>CM026426.1:103699280-106488029 GCA_014871385.1 Ceratodon purpureus
GGGGTGGATTCTTATTCCCGACAACCATTTAAGCGCCCCGTTGGATCCGATGGGTCAGGAAGCATAGAGATTGCCCCAGACGCAAATTGTGTTGCCATGGCGTTTGTCCAGCCTTTTCGCCCAGAGGGTCCAACATTTCTGAGAGTGGACTTCTGGAAAGAATACTACTGCGAGACGAGTACTCGAAGCTGCTTGTCTTATCGGTTGTGGACTCCCTGTTTTCAACAGGGGAGGGTGTTCGAACTATCAAGTCAATGAGGAAGGACGGAGGAGTTGGACCCATGGTGGTGAAATATCGGCGCCAGTAACGATAGTTAGTCCTGATTCCGTTAGAGAGCTTCTGTACACTGAATTGTCGCTTGCCTGAACCAGGCTCATGCAGTTCGCGACCTCGGACCGCTGCATCGAATGCGTAGAGGTTGGTCAGTCAGACATCACATATTGTGTCCTAGAGCAGTATACCAGAGAGGATTTTGGTCTATATGCTTATAGGAATACAGACAGACGGATGGAAACTTGTTCAAGGTTTGGTGTAATCCCACTCTATAATACGTCATGCATAATGTAGGCGCAAATGGAGTTAACTAATAAATAAAGAGGATTTCTATATCTCTAAATGGCTTGGTCTGTAATTTATGAATCTTTCAACCATTTCCTTGCATTGTTGTTAACATAGGTGACTTCAATTGCATGCCTAAAGAGGGCTTGGTCGGGAAGTTTGAGCAGAGAGCTTTCCTTTCGATCTCTCAGTCATCCACTCGAGGACCCCACATGCGCATCGTGCTTTGTACTGAACTCATAACTCAGCAAAAACTCATGAACTCTTTACAGACGCAAAAATTTGCTTGACGCATCAAGCTACAAAGGATCGAAGAATGCAAAACTTACTATGTTTTCCATTTTACGACTAAGTAAGTGTCAGTTGTCGATACTTCCTGCCGTTTGTTTCGTTACATTGATATGTTTCGATTGATATAGCGCCGGCGCATTCAATTGCTCTCTACTTGCTGGCGATGTGATGCAATGTCCAGTTTATCTGTGTTCCTACAATAATCTAGTCACGGCTACTTAAAGATCTGAAGTTCTGACAAATCATATCATTGTCTGCATTATAAGTTCAGCCCATCCGGTGTTGTCACTTGTGTGTTGCCACCTTGGGTTTCCTCCCGTGGATAATACAATAGCCCGTCGGAGTCGCTGGAGTTCAATGAATGAGAGCGTATTCCATCGAGGAAGTTCTTGCCTACTGGGAAGTAGTTGGTATTGCTTGCAGTGTAGTTGGGCAAAGCAATTGATATTGTCTTTGAAGTTCTGAATCTCGTCTGCCTTGAAAAAGAGTGGATGTGTCGGATCCATACTGTCTGGGCCTAGAAAGAGTGGTTGTGTCGGATCCAAACCCAGTAAGGTACAACCTATCATGACCATACAAAATCATAAGAATTGGTTAGTATGTCAACCTCAAGGTTTTCCACTGCTCATGCGCTATGAAAGCCTTTGGGTTTGATATCTATCTTACCATGAACACCAGTAACCGCAGGGGCCCAACTCTGAACCGCGTAAAGTTCTGCCTCCCAGCGACCAAGGCGCCACGCAGCCCATTCCAATGTCTCTTCGATTTTTGATTTCCAAGTGCTAGACGTGGCCCATAAGCGACGAAGTCTATGAAGAATGTCCACGACTGTGGCATGGTCACATTTTATCCTTGACCAGCGAACCACACAATGGCACTTGCAACTTGGGAAAAATGAGACTCTCAACTATCTCATCGGGGAGTCCCGAATAAACGACATTCGTGAGTGGAATAAATGCTCTCTATGACTAGAAAACCTGGTTGAAGGGAATAGTTCGCTCTCAAAGACTAGAAGACCTCTTTTTTATATTGCTGATGACTGCAGTACATTCACGTCAGATTCACGAGAACTTCTTTAATGAGTTGGCGCCGGCGCCAAACGGTTAAAATCTATTGACAGGACAAATGCACCATAAAATCTCACGCTTTACTGGTTCTCTTTGGGGATGGTTTGAATTACCCCGGCGTCAGGGTCTCTTTAGCCACGAATCATTATATGGAAATTTACGACTGGCGGCCTATCTAGACGATCTTCGCTGACATATCTCAAACAAAACGCTGCTGTTATTAGCGTGACCGATGGGTGACCGTCGTTTTTGATTTTTGTTGACGCCTGGCGTAACATTTCATAAGCGGTGGCTAGTATTTTATGTTGCATGCTTTAATAAAAGCAATTTAGTTTTTTATATGACTACTTTTAATTTGGAGCCTGATACTTTGTTTGATAGTACTTAACGTCCATGAGTCCTTGGGTTCATTTAGGTATAAAATGTAGTTGGCTGTGGGCAGTTTCGTGTCATAGTCTTGGTCTGTAATTTCAATGATTCCTCTCTATCTTGTAACTGGCTCGATCCAGTATGCCTTGGCAAACCGGTCACTCGATGTTCCTCAGGTAGGAGATATAGTGCTTTGTAAGCGGGAGCCTAACTCACCCGTGGAGTACTCACTCTATGAGAGTTCGGAGGACTATTCACGGAACAGTAAGACCTGGCTTCTGAAGTTACTATCCTGCCCTGTTCGATTCCAAGATCCGTCTGAGATCCCCGAGCGCGCAGTCAAGAGGATGAAGTGTATGATCCTTCTCGTCTGGGAGCCGGGAGTAGGATTTAAGGAAGCTCCCGGAGGTGGGGTCTTAGAACCTGACGTGCAACCGACCACGAGCATCGGCGAACATACCAGTGGACAAGGATCTAACTGGCCTGGAGGAGACTGTATTGCGCTGGCTTTTACACAGCCGTGTTCTCCATTGGGTCCGACATTTCTTAGGGTAGATTTCTGGAAACAGGATTACTTTGAGAAAGAATACGCAAAGCTGGTTGTACTATCAGTTGTTGATTGTTCCTCCCCAGGAAATGGTGAAATTAGGACCGTTTCGATATGGCGCCGGTCGAACGATACCTGGATAAGCACGGGCTCCGTTTCTGGGCCCAGGATCCTGAGTGTGGTGCCGTCGGTGAAGGCAGTCTTGGTTTGATCAGCTCGGTAGTTCTGTCGTCTCCCTCACGATTACTTATCTATAGCACGTATTATTTGAATTCTAGTCCACAGAAGTCTCAGGATCGCATATGGATTGCTGCTTCTCTTGCTTGGTTCAGTTGATTGGTTGTAAATTCTGATAATTTTGTAAATGCTGATAATTTTGAATCTGAAACTGGATATGGCGCCGGCGCCGTGAGATGATAACGTGTGCTGTCACGGAGATTATTTGTGTACATTTCTTCTGTTGGGTATGATATCACTTGCGTTTGTCAGTTCTGGACGTTTGATGGTGATATGCATTATACTCGATTACTCACAAATCTAAGCATTAATATCCAAACGTCTGACCTGGTTTTGGCGCCTGCGAGGCGAGATTCTCAAGTGCGATGTCACAGTGATTATTCGGGTGCCAATGATTGATTGGGGATGCTGTCACTTGCTCTTAAAACTTCTGGTCCTTTGATGCTGATTCGCATCAAATTCGATTACTCACGAATCTAGTCTTTAGAATCCGAATATCTCAACTCGATTGATAAATTAATGGAATTAAGATTAATCTAGTCATCGACCATTGCGATTTGTTATTGGGCAGGTCATCATGCTATGCCAAGCCTGTCGACACATTACTTCAAGTAACCCGACGTTTCTACATAATCATTCAAGATGACTAGGTATTGGAGATGATGAAAAGAGCTGTATTATGAACTTTCAAATTAAGAGTTCCAACAGAGAAGTATGCCAGTATGCGGTTGTAAAGATTTAAGCATACTACGAAATATCGTCTTCTCGTCATAAAAATATTATAATATGATCTGTCAATGAATACAAGGTGAACTCAAGATTGCGCGATTGCATCTGTGAGGAATCATTACCACTTCTACACGCAGTGCCTAACTGTCGACTATGTACTATATCCTATGGAGTTTTTGCGATATATTGAAGGCAAAGTTAGACACGAAAGTGAAAATCGCTGATGTCAAATGGGATTGGCGGCAGCGCCTACAATATTCTTGGACGCTTAAGCAGCGGAGTTGGTGGAGACCCGCCGACATTTGCTGGTTTCGAGACCTCGACGCCGCCTGTTGATATGGTCAAAGAAAAATGAATCAGGACTAGTGATTTCACATGGAGTGACCATATGAATCAAACTTTACACTAAAAGGAGGAAGATGTGGACGGTATTGGCCCACCATAGATACTGTCAGCTCCGGATGATTCGCTTCCATGAACGCCATCCGTGTCTGATTCCGAGCTAGACTGGGAAGGAAACCCGTAGTTCTGCAACCAACATTGTGGAAATGGAACTCTGCATCCTACATGGCAACACTCCGGATACATCGCTACCCGTATCGCTAAACAGAATATATGATAAAAATGGCCACATGGAGTAGTCTCAACCTCGCGCGCCGGGAAGCCAGTGTTACACATTTCGCATCGCCGGCCATCGTCAGCCAGTGGAATGCTCGGAGCTGGGATTCGCTTCGATAAGCTTAGCTGAGTGTGATTACCGTAGCTTCGTAATGTATCGACAGCTAAGGCATGCTCAGCTTCAAGTTCTTTGTATTCCTCCTGCAGCTTCTCTAGCTCCCTCTGTGCTTCTAATAGCGTTGCAAGAACGCAAGAATTCTCAACATACCCAGGCAGATCCCGAAGCACGCGCTCAGCATGCATTCGGTCGTGCTCTAGTTCCAGAAGGTTCTCCCGAAGCTCCTGTAAATTAGCCCTAGTCTCCAGTCTAACACTGGCGTCGTGTGTCATGGCGTCAATCCTCTGGGCCTGGATGACGGCGTCCTTGACAGAAGCCGAACAACGAACATAACGCTCGTGAGTATCGCGCAGTAACCCATCGGCTTCAATAACAGCATGGCTCCCAACGCCTTCTTCCGGAAGGGCCGGTTGCTGCAACTGGTACTCCTTATTCAAAATGGCCTCACGGGCTCGGGCAATAGCAACTCGGTTTCCTGCATTGCGTGCTAGTTCACGCTTGTGAATCAAAATGGAAGCAACACGGGACGGCCTAGGGCTACATGGACTAGTCGGCATCATGAACTGCTGTACGTCAAAGCACCAAGACTGTTATACTAATACGAGTGCTAGAACAAAGATCACACAAGAACTGGTTATGTTGCGCATTGACAGGAGCGAATACTTGAATCACATATATAGTAATTCGGATTGAAGGATGTATATTTTGTCGTGGACAGAAAGTGACGAAATCCAGAGTTCTGTTGGAGTTAGAAATTAAGCTGCAGTCATTGGGATCAGCAGAGTGTTCAATCGGCGCCGGCGCCAGACGGCATCCACCGGACAGGTCATTACAATGGCTTCTCTCTCTGAACGAATTACATTGATAAATGCCCTTGTGAATCTTCAATTTGAAATGTGTACCGCAGGTGACGCTGTTAAGTGATGAACAGTCAATAAATTTCAAGTGGCGCAGTTATGAAGTCATTACGGTCAAATCTCTACCTGAATCTGATCAAACAGGTGGCGATTTTTGGTTATGAACTTGGG
Source organism: Ceratodon purpureus (assembly GCA_014871385.1). Classification (NCBI taxonomy): domain Eukaryota; kingdom Viridiplantae; phylum Streptophyta; class Bryopsida; order Pseudoditrichales; family Ditrichaceae; genus Ceratodon; species Ceratodon purpureus. The sequence continues at coordinate 103,704,844 of CM026426.1, forward strand.
TCGGAATTGCACTCAAATTTGATAAAGACCTGAATGCAGATAATCTAAGACTGTTCGTCGAAGATTTCTCGGACTGCTACGTATGCTATTTATTTTGGGGCAATTAGTCGTTAAATTCCGGGCTACCGGTTGATGCCTGAGTTCGAGGAGATGTAAAAATTTACTCACATTTTTGGCTAGTTCATTACATTGGGACATCCAAAGTCGACAGTGAATTGTTCCGTGTGCAGATATTTGATTTGACGCCGGCGCCATACGCAAGGCTCCTGGAACCGACAACGTCACGTTGATATGGTGACACTGCATGGCTAATAATGTTTCTTCTGTGGCTTGTCTCTTCACAACGTCATTCTTTTCAAGGGAACGTAGAAAACCATAAGCTTGTTTATATTGAGATTTGAGAAAAATGTGCAACTCTTTATTATAGAAAACCGTGCCGGATAATTATCATCGAGGGTACATTCTAATTGCAGAATTCCAGTGTCTATATACTAAGTATATTGCGCCTGAGATTACTTAATAATAATAATAAGACTGATCTACGAAATGATCTAGTCGAAGTTTGATTGTAGACTATGCAAAAATTTAGAGCATCTTCTGGCGTTTAAGGCAAGGTGACCTCGGCGAATTCGGCATCGGAGGAGTTGAAATTGCCTCTCTTGGCGTGGGATTCGTTTCATCTTGAGAATCACCTGCAGCAGACAAGCAATTATGAGATAATACAATGGTACTGTATTAGAATGCCGGCATCTATCTGCATGGATCTTCTATGGTGCTTGCGGAGTATCGCAAATCTTACCACTCACACTGACCCCGGAGGAGCTGCTCGCAGGGATGCTCTCCATCTCACTCTCGGTTACTGCCACGCAAGGAAAACCGTATGTCTCTAGCCAGTAAGGTGGGAAATCCTCTCGACAAGTCTGACGGCAGCACTCTGGGACCATCGCCACTTGGATTGCAAGGCAAAAGATATGGTAGAAGTGGCCACAGGGAGAAATCTGAGCATCGCTTGCTGGGAATCCAGCACCGCACATCTCACATCGCCTGCCATCATCCGGTAATGGGACTCTAGGCACTTGAATACGCCTTGTGAGTCTTAGATGCGTGTGGTCCTCGTAGTTGTGGATTGTATCCAGCGCAAGTGCGTACTCGCCCTGCAGCTCACCAAGTTTATATCTCAGTCTTTCAGTTTCACGTTCTGCCTCCAATAGAGTGATGATTAGCGACGGGCGAAGTGAAAATCCTGGCTGAGCCCGTAGGAGCCCTTCTGCCACGGATCGGTCATGCTTCAACTGCGCATACTGATCTCGCAAATCCATTAGGTTTGCTCTGGTTTCAGTGCGCAGTACGGAGTCTCCAGTGGTAGCGTCAATATTTCTAGCCTGTGCCACGGCGTCCTTCACCGATTTTGCACACATCTCAAATCTACAGTGAGTATCCCAGAGGATTCCCTCAGCCTCTGCAACAACGTCCCTCTCCGCTCCTTCCTCTGGTAATGCCGGGACCTCACCCTCAAAATTAGCTTTCATCTTTCTCAACCGATCCTCAGCTAGTCCCAGCTCCACAGCGACATCTGAAGCGAGCTTATTCTTGTGAGAGACGATAGTGGCTATGCGAGACGGTCTACAACTCGACGCATAAGCATCACCTGTCGACATACTGCAGTCCTGTATATTGATGTGCTCGCTAAAACGGAATGCGCAACGAGAGCGACAGTTCGAGAGTAAAGAGTAGGAATGGTTGTGGAGATGAAAGCTAGAATCCTGCAAACTATTTATACTAGTTCGAGGGCATGTTCACGTAAATCATCTATTATAGGGGCACCCTCCGGGCTGGTCAATTTCGAACTGGCGCCGGCGCCAAACGATAATCTTCTAGCCGTTGTGAAATCGGCAATGCTTATTACACATTCATGATACCGGTTATATGATCTTGTCATGCACTTGGATATTGATCACTCGCTTGAATGTTGCAGATGAAATTGCCGGCCTCTGACAGGTGGTTACCGGTAGGCGCCGGCGGCAAATCAATGTCTCAATGAGAACAGATAATAAGCAGCTTTCATATCTTTTAGTATTTATGGTCTATACCGGCCGCAGTCATTTGTTTACATAGACTCGTTTTGAATTGGGTAATCTTGGTCCTAAGTATCTTGTTCTCATAAATTTTGATTGTGACCTTTGTGAACATAGAATACTTTAGAATTGTGTAATGATCCTCCTAATAACCATGTTCTCGTAATACTTGGATGTGATCGAACGACTACTGACTCTGAAAATACTTATACGATCAAACAAGGAAATGACATAGTCATTGAGTTCTACATTGTGCAGTCTCGGCCAATTGTATGATATTTGCTAGGCATACAATACTGTCCTACTCAATCAGTCGGTATCTTCGAGTAAGTTATCTTTGCCGGCAACATCCCCACGCCATCTAGGACGAGTCATGGGGTGGTACTGGCCACGTCTATGTTGAACTCCAAGATCTCATCATTTCATCAACCTCTGCCCGGCTAAGCGTTGCCTGATGCGGTCGCTCGTCATGAACTGGGACTCGCAAGACTTTGTGGTAGACATGGTACATATGTTTACAAGTCATAAAGAAATGCCCAGGCTTGGTGTCTGAGACACTGTTTACAAAAAATGCACAAGTGCAGGATGGGGTTTCACTTATGGTGATTTCATATGTGACTGGTCTATTTGTTGTTGTTGAAATTGTATGCAATTGGAAGCTGTAAGAAGACTGCCCAACATTCTGCTCGAGGATTCTCACATTAGCAATCATCTGAAGCCCGGCATTCCTTCTTGGTATTCCAGATTCCGTCAACGTCCTCCGATTGACTTTCTTTCCCGCACGTCGAGGCGGCCTTTTCTGAGGATCTAAAGGGGAGTGATTCGGAGGCAGTGGAAAATCATATCCGCTTTCAGGTCTTCTGTCTGGTATGATTGGATCCTCAACGAGAACAAAGCCATTCGTTCCTAGTGCACTTGCCTCAATGGTGGTTAGGCTTGTTCCCAACTCCACTGGCCAGATTTCCGGAAGTGCAGGGGGTTTTCCACCTTTAAGATGAATGACGTGATCGCTAGCTACACAGCCGTGTGATGAGTCTCGGCAGAACCAGAAGGATTGGAAGCATCTTTTAAATCGAACCTCCGAAACACCATAAAAGGATGGCCCAGCCTGACTTGATTGCACCGAGTCTTTTATAAATTTCCCGCACGTCGCCCACCGTCCGTCTCTGTACACGACTCCAGCACATCGGGGGTTCTCTCCTGCAAGACTTCTGCGAATTGCCCATGCATTGTGGTCGACCATCACCTCATGGAACGTCCTACCGAACTGTGATCCAGCACTTCGCTGAAGTGCATAGTGGGGAAGTTCAGGACGTTTAAACGTTTGATTCTGGGGTACGTCAGCATTTGTTCGGGTCTCCGCAATTTGTGTGTGACGGCGCTCAGCAGCGTAACGCGGCATGGGTGTCCCGACAAAACCAGTCAACCCTTCGCTCATATTTTGGCCAATTGTATCCGGAATATTGCTTGATGAAGGGAATGAGAATGGTGGATTCGAACACTCAATTGTGTCTGCCTGGGACATGCCCATGACGTGCCTGATCATATCAGGATACGATGTTGTCGAGTTTGAGAATGCTATTCCTTGCGTGCTGTTCATGTATTCGCCGGACCCGTAGGTTCGGATTCGGTATTGATTTGATTGAGTCTCTCCGTCTGCTGCCTCATTCCAGGGTGCCGAACATTGAGATTGGGATGGTCTAACATTATTTGGTTCGGATGTCGCCAGCCCCTTATCAGCATATCTAGGTGTAGCCAGCATATCTGGCTGGGAAGTTGTAGCCCTGTTCTCTGGCGGAAGGCTAGATCGAATCAATGTCGCTGTTTGCTCACTTGCTCCTTGAAAGTACGGCGGCGCGTGCATACGCGGGGGCAAGTCCTTCAGCGGTCTCCTTATGGTTCTGCTGTCCTTGTCAGGTCTGTGTGATCTAGCGTCTTTTCGTCGTCCTTCCCCAGTACCTAACCGGACACTCTGTGTCCGATCAAACTCTCCTTCTAATCCCATACCTCGTGAGTAGAATACAGTTCCCTTGACTGCCGACTTGATTGCCAGGGCTACAACCTCGGGCTTCTCGGATCTCGCTGCCTTTCGAAGCATTAGCTCGGCTTTTGTAGGTCCAGAGCCACGCACCTTGCCATTGGATACTGCCAGGCAGAATTGCTGCTGAAGCAAGGAGCGGGTCATGTCCTCAGCGCATACTGTGTAAAGATCCATCTTTACCTTAAGACCACTTGCTGATGTCGCCCACATCGAACTGTGAACCGGCTCGCACAGGTTTGTATTCGGGACCAGGGATTCACATTCGAGGTCGAGCTCAAGCTCATTTAAGTGGTAGTATGCAAACAGAGTGCGCCTCGCCATCCACCAAGTTTTCCATGCCTGCATATGTCGAATGTTGCACTCGAGCACCGCTCCTGACTTGAACCACCAATCTTCCAATTCGCGAGCCCGTTCTCGGAAGTCATCATTTGTCGGAGATAGCGCCCATCGCTTACACATTTCAGTATGGTGAGTTCGGAACTTGTCTACAATCCATTTGTTCGTATGGTCACGAATACTCTGGACAAAGTGAAAGTAACACGTCCTGAGTATTGGTTTGTCCTCCGGATCATTCTGTTCTTCAGCGACTTCGTTAACATCCCCGTCAAGTCCCTCGGTTGTTCCGTACACAATCCTCACCGCATTGTAGTTGGCAGGAGCCGCATCTGCCATGAATCCTCTGAACCTGGGCCGTGATTGTCCACATTCTTCCACGGTCTCATTAAGAAGCTCCCAAAATTTGACCTGGTTCTCGGCGTTCTCCAATTTCATTTCGCATACAGCTATTGTCAGGAGTCGCTGGAGATTGTGATCGTACACGTGTGCCGCCATAGTAGTCCAGTGATGAACGCGTTTGATGTGGTCAAACATCACAAAAGAATCTTTCAGATCCCCGCTTGTCATTCGTTTTACAATGTCAACTCCGCTCCCTATTCCGACAGTTGACATCTTGAACACGAATTTGATGCCACGCCGTGACTGTCCCGGAAAGTGGCTATCCTGTATGTAACTGTAACGAGAATGACGTTTCAGCGCAAAAATGCAGCGCTCCTGATCAAGTCTGAATTTAGTGACCAAGTTCTTTACACGTACCTTATCATGGTATGGTGGGGCATTTAGCAGAATCTCCAGTAAGGCTGCTTCATCGAGGATATCTCCTTCGCGGACCGCTGATCTTTGAATGACTGTGTCCATGAAGTTCTTGTGAGCACACCTAAACCCCACCCATCCCGGCGCTTTCATGAGCCATGGCTGGTCATCTAGAAAACGATGTATTGTTTTCGTCATCTGAACGTACGATTCACGATTTCTCCCCGGCGCGGACTCGTGATTATGAGTACCAGAGTGAACGATAACTCGAGTGTACTCATCATTAACGTGTGAAACAGACCACCATACCGCGCCGCACTGCTCAAGGCAGTGTGGTGTCCACTTGCAGAACGCACACCTCCAGTCACCATCGATTTTCGGTTCACCGGGTTTCGGTCTCAAGAAACATCGTCCTTCCCAAAACAGCGTGTTCTGTTCCTTGTGAAGGGCGATGTGGCCGCAATGGGAGTTTGCACATATAAATGAGCCTCCGCAGAATGACTTTCGTACTCTGAGTTGTGCCTCCTCCAGGACATTGGAATTGTAGCTATTTGATTTGACCCAGGGGTGCCCATCGAATGAAATGTCCGTAGATATACTATCTTCAGTTTCGACTGGCGGAAATTCGTATATATTGTTCCCATCATAGACAGATGGCATATATCTGCACTTCATAACCGGAAAATCTTTCAGAGGTAGTCTGGCAAATTCCCCAGTTGATCCGCGGCATGCCAGGTTCAGAATGATTGGCAAAACGGAGATCCCACGTGGCATCTCATACCGGTTTTCCAAGGAGACTTCGGCACTTGACTGACTTCCTGGATTAGCGCTCGACCTGACAGGATCGGGTTCGCCTGGCGGTTGGTCTCGTGAAGCTGGATCCTCTTCAGTACAATCTTCACTGTCAGATCGAATATCCATCGGAGGTGCCGGAATTTCGCAGACGGGCGAATGACATGGAGAAGTACGTATTGCAGAATCCTGAACGTCCGGGATCTCTTCAGCAGGTGCATTGCCAAGGTCTGCAAGGGGCTCGATTGGATAGTCTTCCAAGTGGAGGGTCCTTTGACCTCGCGACGTATCGATGTCGCCGCTGTCAGCGCTTGAATCATCCAGCTCAATTACATTATCTGGTTCGATCGATTTCTTTTGCCTTGTGCAGGCCACTTCGGCGGCCAGGATTGTTGAGCTCTCACCATGGACCTCGTATGACCCGAACTCATGAAATGGAATCGATATAACACTACGACCATTCCTATTTTCGGGCCAATGATGCGCAGTAAGTTCACCCATGGTGTTCATGTACTTGATGTGGATGCTGCCGAGCTGCAACTCAAATGAAAGAACTAAGTCTATTTCCAGAAGATCAAGGTGTGTTCCCGTGCAAGCATACTCAACGTTCTCGTTTCTACCAGGTACAAAAAGCTTTAACATGCGCGCTGTTGTCGCCATGACTATCAAGGAAATCCGAGGTTACGATTGCAATGTGATAGGATTCACTGACGACTTGTATGTCGCGGACTATGTTATAGGCGCTTGTTAGAAACGGATATAAACAACTTAACGGACTGCACATTATTTCGCTAGTCGTTAGACGGATTAATGGCATTATTTTTTCGGTCTAAAGAAACAAGTCGAGAGTGCCGCCGATTTGGCTTGGATTTGATATCAGCCCCCAACTCAGAAGTGAGATTTTGAACTATCCGGAAATATAGCCGAGCGTATCAGTATCGAGTCGTTGAGATGACTGATGGAGGATACCAGTCTGATTCGGCAACGGTATTCTTAGTGTCGCGTGACCTGTCGAGGGTGACAGGTAATCGTATAAATAGGTTATGGGTGCTACAATCTTATCCATTCTTTATCATTTCTACTAATCACTCATTAAGGCCGTCCAGTCTTAGGTTTGTTTCCCCCGCCTTTTCAGCTGTATCTTACCTTCTATCATCATGCCGAGCAATTGTGCAACCAAGAAACGCCGAGGAGGGGGGCTTCTTAACTCCTTCAGAGCGGGTGACGGTGGGATCTTTCAGCCCTTTTCTGGTGACATGGCCTCGAAGGCGAGGAAGGGGGCTCGGCTGGAGGTAGTCGGGGCCTCGCGAAGGTGGAAGCGTCCGAAGATACAGCCTCATTCGGAGGTTCTGCAGGTAAGCTAATTTAACTCTACTCATTTCTTGGGATGCCAGATGAATATTTGTTTTTGGGGTTTGAGTAAATCCGCTTTTGCCGTAGACGAGCATTCTTGCCGCCGGCGTCAGTCCATGTATTTTTCCGTCCGAGCTCTGAATTGAACCTATTGTTTCACATTTTGCTGTGTCTGTCCAACCGGATATCGGGCTTTCGTGAAAATGTTGTTTTGGGTTAGTTGTTCAGCTGGGAAACATCAGTTTAAACCGTGACGCGCCTAACATTCCCCGGGCGGATGTTCGTTTGCAAACTTTAGTAAAGTGATCAATCCAGAGAAATGTGTGTTATCAAACATTTGTATTCCCTGGGAGGATGTTCTTTGAATTCCCTGACTTAATCGAAGAGAATCTCTGAAATGTAGTCCTCTGCATTAGATGCTAGTACATGGCGCTGGCGCCAATTCGAATTCAACTACTTCCATGTTATTGAATTACCTCTGACTCCTATCCATTCGAGGGGGATAAGCTGCTAAAGACTTGAAAACCTAATTTTCCTTACATGTTATAAGTCGAGCGTGTCCATACTTAAAAAACCTGGGGATCGAAGACATGTCGCTGTTTGTTGTAAAAGTCCACCGTTCTCTCCTGGAGAAACTAAATTATGGACGTGTTTGTTTTTGACGGTGCCAATCCCGTGGGTTATTGACTGATGTATTTGATGTCGGTTGGAATGTACTGTGCACCCGAAATTCGATGAAGTGTTTGATTAGCATAGACTTAAACCCTGTGACCAGTCTCCATGCGCCATTAAAGACTTCTTACTTCAATTTTTTGGGGTTGGCAGACATCATCTAGTTCCTCGTACGAATCCTTTGTCTTCGTATGCCAAAGCCCTAATTGTCGGTGTGGGCCATAGTGACGTTCATACACTTTTGCTTAGGATATATTCAAATGGCGCTGGCGTCAAGACTAACGTCAGACACGTTTCATTTGAATTAGTCTGCGGCGTAGCCTCTGTACATGTTCCTCATCTCTATCTTTTTAAGCATTCGCTCAGGTTTAGCATGTCATTCGCTCTCAACATTTCCAGGTGCGGTTCCGGGATAACAGCGTTTCCGCGGTTGGCTTTTAGGAATTGAAGAAGGATTCGCCAATTGAGGACTACAGCGACGATGAGCCCTCACAGGACGATGATGAGCTGGTGATGGCGATTGAGAGGACTGTTGAAGCGTCCCCCACAGTGGTCTCATTCGAGCAGTATCAGGAGTCTCTATTCAACAAGATCAACATCCGCAAGCAGTTCAGTTCCAGAAAGATTTCTCCGTTTCGTCTCGAGATCCCCCTTTGCAGACTGAAGCCTACTACATGGGTTCGTCAGGCCTTCGACTCAGACATTCAAACTGTTTACGACGGATTCCATATTGGGAATTGGGGTACGAATTTCTGGGTGACTACTTGTGATAGCCCTCCCAGTTTCCCCGACGAAAATTTTTACGACCTTGATCGGTGGAAAGCAGTGTCCGAGAAATTTGACCAGGATCTGAGAGATTTGTGTGAAAGCGACCCTCGTAACAAAGGGATCTACGAGAAGATTATCGGCCACTACGTGTTTGTCTGGGATGGGAATCACCGGGCAATTGCGTGGATGAGACATATTCGCGACAACAATGGCGAACCTATCAAAGTTAGCTGCTTCGTCCTAAACGACACGGAAGCAGATCGAGGATGGATATCGAACTTCATGAGGGACATAAATGAGTACGTACCTATCTCGTTTTGCTATGACGAGTCGTTGTCTATTCTTGTGGCTGGTGATTTTTGTGGGCATTCATATACTCTGTACAAGGCACTCGACTGTCTGATTCTGTAGAGAAAAAAGGTGTAGCATGTTCTAAGGACTATTCTACCGAGATGATACTATTCCTTCCTCTTTAGTTACATTTGCTTGTCGTTTTAAATTTCTTCTTCCACGATCTTGGAATGCAATGGACGCTGGCGCCATACGTAGAGTCTTGTAAAGTGAAGGTAAACATTCTCTGTTTATGAGATTATTTAGATTAATTGCGAAAATTTCCTTAAAAACGTTTGTTTTGCTACTTTTTGCAGTGGAACAGCGAACACGACCGTTAAGAAACAACTGGCGCATACTCTGTTTGAGGTCATGCAGATTTCTCAGCGCGATCCGGAGGAGTACAGGCCATATTTTACAGACCCTGAAATTGAACGAATAAAGGATGTTTGCAAAGGTCGCTGGTACAAAATGACTTGCGATGCCGTCACCGAAGTTTATTTCAAGGTAAACGAGTGCATTTCCCCTACGTTTCGCTTGATTCTGGCTCTGACGCCCTTTTCGGCATGGCGGCTAATACAGATCGTTTCTCCTCGCGCAGCGTGAAATTACGTTGGCAGAACGTGAGGCTGTAAAAGCTGTGAGGGATCGTATAAGAAATCCATCCCCAGCGGCCATTGAAGAAGCCAAGCATGACGGGGCTCAAAAGAAACGAAAACAGAAAAATGACTACATGAAGAAAATATTTCGACTGTGCAATCCCAAGTACCATCCTCATCTTACGGAAGAACTTGATTTTCACAGCAGACTTCCTGAACAACAGACTGGAGCTATGACCATCGATAATTTGAACATTCTGGTTGGAGCCCAAGGAGTGGATATTCGTCGGGTTCTCAAGCTTTGGAATGGAAGCAGCGAGGAGAAGTTGAAATACCATTTTCCCGAGGTCAACTTCACCAGAGCTGTATTTCAGAAGTGGCTTAACCGTAGAGCATGGTGGGAACAGGTACATTGATTTCTCTGCTCCCCATCCTTAATAGATATTAACAACGACTGTTGAATGTTTCAGAGATCAGTGTGTTTGAGATTGTAAACTCATAATTCGAGATTGTAAACATATGACTGTTCCTTGTCAGTAGTGTATTTGTACTTCTTGCAGACCTTTGAACTTGTGCGTGAAAGGAAGGAAAAATGGCCTGGAAGATAGATGTCTCTTCTAACCTTTTTTTTTTTAAGTTCTCAATCCGGCCTCTTACAAACCAATACGAGACTGGTGAGGGATGGATTTAGTCGAAGGTTTTCAACTAAGTGAACTTTGCGTTACAAATGAGGAGATACGTAAAACAGCTTAGCGTGACGTGTCTGACTCTTGGCGCCGGCGCCACTCATGCAAGATCTCCATTTCATAGAGGACTAAAGTAGACTTTGTCTGGAACCTCACTAGCGCTTATTGTTGACGGGCGGGGTGTTCGTTATCTGGCGGTGTCGACCATCGTGCAAGTAGGTTTCAGATAAAACCGAATGAGAGCTTTTTGTTCTCTGCCCACGCTCACCTTTCCTGACGTCAATGAGGATCGCAGTTTTTTACCAGGGTTCGCGAAGTGATTTTCGAACTTTCAAGAAAGCCAGTGGCGGACAAAGGAATCGGCAGCTTGCGTAACTGTAAGGTTAATGAAGTACTTGACGAATACTTCGACAAACTTATGATCTTCGGTTTCGAAAGGTTCTTTCCTGAGATCTTCCGCGAGGAGGATGGGCCAGTCAGGCACAAGTGCTGGTCCGAGCAAGCATCTTTCGAGCTTGGGGAGAAGGCTGTACGTAGGTGCGTCGCGAGGGTAGTTCTTTTTCTCTATGAGTCCCAGCTGCTGACTATGAAGGGAACCGGGAGCTTCAGTGACTTCCCAATTTTTGCCGACTGGCTACGGCAGAATGAAGAGGGATCCTTCACGACATATCAGATTCAGATTTACAGTCCGACCCATCTACAAATGCTTGGATGGTACATTGAGAACGCAGTGGGAGTAACGGATTATATCGATGGCATGGATGAAGTGAAATATACAATGGTCCTTGAGCAAATGGAATCGGTGAGGGTAGCGACTTTGTCACAGAAAGCGGCGGCTCTAGGGGAGGCCCTGGAGCCCTATAGAAAGGAGATATCGGAAACTGATCCGGATGACACCTCTGATATGGTAGATCGAAATTTTCCCAGCCCATCGTCTACACTAATTTCAGCGCTTGCGGGTAAAATTGAACTTGTGTACGTTCCAGTCACTAACTCAGGGACTTACACTCATTATGGTCCCCTGATGGTATCTGAGCTGCAGGAACTTATAAGAGCTGCGAAGGGAGGTGGACCCTCGAATGAAGAAGCTGCCTCCGACACAATTAGGGGCGTCGTTTCGGAACTTGAAGGAATGCGCCATCGATCTGAAGAGGAAGATGGCGACGTCGTGCCGGAGACCCAATCTCATGTCCAGCAGTCATCGGTAGCCTTAAGAGGGATGCAAACACGCCGGCTGACGGCGAACCAGGGTACTCCAGTGGAAGAAGCCGAGTTTGAGGAGTCCCAAGTACATCCAACTGTAAATCGGAAAAATGCTGGGAAGCAAAATAAGAAGATTCCGAAGGTTGACCCTGAGGTCAGATATGGAGCAGCAAAAATTGATGGTGTGAACTCCGTCGTTAAGCTCGCGATGAACATATCCATAGAGAGTCTCGTCGAGGGTATCCCTATATCGTCATTTCAGGCTTTTATGTCATCGATCAAACAGGTATGTAATTTATCAGTCATTAAATGATTCTGTCAATCACTCATTATCTTGTTTTCGTCACGATTTACCTAATGGCATCTCGATCGTCATGACGGATGTTAGTAGATATTTCTTGCTGTCTTCGTGTATAATTCTGAATAGCCTTGCCTGGATACTGTTTCGACCGTGAATGGCGCCGGCGCCACGAGTAATCTCATTGTTCATGGAGTTGTCTTCTGATATTGGAGTTCGCTTCTTTACCCTCTGACGTGCACATGTCTGTCGGCACTACCGCCAGAGGTGTGTCGTAATTTTCAGTTTTTGAGTCCTACTTGATTTTTATATTTCAGATCAACGGGGGAAGACTGCGCCAACACAAGAAAGTCGCAAGCATGAACTGCGTGGATTTAATCATATGCGACACCCCCGACAACAGCCGTGTTCCTGGAGTGAAGGAGGGTGGACTTGAAATTGTGCCCACGTGGAATATGGTCAAGAAGACAACATTCTCGGCGATATTCCACGTTGCCGACGCATTGCTTGCTGATTCCGGATTCTTGCTCCTTTTTGTCCCCGCGGAGGAGCAACCAGAATTACTTTCCAATGCCTCGGCCCAAAATTGGGAATGCATACGTACTTTCTACGTTGTCAACCATCGGCCATTTGTTCCACAATGGGTGCGACCTCTGTCCCTCCTGGTTTGCTTGAAACTCAGACGTATCCCGATTCCCATGAACCTGCCTGATTTCTGTTCAGTCTCTTACATGCCTGGTACGTGATTTTAATGGAATTATCTCCTGAATGCAGAAACGCCTATTTAAAGCTAAAGTTCTCAGAAGAAGAGGCGTATGCACAGAAGTATTTCGTTTTAACGAAGTCACCAGCAAAGTCATCGATTGGCATCCTGAGCAGTCCGACGTGTTGCAGAACGTGGTTACTGATGCTAATCTTCTTCGGTGTGATGAAACCGAGTCGTACCGAGGTTCGAAGCAGAAATCACCTGCATTTATGGAATCTATGATTGAGATATGCACAGGGCGTGGAAGTGCAGTTCTAGATTTAAGCGCATCTGTCGGTATGTATTCCTAAACTTGATTCGTAACTTCAAAAGCACATCCCCAAAACTAGGGACTATGAAAATCCGTGTTCTGATCAATTAACGTTGTCTCGTCTTGCGTGGCTGATCTATGTAACCGCTTTCACAATCCATTACACTGAAATTTGCTCTGCTCCTGTAATTCTATCATTCCATACGCTGGTTGCGCCTAGGCTATTTCGACCAGCCTGGAAGTAACATAGCACTTGATGTCGCAGGATCATCCGTCTTGGCTTGCGAATCGTGCGGACGACATATCCTCGCTCTTGAAGAGGAGAGGATGACTTTCAATAGATTTTTCAGGGACATTGAAGTAATCCCGAAGGCTGACATGGCCTCGCTCGGTAATCAGGTGCTCTCTCTTCAACAGCACCTCGATGACCTCGATGGTCATTCCTCACAAGTGAAGGGCGCCATGATTGAGTCATCGCAAGGCGTAGCTAGCTTAGATTGAGACACGTGAACTGTTTCCTAGCAGATACTACAGAATGCTATAATTATGCAATGACATATTTCATCACATTTAGAATTCGACTACTTTCTGCTCACATGAGTCTATATTGTACCTGATTCTTTCGGAATAAGTGGTTTTTGTTCAACTAGTTCATAAATGTAGGGCGATTGCTATTTCTGTGCTCATTCTGTGAGTCTAAATCGTACTCTATCTGAACTGTTTCAACTCCCTTCAACACTGGCTCCGTCAATCACGAGTTCTCATTTTCGCTCCGAGACTTGCCTATGGTGATTGCGACAGCGTATTCACTAGTCCTCGATGCGGGGATGAGAGTTACGAAAAAACAGAACGGCTAGCCTAATAATCTAGACAGACTAACGTAGACGAAATTTCTTACATCTACGCTGAGTGGACGTCCATTGATTGGACAGAAGCCGTTCGGTAGTAATTGGTGTCGAACCATCGATACAAAAAAGTTCGGAGAAGCCTAGAGTAAAAATGATGGGGAGTAGCCATTCATGCAAAAAAGTAATAGAGTGGAACAGCAAGCTCACATGCACTGACGCTGGCGGTACTTGGCCTATTCAGTCCTCGTGGTCAAGCTCGCCTTCGTGATCCAAGCTGCGACAACGCTTCCGTCCCCACTTTCGTCTCCGACTCGGCTCACTTTGAAGTCCGACTTTCTTCCAGGCCGCCTCCATCTCGGACGTTCTCATGTATCCTACTTGTGTGGACTTGTTCTAACAGAAATCATTATATCCCTGTCAGTTCATTGTTCGAGGCACGATGCGCCGGATTCAGGTTGATACTGGCCAGGTTGAATCGTGCAACCGCCAATATCAATAGTGTCTTGATTCAGTTAAGATCGCTTTAAAGCTGCCATCATGGATCATTTAGGTATAGATCCGATTTAGCATCCTCCCAAGTATTATTTACTTTTGAAATGACGTTAAATGTACTGTCAATCAGCAGATATATGTTGATTTAAAGTTTTGGAAGCAAAAGGAAATTGGTATTTTATACGATTGACTGGAAACCTTTAATGCTTCGAGAACATTAACCAGAATTCAAATTTGCTTAGCTATTCGAGGACAGTCACGCAATGTAATAGTTTGTTGCATTAGAGGCTCGTCGTCTTCTGTGCGCCTGTGTCTGCATCAACTATTTTGTCTGCCCTCGAAGCGGTTCGATTACCTGGATTGCCTAGTATTGTTCTTGTATCCAATGAAGAAGTCCGCAGCGCTTATCGCGAGGGCTGGTGGGACAGCCTCAGCTAAGCCTGTTTTTCCATCAGGGTCAGCTCATGTTAATGCGATGCTGGCTGGAAATGCGTTGCAGTGGTCCGATTTTGCTGGTGGGGTCCAAAATCTTCCAGACGAGAGTGATAGCAGCGACTCCGACTTCGAACCAAACAGCGAGTCAGTATCATTCAATCCCGTGTTGACCTCTCGATGGTTTAAAGGATTTAGTTCTGGCAGGTTGATCAAACTCCTCTCCAACATTTTTCCCACTCTCGATCCTTGCTCTCCCGATTGCTTTCCTTGGTCGTCCATCTGCAACGGGATCAGCGTCGAGTCGTTTCCTTACCATCCACACTTCCTCTTAGTCCGGGGTTCAAGTGTTGGTCCAGTCTCGGACCGCGTTACTCTTTACTTGAATCGGAACCAGGATTCTCTAATGGCAGGACAAGTTCTAATCTCAAGACAGGTCTTGGGGCGCCTCTCTATGCAAGTACTGCATTTCTGGCAGCTCGATGACCGCAGAAGAACCTGGATCCATCGTGGTACTGCTCGCTACATTGTCTTTGAAGGAGATTCGTGGGAGATACTTGAAATTCAACCGACACACGCTGCTGCGTAGTCGTATCTTTACACAAGTTTTCATGTCGACAGTAATTTCCATTTGAGATGTTTGCACATTCACTTGTTTTCAGGTGCGTCGCCGAGGTGTTGGTTTTGTACAATCATCTATTAATACAATGATCCTCCTCCTCTTAAGCGAGCTTGATTGGCACAGCGTTCTGGTTCCCTCAATTTTGCGTTCGTGCTTGGTTTGGAATTCCAATGTCATATCGTCTTCTGGAACCCTTTTATTGCATTGTGTCGTTTATTTGTTGACGGATCTTCTATCAGACCTCCTGTTTGTCTAGGAGCTCTGGTTACGGATATTATATCACTTGCTCATTGAATCGAGTGGCGCTGGCGCCATTGTCGGGCAATGTAGATTGCAACGGAATTCCGATCGCTGGTTCTTGTTTAATTGGAGACTTGCTGACTTCTGTTGCATCCCTATAGAGGTTCCGGTTTAGTGTATTCGAATTCTGTCGGTTCATTGGATTTGCGGTGATACTAATTTCTTCTACAACTCAGATTTTGATTGTATGGTGTCCACATCTGAGCTAGATTTTCATTCCAGTAGTGGGCTGCCATCTGCGTTTGGCGCCCGCGCCATGCGACGTCTTCGATTCCGAACTTAATTCGTTTAATTGCTCCGTTGAATGATTCACCGAGTCGCCTGATTTTATTGTACGTATAGTATACTGTATTTATCGTATAATGTACGTACAGTATACTGTACATATAGGATACTTATCTAGAATATTAATTATGCTTTATTTTTATTGCCTCGGCACGTATAGTGTACGTATAATGTATGTATAATATTTTGTGTATATACGGCGTGTATTATAAAACGGATGAGGCTGAACTGGTTTATGTTCAGTCATGGATGAGGACATTGCTTGGATGATGTATTTCTATACTTCGCGAATAATCGATAAATATTTTCTTCTATTATTATTTTGTGTACAAATCTTGGAGTGGATGATTTGTTCGGACTGGGAACGAAGAACTTTTCTCGACAACTGTCGCTCCGTCGTTCTTATCTGACAGCCGGTGTCCTGCAGCCCTACTCACACCCTCTGACACGCACTCTGAAAATATTACCTCTTACTGCTTCATTGAGGAAAATTTTAGAAAATCATTTGATTAATTAATATATTAAATTAAGTTTTAAAAAATCAATTATATATTTCTCATTAAATTATCTAAGAAATATAAGGTTTTTCAAACCCATCGAGCAGAGCGAGAAGGGTTTGAATAAGGGCGACGCGTTCGGTAGGACCCGTTGCCCGTTAAGTAATTTTAGGGTTCACTCAAAACAACGATCGCGGGGTAACTAAGGTTGATCTCATTGGATTTTTGGTTTTATAGCCCCTATATTCATCCAAATAATGCTAAAAATAAATAAATCTCAAATTTATCAAAATCAAAAAATTAAGATGCAAAAAAACATTTATACAAATTCATTTATCAAAAAATATTCACTTAACTCAATCAATAAAATTAGAATATTTACTCATTAAATTATTAAATATATACAAATTTAAAAATAAATAAAATTAGTGAGTTCCAAGGTTCTAGCTTCATTGTGACAGTTTGTTCCCCGTTCATCCAGTGTGTACAGTTGATCTTGGAATGCAGTAGAGAGGCACTGACGTAGCACTCTTGGCAGGCTATTATCCAACAGAATCAGCCTAGATTCTGCCTATGTGCACTCCCAACGATGCACTCTCATTCTATACCTCCTTCTCTAACAAGGAGAGTAAAAGATTATAAACCTCACAAACTTACAGTGGGTGATCAAACTCACATGCAGATTACTTCAGACAGATTCATGTGACTTCTATTACTAATTGAACTTCTCCACTGTGATTTTAAGCACAAAGTAAGGTAGTGGTACTAAAAACCAATCAAATTTCAGATTTGGCAAGTATATTGTGGAGTGGTGAAGTGTATATTTTTCGAGGCATCTGCAAAAGTTTGTGGGAGGCTGGTGATGATGGAATCATAATTTTTGAACTCTTTTTGAATTAGTTCTGAAATTTTGAATGTAAAATTGTAGGCGTTCCCAAAACCAATCACCCTAATATCTAGCTTCCTTGTACATTAAATTTTGGAGTTGGAAGCTAGAATCTAACTTTCAGGTGATTGCCCCTACTGATTGGTTTTTGGTGCTGATTGGTTTTCGGGGCCACTACCTTACAGACTTTTGGATCATCTGTGAATTATCCCAAAATGTGATCTAGAAGAAGCTCGCATGCTCTCGAATGTGTAGATTGCTACTCTTGTACCATCACTTGGTACTGGAATCAACATTATCCTACCCACCTTATTGAAATTTGAATGCCATGAACTTTGTAATTCAAGTCTCTTGTTAACATTCATAAGGTCAACATGCATGTTTCCAAAACCCATATTAAACCGAGCATAATTCCATCCAAAGTGGAGCTCATGATTACTTGCCTTTTATGCACTTGCTAAGTGTTTTTCTCTCATTGGGTGATTCTTGTTCACAAATGGGTGGGCATGTGATGGAGAATAAGAAGGAAAGTGGACAATTTCATGCCCTACCTATGTCCGATAATAGGCATTTACTTGTCCCCAACTTTGAAAATTCATGATAAATGAAGAAATATAGTACCTAGAAAATTATGATTCAACTTGGAATAATTTCCCACTGCATTTGCTAATATAAGGAAAAATGTTCGTGTTGCTCATTTGTGAAGAACTACAAGAACCTCTAAAATGCTCGGGAATAGGCAGACTGAACTTAGACTGGATTGGAGCGTTTTGGATTGGTGGTTTTTAAAAAAAAAAGTTGAACTTCTAGTGGTTCTCTAAGGTGACAATTCATTTAGCACGGGCGCCATTAAGTGTGATTGACAAGTGTCAATTAGTCATTTGAGGACACGGGTTTTTCCATAGCCAATGGAGTGATGTTGACAGGGACAAGAGTGAGTATGTGTAGTTGGACTGGTGAGTAATTTTGGGATAGGTTGACTGCAGTAGGAAGCTCGGGGTAGCATGATGCTTGTATTCTGTGTGGTTAAGGTTGAGACACCCATAGTCGACAGATGACCAATAGCCGATATCTTCTAATTCCTAGATTATGAAAGAACACATGTACCTCATTTGTATATATCGGCTATTGGTTCGGAAGTACTTTTCACTTTGAAAAATTGTACAAATTTCAATATTGGGAGATAATTCATGGAAAAATGCTCATTCTTCATGAACCTTATTTTCCTATGAACCAAAAATATCTCCTTGTCGATAACCCAAGCTTTGATATGCTAAACTGCTTTAAGTTGTCGGTTATAGGTGTTTCTACCTTACATTATGTGGTGAGGTTAGTGGCTGATGTCAGATGGCATGCAAGGTGGAATGGGTGTTGTTGTAAGAGCACCATCGTGTATAGTCTCGGTAAGTTTGTGGTAGTAAGAGCTGTCAAACATCAAGAATGAGTTGTATTTGAGCGCATCTATGTTGAAGAGGTTTGTGGTACCAAAACTTCTTCTATTCATAGTTAAGATTAGAGAGCTTCATTTTTATGTTGTTCGCACACAATTGTCTTGTCCGAGTTTAAACCCTCCTATATGATGTACATCTAAGTGTAAAATGGAGTATCTTTCCTCAAAATATGATTTGTTTGCAACGGGGGAGAGCACAATAAAGTGTACCACAAAGTGCAACATGTGATCACTAGAAAGTGAATATGAAGTGTGCTGTTTTTTATTGTTCAAAGCTGATTTTGAGCATTTTGGTGTAGTTTTTGAGCATTTTAGTCACTTTTTAAGGTGTCACAAGGTATCTTACAGGCATCTCCATAAAAAGAACATCTTCAATTGAAACTTAATTTGACCGCTAGTTCTAAGTCATGAAAATGAACTTTTCCAAAGTCTTAATTTCTTCATTTGGGGCCCTCTATTGTCTTTAGAGGATGTTTTTTACAATTTAAAAAACAATGTTCGGTGAAAAAAACCTCACAAAAAGTTTCGTCGAAAACAGCTCCCCAAAAACGTTCCAACGAAACTTTTCGGCTGTACAAACTTCCAAAGGAATTGCTTAGGCCCATTTTTGAAACCGCAATTCACAATCGGAGGGTACAGCGCAGTCAAAAGTGATTTCTAACATTTGTGCACTCTTTTTTGTCCACTTCTTCAAATGATAGCATTCACTTTGGATCACTTGCTGTGACTCGTAAGGCTTCGTAAAAGGCACACATCGGTTCCAAAATTTCGTAGAATAAAGATGACCGAGTCTATTTTCTATACCCAAAGCCCCTTCCAATATATCATCAAATTATATGTCACTTTTCTTAGTGTTTACAACAATGGCTGAAATTGGCAATGAGCTAAGCACTTTTGTGGTACACTTTATTGTGCTTCCCCCCCAACGCCATTGTTGAATAAAAAATAACCAACATCTAAATACATACCAATCATGTTCTTATCCAAAGATGTTACATTACTTTCAAACCTCCACAAGTACAACTCTTATGTTAAACTCTCAAGTAGGTGTAAGAAACTATTCACCAATGGATGATGTATAATTACATAATTCGTATCTCCGTGCATTATATTGTATTCTTACTCCTTGTACAACAAATTTCAAAATGGATGATTTCAGAAGTGTTGGTCAATATTTGTTTTTGGCACCTGTCAAGGTGTTCTTTTGGGCTGAAAGCCTGCAACAGAGCAGGCCTATACGCACTCTGATAACACTACCTCCAAACTTGGAAATTTCAATTGGATGAAGTAACTTATTCCCTGACGTTTCTCTGCCTTGACTCCCAATTGGATGAAGTAACTTATTCCCTGACGTTTCTCTGCCTTGACTCCCTCTGTTGATGATGATCATGTGCTCTATGGTAGCAGCACCTATTTTCGGACACTTAAGGAATTCACTATACTTGTGGAGGTGGAATGAGTGGCTTCCTATTTTACAGTGATTAACAATAAGAAAAAACAAAGTTTCCCCATTTTTGGGATATTTATAAGCACTTACAATAATAACTACAAATTTTGGAAGTGACCAACATAGGTTGACCTATAGCCGGACACCCTTTTGCATGTACGCATGGGATACATTATAGGTAATTATAGAGTCATCAAATCTCCACTGCAGCAAGAATTTGGGGTGTACGCCTTTAGGGAGGGGGCCGCCTTTAGGTGCTTACACCATAAAGATTCCAGCACACAGATATCACTACAACAACTTACTGCACAACAACCATGTGTTTAAAGCAAACATAGACTTACCATAGAGACATTCTTGAATGGAACCTGATGCGTTAAGTCACGTGGGTGTGTTTAGTGAAGCTTGTAACAAGGTGATCATGTTAGAGCTAGATGGGTGTTACATGAGGAGTGTGCAAGACAAATGCAGGGGTTGCAAAATTTGTTAAGTCCCCAGTTTTGGACTTACGCCCTAGACCAATTCAATTCAAAATACATTCTCCACTTATATAGTGCACTGAACAGAGCTATTATCAACTTCAAGTGGCAAAAAGAAGACCATGATTGGTTGTGCACCATTTTGTTAATAGCTCAATACATTTTTGAGGCATTTCTTCTCCATCTACATCAAGAGAACACCAAAGTTTTCAATTAGCCAACTTGAGGGGAGGGGAGGGAGGGAAGGATTTTTAATCATCATAATTGATATGAGTAAAACGACAAATTTTATATTTCTATAATAATAAGAATTATATAAATTTGGAATTGCTTATATGTATTGGCATCCGGGGCACCAATGAGTTGTGGTGGGCAATAAGCCACTGCATAATCTAGTGTATAAAATAACAATTACAATAATAATAAAAACAATAAGAAATATCATTATTATAAATATTTACATGTTTAAATTTATCATAAATTTTTAATTCAAAGGCTCAAAATTTTTGAAAAATTTAACAAAACTTTCTACATTTTTAAAAATCCCATATTCTAGAAATTTTACCTCAAAACACTTTTGTGAAACATGTAATGCATAGTTTTTTTCATATATCATAAAAACATTTATAAATTAAATGAATAAATTCTTTAAAATGTAAAATATGAAATGTCATCTGATAATCAGGTTTGTGATGCTCAAAGTCAATTTTCAAGCAGAATGAAACTTCCTGCTTTTGCTGGAGCTCGTGGTTTAGAAATATCAAAATCGTTGATCGATGCTCAAGATACTTTCAAAAAACTAGCGGCTGAATTATATTCTTTATCATACAATTTACTAGATGTAAAAATCACAAGATGGCATAATGACTATCACAAATTTAAAGCTGGGGTTATGGACTTGGAGGTACAGAATTTCAACTTGGTGGTATCATTATGCACAGACATGTAGTGAGCAAAGATATTCCAAGAAATTCTAAATTGTGCATGCTATTATTTGACAATCTTACAAATACTTGTTTTTAACCTTTTAACAACAACAATCACAATTCTTAAATTCATCATAATACCTAATGCATATTTAATTTTATGTTTGTTAGTAGCAGCAATTGAAACCATCCCTTTTAAGTTTAAAATGTCATCTGGACATTTACACATATTCAAAATCAAAGCAAGAATATGCATGTTTCTCTTTCAAAAGAAATACAATTTATATTTCTTACCGTTTACATTTACTTGTAGACTTTAAAGACTTTTCTAATTAAAATTTATATTCAATATCTTGCTCTATAGGCATTGTTATGCTCTATTAATGAACCTTTTAACAATTATTGACACTACACCTATGCTGGTCAAAAAATAAGTTGAATTTCAATTTGTTATGAATTTCTCATAACAATGTATATTTTGCCAAAATTTGTTCCACATATTCTTCATTAGTTTTACACCTTCTCTATTTTTTTAATTTTTTTTCAAATTTCTTCAACTTTCAATAAAATTTGAGATATTCAAGACTTGGACTTTGGGCTTCACACAATGACCACCCATAAGCTTGAAGTGAACTATTTTAATGTATTTTTCCATCCAAAAGTTAGGACTCTTGATTTAGTTTGGTTTAGATTTTTAACAGTTTGCCTCTCAATTTGGCCATACTCTGAATTGGCCCTAAGTACAATAGCATTATATTAATTGTGATTTGTTTTTGAAATATTATATTTTATAAAACACTAGAAAATAGTATATATTCATCTGAAAGAGAATTTGGACTTTTTTTACAACTAACTAATTCCATGAAAATTGCAATTTTCTGCAAATTTTGATATCTCATATTCCATAACAAATACTCTATGAAGAAAGAAGTGATAGGTATGATTGGTATAATTTCCCCTTCCTCCAAACAATTATTAATTATAGAATTTGATCAAATGACAACAGTCAATGTACGAGGTAAATTAGCCTCAACATATCACATTGTAGAACGAGCTATTCAATGTTCTCTTTTGCCTTTTTGAAAATGTAAGTATACAAATTAAACATGTGACATTCTCATTTAAATGGTACCGTATACAGGACATTAAGATGGTTTCACTTACATTTTTAAATTCGTTTTTTATGTTTAACATTTAATTTGCACAATGATATTGAACTATTTCATGAACTAAATATGGCTCAAATTTTCTAATCATTCAATTTCAATTTTGAACTGTTTCTTGACAGTCTAAACTATAATCTCTCTAACATTATTTTGCGTACATTGTTTGCTACAAGAAAACATTTTTTCCCCTTATCATTCTTATTGGTGTTGACTTTTAAATCAATTTAGAAAATTAAAAATATAACTTTCAAAAGTGTTATCTTTTTGTTGTACACTAATACTTGGAATTGCATATTTTAGTAGCCATACGAGGCTTTCCAAATCTTTTACAGGGAATGTTGTGATAATTCACCGCAAAAAACACTTTCTCTTCCTTTTGGGTGAGGTTCCAAATGTTTTCAAATGTGACCATGGAATTGCTCTTGTACCATGCTTCATCCTGTAAATTATTTGGATAGATGACTAGAGCAAGTCGAAATCCACCTCAAGTTTAAATTTCAAGTTGAATTCTCTAATACCTGTGTTGTGTTTAATGTTCAGATTATGGTGCAGAATGTTATGACAATGGGTTTTAAGTATGCTTCGTCTCTGTCAGAAAGTATTGAGTTGTTAGAGGCTTTTAAATTGATGGCGTGTCGTACTACTATTTGCATGTGTGTGGAAAAAATGACATCAGTGGTATTTAAAAAATCATTACATACATTTATTGACTATTAAACTACAAAAGATGTCCAGTGTGAGGTAACATAATATTTAGAAATTTTGCATTTCACCATGAAAAGAAGTCAAGTTTATGATCTTTGAAATTATCGTCGAGTGTCATATATTGTCATTTCTTTTATTCTTCACACTAGTGGAAAAGGTGTACGAGTACAACAAAGGAGAACACCAAGGAGTGACGAATTACACCAAAAATTTCAATTTTTTGGTGTAATGGTCATTGCTTGGTGTTCTCCTTTGCTGTACTTGTACACCTTTTCCACTGGTGTCAAACTCAATAATCAAATCATTTTATGTTTTTTTGCATTCAGTATTTCATTTTTCAGAAAAAATATTGACGATTAAGACTAAAAATTATAATCAAATATTCTACTTTATGCATACATGCATTTAATAATTAAAAACAAAGAAATAAATAAATCCTATTTTTCCACCTCTCTTTGCTAATCTTTATGTAGTTAACAAATCATGTACAACAAACACCTCAAATATGTTGATGGTATGAAGAAATGTAGGAGAAACACAATAAAAATATGAATCATAAAATAAAATTGAAGCTTTTCATGAGCTAAAGGACTTAAGTGTAGGACTTCATTTATTGGAAACTGTAAAATTTACACTAAAATGTTTGATGTTTTGAAATTTTTATTTAATACCAAACATAAATTGGATCTGGTAAGCTTCAATGAAATTTTCATTGAAAGATCATAAACCATCAAAACGGTGTTTTGGTTATGTACAATATTATTTCTTTCATCGGAAAGATACAATATTTAGTTCTCCCATTTTATAGTAGTCCCTTCTACAGATCCTGTGATACCATAGCAGGTTTGCTAAAGGTTGCTAAAAGTAATTACAGTAAAAAAAATGCAAAATTTATAAAATTATAAAAAAAAATCAAAAAATGGAATGAATTAGTTTTTGAAATATGTTATTACTTCCAAGCCATTTAAGGTCATTTATTTGCTAAAAATAATTGAAAAACTCAATTTTTAAGAGGCAGACCTTATTCTTTCCAAAAAAATAAAACGTTTGTTTGCAAGGAGGCAAAATATTTTTGTTTGCTGGGTGGCGGACCTGCTATGGTGTTACGCTATGTAAACCTTGATTTGGATATAAATTGTCTTCAAAAGTTACACATTTAAATCCCTTAAATCGATACACACAACATATTCGAATGAGTTTTGACCAAACAAACAGTTATTATGACTTATTTAAATGAAGAATACCCCCACTTCACATTTATGAATCAAGTAAACGCAGAGGTGATTTTTGTTACTTAAGGCATATTAAATTTTTTATAGAAATACTGCAAGTTCTCTTTAGAATAGTTTTGCAAAAATAGAAAATCATGGTTCAAGACATACTGACCAAGATAATAGCTTTTGATGGGTTTTCTGAAATCTTCAGTTTATTAATTCTCAATCAAATCTTACGGTTTTCTTTTTTAGACCCCCTTAAAATCTCAAAAAAACCATGATAAAATTTGGTAGTCCATAAAAATTGTAAAAATGCCAAACTTTTATACTTTGGGATTTAAGGGTGAAATCAATAAAATGGAATACATAATATGTGATTGGAAATGAAGTAACTTAGAACACAAATTTCAATGTCTTGATTGATAAGATTCAATTTTTATTTTTTTCTTTTGTTACAATTAGTTGTAAAGAGAATTTGCAGTATTTTTATCAAAATTTAATATTCCTTAAGTATCTAAAGTCACTTCTACATTTGCTTGAAATGTGGATGACAAGTCGAGGTTTTGAATCTTCATAAAAATTATGTCAATATAACTACTTGTTTGGTTAAAAGTCATTTTTAGTGCATCCTGTAAACTACAATATGTTCGAAGTTGTTCAAAGGAGTTTAAATGTGTAATTTTTGAAGACAATTCATATTTAACACAAAGTTCAAGAATTTATAAGAGCGGCCATTGTTTTACAAATAGAGTTGTATTTAGAAAAATATGCTATTCTTAAAACATAAGAAATTGTGCATTAAGTAACTATAAAATATAGTTTAGCCTTAAAATTGCCTTGAATATTAAAAAGGTATCCCTGATTGTTTTGTTATAATCTACTTCAAATAGTTTGGAGGCATGGAAGTGCTTGGCGGTGTTACTATATTTGGTTTGTAACAACTTTGTGCTCTTAACACTAAAAAAAAATTAGATTTTCTATCATTTCATATTTGGAAACTACTTTTCTTAAACCTTAGAGACCACCAAGTTCTTGTACACCAAATATGGAGAGACCACCAAGGTTTTTCATATATATTGACTTTTTAAAGTGACTACATAAAATTATATTTAATCAAAACTCTTGATATCTTATCAAATACCATATAACTTTGCAAATAACTCAACACTGCGAATCACTTTGTTTTTTTTGTTTCTTTTAATGGCTGTGTGATTGTATCATTGAACAGTCATGTTGAATAAAAACAATTTAAAAAATGGAACAACTGTAACAGGTGTTTGCTGCTTTCATGGGAGAGCTGACCACAATGAAGAGACAATTTGACTTGCTTCGGCGTCGACCAGTGATGGATTACTCATTTCCACGATTTGCTGGTGGAGCTATTTGGGCCCTCCATTTTCAACACCGTCTTACCAAGCCAATGGCTCTGCTTGTAAATGCTACACCATATCTTTTGGAAAACCATCACGGCCCTGATCTTGGGTCTCAATTCAATCTATTCGTTGCTGGTATTGAACAAGTAAAAATCTACATCCAATTATCTGAATCTGATGAATTTGAATGGATGGAATACTTCATTACAGTTACTGAGGCAATTATATAGATACTTGAGTCATCCCTCTAAAGGCAGCTTGAGTTTTTAAAAGATACCATGAGTTTTGCTCTACTGTATTATTGATTTTACACTAATTAGTTGAGAGACATAGGAGATCTTGATGGTCTCATTGTATATTGTATGTAAGAGCTTGGGTCTCTCTGTTCAAAGAAAAATAATTTTGTCGTTATTTCATCTTCAAAAACTAACTTTTTTCGAGCTTAAGAGAGGAAGTGCTTTCAGATTGTATTGTGTAAGGTGTGTAAGGACACATTTAGGCTGATTCTGCCGGAATGTAGACCATGTGGTTGCTATATTATCAAAGCTGTAAGTGATGGAAACTGTGTCAGAAATGAAAATGTGATTGAAATTGCCACAATGAAGCCAGATCCTTGGAACTCACTCAATTTTCTTTTTTAATTTTTTAATTTTATACACTGAATAATTTTATTATTTAATTTTTTTTGAAATTTTTTTATAAATTATTTTCAAAAAATGTTTTTTAGAAATTTAAATATAATATTTGTGGTTTTTTAACTTAAAAAACTAATTTGATTCACTGATTGGATCAAGTAAATATTTATTGATAAATGATTTTATATAAATGGTTTATTGCATCCTAGTTCTTTGATTTTGGTAATTTAGAGTTTTATATGTTTACAATATTATTTGGCTGATAAAATAGGGGCTATAAAATCCAAAAACCAATGAGACTAACCATTGCTACCCTACAATTGTTGTTTTGAGTGAACCATTGACTTAACGGGCAATGGATCTTACCGAACCCGTTGCCTTTTGTCAAACCCTTCTTACTCCGCTCGATGGATTTGAAAAAACTTATAATGTTCATATAATTTCATGGGAGTTATTTATTTTATTTATAAAACTTAATTGAATTTATTAATATTTTATTTATTTTCTCAATTTTTTCCTCAAGAAAATAATAATAGTAAAAATTTTGAAACTGTGTATTTCATTCAACCCCACACAAAAATATGTTTTCATCTACATCCATTACTTATTTAGTGTCTTTTGAGATTTCCAACTTGTCAGTTGACAAGCCGTCACACACCCTAATTGACCCACTTTAAAAGGCTCTCCTCAATTTGAGACCATCAAACTCTTGTACACCCAATATGAGGAGACTACCAAGTTCTTTCCTGTCCATTTATTATTTGGAATAAACATATAAGAGTATGTTTGATCAAACTCATGATATCTAATTTAAATATAGGATGTTTTTACAAATAATTCTACTAACATTGAATTTACTATGTTCTAGTATTTTGAATTTTACAAATAAGTAATACTAGAGAGTGAATAAGAAATTTTACATGCAGTATGTTCAAAGCCAATATGTCGAATGGACAGAGTCCTTGGATTCGTTTTTGGAAAAAAAACTCTATACTACACTGTTGGAAGATGTCACTGATGACGTAGTTCAGCTGCATTTTAATGCTAATATCCTGGCTATTTTTAAGGAGGTACGTACAATATCAAACTTCACTTTTTGATAATTGATAATTTTTTGAAAATAGTGGAATTGCACTGGTAGAAACCATGCCCTCCATGACCAAAAATTTTGGTCAAATTGGTCATAAGTGACCAGATTATGACCAATTTGACCAAAAACTTTGATCATGGAGGGTTTGGTTTTGACTAGTGTTGCTATACACCAGAAGTTTGTATAGAATTAATTAACGATGTTTGAAGGTGAAAAATGGAGGTGATTCTCACTTGGCACGGGGGAGGTGACTTAGCTGTTCTTTAACATTGGTAGTTGACGTCGGACTAGACTAAAATTGTTATTTACGTGACACTAATCAAACGCAGTCATACAATATTTTATTTAGCCAAATAACATTTTTTGTTATTGCATGTTGATTACAGTAGGATAGCAGTTTATAATCATTATTATACAAGATAATTAGAAATTGTGACACTAATACCATATATAGTATAGGATACTTTGTGTCGTGTCTCTAACAAAGGTGGTTGTTGTATGCTCTAAACTTGTTGAAAAAATCTAAAATTGTGTTGATTTCTCTATTTTGATGACCTCTTGCAAAAAATATTACTTGAAAGTTATATATGACATGAGGAAGGTTTATTTTGATGTGATTTAAAACATCACACGTCTACTTGGCAAGCATGTTTTAGGTTGCACCTTTTAATTCACAACTTAGTAATATCCTAAAATTATTTTGAAGTTTGTTGAGTTATTTTACCTTGTAAAATTTCATTATTGGTGTAGTGTGCCAAAATACTCTTAGCAATATTAAGCATTTCCAAAGCAGAACGATATTTTCCACACTTAACTTTGAAGCGCAATAGGCTTCAAAATTGAAAATATATATTTTTTTCAATTGTAGGATACAATAGAGTAAAAAGTTTAAAATAGAAAAATTGACAAAATATTATTGATCTGAAAAATCATAAAGAAAATAAATTATTTTAAGAATCAATTTAAAGACATCATCTCTAAAAATACATTGTAATCACAATTTATTTTAATACTAGTATATGTATTACTTGAACTCATAAATCATATTTAAAAAAAAAACAGAAAACACTAATTTTTTAAACTTTGTTGATTTCTTGAAAAAACAATTCTTAATGTTTCAAAAGATTGTAAGTTACTTCAAATTTTAAATTTTAAAAATAGAATTCATTGTTGTGTAGAATACTGTCATATTCAATTAATAATATTTTGTGTTTTAAGAAAGAATTAATTTATATAAATATTTTGTATTTTAAGAAAGAATTCATATATAATATTTATTCAAAATAATGCCTCAATTCAAAATTAGTTCTATAGAAGCTTTTAGAGAATAATCCAAGATGTTTTGTAGTTAATAGGCACCTTTAAGACTATTAAATTGAAAAAACATATAATATATCCATAAATAGATGATACATTTTGAGGTGATGCTACAACTATACTTGTAGAATTATAATTTAACATTTTATCCATACGATTCAATAATACTTACTAATATCCAAAATTATGATATTAAAAATTTATTGTATTCAAATAAAATTTGATAATCAGAAGATTGGATTAAGACATAAGGAACAATTGTCCGAGGAGTTTGAGCGTGTTTCTACACTGTCAACTTGAATTGTGATTTTTTGAAATTCTTTCATTAAATTAGGTGTTCTGAAGAGCTATGTATAAATTTTTAATTTGTTTTTTAAAGATGTCTAGAGAAAAGGTTTGCTATCCTCAGTATGGAATGTTGCCTACTAACAACTGTGGAAGGTTCATACATAAATGAAGTTGAAAAAGAAGATTTGACTTTTTGAAAAGTCATCTGACTAGGTTTAGAGTCATATAGGGTAGCGTAACGTTAATATCTCCAATCAAACTTCTAATTTTGGGCTTGAGTTATGCTTGTGGCGTGCTGCCCTATGACGGGTTCGTTGCCTTGACAGCGGACCTTGCATTTAAGGCTCGACTTAGACGGTTGACCCGTCATCGAGTATTGATGTGAAGTCAAGCCCCTTTTTATACCCATTATATAGATGAAGGTCACATCATCAACTACAAACGAGATTTACGTGACAAATATAATGGATGATGTTTATTGCACTATCCAACTTGGAGAAAATGCGCAAACAACTTTCTCATTTTAGTGTTGTTCAATTGTGGTTGTAGTGCGTTCTGTCCTATGTTGCACAATGTTGTTCATTGCAACATGGTTTGAAGCAACCCTAGATTTGTGGATCCTTTGGGCTATTATGAGATACTGTGCAACACTTTGCACTGCAAACAAAGTTGGATATGTAGTGCAACAAAATTCTTTGCTGCATGAAATTAGATCTTAAAATTTTAGATCTTAGAATTTTGAAATTGGTACTACATCCTCATCTAATGAAGGAATAAATTGATGCTCCCGGTCACATATTCCACCGTCTTCTATGTTTCTAAAATCTTGGGGTTTTTCTAATGCGTAGAGATTCTTTTTGAGTGACTGTACTAGTTTGTATAAGGGAGGTTGCTATTTTTCTTTGTTGACTTGGTAAAAATTTAAGTGTGAATATGGCAACAAAGGGGTCCTTGGCGGTCGGGTTTGAGCAGTTAATGTTCTAGTGAGAATGACACACATTGCACTTTTTCTCAGGAGCAAAACACAGAGTGCTTAATACCATCTCTAGTACGTAACAAAGTACATGGTTTCATTAATCTTACAGGCTCTTCCAATTATGAATGGACGAACATCCTAGGTAGACGCCAAATATCCATGAAAAGACAACATTACCAGCTGATATACCAAACTATGCTGATCTAAAGGATGAGAGTGGTTGTCATGCGCTCCTAGGTTGATGGAAACAAAGACCTTATGAAAGATTGGCATATGTTGATCTTACCTATGAGAAAGATTGTCTTCCACTTCTGATTTTTTAAGCCAACTAGAATAGATCATCACTCTTTCCAAGACTTGCAATATGTCTGTAGTGTGATAAGGTACTCGAGACCGATCACTCCCTAGTGCAATGTTTCCTCTACGTGAACACATAAATTCTTTGGGATTTAAGCATTGTGGGCATTGGGACTCAATCCAAACTACAAGCCCCACTGCTTCCATAAGGTCTAACGACAAGGGTGTAAGCTTTGATGCGGAGATATTTTATTTTTCTACCGAATTGTCTTAAACAAGTTTAGTTATATCTATCGATGTGTCTTTGGGAGCTGAGTGTCTTGCAATGGCAAGCACTCAACTAGTGTATGTTGACCTTTTCTCTAGCGACTGTACATCATATTCACCTTGTTGTAACAAACAAAAGTTAGACAATTCTAGAGGTAGTGAGTACAAAGTAGCCTCAATTTGAATACTTCCTTCAATCCAAGAGGACATAGTGTTGAAGAAGTTGTAGTGTTAAGCCATCAGCACAGCCACACAAAATTCTATAATGTTAGTAGTAATAAGAATGTCACATATGTTGAGGAAAAGACAGTCTCTAAGGAAAAGACATTGGGCATCAGAAGTGATATGCTAGCATCCACACCGCAGTTGAAGAAGGAAAAGGAAAAGAAAGCAAACTAATGCAACATATCTTGTCACAGGATTGAGAGGAAGACATTCCATACAAGGACCCAAGCGTAAGAAAAAGCTGGTTATAGGGCTTGGAGAAATGAAGCAAACTCCTCCACTGGGTTCATTCTATAGGAAGGATCTCAGGTGGAAATCAATCCATAACTAGGGCAAAGGCCGTCATTACATACACAAAGTCGCTGTCATCCCTTGGAAGAGACTTTCGGACTTTAGAGATGGGAAGGGAAAGGGCAAAACGTATCCTTGTAGATTCAACAAGGAAACAATTTCAAAGAATTAGCTAGGAAGCTTGGAACTGCCGAGGACTAACAACGCTGCCAAGGTTATTAAGTAAGTCCTTACCTTGACATGAATATGCACCTTTGTTGTTTTTGGCTGTACTGCAATAGTGTATATTGTGTGTTTGCAATTGGATCTAAGGTTTGGCATGTAGTGCATCCATGGTATACATTGAACTTAATGTAGGCTATGCTCTTTCCGTGTAGTGCATGAAGAAATAGTGGCCTTGCTAATTGAATACACTTGTGCAAGTTCAGCTGTAATATCGGACTTGAAGATAATTCTCATATTTACATTAAAGACTTGAAGGACCTATTCTAAGCGGAACAGCAAAGGAGGAAGTAAAGAGTCACAATTGCATTGGAGAAGAAGCGCAAAGGAAAGAAGGTTACCCTGGATTTTGATGCCATGTTTACAAATAGAAGCACAAGGCAGAAGAAGCCATGCATAGGTCAAAAGGCTGTTGGTATGTCAATGAAGCGAGGATGCCAACGCCATTTTCTAGCAAAACAAAACTATATAGATACTACATTATGTTAGTTGGTCTACAAGGTTACTGAGCACGTGAATGTGCATGGTGAGCAGTGCCACGGTCTTATGGTGCCTAAAACACAAGCATTCTATAGGAGCATTGTTGTTGAATAATATATAGAACAAGTTAGACATGTTAGACATGGAATTGACTTCTACTTAAGTGATGATCCAACATGAGACATTTGTGATGTAAGCAAAGATATGTTTGTTATAGCACACAACGTCCATAACATAGTTAACAAGTGTGCATTGAAGACATGGATGAAGTACAACAAGGAGACCGTTAGCATCAGCCTTTGGAAGGATGAAAACATCAATGATCTTTCTTTTATCAAGAACATGGTCTGCTAGATATTAATAAGAAGGAACAAGACGATGTTTCCTACACCCTCAAATTTCAGACAGCTAGGCAATTGACGATGCTAGTGAAATTTGGCCATCAAAGTACTATTTCTATAAACGCCATGTTTGGTACAAGTCATTCTCGAGTAAGTGGAGTTTGGAAGAACTTCTATAGAATTTTTAAAATTTTTGATTATATATTTGTGGTGAAAGAAGAGTGGGTGATAGATACTTTGACTTGTACTTAAACCTCAATCTGACACCAAACTCCATGCGTGTATGATTTGATACAATATCCATTCTACACTGTTATGGTGTTTTATGAATGGCAAAATGGTATACCAGTTGCTTACTTTCAAAGGATTATATAAGAATCAAGTCTTTGTCAATTACTTTCTAGTTTTTGACATCTATATTACAAAAGCTTACTTCCAACATACTCTTAATTGTTGTATAGAATTTCATCCTGGATGTAGAGCATTAATTGAGCAGTAGCTACAATTCTTTCATTTTATTATCTTCTGTGTTTCCTCTTCAATTGTGGATCTATCAATAATATAGAGGAAAAAGAGGAGGGAAGTACTAGAATCCTACGCCTTTTCATTTACACAAAGAACTTCTAGATCCTCTTTTTTATTGTATAGATGAACTCAAGTCATTAGATATCAATAGGAAGGGGCTACTCTATTTGCTTCCAAAATCTAGAGAACTATGGTCTTCAATGGCAGTAAGTACACATTGCATTCAAATGTGCACTTATGTCTAATTAGAGCATTGCAAACATAATAGTGAACATGAGTAAATTTCAGGTGGATGATTTTGACAAGGCAAAGGTCATTTTTGACAACTCTTAAGTGGTACATGACCTACTCCTTGAGCACTTTTGTGATTTCCACTTTACAAAACTCTCTTTTAATAATTTTGGTGTCCTTTTTGTTATTGTAATGAAGCTTGGCAAGAGCATGCCAATAAGTGCAAATGAAATAGATAAGAATAGTTGCTATAATAAAGTTTCTAAATATCTCTCTTCTTTCTTTAAATATCTAAGTCAATTCGTGTGTGTTTCATATTTGTAATTCCTTCTAGATCCAATATAGACTCACCTAAATAATTGTTGTTGTGATTGCCAAATTTTGTGTATACAATTAGGAGGTACACATGTAAATATGTTATATTGATAGACCGTCCATTATTTTATTTACATGCTAATTCACTTAACTTCTTTGCTAAGACATCAAATACTCCAAACAAGACACAATCTCTAATGATTATTACATTAGACATTTTCAATTAGAGTAGAGAAGAAAACTGCGCTTTTATTTTAGAAATGGTATATTGTTATAAATGTTTGACAAACCATGTTTTTTAGCTTATTCAAGTGAATTTATTGCGGCAACCCTCATTTTTGTGCATTTCATCTTGAGTTGTTTAATTCTCATGCACATGTTTTCAAGCTGGAGTGGTCTAACTCCAGTTCATCCATCTTCAATTGGGAGACATCTGATTCGTCTCATCTTCTACTTACACAGTGCCACATGTGACTAGAAGATTCATTCATCCAATGTCTATATTTACCTCACAATCTTTCCCTTTCATCAAAAGTCATTATCGTCAATAACAAAGTTAGAGTAATCCTTTCTAAAATCAACTTATCTCTCCAAAGAAGCTTCTTCTTTTTGGTAATCCTTCTACTTCACATAGAATCTACAGAATGTCTTATTCTTCAGATGTTGATTCTCCATCTTTAAAATCTTCTCAACTTGAGTAAGTACTTCTCCCTTAGGACGAGCTTTTGGAAGGTCAAGCAGAATATGATTAGGATCAGATACATTCTTTTTCAACAAACTTACATGAAATACATTATGTATCTGCCAATCTTTTGGTAGCTTCAAAAAATAAGCAATTTGTCCTATTCTCTTCACAATCTCAAAAGGTTCTCAAAACTGCGTTAATAATTTCCTTGACTTATCGAGCTTCAATCGAGATCTCGTTGGAGCTACCCCTAAAAATACCCTATCACGTACTTCAAATCAACAAAGTCTTTTTTTTATCAACATAACGTTTAGCTCTATCATCAGCACTCTTCATAGCCAACTTTGCCAACTCTCTAATTTCATTCATTCCTCTAATCATATCATTAATGCTTTCAAATCTAGTACTAGGAGTAAAGAATGTAATGGAAGTTCTTTATTCTTGACCATACAAATCATAAAATGGACTTACTCCAATACTACAATGAATATGATCATTGTATGCAAACTCAATCATATGTGACCACTTATTCTATGAGTGTTGTTTCTTACCAACATACGTTCTCAATATATCCGGAAGAGTCCTATTAATTCTTTCAATGTGTCCATCAATCTCAGGATGATATGCAATACTCAACTTAATTTTGGTCCCACACAATCTGAAAGTGTAGTCCAAAATTTACTCACAAACTTACAATCTTTATCACTTATAAACACATGCAAGATCCCATGGTATTTAATAATTTCTCTCTTAAATAACTCAGCTATTCCATAAGCAATTACAGTAGTACCTGTAGGAATTAAATGAGTTATCTTTGTTAGTCTATCTACAATCACCAAGATACTATCAAAGTTATTTTGAGTCTTAGGCAATTTAACAATAAAATCTATAGTGACTAATACATATTATAAATTAGACACACTAAAAAGTTGCAACAATCCAAGGCTCGTCACTTGTTTTGACTTAGAGAATTGACATTTCAAGCATCTATCAACATAGTCTTTGACATCTTTTTTCATTCCTCGCCAATAATAATGATGCTATATTACCATATAGGTCTTTTGAAAACCTAAGTGGCCTGCTATTGGGATATCATGAAGATTATTCATAAAGTCAAGTCTGTATTCATTGAATTTGGAAACTCGGATTCTACCATCATAATATAATACCTCATCTTTCAATTCAAAAGACCTAAGCTTATTGATTTTGTTCCCAGTTCTAGCTTCTTTAAATTCACTGTGAAATGGAACTCTAAAGTAATTATCATCAGGATTATGCATTTTGATCTCATCTATCAAAGAATTTCTTATGAATGAAATAGCATTTATTAGAAGTCTTCTAGAGAAATCATCAGCAAGCACATTGTCCTTACCTTTAACCCCTAATGTCCAAATCATCCCTTTCAGGGTCGATTTTGGTCCGGTCAGGCTTGCAATTACTAAATTTGGATCATATGAAGTTGCCAATTTTGGCAAATGGTAGAGTTTTTTCATACCTTTCCAAAAAGTCATCTCATGCTTCAAAATTCCTCATAATTTAGAAGATATTCACAGTCAAAGTTTGAAAACACTATTTGAAATCTGCCCAAAACTGCCCAAACTGCGGTATATGCTCATTTATTCTCAAAAACTGCCAAAACTTCAAAAATTCACCAAAATTGAGATTTCACTTTTTTTCAAGCTCTTTTTTTTGGTTCAAGTAAATAAGGTTTTAAGGCATGATCTCACCGTTTGGATTTTTAATCCTATTATTCTTCACATGCCTTTTATACTGTCAAAGATTGGCCTTTGTAGCTGAATTTCAGCATACCTTCATGTGAATAATCAAGCATTTCTTTAGGTTTTAATAGGTCGTATGAAGGTAAAAATTGCAAAGACATCTTTCTTACTCACCTAGAAACAAGAATTTGAAGAGCCTCATGTCAAATTTTCTACCAAAAATGGTTTTTTTGGCCCTCAAAAAACCAATTATCCTTTTTCAACAAGCAGAAAAAACTTTTTTGCATCTTTAAACATCATGAGCTCACATTTGGTAAGGAGTTTGAATTTAAGAACTGACACACATATGCACATACAAGTTAGGTACAAGATCTTAAGGTTTCGTACTCAAAAATACATCAAAAATAAAAAATTTGCACCTTGCATTTAAAGAGGGCAGTTTTGAGGGTTTTTTGCGATTTTGAGAGCATTTGACATTAGGGGTTAACATATTGTATATCAATATCAAACTCTTGTAACAATTCCATCCACCTACACTTCTTCCTACTCAATCTTAATCAGGTTGATAAATATTTCAAAGATTGATGATCTTTTTCTATCTTTAACGTTATCTTTTTCTTATGTTTTGTTTTAAGGGATTAATAATAGTCAAAACATGACTTTGGATTAACACTGACTATAAAGTCTAGAAACTCAACTCACACTTAGCGGTCCAATTTATCACATTACTTTTTCCATTTAACAAATTGTTCACATGAGCAGCTATTTAGAAAATCCTTTGACGAATCTTCTATAATAGCTTGCAGAACCTAAGATGCTTCTCACCTCACTCTTGTATTTTGGTATTGGCTACTCAGCATTTATTTAAACCTTCTTAGGATTCACTGACATTCCCTCATCCAAAATGACATGACCAAGAAATTCAATACTAAATGTTAAAAAAACATACTTACTCAGCTTACCATATAATTTATTTGCTCAAAAAATTTCAAAAATTTGTTTAAGATGTTGCTTAAGTTCTTTTATAGTATTAGAATATATAAGAATATCATCTATGAATACAAACACAAATTTATCTAAATAATCAGAAAACAATGAATTCATCAAAGTTATAAATGTAGCAGGAGCATTTGTAAGTCCAAAAGAAATTACAACGTACTCATAATGACCTAAACGCAATCTAAAGCATGAAAACTCTTAATTCAATTTGATGATAAAAACTCTTCAAATTTATTTTATAAAATATTTTTGATCCATGTAAGTGATAAAAAATATCATCAACACAAGGCAACGGAAATTGATTCTAGATAGTTAGTTCATTTAGACCCTGATAATCTACACATAATTTTAATGATCCGTCTTTCTTCTTAACAAAGAGGACTTGGGCACCCCAAGGTGATTTGCTAGGTTTAGTGTAACCTTTGTTCAACAAATCTTTTAATTGATACTTGAAATTTGAGCTATAGAATGGCAATAGGGTGCCTTAGCAACAACAACGGCATTGAAAATTAAATTTATAGCATAATCAACATCTCTTCAAGATAGAAATTCCTTTAAATCTTTTATAAACAAATCTTTAAAGTCATCCAGGAATTCATTCACTTCCTTTTTCTCCTTACTTTTATTGTTAACTATACTCACATGTATTAGAAATACTTCATTGTTTTTTTTAACACATGGTTCCATTTGTAAATGAGAAAACATAGGGATACTTGGTAAAGATCTCTTACCTCTTATGGAGAAAGGTTTACCGTTGTGAAGCTTTCCATCATGGTTGTCATAATGGACGGACGGGCCAAAAAATTGTCGTGTAGTCACGTGACGAACGTGACGGACGGTTATCGGACGGACGCTTATCGGACGGGCTCCCGACCGCGAGCAAAATTACTGTCCTCACAGTTTACTACTGTTTACCATGGGTGGCGCCCGTCGTCGTGTCCGCGCGCGTCTTTGCGCCTGTTCGCGCCGGTCATTTGTGGCTGTTCGCGCCCGTCGTCAGTCTCGCGCGCGCGCGGTGATCGCGCCCGATTACCCTCGCCCGACCAGGGTCGCCCGCGCCCGTCGCGCGCTTGCTGTGATCGCGCCCGTCGTCAGTCTCGCGCGCGCGCGGTGATCGCGCCCGATTACCCTCGCCCAATCAGGGTCGCCCGCGCCCGTAACATGCTCGCGCCCGTAGCAGCCTGCGCGCGCCCAACCTGCTCGCGCCCACACTGTCGGCCCCGTGAGTATAAATTGCCACCCTCCTCCACTGATTTCGCACCCCCCCACTTTGTGCATTTTGCCTTCAACAGCCCAAGGGTAGCTGATTGCTTAGTGCTACGGTGGGTTTCTCAACATTCGGTGTACCGTCCAACATGAATTCCAACGCCTGCAATTGCCAACAAATCAAGTCCATTATGAGTTTAACGAATGGTGCTACTCCACCGGGCACTGCACAGCGAACGGACACAGTTATTTGGTCAAAGCTGGAGCGACTCCGTCAACTGATTGAGTTCTTCGAGGATTGGATCTCTCGCCGTGACAAATTGGTGGCCTACGCAGAGAATGGACGCCCTCTGCCTCCAACCACTGAAGAGCAGTTGGCAACCCAAGCGACTGTCGAAGAACTTGACTGTGAGATTGGCGATCTCATCAAAGAACTGAAGAAGGAGATGGCAATACTTTGTGTCCCCACTATTGTCTCTAGTGCTCAAACGAACCATTTCGAGACGCACTTGAAAGACCTAGAGGACCGGTACCTAGAGTGCATGGCACTGTAATCGACATTACAATGAAGTGATACATTTCCAAAATAAATAAAGTATTCTTTTTTAACTCTGAATTTGCAAGTCCTCTTTGGTTACTCTGATTTTTAACAGTGTTCTAGGTTGTGGTGGCGCCCGTCCTGGCCCACTGCTCGCGCCCGTCCATTCAGTGTTGGCGCCCGACGGTCGCGCCCGTACAGTTCGGATCGCGCCCGAAAATATCCGCGCGCCCGCGTCGACGTCCGCGCGCGCGCCCCTTCGGTACCCGGACGACGCCCGCTCGCGCCCGACGAAGACCGGGTCGGTACCCGCTCGCGCGCGGTAAAACCCGCGCGCGCCCGTCATATACCCGCCACTGAACCGCTCGCGCCCGTTGATATCCGCGCGGGCGCGGACGGATACACGGCCGAAACCCCGCCGTCGGTGCCCGCGCGCGCCCGTCGGGTTTCCGCTCGCGCCCGTAGCAGGCTGTTCGCGCCCGTTCCCTGGCGCCCGTGACTATAAAAGGGCGATTTCCCACCTCATTTTGCACTCCCCCCCCCTTTGAGCACCTTGCCTTCAACAGCCCCCGGGTAGCTGATTGCGTGGTACTCAGGTGGGTCCCAGCACTCTGACACGTGTCCTTGTTTTTATTCTCCAGAACTCTATGGTGTCTGTGTATTACATTTGAGAATTTTGTAAATGTTTATAATTTGTAAATGTGATTGAGGTTCTGGGGTAGTCGTAGGCTTTTAATTTTGCACCTTCGGAAGACTTCGAAGAACGATCTACCTCGAGCAGACATGGAACGGCAACAACCAGCACTCACGGCGGCAGAGCAGAGGAAAAAGCAAAAGGATGCGGGACGGCCCAGGCATGGAAACCTCCAACATAAGAGGGTCCACGTCTTATTGAATCCAGCAAAGCTGGCATTCAGAGGGTGGGAAGCTGCATCGCAACCGTGGACTCTAGCAACGTGTGAACAATTCATTGAATGGTGCCACATTGGGAAGTTATTCCCGTTGCACCGTCATAAAAACAATCGTACTTCAAACAAGGCGAACATGAGATATTGCAAGAACCGTCAGTTCGGGAGGCGGTGTTTGGAGGTGTGGCAGGTCCTATACAACCAGGCGATGAACGAGAGGAATGAGGTTCCGCTCTTTATTTGTAGAATGGTATATGCCGAGGTAGTGCTTCATAGGCAGGTGGATTGGAGGACCATACGGTTGACTCCTAGCGTCCACCGGCGTCCACATGAGATGGCGATACCTACAGGGGTCCTAAGATTCCCAGGTGTGGACTGGGGATACTTGGATGATCCTGAGGATCAAGCGCCTGTTCAATGGAGTGACTCAGAGGAGGATAGTGATTCTGATGGTACGGTAGACCGTCCCCCTCAGTCACAGACAAGAGCAGCGACTAGTGCTAGAATCACACGGTTAAAAAAGAAGGATCCTGAGCTAGCTGCCTGTTTGTCGACGAGGAATCGTGCACCGCCTGCAAATCCTACTGGACCGGGTATTCCTCATCAGGCTCCTCTAGCAATCGTCGGGGGCCCGAGCAATGTTGATGTTGCTCCTCCAATATTAGTTCCACAGATTGCGGGCCCGAGCAATGTTGATGTAGCTCCTCATGTACTGAATCCACAGATTGCGGGCCCGAGCAATGTAATGGAAGATGATGACACTGGGTTTGCAGATGAGTTGGAGGCTACAATAGCCGCCGCTGATGCCCAGGGCCTGCAAGTCGATGCATTGCAGAAGGAGCTGGAAGGAAAAAATGCAATAATTTCTGAGATGGAGAAGACTATCCAGAACTTGTACGAGGAAGCTGATAGGATGAATGAGATTATACGGAAGCAGAATGAAGAGATTTCGCAACTTAGATCTGCGAAGACTCCGACTTACGTACCCGAAGCAAGCCAAGCTCCAATCCCTGGTAGCCCTGGAATGAACGAGGAAGACGTTAATGCCATCATTGAATCGGCCACGCACGGTCTCCTGGAAGATACCCCGGTCCGAGTTCCCCGTAAGCCAATCATTCCATTCGCGTCATCAAGTCAAGTGATGCACCCCCCCCAGCGGCAAATCATGTTCGTAGATTCTCAAGAGACGGAGGACTCTTTGGGATTTCAACAGCCATCAGTACCCACTGTCTCCGAATTGCAAGCTACCAACGGGATGCTCAGAAAGTATCTGATCGAGATGAGCAGACAGTACTACCAATGGAAGATTGCATGCATCATGAACGTCGACCGTTTCAGACAGATGCGCGCTGAGTTCGAGAGGATTGACCGCGACTACCTCCAGCTTAACTCCAAGAGAGATTTCGGACTTACCTCGTGGGCAGATCCAGATGAAATGTTCCCTGACGGCATACCGATGATTGGTAAAGCAATAGATTGGACGCGGTTGGGGTGGGAGTACAAGACCGCCATATCCAATGAGAAGATCGCTAAAAATGCAAAGCCAAGCTTGCTCTGGCCCAATCCAGCGAAGTATGTGTTGGATGGAACCCACTGTGCAATTTGTACCAATCTATTTGGGCCAGAGGGGGGCTGGCAATTGGAATCCTGTCAATGCATGTATCATCCACAATGCTTGATCTCGTGGGCCTTGATACGTCGGAAGTGTGCAGTATGTAAGGCCCCCTTACACAAGCGTTTTTATGAGCAATTCGGCCTAGTGAATTGGATGCCACCGCATTGGGAGCTAAATAAGGAAAATACTCCTGACTTTTCGGACAAGTGGGGTGAAGACTTGATTTGGAATTGGCTTATGGGAATGCACCTGTCCTATATTAAACAAATGAGCGATCAGTGGAGGTGGGACCAGAAACCTGCGGAGATTGTACGGATCTGCCACGAACTCATCAAGGGCGGGACGGAGGAGGAACTCGAGGGAAGGAGGAATTTCTTCTACCAAGTGCTACATGGGTATTGGGATATTCAAACTTGTACATTCCAGTACGGCCCCCATCCTCTTGGATTTAAGTGGAATTCCAAAGGGGAGTTGGTTGCGGATCAGATCAAGGAGTTGCACGACATGACTGCAGAGGATTTCCGGATCGCTGAGGATGTACAAACCGCGGAATCTGAATGGGATATATTGTTCAAGAATCAAGCCGTGGATTTCCTATGTGCTGAAGTGGCTCCGGAGGTCGTAACAGTGCTCCGTCGGATGCGCAACAACAACTTCATGGAAGCAATGCTTGGAGGAGATGGCATAGCGAAGAGAACCCGTTCTGCCAAGCGGAAACTCATCGCCAACGATGGGGCAGAAAGTAGTGCAGCAGGTACCTCTCGTGCTCGACACGATGAGGGTGGATCGAGTTCCTCTGCACCGGGCACGTGACGTCGTGGAGATCCATGAGTGAAGACCACGTTTTGTAAAAAGATATCGGAATATAAATACATGTAGATGGCATAGGGGTATGGATAGGTTTGGGATTACATTCACATGTTTAATGTTTGTTAAACTCAAACAATGGATGATAATTTGCTTTTGTAAATCATTGTCGTGATTCTCAAGACGCTTTTATGCTCCCTTCATAATACATTGGCCTCTCTTTTTTGGATTGCCAATCATGTTATTCATTCCGCCCGTTGTCTCATCTCCTTCCATCGTATGATAAGTGTATAAATATCTCTGTTGCACACCAAAATGTTTAATATGGACAGTGGATTTAAGTCACGCTAAGGGTCCCTTCACACCTGGAGGTGTGTACCACCGGCTACCGACTGTCTAACTCCGGGCCCTCCAAAAAACCCGTTTCCGATTCACAGGGTTCGAGTTAATTTACAGGGGGTTGGGTCTCGTGATAGGCCAGAGTCGGGGATCGGGGGCTGGGGTTCTTGCTGGATTTAAGTCACGCTAAGAGAACTTCAATTATTGTAAGTGTATTTAACTTATGGACTGAATTTTATGTTACGTGGATTTGAACTCTGATCCCGCCCGCATGGTCGCGCGCGTTTGCGCGCGCCCGTAGTGTGCTTACTCGCGCGCGCGCGAACCTGCCCCAGCGAGAATAAAACCAGGATTACGCCCGCCCGTGCGCTCGCGCACGAACTGCTCGCGCGCGTGCGAAGTGCTCGCGCCCGTCGCGCCCACAGCGCGCGAACGGATACTGAAATGTGGAACACCCGACGGTGTCTCCGTCGTTTGGCTCGCGCCCGATTCCGCATGCGCCCGCCCGATTTCGCGCGCGTTCGACAGTGCACGCGCGCGCGCACTGCAACCTGGGTGGGGGACTAATTTCTCTCCCCAAACTCTCTTTTCCATTTGCCCGCGCCCGTACGCGCGCGCGCGTCCTGATCGCGCCCGTCAAACCAACCGCGCGCGCGCGGTCGCGTGATTCTGAATCTCTTCCTCCCCCACAATGTCCCCCGCATTTCGTTCGCGCCCAATTTCGCGCGCGCCCGATTGCGCGCGCCCGTCAATACTCGCGCGCGCGCACTGCAACCATGTCATGGAAGTAATTTCTCCCTATTCAGTCCCTCGTTCCATTTGCACGCGCCCGGACGCGCTCGCGCCCATCAATGCGGGCGCCCGTTTTGCACGCGCCCAAGCACTCCAACAACATCACTCAAATAAATTTTATGATTCCACCACTCTCCCATCGTATCCCCTTGTTTTTATTAAATAATCCCACAGTCTCTAAATTTTTAATTGTTTTTTTTTCCCCCTCTTTGAACACTACGTTTTTATTTAACTCGTAATCTCATTTTGTCTGTTCATTTTTATAATATACTAAAGGTAGTAAATCTTCATGTCGACCCAGAGTCACATGAAGATCCTCTAAGCGCCTGAGTTCAGCTGATTTATATCCACTATTTTTTTTTTTTCCCACTGTTTTTTTTTTTCCCCCTTCGTTGAACACTACGCTTTTATTTAATTCCTTCTTTCATTTCGTTTGTTCAATTTTATAATTCCACCTCTCCCCCTTCTTCCCGCCTTATTTTTATTCAATACTTCTACGCTCTGTAATTTGTTTTATATTTTTTTTTCCCCTTCGTTGAACACTACGCTTTCATTTAATACCTTCTCTCATTTTGTTTGTTTATTTTTATAATTCCACCTCTAGTCTATCCTCCCGCCTTATATTTATTCAATACTCCTACGCTCTTTAATTCCTTTTTTTTTTTCCCCCTTCGTTGAACACTACGCTTTTATTTAATTCCTTCTTTCATTTTGTTTGTTCAATTTTATAATTCCACC
This sequence comes from Ceratodon purpureus, assembly GCA_014871385.1. Taxonomy (NCBI): domain Eukaryota; kingdom Viridiplantae; phylum Streptophyta; class Bryopsida; order Pseudoditrichales; family Ditrichaceae; genus Ceratodon; species Ceratodon purpureus. The sequence goes on from CM026426.1 coordinate 103,748,733, forward strand.
TCTCCCCCATCTTCCCGCCTTATTTTTATTCAATACTTCTACGCTCTGTAATTTGTTTTATATTTTTTTTTCCCCTTCGTTGAACACTACGCTTTCATTTAATACCTTCTCTCATTTTGTTTGTTTATTTTTATAATTCCACCTCTAGTCTATCCTCCCGCCTTATATTTATTCAATACTCCTACGCTCTTTAATTCCTTTTTTTTTTTCCCCCTTCGTTGAACACTACGCTTTTATTTAATTCCTTCTTTCATTTTGTTTGTTCAATTTTATAATTCCACCTCTCCCCCATCTTCCCGCCTTATTTTTATTCAATACTTCTACGCTCTGTAATTTGTTTTATATTTTTATTTCCCTTTCGTTGAACACTACGCTTTCATTTAATACCTTCTCTCATTTTGTTTGTTCATTTTTATAATTCCACCTCTAGTCTATCCTCCCGCCTTATATTTATTCAATACTCCTACGCTCTTTAAATCCCTTTTTTTTTTTTTTTCCCTCTTCGTTGAACACTATCATTCTATTTAATTCCTTCTCTCATTTCGTTTGTTCATTTTTATAATTCCACATCTCCCCCATCCTCCCGCCTTATTTTTATTCAATACTCCTATGCTATTTAATTTGTTTTTTTATTTTTTTCTTCATTTTATAAATTTGAATGCCTATTCGTTTACTTTTTTTTTTTTTTTTTTTTCTTTTGGGTACTCCAATCTCCCATACTAATGTATGGTATTTCAGTGTAGTCCAGTCTCTCCCTTAAGCTTTATTTTTTTTCTTTTTTTGAACTTACGACTTTTAAACTTCATTGAGCGCGCCCTGTTGGATCGCGCGCGTCCGAACGCGCCCGCAGGCGCCGGCGCGGTGGTGTCCGCAGTGGACCCACTGAACCTGCCCACGCGCGCGCGCGCACACTCGCGACCGCGCCCGCAAGTACGCGCGCGCGCCTGCTTGTTCGACGCGCGCACGCGTCGTCCCCGACCTGCGCTCGCCCTGCTCGCGCCCACCCGTTCGCGCGCGCCTGCTCGCGCCCCACGCCGCCTGCGCGCGCGCTCGGGGTTTCAACTGGATTAGTGCAGTAACTAGTAAAATTTATCCCATATTTTAAGTTAACACTCCCTGAGGTTAGCTTAAAACGACTTACCTTCCACTAGGAGGGCAGAAACATGAGGGGCGAAATGACAACCTGCTCTAGTTCTTAGACTTGTGTGAATGGAGTGGTTTGTCCTTTTGCACTGTCATGTTTCTCATTTTTTTTACTAAAATAGGGTTCCTTTTAATGTAGATGTGCACGTGTATGTAGTTCACACACTTTAATTTATTTAAATTTTATTCATTTTTCCCTCTCGTTGTTACTTCTTCTCATAGAATTGAGGTGGTCAAATCGATCCCGGCCGTTTGATCGCGCCCGCACCCGACCGCCCGTGCGCGCCCGCGCCTGCATTCGCCCGCCGCTCTCCGCCCGTGCGCGCCCGCGCCCGCATTCGCCCGCTGCTCTCCGCCCGCGCCCGCCCGCGCCCGCCCGCTTCGCGATCCAGCGCTCGCGCGTGCATGCGCCCGCCCCCGCCCGTCTTCCACCGCGCGCGCTATCCGCCACGCGGCCTTCAATCGCGCGCACCCACCTGCGCCCGCCCGTTCGCCTCGGAGCGCGCCCGATCTTCTGGTGCGCGCGCGCCCGTTCGGTCGCGCCCGTCCGGACAGTACTCGCCCGGTCGAGGGCGGCAGTATATAAACTGCCCCCTTGATTTGACATCCACCTTACCTCCTTGCGTGCTTCATGTCCTGGGTCTCCTTGAGGGCTCCTTGCTTGAAACTGTTAGCTTGGGGAGACACTTGGTTTGGGTGGGGGGAATGTAAAAATTCTTCTCTCCATAAATCAATGTGTCAAGCACTTTTCAGACACACTAAGTTATTCAGATAATAATCTTTTGGTACTACTGGTCCTATTAGTCCCGATACTTCCCTAATCGTTCACTATGGATCCGGATGAAGCGGTTGAACCGGTTGAAGTGGTTGCTCCGGCTAGAGCCATTCCAAGACTCGGTACGAGAGAGTGGGCACCATGGTTTTCGATCAAGTTCCAGGAAGGGTCACTGTCACATAAGGTAGCCCAATGTGTGTATTGCAGGACCAAGTTTTCGTACGTGAGGCATAGGTGCTTTCAGCATTATGGTTGGGACCAGTCCAATCTCTCGAGGGTTTGCCAAAAGGCACCTACCGTAGTGAAGAGGAAGTTTCAGTTTTGTGCTGGAAAGATTCCCGGCCCTTTGACACAGGAGGAGGTGGATGGTATCAGGCCAACGTTCCCCGCGTCAGTTCAACGTGGAACATCCAGTGCTTCCACACACGGCACTCTGTACGGTGGATCCGAACCCTCGTATAATGATTCCGAAGAGGACCGAAATGTCTCCAGTGTTGCACCTAGTAGGGCCGGTTCGAATACCACTAGGAGCTTGCGGCAACAGGACATGAGTGAAGTACTCCAGATCGCCAAGCGGAAGGAGCTGGACATGTTGTGGTCATCCTTCTTTTACGAAGCCAACGTCGCATTCAATGTGGCCAAGCACCCAGCATTTATTAAGGCGGTGAGCACAACCGCGGCTGCCGGATTTAACTACAGTCCTCCTTCCTATGACGCGATGCGAACAACGCACATCAAGGAAAAAAAGAAGTTAATCAAGGCAAAGATTGATGAACGTACGAAAACCTCGACCGAGTTATACGGGGGTACCATATGCTCCGATGGCTGGGATAATGTGAATCGCCGACCGTTGATGAATGTCATGCTAGTATGTCCGGCAGGCGATGTATTTCTTGGGTCTGTTGATACGACTGGCGAGAAGAAGTCAATGGGATATATTGCCGGGGAGATGAAGAAATATATTCGAGAAATTGGCCCTCAGAATGTTGTCCAAATTTGCACGGACAATGCAGCCAACATGCTTGGCGCCATGGATAATATCCTGGAGGAGTTTCCTCACATGTACAAGCAGGGCTGTTGTGCCCATATTCTAGATCTTCTTATGGAGGACTGGGGCAAGGAAGTCTTTGTGAAGGATTTGGTCGCCAAGGCTAAACACGTGTGTCATTACATTCGGAGACATCATGTTCCCATGGCCCTTTTCCGCAAATTTGAACCGAAGTTGTCCTTGGTGGTTCCCGCTGAAACCAGATTCGCTTGTAACTATCTGATGATAGAGCGCCTTATGGAGGTTAAATTTGCTTTGGAGCAAGTGGTCATGGCACCGGAGTGGTACGAGTATGTCGACGGTTTATTCAACCAAACCGAGGGGGTGCGTAATCATGCACGCGCAAGCGTAGTGCGTCAAACAATTCGTGACGATGGGTTCTGGCATCAGTGTGACAACTTCACCCACCTAGTGAAACCAGCCCTAGTAGCTCTCAGGACCTTCGATGGAAGCCAGCCGGCAATGGGCAAGGCATGGATTACAATGAGCAACCTAAAGGATCACGTGTACAATCTCCGAGGATCCCCTTGCTTTTTCCCACCTGTCATGGCAACAAGGATGGAGCTGCGGTTCGACCGTAGATGGGACATGATGCATACCGATCTTCATTATGCCGCGGCGCTCTTGAACCCTTGGGTTAGAACGCATAAGGGCTTACAAGTCATAGGAGAAGCGAAGGCGGCTCTCAATCGGGTGTTTCGTCAGGTGGGTGGCCAAATGGGAATTCCATTTGGCGATCTTATGAAAGAGATGATCGAGTTCGACGAGGGACGTGGCCCTTACAGCCCCGAAGTGACCATCGATATCAGAGGTTTGAATCTGGAACCCCATCAATGGTGGCAGAGGATTGGAGGGGGACCATTGGCAGTCATTGCGAAGCGCATTTTATCTCAGGTCTGCTCCGCCTCATCGTGTGAACGGAATTGGAGCATGTACTCGTTTGTCCACAACAAGGTACGCAACCGCCTGGGGTTAGAGAAGTCTGAGGCCTTGGTGTACATTTATACGAATAGCAGACTCCTCTGCGAACGCCCAAAGCCCAACCCCCTCAGATGGTACGAGAACAATGCATGGTCAGAGGAGTCGGATCCGGAGAGAGATCCAAGCGAAGAGGAAGGAGATGACGACGATCATTACATACCAGTTGACCATGCAGGCAGTGGGGATGATGATGTCTGGGGACATGATAACGTCGACGTTAACACGAATGGGCAAAACGACGGTAATGGCAACGGACGCGGTGACCCTAACCGCAACAATCCGCGTGACCGCAACAACCACGATGATAACGGTGATGAGTACGACTTCAACAATGAACCAGAATATAACCAGGGAAACCCGGACATGAACATCTATGGAGACGAATTACCCACGCTCCCGGTATTTGATGAAGCGGCTAATGCAGAAGGAAGAGGCGCTCGTGACGAAAGAGATGCTATTCCAGTCCAAATCAATCTTGAGAACAATGACGGGGTTGCAGATGATTCATCCAGCGAGGACCATCTAGGCAACGATATCCATGCTGGCGATGATGATGAGGACAGTGACGAAGGGGGTGATGGAAGTCATGGACGGGCTGTAGATGGACCTCATTGGACCGGCCTCGTTAGTGGGGAGGGCAACTGGGGAACCGTTCCGGCACAAGGCGACTCAAGCTTGTTTCAAGAGATTCCTCCTGCTCACGAGAGAAGGACTGTGCACGCAATCCCCGCACAGACTGTGGCTCCATCGCAACCCACTGGTACGGGGGGTATCGAACCAGATACAATCGTGGATGGAAGCCTGGCTCGGAGGCCCACAAGTTCAATGGGCGCAAAAATAGCTCGACTCCTTAGATCATCAGCAGCGGCGAGGCCTCCACTCAATCGAGCTAGTGGTAGTCGGCGTGGTGCCTCCACCGCCAAGCTAGTCCCCGTGGCGCCAGCTATAGACGAAGCCGTACAGAATGTGGCCCAACGTGGTGCGAAGAAGTCCACAGCCAAGGTTGTTAGGAAACCACCATCACAAGAACCCCGCGGAGGAACACGAAAGTCAAGCAAAAGAACTGGACCTGATCCCCTTCCATTCTATACAGGGTACACTGAAGGGGGGCCTTCTTCTGGAACTGGGGTTGTTCGCACACGCATAAACTTTGAGGATGGCATCACAGCCATCGGTAATTCCGGAAAGGAGAGGCCTATGAAGCGCCTAGTAAGTGCCAGAGATGGCAATACGGGTGAAGTTTCCGTGCAAGTGCGCAATCTTACATCGGAGGTGGAAGGAGAGGTACAAGCTCCAGTGGTCGGAGCTCCTGAGGATGAAGGTGACAACGAGCACTCAGAGGAGGAAGACCCCGATTGCGATGAGGCGCCAGATGACGAAGATGTGATAATCCGGCACGAATTGGGGCCCACTGTAGCTCGGAAAAGACAATCTTCACGCAAGAAGAAGCCCCGCAAAGCAAGGAGAGTCTAGACTGTGGTCACCTTTTTAGCGCATGAAGTAGCAGTAAATCTAAACATAAAATCTACCGGCTAAAAACCAAAAAAAATACTACGTTATTCTTAATGTTTTTTTTTTTTTTTTTGGTAGCACCTTCTTATTACGTAGGCTTATACTGTTACTTAGAGTCAACCTAGTTCATTATCTCACACTCGAAGGAATTGTATGGTTGTGCTCTGTATTAATTTTTGTGCGCTAAATGCGGTTAATATATCTCCATTGAGTAATTTCGCAGTGAATTTTTTTGGTATTCTGTTCAATATACGAGTATACCGTAACCGAACCTGTACAGTGTATGTAACGCTGCCTATCCGGGCGCGTGCACTGGGACGGGCGCGTACAGGAAGGCGCCCGCAGGGGCACGGTGTCGGGCGCGTGCGCGGGGACAGGCGCGTGCACGGTCACGGGCGCGTACAGCGTGCTCGCGCGTACAGATAACCGGCGCGCGCAGGGGTACGGGCGCGAGCACGCGGGCACGGGCGCCTGCGGCGTCGGGCGCGCCCGATGTGGGCTGACGGGCGCGCAAACGCGGGCACGGGCGCGGGCAGTCCCCCGCGCGAACGCGGTGGACGGGCGCGTGCAGACGGGCGCATGCGGACGGGCGCGTGTGGAGGCCCTGTGCGCGCGCGTGTACGCGCTTACGGGCGCAAACAGCCGAGGGGAGCATAAAAGGCGCCCCTTAACCCTTATTTTCTACTTTTCAAAGTCTCCTCTTCCAGGTGGCTCCTTGTCCTAGCCCGTGACTCCACGTGCTCTGCTTGGAACTGCAGGAAGTGGGAGCAACCAGATTGGGTGGGGGGGATCTTTTGGTTTTTTTTTTATTGTGTGTCCAGTTCATTATTCCAACTATGTCGGTCTCTCGCGGATCCGGGAAACGCCCTGCCTACGTAGATCTTGATGCTCCTGTAGAGGATGTGATGGCAACCTCCACAGCACCGACCGTTACAGGCTCAAACCCGTCATCAAGCTCATCGGGAAAGAAGAACCGGAAGTCGGCGAGTGAGAGGGACCCGGACTACCCACCTCATCGGTACCAGGAATTTGTTAGAGAGCTAGCATTGGAGTGGTACGGATGTCGGAAACGGGAGATGATTACCCGTACATACGTTGAGAAGGAGGAGACCGGAATTAAGGACTTGAAGACCCATTTGGAAGAGTATTTGTGGAAGAAGCTGGACCTTTCCGAGAGATATAATGATTGTATTCATTACTTTCATTTCCCTAAGTGGATGGAGCAACAAATAACAACAAACACTACGAACATTGTGCATGTCTTTGAGTGTGTCAACAAGAAGCCAAAGGAGGGCTACTCGCGGGCGCAGAAGGAAGAGATAGAGAAGCTCAAATATGTCCAGGATTCGTGCGCGAGATTCTCGAATAATAAGACGAGGGCGAGGCCATGGCTTGAAGCTGGACTGAAAAGCGCAATGGAGAAGTACTTGTGGGGAGCAGTGGTTGGAGTTCCGAGAGGGGTCAAGTTGGTTCCGCTGTCAGGCACAAAGGAAGGCGGTTATGGTAAAGTCCGAAAATTACGTATTGTTGGCATGCAAACCATACCTGAGACTTGTGTCTTTGCGGGGAAGACGTCCAAGGCTCCTGACGAGACCCAGAAGCGGCACGAGACATCAATAGAAGCCATGGTTTGCAGAATTGACCATCCCGGCGTTATTAAGTTTTTTGCGGTCAATGACTGGACGATGGAAGCCTACACGCTTTGGTGGAATGGGGATTGCCTGCAGAATTTTCTGCACAAGTTCAATTCAAATATCGGTGAGGGTACTCAGAACCGTAACATCCACAAGCAGATCGATATGCCCATGGAAACACGTGACCGTGTTAAGGCCTTCCGCACCCATAGGGCCAAGCTAGCTTGGGCACTCATCTGTATTATGGACCGGGTGCATAAGGGGTATTTGCAGCATAATGACATCTCCCCGGGAAATGTCTTGCTTCACTTCCCAGAGGATAAAGTGAGCGAGGTTTACATTGGAGTATGCGACTGGGGCCTTGCAAGTCGGGTGTGTGAGACAACTCCTTCAAGGTACGGTTACCCAAGTGATGAGGCGCGTACGGAAGCCTTCAAGGAACGTGGTAGTTTTGTGGCTCCGGAGTTGTGGTACACTTATGGTAAGCGAAATTCGGAGACCTCTTATGAAACTGTAAGGAGGAGACATCTATATACGCAGGCTGCCGATGCGTACTCGGTTGGAGTGGTAGCAAATAAGATTTGGGATAACGAGGACGACTTCGACCTTTTCAAGGATACAGCGGGGAAGGCTAGATTTGCGGTGGCGTTGAAGGAGCTCACAAATCCCGATCCCAAGAGCCGCTCCACCTTGCGTTTGGTCCACGCTACTCTAACAGCCCCTCCCTACAATTTCCAAATCCCAGAGTGTTGTTATCGCAAACATATTTAGAAGTAGGCAAGTAGTGACAACAATGTGATATTCTCAGTTCTCCATAAGAGGGGACATTTTTTGTAAGTGGTTTACTGCCACAATTTTGCAAAACTTTTCAATAAACATTGCACTTCCCAATTGCCCTCTTCTGAAATACATGCCCTCTCTTGTCATTTATGATTTTGCCCGATGTCGCTCTTTCCCTACTAACCTGCAGCGCTCGCGCCCGACCGCCGGCGCCCGATGCAGCGCACTCGCCCAAATGCACGCGCCCGATCCAGGCTCGCGCCCACATGACCGCGCCCGATAAGTGTGCTCGCGACCGTCAACTGGATCGCGCCCGCAGCGACGCTCGCGCCCGTTCGCAGGCGCACGCGCGCGACCAGAACGACGCACGCGCCCTCGCTCTCGCGCACTCCAGCGCGCGCCCGTGACATCGCGTTCGCGCGGACGCTCGCGCCCGTCGTCCTGCTCGCGCCCACCCGCTCGCGCCCGTAATCGCGCTCGCGCCCGCACTAATTCAGCGCTAGGTAAATTCGTTTTACCCTTACAGTGAGTCAACTGGTCAACGCCCTTATGTGACGGACACGGGGGTCTGTCTTGTCACCATGACGGACTAACGGACTAACGGACGGTCGGTCCATTATGACAACCATGCTTTCCATAGACTGTTTCCTCCTTGCATGCAACCTATGCATCCACTTGCTTCAGTCACGCCATGCCCAATACCACCTCATATCGTGCTCCATTTCAAACTTCAAAGTCCACCTTAATATCCACACCTTGAATGTTCATAGGTACCTTCAACATGCGGTGAGTGATAGAACTGGTTTGGTTGTTTACTAACAAAACTGAGCAAGGTTTGATAAGAACTAGGGGAAGTCCTATCTTGTGAGCAAATGAAGTTGTCTAATTCTTATCAAATGTTCACAATGTGGAGGGGTCTAATTTAAATGCACTAAATATAGAAATGTTTAACTCTAGTGCACATGTTTTCGATCTAGATTGGTCTACGCTAGTAATCCTCTCATCGCCTACTTATACATTGCCACATGTGATTAGAAGATTCATTCATTCATCCAATATTTATCAATACCTTACAGTTTTGGAACAATCTTTTATTCTATTCAACTTTTGGAAGGAAAATTTTGATAAAATTGAAGAAAAATGCATTTCTTTTATTCTTGTTCTGTTCATAGGTTAATGTCTAGCAAAAAGGTTTCGGGTGCTTTGGTGGTTTTAGTGTCCTCTTTTTAATGCATAATGAACCTCATAGTGGATGTTTATATGATAATTAGCAAGAATGTGCAAAAATATTGAAATTTAGTAAAAAAATTTGACTTTAAAATGAGCTTAAGAAGTTGATTTGTTTTTTCTATAAGAAACCTCATAGGAGTGACAAAGTTTAAACTTGCCAAGAAACACATAACAATATCAGCAGTCAATTACAGTCATAAAAAAATATCAATATAACACTTCAATCTTATTTTCAAAGTGTCATTGTACCATAGTATTTCAAAATTATGTACCCAATGGAAACAGACTCAATGTAAACTACCAAGTTATTTTCCTCTAAATAGTGTTATCAACTTAACAATTTTTTTTATTCTTAAGAAATTAAAGAGTATTTTTAAACGCATTTGACCTTTTAAGTTAACGCCTAGATGACATGGAGATTATCATATCAAAATATCTGAATATGTAGAAGTCATATTGTTGATTAAATTTTAAAAATTTGAATATTGTAATTTGAAACATAGTAGAGTCACTTTTCTTGCTACATATAATCACATAATATATTGACAATATGCCAAAATTCCATGATCATTATTCAATTATGATTTATTTCCATAAATCCAAAATTGATTTCTTCTAATGAATCCGTAATTTATTATTTTTAATAGAAGACCTGAGTAGTAGTTCTACCAGACTCAGCCATGTTGCACTTTGCTTCTGCTCCACACCACCATATACCAAAACTTCACAAGCTCTAAAAATCTCTCACACACATTTAGCAAACTAGAATTACTTTCAAAGCAGACAAGTAAACAGATGCATATGGCAAAGAAACTCCCATGGTTTTATACCCTCAAAGAAGTTTCTAGAGATTCACTTGTTTGTTATATGGACAAGAATAGCCTCGCTGGTCCAATCATCTCTGACCCTTAGATGAAGGTTAACCTAGATCAAATGGTCATAAATTAGTGACTTGCTAGAGTAAAGTTCAAGCTTCTAGTAAGCCCTAAGTAAAGTAAGCTTCAAGTTTGGAGTAACTACCAGTAAGCCATGTGTAAGGGAGGTGGGTGGGTTTCACTAATTTACACCTTATTTAGCATATCATGCCATAATAAAGTGACTATGTAATTGCTTGCAAAGTTTTACAAGTAATGTGCAAATTTATTTTGCAAGCCTACATACCTGAAGAGTGCAACTTCTGCTTGAATCATTGTAATAAAACCTTATTTAGAAAATAAATTCTAAATTAAATACGGGTATAAGATCTTCCCAATATTTTAAAAAGAAAAAAAATTAAAAATTAAAAAAATTAAAAAATAAAATAAAAATACAATGTTCAAGGCATGACGTGGGTTTGGAAAAAAAGAAGGAAAGAATGAACAAAGAAGTAGCTGTACATAGATACACAAACTAAGAAATTTGGAAAAAATGGGAACTATAGTTTTGGAAAGGGTTTTGACCACAATGTAACTTTTGTGGCAGCTTTGACCACTTGATGCGTAACTGCATGGATTTGACATGGGAGATGGCAAAGCGTGCACGAGAGCGACGTTTTGGTGGTCGCGGTCGCGGATCCTGTTCATGGGCGAATGGATCACAGCCATCCTACACTGGCTCTGCAAGTTCAAATAACAGTGGCAGCCCATACGGCACTAGCACTCCTTACGGGGGTCCAGTTTACCAATCCAACATCGTTATTGACGATCATTATGATTTTTCTGAATTTATTGAATCCAATCTCTTTGAGATTGCCCTGAGCGGATTAGATCTAGAGAACGAGGATAGCTGGATAATAGATAGTGGAGCAGCTAAACACGTCACTGGAAATCGTGACATGATCACGAACTTAGACCAGCAAAGCTTTGGTTCCGCCCATGTGCGTACTGCAGGCGGCCAGGTTTTACTCGTGGAGGGGACATGGACTGTTAGCCTCTCCACATCTGGTGAAATAAAAATGAATGATGTGTATTTCGTGCCTGGCCTTACTCACAGCCTTTTGTCCGTCGGTCGCATTGGCACTCATTCATTCAGATTTTTGTGGCGCACCTTTTCCGCCTTCATTAGGAGAAAAACGATATTTTGTCACGTTCACAAACGATTTCTCTTGATTCGCTTGGATCTACTTCCTACGTCAAAAATCTGAAGCCTTTATGTACTTCAAGTTTTTCAAAGCTTTGGTCGAGAGATAGTTCCCAGGCAAGTTGATTCAGTCGTTTCGAAGTGACCGTGGTGGGGAATACCTGTCTCATGAGTTCACCAACTATCTCCTTATCAGTGGTATTCATCGTGAACTTTCCCAAGCACTCACTCCTCACCAAAATGGTGTGAGTGAACGGAAGAACATAACTCTTTTAGAAAAGGCGCGTTCGATGTTCCTTGAGGCATGCACATCAAAGTATCCCTAGTCAAAAGCTGTCAACGCAGCAGATTATCTCACAAATCGTTCGCCAACCAGAGCAAACAACGGCATATCACCTTATCAGCAAGTCTACGGAAAGCCTCCAATATTACAACACTTGCGTGTGTATGGATGTATTGCGTTTGTTCACACACCTGATGAACATCGCAAGAAATTGGACCCCAAGAGCACCAAATGCGTCATGGTTGGCTACTCAGAGGAGTCCAAGGGCTATCGACTGTATGACCCTGCTACTCACAAGGTCATCATTAGTGGTGATGTGCACTTTGCCGAGCATCGATATTGGCACACTCCAACAGAATCTCTTCCGCCAAGTCCGTCCGATGCTTTAGAGCAACTATTAGACGCTCAACTGCACTTGAAGTTTTCAATCTTGTTTTGACACCAGCCAATTCTTCTCAAGAGGAGCAGCTTAGTGAACGACCACCTCTACCAATTTCATTACAGGCTCAGACATTTCCTGCTGAAGAGCCAAATGAAGAATTGCCTCAGGTTCATGAAGTTCCTCCTTTACGTGTCTACACACGACGCGCTTCTCAAGCAGCTACACCACCTGTCATGCAACCCGTTATTGAAAAAGATTTTTCTCCTGCTCCACTGGCTTCAAGTTCTCCTGCTCAGCCCCGCCAGTCATCTCAAATCCCCGTCCCAAACTGCAAGCTCATGGACTATGTCGGCGTCGTAGACTGAGTTGAAGATCTCGTTGCATGTGTTCATTCAGTGGGTGAGCCTGTGACTTTCTCTGAAGCCGCTTCCCATCCTGAGTGGATGACAGCCATGCAAGAGGAATTTGCATCTATTCAAGAAAATCACACCTGGTCCCTTATTGATCCTAATCCTCGGATCAGACCTTTATCCTGTAAATGGGTCTTTAAGCTTAAGACTGGTTCAGATGCCCAACTGTTCTGCTACAAAGCTCGACTTGTGGCACGAGGTGATGAGCAAAAACTCGGAATTGATTACATGGAGACTTTCTCACCTGTAGTAAAATGGTCAACATTACGATCGATTGTTTCCATGGCAGGTCAAAAAGGGTGGGATTTATTACACATAGATGTCAAATCCGCTTTCTTGAACGGTGATATCACAAAAGAAGTTTACTTGCAGAAACCACCTGGATTTGCCACACCTGGTAAGGAGTATCAAGTGTGCCGCTTGCACAAGGCTATTTATGGACTGCGCCAATCTTCACGTGCCTGGTACAAGCGGCTCGATGATTACCTAGAGAGTCTTGGACTCAAACCAACATGTGCTGATCCCAGTCTCTATGTTCTCACTGAGAATTCCTTGATTATCATTCTCATCATTTATGTTGACGACTTGATGATTACTGGAAATCACACACACAAGATTGACTGGCTTCGCCACAAACTTTGTGGTGAGTTTCACATATTGCTACTTGGACCCCTTTCACTTTACTTGGGTGTTTCATTTTTTAGGGGAGACTAGGGCATATTAATGTCCCATACTTTGTATATTTTTTGTTGCCTTGAAGACCTGGGTATGTTGGACTGCGTCATTTCACCAATTCCTATGGATCCCACTATCAAGCTCATGACAGAGATGACATCACCCTTGGTTGATCCAACCTTTTACAAGATTGTTGTTGGCAAGGCTCTCCACCTCACCAACACGCGTGCCTACATTGCTTATGCAACTGGTGTAGTTTCTCGCTTCACAGCCGCTTCTCGCCAAGCTCATCTCGACGCAGCCATTCAAATCTTTCGCTACCTCAAAGGTACTGCACACCTTGCCATTCTATATCGGAAGGGGGAGGAAATTCAGCCGTACGGATTTTCCGATAGTGATTACCTCGGTGACCTTGATGAACGCAAGTCAACATCCGGCTACATGTTTAGTCTGGGTAGTGGATCTACAGCCTAGCGGAGCAAACTCCAAACCGAAATTGCACGTTCAAGCTCAGAAGCCGAGTAAAGATCCCTTTCTGAGGCACCACAAGAAGCGAGATGGTTAAGAGGTCTTTTAGAAGAGATTGGCATGCAGATGACAAAACCCATGGTGATCTATTGAGATAACCAAAGTTGTATCAAACTTGCACACAATCCTGTATTGCATGAACGGACGAAGCACATTGAGAAAGATTGTCACTTCATTCGTGACTAGATAAAGAAGGGTCGCATTCAACTGGAACTTGGAAGGTCACACGAACAGTTGGCTGATATATTCACCAAGCCTTTAACGAAGTGGCGTTTTCTTCAGCTGTGGGATGCATTACAGTTCACAACCTTGGAAGCTGTAAAGAAAGGAGCTTTAGTATCCCTTGGAGTATAAGGCCAGAGGGGGAGTGTTGGAGTTTTGATATGCTGTCCTTATTCTTTTTGTTGTTCCAGTTAGTTAGTTGTTTATCTGTTAGGAACATCATCATGAGAATAGTTAGTGTTAGTTTGTAACTACTCAGGTTTGTTGAAAGGTAGGCTCAGCTTGATGTATTAAGGTTGACGAATCTTCTCCAGGGATGAAGTTTTACTGTTTATAGGAAGATATAGAATTTTACAGCAGACGCACGGACAACGTCTCTACAAGATGAGTTTGCGAAGGATATGATTAAGGCTGCTAGACTCAAGCGCAAGGTATAAAGCATTCAAATTTTGGAGAGAGCAGTGCTGTATCTTTTATTTTTTTGGTTGTCATCTAGTTACTCATCTCCTACTTTAATCGGCAGCAACTAATAGTCCTTATCGTGGAATTATTTGGAGCTACTATATGGTTTCTATGCTTTCTATTCATCCCATGTTTGTGGGCATGGGTTCGTTTCCTCAAATTGATTTCATCTGCTTAAAGTCACATTTATAGGGACATCATCAACAAATGTCTTCTTTTTTTATTCATTTGGCTTTGTGTTCAGGTTGCCATGCTCAACACAGAGAATGATGGGTTCAGGAGAATACTAGTCCTATGACAATGAAGAGACTGGAATTGCCAGTTACTAAAGCTAGGTGATAAAATAGCATCTTTGGCAACTTCGGGAGAAGTGTACAGACAGTTGCATTCAGCTTAGACTCCTTCATGTTATTCACTTTTGTAATGGTTTCAACTACCAGCTGAAGAAATCGAGAAGTGTGATAGTGTGTATCAGATATGTTCAGGAAATTAGCACTAGTAGGAATGGGGCTCAACTTCACTGGAGTTGAACACCGAGAAAACCTTATGGTGTAAAAATATTTTAGAAACTGGACTCTGATTGGGGGATGGGAATTTTAGGTGTTCCCTGGTGGGATCAGGGAGGGGGGCGGCAAGGAATGAGCAATCACTGTTCATCGGGAGGGCAGTGACCAATGAAAACACGATTTATTTTGGGACCGCGTCCAATGTGTCAGAGCGTATTAAGTTTGAAGGGATTACTGAATTCGTTGTTGGGTGAGTAAACTGGAATTCCCTGCCTCGGTTGATTCGCAGGGATGGTGCGGCACATTCATCCTTGATGTGAACTAAGTGCCACATATGCAGGTAACTCACTACGGACGACGTAACAAAACTTACCGCCTATGGTCGTACCGGATCTCAATCCCGGGTTTCAAATGGATGAACGTTTTTAGGGTTTTTATTGCAACATGGGGCCTAGTCATTCTGTGAATGAAAACGCCACGTGTCTTGCTGTTATGGTGTTTCTCTCAAACTGCTGAAGAACAATCACCATAAGTTTCTCACAGGCCCCCTAATTGAATTACAAATCCAATGGAAATCAGGAATTGACTCTGCGATTTCACAATACAATTATATTTACTTACAGAGCTCACGTTAACAGTTATGAAGTTTTTGAGAAGAGTACCCTAAACTGAAAATATACATATCCGGCATCGATGTTAGCATCGCACTTTCAAAACGTGCCGATAATATAAGGACTTGAGTTCAAGAAATTTGTCATATTGCCACAAATTTATACAAAAAAAACCAACATTTAAAGTCAGTAGGAGGTCTCTCTGCAGATCAGGTGATTCCCAGGATAACTAATGCTTCTACAAATGCTGAAGGAGCTCAGCCAGCGCCTGTAGGTTAGCAGTTTCAGTGTCAATGTGCATAACAGTGTCGGTGTACGCAGCCTCTGCCAACTCCAGCTCCTTGTGAACCTTCTTGATGATCTCAGCCTGGCGGCGACTTCTGAATTCCCATGCGCTTAGAGGATGCTGGCTGTTTTTTTTTGTTTTCGAACTAGGACTGAGCCAAAGCTTCACAGATTCTGACAAAGGCTCTCTTGGAACGAGCATGTTCAGGTGAACTTGTCGTAGTTTTGTTGATGCGAGCTGCGACCAGAACTTTGTGGGCTTTCCCGTACTCCTCTGTAGCTCGGTCATGAGTGTCGCGCTTCTCACTGAGCTTGCAATGTATGTACTTCAGTCGTTCTTTCTCTTCGTCAAGACGCGATCCAAGTTTTGCAACATCTCCCCGACAGTCCTCTCTGTCCTGCTTGAGCTTTGCCATATCCGCGTCAACGACCCTACGATCTTGTTACGCAACGCCGACAAACCTGCATATGCTCCTGCCCCAACAATTGGGAAGCCTTCGCTTGTACAACCCTTCATCGACAAAGAGCTGCGGCGATCAGGAAACCTAATCTCCACCTTTGCGAATTGATGTGTGGGATTCGAGCTGCCGTGAGGTGGAGCCGCGTCCTTCCGAACAGAGACATCAGCAATTGGTTTAGATGGCCTACGCCCCACTGTACCTTCCTGCACGTTACTCTACTCCACCTGTAACTAAATCAGCAATGTACATGTTCTCTGTTGAGAAAAGTAAAAACAAAATGCAGAGACAGCAATCTAGTTGGCAATTCGACTAAGTAGATCAAAGTACTTCGATAAGAAAACGAAAGACCGTACATAGCGAAGATAATGTAGACTGGTGGGAGGAGGAGGGGTTCATACTGTACGGTTGGCGCCAGGAAGGACCTTCACAAGGGGCGGGAGTGGTACCTCCAAGTCCTCAAACTCTGGCAGAATTCTATAGTCGCCTCTCGAATTCTGCCAGGGATGTGTAAACTTGTATCCGAATTCACACCAATTAATCTCCATGTGCATGGCTTCGGCCAAAACACCACGTGCAAAGTGAAATGTCACGACCCCGGACAGTGGCCACTGCACCTGGAGTACACGCCGGTAGAGCTCCCTCACGTACTGCTCATACTTCGGATTTCCATGGTTATCAAATGTAAAACCAGATCCATGTTTTGGACCAAAAAACTCTGCAAGCTGTCGGCAATTAGGCATATACTCCCTGGGTGAAATGGAGGGGATGAGCCCGTTGCTGTGCAATCCCATGAACTAAGAGAACCAGAGAACGGAAGTCGGGTCCGGCTTCTCCATGTCGAGAGTAAAGTGCAGCACAGAAAGGGAGGGGGGTTGCAGGCCCTGAATGCGAGCAACTCTGAGAAACTAAGGGAACGAGGATGAGTGAGTTGCAGTCTGAGAACCATACGCACATGAAGGTTCCTGAGCAGCCAGTAAATAGGAGTCCCATTAACGAGAGTCACTAAAAGGTGAAAAGGAAAGTAACAGAAGTCACTAGAAATAAAAAATGATATGGAAATCCTATCGCCAATCATCACAAATACAGTGGCTGATCTAGGTTGTCATATCGAAAGGGGGCTGAGAAGTGACTACCTCAATGTTGTGACACCCCATTTCCACATAACCTGCCACCTGCATCCTGTAATGACTAGAACGCTTTCAGATTGCATGTTGTAATGCACGCAAAATCCACGCTGGACCACTCCTCAGCCATACTCTGATAAAATATGAGTGATATTCACATAGGTCAATTGTGAACCTATCTAAAAAATAATCCAATCTTAACCATGATCATCAAGTGTGTGCTCAAATTGCTTGGATTGGTTTCATAAACATAAGATATCAGTGCGATGATTAAGATCACGTACCATAAATGCATGGACGAAGGTACCCTCACTGTGATTAAATGCAGAAGATATCCGGGATAGTGTATACCCAAGAACCACCCTAGCAATAAATTGATATCCGCGTTTACGATATCCATGCATGGCAGGATGTGAAGCTGATACCCGTACTTGACCGGGCAGTGGACATTTGCACTTCTATCCCATCAGTTCGAGTGAAGCTGAAGACATAGTTAGAGCGTTGAAGTCCCGTATTGTTAGTGTCGGTTTGACCTCCGTTGTATCGCGTGTCTGCAAGGTGCACAAATTGAGTGCAAGTATTACAGCAATATACATGGAATCAGGCATGGTAAGATTCAAAATTTTAATAAAATGCATGGAATAAAAGTGTGAGGACCACTACCATACATACGTTGGAATGTGGAAGAAAAGAGACTTACATATTGAATAACCGCGACCTCCATGTGAAGCTGATCCCTGCGGTGAAGTACTCCGACCCGGCCTGAACCAAAAATGTATGAGATCCTC
Organism: Ceratodon purpureus; assembly: GCA_014871385.1. Lineage (NCBI taxonomy): Eukaryota > Viridiplantae > Streptophyta > Bryopsida > Pseudoditrichales > Ditrichaceae > Ceratodon > Ceratodon purpureus. Next base: position 103,766,631 of record CM026426.1, read on the forward strand.
TGTTATAAGGGCGCTGCAAAGGGGGATTGGTGCACTTTTTTGCCAACATTACGGAATTACATCTTGGCGACAGGTCCAAGGCATATCGTCTCGGTGAAAATAAGGAAGCTCACGATGTGAAGACAGTGCTTCAGGAGCAAATAAGGGTCTTCTGTTCGATGTCCATTATAGTACTAGGGCTCATCAATGCATCAAAGAGCATATTGCAGTATACAGTTGAGATTCGGGTTGATGATAATTAAGAAAGAGTCCGAAGGAACATGCATCATCTCGGAAGTCCTGCTGCACATCATTACTGTTTCAATCATGCTACATAATGCGACATGGTAACGAAACGTTTAAGAGGAAAAGAAATGTAAAAGTACTTATATCAAAATCTAACAATCATTTAGGTGCAATTCTACAATTCCATGGACATTACCAGGGTCACAAATGATTAACCAGGGAAGATTTCTATAGGGAAAGGAATACCTGAACCGAGAGTTGAAGAGGATGTGGACAAACTCGAATTATTCCACGTATTGAATTTCAACTTCGTCCTCGAAGTGGTTATCGTCCAAGTGGGCATCGTCATCAGCATTTTCTTCTTCACGAACTATAGCGTTAAAAGCTTCAACTGGCAACTCCTCAGGATCCTCTTCAACACCAGTTGAAGTCCCTACTCTCGGTGAACTTCTAGCGTTTCCTGATCTGGTGCTGAATGTAGGCCTGCTAGACCCGGATGCCCCAAATATATGGAACTCTTTCTCGCCTTCAATTCTCTTTGATCTTGGATCATGGCGCAAAACTACCTTCCTAGAAGGGTCAACTGCGTCGTCAACAAAGAAAATTTGAGATACACTTGCTGGGTACACATACGGATTGTCTTTCGGTCTCACTTCTCTGGTCATATACTGAACAATCCAGAAACCGAATGCGTCCTTCTTTATAACACGATGTCCTTGATCGTGACTCTTAATCCAAGAACCCTCCATAACCACGCAATTAAAACCATGATACGTCACGAGTAAAATTCTTTTCAGGATCCCGCTGCAAAAGATGTGGAACTGCTGAATTTTTGACTACCCGTCTGCTTGCGATGACTTATACACAATGCAGAGCTCTTGTGCGTTCCCACGCTAGATTACCACGTACTCGTTCCCGTTGTTCCCACCTTAAACTAGATTCTCAGCAGCAGACGCCAATTACATACAAATACGGCATGAACCTGTTAGACTCGGTTAAGAACGTGGAGCCTTGAAGATCCGCCCAGGCCAGTCCGCTTGCAAAGATTAAAGATCATGTTTGCTTTAAAATGGACCCTAATTGATAGAGCCAATGTAACAGGGACACCGTATGGTTCCGGTTTAAAAATTTTGACGCCTTTTCAGATATCTCTCGAAATCACCGGTTTTTAGCCAACTATTTCCCTACATCTTTGGTAGCTCGACTTAGGTCTGAATCGCCGTCTACCAACCCTAATGGATGGATCCACAGCTTCTGACCATCTCGGATTCTTAGTCTTTGATGCAGGTTATTCCTATTCATCATCACAGGGAAGCTCCGCCCCTGAATCTTTACGGCCAGTCTCAAGTCGTCGCAGTGAAGAGTTCTGGCGTGTCGAGGAGATGGCCTTCCCTGCACGGATATCCGAGCGTCCCATTGTAGACGGACTTCCATGTGAAACCTCCAATCGGGATCAGGTAATTCACACGCCTAAACGGCTGCTATCCAAATCTAATCATGTATATCTCATTTTTGGGGGCAAGCACAATAAAGTGTACCAAAAAAGTGCTTAACTATTTGACAATTTCAGCCCTTCTTATAAACACTCAAGAAAGTGGGATCTAAGTTATGTTGATTCAAAATTTAGTTATGGATTTCAAAAATAGACTTGATTCTCTTGAACTTCCCAAATGTGCGAGACAAGACATCGAGGTTTAGAAGTGGAACGGATACCGCGAAGTCGGTTCAAGTGAATGGGATTATTTGCGAAAGTGAAGAGAAATGTTTATGGATTCCTCGAAAGTCACATTTAATTTCGCTGTCCACTCCGTTCTTAAGGTACCATTCTAGAAATGCGGGGGTTCCAACAGTTTGAACCCATAAAGTGTACCAAAAGTACCGTCGTGACGTTTTCTGGACACTGTTTTGGGCGAAACTTTTGGAGCTCTTCCCTTCAAATATTGTGGTGTTCAAATGCTCAAAAAATAATTTTCTGATGTTTGCAAATGGTCGGGAAAAAAAAAAGTGAAAAAAGAACATCTTCATTTTCATGATTTAGAACTAGCGGTCAAATTAAGTTTCAATTGAAGATGTTTTTCTTATGGAGATGCCTGTAAGATACCTTGTGACACCTTAAAAAGTGACTAAAATGCTCAAAAACTACACCAAAATGCTCAAAATCAGCTTTGAGCCTTAAAAAACAGCACACTTCATATTCACTTGTTGGTGGTCACATGTTGCACTTTGTGGTACACTTTATTGTGCTCTCCCCCTTTTATTATCGTGACTTGAAGGTGATGTACAAACCGAACTCAGCAGCGATTGACATTATCACCCCCCACACTTACAATTGCTTTGCTACTAGGGCTCCGCGGTTAGTAGTAGCCCTCCCTTGATTACTCGTGATATGTTCATTAAAATTCCCAGCACATTTTCACCATTCATTTCAGTCTGTCTACAAGAACTCTGATTTTGTGTCACATGTATAATGTCAATGAACTAGATGTCAGAATTCGCCATTTTACTTTGATCATATAATTGCCCATTTTGTTTTTTTCTCATTAAACGTCGGAGCATCATTTCCTAGGTGTGTCAATGTTACTCTGTTTCCCGCAGATGCAGTGGCATAGGGTTAGCACAGCACAGGCATCTCCATATCCATCTCATCGACCGCCTCCTCGCTTCACCCCGCCATCACAATTAGACATGTTTGGTACGGTACCTGCAGAGGGTCCATTCACAGAAGAACGCGGCGGGACGTCATCTCATGGCCGGCCCGAAGTCGTTTTGGAGCAGAGACAACGAACTACAACGAGCTCACCGGCGAATTGGCGATCTTCTATTGCACCTGGCCCCGAAATCAGAACAGCTGACTGGAGACCTTCATGCGATACGGCACATGACGACCATAGGCACGAAGAGAACCGGAAGCGCTCTCGAGAGTACGAGCGTCCGTATTTAAAAGAGATGGCAGCAGCCCATGCTCAAAATCGTGAGCCAATTATCGAGATACCCGTCAGCAGTTCAGGTACGGTGCTTGGTTTAAAAAGCTCTTGGCATAGGGCAGCACGTCTTGTTGCAAGACAGACTATCAATTACAGAGTGAGGAGTTATAAAGCTAGACGGGCATATTGGGAGTCTCAGGTCCAATGCGTTGCAGAAAAACTAGCGCAGAAGTTCACGTATAGTAGACCACTAGACATTAGATACTTAGGGAAGTTTTTGAAAAATACATTGAAGAATGATAGGAAGATTTGGAAAGCATATTTTATTGAGTATGGTTTAAGACACGTTAAATGCCCTGAGGAAGCTTTCACGGAATGGAAGCGGTATTGGGTGAGTTCCGCAGGGAGGGAGGAATCGCTACAGATGACTGAGATGAGGAAAGGGAGAAATAAAACACAGAGGACCTTGCACGCAGCACATGAGGCGAACCAATTCGACAATGCAGACCCACTATACAACCAGGTACACCTCCATACATCCATTGAGACATTCAGGCTGCATTTGGTGCGTTTGAACTTGTATGCTATTAATGAGTATCTTTGCATGTCTAGTATGCGGAAGTCCATGATATTGTATGGCGCATCTCTTTTTTAATTTATCGGTCCGAGCCTGCACTGCTGGTTGTCATCTACAGAATGTCCAGAAATAAATTTACGCAATGACAAAGTATCTTACATTTTTGCAGGGATTTTCGACTCCATCGAACCCGGATCCGAGCACTAGATTGCCGAGCCGTTCAACCTTCAAGAGTGACTACTCCAATAGTCAGCATGTCATGACGTCAGGTTCTGCACAGGGTTCTAGACAAGAAGACAGTACGCCCAACCTTTAGAGGGTATGTATATTCAATATCGCGCCAATTGTTTCATGCACTCCAAGACTCAATATTGGTAAGCAGCACTTCATTTCTGACTAGCATGATGTTGCTATTTTTGTCTCAATTACAGCATTCAGCCACACCTCCATATATTATAAGGGAAGCTACGCGTATCAATGCTCTGGAGTCCACTGTACAACGCATGGCATCGGATTTAACAAGCAGCAAGGAGCAAATTAAAGAGGTGAAGGAGCTTCTACTCCGGCTAATAAATCCACGGCACTCACCTGAACCGAGAGCTATACTACCTCCTATTCCGACCACGGTGCAACACGACATGCACAGAGCAACTGAAGTGCAACCGACGGCGCCAGTAGTCAACATAAATCCACCTACCGCAGGAGTTTTTGAACCAAGCCCAACACATCGATCAGCTGGGAATTTCCATGTTTCCTTAGATAGACACACTGGATTTGCCGCGGCTCGAGGAGGTCAGTTTGGCCATGCAACGAACGTTGTCGAATCCATGCCGAATCAGTCTTCTTGGTGTAGCGGTGATACTGTTCCAGTTAATCCTAACACCCTCCTCCAGAACTTTACGAACAAGATGCCCATTGGCGCAGCCACTCCTACTGACTTATCGAGCTCATTTGGGACAACATCGCGCGATGTCTCACCTCGGCAAGTCGCTGCAGCTATAGCACAGTCGCCCTCAAGCCGAGACCAGCATGGAGACCGAGGACCATATGTCTCGGGAGGCGTGCACGAAGGAGGTACAGTCCATCCCGTTCAAGGCGACGGAGAGATGACCCAAATTCACGATGGAGTATTGACTCGGGGAATGGCCACCCTAGCAGAGAAAGAACCTGAGGTGAGACCACCACGACCAAGGTTCGAATATGGATTATATCCGAGATTAACAAAAGATGCAATTGCAGCGAATAGCCTTTGTTATGTATTGCATCCAGACCATGGAGATACGATTGTGGCTGAGGGTCGGGCTGGAGGAAGCTGGAAGTGTCGAAGTGCAAAATTTGGACGCTTGTGCCAGGAAGGGGAGCAAATGGTACAGATCCACACGATCTTAAAACCGAACTTGCCACTCATCTTTATTGAAGACCGTCAACCATTTACATTATTGGATCATGCTCTTGTTAAGCCCAGCGGCTCCAGTGTATATGTGAAGTGGTAATCGAGACTCCTACGGAAAAAAAATAAGCCTAAACAGGCGAATTCTGGCCTCTAGATTTCTGAATGCATCATCAACATATCGACCCGGAGTAGGCTGTTAATCTCTTGCTTGATAGTTCTATGTAGCATAGCTTCAAGTAGCATGCGAGGGTTTAAAAATATTGTAACTACACTCTGTGAATGAAATGCACCCACTCTTGAGTGTAAACTTGTATTGATCATGCTACCGACCCAAAACATTTGCACCAAATGGAATTGGCCTGTACCATACATACAGCACCCTAACCAGCTCATAATGTTCTCTAAACCGACAGTCCACCCTAACCCTAATTTTACGTGATGAACATAATACAGACCATGATATACCCACGCACCCGATACCCAGGCACCGGATACCCACGCCCCCAATACCCGCTTCGACAGTACCCACGAGAAACAAATACCCGCATCCACGATACCCGGGGAAATCCATATTCCTGGGTATGAGCACAGTGCGGTCTTAGAAAACACCCTTGCTCCGGGTGTCTTAAAGACAATCCGGATATCGGACATGTACTCACAACGCTCCGGGGGTTACACTGGAGATATCAACCATGCCTCATGTGGATATGTTGGACCTGTACATAAACCGAACCTTCCCGCGGGTATTGTTTCAGTAACTTCAAGGAGGCAAGTAACTTGTAAAAAAATCCACGATGTAGTGAATTCCCACGGAAATGGACAGAAAGGCATTGGCGCAGTAAGTGTATAACTTCACTTTTACACATCGCATTCTACCGTAGGGACCAGCATGCAAGGCTCGTGCTTGGCGGATATAGCCGAAATGTGCTTTTGTGGGACCCCTGGTTCGATTCCTGTTGCCCTTCCCCTCCCCTCAGAAATAGCAAAGCAGTGTGGCAAAAAACACCGAAACCATTTTTACTACACCATTTCATTTTGTACAGATTTAGGTCCCAAACTGGTGTCAATTTCAAAGTAGTTGAGCCTCGTTTCCACTAGTGTAGTAATTGCAGGCACTTCATAAGCTACCCACTGTCGAGAATTCCTTGCCCATTGTCGGTGTTAGTGCAAAATGCTAATTTGTATACTTTAGGTACACTGAAGCAGAGAAACCTCAGATACTTCATTGACCTACACCACAATTGGGAGGGTGGAAATCAATATAACTAGAACCAAATGCTACTGATTTTTACGAATTTGATATTCTATGTTTTTGATGTGCAGGCACAGCTTCAGCCCGATCCCAACAACCCATCCCCTCCCATCCTCTCTGCCTGTAGCTCAGCAGAATCCTACTTCATCCGCCCCTCCACCACCTTCATTTACAACCCTAGATTCTTTCTTTGAATGATAATATTGTGAGAACCATATCCTCCTAAGTCAGTTGCATCTTGCACTGAGATGATTTCTGACCCCACCTAGTCGCTTCCAACTGCAAGACAATGTCTATGTTTTGAGAATTTCATTCACAAATGTCTAAAACAACAAGTCTAAACAATTGCAATCATCTGCATTTAGTACTGCAGCATTCTTTGGGTGATTGCATTGAAGCATATAAGAAAAATGGACAAGGATGAACTTTGTCAAAGCTAAACTTTCTCTCGAATAAACATTTTCTTGATGAAGATATTTTGAATTGCTAACTTTCATGAATATGTACGAATGTGAAGAGACTGATATAGTTATTTTGAAACTGCCTACTCATTGCAAAATTGATTTCACCCTTTTTGCCCTCATGAATGATGGGTAGTTTGGGCAAAAAATGCAACGGTGTGAGTAGATGCGGCCTGCCCAGTTTTAGAATACAATCTTGCAAAAGTCATATCTTTTGCCCTATAACTTTATTTTTTTCAAAATTTGTTTTTTTGGAAAGATATGGGTAAATTATATGATTTCAAACTAGCCTCTTGTGGGACGAGCCCCACCACGTTGGTGGATGGAAGGATGATGGATATGAAGACGAATACATAAAAATCGTAGGCAAGAATATTACTTTTAACTCCTTTGTCAGTTTTGTGGTTAAAAATATATATGAAGAAATCACATTTTATAGAGTACCCAGAACCATGGTTATAAAAGTACGTGCATTATTTCGTGTTTGTGCCTGGAATCTTTCACATAAATTTGGTTTTTCTCGTACTTTTAACATTTAAAAAACATTCGGGTTGTGGGTATTCAAAAGTAGAAAATATAGTTTTCAAGTACAAAAGTTTCATAACATAAGAGCGTATTAAAAACTAGAAAGCGCAAGAGCATTCTTGTACTCCACCAACGAACCTCAGAACTAACCTAAAGTTGCATCAATATATTATTCAGAGTTGCACCGCCATCCACTCTCAGTGTAAATTCCCCACCAACGGTATGGGGCTCCCTTCCCGAGGATCTAATTGAACGCATCTTAGCATAGCTACCAATCCACAACCTCTTCCGAATGCAGTCCATATGCAAGCAATGGAGCACCATGCTCTTCTCCAAACCCTTTTGTAACGTAACTATGATGATAGATGGATGAATGAAATCTTCTAATCACATGTGGCAGTGTGTAAACAGAGGATGAAAGGAGTTAGACAACTCCCAATTGACGATGGATGGATTGGAGTCAGACAACTCTAGATTGAGAACATGTGCAATGGAGTTAGACAGCTCTATATTTAGTGCATTGGAGTCAGACCACTCCAAGATTGGAAACATGTGCACTGGAGTTAGACAGCTTTATATTTAGTGCATTGGAGTCAGACCACGCCAAGATTGAGAACATGTGTACCAGAGTTAGACAACTCAAGATGAGGTACACTAGAATTAGACCACTGAAGGTAATGAATTATCTTTACTCGAGATATAGGAATAAGAAGATAAAAAGATCTAGAAGAGTCTCTGAGTTAAAGGGATAGAAGTATCTAGAATGATCTATGGATTATCTTTATTCCAGATATAGGAGTAAAGGAGATAGAATGATCTATGAATAGGCTAGACTCTGGGACATAGTCTGAGATAGACTCTAGTTCCTTTTAGGAAAGAATTAGTATATAAAGGCTTGGAGGTGAGAAGGTGAAACACTTCTTTTGTAATCACTTCTCTATGGTTGGGTGGTAAGCCTTCAGTCAATATATTTTGATCTTTGTAGTTCTATTATAGATATATTGAGTTTTTATCTTTCCTTTGTCTTTTTGCTTGAAAGTTGAGAGTTGGTGGCAAACCTGTTGGGAGGTTTGTTACACCTTTGTAAGTAGCTATAGTGAAGTCTCACCCCAAAAGCCCTGGATTATAATGTACAGTACCCACCAATAAGTTTACGTTCACAACACAAATAAGAGAACATCTCTCAATTTTCAAAGAATCACCATGTTCTCAAAAATGATCCAAATTGCCAACTGCAAAGTGTATTGGAAAGATAATGGAGTCATTTATACCATTATGTCAAATATTTCCCATAAAAATGAAACATATGTGCTATTATACCATTTTCCTTATGTAGTATCTACTATTCACCCTTAGCTCTTATTAGGGGCTTTCTACATTGAGGTATGCCAGAAAAGAGAACTTCAACCATTTTCATAGAAAGCTCTTCCAATTCTTTTTGTATAAATGCAACTTCTTTTTAGAAAATAATATGAATTATACTTACCAAGAAGTTTAATTTCAGACTTTCATGCTCTAACTGAAGTGTCACCATAAACAAGTGTAACTTCAAATGATCATATCTCCCATCTCAAATGACCAAATTTCATGAAACTAACACCAAATTGTCTAAAATGTAGTAAATTTCATCAAAACCATCTCTTACATGCTGATGTAAGCCACATATGTAAGGAAATTTCATTAGCAATCATTGCACTCAAAAATGTGTATGTTACTTTTTCACAAAGAACCACATCAACGCTTATCACGCCAACTCCATTCAATATTTGTCACTGTGAGTCACATCTATACAAAGGGCATCAAAAGAGGTCTCTCAAGAGATAATAAGATTTTTTTTCTCAATATATATCATCATATGAAGGCCTTCATACCAGCAAAAGGTAGATACTAAAAAGTATGTTAAAACATGAAAAATTTATTAGATAATTTTCCACTCTTCTTGGAATTTTTTCATATATTGATAAAGAAGACTCTATTATCTTCCTTATGTAATTTATACTTTACAATTTAAATTGATTTTGAGGGCATGGTGGCCAATTGAAAATTCAAAGTATGTTATCTCTTACTGCTATGAACGTAAACTTGTTGGTGGGTACTGTACACAGCAGGTCAAATCTCGTTAGCATATGTACAACTCAACCTTAAAAAAGTAGCACAACGTGGAGATTTGCTTGTTTGCAGCAAATCTCTGCAAAAGATAAACAGGGAATGAAGAAACTTTAAGAGATTCATGCCAACTGCTTCATTTGATGGATCCTCCAACAGCCTTATCTGATGTTGGAAGGACCAGAAATTTCTCTTCAAGACAAACAATGGACGGTTAGAAACCTCCGTTCAATGTTTCAACTATTTGATAATGGATGCAGTTCCCTTGTCTAATATTACTACACTTTTTATTAGCTTCTCATTACCATTTAAGTTGTAACCCCCCATTGTATACATCCCTCTTCTACAGGCCCATGGGCCATGATTTCATTCCGAAACAAATGTATTCTCCCTTCTAGACATTAAGATTATATTTGCAAACCGTAGTAGAACTCCAACAATTGAAGGACATAAATATCTCCTTCTAAAGTGTATCCCAATATCAAGGCGGACCCCACACTCCCGATTACAAAATCTTTAGGACATTTCCCATGATTCCAGGGATATGTGTGAAATTTCTAGTTCAGTAATGATTTTGTTTTTAGAATGTCTAGAAATGGAATTAATTTTGTCAAGGTTGGTGAAGGGGAGGAGGGGAGGGGAGGCGAGCTTTAGGAAAAACCCAAGAGAAGAGGGAAGGCCTTGCGAGCCCCCCATCCCCGCGCGGCGGCACCCCCCCCCCCCCCCCCCCCCCCCCCCCCCTTGCCCCCCCTCGCGGTCCCCGTCGACGGCCGACCTCTAAACACACCAAAATCTTCAGATTGTTGTAACTTCTTCAAAACTTGTCCAAATTGGACATATGAGATGTTTTTTGGCATCTACAGAAAACGTGGATGCCAAAACAACACCTCACATGCCCCATTTGGACACTTTCTGAAGAAGTTATGGACATTTTAAGTTTTGGGGCACTCCAAAATCTTCATCGCCAAGTATTTTCTTCAAAACTTGTCCAAATTGGACTTTTAGATGTTTTTTGGCATCTACAGGAAACGTAAATGCTGAAAAACACCTCATAAAATTGATTTGGACAAGTTTTGAAGAAGTTATGGACATTTTAAGTTTCAGGGGTTTTTTTTTTGAAATGGTGGCCGTAGCCGCGGACGGCCTAGGTGGGCCAACGGCGGCCGTCCGCGCTGACGGCCGGCCAATCCAACGGCCTTCGACGGCCGCCAGAATTGAGCAGCCACAATGCGGCCGCCGCGGCGCAATCGTGGCCATCAGATCAGATCGATCGTCGTTGGTGGCGACCTCGCGGTCGTCCTCGTGGCCATCTTGGCGATCCGACGGCGGACATGCCGCCGCGTCGCGGGATCGGCTGATCGGACATGGTAAATAGTCTTCCAGCTTCATCATACGTTGCGGTGCTTAAGCATCCTCTTTGGATGCAATGATCCCTGGCGCACAAATTCTCCTACAATTACATTTTCAGTCGAGTGAACACGATTAGGGTTTTGAAACTGCGAATGATTAGGATTTCGAATATGGGAACTATTGGGAACACATCGGGTACGTGGCAACGTGGCTTCACCACAGGCCAAGGAACGTCAACGGGTTTTCATAACATCCTTCCATGAAAAATTCATTAAATACTTAAATTTTGGAATCTTACATTGGAAGTTCCGCAACCACAATCTAGTCTCGAAGACCTTTAGGGATTAATATAGTCTTATGATTTGTGCATAGTTGTCCAATATGACTATGGTATTGTTCATTGTGTTGACTTGATTGTGAAGGATACTTTTAAAGTGCCTTGTCTTGATGACATAGTAGTAATATTCAATTGTAGTACTGACTAGATTCAAAAATGCCAATGTAACGATGCCAAAAATCATAGTCATAAAACTTAAAAAAAATTTACATAGTGTGTTTTGATCATTGCAATATAGACAACTGTTTGCACACTAAGATATTTTGACCTATTTCCAATCATAATCAATATTTCAGATTTGGTGTATAGAGGAAGCTACCAAAACCATTAAAAATTCATGATGATTTCTTTGAATCACTATCTATCCAAATCTCACTGTGCATCCGGATTTCAATTAATTAATTAATGCCGGGGGGTGGGGAGGGGTCCACGTAGATTTCCGGGGGGTCCCGGCCTGGCGACTGAGGGCGGGACGAAATGGGGGGAGCGCAGAGGCTGCCCCGCTGCCTCCCTACCTGCAGCCTCCCCCGTTCCGGCCCCGACCAGGCAGCCCAGCCCGGGCCCTTCTCTCCCCGACTGTTCCTTCTTGTTCCCTCCTGTTCCTGCCTGTTCCCACCCGTTCCCAAAATACTAACCAAAAAATGTCATCAACCCAAAGAAGATGGAGAATATTCGACAAAGGAGTCATCAACCCTAAGATGCCGTTCCGGCGTAGGGAACTATTGCGGCTACGCCGCAGGGACAGGATAGTATAATTGAATTCAGTTAAGTTTTTTCTCACAGGCGGGAACGGGCGGGAACAGGCGGGAACAGTCGGGGAGAGAAGGGCCGGGGCTGGGCTGTCTGGTCGAGGCCGGAATGGGGAGGCTGCGGGCAGGGAGGCAACAGGGCAGCCTCCGCGCTCCCCCATTTTCGTCCCGCCCTTAGTCGCGAGGGGGTCCCGGGGGGTCCGGGGGGGTCCACCTAGTTAGGGTTTGCACCTGTGTGCGGTGAGGCCAAAGTTTTTCACTCTGCTGGGTTGGGGTTTTGGTTTGTTCATGTTGGAGTTTTGTGTGTTCTGTGTTTTTTGACAGAGCGTCCGAAGGTGTGGAGGTTTTGCGTATTGAGTTGTTTGGTTATGGGATCGGTGAGCTTTTGCTTGGTTCTTGGGTGTGGAGCTTTGGAAGCTTAGTGGGTACCAATCGGTGGCTCTACTTGTTTTCAGGCTTCTCCTAGGCGCTTTGTTTTTGTGACTTCCTTTGGGATTTGCCCCGGTGTCGACTTGCTTCCGTGTTTATGTGGGTTGGTTCAGAAAATGGAAGAAGGAGATAAGTTTTTGTACAAGCCGCAGAGTGTGAAGCTTGTGAGTGCAGACGGTTTCGAGATGGTCATTGACCGGAAGGCTGCTATTTTTTCCAACACGCTGAGGAACATGCTCTCTTCAAGTGGTCTGTATTTCTCCCGCTCATTTTTTTATGTCACCTTGAAGTCCATGGTTGTGTTTTGATCGATTTGATTTCTTCCAGAGAATCCCTTTTCGCGCGTATTTCAATTCTGTTATTTTGCGATAATTTTTTATTGCTCCTGTTGCTATTTCGCTAGGGTTTCCTACCACTTTCGTTTTGGGAACAAACTTATATTGTAGTGTCGTGCAGCAAGTCGATATCCTCGCTCAGCAACAGGTTTGCACTGCACCGCACTGCAACTTTGGGAGGCTGGTTTGAAAGTTCAGCAAGGGTTGGTGTTTATTGTGTGGATTATTGTACCATGGAATGGTGGGTCGGGATGAGTTGCTGTGCATGGCTCCTTGGAATGATGAACTAGACTTTAGGGTTTCAAGAAATTTTCACTGATGATGATACTGGTGGTGGCTCTTGTGGACGCGCAGATGAAGGGAGCGGGACGTTAGGCACATCAAAGTTGGTTTCTGGACCTCGGGGAAAACAAGCATGAACAAATGGATATACAGCGGCCTGTTGGAGAGTAGATTGAAATTGCAAACAAAATTTTGGAGCGGATGAGAGGAATGAGATGAACTGGGTGAGCGCAAACACTTGAACATCAACCACGGACACAATTCAAAGTGTACTAACATTTGTAACTACATAATTAGAGTTAAACAGAGACAATCAAGAACTTCTCCACTCCATCTAGCATCTAAGAAATATTGTCCTGGCGTCGTGACTGCATTTCACATGACCTTTCATGACACGATCATTCAATCTACCAACACAAGTCTGTAGCTCAGTAGTTTTGTATTTTGTATTTATAAATGCCATGTAGCACCCCCTCAAGGGGTCCATGTCGCAAGAAAGGTCACTAGCTTCATTAATTAATTAATTAATTAAAAAACATACCTCCGACTATGTCTATGTCTATGTTGCAACATCTCACTTCTTGAGAAATATTGACAAGATAAAATTCTATGTTGCCACCAAAAACCACTACCACCAATTATAAAAGCAAAGGGAGTTGTGAAATAAGAGGTTCAATATATTTTGGATTCCATATTTTGTAGAAAGAATATGGACTTGAAAAATAATTCTTAGGAACTAGATGCAAATTTTTTTAAATGTTAAAGATACATGCTCTGTTTCAATGCAGCCTTAAATGGACAATAAAATGAAGGATATGTCTCAACAACGTTGTAAGAGTGATTCGTGAACGTTAGTTACTTTGGCTAGTAACAATTGTTTCTTATAAATTGTGGGAGAGAAGTATGTCTCATTTGCAACATTTTTTCAAATATAGGTGTGATATGTAATTGAATTATGTTGTTTACTGATTTATCAAAATTGAAATAATCATAAAAAATAAAAAATAAAATAAAACCTGTGAAGTATAGACAAAAGCTAGTTTTGAATATTAGCGGCAGGGTTGTTCATGGGATATAAGGACCGGTCCGTCCGTCCGGTCCGCTCGTCCGTCCGTTAAGGGTCAGGGGAGGTCCGTTTGACCAAGACTTACGGTTGACCATCCAAATGGTGAAATGGGAGTTACCTTGGCCACCTAGGATGCCACGCGTCTGACATGTCACCAAATATTCCACATATAGAGTTGACACGGGGGATGACGTGGCTAAGAGGAAGGACGCCAACGCCTTGGGGGAGGGGGGCGCCAGCATCTTGGGGGGGGGGGGGGGGGGGGGGGGGGGGGACGCGAGCTTCTAGGGGGGGGCGCGAGCTTCTAGGGGGGGGGCGCGAGCTTCTGAGGAGGGGGGCGCGAGCTTCTAGGGGGGGGGGGGGCGCACTTCTAGGGGGGGCGCGAGCTTCTAGGGGGGGCGCGAGCTTCTGAGGGGGGGAGGGCGCGAGCTTCTGAGGGGGGGGGGGGGGCGCGAGCTTCTGAGGGGGGGGGGGGGGGGGGGCAAGTGCTTCAAGGAGGAGGGGCCAACGCTTCTAGGAGGGATGGGGGGGGCCAGAGCTTCTTGGGGGGGGGGGGAGGGGGGCGCAAGCTTCTTGGAGGGGGGCGCGAGCTTCTAAAGGGGGCTAGAGCTTCTGGGAGGGGGGGCCAGAGCTTCTTGGAGTGGAGGCCAGAGCTTCCGGGAGGGGGGGGCGCGAGGTTATGGGTTTAAGGTGATTCTGGAGAACGGGGCATACAATTGATATTTTATTTTTTTCCGTTCCATTACAAAAATAGCAATAAAATTTTATTCTCCACAAGAGTACATAGTTGTCAAAAAAAGATTTATTACGATTTTGCAAACGTGTAAACAAAGCCATATAGGCAATCAAAATGTTACATATGCAATTCACTATGGTACTACAATGTGCCTCTAAAACAACTATCGGGAGCTTTGAAGTTGTAAGGGGGACTCATCAAATCATCCACAACTCTTGCAAGTGATAGCCTCATCGTGGGGTCTTCGTTAAGCAAGCCATTCAACTTCGTTGAGAATGCAATCATTGACATTGTATCCTTGAAGAGGTATGGGCATTGTTCGTCCCTCCATATCATCTTTGCCAAATAGCCTACCGAAAATGCATTAGATTGCTCCATCCTGGAACTCTAAATTTTATATTATAATCCCCTTTCTCTTCCAATATTAATGTTTCATCTCTTGATGTTTTGTGCATACTTCCCTCTGTAATGATTCATTTATTTATTTCTCTTCCAACCTTGTTCCACTCTATACTATTTTTTATTTATTTTTCCCTTTATCTTTCAATATTAATATTTGTTTTTTTTTTAACTCTTCCATTTATTTTTAATTGTATATTAGAGCATTGTTTGTTTCTTCCGTACTAAATTGATTAATTATTCAAATTTTTATTTCTCTTCCAACCTTCTTCCATCCCATGCTATTGATTTTATATTATCCCTTTCTCTTCTGATTTTAATGTTTGTTTTTTTGTTTTTTTTTTAATCTCTACCATTTATTTTTAAATCAATGTTAGAGCATTGTTTGTTTCTTCCGTACTAAATCAATTAGTTATCTAAATATTTTTAATTCTATGTTAATTCATTGTTTGTTTCTGGCATACTTCCTTTCATAATTATTTATTTCTCTTCCAACCTTCTTCCAGTCTATAGTATTTTTTATTTTTGCCCTTTCTTTTTCAATATTAAAGTTCGATCTATTTCATCTCTTCTATTTGTGTACTAATCTAAAGTACTATATTTCATACACTTCGATTTTTTGAAATTTGATCAAGGTCGAGAACGAATGTTGATGTCTTTGAAGCAGTTACTTACATATATTCAATTGTGACATTAGATTAGGTTCTTGAAGGAAAAAATATTGGTAACATGTTTAGGCATGAGTTAATTTGAATCCAACCTTTGCACTAGACTCATTGCGGCTCTAAAACAACTTTGGAACTTATGTCAAAATGCCAAATTCTTGTTGCATGGACAAAATCTTCTTTTATAATGTGCTCTAGTTTCATGTAAAAAATATTGGTGAAGCATATGAACATATGAACATCCAAGTAAGACATTGAAGATGAGAGTTGGCTTCATAGGCAACATTTCCAATATGTACCTTCCTTTAGCTTTGTCTTATAAGCCAATTTCAGACAAAGTTTTTTAGTCAACATTTCAAGGCTTGAATAAAATGTATACATTACTAGAGCTAGCTAAATGTGTCATTGAAAAGTAAAATGTTTAGAAATAATAGGGAGTAGGTAAAAATGACGAGAATATTGGAGAATTTCTAAAATAATTGTGGATTGCTAAGATGAGACAAAAAAGAAAAAAAAATTCTACATTTCGGTTCAACAACGTCAATGGTGCAAGGATGGTTATCCATTCTTTACCCAAAAAAAATAAAAAATAAAAAATAAAAAATAAAATAAAAAATTATTAATAAATCATTATATTATTTATGTTGTATCATATTTTTAATGTAATATTTGTATCATAAGCTCTTATTTAGACTATTAATGATAAGAACAAAACTAACAATAATTAGATTTTGATAAACATTTTTTTTTAATAAGTGAAGTTGATCAAATTTCTACAAATAAACCATAGGGTATTTTAAATTTCTGGAAAATCCAAATTTTAAATAATTATACCTTATATTGATAGCAATTTTGTTTATAATTCATTCTAAAAATAAATAATTAAAAAAATGAAAAAATCTTCTTTTTTTTTTGAAAATTGAGTTGTTCGAGTTGGATTTTGAAACTAAAAAGTATCATAACTTCTAAATCATGAGTCTTCTTCTTGTGAAACATTTCTCTCCTCAAAGCTCTTTGAATTACCTACATTCACTAAAAAAAATAGTTGGAAAAATAAGGATTGATTATTCATCTAGAGCAACCAAAAACCTTAAAAGCATTCCCGATAGAAATAAATTTTGAGGTTAGAAAATTAAATGAATGCTAAAATCTAAACACAAAGATTTAAAGAGTAATTACTTCTTATTTTTATATTAATGTCTGTTGTATTTATTGTAGATATCTTTAATATTTCATATTTAGAGTTATTTCATGAAATGAAATATATATGGACAATATCAATTTCTTGATACACACTCTCTTTTGCCACAATATGTAGTCTTAAAACATGTGACCATCATCGATCTTCACAAAGATGCCTCTCCAGTTACCAAAATGTTGGCTTTCCAATAATACCAAAGGCTTTGACTATACGTTTTGTAGCATGACTTGTAGAGCACCATTGATGTTTGGATTTTTTTGAATTTGAATTTGATAGAATAGCTTTTGAAAAAAAATAAAATTGTGGCGTTAATTTTTGAAGATTTTATAGCCTCTAATAGTCCTTTGCTATGTTTGAAAATTTGCCATTTATAATGCAAGAGGAAATATACAAAACAAACCACCTTTTTGCTTGCACACCTCTAAGATGTAGAACCATTTTATAAGAATTGAGTGTGATTTTGTTCTTTTGCAATACATTCTATAGCCTTTGATTCCAAAAACATATATTCCTATTTATGCTTGTTTTAAGTAGCCTTTTTTCCATTCCTATTTTAAATAATTTTTTGTAATAATCATAATTGAGGTAATTTGAGAAATAAAAAGGTGTCATGTGAATTACTTGAGTGCAAAGTCTTAAAAGTAAAAAATAGATGTAGCATATTAAACATAATGATACAATAGAAACAAACCATAAATAGTGCCTACACTTGCATTTTCAATGCATTTAAGAAAAATTAAAATATTGATGCATTTTGATTTTAAAGGGTGAATAGGATAGCTTTCCTTTTCTTCCTCAAATATTATGAATAAATAAATCACCTAGTATCTTCATATTATTCTTGAAAATGAAACTTAAAATGGATAAGTGAAAAAGATGTCAGCTTTTTAGCCTAACGGCCAACACACTTTCACCCCTCTCTTAAAGCCTCATTGGCAATATCTTTACTCTCGAATTCCATCTTGTCAATACTATAATTAGAATGATTTTAGGCTAAGACGACCTTGAAGTACCTTCACTATTTTAGTGCAAAATTTGATTGTAATCCTTGTACAAATCCTTTGCCGCACCTCTCTTGCCTCCACCTTCCATACACCTTTTTTATGGTGAATCATATCCTACAATAGTTTGTAATACTACGTAGGACATGTCGCATTCTACTTATCATGCCTTTTTATAAGAGTCTCTCTGAACACTAATCAAAGAACTAGCGGCTATTGGAATCTATTAATCAATTCGCGGAAACATCCAAAGTTTGGAATTTCATCCTTCATGTAAAAGGCCGTAGTCTATGACCTCTCATTGTGCCTACATAGTAACACTTTTAACAGTGTTTTGACACCAAGATCCTTTTGTGAAAATTTAAATTTCTATTTTTATTTGATGCAAATTTCCTTCAAAAGTCCATCACTTTATAATTAAATGATCTACATTGATAAGACCTTGACTATTATATAAAAGTAGTTATTTCCACATAATGAAGTTTAAATTAGATTAAAAGGCACCATATAGATTTGAATTTATTTTTTTAATTGATCCTTTTGCTAGCATAAGGTTAAAAATTTTAAAAACAAATTACTAAAAAGATTTTAAAGGAGAAGGTTGCGCTGAAGGAGAAGGCTTCAAATTGTGGTAGTTTAAGAGATAAAATGGAACTGAACATGGTTGAATTTTTGGGTGCATCAATTGATTCTGCTCACTTGAGAGATAGATCTCAAGAATAAACTAAATATTAAAAAAATAACAAATCAAAAATTAAGAAAATAATTGACTCTAACTACAAACTTTGGAGCACAAAAAGTTTGAATTGAGGATTGTGAGGCAAATTTGAAAGCCTAAAGGCCATTCTAGTTGCCATGCACTTGAATCTTGGCCTTGAGGCCCTTCTTCTTCCTCCAAACCAAATGCGCAATAGTTGTTGGTGTTGAATTTGAGTCTTTATATTCACCATGGCAATGCAAAGCTTCCCAAAATTGATGGTCCATCCACCTTCTTCTTTGAATGAACAAATGCACCTTTTCTATCCATGCATCACAATTGCTATCATTATTACAACTTGACTACATGTACTTAAATTACTCTTCATTAAACAATTTTAAAACTTTCTTGGCTTTTTTTAATACCTTAAGTATAGAAAATGATAGTGTTCGCGTAAAACTTCAAAATAGAATGGTCATGATGCTAATCAGTTAAAAATTCAATTGATTAACTTTGGAGTGCTGCAAGGTATTCAACCAAATTCTAACTTTTCAAAAGAAAGACAAATTAGTGAATGATGTTTTTTGACAACATTTGCAAGAAAACAAGTTTTGTGATGCTTTGGATCAATGGTATCATTACAATAGTCAAGTTTTCAAGTTTCTCTTAGGTACTATTGAAAAAATAGAAGTTTTTAAGACAACTCATCTCTAAAAGCGGAAAATGCACCAATTTTAATACGACCATGAGCTTCAGAAAATAAGCAAGGTTTCCAAAACTAATTTCTTGAGGTTTTTGAGAAAACAACATAAACTAACGTATGTTAGTTGATAAAGGATTTAAGAAGAAATGAGATTCTAAAGAGAGCTGATTATCGATTTGATATCTAATCAATATACTCTTCTGCAGACACTAGATACATTACTTCAATTCAAATATTTAATCATTTGAGATGCAACTTGTAAACTAGAGGTTTGATTTTTGAGCTTAATGACCCTTGTAAAAGCTCTTAGTTTATATACTAAATGAATATAAGATGCATTAGCCAATATATACATTTTTTATTTTTTTTATTTTTTTTATTTTTTTTATTTTTTTCACATTCCCGTTATCGTCCTCTAATTAGTCATTTTGTGTTTGTTCTCTAAAAAGTGTATCCTTACTTTGCTAAAATCATTTTGGCAATTACCTTATTTTCCTTAAAAAGGACTCAATGGCCTTAAATATGTCTACTTTTTCTCTTATATGTCCTTTAAATAGGTTTCTTTTTCATTCCTTTAGAGTTTGCATCTTTATATTTATATGAAATGCCAACTTAAAATAGAGCATTATTTCTTTTTGTGCCAATTCTTTAAAAGCTGCTACACAAGTGAAAACTTGACCATTACTTCTACACAATCTTCTCGATTTTTTAAGCTAAATTCAAAAAAACAAATTTACGTCAGCTTTGGTTCTCCTTGTAGTAGCAATGCCACTTGTTTTACATATGAATTGTTCTATAATATATTGAAAATTTTCAAAATACTATATTGTAGAGTATGTGAGGCACTTCACATTGACGTCGCAATTATGTGGTTTTAAAGGCACATATTATCAACAAAAAATATGACAAATATAACATTACATCAATGATATAACCTTTTCTAAGATGCCAATTTCTCCTATAATCGTTGCGTAGGGAATTTATCAATTTATGATAGTTAGGAAAAAAGTTTCTTTCTAGAGTGATTCTTTATGTTATGAGATGCAAAAAAATACTTCAACACTTTTAACAGGGCCTATGTCACAACATTGGAAATAATAAGCCAATTAAACATTAAAGTTCCATGATCTTGAAACGTTTTTTGAACATTTTCAATAGATATGATAGAAATTACAATAAACATACAATAATCACATGTTATTTTTAAAAATTACATGAAAAATGGTATGCAATATATACATATATATGTATATGTGTATGTATATATATACAAATGTTTTTCACGAAAATTATGTATTTGTTAAACATCATTCCTATCTTGTTTCTGAAATCAAACTATTTCAATTACATGCCTTAAATAGCCCTCATTACATCTACAATTTGTTTACTATAAAATATATTTTATCTGGTCCACCTAATCTTATGTCCATCTACATCCTTCAAATTCACCTATTGATTGATTTTTCTGACAATATCCCTCAAGATCCACTAAAGCTGCAATGACTCAAATATTTTCAACATGTCAAGAAAACTCCTTTGATAAATTAACTACAACTAAAAGCCTCATTAAATTATTGATTTCAATTAAAAATAGAAATGTATTTGTTCCATGTAAGATAACAATACAATTGCATATATATATGCAATATGGGTTTCAAAAATCACGACCACCGCCATCTTTGTAGTTGTGATGTGTACTAATTAGAGGTTGAAACCTACTAATATTGTGAGCTAATTGTGTCTTCAGTTATGTTGATAAATTGATGTTAGTGTGATTCATGTTCTATTTCATGTGCTAGTGGTGATGAATTGAAGATTGGTCATAATTGACCACTAGGTAGATTAATGTTAAGATAAATTCAAGTTAAGTGGTAGTAGCAGCCAAACTCTAGCCACCAAGGATACTCTTGAGTCCTAATCTCAATGGCTTTCTGTGGGGTGATGGGATTGAAGCTAGAAGTAGTTAAGAAAAGAGAATTCACGAGTTTGTCATTTTCAATTGGCATTAAGCCATGGTTCTTAAATAATTAAAAGATTTCAATATCTGAGTGTATCTTAGAGCTTTTGAATACTTACAAGTCTTTGAATGTATTGAAGTGACTTGGAGAAATGAAAACATACATTAAGAAAATAATTGTGCTTTCTACACTTAACCTAGAAAGGAGGCAAAGTTTTGGACATTGGATTTTGGTAGGTTTTGCATGATTTAATTAAGATTTTGGTGCAAGAATTTGAAAACGTGTTTTTCCATGAGATATCCCTTTTATGATAAATAAAACGACTTGATTTATACTGATGAAGAAGTTACTTGATTGGAGTGGAGAAAATAGAAAGTTGCTATGAGGGAGATGCTTTCTATAGGCTATATAAACTCTCTCTACCATGAGATATGATAAGTAAGGGTTTGACAAGGTACTGAACTTCAACTCAAATTCTTGTGAATAAAAAATGATTCGATTATTTGTTATATAAGGACAACATAGACTACCGGTATGTTAGATTATAAAGAAAGTGAGTGTAATTAAAGTTAGGCATTTGCATGATAGTACATTGATAATGAGAAGAATGTAGAAACACTCTTAACCCCTAAATTTCCTTGATGCAAAAGTGCCTAATTCCAAAAAAATAACCTTCTCCTACTTCAGGCCCAAAAAAGCTCAATCTATGCATTATTTAGAAAATCTAACCGTAGGATCTCAAAGTTAACTTGAAGTTTTACTTACACACCAAATTTGAACCGTCAATTCTTCTGCATTTGTGATATCATAATGGTCAAAGTTGGCTGAAATTTTCTCCTGCGGGAACTACTAAAACCCATTTCGGGTTTTAAGGATAGTTAGGGGTTAAGGACTTAACAGTTTCTATACAAGAAGTCTACAGCTTTTTTCACATGTAGCAAATTTTGTGACAATGTAAGATGCCAATTTCCCTACGGGTTTTTTATTTCCATAACAATAAATACTCAATATTTTCTCATTGTCACCATCTTTGTATGATTCAAAAAAACAATGTCTTCTTTGGTTTTACCAAACACCGTTTTTATATGTTCTTTCTACTTTTCAATGATCTTTCTACATCCTCACATTAATTTCCCTCTCTTTTTCCTACTAATCTTTTGGCCCTAGCTACCTCAATCAAGAGTTCTACCTTTGGAAAGGAATCCAATTTAAAGGATTTTAGTCAATTAGAAGAGGGAAGGGAGTCTATTACGTAAGTTGCCTCCTTCTCAACCATAGTCCACTACATGAGTCAATATTCTAGATTGATTTCACAAATTTATGCATGTCATAATTGATATCTTTTAAGCAGTACAATTGTTTCAATGATTTGTCTACATTAATGCATAGTTTCTCTCTTCAAAGGTGTCTTCAGTCAATTCTTCACATGAAGATTCTTCTCATCAAAGAACTCTTGAACATCAAATTATTCTAGATTGTAGTTTTATTTGCTAGAGCCAAGATTGTATTAAAGCCTCCATTGATGTTTGTAGTTTAAGGCAAAGGTGGAGGTGGTGATGGTTGTAGAGGTAAAGATGGAGATGATGTTGTAGAATGCTCATTTGGTTAGGCATGCATGGCTTCATAAAGATTGCTATACCTTTATAAGAGGTCATCAGTTTTTGCTAGGATAATCCAAAAAGTCATTGTATCATTCAATTGAAGTTGAATATGTTTGTTGCATTTCAAGTTTCAAAACCAATTGCATGTAATCACATGATCTTCTTTTACATCTTGATGCACATCTTGACAACTTTGTATCTTAATTAAAGATCAAAAATAAATAAATGAAATGATAAATTCACAATTTAGTCTTCCAAATGCAAGAAATGAGTTTTTATTGCAATACTTTGTTAAACACATATTGTAATTTCAATACCTTTTGGTAGTTTAATTATTTGTGATGATGGGCATGTAATAAAAATAATTGGTAAAGTAGTGGAATTTCTATATAACTAAATGAGTTTGACTGGTGACTTCAAATGGTGTTACAATTTTTTGCAAATTGCATTGTAGGCTTGACTTTATATGCATAATACATTTTTATCTCAATTTTTAGGCATATAAAAGCCACATGTTTTTGTTTTGCTTTTTTTGTTTTTAAATTGAATTTTTGAGGTTTTTCACAAGATTATGAAATATTAGATGGTAATGAGGATGTTAAAATTTGGCATTGCAAGGGAGAAAATCATAGAAGAAACTCGCACTAAAACCAAAGGTATAGGCTTTGAACCAAAATTTCTTCATATGTACGTAGTTTGGGTTGTTGACACATCTTTAGTCCAACATTTATAGAAGGCCCTTGGCTAAGATTGAAAGCCCCTTGCCTCTCTTGCCTTTGTTCTTCCTTCAAGGTCTTGGATAGAGGGATTTTTGCAAGGAAAACCTCTAATAAAACTGCTCCATTAAGGGATTCAAGATGTCATCTACATTTGCACAAAGGCCTTTATGTGCCAATTTTTCAACCTCCCTCTCATCCAAGTAACTACTTACTTAAATTCAAAGGCTTTTGTTTCTATCCACAATGTTCTTTTAGTTGAAGAAAACATTCAAGTCAGCGTATTTTTTCAAGGTGCAAAAATGAATCACATAGCTACTAGATTGTAACATTGTTGTGTCTAAAAAAATATTTTAAAAAATCACATTCATACATGTATGTTGGGATCATGCCTAAATCTTTAAAAACCTCTGTATGGACAATTTTTTGTTAGACAATAATGGTGAATTTTTTTGTTTCCGTATTACCAAATAAGTTTTTGAAATACCTAAGGATTAGCTTTGTAACAAAAATATAGACCTTGGTTATATTTTCTATACTTATTTCATTTTGCCTTTAGAAGTCAAACATAATTGCAAGTGGTTTTTACAAAAATGTTCATTATACACCTTTGAGCAAGAACTCAAAGACACTTGAAAACAAAGGACTACTAGCAACAAACACTACATTGGATATAAAAACAAATAAAAGACTACTTTCAAGACTAACAATGATTACAATAACAAAACAGAATTCTTAAATCTTGGTTTTAACAAACCTAATTGGAATAATTTTTGTTAATTTTTAAATTTCTAAAGTCAAATTGTAAATCTAGATTTTATTATTTAGAACTTATTCTTTAATTTACTAGAAATATTATAATTGATGAATAATGAATCAACAAAATCTGGGCAACAAAATGATATTTTCAGTCTGTCGTTATATCCTAGAAACTGACTTTGTTTTCACTTTATTACTTATGTTTTCTAATTGTACTATTGTTAAAAGAACTATTGTTACATATATTAAGATTAGATATCTTTGCATGAAAAAAATATTTTCTCATTAAAAAATGCAATACAGGTTCATTATTGGAATATTTTAGAATTTAAAATACCTTGGATAGGAGTAAATTTCTTGGAACAACATTGTGACTGTTTGTTAACTATGGGTGAAGTTTATCACATGGCACGTGACTACAATAAGGTAACATATTTATCATTATAATAAATATATTGAATAAATGATATGATGTTTACTTGAGCCTTTGAATTTTGTTTTAAGAAAACAGAAATTTTTTATGTCTATGAAAACCAAAGTTTATATTTCATTTGCAAATTGTAAATTAAAATAAAGACCATTGTATCTTAAATAACCAAAACAATCTTAAAAAAATAGAAATTCAAACTTAATATTCTCCATTATAATATGTGAAAATATACATCACAAAAATATTGTTTACATAGCACTCAAAATTTGAATTATAATATTCTTTCTTCTAGAACCCTATACCACATTTTCCTATCAAATCTGATGTGAAATAAAAGATATCAAAATAATCATAGCTATATGCTTATTTATAAAGGCAGCCAAAATGTTAATTTTTTTGTTATAATGATCAAAAGCTACATTCAAAGTCCTTTAGCAAATGACCTTTATGGATCTGTGATGCTATTGATGATATAAAATTGTATCACTGAAGAAGTACATTGGAAGTGAGATGTTGTGAGGAATATCACATTTAATTCACAAACATTTTGTCATTATATGAATTTTACAATATAAATATATTTTATGATGATATTAATAAGCATTCTATTTACAGATTCTATTCTATTTCAATGGAATTCGTATGTATCATTATAAGATTTAATCTTGGAAAATAGTGAGGAAGGAAGTTTTGAACTATATATGTTCTTTTAACCCCAAACTGGGTGTGACCATTCCTCACTAAAACACTCAAAAACCTGCCATTTCTGAAGTAAGAGTGAACAAACCAAATCTAAAGCTTTATCTTTAACCGTAGGATCTGACTTAAAACTTCTAGAAGAATATGCACAAAATATTTCAATAAATTTGACCTCGTGGATTAGAAGACTAGAGTTTAAAGTAAGGATGGGGGAGCACAATAAAGTGGACCAAAAAAGTACTCAACGATTTGTCAATTTCAGCCCTTTTCCAAAAATTGCACAAAAGTGATGGAAAGGTGTAATTGAGTTCAAAGGTTTTTAGTAATATAGATCCTCAAGTTGTTTTTTTATAACTTAAATTTTTTTTGTATAAAGTGGAAACTTTAAAGTTATTGTATGAGGGCTTTAAATCCAAGCAAAGTGAATGCAATCATTTGAATAAGTGGCTAGAAAAGAATCAAAATCATCTAAAAATCACTTTTGATGGGATGGAGCCCTCTATATTTTTGAATGGAAATCTAAAATGATCCGTTCATATACTCATTAATTGGTTTGGAGTTCCAAAACTACCACAATCTTAAGTTTTGATTCTTAAAAATCCTCAAAAACACTTAAAATCCTTGTTTTTAAGAAGGTCACTTCTGTAGTACTTTTTGCAATTTTTTTTCCACCAAACATTTTTTTTAAAACAAATAAATAAATTCTCTAAAGACAATAAAGGCCACTAAATGAAGAAATTAAGACTTTGGAAAGTTCATTTTTATGATTTAAAGCTAGTGGTTAAATGAAGTTTCAATGAACATGTTTTCTTAATGTAGACACGTGAGATAATTCATGACACCATAAAAAGTGACTAAAATGCTCAGAAAACTACACCAACATGCTCAAAATCGTCTTTGAGTTTTGAAAACAGCACACTTCAAATTCACTTTCTAGTGATCACATGTTGCACTTCGTGGTCCAGTTTATTGTGCTTTCCCCCATGAACATTGTTTTTTTTATTAATTCCTTTCCAAATAAGATTAGTTGACTTTGGCTTCTCTATGTATAAATGTTTTGAACTATAAAAGTTGGGGGTTTGTACTAATTAGATTTATATGATATGAGTTAATTATGCACCAAATTTTAGATTTAACAAAAAGGTGTAGCATTGTGGAAAAAGTTGAATAAGGAACATGGATTAATGTTATTGCTAGTACTCATTCTATTTTTTTTAATGAGCCATTTTTTTCTTAAAAAACAAATCCGTGCGGTCAAAAAAAAGGCTTATGTCTATTCTAGAAGTAGAAAAAAAAGAAGGAAAAATAAAAATAAATAAAAATTCTCTATCTTTCATGTGATAAAGAAAAAATACTTCTCCGGCTTGGGCAAAATATATGAGAAAAATTTGGCTCCTTATAGAATTAAAACCATCCACAATATAATACATTTTCTTTTTGATAACCACAAAGCTAATTACGTTAGTTACTTGCATAAAAAACCAAAGGTAGTTGGAATCTGTATCAAAATTCCAGATTTGTCCAAGAAGTAGGAAAAACAACTTAGGGCACCATTAATATTTTTTCCAATGTTAGTGCAAAAAGTGTTATATTCTTCCAATGCTCTTGCAATTCCTTACGTCCACAAAAACATTCCAAAAATCATATCCAAAATTGACATCATAGGAATATGTCCAAAATTTCTAAAAACCCTCACAAGGACTATGGTTGTATAGGGATTAAAAAAGAATTGGACTCTTGTAAAATATCATTACTACAAAGAGAGATGTAAAACATATCTTGTATATCTTGTAATTTGGTCCCTTTTATATAGAAGAGTATATTGGACTTTAAAATTACAAGTATGGTTTCTTGTAATTTTAAAGAAGAATGCGCTCTTCTATATATATATTTCATTTGTTATTGCACTTTTTAAAATCAAGCCATGCCTTAACTTAGGTTGTAGTGTAAGGATTTTGAATATTTAAGATTAGTTTTACAAAATTTAAAGTAGAATATGAAGAAATTACATTTGTTGGAACCATATTTTGGTTTATAAGAGCTCTTTAGTAAGATTTACACCCAATTTTAAGTTATTATGTAGAGCATTTTAATTCAATTTTCACAATATATAATCAAGAGTTTAGGTATCATTTTATTTATTTTACTAGAAATATTTCATATTATAAAGTTTTGGCCAAAATCATCTATCAACTTATTCTTTCAACTAAAAATAAATAAATAACATAATCTTGAATAGATTAAAATTAATAGATTCAACATAATCTTTCAACATTAATCCTCTATTACATTAAAATTAATATTGTAATAGATTCATACATTAAAATTAATATTGGCCAAATTATCTATAAAGTCAGATTAATTATAGACAAAATTGCATCTTAGATAATTAAAAAATTAACTTCCAAAATATTTCTTCCAAAATATTTCTTTCAAAATATTCAAAATCTAAATACTTTTGTCATCCTATTTTAGCTCTGATTTTATCTTATCTCATATCTTAGATCTGATTTTTTAAGCCAAATATAAGAATAATTGCAAATACTTCATTAACACTTGTATGTGCAATTCATTTAGGTTATGATGAAATGAATTCTTGAATATTGATATCCAATAAATGCTACTATAAAATTTCAGTTTTTAATGTATCATGATTGTAATGGTCTTTTGAATTAAAAAACGAATATAATTTGATAATGACCTTACACAACTAAATTATTAAACGACTTGCAATTGTAATTTTGTTCAAATATTTCAGAAATTCATTTATTAATTATCAAATAATGATTATGCAGTTGTTGGGCAGTATGGATCTTGTTATGAGAGGTTTAGTAACAGATTGTATAGTCCAAACTTATGATTCTTTGCAACCTGGTATTCAAGAAGTAAGTACTCATTTCTTTAATGTAAATGTACGTGTGTGCATGTGCATGCATGCTGCATGCTGCATGCTGCATGCTGCATGCTGCATACTGCATACTGCATATTGCATACTTCATACTACTTACTACCTACTATGTACTACATACTACTTACTACCTACTATGTACTACGTAGTACCTACTGCTCTATGTACTACTCTACTTACCTACTTAACTACTTACCTACTTACCTATTTACCTACTTATCTACTTATCTACTTATCTACTTACCTATTTACCTACTTAACTACTTACCCACTTACCTATTAACCTACTTATCTACTTACATATTTACCTATTTACTTACTTACATACTTACCTATCTATCTACTTAGCTACCTATTTACCTACCTACTTACCTGCATATCTACCTACTTACCTGCATACCTATCTACCCACATACTTTTATACCTACATACATACATACATGATAAATATGTGACAAAAAATGTCTTTTACTTCTTGAGATTAAAAAACAAGGGCCTTAAATTATATTTTTAGTCTATTGTTAATAATCTTCTTCATAAAAGATATTGATTATATTTTATACATGTTTATTTTCATGATTAGTTTTTGCACTAACAGGTTCTTGTAAGTATAGAATTCTAATGTTATATTTACTAAAACTTTATCTAAGAATAAGCTAATTATAAATAGAAAAGAATGAAGAACTGTATAAAATCAATTATGAATTTTTAATAAGATTAGAGGATTTTATTGTTGAATGCAAAGGAAAAGACACAATATAAAAGAAGCATGTCATGTACATAGATAGAGAGAGAGAAACTTTGGTCTCCAGAGGAAACCAACGTGAATTAAGTGTCTGTTCAATTTATCTCCAATCCAAAGCCCACAGGACAAAGGTATGGAAGTAAAAATATACTCACCCTTTTTGAGAGTAGACACTTTAGTCACAAGTAACCAGTAACAAAAAACCAATAAAACGGGCGTCTAAGTTAGTCTGCAATGAAAGTTTGAACGCCAAGCCAGGAGCTCATTGTTGATTGGAAATGAGCGTTTGTCTCATATAACTGGTCCGGGTTTGAACCCTGATAAACTCGTTTGAGCAGATGTGGGGGATGAAGTGGCTTGGTATTGCTGAGTGAGCGATCGCAGGCAGGAAATGAGTTGTGCCAACCAAGAGCCCACCGAGTGAGAATTGACTTTGCAGCCATATGCTAACATTTAAATAAAGTAGCTCTAGCTACTAAAATTTTGTTTTATAGTTTTGACCATGGAGGGTTTAATGTCTTGCGTAATGTTTGGTGATTTTCTTTTCTTCTTTTATGGAGAAGAATAGACATGGCATATTGTATGGCAGTGATATTTATATTTTTAAAGGTGTTTTTGATGGTAAGCATGGGAATTTTGAAGTTGTCTTCAAGTAGTTTCATTGATGGAATGTGTGTGGTGGCTCTGGCGCTAACTGTGATGATTATAAGGGGGTCGACTTTCCATCTTTTAGCAGTGATACTGGCAATTAATGAATTGTATTTGTTGGTTTTAGCTTCAAGTGTTTATGAGGAGAATCGGTCATTACAATATGTAAATTCAATGAATTGTATGGTAAAATTGGGGTCTATTTTTGTAGGGGGGTCGCTTTGATATGGTAATCCTTTGACGCAGAGAATATGTGGTCTAAATCTTGAATTACAGTGGCATCTTTGTGTGCCACATGTGCAAGGAAGTAACCAGTTAAGAATGGTATTTTCTGGGAGTTTATCATTGAAGATGCCAGCATTCATGAGAATAAACTCCGAGATTTTTCGATAGATACATGCACATAGATACACTAGAATTAGTACTCATCTAAAGGATTTTGTAATTATTTTATTGAATGGATGGATAAAATAGAGTGAGCCTTTCTATAAACATATTCATGCCTCAAAAAAATTCAGTTTCTACAAAGGATTTTTACAAGCCAGTTTTAAATTAATCTGATTGAAAATGAAAGCCAATGGTAAATTTATTACCTATTCAATTTTGAAGAAAATACATTTGTTAAGTACAATTACATTAGTGACAATTTATAACCGAGTCCAACTCTGCTCCAAAAACAATTTATAATCCTAAGAACTAATGACAACATGGCTCTTTGAACAGACACTAATGATAACAAGATCTTGAATTTGCTTTCTCTAGTATCTTCAAATCTAACTATGTGTAATTTTTACAAGTTAACTCAGCAAAAAAATAAGGCCAATTTTTTTTTTTTTAAAATAAGGTAAAATAAAAAATCCTTCTATTTTAAGAAAATAAAGAATTCATATGAATTAAATTTGAAAAAATCAAAATGTATTTATTATCGTCAAATTGATGTTTGTAATGAAAATCTACAATTCACAATGACTCCTTGTCCACAAAACAATTTTAGAAAACAAAGAATTGACCTTTTATACTTAAAAATGTCGAGGCTGTAGATTCAAAATTCTGAAACGATTCTCTTATGTACTTTGTGAAAAAAAATTCATAATATTTTAGAAAATGAACGAGTCATCTAAAATTTTGGCATTTGATTATGTGATTTAATTGTATATGTACTTTATTATGAGCTTTCATTTGAGAAAATTAATTGAATTCACAAAGAATGTTTTATGTAGACGGCATTGAATCCTACTATACATTGAAAGTATACATGTTAATCCATTACTCTTGGTGTTTTACTTTGTAAGATAATATTTTCTATAAATTTAGAGAAATGATTAAGTAAAAAGATATACATGAATTCTTTATGTCAAAAAATCTTTTTGATTATACTTGTGAATCCAAGTGGCATATAGAATCAATGTTGTTTTCCAATTTAATAACTTCAAATATAAAAGTTGTTTCAAAAAGTGTCCTAGTTTTCAAAGAATTAGAAATGTCCTTTTAGATTTGACAAAAGAGATTATTGAAGAAAATATTTTTTGAGCATGAAGTACAAAACAATAGTATTTGCAATTTCATTTAAGTATTTACTAAATCTATAATAGAACACTACATCTTTAGATTTGTTTTATATTTCTATGCACTTCAATATGGTATGAGCTAATAAAAATTTAATATTTAAAGGTTCAAAATTTTAATAAGAAATTTTAAAATATTCAAAAAAATTATATATATATATATATATTTTTTTTTATAAGAACTAATTGTGCCTAAATAAAAAGATCATAACGTTATAATTGTAGAAGATGCTTTCAAAAAGTAGATAATTTGGCCTTTATAAATCAAAATGCTACAATAAAATTTAAAATTTTATGATACTAACTTTTGAGTACAATATTTTTATAAAAAAAATTATTATTAAAAATGTTGTGTCTACATATTTTGTCACTCCTTCTACGAATCACAAACCATTCCATCAATCACAAACCATTTTTTTCTATCACTAATCAAAACGAATTCCATAAAAACTATATGAAAACTATTTTGCTTATCCTTTTAAAGCATATAACCTTTTCTCTACTTGAAGGGTTTTTGATGTGCTGTTTGATAAAATTTAGATAATTTCTAAGTGTTTTTTAAAAACCTTAACAACCATCAATTTTTATAAATATCATTATAAATTCAACATATTCATAGAATGAAATTTTTAGTTCTTAAACTAATTTGAACAATGCCCAAAAAAAAAAAAAAAAAAAAGGAAAAAAAAAAAAAAGAAAAAAAAAAAAAAAGAAGAAGAAGAAAGAAACAAAAAAACTTTAATATATTATGGAATTTAAATGCATTCCATAATCTAATTATTTGTGCAGCGCCAATGCAAAAGTGTTTTATGAGTGTGTGTAAATTTAAAGTATGAGAATTTTTAGATATTTGAGCTATCCACATCTTTCTGCATTGATGAAGTTGCTATAGTTTCAACAGCAAGGCTTTAATGATAACTACATTTGAAAATTTTGAAAATCTAAAATTTAAAATTTTGACACCAGAACCTTTGTTTTCTTGCACATCATTATCACTTAGGTCTTGGTTCTTATGGTTAAATTTATTCAAGTGAAATTTAAACTTTTTTCAACATGTTAATAGTGTAAACTAATCTGATGCACTTTATATGAATATATAAAGGTTCAAACATATATAGGAAGTTTTGTAACTGATAATTTAAATCCAAAAAACATAAGGATGAACCTTAAATTCTCGAAAGGATTCTCAAGAGTTTTGAAGTTTTCAATTATATAGTGAATTAAGAACTCTACTATTCCCAGGTTTACCTCTTACATATTAATATCTGATTTTTAGTTTTTTAAAACTATCAAACATGAATCATTGCAATAGACCTCGGTAATTTGAAATGCTTGTACACGATCAATAAAAATTTAAGAAATACAAAAAAAATAAAATTACATGCATTCTAATTGTAGTAAATAAAAATTGGTTATATTTTAAATCTCCAATATAAATATCATCAAAAGAATTAAAAAAGATCAACACATTTTTGGAAAATAGTTTCTTCAATTGTAATTTATGAAATTCAATCCATAGAATTTAAACCTATTATTTTCTATCAAAATTAGGAACAAATCTGTATTAAATTCCATCCTCCTGTCAATGCTTTATTCAAACAAACTGAAAGGGGGTTCTAAAATAAGTCAAATGATGTCTGTTAGCACAAAATTTAAATCTCATACCTTAGAATGTAAGATGAATAAAACATAATCATGAAATAAATGTTGAAAATAAACCTACAAATTTAATATTTTATACTTAATGAAATAAAGATGAAGCTTCTATATAAAGATTGAATGTGGTAATCAAAATGTTTACAATTCATTGTGTGCACTTGACTATTGATCAAATTTGGATATTTTGAGGATTATTGTTAGTTAAATTCACATTCATGGGTCCATATTCATTTATTGAGCATTGAGTAGTAAATAAGACCTTATTTATTTGTATTTCACTTTTCTCCAAAAATACCATACAAAATAATACCATATTGTGGAACCACCTAAGAAATTTAAGATTTTACATTTGTCAACCACAAGATCTAAAACTTTAATGTATAGAAGCCATAGTGTAAGATATCTATTTGCCCAAATCGTCGTTTCTAATGGAGCTTCTTAGAAAACAAATGAAAGCTCTAGACTAACAAGATGAATAGAAATTATGCACTTGAATCCAACATCCACTATGAGTATTGCACCCATGCCCATCATGTGAGCATGAAAAATCCTTAAAATCGTTTTCATTGCTCAAAGCTCTCTGGCTAGATGATGTTGTATTGGCGTTTGACTCCATAGACATTCCAACTATTGACCATGTGCTCACTAAGATCACAACAATGTTGTCTTTTTCTCCCTGCAAACTCATGCTTCGTTGTATTTGCCTTTACATCCGTGCATTTGATGCAACTTCACTTTAACCCCTAAAGGATGTTGCAAGCTCATATGGACTGTGGGTTGATGTATTCAGTACTTTGAGGGCACTTCCTGAATGTATTTGCATATCGGTGTCAACGAAGAATTGTGGACATTGTTGTGAGGATCATGAATGAATTTAAAAAAAAAATAGAAAAATCACACACGCCCTGTGGACAGCACAGGAGGTTGTTTCAAGTGTATTCAGACTGATACAGTATCAGCCATTGCCTCGAAATACCCAGTAATAGGTCTGACAGCAACATATGCTAATCCCAGGTTCAGTGACCGGTCCGACATGTCACATGGCAGTTAGCCTAGTCTACAGGAAGTGGCGTTTGCTTCAAACATTGGATCCTCGAGGGGAAGGGCCTTCGACTTCAAGAGACAGCTTTTTGGGTTTAGGGAGGAGGGCTTCGTATTCGATTCGCGAGCTTTGTAATTGACGATAGGGAGGGTGATTGTGGAAAATGGCGGGTGGAGATGAAGATCGCTTCTTCAATGAGGTGAAGTTATTAGAGTTGGGGAATGTAGAGGACGTGCTGATTGAGGGTGAGATTATGGGGAGAGAAGACGGTGTAGAGGCTCTTCGACTTTGGATGAGAGAGGAGGGGCGTTCGGTCACAACGGCGGCGAAGGTTGTTGCCCTGTTGCGCAGAGAGGAGTTGTTGTTGGAGCCGCGTCCACGGAGCTGGAGTTGCAGGGGGCAATTCACAGAGGACAAGCAGCTTCGGTATTACTGGTAGCGGCACGCTGCCAGACTCCTTGGTTGGAAAGAGAGACGGAAATTCCCTGATTTCGTATCCACGCTGCTGAAAACCCACTTTTCCACACACCATGGAGACCATCGCGAAGCAGAGGCTGAAGCAGGAAGCGAGGGCCAGATCAGTGCTCTCACCCGAGTCCATGGCCGTAGGAGCGTCAGCCCCACCAGCTTGCACCATGGCTAGAATAACCGAGGACATGGTGGGCGTCACTCTCTTCATCGAACAGGTAAGTAGGGTTTTAATTTCAAGTCATGGCCGGGTTGATTCATCAGCTGCCTTCTCCAAGTGTGATTAGGTTTTCAGTGTCTTGTTGCTGCGCTCCTTTTAATCAACAGTGCATTGCTGTTCGATGAAATTGAAGATTGATTGTAAATGTAGACCCCACTGTTTTTGCAATCTGTATGGTTTGTTGCATATGTTGTGAAGTGACTACGTATTTGCAGTCATTGTTCAGTTTAGAGTCGGTTTGT
The DNA here is from genome assembly GCA_014871385.1 of Ceratodon purpureus. Taxonomy (NCBI): domain Eukaryota; kingdom Viridiplantae; phylum Streptophyta; class Bryopsida; order Pseudoditrichales; family Ditrichaceae; genus Ceratodon; species Ceratodon purpureus. The sequence continues at coordinate 103,801,704 of CM026426.1, forward strand.
TGGAGTGCACTGTCCATTGCTTTTGGAATCTGCTAAGCTTATCTGTGATCCATCCTTCGAACTGTGACACATGCACAGAATTTGCACAACATGTAGAGAAAGGAAGGTGCACTATTCTACCTAATGGAAACATAGGTGCTGTGTTGAGTCCCACGGTTTGTTGATGAATCTTTAGAATCTGGAATTGTGTGATTGTAATCTTTAGATTGGCTGAGTGTATTGGAAGTGGTTGCTCATGGGGAATGGGTGTGGGGGGTGGGGGATTCTGTGGCGGTGTGGTTTATCAGGTGGTAGAGATTAGGCAGTCGTTGGTGAGTATCGAAGTGGAGGGGGTGACGACTGTCAAGAGACGGGGGCGGCCGCAAAAGCAGGTGGTGATGCCAACAGCGAGAGCATTAGGAGAAGCAGCGACTGTGAAATCAAGGCAACCGAGGAAACAGAAGGGGTAGAATCCAGCACCTCCGGGGGCGGGACAAACTGGAGCCATACTAGGAGCGGGGGCATTGGGGGGAGCAGCGAGGGAGAAGAAACCAAGGCAACCGAGGAAGAAGAAGGGAGAATCCAGCACCCCCGGGGGCGGGAGAAACGGTAGAAACTGGAGCGGGGGCATTGGGAGGAGCAGCGAGGGAGAAGAAACCAAGGCAACCGAGGGCCAAAAAGATTGCGAATCCAGCACCCCTGGGGGCCAGAGAGAATGGAGCCTTGGCAAGAGCGGGAACATTGAGAGAAGCACTGACAAGGAAGAAACCAAGACAGTCGAGGAAAAAGAAGATAGAGAATCCAGCGCCCTCGTGCCTTAGAGAAACTGGAGCGATGGGGTCCTCGGCCGCAGGGGAAGTTGTGAGCGTAGAGAAGCCACGGGTGATCAGAGGAGAAAAAAAAGATGTCCATGACGGAGTACTGAATGAAGGGGGGGTTTTCGAAGGTGGCCAAGCCTCGCTAGCCAAGGGGAAGAACACAGTTCCTGATCAAGAGGAGGGGACTGGGGAGGCCCAGAAAGCAAGGGCGGCATCAAAGCCGAGAGGGGAAAGGAAGCGGAAGGTCGGGGTAGACACTGTGGACAACCTTGGGCAGGGGATCCAACACGGGAGGAATGCAAAAAGTAGTAGATAGGGGGGGACCGCAGGAGGTGGCATATCGAAGAGGTGAGAGCAACCTTCTGCTTTCATAGACAGATCAGTGGGCGCTTTTTTTGTGAATCTTTATTGAAGGTCAATCTTCTCATGGTTTTGTTTCATGTGCCCTCTACTGTCTTGCATGTTGTGGATTGAGTAGATGTAATTGGCAATTAATATTGCACATGAACTTGCTTCATCCTCTGTTCTTCAAGTTTATTTAGGGGCCTCGCTGCTTGCTTTTGCTGGCCATTTAGGGCCCTCTCGAGCTGTCTCAATTTGTTGGACGTAACGGTCATTTTAGAGTTTCATTGGAGACCTGTGTCATTCCAGCTTCCAAGAGTTGGCCTTTGGAAGTTTGGAGGTGAGCCTACTGCCTACGGATGGTGACGTGACTCTGTTTTGTTTGGTTTTTTTGGATGTGGTTGATTTGAGTTTGAACTTCAAAATCTGAATGTAGTCGGTGTTTCTACCGTGTTTCTCTCCATGAATTTTGTCTGTTTGGTCCACATAGGTTGAATGTGGGCTCACTCATTCAAAGTAAAACTTGGTGAAGGTGTGGGCTTCCTGGGTTAGGGAGTGGGGAGTGTGTTGCTTCGATAAGTTCGCCAACTGGTGGGGTGGTTTTGCTTCCATTTTGCCATTGAGCTTCATGCTGCCAAATTAACTGCAAGAATAAGATGAAAGAATGGTTTATTCAGAACATGCTTTTAGTGAATGCAACTGTTTAGAAGAGAATGCGGTATTACTAAGTAACCGGGCATCGCTGGGGGTGGCGATTGCTCTGGCTGTGTGGGAAATCTAAGCAGGGAGGAGCAGCAATCGCCTAACGAAGGAGGAGAAGGGCAAGGCCAAAGCGGCAGGGAAAGGAAGCCGAAGCAGTGGAGACCATCGAGCAGCATGAGGCCCAGTGCCATGGTGGAGGTGACAACACGGGCAAGGAGGACATTGGACTTCAAGTTGCAGGAGCAGGATGATGCAGACGCAGCGATCTGGGATCTGCTCCAATGCTACCAGGCCCCGTAGTCACAGCAGACCTGTGACAGCATGGGTACACGGAACATGGAGTTCGAGGAACATATGTACGAGGAACCAGAGTGGGCAGCGACAACGCCCTTGGCAGGCAGTCGAGGTGTTGGAGGAGGGGGGTCACAAGGGATTGTGCACAGGGAGGTGGTGGGAGCAGAGGAGTCTAATCGGCGGAATTGGGATGTCACGTATGCGGGTTGGGCAGTGCTCATCCCCAACATGTTCCTATCCGAATACTCCTTCTACACGGGTGATACGCCGTTTTGGACTCAGGGTGACGTCGTGGCAGAATATGAAGACATGCAGACTAAGAAGAAGATGGTAGTATGCGAGTTGGGCGGCTTTGAAGAGCACATGCATTTCTTACTCTGTAATGTGCGCATGGCGATTGCAGAGGACGTGCGCGCGCAGGGGAGCGAAGGTGGGCACGGCTACAGCTAGCATATTCGGAGGAAAGGTTTGGGCGTGCCAGGCTTGAACAAGTCTGGGGTGGGGCAGGTGAATGGAGCGGGGGAGGAGAGTGCAAGGGGAGGGGAGTCAGAGGGGGTCGGAGATCATGCACCAAAACGCAGCGATGGGCAACTCGGCCAATCTCGGATTACAGCGAGCAAGGAGATGTGGAGACCCTAGAAAGGATGCAGGAGTCTACGGGCCGTAGCGTCTTCCTACAGGTGAGCACCACTTTTCCTGATTACATGGTACTAGATGCTAGTGCTAGTCAGGCCGAGGGTGACACAGAGCAGCAGTGCGAGGGGGCCATCTCATCCGGGGAGGAGTGGATCCCTGAATGGGAAGACGACCTCAAGAGTGACGAAGTGTATGAGGCCAATTGGGCTCCCCCTCGACGTCCTCTAGCAGCTGACTTCATGGACTGGTGCGGTAGTGCGGGGTCATTCCTGCCTGGGCACCTCGACATGGGCCAGTTGCAAGCGTACTATAGGAAGGAGTCTTGGAACGCCAACACAGTGTCACTATTAGGGAGCCGAGACAACTTCTGCGGACCTGAGCCTGGGTACCGCCATTCATCAAGTGCCGTGCCCAAACCAACACAAGTTTTCGACCTCTACTAAACTCCCAAAACTTGGGAAGATAGTGGATGAGACAAACCGCTACGCGAGGGAAACAAGCGGTGTTGCTGGCGATGCGAGGATGAAAGGTGGGCCTAAATGGAGAGATGTTAGCATAACTGAGCTACGGGCATGGCTGGGGGTTTGTGTTCCGATGGGCGTGAAGAGATTGGCCTATGTTAGGCATTATTGGATGCGGAATGACGGGTTTATTTACTGTGATCTCAATTCTGGCGTCATAAGCCTTGCGAGGTGGGAGGAATTGCTGCAATGTTTGCACCTTGTGAACAACTCGGAGGTGGTCAGGGACTGGGGCTCACGGCAGTTTGACCAAATAGCCAAGACGCGTTGGGTGATAGACATGTTTGTGAGGGTCTCCAAGGAAATTTACAACCTTGAATGCGAGATCACAGTTGATGAATATGTGATCCCTTACATGGGGCAATACTGTTTTATTTGACAATTCATGAAGGATAAACCGGTAAGATTTGGAATCAAGTGTTGGGTTCTGGCTAGTTCAAAATCCAAATTTGTTTCTAACATAGAAGTCTATTTCGGTGAAGGCACAGCTCTTGGTTGGCATGGGCTTGGGTACCATGTTGTGATGCGGTTGGTGGAAGGGCTTGAGCGACGGTGGCACCGCTTAGTCGTAGACAACCTGTTTGACTCAGTGAATCTTTTCCATGAGCTCATATGCCTCGGTTTCTGGGCTATTGGAACAGTTCGACGTACAAGCAAAAACTTGCCAAGTGGTCTGTACCGAGAGACCAAGAATTTGGAGAGGGGCTCCATGCTAATCCGTACTCACAACCACAGACAAATGGTGGCTGTGTCCTGGCAGGACAAGTGTCTCGTGACCCTGTTGAGCACAGCCGCGAGCCCTTGGGCGCCGAGTCTGGTTGTGCTTCGAAAAGAGAAGGGCATGCGTGGCCATCTCATCGTCCCATCCTCCCCCATTCTCCTGCAGTATCAAGAATATATGAGGGGAGTGGATGTAGGTGATCAAATCCGTGCGAGCTACTCTTCACAACTCAGAACCCACAAATGGTGGCACAAACTATTTTTCTTCATTTTTGATCAGACCATGGTCAATTCATATGTGATTTACTGTTCACAGATGGAGACTCTGGGGTTGCGAGTTATGACTCACATGCAGTTCAAGATTGGTGGCTGACTGGCTCAATGCGAGACCTCGTGCTGCTGCCTGCCTCACTCCTCGGCAGCCTCGACATGTCCACGTGCACTCCCATTGACAATCTTTGTTGAAGCGCAAGTGTGTTGAATGTGGCCATGGTGGGCGGTGGTATTGTCCTGCATGTGGATTCCGATAGATGTGCCCTTAGAGTTGCTACCACGTAGTTCATCAGAGGCTCAGTCTCCAGCGTTCATAACCCGGTTTTGTTTGCGACATTCTGTGATGTTTGGAGGCGGGTACAGGCAATAGTGGAACTACGGTGGGCAGTGGCGTTCCAGGCTGGTGAAGAGTGTCGTACTCCAAATCGACCTGAAAGTCTCATAAGAGCAGCACCAACTGCGAGGCACACATGCTGTAGAATCTGCTGGCCAAGTCATGGCGCCTCAATTTTTTTTTCCCCCTTTGGTACAGTTGACACGCCGTAGTCCTATCCTCTGGATCACAGCTGTGTTAGTTCTAAAGAGAAATGTAGAACTAGCTTCACTGCACAACTCTGTGCGCACGCATTTTGTTGTTGTTTGCGTCAGTGATGGACTTCTGGGCTACTGTAATTTTTCCGCGTATGTTCGACATTGATGACAACCGGCTTACATTTTTCTCTTGGAAATTGTTTCTGTGTTCAGTCTCGGTGAGTTTCCTTTATCAACATTGTGTATCAAAGAGAGTCTACCTTCATGGCTATGGCAGGTTCTACAGGAGTACTGTAATTCTTCGCAGACATGCAGCTGTTCCAAATTCTGCACTTGACTGTTTCAAGGTAAATATTTACTTTCCTACGGAGCTGATTCAATTTGAATTTGAACTGAATAGCATAAGTCCGGTTACTGTTCACATTCACTTCAGTTGGCATTCTGTAATCTGCGCGTGTTGTGTGTTTCAGGAGCCCTGGTTCTCGACGGTTCGTTCATCCCTGGCGAGTGTGTCAAAGTGTCCCGCTTCCATGGGGCAAGGATCTGCAGGACACATCGTGGCAAGCCACAACTTTGCTTGTATATGCTGCACGCTTCTGAATTCTGCAAAGTTTATAGTTTGTTGTGAGGAACCAGTAGCTTTCAGTATGTTTCCATTTCGATTTCTGATTTCTACCTATGTCTAGTGATATCCATCAGTTATCAATCAATTGACTCCTCCAGCAATCAAGGAACCAGGGCCTCCAACAAGTCTTTCATTTTCCAGTTGCAACAACCACACCGAAGAAACATTCCATGAGCAAATTCCTGTTGACGGTGAGTCTGAGTTTTTTTCACTTACTCCATCATGGATTTTGTGCTATTTGGATGCTGATGATTTTGTTATTGCCAATATTATCAGGGATTACCACTTATGTTTTTTGAAATTATGAATTGGTGTTTGTGCTTACCGAAGTTGTTCTGTGTTTATAGTGGCGTACCATGTGGATTATGATGAGGCGGCAAAAAAGAGATCGTCGCCACTTCAAGCGCATGCGTTTCCCACCATTTGATGACAAAGAGCCTCCCTTGGATTATGTTGATAACTTGTTGAATGTTGACCCACTAGAGCCTATTCAATTGGAGCTTGATGAAGAAGAAGACTCTGCTGTGTATGAATGGTTCTATGACTATAAGCCTCTTCCGAAGACCAAGCTGATCAATGGGCCTAGTTACAGGCGTTGGCATCTGTCTTTACCCATCAAGGCTGCTCTTCATTGCCTTGCTGGCCAACTGCTGAGTGATCTAATAGATCGAAATTACTTCTATCTTTTTGACATGGAGTCATTTTTCACAACGAAGGCACTTAATTTATGCATTCCTGGTGGTCCTAAGTTTGAGCCGCTGTAGCGGGACATGGAGAAGGGAGATGAAGAGTGGAATGAGTTTAATGACATCAACAAACTCATTATTCGCTCCCCTTTGCGTACTGAATTCAGAATTGCATTTCCTGTTGACGGTACAACAATCGTCCTTGTAAAGTGAAGCTGGGCATCTATCACACTCCTATGGTTATGTACATCACGTCAGAAGATCCTGACTTGCCAGCCTTTTATTTTGATCCGTTGATTCACCCTACTGCTTTTTACAAAACCTGATAAGCGAGGTGAGCGAAAGGTCTTTCAGGAAGAAGAAGACAAAGATGATTTTGTCTTACCAGAAGGTGTGTAGCCCTTGCTTGAGAATGTACAGCAGTACACTGACACTACTGCAGCGGGTTTTGCTTTACTCTTTGCTCCCCGCCCTTTCAACATGCGATCAAGTCGGACGAGACGGGCTGAGGATATCCCTTTGGTATCTGATTGGTACAAGGAACATTGCCCTCCAACTTACCCAGTGAAGGTGCGTGTCAGTTATCAGAAGCTTTTGAAGTGTTACATTCTAAATGAGCTTCATCATCGGCCACCGAAGGGTCACAAGAAAAAGTATCTGTTTTGTTCATTGCGTGCAACGAAGTTCTTCCAGACAACTGAGTTGGACTGGGCTGAAGCCGGTCTTCAGGTGTGCAAGCAAGGGTACAATATGTTGAATCTTCTGATCCACAGGAAGAATTTGAACTACCTGCATTTAGATTACAACTTCAATCTCAAACATGTGAAGACCCTTACCACTAAAGAGAGGAAGAAGTCTCGTTTTGGGAATGCCTTTCATCTTTGTCGGGAGATTTTACGACTGACCAAGTTGGTAGTAGACGCAAATATCCAATTTCGTCTTAGAAATGTCGACGCCTATCAACTAGCAGATGGTCTACAGTACACAATTTCACATGTTGGTCAATTGACGGGTATGCACTGTTACAAATACAAGCTCATGAGGCAGATCAGAATGTGCAAAGATTTGAAGCATCTTATCTATTATCGGTTCAGTACTGGACATGTAGATAAGGGCCCTGGCTGTGGATTTTGGGCACCTATGTGGCGCGTGTGGTTATTTTTCCTTTGGGGTGTAGTCCCTCTATTAGAGAGGTGGTTGGGCAATCTCCTTGCACGACACTTTGAAGGTCGTCATTCTAAGGGAGTTGCCAAGACTGTGACTAAGCAGCGTGTGCTGGAGTAACAATACGGTGTCGAACATTGAGGGAGGGTGCTACGCGAAGTGCATCGATCTTGCTAAGGATAAGGAGCCAAAGATCTGGAACGCGATCAAGTTCGGAACTAGTAAGTTTTAAGTACCCTTTGTCGAGGGACGATTGTGATTCAGTTGAGTTGGCAATTTAGTTCCTTGCTGGCGGTCGGATTTGTCGCCGTTCTATTTGGTTATAATGGATGATTTAACATGGTTGCGATTTGATTTGGACTGTGCAGTGCTGGAGAATGTGGTATTCGAGGAGCACTACAGGGACGTGGATTACACTGAAAAGTTTGTTACTGGTAAGTTGTGATGTGTTTAGTGTTGGTTGTTCCTTTAAGCTTTTCACTTTTTTTCATTAAAAGTGTTCTGTCCCCGGGAAGATCTCTGGTATTGGAATGTGGTAATGCAGCGTGAACTGATAGACGGCGCATTGTGCGGTGTTTACTTGGTGCAGAGAACACAAGAGCTGCATACCCGATCGAGTACATTCCCAACGTGAGGCTGCCATGTGTTGGCCCTCACCCGAAGAACATCATCTTACTGTCGTGCGATGCCTTCAATGTTTTGCCCCCCGTGAGCAAGTTGACTCACTCGCAGACCATGTACCACTTCATCAGTGGCTACACTGCCTTGGTACGTTTTGTCAAAGCTTCCACTGGTTAGGAAATGTTAAATTGGTCTACGTGATGATGGTTTGGAGTTCGTCGTCATGGGTTTGTTCTGACCAAATTTGACGGGTTTGGATGTGCGTAGGTTGCCGGAACCGTTGAGGGCGTGAAATAGCCGACTGCGACATTCTCTGCATGTTTCGCAGCTGCTTACATCATGCTGCACCCAACGAAGTACACCGCGATGCTGGCAGTTCCATATGATGATCACCAAAGAGACGAAGACGAATGGCTGCGTAGGGAGAGTTCGAAGTCAAATAGAGATGTAGATGGTCGGAACGATTCACTCAAAATGGTGAGTGCTGTGCTTGGTGTGGAGGCGCTGCACCAGGTCTGGCTGTGCATCAAGCTGGGAATCTGTAGTCCCCAGTGGTTCTACAGTCCCCACGGATTCTTCAGTCCCTAGGGGTTCTGCAGTCCCCAGGGGTTCTGCTGTCCCCACCAATTCCGCAGTCCCCTGCCATAGGCGCCGGCAGCCATCAATTCGATCTCGACAACCTCCACCAGGGCTACCACTTGCTGGCATTTATGGGAAATCCCTCTCCATGCACCACCCAACATCTGATCTACAAATCTGCCTGCCCTCACTCTCACCTCTCGCGACGGCGCTGCCTCACTCCAACATCACCGAGGCGCGATTCCACCCTGAATCCCCTCTCAGTTACACCAGCTGCTCCCCATTCGCCCCGCACCTCCGCCGTCTTGCACTCCCCGACCGCGCCTTTGGTGCACACACGGTGACTTGCTGTGACTACGTCGTCCACACCTTGCTCGCGCCATGGCTACCATTTCCTTGGGAGAGGTCTTTGACGATGAGTAGGAGGCGGTTCTTCGAGAGCTGGACTCGACGGATGCGTTCTATTTGTCTATTAGGGGAAGATTGGGGTCTCCTAAGGGCCTTTGGACGGAATCCGTGCGTGAAAATTAGGCCATGCCCGTGCACTTCACGTGCTGGCACCAATGGTGCCAGCAGGTTGCCAAATGCTGCCAGCAGTGCCAGCAGTTGGCATTTGGGGGGTCTAGCCAAGCGCTTGCAGCGAAGGCGTTGCCCACTGCTGTCACCCCATTGGACAGTAGCGGATCCTGTTGTCAGCGGGGCGAATCCTGTTGTCAACGGGGCAAATTTTTTTGTCAGCAGGCAGGATATCCACCAATGATATTTCGTAGAGAAGTGTCAGTGGGCAGGAAGCTCACCTAATCTAGGCTATCTTACAAGGCCCTTTGGAGACCCCATTTTTCCCCTAATGCCTCACCGTGAAGAGAGCATCCGATCTACTCTCAGTGGTGAGCTCGCCACCCTCCACTTTCTTTTTTTACCTTGTGCCGCTCCTTGGCCATGGCCAGAACCTCTAATCCGCCTTGGCTATGTTCATGCAACGTATAGGGCATTCCAAAAACCTTTACAGAGCAGTGCGGGTTTCCAAAATCGACCGACGCAGTCCTCATAACCTCCATGGCAAGCAAGGAGGAATGGTTGATTGACTTACAATTCCTCGACGGACCCCAGTGGCGACACTTTGCAGTCACGGTGGGCGGGGGCTTCTCGAAGTTCGCAGCAAATTTTCGCGTAGTCGTGGGTGACCTCCTCGTCTTTGAGTGGGTTGACGAAGGTTGTCTGGTGGTGAAAAAGTATCCCCGCAGCCCACCTCTGAAGCGAAGAAGTCACAGCAGAGCAGCACCGAGTGTCACAACTCCGGGTAGCGAGGGAGTCGCAGCGTCTTCCCCTCACCCTGTTGCTACGGCTCCAAGTGTCGCTGGATCCAGCACCGCAAACCCGCCCCGCTTCACAAAGACCCTCCGGAAGTCGCACCTCCTACCACGCCCAAAAGCTCGCATCGTAAGTCTTGTTCCCTGCCAGACTCATTTTCGATTGGCCCCTGTCTTGGCAATTTTCACTTCAAATACCTTGCAATTCTAATTCTCCATCCCCTGCTGTAGGACATCCCCACCGAGTACTGGATGACTCACGGCCAGGAGCAATTCGATGGACCACTGTGGACGATTTCTTGACCACTGTGGTGGGGAATTGCCAAAAGTGCAGTGCACATCAGACCTCGACAGACCTTTTGCTTCCTCACACAAGGTTGGTGGGAGTTCTGGATGCTAAATAAATTCAAGCTTGGCGATACGCTGTTGTTCGTGAAAACTGGCCCTGCAGCGTTTGAAGTGTCTCTCGTAGTCCAGTAGCTACTTGTCTCGACCCCAGCTGGCCGTTTTAGAGTTGCTTATGGTGTTGCATGGGTTGGGGTTGAAGTGATCATTTAGCAGACCTTGTCACAGCCAGGCGATATCCAAGTCAATGACTAAATGCTCGATTTCTGTAGCAAGTGTGTGACTCTTGCAGATTTGCTCAAGCACAGCGGGAAGAATCACACAGGTTTTGAAATATTGAGTGTGGGGTTATTGCGCTGGGCTACAATTTACTCAACATAGTCGCGGGGCACGGCTATGGCTCTCAAGATCTCATGGCTGCGGTGTTCTCCGAAGTGACTATGCTGCAAATTGTTGACGGGAAGAGACCCTCGTAACCTTAGACACTGTTGATGTGTGTGGACACTGTTGTTGAGTGACCACTGCTCCCCTCCATTCTCCGAACCGTGCTCTAACTCTGTTTGTGAATACCTATTTTGTGCTACTTCATGCCTAAACCTCAGACATATTTGTAATATTCCTTGACCTAGGCCGAGTACTGTGTGTTTCCATTTTGTGATACCTGATGCATGATTTTATCATACCTTTGTAATACCCCTTTGCATTCTTGTTGTTTCACTCTCAACTGATCGTTAGTTAACTGCCACTCACTGCTTGTGTCAGCTGAAGCCACGGGACACCTCGGCAGTAAGAAGCCCGTGTCCCAGGACTTCCTTGTTCCTCCCCCCTGTTGCGTGGCCTCACATCCTTCGCTCACGATCCGAGGTAATCCAAACCGCTTTTCCTGGAATCGGTTCAGCCGGTCACTTTTACCGAGTGTAGCTTTCTACCACCAGTCACCCTAAAGCGAGATTTAGGGGCAGAGACTGTTGCAGTTGTATTCTGACTTTGTTTTATTCCCCTTCTCCCGTACGAATACCATTTTCACAGGGATTCGGACCCCTTCTCACTTATCAATTTCCCTAAAATTATAGGCACATCACATTCTAAATGTAATTCCACAGCTCTCTTACAGACTTTACAGTGAATGTAAACAAAAAACTAACCCTCCAAAAATGTCACCATAAATATCAAAAATTGCTGCTGTATACAGAATTTGCCACAGAATACACCATGTACAGCTCCTCCATTTTTGGGGCCAACATCCTTTAGGGGTTAAAATTGAGCCTAAAACCAATTGAAAGGCTCTCAAAGTGGCAGTTTGTGGTGCAACTTCGTTAGGTATTGATTGTCAGTCATGTACCATATTTACTGGATCATGTTTAGTTTGATCAATATATTTTCATATCAAACAAAAGATTTGAACTCCTCTAGAAAGTATGAACTTAAACATTTTACATTGTGGGATATTACATGATTTACAAACAACTCTAATCAAAATTGAATCATTTTACATGTGGTGCAACAAAATTCATACATGGAAAACAATTAATTATTTTTTTTTATTTTTTTATTTTTTTTGAGAGCATGAAAAAAACATGTAACTACAAATATATTACAAGATTAGTAAGGGGGCAAGGAAAACTTGAGATGTGTTTGATGTGTTATTGAGGGCATATGGTACGATTTTCGAAGGATTTCTATTACGTGCGACTAGAAGGGGACACAATTAGCTGAATTGATTAACCCCTAAACGGCCATTGTCCTAGAATGGGCGTTTTTAGATTTCGGGTAGATTCCTACGATGTCAATTTTGGATGAAAGTTTCTGAAATGTTTTCTAGACATAGGAAATTGCAAGAGCTTCGCGGGAGTATAAATTTTTTTTGCACTGGACATTGAAAAAAATATTTATGGTGCCCGAAGCGGTTATCCCTACTTCTCGAGCAGCTCCAAAATTTTGATACACCCTTCAACTATCTTCGGGATTTTTTATGCAAGTAACTTACATGATTATCTTTGAGATTATTAAAAAAAAAAAGTTATATTATGAAAGACTTTTATTCTATAAGGTGCCAAAGTTCTCTCAACTTTTCGGTCAAGCTAAAAAAATAAAAATCTTTATCATATAAAAGATAGAGATTTTGTTTTTTTTCTCTCTTCTTTTTTTCTACCTCTATAATAGACATAAACCTTTGTTTTGACCGCATGGATTTTTATTTTAACAAAAAAAGATTTATCTAAAAAATAAAATTAGTATTAGCAATAACATGAACCCTTGTTCCTTATACAATTTTTTTCACAATGCTACACCTTTTTGTTAAACCTAATTTTTTTTCACAAGTAACTAACATCATGTACATCATATTAGTACAAAATACCCAACTTTCATAGTGCAAAACATTTAAACAAAGTGAGGTCAAAGTCTGCTGATCCTATTTTGGAAGAATAAAAAAAAGCAATGTTTCTTACTTCAAACTCTATTATCTTTTAATCCACTCGGTCAAATATTTTGAAATTTTTTGTGCATGATCTTCTCAAAGTTCTTAGTTAGATCCTACGGTTGGAAATTCAAACAAGATTTTAGTTTTGGTTGGTTCACTCTTGCTTTAGAAATGACAGTTTTTTGAGTGTTTTTGGTGAGAAATGGTCACGACCAATTAGGGGTTATCCCAAAATTCTAGAGCAGAGAAGGAATAAGTAGGGAACGATGTCCAATGTCCATAGTAGGTTCAAAGGCCGTTTATTTCATATACAAAAAGCTCTAGAAAGGAGAAAAATGCTAAAAGACAACAAAGCGTGCACATTTAATATGAACATTAAAGTGTGAGTTACAGCCTTAATTTTTAAGAGCAACCTTAAAAATTATCAAAAGATCATGTTTGTTTTCAAAGAAAACACCATTGGAATTTTCTAGAGTTTTTTTCACACATATTTTCACTAACTGCTTTTTGATTAGACAAATTTTGAAGAATTCAAATGACAATGTAAAAGTTATGATTTTTAGAAGGATTTTATCTAGATCTAAGTAGACTGCAGCTATTCACAATCTAAAATAATCTTCCTATATTGCTTGTTATACACAAGTGCACAAGGAACAATACTAGCTTTAAAAGAGGGCACATTTATAAGTGAGCAATTCTCATTTCATTTGACTTTGAATTTGGAGAGTGTAGGAATATTCAAATGAAATATTCGGGTGTAGGAATCCAATCAAATGAAATATGCGAGTCAAATGAAACCTATTTTGAATTTGAAGAGTGTAAGAATATTTAGCACACCACCAATGACCAAAAGTAGGATTCTTTACCTTTCCAAAGCTTACATGGGATTCAAACTTGATGAGCAAAAACCTAACATGAATACCAACAAGAATCAATGACCCTTTTATAAATCAAATGTCTTTGCAAAGCAAAATTTTTGGATATTAAAACTTTGATACACTGCACGAGCAGTATTTAAACAAAATTTAACAAAGATTTCAAACCTTATAATCTCCTAGTTTGTACAATGGTTTTCTTTTCAACTTTTTACACACCTTTGTATACAAGGTGGATGCAAGATTTCATAGTTACAAAACTCACAAAGTCACTAATTTTAGAAATTACAAGGTTTCTGTTGGAAAGGGTCTGTTTTCTAGCAATTTTTGCTCCATAAATTCCAAAGAACTTGAGGATTTGTTAGAATGGTCAACAATAAAAAAAATCCAAAAAAAAATTATTTGTACCTATTTTCAAGAATTTGATTTCCATTGTGTTTTTTTTTTTTTTTTTGGAAAAAATAAATAAATTACAAAATTCTTTAAAACACATAAAATCAATTATGAATGAAACAAATATATTTGAATAGAGAGTTGCCTTTGAATTTTGAATAATTAGTTCCATTTTTATCCTTTAAATTTCATTTTTATTTTTTCTTTGAATACTTATTTATGATTAAAATACTTCAAAATTTTATTTAATATGTTTGAAAGAGTTTATGAAGTTCATAATGTACAGAATTTAGGAGTAAAGTACCAAAAATGATTTCTTTGTAACAATTCTTTTATTCCAAATATACTTCAAATTCTATAGACATCTAATCGAATCATTCTAGGGGAATAGAACTTAATCAATGTGTTAATTTATTACTTATGTTGGTTTCTGGTTATTTCCAATAGCTACTTCAGACTATTTATCATTATTAATAGTTTACTTTTAAATTTAAAATAGTTGTCTGATAGAATTTGACATTTAATTGAATTCTGAACTTTTCATGGTAGAATGGTAGTCCAAAAAACTATTTTTTAGTTTCACACATTCTTCTTTAATGAATGAATTACTTTAAATATTCCATATATTTGTAACAAAATATCCTTTTCTACGCAATCTTCCAAAATGTAGAAGTTTATAAGCTTTGAAACCAATATCTTCTCTCAACATGTTACTTGAATTTTTGGGTGTGCACGTTAAATAGAATTATGATATTGATATCGATATTCTTCTACCATTATTTATAGAGTTTCTATGGTGTGCAAATATTAGTCTAAAATAAACCATATAATTGATTGTTGCTAATTGATTGTTGCAGCTTACATGGTTAAGTCCACAAAACAACATATCCACATATCTCCATACTGTACACATGAATTGTTTGGTGGTAGTAGCAACAATCATGCAAATCGAAACATCCTGCAAAAAGATTAGGAACATATGTTTTGAGATAAGTAATAGTTTTATAATCAGTCTGGAAAAGAAGAGAATCTATGAAATAAATGAATTTGATGACATTCAAGTGAAACACAGGTCAACAACACGTGATAAGTATGAAAGAGCATATCATAGTATAATTGAGAATTTGGCAGTGTCATATGAAAAATGTGCAAGTGATATGGAAGAAGTTCGTATTTCATGGGATGAATATCGTGGAAGGGTATGTCACAACATACAACTTCTTTGAATCTCTAGATTACAAGGGAATCTAAACTACTCCATTACATGATTCAATATTTGTCATGTTTGTTCAAATTACACTATATAAATCATGTACAAATTAAATTGTTGTAATAAAAGAAGTGGATGATAAATAGCCTTTACACATCAGTGTAAAATCGATTTTTAATATTCCATGATTAAAGTTTATATACTCTATATACAAACATAACTACATAAAATTTTTCATTTTGAATCTAAATCAAGATTTTAATATTTATTAAAATTTTAGAAATGAGAATACTTTAGATTGGTGGAAGATAAGTATATTTATTGTATAAGTATATTTATTGTATAAGAATATGCACGTGTTGAAATCTACTTTTATCATATTACTATCTAAAATTTAGTACCTATATTATAGTCTTCTAAACATTTTGTGTCTTGGTCTTACTGTTCATAGGAAAGAATTCCGTTTTATCTTTCAGAAATAAATATCAAAGAAATATTAGAATGAGTTTTAGAATTCAATAAATCAAAAATCTATTTGTAAGAGCTTAATTAATTCAAAATAGCAAGAACTCAGTCTTTGTTTTAATTATTTACTATAAAGATAAGCCAGCTCAATTACTTGTGGATAACTAGGGTGAAACAGTCTTCTTGCAATGCAAACAGGACCATATATAATGACTATTTAGTTAATAAAAGTTTGAACTTGCAAAGGGTTTATTCTTCTATAGTAAAAATTGGTGCCAGATGTTATTTTATAGCATTACTTGTGCCTTGCGTTTGAATATTTTAAATGTTTACAAGAGGGAAAGAAATTAGTAACCTATACCTCACTAATTTTGGACAAAACCCTCATTATTGGGCTTCTTCTTTTTTTCATTTGTAAGGCGTTGACCAATATGGAAAAGGGAGTATAAGAAAAAATTAAATAAATTAACCAGTTTTTTTTTTTGTCTTGAAATAATTGTGGATTTTAACTTAGAATTTTGGGCACGTTTCTTTGATGTCAAATTTGAATGTGAGTTTGGAAAAAATTGCACGGTAGGATTTTACAAGAAATTAACGGAATGTAATACTTGTATTCATTGAACCTCTAGAAAAAAGTTGTGTTCATTTAAGTCATTTTTCTTCACCTTTGGGGTGCTCCAAATGTTTTGCTAGAAGGTTCTTCTTCCTTTAATAATTTTATACAATTAAATATCATTATTGCTTTAGATCTTGCAAAGAAAAAGACCTTGGTCCATAAAAGAAAAATTCCATTCCATGAAGAGTCAAAGTTTTCTCATCCTTTTTGATCATGATGCAAAAAGAAATTTTTTTCTTTATTACATAAAAGGTGGGGATTTTAGAATTCTATTAAAAGAAAATTTTGCTTCAAGAATAGATATAAAAATTTGTTTCCACAATATTTATTCACATTCTATATGAAATTCAATCAACAATGATAAAATAAAACACATATTGCATACCGTAGATTAAGGGCAGCTTCCGCAAAAAATAACTCCAAAAATAGATGCCTGAAATTTTAGAATATTACTGGCATCTATTGCCGAATATAATATTAATTATTTTTCTAAATTGCAGAAAAGGAATTTTTACTTCTCACTAGGATTTTACTTACAGTGGAAGCATGTGTGAATTGTAGGGGTGAGAATTTGTTCCTTTTGTAATCAAGCTCACTTACATTAGTTCTCAAAGAATATGGGTTAGAAGTAGCAAAACACTAAGTGAGGCTTTTCAAATGTGTTGTACACAAAGTTTTGGAGTCCAATTGCGCATAGAAGATGAAGTTTTATAGAATTGTGTTTAAGTGACAAAAGTTGAAAAATCAATCCTTCTTCCACCCCCAACAGGTTTTGTGTTAAGATAAGTTTTTTTGCAAAAGATATGAACAAATCATTGCAGCCATGTAAAGATCAAAAAAACAAAATGCATTCATAACAGTTTTTTGGAGGTCATTTGTGCATAGAAGATAAACTTTTTTTAAATTTTGTTGGTCTAAGAAAAGTTTATGAATCAAGTAATTTTTCACCTCCAATAAATTTTATGTCATTTGAAGACTCTATGCAAAAGTTATGCGTAATATAAAAAAGAAGACTAACTAGTGCTTCACCTCAAAGTTTACATATCCTATATGCATTGTTGGACACAACTCCACTCCACCTGCATAAAAGAGAGAGCATTCTCCCCTCTTCATCTACATCTATTGTGTCACCCAATGCAAGAGTGTTGTGTATGATAAAAACATAAGTAGAAATTTTTAAAAGGATTTAAGTCAAATTTTTAAAAATTTAAAAAAAAAAAAAGTTGCCAAAATTTTGGATATACCATTTTTTGGTGTCAAACACTAAAATTATAAATTGATTAATTATTTGTCAAAAGAGTGCCAAAGCTGCCCTTAACATACGGTATATTATGTTCGAATGTCTTTTTCACAATTTTCTTTTACAACGATGCCCCCCTTTGCAACCTCTAAAATTTGGTGTATAAAAAACTAACATGCTTTACACCAATTGATATTAAATTTAGACCTTCTGTAGTGCAAAAATTTGATACCAAGAGAAGTGAAGTCTTCTGATCCTATTTAGGATGGAGAGAAAAAAAAACAATTTTGCATGCTTCAAACTCTATAATTTTCCAACCCGTGCAATCAAGTTTAACGAGTTTTCTTGTGCATGATGCTATGATAAACTTAAGCAAGATCTACGGTTGGAAATACAACTTCAAAGAGCTTCTTTTTATGATCTTATAATCTTTATTTAAGAAGTGCTAGTTCTTGAGTATTTTTAGTGAAAAATGGTCAAGAGAATTTTAGGGGTTAAGATCAATATTTTGTTTTAAAATCAATATTTTGACAATTTGGGAAGAAGAACAACGACATGACTGGAAATTTATGCTCACAGCATACCAATTTTGAGAATCGGTATGGAGACAATGATGTCAAGGTGTGTTGGTGACTTTGCTCGGGCTTTTCATGATTTTATGTTACTCTAAACTATTAATAAAGTAGTTCTAAAGTTGAATGGATCCAATGTCCGCTAAGTATACTTTCTGCACTGATGATTGTGAGGACATAAGTGACACTGCACATAATCTGATTCTGAACAGGTA
Organism: Ceratodon purpureus; assembly: GCA_014871385.1. Classification (NCBI taxonomy): domain Eukaryota; kingdom Viridiplantae; phylum Streptophyta; class Bryopsida; order Pseudoditrichales; family Ditrichaceae; genus Ceratodon; species Ceratodon purpureus. The sequence goes on from CM026426.1 coordinate 103,819,858, forward strand.
ATTTAGCGGAGGACTTCCGACTTGTGTAGAGGCTATCTTTTTAACATAGGAACAGGAAATGTGTGTCCCTAGCCTGAGGAGGAAGCTATACTCAAAAATATTCTGTCGGGTTTAATTGCAGTGATGCTTTAGTTGGTCTTGAAGTGGAATAGTGGGCTTCAATTTGATTACTTCAAATTGAATTAATCATTCTAATCAAATCTTGTAATAAAAATATAGTACCTGACTTGTATATAAAAAATATCCGATTAAGAAGTTGATGTGTATAGACAGATATTCTATATGACATGCTTATGTTATATTAGAACTTCAGTCTTATTTCAGATTAATATTTAATCAAAAGATTTGAGTATTGAAGCATAAATCGTTCTTTCCAAAGGAGATTGTGATACAAAACTTTCATATTAATCATTCAAGTTTATTGCATTGCTATATATGTTGATTATAGTATATACTGTTGAAAAAAGTTGCAAATATTTCCTGGGCTCCCTTTGTAACACTTTAAATATATTCCTCTTACAGATAGAAGTCGAACTGGAAAATGCTTTACGGAAGGCAATTGTTCAGTCTCTTGATGAATTAGCCAAGGTAGTAAGTCCTGAAGCCAAAACATTGAATCCATTGTTTAAGACAATGTCTCTGCTGCACAAATCAAGCAACCATGTGAAAATATTTCCATCCCTCCAAGTAATTTTTAACTAAACTGTATGTATCTATAAATACAATTCATCTTTGATAGCCAAATATATGGAATATATACTGAATAATTGGAAGTTAATTTTTATTTCATTAAAGTACGGTGAACGATTATTTTTAATTTTTAATTTTGTTTTTCTTCCAAATTCACTTAAAATTTAGATTCCAAAAGACTTAAGAAAAGACATACAAAAAAAAATTGGTATATATTTAATTATTGTAAATTTGAATCTATTGTCACCACTTAAATATGGTTCACACCTCTATTAAATAATTTTTAATTTTTATAATAAAATCTCAATATTCCCTTGATTAGAATTGTTTTTGGACCTTAAACAAATTTTTATTTTTTTTCATTCAATTTGTTTAAAAGTAAATTTTTAAATTTCTTCTCACAATAAGCAAAAAGACTTGAAATGTACTTCAAAATCACTCAAAGTTTTCAAATGTTATATTACCACGTCAGCAATATCAAATCAAAACCTATAGACTATGATAGTCCTGGATCTAAAACACTAAAATTAATATTTCAACTACTTAAATATTTATGGATCATAGAAATCTTTTTATTTTTTTGAATTTTGACCTTCAACAGAACTTCAATTTTGTAGATTTAGTGTTCATTAAGACCAAATATGCAAATTTAATTCGGTTGCCAGCAACTTCAACTCAATACAATCATGAAATGTAGAAATCAATTTTTCTACTATGTTATTTACAATTAAAATAGAAACAAAACTATATTTTAGCTAGAGCTAAACTAATGATTGCATGACATCTGCCTACAGGCCCTTTAATAAATACTAGTCTATTATTTTGAGAAAGATTAAAATTCATAGATTAGAAGACTACCCCATCTGATTATGATTGGTAATCTGATGTGGTTCCAAAATTCCATATAGTGTGTGAATCATGACTTGATGATTAAATTATAATATAAATGAAGTAAAAAAACACACGATTCTTTAACTTTAAGACTTTGACATTTTAGTAAATCTTGCTGATTAAACATCAATATTTACAGACAGAATACATTCATATTTTGCAATCTTAATCATAATAATTTAAACCTAAGTCAACTATTTGGACGACTGGATAAAAGAACACATGTTGTTACACTTCTGAACACCATATCCTAATTTGCATTGAGTTCCATTCAAATTCTCTATAAGCAGTTTACAAGAGAATCACTGACTATGTTCGTATTGTAAATTTTGATATAATGTAAAATTCAGTTACAAATTTGGTTTCTTGATCAAAGTAACACATATATGGTCATCTAAGTTAACACGTGGATTTCCAAAGGTCAAACAAAACCACTCTCAAATTTAGTTTCGTAGCCATGGATTTTATTTATTTATTTTTTAATCTGATGCCTATTTGTTCGATCTTGGTTTTGACCATTCAATATGTTTAAATATTTCAACCTTGAAATTTCTGGCATTGGGCTGTTTATGAGGAACACTATTGTTTAAAGACCCCATATCATGCACAAAAAAAATTTAACTGTTTATTCGGTTCAAACTGAAATAAGTTTTTATGAATAAGGTACAGTAATGCTTAATCAATTTATGAAATTCTAATAGAAAACCAATTGCTTTACTTGATAACATCATGGATTTCTTTTTAACAACAGCTATTAACACAAAGACCATATTGAAATTTAAACTTTTTCGATTTGAGCTTCAGATCATATAGAATTTTCAAACCCCACACTTTAGTCTTTCTGACTTCTCTTGCATTAACCCCTAAAGGACCATAGTCCTAGAATGGGCTTTTTTGAAACTTGGGCACGTACCTACGGTTGCAATTTGAATCGTGATTTTTTCAAAATTTTATTGAAGGTAGGCCATTAGAAGAGCTACGTGTGGGTGTAATTTTTTTTTAAATCGGACACTCGATGCAGAAGATATGAGGGTCTGAGCTAGAAAAGCTGCTCAGATTGAAATTGGGGCAACCTTCCCCTCCAATGAGCTTCGAGGAGGGGGTGGACTTTTTAGGGAGGGCAGGGGTCACACACCCAAAAATCCAAAGGGGGCGGCGTGGGTTCCAACGGCCACTGCAGGGAGCGGGGCGGGAGAAGGCCCGAGAGAGCGGGGCGGGGGCGACGGAGCAGGGTGCAGGCACAACCGTCGCAGCGAGGCTGTGCTGCTGCGGTGCCCGGTGTGGGGCTCACCGCGGGCCTCATCGCGGGGCTCGCCCCGCCCAGAGCCCCAGTCGGGCGAGGTGGAGGGTAGGCGGGGGGCCCGCCTTTGCCCCCGTGGAGTATGCCGCCTGGCAATGATGGGTTGGCGGGGACCCTGCGGGTTTGGGGAAGAGTGGGGCGGGGGGGGGGGGGGGGGGGTCATGGCATGGTCGTGGGAGCATGGGCAGTGTACATGGCTGCGGGGCTGCGCCTCCTGCAGTTATGTACACTCTCTGTATGCAACACAACAAATCTTCACACATTCATGTGTGCTTAATTTTAACTAAACATTAAATTCCGCCCACAATCCTCTTCACTAACATGACACTTGTGTGATAAGAATTGATTATATTCACAAAATTTCCAAAAAAAAAAAAAAAAAAAACACTCTACATCAACATGGAGCATTATATAATGAACTCAAGAGAACACTCTCTCACACTTGCATTTCTCTTCTTGTGTGAAGCACTAGTAGATCGTACGACATTACAATGCCACGCAAACGCCCTAACTCATGGAGAGGGAAGGAGGTGAGTGATGTCTTGAGAGGTAGAGTTATGTATTCACAATGCTTGAGTTATTGATTAGAAGCCATTTCTCACAAATTGTTGTGTCTTATGTTTGCAGGAGAGCTTCCTTGAGGCTCCAAGACGTAGCAGTAGGTTACATGGCCTACAATTGTCTTCTTCTAATGCACTCCTCCCTCACCCACCTTCACCTGTACATTCACCTCCTCCTCCACATGCACCCCCAATTCCTCAATCCACACTTCCTATAGAACCTCTAGATACTGAAGACGACATTTACACATTATTGCTTTCAGTAATAGGAGAGGAGAATGACGATTTCTTTGATTCTCAAGAATGTCTAGACAATATTGGGAGAGAAAGTTCATGTGAGGAACTTTCAGAAGACAGTTTCGAAGATGGTGACTATGCATATGAAGAGGGGAGATGTTTGGAGGAATTATTATGGCCGGAAGAGACAGATTACAATGTGGAGAAATATGATGCAAGAATGAAGAAAAAAAAAAAGCACCAAAGACCAATACGAGATGTAGGAGGGACTTCAGGTGAGGTGGGAGCAGAGAGTGCATTCGGCACTGCGGCGGCAGTCGCAGCCACTGCGGCGTCGGGAGCCTGCATCGCAGGAGAGGCGGCGGTGAATCCCAATGGGCTGGGAAGTCAAGGAGGCCCCGAGGGTATGGGCGGGGGTCCCGAGGGTATGGGTGGGGTCTCGAGGGTATGGGTAGGATATCAGAGAGGGCGGAGGGTATGGTCGGGGGATAGTGTTTCCCGAGGGTATGGACCGGGTATCGGGTAGGGAGGAGGGTATGGGGGGATGGTTGGGGGGAGGGGATGGTACTGGAGGGGAGTTGGGGCCGCAGCACCATCTGGATGGGGTTTTGGGAGGGCAAGGGGCGGGGCACTGGGGGCAAGGGCCGATGGGGGGGATGGGGGCAACGTTTGCTGGGGGGATGGGAAAAATGCAGAATCAGAGAGGATGGAGGGGAGAGCATGGGTTGGAAGAGAAAGAATTCCCATGGCACGCGGGAGAGAGAGTGCTCCGGTTTTTGTTGTACCGGAGTTGGAGACTGGAAGTGATGAAGAGGAGGATGATTTATTTTTTAGTGATGAGGAAAATGACGATGAAGAGTTGGGGGATCCTAGTAGTGTGAAATATTTATACCGTGATGTGACATGGAATAAGACACATTTTACCTATGTTCCGGAGCTTGTGGAATTTGATGGTGTATCACAGTGGGTATTTGATGGAAGGACATTTCCATCAATGCTGCAATTGTTTGAGATATTTTAGACTCACGAGATTTTACGGGATATTGTACGGGAGACTAATTGGTATGCGACGGAGATTCGCAGCAATGGAAATACGATGGGCGGAATCGGGTGGAAAGAATTTACAATTAGTGAATTCAAAGCATTCTTGGCGATTTGGCTTTATATGGGTATGAAACGTCAACCGAATATAAAGTCTTATTGGCATAATAAAGGTTCGATTTTCCACTGCTCAATTATTTCGAAGGTTATGACTCGTGCTCGTTTCATTGTTTTGACCAAGTGTCTATATATCAGTGACCCTACAATGTATGTTAGTGAGAAAGGGCTACCTGGTTATGACAAGTTGGGGCAAGTTCAATGGTTAGTAGATAACCATTCGTCCCGCGCAGGAACGGGGCAATTTGAGAGGATATTCCCACATCTCCAATGCATTTGGAGTATACCACTCACATGCGTAGTGTAGATGTAGCTGACCAACTACGGGCATCGTATTGTACTCAGAACAGGTCGCATAAGTGGTGGCATCGCGTATTATTTTTTCTTCTGGATATGACCGTTGTCAATATGTTTTTGATCTATGTTGACAAATGCAAACGTGCTACACCAATTAGGAGACCGATTACACATTTACAGTTCAGGACCAAGTTGTGTGAGGCATTACTACATGCATGGAGCGGACGTGATGACGATGATATGATTCCTCCGCCACGGAGACAGGGATTATGCTTTCCTTTATATTCGAAGAGGAGATTATCGTGTGTGGTTTGCAAAAAGTCCAAATCTCAAGAGGGAAAGCGGCCTCATTACTATTGTCCATCTTGCGATAACAAGTTTATGTGTTACAAGAGTGGAACATGTTTTGAAGAGTACCATGAGGCGCTTCGGATTCAAAATCTCCGTAATGTAAGTGCTTTACAATTTCTTTGATTTTTTGTTCATTACAAGTTCGTTATCATCATTGTCGTCGTATGAAACGTTATGCCCTTATGTGTATATATATATACATTTTTATATGTACTTTATTTATTTCTTTATTTTTTCTTTACCAAAAACAAGTGTTTAGTGTAAAACGTTAACTAAAATACGAGTGTAATTACAAACGAATCCACAATGCAAAAAAATTGGTTCAATTTGCTTTTATAGAGTTCAATGGGGAGAAATTGGAGTGTTTTTGATCCCTTCCAGCCAACTCTTTTGGTACAGAGACGCATTTAGGTGACTCTGGAAGAAAGAGGCCCTAAACGGCGGGTCTAGGGCCATGACGCAATTGAGGTGGAATGAGGTGGAGGACCATGGAAGGAGTGCAATGAGGTGGAGGGCCCCGGGCATAGGGGGAAGGGCTAGCCTTGCGCGGCTGCAAGGGAGGCACCCTGTCAGGGCCGGGCGGGGAGATCAGGGCGAGGCGTGGCGGTAGGGGCGGGGCGGGGTCTGCTAGTGGGCCGCGGGCCCGAGCCAGGGTGGCGACGTAGGAGGGGGGTGCTCACAGCAGTGGGCACCGAGGGAGTGGGGGGCCGGGGTCAGGAGGCCAGGGCCCTGGCTACTCCCCGCTGGAGTCGCCCAGGCCGGCCCTTCAGACCCTGCCCTCCCTCTATAACTTACAAAAATTTGTATTTCCATTGTTAGTTTGTATTTTGTATATTTTTACTTTCTAATTTTTTTCCCCGTCATATGAAATGTTATTATTGACAATTTCACCGTTTGGATTTTGTTTTTTCCATAATCTCTATAAGGAAAAAAATTAAAACAAAAAAACTTTGATTGTGGAAAACTTTGAACACGTTTGGATTGCAGCATTTTTTACTCAAAGTTCTAATTCTCCAAATTGTCCCATTTTTGGTAGAGTGGTACCTTACATATAGAGGAAGCTGAATTTCAAAAAACCCTAATCTTCATAGTGCAAAAATCTCATCCCATAAGCAGTCAAACATGGCTGATCCTCTCCGGCACCTTTGAAAAAAATAATTGTTTTAACTTTAAATGCAAATCTCTAGCAATCCGTACGGTCAAAGTTCTTCATTTTTTTACTGCACATTCTAATAATATTTTCTTACAAGATCTTACGGTTAAAGTTCCAAAAATAACAATTTTTTTTCCTACACACCCTATGACACAGAAATGGCAGTTTTTGACTAGTTTTTTGGAAACATAGTCAAGGAACTTTAGGGGTTAATTACTTTCAATTAATAATTCATGTTCTCATGCCATAGTTTGTCCTTTACTCGTATTTTGAAATAAAAATAAAAATTGATGCCATTCCAAGACTTTGAATGAATAAAGATTTCATCTCTTTTGTGTTTATAGATTATTTTATAAACTCATATTTCAATCAAATTTATTTGCAAGCACAAAGCCGCCACAGGAGAGTCATTCTTTATTTCAATTGAATAATTTATTAGAACTACATTTGCCAATACAAAGTTGCATGCAAGGTTTCTTATAATTTCAAAAATACTCTGTAATATCAAAGAATTTTTTTTTTGTAATATAAAAGTAAATCTTCTTCAATTTTTTATATTTTTATATTTTAAGATTGTGATCTTATGTAACATTTATTCAAAGGTACTTTAATAATATCATTCATTTGTAAAAATAAATAATAATAAAAAATAGTTGTTTTACGGGCCATAAAAGAAATCATGTAAGATGTTTAATTTTTAGCATCATACGATAAACTAAATGTGCATGGTTCTGTATGCGTCAACAAATATCAACAATGGTTTGAAGAATAGTCTTTCTTTTACTATATAGGTCTATGAGGAATTCCATGATTAAAATAGCATTTTATATTCTATTCTGTTTTCGATTATATTTTAGTTGATGCTTTATTTTATATATGTAATTTTATCATTTTTATGTTCTTTTAAGTTTATTTTTGAGAATTTCAAATTTCTTGTATAATTGTTTCTTCATTTGACCAAATCTATGGAGAAACCTCCACTTTTCTTCATCCATCAATTCATTATATTTTATACTTTCCATTCAATCAATCAACTTCTGATTGGTAAGTCCTTTAAATCTCAAATAAAACCATGCATAAGCTTTCATGATTGGTTGATTATATTTGGATAAAAGTAAAACTTACACATAACTTCTTAGTGACTTTCAAAATCTATATTTTGATATTTGTCACATTTTTGGAATAAAAAAAAATTAAATAATGTCCTTTGCCTTTTAAAAGGCTTTTCAAAATTTTATATAAATTAGAGCAATTGAGCACATTCAACTGCACGGGGTCTTACCGTCTAGCCGTACCGTACTTGCATGGCCATTTTGGCGAAAACTAATTTTTTTTTGAAGTACCAAAAAATCGTAACATTTTCTAAAAATAAAAAATATATTTGTACCAAAAAAACCGGAATTGCATCAAAATTAGCTTTGCCAAATTCAAAAATTCAAAATTAGCTTTGCACTACAGTGTCAAATTGGCCATGTTGGTACGATATCAATAAGGCTCTCTATTGGCTCATATATTTGTTATCATACTATTTTAATTTTAACTCATGATGTTTTTCAAGGCAAAAAAAAATGGTGATGTAAGAATGTAATAAATTAAAAATAAAACTGTATGTAGTCCATCTACCTTTAAAAATCTTACAATGTGAAATTTTATAATTAAACACAAAAACATAATGAGAAAATCTAGCAATGTAGTGAAATTTCTAGTTTTACATGCCCATGGTTGTAGCAATGAGAAAATTGTATTTTTCTTGTAGCATATCGTTAAAAGTACATGCATTTATAAGTTTGTAACATCTGAGTTTGTTTCTAGATACAAGCTAAATTTGTAACTTCTTTGTTGTGTCTTTGACATGAAAGACTTGTATATGTTCTTGTTTACATATGATTACTTCATTTAAATATTTCTTAAATAAAAAAAACTAGTGATAGAGAAATATGACAAATTGCTTTACGAGATATTTGTCTATTTCTATTTATATGAGGCTATTTTAGTGATTTTTATTGAAAAAAAGTTAAATAAAATTTATTTTAAGAGACGGAGTTTATTTTTTCAAAAATAAAATAAAAGTGCATTTTAGAAGAGATAAATCTACTATCCAAGTACCATATTAGATTGTGGTTAGTCTTTTCATAGTAGTTTGGTATGGCATGTGCATGTTCATATGAATGTTTAGCATTTCTATGGCATTTTTTCTAAAAACTCTTGCTTATTCATTTGCTTTTCATTTTTTGCAATGTTAGCATAGGCTCATTCTTTATACATTGTGATAGATTGAGTTTGATTTTGAAGCATTTTAATTGAAGAGGTAAGTGATATTTGGTCTAAATGATAAAGTGTGCAACGTAGTGTTTTATCTTTGTGGCGAGTAGGTTGAGCAAAACAATTCATAGATTGCTTAAATGGTTGATTAGAAGACATGTCACTGGTAGAAATGGGAGACAACTACACCAGGGACTAACACCGAAATCGCACAATGGTGTTCATATTGATTTAGTAATCTCTTCTGATTGGTTTAGGAGAGTTTTCGGTGTACATTGGGTTGGGCGTTAGTTTGGGCGCTGCCAGAAATCACAGACTGGCCCACAGCCCCGAATACGCACCAATGGTGATCAATGGCACACTCCGGATTTGAAGGTAGCGTGACTGTTCACAATCTGAATTCACTTAGTTATCCTACCTACAGTGATCGGGTTCAAACTTTTACAAAATCACTGGATACAAATGTAAAAGAACAGGTTATCTATCACATCCACTTCGTTTTCTGCGATCAGTATGCGACGTTTGGTAACTAGTTGCGTTGGCTAATTTTACTGAGGAAGAAGTGCCGCGGAGAGCACTGTAGCCCGTTGGCACTGGGTATGAACCCCTTGACGAAACACACTCCCGATTCATAGACGTAGACATTAACTGCGGCCATGTAGGGGCTCTTAAAATGTTTACACAATTGTACTTAGCATGTTGGATCCATTTCACCTTTCCACAATCCCAAATTCCTCCTACTATTCACCCGATTTGCATATTCAGCTCTTCATCGCTCAGTCCATGCCAATTCCGATGTCCATGTGCACAAAGTTTAGAAGTGCGTAATTGTTTTCGCCAAAAAAAAAGCTGTCTGTATAGTCATCAGCTCTACATGAGTCGTATCTCTCTAACGACTTTGGATCTTGAGGTCACTTGTAATAAAACCGCACTCCTTGACAGTCAGTTTGCAAAACAGAGTATAAATCCTGGACATCTAGAGACTGTGGACACTAAATGCTTTCTCTTTCCTGTGTCTACGACCCCTTCCTTATTGACTCGCAAGGAAACCACCGAGAGCTTGAAGATGCGTTAGAGAAGTGTCCACGGCTTCCAACTTTTCATTGAACATCTCTTCGGCTGCACCTAATTCTTCTGCTGTATTCTCCACCCGTTCCCTCTGACGGTCAAGCTTTGATTCCCAGGACTCGAGATCTGCTCACACATTGCGTACCTTCTCCATCCAGGAGTTGACAAGCTGCTCACACATTCGCATACCGGGTTTCCCCACTGATCCAGCACCCTTGCTGATCGAGGAACCTTCGTCTGCTTTATTGGTGTTTCATGATTTCACGTGCTCTTCGAAATTGAGCTGTGGCCCTCTCGTGGCTTCTCGTCTTCTCCATTACCTTCCGTTCCAGTAAATTCAGCCACTGTCGCTGTTCAGCCAAGGACTTGCCAATTGTTTAGACCGATTTTCCAAGATCACATTTCACCATGGTAAGACGCACGCACTCATTCTCGATACAGTTGGTGAAGCTTGGACGGAGGAGCGCCAGGGCGGAAATCTGAGCCTTGTTCAAAGTCACCGAGACCTGCACAGTGTTGTCGCCGATGTTCTGGCCTTGAGAACGACGCACTGGCGGTGTCTGTACCACGGGAATTCTTTCTGCGGTTGTCGTTTCAAGTGGTGCAGGGCGACGGTCTTCAGCAAATGCCTCGACAGCGGGCAAGTTCTCGAAGTCCTCTGCCTCCATTGCCTCTGTCTGTGATAAATCAGCTCCTGAGGAACTCCCTCCCTGTGCATTCAGATGGCGTGCGATGGCTGCCGCCAGAGGGGACTCTTTCTGCGTAATACATTCCGAGGGGAAGCACAATAAACTGAACCAAAAAAGTGCTTATCTTTTCACCAATTTCAGCCCCTTCTGTAAACACTAGGGAAAGTGGGATCTATGTTATGTCGATGCAAGATTGAGTTTGGGATACGGAAAGTAGACTTGATCTTCTTCAACTTCCCAAAGTTACGAGAGAGGACATTGAGTTTACAATGGAAAACGGAGACGTCGAACTCGGACAAAGTGAATGGACTCATTTGGAAAAGTGAACAAAACAGTTTAGGGTTTTGTCTGAAATCACTTTTAATTTCGCGGGACCCTTTGTATGTTTAAAAGGTATTCTAAAATAGTCAATTCATATACTCATTGATTGATTTAGGGTTCCAAAAGTATTGCAAGGATGCTTTTTAAGAGGGTCTTTTCCGCAATACTTTTTGTCACTTTTTTTTCACCGAACATTGTTTTTTAAATTGAAAAAAACATCATCTAAAGACAATAGAGGGCCCCAAATGAAGAAATCAAGACTTTGGAAAAGTTCATTTTCATGATTTAGAACTAGTGGTCAAATTTAGTTTCAATTCAAGATGTTCTTCTTATGAGGGTGTGTTTAAGATACCTTATGAAACCTTAGAAAGTTACTAAAATGCTCAAAAACTACACCAAAATCCTCAAAATCAGCTTTGAGCCTTCAAAAACAGCACACTTCATATTCACTTGTTACTGGTCATATTTTGCACTGTGTGGTCCACTTTATTGTGCTCTTTCCCTTCCACAATCAGTACTTAGATCGGTTATGCACAACAAACATAGAACTCCGACTCTGAAACAAACATAGAACCGAAAATCAACATTTGCCATAGTTGTTTGTTAAGCAAACTAAATTGATCAAAGTATAGACTAGACTGCAGCCATGGCCAATGAGCTATGGCGTACAGGGGAAATGAAGGTGGTGGATTCTTGAGTGATTTGTATTCTGGATGAATCCTCGGGATGCCGGTATGCGACTGATGTGGGTGTGTGATGCGGAAGGCGAAGTCCGCCCAATTCACCTCCACACCCAATGCCTCCACCATCAACCCTCTTGCGAAGTGGAACGGCATCACATGGGACATAGGCCACGGGAGTTGCAGTACACTGGAGAAAAGCTGACGGACGTACACCTCGTACTGTGGTAGCCCTTGATTAGAGAACATAAACCCACGTCCGGATGGGGGTCCAAAGAATTTAGCAACAGCTGGCCGACTGGGCATGTACTCAGTTGGGGTTACCGAAGGAATGACGCCCCGATTATGGAGGCGCATGAATGCTACAAACCACTCAATCGAAGACTCCTCCACGACCGCCATATATGCTACAGAAAACAAGAGCGATAATGAGATTAGCAAATGAGGTTTGAGTATAAGGGTTTAGGAGAGATATCCGCTACAATGAAAGAGTGTGCAGTGTGGACAACAATTGAAACAAACGAGAGCAAATTTGCCGTCACTCAGCACGAATCGCAGCACAGGAGAGAATGAACGGCAACTTGGACAATCGACTCATTCGGAACATACAACAGACGTGATCAACATAGAAGAAGTAACTAAACAAATACGACACGCAAAAGAGACTAAAAAACCATATTCTACATAAGATGAAACCTGGAATCTGGCTCGAGGACGAGGGGCGGAAGAGCGGGACTCTGGAGCAATGGCGACATGGGAAGGAGTATAGGAAACAAGCTCTCAGAATGTATCTGGAGGACGAGGGTGAAGATATGTTATTGGAGCGAGAGGATGCTGTTCAGGATGAGGGGGTTGTGCAGGATCTTCTGAGTTCGGATTCAGAGGAGGAGTCGTCTTCTTCTCTTAGTAGGAATTTACCTAGTGATTTACAGAGTCCCTCGGAGCTTCGTTTATAGGCGAGGTTTTGGGCTTCGGTGGAGGGACGTTCCTTCAGTGACTCTTAGTTTAGAGATTTGAATCTTTTCTTTTCTCTTTTCCTTTTATTTTTTTGAAGGATTTGCAAGACTTTCTTGCTTATGATCTGTCCTCTGTGGATTTGATTTTAACTTTCTCTTTAGAACTCTTTGTTTTAGTGAGGAAGCTTTGGTTCTTTTGTTCTTAGTCCTGGGGTTGCTTTTTCCCCTTGACTTAGCCTTCTGATATTTTTTAGTTGGCTTTTCCTTCTTTCGGAGCTTTCTGTTTGAAGTGAATTAGCCTGCTGATGCTTTTCAGTTGGCTTTCCTTCTTTCAGAACATTCTGTTTGAAGTTGATTTGTAGATTTTCTTCTTAGATTATCTGTTTTTGGGAGTTCCCTCTCCTTGCCAGCTTGTGGCAGCCTTTGAGCCTGGCTCTTTGGTTTCATTCTCAGATCATTCCCGGGTGTGTATGTTACTTTTATTTTAACCCGAAGCGGGTATTCAGCACTCAGAATGTATCACACATGAATAGGCATCTCAGGTTCCAGGTTCGAGGTTTAATGGGAGAAGACGACAGCCAGGTTTACAGATCATCGGTGCTTAGTTCCACGTAAAATTGAGCTGGAGATCATGATGTGAAGTTACTCCAGACTGCTTTAGAGGGAGATGAAGCTGTCGCACCACTCTTTGCAGTCTCTTTGTGTCATGACGGCGCTCTGGTCGTGCGTATCACATCTTAATAATTCCTGGAACACATGTAGATGTCATTTCATATGTCAATGTTAAGTTACTAGTGAGTTAATTAGTCAGGGGATTTGTGTGCACAAATAGTCACTAATATGCGGATACTAAATTACTAATTAACTAATTACATACGCAGGAACTGAGACAGAAAGCAATGGCTCGAGACGACTGTGGCTGACTCCGACTCAAGAAACCAATGAAGATGGTTGTGATACCATCAAACTTAACATAGTCTGTCACTACCACATGGACTGCAGCAGCTTCCATAAACTTCTCAACGAATTCCAAGATCAGAAGGGTAACTGCAGCACTGAGATTCTCCTCCTACAATTCCTTAAACGGTACAAGGATCGGGTGCACTTAGCAAATGGGCTCAAAAACAGTGTTCATACCGGAAAGACAAAACAGTTATCCACAACTATTTGGTGCATGTCAGTCCAGTCGCAAGAATCGTATAGAATTAGTGCAGTTTGTAGAGTTAACGCAAGAGTAGTTGTAGAAAAAATGAATTATGGAGAAAGAACACGTAGGAGCTTATGCCGTAGCATATGATGCAGACTGTCGCGCATTTGCGCACTAGTTTTCCCAGAGGTCTGCCTAGTCCTTGACTCGGAGGCTAAAATACAGAAAGACGAGAATTGGATTGCAGAGTAACCCTCTTGCAAAAATTGTTGACAGAGTGGGGGGTAGCCTGAGAATTTGACCGCTAAACAGCAGTACAAAAGGAAGAAGAAGATCTGCGAGGAAAACATATAAAGCAGTTATAAAAGGTAAGTCTAGGCACTAAGAGTGAACAAGAAGGATTAAGATTAGGAAGTAAATTACTACGGGCAGACGCAAATGTTGTGTCTACTTTGCAGTGACCGAAATTGTTACCCATATCAAGGACTCTACTGAGGCATGTACCACTCAAATCTAGGTTATTGCAAGGAGAACTTTGAGTAAATCAGCTATAGAATGCATAAATTCAAAATCTGTGTACAATGGAAGAGTCAATGAATAGAATGCACATACTCGATTATCTTGACGTGAGGAGTCCGCCGTGAATAGGTTAGCAGAAGGTGCCAGTTCTTCTGTGTACCAAATAACTCCATCACCTTGATCAGCTACGGGCAACGCACCCATTAAGCCATCATCTCCAGCCTTCTTGTACTGCAGGAAAGGAAAAGAGAGCCAAGAACCACATTAAATTCCCTTAACTTCAAATGTTACCAACAAAAAGCAGTAGGTTTATACAATATGTACCTGAATAGAGGGAACGACTCCTTTTTTACGAGAAACACAATACGTGTGCTCGAGCGTGAGAGTGAATTTCCCAGCACTTTGTTCAAGCTCTGCATTGCACGTCCCCATTGTTTTATATGAAGCTGTCTTATATGAAAAATATTGAGGATGACTTCTTTGATAATCCACTTCAAATATTCTGTTCAAGGCTAGATCGACTGCAACTGGGCGGAGAATACCTGTAAATATTACTCGACATACTGAATCTCCACTTCATCTTCAAATTGAGTGTCTTCTAAGTGGGCATCATCTTCAGGATGCTCTTCTTCTCGAATGTGTGCATTGAACTCTTTGACGGGAACTTGTTCATGTTCATCTTCGCCACGGGTAGTGTTAGAAGAAGTGCCTTCGTTTCTAGCCGCTGATTGTGTGCTAAGTGTTGGACGAGTGGAATTGGAAGCTCCATATACGTGTAGCTCACGTTCACCTTGTAATTGCTTACTCCTAGGGATCATGTCTGAGAACCACCTTCTAGGTGGGGTCACGTGAGTCTGCAACGAAAAATACTTGAGACACGGCATCCGGGTAGACATAGGGGTTATCACGCTCATTAGCTTCTCTACAAGCATATTGTACAATCCAGAATCCGTAAGGATCTTTCTTGACAACACGACGGCCCTGATCTCGGGTTTTTATCCAGGACCCCTCCATAACCATGCATGTAACTGCTCCATATATTACCAGGATTACGTTTTTAAAAATGCCGACATCAATCTCTGTGCAAGTTTCTGAAGGTGGAATGGCAGCTATGCCACAATCAAATGCTACTGTGGAAGGTTGTAACTCAGAATTACAGGAGAAGTGACAACCGTATGCCTACATGGCATTGAAGGTCCACGCATGCGGTGAGGGAAGGCAATGCAATGAGTCCAATTTGGCAGTAAGGGAAAGCCATTCTGCTTCAGTTCCCGTACATGTCTGTAAATCCACCTTGCAAAACTCGGAAATGGAGTCGCTAAGTCTGAAGGATATTGTATTGGAGCACCCCTTTGACGTTGTGCAGAGTTTGCAAAATCCGCTCTTCGACGCTGGAACAGCCGAAGCTACTCTTCCCACTCTCTGCATGAACCAGCATAGTAACAAGTGTATTAAGACAAAAAAAATTCAAACAAGGATACTCGCCATGACTGTAACGAATGGATAGGGTGAACCATGTGACTTACCCCAACAACTCCTCTGTATGGATAGAATGTTTGATCACGTACTCATGAATCTGCTCCAGCTCCTTCTTGCTCAGTACTTTTGTTTGAGGTTTTCCAAGCAAGCACTCACCTGAATCCTGTAATTCCTCCTGTGGGTCCCAAACTTTGGATTTACTATGCTCATATAACTCAAAGTATTCTGTACAGAAGCCCAAGCTTTCATCTATCATGTAACCTGTAGCCATCCCTGCCTCGGGCTTCGACATATCGCGAACGTGCTTAGTTAGGACACCAAGATATCTCTCTACAGAGTAACACCATCTCGAATGGACTGGGCCACATATCTCTAGCTCATCCACTAAATGGACAATATGGTGAGTCATAATATTAAAGAATCCCGGTGGAAAATTTACCTCCAATAAACATAATACCTCGGCTGAGCATGTTCTAAGGGCTTCAATCTTGGATATGCGCACAATCTTGGCGCATATTCTTTGGAAGAGATTTCCCAATCTCACAATAGTCTCTCGAACAGCTGGCGTTAACATGTTTCGAACGCTGGCAGGCAGGATTTGTTGGATCAAGACGTAGTGATCGTGACTCTTCAGTCCGTTCAACCTACGCTCATCGACGTGTTTTGTCAATGTTGATGAAAATCCAGACGGCACCTTCGTGGCGGATACCACGCTAAAATATCTGGCTTTCTAAGACTTTGTAAAGATATAGGGTGCTTTGGGCTTCACGTAATTGCCATGGCGACCTAGTACGATGGCAAGGTCTTGCATTTTTCCTGCCTGCTCCATGTCACGCCATGTCTCGAGTGTGTCCTTTTCGCCAAAAAGATGCTTCAGCAAATTGTCTAAGATATTTCGTTCGATGTGCATCACGTCTAGTGTGTGCCAAATTGGAAGTTCTTGAATCAAAAATGTGGAAGACACCCGGTTAATACAGTGAAACAAACGGGAAACAGTGTCTCAAAAATTGCAAAACAAAGACTGCACAAAGCATAGTTGATTTAGAATTCTAAGTTTTGGGTTGGCAACATAACACCTCACGCGGATATTGTGTGCACTGTAGGTCAATACAGCACATCATGTTATTGTAATTGCAAAGTAATACAAGACAGAAATCGGAATTTTGAGGATAATAAATAAAATCGCGGCACCTAAACTACTGCACTGGAGAACTCATCACCAAGGACCTAGCATACCAAGGACTCATCATACCAAGGACCTAGCATTGCTTCTACCTTCGAATGCCAATAGTCAAAAAATTTATAGCATATAGGGATAGAGTCAATTACGCGTCATAGTACAGTTATCCATGGTGAAATAACCCGAACTCAATTGGAATTTCCTATGTTACAGAAACACCTGGCAACTGGTGCATATGAGGAAAACGAACAACCTTGGAAAAGAGAAAGTTTCGAAACCGCATAAAATTCTGCACAGGGTATTATATATGTTTGAAAAGTATAGGACATGATCAACAGAAAACAGTATCACACATGTTGTCATAGAAGAATCTCACGGGATTACGTGCAAAACAGATGACGATGGTATATCTATGAGCACTAAATTAGCATAACTAACTGTAGACAGGTATATACAGTCGAGACAATGAAGGAAGACATCACTTTTGAATTTACCAGCAATACAAACGAGTTGCACAGACCTTAAAAAAACAAGCTGAGGTTAAATAACTAACTCTAAAAATGAGAATAACACAAAAATCCTACTAATTGACAAGAGCATGTCACTCCACTGCAATCTAAAATATCGCGTTTCTGTGAACAGACAGCTTTCATGCGGGGAAGCACTGCGAAATTAGGTGTCAAGTACAAAACTGATGCGAGTAGTCACGGACCTGTCTAAGTGGGACACAATCCACCAAGGTTGCTTCAGAAATACGACTGAATTTGTTGATAACAGTACATTCTGAGTGGAAGTCATCTACGGGCCGCGGCTATGGTTAGACATGCTAGTATAAATTGTTTGACAACAAAAACACATGACAATTCGAAAAGGAAAAAAAAATTGAAGAAACTTAGAAATAACCGGATAGAAAAGGAATTCATGCGAACCTTCCAATAAGGTAGGTCGTATAATGCAGAGACTCTCTTGATGCCAGAGATTCGGCACGGGTCTGAGGATGCTGGCGATGCCCCCAAATGCACCCAACTATCCCTGAGGTAACCCCATCTCAAAATCTCATCTGCACAGATCTTCTCAGGAGGAGCCCTGCGCTTCGGCAGACCTTCAAATTCGCAACGCGGACCTCTCCATGCATGTCCAGTTGGAAGAAACCGCCTGTGCTGATCGTCATAAACATTTTTTCGAAGGGAAAGCGATCTCCTAGAAATTGTGTTTGGGCCACATACGGGGCATCCACGATATCCCTTTGTTACACATCGAGCCACCACTTCATAAGCTAGAAAATTGTGGATTGTCCACAAAAGCATTGCCTTCATCTAAAATTGACGTCTTCCTTGAAACATTGCAGCATCATCTGTGGGCACGCCTGAGTGCCAAAGAATTTTCAACTCCTCAAGCAAGGGCTGCAAATAAACATCGAAATTGCCCCATGTAACTAATTCCTTACTCGGGATGATCAAACTCAACATAATGAAATGTTTCTTTGTAGTCATCCAGGGTGGCAGATTATAGTTCATGATAAGAACTGGCCAAGTACTCCATGTACTTCTCTTCACAGAGAAAGGGTTTACACCATCCGTGGCCAAACCTAGACGCAAGTTTCTTGGTTCGAAAGCAGATTCTGCTTGATACTTCCAATCAACAAACTTCCATTGATGAGAGTCTACAGCACCTCTCATTATTCCATCGGCACTTGCGTGTCGAGAGTGCCATGTCATGTAACTTGCTTGGAGAGGGGTACTCTACATGCGTTGCAAACGGGAGATTAAAGGGAAGTGCCTGAGTACCTTGACTGGAACCCGTGACTTCCCAACCTGCTTGCAACGCTCTGCTCCACACTTTGGGCAAGACGTCAGGTCTTTGTAATCAACTCCTCTAAACAGAATGCATGTGTTGGGTCCCGGGCAGCAATGAATCGTATCGTAGGCTAGGCCAAGTTGTTTCAACACCTTGGATGCCTGATATTCATTTCGAGGTAGCGAATTTGCAGTTGGTAGCATGCTCTTACTCAGGATCATGAACAACTCATTAACCAGGATGTTTGATGCACCATGAGTTCTAAGGCAATTTAGAAGGAGGAGAGTGCCACCGAGCTGGGTGAGTACTGATCTCGCAAACAATGGTATCCGAGCAGAGTCTTCAAGTAATTGTTGTTCACTGGAGAGTGCATTGTCCATGGCGGCCAAATCATCATCGCGAGTTTCTTCTTCCCTCCCCTGCTGTTGCTCATCAAGACCAGTGTCATTGGCATGAGGATTCCTGTCCCCTGTGTACTCTCTGTCTCCAAGCTCCGCTCATCCGCAGTAGGTGCCTCAGGGATTTCCTCGCAGTCTCTATCATCGTAGGCGTTTCCCACCATATTGTCGTATATATGAAGGATATGTTGGACCAGTCCGGCCATATTGAGGCCCTCGTCAAGCTGCCTATCTATCCCATGTGGATTCTCCCCACGTCGAATCCCATACTCCTCTCCAATATCCGCATTCCTTTCCATGTCCGAATCATCGGCCTCAAGGCCCCGTGATGCATGAAATAATCTTGCACATTAGTCGATACCCTTTAGACACGTAAAAGTGTCCATTACAGACCTCATAGCTGACTTTGCATTTGGTCAAAAAAAATTTCAATTTTCTTTCAAGGCTGACAAGCTGGTGTTCAGATGGTAAAATCTAGCCAGCAGCTTGTACATGGTATGCAATTAAAATTTGGCCAATTGTATACACGCATAAGCCTCGCATGCATCGACTTTGTTCGTTGGCTTCCTAACTTTCAATTTAAGACCCAATTCTTGTGCTTTCTAGTACATAGATAAATTATAGGGCATAGTACTGGAAGCACCAATCGAAGGAGTTCTCAAGCAGCGAATTGTATCAGTAACATACCTAGCGGAACTGCTTTGAATTCTGCATACATTCTAAATACTGATTTTACTCATCTTCATAATTACGTATAAAGGCATACAGAGGTGTTCGACTAACAAAGACAAAACCCTAGAAATCCCCATCAATAAGAACAAATTAAACTACATACCATTCAGATGACGACATTCGATTAATGTACCATAACCACAATCAGAAAAGAAGGGCGATGCTGCAATATTTACCTCAATAGTCACTCTATGGTAAGGATGTCTTCCATATCTCCGAAGGTGCTGCGAGACCACACTTTGGAACCGCATGGAATGGTTCTGTGCGAGACAGATGTTGCAGGGACAGATTCGTCTCATAGCGACAACTCTATCGGCATAAGCCTCCCCCCTTTCAGCAAGCTTCGCGTCGCGCGCAGATTGCCGTCTGATATCACGAAGTGGAAGGCGCACCATTTTGCGGTTGTCGCGTCAAAGAAATTCCGTCCCAGAGTGCTTGGAACTTAACGCAAGTATTGGACAAGAACACACAACAAAAGAGCGACCAACTGACTCGGAAACACGTTAAGTACGTGACCAAACACCAATTTCATCCACAAACCGAGTTTCATCCAGAAGTCGTTCAGTTTTTGGAGAGGCGAACTGAAAACTAATAATGACAATGTCTGCATTTGAAGAATGATAAATTTTATTCATTGGGATGCCCAATCGAGGCGGCTTCAAGCAAGGTAGAGAAACTACACTTTGAAACAAAACCTCAGCTATCGACGGGGCTAATACGCAGTTGTAAAGCGCATCCAAAACGACGCTACGAGCTGTTCAAGCGATCATCTCCGACCTTTAGACACTGATCTATTCCATTGCACACAGCGGTCAGGAAATCAATCAACCCAGAGGCGATAGAGTCTGGCAGTCCTGAATTGATACACACTGCACGCACAATAACTGTTGTCGCTAAGAATTCTAGCGCTTGCAACCAATGGCTTCACCATCGAGGTGACCAATCAACCGTAGAGCCTTCGGTTCGTGGAAGCGGAAGTACGCCATGACACTTTGAAGCTGGCGATGTCGTCTGAGTCAATGTTTCTTTCTCCAAGTCCGGCATTTCTCCATCGATGTCACCGTTGTAGTTCACATTCTCTGTCAGAGGCATCTGTGAGACCGCGGCTGCCACCGTAGCGTTACCAGTGCACTGCACGAGGATACCACATGGTTGATTATAGGTCATGACGAGAAGGGGCCAAGTACTCCAGCCGCTTTTCATCACAGGGATTGAGTTTACGCCATTCGAGACCACACCAAAGCCTGGACTTCCAAAATCCAAATCAAATTCAAACTGTCAAGAATGTGATGTCATGTAACTTGCGTGGAGAGGGTTAATGTAAATCTGTTGCAAGCGAGAGGGTCAACTGATCTTGGCTGAATCGCAGTCACTTCATCCAAATCCGTCACCTCCCCAACAATGCCAAAATCTAAGCTCGCATACTCCAACAGCGGCATGTCAGCATAAAAACTTCCCGTCGTATCATCACCTACGCAATCCATCACAATATCAATAGGTAGAATTAAACCCCGGCTAAAGTAGTGCGCCTCGACATTTGACAGCACTGACTCTCCACGGCCCCTTGCAGCCTCTAAACTACCTGCTTCCAGTGGTAGATTCACTTCTCCAACAGAACCTGCTAGTATATCGTTACCAGGAGAGAAGGTTAGTCTCCTCGGTAGAATGACTTCTGGATCTATCACTGGATTTTCCTCTACTGTTTTCGGACTGCAAAGTGACTCTCCGGTGTCTTCAATGCTCCTCAAGGCCTCGTCGAGATCACCAAAATTCCACACAGAGACTATATTCCCGTGGTCATCCTTGCAGCAAAACCCATAACGAACTAACGTCCTCGGACTCCAACCCTCCGGAGGATCCATACTGCAATTGCGACCAAGATCCTCAGAGACAAAGCTAGGATTGAAGATTGAATGTGTCGTGGCTGCCGATAATCCTTCACTGCGGACCTCCAATATAACAGAGATTAAAGAGTACTGTTCCCGGAGTTCCCAGTTCCATCGCCGTCATCTGCCATAACAAAGTTCATATAGAAACCCGTGTCAGGGCCGTGTCTAGCCCGATTCAGTAGAACTTGGATCTTTGTGGCCACTTTTGAGAAGCTGTTAACACTGTCGCTATGTTGACTTAAAGAAGCGAGTGATTATATACATTTGAGTGTAGCCGTTTAGGTTAGGCTAGTGGAACCCTAATTAGGGTTAGCAACGGATATCAATACCCCTTCTCAGTCCAAAAACGGAGTTTTTTCGGATTGCAAATACTCCGGACAATGGCTGTACGCTGTCGGGAAGATCATTGTCGTGATTCCTGGGTTGACCATGTGGTGTCGTTGATACGGTCGGTGGCGGCGGTATGCTGCTGCGTGTGTAATGCCGTGCGTGAGGCGGCAGATTACATCCTGGCGGGGCGACTAAGGATGAGGGAGGTGACGATTGAGAGGGAGGAGCCTTCGGAGATGGAAGTTGCTACAGTGGGTGTGTGGCAGCATCGTGTCTCGACGACGGGTGAGTAAATCCTCGTGATTTCTTGTTGGGTGTCACCGATCTTCCGTTGATGGTAGGTTTGGAATTGAGTCGTAGCTGCTGTAGTTGCTTGATGTGTCGTGAGCTGTGACTTCTTCAGTTTGATAAGTCGTTGATACATCCGGCTGTTGTTGATGAAGATTGGAGTCGAGGTGATGAAGTGGGGAAGAGCTTGAAGGTAATCGAGCCGGTGTATAGCAGCACAGATGCGGACGGAAGAAGGGTTTTGGGAAAATTCTATGCTGTGAGAAGAGGAAGGTCTACTGGGGTTTTTAGGGATTGGCATAGCTGTAAGTCGCAGGTGCACAGATACCCAGGAGCAGAGTTTAAATCATTCGGGAGTTTAGAAGAGGCCCTATGCTACATTACAAGAGGTTAGGTTTTCAAAGTCTTAGCCTGTAAGTATCGTAAGCTGTAGAGGTTCAAGTTGTTTCTATGATGCTCGAATTTGACTCGACCTAAAGGCTTGGTTAAGATGTCAGCAGGCTGTTGGGAAGTGCCGATAAATTGTAACCCGATTTCCCCCTCTAAGACTCTTTCACGAATAAAGTGATGGTGGATTTCTATATGCTTGCTTCTGGCGTGAAACACTGGATTCTTCGCGAGTTTTATAGCAGATTGATTGTCGCATTGAATGATAATGCTGGGTTCTAACTCTGTTTTAATGTCTGAATTTGATTGGTTTACCGGGATGGGTGATGGAGAGAGTACGTGAAGCTCGATGAGGAGCCGGGATATCCACACCGCTTCCTGTACTCCATCAGAGAGAGCTTTATACTCGGATTCCGTGGAAGAACGTGAAATTGTCAATTGACGTTTGCTCATCCAGGATATGGCCCCCCCCGCAGCCCTGAATAGGTACGCCCCGATTGATCTGCGAGTCTCAGGACAGCTTCCCCAATCGGCATCCGTAAATCCTTCTAGGGTTAGAGGTATGTCATGCTGGAAAAGAATACCATGATTGTAGCTAGTTTTCAGATACCTTAGGATATGGTGAGCTGCATCTAAGTGAGCCTGCTGTGGAGAGGACATGTGACTAGCTATACGGTTAACTGCGTAGGACAGATCCGGTCAAGTAATAGTTAGGAAAATTAATTTTCCCACTAACATGGAATATTTTGTGCTATCTACAGGGGGAGTTCCGGTGTTGGAAAGAAGGAGGAGACCTGCGGGAAGAGGGACGCGAGCAGACTGCATGTCCTTGGGCAGGAACTCCTGAATGATAGACAGAGCGTAATCGCTCTGATGAAGAAATATTCCCTGAGGTAGGTAGTCGAATGTAATCCCTAGGTATTTTCTAACAGTTCCTAGGTCTGTCATGTCGAAGGTGGTTCGCAAATAGGTCTTTATCCAGTTGATCAGGTCTGGACAACTGCCTGTGATGAATAAATCGTCCACGTAGAGAAGGACTAACAAGGTATTGTTTCCTTTGTGAAGGTAATAGAGGTTAGGGTCAAAGGCGCTACGTGTGAGTCCTACACTGCGAAGGCTGGAGTCTATTTTCTCGTACCATGCCCTGGGGGATTGTTTCAATCTATAGAGTGACTTTAGTAATTTACATACCTTATGCAAACTTCCAGGGGTTTCGAAACCAGGGGGTTGAACCATATAGACGTCCTCTTTTAATACCCCGTGTAGGAAAGCTGTGCGAACGTCCATGTGATGGACAGTCCATCTCTTGGTAGCAGCTATGGCAACCACGGTTCGTATGGTAACCCACTTTATCACTGGCGCAAAAGTCTCTGGGTAATCTAATCCTTGTTTCTGCTCGAATCCGCGAGCTACGAGACGCGCTTTCTTTACTGGCGGTGATGTTCCTGTTCCAGGCTTGGTTCTGAAGACCCATCTGCAACTGATTGGTTTCACTCCGTGAGGTAAGTCTTCTAAGTGCCAGGTTTTATTTTGATGAATGCTGGTGATTTCCTCTGTCATCGCCTTTAGCCAGAGTGGATCTTGCATGGCCTGGGCAAGTGTGGGATTCTGAGCCGAATTGTTGCTGTGGTCCTGCGCAGGTGGAGCAGGGTATGGCTCCGCTAATGGGGCACAATCTGGGTACTCGTTAGTCATGTAAACATAATAGTCACCGAGCTTGATATTCGGGGGTCTTAGTCGAGTACTTCTCCGTGGCAAGGCTGGAGTGATTTCTAACTCAACTTGCGGTGACTGTTCAGGGAAAGTAACAGGGGCCGGTGGTGACTACAGAGGAGAAGTAGATTTCGGAGGAGAAGGAGACTGTGGAGGAGAAGGAGACTGCGGCTCATAATCAGGTTGTAAGATGTGTGGACTGGAAGAGGTAGCTTCGCTAGGTTGAAATTCTGGTACTGGTTGAGAGAGAATTTCTAGGGATGCTAAAGGTTCAGTGGTGATATGTGGTGATGAGGCAGGGGTGTACGTGAACTCGGATTCCATGAATTCGACATCTCTGCTGATTACTATCTTCCGAGTCTGGAGGTTGTAGCAGCGGTACGCCTTGGATTCCTCGTCATATCCAAGAAATAAGGTAGGTATGGATTTTGCATCTAATTTCGTTCTTTTCTCTTTCGGAATGTGGCAAAACGCTAAGCAGCCTATGATGCGAAGATGTGAAAGATTAGGCTTCTGACCTGTGAAGACTTCTTCGGGGGTTTGCAGGTGGAGCGCTCGATGAGGAAGGCGGTTTTGTATGTAGTTAACGGTTTTTGCGATCTCATCCCATAGGAACCTTGGGATTCGGGTTCCTGCAGCTACGCTCCGTATTCCCTCCAAAAGGTGACGGTTTTTCCTCTCGGCGACTCCGTTCTGCTGTGGGCTGTAATCTGCAGTAAGTTGTCGAGCAATTCCGTGGCGAAGACAGAATTGTTTGAAGTCATCAGAGAGGTACTCCCCCCCTCTGTCTGTCCTTAGTGTTTTGATCTTTCTAGATGGAGTTTCTACGAGTTGCTTAAATTGAGTGAAAAAGGACAAGGTCTGAGATTTGTGAGAAAGAAAATATATCCATGTCTTTCGTGAGAAATCATCTATGAACGTGAGAATGTACTCACAATTCTGTCTTGTGGGAGTTGGTAGCGGCCCGCACAAGTCGCTGTGGACTAGTTCGAGAGGTGCGCTTGAGAATGTGGACCGAAGCTTGGGAAAAGATTGTCGGTGAGACTTCCCTAGCGCACAGCTGGTACAGGGCCGCTTATGATAAGGTAGCCGAGGTATGCCATTCACCAGACCCCTGTTTGTTAAATGATACAAGCCTTGGTAATGGACATGGGCTAGCCTTCTGTGCCACAACTCGAGAGTTTCAAGAGAAACTGGATTGTTGTGAGTTGTAAGTAGAACCGGTTGAGATGGCAGTATAGGCGTGGCTGTTAGACGATATAGCTTGGTCCGTTTATCTCTTTGTGCCTGTAGGAATACCTTGGTAGGATAATCTATATCATAGATGAGGCAGCTGGAAGAGGTGAAGACTATTGTGTGTCCTAAATCGGCGAATCGCCCTACTGATAGCAAATTGGTTTTTACGCCAGGGACATATAAAACGTCATGAACACTTTTTACTGCAGAATCTCTGAATTTGACAGTTCCTTTGACAGGTAGTGTCTGTCCTGCAGCTGTTCTGATGCTAGCTATGGGTGAGAGCGTAGTATGAGACAGAAGATTCGGTGTGCCTGTGACGTGGGAGCTTGCTCCACTGTCGAGGAACCAAGGTTCCTCGTCTGTGGAGAAGGCTGTCATGCAGGCGTTTAGCGCAGCCTCTTGATCTTCTTCTTCGAAATCGTCTTCAGGTTCGTCAATGCTTGCGTAAGAACTCAAGGGGCCCTTCAGTCTTGATAGTTGCTGTTGAAGATCTCGAATTTGTGTCTCCAGCTTCGTAATATTGCAGTCACCTTCTGTGTGACTTGTGCGACCGCAGAGGCGGCAGGTGCGAATGGGCTGGTAACGTCCTCGGCCGCGGGTTCTGTTGGAGCGTCCTCTGTTCTCACGAAATGGAGGAGGTCGACTGTAGCGGTCTCCCCCTCTCAGGTACATAATCTGTTCAGATTCCTGCTGTTTGTCTGCAAGCTTGAAGCTTTCTTCATGTAACATAAGCCCTTGTAATTCTGAGAAGCTAGGTGATCTTTCCCTACTTTTCTGAATGGACTTAAAAGTATTCCAGCTTTTTGGAAGACTTGAGAGCATTTGGTCAACCAAATCCTCATCCTGTATTGAGACTCCTAGACTAGCAAGTTGAGTGACAATCGAATTTGTATCCTGGAGATGGGAATCTAAGGATTTCCCTTCATGCATTCTAAGTGAATACAGTTTCTCCTTCAAGGCAAGTCGCCTTGAAGGGCTTTGAACCAGTGTTTATTTATCAGGCGAAATTTCGCCAGAAGGCGAAATAAAAATAGTAATTGTCTATATTTGGCTACAAAGTCCTGAAATCTGTGATTCGACGAAGCCAGAAATTACCCAATAGGTAAGTTGGATGGAGCCATCATTCTCCCAACAAATTGCGCCTTTTAAGGTGTCTAGTTACATAATACTACATAATTCTTGAAATTAGTGGGAAAAAAACAGGGATTGCCAAAGAATTTCTCCAGAAAAAAAATTGATGAAGCCAAAAATTGGCTCCTAATGTATTCTTTGTGGCCACCCTAGCACCAAACCAAAAATCCTAGGATTTACACTGCTTTGAACATCATACATGGTTTTTAATTTTGTCCAAATAGCTAGAGGGTCTGTCAAATGAAGAACGTGTAAAATGATATGGTCCTTTACCGTTGAGGTGATGATCCTGCAGGCACGAATCCTTCGTTCCGCATCGTCATTTGGAGGTGCAGGAGCAGTCGTCTTGGAGACGGTGCCAGGTGCCTTGGAGGTACCAGCTCCGGTGATTGAGGTCGTGGCGGATTCGGAGTCTGCGCTGCTCGAATCGGCTCTGTCGGGGCTTGAAGTGGGAGCAAGTGAGATGAATCTCCACAAACCTTCCTGCATCAAGAGCATTTTAACTCTATAGCTCCATAGTAAGTAATTTCTCTGGCCTTCTAGCTTAGCCGAATCTGAAAGATCACGGAAAGTAGGATCCATATCGAAAGACTACTGAATGTGATAATCTAACCTATCGATTCTGTTGTATTGGTCAGAATCGCTCTGATACCATGTTGACTTAAAGAAGCGGAAGCTCAAGAGAGCGTTGTATTACAAAGTGAGTGATTATATACATTTGAGTGTAGCCGTTTAGGTTAGGCTAGTGGAACCCTAATTAGGGTTAGCAACGGATATCAATACGCTATCCCGAATAGCCCACAGATCATGCAACCAGCGCCTGAGAGACAACAGAATGCTCTAGTTTAGTGTTGTGACATTGCTCTGCTCCTTTGCCGTCTAACCTTTTTTTCAAGCTGCCTATTTTCTAGTGACCCTCTACAAGAGGAGGATATACAATTCGACGACGCCAAACCCTAATGGAGGACGTACATCTGCGATGCTCGGTGAGAAGTACTTGCCCCGATCCGTGGCCATCAAGCTCATCTTCTCGAGGTGGCTCTTCTCCACCTTCTTCAGTCAGCGATTCGGCGGCCTACACTCCATTGTCGCTGGGAGATATCTTTATGGCGTTTCCAGCTCAATATTTGGAATCACTCGTTGTTGAAGGTAGACGTACATTCGAAACGTCGTTGAGTCAGGTATGTATCCAATGCGAAATTGCTCACTTAATCCATCGTGTATAATTATGCACTGTTCATGTCCCATATTTTCAAAGATTTAGGTCATTTCCGAACGTCTTTACATGTGCTCACCTGGGTCTTAAGTAGTTCAACTCATTCCTAATATCAGCTTAAAGATGCCTCTTGAAGTGTTTTCTGTCATCACCTATGTCGCACAAAAAATCAATACCATGAGCTGCGTTAGAAGTCGCACAGAGTCAGTGGATCCCTCTATCTAGATGCACAATACAGATATCTACATGTTCCTCATCGATCGACACTTTAATGGGGAACTCGGCCATGGAACACAGGTACAGCACTCCAGACTCCCAAAAATTCTAGCGACATTTTACGAGGATAAGGATCGTGATAAATTAGAGAAACGTCCATCTCTGGCAGGACTGGGAATGTCAATTGTATGTCGGAATCTAATAGTGCAGGTCATGCCACTGAGTTTTGCAGGAACAAGTCCGAAATGCATCCACGACTAATTCCTAGCCAGGACCTCTTCCGCACCCTTCGATGGTTTATAATTCGGCACATCAGGGGGCCGCATCTCTTCATTACCCGACTCACTTCGGGTCGATACCAGCTCAGGGCCCCTGGCTTCAGAGCAGCCATTCTGCTCCATCGTTACAGCACTCAGAATTCACTCTGGAGCCAAGTGCTGGACCATCAAATTCCGCCGCTGTACATCACACAAGTGTAGTTTCGCTCCAGGCGGAAGATAACTCCGATTGGCGTACGCCGAGAAGAGCACCACCAGACCCCAGAGGATCGAGGAAAATCGTAAGCGTGCAGCACAACGGGAGATGGCACGACCTTACCTCCGCAAGATGGCTGCTGCGCACGCCCAGAACCGTGAGCCCTACATAGAGATTCCAGTCAGCAACTCAAGTACCGTTCTCGGGTTCAAGAGTCCGTGGCATCGTGCTGCACGCTTCTGCGCACGTCAAACTTTAAATTTCAGAATTAGGAGCTATAAAGCAAAACGCGAAGTCTGGAACTCACAAGTAGATCTTGTTGCTCAGAAATTATCTCAGAGCTTTACATACTCCCTTCCATTGGACATTAAATATCTAGGAAATTTCTTGAAGAACACTCTAAAAAACGACAGAAAATTGTGGAAGAAATATTTCATTGAAACAAAGGGGTTGAAGCACCCCCCTTGTCCGGAGGAGGCCTTCATGGAATGGAAGAAATACTGGTTGAGTGCAGCTCGTAGGGAGGAGAGCATTCATATGACTGAAATGAGAAAGGGAAAGCGCAAGTCTCATCACCTGGACGGCATGGACTAGGACACACAAGGCACTTTGCCTGCACCATCACCTCCAAACCTTGTGAGCCCTATATAGTCTTTAACTTCGTTTCTGCATATTAGGATTGACTTCAATATCAATTTCGCATTTGGCACGTTCTTTTGCTTCAACGGTGCATGACATATGTATGGCGCAGACAGAGAACAGGGTACAGATAGCAAGTTAACCTCTACCCATACCAAATGCATCCACATTTCGTAGTGAGTCAAACACAAGTCTTAGCACCGGTTACCAGCTTAGCACGCCAACCACAACTGAGAATCACGTTGGAATGTGTGCCTCTGCTCTGGGTCCTGGCCATGATGAACGCACACCCAGCTTCCCCCGAGTAAAACCCCCTCTTGGCTTTCTAATTCATCTTCTAATATTATGCTTTTGTAATTCTTATAGAACTATGCGGTGTGACCTTCTTTTCTCACATTGCCCTCAATCAGACCCAGAATTTATATATACCGTGTCTGACCTTGGTGTATTGAACATGCCGGCGATCTTTGTTCCTTGCAGTCTTCCGCAACTGCACCCTACAGTCTCCGCAAATTCACAAGGATTAATGCATTGGAGGCGGCGTCCAAAAGATGGCGTCCGACATAACTTCGAGCAAGGAGCAAATGAAGGACATTAAGGACTTACTGCTACGACTCGTTAATCCGCAGAATCCAGTAGTCCCTCAGGTAACTTCTCCAAATTTGTCACCAAGTCACGGGTGTGCGCAACTCAACGTCGCACCCTCCATGTCGTAGATGCAACCGCCTTCAAGGCAGGCGTTACCAGCAGCTGAACAGCGACGGTTCTCCGTGCATGTCGAAACTTTAACTGCGGCGGGAGCACCAAATGTGCATGTAGAGGAGCCGTCACCAGAAACCGTGATCAATAATGTACCCCGTGCCAGAGAAACAGATAACCGGTCCCCCTCCTGGGCAAGCGGTGACACCATTCCCGTCACTCCAAACACGATTCTTCAGAATTTTAAGAACTCGATGCCAGTGGGGGCGGCTGTTTCGACTGAGGTTTCTACCTCCATCACTCATGCTCCTCTCGAGCATTCTCCGCACCCAAGTATCAACAACAGAGGAG
The DNA here is from genome assembly GCA_014871385.1 of Ceratodon purpureus. NCBI lineage: Eukaryota > Viridiplantae > Streptophyta > Bryopsida > Pseudoditrichales > Ditrichaceae > Ceratodon > Ceratodon purpureus. The sequence continues at coordinate 103,850,295 of CM026426.1, forward strand.
CGTTAGACCGTGCATGGCAACAGAAGGAAAGCAACACTGATACCACACCAAGGCCCCCGGATAGTTTGTCTGCCGCATGCAGTCCAAGAAACGGAATCATCACTCGAGGAATGTCGACCCTTTCCGAATCGGCGCCAGTGGTAAGACCTCCATGATTACGCATTGAATATTGATTGTATCCCCGCATAATGAAAGAAGCAATTGCAGCAAACACGTCGTGCTATGTTCTTCATCCTGAACATGGTGACACAATAATCGCGGAGGGGAGAATTGGCGGCAGCTGGAAGTCACCTAGCGGCAGGTATGGGTCGCTTTGTGCAGAAGGAGAACACATGGTTCAGCTTCACCGAATTGTAGTCTCGAATCTGCCATTGCTGTTTGTCAAGCAGCGCCAACCATTTACTCTTATGGGTCATGCTCTTGTGAAGCCGAAGGGGAGCAACGTGTATGTTAGGTGGTTGTCCAAGTTACTTTGGCAGAAGAATTTGAAGCTGCCCCACGCAAAAACCCCACGAATATCACAATCGTGAGGTTACAATTTCTCACTGATCTAGTCATGGATTCATAGTGTAGCTTCAGATCCTATAGAAGTTGACTGTTTGTGCATTGTTATTGTACCCCGCCTTTCCACAATAAATTGCACTCGAAAAGAGTCACTTCACCTATATATTGCATGCATGCAGAAAACTTTTAGAACTTTCATGGATTCAGGAATCTTGCATTGCATCTATTCGCATTCCACCGGTGCAGAATTGGATGCGGAATATGAATCCCTAATCCATTCAGTACCCGCATTAGCAGCATGCCCACCGTATCAAACCCTAAACCGCCTGCAGGAACCGACATCCCGTCATCGGTACCCGACTGGCGTCCCTACCTAAACCCTAATAATTGACCCGGATAACAACACAAACATGAACTCTCTAAAACGGATATCCATCTCACCCGGGTATCTAAATAGGCAACGGACGTTGAGCGTATTCTCAATAAAGAGAACATGTGCAATGCATCATGTGCAACGGGTATGAAGCAGTACATGAACCGGGTAAATATGGCATCAGTATATGTGCCGCAAAGCCCGACGGGTATTTAAATTCACCAGGACGTAATTGAAATGGAGCAAGTTACCGATCCTGAACATGGATGCAATGACCCCATTAGAATATCATCCGCCTCATTTCAGGGCATACACAGTCACACCCCTCACCGTAACTCCGAGGTGAATCAATGTCCCACGTGATCTGTGCATCAGCGATAGCTCGCGGTAGGGCCCAAGTCCGGATTCTTAGAGGCCTCCTCTCCGCCATTATAAGCAGACTGTCAGGTGCCATATAACACCAGAGAAACTTTTATGTACACGGTTTGCCTTGGACCAAATTAGCAGTGTTTTCAGTGTAATTTCCGGTGTACTTGGCAGCACTTCCCACTAGTGTGTGTAAACATTTGTAAGTATGATGGGTGATCTAATTCACTCATGGTATTTTATGCTTGGAATTTCAATGCAGCCTACAAATTTAGCTTAGTATACTTTTTAGTATTTTATTATGAATCATTCCATCAAAATCATCAAAGACATTTTGAAGTTGCTTGCTAGTACATCTAAGGGAAGTGTTTTGAAGTGAAAAGGCTTCTATGCCAAAAAGGTCTTATAAGATTTGAGTAACAATACTTGATGTATGCTTTAACCCCTAAATTTCCTTGTGTTTTTGAGAGCTTGAATCCTCAAAATTGCGATTATTTACCACTATGGCCTCCCGAGGATATGAAACAAATTTTTTAACTTCTTTTGGAATTTCAACCGTAAGATCTTGTACTTAACCCTACTTGGAAGAACTGATCCAAATTTCAACCGTTGGATGTTTTTCATTAGTGAGATCGTAGTGTTCAAAGTTTCAGCAGATATTTTTTTGGGCCTTGGCCGAGAGGCATTGTGCAAATGGGCCAAAGGAAGACTTGATGATTATTACTTCAAAACTTTTGATCACATTTTTTTCCATGTAGCTAACTAGGTTAGGTATGCTCATGCAAAACTTTAGGCCAAAAAAACTCTTTTTAGACCTTTATAAAAATTATTTTCTATAAGAAGGTATAAAATTGACAAAATGGTAAAACATGCATTACAAAAAAATTTGTGAGCTAAAGAAAAAGTGAACGGTGAGTAGGTACCTTTATAAATTTGTGATTTTTGGGAAAATCAATTTTTATAAAATTCAAAAATCTCGAATTTTGACAAATTTTTAAAGGAAAAATTCAAAAATTACTAAACACTTTGAAGCTTGTCTTTGTAAGTTTTGGAGGCTGCCCTTGTAAAATTGGTAAACGTTTTGACTTGGGTCACTATGGAATTTAAGTAGTGATTTGGTTATGAACATATTTCAATTTTTGTTTTTTTAAAAAGACATAATTTTAGACTGCCCGTTTTGGACTTGAAACCTGTTATTTCTAAATGAAGGTTCTAAAATTGGAACTTCAAATTTTTTACTACATTGACCTTACTGTAAAGGGAGCATCCAATAAAAATCTTGAAAAAAAATGTTACTTTTAACCTCCCCATCTAGACTGCCTGAATTTGCAAGAACCCATTTTGGATTTTAAGGATAGTCAGGGGTTAAGAATCTACAATTTTTTTTTTTTGTAAAGCAAAATTATGTTATTGTCTAGCTTGTAATAGCAAACATGGAGTTTTGCCCCCCCGCCCTGGCTTGTCCGATGAGGGCGTGTACTTTTATTTCTTGCAATGAATCCCGTTCATTTGCTTCAAAAAAAAAAAAAAAAAAAAAAAACATGGAGTATGGTACTACATAGAATTTGTAGGCAATTTTAAATCATACAACAGTGTTTGCCAAATTTGTTTTTTGAATCATTGAGTTTGAAAAGTTTGTCAATTAGTTACATGATTTGATGACATTTGTAGTGGTGGTGTGTATTTGCATGAAGCTCTTCAATATTGGAACTATATTTATTCAAAAATATGTGTATGATTCATTATGATGTAGTATAGATATAAATTTGTTTTTACAAGTTATGTTGGTGGCTAGAATTTGAGCTGTAAATGCTAAGTGGTTCATTTTAGATTTCTTAAAGCATCATGTTGCTACACATTTTGGTATTTTATGCTCCATTCTAGCCCATTTCACAATAATATTTGCTTTGTTTGATTGCCTTTGTGGAAAGAGTAATTTATTGGCAATTATGTCTTTGCAACTGTCTAAGTAAAGGTTCTAAAAATATAATGAATAACTATGGACTAATTTAATCTCTATGCATAGTACCATGTTGAATTGAGATTAGTTGGATTTTGCCATTGTGTTTTTTTCCAATAAATGTAGTGGGCGATTGTTAGTACAAATTATTTATAAATGAAGAACAAACATCTTGCTCGCCTAAATGATATTACCCTCAACATATAATAAACAATGATCCCAAAATTGTAGAAACTAAAATATTTACATATTATGCATTGACTGCATTTTTTTTTAGATTTAGTGGTCATCCAATATTCTAGCAACTATAAGTGATCTAGGATGCTTGTAAGATGCTATAGCATTAATAGGCCATGTAGCAATCTAGAATGGTGTTTGCTTATTCTATTGATTTTTTTTTTTTTTTTAATTTGGATTTCTTGAAAAAAAATTCATATATTTTTCTATAATCGGAAATAAATTTCTTTATGCACTCTTTAATGTATTTTGAAAAAAACCACGAGTTATTTTGTCAAGATTTTTTGACATTTATGCAATTTTATCTATCCAATCCTTCAACAAGATGTCTGGTCTAGGTGGATTTGATATTTGAACATAATGGTGGTTACACATTTCATTTAAAATTAGATGAGCGTGCTGATCAAGATTTCATTTATTGATATAAATGGTTTTTTTGATAGAGTGGTATGTAGCTAGATTTTTTTTTAAAATTTGTTATCTTTTGAAGTAAAAAGTCACCTTATTGACTAATTTGGTTTGTAAGTTGTGGTAATGGGACAACTTTATATGTCCTTCCAAGAGTATCTATTTTTTTGTATGAGATGATTTAGCGCTATATATGCATCTTGCCATTGCGTTGAAGTGAGGTGATATACTGTTTGTATAAGTTTGGAGAGAATTTTCAAATTACATTGAACTTTTATTTAAGGATTTTGTATAAAATTTTTGAGATTTTTTGTTGGAATAGAATTTGAATTTGAAATTTGTATTATTTGGATTTTTATAGAGGTCTCTTCAATATGGTGCTTCATGAAGTGACATCTGTTAGATCTGTGGCGGCGTAGTTGTTACCTCCATGTTTAACAAATTAGATATTTCTTGATATGTATATCATGTTAAAACCTTTGATAGAAGCTTTCTATCTTAAGTCTTTTTTCTTGTGATGGAGTTGTGTTGTTCTCTTTTCTCCTTTATTGAAGCCAATATCTCTAATTAAGTTCCTAAAAGAATGTGGTTGTGATATGGGTGGGCGAAGGTTTGTTACGTGATTTTAATTTCTATGAGGGAAATTATGCGTGTGTCTTTTTGGTAGAATGACATGTATATGCATATTATCATTCATTGTTGTAATGATTAGTTGTAGGCACAATGACATATTAGCGAGTGTAGGTATTTTAAAATTTCTTCTTGGAAAAGCGTATATATTATACATGAATATGAATAGACCTCCACTTCGTGTATACAACATTCCTTGTTGTACACACCTTGTAAGTGCATTTGGATTTTCAAAAGTTTAATTTTATTGTTAAAGAAGATTTTAAATGTATCTTATAGATTTTATGGCTATATCTTGAGTTTCTTGAATTTGAATAGGTGCTAGTGAATCTAGTATTTTTGAGAGGAGTTTACAGTGTAGACTTGGCAATAATGTGTTTAATGAGAAGGCATTCTGTATGTCTTATGGTTGTTATCAATGATGCTTCTAAGGATGATATTTGTGTAGCTGGAATTGGTGGAGGGTGCAAATAGTTTGTTAATTGTTCAAAGCATTTGTGTGATTTAGTGATTTGTTTTTAGAAGAAGAATGGAAATTTTCTTTATAGATGATCGTGGAAGATGGTTCTATTTAGTCGTCTATAAATTCATACAGATATTTATATACAGAGGTTTTGCCTTTAATAAAATTTAGGTGTATTTGAAGAAATTGTATTTACAATGTAGTGTATTTATGTGTATACAATGAATTATGTAAGTCAGTCATTTCTCAAGGAGTATATTTGCCCAAATAATATGTTGTTTGGATTGAAGTAGTTGTAGTAGTAGATCATTGCATATGCCAATTGATGGATTAAGAGTAGTAACAAGGATTTATAAAATGTGAGGATTAGTAAGGTTTCCAACTTTTAGTTGTATGTACTGGTGGACGTGATGATGACTTGGGCTAAAGTTGTATAGATGGTTAACCCCTAAACGCCTAAACGACCAAAAATTGGTCGTTTTCATTTTTCCAAGTTCCATAACTGTCATCCAAATGACAATTTTTCATCCATTTTTTTTTCATGTTATAAAGTTGTGAGAAATCTATCTAATCTCATTAACAAATCCTCAAAATAATAATTTCATGAATTTTGGTGCCTCCTTAAAGTCAAAAAGATCAATACCGTGTCTGTATTCAAAAATTCTTTAATAGAGATAGCTGAAACACAATTTTGACTATTGGGATGATCTTTTTTGCAGTTGAGGTAAACTAACGAAATGTAGTTTGGAAAATCTATTTTCCATTCCAATTTAATATTTTGAAAAATACCTAAAATTGAGTGATTTATAGCTGGTATAAGATGAAGGGGTATAACCGTGGCTACTTCTTGATTTTCCACGGTTTTAGGTTTTTTCATCATATTTTTGAATTAAAACATAATTTTTGAGCACGGTAACTAATATAAGGTTTTCGATTGTCCTATTCATCTATGGTAAATATTTCATAATTTTTTAGTATAACCTGTATTTGATATGAATTTTATTTGTTTGTTTTGATTTGAAAATTTATATTAATTACATTTTTAAACATTTAATTTTGATAAAATTAGTTCTTGTAGATAACATGTGTATTTAGCTATGAAAAATAAAAATTCACATTTTACATTATTTATAGTAGCAAAATAGAGCATCCAAAGTCAAAGTCTATTTCCGTGGTCATAGGCTCAGGCATTTGGGGCTTAAGTACAAGGTAAAGTTTGTAGCTATGTATTTAGGGCGTAGTTTCATGGTGTTAATTGAAAATGTGTTATTTATTTTCATTTTTATGCTATTAGATGAAATTTAGTACATTTGGCATAGGTCTAGGATTTGCCTTAATGTCTTTGCATAGTAAAAGCAATAATTTGTTTCAAGTAATATAATCTTTTAAAAAATAATATTTATGATTTTTTAAAGTGTGTTTTGAAGTACACTCTTCTTTTAAATGAAGTTATCATATTTAAATTAGGCTTAGATGGTGTTTTTCTTGTAGATTCTATTTTATAGCAATGTACATGCTCTTATTCTAAGAATTATTGAAAATAAAATAAGTGTTTTTTTTTGTAAATTTTGATTTCATTATGTGTGTCTAATGGTTTTCTTTTTCTTTTACAGGTTATGATTTAAATTAAACTTTGTGTGGTTCTATAATTGTTAAGATGTTGTATTTTTTCTTTCAGATGATTTTATTTTATTTTATTTATTTTTTATTTTTATTTTTATTTCTTTTAATTCACGTAAGGTTAGATCTAAGTAAGAATTTTTAATGTTAAGTAGGTTTTCACACAATAATTTTCCAGAAACATTGAAAGGTGTGGTTTCACAAACATTTAGACATTATAGACATATACCAAACACCTTAACAAATAAAAGCTTCATATGATTATTTCTCATCCATTTCATGCAGCAATTAGATGATAACACTAGTATCAACAATCCATGTCTATTGATATAATCAAGTAGTAAAGCATGGTAGTTAAAGCTTAGAAGATTGCCCACAATTCTTTCGAACGTAAAAATTGAAACTTTAAGTTGACAAAATGAGTACAAACGTGTGAATCCTGAATCTGTGACAATACAATCTTTGTAATCTTGTACTCATAAAGATGCATATTTTCCATCCAAGGAACTTTTTGTCATGCAATCTTCAATGTATGCGGGATGTAAAACTATGCCTAACATAAAGTAATTTTAACATAAAGTAAAAAAAATTGGACTGAATTTGAGTCCAAACCTTCACCATGCCTTGAAACTGTGTCGTGACTACAAATTTTGTACAACTGTAGTATATTATCACTCTTCTGCTGCTGCAGCACCTCTGTGGAATACATGCGCCTGTCCATAGTTGTCGTATAGCAGTCCATTGTAATCCACGTCTGGCCTGTTTGGCCACGCGAAATCCGGGCTACTATCCTTGTCTTCACGCTTGGAAGGAGAGGTTATATAGTTGTGGAGCCCTGGGAACCTGCCCCTCCTCATTGTATTTTTCGGAAGAGGTAAGTACCCTATGTCTATAACGCATGTCGGGGCTTCCATTGATTTCGCTTTCGTCGCATGAATTATCTCGAACGTAGTCCTATTATGCATGAACTTGCGTCTGCTCCTTTTTGTCCGTAGGTCATGACACCGATAGGAGTGAACCATAAGTTAAGGGGAGGTACTGACCCTTACTATTGGTTTACATTGTAATGAAGTACTTAGTAGATGAACAGTTCTTTAGTTTAGATGACTATCGTTGTTTGGATGTAGTTTAGTCATCGTTATCATCGTGTGTGTAGCTGAGCGGGAATAACCTGTCTTTGTCTCACTGTCGTGTTGTTGTTTTAGTTCGTATTCTTGTGTGTGTTCTTGAATAAAGAAGAGCTTCAAGCTCTCTGTCATGTAGCAGTGTGATCATGTATGTGTGTGTTCGTCTGGTTCAATTAATGGAGAACAATACTTACTGTCTTGTTTCTAAAACTTAGTACTGCGTTATGGCATCGGGAAGAGGCGCTAAGGTAATGTTAGCGATCGAATAGATAAGGATAAGAACTAATAAGCCAGATAATTTCAAGAAGACCAAGCGAGGGTCATATACAAGCGAGCCTGAGCTACCCCAGCTACTCATCATAATGCTAAGTCCACTGTAGCTGATGGTGGTTAAGCATAATAATTGCTTCTCATCTACCTGATCGGTGCTCACTAGGTACCTATCACTTCCGAGTAACCTGCTTGGCCTGTTGCCCTTCAGGGGAGAACTGATACGATGGACCAACACCCCCTCTCGCTTCGGATGTAACTCCAAGCGAAATTAGGTCATAAGATGTCCATTCCAAGCAGGAATCTAATCAGTAACTTGAGGTCGATAGTTTTACAGGACCTCACAATCTGGCAGACGTTTCTCCTCGTTTTGTGGCTGATTTGCTTCGCAATACAAGTTTGCAGGATCAGCAGCCGGAGCGTTGGAGCAGTGGTTGCTTGATTCTCTCAATCAAGGAGAGCATTTGTTGCAAGGAGAGGCAACAGATCAAGAATCACAAAATGTACACTCACCAGCGCCGGGGTATCAACGGTACATTTTTAAACCACTGATTGCAATTCCTCTCGATCAATCAGCAGTTAGATTTTGAGCAAGTGCACTTCAGAATACTGGTTAGCTAGAGTGTGCAGATTTTAGGGACAGAGACAAGAGCTTCTAGACCTAGGATTATGCGATTGCCTTCTAATGTATTGTTAGATGGATGCCCTCCTAGTTTCGAGGAAGATCGAGATTACTACGATTTGGACTAAGAATTTCAATGTAAAACTGATTGCTTCACAGGTTTCCCTATCTACACAAGACCTAATTGCTCTCTCAGTCTTTCAAATGCAATTCGCCCCAGGGCCTTTGTCAATATGTCAGCGAGTTGATCAGAAGTGAGAGTGAACTCTATTTTGACCTCTCCAGATTGAAGTTTCTCTCTGATGAAGTGATGACGAACTTCAATATGCTTGGTTCTACCATGGTATTCGGGATTATGTGCCAAATTCACACTACCTTGGTTATCACCAAGAATCTTGGTTGGAACCCTACTGTCGATTGCTTGAATTTCACAACTTCCTTCGTACCTTCCATTAGGGCCATATACTCACTCTCTATTGACGATAGTGCTACGGTGGGCTGCTTCCTGCTATTCCAGATGATGGGAGTTGATCCAAGAAAGAAGACATACCCTGTTGTCGACTTCCTGTCATGAGCATCGGCTGCCCAATCGGCGTCGGTGAACCCATGTAGATCTCTCCCCCCTCACGCCGATAGAGCAGAGCATAGTCTTCTGTGCCCTTCAGATACCGAAGCAGATGCTTGACTGCTTGTTGATGGGGCTCTTGTGGACAGGACATGAACCTGCTCACTATACTCACGGCGTATGCAATATCGATGCGGGTATGGGAGAGAAATATCAACTTTCCAACCATCCGTTGGTAGAGGTTGACGTCAACTGGGGAGGCGTGCATCTCAGGAACCAGCTTAAGCTTCTCAAGCATGGGTGTAGCAGCAGGTTTGCACTCATCCATTCCGAATTCCAGCAGCATGTCGTGGATGTACCTTCGCTGAGTCATGAGGATGCCTTCGGACTGGAATAGAAATTCAAGGCCGAGAGAATACGACAGAAGTCCTAGATCCAACATTTCAAAAGTGCACTGAATATCTTGTCGAATAAAACTGATGTGCTCATCATTATCTCCGGTGAGATAAACATCATCCACATACAAGATAAGTAGAGTCAGCTTGCCTTGGTCATTGTGGTAATAAAGATTGTAGTCGGCTTGCGATTTGAGAAGTCCCTTAGAGCATCTGCACTCCTACCCGGGTGCCGGACACACAACAGAGGTGGGGAGTACCTGAAACTGGCGAGCCTGCAGCGATATTTCACGGGCCTGCGAGCTTGCGGGGAGTTGCGAAGGTGCCGGTGGGGTTGTTTCAGCGGCTTGGGCCCGCAACAGCTGCTCGCAGCCACTCTTGGCGCGGCAGGGTGCGGATGCTCTTACTGAGCAAGTAAGAGTCCACTTTCTGGTACCAGGCTCTTCGAGCTTGCTTAAGCCCATAGAGTGCTTTTTGTAGCTTTCCAGCATGAGAGGGTCGGGCCATGTCTGCAAAGCCTGGTGGGAGACTAATATAGATGTCCCACTACAAGCAGACCTGTCGTTCCTCACTCAAAAAGTGTCGCCTTTCACTGACGGAAGAGGTGGAAAAGGACACTTTTTCTTGTCTTTTGTGACTCCACTGACTGACCAACTTCGAAATTGCTCGATATAGTAAGTGAGGAACGACAGGTTTGCTAGTAGTGTCCTCCTCTATTTCTCCGATTAAGAATGCTGTCTTCACATCAAGATGATATATGTTCCAAGAATGGTGAGCAGCAAGAGCAACGATGCTTCTAAGTGTATTCCACTTCACAACTGGAGCAAATATTTTTGTGAAATCTTGTCCCGGTTTTTGTTGAAACCCCTTGGCTACTAATCGTGCCTTGAGCTTGTCCACAGATCCGTCAGCATGCGTTTTGACTCGAAGTACCCATTTTGTTGAAATGGGCTTCCTATCTGAAAGGAGAGGGACGATGTCCCAGGTCTGATTGCGATAGATTGAAGTGAGCTCGTCTTCCATAGCCAGCTTCCAGCCTGGGTGAGTTAAGGCGTCCTCCACACTTTCTGGAAGGTCTGGATGGTGATTAGCTTCCACGCTGTGCAGGTAGAAGTCCTTCAGATGCGATGGAGGCTGGCGAGTTCGTGAGCTCCTGGAAGGCACCGGTGGTGAGATTAAGTCCAGGTGCTGAGCTTGGTCGGAAGGTGGTGATGCCGGTGCAGCTTGGCTAACATTCCTTCGTTGGTATGTGTGCAGCGGCAAGTCTGCATGGTGGGAGACATCCTGACTCAGCGGCACTTGGACAGAGAAGTCCTGGATCTGAACATGAGTGGGCGAGTGGAAATCAGGAGCACATGAGTTATGATGAGTTGGGGATGAACTGGGATGAGTTGTGATGACCTGGGGATGAACTGGGAGTAGAACTGGTGTCCTGATCTGGACTTGTGCCATGCGAGTGCGGGTTGAGTGGCAGCATTACAGGAGCTGCTTGAGGTGGAAGTGACTCATCCAGTGGCACTGGAACTGGGACTTCATCCACCGAAGGCCACTCTTGCATGGGAGGCTGACTGGTGCCGTTTGAGTTCATGGAGCACGGGAGGTTTGCTTCATCGAAGCGGACGTCTTTCGACACAAGTACCTTCCGGCTCTTCTGATTGAAGCATCAAAATCGTAGTGGAGTCGTAGCCTACGAAGACGCATTCTACTGATCGAGGTGCACATTTGGAGCGAGATGGAGACGTGTCTAGGACGAAACTCCTGCAGCCGAAGACTTTGAGGTGCTTTACTGATGGAGTAGAGCAAGTGAGCACTTCGTAGGGAGTTGTTCCATTGTTTGCCCGAGTAGCCGTTCTGTTTACCAAGTAGTTAGCGGTTGCAACAGCCTCAGTCCATAGATAGGCTGGAATTCCGCTAGCAAAAGCTAAACTTCTGGCTTTCTCAAGCAATGTTCTGTTCTTCCTCTCTGCAATGCCATTTTGGTGAGGAGTGTGCGCCTCAGTCAATTGGCGAAGGATGCCTGCCTCCTCACAGAACTTAACATATTCATTTGAAGTGAACTCCCCCCACAATCTGATCGTATGGCTTTGACTTTGTGATTTAGTTGAAGTTCAGCCATTGCCTTGAAGTGCTTCAGCTTGGAAAGAGCTTCAGACTTCAATTTGAGAAAGTAGAGCCAAGTAAAGCGGCTGTGATCATCAGTGACTGTAAGTATGTACCTTGACCCAGAGAGGGAATTGATTGAAAGTGGTCCACAAATGTCGGTGTGGATGAGCTCCAGCGGATGTTTGGTTCGACAACCCTTCGTTTCCACAAGTTTGCTTCGATTGTGGACAGCTTCTCTCCGGGGTTTACTTACTCGACATTGTTTTCCTGTGTGACATGCTATGCAGGAAGGAAGATTTGAGCCAATAGGACTCAAGCCTATCACCTTGTTGTGAGCCTTCATAAGGGTGAGAACCTTAAGGCTGGCGTGCCCAAGTTGACAGTGCCATAGCACAGTAAACTGATCCTGACGAGAGAGAGAGCTGGTACCTCCAAATTCATGAGTAGCTGAATTTTCTAAGATGCGGCGTGGAACTTCGGTGATGCTATTGATGGAGCCATGTGGAGGCCTAAACTTCTACAACCCGTTCTTCCGGTCTTGAGTGCCAGTGGCAGCCACGTGATTGGGTCCTCGCTCTGGAAAGTTTTGGAGGATCCAAAAACGATCGGAGTCCAATAAGAGCATCGCCATGGCAGGCGCCAAGCAAGGCGCCAACGGCCTTTCTTGGCACCTTTCCGGATATTGTGTCCCACCGCGAGAGCGCCAACGGCACTTTGTTGCCCGTTCACGCCAAATAACTAGAGCCAAACGGCAGGATGGCATGAGGCTTCCCGTCCCTCCAAATGCAAATCTTTGACTTATCAGTTTATCTTTGTCAACTTATCTTAGTCTACAGTATGGCAAGGAACGCATGAAGGAGCAGACGCTCAGTTGCAAGGGGTAGGGAGGAAGGAGGTCCTCTGAGGCCTTGTACGAAAGGGAGGAACTTTGTGAGAGAAGAGGAGGAGCAATTGTGTAAGGTAGACGACCTGTTTCCGATCAGGCCCCCAATAACGCAGTATAGGCCGATCTATTTCCAACCATAGGCTTGCATTATTTTCGAATTCATTTGTAAATGGCGACATAGTATAAAGTTCACAAGTGTTCAGTTCCAATTGGAAGAAAGTTTGATTTTTGGAAATCATGTGTTCTTGATATCAAGTAGCACCACTATTGGAATGTAGTTTTTCAGTTCTTGGAAATAGATCAGCCTATATAGCGAGAATGGGTTGGAGAGAATCTTCACTTTGAAAATTCATAGTAAATTCAATATTGCTCCAAAATTTGTTCAGAAATATATGATCTTCCTCAAAACTATTTCCCTACGCTCCAAAATTATTTGCGTGTTCGTTACTTCACCGGATGTATGCTGAATTGCTTAAGGTGATCGGAAACAGGTCGTCTACCTTAGAAGTGTTTTGCATGTGTCCCAAGATCGTATCAGGGGGGAAGCACAATAAAGTGTACCACAAAAGTGGTTAGCTCATTGCCAATTTCAGCCATTGTTGTAAACATTGAGAAAAGTGACATATAATTTTATGATATGTTGGAAGGGGCTTCGGGTATAGAAAATAGACTCGGTCATCTTGAGTGTACGAAATTTTGGACCGGTTCTGAGGCTTTTACGATGCCTTACGAGTCACGGCAAGTGATCCAAAGTGAAAACCGGTATTTCAAGAAGTGGACCAAAAAGAATGCACAAATGTCAGAAATCACTTTTGACTGCACTGTACCCCCCGATTGTGAATTGCGGTTTCAAAAATGGGTATGAGGTTACCGGTGGGGAGTTTGTAGAGCCAAAAAGTTTCGTTTCGGTGTTTTTGGGGAGTTGTTCGGAACGAAACTTTTTGGTGCTTTAAAGTGAAAAATTGAGGCATTCGAATATTTCAGCCCTAATTTAAGAGTGACGTGGAGGGTACGGAAAAAAAAATTTCAAAAAAACATAATTTGAAAAACGTGATTCCACTTCAGAATCAATGTGTTGAAAGTGGCAATGGAACGACAGTGCCTCGGGAGAGTGCCACGACTCCCCCGGTGGTTCAGCGACCCTTTGGGAACCTCATTACTAAGGCCTTAGAAATGGCTGCCCACAGTCCACTGCGTTAATCGCCTGACAGGACAGTCTTCATGCAAGTTCAGTTTGGGCCCGATGTACTGTTCTGTTAACCTCAAAAATGCCTTAGGCTCCAATGGGATCCGGGAATGAGATGGTACGATATTCGAAATGAAGGAGGGGGGGAGTAAATGTGAGAGCACATGCTGGGATTATGCGGAGAAGATGCTGGTGATCGAAAGAATGAAATTGCGAACAACCAGGGTTCGAGTTCCGAATTAGGTTTAGACAGCAATTAGGGTTTTCAGTTTGAGAGCACTGTCGATTTCGCAGAATTCGGGAACCAGATGATCGATTCTGCGAAGGAATGGATTAGTGGACAATTTTACAATAAACTTGTACCAACACCGGGGACACAACAACGTCAGATGAGGACTACGGTGACGTCGACGTAGACCTGGTGGGGTTCGAAACGAGCACGATCGACGTGAAAGGAGGCGAAGGTGCCAAAGACGTAGTGACGAAGCAGCCGGTGCGCGCTGTGTAGAACGCAGCCAAGGGGCGACAACGAACTGGATGTCAAAGAAGGTGTTTAGGGTTCGTCTCAGAGGCAAACGTAGGGTTTCAAACGGTTTAGGGTCTTGCTGTGAAGGGAAAACGTCCGCGCGTCGTAGCAGCTGGCAGAGGGAGGGCTACGGTGAGACGAGTTCCTCAGAAATTGGTGTTCTTGTTTTTGTTTAGGGATTTCATGATGTAAATGTGGAATAGTTACAGCAGAGTTGGCGTTCGTGAATCTGTCGTCCTAATCCTGGTTGCGAATGTGTAATCTGATTTGCTTCGTGGATATCTGAGGCTAAGATTTTTAATGATGGGAATTCCGTGCACGTAGGGCCAGGAGCAGAGAAGAATAATTAGCGGATCCTGAGTACCCATTGTTGCTGACCGACCAAACATGGCAACAATCGAGCATCTCCAGGTAAAGCATATGCAGTTACTGTTCGATTGGAGGGAGAATTATTATGGATTTTGCAGTTCGAATCAGGCCCTGCATTATGAATATCATACTGTGTGTTCTTTTTTGGGCTTGCAGCATTGATTTGGGGAGAATTCTGCTCGTTTTTACTTTGTAGGAAAAGCATTGCTTGCGAAGACCTTGGCGTGATTCGTAAACGTACCCTTCGTGAATGCGGATGCTACGACATTAAATCAAGGTTATTTCACTGCCCACTCTTTTTGTGTGATTTCTATGTCAGGAATCTACAAGTTGTCTTGGTTGATACATATCTACTGTTATGTATACTTGTAATCGTTCACGTTGGATACGTCGGAGAGGATGTGGAAAAGGATTTTATACAAATTGATGGGGGCAATATCGGAAAATTGCATCTTATGCTCACAGCATAAATCCTGTGGTCGAATGTGATGAGTATATGTGTCCAGAAAGTGACTGAGTGGACCGAAATGGTGACCTACACTCCAGTGCCCAGAAAGTGATTACAGATAATATGATTTATGCAGATCATGCAGTTTTGCGTGTCTCTTGGCATGGCCGTTGTTTAATTGTTCTAGTCGTGGATGATGGCGGAATAGATTGACACAAAGGTACTAGGACACAGTGACTTGGAATCTCCGAAGTGAAGGACCTGCGGTGTCGGGAGTGCAGGACTTCAGGACGTGGGGAGAGAACTGCCTCCTAGCGAACAAAAACATATCAGTATTGTCAGGTATGGAAAGTCTCCAACATCTGGTAGATTGTGGTACCTGGTGTTCGACTGTCACTGAAAAACTCCATGCAAAATTGAAGCCACCTTTTATGTTTCGTAGTCAGAGACGTTCTGACGGATCAAACTTGGGAAGACTCTCTCGGAATTTCTAGCATGTACGAACCATTTCGAGTTAGTCCGCCACATAGCAAGGAAATGTATACTCTGAATGGTTTGTATACGATACTTGCAACCGACGTCAGGATGGTCTTATGAAGGACTAATGAATACGTTCGGGACCCTGCAGGCTTGTAGGGATGGGTAACCAAAAAAATGTGCAGAAAAGGCCCGCTAAACCCCAGCGGAGGGAACAAAGACTTGAGGCCACCGCACGCCGGCACTAAGAGATTGCCGAGGAGGCTGAGCAAAACAGACTTCGCGAACTCAGGTACACCTGAAGTGACTACTCAAAAACCTAGGGTTTTGTTTTGGAATCTGATTGCAAGACGTTGTTCTAGTGAAGTCTCTGTGTCCATTGAAGGACGAACAGCCACCGCTTCAGTAGCGTTCAAACAATATTGCCAGAATTGAAACTGTACTGATTCGGGCCAGTACTCTATTTTACGATGCCCCTTCTGAACAGGCTTGCGCAGAAGAGAAACCACCACCGTCAATGGCGGTTGCGGACTAACTCGGATGAGGCTGGGGCTACAGTGGATGGCGGGAGCGGCGAGGGGCCTTCAGGGACACAGCCTGCAGAGGAGCCCCCGATTGCGGAACCCCAGGACGAGGAAGTTCAGGTGCAGAATAGCGAGGGAGGGGACGGAGGTGGAACGCCGAGCGTCACGGAAGCAGTAGACGAAGCTGTCAATCTCACGCAGAGCACGGGCTCCGGAGAGGCTACCGCCGACGACATCGAAGACGAGAGAGCGAGTCCACGCAACCGGAAGTGCTCTTGGGCAGCGTCGAAGGGGGTCACTGAACTCATGCGTCTGTTGGACGCAGGTTTCTCGGACGAGGAGAAAAAGATTGTGATGCGCAGGTATTTTTGTGACGAGCGTATCCGTGCTGTAGACCCGGAATTGACCGCCGCAGTTCTGAAGTTGCGGTCAGTGACTACCACAGCAGTGCAGAGTTTGCGAGGGGCACTGCAAACCTTACAATCAGGTATTACACAGGGGAAAGCGAAGATGAGGAACATTGTCCTGACGGCTGCTGTGTCAAGAGGTGATTCGCAGCGCATGATTGGCAGGGCATTGGGAGCGTCTCGGTACCTCGTTCGAAAAGCATTCCAGAGGCGTGCTGAAGTTGATGAGACTGGGGAGAATCTGTGGGCCGGGGGGAACCGAAAAAGACGTAGCGATGCCCTAACTGCAGAGGAGACGTCAGCGGTCTCTTCCTGGTGGGAGACGGAGACTACTGTCTCTCCTAACAAGAAAGACGTGAAGAGACGGAGGACTGGAGTTAAGGAGCACGAGACCCATGCGACGCATTATTTACAAGTGTCACAGGTAAAACATTGCATTGCCCTCATCACGCTCCCGCTTTCTTCGCCTGTACGAGTGAAAACAGTGTCGACATACCTGGTTCTTTAGATTTGGTCATTCGCCTATGCGATAGAACACATTCACCTAAGAGCAGCGGTGTCAGAGTATTCTGTATTATACAGAATACTTCGCCTTCACTGTAGGGATGCTTGAACGTTTTTAGTTCTCTTTCGTATTCGCGATATTGCTTCGACCATCGGATGGAATCGATAAACATCCATCATATGTATGTGAGCCTTATAAAAGTCTTATTGTTTCACTGAGGGACTGTAGATGCCTCTAATGACTTAGCTTTTTATAAAGCTTTGTCTAGTGACCGAGTTCAGGTTGAAGTCTTATTGCGTCGTCTTGGTCAACTGAACTGGGACAGAGTTTTTTATGGCCAACCTCCTGGTGGATCATTACACATGTACTGGGTAAGGCAATTCAGGTGTGCATTGCTGCATTACACGAGGTTGTGAGTGAGGTTATGTCCGTGAATGAACTATAAGCTAGTACTACATTTCTTCATCTTTTATATAGCTTAAAAAACTCAGTTCTCTAGTCATGTCCAGTTTATTTCTCGTCCTATGTCACTTTCTGGTCACTGCAAAAGAAGTTAGCCTCACATGGAAGTCAGCCTCTGTGGAGAGTAGACGTACTTTGCCATCACATGGATGTCACATGATTCGTAGCTTGCTACTTAATATCTGCGGTTGCTTATCGCATGGACACTAGTATTCGGAAGCTACGAAGTCACCGAAACCGTACTTGTTGTAACGCTATAGGCGTCAAATATCCAGAGTCGATTCTTTGGCTGAAATAAGTCTTCTCTACTACGAGTATATAAACCAGCTGCAGGCAGATCAAGTCCAAGGTCCCGACTCCCGATCACTGAATTTGATACTGAAGCGTGGAGGTCACGGTCCTCTCCGTGCTTGGATTGCTTCCGTTTCAATGCAACCGCACCTGCCTCTTTGTGGACACTCGAGGTCTGACTGTCCATTAATTTAATCACTGCTAAATTGCTAGTCCCCATACTCTGTACGGTACACTAGTACAGGTTTGGGCTTCACCTTGGAAGATTAATGTACTGCAATATAATTCATGACCAGTGAGTTGTGTCATGAGTGGGCAATGGGTACATGTAAATTAGATATTATTCTCTTCGTATCCTCTACTAAGCCGGTTTCAATCCATAGGAGTTGTAACATTCAACGTCTGACTGAAGGCAGACCCATTTAATAACAGATTTGAAGATTTTTCGGTGGATCCTGTACGGGAGTTAAGAAAGAGAGGATGGACCTGGGGAGTCGTCGCAGCACTTCACCGGTGGGCAAATTTAGGACACTCATGGGGTGTATGTGAACAGTCGGGCAAGGTTACTGGATGGGGACCAATCATTGTATTCTGAGGGCTTCGCTGATGTGCGGTGTTCGTTGTGTGTGGTGCGCAGTTGGAATTCCATGCGCGGTTCAGGGAAGCTAACGAGGAGAGGAGGGTGGGGCTACGTGCATTTGAGCTACTGAAGCCTTACTACGTAAGAAGATTGAAAGAAAGGAATACTTGTGCGTGTCGATATCGTTGTGAGATAGCGGAGCTACGGGTGGGGTGGAATAATATGCAAACTGCGACGAAAGGTATCCACGAGCGGCACTGCCAGTGCCCTTGCGACGTGTGCGAGAAGCCAGCAACGATGGAGGCCTCTGGAGTTGAGGGACCGACTGCATGCCATGCCGACTTGACACATTTCACGGGTTTGACGGATATGTGGATGAGTGTGGTCTGCCTGTTGCAAGAGGATGGGTGGCACAATCCGGACTGTATCAAGGGAGTGTGTGAGGTATGTGGCGTGGACATGCTCCAGTTATGTCCAAGGGAATCGGCTGAGAGTACTGATCTGATGGTACAGTGGCATAACTTCGAGATGGTCGTTCATGGGACCAATCGGGCAGGGAAGGAGAACAAGGTCCTACGTATGATGTACAAGACAACCGGGGCGCCACTCTTCCTGGATTATCTCAGGCCGAAGTTGAGGGCGTTTATTGTACACAACTACATAGCTAAGTGGCAAGCGGAACAGTACAAGATTTCAATTGATACCTTTCCCCCTGACTCTATTCTGTCTGCTGTTGATTTCGCAGAGAATTACACCTTTCAGCCTTATCAGGAGATTCAGTCCATGCACTGGCTCCAGCACCAGATAACGATCCTAGTGCATATTTGCTATCGATGGAATCCTGCTTATATTGCTGACCCAAGATCAGGTGCTTCGAAATTGCTCACGGAGTACCACTATTATATTAGTGATGGGGCAGACCATGATACCCTTTTCGTTCAGCACTGCTTCGCATTGCACTGGAAGCATATCACGGAAAGGGGGCTCAGACCGAATGAGCACATTGTATGGTCGGATGGTTGTGCGGCACAGTTTAAGTCCCGGAGATGCTGGTACCACGTCTCGAGGTATGGCCACTCTAAAATTAGCATATGACTTCTCCCTGCTGATCCTGATGGCTGTCGTACTGTATAGGTGCGAAGGGTCAGTTCATTTTCGACATTGACAGTCCGAATGGGGTTTCAGGTATCCGTCGACCACATTTATGCCAGAATTGCCGAATGGCTGTAGGATGGTCTGGTCATACTTTGGAAGTGGGCACGGTAAGGGTGTGCACGACGGGGCAGGAGCTATGCTGAAGTGTGCCATTCGAAATGAGGAAATGAATTTCGACTCCAGGACTAAGCTCCAGAGTGTAGCTGACGTGGTGAGTTTCTGCAACCGAAAGCAGCAGGAGGAGCATCGGGCATACGGAAATGTGCGAAGGACTCTGATCCGATATTTCCATTTAATAGATCCGAGTTCGGTTGATAGAAGTCGGGATTTGGACTGTCGTCGGATAGAGGGGACGAGATCAGTGCATTCTGTGTCCTCCGTGTCACCCAGGAACGTCACGTATTTGCACATTCGGCAGCTTGCATCCTTCTGCCTGGAATGTATGGACGACAACCCTATGTTGTGTGCGAAACAACAACACGTGAAGCACTGGGCTATGAAAGTGTTGCAGCCCCTGACTCCTACCCCAGTGAGTCACTTCCTCTTTCTTTTCGCATGCCTCCGTAATTCAGTAGTTACACAACAATGCTCTGCATTTCGCATTGTGATGCCCCTGTCTTGTAGTATCTCATATTCGTTGGGGCTGATGTGAGTCGCGACGTGTGGGTATTTGTTCTTGTTCGGAGGTCAACGGCAGCGGGACCCGTCTTCAAAGACTCTCGACAGATGAGGGAGGCACAGCCAGTGCCGCAGTCGATGGTCGGAATTGCGGTGCGGGAGAGGCGAGCACATCTGCGGAAGGGGAGACGTTTGCTGGAGTGGGCGAGGAGGCCTCTCATGTCAGAGAGGGGGAATTCAACGATGATCTCATTGACGAGGGCGAGGATGACACGGATCTCGATGATGAGGCGCAGAGAGTCGAGACGGGAGATACGTATGTTGTGTACACTGACCGGCCAGAGCACGGGGACAGATTCTTCTTGGTGCTTTGCGACATGCCCGTGCACAGGAACAGTAGGACGTTCACTGATGAATGGGGTTGCACATGGCCGACGGACACGATGTTGATTAGCGGAACTTATTATAGACGTCTTCCAAGTGTGGGCCGAGACGCAGGTTCGTACAGGTACGAGCTTCTCGAGGATGAGCCGAAGGCCTTTAACTACTCTCACCTCGTAGTGCAGTCAAGGGTGGAGCTCGTTCAATATAAGAGCAAGAAGATGAATCCCCGTTTCAAAATGAGCGCAGATACGAGGGAGGCAATACTGTCCAATGTGGAAGAACGGCAGGCATACAATGCACAGTGACTGGCAAGGACCCTGGGAAAGAGATCGTACCGTGAGGACGCTCAATACGGTCGATGAAGTTGTGCGACATGAGAGGGTCTGAGATACGACTGAGGGGCATGTCCAACTCAGCAGTTCTTGACACCACTGCGCTTGTGAGGAAGGCCTATTTAGAAGATGACTCTGTCGTCGAACGAGATTCTTTCGGCCTGTTCCACGCACGATGGTCGTCTACTGGTCGTTTACCCTGATTTCAGCAAGTCATGGCTGGAGCACGTAAGAGAGGTGTGTTTGCTTCCTTCTATTGTTGTCACCTGCGAGTTATCAGAAATCTGGAGGGCGCATACAACATCATAGTAGTAAATCCTAAACGAAATGCAACACGTGCTAACTATGGCTACAGGTATGGATATGTATCTCTTATTGAAGTTATTGGTGTTGTATGCAACTTTCTGTGGCTTGCCTACCTACCTCCATTCAAGTTATAAAGATCTTGTATCCCTTTGGCTTCTATTTTCCACACGATCTCTGCATGGTAATCATGTCAAGTGCGTTGGAATGTTCGTTTCTGGATGTGTTATAGTGGTTCCTAAGCAGTTACTACTTTATATGCTATGGTGGGAAAAGACGAGGGTTGTCTGAAGAGGAGCTTCGTCATCTTGAAAATGTGAGGATCTGTGCCCATGCTTTGTCCTATTTCATGTGTTGTTTTTTTGAGTATTTGACCTGTGTTGACTTGGACGTGCTAACTAGGGAATGCATTTGCAGGACGGAGACGTCAAGGACAAAGTCCTTCAGTCGAAGAGACTTCATGTTTCCAACCCTCTAGGTTGAGATGCTCAGACTGCCCTGTAAGTTTGGAATGGACTCTTTTACGTTCTGTTTATACTTTATTTTTTGAATTGTATTTTGCGCTCGATCTGAACAATTTTTTACTGATTGCGTAGACAAGGACAGATATCAGAAACTTCTATATGCACGACATCCGATGATGAAGTTTGCATGGACTACATAGTGTACATGCAGACACGGTATGTTATTATCCTACACTTGGCAGTTGGTCCTTGTCTTTATTTCCCAGAAGCCGTTGAAGGGAAGCTTGTTCCACGAGATGCAATTTGTGCGAGGTTTACTGGACTTGCACTCTACTCGCAGATCAGATCTCATTAATATACTGTTTGATTGGAGTGAGTAAATATTAGAGATAGAATGCTGACTTTGTGACTCAGCCGAACTCAAAATAGAGGAAAACTGGATGTTTCCAAATCAACTTGCCATCATCTATTAAATAGATGTGAATCAAAGAAAAGGTCGGAAGTCAGGGTTATAAGACTTTGTGCTCGCTGATCTCACCAAGTTCGCAGAGACTCCCAGGAATCCAGGGGCATTGGGTGGACGCATACAATGGTGCTGTAGCTGAGGTAGAGAAGGATTCGTATGGCAAGTCAACTGTGGATTCTATGATTCACACCGCTCAACAGGTTTGTTTCGGGAACGTCTTACTTTTGTTTTAGTGCTTTTATCTACATTTGAATGATAGATCCTGTCAATGTGATTTTCCTACTGAAAGTACACTGGCTATTCACTTAAATAATCGATAACTAATTCTGCCCTTTGTTCACCATTCGGTTATGATTTTGTAACCTCGTTCAGTCGTCACACTCAGTGGAGTGTGGTCTGTTTTTGAGTTCGTTCCCATTCATGTATGAAACCTGGCTGTATGTCCGAATTTTAGTTCACGTAACCATCAGCCAGCCCATTTTTCTCATAACGATCTACCTATTTTAAATTATTCATCTGTCTACTTGACGGGCTGAGCGTATTTTTGTCGTTGTACCTACATTGCTGGTATATAGAGATTACGGCTGCACAAATGAGGTTTTTTTGTGAATGAGTACAAACGACCTAAGATGTAAGTCTCGTCTGTTTACTATCTTTGAATCGAATATGGCTAATGCAGATGTGAGGCATCGCTCTGGTTGACTGTTCAATTTTAGTCTATACTTCGTGAAATTCATTCTGTGTATTTGCTCAGATACTGGCTGACCATAGTGAAGAAGGAAATGCCCTCTTTAGAGCACTAAAAAAAGGGAGACCAACGAATTTGCAAGCAGATTGTCTAACGAATACGTGGGTGGGCAAGCAAAGGTAAGCATCTGGAGAGGTCACATCCATTGATTCGCTATTATGAGTAATCTTCATCGTCGAAGTAATGGTGTTTGGACTGTGTCCAAAACTGTATATTGACCCGCATACTTTAAAAGGGCCTGGAGACTATAAGCTAATGCTTGCAGATATTATAACTTCTTAGTGTATGAACGGAGATTTACATTCTGGTGTGAACAGGTGGGCTTTTGTAGACCTCACAGCAGCACCATGAACTTGGGGTCCAACTGTTGGAGGAGAAGGCGTTCGTTTTAACGGAGCTTACCATCTGTGGACGAAAATTTTGGCCCCCATTCTGCGGAGAACGATTGTACTGCTAAATACATCCCACTTTTCTGTAGAAAATTTCTATTTTATGATGCGTGACTTGGCCACTTTAAGCAGTACGTAAATGTGTATTCTGTGGGTCCTCTATCTAATTGTAGAATTGTAGATTTCATTCTGTTTCAATCTCTTTAATCCAAAACATTGTGCTGAATTTGTAGGGGCATCAGAAGAAGAGGCGCATGAGGCGTTGAAGAAGATGGTTCAAGATCGGTTCATACTTTTCGAAGAAAAAGAGGTGGAATTTGAGTTCTGACATCCTTTAATTATGATTTGAATGGAGCACTGTACATGAAAATTATTCGTTAGGGGTCGGTGAGGCTACTAGGATCATCTCTTATTGAGTACAGCCTGAGGAACGTATCAAAATTTGGTACTTCTGGATAAAGGGTCTCAGAGTCCAAGGGCGCGTAAGGATTCTCCTTCTAGATTCTGCAATATCAATTACTGATGTTGTATGGGCGAGCCGCATGACCTCTTTTGCTAGATTGCTGTGGAGATGCATAGCGCGTCGTTTTGGGCCTACTGTATGGCCCTGCTACGTGTACTAATCCTACGGAAGACACTGACATCTTCTGTATTCATTTGAGTTTAGTTTCTTGCACTGGAATTAGCTCTGTAAAATGTGTTTCTATTTGCTGTCCTTTATAATGTAGCGGACCATGGATGAATAGCGGACCGTACTGAGGCTTACATGCAGAGAAGCGGATTTTGGTTCCAGAGCTTCGCGAAGGGATGAGCGATGTCAAAACAGAGTTGTCCTTATACAGTGACGAATTAACTGAAGAAACTCAGCGCGTGAAAGCGGTTGATGCATTGAAGCGGATTAAGGTCTGTGAACTTGTTCTTAGCGCCAGTTGTGGTATGTGTTTTTAAGTTACACATTTCAGATTCCTTTAAATATTAGCTCACTTTTCATCTATATCTTCCCTTCATACTCTGTGATTGTATGTTGTTGCTATATGCTTGAAACGTGTCCTTAAAATTTATCCACTGTCTAGCGACATATGAAATAGAAGCTTTCAACTAGATTTTTAGTATCTGACCGAGTATAGTTGTGATGATACTGAATCACCTAGTGACCTGCAGAAGCCTTAACCCTCAGTGGAGTTCATAGAATTCCTTTCTGGCACAGCTTGCTTCAACTTCCGCTGGATCCACGAAGCACCTCATCACGCCATCAACAGCTGATGCAGCATTTCATTACTACGAGAAGACTGTGTTTCAAATTTATGTTATAACTCAAGAGGTGACCCTCAAATTGTTTTCTCTGGAATTGTTTCTCAGCATTGATTGAGGGTAATGGATTCAAATAATGAACATCTTTCTATACTTTCCCCGGTTTCTTGTTCTTGGAGTTTAAAAGAACTTTTTGCACGTTGTCAATACGTTGAAAGATGTGTGTTTCCACCGATGATAATGCTGCTGGCGGGTGCACTGGATTGTCATGCCTGCGGGTGTTTCCTCAGATGATAGTGATGCTTGATCATGTTCTACATTTATGTCGCGCTTGTGGGTGGACATTGTCAGGTCGCAAAGCTGGTACTCTTGGGTAACTGGTTGGTTTTGGAGAATATATAAGTTGAAGAATCCAGCCCTGTTGCCAGTGGATGTTGAAGCTTTCACAGGGTCTCGAAAAGAATTGGTTGTACCTCCTCAGAAGGTTGCGTTTAGTGTAAAGAAGTAAGCGTGCAATTCTATGCTCGAGCTGATCTCTATAACCTTCTACACTTGAATTTATGTTTTCATATCGGCCATTGTCAAGGATTAGCTGCTTGACTAGGGCTTCATGTTCCTTACTGTTTGCTGTTTTGTTGATTTGTGGTTGTGGGGACACAGAGTAGTGCTTTCAGATGATCCCCCGCTGGCAATGGCATTTTCCGTCGCTGGACGTCCTGCCGCTGTCCCAGTCTTGTTAGTGAACGGAACTTATCGCTCTTCAAATCGTGTATATCTCGATTCGCGACTTCTTCAGGAGCAGTTGCAACGACTAAGTGGCTTTGGACCCCATTCGGGTGAGTCTATGAAAACTGCTCATGAATTATAAGTAACGATCACAATATTTATAATCTTGATATTCTACATTTGGTTTCAGTATTGTTGGCTTGTCAGTGTTAATAATTCAACGGATAGAAACGGACACTCGGTAAATGGTAAATACATGGGATTTTCAGTAAATAGGAATTAAATAGGTTGTCTGAATATGCGTCACTTTTTCCTTACATAGATGTGTCTCCTGTCTCCCTTAATTTTTGGCTCATTTTAGGTCAGAAAATTTTCATCTCCAAATGACGTGTATACCGTATCTCTGACCACTAGGGACCTCAGGTAAGGCTATTCGTTTGGGACCTCAGGTAAGGCTAGACGTTTAAGCTGGGATGAATTACAGTTATTCGTTGAATTGAAAGGCAAATGTCCCTATTTACGATTGTCTCAGTCGACCAATGAAGGCAGCAGTAGCAGCTGTAGGAGAGCATCTTCCAGGATTGGTCGAGACGCAGCTCACTTATAGTCATGCGCATCAGAATACTGCCCAGGTGTGTTGAAGTATTTCAGCCTTAATCACCGCAAGTGTTCTTTATTACCTTATTTCGGAAGTTGGTTCTGTATTAAGGAGCCGGAAATTTCGTTCATCTCATTCTGGTTCGGAATGAGGACTAGGTCTCAACCTGCTTAGCTAAAACTAGTGAGGGAAATTGTGGCACTGTTCAAGTCAGCTGGACACTTTTATAACTTCAGATTCCTCACATGCGTGTTGTCATATGGGTGCCTTGTAGGGAATTTTCCTCATTTGTGCTTTCGTATGCTCTCCATGCAGGATAGAAACTGTTTGGGGAGGCCTGCATATCCGAAGAGGAAAACAATGAAGCTTTCAAGTGCGTTGCTAAGCTTACGGCCGATCCCCAGCTTCAGAGCTCACGTTTGGCCTCTGTCACCCCATCAATGACTGCCCTTTTGGTTCACTGCCCTTTTCAGTTATGCCTCCACTTCCAGTTTACTGACGGGTGACTTATGTTTTCACTAGTAAGAGAGCTTTCTCCACTTACGAAATTACACCAGTTGTGTCAGAGTCGTTCACCAGCAGCGGGAAAGTGGAGTGGACACTTTCCTCGTACCTAGGTAAGTAAGTGAGTAGCGAATAAGTAAAGGTGCATGCCACGGACGTTGCCCACGTAATCGAAATTTGGGAGGACATGAGTACAGAGTTGTCATAATGGACGGACGGGCCAAAAAATTGTCGTGTAGTCACGTGACGAACGTGACGGACGGTTATCGGACGGGCTCCCGACCGCGAGCAAAATTACTGTCCTTACAGTTTACTACTGTTTACCATGGGTGGCGCCCGTCGTCGTGTCCGCGCGCGTCTTTGCGCCTGTTCGGGCCGGTCATATGTGGTTGTTCGCGACCGTCGTCAGTCTCGCTCGCGCGCGGTGATCGCGCCCGATTACCCTCGCCCGATCAGGGTCGCCCGCGCCCGTCGCGCGCTTGCTGTGATCGCGCCCGTCGTCTGTCTCGCGCGCGCACAGTAATCGCGCCCGATTACCCTCGCCCGATTACGGTCGCGCGCGCCCGAATCTTAGGAATAACGTGCTCGCGCCCGTAGCAGCGTGCGCGCGCCCAACCTGCTCGCGCCCACACTGTCGGCCCCGTGAGTATAAATTGCCACCCTCCTCCACTGATTTCGCACCTCCCCACTTTGTGCATTTTGCCTTCAACAGCCCAAGGGTAGCTGATTGCTTAGTGCTACGGTGGGTTTCTCAACATTCGCTGTACCGTCCAACATGAATTCCAACGCCTGCAATTGCCAACAAATCAAGTCCATTATGAGTTTAACGAATGGTGCCACTCCACCGGGCACTGCACAGCGAACGGATACAGTTATTTGGTCAAAGCTGGAGCGACTCCGTCAACTGATTGAGTTCTTCGAGGATTGGATCTCTCGCCGTGACAAATTGGTGGCCTACGCTGAGAATGGACGCCCTCTGCCTCCAACCACTGAAGAGTAGTTGGCAACCCAAGCGACTGTCGAAGAACTTGACTGTGAGAATGGCGATCTCATCAAAGAACTGAAGAAGGAGATGGCAATACTTTGTGTCCCAAATATTGTCTCTAGTGCTCAAACGAACCATTTCGAGACGCACTTGAAAGACCTAGAAGACCAGTACCTAGAGTGCATGGCACTGTAATCGACATTACAATGAAGTGATACATTTTCAAAATAAATAAAGTATTTTTTTTTAACTCTGAATTTGCAAGTTCTCTTTGGTTACTCCGATTTTTAACAGTGATCTAGTTTGTGGTGGCGCCCGTCCTGGTCCAGTGCTCGCGCCCGTCCATCCAGCGTTGGCGCCCGACGATCGCGCCCGTGCAATTCGGATCGCGCCCGAATAATATCCGCGCGCCCGCGTCGACGTCCGCGCGCGCGCCCCTTCGGTACCCGGACGACGCCCGAGCGCGCCCGACGAAGACCGGGTCGGTACCCGCTCGCGCGCAGTAAAACCCGCTCGCGCCCGTCATATACCCGCCACTGAACCGCTCGCGCCCGTTGATATCCGCGCGGGCGCGGACGGATACACGGCCGAAACCCCGCCGTCGGTGCCCGCGCGCGCCCGTCGGGTTTCCGCTCGCGCCCGTAGCAGGTTGTTTGCGCCCGTTCCCTGGCGCCCGTGAGTATAAAAGGGCGATTTCCCACCTCATTTTGCACTCCCCCCCCTTTGAGCACCTTGCCTTCAACAGCCCCCGGTAGCTGATTGCGAGGTACTCAGGTGGGTCCCAGCACTCTGACACGTGTCTTTGTTTTTGTTCTCCAGAACTCTATGGTGTCTGTGTATTACATTTGAGAATTTTGTAAATGTTTATAATTTGTAAATGTGATTGAGGTTCTTGGGTAGTCGTAGGCTTTTAATTTTGCACTTTTGGAAGACTTCGAAGAACGATCTACCTCGAGCAGATATGGACCGGCAAGAACCAAATCAGCCCACGGCGGCAGAGCAGAGGAAAAAGCAAAAGGATGCGGGACGGGCCAGGCATGGAAACCTCCAACATAAGAGGGTCCACGTCTTATTGAATCCAGCAAAGCTGGCATTCAGAGGGTGGGAAGCTGCACCGCAACCGTGGACTCTAGCAACGTGTGAACAATTCATTGAATGGTGCCACATTGGGAAGTTATTCCCGTTGCACCGTCATAATAACAATCGTCAATCAAACAAGGCGAACATGAAATATTGCAAGAACCGTCAGTTCAGGAGGCGGTGTTTCGAGGTATACCAGGTCCTATACAACCAGGCGATGAACGATAGAAATGAGGTTCCGCTCTTTATTTGTAGAATGGTATATGCCGAGGTAGTGCTTCATAGGCAGGTGGATTGGAGGACCATACGGTTGACTCCTAGCGTCCAACGGCGTCCACATGAGATGGCGATACCTACAGGGGTCCTAAGATTTCCAGGTGTGGAATGGGCATACTTGGATGATCCTGAGGATCAAGCGCCTGTTGAATGGAGTGACTCAGGGGAGGATAATGATTCTGATGGTACGGTAGACCGTCCCCCTCAGTCACAAACAAGAGCAGCGACTAGTGCTAGAATCACACGGTTAAAAAAGAAGGATCCTGTGCTAGCTGCCTGTTTGTCGACGAGGAATCGTGCACCGCCTGCAAATCCTACTGGACCGGGTATTCCTCATCAGGCTCCTCCAGCAATCGTTGGGGGCCCGAGCAATGTTGATGTTGCTCCTCCTATATTAGTTCCACAGACTGCGGGCCTGAGCAATGTTGATGTAGCTTCTCATGTACTGAATCCACAGATTGCGGGCCCGAGCAATGTAATGGAAGATGATGACACTGGGTTTGCAGATGAGTTGGAGGCTACAATAGCCGCCGCTGATGCCCAGGGCCTGCAAGGCGATGCATTGCAGAAGGAGCTGGAAGGAAAAAATGCAATAATTTCTGAGATGGAGAAGACTATCCAGAACTTGTACGAAGAAGCTGATAGGATGAATGAGATTATACGGAAGCAGAATGAAGAGATTTCGCAACTTAGATCAGCGAAGACTCCGACTTACGTATCCGAGGCAAGCCAAGCTCCAATCCCTGGTAGCCCTGGAATGAACGAGGAAGACGTGAATGCCATCATTGAATCGGCCACGCACGGTCTCCTGGAAGATACCCCGGTCCGAGTTCCCCGTAAGCCAATCACTCCATTTGCGTCATCAAGTCAAGTGATGCACCCCCCTCAGCGGCAAATCATGTTCGTGGATTCTCAAGAGACGGAGGACTTTTTGGGATTTCAACAGCCATCGGTACCCACTGTCTCCGAATTGCAAGCTACCAACGGGATGCTCAGAAAGTATCTGATCGAGATGAGCAGACAGTACTACCAATGGAAGATTGCATGCATCATGAACGTCGACCGTTTCAGACAGATGCACGATGAGTTCAAGAGGATTGACTGCGACTACCTCCAGCTTAACTCCAAGAGAGATTTCGGACTTACCTCGTGGGCAGATCCAGATGAAATGTTCCCTGACGGCATACCGATGATTGGTAAAGCAATAGATTGGACGCAGTTGGAGTGGGAGTACAAGACCGCCATATCCAATGAGAAGATCCCTAAAAATACAAAGCCAGGATTGCTCTGGCCCAATCCAGCGAAGTATGTGTTGGATGGAACCAAGTGTGCAATTTGTACCAATCTATTTGGGCCAGAGGGGGGCTGGTCATTGGGATCCTGTCAATGCATGTATCATCCACAATGCTTGATTTCCCATGCCTTGATACGTCGGCGGTGTGCAGTATGTAAGGCGCCCTTACACAAGCGTTTTTATGAGCAATTCGGCCTAGTGAATTGGATGCCACCGCATTGGGAGCAAAATGAGGAAAATACTCCTAACTTTCCGGACAAGTGGGGTGAAGACTTGATTTGGGATTGGCTTATGGGAATGCACCAGTCCTATGTTAAACAAATGAGCGATCAGTGGAGGTGGGACCAGAAACCTGCGGAGATTGTACGGATCTGCCACGAATTCATCAAGGGCGGGACGGAGGAGGAACTCGAGGGAAGGAGGAATTTCTTCTACCAAGTGCTACATGGGTATTGGGATATTCAAACTCGTACATTCCAGTACGGCCCCCATCCTCTTGGATTTAAGTGGAATTCCAAAGGGAACTTGGTTGCGGATTAGATCAAGGAGTTACGCGACATGACTGCAGAGGATTTGCGGATCGCTGAGGAAGTAGAAACCGCGGAATCTGAATGGGATATATTGTTCAAGAATCAAGCCGTGGATTTCCTATGTGCGGAAGTGGCTTCGGATGTCGTAACAGTGCTCCGTCGGATGCGCAACAACAACTTCATGGAAGCAATGCTTGGAGGAGATGGCATAGCGAAGAGAACCCGTTCTGCCAAGCAGAAACTCATCGCCAACGATGGGACAGAAAGTAGTGCAGCAGGTACCTCTCGTGCTCGACACGATGAGGGTGGATCGAGTTCCTCTGCACCGGGTACGTGACGTCGTGGAGATCCATGAGTGAAGTCCACATTCTGTAAAAAGATATCGGAATATAATACATGTAGATGGCATAGGAGTATGGATAGGTTTGGGATTACATTCACATGTTTAATGTTTGTTAAACTCAAACAATGGATGATAATTTGCTTTTGTAAATCATTGTCGTGATTCTCAAGACGATTTTATTCTCCCTACATAATACATTGGCCTCCCTTTTTTTGATTGCCAATCATGTTATTCATTCCGCCCGTTGTCTCATCTCCTTCCATTGTATGATAAGTGTATAAATATCTCTGTTGCACACCAAAATGTTTAATATGGTCAGTGGATTTAAGTCACGGTAAGAGAACTTAAGTTATTGTAAGTGTATTTAACTTATGGACTGAATTTTATGTTACGTGGATTTGAACTCTGATCCCGCCCGCATGCTCGCGCGCGTTTGCACGCGCCCGTAGTGTGCGTACCCGCGCGCGCGCAAACCTGCCCCAGCGAGAGTAAACCCAGGATTACGCCCGTACGCGCGCGCGCGCGCGAACTGCTCGCGCCCGTCGCACCAACAGCGCGCGAACGGATACTGAAATGTGGAACACCCGACGGTGTCTCTGTCGTTCCGCTTGCGCTCGATTTCGCACGCGCCCGCCCGATTTCGCACGCGCACGAGCACTACAACCCGAGTGAGGGACTAATGTCTCTCCCCAAACCCTCTTTTCCATTTGCACGCGCCCGCATCCGCGCGCGCGTCCAGATCGCGCCCGTCAAACCAACCCCGCGCGCACGGTCGCCTGATTCTGAAACTCTTCCTTCCCCCACAATGTCTCCCGTGTTCCGCTCGCGCCCGATTTCGCGCGCGCCCGATTGCGCGCGCCAGTCAATACTCGCGCGCGAGCACTGCAACCATATCATAGAACTAATTTCTCCCCCCGAACTCCCTCGTTCCATTTGCACGCGCCCGCACGCGCTCGCGCCCATCAATGCGGGCGCCCGTTTTGCACGCGCCCGATCACTCCAACAACATCACTCAAATAAATTTTATGATTCCACCACTCTCCCATCCTATCCCCTTGTTTTTATTTAATATTCCCACACTCTCTAAATTTATAATTTTTTTTTTCCGCCTTCGTTGAACACTACGCTTTTATTTAATTCCTTCTCTCATTTCGTTTGTTCAATTTTATAATTCCACCTCTCCCCTATCCTCCCGCCTTAATTTTATTCAATACTCCTACGCTCTTTAATTTTTATTTATTTATTTTTTTTTTTTCCCCCTTCGTTGAACACTACGCTTGTATTTAATTCCTTCTCTCATTTCGTTTGTTCATTTTTATAATTCCACCTCTCCCCTATCCTCCCGCCTTATTTTTATTCAATACCCCTACGCTCTTTAATTCTTTTTTTTTTTTTTTTTTTTCCTCCTTCGTTGAACACTACGCTTGTATTTAATTCCTTCTCTCATTTCATTTGTTCATTTTTATAATTCCACCTCTCCCCTATCCTCCCGCCTTATTTTTATTCAATACTCCTACGCTCTTTAATTTTTTTATTTTTTTTTCCCCCTTCGTTGAACACTACGCTTGTATTTAATTCCTTCTCTCATTTCGTTTGTTCATTTTTATAATTCCACCTCTCCCCTATCCTCCCGCCTTATTTTTATTCAATACTCCTACGCTCTTTAATTTTTAATTTTTTATTTTTTTCCCCCTTCGTTGAACACTACGCTTGTATTTAATTCCTTCTCTCATTTCGTTTGTTCATTTTTATAATTCCACCTCTCCCCTATCCTCCCGCCTTATTTTTATTCAATACTCCTACGCTCTTTAATTCTTTTTTTTTTTTTTTTTTCCCCCTTCGTTGAACACTACGCTTGTATTTAATTCCTTCTCTCATTTCGTTTGTTCATTTTTATAATTCCACCTCTCCCCCATCCTCCCGCCTTATTTTTATTCAATACGCCTATGCTCTTTAATTTGTTTTTTTATTTATTTCTTCATTTTATAAATTCGAATGCCTATTCGTTTACTTTATTTATTTATTTATTTTTTTCTTTTGGGTACTCCAATCTCCCATACTAATGTGTGGTATTTCAGTAAAGTCCATTCTCTCCCTTAAGATTTTTTTTTTTTTTTTTTTTTTTTGAACTTACGACTTTTAAACTTCATTTCGCGCGCCCTGTTGGATCGCGCGCGTCCGAGCGCGCCTGCAGGCGCCCGCGCGATCGCGTCCGCAGTCGACCCATTCAACCTGCCCACTTGCACGCCTGCTTGTTCGACGCGCGCGCGCGACCTCCCCGACCTGCGCTCGCCCTGCTCGCGCCCACCCGTCCGCGCGCGCCTGCTCGCGCCCCACGCCGCCTGCGCGCGCGCGCTCGGGGTTTCAACTGGATTAACGCAGTAACTAGTAAAATTTATCCCATATTTTAAGTTAACACTGCCTGAGGTTAGCTTAAAACAACTTACCTTCCAGTGGGAGGGCAGAAACATGAAGGGCGAGATGACAGCCTGCTCCAGTTCTTAGACATGTGTGAATGGGATGGGTAGTCCTCCCGCACTCTCATGTTTCTCAATCTTTTCACTTAAATAGGATTCCTTTTTATGTAGATGTGCACTTGTATGTAGTTTACACACTTTAATTTATTTAAATTTTATTCATTTTTCCCTCTCGTTGTTACTTCTTCTCATTGAAATGAGGTGGCCAAATCGATCTCGGCCGTTCGATCGCGCCCGCTCCCGACCGCCCGTGCGCGCCCGCGCCTGCATTCGCCCGCCGCTCTCCGCCCGCGCCCGCCCGCTTCGCGATCCAGCGCTCGCGCCCGCATGCGCCCGCCCCCGCCCGTCTTCCACCGCGCGCGCTATCCGCCACGCGGCCTGCAATCGCGCGCACCCACCTACGCCTGCCCGTTCGCGTCGGAGCGCGCCCGATCTTCTGGTGCGCGCGCGCCCGTTCGGTCGCGCCCGTCCGGACAGTACTCGCCCGGTCGAGGGCGGCAGTATATAAACTGCCCCTTGATTTGACATCCACCTTACCTCCTTGCGTGCTTCATGTCCTGGGTCTCCTTGAGGGCTCCTTGCTTGAAACTGTTAGCTTGGAGAGACACTTGGTTTGGGTGGGGGGAATGTAAAAATTCTTCTCTCCATAAA
The DNA here is from genome assembly GCA_014871385.1 of Ceratodon purpureus. Taxonomy (NCBI): domain Eukaryota; kingdom Viridiplantae; phylum Streptophyta; class Bryopsida; order Pseudoditrichales; family Ditrichaceae; genus Ceratodon; species Ceratodon purpureus. The sequence continues at coordinate 103,884,173 of CM026426.1, forward strand.
TCAATGTGTCAAGCACTTTTCAGACACACTAAGTTATTCAGATAATAATCTCATGGTACTACTGGTCCTTTTAGTCCCGATACTTCCCTAATCATTCACTATGGATCCGGATGAAGCGGTTGAACCGGTTGAAGTGGTTGCTCCGGCTAGAGCCATTCCAAGACTCGGTACGAGAGAGTGGGCACCATGGTTTTCGGTCAAGCTCCAGGAAGGGTCACTGTCACATAAGGTAGCCCAATGTGTGTATTGCAGGACCAAGTTTTCGTACGTGAAGTCTAGGTGCTTTCAGCATTATGGTTGGGACCAGTCCAATCTCTCGAGGGTTTGCCAAAAGGCACCTACCGTAGTGAAGAGGAAGTTTCAGTTTTGCGCTGGAAAGGTTCCCGGCCCTTTGACACAGGAGGAGATGGATGGTATGAGGCCAACGTACCCTGCGTCAGTTCAACGTGGGTGTTCCAGTGCTTCCACACTCGGCACTCTGTACGGTGGATCCGAACCCTCGTATAATGATACCGAAGAGGACCGAAATGTCTCCAGTGCTGCACCTAGTAGGGCCGGTTCGAATACCACTAGGAGCTTGCGGCAACAGGACATGAGTGAAGCACTCCAGATCGCCAAGCGGAAGGAGCTGGACATGTTGTGGTCATCCTTCTTTTACGAAGCCAACGTCGCATTCAACGTGGCCAAGCACCCAGCATTTATTAAGGCGGTGAGCACAACCGCGGCTGCCGGATTTAACTACGGTCCTCCTTCCTATGACGCGATGCGAACAACGCACATCAAGGAAAAAAAGAAGTTGATCAAGGCAAAGATTGATGAACGTACGAAAACCTCGACCGAGTTATACGGGGCTACCATATGCTCCGATGGTTGGGATAATGTGAATCGCCGACCGTTGATGAATGTCATGCTAGTATGTCCGGCAGGCGATGTATTTCTTGGGTCTGTTGATACGACTGACGAGAAGAAGTCAATGGGATATATTGCCGGGGAGATGAAGAAATATATTCGAGAAATTGGCCCTCAGAATGTTGTCCAGATTTGCACGGACAATGCAGCCAACATGCTTGGCGCCATGGATAATATCCTAGAGGAGTTTCCTCACATGTACAAGCAGGGCTGTTGTGCCCATATTCTAGATCTTCTTATGGAGGACTGGGGCAAGGAAGTCTTTGTGAAGGATTTGGTCGCCAAGGCTAAACACGTGTGTCATTACATTCGGAGACATCATGTTCCCATGGCCCTTTTCCGCAAATTTGAACCGAAGTTGTCATTGGTGGTTCCCGCTGAAACCAGATTTGCTTGTAACTATCTGATGATAGCGTGCCTTATGGAGGTTAAATTTGCTTTGGAGCAAGTGGTCATGGCACCGGAGTGGTTCGATTATGTCGACGGTTTATTCAACCAAACCGAGGGGGTGCGTAATCATGCACGCGCAAGCATAGTGCGTCAAACAATTCGTGATGATGGGTTCTGGCATCAGTGTGACAACTTCACGCACCTAGTGAAACCAGCCCTAGTAGCTCTCAGAACCTTCGATGGAAGCCAGCCGGCAATGGGCAAGGCATGGATTACAATGAGCAACCTAAAGGATCACGTGTACAATCTCCAAGGATCCCCTTGCTTTTTCCCACCTATCATGGCAACAAGGATGGAGCTGCGGTTCGACTGTAGATGGGACATGATGCATACCGATCTTCATTATGCCGCGGCGCTCTTGAACCCTTGGGTTAGAACGCATAAGGGCTTACAAGTCATAGGAGAAGCGAAGGCGGCTCTCAATCGGGTGTTTCGTCAGGTGGGTGGCCAAATGGGAATTCCATTTGGCGATCTTATGAAAGAGATGATCGAGTTCGACGAGGGACGTGGCCCTTACAGCCCCGAAGTGACCATCGATATCAGAGGTTTGAATCTGGAACCCCATCAATGGTGGTAGAGGATTGGAGGGGGACCATTGGCAGTCATTGCGAAGCGCATTTTATCTCAGGTCTGCTCCGCCTCATCGTGTGAACGGAATTGATGACCATATTCGTTATTTTGAGACAATTCCAGAACTTTGAGACTTATTGCCTACAATTTCAGCAATTGTTTTTAGACAGTTTGAACTTTTTTTTGACTTTCTAATTATAGATTATCCTCGACTCGAGGATAATCTTCCCATATATAGTCAAAAAGTTTTTGACAAATATAGAATCAATCAAGAAATCAATGAAAAAGCTATAGTCAAGCATTAAATTGAGACTTTGAAAAGTCTCGATATAACGAATATGGTGTTATTGGAGCATGTATTCGTTTGTCCACAACAAGGTACGCAACCGCCTGGGGTTGGAGAAGTCTGAGGCTTTGGTGTATATTTATACGAATAGCAGACTCCTCCGCGAACGCCCAAAGCCCAACCCCCTCAGATGGTACGAGAACAATGCATGGTCAGAGGAGTCAGATCCGGAGAGAGATCCAAGCGAAGAAGAAGGAGATGACGACGATCATTACATACCAGTTGACCACGCAGGCAGTGGGGATGATGATGTCTGGGGACATGATAACGTCGACGTTAACACGAATGGGCAAAACGACGGTAATGGCAACGGACGCGGTGACCCTAACCGCAACAATCCGCGTGACCGCAACAACCACGATGATAACGGTGATGCGTACGACTTCAACAATGAACCAGAATATAACCAGGGAAACCCGGACATGAACATCTATGGAGACGAATTACCCACACTCCCGGTATTTGATGAAGCGGCTAATGCAGAAGGAAGAGGCGCTCGTGACGAAAGAGATGCTATTCCAGTCCAAATCAATCCCAAGAACAATGACGGGGTTGCAGATGATTCATCCAGCGAGGACCATCTTGGCAACGATATCCATGCTGGCGATGATGACGAGGACACTGACGAAGGGGGTGATGGAAGTCATGGACGGGCTGTAGATGGACCTCATTGGACCGGCCTCGTTAGTCGGGAGGGCAACTGGGGAACCGTTCCGGCACAAGGCGACTCATGCTTGCTTCAAGAGATTCCTCCTGCTCACGAGAGAAGGACCGTGCACGCAATCCCCGCACAGACTGTGCCTCCATCGCAACCCACTGGTAGGGGGGGTATCGAACCAGATACAATCATGGATGGAGGCCTGACTCGGAGGCCCACAAGTTCAATGGGCGCAAAAATAGCTCGACTCCTTAGATCATCAGCAGCGGCGAGGCCTCCACTCAATCGAGCTGGTGGTAGTCGGCGTGGTGCCTCCACCGCCAAGCTAGTCCCCGTGGCGCCAGCTATAGACGACGCCGTACAGAATGTGGCCCAACGTGGTGCAAAGAAGTCCATAGACAAGGTTGTTAGGAAACCACCATCACAAGAACCCCGCGGAGGAACACGAAAGTCAAGCAAAAGAACTGGACCTGATCCCCTTCCATTCTATACAGGGTACACTGAAGGGGGGCCTTCTTCTGGAACTGGGGTTGTTCGCACACGCATAATCAGTGAGGATGGCATCACAGCCATCGGTAATTCCGGAAAGGAGAGGCCTATGAAGCGCCTAGTAAGTGCCAGAGATTGCTATACGGGTGAAGTTTCCATGCAAGTGCGCAATATTACATCGGAGGTGGAAGGAGAAGTACAAGCTCCAGTGGTCGGAGCTCCTGAGGATGAAGGTGACAACGAGCACTCAGAGGAGGAGGACCCGGATTGCGATGAGGCGCCAGATGACGAAGATGTGATAATCCGGCATGAATTAGGGCCCACTGTGGCTTGGAAAAGACAATCTTCACGCAAGAAGAAGCCCCGCAAAGCAAGGAGAGTCTAGACTGTGGTCACCTTTTTAGCGCATGAAGTAGCAGTAAATCTAAACATACAATCTACCGGCTAAAAACCAAAAAAAATACTATGTTATTCTTAATGTTTTTTTTTTTTTTTTTTGAAAGCACCTTCTTATTACGTAGACTTATAATGTTACTTAGAGTCAACCTAGTTCATTATCTCACACTCGAAGGAATTGTATGGTTGTGCTCTGTATTATTTTTTGTGCGCTAAATGCGGTTAATATATCTCCATCGAGTAAATTTGCAGTGAATTTTTTTGGTATTCTGTTCAATATACGAGTATACCGTAACCGAACCTGCACAGTGTATGTAACGCTGCATATCCGGGTGCGTGCACGGGGACGGGCGCGTACAGGAAGGCGGGCGAGTGCATGGAGTCGGGCGCGTGCGTGGGGACAGGCGCGTGCACGGTCACGGGCGCGTAAAGCGTGCTCGCGCGTACAGATAACCGGCGCGCGCAGGGGTACGGGCGCGAGCACGCGGGCACGGGCGCCTGCGGCGTCGAGCGCGCACGTGGGCACGGGCGCGCACACGCGGGCACGGGCGCGGGTAGTCCCCCTTGCGAACGCGGTGGACGGGCGCGTGCAGACGCGCGCATGCGGACGGGCGCGTGTGGAGGCCCTGTGCGCGCGCGTGTACGCGCTTACGGGCGCGAACAGCCGAGGGGAGCATAAAAGGCGCCCCTTAACCCTTATTTTCTACTTTTCAAAGTCTCCTCTTCCAGGTGGCTCCTTGTCCTAGCCCGTGACTCCACGTGCTCTGCTTGGAACTGCAGGAAGTGGGAGCAACCAGATTGGGTGGGGGGGATCTTTTGTTTTTTTTTTAGTGTGTCCAGTTCATTATTCCAACTATGTCGGTCTCTCGCGGATCCGGGAAACGCCCTGCCTACGTAGATCTTGATGCTCCTGTAGAGGATGTGATGGCAACCGTCACAGCACCGACCGTTACAGGCTCAAACCCGTCATCAAGCTCATCGGGAAAGAAGAACCGGAAGTCGGCGAGTGAGAGGGACCCGGACTACCCACCTCATCGGTACCAGGAATTTGTTAGAGAGCTAGCATTGGAGTGGTACGGATGTCGGAAACGGGAGATGATTACCCGTACATACGTTGAGAAGGGGGAGACCGGAATTAAGGACTTGAAGACCCATTTGGAAGAGTATTTGTGGAAGAAGCTGGACAATTCCGAGAGATATAATGATTGTATTCATTACTTTCATTTCCCTAAGTGGATGGAGCAACAAATAACAACAAACACTACGAACATTGTGCATGTCTTTGAATGTGTCAACAAGGAGCCGAAGGAGGGCTACTCGCGGGCGCAGAAGGAGGAGATAGAGAAGCTCAAATATGTCCAGGATTCGTGCGCGAGATTCTCGAATAATAAGACGAGGGCGAGGCCATGGCTTGAAGCTGGACTAAAAAGCGCAATGGAGAAGTACTTGTGGGGAGCAGTGGTTGGAGTTCCAAGAGGGGTCAAGTTGGTTCCGCTGTTAGGCACAAAGGAAGGCGGTTATGGTAAAGTCCAAAAATTACGTATTGTTGGCATGCAAACCATACCTGAGACTTGTGTCTTTGCGAGGAAGACGTCCAAGGCTCCTGACGAAACGCAGCAGCGGTACGAGACATCAATAGAAGCCATGGTTTGCAGGATTGACCATCCCGGCGTTATTAAGTTTTTTGCGGTCAATGACTGGACGATGGAAGCCTACACGCTTTGGTGGAATGGGGATTGCCTGCAGAATTTTCTGCACAAGTTCAATTCAAATATCGGTGAGGGTACTCAGAACCGTAACATCCACAAGCAAACCGATATGCCCATGGAAACACGTGACCGTGTTAAGGCCTTCCGCACCCATAGGGCCAAGCTAGCTTGGGCACTCATCTATATTATGGACCGGGTCCATAAGGGGTATTTGCAGCATAATGACATCTCCCCGGGAAACGTCTTGCTTCACTTCCCAGAGGATAAAGTGAGCGAAGTTTACATTGGAGTATGCGACTGGGGCCTTGCAAGTCGGGTGTGTGAGACAACTCCTTCAAGGTACGGTTACCCAAGTGATGAGGCGCGTACGGCAGCCTTCAAGGAACGTGGTAGTTTTGTGGCTCCGGAGTTGTGGTACACTTATGGTAAGCCAAATTCGGAGACCTCATATGAAACTGTAAGGAGGAGACATCTATATACGCAGGCTGCCGATGCGTACTCGGTTGGAGTGGTAGCAAATATGATTTGGAAGGACGAGGACGACTTTGACCTTTTCAAGGATACAGCGGGGAAGGCTAGATTTGCAGTGGCGTTGAAGGAGCTCACAAATCCCGATCCCAAGAGCCGCTCCACCTTACGTTTGGTCCACGCTACTCTAACAGCCCCTCCCTACAATTTCCAAATCCCAGAGTGTTGTTATCGCAAACATATTTAGAAGTAGGCAAGTAGTGACAACAATGTGATATTCTCAGTTCTCCATAAGAGGGGACATTTTTTGTAAGTGGTTTACTGCCACAATTTTGCAAAACTTTTCAATAAACATTGCACTTCCCAATTGCCCTCTTCTGAAATACATGCCCTCTCTTGTCATTTATGATTTTGCCCGATGTCGCTCTTTCCCTACTAACCTGCAGCGCACTCGCCCGAATGCACGCGCCCGATCCAGGCTCGCGCCCACATGACCGCGCCCGATAAGTGTGCTCGCGACCGTCAACTGGATCGCGCCCGCAGCGACGCTCGCGCCCGTTCGCACGCGCACGCGCGCGGCCGGAACGACGCACGCGCCCTCGCTCTCGCGCACTCCAGCGCGCGCCCGTGACATCGCGTTCGCGCGGACGCTCGCGCCCGTCGTCTTGCTCGCGCCCACCCGCTCGCGCCCGTAATCGCGCTCGCGCCCGCACTAATTCAGCGCTAGGTAAATTTGTTTTACCCTTACCGTGAGTCAACTGGTCAACGCCCTTATGTGACGGACACGGGGGTCTGTCTTGTCACCATGACGGACTAACGGACTAACGGACGGTCGGTCCATTATGACAACCATGCATGAGTAAGTGAACTCAGAAGTGCAAATGCAGGCCGCAGTTAGTGGTCACGAAGTCCACCCGTGGAAACACAATATTGAATCAAAGTTATGTCAGTGGAGGGTGTTCCGACAAGTGATTGCGATATTTCAAGTACTGTGTGAAGAGTCCTGCCAAGTGTCAAGTGATATGTCAAGTGAAATGTCAAGTGATATGTCAAGTGATATGTCAAGTGATATGTCAAGTGATATGTCAAGTGATATGTCAAGTGATATGTCAAGTGATATGTCAACTGATAGGTCAAGTGTCAGTGGAGGGCGCTCTCACAAGTGTTCAGCCAAGTGTCAACTGATATGTCAGTGTTCTGTCAAGTGATTGTGATATGTCAAGTACTCTGTGAAGAGTTCTGTCAAGTGTCAAGCGCTATGTCAAGTGATATGTCAAGTGTCAAGTGATATGTCAAGTGATATGTACCAAAGTCACTGGAGGCTGTTCTGTCAAAGTAATCAGTCAAGTGATATGTCAAGTGACACTAAGGGGTGTTCTGTCAAGTGTTCAGGACAAAGTGTAAATATTTTTCCTTTTATTGTATTATTTCCTTTTATCTCAAACAGTTTTGCATTTGCCTCATACATGTGTTGGAGACTTCTACAGGGTTGAACAGTCTCAATGCGAAGCTTTTTACATCTAACATTCCTTCTGTAAGTGCTGCTAGTCATGTGAAACAGGTTACAAATGAGGTATGATGGTGTATGAGGACCACTGCCCAGGATATGACGGTGGCAATAGAACATCACGACATCATGGAATTGAGTGGTTTCAAGAGACCGTATGGGTGCCATCACTTCATCACTTCGTGGAGGTGACGCGGGTTGGATTGTCTGGATGGGCTGCCGAGATGATTGTTCGTGGTTGAGGTGGCCGGCACCCTTTGAGACGTTGCGGCTGAGTGGACGGGTTAGGATGGAGTGGAGAAACCACGACTATGACAGTCAGGTGACCAGCTAACCCTAATTTCCCCTCCCTCCAGACACCATGTCTTCCCCAATTTCGGCATTGTCCACTACTCTCCAGGCATCCGTGGAGAGAAGGTGCTCCGGGTTAGAAGGCACGTCCTCTTGATTTTGGGGGTACTTTTGGTTCAAGTTGTAGTAGGGTAATTGTGGTTGAAGTGGTAGTGGGATTGTAGGCATTGCATCCCTGGTCTTTCAGTGCTTGTTCGTGCTTGTTGTGCGAGATTTTCATTTTGCACGAGAGGAACCTTCCAGTCGTTCTGAAAATACATTGTATGGACGTTCGTGATACTCGTCGGGTTTTTCTCCTGATAAAGTTCTCTGTTTGTGACGGCGCAGACCGGAGATCTTGCAGCTGAAGCTGTCTTTATTCAGTGCAGAATTGGCAACTTCAACTTATCTGCTGCTGCTGCGCGTCGTTGAGGGACCACGCCGTCGCTCTCGTCTTACTGTCTTGTCTTCGAGCTGCGGAGCCCGATTCGGAGAGGTAGCACAATTGCCGCTCTGTACTAACTTGTTCACACTTGCGATATTCAATCAATTCGGGTTCACTGAATTTCTTCTCCACGGATTATAGGATTCGGGATTGATGAGAGAGGGAAGGCCTAGCTTAGTTTGCTTAGGAAATGCAGGGTTGGTGCTGGTCGAGGGTTCAATGTTTTCAATCGTTGCGAAGGATCCCAGCTTCCCTGATTTTTAGGGTTTCGGATCTCAGTGCTCTAGCTTATTGAAATCTCAAATGCTTCATGCCTAATTAAAGTATTTCTTCTATAATCTCGGATTTCAGTGTCAAGGAGCTCACTGTTGTTATTAGTGAGTACTGAAGACTCTCTAAATTCAATCAGACCGAGGCAGTGATCACAGCGTTTAGGGTTTCCTGAACGGTTTTCAGTTTTTGTGTGGTCCATGTGGCATTCCAGTGCTTGTTGAAGTTGTAGTAGGGTTTCTCTTACTAATTATCTGCCGTGGCCATTGTGCATAAGTAGATGCCACCGGCCAGAGCACGAATTCCTGGAGCGCGGGCGAAAGGGGACCCCAGATGGTTCCACGAGGAGGAAGGACTGAACAAACGTGGATACGTCCCCGGTGCAGTTGCCACCGCCGCTTTCTCCTTGCCCCACAACGTCGCTTCGAAGCTTCCTACGTAGCTCATAGTCACTAATGGCCTGCTCAATACCTTTATTCAAAAATTCAGCTAACAATTCCACTTGGATCCAAAGCTACTTGCACGAGTTGTTAGCGTCTCCTTCGTTTGTGAGTCGAATGTGGGATTGTCAATAAGCGCATTGACAAAGACCCAAATATGGTTCTTAACCTGAAACGGCTTCACACCAGCTGTTTTGTTCTTCTTGTTTACAGCTGCCATGACGTTGGCTACAATTTGGTCCGCCACATAGGCCACATTGGTTCCTCCCCTGATCGTGGGAATACTATTACAGAAACTCACCTGCAAGTCATTGTTCAGTTAAGAATATTAGTACGAGATAGAAGATCAAAGACATAGAATAACACGACCATCGATTTCTTAAGTATATTATGGATTAGAGCAGCACAGAAGCAATCTGGAGCACTAAACCCCACGCACCTCATTGAATTGCCCGTCACTAAGACTGATCACGGCCTCCCATCGGTCATTAACTTTTTCATAAAACTTGAAACAGAGTTGGCAACAGAGAGATACAGTCCAACATAATCTTGGAATGACTTGACCGGAAGGCGTTTGCCGTTCAACTCAACTTTACAGCCCTTCCCTAGGTAACCCGCAATGTCCATCACCCGCTTGCACATGAGTGAGATAACGTCGCTCTCAAGGTGGGTTTCGTGTGAATTTGGCGAGGTCCGGTTTGAATGAGATTTTAGCCCCCGATTTTCATTCGACTTGGAAGTAGTGATTTTTGGCTCGGACTTGTCGCTCATGTCGTTTTTGAACACCTTCAAAATAAATGGAGAACATCAGATTCGTTGTTAAAAACTCAGGCCACTTCAGCTCTGTCTGTAATCGTACCGTTCAAACAATAAAGCCCTTCACTAAAGGAAAATTCCCTAATACCTGCTTTTATCGCATTTGACGTTTCCCGTCCGCGGTTTCAATGGTGAATTCAGTGGAGAAGTAGTTGGCTAGCTAAGCACCACGTCCATTTCGACCTCCAGTGGTTTTCTTCTCCGAGTCCTTGTAGTTGCTGCTAGTTAGCAGGTGTCCGGAAATCATCTCAGGAACGTAAACACCTTCCTCCTTGTGGATCTCAATAGGAACAACGTCCCCATTATTGTACACGCTAATGAAATTATGGTCGATGTCAATCTCCACCTGCAGAATCAAAAAAACAGAAAACTACTCAGATGCTGCTCTTTGTCAGCGGGGTATGTAGCGGTTGTGCTGTACAAACTAACGGGTACACCTGGTAGGGTTTTTGACTGCAGAACAGCATTGATATCTACTACGTTCAGATGGTTATATGACTTTTTCCACATCTCCGGTATGTACAGATAAACCATCGCCTTATAATACTTCCATCGTTAATGAAAGCGTACTTTGAGGATGACCTTCACTCTATCTTGTTGAAATTTCATCGTTGATCCATACCTTGGCTGAATCTGCGTCCTATTTGCTGGAGCCACTTGAACTGACTTCAAGAGTATCCAACAGGGATGAATTGAGAAGGCCACCTCAGTATTTACGGCATTCTGAAGGAATCACTCTTTCGAGTAGGCATTGCATGCACTAGCAAAATCTTCGGCTTTCTTAAGAGAGGGACGAAGCCAACCATCCTGGCATATCACTAATGCTTCAAACAACATGTCTTATCAGACATAATCCGTTTGTTCTTTGAAGTGGCGGCTTTACCTTCTTCCGATGCCGCAGCCATAACCTGGTGAAGAGCTGCCTTGGTTTCTTCTTTATCCAGACCTTCGGCAACACCAATGGAAGCCAGCTTGAAATCCCGGTTCACTAATTCGGTCCCCCTTGTGATGGACTTGTGCATGAGCCTCTGCTCGAATATCACTGGATGAACCTGAACCTGGCAATGACCCAATCATTTCATGATTAGCCCGGTAAAACCAATTGAAGCTGTAAAATAAAGACTATCAATTAGCAAGAGATAGAAGCATGGCATGATCACAAGAGAAAAACAGTACCTGTTTCCACAGTGGCAATGTAAACCTCTTTTGAAGGCACTTTCAAGCTGTCCTCGACGGCTTCAGAACCAGAGACATCAACACTCTCCTCTCTGTGGCTATGAAATTCAAAAGGTCTTCTGGACATCGGCACCATAACATAATCTGACTCTGGACCGTATTCTGGGTCCACACCTCCCACCCTCAACCAATGCTTCATAACGTGGAAAAAGTGCTCATCCATAAGGATACCCCGGTGATCAGCAGGAATTCCTACTCTTGCTTCGGCCTTCAAACCATCAGCCTGTACATACAAGAAATTGTCATACACTGAGTTCTGCTCGAGAAACGAGTACATTGGTACGTTTGAGGATTATGATATCACACATTCATGAAGGATGAATTGTCCACGAGCAGAAAAGAAACGTTTTTTTACCATCCAAATTTGCAATCCCTATCACAATACAAGTCATCACAAAGACGATCAACAAAGACCAACAGCAATCTAAGAATGTCACTCACGTTGTAGACTGAGTAAAGAGACTTAATCAGAGACTTCAACAAATGCCAACAGTAGGAATCTTTCAAGAACAACAGTAGAAAAGGGTTTACCATTGCAGAATCGACTGGAACAGTGCCATCCCCATCAACGCAGGAAAACTCAGCCTGGTTCATTAGCAGATTTTGTTAGTTCAGCTACAGGAAGAGCTGGATCACGCTAAACCCTAAACGATAAAAGTTCAAACTCAGTTGCAGAAAAACAGTAGCGTGTACCGAACATGTTAACAACTTACGTGGTCCTCCACAATTCGCAGTTAGGTCTCTCTCCATGACTTCGATGGCTCTGTCGTGCAGATTAGGGTAGTTCAGAGGACAAAGGCTTCTCTCCGCTAATCACAGGGTATCCACTGCCCGCAGCCCTCCGTCTCACTTCCCAAATGCCTGTGGCTTCAGATACCTTGACAGGACTCCCCCAATACCATGTCGCTGGACAAAGTTAGGACCAACAATTCTAAAAAGCAATGAATCAGAGTTAAGAATGCTCACACTTTGGGCCCGATGCTGTTCTTCTCAGCTTCCGCCGTCCTCAGCAGCTCCAGCACCTCTGACGTCTGCTCGGGCGAGAATCGGAGTCCCTCACACGCCGCTCCGAACTGTTGACCTCGACCTTGGAAAATTCCCTCACCGGCACTTTCCAAAATGTTAGCTCCTCGAAGTTCGTCCCACTTCTGGCGACAGGCGTCCTCTACCCTTCCATCCCTCTCCCACGAGGCGTACTGTTTCCTGCAGATATCAAAAGCGAATTTCGCCCAGTTGATTTTTGCCCTGCCTTCTCTCTCCGCCAGCCAGCTCCTGAGGAAATAAAGCGCGTACTCCTTGTTCGGTGGCGGGTGATTATACATCAGCAGGTACATCTGGTATACTTTCGCGCACTCCTCCTCCGAGATCTCCGCATTTGGCACAACCCTGATACCGCTCCCCCCCTTCGTTGGAAACACCCTCTTCAGGTGCGCCTCGGTGATATGAGCTGTCCCGCACTCCGTCTTCCCACAAATCCCGGCGTCTTCAAGTTTGAGCCTCTCCGCAAAGTCCTGCACAGTCCACTTCGCACGGTCATGTAAAGCCTTCGCGAATTTAATGCGCTCCATGTTCTTCCTGTTAAGGTCCGGCTCCACCTTCGGCACTGCTAGGACCTGCTCACTGAGCTCCGACGCCATGAAGATTGCGGGAGTGCGCACACGCTTGCAAACCGAGTCTAAGTTCCGTTGCGGACTAAGTGCTCTTTGTGATCGACGCTGGCAACTCTGTAACCCTAATCCGAGCGAGGGCCAGACTTTGCTACTTCGTTTCCCTCTGAGTATATCACGTCCTCCCTTCGCTAAAGTACTTCGTCGACGTCTCTTTCGGACTGCCCCACGATGCTGCTTCGAATGACGGAAACCAGGTGCATCAAATTCAGTGAAACCCTAAACGTAGGGTTCGAGATGAACGCAACAGCCTCAGCACCGCATGCGGCCTGTCGCACACAACCCCCTTCGTTCGTGGATTCGCAGGCACTCAGACAAATAACAATTCGAAACAACGTGAGATGCGAAACGGTTCCTAGCGAGCCAGATCGAAAAATTAGCGCAAAACCCCCACAGGCGCTGCGACCTCCTCTCGCGACCAAACCCTCACTGCGCCATTTCCATTCGATCCACCTCAAAGTGCGAGGAAAGTGAAGTGTCCAGTACCGTGGAAAATCCATTCCCTCGCACTTCCACCCTACCCGCACTCTCTCAAACATAGACCACCTGCGTCAGTAGCGAGGCCGTGCACCTGCAAATTCAATTCCTGCTCCTCGGAAATGGAGATGCTCCAGAGGGTGAAGGGGAAACGGCTGCGGAGCATTCAGTTCTCGCTTTGAGGGAATGAGCGCAATGAAGAGCCCTCACTCGACTTATGTGTCGACCCCAACAAGTGTCACCGAGTTCCCCTCTCTGTCATGTGGTGGTTCAACGGCCAAGACGTTCCCAAAGTCCCCAAGAGTCCCCCAAAATGGCACTGCGAATTCACTGAAATCTGGTCACACATTGCACTTTGTGATACACTTTATTGTGGTTCCCCCCATCACTCGTAACCAGCAGAGGGCAGGTGTTTTTAGGGAGCGCATTCATGAGCATTACAATCTGCACAAGCCTTTCAGAGAGAGACCATCTAGATCGTTGGAGACCAAGTGGGGACACATCAAACATGATGTGTCTAAGTTTATTGGCATCTATTCGCAGGTTGTGAAGTTGAACAAGTGTGGAACTTCAGCTGCAGACACCTTGAGGAAGGCACACGATCTATACAAATCTAAGCACGTCAAGGGTTGCAATTTTTAGTTTGAGCATTGTTGGAACTTTCTCAAGGAGCATATGAAGTGGACAGATGGGTGGTCGCAAGTGAAACCTCCACCGGCAAAGCGGAAGGCTCTTTCCATTGACCAAGATTCGGATTGTATTGAGGTAGGTGCAAGTACAGGTTTGGAAGGGGCGGCAAGCATGGAGCAGAGTGTCTCTACAGGGCAACCTGGTGGAACGAAGGCCGCCAAAGCTGATCAGAAGGCGGGGAAGGTGCGTGAAGGTGCGATCTACGTTCAAGCAGAAGCCACCAAGACCATGGCAGCAGCTCAGATGCGTAAGGTTGCCCTCCTCGAACAACAGAATTTAATCATGCTGATGACAATGCCCGACAATCAAGATGCAACGTCGGAAGCAAGGGAATTTCTGCAACTGTTAAGGGCGGAGGAGATGCAGAAGCTCAAACGCAGGTTGGCCGAAGATGAGGAACGTGAACGCTTGCAAAAAATAGCAAAAGAGGAACAAGCTGCGGCATTGGCAAAAGTCCTTGCAAGCGAGGCGCGTGCACAATCCCCAACGCTCAGTTGCGAAGAGGATGGAGACGGCAATCTGAATCTTGACGCCGAAGATCAGACACAATTTAGTGTGGGCGAAGGCGGCGAAATTAGTGTGGGCGGAGGGAGTGACTTCACTACGGGCAGAGAGAGAGATGAGACTATGGGCAGAAACTTTGTAGGTGATTCTAGTGTGATTCGTGGGCATGGGAGGTATGGAGTGGGTGATCAGGGGGATGTGCATGGATTGGAGACTGGTGATTTTGAGCATGGTGACAACAACCACCCATGGAACGACTTGAAGCATGTAGATCCTTGTCAACCAACTCAATTTCAAACCCTTGGTGTACATGCAGGCACTAGACTTAGTTTCAGCAACAATAGAGATTGGATGTCACGACAAATTCATTCAGCAGCAGCCCCAATTAATCTAGACCAGTATGCAGAGAATGTGAACAATGGATTGGCCCTCAATGTGAATTTCTATTATCAACAAATTTCAGCGCCTTCCATTGGTGCCTTTCAATTGCCACAAATGCTCAATGAGATCCCCCCTCAGATCATAATGCATTTCTTCATTTTCTTGCACTCTTGTGTGTGTCACTAGATCCTCAAAGGATAATCCTCTTTGTAATGGTATGGCACCCTCTCTTAAATCTCCAAGGACATTTTCTAATCCTAAACCACGCTCATTTGCTAAGATCATGTTGTGAAGGATACAACATGCAAACATCATGCATTCCAGTGCAGTATTTCACTACACCTGCTATACTCGTACGTAGCATCTCCACTAACACCATCTGCAAGCATTCGCAATGCAGCAGTGATCTTTTGAGGTGAAGAAAGATCTATTTTTCCTACAGCATCCCGTCTCTGAATGAAGTAGCTGTCGCGAGCACATACCCTCTCCATGATCATGACAAGTAATGATCTCCTCATCCGATAGCGACGACGGAAAGAAGCGGGACCATACACGGGTGATTCTGAGAAATAATCCTTAAACATCCTTTGATCCATCTCAACCCGATTCCTATCAATATTACCTGACTTGCCTGGAAGTGAACCACCGGCATGTCTCTGGGGAGGAGGATCCAAATCAAGCGCATCTTTTAGGTTTCTAAGAACCTGCTGCAAACAAACTCGTCATCTTCATCGTCCTCAGGAATCCGCTCTCTTGCAGCAGCAAATCGCCCTCTCCAAGCATCCATCCTCCACAGTTCAAACCACAAAGACAGAGGAGAAGACGGCAAAGATCATGAACAACTTAGTGTGGGCGGAGGCGGCAAAATTAGTGTAGGCGGAGGGAGCGACTTCACTGCACAGTTCAAGAAATACAGAGGAGAAGGAAGGCACCTTCACAAGATGGGAGAGACAAAGAGAAAGGGAATGGAAGGTGTAGTAGGGTCGGTTGGCCATATTTTCACCCTCCCTTTGGCGTTGGTGAACTGTGAAGCCGGCCTTGGTGGAGAGCCCAACGTGTTGACTCCAAGAGAGGCCACGAATAGCCACGCCAAAATGCTCTCGGTGATGCCGTTGGTGGCTTAGCCGTGGCGATGATCTAAGGGCATCTTCACTCCTTGGCTCCAACGGGGACGCCAACGGAGTGGATGCTGTGGCTGTTTTTGGGTCCCGGTCGCGGCCCCTGGCAGAGTTCCCATCCATCGTATCACTTCCCTCGGCAAGCGGCACTATTTGGAACCTAGAAGACCCCACCCGGCCCCGCCAGCTGCTCCCTCGCAACTCCCCATTCGTATTCAGTTGGGTAGAACCTGGATCTGTTTGCTTTTTTTTATCCTCTTTGAGCTTTTAGGATCGGAGCCATGAGGTTTGGCGTGATGAAATCGTTTCGGCAACCTCCCGGGGCGGAAGGTAGTTTGGCCGTGGCCGGCAGCCAACCTGCCATTGGCGCCTCCCTGGTGGCCTCTTGGTCTCGGCACACCAGCCCATTTGTTTTAGGCGAAAGGTCGCCAAATAGCTCCGTTCACACTACGCTGGCGAAATAACCCTTTGCAAATAAATGAATAAAAATTATTTTTTCGCTAGGATGATACTCACTTGCTTTCTATGATCGTCACATTGCGTGGGGGTTACGCAAGGGTTTTGCCAGGGTTAGTCTTCATTTTCCGCTGAGTGTGTTTCAGTGATAGCCAGAGTCTCCACCGCAAGGAGAGAGCCTTCGCCGGATGCGGAGTTCCTTGTTTGAGTGTCGCCAGCTTGCACTCCGATTGCGATACTTGTTTTTCCTAACTTCGTTGATGTAGTTGCACTAATCCTGCTCTCTGTTCGCCCGGGATTGCGAAATCTGCGCTGACGAAGAAGCCCGCTGAGCGCTGGCGCCTTCCAATGTGGAGCCAGATTAACAATTTACAGGTGGGTCGACTCCATGTGTGCAACTCCTGCGATCTGCAAGCGTTCTCGCAGGTAGGTATAAACTTCCCCCTCAATTCTGTAAATCACACAATGCATGTCGTCAATTGTCCAAATTGCTTGGTTCATCGTTGAGGGTTTTCAGTGTGTTCTGTATTCTGCAACTGCTTGCGGTTTTTTGGCCGCCACATTGTTTCTAATTCCTTGTGCTTTGTTGTCCGAGATGGAGGGGAGCGATGCTATGGCGCAGGACCTTGGAGTGATACCGATTGCTCAGACGACGGGGGCTGCACCGGATGGAGAGAGAGTTCAGGAGAGGCTTGAGAGAATTCGGAAACTAAAGGAGGAGAAGAAGATTCGAGCCCAGAAGGCTGCCGCGAGGAAGGACATTAGAAGCCGTTGTTCGAAGGAGCTCAGTGACCGCGACAAGGCAAAGAAATTGACGACGATCCAAACATTTTCCAACCGGGGGGGGGGGCACTGCGGTGCCAAAGCGGCGGAAGTCTGGAGACTCGTCAGGGGTCGATGACGAGCTCGAGGCCGGGGCTGTGGAGGGCGCTGCAATTACCCTATTGTCCTCGGATGATGGAGGGTGTCGGAGAAGGAGACGGTTCTCTACTGCTGAAGAGGGATCCGGTGGAGGGGCGTCTTCTCACGATTCTTCAGCAGAGCTCGATCTCGACGGGCTTTCTGAGGAAGAGCTCGTCCATGTTTCTGAAGGTGAAGGCAGCGAGGACGACTCGGATGATGGGGGACCTGCGAAGCCGCCTCCCTTCAAGAAGGCGAAGAAGTCGTATGATTTGACGAGAAGGTTTCAGATGGAGTAGGCGGCCAGGCTACCTTGGGCCGAGTCTATCCTTTCCACTGATGGTCGCCTTCACATGGTGAAGTGCAGAGTCTGTAACGCCGTGGAAGGGAAGCCCAAGGTGTTGGCACCGAAACTGGACACCTTATTCAAACATGAAGGGCGACGAAGAGCTACAACTGAAACTCCGGGGAAGAAGATCCGCAAGGGGGATGTGTTTGTGGTCAAGACATGCCGGCATCAGGTTAACTTGGGTCTCTATGCTACGAGGCCTCCACTGTCTGTGGCTTTGCAGCTGAACAAAGTCTCTTCCATTGAGCGGAAAAAAAAAGGTCCAGTTTGCAACCATCTTCCATGTTTTGTCAAAGGGTAGGCCGATGTTGGAGTATGAATCTTTATTTTCTTTATTTGAGTTCCTCGATGTTCTATACCTTCCGAGAGCACAATAGAGTGACAATTCAGGCTGGATCATGGCTGAGTTTCTTTATGACATGGTTCGGTGTGAGATTAAATCCAGAATCGCATCTACTGATTTCATTGCTGTGACTTGCAATGAGACCACAAGTGTTGATAACGGATCGTGATTGAGTTGTCACGCTTATGTTTGCCAGGATTGGGAGAGAATGCCTTACTTAGTGGCATTGACTAAGGTGACAGAGGCTCCAAATGCTAACAATTTTTCTCGAGCTCATTTTACAGTCACTTGAGAAGGGGGCAGGGGTGGACATTTCGGCAGTGCAGCGTAAGCTACTATGCTTCGGTGCTGATGGGGTGAGTGCCTTCTAGGGCTGCCGAACTGGGTGACTGTGCAGCTTCAGCAGAAAAACTCCCCCTTTATGATAGGAATTCACTGCTGGGCTCATAGAATAAACCTAGCCGCAGAATCCATGGGCCACCTCCCAATCATCAAGCACTGCAAGCAGCTTATGCAGAAATGCTGGTCGTTTTTCAACCACAGTCCCAAAAGACTTTCGGAGTTCAAAAAACTAGCTGAGGTGATTGAAACAAAAGGGCTTTGGCCCCTGAAGAATGTCGCAACTCGGTGGGTTTCGCTCTTGGAGCCCCTGAGGCGCTTGATGTCTGAATGCCGAACTTTAATTGATAAATTCGCAGCTAAATCGGAGAAGGCAGATGCCCGGGTGAGTTTTTCCTTGAACTGATTTGAATTTTCTTTTTTAATTTTAATCTTTTAATTCTCCCTTCCATGGACTTCTATCGCTAATTGACATGTTCTCTTTTGTTTGTGCTGTAGGCATGCCTTGCTATGCTTTTGGACCCATATACCGTGCTTGGCATAGCTACTGTCATCCCGTTGTTGGAGACAGTCGATGTACTGTGTGTCTTTGCGCAGCAGACGAATGTCTTTGTGTGTGACATGGTCGCAGCGTTGAAGCTGTGTGAAGGGAAACTATATTCTCTATTTGTCGACAGAGGGAACGGCTTTTCACAGGACGAGTTTTGGTCGCTGCATGGACTTTTGGATTCAAGTCATGAGTCAATCCACCTGAAGTGGGTAACTGATCTTAATCCGGCTGGTGAGGCTCAAGTAGCCTTCTCTATTGGCGGAACCCAACACTGGGGTGTTCATGAAGGACAACCTGTTAGTCGAGCCCTTTGGGCCCAGTTGGTGGCGCGGGTGAAGGATCAGTGTGCCGGTAAGTGTTTTTTTTTTTTTTTTCTTCTTTTATGTTTTTTTTTTTTTTTCCATTAAATGAATCCGATTTGAAATTTCTCTGAAACTGGCCCTGCATGCAATGGATCATTTACAGTTTCATTTCAATTGTGCAGTAGAAGTGATGAGTAGCATATGCTTGTTCATGTTAATCTTCTCTTTCGCAGTTTTTGCTTTTTTTAATTTTTTAATTTTTAATTTTTAATTTTTAAAAATTCTCCTTGATGTTTCATTAACCTGATAGTGGATGAGGCTTCTTGCTGACCGCTTGTTTTCGTTTGGCAATTGGATTTTTTCTTTTCTAATTTTATATTTTGTTATTCTCCTTAATCTCTCCTTAACCTGACTGTGTGATTTCAATATGTAGCTGCAGCAACGCAGCTGATCCAGAAGCAGAGGTCGCGCTTCCCAGCGCACTCTGTGCGTGACGCCCTCGGTATTGTGTACCCGCAATACTGGGCGGTACCGGAGGCGGAGCAGAACTTCGAAAAGCATCTGGAGGTGCTAAAACATTTCTACTGCGAGCTAAAGCTTATAAGTGTCGGGGAGAATAAAGGCCAGTCCGTGGAGCCAATACTAGACTCCTGGCAACTCGATGCTCAATAGGGCTACTTCAAGCTCGCCATGTTCTCTAACTATTCCGTTGCCCTTGAGCCTCCGTTTGTCTTAAATCCTCTCACACGCCTATGGCGTATACTCGATGCTGCTGGTTTATGCGTCTATCCCGAGTACATGAAACTGGCCCGGATCGCCGTTGTCCATGTGCTCGGTTCTGTGCAGGATGAGCGCTGCTTCAGCAGCTTGAGCTTTTTGAAAAACAAGTTGCGAAATGCTCTAGATACTCACCTGCAGCTCGTTGTGGGCATGTATAGCCAGCAGTGTTTTACAATTCACAATTTCCCATACGAGGCATATTTTGAGAAGTGGGCTAATGCCGGGGAAAGATACCGGTACTTACTGCAGGATTAGTCCATGAAAGTAAACGGCCTTAGGCTGGCTTATCCCCCTCATGCACTTCAGTGCATCTTCAAGAGTCTACTGGCTCTTTTGTTTCAATCACTCTAGCTGGGTTTTTAACTCACTTATAAAAAAGATCTACTTGTTTTGAATTCTGCGCTTGATTGCATGGCCATGTATGTTTACTGTACATCGCTCAGTCACTTGAGCATCAGAGTGTTTGTCTGTGTTTTGCAGGTCAGTGTGGCTGTAGGAGCCAGGTCGCACTTAGAATCATAAACTGTCGCCAAAACTTTACTAGTGAAAATTCCTACATAGCCAGATTGAACCTAGGTTTTATGTTTCAGTAGCCACTCTGCTACTTCACATCTATTCGTGTTCGCCACTTATATTCCACTGCTAATTTACAATGGTCGCCTAATATTTCTATGTTCTTTTAATTGAAATCGCCATTAAACTCTACGGGTGAAATTGTGTCTCGCCTGCTGTTTATCCTCCCTTTTATCAACTGTAGCCACTCTTGCACGTTAAAAATGGGTTGAACGGTGCAAATAAGGCTATCGTGTAAAAACGTAAAAAAAAGGGCTGCGGCACACCATCGTTGCCGCCTAAGGTGGTGATGCCCTAAGACTTTCATCCTTGCCTTGCCATCCGTAATAGCTCCTACTGATAATAGATTCTTGGTAATGCCAGGTACATAAAGAACGATATCAAACTTTATTGCTCCTGAATTGGTAGGAACAATCACCTTTCCTTTTGCTTCTACTTTTAGACTTTCACCTCGTGCAGTTCTAATCTGGGATCGACTTCCTACTTTCAGATCATTGAGCAAGTTCTTGTGGCTGGTGACGTGCCTTGAGGCACCGCTGTCCAGGAACCAATCACCACCAAGCTGATCACGATCCTGCAGCTGACGCCACTCATCGCTGTCGCTTGCCCAGTTTAGCTCGGTGAGGTTGGCAGCCAGGTTGGCAACTGAGTCATCGAGCTCGTTTTCGCTGCCGCTTCCAAAGTTGTCGACAAGTTCATCGACCAGATTCACTGACTTCAGCTCCAGGCGTCGAGTTTTGCGGAGCTTGAGTTCGGCTGCTAGCTGCGGGCAGTTCCTGACCCAATGATCTTTTTCACCACAATAGTGGCACTCGGTATTCTTCTTCACCTTGGTGCGTCCTTCGTCACTTCCACCGCTTGGCTTGCGTCCAGCTCATCTTCCCTTCTGTGAGATTCTCGCAAGCAGCGCCTCGTTTGATCCTTGCTTGGAATCTCTGAGTTCTCCTCTAACCTCATCCTGCAGCAAAAGAGTGGTGAGATCTGCAATAGATGGAAAGGCAGACTGGTACAAGATGGTAATGACCAGTGTTTCGTAAGAACCAGGGAGCGCCATGAGCACATGCTCTACTACTTCTCCATCCGTCAAGACTTGTCCGATGCAGGCGAATTCGTTGAGTAACTCCTTCAGGTGTTGGAAGAATTCGGTCATGGAAGCTCCTTCTTCCATTTTCAGATTCGTAAGTTTCCTCCTAATTAGTAGCAACTTCCTGGAGTTTGTGTTGTTGGTGTACAAATCCTTGAGCACAGTCCAACAAACATTAGGTTCAGAAAATATTAGCTATGTATAGAATTACGTTATCCTTCACTGACAAGGCAATCATTGTTAATGCTTTGTTCTTCTGCAACTGGAGCGCCGCAATCTCTGCAGGAGTGGTAGGAGCTACAGTGCCTGCAGGTGGGTCAGCTAATCTCCACAAATCCTCTCTGCTGAGCATGTTCCTCATCTTAAAACTCCACACTGAGTAGTTAGAGTTTCCATCTAGTTTAGACGATTCTCCCATGCCTGAGTCCCGAGAGGCCATTTCTACTATGAGAAAAGTACCACCTCGTAATCTGCTTCTGCTATCTCAACTGCTAGCTCGTTTCCTAGACTGAAGTGCCGATTCTGCTAAACGGACTTCTGGACAGGACCAAACAGCTTTCTAACTAGACCTGCTCTGATACCATATTAGCGATCGAATAGTTCAGATGAGAACTAATAAGTCAGATAATTTCAAGAAGATCAAGCGAGGGTCATATACAAGCGAGGCTGAGCTACCGCAGCTACTCATCATAATGCTAAGTCCACTGTAGCTGATGGTGGTTAAGCATACTAATTGCTTCTCATCTACCTGATCGGTGCTCACTAGGTAACCTATCAGTTCCGAGTAATCTGCTTGGCCTGTTGCCCTTCAGGGGAGAACTGATACGATGGACCAACAGGTAAAGAGAGGACCTGATCTATGGAACAAGAGGGGGAAGAAGGATACCTCCAACGTTGTACAGAAGTCCGTTGTTGGGGGACGCAACACTTCCTCCCGAGCGCGGCAGAAATATCCCCCTGGTCTGGTCCAAACGCAGCCACGTCTGTCGAAGAAGAGTTCTTCAACATTTCCCGGAATAAGTCCAGTTCCGGCACACATTCGTCATCGGCAGCCGCGGGTGAATCTACTCGGAATCCTGTTGATGAGACTCCATATAAGCTAAGACATTAATATTCATTTATAATGCCGTGAAGAACTCACCACGTACCACATACCTAAAGTCCAGTTAATTCATTAATCTTTACATGTTCTTTCGACGTTAAAGTATATCATGTTTGTTGAGGACACATAACAAGTTTCATTGTGTGTTCATAGCGGTTACGAATCGTGATAAATCCCCGCCGCTGCAATTGATCCAACAACTTATCCACCGTCACCCCGGTCGGACCTCTTGGAATTCGATGCTCCCGAATGGACACCCCCAACGCTAACACTTCCACCGGACTTGAAGCGTTCAGAATGTCTGCAGACACAACTCTCAATCATATTTGCAGACCACCGACCCCGACAACATACTATGAAATTTCAAACGACGATCCTGATTATCGCCGACGGTCGAGAGATAGGCGCAGAAGTCCGTACGTACACGACGTTCACCTCCACGGACGAGGCGGTACTCTTCTCCGGAATCTGACTATGTGAGTTCATTTATTATCCTTACTCTGTAAAGGAAGGACATAAGGTTGATGTCAATTCATGTCTGATTTTCACATTTGTACACCGTGCATGGTAGTACGTAGATTGGTCTGTGCAATGTTCACGGCCATTTCTTTGCTGTGTAACATGTTTGGCGACGATGAGGATAGTATTGCATGGCTGATGCAGAGCGACAGATATCAGAGAAGTCGGCACAGAGCTCATAAGCACAGATCCCTTGTAGTGGGAGTAGAGGGAGGGGTTTTTGGTTCTCCATTGCGTTTTTGGCAGCCTGTCAGTCCCCATTTTCATTTTGGACTTCGTAACGGTGTTTTGTTGACTCATTAGGATTGAATCATGTGACTCTGTCACTTCAAATTTTTGGACTTGCAGACGCTCTTTTCTGAACTCAGTGTCTGTGTGTTTTAAATTTAGTCAGACCTCTGGTATGACCCAGGCTATGAACTCCTTTGCAAATGCTGGACGTTGTGAATGATGCTCTTGCAATTCTATGGATATGTGCTTCCTCAATTCAAACTGAGCTCCTATAAAGCCACTTCGTATGTAGATAGTACTCTGGGCGGAGGTTGTTTGCGGTGACGCTTGGGACTTGTTGCCAATTTTGGAAAGGGAGTTTTGGTTCTTCATTTGAATTCTTGTATTGATTTAGCAGGGTCTTTGTATGTAAGATGTGTCTTCCTTTGGAGGGAAATATTGGCTTTCAATTTGTACGCCAGGCTCCGGTATGAACCTCTTCTGCTGGGTTGCTCAATCATGAAGATGATCGATATTTTGCAGGTTATCTTTGAACATCCACTGAGTCACTCTTCATTCCGATGCACCTCTTGAGCACCAAGTTAGCAGATACGTCAATTCTGTCTTAAAGTAATCGGAATTCAGTTCCAGTGACATATTGAAGATCCTTGTGACAAAATGTTCTTTGTACTGTATTAGAACAAAATCGAGCTTTACAGATTAGCATTTTGTTCACTGTTGTCAATATGCACATTGTGTGTACACTTATCCCAGCAATTTTTTGTTTAGTTCTTATGGATGGCTACATGATCAAATCAGCAAAGGCTTTAGACAGCAATTACAAATTACCAGCGGACAACTTCAGAAGGGCTTACATGTTCGGGTTTTGATAGTAGCAATGTCGTGGGAGCAGGAGCAAGCGGGGTGGCTATTGCTAACCACTTCTGGAGTTGCTGTCTTGTTCATCAACTCCCTTTCCCTAAAGCTCTTGGTGGGAAATTAAGCGGTGATGCCGTTATGTCGCCATACAGAGTGAATCCCCCTTTTTAAGGACACTTCCATTAGTCCCACGAGCTTTGCTCTTCCTCACATAGCGACCTTCAAGCCTTTAGAGTTTTTTTAGATATGAATGTGACTGCATTCTTGTAGGTTCTGTTGTGGTCACTATTGGAGTACCTCTTGCAACCGTGTGGGGACTCTCTTGCTGTCACGCTCCAAACTCCTGCTCCCTGCTCTATGAGACCAAATTTGTTGTGGCGCTAGCAATTACCTACAAAACACCCAAGTCCCACGTGTAAGTCGAGTCCGGAGTGCGCTTGTGTACCCCGGGGTATAACTATCCCGTAGCACTTAATCACTTAGCAAGACTCTCTAAGACACACTAAGTGTAACTCTCGTGACCCCAATCCAAGAGACAACTTCCGGGTGGGAGTAAGGCGCCTTAAAATTTCCCAAGACAAGCTCCGCGCTTGTCTACTTCCGGAACTACTTGGTTCCACCTCAACTGGCCTCACGCGGCTCTTAGTCCACTTTAGGCCCAAGGCCAAGGACCGTACGACGACTCCAACAAGTGCCATTCCAATCGGCGTGAACCTAACTTACAAGTTCATCCACTCCGGGGTGAGTCACCACTAACTAAGCCCAGTTACTACTCTAGGTGCCTTCCTAATCACAGTGTGTCTAAACTTTTGGTCGTGACACCTGCACCCCTTCACCAACTCTTGTCGTATAGAGGAGGTAAATGTAGGTCACACTGTAGCAGCATGTGGTGGAGGACTTACCTCTTTGCACAACAATGACCTCAGAGGACCTCGCAGCCAACACTAGATGCGGATTACGTTCCACTCCCGTGTGACCCCATCCTCTCCGTTATTTTCTTTTTGCCACTCTGCTAAAGGCTTCACGCCGTCTCTCTATATTTTACTGTATGGGTCCTTTCTGGTTGAGGTCTCATGTTACGACTTCCATCCGTCGGAACAGCTGAAGCTACATGACGGACCACATACCATAGAATAGTTGGAAACAGTTAACGAAACAATTACTTGAGAATACTACATAAGCTCAGTGAGAGGAGTCTGTCTCTCACGCAACATTCTTAATGTTAATTGTATCATCACGTGTCTTTTGATGTTTGGACTATGGGTCAGATTGAAATCCTGACATAATGTTGCGTCAAGTTTTCACCCATTTTCCATGAATGAATGGTTAAATTAAATTGGTGTTTTGAATTTACTGAATCGCTTAGACTGCAAGTTCACATGTTGCACCATGGATAGATCAGAATATGTTGATGTATATGGATTGATCTGAACATACCAAACGCAGACACTCTTGCTGCTCACGTTGGCTGATAAATTGAATTACATTTCGCTGGAATCAGATCGTCAGTTGCAGGTTGCAGTCCAGTGATGAATTGAATGATATTCCGCTGCAGTGAAATGCCTACAGGCTGAATTCGAAATGACTTTGAACACCTGAATCTTCAAGGTTGCAGTTGACAAAGGGTCTCCCGGTACTGTTATTCTTATGGCTCCACCGAAGTCTGGATCAGTAAATAATCAACGGCGCCAGGAGTGCAGAGTTTATAAGTCGTAGAAGCTGATGCGGTTTTGGCTGCAATGTTGGATATTGTGAATCAGGTGGAGGTGATCTACAGCCAGCAGGTGGAAGCAAAGAATAACGTTCTTCATGTTTGACGATGAGTATCGGACAGACATGGAATCGTGCAGGGCTATGTAGGTACGAGTTTTTGGATAGCTTTGATGGCAGCGGTTGTTGCTGTGTGTGCAAGTCCAGGCATCGGCACTATGTTAGTTTTAAGTAGTACGAGAATCCATTGGAAGCAAGCACTTTGTTGCTTTCACTGCAATTTCAGAAGTTATTAAGGTACCGCATACGTAAGACGTGCACTTGCAACGTTGTGAAAGATGGACGGGCAAGCGATCCATGACGTTGGAGCACCGAGAGCCGACGTTTCAGGTGCGGAGTGGACTGCTTTCATTCAAGAGCAGGTTCAAAGCGTTTTCCAAGCTGCTGTACCACATTTCCTACAACAACTTTTTGAGCGGACGTTGTCAAATCCTTCTACAACATTCCCACCAGTATCACAACATCACTTGGCTGAGAGTAATCACCGAGGCTCCAAAGTCGCTGATCTAGAGAAGTTTTCCGGTAAGAAGGGTACTGAGGTTTACAGATGGTTTGCTCAGCTGC
Source organism: Ceratodon purpureus (assembly GCA_014871385.1). Lineage (NCBI taxonomy): Eukaryota > Viridiplantae > Streptophyta > Bryopsida > Pseudoditrichales > Ditrichaceae > Ceratodon > Ceratodon purpureus. Next base: position 103,910,769 of record CM026426.1, read on the forward strand.
GGCTTGTTTTTTAAAGGAAAACCAGGAGCTTATCGTAGTGAGGAGGACAAAGTGCTTTTTGCGTTGTCGTACATGAGTGATGCGGCACAAAATTGGGCAATGCCAATGCTCCAAGCTTTAGACGAAAACAAACCTCATGCTCTGCTATCTGATTATCAAGCTTTTCGGAAAGCAGTTATTGATGTATACGGTGATAACGACCGAAAGGATAATGCTGAAGTTCGGCTCAGCAAGATTCGCTAAACAGGTTCGGCTGCTTCTTATATATCCAGTTTCAATGAGTATGCTGCGCAGGTTGATTGGAACAAATCAAGCAAGTGGTGGCAAGGTTTTGGAGAGGTTTGAAGGATGAAGTGTTGGATGCGATTGCTACGGCGGAAACGCAGCCACGAGGGCTGCAGGAATGGATGGCTATGGCTTCAAGAATTGATGAACGTTTATGGGTGAGACGTCAACGTCGCCATCCTCCAAACATTTCAAGCTCGTTTACACAAAAATCACAGGCTTCATTTCATCATTCTTACTCAAGGTTCGACAGCTTTAGCAAAAACACCTGCGGAGCGCTTAGAATATCAAAGACAAGGACGCTGTTGGGGTTGTGGAAAAATCAGACATATCAGATCGCGCTGTCCAATCAAACCATCTAAGCGATTATCTTTGGCAGCATCTTCCAAAGCTCTATTTGTGGAGTGGGGGGAAGTTTCGGCCCGGGACTGAATGCCTCCACTCAGTACCTGGGCCAGGTAGCACTGTATTTAAGAGCAACAGCGGACCTAGAGGCACACCTTATTTTGCAGGCTCAAATCAACAATTGTACGGCTAACACTCTTATTGATTCAAGAGCAACTGGAATTTTTATACATCCCAAATTTGCAGAAACTTGTAGGGCTGAAATTCGAATTATTGATGGAAGGATCATCAACTCTGGAAAAATTACTCATGAAGCTACTGTTCAAGTTATGATTGGAAACCACCACAAAGTACTCGTAGCCGACATCACTAATACAGGGCATTACTCATGTATTTTGGGTACCCCTTGGCTGGTGCGACATGATCCAGCGATCACTTGGTCGAGACGTGAAGTACAGTTCACGTTGACTTATTGCAAGAACACGTGCTTTCAAGAAAAAAGAGTTAATGACGTCCCAGAAGCCCATTCTCAGCCTCTCAAAACTGTTAATGGCATTTCAGAACCAAAGAGTCATTCACGACTACTTATTCAAACAGCTAGAGCTTTTCATTCAACCACACGGCGAGCTGAAGTTTATATTTTGGAGATATCAGAGATTGCTACAGCACCGACAAGTGATCAAATTCCACTTGAGTATGATAACTTACGTGGAGGATTTAGTAATGAGGCCTCAGATGAGCTTCCCAAACATGGTCCCTCTAACATGAGAATCAATTTTAAAGACGGACAAGAGCCTCCCAACACAAGTTTGTGACCAATGTCACCCATTGAACTGGAAGAACTGTGGAAATATCTTGAAGAGAATTTAGGAAAAGGTTGGATCCGACAATCAAAATCACCGGTGTCAGCTCCGGTGGTGTTTGCTTGGAAGAAGGATGGATCGATTCGATTTTGTGTTGATTACAGAAATTTTGTGTTGATTACAGAAACCTATATCCACTACCGTTAATTCCCGAACTTATGGATTCATTAACTGGTGCAAAGATTTTCACCAAGTTGGACATCAGACAAGCTTATCACAGAGTACGAATGGCTTAGGGTCACGAATACAAAACGGCATTTAAAACGCGTTATGGACTTTATCACTATTTAGTCATGCCATTTGGATTAATGAACGCACCAGCACAATTCCAGGCACATATGCAAGGTATTTTCAATGACTTGCTTGATATTTCAGTGGTTATTTACTTGGATGATATATTGATATTTTCAACAAATTTAGAGGAACATCGCATACTGGTTCATGAAGTTCTATCCAGATTACAAAAACATGGCTCATATGTCAAAGCATCAAAATGTGAGTTTCATCGACGTTCTGTGGAGTTTCTAGGCATGATGGTTTCTGACACTGGAGTAGAAATGACAAAAGATAAGATACAAGTCATTCAAGAGTGGCCAACTCCAAAAACTTTAAAAGAAGTTCAGGCTTTTCTTGGTTTCACAAATTTTTACAGTCGATTTATTCCTGATTATTCTTATATTGCCGTACCTCTTACTTTGCTCACTCAACAAGGACAACCTTTCATTTGGACACCTCAAGTTCAAGGTGCTTTTGAAGTTCTTCGTTCTTGCTTTCTCCAAGCTCCAATATTAATCCACCCAAATTTTGAGCAACCGTTCATCGTGGAAACTGATGCTTCGAATTTAGCAACAGGAGCTATATTGTCACAACGTGGGTCAGATGGACATTTGCACCCATGTGCATACAGAAGCTCCAAGATGTCACAATCCGAACAAAACTATGACATTTATGATAAGGAATTATTAAGCATTGAGTTATCTTTTCAAGACTGGCGGGTGTACCTTGAAGGCTCTCTACATCAAATTAAAGTGATATCAGATCACAAGAATCTTGAACATTTCTTAACCACTAAACAATTGAATAGAAGACAAGCACCATGGTCTGAATTTCTTTCTCGGTTTGATTTTGTTTTACAACACAGGCCAGGATCTCTCAATGGTCGTGTAGACGTCTTGTTTCGAAGAGGACAGAAAACTAGTGAAGATGAAGAACTATCTAAGCCATTGCTCAGATTGGCTTCGTTGGAATCCCACACATTAATATGGGAAGATCACAGATTGCTACAAGAGATTCAGAGTCTACTACAATAGATGCCAAGCTTCAACCAGTTGTGGCATATTTCACTAATGGGTCTCATCAAGCCCCGGCTGACATCCGTAACAAATTTCATGATTATAAATTCCATGATGGCATCATATATTTCCGTAATCTGGTAATGGTTTCAGAAAATGCAGAACTAAAACGACAGATCCTTCGTTCTCGTCATGATGCACCTCCTGCAGGCCATCTAGGCAGGGCAAAAACCTTGGACTTGGTATCTCGAGATTTTTACTGGCCATCTTTATGTAGGTACGTACATCAATATGTTGATGGTTGTGATTTATGCCAGCATTCAAAAGCAAAACGACACGCTCAATTCGGATTATTACAACCTATTCCTACAGCTTAGGCACCTTGGAAACGGGTAACAATGGATTTCATTGTCAAACTGTCCATCAACAATGGTTTTGATTCAGTTTTGGAAGCATCATGGTATTCCTAACAAAATCATATCCGATAGAAGACCAGTATTTGTTTCAAAATTCATGAGAAGACTCTCTCAACTTCTTCGCATTCGAATTTCTTCAACAACTACATTCCACCCACAAGCTGACGGACATACTAAGAGAGTAAATCAGTCCTTGGAACAATTTTTACGAATGTTTACATCACACCGCCAAGACCACTGGGTTGATTTCCTGCCCATTGCGGAATTCGCCTACAACAATACAACTCATACAACTACTGGACTATCACCCTTTTACGCAACGTATGGTTACCACCCTCAATTGTCTTTTAGAATTTCTTCAATCTCTACAATTCCAGCTGCTGAACAACGTATATCTAAATTGAAGCAAATCTCATGAAAACCTCAAAGTCGTGATTCAATTGGCTGCGGACCGGGCTAAGCGTTTCTATGATCGTCATTCTCAGCAACAACCTAATCTCCAGGTGGGCGATCAAGTTCTTCTTCGTCATGATTACATCACAACAAATGCTCCTTCCAAGAAGCTATCTCCAAAATTCTTGGGTCCATTTCAAGTTACAGCAAAGATTTCTGATTTGGTATATGAATTACGACTTCCAAAGAACCTGCGCATCTACAACAAATTTCATGTCTTATCTCTAGAGAAATATAACATCGACACCATTCCAGGCAGAAAACAACAACCGCCGCCTCCAATTATGGCATCTCAAGGAGAGTTCGAATGGGAGGTGCAAACTATTCTAGATTCACGTTTGACAGGACGAGCACGCCATCTTCAGTACTTGGTGGCATGGCAAGGTTACGGCCCTGAACACAATTCCTGGGAACCAGCTTCACATTTAAAAAATGCACCAGACATTGTCAAATGGTTTCATTCTCGCCATCCATCTGCACCAGGGCCAACTTCGACCTGACAGGCAGGAGTAATGTAACGACTTCCGTCCGTCGGAACAGCTAAAGCTACATGACGGACCACATACCATAGAACAGTTGGAAACAGTTAACGAAACAGTTACTTGAGAATACTAGATAAGCTCAGTGAGAGGAATCTGTCTCTCACGCAACATTCTTAATGTTAATCGTATCATCACATGTTAATCTGTGTCTTTTGATGTTTGGACTATGGGTCAGATTGAAATCTTGACATCTCACTTGTGATTTTCTTTACTTCTTTGCTTAGCATTGGTCCATAGTTAACATAGTTAATTCGAGTTTTTTTTTGTTTTTTTTTTTTTTTTTTTTTTTTTTTTTTTTTTTTTTTTTTTTTTTTTTCCTAATACACAGAAGCTGCTATATTGGCAACTTATGGCACAGTCTCATTAAGGATGAGAAGATTTTACTCCCAGTTATAAGGGGGAGAGCACAATAAAGTAGACCACAAAGTGCAACATGTGATCGCTAAGAAGTGAATATGAAGTGTGCTGTTTTTTAAAGCTCAAAGCTGATTTTGAGCATTTTGGTGAAGATTTTGAGCATTTTAGTCACTTTCTAAGCTGTCATGAGGTGTCTCCCCCACATCTACAGTAAAAGAACATATTCAATTGAAACTTAATTTGACCACTAATTCTAAATCATAAAAATGAACTTTTCCAAAGTCTTGATTTCTTCATTTGGTGCCCTCTATTGTCTTTAGAGGATGTTTTTCTCGATTTGAAAAACAACATTCGGTGAAAAAAACTAACTAAAAGTACTGCAGAAGTGACCCTCTTAAAAAGCATCCTTGCGGTTCTTTGGTAACCCTAAACCAATTAATAAGCTTATGAATTGAATATTTTAGAAGACCTCTTAAACATATATAGGGCACGACTTCATCAAAAGTGATTTTTAGATATTTTTTTATTCTTTTCTAGCCACTTTTTCAAATGACTGCAATCACTTTGCTTGGATTTAAAGCCTTCATACAATAACTTTAAAGTGTCTACTTTGCATAAAACTTTTCCAAGTTGTAGAAATCCAAGATGAGAATCGATATTAGCAAAAAAAATTAAATTAAATTACATCTTTCGATAACTTTTGTGCAATTTTTGCAGAAGGGCTGAAACTGACAAATAGTTAAGCACTTTTTTGGTCTACTTTATTGTGCTCCTCCCCATAACTCCAGGAAGAATCGGACCTAGAACCACTTGTTTTTTGGGTATTTCACCTTACGAGCTGGGTAGTTTAGGGTTATCTCAAACCTGTTCATCCGAGTTCAGAAGCAGAGAATGTAAAGTGTTGGTTTCAGCTTCAATGTAGGAGGTTTTGATTTAGGAAAGCGGGTTTGGTCATGTATACGTTGAGTGAAGCTCTATGACAGTAGCAATAATTCAGCGTTTGAAGCGGTCGACATTGAAGTCAGTGGACTTGGATAGTCTTTGTCGTGGCCGTGCTTTGTCACCTAAGGTGGAGACAGCTATAACCGACCGGCTCTCCATAACCGATCAGTAGACTTCTCCAATTCTGACAAGTTTTTAGATTTAAAATCTTGGGAGATCTAGAAGAAAGTACGAAGCATGAACGGTAGAAAGGAAATCATATGGGAATATTCTTGTAGTAGTAGAGTGATCAAGTTTTGGTGTCATGGTGGGTGGTTTTAGGTAGGCCTATATATCGGTTCTTTGTATTACACAAAAAATGGCTTTAAAAATTCATAGTAAATTAAATATTGAAGTAAACATGATATTTAAAGTTTCATTCCTCCTTAAACCTATTTTCCTTTCAAGGAAAAATCTCACTCAACTTATACACCTCCAATATGAGTGGGAAATCTTTTAAGTGGTCGGCTTTAGATGCGTCTACCTTAGTTTTGGAAAAAAGGCTCATTCGTTGAACGTCGGCTAGAGCTAGGGCTTCAAAGGAAGTGACACGGAACAGATTGTCTTGGCGTTCCGAAGTTGCTGCCTGCCTTCATGGCGTTTGAACCTGACCTCCAAAGTCTCGGTGGCTTCTAGTTAAAAAGGCAAGTGTTCGACTCGTGGACGAAACGTATTTATGAATAAATGGTGATTCTAAACCTAAGTTCAATTCTCCATGTCATTGTTATGTGTTTGTGTGTCATTGAGCTCTCGCTGGTATCATTTCTCTAGGCACAACATTTCACGCCTCGCAATGCCTAAAAGAACACCGTTGATGTGCATGTCCTAAAGATGAACATACGCTACAAGATGATCAGCATTTGCACTACAAGGAGACTTCAGGTAGCGAACTATTGCGGAAAATGCAAGTGGACACAAGTAACGTACACTATTTCGTCTCTCTTCCACTGTTCTGTTAGTTGTGCACACTTCCATCCATAGTTCCAAAATTTCTCTGTCGTGCTCTTTTCTGTTTGCTGTGCACTATTCCACACCATGTAGAACTTTAGAATTTGCAAGTTCTGTCGTAGATGTTCGGGGCTCTCGTCTTTCAAGTAGCTTGGAACTGCGAATGATAGTGACCCCCCGTATACCATGACCATTAATTTTTGCGTATCCATTAAGACTGCGTCATCAATGCTTTGTCAACTATCAATACCGACCATGATGGTCAAATTGACCCACTACGCATGACAAAACCTAAACCCGGTCTCTTTTTGTCATAATTGTGAACCCTATTGAGATGGTCGCCGCGGTCCCTAATCATGCACTTGTATCCTCCCCCCTTCTACTCTCCTTCATAGTCTTCCTCAAGTTCTTTCATCCCTACTTGTCCTGAATAGCTTGTCTATAGTTCTCGCTAACTCCCAAATTAGTCAATCATCTTGCATAATTATGTTGCTGGTGGTGGTCTTGGACTTCAACGTTGGTTGTGTTTCTCGGTCAATCCCCTCCCACTCGACGTCTCCCATGGTAGAAGGTCCTAGCATTATGGAGGTGCTGCGCAAGCTGGACAAGGCTCATGCACGCTCTTCGCGCCGATGGTGACCTCTACAACCTCGCTTCTACCCTAGTGTGGTTCTCATGTCTACCGTGTATTCCGCATCATGTCTTCCAAAACATCAGATGTAGGCTATGGGATTTGTCCATTAGTGATCCTCTACCTTTGTGCGTACCTTGTTGTTCGTAGTCGCTCGTGATGTCGGACCTTTCGTGGGCAGTGGTGTCTGCGCAGCGCCACAAGGGCTGCTTTGATTTGGTGGCCTCCCACGTGCTAATTGACCATGTCTTGGAATTCGTTTGTGCTCCTGCACATCCGTGGGCGTGCATTGACCGGCTGCACATTGACAGAAAAGCTCTGTTGGGGCTGATTCCGTAGTTGGCGTGCGTCTCGAAGGAGTGGAACACGGCGGTGAGGTCCCGCGTGGATTATGCTGCTCTTCGAGCTACTCCGTCTCTGCAGACCAATGCAGCTGCGGACTCCAATTGGCTCCGCCAACGTCGCTGTAACCCGTTGGCAGAGTTCGACACAGCCTACGCGATCTTCACCAAGTCGTGGAGCTTCTTCGACCCTCTGCCGATCAGACTTCGGACTGCACCTTTGGTGGACCTCTCCAACTCCAAACTAGGTGCCCTGCTTGCATTCCTCAGGAGCGGGTGGATGGTGGAAGTCTTCGTCATCCTAAGAGACGGACCGGAGCTCGTAGAGACCATCAGGGTCACACCAGCACAACACGCAAAGCACCTGTGAAGGTTTGTATCTTGCACTGTTTTTCTTTGTTTTTCTTAGTAATTTTTTGAACTGGGTTTAACTTGTACCCATGATGTCATTCCATTCCCTTTGCTACTTCTTTAAATATGCTCGCTACTATGTATTTGTCTCCATTCTGTTTTTCCATTCCCTATTATTACGGATTTCCTATGTATGACTAATTTTCTTGTCTCAGGTTCATTTGAGGATCGGCCAGGAGGATTGCATGATCGAAGGCATAGAATTATAGTGTAGTTTTTTGATGTGTTTATGAACACATTTTTTTTTTCCATGACTCCAGCTAGGTTTGTTTTTCCAAGTTTGAGACATTGTCGTTACTAAACCGTGACATCAATTGGCAACTTTGTTTTGAACCTTAAGTTCGGAGTAATGAATGAGGTGGTCAGTTTGTGTCCTATCTTGTAAAGGGTGCCGAATGCCTTTGAATTAGTTAGTAGGCTGGTCCATTTGTTGTTGTGATCCTAATGGCTGTTTTTTTTTTAATGCTTTCATCTTCACTTCTCTGATGTTTACGAGTTTGCTACAAAACATTGTCTCAAATCCCAATTTTCCTTGTTGTTTGTTGAACTGCACAGTTTTGTAATGTGTTCCTGAACCCTTGCAGTCTTGTTAATGAGCTTGATTGCCAAATTTGGGCCATTGAATTTCCCACAACACTGAACTTTGTCCCGTTCTGTAGGTTCTTTCACTTTATAAATAATGTAGCCTAGATTTAATTTTACTACATATTTGTTTAAAATGAAAGATAGGGTCATTTTAATTGCATCACTTTAGAAATTTAGGTAAATGAAACCCTACATATATTGCTAGAAATTACATACATAGCCCCCTTCCAATTGGGCCTTGAACGCTCGTGATCCACAACCCTCATGGATAGTGCCCCCCCCCCCCCCCCCCCCCCCCCCTCTCCTCCCCCGAGTTCCTCATATGTACATGTAGGGATGCTGTGCTCATATTCTCGATCTTCTCCTAGAGGACTGGGGAAGGAACAAATGGTGAAGGATCTAGTCGCAAAAGCAAAACATGTGTGTCATTATATAAGGAGACATCATGTACCGATGGCACTTTTTCGCCATTTTTCACCGAAGTTGTCCTTGAGGGTTCCCGTTGACACCAGGTTTGCTTGTAACTATTTGATGATAGAGCACCTTTTGGACGTCAAACGAGCCTAGGAGCAACTAGTCATGGCACCGGAGTGGTTTTAGTATGTCAATGGTCTATTCAACCAGTCTGAGGGGGTGCTTGCCCATGCATGTGCAAGCCAAGTTCGAGCCACAATCCGTGATGATTCATTTTGGATTCAATGTGAGAACTTTGTACACATGGTAAAACCTGTCCTTGAAGCTCTAAGAACGTTTGATGGAAACTAGCCTACAATGGGAAATGCATGGATTACAATGAGCAACCTTAAGAAACACGTGTACAATCTCCGGGGTGCACCTTTCCATCTTGAGCAGGCAATGCAACAAGGCTGGAAAGGCAATTCGACCGTAGATGGGACATGATGCACACCAATCTTCATTACGCAGCGGCGCTCTTGAATCTTTGGTGTAAAACCCATCCCACCCTTGGACGCATAGGAGAAGCAAAGGCGGCACTAAATTCACTTGGTGTAAGTTCCATCCTACCCTTAAAAACATAGGAGAAGCAAAGGCGGCACTCAATCGGTCCTTTCGTCAGGTGGGTGGTCAATTGGGAATTCTATTTGCCAAACTTGTGGCAGAGATTACCCTGTATGATGAGGAACATGGCCCTTATAGTCCAGAGGTGACCATCGATATTGTACAAGCAAACCTGGAACCCCATCAATGGTGGCAAAGGATTGGGGGTGGGGGCTTGGCAATTATTGCAAAGCAAATTCATCTCTAGTTTGCTCCGCTTCATCATGTGAAAGGAATTGGAGCATGTATCTGTCTGTTCACAATAAGGTACGTAACCGCCTGGGCGTGGAGAAGTCATAGGCTTTGATGTACATTTATACGATTAGCAGACTCCTCCGTGAACGACCGAGGGCCAATGGTACGAGAACAATGACTAGTCAAAAGAGTCTGATCTTGAGGGAGGGGATACAAGCAAAGAGGACAATGATGACGACCAGTATGACATGCAAGATGGCCACGCATATGATGATGGTGATGTTTGGGGAAATGGAGCCGATGATGGTGACATGAATGGGGCCAACGATGGCGGTGGCAAAGGAGGTGATGACGCAAACCATGATGGTCGCCACAATTGCAACAATAGTGGTGGTAAGGGTGATGCGTTTGACTTCAATAATGAACCAGAGTATATCCAAGAAAACCCTAACATGAACATCTATGGAGACAAAGTTCCTACATTCCCAGATTTTGATGAAGCAGCTAATGTAGAAGGAGGAGAAGCACGTGACGATCGCAATGCTAATCCAGTCCACGACAATCTTGATAACAATGACACAGATGTTGTTGGCTCCTCCAGTGACAATAATGACGGGAACGATGACCATCAAGGTGATGACAACGACGATAATGATGATGGACGTGACGAAACGATGTGGATGAAGGATTGGTGCAGAAGAGTACAATCTCAGTGGGTGCAACAATTGCTGGTCTCTATAGAGCATCTGCCCCGGCGAGGCCTCTCCTCCCTCGAGGCGGTGGTAGTCAACGCAGTGCCTCCATCGTCAACAGGGGCCCCGTGCGCCACCTATGGACGACGCCATACAGAGTTAGGCACGACGTGGTCCAAAGAAATCTCGGGTCCAGGTTACTAGGACACCACCGTCATAAGAGAATAGAGGCAAAAAACAAAAAACTAGCAGAACAACAGCAAGTGACATACTTCTATTCCATAGAGGATACACCGAAGGTGGGCCATCTACTAGAACTGCGGTACTTGGCTCCCGTGGTCTCAGTGTGGATGGCATCACAGCCATCCGTAATCGAGGGACGAAGAGGCCTATGAAGCACCTAGTAAGTGGGAGAGATAATTCCACGAGGAAATTTCAACTCAAGTGCGCAATATTACATTGGATGTGGAAGGAGAGGTACGAGATTCACTGGGAGACGAGGACTCTGATGAAGGTGTCAACGAGCGCTCAAACAACGAAGACCCAGATTGTGGTGAAGCGCCATCAAATGCGGATGTGATAATTTGACAAGAATTGGGCCGCCCTACGGCTCATAAAAAGCAACCTACATGTAACAAAAAAGCCTGCACTACATCGAAGGAATAGACTGTAGTCACTTTATTTTATGCTTGGTATAGTGGTAAACCTAACCGTAAAATTTAACAAGAAAAACTAAAAAAAAAATAGTACATTAGAATTTAGTACTGGATATATTTCTTGTGTACGTTCTGATTACATAGACCTAGACTTGTACTTAGACACAACTAAGTTTAGTATCTCTGGCTCAAGAGAATTGTATGGTTGTGCTCCGTGTTAGTTTATGTGCGGAAATGCGGTTAATATAAATCTACTTACCATTGAAATATTTTGTAATGTGTGTATCATATGAGTGTCTACCACTTGAAAATGTGTGATCGTTTGCAATTTCTGGGCGCGTGCGTACGGGGACGGGCACGCACAGACGAGGACGGCCGCGTGCAGAAAGAGACAGATGCGCACGGGCTAATTATACGCGGAAACGAGCGCGCACATATTGGCACGGGCGCATGCAGACTCAGTGTTCGGGCGCGTGTGCACGCGCCGGACGGGCGCATGTACGCGGTTAGGGCGCGAGCATATGCCGGAGAAGCATAAAATGCTCCCCCTTACCCTTATTTTCCTACTTTGCAAAGTCTCCTTTTCCAGGTGGCTCCTTGTCCTAGCTTGTGACTCCACATGCTCTGCTTGGAACTGCGGGAAGTGGGAGCAATCAACTTGGATGGAGGGAATTTTTCTTTTTTTTCAGTGTAGAATTAAGCAATCAATTATGTCGTTCTCTCAAGGTTCAAGGAAGTGTCCCGCTTATGTTGACCTCAATGCCCGGAAGATGCAGTGGAAGCAACTTCCACAACACCATCTCAAACTGGCTCGAACCCATCATCGAGCTCGTCGAGGAAGAAGAGCCGGAAGAAGGCGAGTGAACAAGATGTTGACTACCCGCCTATTGCATACACAAACTTCATAAGGGAGTGTGCCTTGGAGTTTTACCAAATTCGTTCTCGCGAGTATTTTTCAAATCGAACGGTTGGAGTTGATAAATTACAAACTGCGTTGGCCCTACTGTTTGGAAACGCACTTGAGGGTTCTGACAGGTGTAATAATTGTAATGCTACCTACTACCATTATAACAAGTGGCTGGACGAGCAAGTAACGAAGAACACTACAAACATCGTGCATGTGTTTGAGTGTGTCCACAAGAAGCCAAAGGACTGCTATATGGAGGAGCAGCAAGTCGAGTTGGAAAAGCTGACGTTTGTCCAGAAGCCGTGTAGATAATTCTCAAATAATAAACGAAGGATTAGGCCTTGGCACAAAGCCAGACTGAAGAGTGCTATGGAGAAATACTTGCAGGGAGCACTGCTTGTAGTTCCAAGAGCGGTTAAGGTGGTTCTACTATCTAGCTCTACGGAAGGCAGATTCGGTAAAGTACGGAAACTACGTATTGTTGGGATGCCGACCATACCTGAGACTTGTGTATGTGCGGGGAAGATGTCAAAGGCGGAAGACAACACGAAGAAGCTATACGAGGCTTTGATTGAAGCCATGGTTTGTAGGATTGAACATCCCGACATTATTAAATTTTTTGCCGTCAATGACTAGACCATGGAAGCATACACACTTTGGTGGAACAGGGATTGTATCCAAAGATTTCTTTTGAAGAAGAATACTAAATTCTTGCAGGCTATTGGAAACCGTAATATCTTGAAGGCAGTGTGCAATCAACCTATGGAAACACTTCAACATGTTTATGCCTTCTGCACCCAAAAGGCCAAGCTAGCTTGGACATTGATAAGTATTATGGACCGGGTCCATAAGGGGTATTTGATGCATAATGACATCTCCCCAGGAAATGTCTTGCTTCACTTTCCAGAGGGTAAAGCGAACCAAGTATACATTGGAGTATGCGATTGGAGCCTTGCAAGTCGAGTGTATGAGACAACACCTTCAAATTATGGTTTCCCAACTCAACATGGCTACCCATGACCAACATGGCTGGTTTGCAGCTACGGAGTTGTGGTACACTTATGGTAAGCCAAATTTAGAGACCTCACTAGAAATTCAGAAGAGGAGATATTTATATTTGCAAGTTGCTGACGCGTACTCGGTTGGGGTGATAGCAAATAGGATTTGGGATAATGAGGACAAAGTGGGAAAGTCTAGATTTGCACTAGTGTTGAAGGAGCAAGCAAATCCCGATCCCAAATCCCGCCCCACCTTGCTGAAAGCCGTCGCCAACTTCACATCTCCACCCTAAAATTTCCAAATTCCAGAGTGTTGTTATCGTTACCAGATTTAGAAATACGCAAGTAGTGGCTGGAATGTGATATTCCCTGTTTGTCATATGATGAAAACATTCTTTTTAAGTGGTTTATTGCCACAATTTTGCAATATTTTTCAATAAACATAACACTTCACACTTGGCTCCTCTAAAAATTTCTTTCATCTCTTGTGATGTTGCCCAATGTCACTCTTTCCCTTCTACACTGCAGCGCTCGCGCCCGATTGCACCCGCCCGATGCATCGCATGCGCCCAAATGCCAGCGCCCGAAGCACTGCGCGCCTAATGGAGCGCTTGCACTCAATCTACGCTCGCGCCTACATTATCGAAGCCGAGATCAAGATCGCATTCGCATGCGCGCACCCTGACGCACGCGCCCGTAACAGCGCTCGCGCCCACATGCACACGCAAAAGTCAGCACTATATAAATTTGATTTACCCTTACCATGAGTCAACCGGTCAATGCCCTCATTGGACACACGAGGGGTTGTGTCATGTCACCATGACAGTGTAACGGGCTAATGGACGATCTCTCTAGAATGATAACCTTGCCCACAGATAAAGGGCCCCTTCCCTCCTGTTGAGAAGGACTCAAGAGAGAGAGAAAGGAAATCCCCCACTACAAGTAAGCCACTCTCATGCAATAGGGCGAAAAAGAGTAAAAAAAAAAAGGAGAGCGTTTCCCCATATATAGGAGAAGCAGCCCTCCCGGCCATCCCTACTCGCGGCCGTCAGATTGACGGCCCCCCCGTGGCCGTCCGATCGGCCCCGGTTCGGCCTCACACCGACTGCCGTCGGATTGGACAGCCGCGCGATGTCATGGCGCCGCATGGTCATCGGCCGACCTGGCCGTCCAATTTGCCGCGGCAGATGATTGTGGGCCGTTTAATGAGGACGGTCGCCAAAGGGCTGACGCCGTGGTTGGCCCTCGCAAACGGCCGCTAGATCGGACAGCTAACAGCGGCCCCTCCAATTTGAGGGCCCATGATCGCTTGCCGCGGCCGCATCGTGGCCGTCGGATCGGAGTGGCTGCCGTTGGTGGCGACCCAGAGGTCGGCCCCCGCGGCCATCGCCACGATCGGACGGCCTTTGATGCGGCCGCGTTGCGAGATCAAGCGATCGGAGCTCGAAATTTTTTTACTTATGCTGAGGACCCTAAAAATTTTACTGCGATGTATTTTTGGGTACTCGGAGACGCGACGTTCGAGACGGGGGCGTCCGGACGTCTGGGTTTTGGACGTGGAGCCCAGTCGAACGTCTATATTTAAAAATCCTTTGTGCACTGTTATCTTTGTGCATTGTTTAGCTGTGTGCATTGTTATTTTAATTGATTTTTTGTGCAAGTTTTAGGCTTGATAAGTGATAGCGGACCACTCCATCATCGTATTCTTCGCATTTTTGGTTGTTCTAGTGACATTCTACAATTGTAGACATCGCAGTGTAGTGTTGTATGTTCCATTTGACATTGCGAGAGGACACTCAATGCGCCGTTTGCTCCCACTTTTTGCTGCAATGGCGTGAAGGCAACGATTTCCTCGTCGTATGTGGTAGGTGGAGCTTTGCTAGTACATCCACCACAACATTGTCGAGGGGAATGTGTGTCATACTTTCCCACAAAAGCTAAATTTAAGGTATTAGCAAACTTATTGTGAGGAAAGTTTAGCATTTGAGGCTTTGGTGGATTTATTATCACCGTTTTTACGTCCTACCACTGCTACGTTTGTTAGACCCCCTGTTCCAGTAAGAAAGCAAGTAGAACTTGTCTTGTACCGATTGGCTCATGGTGTGAGTTGTGCTAGAATGCACAATTTGTATGGATGCTGGGAATCCACATCTTGCAAGTATACTATGATGGTGTGTTGGGCTTTAGGGACATATGATGATGGTTTATTTTTCCAGTTCATCTACACTCCCACTATCAGTAGACTTCAAAGCATTATAGAACAATTTAGAGACATCACAAGGTTACCAAGCATTGCTCGTGCAATAGATGGCACCCACATACCTTTGAGCATCAGACCCTCTAGACAATACATTCCTATGCTCCAGAATTTACAATAGAAAACATTTCCATAGTATTGTTTTGCAAGCGGTTTGCGACACAAATGGAATGTTCTCGAATGTATGTGCAAGACAACCTGGTGGTGTTCATGATGCTAGGAAATTTGCGGTGTCCTTCCTAGCTGCATAGTTGAGTAGAAGACAGATTTTAGCTGAGCCAATCATCCATCTCAGTAGACTAGAGATTAGACCCTACTTGATAGGCGACACTCCTTATCCTAGGAGACCATACATGCTGAAGAATTTCAAACCAGGAGATCTTGCAATAGTGGATCAAATTAGGTATAGTTCACTGTATTTTTATGTTTTTTTCAAAGTTCGTCATACTTTGCACATGGTATGATCCTTATAAATTTTGACCCTGTGTTTTCTATGGATTCCATAGGTTTGACTTCTCTCTTAATAGCAAACGAGCGGTAATCGAGCAGGCTTTTGGTACTTTAAAGAATCCCTGGCGCATTCTGAAGGCTTTCAATATGTTTGTAGAAAAAGCAGCATTGGTTACTCTAGCATGTTGTGTTCCTCACAATTATTGTGAGGTTCACAACCAGCATGTTCCTATTCCTGCAGATCAGAGTTGTTCAAATAGACGTCCGACCCAGCTCCGGACGTCCGGACGTCACACCCGGACGTCCTCCGTCCCGGACGTGGCGTCCCCAACGCTCTGGAATTACATTGTGGTAAAAAAAGTTCGACCGCAGGTGGGTAAAAAAAATTCCAACCGTCCGATCGGCCGATCCACCCACGCAGCCACATCTCCGCCGTCGGATCGCAGGGACGGCCAAGGAGACGGCCGCGGGGTCGCCGGCAACGGCCGCCCTTCGATCCGACCGCCACGATGCAGCCGTTTTCGGCCATCGCGGGCCGTCGGATGTGGGCGGCCCTCGTCCGCCGTCCGATCCCCCGGCCGTCTCCGCGGCCGACCGTGGGGACGGCCACGGGGTTGGCCCCTCCGCGGCCGCTCAGAAACGGCCAAGATCAGGCCGCGACGGCCGCATCGTGGCCGCCCGATCCCGGCGGCCATCGAGGCCGTTGGATTGGGCGGCCGTCCGCGCAAACGGCCGCGGTGACCCCGGCGGAGACGGCCGCGAAGTTTTTAAAAAAAAAACCCGAATCTTAAAATCTTCATAACTTCTTCAAAACGTATCCAAATCGGGCTTATGAGGTGTTTTTTGGCATCTACATTTCCTGTAGATGCCAAAAAACATCTCATAAGTCCATTTTGGACAAGTTTTGAAGAAGTTACGAGAATTTGAAGAATTCGGGGAGGTGAGGGGTCGGCCGTCGGCGGAGACGGGTGGCCGACCCGGCGGTCGGCCGTGGAGACGGCCGCGGAGACGGCCCTCCGTCCGCGTGGAGGTGGGAACTCGTAAGGCTTTCCTTCTTCTCTTGGGTTTTCTCCAGAGACGGCCTCCCTTGCCCACCTCCCCTCGTCTAACCTTGACAAAAATAATTCCATTTTTAGGTACTCTAAAAACAAAATCATTACCGAATAAGAAATTTGAGACATATCTCTGAAATCATGGAAAATGTCCTAAAGATCTTGTAATCAGGATTGTGGAAACGGCCTTGATGTTGGGGAATACTTTAGATGGAGATATTAATGTCCTTCAATTGTTGGTGCTCTACTATGGTTTGCAAACATAATCTCAATGTCTAGAAGGAAGAATACATTTGTTTTGGAAATGAATTATGGCCCATGGGCCTATAGAAGAGGGAGGTATAGAATGGGGGGTACAACTTAAAAGGTAATGAGAAGCTAATAAAAAATAATGTACTTTTATTCGAAGACATTATTTCGTTAGGTAATAAAATTAAAGGAGAACTCAACATGAATTTCTCTTATATGAAAAAAATTGCATTTTCATTAAAAAAAAGGATTTGTCTTGCCATATAAAATTAAAGCCAAAAGCATACAAACTTGTCATTTTCATGTAAGAGAAATCCATGTCGAATTCTCCTTTAATTCTATTATCTAACGAAATAATGTCTTCGAATAAAAGTACATTATTTTTTAGTAGCTTCTCATTTCGTTTTAAGTTGTATCCCCCATTCTATACCTCCCTCTTCTATAGGCCCAAGGGCCATAATTTCATTTCCAAAATAAATGTATTCTTCCTTCTAGACATTGAGATTATGTTTGCAAACCATATTAGAGCACCAGCAATTAAAGGACATTAATATCTCCATCTAAAGTATTCCCCAACATCAAGGCGGATTCCACAATCCCGATTACAAGATCTTTAGGACATTTTCCATGATTTTAGAGATATGTCTCAAATTTCTAATTCGGTAATGATTTTGTTTTTAGAGTACCTAAAAATGGAATTATTTTTGTCAAGGTTAGACGAGGGGAGGTGGGGAAGGGAGGCCGTCTCTGGAGAAAACCCAAGAGAAGAAGGAAAGCCTTACGAGTTCCCGCCTCCACGCGGACGGAGGGCCGTCTCCGGGGCCGTCCCCGCGGACGGCCCCCGTCTCCGCAGCTGTCTCCACGGCCGACCGCGGGGTCGGCCACCCGTCTCCGCCGACGGCCGACCCCTCACCTCCCCGAATTCTTCAAATTCCCGTAACTTCTTCAAAACTTGTCCAAAATGGACTTATGAGATGTTTTTTGGCATCTACAGGAAACGTAGATGCCAAAAAACACCTCATAAGCCCAATTTGGATACGTTTTGAAGAAGTTATGAAGATTTTAAGATTCGGGGGTTTTTTTTTTTTTAATTTGTGGCCGTCTCCGCGGCCGTTGCCGGGGACGGCCCCCCCCCAACCGCGGCGACGGCAAGGGGCCGTCGCCGGGGACGGCGTCCCCCACCGCGGGGACAGCAAGGGGCCTTCGCCGGGGACGGCCCCCCTCGCCACGGCGGCGACGGCAAGGGGCCGTTGCCGGGGACGGCCCCGTTGACCGCGGCGACGGCTGCTTTCTCCCTCCGCAACCCCTCCTTTGCGTTGAACGTGTGGTTTCACGCCGGTGTGAAACCTGTGCGGGTGATTTTTTTTTCCTAAGTCAGAGGACGTCCTGAGGCGCTGGCGGACGTCCGCGGACGTTTTGATGTCCCAAGCGTCCCTGACCTCTGTGACAACCCTGCTGCAGATGTCAGACTCCATTGTGATCCACATTTTGGATTGCATGTGGAAAGGATGCAACTTCACGACAAAGGTGTAGCTGCAAAGATAGTTGGGGAGAGGATGAGGTACGTTTTATTCTCATCTTGGCTGGAGCGTAATCGAGAGTGATGTTTCTTTATATAAGATTTTCCTTTGTAGTCACATAATTGTTTAGATTTCTATGTATGACCCTGAAAGCATTGTCTTTTTACTTTTATAAAATTTGAAGTAGTTAAATTTGAAATTATATGTTATTTTTCCTTATGTATTACAAATTCATCCATCTTTGCAAGAAAATGAATGATTCTAAACAAATGAAATTTAAGGTAATAAAATAGAATCCTAGGATTATTTGAATACTTTTTAATACATTAGAAATATACTTCTTTTACATTATATAGTTACTTGAACAAGCTTTTACTTCAGTTTTCAAATTAAAAGAATTTCCAAAAGTAATAACATATACAAGTATAAATTAAGCTAGGTTGAAAGTAAAAAACAATGATCAGAGCTAGTGCAATTGGGGGCCCCAACCACTACAGTTAAGGCCTCAGTTAGTTCAGCCAGAGGCTCCAACTGCTACAAGCCTACAACTGGGGCTCCAATTAGTTTAGTTGGGGGCCTTAACTACTACAGCTAGGGGCCACAAATACTACAGCTAGGACCTCAGCTGGTACAATTTTTATTAACCCGTGTAGTTCCTTCACTAAGTTTCACCAAAAAAACATTTCAAAATTGCCATTTTCAATGTGAAAAGCATAATTTTCTAACTCTAATTGTAAGATCTCCAATTAGATTATTATAGTAGATAGCTCAATAAAATTCATCATAATCAACCGTAAAGATTAGAAGATTATAGTAATTAAAATTTAAAATTAAAGTTTTTGGAGACAATTGTTTACTAGGTCAATACACTTCAACTTTTTTTCCCTAGGTTTTAGGCATCATGGATTTTGGGGGTTTTGTTGCGTGACAAACATGACTAAGTAAGCTAATTGTATAAAAAAAATTTACACATAAAAGAGAAGTGTTGCATGTTGAAAACAATATTCTATTAAATTGAATTAAAAAGAATGCTAATTCATATTTCTTTCCTCGAAAATTCCATTATTTTATGAAGTTCCAATTCAAACAATCAAAGTAAAGGTTGGTGTCCATCCTTTAAGTGAAAAAAACCTTAAAAAAACTAAGATCTAACTTTTATGAAGGAAAGAGGAAGTTATTTTAGTACACTAATCGAACAATGAGAAAACTTTGATCTTTTGAGGAGTGAACATTTTGTACTGAAAGAAGTTTGTTTTTGGGAGAACTCAAAGATGACAACAATGAGCATTAAAAGAAATAAGCTCAGAGGTAACAGATGTATAGAGCATGTTTGCCCAAATTGCAAAAAACGGGAATAAGAAATTAGTTTCATTACAGTAAGTTTTATTAGTTGCTGGTTTTTCCTTCTTACTTACTAGTTCTTTTACCTTAGAGACATAAAATTCATTGAAAGATCTAACCTCCAAAAATAAAGTGAATCTAATGGTGCATTTGACATATTGTCTTCCACTTTGACAATCAGAGGTTGCACAATTCCAATATTGTATTTGCTAAGTTAGCATATCTCTAGAGAAGGTAATTCTCCTAATTCTTTTTAACACAATAAAAAAGAAATTGTTAGACCTTTTCTAACACAGATATGGATACCTTGATCTAGAAGAGAAAATTTAAGATAGGAACCCCATTACCAAAGCTTGGATTCAAGCTGGGACAAGCTCCATAGATGCTTGCATTGACAATTTGTTTTCTTATGCACACATTGCTTACATCACTGTAAATCAACAATCAAATCAGGTAGGGCTGGCTACTTAGAACTAGAAGCATCTTCTACTTGCTTAGTTCACTTGTTCATGGACCATGGAACTTATTTAAAATAGTGTTTTGAAAGTTACATTCGAAGCCAAGAAAAAAGAATATTCAAATTAAGAACAACCAGCAGCTGTAGACAACAAAAGGACTTACAATCTATCATATTGAGCACACATATTGAGACAAAACCGCAGTTTTAGAACCACAAATGCCACCCTTAAATGCCACCATGATAGCCAGCTTCCAAAACGCTCAATTATTTCACCACAATATAAAAAAAGGAATTATATTCACATGTGTAAACAACTAAATTCCACTTTGCAAAGTGCAGCAAGAAACAATCCCACATAAGTCTATGCTAAGATAATCTTGATGCAATGACATTATACTAAGTGGTACCGGACAATAAAATAAAGTTGCAAAGTCCTGCTAACATCACGAAAAGCAAATGAAAAAACAGCACATTTCCTAAAGAGGGTTGGACTTCAAGCTTCAAAAGCTTATCCTGATCAATAATGTCACCATCTACATATTAGAATCATATTTGATCCCCAGGCTGAGCTGTCATGCACAAGTAAGTCATGTCCAAGTCACCAAGATATATATGAGGGTTTCTATTGAGAGTTTTTTCTAATAACTTCTGCAAACATAGCAGCCATCCTTTCTCCACTAGCATGTTGCAATCGGAACATTTCAAGTTCCAATTTTCCATTTTCCTAGCGTTCTATCAAATTATCTTTGTGCATTGTTCATGCAGCTTCAATTCTCAATTGTTCTATTTCAGCAGTAGAATCTGCAAGTCTATTCAATGAATCCATCAAATTCCTGTCAACCCTAGCCGGTTTAGCTCGTGTGGAATTATTACCTTTTCCAAGAACCTCTAGTAAATTTGCTCCTCGTGTTCGTGGAGTGCTACTGTTGCTTCTCTGGTTAGCTCCGGTGGAATGTACGCTTCAGGATTATTGCACTGTGGTGTGCGGGCCTAAGATGGCTTGCCGTTTCCATCGATTTGGTCGCAAACATCTATCAGACCGCTAGAAGTCTCCGTACCAGGCACAAGCACCCCTTGGTCCATTGCTCCTAGAACATCGTTGGCCTTTGGAGTGAGACTAAGAATCTCGTCAATCTGATCGTACTAGATGAATTTTGCATTGTCGTCCCGCACGCCTGCACGTGTTTGGTTGCGCAATTTCTTGATCTTGGAATAGGTGCTTCGCAACTTCTCCCACTTCTCTAATAAGGAGTTCACCTTCCGCCGAGACTCCTGAGAAAACTGCGTAATTAGCAGCTTGTGCACGCGCTTCCACTGATATGATCGCATAGTGACCATGTTGTGTGCCTCGATGTGTTCCTTGCACTCTCCCAATAATAACCTCATTGCAGCATTGCTCCAATGGCGCTCTAGCACAACGACCGGAGTCCATCGTGGGACAGGAGGCGATGGACCTGTCAGTATAGAATTAATGGGAACATAGGTACAAGGAATGGAAGAGAGTGGAACAGAAAACGCCGGAGCGAAATTTTGAAAATCTGTGTCTCCAGTGCAAAACCCAGAAAGCAGCTCGCTGCACAAACTTGCAATTCACCACCCACTTTGTCACATCACCAACCTGCAACTTTGAAGTCAATCACCTTAACTTCACCCTCACACCCCCTACATGACCTCCCTCAACTATTTGAGATCTCCATCACAACAGCCACAATCTTACAATCTTTTGCATACCTAATCTAAGTTTGTGTAACACAACACGCAAAGTTCAATAATCAAGGAGACCAGCCAAGGTTAAACACTGCCTGACTTGGTACCAAAAGCATCATCAAATAAAATTTTGGGCAGTGCATCATACTACCAATGAATGCCAGAAAATTGTAATACTACGAAACACAGAACTCAGAGCTCCCAAAACTAAAGCACTATCTCCATTTATTTAGAAGCTTATAACCTAGGATATAGTGGTTCAAAACTACTCCACCTAATGTTCAAACCTTACATTACAGCAGAGTAGCAAAGGAGAAGTAAACAGAAACAAAATACTCACTGGATTCAAACGATGAACATGCAAAATCCAAGCACAATCAAGCGGGGGGATTAGCGGTATCAACTGCTCTTGAAAATCAACTCCTTCTTAGCGGAAGCCAATATCTCTCATACCTGCGTAAATAGGCAAGTTTTGAGACAAACTAAGTCAGCTAGGAGAGCAATAGGTCCGAGCCCCTTCAAAATTTCTGAAGACAATATCATTTTGGTGAATCTTACATATGAGAGCAACTTCAATTCTAAGCACCTGTCCAACTCAACTGCCTCTAAGACCAAATTTATAAAGTTTCTGATGGCATTTTGGTGAAACACACATATGGACAAAAGCTTTTGGGCAAATGACTTCGATCCTAGACATCACTCTCCAAGACTATAAAGTTTCTATATTTAAGTTAACAATAAGTAATCGAACACTTATTCTATGCAACTTATGAAAGTCTCGCGGAATGTAACAGAACTGATGTAAACTAAGATCTACAAAGTGACCAGATTTCAAGCATTTTGACTTAAACAATGTGCACAGTGATCAATATTTACACCCTCAACCACGCAGCTGGATCAATTAAAAAATTGTTTGAAATGAATCTTCCCAACTCAATTTTCCATGTGATAACCATGAAATACAATCCCAATTTACCTCTCAATAGCTCGCACAACTACATGCCCTTCATATAGACAGTGGAGTTGGTAAAACCTTTGTTTTTTGTGGCCTAGAGCATCAGCAAGTCGCACTGGATTTAGCTTCTCTTTGTTTTTAAAATTTGTTTTCACTTGTCTCCTAGTCCTTCTGGGGAAGAAATTTTGTATCAGCTCACAATCTGTTCCAAATTGCTGTGTAGCCTGCATAAAATAAACACATACGTTCCCATTGAACAACCATAATTGAAAATTTTCTTCAGGAAATATACAACATTGCAAAATCAATTAACCTCATGAACTCTGCTGTTTGATGATCATAATGCGCCCATTAACAAGCTGGACCTAGGGAGTTAAGACAGCGGGAGCAGGCCTGCAGAAATACAAGACATCAAGTACAGTGAGGAAATCCGGAATTCAAAACCTCACTAAACAAGAAAGAACATAATGCACAAAAACAAAAACCACACAAGCAGCAATATCATTAGCAAAAGAAAACCTCACAAGCAGCTTTCTAATTTTTCTTAAGAGTAGCATTCCTCTTATTTCTGTTATTAGATTATCAATAAAATGTACTCATCACATGCAGTGGTCATGCTTACGCTTCTCTAAGAAATGTTATGCCAGATGAAGAAATGAAACCTTACATGTGTATACTGAATGTTCTCTTAATTGTATGGTAGAATGCTCTAAAATGGAGCAGTGCTGATAATGGAGCTCTAGTCATCTTCCCTCAGAGGTACATAATAGCTTCCCCACCCAATAGTACCATGTACTGATGGCAAACATTACAGGGTGCAATTTTAGGGCACCATTTTAGAAACACCTATGAATCCAACTTCAAAAATTCATAACTAATTGTAGAAGAATCCAAAAATGATGATTCCACTTGCTCCAACTTTTCACTACTTTCCCCATGCATGAAAATTATTTGCAGTGTTAATTTCGCTGTAGATTTCCCACGCTGAAAATTGAGCCATTATTGAGCACCTTACTATATGAAAAACTAGGATTGCTCATCAGACACAAGCAAGTACAATGTTATCCCTACAACAAGAAAAAGAAAGTTTGGCCTTTGTTTTATTTTGTTTAAGAAAGACAGTTGCAGCGCTAGCTAGTGCTTTCAATATAATCTCAAATACTAATGTACCTCTACATGTGATCTTGACGATCATTAAAAGAAAATTCAACCATGAATTGTTGAAGTATCTTACAGACGTGAATAAGAAAACTTCAGTATTTCCTTACGGCAAAGAGAAATGAGCATGGAATATGGCCTCTGGACAGAGACTCCTATGTTGCTAAGCTATGCAACAACACAAGGCACAGAAATTCACTTCCTCCCAAAAACCGATGATCAACACCAGAATTCAACCTCAAACATAAAACCCAAATCCTTTCTAACATCAAATCTTCACCCCAATCACTACCAAGAAAAAAAACAAGAACAAAAACCCTAAATAATAACAAAACAACACTGGAACACAGACCGTTGTCTCAATTGCCTCCGCCCTCCAAATGAGCTCCTTCACCGTCAGCTGCGAGAAATTTGACAAGTCTATTGACGCAGCCGCCTTGAAGCTGTGAACAAGTAGGGGGTAGGAAATACGTCGCTAATCTTACGGGGGCACGAACAAACTTGCGTGGTAAATGCCGTTGGCGAGGCGCTCCGGCGGCCCTCTTCCGGGGCCGGAGAAGTCCGTTGCAAACACCACCACCTTTGGATGAAAGTCGTGAGCGAGCGACGTTGTCCGCCAGGTTTCGGCTCCATGTGAGTCTGCCGATAGTCCTTACTCACAACTTTGCGAGATTTTTCTAAACAGGCTACCCCAGTTTGTGAGGTCACTAGGTGACTCCCTCTTGAGTCTTACAATGGCACACATGACAACCCTAATTCGTTGTCCAGTATATCCCTAACCTGCCCTACATCGTCTTTGACCGTGCCCTACAATTATTCATCATCATCCGTAGACTAATTCAATTTTTCATTCGCAAACTTGATACGTATGCAATTCTCAGAACACAACGCATCCCCTTGCACTCACAAAATTATTGCTAATATTTCACGTACCTAATTCAGAATGATCTTCAACGTTCTCTTCTATGCTTTTGGAAATACATGTGTAAAAAATCAGTGATAAATTTGGAGTAGTAAACAAAAATTTTAGAGCATCCGCTGGCAACAATGCCCCAAAATACTAGAACTTGACCTCCTCTACCTCTCGCGCCAACCTCGTTGAAGGGTTGATTATATACGCTATGTTGGAAGGCAAGGCTTTTGGATAAGTAATTGCAATCCATTTTTCTGGCACATATTAGATGTGCTTAGAGATATTGAGACAATAGTTTAACATTTAACCTTATACATCTCAATTTGCAGGAGCTAGAATCTAACAGAAGCTAAGAAGTCAATGTGTAAGCAGAGGAATGGGTTCTTGGTAAAACTAGGAAATTACATTTGATTCTAATTGTTAATAGTTTCCTTGGACACCCGCAGTGACCTATGGAACCAAATAATTTAAAATGCACTTTTGTTCTCTCTTTTCAATATTAACCTCATCAAATCAAGTAACATTAAAGGAAAGAAACACACAGTTTTATCTGTTTAATTCCATTTCTAGTTACAATTTTGCGGTTTTTAAAAATGCATAAAGAGTCAAGAAGGATGTGAGGTTTTTTTGAAATCCTTAAAATAACACCATCTAGAAAATATTTTTGAGACAAGGGATGAGATGTGTTGCTAATTTTGTAAAATTTATGCCCCAATGCATGTGAATTTTAGAGTGCTAGTGGCTTGATATTAAGGGGCATGGATGAGAAGTTGTTATTGTTAAACAATTGAGTTTGTTTTTGAGGGTTGGTATAAGAAAGATGATGGCATATACTCATATGATAAGATGGGGTTTGATGTCAGATTAGCACAAGACAAATAAAAATTGCAAAATACACTTATGGTCACTTAGTATAATTGGGTTTATATGGCATGAGAGCCAAGAAAATGTCTTTTCTAGGTTTAAATGGATTTGGAAGTGAAGTGGCATCATGTGGATAATGAATCCTTTTGTTTAAAAACCAATAGAGTGGGTTGTGGATAAAATGCATACAACCTTCAATTGATGAACTATATTTTCCCTACTCATAGTATTTTTGTGAAGACATGCATCTTCAAATCATGGATGAATTTACTAGAAAATATATCCACCCACAATTCCCACAAAAATTAGTCCCATCCATTCATCTATATTGAATATTGTTGTACACATTGAATACATATGTTCCTTGAAACCTTCAAATACCAATTGACCATGTATTACATGCTTACATGTGACTGGTATGCTTTTTAAGGTCATGTTTGAAGATTTGCAAAAGAGAACTTTATTCTAACCAACGCTTAAATACCCATCCAACGCCCCATGTTAATCCTTGTGTTCACAAAGACAAGATCTCAACAATTAGAAATGCGCCAATTAAAATGCTTGTAGGTGAGAAAAAAGGTCTATCATTGTAGTGCTCTTATGACGTCCATGCTTGAAGAGCTAACTTGCAACCCTTGTCGCTCAAAACATTATCTTCAACAAGAGGTACTCATATATAAAGTAGCACTAGCCCATACTTGTTTGTAACCCTAATTCTGTTAGGACTCTCCACCTTTCAAAGATCTCTCTTCTAATCACATAAGTAGTCAAGCTACTTTGACTTATAAATGATAAAATTCAAAGTAACTCCTTCTTTGCACTTTGGACTTCTACTTTCACACTACACTACCCGCGGCGCCACAAGATGTTTGTAGTTGCAAACTTCACCATTGGTGCTTATGAATTGAAGCTCATTAGGGGATTGATCCCGTCTGTCAAAACTATGTTCGCCAAAATCACTTCATAACTAAAATAAGGAATCACATGTGACGCACTTGCTACTTGTAGGAAGCATTCTAGAAGCATGAAAAATCCAATCATATGATTGTGCAACAATGAAGGAAGGTTGACTTTATCTGTAGACCTAGAGTGAACGTCTTAGAGAATTGGGCTCCGAAGACAGGACAAAGACAACACATTGTACAAGTCTTTATCTTTCAACTCGGATTTCGACGAGTCCATGTGGAGAGACTTTGTGTCACATTGATTGATATGGTCGCATCTTTGTTGATTTCGTTACAACTTGTCGTAGTTTCAAATGTAGGTCACCATTGTAACACTCAAATCATACATTTGTTGAAGGAAATGGGCAAGATTTGTTTGAATCCTTGAAGTATGGTTCAAAGGACAAGCTCACAAAGGAGGGAGAGGAGGTGGGGCAAAATTTGCTTCGATTATTATGTTGGAGTAGAGGCTATACATGTTATCATAGTATCTCTATAGGGTGTTTTGAAGCAATAGACTCCAAATTTAGCAAAAGAAAATTAAAAACCTCTAGAATCCTTAAACATGCAGGGCTTGAATAATGGATCAAATTGAGTCTAAGGCTTGGAGCAACCCTTGTTGGAAGAATATAAATAAATACAAAATTTCATGGCATAGTAGACCCAGATAGTGATAGCATATTTGACCATTGACATTGCTGGCGATTCACCAAAATTGATTGTACAAAGCTTGCCAACGTTTTTATTGTAGATATCATCTATTCCATTGGTACTAGATCTACTTCTTAAGTACTTCTTCATGAAATAAAATTTCAAAGAGCACTTGAATTGCAATTTGATTTATTCAATTTCTAATTTTGAGTTAATGAACTATTAATAGATATATCATTAAATAGCCTTAGATATAATCAAATTAGAAAATAGCCATTTTTAAGGATATATATAGACAAATCTTTAAATGGCAATGTAAAACTCAAATGAATAAAAATAACCGCTTCCAAACTTCATTGGTATCATCAAAATAAAAAGTAATCTTTTTATCAATATTAATACGTGGTAATTACAAAAGATATTATTGTAACATGCCCGTATTGCAGCAAAAGAAATTCTTCAATATTGGATAGATGATTGATATCTTGTTAGAAATGAATGCTAGTTTGGTAAAAAGTGAAAAAAAAATTCACTATCAACGAAGGAATGTAGTAAGGGAATGATAGAATGCTCCATTTGTAACCACCCAAGACATAGACTTCTTTTGGTTGTGGATTCTATTTGGAAGATAGTAGACAACGTTCCTCGTCGTTGGTGTACATCTACAATAAAATTTATTTTCTACAATTGGACACCAATTGTACATCTACAATAATATTTATTTTTCTCTTGTTATTTATTGTAGATGTACAATTCTCTTGTCATCTATTTCATTGTCTTGTGAATTCGTTGGTTCACAAGAGAATTGGATAGTTTCCATAAGTTGTGGAGCAAGTTACAACGCTTTTAAACTAGCCTCTAAAGATTGCTGATTTGTTAACGACCTCTTAGGTATCTTCACAGCAATGATTTCTACTCCAAAGAAGAATTGTAGTTCAGATAGGAAAGCAAATCCTATACATTACCATTAGGCCCTCTGAATCTAATAGTGAACTAGGCGGTATGGCAAATCTCTCCATGTGGTGTCCTTGCATCTTCTTGTGATTTCTTGTTGTGCATGGTATGTGGATTGCCTTCTTTCAAATACATGTCATTGATCTTGTTTGTAAAATTGTAGACACGTGTCATGGGCACAATCAAGATGCATGGGGTACTTTGATGGCAATTAAAATGATTTTAGACCAATGACTTATCCTTTGCTCGTTCAATCTTTGTTCTAGTGTCTTTCTCAAATATATTACACTTGTTTGTATATGCATGCAATATTTATGCAATTTAGAGCAATAGCATACATGTAATATTTTGTAATGCAAAAAACTTTAAAGTTAAAGAGGAGATCGAGGAAATTTTATCTAAAAAGTTATGAATTGGGTTTTGATCTAATCAAAGTATTTTGTAGTTGCGGTGGAGGTTTGTCCTTGCAAAAATATATTGATGCAGTAGGGATATATAAATGTGTTTGATGTGAAAGTATATTGATGTCAATGCGGAGGAATGTCAATGCGGAGTAAATGTGTTAATGTATTTTACGGGGGTTGAACGTAGGTCACGACACTATAAAAAGAAGAGCGCTAGCTATTGTTGATTTGTAGTTGCGCATCAACATTGATTTGTGTTGTATGTTGTGTCTAGATGTGTTTGCCAAGTTTCTAAATCAAATTTATACATATTTCTAGTTATCCTTGTGTGAGGACCATGTGGATCACAATGGCAATCATATATACCTATGCTTTGGATGATGAGGTGTTAGCTAAGCATTAAGAACAAGAAAAACTTGTCAAGAGGGTTACGATAATAATAGAATGAGAGTGGACAAGTCATTGGTCTAAAATCGTGACTGATATTTTAGAATTAAAAAAAATGGTTTTCAAAAACATGGTTGAAATGAATGCAGTCTCTTTTGTCAGATTTAATCTTAAAAGGATTTAAAGCAAAATATGATATTGAATTTGATTTATAGCTTTTAAACCAAAATAAAAGTATGCATGTCACCATTGAACATTTTAATGCAAAGAGGATCATATCATTTTAATACCAATATAGTAAATAAACTTACAAAATTCAAGGTAATTTGACCATGAATCAACAGGGAGGGTATAATTCACTTGCATATTTGATAAAATTATACATACATAATTCCTTGTAATGCAATAATTGTTATACATCATACAACATAATACAAAGCTGACATTTGAAACCAAGTTATGATTAGTATGATTCAAAAAAATGTAATATTACACTCGGGTACAACATGCTTACGAATTTTCCGTTTGAGAGAGTTTTTCCAAAAAGTTTGAGAATTCATTGTGAACTCAAAAATGGTCCGATTTGAAAACCGAAAAGTGTTTTGAAATCACATCAAAGTGTACTACAAGATTATGATAAAATAATGATTCTTTTTTTTAATATCATTCAACATGTTACGATTACTTTATACACCATCTACCATTGAATACTCCTACCTTTTGCTTCAATTACGTTGAACATTTCAATTGCAAATTTGAAATGACTTTCCAAAGTTGTTCTTGGAATACTTGAGCATATAATTAAATGATAAAAATAATTTCCTATGTTGAATTCTTTGGTTTGGAGTGGTCTCTTATGGGTTTCTAATCAAAAGTCAAGGTGGACAAAAAATATTCTTTTAAACTTTGCAAGAATTTTACAAGAATTTAAGCTAGGCATTAGAGTTATGACTCTAATAGCCTCCAACCATCCTTTTAAGTCCTTTGAAATAGTAGTCTGAAAGGCTTTCAAATGTTTTGAGAAACGTTTACTGTCATAATGACTTATTAAGAAATCCCTCCAAGCCAAAAACCAAGCAAGACATATATCAATAGTACCATAAATATATGCTAAGTATCCCAAGAACAACTTTGGAAGCTCATTTCAAATTTGCAACTGTAATGTTCATTGTAATTGAAGCAAAAGGTAGGAGTATTCAATGGTAGATGGTGTATAAAGTAATCGTAACCTGTTGAATGATATTACAAAAAGGAATCATTATTATATCATAATCTTGTAGCACACTTTGATGTGATTTCAAAACACTTTACAGTTTTCAAATCGGATCATTTTTGAGTTCACGATGAATTTTCAAACTTTTTGGAAAAAACTCTCTCAAAAGGAAAATTCGTAAGCATGTTGTACCCGAATGTAGTAATCCTTAAAAGCAGTCCAGTCAATCAATTCACGAACCAATGTACATAAGCATTGGCTACATGATTTAATGGTAAATGTGTTTAAGCTTGTATTATACTGGCTGTTGTAGTAATCCTCAAAAACAGTCCAGTCAATCAATTCACGAACCAATGTACATAAGCACTGGCTACATGATTTAGTGGTAAATGGGTTTAAGCTTGTATTATATCTAAAATCAATAGTAGTATCTAGAAATGAAGCCAAGATACCAATGTTTTTGCATTCTTATTACTCTCGCCATGATATGTGTCCTCTTCAAATATCACTTGGGAATAGAAAAGACTTGGTGAATTCTTTGATACGATCATCATTACACATGATAAAGCTTGGTGGTTCCTTATTTCTAAATACAACTACTTTTTATATGCTATGGTAAAGTTTGTACTGAAGCGAACAAATTTTAATCCATAATCATAATATCCTAGCCTACTTTTAGGATAATATTTACAATGTGTCAAAATTTATTTTATTTTTCTATAACAAGAAAATATTATGTTATGGGATTCAGTTTAGCATTTGTTGTAAACATTGTACTGAAGATCGTATATATTGAACAGAGGTGTAATAACAATAGATTTTAACTTGATACTGGTAATTTAATGAAACAAAGTTTTATATAAATTTGTTGTTTAAATGATAGGAATTTATGGAAATGATTCATAGAGTTGCAAGAGATTTGATAAGTGTGATTCTGGTGATACCACGGTTACGAGAAAACAAGCCATCTGCACTTACGATTTTTGTTCAAGGAACAAATGAAAGATCTTCATCATCTGGAAAGGAGAAAACATCTTCATCATCAGGACTAAGAAGTAGAAAGCCTATGGCTACTTCTTCAACCACATCTTCCACTCATACAAGCAAATCCACACAACTAACTAACACTACATTTTCATCAAGTTTTGCAAAGCAACCAAGTTTTTATGAGGTAAAAGTTTGATACCAATGTCATTCAAAATGTTATGCAATATAATTGGTATAATGAAATAATTGAGTATTAATATGTTTAAAATTAAATCAGTTTTCATTGTATAGCAGTACATTAGTGTAATGTAAACTTATTAAAATATAAAAAATATTAATTTTAATACCATGTATCATATTCTGTCTGTTTGTCTGTGGTCTATTAGAGTATCTACATTCAAAATATTAGAATGACCTTGATTATGATATTTAGTATAATGATCTTGGCTACAAGCTAAATGACAGTGTTTTAGTAGTAGAATAAAAATTAGTACGTATTTCAAATATTTATTTTAAAACTTTTATTTGTTGAAATATAATAAATGAGCCAAATAATTCAATATTACAGTGTAAATAAAGATTTATTTAAGTAAAAATATTTATTATATGATGATTTCAAACTATATCTTAATAATAATCAATGATCGACTAAAATGATGGATTAAGATAAATCATTTTATATTATAAGCATTCAAAAAATAGACCTTGAGATTTTTCAATCTAATTTTTAAGACACATCTCTACCATAAGACAAATTTTTTAGTAGAATATTGAAGGTTCAAATGTTTTCCAATATTGGAGTTTGGACCCTTTTCCATGCAAAACTGAAAACTTACCTCAACTTTATTCTTCCAGTATTCATACTTAGTGTTGCATCATGGCCAAGGTTTCAATCAAATTTTAAGTTTCAAAGTATACAGTTAGAGTAGTAATATACTTATTCCACTTAATAATTAAATTTGAAACTTTGCAAAAACCTTCTTCAAGTAACTTGTTTTAAATCAGTTTTTGAAGTTCAAAGCGTTCTATAATTTTCAACACAACAAGAGTGTATAATGATTTTTTTAAAGCAGATGATGTTTTTTGAGTTAGGCCTTTTGGACTTGTAAAAATCTAAACAAGATGATATAATTTAAACAACTTTAGGAAACTACCAAAAAGAACTAGTTCATTAAAGAAAAAAGAAGTATGTGTTTCATTAATCAGTTAAGAATTGAATAAAAGATATGATGTTTTTGATGTTATATTCAAATTTTTGTTGTAGACACATATTAATATAATGATTTTTTTTCAAATTTAAGATTTCTAACAAGAAAAATAATTATGGATTTAAATTTTTAATATGTGAGAATTATTTATTATAATTCATTATTTTATTATTTTTAGATATGTTTATCCAAAGTTTTTAAAGGCATTGTCTGTCACATTGTAGTCTGACATTATGTTGTACAAGGTATTGTTGGTCTCTACCATTTTTCTTTTTAGGTATATTTTAAACTTTGAAGTTTATATTTAAATACCTCTGTAATTTTATTTTATCCTTTAAGGAAATATATTCTGGATAAGAATTTGAATTTCTTAGGCATGAACTTTCATTCTCTCATGATTGCTACTAAATATGTTCTTGATGTTATACAATAACTCTGCAATGGTGAAACTGTTGTTTTTATTGTAATATGTGAATTTTACACACAAAAGGTTCTATATTGATGAATTTGAAGGGTTTCGTTTGGGCATAGGCTCAAAGTAATGTTTCTTTCTTGTTGCTTATCTTTATGTTTTTGAAAGGAACATATTAGCACATTTTTTTGGTTAATTTTTAGATCAAAGTTAATGTGAATAAAGGTGAAAGAATAATGGCTATAAAAACTTCATTTTTCATGGAGAGACTAAGACTCAATCGTACATTGTAGTACCAAGACGTCAATTTTGCATAAACACTTCTTAAATGCTTTTCTTAAATGCCAAATTATGGCTGAGAACGTCCAAAATTATTTTACCTTACTTAAATATAAAATCTTTAGATTCATTGTTTATTAAATGATCATGCCACTTTCAAGGGTTCCAATTTTTTTCGAGCAGATTTTGATTTTTTCGAATTATCAAAAATAGTTCAAGAATTATGATGGGAGTGAAAAATTGTCACAATCACTTGCTTTGCCCAAATTTTTGTATATTTTTCTTGAAGGTTTATTGATATGCCAATCTGAAGTAGGCATGGATGCCAATAGCTTTGTGTTGTGGATACTGTTGCGATATATTGTCTCTGTACTTTGCTAGTACACGATTGACTAACTGTAATGCTCAGCATACGTATTTGTATAAGTATGCAAAGTGCCAGCTTGAGAAGAACCCGCCAGTATTCAAAATCCTTGTACAACTGTGTAATCTTGATAGGAATCCCAACTACTAAACTGTTGCCGCCATCCTGGACTAGTACTTGAACCTTGTTGCATCAGATGTATGTGTCTGTAGAGGTTAGTGTATTAAGGTTAGTGTATTAAGGTGAGTGCACTGAAAACCGAGCAGCTCCAAAAACCGAGCAACAGACAAAAGAGTAGGGTCCCAGAAACTTGTGCAGTCTGTTTCTAAAAACTGTCCAAGAGTGCTCTAATTCCGTCCATGCCTTGAAAAAATGAGTGCTTCTGATTGGTGCAGAAGTGCTCTATTTTCAGAATCCAACCTCTCATGAATGTCAGGACTCTATGCTCGGTTTATGGCCACTCTATGACTTCACATTTAGAAAATCATAGGAAATTCTAGACTTACTTAAAAATTGTGTTTTTTTTTGGAATGGATTTGCACTCACTTTGCAGACCATGCAAAAATTCTAAACTATTTTAAAGCATTGTTCTAAGTAATCACACCTGAAATTGGAACGGTTTTCAGAACCATTACCTAAGTACAAGGCACCAAGAACTTATGTAGCTTTTGAGGTTGTGTATCTTTACATGAATAAAGCGTTTCGCTGTGTATGTTGGGTAAAAGCGTTTTTTGTCTATGAGTATGGCATATACTCTGTCTTGTTAAGTCTTTCTAGTTCCTCTCTAAAGGTTATGGGCCCACAAATTTTTTCATGAATAGTACCGAAGCCAACAGATGTCAGTAAGCAAGCAGATTGGATCAAAAGGAATAATCAATGCATTTTGCTTCTCTGTAAAGCTCTAGATGAGTCTCTCATAGAAATTATCATGTATTGTGGCACATCCAAAGAAATTTGGGACAAATTGAAACTATTGCACGATCAATCCTCGCATGAATCTGTGCATCATATTCAACAACTTTTCTATGAATGTTGAATGGAGAGCGTAGATACTATAGCCTCATTCTTGGGCAAGCTTGAACTGATCAAAAGCTCGCTTATCAATGCATGTGACACTTCAATCCTTGATGCAAGTTTGATAGCAAGGGTTCTAGCAAACATGTCAGCCACCCGTTACAGCTCCTTCTTATCAGCATGGAATAATTTTGATGATGCGTCCAGAACCCTCAATAATCTCTCCATTCGCTTACGACGTCACGAAACTAGGTTTAAGAATGAAGACGAGGAAGAAGAAAAGGTTGCAGTGGCATACGCATCGGCTAACAACAAGCAACCCAAGGGCTATGGCAGCCCCGATCTATCAGAGTCACAAAGTGGTCGCCCAGCACTGATGTTCAATCAACGCCAAGAGCGCCAAAGGGAGATTTATAAGCAAAAAAGGGTTACACCTCGTTGAAAGTGTAATCAACTGGGCCACTTGGCACGAGAATGCCCTTTCAATGACAACCACGGTGGCCTCTCCGACTAACTTGAAGAGCCAAACATCAATGGTGTCAAGATGCAACAATCGTCTCAACTTCCGACGCCGTCTAGTCATCGAGCATACATGACAACAATCAAGGCATGAGATTTTTCCTTGTAGCATGTTGACAGCGGATGCACAGACCACATGACTAATGTCATTAGCTACTTCTCAACCTACATAGATATAACTGGCAAGAAACGCACTTTTCAAGGAGTTGGCGGCATCATCTTGAATGTGGTCGGCACAAGCAGCATCAATGTCCAAGTACATTTGGGCAATATCAAGGAGATTGCTACACCGACGGAAGTCCTATACGTCCCACGGCTGGGTACTAGCTTGTTTTCGTCTTAGAAAGCAGGGCAAAAGAATGTAGATACAATTAGATCGAAGCATACATGTCGCTTGGTGACACAATCTGGACAAATTGTCATGAAAGGTATGCTAGTCAACAAGCTCTAAAAATTGTTCATGTATATTACGACATGATAAGGAGGTTGGCATCTGAAAACACAATTGAGGGACTTGATTTGACTTAGAAATGTGGAGTACACCAGTTTTGCAATGGGTGTGCATATGGCAAAAATTGTAGGAGCAGCTTTCTATTTAAAGAGGAATGCCAAAAAGCCATTGGTGCTAGTTCTCTCATACATTCTGACATCTGCAGGCCGATGAGCACAGCTACAGTCAACGGAGCTAGGTATTTCATACTTTTCAAAGATAATTTTTTAGGTTTTAGAGTGGTTGAGCTTCTGAAGAAGCTTAAGACGTCTGACGCTCTTAGTTTCTTCAAGGATTTTGTCAACCAGCTTTGACAAGAGACGCAGTCAACAGTTAGCAAGCTGCGAACAGATCGTGCATCTAGGTTCACGAGCTTTGCATTTCAAGAGTTCTGCAACCAGCAAGGCATCGCCCAAGAGTTGAGTACCGTTTACACCCCTAAACAGAACGGGGTGGCCGAGCAAGATAATGGAACTATCATGGAAGCAGTCAGAAGCATGATCTACAGTGCTAGTGTGCATTTGAGATTTGCTACACTAGCACTGAAGATCATGCTTCTGACGGCTTCCATGATAGTGTGCATTGGAGAGGCCCTGCACACCGCAGTGTACTGCTTGAACAATTTAGGGACTTGAATGTTGTATGGGCAAACACCATTCCAAAAATGGCATGGTGTTAAACCTTCGGTATTGCACATGAGAATCTTTGGTGCCGATGCTTTCGTTCTTGTTCCGAAGGAGGTGCGTACAAAACTCGATTCTATGAGTACTTGAGGAATTTTCATGGGCTTCAGTTCTCGGAGCAAAGCTTATAGAGTCTGGGTGAATGGCTCGCAAAAAATCGTGGAATCACGAGATGTCATCTTTGATGAATTTAGCGTGCTCACCGGAGTTTATACCACTACGCTCAATCAGGTACGAGTTTGAATTCTCTCAGAAGTTGCTCCGTTTCAGAAAGTTGCTATGCCTTCGCTGTTTCCTAGGCACTTAGTGCCGCATGCTGCTCCATTACCTGTTAACAATCACATACGGCCAGCTGCAGTTGGTGTTGATGTGGTACCAATTTTGAGAGCCGCATCTGAGCAAGAAATACAGTCTTCACCGGAAGATACCAACGACGATCCACCATCGATTGATCCAATTAACGACTTCAGCACCACTGTTGATTCTAGAGGTCACTAGGTGATCATTAATTCACAAGGCGAATGATCAGAAAAAATCTTTGGAGGACCTCGCAACTCATGAAACAACACGCTTGCAACTTGGCAAGACGTCACGCATGTGGATGAAGACATTGACTCTTTCATCTTCCAGTTTCAGCCAATACTTCCATCCGAAGCCGTACCAGCGAAACCTATGCAATCAATGGAAGAGCATCATGACACGACCAGTCTCACTAAGCCTATCACTCCGATTGACCTTGATCAACACGATGATTTGGGAGCTTGCTCATCCATCAGCTCTAACCTGCCTGAAGATGAGAACGGAACGCTCATTCGACCACAGCGACAGCGCAGGCCACCAAATTGCCTTGGTGAGTGAGATTACATATATCCAATAGATTCCTTCCTTGCCATGGCTTAAGTCAGCGCATCGCAAATATCACTTGACCCACGAACTTATCGGAAGGCTGTGCTGTCTACCGATGCGATGCACTGGGAGCTCGCCATGCAACGTGAATATACATCACTACTCATCAATTGCACATGGGTGCTTACTGAACTATCGGTAGGTCAAAAGGCCATCCAAAACAAGTGGATATATCGCATAAAATATGCCACCGATGGATCATTGAGCAGGTATAAGGCGCGACTGGTGGCTAAAGGATTCTCCCAGCGGGAAGGTATAGACTATTCTGAGACTTTTTCTCCACTGGTCAAGTTCAATTCAATCAAAACTATACTCTCCATTGCTGGTGTTGAAAACATGCACATCATACAATTTGATATTGAAACGGCATTTTTGCATGGAGCGATCGATTTACATGGTTCAGCCCAAAGGTTTTGTTGACCAAGCTCATCTTAATCTTGAATGCAAGCTCCAAAAGGCTTTGTATGGTCTTAAACAAACCTCTCGCGTCTGGAATAGGAGATTCCGTAACTTTTTGGTATAGCACAGATTGACACCCAGTCAAGCAGATCCTTGCGTGTATATTGGGGCTGGTGATATTAGTCGATTGTTCCTCACTCTGGTTGTGGATGATGGAATAATATGCTAGAGCGACCTAACTCGTATCGACTCTATTCTTGACTCAATGAAAGGAATTTTTAACATCACCACTGGGATGCGGAAGTGTATGTTGAATTACATATTTCCAAAAACAGGAGCTAGCGCACCTTGCAAATCGACCAAAGTCGATATATTCGACGCAAGCTGGCCAAATACAATTTCACCACCTGCGCGCCTCTCTCCGTTCCTGCTTATCCACATGTATTGCTAAACTTCATTTCTTCAATCGACAAGGCCATGAATCCTACTTTTCCGTATGCTGAAATCCTTGGAGGTCTTCACTTTGCAAGTCAAGGAAGCCGCATCAATATTACATATACAATAGAACATGCATCCAAGTTTACCAGGAATCCCAAGATCAGTCACATTTTGGGAGCAAAGCGCATCCTGACATATCTTAACGGCACCCTGACATACGGGATCACATATTTAGCAAATAACGACTCTCATATCCTGCAGATGCAGATTATGGAGGCGACTTGGACGATTGGAAATCGAGATCAGGATTTGTCATTATGCTTAATGGCGGCCCTATTGCGTGGGGCAGCCGTAATCAGGGTTCCATTGCATCATCCACAACGGAAGCAGAGGATAGGGGGGAAGCACAATAAAGTGAACCAAAAAAGTGCTTACCTTTTCACCAATTTCAGCCCCTTCTGTAAACACTAGGGAAAGTGGGATCTATGTTATGTCGATGCAAGATTGAGTTTGGAATACGGAAAGTAGACTTGATCTTCTTCAACTTCTCAAAGTTACGAGAGAGGACATTGAGTTTACAATGGAAAACGGAGACGTTGAACTCGGGCAAAGTGAATGGACTCATTTGGAAAAGTAAACAAAACAGTTTAGGGTTTTGTCCGAGATCACTTTTAATTTCGCGGGGCCCTTTGTATGTTTAAAAGGTATTCTAAAATAGTCAATTCATATACTCATTGATTGATTTAGGGTTCCAAAAGTATTGCAAGGATGTTTTTTAAGAGGGTCTTTTCCGCAATACTTTTTGTCACTTTTTTTTAACCGAACATTGTTTTTTAAATTGAAAAAAACATCATCTAAAGACAATAGAGGGCCCTAAATGAAGAAATCAAGACTTTGGAAAAGTTCATTTTCATGATTTAGAACTAGTGGTCAAATTTAGTTTCAATTCATGATGTTCTTTTTATGAGGATGTGTGTAAGATACCTTATGTCACCTTAGAAAGTTACTAAAATGCTCAAAAACTACACCAAAATCCTCTAAATCAGCTTTGAGCCTTCAAAAACAGCACACTTCATATTCACTTGTTACTGGTCACATTTTGCACTTTGTGGTCCACTTTATTGTGCTCTCCCCCTGTATAGCTGTGCATTTGGCGTCCCAAGAGATTGTGTGTGGACGAGGCAGCTCATGGCTCATCTCGGTTACCCCCATACAGCTCCAACTCTTCTCAAGAATGATAATCAGGCAGCGATTTGCTTAGTGCGGAATCCAGAGTTCCATAAACGGACAAAGCATGTGGATATGAAGTACCATGTTATTTGCGATCATTTCAAACATCAGCATCTACAAGTAGCCTACGTCTCCACTCTTGATAATGTTGCTGACCTCCTTACAAAGCCTCTGCCTCAAAACAGATTCCACCCCCTTCCATCAGTACTTGGTCTTACCGCTGACTCATGTGACTCTCTCGGTGATTGTGGCAGTGACTGACTTCTTGAATTCCTAGATAGTGAGTCAATCATGAGTGGGAGTGTTGCGATATTTAACTCTGCTAGTACACAATTGACTAACTGTAATGCTCATGGGAAAAGTGAGCATGCGAGCGGAGAGCGGAGAGCGGGAAATGGAGAGTAGAAAATTGACCTTTCACCAAATCTTTGATAGAAAAACGTACCCGATAACCATGGAGAAATACTAAAATTAGGTTCATATTTTTAATTTTTTTTTAGTAAAGGGTTGTAATTCCGTGGATTTTTAAATCCAAACCACTTTACTTGACTAGATTGATTTTGAGTCATTAAAATTAAGGCTGACGTCATACATACATTGTATTTATTTTGGTCTAACATGGGACCTAAGTACAATGTATTAAACTAAGGTAGGATGTCCTAGAACCACCACCACCTTCAAAACCAACACGTAGGTCTCCCAAGGAACCACCACTAGCATTGTCAAAACACTCAATTCAAACTAACCAATCAAAACACTCAAAAAGTTGGTGGTTTTGGGTATCATCATAAGTAAAAATTAGTACCACATGATGTGACAATGGAAAAGTCTATAGATCAGTTTTGGGTCACAAAATACTTTTGGGTTTAGAAATTTGTATCTATTTCAGTATTTGGAAGAGAATTCTGAAAACATATGCATTTATATAGAAAACATACAACTTTCCTACATGGGAAAAATATACCCTAAAAATAACCCTGCAAGGAAAAACTCAGAATCCTTAAGTTGGTGGTTTTAGGAGAGTTGACCGTAAAGCTTCAAAACCAAATCATTACCAGATTCACAAAAATGAATTACTCATTACTCATTACTACATTGTGATGAGTAATTCATTATTGTGAAGCTCACGTATCCATAGGTATTTTGCCCCTTCTGGACTTTGAATAGCAAAGTAAAACATATTTCAAAGAACATGACATTCTAAGTTTGAAAACTTCCTAGAATATTTTAAACATTGTATACAATAATGGTATTGCTAAAACCAAAATTTATTCCATGTAGGATGCTTGTCTACATTGAAGATTTCTCTATTGTCAAATAAGAACACTTCTAGTTTTTTTGTCAATCAAAAAGCCATATAAACCTTGTTCTAAAGAATTCAACTCGTTTGAACTCAACGATTTCTATAGAACAAAACCTTGTACCTGCTAGGCAGCATTTCAAAAAAATGAGCAATTCCTTTAAGGTCATTGCTTGTGAAAAGGTTTGACAGGATTTGCTTCAACGGATGGCGAATGGGCTTGACCCCTAGAATTCAGTGGGCTGTAGTAGATCACAGTGTTGGAATCCTCTGTCGGTAATCACAGTTCAAGATGTTGAGAATGCACGTGCTGTGTTGAAGCTTTGGAAACATGAGATTAATAGCAGTCCTAAGTATGCATGCCTTTGATTAGCAAAGTGGGATTACGTTTTGAACACGGGAGGGCACTGGACTCTTAAGGACGAGTATGAAGCTTATCAATACAACATGAATTGAAACGTTTTTAGGAGTTTTTGGTCACTAGCAAATCCAATTAAGAATGACAGGTTAGAGATAGCGTCACTTAGCAAACTTACTTGCTGTGAGTTAAATTAGTTGAGGTCATTGCTAAATGATAATAGGAACCACTCTTTG
The DNA here is from genome assembly GCA_014871385.1 of Ceratodon purpureus. Taxonomy (NCBI): domain Eukaryota; kingdom Viridiplantae; phylum Streptophyta; class Bryopsida; order Pseudoditrichales; family Ditrichaceae; genus Ceratodon; species Ceratodon purpureus. The sequence continues at coordinate 103,952,025 of CM026426.1, forward strand.
TGGATGCAGCCTGAAGAGAAAATCGCTCCAAGACCTAGTATTTAGGTCTCTCCTAAGAATATATGAGATTGATATTATTATGAGAAAGACCATTGTCCTTTACCAAAATTCTATCTATTTTTATATTTTTTTTGATATTTATTGAACATCTTATTGTTTTTCTATTCTAATTTTTTCTCCATATTATTGTTATTTGATTTAACGCTAATAAAATTAATAATCATCTGAAAGATCCCTAGGCATGTATAAAAATTGTATTAGAATTTCTTTCCATCATATTTTTTTATGACATTTTTACTTTTTTATTCCTTGTGAAATACTTTCATTCTTCATTGTTTCTATCTTCTTTATATTTTATCTTATTTTCCAATTTATTAGTTTTAGTTTTTCATTTGTTAGTTATTACAAGTATATTTTGATGAAGGTAAAAGATATTGCTATCTCTAAATTATTAGATTACTTCCATTCTCTTTCTTTTAATTTTCTCTAGAAGTCAATCTCTCATTTTATCTTCTAATTCTCTAAAGTTTTAAAAATGTATGAGAATTAAATACATTTCATTCTATAATATTTATGTAATCAATTATTACAAAATTTGGATCAATTAGAATATTCAAAAGTACATGTTTATAGTGATAAGTTCAAAAATATTAAGAAAATAAAAAATGTCCAACAACCGGACTAGGTGGGAGATCAAACACTACACCTCATTGATATAAATGATACAAATCACCCCCATCGGCATGACATTCAGAGCACATTCACAGCCTCCTCCATAGGTTCTCCATCAAGCAGATGTGGAGGTACGTCCGTGCCAAACCCCTCCCCGGGCCCCCCCCTCCAACCAAGTATTTATTGAATACTAAGTACTCGCAAAAATAAACCTGAGGTTTTTCTTTTTAAAAAAAATGAAATTTCTATAAGATTTTCTAAAACTATATTCACAATAAAATCTGAAAGGAGCCATTTATTTAAGATTCTATTCCATTTTTCAGCCTCAAACTAATTAAATAAAAACTACATTACTTAAAATCAATTTAATGAAGAAACAAAAAGGAAAAATTATGCTTTACAGATAAATGACTTGAAAGTACTAAAAAAAACGACAGAAATTTCCAAAACATATTGTTCTGAATGAAATAATATACTTAAAGAGAATATGGTGCCATTTCAGTCCTATCAATATTTCTAAATATTTACATTACTTGAAATGAATGAAATTAAAAACTTAGAGGTCAAACAAGATACATGAAAGTATTGAAAAAATTGACATAAGTTTTTATTACTTTCTAGAAAAGATTTTCATTTTGTTTTTTTATATCTGAAAAAATATTTAGAGTTGTCCGGCAATTGGTCTGGGTGGGGAATCAAACCCCCTAACTCAAAGATATAAGTCCTCCAATACTTTGAAATGCTTGTGAGGGCGCTGAGAAACTCGCGGGCAGGCTGTGAATGTGCTTTGAATGTCATGCCAAAGGTGGGGTCGGCACCGACGTACCCCCAAGGCTGCTTTGTGAGTGCTCTCAAATGCTTGTGAGGCACATCATTGTTACATACAGGTCAAACGGTTTTGAAGTAATTAAATGTCTTGTACAATTTTCATGATCTTCAACAATACGATTCTATTTAAATGATTTGGAATTGTCTTAACTGGTTGGAAGTACAATATAACAAATTCTAATGATTATATTAAGGTCAAACCTTTTCAAAATCTTTAATCTACTCCAAACTTTTATAAGAATATTGAAAAGATAATGTTCTAAATAAATTATTAAACATAAGAGGATGCATTGTTAAATCCCATTAACAGAAATTAATATCCACGGAACTTAAAACCAATTAAACTAAAAAGCTTGAATAGAGAATTTGCAGAAATAGATAAATTTCTTCAAACAATTAAACGAATTGAGAATAAATTCTATTGCATAATGTTGTAATAGAATTGATAAGTTTGGAGGGAGTTTTGTGTCTTTTCAAATCAATCAAATTAAAATGGTAATAAAATTAAAACTACAGATATCAAATAAAACAAAAAAGGAGAAGAGAAAAAAATGTTCAACAACTGGACTAGATGCGAGGTTGAACCCCACACCTCACTAATGTAAATCAGTATCACTTATTACTTCCTCACAAGCATTTCAGAGCATTCACTAAGCAGTGCCGACCCCACCCTCCAACCAAATCTTTGTGATTTGTGTTTATTTTGTTTTATTTATATCTTAGCAATTCAACATCTAGTCAATATCTTAGCAATTCCAAAAGAATAAATACTAATAAAAGATCTTCTGAAACTATACATCCCTTTCTTTTTGTTTTTATCTTGTAGATATCTTGGAAATTCCACGTCACCAAGAAGAAGGGGAAATTCAGTAAACTGCAGAAAATAAGACTGTGATAAAGAATATGGAGAGAAGAAAAGAAGAGGAAGAAAGAAAAAAAGAAGGGGAGGGAAAGAAAAACAGATGGAGGTAGGAGAGGGAGAGGGAGAGGGAGAGAAGGAGCGGGAAACGGGCTGGGAGAGAAATTAATTTATGTAGGACAAGGATTATGAATAAAATAATTATCTTGATCATAACAAAATCCAATTGATGAAAGAATCCAAGGAAGGATGAAAAGGGAAGGAGGCTAGAAAAAAATTATGACGGAAGAAGAAAGAAGAAGGGTGGAAAAAAAAAGTTATAAAGAAGAACAAGAACAAAAAGAAGGAATAAGGATGAAACAAAATAAAAAGATTTCAAGAGGGACAAGAACAAGAAGAAGCAAGAAGGGTGAAATAAAAATAAAAATAAACAAAAGAGGAACAAGAACAAGAATAAACAAGAAGGGTGAAATAGAAATAAAAAAATAAAAGAGAAACAAGAACAAGAAGAAACAATGAGGATGAAGAAGAAGGCTGCTCTGTGAATACTCTGAAATGCTTATGAGGTTTCTGAGGAACTTGCGAGTGAGGTTGTGATCCCCGACCCCCGCCCTTGATCCCCCTTTCCACAACTTTCATCCATTTGTCATCCATTCCAATGGATGACTGTTTTATTTGAAGCAGAAAGTATTAACTACGAGTTAAAATCTTCTAAGATGCTGAATATTTTTGGATTTTGACTTCGAATATGGATTCTAAATGGGAGTTTTTACATGGTGGGAAAGAAAAAAAAGTGAAATGAAAAGTTTTTAAAAAACAACTTTTTAAAGTGAGATTGTGAAAAACAAAAACAAAACAACTTTAGAATACACTTAATAAATTCCTCGCAATAAATTCCTTAATGTTCATTTAAAAAATTAAAAAAATCATTGTAATGATGAAAGGATGCTGGATGTGAAAGGAAAATGATTTAAGATAGAGAATAATCATGGTAAATGATAAGTTGACTTGCATATATCGGAGATGTAAGGACATACGAGGAGCTACGATACAAACTCGTCTTTGCTTTCAAAAGCACTTTAGTCTACGTAAATGACCACATCTGGATCATACTTCTGAACACGAGGATTAGAGGAAGCACTAGAGTTGGTAGTTGACTGAATTGCTAAATCACAAGCTAAATCCTTTGCGTAGCATGGTAGTTCAAACGTCGAATTTGGTGGTGACAATAGCTCTAAGCCATAAAGATGCTATTTTCAACCCACAGCAAGAGAAAGAACAAAGTTAGAAAAGCTTAAACAACTTAGTTTATGAGGAAAGAAGAAGTTCAAAACAAAAGTAGAGACTTACTCACATAGATCAACTCTGACCTCGTCAGGATTAGAGTCATTTCATCAAAGTCCTGAAGAATATGAAGATTCATTGGAGGAAGAGGTGGTGCCATCTGGAGTGGACAAAGGACTTCCTCGTAAATGGAGGCATCTCCCTCCAAGGCAACAATGTGCTTATTTGCAAATGTGGCCGCGCCCACCGATGCCCTTAAAATACAGCATATCAATTAGACCATCGAAAGAAAAATGTAGAAGAATTACGTAGACAATGTCAGATATCTTACCGGTTCCAACAGTGAGGCCAACAACTATCTTATCTGGTGGAGTAAGAGTGCCAACAAGAAGCTCGAGGAATCAGACAGATTTCTCCTTTGGACCCCTCCAATATGTTCCGTCTGCCTTTGTCTTTGTTGCAGTTTCACAAGTGACAACCTTGAAGAGGGAATCAACTCTCTCCAACTTAAGAGCTGGAAAACAAGGAATTGGTGCAAAATGGAGCTCCTTCGGTTCTCTCTTTAATGAGACACTGAATGAACAAATGACCACAATGGCCCTAAACTTCAAAGTCAGAAAAAATTCATGTGAGATAAGTTGAAGAGGGCAGGGAAATGTGGGAGAAGTCAAAGAATGGAAAGAAAATTTAAAAGGGTAGAAACTCACCAACTTGAAGCCTTTAGGGGATAGCATAAATGAAGAGAATTGATGACATTCTACTCGTCATTTTTTTTCAAGTTGTTCTTGTTGAAGAAGCTAAGGAGGCCCTTCTTAATTTGTAGGTTCTCAGGACAGAAAAGAAGGAGGGCTTCATTGTCATGAAGGAATCCACCACAGAAGCCAATAGTGAAACGAAGAAAGCCCTGCACATGCTCATTCCATGAAGTCACTGAAGTGGGAGGTTGGGAAACGCCGAGCACGGACAAGCCATCCGGATAGTCAGCAACCACAAGGTTTGGAAAAGGCTTCTTCTGAGGCTTCCCTTCAAAACAAATTTCCCTGCTAGCACAGACCTCGAATTGAAGAGTAGAATGTTAAAAAGAATTGACAAATAAATAGTTTGAAGAACAAAACAAGGTAGATTGGGACCTTGGTCAAGAAAGAAATCTTGGACTGATAAGATGGTGGGAACTTGCTGTCTTGTGTCTTGAACTCCATCATCTTACAAAACGTATCATTTAAATGAGGACATTGGAAACAGATGTACTCGATGAGCATGCATGTGTTAATGTCATGGCTTTGACAAAGGGAGGAGTGAATTTGATTGTGGTTGCAGTCTCTACAGGGCAACATGGTGACACTTGGCCAGGTTAAGGTTGTGGCTCCATTGAAGTGCTACAAGTTGGTGGCAATGCTATTGACTCAATGTGTTCACTTCTAGCTGCGGCAGTTGCAGGAATGTCCTCCTCAACAATCTCACGAGCCTTTTGCTTTGAATCCCAATTCTTGCCTGCCTTAGAAGGACCCATATCCTTTTCCTTTGGCAAAATTGGAGATGCTGCCTCTCCCTCTCCATGTGTCAATGTAGCTCCCTTGGAAAGACAAGGCTGAAGTCTATCCCGGATGGCAATGTCAAATGCAAGTGTCTTCTTTAGGGGGCAATTCATATACCAACCTCATCTATCGTAATTCTTTAGGGGGCAAATCATATACCAAGCCTTTAATATTGCCTCAGTATTCATGCACTCAGGGCTGGAAGTATTAAGAAAGGTGGCAAAGAATAGAGGTACCTTGGATGTAGCCTTGTGAGGATAAAGAATGTACTTGAAATACCTATAAAGAGTTCTCCTCACGGCGTGAGAGAAGTTTGGCTGCTTCTCTGGAGTGAAATTCTTGTTTGCTGCATCCGGCCCCTTTAACTCCCAGTAGAAGGATGTGTCCCAAAAAGAGCACCTCATGGACTCAACATAGTCAAAGATGGTCTCAATGGAACTTTCACCATCATGCTCATAATCAATTGTGATGCCCATATCAGAAACAGTTCCCTCGAAGTGCTCTTCTACCACAACTACCAAGTGCATCAACAATTATAATGATGTTAGTTCAACAACAAGTCTCACAAGCAAGTCAGAGTATACACAAAGCAACCTTGGTGGGTACGTTGTTGCTGACCCCCTCTTTGGCATGACATTTAGAGCACATTCACACACTCCCCCTTGGGTTCCTCATCAGCCTCACAAGCATTTAAGTGAAACGCAATTAACATGTATGAAAAAGCTTTTTAGTGTAGGAAAAATGTACCCAAGCCCACCACATGACTTTGTGGAGCCAAGGGAGAAAAACAACGTCCAAAAAATTTGGTTTAGGAAACCTATGGGATTCTCAAATGGATAATGAAGAAATCGAGCGTTGAAGCCACTTGATTTTTATCTTAATAGGCATAGCTGATGTTGAAAAAAGGTAGAGTTTCTCCTTCTACATCTTTGGAGCTCCTTCAAAATTCTCGTAGTGAAATTTGATTTGCTCTAATAACTCCGGGATGTTCTTAGGATCTGCAATTGGAAGGTGTCTCTTCAACTCCCCTCTCAGCTTATCGAGAACATTCTTCACTGCCTTGGTGATCCATTCATCCATTAACTTGGAAGTCCATTGACTAGGCCCAGGAAACCTCTCATAAATCCTCCGTTCAGCTTGGGCTGTTGCTTCCCCTATCTCTTGCTGCTTAGAGCGCACCATATGTTGATAAACATAGGACAAATGTTCCATTCTAAACAAAATCAAAGATATTGCTCAAGATGAAGACTCACCTGATGAAAAACACTGTTGAGGCTGTCCATTGTCAAAGTTTACCATGTACGCTAGGTCCCTGCTTGTTTTGCTCTAGCCATGTCTATTATTGCCTTTGAGACAAGCCCTCCAAAATAACTAAAAGGCTGGGGGCCAATGGTTTGGAGACCGTAGAGTTTGTAAACCAGATTTGTTTCAATGTATGACTTCTCGTTTCTCTTCAATGACAACTCCATCATAAGTAGATGTCTAAATTCTAGAAACAAAAATCAGACAATCAGAATGCCTACCAATTCGCTCAATGAAGAGCAATAACTAGGGGTTTACCAATTCACTTCATGATGGACTCTTAGAATTGAGCCCACATCTCCCTTGTGCTCCAGAATTACACTATCTACAAAGAAGTGTCAACTAAGATCCCCTGCATGATAACAATCTATGATCGGAAGCTAGGCTTGCAAGCGATGGTTTCCATCCCAAACCATGAATGTCTTGTTTGCGAAAACCTTTAAATCATCATCTGATTGGAGAGTCATCTCAAAATCATCGTTTCTCTTACACCATTCTAGACTCTACTTCTCCACAATCTCATCCGTAACATCAGTGGTAAATCCATTGTTGTCTTCTATGGCAACATAGAAGAACCCATTCCCCTCCATTTAGCTGCACTTGATGAAGTGTGATGCAAGCTGTTGAATGTCATTCTTTAGGATTGGCCTAACAACTGGTAAAGAAATCATCCTATATAAAGGGATGCTTAAGCAACCTGAAGCACTCCATTGCCGCTTCAAGGCCTCAAGTCTTGACGCTATGTTTACATAGGATGCTTCAACAAGGTTGTGAAGCTGCAACTTCACTTCATCCTCCAAAATTTGTTCAACTAATACATCTAAATCATCATAATAAAATTTAGTATTTTAACGGAGCAAACATCAAAGAAGTTCCTCAACAGCCTCACAAGCAAGTCAGAGAATTTACAAAGCAACCTTGGGGGGTAGGTCATTGCCGACCCCCCCTTTGGCCTGTCAATTGGAGCACATTCACCGCCTCCTAGGCAAATTCCTTAGCAGCCTCACAAGCAATTCAAAGAATTCACAAAGCATCCTTGAGGGTAAGTTGTCCCTGAGGAGAAGCACAATAAAGTGGACCACAAAAGTGCTTAGCTATTTGCCAGTTTCAGCCCTTTTGCAAAAATTGCACAAAAGTGATGGAAAAATGTAATTGAAGTCATTTTTTTTTGCTAATATCGATTCTCAGCTTGTTTTTCTACAACTTGGAAAAGTTTCCTAGAAAGTAGACACTTTAAAGTTATTGTATGGAGGCTTTTAAATCCAAGCAAAGTGAATGCAGTCATTTGAAAAAGTGACTATAGAAGAATCAAAAACTATCAAAAAAACACTTTTGATGAAGTGGTGCCCTCTGTATGTTTAAGAGGTCTTCTAAAATAGTCAATTCATATACTCATTGATTGGTTTAGAATTCCAAAAGTACCGCAAGGATGTTTTTTAAGAGGGTCATTTCCGCGGTACTTTTTGTGCATTTTTTCTCACCAAACATTGTTTTTCAAATTGAGAAAAACATCCTCTAAAGACAATAGAGGGCACCAAATGAAGAAATTAAGACTTTGGAAAAGTTCATTTTCATGATTTAGAACTAGTGGTCATATTTAGTTTCAATTGAGGATGTTCTTTTTATGAAAATGCGTGTAAGATACCCTATGACACCCTAGAAAGTGACTAAAGTGCTCAAAACTACACCAAAATGCTCAAAATCAGCTTTGAGCTTTAAAAAACAGCACACTTCATATTCACTTCTTAGTGATCACATTTTGTACTTTGTGGTCCACTTTACTGTGCTCTCTTTCCCCCCCCTTTGGCATGACATCCATCGGGGGTTCCTAAGTAGCCTCACAAGCATTTGAGGGTATTCATAAAGGAGCCGTGGGGGTTACATCAATGCGGACCACCCTTTTGGCATGGCATTCAGAGCACATTCACAACCTCGATGGCGGATTCCTTAGCAGCCTCACAAAAGTTTCAAAGCATTTACAAGCTAGCCTAGTAGGGTATGTCAAGACCGACCTCCCATTTGACATGACAATTAGAGCACTTTCAAAGCTTCACTCGCGAGTTCCTAAGCAGCCTCACAAGCATTTGAGAGTATTCACAATACAGCCTCAAGGGGTACATTGGATTGACCTTCTTAGGCATGACAATCAAAGGACATTCACAACCTCCCTCGCGAATTCTTCAGCAGCCTCACAAGCATTTCAGAGCATTCTTAGAGGAGCCTCGGGTAGTATGTCGGTGCTAAATCTCTTCGGCTCCGCAATGAGAGCACATATGTAGCGTCCCCCTTGGGTTCCTTAGCAGCCACACAAGCATTTCAGAGCACTCACAAAGCAACCTTGCGGGTACATCGGTGCCAACCCCCCTTTGGCATGAGAATACCTTGCGGATTCACAGCCTCCCTTGCGGGTTCCTCAACAACCACACAAGCATTTAAGAGCATTTATAGAGGAGCCTTGGAAGGTACGACGGTGCCGAACCCACCTTCGGCATGACATTTGAGAGCACATTCACAGCCTACCCCTCGGGTTCCTCAGCAGCCTCAACAACATTTCAGAGCATTTACAAAGCATTCAAACATACCTTCTTTGGAGTCAAAGCTCTCAAATTCCCTCTGTGAGTGTTGCTAAGAAGCCATTCCTGTCTCCATTGTATTCTCCACGTCCTCCGACGCTGGAGTACTGTAGGCCTTCCTTGATTTTGGCTCTCCCATCGCCGCCAGCTGGAGGAGAAAGATGGAATCAAAACCTAGGTTGAATGGAGTGGAGGAATGGCAAAGGGGCGCGGTGCAAGCAAATGAGAAAGAGTGCAAAAAATTGAAAGAGGACCAATTAGAGCACTAGCTCAAGATATCAAGGGGAAAATGCTTAGAAATTAATGATGGGACTTGGAATTCCAAAGTGGCAAAAGCTGCGATCACTGAAGCCTAACTCCGAGTGTATGTTGGGTGAGACTAGGAGAGGAGTATTTAACTAGAAGTTATAGGAGGATGTGATTATGTGAGATAAGAGGGAATGGGGCCTGGCTCAAATTTGCCAACAAAGTATTGGGAGGTTTTTGGTGCAGCCCCAAGAGCCTTGAGGACTCATTACGTCATTCAAAATTCACTTGAAAAATATCTGAAAAATTGCATAAGTGGCCATATTCCTTGGAAAAATTAATCCTCGGTGAGTGATGTCCTACAGAGTTCTTAACCTAATAAAAAAGAATGGAAAATTGGCTAACCTATACATCATTTGTGTTGCTTGTTTCGGACACCACTCTATTGGCCACCTTCTTACAGCGCCCGTATTAAATGGGCGCCTCATTGTCTTCAGCTCCCAACTCCTATACTTTAACACTTGAGTTATTCCCGTCATCACAAATTGCTCGGTCTGCTTCCCTTTCTTTGCTTTTCTGCTTGAATTACTAGAGAGGTGTAACTTGCTTCAATGCTCTCCCAAATGTTACTTGAAATGGGAGTAGCATTTGATGTTGCATTGCATGTTCTGTGTTTTGTAGCATACGAGACAATTCGGTTTTTATGCACTTTAATTTAGTCAATAATGTGTTGGGTACCTATAGTCTGGTCCTCTGATCAGCCGCGTTGTCTTTGTCGTGTGATGTGGATGTTTCCTCAGCTATGCAGATGAACCCGGACATCGAATTTGTGAATCATCAAACGAATCCAGTGACCGAAGAAAAAGAGACAGATCCAGCTTCTTACATCGCAGGTGGTGCTCTCGATGTGAAGGAAGTTGGTGCTTGCTGAGTATCCTATTTTTGGTGAGTGGCTTAGGGAAATGGTGAAGTCAGAAATCGAGTCTAGAGAAGCGTTTGATCCTACTTTAGAGGCGCTGGCGAAATTTTCACTCAAAATGGCCGAAAAGTACCGCGGTCTGTATGCCTATGGTTACAAACTTAGAGTTCGAAGTGCATAGATGAACCTACAGACTTGCGACTCCGAAATAGCAGCTACGTTCGTTAGGCCTTGTCGATTTGGATTGCGTGATCGCAATCCAATAATGGCGTCTCTAGAGTACGTGAAACATTTAGAGGAGATCATAGAACTGGACTACTTGGAGTTCCGTCAAACGGTTCTAATTGGCACTTGGGTAAAAGCAAATTACAGAGGACCTTTGGCTACAGTGAAACGGGACAAGAGGGGATTGACAATAGCTAACTTTAATGGCATGGTAGATTATGGTGTTGATTCCTTTGCTTTCCCAAGCCATGTGGAGCAGGTTTTTTATGCTGACTGTAATGACACACCCGGGTGGAAGGTTGTCATTCGTACGAAGCCAAGGGGGAGAAGAGTAGTTGCTGCTTTGGTGGAGGAGGAGAGTGGACTACTTTTCAGACCGGGTAGGGATGCGGACTTTGCAGGTCTCAGAGTACCTGAAGATGAAGGGGAGGAACCTGTGTCACCGACTAAGGGGGGTCGGGTTATCCATGTGGACGAGTTTTATGCCAATGTCGAACCTGAGGTTGCGGAAGTTTTCGATAGGGACGTCAAGGAATCATTAGAGGAAGACTGATTCGGTTTAATTCGAGACCGGTAACGGATTTTATGTAAATGGTTTTCCGGGTTCTAAAAATCATGCCTAAGCAACGTGTAAGCCTATATTGCAATTAATCAAGAAGAAAGTGAGGACTATATATCTCTTTGGATTCTGCTCACTGCCAGTTATTCATTCATTAATTTTTTTCAATCTCGAATGTTACCTGCATGTTTACTCCGCAGGGTAAGGACTGAAAAGGCCCACTAAACCAGCAGTGGTCACATTTTGAATTTAATACATTAGACTGCATGAATCCCTTTTGGAGTGACTGTATTAGTGATATTCGATTGCTTTTATATATGAGCGGATTCTGCTGATTTGAGAAACACGAATTCTGTGAGTACTGTATTTTCCAAGTGACAGCATTGTGAGAAGGGCCGTAGTATTATGATCATGAAGTTGAAACTTGTTTGGAGATGGTCAGGTTGAATACACTGTCGGAAATGGTTTTTTTCTTAGACTTCATTTGGAAATCCATGTTGGAGCACGGATCTCGTTGATTTACAAGTTCAGCATGCTTGTTAGGAGAGCTCCCGGTGGATTCTGCTACCACCTAACCAGAAGAACCGGCAGGGGCTGTACGGAACCGGTTGCCATTCGGAATGATGTAAGGATTTCCCCCTATACTAAATTTAGAGTAGGCACTGATTTCCCCCTATACTAAATTTAGAGTAGGCACTGATTGTTTCTAACGTACTAGGCATTCTAATTATAGTTCAGATCATTTCTTACACTAGTAGAACAGGCGCCCCCTTCCACGGGCACTTCCACCCCAGAGTCCATCCAATTCTGCCCTCTCCACGCAGGTGGACTCCCTTTGCCGTACGTGGAGTTGGGCAGTCTCGGAATAGCAAAAATAACCATTTGCTAAAGCAGGATGTGGCCCAGTCCCGGTTTCAGAGGGTCTCCTGTCAGCTGCGGCACATGCGGATTGTGTGGGGGAGGCTATTCCAAGGGGGAACACCTGTCGATTGATAATTTGGTTATAATGATATTATTTTTTGTCTGAATAATATCCGAATTTCGGTAGCCGAGCCTGGCAGATTCATCAATTGAAGCGGGAGCTTGCACCAGCTATCAGCCTCGGGATTGAAGGCCGCGCACTCCATTTTCATCACCTACATCACTTGGCAGCTTGGTAGCAGCAATCTCCTCTTCATTCTTGTCCCTCGGAAAATACAACGGGAGCAATCTGTCCGGCAACAACACTTGGTGAATCTGTCCGACAGCAACACTTGGTGAATGATCAGACACGGCAAGTTTTCGAGGGCCAGAAGTGCATGCAGAAGAGCCGGCTCATGGCTTGTGAGGTCCACCCCTGCAATCCACCCGCAGAAGCCATCACGCATATCTCAGCCTCGCGCACAGGATCAACAATCCAAAACTATAGCAAAATCGACCTCATGGTGAACGCTCCCTTCAGCCAAATTCCTGAACGCTCATCACCATGCATCCATTCTCCACAGCCAGCCGGCCCTAAGAAACCCAATCCGACCATGGCTCACCTCACACTCTCCATGCCCTCACCCTTCTGCACAAAGCTTGCCCAGCACTGAATCCTGGTGCAAAACATGTGTTCTCGTACAGGCTCTGGAATGCGCAGGACACTGCGAAGGAGAAGTAGTACCAAGCCCGTGGGTGCTTGTCGCATTGCTCCTCGGATGGCTGCTACTGCAAATGATCTCCATGAGAGTCGACGGGTCCTAGTGGCCACCTCCCACTGAGAGGCTCCGGGAAGGATTCAATGAAGCTCTTAGCCGTCGAGGACATCGAAGACATAGGCACAAAACGGAGAACATCGTCTCTAAGGAAACTCCCACCAGAAGGAGTGGTACCAATTCAATCACAGAATAGCAGTGCGATTGAGTTAACCTCCGATCACGTTCCCCTCTGACAGTCCCCCAAGGATCCCACGGAAAATTGCCACTTCAGCCCTTGACCAATGAAATGAATTGTCCATTTGGGGAGCCCACCTAGAGTCCACCTTGTGCAAACTGCAGGTGGACTGGCTAGGTGGAATGCGTCGCATTTTCTACTAGTGTTAGAGTACGTACGTACTGGTCTCACACACGAATTAGGTGATTGTAATTACATGATTGTTTTCATTTGCATTATATCTTATAAAAAAAAGATTTGCTTTAATTGCCATTATGTAGAGGGGGAGTACTGTTGGCAAATTTAGTGTGGGACGTGCTCATAGCTATGAACTTGCAGAGTAGGCTGTAGATTAATTGGGGTGGAAAGCGGCTATGTGGGTGTAAAGCAAGGGATTTATTTGGTGTTTTATGCCGGATTATGAGTGGACGATATGATGTAATTTGATACAGTATTCAAATGGCGCTCTTGTTAGCATGTCTATTTCATTTCTAACTTATATATTTTAATTTTTTGAAAAATTAATACTGAATTCTTTGTTTTATGTGAGAGTCACTCGTGCGGCAATTCAGGGGTTATGTGTTGCCAGGTGAATCACTGTGGTAACAAGTCTTGTGTTGTATAAATTAATGCAGAGTAGATCACTATGGAAGAACTGCATGAAAACGAGAGAAGGGGGCGATCGGTTGGATGAGTCTTTGCTTCGGATGCAGAGTAAATGAATTCAACCTGAAACAGATCCAGTGTAGGTGAGGAGTCATGGTTTGATTCTGAACATCGTAATTCAGGTAAAGTCTATTTGACACGACTTCAAATGCTTGATTAACCTCTGCCAAGCAGTTTTAACATAGATCGCAAGATTAAAAGTGTAGGCTGTGATTCTAATTTTTAATGCCATTTGTTTTTTAATAATTCGTGTAGACATGACAATCTACTTGTGTAATAATTAACAATGCAAACTGAAATCTTGTCAAGTATGGTGTAATCATAGCAATATTTCTGTACTCGCACAAAAACAATGCTGCATCATGAGATTAGACAAAGCGCAAGTCTGAGGAAATGAGTGATCCAGTTGGAAGAGACGGGCCCCTGTGATAGAGAATAGCGTGGGAAAAATTTGCATTATGAAGAAAGATCGGAAGTGACGAAGGGATCTCACATTGCCGCGTATGGTGGATTCAGAGGAGTATCTTTACCTCCTCGTCATCAAAGATGAGGTACAGCCCATTCATGAACCTTTGCGAAATGTGTGCCGATTTCGACTCGGACCTCCCGGTAGTGAGTGGACCGTGTCTGCTACATAAGAGGACTCCCTCTTCTGCACTCAAAGAGCGAACAGCTTGGAGGCTGGAAATTAGTTCTGCACTAACAGAGCAAACATCTTAGAGGTTGGAAAGTAGTGCAGAGGGTAGACAGGGGGAGAAGAGCTGTAGGAGGTTGTCTAGTCCGCTTCATTTTCCATAGGCAGACTTTTGTAGTGGAGAGTTAGTCCACCGTCAGATTTTTGCTTGAGTACGTTGATTACAGAGATGGCATGTGCTTGGGAGAGGGTGTTGTGCAAGAGGGTTTTGTTCAACATGCTGTCAGAGTTGTCTCAGCCTGTGGATCCATGGGATAGTATGTCGCCAAGTGACGGACCCGCGAAGCCGCTGCAAGGATGCACAATTCATGATGTCGACAACGCCAGGGTGACCTGCAAGCTCTTCCGGGAAATCATCGACGGCACTCCTGAATGGGCGTGTATCGAGTTGGCTCGTCATGATTATTCCAAGGAAGACAAGCCATGGAAGACGCAGGAGAATTTTGAGATGCATGCTTTTGCAATTAACTGGCGTCTGTTCAGCACATCCTGGAAATTGCCGACGCCCATAGCTGATGAGCGCCTCCGTCTCGCAGACATCGGCCTGCTCACGGACAAGGAGCTCAGCGACCTTTGGTACCTCCTAAACAACTCCAACAACCAGGAGATAATGCTGGGACCCGATGACAAGTTTTGCTTGAAGGCAGATGTGTGGGTGTGTCCTGGACATCGAGGTTGTTCCGAAGGTTGAGATCGAGGTATGTAAACTATGCATCCCGTTATCCTCACTTTCATTTTGAGTTGACTCTGAGGTAATAGGCAAGTGCAATTTTATCTTTCGTGTGTAAATATCGCAGTCATTGACCATTCGGGTGTCAGCTGCAAGGGACATATACAAGGTGTTTGTGATATTTGTTCCGTGCTTTCGAGGGGCGATAGAACCTACTCGTGTGACCTCTGTACATCAATGGAGCGGCGGCTAATAGGCGGATATCGGCAGCGACACTTTCGGAGAAGGGTGGAGTACATTGAGTGGACTGTAGGGGGCGAGCTCTTTAGGGGGTTTGCATCTCACGATACAGAGATTTTAGAAGTAGAGTAGAGTTTTTCTTTTTTGTTATTTGTTACATAGTAAAATCGATAGATATTATAAACAGGAAGCCAAGGGATTTATTATATACAAAGCGACAAAACACGGCAAATGCTACGGTAACTTGCGTATGTACATCCAGACATTGGAACTCTATTATTAAAAAAAATTACATTTTGGAAATTTGGACCTCAGTTTAGCAGGAGGTGAAAAGACTATGACCATGTGCATTCAAGTTGTTTGCTCACAGTCAGACTTTCATGAATTTTTTAGAAGTGGGAGGGGTAAGTTCAGTTGCAAAACGTACGTGGCAAGGGGTAGGGTAACGGGATTCTAGGGCCGCTCGGGAATGGTGGATGCCGACTATGGTGGAATTCGACACGTCGGACACCGGGATTGTTCTCTCTTGTTTTCAAGACCTTTTAGTTGATGCAATGCGGTCTTTTTTTTGGCTTCTTGATCCACGAGCACAAACAATTGAAACTACGACGTGATGTTGCTGTCAAGATCTTTTACTTGTTTTATACAGAATTTTCTTGTAGTGGTAAAAGCTATGGGCAACTTCCTTCAATTCAGGTCCTTGTGTGTGCAACACGCCATCTTCTCCTCTCAGCTAAGAGATTACAATAATTCTTGGCTTCTCTCTTACCTAGCTGAAAAACTCCTTTGTACAGTCATCACTTTTGTCATTCCATCTTGACAAGCCTCTTATTCTTGCACCTTCAACTTTAGAACGATCAAAGGCTATGAGTCTTTCCTTGAGGCTTGCCACTTGTAACTGCTTGGATCTTGAAAATTGATCATTCTGGACTTGAGTTTGGGCTAAATCCAGCTCTTCCCTTAACTTAGTCTCCTTTAATTCTCCCATTCTTCCAAGAGAATCTAAGACCATTGCCTGCCCTAAATTTGTCTTGAATTCTCAATCTGATTTTGGTGGCCTCCCAAATCAACTTCTCAAATGGACTAATGAGTTGGGTGTAGTAAGAAGACTTATCTCCTTCATTTTCCACCATGTTGAGGTCACCACCAACTATCCATATGATGTTTGGTGGAAGCGCTTCCTGAAGAGTTAGCCACAATTCTTTCCTCTCATGTTGGTCATTTGAGGCATATAGGTTTAAGAACTCCTAGGTCTTTTCCAAGGATATCTTTTAAGATGAACCAATTTGCTTTGCGTCTAAATAGACTACAAAAGAAGGTAATAAGGGAGCTCCATTTATGCTGAATTGGAAGGGTTGTGCCTCCTGTGCTAGGGTTATTCTTATTGTATCCTAATTCAGCTTCACTAAATAGGTAAGTAGCACAACTATTTAGTGACCTTCCTAGTTCAACTGCTTTCTGGCCTCTAAGTTTGTGCTCTTGAAGCATGATTATGTCTATCTTGGGTTTAATTGAGCTAATGTATTTTTTTAGCTAATCAACTTGGTGGGGATCATTTAGCCCCCTCACATTCAAAGACATTAGTTGTAATTCATGGATAAGATTTAGATAGAGATAGTAAGTCTAAGTGATTCTCCAAGACTTTGCATTATCAAATCTCTTATTCATCTCATTCCATCTAACTTTATACACTGCAGCTAAGCTGAGTGATTTTAATTTGCTAAATGAATTAGATGATGAATGGTCTGTCTCCTCAGCTGAATCAACTGAAATTAGTGGCTCTCAAATGGCTCAACTGAATTAGTGGCTCTCAAATCAAGTGACCTGATGATGTCACTAGACTGGCCAAGAGAAGAGGAACTTGATCTACTCAATGACTGGTTTGTTGAAGGTAGACTCAATTTAGATGGTCCAATCAGGCCTGAACATGCTGCTCGGAATGGAAGAGACTGGAAGTTATCTCTATTAGAAAGAGGTTGAACACTAGGTTCATTCATCTGAGGAATTGATGAGGTAGAGACATTAATCAATCCTTCATTTTCTAACAACTGAAAAGCTTCAGCAAGAGATTTGTCAAGATTTACCCTGAATTTTGTTGGAGACTCCCTTGGCATGGTGAGAATGTTCCTGTTGATGGGCTCAGGTGGTGGACTAGAGATTTGTTCCTGTAGTGGATTAGAATTGATGATCCCTCTATCTTAATATGGAGGAATCACTTGACAAATGGGTCCAACCATTGGTAAGTTGGATTCACTATGATATGGAGCAATGACTTGGCAACTAGGTCTAGCCATTTGTGAGTTGAAATCACCATGATCTGAGACAATCACCTGGCAAGAATTAAGTTCACCACTTGGCTTGTAGATGTTACTGCTGGATCCTTTCTCCTCGCATTTGCTGAGCTTCCCAGGAGATTAGGCTGGGCATTTTGAGCTAGGATATCCCCCATATCATCCTGGTTACCACCTCATGGCTCCTTCTCCTTCATCATTTGTGTCCTCTGGTGTCTCTAGCATCCTTTGCACTTGTTGAGAGGTGAGAATTGGAGGGTCTTTATAGAATTCATCAAATGATTCTTGGATCGATTGGCCCATATGAGGGGGAGGAGGAGGTCGATGATGGCTGCGGGCGCTAGACTCAGCCAAGAAACTACCGTTCCCTGCAGTAGACCGTGCCGCTTCCATCTGTTTAGAAACATTAGGAGAAAAATCAGGTCACAAAAAGGCCGTGTAAGCGGCACGTGAGAGAAAAAAACGGGCGCTGCCCGCGTACTTTTTGACATGGCATGTGAGGTGCCACCGTGGTGCCAGCAACCGCCACGGGGGCTCGAACCAATGACCTCCGAGGGAGGCGTGTGGAGGGCACATCTACAGTGTCGGGCTGACACAACCTGCCCACTTGGGACCAAAGCCCGAGCCGAGGCATTCATGTCTCACCTAATATTCCGAGGACCTTTGTTGTGAGTGCGCCACGCAGTTCTGTGCGGGCAGCAACTCTGGCATCCGCTGCCAGCGGCAGAGGTGCCCAAAGTAGGGAGTTCACCTAGAAAGGGCAGGCTTACACGGCCTTATTTTGAGCTCATTTTTCTCCTAATGCTTGGGACTTCTCTCTGTGCCTATGTTGTTGCACAAGGGAGAAGCCCTTTGCGTCAATCAAGGCCTTGGACATCTGGCTCATGTCTGTTGCAGCCACTACTAATGAAGTTGAAGCAGATCTCATGTAATGCTCACTTGGTGGAGTTTGATGTGGCCTTGACTTGGTTAAGTTTGATGTGGCCCTGGCTTGTTGTGGTCCTGATTGGTATTCTTGATCTGTGCTAATCTGAGCCTGATTAGCCATATCACATTCTTGTTTCCCAACTGCTGGTTGCCTAATGAGATGTGACTGTACTCTATAAGGGACCTGTGATGAGCCATTTAGCTTCAAATCTATACAGTCAACCACCTTGTGATTTAGTGAAAAACAAAACTTGCACCTGATAGGAACATTGATATAATTGGTAATCATAGAGTTAATCTTATTGTCAAAGCCCTTCACACACAAGGCTGATGACCATCCTTTAGGTGCATCTATTCCTACACAGAATCTAAGATCCCTCAGTTTACCATTGAGAGGGTCTGCAGCATAGTTGGGGCCAAGAGTGGAATCGACATAGCCTTCACGAGGCTTGAACTCATGAGGCAATTTAACAAGACTTAGCCAAGTAGGTATTCTCAACTAATCAGAGGAGTCAGGATTGAAGTTTGGAACCCATTCCTGATAGACACAAGTGCCCCATGGTGTAGAATGTAGGGTAAGGGCTAAGACTTGTTTAGTAACTTCAGCATCAGATGGGGAGAGGAAGATGGATCCTCTCCCCTTGTCCATCTTGTGTGACAGAGCTTCAACCCCTAACTTTTGGTTGATAGACTGTATCCACTCAACACGTGCATACATAGGAATTTTCTTATCAAGAAAACTCGGTATGATGGTGTGATCGTGCAAAAAATCTGCCTCTCTCTGCAGCACACTTGAATCTGGCTCTGGAACTTGGGTTAAATAACGCATGAGCAAGCCAAGGGAATTCCTTCCCAGTCCACTAGGAAGGTTTTCTCCAAGGGTGGCTTGGTAGGGGTTCAATGCTCCATCTTTCTCAATTATGTAGCTGAGAGGGGGGTGCGAGAGGATTGGGTCTAGGATCGCAGCCATATAAACACGATTGATTCTCTGTCCTGTGATTCTCGAATTTAGTCCCCCATGACCCTCACTTGCTGTAGCTCAGCGCAGGATTGAAGTTTGGATACGTATCTGTAGCTCAGCATGCTGTCAATATGGGTGAGCAATGTAACTCCCCAAAAATCTCATGTCTCACTTGGCAATGGCCAAAGGTGGTTGCTACAATAAGCTAGTCATTTGTGCTATCACTCCCACCTCCGCTTGCAGCTCCGCTTCGCTCTCAGCTTCCGCTCCGCTTGCAGCCTCAGCTACTCTCGCAGCTTCAGCTTCTCGCAGCTTCTCGCAGCTTCAGCTTCTCTCATGGCTTCAGCTTCGCTCCCTGCTACTCCTGTTATCGTTCACAAATAGAATCTAGCCGACCAGTCTAATGGTGTTGATGAAGCAGCACTGATCCACTCGGCTCGACGGGACACCTGCGGTATCGGGAACCCCCGCACCTCCACCCGGTGGAGGAGAGGGGGCCCGTGATCCGCAGCTGCGGGGAGGCTTCCTCCTCCCCTTTGGACGGGGTGAGGGTGGGGCCTCTCCCCCCTTTTCCCTCAAGGGAGGGCCCATGGGATTCCCCACCCATCCCTTTCTCTCCAACCCCCTCCATCCAACATCCCCGCCCCTCCCTTTATCCAATGCCCCCCCTCCCCCAAGCATTCCCTCCATCCAACTAAAGGCAAAAATCAAATGACCATTTATAAAACTTAATCCAACTCTCCTTTGTAGTCCAGCGGTACTAAACCCATAATATTTTCAATTGGGAAGGGCTTTTCAAAATTTAAGTGTAGTCATTGTTTTCTAAAACTTCCTCTCACTTTTCAAGCGTAAATTTAATACTATTTCACATTTTTGTGCAAATTAGTATTTATTTACATTCTTGGACAATGGAAGTTGAACCATTGAGCATGCATGATTTTGTAGCTCACACTTCCACCTTGAATGCTTGCGTGGCTTTTGCCATGGATCTTGGATTAATCCCGTTGAACCGGGAATGTGACGGTTGTGGGAATCCCATGGGTCGGGTGCGGGATCCCAAACGTCTTGAGGGTTTTAGGTGGCGATGTGGGCGTCGGGCATGTAGACGAACCGTGTCTGCCCGGGCCGGCACGTGGTTCGAGAAGTCGAAGTTGACTTTACAGCAGGGTTTGACCTTGATGTATTGTTGGAGCAATAGGGAGATGCAGGTCAACGCTCGAGTTCATGCGAATGTTGTTTCGACTCACACTTCAGTGGATTGGTACAACTATTGCCGAGAGATATGTTTTCTGGCAGTGACAAGTGAGGCTGAGGAGAGAATTGGCGGGGTAGGAAAGTTTGTCGAGGTAGATGAGAGTAAATTTGGAAAGCGGAAGTATCACCGTGGCCGTAGAGTGGAGGGGCAGTGGGTTTTTGGTGGTGTAGAGCGCGGTTCGAAGAAGGTGTTTTTAGCTTCGGTTGCAGATCGGACGGCACTTACGCTAGAGGAGATCATTGTTCGGTATGTAGAGCCGGGAACTACTATACTGAGTGATTGTTGGCGAGGGTATCGCACGGATGGTCTATCACGTCTTGGATATTTTCACCAGACGGTGAATCATACTTTGCATTTTCGAGATTCGGAGACGGGTGTTCATACGAACACCATTGAGGGGACTTGGAGTGCGGTGAAGAGGTTTTTGCCGCGATATGGTACGGTAAAGAGCCATTATGATGGCTACTTTGCCGAATTCATATGGCGGCGAAAATTTGTGCATGCTCCAGGCACGGCGTTCTACATTTTTGTAGAACATGTATTGCAATTCCATGGAGAAATTGATGCGCCTATTTAGATTGCGATTATATCTTAGTCATATTATATTTTAGTTCTATTAGATTCTAGTTCTATTAGATTCTAGTTCTATTATTACATTATTTATTATAGTTGTTTTAGTTATATTAGTTGTATTAGTTATATTAGTTGTATTAGTTATATTGGTTATATTAGTTATATTGGTTATCATTTTTTATGGTTTATATATTATATACATTTAGTATATATATGTGGTATATATTTTTTATTCGTCATATATATTTACTCTGTCATTTATTATGTCCATATGTCATTTATTATGACCTTTAACTATAAATTTTAGGTTCCAAATCGGTAACTAGCACCTTAAAATTAGGGATTTTTTATATTTTAATTCTTGAAATATTTTCATAACCAAACTACCACTCAAATTCCAAAGAGAACCAAGTCAAAAAATTAACCAAATATACAAGGGCAGCCTCCAAAACATACAAAGACAAGCTTCAAATTTTTGAATTATTTCTTTCAAAATTCGTCAAAATTTGAGATTTTGAAATTTTACAAAAATAATTTCGCCCAAAAAAAAATTTTGTATAAGGACACCTGACCACCGTTTACATTTTTCTAATACCAAGCGTACGTAACGTCATACATGTTTTACGATATCAATGTTTTTAGACCCTCTTCTAGAAAATAATTTTTATGAAGGTCCTGAAAAAGGTATAAGTCTCTAAAAAATTGCATGGAGGTACCCAACTTGATTACGTACATGGAAAAAAATATAAGCAAAATGTTTGGGATAATGAACATGAAGTCCCCATTTTCACCATTTACCCAATGTCGTTTGGTTTATACCAGAAAAAAAAAAAATCTGCAACTTTAAACATTATAATTTCACAAATGGTAAACATGCAACGGTTGAAATTTGGATCCGTACTTCTAAAGAGGATAAAGTACAAGATCTTACGGTGTATATATATGTATCTAGATATCTAGACGATTTTTTTTTTTTAACAAGATAACTTATTTAATGAAACAACTAATTTTATTTTTGATCAACCTAACGTAATCTAAAGATGATATGAATTTTAAAAGTGTTTCTTCTGGATCAATAGAATTATTCAAATCAATAAAAAGAATCAATAAAAAGAACACAAGTTATTGCAATCTTAATAAAAAAGTCATTGAATTAAAGGATTAAAGTATATACAACTGTAAACAGTTTTAAATGTGAATCATTCTAATAATTTACAAATATCATGCTAATAATTTATATGAATCATACTAATACTTTACAAAAATCATAACAATAATTTAAAATCGAAGTATTTCTTAAGTTTTTTAAATATGTTTCAACATTTTAAATTTATAATGATCATTAAGAATTATAATTTCTCTACTATTTCAATGACTAAGAATTTATTAAAAAATTTCAATGAATAAGGAGAGGGGGGCTCGAGGAGGGTCTGGATGGGGGCTGGAGAGGGGTCTGCAAGGGGAATGCTTGGGGGAGGGGGGGCATTGGATAAAGGGAGGGGCGGGGATGTTGGATGGAGGGGGTTGGAGAGAAAGGGATGGGTGGGGAATCCCATGGGCCCTCCCTTAAGGGAAAAGGGGGGAGAGGCCCCACCCTCACCCCGTCCAAAGGGGAGGAGGAAGCCTCCCCGCAGCTGCGGATCACGGGCCCCCCTCTCCTCCACCGGGTGGAGGTGCGGGGGTTCCCGATACAACAATCTACCCCGGCTCGACAGTAGCTTGAGCTCTGCTCAACTGGTATTTTCCGCTATGTTGAATTGCTCCGCTTCTGATGACCTGCTTGAATTTGTAGTAAACCTAGTGCAACCTGAGCTGATAAGGAAATTGATTGTTTTAAACTACTCAACAATCAGGTCCACACCTCAACTGTATTGGATTGCAACGAATCCTAAAAAAAAACAACAAAACAAGCTAGACAATGTGAAGTTGTGGCTGCGTTTCCAAACTCTTGCAGGTTGCGAGCTCCAAATGAAATCGATTGATAGGTAAACTTCAATCTAGCAGCAGGTGGCTCGATTGATGTTGCAATCTGCACATGATTGTTGCTAGAATTACTGCAAGGCAAGTTAGAAATCTAGCAGGATGGGAGTGAGCACCCTGCTTGTGGTGACCACAAAGACTTGCTCGGATTTGTGATATTCTCTCCCAGGCCCTTGCTAATCTACTGTAACCTGAATTGAAAAGCAAATCAATACATTAAACTACACAATAATTAGATCTTGCAACCTACAAGAACTGACATCGTTACCAAAATTAGGGATTCCCTACATTTTAGAGTTTTGGAAGAAGCGCACTCTAAGCAAGCCCTGTATTGCTACATGCCCTTATGCAACTTAGAAGAGCGGTGAGCGCCATGCTAAATCTGCATTCGACAATCATCGATGTGCAAATCGCGATCCTCACTGCTCTTCTGCTCGTCTCTCTCCCTACCGCTGTTAACTCGAGTTTCAAGCGTGGATACACTTTGCCTGTCAGCAATAAGGATGCTCACAAAACTTTTGATACTTTACTATACTAAAGACTAGGCAGGCTAATCAGTGGATTAGCATATCAGTGTAGTAGATGCTAAGGCCTATAACCTATTGAACTTTGGTATCAAAACTTCAACATAACTACTCGGCTACACAGACAATAGTCTTTGTTGACAGCACTCAGGGATTCATGCACACACAGTACTTGGCAAATATCCTTTCAATTACTTTAAGTGCACTTATTCAAATCATGACACGGACACTAGCTCATGGTACTCTCCATAGCTACACACAGCCAGTAAGCTCTCTCACACAGCTTTAGTTACACAACTACTAATGATAAAAGAAGCTGCTACCCTACGGCTATATATGGTAAGGTGCTTGTTTACAATCTTGGCATTGTATAGTACTAACATGGAACACTAAAGTCTTCAAAACAAAAAGAGCTGTGAATTCAAGGTGTTCCAATACTTAACAAAGTAGTATGTCTTCAAAACTTCCATAGTGCAACTTTTGGTTTTCTCAGTAGTGACTGATTGTAGTACATACAAGCCCCGTGTGAGTGTTTCTTCTAAGTTTCTTTTGTACCAAAACCAAACATCCTCAAGGTAACCTTGGCACGTACAAAGAGGTCTGTGATGCTCCGCCAAAGATGCTGACATACAATGAATGCCGCCTCCCAATTCAAAACCAATTGGATTGAGCTCCTTCTTTATATCAGCTAAGAGTAATCCTCCGGGAGTCTGGGTCAGTGTCCGGGGAGTTCTGTAGATCAACCGGCTAATTGCCGAGGTTTCTTGAGGTGGCTCGGATTATGCCATATTTAACTATTTCTGGACTATTCATTGAATTATGGACTATGGATCGTCCAGAAAAAGCAAAGGAAAATGAAAGGGGCTTAGTAAAACCATGCCCTACTGTTATGAATAGTGAATTATTTGAATGATTGGATCAGGAGATCTTCCGATATAGAGTTGTTCCAAGACGAGGGAAATGTGTGGACTAAGTAATGTATAGAACATTGTATGATTTGCAAGTCCATGGATCAGGAGATCTTCCGATATAGTGCTGTTCCGGTGGCAACAAATGTATGGACAAAGTAATGTAATGAATAATGTGTGTTTTGCAAAACCATGGATCAGGAGATTTCCCGTTATAGGTGTCTTCCGGAAGAACAACAGCCATCTCACAATTGCACGAGTGAAATGGTATGGACAAACTAAGTAATATAACATTACAAATAATACACATAGATCGATGATGGTGAAATAGTCATTTACATTACAAAAACAAGTTACATGAATATGAGGTATTGTCATGAAAGTCATTCGAATGGACGGTGCCATATTATTACCACTAATACATCGTGGTACACAAGGCCACTGGATTGTAACCAACTCACTGCATGTACTGTCTATTGTTCTACTCTACTGGTGTACCATTGCCTAAGTGATCTCCTACACAATTCCCCATCCATGGGAGTTTTCTGAAGGAACTCAGTAACGGAGTCATAATGAACCAAATCCATAATGAATGGAAGTAAGGCTGTGCCGACGTCTGGTATGACGTTTCGCGGATTAGGTAGGTGCATTTCACCCTTCCAAGGAGTCGGGAAATAGCAGGAATGATTTCCATTCATTACATTCTTCCATTCACAGTCATCTACCATGAGAACTTTACCCGGTTTGCAAAACCTGCGAGTTTTTTTATCCATACGAAGTCGTTGCAGGAACTTCTGGAAGAATGGATAAGGCTTCTGTCGAACACACTTGTCTTGACCATACACAAAAATTAACTGCGATCTAAGCTCCAGTGGAAGCAGATGCGCTAAGACAAGGTCCAAGCGGGATGGGGGCATACATGACCATATTCCGACATGGAAGTCTTCAAGAAGCTTTCGAAAGAACGGTCGAATTCCAGGACGGCAAATGACATTCCCTAAGTCCAGCAACGGCGGGCTGAATCCTTTATAATCCTCGAAGCACAGGACGCCATTAACCGAGAGAACTATCGCCTTCTGCACAGTTGAAATAAAAACATCAGGACATTTCTACATCTGAGACTAAACATCGAGGGATCTCCCGATGTTTGTAAATGACGAATTCGCTAACATAGTTCATCGGGGGATATCTCGATGGCGCCTCCCAACGCCATGGCACACAGAGGTGGTCAGACCATGTCTTGAAAGAGTATTACCACAGCAAAGCGAATTTAAAACAAAACAAATTCAAAGATCCATTCAAAGTTCCAGAACTCCATTGCGTTCAGTAAGACAAATGCAAATTTTCAGGAACTCGGTTAGTTTCATTCTGCTATCAAACATGAGGGAGCTACAGCTTCATTACATGGTCATGTGAGAGAATGTATGTGTTGACAATGAAGAACTCTGAATAAAATGAGTGTTCCATAATCCAAAGTCATTTGCACTAAACTACAATCTTCGCTTCATTACATGGTCATGTGAGAGAATGTATGTATTGACAATAAAGAACTGTGAATAAAATGAGTGTTCCAAAATCCAGAGTCATTTGTACTAAGCTACACCGCCCTCAATATCTTCAGTGCCAAGTCCGACGACCGGTCCATGGGGAACTGACCGAACGGAAGCGGGGCCCGTTTCACATACTCTGGGACAGCTTCCCCTGAGCTGAATAGACCCTCCAGCCACGGTTTCAGTGTCATCGTAAGAAACCTATCAGCACCATCCCCGGACCAGGTTGGGGGGTGGACAGCGTTATGAGGGTCGTTGAGAAGGTTCTTCTGTGGACTATCATCCACTAGTAGGACTTTCTCAACGGACTCCAATACCAGGAACTTAGGTAAGACACGGAGATCCTTTAGAAAGAACGGCTTGTCTGGTTTTGACGACTCCACGTATGACGAACGTGTGCATTCGTTCTGGCTAAGAACCTGCACATCTGGCAGCTGTAAGGAGGTGCCCTGAAGAACAACAGGAAGAGTTTCAGGTATATTCCTAGGCGCGATGCTGGTCCAAAAGGCTACCGTTGCCTGAGTATGAAGCCAGTTCAGGAATTCCTGGCATCCAGGTCTGAGCATTATAGGGCGCTTTTTTCCCTTGACAAAAATCCCACGGTGAACGAGAACCCCGTTTAAGTCTAGTACAACCGAATACCTTCGACCGGGTACCTTTCCGATCACCTTTGCTGGAACGGAGGATGGGAGAGGGGGCCCTGGAAAATGCAACCAAAAAAATCTCATCAGAATTTAGCATCGGGAGATCCCTCGATAAAGATGTCCACTGTAAAGAAGTGTGATCAACATTGAGCATCGGGAGATCCCTCGATATAGATGTCCACTGTGAACAGGTGTGATCAACATTCAGCATCGGGAGATCCCTCGATATAGATGTCCACTGAAAAAATGTCATAGTAGATCCAAGCATCGGGAGATCCCTCGATGCACATGTTTACTGAATTCCTCAAGCATCTACAGGAGACACTACACGTTCTACAAATGCCCAATCTGAGGACATTAGAACTATCAGTCCTACAATTAGAGTCCGACTAGATACCTTTCGCACTGTCGTCCAAATTCGGATCTTCGGCTTCCGATGAAATGCCAACCGTTTTAGACGTCGGAATCTGGTAAAGGTTTTTTTTCAAAGTCATTAGTAAATGGGATTTTATCATTATAGTCCTTGTAAACGAACTCGTGAGCCTGTCTAACTGCTTCAAGATGCTTAGCCTTGCCAGAGGGTGGGGTGTAATTCCCTCGCTGGGATATGTGATCCCTTACCTGTTCGTCCAGACTAGCACGAGCTCCTGCTGGAGTGCTTTTTCCCTTAGGCTCTCTCTCAGCACCGGAACCTTTTCCCTTCCCCTTGACCCCCGTTCCGGTGCTAGGCCCAGACTTACCCTTTCCTCGTGTGGCCGGGGGACCGGATGTTGTTCCCGACGGAAGTTCCGGCGGAAGGGATCGTTGCAAACGCTTCTCCAGCACAAGTGAGCGACATTCACGATCTGTGTCCTTAGATTTCTCCACCTCGACTACATCTACCTCAGTGGATACCTCCGTAGGTGCGTTGTCTGGGAGCCCTTCATATAAATCCGAGTTTAGCTCCTCCACTTCCGCGTCGTTGTCTTTGACCTCCTCACATGCCTTCACATCGTCGCACACCAGGGCTTCCTTGTCGCACGACGTCTTCTCCGGGCTGAACGCGTCTAAATCCTTCAGAGTGTCGTCAACAACATCTTCGTTCATGTCAGGAGCCACGGGGGGAGACTGATGAGTCTCCCCGGGAGATGTAATCCGTGGGAGAGGAGGCGGGGGGCTGGATGGGAGAGGAGGCGGGGGGCTGCAAGGGATCACATAAGGAGTGACGGACAGCGAACTCTGAGGACCGCACTCCTCAGGTACGGGGGGGTGTTGGTTTGGAATTGGTGCACTGCCTTCTGTCATCGGGATATCTCCCGATGGTGGGATGCACGGTTCATGCTGACTATCAGCTACTCCTCCCTCCGTCTCCTGCTCTTGAGGAGGAGAAATCCTTCCCGGGTCCACAGCATCCCTATCCGTCCCCTCCGAATCCCTGTGAACTCCCGCGTCCTCCTCTCCTGGTGGTGCGGATTCATTCATTCGCGGAACCGCAGCGAAGTTCTGGACATTAAAGTCCAAGTCATCCAGCCCGTAAGCACCCTCTCCCACGTCTTCTGCGCCACCTTCAGGTTCCGTAGTCTGAGTCTGGTGATCCACAGGTAATATCCTCATATCCAGCAGCGACCGAGCTACGTCCTTCGTGTTTCCCGACACGGTGGCAACATCGCTTCGTGGCGTCAAGGACTCCCCCACGTGAGAATCGTCAACGGTGTGATCCCTCGACGCAGCTCCACCATAAACGCGCGCGGAGTTCAGCAGTCCCTGCAATATGAGCGCAGGTCACCATTAGCGGTAAGAAAAGCTGCAGTGGAGTAGAAATTGGGTTCGAGTATATGGTACAGGAATACTACAATGCCTTGGAAGTTAACCCGAGGTGCAGTGCTAAGCAAACAAAAGAGAGGTGCCTTGCTCACAAGAGTAGGGAATTTAGTCGTGAGGGGGATGTTACATGGAATGAAATAATTGGTCGGATGAGGAATAGCGTTTTCCAGAAATATAAATTCCTCATTTTCCATAATGGTATGCAATTTATGATGCTTACAGAATGGTACAGTTTCTTACAGAACCCCTACACGAGGGTAGTAATCATGCTAGATTTCGCCACTTGATAAAACAACATGGAAACCCAAATTAGGGAAGCCTGCCTAAGCTCAAGAACCTACCGAGGTGCAAGCCGTCTCCTCCTCGTCAGAGTTGGATTCGGAATCACCAGGCGGCGATTGCTCGCGGGCATCTTCATCAGCAGGCACACCATCTTCATTATCACCCTCTCCGCCGCCTGCCTCATCATCACCATCGTCACCAGCATCATCGTTTACCAATTCATCTGGGTCAACTGCCTCCTTGTAAAGTATGTCCCATATCTGCTTCGACGTCTTCTTCGCGTGTTTCTCATCATCGTCACAGAAGACAACTTCGAGGACCATGGCTTCGTTTTCCTGTAGACATGCAGGCGATAAGAACATGTATAAAATGCGAACAGCAGACTGTAACCAAATGTCACTTTCAATTTCATTGCGTAAGGGATCAGAGGTGCCGGGAAATGTGGACAGAAGTGCATGATTTATCGGGGGATCCCTCGATGATTTGAGAACCCCTTAAGCCTAGACTTTTAAGACGTTATCCGTCCATCGAGGGATCCCCCGATAAATCTTGTATCCGTGAGGACATATCCGAAAACACTGAGGCTGAGAACAGAGAAGGACTTCTGACTTAGATTCTATATACGTGAGTGAACGAGTGCATATATCGTGAGTACTATAAGTGGAGGACATCTGCATAATAAGCCTATTGAACTAAAGTATTCGCACAAGTATGAACTAAAGTGGAAGCATTCGAGTGAGTGAAAGAGAAATATCTAATATGACTTCAACATTCGAAGGGTGCAGACAGAGTACTTACAAGTCCAAGGAGGGTGAAGTGAGCCCCGCCGTTGACGTTTACGAGCACCATGTTATCTTTAATGTGCTGCTGAAAGATAGTAGAAAGGGCGGCCACCTTAATCGTTGGTCGACCAGGTCGTCTCCATTGCTGGATGGTTTCTGTAATGTCTTTGGCCAGGTACACTGCGTCGAATGGCCTCTTGCCCGCAAAGAAATCCCCGAAGCATTCCTTCGGAGACTGCGTTGGCGAATAAGCGAAGCAGAAAATCATGTAGACAACGTATGAAGAACCCAGCTCCGGTTCGGGAAATCCGTCCTCGCGGGAAGGGACGTAGTGGACGACATGCCAGTTCCACAACCTCCTCTTCGCTGTCCTCGTGCGCGTATCGATGTGCAGTAGTGTCGCATGGAATCCCGCCGCATCTGTGAAGACAACTGCTCCTGAGCGAACAAAGACTTGCGTGCTGTTAAGTTCCTGCCCCAATAGAGGATCGAATATCCGAGACAGGACGTTCTCCTGTAGCACCTGAGCTTTCACTGGCATGTCAGCGATCGCATCAAACCCGAAGTACATGAATATGTGTGGTTTTGCCCCTCCTCTCCAACTATACACTTCTTCACTTCGCAAAATAACAGAAATCTCGGGCCTACTCCGGTTCGTAAGCACGCACTTGTACTTCTGATCGAACCCCTTCTGGATGTGCGATAAGTGACTTGCTTGCTCTTGTACCATGTTGTGAGCGTCCCACATCACCTTAACGAAGTCAGGCACGTCCGCAGGATCAGAGGTCTTGTTAAGGTTCCTGTTTCGGTCGTCCAGCCACTTCTTCCCCGAAGCCGTTGCATACGCCTTATCGAGCCAGCTCTCCAGCTCCGCGCGAGTGATGTTCTTCAGGTCGGCAAACTCGTCCCATTCATGTGCAGGATACATTACGTATGTGCTCTTACGGCTTGGAAGCTCCCAACCCATATAGGTGTTCATCAACTCGTTCTTCATACATCTGATCAGTCTTTCCCTATTCCCTGCTGTTTGAAGGGACGGTAATCTCGCCACTTTATCACCTTTGGTGGCCTTCGATCCCTTCACAGATATTTCTTTCTTCTCCACGAGGTCAGCAAGGTGATGGATATCCTCTGAGCGCAGGCCGTATAGTGGTTTCAAATCGTTCTGGACAAATGGCTTCCGCTTGAGGTCATAGTTCGTCTGCACATTCCCTTGCGCATCTGGGAGCTTCCCCTTCATGTACTGTTTCTCAATCTCCACCCACCGGTCAACCGCCGTATCGTCTTCAAGAAACAGTAGCGGTATCTTGCAGTCCCTTAGCTCTGATTCCTTCACGTTTGTGAAGATCGATGCCAGAGCTTGAGTGAATTGCTGCGTACCACACGTCGGGGGAGGGTTAGTAGAGCTCTCCGACACAGGAAGTTGCCATCGGGGGATTGCCCGATGATGGGAAGTACGAGGAATACTCTAAGGGGCCACGGACATTTCTACAACTCGGATCATCGGGGGATATCTCGATGACTTTGATACATATATACGGATATACAACTAAGATCATCGGGGGATCTCTCGATGAGGAGGAGAATACAGACTTACCAGAAACTCTATAGGGTGCTGCCGTCCCTGTAAGGCTGGCATCGGGCACTTCAACTCTTTCCACTTGATTCTGGCGTGGAGCACCTGCATCATGAATGTGTGCTCCTTCTGTGGCCCGGCCATATCCTGGTTCAAGACCCGTGAGAGGAGCATGAGCTTGATGTGCTCAGGCTTGGGTGCCCACACTGGGATGATTGAGAACTTAGACGCCTTGTCTTTGTCAGCCCCAGCAATTTCCCCACTCTCAACGAGATCTCGGTAACACTGAACCGTATGCTGGCCCCCAATGATGAAGAATGGAGTGGAGCTGTTGATCTGATTCTTCTCCGGAGGTTTACTGAAAAACTCTACTTTTTTATCCGGTCCATAAGGTCCCTTCTTCAGTGGAAGTACAGTGATTTCTCTATCTGTTCCACTGTACCTCGGAGCGATGCGCGCCTGGTTCGTCAAGGCTTTTAGCCTGTCCGGAACAAGTCCTCGGTAGACGATTGAACCTGGAGGGGCCCTGTGCAGCTTTGAGAAGTGCACAGTTATTGGCGCATCATTCTCATCCTTGAGCCTCTCGTGGCCCCACTTGTACAGTGGTTCAAACGCCTCGCTGTACAGGTTCTTCATCTCCGTCTGCTTGGTCTTGTCCAGCTTCTCAATATCCGAAGCTGACATTGTCACACACTGCTGTAGAGTGAGCTTCTCATCACCCTTTCCCTTCTTGCCCTTCCCTGTGTCCGGCACCGCAGTTTCCCCGTCATTGATCAAGGAAGATTTCCTTTTTGTGCCCCGCGTCTTCGTAGGAGTAGTCGCAGTCGGAGTCTTCGATGGAACAGGAGCAGCAGCTTCAACCTCACTTCGCGCCTCGTCAATTAGGTTCCACTGGTTTTCAATTTGTGCCGGAGTCCACTTCGCCTTATCCTCCGGCAGGTACATCAAGCCCTTGGCAGTGAGGGATGCACACTGATTCAGGCTGAGCTTGCCGAGGTCGAGGATCAGTCCATAAGTTACAGTCCGATCGGACTTCAGCATCTTCTCCTCCACCACCATGATAGCTGTCCCCACATCAAGGCCCTTCAGTTCGAGAACGTTCAATCCAATCGGGGAATGGATCCGCCCGTCACAGGTGAGATGGGGGACAATGACGGCCATGCCTCCTGCCGTATCCTTCCACGACATGGCCCATTCGGTGACGTTCTTATCGCAGCGGTAAACTGCGCACGGATTTGATTCTCCGACGTGATTGTAGCTATGGATCCACTGATCGACAAAGGGGTACAGTTTAACAGGCTTGAAGTCCAATGGTGGCTCCATTATCTGTTCATTCCTGCAGAACAGACATACATCACTGTTGGTCAAATCCCTGCTCCAAATCAGTTAACATTTGTAGAAACAATTATCTCACAGTACCATTGAGAATATCAGAGGCACGAAAGGGCACTAAGGTCATCGGGAGATCCCCCGATGTTCTGCCATACCTACGGGGTCAGGCTGGGATACCAACACATCGAGGGATCCCCCGATGGACCAACGTTATGACACCTAATCAAAATAGCGCTGTCCATACAGTTCATTGTCCTCGGTGAGCTTACCTGGTTATAAGTTTATGTTTTATTAATATGGTTTGTACTGAGTGGGTCATCGAGAGATCCCCCGATGTTCTGCCATACCCACAGGATGAGAAGGGGATTCGAAGACATCGAGAGATCCCCCGATGGACCAAGGACATGTGCAGAGTGGTCATCGGGAGATCCCCCGATGGCTTGCCGTCCCCACAGACTGGTAAGGGGATAGTGATGCATCAATGGTAATTTCAAGTGAAAAAGGTCATCGGGAGATCCCCCGATGGCATGCCGTTCCGAGAGAGTGGAAAGGGATACTGACGCATCGAGAGATCCCCCGATGGACCAAGGTTATGTGCAGAGTGGTCATCGGGAGATCCCCCGATGGCATGCCGTTCCGGAAGAGTGGAAAGGGATACTGACGCATCGAGAGATCCCCCGATGGACCAAAGACATTATTATCGCATCAACGGATATCACTGAAGTTATTTACAGTGTCCGTACAGTTTATTTTGTTGGAAGATGTTTTCAGTTCCGTACAGTTTATGTTCAAACCTTAGTGTTTACAGTATATAAGAGGTGGAGCTGATTTTTAAGCCGGACTGGGACGTAGGCATTTCGAGATGTGATAAAGGAAAAATGTCACTAAGCACAGAATTTGAGATTAAGAAAAAAACTTACGGGTCCTCCCAGATTCTTGCGGTCCCGGGCCCTCTAGATGAACTCCCTGCCATAGCTGCCTGCAAACTCTGCACGGCGATGGCACGATGCACGGGATGACAAATTTTCGATTAAGATTGAGAATGACAAATAAGCCCTTGGTCGAGCAATGTCGAAGCATGCACAATACTGAAGTCATGGAGGACAGAGGCTACTATAGAATTTAAATTGACGAGAGTTTCATGCACTTGAACGACGTCTACAGACCCGTCGCCCTCATCCGGCGGAATAGAATCCACTGGGCGGAACATACTATCTACAACATTTTGCAGCAACAGAACCAATGAAGGTAAAAAATTGCCACATTGCAAGGGAAACAGACCCGATTCGATTAAGAATGTAGAGAAAAAAGTACCTGTGAATGCACTCGCAGGTGAAAAACCACTCGTCCGCTGCTTCGTCTTCTTTCTCAACGCACGCTCCGACGATCTGAAAAACCACTCGTCCGCCCCCCGATCCAAAAGCTCTCCCTCGATCTCGCTTAGTGCACCTCCCAAACTCAGACCTCTCAAATGCGACCTAAAAGAAACCTCTCACTCGCCTACCAAACACCTCGAATCTCGCCCTAAACCTCCCGACCACGAATTAAGCACCCTGAAGCTGCGAAGCACCTCTCAATTGCCCTAAACCTCCCTCGCAACTCGACACCGACGCAATCACGACAACCTACAGGAAATGTTGTGGAAAGCGAAGCAGACACTCGCGGGAGAGGAGCGACCTACAGGAAGGTGGCGCCAAAGCGAGGTAGAGCGGAAAAACACTCGAGCGACGCCGTCTTTGCACTGTACAGTGGAGAACTCAGTACCATATTAAAAAAGAATATGGGCTAGCACGTTCTTGGAGGAGAACGACGTTTGCACCAATCTCTGGCTCATGAGTGCATGCAGTGAATTGAAGTGACCCCTTGATATTAATTGGAAATTAATGAACGATGGGAAATGAACAAAGAAAATAGAAAATTAAATTGGATATTCAGAATAACGACAAAAAAAAAATATAAAATAGAATGAAGTGAATAAAAGAGTTTAATGGGATAACTTTTAAAAGTAATTGAGAATTAAAAATTAAAAAAAATTAAAAAAACTAAAAATAAAAAATAAGAAATCAAATATAAAAGAGAACCGAATGAAATATAAACGAGAAGGAATTACATTCAATAAGAATTAAAAGAAAACTCATAATAGGAAATAATGATATCACGGGCATAAAATTAAACGCACATTGAAAAATAAAAGATAAATAAATGATAGATAAAAGAGAAGCGAATGCAAATGGTGGAATAGAGAATGCCATGTTAAAAGAGACGGCAATTAACTTAAAAAGAAAAATGAAATTAAAAACAACTAATATGGAGTACGCCTTTCGAGATTTCATGAATTAGGTAGATCCTCAAGAGATTTATGTCACATACTAGAAGATGCAATAATAGATACTCCCAGATAAATAAACCTGGAGCTCGAAGAACCTATATGGAGTTTCCCTTATAGGTTGCCCTACCGTCATCCACATGGTACCGCGCATGGATTATAACTCTAACATTCTCAAAAAACCACCATTAACTTTTTTTATATATATAATTTTCATTTGAATACCTTAAATAGTGGCAACCACTACTGATTTATTGCAAGATATAAATCATCCTCACGTTTTCATACTTGATAAATGAGACTCATAGTAGTCTATCCAACAACAGTCATTATGAAATCATTATTTTTAAAAAGAAAATGGTGCAAGTCATTTTTCTTTGAAATTACTTTCACGCGAACTGTTAAGTCATTCATTTTACCCTTATATTATCTTCTTAAAATTTCCAGTCATAAATAAGAGTACCATGTTATCAGAAAATGACCCGTTAAAAATTAAAATCAAAGATAACAAAGGTTAGGTGATATAAAGATACCTTAATTACAATATAGCATTTTTATACAACGTTACTTCGACGCTTTTTAAAGAAAATACTTACATGTGTGACTTAATTACATAAACCATTCACATCATATTTGAGATTGAATTCAATTTTTACTTTGTGATGCACCGTATTTAAAATACCAACACACTAAATCCCTAGAAAATTACTTGAAAGAGTCACGATTAAAAATTCACGTTTTGAAGAGTCACGTTTTGAAGAGTCACTCATTTTCAGAAACGTGAAAGGTCACAGGAATGAATATAAAAAAGTAATGAATATAAAAAAAAAAAAAAAAAAAAAAAAAAAAAAAAAAAAAAAAACATTTGAATGGTGTGTAAATGCAAAATGGGGGCAAATTTTGGCGATGCTTGTCATTTACTTCAAGACACCATCAATTAAATTGACCCTTACGAGATTTATGTGACTTAAAAAAAAAAAAAAAAAAAACATTTGAATGGTGTGTAAATGCAAAATGGGGGCAAAGTTTGGTGATGCTTGTCATTTACTTCAAGACACCATCAATTAAATTGACCCTTACGAGATTTATGTGACTTAAAAAAAAAAAAAAAAAAAAAAACATTTGAATGGTGTGTAAATGCAAAATGGGGATAAATTTTGGCGATGCTTGTCATTTACTTCAAGACACCATAAATTAAATTGACCCTTACGAGATTTATGTGACTTAAAAAAAAAAAAAAAAAAAAACATTTGAATGGTGTGTAAATGCAAAATGGGGGCAAATTTTGGCGATGCTTGTCATTTACTTCAAGACACCATAAATTAAATTGACCCTTACGAGATTTATGTGACTTAAAAAAAAAAAAAAAAAAAAAAACATTTGAATGGTGTGTAAATGCAAAATGGGGGCAAATTTTGGCGATGCTTGTCATTTACTTCAAGACACCATCAATTAAATTGACCCTTACGAGATTTATGTGACTTAAAAAAAAAAAAAAAAAAAAACATTTGAATGGTGTGTAAATGCAAAATGGGGGCAAATTTTGGTGATGCTTGTCATTTACTTCAAGACACCATAAATTAAATTGACCCTTACGAGACTTATGTGATTACAGAAAAAAAAATATGTGAATGGTGTGTAAATTAGATAGTCCCTCCAAAGTTTTATGTGACCTCGAAAACTCTAAAATAGAGAAACCCTAAACCCTAAACCGTAACCCTTAAACCCTGATCCCTGAAACCCTGAACCCTGAAACCCTGAACCCTGAAACCCTGAACCCTGAACCCTCAAGCTTGAACTCAGAAATGGCCTATTACGCCAGCACTCCCATGAAAAGTGTGGGAACAGAAACGTGGCTTAAAGGTCGTGGTACGTGACTCTAATAAATCATGCCCTGGTGTGGCTATCTACGTAACAGATCTAGACATATAAATACATCTTGGTCCTTCGTAGAGAGCGACTATAGTACAGTAGTGGACCAGGTGATGATATGGACACTCCTACAGAAGTAGGGGGGACAGATCGAGATTCGCTGCATCATGAAATGGAAACCACCCTCACGAAAGTACTGCTGGATGGTTTATGCATCATGACATGTATGTTCCCTTCAAATTCAAACCTGAAGGGCTCGATCTTGTTTCCCCCTTCTGAATTGGCGGGGATTCTCCGTTTGATTTCTCTGCTGGACCGCCATCTCCTGATTCATTCACATCAGTTCAGAGCAGTCTCCTCAGAGTTGTTTCATTAGCGCGTTTCAGAGTACCAGTTTCCTGCAACATAGCATGTCGTAGACGGGTTGTAGAACCTTGGACTGGTGGTAGAACCTGAGATTAGAGGGTTGCGGGGGACCGAGGATGGGATTGAGGTGCCGGAGAATCATTCGAGGAGGCGGAGGGAGCATCTGCTCGGGTGTTTAGAGCGGCCGATTACATTCGCAGGGAGCGCAGGTATGATCTCGGTCTTTCCTTGGAAAATCTTTTGTCAATCGGGTTTATTTCATTGCTCTTGAATGGTGTGTTCTATCTCCTGTACACGTTACATGTGCTGATCATGTGATCCATCGCGGAATCCCCTATTGTAAGTAGAATTGTTCATGTAGTTCTCCGCGGATTATGTAGAATTTGCAAAGGTATCGGGGAATTTCTAGTTAAGATCAACCCTTGCATGTTGCATATTGGTGGAATGAACTGCACTTATGTGATTTCCGTGTTGTTGTAGAAATTATTCTGTACGGACAGGAATCTCACTGTACGGACAGGGGGTGGCGAGGTGGAGGCTGCTTCTTCGTGGACCCAACTACACTCATCGGGAGATCCCTCGATGCTGCTTTGGAGATCATAATCGAGAGACACTCATCGGGAGATCCCCCGATCCTATAGAAGTTAGACCCTCATCGAGAGATCCCCCGATACTTCTTTTGAGATCCTCATCGAGAGACCCCCATCGGGAGATCCCCCGATCCTATAGAAGTTAGACCCTCATCGAGAGATCCCCCGATACTTCTTTGGAGATCCTCATCCAGAGACCCCCATCGGGAGATCCCCCGATCCTAAAGGATGTAGACCATAATCGAGAGATCCCTCGATACTTCATTGGAGATCCTCATCGGGAGATCCCCCGATCCTATCGAATTTAGACCCTCATCGGGAGATCCCTCGATCCAATAGAATTTAGACCCGCATCGAGAGATCCCCCGATACTTCTTTGGCTCTCGTGAAAATGGACTCTGAGAGTGACAGTGACGGTCCCCAGATGCCGTCTGTGGGTCCTTCCCGTCACGACTTCTCTCAGGAATCAACTGCTCGCTCAGATGAGCTTCGACCCGGGCAGTCTGTGAAGCTTGTCGTCCCCCGTTTCGGAGATGTTGGAATCGGATCTGTTGTCGACGTTAATCCTTCTGGGCAGTGGCTTGGGGTTTGCATTCCACCTGGCTCTTCAGAATTTATTCTTGTGCGACCATCAAGCATCGTGTCGGACGCAGAGGACCTCTTCCTCGAACCACGCCAGAGAGGCTGCATCGTTTTGAGGGATGCTTTGAATCGAACAGTCCTCTGGAGAGCTGGTGATGCGATTGCATTGTTGCAGGATCCTCCCACGAACGATGTTGAATACGTTCGTCAACAATCCTGGATTGGTCTGGAAGTTCAGAAAGTGGACCTTGCGGGTGCGGTTATAGCCTCCGGTAGAGTGTTCTGCTCAGAACCGGAGGAGTATTTCCGAGACGGAAGATTGGGCGAGGGATACATTGGAGTGACAATCCTCGACGTCTTTGTCGGGGACACTGATGCCATAATGAGTAATGAGCGTTGGTTGATATCTGAATGCAAATTCCCGAACGGCCCTTCTCTTCGGTCAACAGTAGAGCACTTCTCCCGAATCCCAATGGAGGTAGATCCACAGGAGCACCTTGGAGGCAGACGGAAGGCACCTTACCGGTTTATAGTGCGGAAACCTAAAACGCATGAAAAACGTTTGCTGTACAATACGAAGACAGCGGATGCGGAAGTGAGGAAGGTTAGCTCCGAACGATGCTGCTCGAAGCATTGCTGTCAGACATTTCCCCAGGAGCTCACGCTAATAGTGCGTAAGAAATTCTATTCGAAATCCTTTCAGGGAAGACGGGAATACGGGATTGCGGCGGGTGGACAGATGCATTCAGTCGACGGTGACCGTAGGAGGAAGTACTTGACGCTGCATGGTTCGGAAGTTTGCGCAACTGCGTGGTATCTTATTCACGGAGTTCCCAAGTCAACTTTTCATAGCTATGTCCAACGATACAACGAAGGGGTTCTATCAACAGCGCATGGAAACAAGGGCTACAAGCGACCGAGGATCGGAACAGTTCAAGTCATGGGTACTATTGCTGCTATTGTAGACGAGAATGCAGATCAGATGCCCCATCAAATGCGAGGAATCGGAAATGGACGAGTGGACACTCTGAAATATCTTCCAGCAGGCAACAACTGGAAGCGGGTGATGGCTGACGCCAATGAGGTATGAGTCCTTGCTTCGCGTTTCTTGCAGTGTCATTGCATCGGGAGATCTCCCGATAGAGGTTACTTTTGTATTGACAGTCAGTTCTCTGTCTTATAGAATCGTTGCACTCTACCTACGTCATGAAATATAGAACTCTTTTTCTCGTCTTCGGTGATTTGTCTGAATTTGTCGTCTAATACTTCGAGCTTGTTTGCTTGCGTGCGTCGCTTTCTTTTCCTCACCAGCCATTTGAATGTACCGGTGCTTTGCAGACAAATGTTTCATTAGGTCTGCCTACAGTGAGCCAGTCTACAATTAGTAGAATTAGAAGTTCACTCTTCAACAATATCGCAATCAAACCGGTTGGAAGTTCTTTTGCGAAATGCTCAACATGTGACCAACTTCAAGAATTCATTCTGAAGTCAGCCAACGGAAGTCCAGAATATGTTGACTTCGTGAAGCAACGGGAGGAGCATCTTGCTCACCAAGCCTCTTGTCGTCGTCTGTATGGTGCATGGCGCGAAGAATCAAAGCGCAATCCCAGCGAGATTCTGTGCATCATTCATGACAAGATGGATACTGCAAAAACCGCCCTTCCCCGGATGCGTGTTACAACAAAGGCTACTCAAGGGTTGGGCCAACTTCCCATGAACGTCACTGGTATGGTTTCTCATGGGCACGGGGATGGCGCCTATGCACATTACTGTCCTCAATGTTGGCCAGGAGATTCTAACGCCACAATATCGTCGTTGGCGAGGCTGTTCCGTCGACTGGAAGGCCCCTCATTTCGGGAGTCTGGGAAACTATTTGAGTACCCCCCGCAAAACTCACTGTTCGAGACATTGTTGAGGGGGAAGTCTAGGTGCCTCGACATTTTACCGCGTATCGAGGGATCCCCCGATGTCCCAGGGTCGAAACCTTTACCGAGGAAGTTATACCTTCAACTGGATAACTCCGCCAAAGATAACAAGAACCAATATCTCATGGCGTTTCTCTTCCTGCTGACTGCACGGGGTGTTTTCAAGGAAATTCAGGCTGGATTTCTACTAGTGGGTCATACGCACGAAGATATTGACGCTTATTTTAGCCATTTGTCGAAGGCATTAAAAAGCAAGAATACGTTCGTTCTAGCGGATCTAATGAAGGCCTTCATGCAGTCCCAGGAGTTGTCATTCATGCCGGAGTTCATTCAAGAGGTTGCAGACTTCAAGTCTTTCATCAAAGGCTATCAAAGTAGTGGTGCAGCACGCCTGATTGGACTTGGAGAGATGCACCTTTTCAAGTTCTATGTGGACGATGATGGTTGGCCGGTTATGAGGTACAAGAAGTCAGCCGTCGACCCACAATGGCTACCCCTCAACAGACCCCCTATTCGATTGTGGAATGAAAACATGGATGGCGGCCCAAAACTTCCTCACGGCTCACCGAAGCCGGTTCCGTTCAAACCTATGTGGGGAAGTGAGGTTCCTAAATCTACTGGGAATCAGGTGAAGGCGAGAGAGACCGCAGCCAAAGCTACTGAGAACAAGAAATTCATGAAGTGCGGACTCCAAAAGTACATTGAGTACTGGAAAAATGGAATGGCAAAATGCGAGGGATTTGCAGCAGCGTTTGGGCCTTATGTTGACTACTGGACTCGTTTGTTGTCTGAGCTTGATAAGCCTTTGCCAGTGACAAATCCTGAATTGTTAGAGGGTTTCTGGCCCCGCCA
Organism: Ceratodon purpureus; assembly: GCA_014871385.1. Classification (NCBI taxonomy): domain Eukaryota; kingdom Viridiplantae; phylum Streptophyta; class Bryopsida; order Pseudoditrichales; family Ditrichaceae; genus Ceratodon; species Ceratodon purpureus. The sequence goes on from CM026426.1 coordinate 103,993,091, forward strand.
TGACTGGAGGGACGTATCCAACGGAGTACCGCGCCCAAGATTTTTACAATTTCTACTGGAGGATGTGACTCCTGAGGATGAGGAACCAGAAGCGTATTGTGGCCCAGCAAACCAAGCTCCGGAGAGTCCTTTCAATCCGTGGCGTGATATTCGGCCTGGCAGCTGGGTTCTTTTGAGACCTGAAGATCCACTCATTTGTCCTGTATGGCAGGGAAGAGCAGCGACTGCTGTTTGCAGAGAGGAAGGCCATGTAAACCATGGGAAATTTTTAATTCAGTTTTGGGAACCTCGTAGCGCGGAAAGAGACCTTGCATTGAAATACCGTAACTGCTGGTCTGCTAAGTGGGTAGTGGAGACGCGTGCTCCGGAGTGGGTCTCTGTTGGTGCAGCTCTGTTTCAAAATTGGTCAAAAATCAAGGACCCGTCCACTAGAACCATTCCTAAGAAATCTATGGAGGCTGCTTTAGCAAACTTAGAGAGAGCTAACGCAGTTGATCCATGATCCTCTATGCCACTTAGGCACGACAGACGGTCATCCCTCGATGATTACATCTGAGTCACCTGTCTTCCTCATTCTCTATTAAAGAAATAAGAGTCATCACTGCTTGACCGTTTCTCATCCCCGTGTAATATCATCCTTCCTCGTCTCAATGATGTTTGTTTCTGAGGTTTGTGACACTTTAAGAACCATGACGATCATGACTGCGCAACGTGGAGACTGGTTGTGGAAGCAGATGGAGTAGTGGGAAACTGGAGGAAGGAAGTAGAAGCTTTCAGAACAAGGGGGGAAGGAGAGAAACTGCAGATTCATACGCCCAGTTCATTTGGTGTCGATAAACTTGAACTCCGGGCGTTCTGTTCAGGAGCGACTTTGGCAGCTGCAGTAGAAAGCAACGCAAGTTCCCGAGCAGGTGAGAGCAATGCACACATGCAGGGGCCATGGCCAATCGACTTTAGTTTTTACTTGAAATTCTCTTCTTTGCGTTTTTGGTTGTGTTGCGTATCGACTCTGTTGGGTTCTTGAGCAATTAGAAACACGAGTCATTGAGATTAGCTGGTGTATTAGTTTGAGCAGATACGGGGGGCATGTAATTAGGTTTTGGTCCACTGGAGTCGTCGTTTTCCTAATACATATGGACATACAATGTGGACAGCCTGATCCCACTGTATGTTGTTGCATTTGTCGATCGAGTACTTTTGTTGAGGTGGAAATTTGGCTAAGTGCTGCGATGAACTTGTAGAAAAAAGGATTTGCTGTTTAGGGTTCAGGGTTTAGGGCTCTGGAGGTGGATTTACATTCATATACATCATGTGTTTCAGTTGAAGGGTTTGAGATGAAGGGTTCGAGATAACATATCTTGTCATCAGTTTTTTAGTTTCTTTGAAGTGTGTTGTGGTTATTGGTTCTTTCGGATCTGGTTTTATGAACTTCATGTGGGTCTAGAATTTTCTAATCTTTTTCTCTTGAATTTTTTTTTCCACAGTTCCCAGGTATGGAACAGGATCCGACTCTCACGAAGGGGAAGATGATGATGATTGAGGATGGTTCAACCTCCCAGAGGGAAGTCCAGAATATGGTCTTCAATGGAGATTGCGAGAAACCAGAACTTCCAGTCTGGAGAGATTCAGCAGCAAGGAGAGGTGGAGAGTTTCAATTCATGAAAGATGCACCTCTCAACCTGCCATGCCTACGACATTGGCTGAAGGATCTGAAGACATTTCAAGAGACAACGAAGTATGAAGTTCCTGATTATGACAAAGTTTCTGCGATGAATTGTGAAGGATGGGATGGAACTTGGAGCTCGGTTGCTTTGAGGCAATTTGTGGCCGTTGCAAATGCAACTGGGGTGATGCACCCTCCAAGGAACAAGAAGAACCAACTCGACTACATGAGGAATCAGGTCCTCTCCATCATGAAGCACCTGGAAGAGACAAAGGAGATAGAAGGGACAATGGAGACAGAGGCAGCTCCAGCTCCAACAGTGCCAGCCCCGACAATGGCAACTCCGAAAGCGACTGGATATTCTTTCGCCAAATATCAAGCCGCCATCAACAAAATGGAAGAAAACCTCAAGAAAATGGAAGAAAACCGCAAGGATTTGTAAGTGTGGTGGATGCCTTACGAGGAGGATTTTACTTCTGATGTAGCGGATATGTTGTAGTCAGAGACTTCAGGTGCCATTGAGGCAGGTTTTGTAGTTCTATGTTTCAGCGGACACGTAGGAGATTTTGTGTAAAAACATTCCTACTGTTCTCGTTCTCTGGACAATTCTGTTTAAGTCCATTCTCACAGACTTTAGTTGCCATTGAGCCCGGTTTAGAATTTTGACTAGATGACATGAAGTACTCGTAATTGTAAATTCTCAATCTGTAATGGTGGTTGTATGAGCACGGTTACACCTATTTGTTAAATAGGTTTGAATGTGTGAATATCGCAATGCACTGGATCGGCAGGACGTAATTGACCGATTGCAAAATTAAAATAAATGAATTCCTCAGAGAACACAAACCAACATCGCACAGAAAATAACGCCCTAAACCAAGACTGTTTACAGTTTTTTGATCGGAGATCCTATATGCTGTTTAGGTACGACATCGGGAGATCCCTCGATGATTACGTCTGAGTAAATAAGTCCTAGTCCTAATGATGCAAATGATGAGTAAGCTAGTCCTAGTCGGCTACCAGCCCAGTAGGGGAGTAGGGGCTACTAGACTAGGTCGACGTTGGCAATTAGTCGTCCAGAAAACCCTAGAGAAGTGGATTACTAGAACGTTTACCAGTTTACTAGACGAACTCGTCGGCTGTCCACTGTAGAAGAAGGTCGCATACTGTAGAAGCAGGTCGCATACTGTAGAAGTTAGTCGCATATTGAATTCAATTTTGTCGTTATGGTGAGGCGGGGTAGCAATGTGAGACCACTGGGTTATCAGGAGTCACCGGCTGACCTCGAGGAGCTCCGGCCATGGTATAGGGCGGTGGTCGCCCGTTCTCGCAACACCGCCATTCCAGAGTTCAGATACATCACACGCCTTCTGCAGCCAGGTGCGCGGTGGTTTTGGAGTATTGCTCACACCATTGAGTTGTTGGAGATCTCTGACGCGTCCGGCATCGCCTTCCCACTGACGTTCGAGGAGTCCGAGGAGTCCGAGGAGTCCGAGGAGTCCGGGAGTGTTGGCAGTGTGCACTTCAGCCACACAGGGGAAATGTCAACGCAAACCATGTCAACTTCAGGGTGGCTCCGCCTTGTTGACGAAGCTTACGACATCTCGGAGGGTGCTGGAAGTCGGTGCTCTGGCCAAGATCAGTGGTGCGGAGGGAACGCAAGCCCGCAGTCCACGTATTCGTCGTTTGGATCCGTGCATCCATCCGTCGATACTGGGTGTAGTGTTGTCCGAGCCAAGTCTACTGCTCAGGACTGATCGTCTGTGGGTCCTTCCCGTCTGTGGGTCCTTCCCGTCTATGGGTCCTTCCCGTCAGATGTTTACAGTTTTTTGATCGGAGATCGTATATGCTGTTCAGGTACGACATCGGGAGATCCCTCGATGATTACGTCTGAGTCACCTGACTTCCTCATTCTCTATTAAAGAACGCCCTCCTCATGTTCTCATAGTAATAGATTACGTTCGCTGTATGTCTTGCGCAGAATTCCATTGCCTGATGCTCAGTTCGTGGTGATTGTCAAGAGGATGAGTCCGTGCTTTAGACCTGCACTTCTCGGTTTAATCCCTGAAGTTCATACCATCTGATCCTGTTTTCCTCTTTGCTTCTGAACTTGCAGGCATTTTCCACATGTTTAACTTCTTCCTGCTAATCAGCTCAGATATCGGAAGGGGACTTTAGCAAGTAGTTAGCAAGACCGTTATATCCTACGATGTTTGGTAACCATAGATGTAAAAACAGATCACTTTCATCTTTTTGTATCTCTTGTCGAAGGTGTCCCCCGTGTGGGTTGTGAACTAGTTTTTGAATGGAATGCCTTCAAAACAGAGTTGCTTTGAATAATAAACAGAGTTTCATTTGATGCTTTCATATTTGTATATTTCGTATTCTAAGATTTCCATGGTTTGGAATAAATTTAGTAGCAGCAAATCTAGAATAGTTTCAAAACTGCTTCACATTATAATATGTCGGTCATGTTTGATATTGGGGTATTGCGTGAAAAATACTTCTGAGGCCGCAAGCCTTGTACCTGATTGTATGTTTGCCATGTGATATCCATGGTTCTACTCTGACATCGCGGGATCCCCCGATGAATGGTAGAGTACTTCCGAGCCCACATCTCTTCCTCTCTTCCGTTGGTCACTGTTGATGCAGTGGTGTATGCAACTTCGTCGTGGATCATGGATCCGACGTGTAGAACCATTCCCAAGATAGCCATGGAATCTGCGTTAGCAAATGTATTGGGAGACAATGTTTCTGATCGGAGACCCTATGTGCTGTTTAGGTACGACATCGGGAGATCCCACGACGAGTCCGTCTGAGTTAATTCTCTTCCTGAGATAATTCTCTTCCTTCTGATCGGAGATCCTATGTGCCCCCATCTGGTCTATTCATTTGTATTACCGTAATCCCAATGTATGTATATCTCGGTCAAGTTGGGTGCTGGGGATCCCGTGATGAATATTGTAGAGCCGAAATCTCTTCTGTTTTCCGTTCCTTGCTCGCAATGTAGGTATAATTATCTGGGTCAGGTTTGCTATCGGGGGATCTCGTGACACATACTCTGGAGCCCAAATGTCCTCTGCTCTTTAATATCTCGCTCGCAATTTACTTATATCTTGGTCAAGTTCGGTGTCGAGAGATCCCGTGATGAATACTTCCCGTCCACGACGGTTCTTCCCATACATTGTTACATTTATGCTCTAAATTTGAGGACCAATTATCGGGTGATTACTTAATTCTGGACTCTGGACAGTCCAGAAATAGTTAAATATGGCATGATTCTTTAAATGTCTCCCGGAAGTGGCCTAAACAGTGCAAAATTTATCGGTTGATAGCCCCCATTTTGTAATGTGTTTAGGCAATTAGCCTGCATTTTTTTTTTGGTTTAGGCAATTTCCGGAAGGTCTACAGTTTGGCCGGTTTTAAATTCTTGGTGGATGTGTCGTTATCACTAAATCTACAACCTCCCACAACCTACCATGAAGCTGTCACGTTAATTCTTGGAACTTTATTCACGGCAGTTGATCAATACTGACATAAATTACAGGAGGCAAGAGGAATTCTGAAGGACGTACTCCAAATTTCTGGCTGCAAATATCAACACTCTGCCATATTCTGTTCTCATCATGAACATCAGCTCCCGATACCACAATGTAACTTTGGCCTGAAGCACAGTGCATGAATTGTAAGAGCCTAAGAAACCATATCCTGACTCACATCATTTGCAATTGAAGCCATGGATACAAACGAAGGATTTTTTAGTGAAACTTATCACTGATCAGGATGTAAATGGTATCCTTAGCAGGATTCGAACCTGGCAAAGCCCCTACCGTTTAGGGCTAAGGATTTAGCCTTGGGAAGATACAAGCACCACAAAAGGGTCCAAGCATTATCAAGAGGCTAGTTAGTACTGAAAAGTCACAAGATTTGCGTACCATTGCTGTTAGTATTGCCGTTAGTATCAATTGCACCAAACAAACCAGACACATCACTGACACTCACTGTATTAGGAGAATTCAAATAAGAAGAAGGATTAGCATACAAAAAACGGTACTTACTGTCTTTCTTCCAAAGAGGGATAGCGTCACAAATTATGTCATCCACCCCCTCATCTGGCCCTTCCAAGGCAATTCGCAGCATTGCATCGAGATTCCTAGAACCCAACCTGTTTCTAACTTTGGTTTTGATCAAATTCTGCACACTGAAAGCACGCTCACATGTCGCAGTAGAAACACATTGCACATGAGCTAACGTTGCAAGAATCAGGAGGTTGGGATACCGTGCTTGCAAAGCATGATTCCAAGTTATCATGCCCCATAAATCCCTGAAATTCTTATCACCCCATTCTGTAGTACATTGGAGCTTGAAGGCCAAGAATTCACGCTTACAGGCAGTCTGGTCGACTAGAGGAGGAAGCTTGAAGCTTCCATGTGAGCGGTCTACTCCATAATGACACAACAAAGTATCTAATTCTGAAACACACCAGTTTTGCAAGCCCACTTGCCCTGAGGGCATATTAGTCGGATTCAAAATCTTAAAACAAGAAATCAAATCATTGTCACAAAAACGTGCATCAAGGGCAGAACAAACAGATTGTGCAAAAAATTTCTGAAACATCAATGCCTCTTCCAAGTCGGTACCAAGCCTAGAACGTGTCATCTGGAAACTGTGAAACATGGAACCTCTTACCTCAGATTGCAGCCTTTTCAAGTACCCACCATGAGGACCATAATCAGACAAAACATGGAAACCAGTGGATTCGTTAAAAACATCAGCATTCAGATCACAGGAATCAACAATAAACATCATACAAATTTGAGCCACTTCAGTACGCACAATACTCCCCACAGTGGTAACATCCACGAACTTCAGCTGAAAAAGCTTTGACAGCATAGCCAAGGAGTGAAGAATGTCAGCCAAGAAATACAGAATGTAAATATACTTAAACTGACTTAGTTTTTCCAAAACAGACTTTGTAACAGCCTCACCTTCATCATTATCTTGGAAAAAAATAAGGACAGATTCAAGTGAATCACAAAGGGAACTGATTGCCTGCCACCTACTTAACCAACGAATCTTATGATAACGCTTCATTGTTTTTTTGGAATCAAACAATTGTTCCTGCAAGGTTGTTAATGCATGTTTACGCTTATTGGATTTGTGGAAAAAACTAGAAATGGAATTTATCAAAACATCAATTTCCTTCGATATAACCTTACAATCTAGTGTTTTAGCAGCATCCAAAGCAGCAAGATTTGTGCGATGAGCGACACAATGACATGCTAACAGGAATGGATTAACCTGTTTGAGTCGTGTTGAAACGCCGGTTTGGGAACCCACCATGCTGCTGGCTCCATCACTACCAAAGGCCACTAACTTGCACAAATCCAAATCCCACAACTTTAACTGGAAGATGACACAATCAAAAATTGAAGCTGAATCCTTTTTACCACCATTCAACTGCAACAGCCCCAAGAAAACAGTTATGGGCAGACCCTCTTCTATAATGGTTGCAAACATAACAAGATGTCCAGTGGCACTGATGTCTGTAGATTCATCAACCATTATACCAAAAAACGGAGAATTACGAATCCTACAAACTACTTTCTGCTGGAGGACTGTAGATATGCAAAAGACTAAATCATTGCAAGCTTTTTCATCCTGATACATACTAGCTGTAATAGGAGCATTGACAGACATGAGCAATTTACATAGAGCAGGAAATTTGGAATACGGGAGAGACTGCTTCCTTGTGAAGTAGGCCGCTTTGAAGAGGGTCTGTAGAGCTTCATCACAAGCTCGCTGACCAGAAAAAATTGCTTTTTCCATGATCTTCTCTCCGCTTGTGGATGCCCAAGCAAGCCTCTGATGTTCGTTCGAACGGGAATGGTCTGTAAAGGCACTGACTTTAAAATTTTTTGATCCTTCTTTGGCATAGACAGAGCGGCCACCCTTTTCTCTACAAATCTTACAATACAGTTTTCCCTCTGAAGCTGAGTAGTCTATCCACTTGAACTGAGTCGCCCATTGCTCCTTCCACAGAACCCGATTTGTAGTGGGACTCTGAACAGAGATGTTGTTCTCACTAGTTGAAGAATCAGTGTCTCGGCTCTTGGCAAAGTAACCGTCCCTGATGGACTTCTGCCGCTTAGCCATAAGGGAACCTGAATCAAACAACTTCAGAAGTTCAGAAACGAAATGAAGAAGAAGAAAAAAAACAAAAAAATAAAAAAACAAACAATACCCTTGCACCCCACCCCGCCCTGCCCCTTTGCGGCACTTCACTCCAGCGCTCTCAGTCGCCGAAGAAGAACCCTAAACCGACCTTCGAAGTCCGCTCCGCTGAGTAACCGCGACGGGAGTAACCGAGTCGGCACGAGGACGAGGCGGGGGCGACAGTGCAACCGCGACGGGACGAGGACGAGGCAGCGCCGCAGGGGGAGCAATGCGTGGAGAGTCCAGACGGGACGAGGCAGCGCCGCAGCGGCGGAGCAAAGCGTGGAGAGTCGAGACTCGAGACGGGACGAGGCAGCGCCGCAGCGTGGGAGCAATGCGTGGAGACGGGACGAGGCAGCGGCGGTGGCGAGCAAGCGGGGGAAATTTTGAAACTTCGACTCCGGAGCACTGGCGCAGATCAGGATTCAGGATTTAGCAACACCGAATGAAAAGTGAGAATCCTGGGTTGAACAAGCCCTAAACCACAAGGCCTTCACAAGGCATAGTCTCGAGTCTGGGACTCTGGGACTTGGGTGTGTCTCAGCAGGTGGGGATTGGGGGAGTATGATTTAGTGTAGAAGAACTTGGGGAATTTCATGTGAATGATTGCTTCATTCCCAAACCATCGAGAGCTTTCTGCTATTTAGTGGGGTTGAGGGTAAACCACATTGCATAGTATTGAAAACTCTACCTAAAAATTACATAATTGGTCGGCTGCCCGCCGTGAAAAAAAAAAATTCAATCGGCAATTTGCCATGGATACTCTAGGGCAGCTTGCCAAATTGCCGGGATTTATTTTTCCTAATCGGCCCATTTCCGGAAACTTTCATTTTCTTCCGGAACCCCTTCCTAAACTTCCCAAATTCATTCAGAAATTTTCAAAATCAACCGGCTAGCTCGTAACTAACTGACGGCACTACCCGTTCATTGGTCTGGGTTGTCTTACGACCTTCGTATCTTTGAACTCCAAAGTAACACCTTCCAGCCACCAAAGCAAGTGCTTGTATACATCATGAGTACAAGCAATGCGCAAGCCTCCGTCTCAAGAGAATTCAAATTTGTCTTCAAACTTCGCCAGCAAAGCCCGAGAGACGCTATTTGAGAGATAATCCTTATGAATTCACACTCATAGAAGATGGTGCTTCTGTTTATCAAAGTAAGTTGCTAGAAAATTAGAGATTAGCTCATGACATGAAGTAATTGGAGTGGCTTTTAGATTCACTTAATCTAAATCTCATTGAAAACATGTAGTAAATACTTAAATATTTACTTCAAAAATGCTAAAAAAAATATACAAGAATTGATACAAATCATTCAAGAAGTATGGAACATAGTTTCTTTAGAGCAAGAAGTATGCCCAATTGCATTTAACTTTATTTAGATAGTTTTACCAAGTGTATTTGATATACATTTTATACATTGACTAGAATCTTTCAATGACGTTCAAACATCTTACAACTAAATTACAATATATCATATGATATGATTACAAAAACAATTATTTAATGATGATGCAATGAGACTCATATAAGAATAAAATCATAACTTTCATTCATATAATCTACTTTAAACATTATGTCAAAATCACTCATATTGAAACTAAAGCCAAATCATTAATTTATTCAATATTTGACGTATATGATTTTCAATATGAGTAAATATTTTATACATTGGTTTTATAAAGATAGCCTTAAGAATTTGAATAGCAATTCAAATTATTGTTTAAAAATGTTATTTTTTTTAAAACAAGTTTACAGTTTCTAAAAAACACAAATACATCTTGAATAAATTTTCCTTTTAAATGTTTAAGTTCTAATTTTTAAACATACTAGTACTTTAATTGAAGGCCTCAGTAGCTAGAAGAACATTCTTTGATGATTTCAATCATAATTATAAAAATAAAAAATAAAAAAAGTTAGACATGTTGAAATGGACTAGACTATGTATTAAGCTTAATATACTAAGTGACTTAAAATTCAATCCCTTGTATCAGCTTTAAACATTTTTAATTGCTTAGTTAAATTTTTGATATGGATTTAGACATATCCATGTATGGCAAATGACGACAAGTAATTTAGTATGATCAAAGAATCATCTTAGGGATTTAGTTTAAAAGATTCTTACAAAATACTTCAATATGATTTTGTTCTATTAATTGGCCAAATTTAAGATTAAATTATCTCATGGTTCATCTCACATTTAGGCTCATGATTTATTTAAATTTTATTTTGTAATCTTCAAAATCTAGGCTTGTTGACATATTGTAGTAGGTCATCAAATTGGAAAGAGAAGACAATAGCATCTTTGTGATAAGACTCAACTTCAAAAACTTGCTAATTAAACACTCATGAATTTTTTTGCAAAATGATTGAAAAACATAAACTCACCATGAATGTAAATAGATGTAAGTTGCAATAAAACTTGGTACATATCCTATTGGGAAGATGAATTCTAGCATTGCTTACCAAAAGCAAAATTGCATATTTTAATACAATTATATTTGCTTGAAAATATGATGGTACGTAAAATTTTATGAAGATGGTTTGAAAGTTGATACATTGCTACAAAACAACCACATCATATCAACTTTTATATTTTCAATTACATACAATTGCAATATTGAAGTTAATAGGGTTTGAAGTTTTGTAGTTGCATGCATGTACAGTATAATATTTGTACTTCTGTTTGTGTACATTACTTAGCATGTATGTATCAAATACACATACATTTAAACATTTAGGCAACATGCATGTACAGAGTTGAAAAACATACATATCAACATTTGACAAATATAAAATTAACCTTTTGGTAAACTTGCATCTTATGAATATCATCTACATCTAAAATATTGTCAAAGATGGAGTATATTACTTTTGGCAAAATTTATTTCAAGTAATTTAAATATATGTAGTTTAGAGATGCATTTTTATATACTAAAACAAACTTATAAAGTATCAAAGAAATGAAGTGCTAATAAAAATTAGTCAAAATAATGTTATCACAAATGCATTTACTAGATTTTTTTCTTACCACAATAATTACCATTATATTCATTCCTAAACATGTTTAAATTTAATTCAAAGTACTAGAGGTTCTTCATAGAATATTTGGAAATTTATTTATTTTTCTCATTTAAACATGCAATTTAAATTGAAGTATATAAATTATGAAAAAATAAAAATAAATAAAAATGTGTGTCACACATTTCTTTGATTCAATATGGCAAAGACAATTATTTCCTATTCTTTACTTCATATTCTAAAACTACCAAAAATCTACAATTGAAAAGATTTAGTGAAATTATAGACAAGTAATAGGTAAATAATTGCTCTTAGGATGCAACTTTGCATAAACGTTAATAAACTCATGTATAGAAAGTGCATGAATGGTAATCTCCTAGTTTTAAAAAAAAGATTTCTAAGACTTGGACTAGAAAGAATAACAAAATGGATAACTTTAAAAAAAATTATTAGCGACTTTTGCATGTTTAGAACTTAGTAAACGTGACTGTTGTCTTGGATTATACTATCAAAGTGAGAATACATATTTCTACAATGTATTAGAATATTGGATACTTTAATTTAAAATTGGATGATCGCTAAGGTGCTTTGTTGTGATAAATTATAAATGCAAAGTCAAGAATGTGTAAACTTTTACTTTTGATAGCTAGACGTATCTTTTAATCTGCTGGATTTTTAATAAAGTAATGTTGAAATTGCCCTATCATTTCTAGTATTGAAGTAAAATTTAAGTGAAACTATGGTTAGCAACTATGAAATATTTAGATATTTGAATTGATCACATTACTTAATATATGTTTAATCCAGGAGCTGGTAATACTGACTATTTCGACTATTTTTTTGTATGTAGTAAAACTTTATATAATATGTATCAATAACTGCATTTCTTCAGGTTATTGCACCAGAGCAAGAACTTATCATACAGGTAATTACTTCAAGTATAATGAATATTGATGAAAGAATACAAGTATTTCTTTCTTCATGGGAAAAAAAATTCAAAAGTATTTGGGATCAAGACAAAGATGCATTCATTAGAAGGTTGTTTAAAACACCATTTTATAAATTTAAACATTCTTTTCGTGATGGTGATTTTAATGGATTATTACAAATAATTTGATTTGAATAACTATTATATAAATCATAAGAAATCATCACATTGATAAAGTTTGAAAAGCATTTAAAAAATGACTTGTGATGTATCAAGTAATATAAATTAATTAAAAGTAAATACCTTGCATAAATAAATACATAATATTGGTCATTGTGTTTCTTCATATTAATTTGATTTTGGAATATAAATGTAATTGTAAAATAAAAAATTAGTTTTTTTGATAAAAAGAAGTTGTGATGAGTTAATATTGGATCATTTAAATGCTATAAAATGTGAACTATCAAAAAATGGATTTAACTTTTTGAATGTAGATTAAACATCTCTTTATGTAAATTATGTGACATTTTCTTATCCTTGTAAATAACTGTTAAGGGTCCATTGCCTCTAAACTAGATTTGTAGGGAATTTTAACAACTTATTGTTAGGGAATTTTGACAGCCTTAAAAATCATCAGATCATTGTTACATTTAATTTGGTTTTTAGCTAGATAAGGTGGTAAAACTACGACAATTTTTATACTTAATTTTTTTTTTGTATTAGAAAAAGTCCCTCAAAGAAATTAAAGACAAGTATGTTACTTACTTGTGTGAAAATACCTAGAGAACATAAAATGTACATTTCTAGATCATACCTTACTTTATAAAAAGCTTCCTCTAGGACAAATGTCTTTCAAGAATTTAGCAAAATATATTTTACTCCTTAAATTCTTTATAGTAAACCAAATAATTAATTTCTTTGATTCATTTGAATGACAAAATTCTAATGCAAGATATATTATAAATAGTATGAAAGCTTATCAAACACAAATCAAAGACATCCTTGTATTTTAATAATTATCTAAGTCAATTCAAGAACTAAAATTGAACAAAAATCCTTTTTTTCAAAAAGGTAATTTTTATTTTTATTTTTAAAGTAGCTTCATTATCTATTTTGTAAAAGTCCTTGCTGCGCTTAAGAAATATAAAATAATCACATTTGAAATAGCATATTTTAGAAATATGCCAATAAGGAAGGTGCATTCTTTAAAATACTTCACAATGTATCTTATAACCAACTCAAGTTGGCATTGTCTACAACTTTACACCACAGGGTGGATACAAATTGTTGTATACTTTACAATTAAGAGCGGTGTTTTCAAAAAAACAGATTCTGTTGTTACATATGGTTTTTTATATTAGCAATGCATCATCTTTGAAGTATCATTTTGAAATATCCACATGAATTGCATATTAATTCACACTACAATTTAAGAACGCGTTTAAAAGTCTAATCAAACTTTTAAAGGCCACAAAATCTATCTTCTTTTTCTCCTCAATAAAAAATATCACTTCAGATCCTCCAAGGTAAATTTAGAAATAAAAGGTTTGACTAGCACTTACATAGTATTTGGCATTGCCACTCCATTTCTACGAGGTGTTTCATTTCCAAAAAATCCTTACGATTGACAGTCAGTTTTTCGGTTATTTTGTCAACTTATCATTTGATTTGTCATGACTTTAGTAAATAGGTTTATTTAAAAGTCACATGCAATAAAGAAAGCTAGATTAGAAAAAATGATGTTTTCTCATTTTGTGACTTAAATAAGGCTCTTTTAAAAAAATAGGACAAAAACCAAGCATTAGACATTATTATTAATATTATTTATTGACTAAGAGCTTAATTTATTGTTAGAACTACCATGCATATGAAGTAAGTCTAAATATTACTAAATCAAATGGCTGTCGTGATTAGGTATTTTTAAAGTTTTGTAGTTTTCATTCTTTATCAAAGTACATTCTAGTACTTTTTCTAAAGAGTCTCATTCTATAAACATACAATATTATTGGTCTAATGTATGCATTATATTAAAAATTTCAAAGCTACAAATATAAAACTAATATAAAATTAGAAATACAATAAATATATTACCATTACATTTCTTTTACATAATTATCTTTTTTGAATTCTTTTGTTGTAAAATTGATTTTTTTTCTTTGGATATTTCTCCGTCCAATAATTGCTAGCCAAACACCTTCCTCATGATATTTCAAATCAAAAATGAAAATAAGCATACACAATAAACTTACATTTGATGACATCAATAGAATTGAAAAAACCTTTAAATGCAAATGGTCCTTTATGTTGCAACATTGGAAAAAATTTAACAAGATTTAGATGTGATAAACACTATTAGGTTGGAAATGATAGATAAGAATACTTAAATATAATATATTAGTTATTCTAATATAATAACCTGCTTTCTTTGTTGAAAAGAGTGTTAAAAATATATGGTGTTGTATGCAAAGTTGTAATCAATTAATCTACCAACTTTCAAATATAAATTATAAAAATAATTGTAGATTGAAAGAAATAGATATTTAAATTCAGAGTTGTTCAAATAGACGTCCGACCCGGCTCCGGACGTCCTCCGTCCTGAACGAGGCGTCCCCAACGCTCCAGAATTACGTTGCGGTAAAAAAAATTTGACCGCAGGTGGGTAAAAAAATTTCCAAACGTCCGATCGGCCGATCCACCCACGCCGCCACATCTCCGCCGTCAGATCGCGGGGACGGCCGCAGGGTCGCCGGCGACGGCCGCCCTTCGATTCGACGGCCACGATACAGCCGTTTTCGGCCATCGCGGGCCGTCGGATGTCGGCGGCCGTGGTCCGTTGTCCGATCCCCCAACAGTCTCCGCGGCCGACCGCGGGGACGGCCACGGGGTCGGCCCCTCCGCGGCCGCTCCGATCCAACAGCCACGATCAGGTCGCGATGGCCGCATCGTGGCCGCCCGATTCCGGCGGCCGTCGAGGGCCGTTGGATTGGGCGGCCGTCCGCGCGGACGGCCGCGGTGACGGCCGCGAAATTTAGAAAACAAAAACCCGAATCTTAAAATCTTCATAACTTCCTCAAAACTTATCCAAAGTAGACTTATGAGGTGTTTTTTGGCATCTACGTGTCCTGTAGATGCCAAAAAACATCTCATAAGTCCAATTTAGACAAGTTTTGGAGAAGTTACGGGAATTTGAAGATTTCGGGGAGGTGAGGGGTCGGCCGTCGGCGGAGACGGGGGGGCCGACCCAGCGGACGGCCGTGGAGACGGCCGCGGAGACGGGGGCCGTCCGCGGGGACGGCCCCGGAGACGGCCCCCTGTCCGCATGGAGGCGGGGTCTCGCAAGGCCTTCCTTCTTCTCTTGGGTTTTCTCTAGAGACGGCCTCCCTTTCCCTCCTCCCCTCGTCCAACCTTGACAAAAATAATTCCATTTCTAGATACTCTAAAAACAAAATCATTACCGAATTAGAAATTTCAGACATATCCCTGAAATTATGGAAAATGTCCTAAAGATCTTGTAATCGGGATTGTGGAATCCGCCTTCATGTTGGGGTATACTTTAGATGGAGATATTAATGTCCTTCAATTGTTGGTGCTCTACTATGGCTTGCAAACATAATCTCAATGTCTAGAAGGAAGAATACATTTGTTTTGGAAATGAATTATGGCCCATGGGCCTATAGAAGAGGGAGGTATAGAATGGGGGGTACAACTTAAAAGGTAATGAGAAGCTAATAAAAAATAATGTACTTTTATTTGAAGACATTATTTCGTTAGATAATAAAATTAAAGGAGAATTCGACATGGATTTCTCTTACATGAATATGACAAGTTTGTATGTTTTTGGCTTTAATTTTATATGGCAAGACAAACCCAATTTTTTTGAATGGAAGATTGGAAAAAAATAAAGGGAAAAACTTGAAATTTAGAAATGAATTCGAATGAGAGGATTTGGAAGGTATGTTGTAGAGGAGGTAACACTTAGAAATTAGAATTCAAATCAAATTAGATAGAGGTTGAAATTGTGTGAAGGAGGTTGGAGGACACATTAATTAGAATTGAGGATTGTAAATTTGAATTAGAAGTTGAAGATGGTGGACAAAAAATTCATTATAAGTGATAGAGGATAGAAATTTAAATACAACAAATTTAGTTCTAATAATAAATATATTTATTAAAATATTAAAAAACCTAGCCATCTGACAGGGATGATGTTTAATTTTAAAGGGTGAGTGAATTTTGAAGGTTTGGGAGTTGACATTAAGAGAACTGTTTCTTTCTTTTGGAATGAAGGATATGCTAGTGTTACATTTGAGTACTTGGGCTAGTGAATGCCACATTGTTTGCCTTCCATTCCTTTTAGACAAACATTGAGTCTTTATGGCTTAGAGTTTAACAAATCTCGTCAATTTATTATTCTGAGATTTATGAATTTTTTTCCATCTTAAAGGTGATTCAAAATCATTATTTTTATGGATGAAGGACATAACATGTGGATTCATCTAAATGTGGAAATACAAATACATACTTCATAGCCAAAAATAATATCTATTATGATTAAACAACTCATTTCTTTAAAATCATTGGCATTCATATTAATATTCGATTCTTAGTATTCTATTGTTCTGGATCCCGGCTTATGTAAAGAATAGAGTATTACTACAGAATGCTTCTATAAAAAATACGAAGAAGTAATGGATAATTTATATATGTTTATTTATTTATTTAAGTATTTAATTATTTTGTATTCTTCCATTAGTCTCCGATTCTATATTTTATTTTTATACTTTTTCCATTTGCCTTCCATTCTATCTTCTTATTTTTTTATTATTACACTATTTTCCATTCTATCTTCTTAATTTTTTATTATCACACTATTTTTCCATTCTATCGTCTCTTTAGTTTTTTATCTTGACATTATTCTTCCATTTTATCTTCTCATTTTCCTATCCTTCCATTCCTCTCCTATCATTTATTTATTTATTTAATATTTCTTTGATCTGTCTCCCATTCTATCTTTTTATTTTTAACTATCGGAAGAAAGGAAAAATAAATAAAAGATTAGGGGATTATATTATGTACAAGACAATAATTAAAAAAAAACAATTGAAATAAAATACAATATGACGGTAAATGAAACATAACAAATAACGGCGAGATAGACAAACTACAATGGCAAAAGGTTTGAAGGAAATAGATGTGTATAGAGAAGATAGATATCAAGGGAAAAGATATATAATAAAAAGAGTACATGAGAGGTAATAATAAATCAAGAAGATAATTAGAATACAAGATCAAATAAAAAATATTAATAATAATTGCAAGAGTGGAAATGACATACAAGAAGAAATGAGGAGTATTAAGTGAATAGAGAAAACCATGTCATGGTAATAACATTATGGCAAAAGAAGTAACTAAATAAAAATATCCATCTTAGAAAGGAGTTTTTTTTTTAAAGATTAAAGGATTAGATAGAGCACGAGGCAATAATTGGAAAATAGTTAATTGAAATTATATAGAATATAATGGTATTTCAAAACATCAAAAAATTACCCTGAGATATATAAAATACAGTGGACATAATTTTGAATACCCAAAAAAGGAAGTAATTAGGAAAAGAGCATTTTCATGAAAAAAAACGATTTGTCTTGCCATATAAAATTAAAGCCAAAAACATACAAACTTGTCATATTCATGTAAGAGAAATCCATGTCGAATTCTCCTTTAATTTTATCACCTAACGAAATAATGTCTTCAAATAAAAGTACATTATTTTTTATTAGCTTCTCATTACCTTTTAAGTTGTACCCCCCATTCTATACCTCCCTCTTCTATAGGCCCATGGGCCATAATTCATTTCCAAAACAAATGTATTCTTCCTTCTAGACATTGAGATTATGTTTGCAAACCATAGTAGAGCACCAACAATTGAAGGACATTAATATCTCCATCTAAAGTATACCCCAACATGAAGGCGGATTCCACAATCCCGATTACAAGATCTTTAGGACATTTTCCATAATTTCAGGGATATGTCTGAAATTTCTAATTCGGTAATGATTTTGTTTTTAGAGTATCTAGAAATGGAATTATTTTTGTCAAGGTTGGACGAGGGGAGGAGGGAAAGGGAGGCCGTCTCTAGAGAAAACCCAATAGAAGAAGGAAGGCCTTGCGAGACCCCGCCTCCACGCGGACAGGGGGCCGTCTCCACGGCCGTCCGCTGGGTCGGCCCCCCCGTCTCCGCCGACGGCCGACCCCTCACCTCCCCGAAATCTTCAAATTCCCGTAACTTCTCCAAAACTTGTCCAAATTGGACTTATGAGATGTTTTTTGGCATCTACAGGACACGTAGATGCCAAAAAACACCTCATAAGCCCAATTTGGATGCGTTTTGAAGAAGTTATGAAGATTTTAAGATTCGGGGGGTTTTTTTTTTTTTTAAATTTTGCGGCCGTTGCCGGGGACGGCCTCCCCCACCGCGGGGACGGCAAGGGGCCATCGCCAGGGACGGCCCCCTCCACCGCGGCGACGGCCGCTTTCTCCTCCCGCAACCCCTCCTCTGCGTTCAATGTGTGGTTTCACCCCGAGGTGAAACCTGTGCGGGTGATTTTTTTTTCCTAAGTCACAGGACGTCCTGGGGCGCTGGCGGACGTCCGCGGACATCCCGACGTCCCGAGCGTCCCGGACGTCCGTGACAACCCTGTTTAAATTGAAATATAGAAAGAAACATGTTCACAAAATAAAATTGTGTCTAATATATTTATAAATGGATTAAACGAACATTTGAAATTGATTGATGTTCTAAGCAATAATTTTTTTTTTTAGCAATACTTAGATATGGATGAAAGAGTTTTTAATCAAAAATAAGATGTCATAGTAATTAATTGTAGATCTAAGCTATTTATATTCTTTTTAATCTTACTCTCAATTACCTTTAGTTTGAATTTAAAAGAAAATCTTGAAAGTAGGTTGTATAAATCTTGAGAAATTTATCAATGTTCAAATGTAATTTTAAAATAAGTAGTTTGATTATGATAGATCAATACTAAAAATTTGAAATTAAAGATAAGAATATATGGTAAGAACTTACTTATGTTGTTTTGAGTTGAATATTAAAAGACTTTTA
Source organism: Ceratodon purpureus (assembly GCA_014871385.1). Taxonomy (NCBI): domain Eukaryota; kingdom Viridiplantae; phylum Streptophyta; class Bryopsida; order Pseudoditrichales; family Ditrichaceae; genus Ceratodon; species Ceratodon purpureus. The sequence continues at coordinate 104,012,038 of CM026426.1, forward strand.
GCATCGTGGTGATTATTTAATGTACAGTTTTATAATTTGTACACAAAAGAATCATACTACAAATCTTACGTAAGATTTGTAAATTTAACTAGATTCTTTTGCAAGACTCTGAAATGAATATGTAAGAGCTATTTACTACGGTTACTTTTGAGCAATTTTTTTATTTATTTTTAATTTGCTGATTGATTTTATCTTTGTTGTTGTGGTGAAAAATACTAGAGATACAAAGATATATGTAGTAATACTTTGGTTAATATTGACAACTGAAATATTCTTAAGACTAAAATTTTGATTGTAAGACCTCGTTTACTATCAATTTTTTATTTTTAAAAAAGAAACATATATCTAGTTTTGAAAGACAAGGTGTGTTTATTAATTTCTATACTTCTATAAACAAACTACAGATTCTGACTAATCAAGACTTTAATTTGAAGATTAGAAAAAGTTTTACTACCAAGAGAAAATTATACAACTAATTTGAAAGTAAGTAAATATAACTAACTCTTTATGGGGAGAAGCATAATAAAGTGAACCAAAAAACTGCTCAACTATTTGCAAGTTTCAGCCCTTTTGTAAAAATTGCGCAAAAGTGATGGAAAGATGTTATTGAAGTCAATTTGTTTTGTTAATATCGATTCTCAACTTGTTTTTCTACAACTTGGAAAAGTTTTGTGCAAAGTAAACACTTTAAAGTTATTGTATGAAGACTTTTAAATCCAAGCAAAGCGAATGCAGTCATTTGAAAAAGTGACTGTAGAAGAATCAAAGACTATCAAAAAATCACTTTTGATGAAGTGGTGCCCTCTGTATGTTTAAGAGGTCTTCTAAAATAGTCAATTCATATACTCATTGATTGGTTTAGAATTCCAAAAGTATCGCAAGGATGTTTTTTAAGAGGGTCATTTCCGCGGTACTTTTTGTGCATTTTTTTTCACCAAACATTGTTTTTCAAATTGAGAATAACATCCTCTAAAGACAATAGCAAGCACCAAATGAAGAAATTAAGACTTTGGAAAAGTTCATTTTCATGATTTAGAACTAGTGGTCAAATTTTGTTTCAATTGAGGATGTTCTTTTTATGAAGACATGTAGAAGATACCTTATGACACCCTAGAAAGTGACTAAAGTGCTCAAAAACTACACCAAAATGCTCAAAATCAGCTTTGAGCTTTAAAAAACAGCACACTTCATATTCACTTCTTAGTGATCACATTTTGCACTTTGTGGTTTACTTTATTGTGCTCTCCTCCTTATATGAAATTTTTATGGTTAATAATTTTTTTAATCTAATATAGGTTTGAATTATTTTTGGCTAAAAAATAAACTTGAAAGTTCTTTAAAATAAAACTGCTTTAACTTTATTAAATGTTTAAATCTTGAAAGATGACACTCTGTTAGCTCGCACATTTCTATTTTGTGTATCAATAGATGTAGCTGGAAGGACTCACCAAAAACATAATAAAATTTTCTATCGGCTCGTATTCCTATTACTATTTCTTCCTCAAATTTTATATGCCAATTAATTTTTAGTAATATTAAAAAAATCCAGTTAATTTAATACGAAAAAGAACTTTCCTATCTACATTGAGAATCTCAAAACTCAAAAGAACAAATCTTCAGATAGCTTTTCCATTGAAAATGTCTATTAGAATAAAAATGCATTCAATCACAACAATGAAGGAATGAGTATGTTTTAGATTTTTCTAATATGAACATATAGTTTTACTATAGTTTTAATATAGATTGAAAAAATCATTCTATTCTGTGCTATGCTAAATATTTTTTTTGTGCAATAACAATGCCACATATGATATAATGCAAACTCTAAATTTATACCAACTATTGAAAGGCCCTTCTTGAACAACTAGTTCCATGACCATGTTCATTACCGTGCTAGTTGAAGGTGACCATTAGTGTTGTTTGGTAGTTTGTCATTTGGTCTAATCAAATCATGTGTACTAAAACAAAGGAAGGAAAAAATAGGTGATGGTGGAAGAGACTCACATGAGTTCTACTAAATTGTCAACTTTAGCGAGCAAGTGCATTGTCTGGTTAATTTGAAGGCATCACTCATCTAACCTTGCTTTTGGAATGACTAAGTGTTACGGATGATTTGAAATGCGATGCATAAGACCCATTTATTGATGACCTTGTAGACCATTGGTGCCCCTACTCAAGCATGTTTCCCACATAGTTATCGGGACTGAGAGGAATCAATACAAATTGGTTTGTAACGCCCAAAGTTTGTAATATGTTCATGAATGTTTTACATATTACCCTGTTTGAGGGAGTATTAACTAAGTATCGATTGGTTCATAATCACATTTATATTGCAATTTAGTATTAATGGCCTAAGATTACCTTCTATGTCGGCTTTTCAATTGGATAATGGTAGATCAAGGTTCAAAGGATTGGTATTGCATGGATATTAAGGAGTTATGTCCATGTTGATATTGTGGTTTTCTAATTAATGACTTGGGCTAATCTCTTTATTGATTCGTGCTTTAGATTGTGGTGTAGCACGGTCTCAAGGACTACAATTGCTCGGCTACCAAACCACTTGTGTATATATTCATATTCAGTGTCTTGCTGACAACTTGAGGTTATCTCCTATTTTGGTTATTGAGTTCAATAGGGATGCATCGAGGTTTCAAGAATAATACTGCTGGTTTACAGAAGTATTTATGTTCATGTTGAAATTGCTTGTCTTGTAAATGACATGAGGGTATTACTAATGCTGAATAGAATCATGTGTAGGGAGATGGCTATTTCCCCCGTAGTGGGCGCTTACGTGGCCGGTCCGCCCGCTGGACCGGGCGCTGGACCCGTGCCCCCCGCCCCGGTTTTACCCCGCCGCCGGTAGGCGGGGTAATTTACCCCGCGCTTTAAAGCCCGCCCCTCGGAACACTGACGTGTGTCCCGAGGGCATGTGTTCTACCCCCTCCCGAGACATTGGGCATGCCATGGCCATCATGGCCCAAATGCCACGGTCATGGCCATGGCCACTGAAGCCCCCATACACCATCGCCGTGACACTGCGTTTTTCAGTAGGGATGGACGGTGTTTGCAGCAGGTTAGGGTTTAGGGTCGTTTTCTTTTTTGAGTTCTGGTTGTGTTGTTTGGAGAGCCTAGAGCGCACTGAAACCTCGCGAAGTTGATGTCGCATTGAGCTGCGAACAACCAGTTGTTGCAACCGCGACGGTCTAGGGGAGGTACCGCGGACGTCGACGGCTGCATCGATTGGGAAGAAGAGTGCACGGGTTCATTTGGGGTCTGTGCTCAATGGAGGCCCAGCCGAGACCTCATCATTGTCACCTACTCATTTAGGGTTTGTGCGGCATACAACTCCGTCGGGACTCACACAACATCATTGCGAAATGTGAGTGACTTCAATGCATTTGTTGGAGACGTCGGTGCATTTGTTGTTGACGCAGTGCCTTCGTTTTAGGGTCCACGTGTTTTCACAATAGAGCTTTACAGTGTTACGCATCAATGTATTAAGTGTTAGGTTCCTAGGAATCTATTCAACTCTCCAATGACAATGCTTGGTATGTTGGCCGTGGCATGTCTAGGGTTTACGGTATAGGGCCGACGTTTAGATCCGAAGGGAGACAATCGTGACATCACCGTGGAACTCACACGAACTGTGCCATCGAAGCGTACGTCCCTATCCTCGCTTGATCTAGTTGCATGGCTGCCGATGGATGGGCCGACTCCTACACCAAGTACCCGGTCTCCTGCACATGCCGATGTCGAAACTCAGGAGTCCTCGACGTTGGGACTTAATGAGTTCGGCCGGTCCATGCTTGCATCCATCGAGCGATCCGTCCAGGACCCGCCTACGGGAACATTTACATCGAGGGATCTTCTGTGGGTGCTCCAACGTAGGGCACGGCGTGGAAAATACGGTAAGAATCTCGTGGTCCAACAATGTTACATTCCCACATCGCGTGTTCCAGATTTTGTGGCAGGTATGCAATCGGGAAAAGACGGAGCTCAATGTGTGTTTCGAGAAACCAAGGAGAAGCCCAAGGCAGAGGCTCAAGAGAGAGGAGGGCCACGAACCGCTCTGCATTTCTCTAGGTATGCACCTGTACAGATTTCCACCGTTGCGCATCTAGTTATCATGCAATCCAGATCATTGTGACATATTCTTTGTGTCGTTGTAGGTGGCACTGTGAATATGGACCGGAGGATTTCTAAGGGATTGTAAAACACATCACTACCGACCTCCTACCCAAGCCAAGAAAGAAATTCAGTGTTTCCTCTTTGCCAAAGGGGGAAGCTCCACCGGGGTCCAGTAAATCACCCCCGGGGAGAAAACAAAGAAAGCCTCCTAGAAAATTCAAGCAGAAACCTACACCTCCGCTTGATCTGAACTCTATTCCCGAGGAAGAACCTCTTCCAGTCAAGCGCCGTAGAGCCCCTCGGAAGAAGGCGTCGACGGACCTGGCCAGCACAGTATGCCCTTCTAAGGCGATGAGCAAGCATCCGACCCACCTGCGGAAAAGGACTTCTGCAATACCAACGCCCATCCCAAATAATGGGTCTGAGAGTGCTGTCGACGGTATTCGAAGTACTGATGGGAGTGATTCAGGCTCACATGACAACGACAACGTAACCGTGAAAACAAAAATTAATCGTGCACCTAGAAAGAAGAAGCTCCCGGATTTGAATGCCGCGGTTAAGGTCCCAAAATCTCCGAAGAAAGGTTCATCTAAGGGTGTCACGAAGAGACGAGGCACTGGAAAGAACCCCAAATCGGTGTCCTCGTCAATGGAGGGGATTGGTTCTCTGCTAACAGACCTTTGTGCCCCGTGGAGTGAACTCCTTCATACACTACACAGTCCGGAAATTCTCAAGGAAGGGTCATTGACAACTGCCGAAGTTCTGGGAGGCTCGGACTAGGATGTACTTTGCGGGTCTGTGTCGTGGGGGGCGGAACGAGGATCGCAGTCATGTGATGCCTTCGACTCCTCGCAAACATCAAGGACCGGATTCCCTGAGGTGAGAAGTACTGATGCTATAGAGGGGGCTCCATCTGCCGGAGATTCTGCAATCCATCAGGCATCAGATTCCATGCACACGGATGTCACGGACTGCGGGAGTCAGACACCGCTCATATCGCACGACGGTGGTGTCTTCCATGCTTCTGGCTCTATGCAATTCGAGGCTGTCAGCGCTTTTGAGTGTGGAACATCTGATGTGCAGGCATCCGATAGTGTCACGGTTAAGAAAGACGGCCGTAATCAAAAGAAAGAGAGGGACTCGAAGAAGAAGTGAGGTCTCTCCATAAAGCGGGGATGTACTGCGAGGTTCACAGTTAAAGTTCTGCTCCATGCGCCACATATTGCGGAAGTGTGTATTTTACAGGGGAAGCACGTAGATGAAAACGGATTTCTTGTTCACGGAGGTCTGAAAATTGGCGACCGTAGTGCTTATTCAGCCCACCTCTCGCTTGTTATAAAGGAGTTTGTTGACGGCTGCTTGCGAGAGGGATACAACGCTCATCAGATTATGAAGAAGCACTTGAAATGGCAAGCCGATGGAAAGGATGTCACAAGAGATCTGCTCATAACAAGAAAGGACATACGAAACATATCCCAGAAGCTTGCCAGTGAGACGTACATGCTGAATCCTAACGACGCACAAAGCGTACGAATGTGGGTTCAAAAGAATCCGGAGAAGACGTTCTACTACAATGAGACCAACTTAGCTAGTCCTGTCCAGGTGCAGGGGCAATTAAACCGGGACAATATGCCCTTCACCATTGGAATCCAAACACCATGGCAGAGAACAATGATGGCACAGCACGGGAATGGAGGCGGTGTGTCAATTGATGCTACCTTTGGGATAAACAATAAAAAGGTGAGCACTTCATTCTGCCAGATACCTACCTTCTTGCCTGTCTGAGTACTATTTTACTTGTGCATGCAAAGACCTTCGCAAGTTTCCTTACATACGAGATATTGATGCACTCTAAGATTCCTCTGTGCTGTGACACTAATGCAGTTCCCATTGTACACCTTAATGGTGTTTGATGAGTGGCACCAAGGGATCCCAGTAGGTTGGGTCCTAACGTCAAGGTGCGGAGAGGAGGACTTAACGCCATGGATGACCGCACTTAACCAGAAGATGGCTACCACGTGCCCGGGGTGGAATCCTTCCGCTTTTATTGTTGACTGCGCCCTCGGTGAAATCAATGCGCTGACGTAAGTATCTCATATCACTGCTCCCGGGTACATGTATTACTGTTTCTACGTAGAGGAAGCCAGATTTCTTGAGTGAAAACGGAAGACACTAAATGCGAAAGGCTACGTCCGTCACATCACGTCTGGATCCCGGCTTTGCTCGTGACACTGTAAAGTAGCAATGCTAGCCGCACAGAAGTTGACCACCACTGAAGCATGCTGTGTCACGACCCGTGCTTGCTGAATCTAGACCTCTGTGGCGTACTGGAATTTATTCTTGAATAAATCCTCAAGGGCTTTCTCTCTTAGCGCTTTTTTGTTCTGACATCAACGTCCGTGTTGTGATGGATTCGCAGGAAGGTATGGCCGCAAACACCGGTGTTCTTGTGCTTGTGGCCACAAACACCGGTGTTCTTGTGCTTGTGGCATGTTCGCCGGGCATGGCAAAAACACTCTTGTTACAAGATTTCAAACATTGCACGACGTGGGGAAGTGCTCCGTGAGCTTGGGCAAATTATGTATGACAGGACTGCTCCACCTGGGAAAGCCTCGGAGACTTGGGCAAGAGAGAAGTTGGACGCCTTATCTAAAAAGTACCCAGCAGAGAAAGAGTTCTGGAAGTACATGGAGAAGCAGTGGTTGGGGAAAGTCCAGATGTGGGTTGTTGGTTACCGCAACTTGCCCTATGCAGGTCAGGATACCAATGCGGCTATTGAAGGATATCATGGTTTCCTCAAGTCCATGCTCAAGTCCGAAAGGAGTCGTATGCACGGCAGGCGTGTCGACTGGACAGTTACTGCTCTCACCGAGGACGTCCATGACCACTACTGGTACAAATCCTTGAGGAAGGAGAAGGGATTCATCGATAACAAGAAGATGCAGGACTACGCGACATCTTCAATCTTGAAGGCTCGTGACATTCCAGACTCGGACGTGTCGTTTGACCAGGAACCAGGGAATTGCGCGCTAGTTACTTCAATGGAGCACCGCCACATACGCTATGTCGTTCACAATCCCGGTGAACAATGGGCAGGGTGTAACTGTATTTGGGCCCAGAGAGGGAACTTGTGCAAGCATGTAGTGAAGGTCCTGCTAATGTTACGACCGGACATTGCGGAGGGGACCATAGCACGGTTTTGCGGCAAACAAGCAGGTAATGTCACGGGGGGATGGAAAGGTTACTGCAATGCGAGGAATCCTTCCCCAGTTCTCCGTTGCAAGACTCAAGCCCCGTGGCAACTCCGGTCCAAACTCTGGCGTGGACTACGACTACGAATAAAGATCTAAGCGAATCCCTGGTGCAATTGGTGATTACACTATCCAACGAAGTTTACGGGGAGCGACTCCTAATGGAGCACCTGGTTGCAGATCTAAACCAGGCAGTGGGGAGAGTTAAGGCACTGAAAGCAGAGATGCGGTCAAGGACAGTACACCCACTTGTAGCCTCTCCAGTGTTACAGACTGTCGAAGACAGTAGGGATTTCAGTCTGGTGCGGGACAAGGACTTCCTTGAGAAGGGATTCAGGCCAGCGTTCAGACGGTTGAAAATGGGTGTTTAGTTAGGGGAAATGTCTCACGGATTTAGTTAGGGATCAAGTCAGCGTAATTCTTGTGACATTGACAAGTTTGCATTCATTGTAGGCCTCATGTAGTTCTGTTCACCCCGTCGTGTTAACGAAGAATGTCACATACTCCTGGCTTGCTTTCATATAGAGGCCTGCTCTTAGGGTAATTATATTCGATAGCTAGAGTACGGATCATTCAGTCTTGACAGATTTATCGTCGATATTCTCTCTTGCACACAACTTTAGGTCCATTTCCTTGTGACACTAACTCGCTGGTTCGTTGCGTATTGCGGGGACTAAATAAAGTGCCCGAAAGTTCCTTACTTCAGCCTCTTTGCAACTTTCTCCCTCTTCTAATGAGTGACACATCATGGCGGAGGCTACCATAGTTAGTTTGGAAGAGGAGGTCGTGGAGTTCCTTATGTCGTGGGGTTCTCAGGAAGTCGCTGACAAAGACGGCCTAGTTGGTGACTTCTCGGTGGACACTACCGATGGCCCTGATGAAGTCGCGCTTCTTAACGCCCCCCGACAGATCCACATTGGCCATCCTCCCACGGATCCAAGCACTGTCAGCGATTTCAACGACCCCGCACCCGATGCAGTAGCAACTGAGAAGGCCCTTCGTGAGGCGCGAAGGGAGCGCGCCACTTCTTCTAGGTTACACCCTTATTGTTGAAGGAAGCGAAGTGTCAGTGACGCGTCCACGGATGCCACTGAGAAGACTTCGTACATGGCCGAATTGAAAGAAAGTTGGCCATCGCGTTACTTGAAGTTGAAAGCAAGTTTCAGGGCCGGTAGGGATTGCAGCTGACTGCCTATGGATCTTCATCTAGTAGTTTGAATTAGAGAGCAGGACATGGTGCACACGGTCGGGCTGGATAGAAGTTCCTGAGAGAGTATGAAAATCGTAGGATATTGTCTATGTCTACGGTGAGGTATTGCATTAGTCATGCTTGTAGGCAGTGTCACGGGAGCAGTTTGCTTCTGGGTGACGCTACCGCTTTAAATCGGGTATATATACAGCTTCCTTTCTTCATTCTTCCCCTCTTTGAGCTGCCCATTGTCGTCGCTTAGGCAGGTGTATGGGCCGCGACATGGGCTCTCTTCACGTGGTTGTTGTTGTAGAAGTGCGAGGTGGCTTACATGTACTTTTGTGTATCGTCGTTGCACTTGCAATGATGCTACTGTTGTTCGTGTTTGGATTGTGTAAATTCCTCGCCGTCAAGGTGAGACCGCCGTCCCGTGCCTCTGGCATTTCTACTCGCCCGGTCGGTCGAAAGGGGCGGGTTAGGATTTTCCGACCACTGGAGAAGGCGTCGGTCGCGGCGGGGGTGCGTACTCGCAGTTTCGAGGCGGTCGAGCAGAAGCAGGAAGATGTCGCGGGGGAGGAATGGACCAATGCAGATACTGCTTCTCTATGGGAAGAGTTCTACTTAGGAATGTGCAACGAGGCGGCCGATAATCTTAGCAACCACAGCAAAGGATAGGCCAGCGATTTTAGCAACCACAGCTCAAACTGATTTTTCTCCCCGCAGTTCATTGTGTTACGGAAATCGCAGCTTAGAGTGCGGTTTATTAGCCTGTGTAGGGCAAAAGTTCTTTAATGAATGGACCTAAGTTTTGTAATGAAAGGACCTAAGTTTTGAAATGAAAGAACATGTGTATAGTATGACTGTCTTAATGCGTCTTCACAATGATCCATACGGGTAGACGCATCTCGGTCAGTGTCACAACGACCCTTCGGGATCTTGGTCATCTGACGTGAATAAATATTTAGTAAGCAAAATGCAGTCATGACATAGAGTATTTTATAAAAGCAATTACCGCGATGACATAGTGGCATTACAACTTTACTTCCCCTGATCCTACGTAAAGGGGGATGTGGGATCCGAGGAAACTCAGGATAAACCGGAAGAGCCCCATCCGGCGTAAGTATTCCATTAATTTTTCATTTTTTTTGGTTAATTAGGTAAAAACTAGCTAGACACTAGCTGTATTAGGAGTTAACACAAACCTGATACTCCAGAAACATTAAAACAGTTAACGCAGGAAGTATTCTCGGAACCTTGAATCCGGAAACTCGGAAGAGAAAACACGGAACGGGTCAAAGATCCGAGAACTGACCGTTACTGTAACCGCGTCTAGGATCCGAATCGACGCGGAAGTCATCATGACTCGGATAGGCATCTAACCCGGTACGGTGGCGGCTGCAATTACGGGCCGCCGCAGCGTTTATTATGCCTGGGGTATATAAGCGAGGGTGTTAGAGTTTGGAGTTCCTTTTTGCGAACTGGGAGTAGAGAGTGAAAGAGCGGTGAGGTGTTTTTGTCTTTTCCGATTCACCGGCAGTTGGATTGCCGGGTTTCTTGCTGTCGGATCGTAGAGGGAGAGAAGTAAGGGGTAGAAATGGCGCACGTGCAATGTAGCGTCCTTAGCCCCGGAACTCCGGTGAGGGTATCGGAGATGGAAGAATTGATCATCGACCTCACCCGGATGAGGTGTAAGGGATTGTTGTCACGGTCGTGGTTACTGAAGAGTGAGGTGATGGTGAGGGAGGTCCTGGAAGGGCCGGACAATCGGTGGGATAACACGATCCGAGGCAAGCCCACGCTATGGAATGCGGAACAGTGGGCGGCAGCTTACGGATTCGAGCAGACCGGGCTCCTTTGGGCGACCCGGACGGATAGATACGTGCAGGATAAGTTTCACGGAAAGATCCATAGGAATAATGGATACGAGATAGACGCTTGCAAGGATAGGAGGCAGAGGCAGGTCTTAGCTTTCCTCGTTCCGATCCTGTATCCGCTGAAACCGGCACAGGTCACCATTACGGTCGGGAACACCATCCTCGGAGCGTACTCAGGAGAACGTCCGGTGAAATGGGCCGCACTCATGGCGGAAGTGGTGTTGAAGATGGTCCCGGTGATCGGAAAGAAGCCGACCCCGATCTCCCCTTTCCTCTTTCACCTTTACAAGGCGTATGAGTTGCTGAGCGATAAGGAGGAGGAGACGTATACGGCGGCGACGAACTTCTTCAAATTTTCGGAGATTCCGCCCGGAATGGAACCCGATCCGCGAGGTGAAACCTCGGATACAGCATCCACGGAAGATGAGGACGATACGAAGGAGGTTCCGAACCCTGGCACTACTAGGGCTCAGTCCAGGTTACGATCGGAGCGGGCTGCGTCACAGCACGCGGAGCCCTCTACGGCCCGGGGAGATACGGAACGGAGGGAGGTCAGTTCCGAGCGGGGGTTTCCGGTGGAGCTATTCCGGGGGATTCGGGAGGAGACTCACCGGGCGCAGGCTTCTTACGATCGGATTGAGTCACTGTTCCGGAGGGTCTGTACATTGCTGGGAGGTTGCTTACCGGAGGAGGTGATCCGAGAGGTGGAATTGTTGAAGGACGCCCCGAAACTTCGGAGTGAGAAGAAGCAGCTGGAGCTTCAGTTGCAGGAACTGACGAAGGAACTGGCGGCGAAGAGTGAGGAGATCCGGAAGTTCCATGCCGAGCAGGAGGAGACCTTGGGGGAACTTCGGATGTTGGTAGGGAGTTCGGGTGCGGTAATCAACAAGGCCCGGCTGTTTGATGAGAACGTATTGCAGCCGGCCGACTTCGAGAACAAGCAGAGGATCATTCTGATCCTCTCCAAATGCGAGCACTCGATGAACCTGATCCTGAAGAAGGTTCGGCAGCTGCTCAATCCGAGTACCGGAAGCCCGAGTACTGTATTCACTGGTCGGAGCCTTCCGCTCCCCGGATCTCCCTCTCGGGCCGTTGTAGGAGAATCCCGAGGGGTAGGGTTCCGAACCCCGATAGGGAGTAACCTCCAAGTCGAGGAGCGGGTGACAGTCGACGCGGACACCGTTATGACGAATCGGACGATCGCGGAGATGATCCGGGAAGTCCAAGCGCAGGCGGCGTCACCCGGAACCAGTACGGTCCAGCAGAGCTGCGCGATTCCCTCCGGTCAGGCGGAAATTACCGGAACTACAGTCACCGAGAGGCAGATCGAGGAGAGGACGGTTATGGAGCAGGTGACTCGGTCCGTGCAGCCGGATGTTCTTCCGCGACTCGGAGAGGAAGTGATCATTGCGAATTACCGAGGGGAGGTAGCGGGAACGGAATGGGGACGAGCCATTTCACCACCCGGACGGACCCGGGTGACTCAGGAGGGGGGACTTACCCCTTCACCCACAGCCGAGACCGGAACGGTGACGCCTACTCCCACCGGAACGCCAGCAGCGGATTCCCCTTCAGACAGTGTCGGTGCTCGGAGAACTTTGCGGAAGAGGAAGGAGCCGACGGAGAAGGCCACCATTACGATTTCAGAGTCCGACTCGGAGACTTATGAGAGCTCTCCGGTTGGGACAGCCGGAACTGGGACTCGGACTCCTACGACCGGAACCCCTCCCGCACATATGATCCCGAAGTCTCCTAAGTCTCCCAAGAACCGGATCGTTACCCGGTTGTCCTTGGAGGCTCAGGCGAGGGAGTCAAAGGCGGAACGGAGTGCTAGGCGTAAGGCGGAGCGAGCAGCAGGAGTGGGCGGATCAGAGCCGCGGGTGACCAGGTCGAAGGATCGCGAGCAGGAGAGCCACAAGAAGACAAAGAAGTGATAGATTCCTCTCGCTGCCACTGGCCGTAACTTTCCGGATTTATAGGAGTAGATTTCGGATCAGGAGATCCGGTCTAGTCGTAACGTAGAACTCTAGGTAGATAGTTAGGGATTAGGGTTTTGATTGAATTACCGGCGCCGCCGCTTTTGTGAAAGCCCCTGCTTACTTAAACAGGGCAGGCGATGCGGTCAGGGTCTTCGTTTTTGCATGTTTTCCCCCTATATTCCTTATCAGTAAAGTATTCGTGTTTTGCAAGTACTGTGCGTGATTTCCCGCTAAGTGTGAATGATCCGGGAAGGATATGAGAGTTCCGCTGTAGCTCTGATAGGAAGGTGATGGGAGTTGTGACGAGACCCGAACCGGAAAGGAAATGGGATTGAGCGGAAAGATTTAGCGGATTGTCGTAGGAGTGAAGCCTCACTGTTCCGTCCCCAAACCAACCTCCTACGGAATAGCCGTCGCTAGGGTCGAAGCGGATCAAGGGGTACTTGGTCGGGCTCCCTGAACTTCTGAAGAGGTTCCGTGCACAGTGACGGGGGGAGTCGGAACGTGGTACGGGTCGCCTAGGGATAATCGGATCCTGGCTCTCCCAGATCCGGATTGGTTTGTCGTTGTAGTCTCACGGATCGGAGAGGATCGTCTATGTGACCTGCTGGCCAGAGTACTCTAGGACAGTTGTGAGACGGTAACTGATCCGAGACGTTGGGGTTTGTGGACGAAACACTTGATGAGAGAGAGGAAGAGAGAGAGAGATAGTTAAGGAGTTACGTTCCGAAGACACTATCCGAGCAGTGGCAAGGCTCGGAATGATTAGAAGTAACTACTTGGCGAAACACTATTGAATCCCTAGACGATACTCGGAACCTAGTGACAATACGGAAGTTTACGCTCAATTAGAGTGCTATCCGGATGTTAGTTGCGTTTCCGTGTTCCGACAGGGGATCTTGCTCTAAAATCATAATTCTGTTCCTACAGTTCGTGCAAAACTCTAGCCTGTCTTACGGCCGTGGTCACACGCTATAGCTTCTTCAGTGCTCTTGTTCTACGCTTTGGTGCAAGGGCACTCTCATCATGCATGAGGAGGCCAGCGTCATTCTATTGCGTAGGATTTTTGTGTTTCAAGGGACAGAAAGGAGGAATGTACCTAGAGTCCCTAACAGTGGGGTCTAGTTCCTTCGCAAGTAGCACCATCATCTCGATGTTGAAATCTCTAATGTTGTAAGGTTACAAATAATCTTCACAGACTTGCACTATCTTCGCTGTCGGGTCCTTCGCCCGGTCCTATGAAGCAATCAAGTCCACAGAGGCTAGAGGTTAGTGTCATGGACCCACAGTGTCACAGATAATTCTGGAAGGATGTATCGCTCTCAGCGTCCCACCTCTAAGAAGTACTCACCTTCAGGTATAGCATGGCATTGCGTATGGACAAGTGGCCGCACTCGTTGTTCCCAGTTTGCTGGGTGACTTCGACCGTGACAACGTCTTCAATTTCTTGCCTAGGTTCGCCAAGAAGGCAGTGCCAGGCCCGTGACAAGGAACGCCAGAAGTCCAAATGAATCCCTGCCGGTTTGTGGAACTTACCTTTAAAGGAGTCAAAGTGAAGCAGCGTAGTCGGTTGAAGAACAAGAACCGACCAATGGTCGCAGGCCACCCACGGTATCATGAGGTCCGTGACACTCCGTGGATCCACACCTGCCGGGGGCGTCATCCATTTGCGCGCAAACTTTTCCAATTCATCGGGTCGGTCCATGATTGCGGGAAGGGTGGAAGTGACATAGGAACTAACAATGTGGACGTGGGCGGGCAAGTTCTCACTAGCAGCCCATACTAGCCGTGACATTGCAAAATCCACAATGTCGTTTCCAAGGCGCGTTTTAACATGCTTCAGGTCTCGGATAGCCTTGTGTTTGACTATTACATCCTTCCCGCATTGGTTGAAAAATACAGTCTCCGGTTTCCGAATAGAACCCTCTCCACCTTGCGCTACTCTCTTTAAGAGGTCATCTACCTTCAATGTGCGGTAAACCTCCTCCAAAGAGGAACCTGGGAATTGAACTTCGCCAACACCGCGCTCAGTCCCGGAAGGTGGTCCGCACGGCCTACTCTTTTTGGGTGATTCTTTTGTTGTTTGACCTGAGGACGTCATGATAGGCTTCACGATCGTCTCCACGTCGTCGGGAGGTTGTGATAGGCAAATCAACTGCTCGACAGCCTCACAAGCGCCGTCTTTCTGGAACTTCTCGGATAGATTTAGAGGGCAGTTGTTGAAACCTTCATCGCTAGAGACTATATCCGGGGAACGTGCGCACAAGAGTGATACTCCGTTGGCAGGGGTAACTGCAACAGGAGCCGAATTTCCATTTATCCACTGGAACAACGTGCCCTCAAACTTGGGTGCCACCACATCGACCCCTTCGACGCCTTCCACGCTCCGCATCACCTGTGTCACGGTCATACATGGTTCCTCTATCGGTGATGCACGTTTGGCCTCCATGCCATGCTCTATCTCGGGAAACAATGTCGCAACGGGACAGTGCTGCGAATGGTGTCCCTTGTGCACTTCGACCCGGTCATCATTGACACTGCGTAATGTTACAACGAAATCAGATGCCGTTGGCGTATCAGTCGCTGTGTCACGTGCCTCTGCGCTGGCACAGGTACCCCGCTGGACATCCGCAGGGTATCCGGGTCCGTCGAAGGTGTAGGGATTGTTTCTGTCAGCTTCTCCACCGCTAGGTTCGCCCGCTCCCGGATCAGTGTCACGGCCTTCTATTTCTAGAGCGTCTGTGCTCGTCACAGTAGCTGCCACCACCGGTCTCACGGGATGTACCTCGCTGGATATGGCTACTTGCGAGTCGGTTGGGTAAGTCCCTCCAACTGTGACACCGCCCTCCTTATCTCTCTCTACAGCGGCGGGTTCTTCACATACGTGAGACGAAGCCGTGTGTATTGGAGACGAGAGTATTGCAGTCAATGTCGGTTCTATCGTCCCAGATTCTCTCAAATCAGAGGGGGTACTGTCGTCCTCGGTGGCGCCTTCAAGCGACAGAGAAAGATGAATGTCAGGCGGGTGTCTCGGGACTTCAAAGGAAGTGTCGGATGCAACACCTACAAGACGCGGAGGGACGTCGGTGGGTTGCAGTGCACAACCGTCTTCATTGCTTTGTCCAAACTTCGGATCCAGCGATTTTGAAATGCGCGTCTCCTCCGGCTGATGAGAAGAGAGCCATTGTTGACCTGCTTCGACATGGCCTCTTTCGTGACACTGCCAGTGTGCCTCATCTTCATGTCTTGTTGTCGCCGCAATTTTACCAACAAGTCGACGGATGTCATTACGGAGGGATGCCACTTCACCGCTGCAAGAAGGAGTGTAAGGTCCGGGCACCCACCCAATGTCACGCTCCTCTCTCGTGCGCAGCGTCGTCAACCAAGGTTCCCACTGTTCAGCCCAGTGACATAGACTTTTTGCACACCACGCCTGGTCAAATTGAAACGAGCTAATGGCGGCGTGGTCTTGCAGTGCCCGGAATTGTACGTTCCTGACCCACCTCATCGCATCCCGTATGAAGTCGTCGCCTTCTCCACATCGGATTGCAGTGATCACTGATTTCAGGCGATGGAGTGCAACTTGTCTTCCTTCAAGCCCCGCATCTGCAAAGTAGATGTGCCCTTGATAGGCAAACATGGCGACGGCCCGCATGATCCGCTTCTCCTCTCTACAGGCGTCAAAGATAATCTCTTCCGACACTCCGTACAAAGGACACGCGAGTTGACGAAAGGGACCGTACTCATACAAGAAGTATATCTTCAAGACGTAAACAAGGGATGGAGGTTCCGCTGGACATGCTCGCCTCTGCAGAAGTCGTTCACGCACTACTCGGGACTCAGGCACTGTGGAAAATAAGGGTGTAAATGTCACGTTGCGTATCCCGGATATACAAGGACGGAAGCGAGCAAGAGAAGTGAAACCAACAGAACCAAGCAAGGCAACCGGCGTAGAGAACTCACGGTCGTGTGCCCATGGCAGAGACAGTAGATCCCCCAAAACATCCGGGTTGTCCATGAGGATTTGCCAAAACGGGCACCAATCCCATAGAATTTGCTCTATTGTCCAGGCGTGCTTCGCCCTGAATTCCGCCATTGCAATTTGAAGGTCGGCTGTATTCTCCGCTTCGACTCTTTCCTTGAACTCCAAATTCTCCTTCTCGTATGCTGCATAGTCTTTTACCCATTGGACATACGCGCAGAGATCGTCCAGCTCTGGATATGGCTCCTTCACGGTCATGCTTGCCACAAGCTTCTCCATACTTTTGGAAATCCGATCCCGCACTGCCTTCAAGTTGGTCTGTAAATTTTTGTCCACCTGCATGTGGAGACAAGGAAATACTTCTAAGCCCAAGGCACGAGAACACATTTGTACGAGGTCTGGCCAACCACCAAAAGCATGCTAAATTTATGAAGAGCTATATGGGGCCTGGAAAATTAGTGTCCCCGTCTCATTTTTAAATCAGTGGGGTTGTTCTTGGTGTAACTTACGTTTTTAGCAGTCCACCACCAAAGACAGCCCATGAGCGATTCTTGGAATGGTCCTCTTAAGAAGGTTGAATCCCACTTCCGTCTGAAGTCGTCCCCCCCGTCACAATCCCACGACCATGGCAGCTCCACAGCGTCCTCAAATGTGCGTAGATAATATAGGCCGGGCATGGGTGGTTCCATTGGCGGTGCGGGGGGTTGTAATTTTGAGAGTCTATCATCGGATTTAGATTGTGCCAATGACAAATGTACTTTTTCAAAGTCACGGAGGACTTCCTCGCGCGCCAGTAAAGTACCTTCTAGTTCAGGATGGAACGTGGACGGGTTTGGTGTTCGATGCCCCTCGATCCAATATTGCGTTAACCGTAGATTCGTTGCAAATTCAACCTCCCATGTAACCATGCTGGAAATTGCTTCCTCGATGGTGACGTCTTGCGCAAACTTCCTTGCAGTGTCACGGGTCACGGCTGCATCGTTTTTGCCAGTGAAAGCCACCATTTCTCCAGCTTGCTTCGTTCCCGCAGCATACTCTTGAAAGAAAGGCTCGGCCTGGCAGTCCTCATCGTTGCCTGTGGCGGCCAGAAGTTCTCCGAGCTTGTCTTGTGGGAGAAGGGGCGCCTTTACCGGTATCCCTATTTTCCTATCCGCTCCACGCCTCCCCTGTTGTGCAGGAGGGACCGTCACGAGGTGGGCAACTCCACTGCTCCCACCTCCCTTGCCCTTCCTAGGGAGCTTTAGCTTCATCGCACCCCCTCTTCGTGTCTCCGACGGCTCAGCTTTTGCGGTGTCATTGCTGTTGGGTGCTCTGACGGGTAGGGTCCTCTCCTCGGCCTGGTGATTAGCAGCACCCATCGACAACGGCATTGACACCCAGGCTAAAGTGTCAAGCCCTTCGCAGTCGAAGGTCGTCGTCTGCCGTGATAAGGTGCAAGGCGGAATCGCGTCCCGCTTTGTGTCTTGACGCTCAAGGACGGAATTAACATGCGCACTGTCTGGTTTGAATGTCACGTGACATCGAGACCTCTTGGATCTCCGCACCGGTTCCGCCTCGTCTTCCGAGTCGTCTCCACTTAATCTCTTTCCCGTGAGCATTTGTCGATTTCCACCAATCTCTACAATATCCTTCGCGTTACCTTTGCGCTGCATCACCTGCGTCCCACCGTGACTCCCCTTGCCCTTCGGCACAGCCACAAAACCGGATTTAGAGGTCCTCCCAGTGACCTTGCCATTCTTGGGAGGGGGTGCGAGACCACAAAGGACATCACCTCCTGGACCAACAGTCGGCCCTGAGATTTCCCTTCCTGGTCCCGTGACATTGCCCCGCTTCCTTGTGGCCAACACGGCGTTCTGTAAATTGTCACGAGTATTGAAGGCATCATCACAAATATCCCGCTTCACTGGAATTCCCACTGTCTCAGAGATAGTACGTTCTTGTAGAATCTCCGGGATCGTCAAGGGTCCCGTGACTCCCTTCACCAAGCTTTGCACCATCTTCCCCTGTCCCGGTAAGAAATCTGGGTATGGAAGCAGTAGTGCTTGCCTCCCGTCGGTTTACTTTGCTTCTGGACAGCCGTCTTCATATCTGTGCTGGTTCAGCCTGAGCTTATTGCTGAAATTGTCCTTACCACAGTAAATGCAGACAAAGTACCTACGGTTAGCACCTGGCTTCTTATCCCCTTTGCACTTCGTTGCAAATTCAAGCATGAGCTCCTTAACTTTTTGTTGGTCTGGATACTGAACGTTGTAACATCGTTCGTAAATCTTCACCAGCAGTGTCACGGAACCCGTCTCTACCAAGTCTCCCTCCTTGCAACGTACCATTTGCGCACCCGCTCTGAGATAGACAGAGCAAGCTTGCTACTCCGTGTTCCCCTGTCATATAAAGAAACCGAGTATTTGCTAAAACCGTAATATTTTGGGACGGGATATCCGAGATCTCAGAACGTCCGGAAGTACAGACCAATGATGCTATAAACCTAAAAATGGCATGCGAACCTAAGCGAACCAGTGTCACAGATAATAAAAGTTGTATCGATTTCTGCAACAATGCCATAAGCCCTCCTAACAATAATGATATCAGAAGAAGCAAAGCCAGCTTCCACCTCCGCAAGGATATCTACCTCATTACCGCACGGCGTTACAATACGCTAACTTCACCATATATTGAAAAGTGCGTTTTGCGCTTCTCGTGGCTACGGCAAGACCCGAAGCGAGTATTCACATACTCAACCGCTTAGAGTAGCGGCCAAGGGGCCGGTGTCATATGCAATTACGGGAACCTTGAACTACAACGGAATTCCCCCGCAACAGAAGTACAGCGTACAATTCTTTATCAGGGGTCCTCGCAATTCGACTACTGCCAAACCCTAAGGTTCACACGGCCCGTATTCGCTCCCGCTCTAATGAAGACGACAAGCCCGGACTTCGTAGAAGAGAATGAAATAAGGAGAGCACACAATAGAATTGCATTATTCAGACCGTGCTGAGAGAACCCAAATGAGCCTCCTCTGGATTCTCGCTTCGTGTTCTGTATGCACGTATTCTAGCACTCCGCAAACCTAACTCCATCCGAAGAGGAAACCCATTATCCTAAGCATTTTAAACCGAGATTGTGATGGAGAGTAGTTTAGTAGCTTACCACGCCCCGAAGCATACGGCTGAGTGCAACAGCAGGGTCGCGGCCTCCAACGCCTCCGTCGCCTCGCACGATGATCCACAACAAGCAGAGCAGTCGAAGGAGAAAAGTGCCGGACACGCTACTGGTCGCTCTGCGGTACCCTCGCGCAGATTTGGTGGCGGATGCATCCCTCAAATTCCCTACCCCATGTCTCCGTGTCCATAGTTGCCGCCTAATCAAAAGTGGGTCGTTGAGCATACCAAGCAATCTCTTCTTCGCGTGCCTTGGAACAACTCCTCTGCTGCGTTCGTCCTCATTATCGTTGCAGATGGCACTGTGGCATACTCATTATCGTTGCAGATGTCACTGTGGCATACTCATTATCGCTGCAGATGGCACTGTGAAGTTTAGTGTATTGGACTAATATTCTACTATTAAAAATTCATGTTAAAATCACATCAGTTGCAAACTCTCCAAAGATGGGACTCACATGGTATTGATTTTTGATGAAAAGTTGCTTGGGAAATATCCCCCCAATTTGTTGTGGCTCAAATCCCTACATTGACAGAGAAACCAGCACAGTCTTAGCTCCGAAGATGATCATGGTATGCATGCTTCACCAGGCTTCTACTCCATGATAACAGGGAAGCTTCAAGGGGTTGGTGCTAGTACAGTAGTCCCTGCTGATTGCTCTACACCCGTGCCTTCTAAAAAAACACCATTGTTGAGCGTAGCAGTGTAGCTACTATTTGTATTAAAATGAATGCAATCACTTAACAAAAATCCAATCTGTAACAATAGACAACAACAACAAGCCATGTAAATGAACTAAAGTCAGCGACGAATTACTCCATTGAGTGCATTTAAATCCAACCAGAATATATGTATGTTGACTTGTCTTTATTAAAAAAGTAATTTATTGCAATGCCACAAGTCACCTCTAATTCCCACAGCCACAATAAGCATCCAAGTTGGTGATTACAAGTATAGCAACTTTTTTAACAGATAATTCACAACATGAAACTAGTAACCTCCAATGGAAATTTGAAGTAGCTCAAGCACACACACCAAAAAGACTTAATCCAAAAGGCTAATGTATCATTATAGTGTATGATTGAAAAGTCAATGTGGTTTGGTGAGCATATCATGTTCCCTCACATGAAACAAACACAACCACATGAATGTGGACGGATTTGTATAAAGTACACTGTATAAAGTACACTCTATAATCTATTTTGATGGCTAATAAACTATAAGGTTGATAGGTTACAAGTAAAGAAGGGTCCATATTTTCTTATTTATTTTTTAATCCTAACTGTCACTGTTCTTGTTCTTATGTTGTTTGTTTAATGCTATTCTCTTGCTAACTTATCCTTTGATTTTAGTGTTTTCCCTTTCATCATATAACCCCTTGAATTTTATTTTATTTTATTTTTCCAATTCACGTGGTACTTGATTGCTTATCTTTATGGGAAAGTCATCATAAGATTTCCACAAAACACTATAAAGAGCACAGTACATCCTCTATCTTGAATCCATTGCACTTAAATTCTATTAAATTACTTAGAAAGGGGAGTCCTATCATTGATACCTTAAACATTTATTCTAGTATTTCCTTGATTCTTGTATAACCCCTCCTACGCTCTCATAATTTATTCCCTCAAGTCCCCTAGTACCTGATTGCTCATCTCTCTGAGAGCGACAGCATGAGAGTTCTGTAAACACTGGAACTGGTACACTCTAACCTAGATATTGCCTTCGTTACCTAATGTCACGTCTAACTCTTGTTTTGTTCTTCTCTTTGTTGTCTTTCTTGTTTTTCAGTAGCATAGTTATTAAATATGCGGAGATTTCATTTTACTTAGTTCCTCCTGGGTAACTGACAACAGTCTTTTATTTATCCGTACCGATTTTTATTTTATTTTTTTGTAATTAAGCATCTATGTTTTTTCAGTCAATTCTTGATAAAAATTTCTCAGTTATATTTAATAAGTTTCTCTTAAAAACCCTTCTCTTATTCCATTTTTTTTTTTATTAGTTATTTAATCGTTTTTATAAACTTTTCTTCTTTCATAGTTTATTTAATTTTTCTTTCTTGGTTTACAGTTATCTACTCCATTGAAACTATCTCAATAGATCAAAAAGACGTGCTCCTTTTGTACGGTAATGAATGAAATGAATAAAATGTACAATCAATATTAATATTGGACATTTTCAAATGAAATAAACAATCTATAATTCAATCAAATCATCCATTGAATTACTAGATTACCATACAACAAACTCTCATTTTGTTTCAAGTAAAATATATGTGAAAGAATTTGATTATAAATACACACTATAAGAGATGAGAGCATAAGATAAATGAAATTACTTAAAATTGACCTTGTCAATGTTTATAAAAATAACTTTGATTGATCATCCTTTAAACCACAATTGTCAACAATCTTTTCAGCATACAAGGAAGGTTGCTTATAAAAGCATCTATTTTCGTTCTAGAAATATGGTTATAATGAGGAATGGATTTTTAAAATAAAAAATATCTCCTTGTGCTAAATTTACTAGGCTACGTAAATGACACATTATTTTCAACCATTCAACCTTTTTCCAAAAATGCAAAAATTACCAACCCTTAAAAGTTTTAGATATAATTTTCTAGGAATCCTAAAATAGCCTAATGGTTTACTTTCTTTAGAGTACTAATCTTCAAAGTAATTAGTACTATCAGATCCATATTTGACATACATGCTTCTACATAACCAGAGTTTGTGATACTCCACCAAGGCAGAGATGCGTCAAACTTGACGTAAATCGACACTATCCTGAATTAGTGTGGAAAAAATATCCAACTAAACGTGGCGCGCGTCAAGCGTTTTAACGTGAAAAAGTCACCAATAACGTCAGTGCGTCAAAGAGGATATGGGTGAAACGCGAATAAAATTTATACGTTCGAAATAACGGCATCACGTTAAATTAAACGGACACGTTCCTGTTGGACAGTAATTTTTTCACCTACTTTTTTACCTCAAGGAACTTTAGATATGACTAAATATAGTAAGTTTCCACGTCAGCACGTTTCTTATGACAGGGAGGACATCAATCTTAACAGGTGCTACGTTAAAATGTGTTTAAAAAAACGTAACACATTGACTGACGTGGAGTGAGTGCGCTGACGTGGAATGCTTGAAGAGTCAATGGCTGACGTGGAAGGTAGTTTTGACTATGGTTGACCATAGTAGTATCCAGAGCAGCGCGTTTCTTATAACATTGAGGCGTCATAGGTAACATGCGCCACGTTCAAGTGAGTTAAAAAAAACGTACCGAGAAGTCTGACGTGGAATGACTGTGCTGACGTGGAATGCGTTGTAGGGTGATAGGCTGACGTGGAAGGTTTTGGGTTTGACCGGTCAAGTAATGTTTGAGAGCCCGGGGGGGCTGTCAACATTGACGTGCGCGTTTCTTGTAACGTGATAGTGCATTCAGATGTGTTACAAAAAACATGACGAACCTATTTGACGTGGAATGCGTGCCGTGACGTGGAACGTGTGCGTGGATGGATTGGCTGATGTGGAATGCAGTATTTGACCAGCAATATTTAATTTGGGAGACTAGGAGGCATTGACGCATGTGTTTCTTGGAACTGGAAGTGTGTTAAGATGTGTTACAAAAAACGCGACACTACATATCTGATGTACCGCGCATGTTAATTGAAACAGATACCGCGTTAATAGTTGTTACAAAACACTTCCAGACATTTATGAAAATGTAACACAGTATGGAATTCATAACGACATTGTAAGAAGCCTAATCCTCTGATGTAAACTCACTATCAGATGAATCACCCAGGATCCGGTTGTCATCCTCATCACTTCCCCCCGCTGCCACTGGCTTGCCTTCCTGCTCTTCTACAAAGGACCCGTAAGCTGAGACGTCTGAATGTGAAGGCTCTCCTGTGCACAGCTCTGTGTTATTGGCATGTGGTGAATTTGAGCCGGGTAATTGTGCCTCTGCATCGTCGTATTCTGCAGCAAAGGCACGACCTCTGCGGCTGCCTCGAACATTTGCCTTGCACACCACTTTCCATGGCCCCTGGTCTGCCATAAAAAACACTTGATATGTGTGAATGGGGAACGCGAAAGAGTGGGGACCCAAAAGAAGAAGGCAGTTTGCCGAAAAATTCATGGACAGAAATCCATGTTGATCCCGCTTCATTGTTGGCGAAGCGCCTCCCATTTTTCCTTTCACCCAGGAACAGAGAAGAACAACGACACACGTGCTCATGTACTCTAATTCCAGTATTTCTTCAACCCAACCTACATACTCCTCCGTCTCTTCTCCTGCATCGTCGGTGAATATTGCATGGACTCCACTGTCCATGGAAGTCCTGGAAGCTTCAACTGAGCGACAGCGGAGGTGCATGCCGTAAGCCTTCATTGATCAATAAGCAGTTGCAATCAGCGAGGGGGGTCTCGACAAATCATAAGTGGTTTGATCGATGGCCCGAGAGCGTGTTCTCTGATCGGCTTCAACGGTTTGTTTTAACCAATCCGGAAATGGGGCCAAAGGCCTCAACTGTGAAGGAATGTCTGAGGAGTTCCGTCTTCTTCGTCCACGTCTTGCGCGATTTATCAAGCGGCGTTCTTTGCTCCTGGAATTCTGCTCTGCTTCATACACCCTGCAGTGTGCAAAATGCATTAGTAGTGTGTGCAAACATGAAAAGAATTGAACATGGTCTGTGCAATTCACTACAGGAAAGCATTGGGGAAAATGACGAAGTTTAACGTGACATTTTAACGCATTTTCTTGTTTCAGGAGTGACATAGTAGTCACCAAAGACAAGGACTGTAACGCTGCCCAGAATGTACACGTTACTAAAGACGTGGCATACATATTAACCCATGTTTTAGGCACGTTAAATCACGTTCAGGCAAGTTAACCCACGTTTAGACATGTTAAACTGTAAGTAAGATACCGGAAATGCTATTATAGTGGAGTATATATGATTGTACCTTCTGTAGTACTGAAGTGTGCCAGCGTTTCTGATCACAAAGTTGTGAATCCAGTCACGGAGAGTCCGCGACATCTAGGGCGTCTTATTCCCTTGCCCTCTACCATCTCATCATACATTGACTGCTCTTCGTTTGCATCCCACACTCTTCGAGATGTAGCCCCGTAGCGTTCCATATACTCTGAACAAAATCCGAGGGTTTCTTCCATATAATACGCCTCTGCCATGCAACCTTCTGGATTCCCTCTGAAACGCACATAATCCTTAAGGGTCTTCATGTATCGCTCCATTGGATACATCCAGCGGGTGTGAACTGGGCCGCATATAAAGAGCTCCTCCATGAGGTGCACAAATAGGTGCGTCATGATGACCATGGATCCTAGAGGAAACTCTCGCTCAACCATGCAAAGCGTCTCATTTGCGTCTTCAATGTACTCTTTTTCTTTAGACATATCCACTGAGCCACTGCACAGGCGTCGGAATACTCTGTTGACCCTCATGATACATAGCCGAACGGCTGCGTTCATTTCAACATTCCATAGTGAATTGGGTAGTATCTGAAAATTGACATGAGGTAAAGGATTATTTTCCAGAAATAAAGATTGAGCTCATATTGCCATCATGTTAAATTATACGCGCACCACATCAGAGTTGCGTCAAAAAGGACGTGTTTTAACGCGAGTTTTAACAGTTTCCTTTAACATAGATATTTTGGATCATTGAAGTGAATATTCTGACAAAAAGAAATATCCACATCGTGAGGTAGCATTGCCACATTAAACAGTTTTGAACGCAAAGTTGGTACAAGTTAACGTGAACTTAAATTACCTGTTGCATGAGGATGTGAAAGTCATGGGATTTCAGAAGCCTGAGTCTCCCGTCAGAAACTCGTTTATGAATTGCAGAAGAATAATTTGTGGGCACCCTTGTTGATGCTATCACAGCAAGCATGTCTGCCTTCGCTTGGGGAGAGAGTACGTAGGGCGCATGCGGCATGAAGAGTCGCCTGTCTGTACCGTTTGTTCGTCTGAGCCATAGGTCAGGCCTGACTCCCATGTCTTTGTAGTCGTGCCGTCCTCGTGGAAAATCCGTCTCTCCAAGCAACGTCTTCACTATGTTTTCACATAGGTTTTTCTCGCAGTGCATGACGTCCAGTGTGTGTCGTATGAGCAAGTCCTGCATCACATTGAATATGTTCATGAGGCTGTAAATAATTTGTATGTATCCGAGTTGGAAGAGAATTGTAGCAATCTAAAGCGTGTAAAAACTTTCAGCAGTCAGTCGGTCATGTTCATTGGGACGTTGAATAACACAATTTGACGTCAACGCATTTCTAGACAAGCGCGTTTTTATAAACGGAAATGACTGTTTTCACTTGTTTTATGGTGTATCTCCCATGTTTACTGGGATGCTTAGTGACAAAGAAAGACGAGCAAGACATGAAACAGAGCAACTCAGAGCACTCACCTTCCAATACGGGAGAGTAAAGAGTATTGAAAGCCTTTTCACCCCGTGCGTCCTCACAGGATCCTCTGGACCCTCTGCCCTTCCTCCCGAGGCAAGGTATGACTCCCTTTCTACTGCAAACTGTAAAACATCTTCGCCAGACATTCTCGAATTGGAAACCTCCTTCTCTTGAAGCCCATTGAACCGCAGGTCTTCACGAAAAGCATGGTCCTCTGGAAGACGCTGGCGTGCACCTACGTACACTATCTTGTCACCTTTGGGGCCTCTAGCGCTTCTAGAAACAGTGTCTGGGCCGCATACGGTACAAGCTTTGTATCCTTTAGTTTGCTATCCAGAAATCAAACCATAAGCAGGATAATCTGAAATAGTCCATAAAAGTATACCCCGAAGAGTGAATCTTCTTTGCACGTCTTCAGCTGAAGCGTCTATCGCTTCTACTCCCTCCCATAGCTGCTGTAATTCTTCCACTAAAGGAGCAATGAAGATATCTAAATTCTTGTCTGTTGGAGACTCCTTGCCGGATATTAAAATGCTCATCATGATGAAAAATCATTTTGTCACCAACCACGGTGGCAGGTTGTAAATAACCAAGAGAACAGGTCACGTTGAATGTGAGGTACTTCGAATCGAGAAAGGGTTCACTCCATCAAGTGACAGTGCCATGCGTACGTTCCGGTTTTCCGCTTGAAATGTGGGATCTATGACTCCAACGTGTTTCCAAGCGGGGCTGTCAACTACGGTCTCCATTACAATCTCGCCATCGCTGTTCGTGGTCACCCCACGCTCTAAATGTCATTTCAAGAGCTTTGCAATTGCGGGAGATCCAAACATGCGCCTCAACCTCGGAATGAGGGGAAAGTGTCTTATAACCTTCATCGGAGCTGTCTTTGTACCTTCTCTGTATCTTCCTTTTCCGCAACTAAGACACGATTCGAGATCGCTGTGTTCTCCTCAAAATAAGACACATCCTGACGGGCAGGCATGTATTACATTGTATGCGAGTCCAAGTGCCTGCAGCATCTTCTTCGCTTGGTACTGGCTTGCAGGCAACACATTATCTTCTGGAAGCAGCTCCTCTGTCAGATAGTGAAGCAGCTTTGTTTCGAAGTTCCGACTCACTCCATGCGTGGTGCACAATGTCATCAAAACGACCACTGCTGAAATCAAGCTCACAGAACTGCCTGGATAAAGTGGGCGTGATGCCTGTGCAGACAATAACTCCAAAGCCTCAACTGTGGGGTCAGGTAAGTCTGGGGGATGTTCATCGTCTCTCTCCATGTTCCCAGAGTCCCGTGTAAGCTCTTCTAACTCTTCAGCGGTTCTAATGGCGTCCTCAAACTGTTGCTGTACGTCGTGGAGGCCATGTGGTTCAGAATCTGTGTCTTTGGGTGGAATCTGCTGAAAGTCTTCGTCATTGCTGCAGACATTGTCCTGTGTCCATTCCTCGTTGCTGTAGTACCAAGCCCCACGCTCTGGGTACCCCCCTGGAGGATCCCCGCCAATCATGGAGTGGTTTAGAAATTGGTCGCGGCCATAAGCGGTGAGATGCCGTATTATAGCACGCACAGGCAAACGTCGGCCTCCATGACAATATGTGCACGGGCATGACCATCTCGTTATTGGGACATCCCTACTTGCAGCAAATTGAAGTTCATGGCGATGTATTATTTCCGCAGTTGATCTCCATTTGCGTCTCCGATTGGGGGATACCATGGCTGCACGCAAGGCAAACAGAGGTTAGCAATTTCCGTTCATGGGTTTACTGATGTTAATGTGTGTTTTCAGATGACGTTCAGAAACGTTTCAGTTGACATTCTCTCTTGTTTCAGAGGACGTTCATCAACGTTTCAGATGACGCTGTATCTTGTTTCAGATGATGTTGTACGTTGTTTCAGATGACGTTGTATCCTGACTTTATTCTAACTTTTCTTTATACATCAAGTGTGGTAGCGAAGTTCATTTTTATGGTTCACGTGAGGATTTGTCCATGAAGTTGTCAAAAGTCAATTATGAGAACATAGAGATTATTTCAACTGTCCCTAAACATATGGCACAGATGTTATATAATACATCCTTTGAAGGATCTGGATGAACAAACCTTACTGCTCAAGCTCTTTGCAACTGAATGATGTTATCCTTGTCCACTTCGGAGGACTTCTTGAAGACCGACCTAAAACAACCGCATAAGCTGCAGAGTTAAAGCTCCGTGTTAGTATAAATTCAGTAATTGTTGCCTGAGAACTCATTCTAATTCAGGACTTTAGACTCTTCAGTTCACAAATAACAAACTCAGTGCTGCGATTTCATTCTGATACTACGAGTCAAACACTATTAGAGCTAAGTCACCAAATCGGATATGTCTTGCGGATGATAGATTATGAGCAGATGAAGTACTACTGAACATTCCATGGGTGCACGCATATATTACAAACCAAAAAACATGCACATGATTGTGCATGGACAGGACATGCATTGAGATAAAAAAAAAGACAGAGATTGTGAGTGATAGTTGAGTTAGTTGTTCTCCTATTATAATTGCGTTCCAAATGACGTTTCATCTCATTTAAAAAACATTACATCGCGTTTCTAATGACCGTGCGTTGCGTTTCAAATGACGAAAACTCACGTTATAACACGTTTCTGTTAATGGCACACAAAGGCTCAGAGTTCTGAATGCAGTCACGGAAATAGGGAAGAATTACCTGGTCACCGCCGCCGTCACGGAAATAGGGCCCTCTACTCCACCTCACTTATGACGGCCGTCATTCGCAATTGGTCGTGATGATCCCTGCAGACATGGAGGCGGCTAATTCAGTTCCTCACTACGAACAGCTACGTGATGAGAGAATTACGAGGAACAAGATCAAGGTGGCATTGCGTTTGAGGGAGGCAGGGTTTCAGGATCGGGACTTTTGCAACTCACTGTTTCCTACTGCTCGTGCAGGTTCCTCCATCAAGTCATCCAGTGCTCCAGCCTCGAATCGCGATTGGGGGAGACAGCAATCGGAGGAGTTCAACTCTGTGCCACGCCGAAGCACGCGGCGGCGCCCAACTCTCGAGGTGACTCCTTTTGAAGCACCGCCAACAACTCTTAAAGCTCTAGTAAGTCTCCCCCCAGTATCTTTATTCGAGTTCTCTCATGTATTCTCTCCAATTGCCCTGAGCGACTCTGAAAACCCTAGACCTAGAGTACTAGTCAGTTTGATCTCCAATTGCCTTCCTCTGTTCACAGACCCGCAAACAGAGCAAGGAGTTGTTTGAAGCGTGGCGGCAGCGACCTTCTAGGGTTTATTGTAGACCCAATTCTACTTCAGTCCGAGCGCTGCGAGCAGCTCTTTCCGGGGACGGGGTGAGACGATCAACGATGGAGGAGTGGGAGGACGACGATAGGAGGGGACGAAAGAGGAGTCGCAGTCAGGGAGGCCGTGGGCGCGTGGAGCCGTCTTGGATGGACCGAGAGGCTGGTGAAGCAATGCGTCCTCCCAAGAACACACACAGTGGAGGTAGTAGGGGTTCACCAGCACCTCAGCCACGCAAACCTCCAGGTAAGTTGTTACGCACGTGCCCCCTTCCTTCTGGGAATTGCACAGTATTGAAACCCTAAACCTCTGTGCTTCTCCCAATGCGTTTATTCAACTGTGTGGTCATTCGTGTCTAGGAAACGTGATAGTGCGTCATCTGAAACGTGATAGTGCGTTATCTGAAACGTGATGGAGTGTCTTCCTAAACGTGATGGAGTGTCTTCCTAAACGTGACGCAACGTCATGAAAAACGCACTAGAATGTCAGATTTAACGTCACTGGAAACGCGGTGTTCGACCTTCATGTCTTCACTTGCCTTGAGCTCACTTCATGTTCCGGGGGTTTTCGTGTTCTTTGTTGTTCGCTGAATTGCTTAAATCTTCCACTGTGCCTGCACTCGGCTTTGGTGAGTGTGAGGAAGATCTAACAGGATTTCGGTTTCTGGACACATGCTCATGTGTTAGTTTGTTTTTTTTTTTTTAATGTGTTTTGGGGTCGTGAGGGTGGATGGCAGATCGGGCTCTGGATGTAAGCTCGGTTTGAGATATGGTGTGCGATGTGCAGAGTGTTTATTGTGAGTGCTGGGTTAGTTTTATGTGCGAGGGATTGGTTTAGGAGGGTGAGGTTTTCTTGGATTTGAGTAACATAACTGTGCATATACGATTTTATAATGATTTCAGTAGCTGCCCTTATTGAGACAGAACTGGATTTCAAATACTATGTTCTGAATATCGTGCTTTTGTCAATGCCTTCAGTCAATTGTGTCATCATTTATGTCTAGGAAACATGATAGTGCGTCATCTGAAACGTGATAGTGCGTCATCTGAAACGTGATAGTGCGTCATCTAAAACGTGATAGTGCGTTATCTGAAACGTGATGGAGTGTCTTCCTAAACGTGACGCAACGTCATGAAACACGCACTAGAATGTCAGATTCAACGTCACTGGAAACGCGATGTCATACCTCCATGTCTTCTTGTCGTGTCTGGTTTCTATAGAAGTTTAGTTCTTGAGGTCTATTTCGTTTCTTCACTTCTCATGTATTCTCTTCTTCTCTCTCCCATTTTGCTCCCTTCTTGTTTTTTTAATTTTTTTTCTTTTTGGCGTTCTTCACTACATTTTTTAAGCGGCCTCTTCTTCTATGTCTGATCTCTGTACTTTCGGAGCTTGTTCCTCCTCTATTTCCTTTTTTTTTTTTTTTTTTTTTTTTCTATCATCACTTCACCTTTTGCTCCGTCTCCCATTTCGTTTCTGATATCCGTTGTTTCAGATGTTGTTCGTTTTCTATTTTGCCATTTTTTATTATTTTTTTTTTTTTGTTTTTTTTTTCCTTTCGTCACTTCACCTTTTGCTCCGTCTCCCATTTCGTTTCTGATCTCCGTTGTTTCAGATGTTGCTCCTTTTCTATCTTGCCATTTTTTTTTTATTTTTTTTTTTTGGTTTTTTTTTTTTCTTTCGTCACTTCACCTTTTGCTCCGTCTCCTCTGATCTCCGTTGTTTCAGATGTTGCTCCTTTTCTATCTTGCCCTTTTTTATTATTTTTTTTTTTTTTTTGTTTTTTTTTTTTTTCTTTTGTCACTTCACCTTTTGCTCCGTCTCCTCTGATCTCCGTTGTTTCAGATGTTGCTCCTTTTCTATCTTGCCCTTTTTATTATTTTTTATTTTTTTTTGTTTTTTTTTTTTTTTTTTTTTCGTCACTTCACCTTTTGCTCCGCCTCCCACTTCGTTTCTGATCTCCGTTGTTTCAGATGTTGTCCCTTTTCTATTTTGCTTATTTCTTCCTTTTTTTTTTTTTTTTTTTTTTTTTTTTCTCACATCACTTCACCTTTTGCTCCGCCTCCCATTTCGTTTCTGATCTCTGTTGTTTCAGATTTTGTCCTTCTCTTTGTGGCTTTTACTTTTCTTTTCCTTTTGTTTTTTGGCTTTCAGCACTTCATTAACTGAATGATGTCATATTGTTACTCTCTCCTCTCTACTCTGTATGACCTGGATTTTTTTGTATTCATCTCTTCTGTCTTTATGATCCCGACCGGCTAATCCTCCAAATGATTGTGGTTTCGGGTTTCTAACGACAGGTACGTGACCTTGCGTTCTTCTTGACATGACCCTCTGTTTTAATTGACATGGATTTGCGTTTCTAATGACAGATACTTGGCAGTGCACTTATGTGTGGTTTGAAAATGTGGCACTCTCTCGGTTTGGATGGTATGGTTGTGGTTGTAGCTTGGTCAAGTTCTGATTTAAGATTTCATTTATTTTCAGATCAATAGACATTGCGTTTCAAATGACTGTGGTTTTGGGTTTCTAACGACAGTTACGTGACCTTGCGTTCTTCTTGACACGACCTTGTGTTTTAATTGACATAGATTTGCGTTTCTAATGACAGTTACTTGGCAGTGCACTTATGTGTGGTTTGGAAATGTAGCACTCTGTCGGTTTGGATGGTATGGTTATGGTGGTAGCTTGGTCAAGTTCTGATTTACAGTTACGTGACCTTCTAATTCTGTGTGTTCTGAATGTGAATCCAAGCTACCTAGTAACTACTAAACCTATTTCCTCACTGTAGGGTACATGAGGAGGATACCGGCTAAATCCCCGGGCAGACATTCGCTATCCTACAGTGACGATCTTACTCCTCCATGGCACGCTGCCAGCACGGACACATCCTCTGGGCACGGCATCCACGGCAACAAAGGAAAAGGACCGCCACGGGCTGGGACTACGTCGGCCAAGCGCAGCTCCGGGTCTGCATCACAGGAGCAGTTCGAGGATCAAGAGATGGAGGAAGAGGAAGAGTTTGAGGATGAAGACATGGAGGAAGAAGAAGACATGGAGGATCAAGAGGAGGAAGAGGATGACCACCCTAAAGAGCCGCTGCGCATTAAGCTAGACCGTCGCGGGAAGCTAGTGGGCCCCCACGAGCCAACGTTGGCCAGGGAGCTCCAGAAGTTTGCAAGACAGTTAGATCCGACCGCCACTCCCTGCTGGCACGGACAGACGGTGGCGGCAAAGAGGGCATTGCTTCAAAGAGTGCGGGCTGAATTCGAGTTCTACGGCGAGACAGACGAACTGAGTGAGAGCTGGTTCAACACCCGGATGTCGAGGTGCGTGACACGGGTCAAATACCAACTCAACCAGCTCATCAAGCAAGGACATGCTCCGCCGGCTGACATAGCTCTCGAGCATTGGGAGAAGTTAGTGGAACTGAAAGACGACCCAGCAGTGCAGGAGAAGTCGCTCATGATGTCGAGCATATCTCTTGGGAGGCCGTCGAAGAATGGTAACAACTGGACGCAGTCCTTAGCGGCGGTGTCGGCACTGGTAAGTTTCCCCCTTTCCATCTTGTCACTTTGACTTCTGAATTCCAGATTGATGTGTTTTGAGAGTCGTTAATTGGTAGGAAAGGGATGTTAAGAGACGTTTAACTTGACATGTTTACTTGTGTCACAGCAAGTTTAAATAAACATGTTTTTGTGTCATAATAAACGCATGTGACCGGTTCGTCATGTGACTGAGTTCTAATCTTCCATGAAATAACGTTCTCTATGAGTTCTATGTGACATGGCTCGTCATGGTTGTTGCTACTGAAATGACTATGGGAGAGAAATGGACGGAATGTGGGACTCTTGTACAGAGTATTCAGCTTGGTCGGAAGCCAACGGACGAGGAAATTGCAAATGAGGTGAAGGCCATGAGGAAACGTGAGAGAGAGGAAGCCTTACTGGTGAAGAAGCAGAAGGCAGCAGAAAGTCGTGACTATGACCGTGGGAGGATGGAGAAGCTTGAGGACTTGTGTGCGGCCCAAGACGAGAGGTTGAAGAAAGTAGAGGACATGCTCTACCAGTTACACGCCAAGCTTCAACACGTGACCAAGCCGAAGGAGAAGAAGAGGAGGACAACAGCCATGGAGAAGAGCACCAAGAGAAGGACGGTGGAGAGTAAAGAGGACATGGGTCTGTTGGAAGACCTAGGGACGGCGGCGGCCTCAGAGGGCCGCACAGAGTCGGGGGAGGCTCTTGAAGGCACAGGCATGGAGCCAGAGGAGGAGGTGGACCCAGAGTTGGTGACAGGTAAGAAGGTCGCCGAAGCAGCTACCGAGGCAGGGGAGGGGGCGGCCATGCACGATGACGCTTCAGAGGGGGCGACCACGGACACCGACACCGAGGACGTCAAGAATCCAGGTACCGAGGGCGGAGAGAGCGCCCCAACCCCCATTGCCCAGAATGTCGACGAAGACTTGCTTGACTTCAACTCTATGACACATGCACCCGAGGAGGAGAAGGTCCCCTCCGAAACAGCAAACGAGCACCAGGTTGTGGAGCCGATGGCACAGCTGTCCACTGACTCTGCTGCTCAAGATCAAGTATGAGATGGTTTAAGTTTCTTCTATAATTTAGTAGGATGTTTGAACTGTCTAAATGGGCAAGCATTGGTTTCAGCAGTATCTGAAGTCCATCATGTTTGAGTTAGCTATGTTACTAGCCTAGTGTCTACTCGGTAGGAACTCTGCCACTAAATCTGTAGACCACTTTTTAGAGGATATTAGTTGCGTTTTGGATGACAGTACATTGCGTTTCAAATGACAGGACTTTGTGTTCGTAATGACGTGACCTTGCGTTTTAATTGATATGACCTTGCGTTTAAAGTGGCATGAAGTTGCGTTTAAAGTTACATGGGGTTTGAGGGAGACAGTCTACACATGTGTGCCACATAGTAGTCTTTGTTAGTTCACTTAATGCCTTGTTTGTATTGTAGGGTGGATTTGCGAAAGGAGTGGCGGTTCAATTGTTGAGCAAACCTCGTGACGACCCCGAGTCCAAAGTTGTTGGAGCA
Source organism: Ceratodon purpureus (assembly GCA_014871385.1). Taxonomy (NCBI): domain Eukaryota; kingdom Viridiplantae; phylum Streptophyta; class Bryopsida; order Pseudoditrichales; family Ditrichaceae; genus Ceratodon; species Ceratodon purpureus. The sequence goes on from CM026426.1 coordinate 104,046,393, forward strand.
GGAGTGTTGCATGGACTGCCTGGAGAGTCTATCCATTGCATGACCATAGAAGATGATGAGTTCTCCGTCCAGGTGCAGTCCAGCCTCAAAGACGACCACGAGCTTCAGTGTCCAGTGGAGGATAAAAACGTCCTCTCTATGAATCAGGCCATAGGCTGGTTCATTCGCTGGCCTGCGACGGACATGAGACTCCTGGACGCCCCAGTTGAAGAAGCACCGAGGGCAGTGGGAGGCGCTGTTGACGTCACTACGGCCGCTCATGACTCCAACGCCACCAACGCGGCATCACATGGAAGAGCAACAACACGAGCTGGTGCAAAGAAACTCAAGTCCCCAATGAAGGAACCGGCCAAGTCTCCTCCACAGAATCAGAAGCCGAAGGAGGATACAAGGAAGTTGCCTAAGAAAGTTGCATTTAACAACAAACCACATGTCAGTTCTCTCACTCCCTTTCTTATGCACAAGTAATGTTTGACGCGGTTTAACGTGTATGTCACCCTCGGATAACATGTGCGTTAAACTGCGTTAAACAGTGTTACTTTAGACAGTGTTCTCCTCTAGTGCAGTATGGGTTTTGATGCAAGCATAGGGGCAGTGTTTTCCAATACGCAGGAGCGCTTCATTCGTCTACGGTCTCGGGCATCCGAATCACGATTTGAGCAGAAAAGTAGATCCCATTTGAAGGCGTTGCTCCAGGCCATTTCTTTCCTCTACCCTGATGATGATGCAGTTGTGTATACAGGAAGAAGCTGGGGGTTCGGTGAAGTTGCCGGCACAGAAAGCGGCACTGCCGGTAAAATGCTTTAAACGGGTATGCGCTCAATGATCCTTTTCCATTACATGTGGTTGTTTGGCTGATATGTTGCAGTGACCTCACCGTTGCCTTGATTATGTTGGCCATGCAGATCAAGAAGAATTGAGCATGACTCTTGGGATGTACACTCGATTTGCTTTGTTGGAAGGCTCGACCGCATCTCCAGGAGGTGGATCCATTGATTTTGGTAGAAAGCTGTACGCATCTACGTTCAGGAGGTAGCCTTTAGGTTCTCGTGTATTTGATTTTGCACATCACTGTATCCGTATTGTTTTAAATGCAATCTAGTTTTTTTCATATTGTAGCACACTTCTTTGTGCGCACAGTGAAGTGCACATTCTTACACCCATGCTCCGTTTACTGCTGTTTATATGCATATTTCTAAATGTGATGTGCACGTTCTTAACGACGTTATAACGTGTTTCATTTTGTGTTACAAAGCGTTTAACTTTGTGTTACATAGCGTTGAATTCTGTGTTACACCGCGTTTCATTTGTGTGTTACAGAGCGTTGAATTGTATGTTACAGAGTATTTAATTGTGTTTTAATTGACGCTTCGTTTGCGTTTTGAATGACGTTCTCTTGCGTTACAGAACGTTATTGCTCACGTTTAATAGTGTTTGTATGTGTCACAATGATCATGAGCAATGCGTCTGGATAAACATTAAATCGCGTTTCAGTGAACATCCGAATTCCACTTTGATGTCACAAAGAGTTGACACTGTGAACGTCAACTTCCGTCTACATGCGTTCACTAAAACGCATTCAAATACGTGACACATGCGTTTCTCAGCGTCCAAACACGTTATACTGAATGTCCACACTACGTTTACGTAAACACACAAAAACCGTCAGCATAAACGGTTTCTGTAAACATAGGGAACCCGACACCGTAAACGCATCCGGGAATATTCTCCGATCCTTGATCATGACACGTGTCACCATCTCAACCGTTGAAATCAAGTGCAACGTCAACTGCTATGCAATATCTGACGTGGAATGGACAATGGAGGGAAATATCCACGTAAACTCCAACGTGGAATGAAAAACAGCGGGAAATGTTCACGTGGCAAAAAGTAACTCCCTCGATTTACTGACCCTAGGTAACTTCTCGCAATTCCGAGTAACGTGGTTTAACAGAGATGACGTGCGCACGTTAAAACGTTTTAACGTATTATGACGCGCCGCATCATAATCAAAAGACCTATGTGACAGGGCGCGTCACTTTGGATTAGTCAAAAAATTCATGTTAAACCGCGTTAAAAACCGCGTTAAACGGTGTTATCTTTGACGCATCTCTGGCTTAGTGCTCTATCTGATACCCAAACCTGCCATCTACTTCGTTCCAGTGCTTGACATGCTTAACTTTTACTAGCCCTTCTAATTAATAAAATTGCGCTGGTTTTCAGTATTGCAAATCATGGTTGTCATAATGGACCGACCGTCCGTTAGTCCGTTAGTCCGTCATGGTGACAAGACAGACCCCCGTGTCCGTCACATAAGGGCGTTGACCAGTTGACTCACGGTAAGGATAAAACGAATTTACCTAGCGCTGAATTAGTGCGGGCGCGAGCGCGATTACGGGCGCGAGCGGGTGGGCGCGAGCAGGACGACGGGCGCGAGCGTCCGCGCGAACGCGATGTCACGGGCGCGCGCTGGAGTGCGCGAGAGCGAGGGCGCGTGCGTCGTTCCGACCGCGCGCGTGCGCGTGCGAACGGGCGCGAGCGTCGCTGCGGGCGCGATCCAGTTGACGGTCGCGAGCACACTTATCGGGCGCGGTCATGTGGGCGCGAGCCTGGATCGGGCGCGTGCATTCGGGCGAGTGCGCTGCATCGGGCGCCGGCGGTCGGGCGCGAGCGCTGCAGGTTAGTAGGGAAAGAGCGACATCGGGCAAAATCATAAATGACAAGAGAGGGCATGTATTTCAGAAGAGGGCAATTGGGAAGTGCAATGTTTATTGAAAAGTTTTGCAAAATTGTGGCAGTAAACCACTTACAAAAAATGTCCCCTCTTATGGAGAACTGAGAATATCACATTGTTGTCACTACTTGCCTACTTCTAAATATGTTTGCGATAACAACACTCTGGGATTTGGAAATTGTAGGGAGGGGCTGTTAGAGTAGCGTGGACCAAACGCAAGGTGGAGCGGCTCTTGGGATCGGGATTTGTGAGCTCCTTCAACGCCACCGCAAATCTAGCCTTCCCCGCTATATCCTTGAAAAGGTCGAAGTCGTCCTCGTCCTTCCAAATCATATTTGCTACCACTCCAACCGAGTACGCATCGGCAGCCTGTGTATATAGATGTCTCCTCCTTACAGTTTCATATGAGGTCTCCGAATTTGGCTTACCATAAGTGTACCACAACTCCGGAGCCACAAAACTACCACGTTCCTTGAAGGCTTCCGTACGCGCCTCATCACTTGGGTAACCGTACCTTGAAGGAGTTGTCTCACACACCCGACTTGCAAGGCCCCAGTCGCATACTCCAATGTAAACCTCGCTCACTTTATCCTCTGGGAAGTGAAGCAAGACGTTTCCCGGGGAGATGTCATTATGCTGCAAATACCCCTTATGGACCCGGTCCATAATATAGATGAGTGCCCAAGCTAGCTTGGCCCTATGGGTGCGGAAGGCCTTAACACGGTCACGTGTTTCCATGGGCATATCGGTTTGCTTGTGGATGTTACGGTTCTGAGTACCCTCACCAATATTTGAATTGAACTTGTGCAGAAAATTCTGCAGGCAATCCCCATTCCACCAAAGCGTGTAGGCTTCCATCGTCCAGTCATTGACCGCAAAAAACTTAATAACGCGGGGATGGTCAATCCTGCAAACCATGGCTTCTATTGATGTCTCGTGCCGCTTCTGGGTCTCGTCAGGAGCCTTGGACGTCTTCCCCGCAAAGACACAAGTCTCAGGTATGGTTTGCATGCCAACAATACGTAATTTTCAGACTTTACCATAACCGCCTTCCTTTGTGCCTGACAGCGGAACCAACTTGACCCCTCTTGGAACTCCAACCACTGCTCCCCACAAGTACTTCTCCATTGCGCTTTTCAGTCCAGCTTCAAGCCATGGCCTCGCCCTCGTCTTATTATTCGAGAATCTCGCGCACGAATCCTGGACATATTTGAGCTTCTCTATCTCCTCCTTCTGCGCCCGCGAGTAGCCCTCCTTGGGCTTCTTGTTGACACACTCAAAGACATGCACAATGTTCGTAGTGTTTGTTGTTATTTGTTGCTCCATCCACTTAGGGAAATGAAAGTAATGAATACAATCATTATATCTCTCGGAATTGTCCAGCTTCTTCCACAAATACTCTTCCAAATGGGTCTTCAAGTTCTTAATTCCGGTCTCCCCCTTCTCAACGTATGTACGGGTAATCATCTACCGTTTCCGACATCCGTACCACTCCAATGCTAGCTCTCTAACGAATTCCTGGTACCGAGGAGGTGGGTAGTCCGGGTCCCTCTCACTCGCCGACTTCCGGTTCTTCTTTCCCGATGAGCTTGATGACGGGTTTGAGCCTGTAACGGTCGGTGCTGTGACGGTTGCCATCACATCCTCTACAGGAGCATCAAGATCTACGTAGGCAGGGCGTTTCCCGGATCCACGAGAGACCGACATAGTTGGAATAATGAACTGGATACACAATAAAAAAAAACAAAAGATCCCCCCCACCCAATCTGGTTGCTCCCACTTCCTGCAGTTCCAAGCAGAGCACGTGGAGTCACGGGCTAGGACAAGGAGCCACCTGGAAGAGGAGACTTTGAAAAGTAGAAAATAAGGGTTAAGGGGCGCCTTTTATGCTCCCCTCGGCTCTTCGCGCCCGTAAGCGCGTACACGCGCGCGCACAGGGCCTCCACACGCGCCCGTCCGCATGCGCGCGTCTGCACGCGCCCGTCCACCGCGTTCGCACGGGGGACTGCCCGCGCCCGTGCGCGCGTGTGCGCGCCCGTGCCCACGTGCGCGCCCGACACCGCAGGCGCCCGTGCCCGCGTGCTCGCGCCCGTACCCCTGCGCGCGCCGGTTATCTGTACGCGCGAGCACGCTGTACGCGCCCGTGACCGTGCACGCGCCTGTCCCCGCGCACGCGCCCGACTCCGTGCACTCGCCCGCCTTCCTGTACGCGCCCGTCCCAGTGCACGCGCCCGGATATGCAGCGTTACATACACTGTGCAGGTTCGGTTACGGTATACTCGTATATTGAACTGAAAACCAAAAAAATTCACTGCAAATTTACTCAATGGAGATATATTAACCGCATTTAGCGCACAAAAAATAATACAGAGCACAACCATACAATTCCTTCGAGTGTGAGATAATGAACTAGGTTGACTCTAAGTAACAGTATAAGTCTACGTAATAAGAAGGTGCTACCAAAAAAAAAAAAAAAACATTAAGAATAACATAGTATTTTTTTTGGTTTTTAGGCGGTAGATTGTATGTTTAGATTTACTGCTACTTCATGCGCTAAAAAGGTGACCACAGTCTAGACTCTCCTTGCTTTGCGGGGCTTCTTCTTGCGTGAAGATTGTCTTTTCCGAGCCACAGTGGGCCCCAATTCGTGCCGGATTATCACATCTTTGTCATCTGGCGCCTCATCGCAATCCGGGTCCTCCTCCTCTGAGTGCTCGTTGTCACCTTCATCCTCAGGAGCTCCGACCACTGGAGCTTGTACCTCTCCTTCCACCTCCGATGTAAGATTGCGCACTTGCACGGAAACTTCACCCGTATTGCCATCTCTGGCACTTACTAGGCGCTTCATAGGCCTCTCCTTTCCGGAATTACCGATGGCTGTGATGCCATCCTCACTGATTATGCGTGTGCGAACAACCCCAGTTCCAGAAGAAGGCCCCCCTTCAGTGTACCCTGTATACAATGGAAGGGGATCAGGTCCAGTTCTTTTGCTTGACTTTCGTGTTCCTCCGCGGGGTTCTTGTGATGGTGGTTTCCTAACAACCTTGGCTGTGGACTTCTTCGCACCACGTTGGGCCACATTCTCTACGGCTTCGTCTATAGCAAGCGCCACGGGGACTAGCTTGGCGGTGGAGGCACCACGCCGACTACCACCAGCTCGATTGAGTGGAGGCCTCGCCGCTGCTGATGATCTAAGGAGTCGAGCTATTTTTGCGCCCATTGAACTTGTGGGCCTCCGAGCCAGGCCTCCATCCACGATTGTATCTGGTTCGATACCCCGCGTACCAGTGGGTTGCGATGGAGGCACAGTCTGTGCGGGGATTGCGTGCACGGTCCTTCTCTCGTGAGCAGGAGGAATCTCTTGAAGCAAGCTTGAGTCGCCTTGTGCCGGAACAGTTCCCCAGTTGCCCTCCCCACTAACGAGGCCGGTCCAATGAGGTCCATCTACAGCCCGTCCATGACTTCCATCACCCCCTTCGTCAGTGTCCTCATCATCATCGCCAGCATGGATATCGTTGCCAAGATGGTCCTCGCTGGATGAATCATCTGCAACCCCGTCATTGTTCTCAGGATTGATTTGGACTGGAATAGCATCTCTTTCGTCACGAGCGCCTCTTCCTTCTGCATTAGCCGCTTCATCAAATACCGGGAGTGTGGGTAATTCGTCTCCATAGATGTTCATGTCCGGGTTTCCCTGGTTATATTCTGGTTCATTGTTGAAGTCGTACGCATCACCGTTATCATCGTGGTTGTTGCGGTCACGCGGATTGTTGCGGTTAGCGTCACCGCGTCCGTTGCCATTACCGTCGTTTTGCCCATTCGTGTTAACGTCGACGTTATCATGTCCCCAGACATCATCATCCCCACTGCCTGCGTGGTCAACTGGTATGTAATGATCGTCGTCATCTCCTTCTTCTTCGCTTGGATCTCTCTCCGGATCTGACTCCTCTGACCATGCATTGTTCTCGTACCATCTGAGGGGGTTGGGCTTTGGGCGTTCGCGGAGGAGTCTGCTATTCGTATAAATATACACCAAAGCCTCAGACTTCTCCAACCCCAGGCGGTTGCGTACCTTGTTGTGGACAAACGAATACATGCTCCAATTCCGTTCACACGATGAGGCGGAGCAGACCTGAGATAAAATGCGCTTCGCAATGACTGCCAATGGTCCCCCTCCAATCCTCTACCACCATTGATGGGGTTCCAGATTCAAACCTCTGATATCGATGGTCACTTCGGGGCTGTAAGGGCCACGTCCCTCGTTGAACTCGATCATCTCTTTCATAAGATCGCCAAATGGAATTCCCATTTGGCCACCCACCTGACGAAACACCCGATTGAGAGCCGCCTTCGCTTCTCCTATGACTTGTAAGCCCTTATGCGTTCTAACCCAAGGGTTCAAGAGCGCCGCGGCATAATGAAGATCGGTATGCATCATGTCCCATCTACAGTCGAACCGCAGCTCCATCCTTGTTGCCATGACAGGTGGGAAAAAGCAAGGGGATCCTTGGAGATTGTACGCGTGATCCTTTAGGTTGCTCATTGTAATCCATGCCTTGCCCATTGCCGGCTGGCTTCCATCGAAGGTCCTGAGAGCTACTAGGGCTGGTTTCACTAGGTGCGTGAAGTTGTCACACTGATGCCAGAACCCATCATCACGAATTGTTTGACGCACTACGCTTGCGCGTGCATGATTACGCACCCCCTCGGTTTGGTTGAATAAACCGTCGACATACTCGAACCACTCCGCTGCCATGACCACTTGCTCCAAAGCAAATTTAACCTCCATAAGGCGCGCTATCATGAGATAGTTACAAGCGAATCTGGTTTCAGCGGGAACCACCAAGGACAACTTCGGTTCAAATTTGCGGAAAAGGGCCATGGGAACATGATGTCTCCGAATGTAATGAAACACATGTTTAGCCTTGGCGACCAAATCCTTCACAAAGACTTCCTTGCCCCAGTCCTCCATAAGAAGATCTAGAATATGGGCACAACAGCCCTGCTTGTACATGTGGGGAAACTCCTCTAGGATATTATCCATGGCGCCAAGCATGTTGGCTGCATTGTCCGTGCAAATCTGGACAACATTCTGAGGGACAATTTCTCGAATATATTTCTTCATCTCCCCGGCAATATATCCCATTGACTTCTTCTCGCCAGTCGTATCAACAGACCCAAGAAATACATCGCCTGCCGGACATACTAGCATGACATTCATCAACGGTCGGCGATTCACATTATCCCAACCATCGGAGCATATGGTAGCCCCGTATAACTCGGTCGAGGTTTTCGTACGTTCATCAATCTTTGCCTTGATTAACTTCCTTTTTTCCTTGATGTGCGTTGTTCGCATCGCGTCATAGGAAGGAGGACCGTAGTTAAATCCGGCAGCCGCGGTTGTGCTCACCGCCTTAATAAATGCTGGGTGCTTGGCCACGTTGAATGCGACGTTGGCTTCGTAAAAGAAGGATGACCACAACATGTCCAGCTCCTTCCGCTTGGCGATCTGGAGTGCTTCACTCATGTCCTGTTGCCGCAAGCTCCTAGTGGTATTCGAAACGGCCCTACTAGGTGCAACACTGGAGACATTTCGGTCCTCTTCGGTATCATTATACGAGGGTTCGGATCCACCGTACAGAGTGCCGTGTGTGGAAGCACTGGATGTTCCACGTTGAACTGACGCGGTGAACGTTGGCCTGATACCATCCACCTCCTCCTGTGTCAAAGGGCCGGGAATCTTTCCAGCGCAAAACTGAAACTTCCTCTTCACTATGGTAGGTGCCTTTTGGCAAACCCTCGAGAGATTGGACTGGTCCCAACCATAATGCTGAAAGCACCTATGCCTCACGTACGAAAACTTGGTCCTGCAATACACACATTGGGCTACCTTATGTGACAGTGACCCTTCCTGGAGCTTGACCGAAAACCATGGTGCCCACTCTCTCGTACCGAGTCTTGGAATGGCTCTAGCCGGAGCAACCACTTCAACCGGTTCAACCGCTTCATCCGGATCCATAGTGAATGATTAGGGAAGTATCGGGACTAATAGGACCAGTAGTACCAAAAGATTATTATCTGAATAACTTAGTGTGTCTGAAAAGTGCTTGACACATTGATTTATGGAGAGAAGAATTTTTACATTCCCCCCACCCAAACCAAGTGTCTCTCCAAGCTAACAGTTTCAAGCAAGGAGCCCTCAAGGAGACCCAGGACATGAAGCACGCAAGGAGGTAAGGTGGATGTCAAATCAAGGGGCAGTTTATATACTGCCGCCCTCGACCGGGCGAGTACTGTCCGGACGGGCGCGACCGAACGGGCGCGCGCGCACCAGAAGATCGGGCGCGCTCCGACGCGAACGGGCAGGCGTAGGTGGGTGCGCGCGATTGCAGGCCGCGTGGCGGATAGCGCGCGCGGTGGAAGACGGGCGGGGGCGGGCGCATGCGGGCGCGAGCGCTGGATCGCGAAGCGGGCGGGCGCGAGCGCTGGATCGCGAAGCGGGCGGGCGCATGCGGGCGCGAGCGCTGGATCGCGAAGCGGGCGGGCGAGAACGGAGAGCGGCGGGCGAATGCAGGCGCGGGCGCGCACGGGCGGTCGGGTGCGGGCGCGATCAAACGGCCGAGATCGATTTGGCCACCTCAATTCAACGAGAAGAAGTAACAACGAGAGGGAAAAATGAATAAAATTTAAATAAATCAAAGTGTGTAAACTACATACACGTGCACATCTACATAAAAAGGAATCCTATTTAAGTGAAAAGATTGAGAAACATGAGAGTGCGGGAGGACTACCCACCCCATTCACACATGTCTAAGAACTGGAGCAAGCTATCATCTCGCCCTTTCATGTTTCTGCCCACCCATTGGAAGGTAAGTCGTTTTAAGCTAACCTCAGGGAGTGTTAACTTAAAATATGGGATAAATTTTACTAGTTACTGCATTAATCCAGTTGAAACCTCGAGCGCATGCGCAGGCGGCGTGGGGCGCGAGCAGGCGCGCGCGAACGGGTGGGCGCGAGCAGGGCGAGCGCAGGTCGGGGAGGTCGCGCGCGCGCGGACGGGTGGGCGCAGGCAGGGCGAGCGCACGTCGGGGAGGTCGCGCGCGCGCGTCGAACAAGCAGGCGCGCGCGCGTACTTGCGGGCGCGGTCGCGAGTGTGCGCGCGCGCGCGTGGGCAGGTTCAGTGGGTCGACTGCGGACGCCACCGCACGGGCGCCTGTAGGCGCGTTCGGACGCGCGCGATCCAACAGGGCGCGCGCAATGAAGTTTAAAAGTCGTAAGATCAAAAAAAAAAAAAAAAATAAAGCTTAAGGGAGAGAATGGACTACACTAAAATACCATACATTAGTATGGGAGATTGGAGTACCCAAAAGAAAAAAAAAGAAAAAAAAAGTAAACGAATAGGCATTCAAATTTATAAAATGAAGAAAAAAATAAAAATAAAAAATTAAATAGCATAGGAGTATTGAATAAAAATAAGGCGAGAGGATGGGGGAGAGGTGGAATTATAAAAATGAACAAACGAAATGAGAGAAGGAATTAAATAGAAGCGTAGTGTTCAACGAAGGGGGAAAACAAAAAAAAAAGAATAAAAGAGCGTAGGAGTATTGAATAAAAATAAGGCGGGAGGATAGACTAGAGGTGGAATTATAAAAATGAACAAACAAAATGAGAGAAGGAATTAAATAGAAGCGTGGTGTTCAACGAAGGAGGAAAAAAAAAAAAAAAGAATTAAAGAGCGTAGGAGTATTGAATAAAAAAAAGGCGGGAGGATAGACTAGAGGTGGAATTATAAAAATGAACAAACAAAATGAGAGAAGGAATTAAATAGAAGCGTGGTGTTCAACGAAGGGGGAAAAAAAAAAAAAAAAGAATTAAAGAGCGTAGGAGTATTGAATAAAAATAAGGCAGGAGGATAGACTAGAGGTGGAATTATAAAAATGAACAAACAAAATGAGAGAAGGAATTAAATAGAAGCGTGGTGTTCAACGAAGGGGGAAAAAAAAAAAAAAAAGAATTAAAGAGCGTAGGAGTATTGAATAAAAATAAGGTGGGAGGATAGACTAGAGGTGGAATTATAAAAATGAACAAACAAAATGAGAGAAGGAATTAAATAGAAGCGTGGTGTTCAACGAAGGGAAAAAAAAAATATAAAACAAATTACAGAGCGTAGAAGTATTGAATAAAAATAAAGCGGGAAGATGGGGGAGAGGTGGAATTATAAAATTGAACAAACGAAATGAGAGAAGGAATTAAATAAAAGCGTAGTGTTCAACGAAGGGGGAAAAAAAAAAAACAGTGGGAAAAACAAAAACAGTGGGAAAAAAAAAAATAGTGGATATATATCAGCTGAACTCAGGCGCTTGGAGGATCTTCATGTGACTCTGGGTCGACATGAAGATTTGCTACCTTTAGTATATTATAAAAATGAACAGACAAAATGAGATTAGGAGTTAAATAAAAACGTAGCGTTCAAAGAAGGGGAAAAAAAACAATTAAAAATTTAGAGAGCGTGGGATTATTAAATATAAACAAGGGGATAGGATGGGAGAGTGGTGGAATCATAAAATTTATTTGAGTGATGTTGTTGGAGTGCTCGGGCGCGTGCAAACCGGGCGCCCGCATTGATGGGCGCGAGCGCGTACGGGCGCGTGCAAATGGAACGAGGGAGTTCGGGGGGAGAAATTAGTTCCATGATATGGTTGCAGTGCGCGCGCGCGAGTATTGACGGGCGCGCGCAATCGGGCGCGCGCGAAATTGGACGCGAACGGAATGCGGGGGACATTGTGGGGGAGGAAGAGTATCAGAATCACGCGACCGTGCACGCGCGGTTGGTTTGACGGGCGCGATCAGGACCCGCGCGCGCGTACGGGCGCGTGCAAATGGAAAAGAGAGTTTGGGGAGAAAAATTAGTCCCCCACCCAGGTTGCAGTGCTCGCGCGCGTGCAATGTCTGGCGCGCGCGAAATCGGGCGGGCGCATGCGGAATCGGGCGCGAGCGAAACGACGGAGACACCGTCGGGTGTTCCACATTTCAGTATCCGTTCGCGCGCTGTTGGTGCGACGGGCGCGAGCAGTTCGTGCGCGCGCGCACGTGCGGGCGTAATCCTGGTTTTATTCTCGCTGGGGCAGGTTTGCGCGCGCGCGAGTACGCACACTACGGGCGCGCGCAAACGCGCGCGACCATGCGGGCGGGATCAGAGTTCAAATCCACGTAATATAAAATTCAGTCCATAAGTTAAATACACTTACAATAACTTAAGTTCTCTTAGCGTGACTTAAATCCACTGACCATATTAAACATTTTGGTGTGCAACAGAGATATTTATACACTTATCATACGATGGAAGGAGATGAGACAACGGGCGGAATGAATAACATGATTGGCAATCAAAAAAAGGGAGGCCAATGTATTATGAAGGGAGCATAAAAGCGTCTTGAGAATCACGACAATGATTTACAAAAGCAAATTATCATCCATTGTTTGAGTTTAACAAACATTAAACATGTGAATGTAATCCCAAACCTATCCATACCCCTATGCCATCTACATGTATTTATATTCCGATATCTTTTTACAGAATGTGGACTTCACTCATGGATCTCCACGACGTCACGTGCCCGGTGCGGAGGAACTCGATCCACCCTCATCGTGTCGAGCACGAGAGGTACCTGCTGCACTACTTTCTGCCCCATCGTTGGCGATGAGTTTCCGCTTGGCAGAACGGGTTCTCTTCGCTATGCCATCTCCTCCAAGCATTGCTTCCATGAAGTTGTTGTTGCGCATCCGACGGAGCACTGTTACGACATCCGGAGCCACTTCCGCACATAGGAAATCCACGGCTTGATTCTTGAACAATATATCCCATTCAAATTCCGCGGTTTGTACTTCCTCAGCGATCCGCAAATCCTCTGCAGTCATGTCGTGCAACTCCTTGATCTGATCCGCAACCAACTCCCCTTTGGAATTCCACTTAAATCCAAGAGGATGGCGGCCGTACTGGAATGTACAAGTTTGAATATCCCAATACCCATGTAGCACTTGGTAGAAGAAATTCCTCCTTCCCTCGAGTTCCTCCTCCGTCCCGCCCTTAATGAGTTCGTGGCAGATCCGTACAATCTCCGCAGGTTTCTGGTCCCACCTCCACTGATCGCTCATTTGTTTAACATAGGACTGGTGCATTCCCATAAGCCAATTCCAAATCAAGTCTTCACCCCACTTGTCCGGAAAGTCAGGAGTATTTTCCTTATTTAGCTCCCAATGCGGTGGCATCCAATTCACTAGGCCGAATTGCTCATAAAAACGCTTGTGTAAAGGGGCCTTACATACTGCACACTTCCGACGTATCAAGGCATGGGAAATCAAGCATTGTGGATGATACATGCATTGACAGGATCCCAATTGCCAGCCCCCCTCTGGCCCAAATAGATTGCAACAAACTGGACACTCGGTTCCATCCAACACATACTTCGCTGGATTGGGCCAGAGCAAGCTTGGCTTTGTATTTTTAGGGATCTTCTCATTGGATATGGCGGTCTTGTACTCCCACTCCAACTGCGTCCAATCTATTGCTTTACCAATCATCGGTAGGCTGTTAGGGAACATTTCATCTGGATCTGCCCACGAGGTAAGTCCGAAATCTCTCTTAGAGTTAAGCTAGAGGTAACCGCGGTCAATCCTCTCAAACTCATCGCGCATCTGTCTGAAACGGTCAACGTTCATGATGCATGCAATCTTCCATTGGTAGTACTGTCTGCTCATCTCGATCAGATACTTTCTGAGCATCCCGTTGGTAGCTTGCAATTCGGAGACAGTGGGTACCGATGGCTGTTGAAATCCCAAAGAGTCCTCCGTCTCTTGAGAATCTACGAACATGATTTGCCGCTGGGGGGGGTGCATCACTTGACTTGATGACGCAAATGGAATGATTGGCTTACGGGGAACTCGGACCGGGGTATCTTCCAGGAGACCGTGCGTGGCCGATTCAATGATGGCATTCACGTCTTCCTCGTTCATTCCAGGGCTACCAGGGATTGGAGCTTGGCTTGCCTCGGGTACGTAAGTCGGAGTCTTCGCAGATCTAAGTTGCGAAATCTCTTCATTCTGCTTCCGTATAATCTCATTCATCCTATCAGCTTCTTCGTACAAGTTCTGGATAGTCTTCTCCATCTCAGAAATTATTGCATTTTTTCCTTCCAGCTCCTTCTGCAATGCATCGCCTTGCAGGCCCTGGGCATCAGCGGCGGCTATTGTAGCCTCCAACTCATCTGCAAACCCAGTGTCATCATCTTCCATTACATTGCTCGGGCCCGCAATCTGTGGATTCAGTACATGAGGAGCTACATCAACATTGCTCGGGCCCGCAATCTGTGGAACTAATATAGGAGGAGCAACATCAACATTGCTCGGGCCCCCGACGATTGCTGGAGGAGCCTGATGAGGAATACCCGGTCCAGTAGGATTTGCAGGCAGGGCACGATTCCTCGTCGACAAACACGCAGCTAGCACAGGATCCTTCTTTTTTAACCGTGTGATTCTAGCACTAGTCACTGCTCTTGTCTGTGACTGAGGGGGACGGTCTACGTACCATCAGAATCATTATCCTCCCCTGAGTCACTCCATTCAACAGGCGCTTGATCCTCAGGATCATCCAAGTATGCCTAGTCCACACCTGGAAATCTTAGGACCCCTGTAGGTATCGCCATCTCATGTGGACGCCGTTGGACGCTAGGAGTCAACCGTATGGTCCTCCAATCCACCTGCCTATGAAGCACTACCTCGGCATATACCATTCTACAAATAAAGAGCGGAACCTCATTCCTCTCGTTCATCGCCTGGTTGTATAGGACCTGCCACACCTCCAAACACTGCCTCCCGAACTGACGGTTCTTGCAATATTTCATGTTCGCCTTGTTTGATTGACGATTGTTATTATGACGGTGCAACGGGAATAACTTCCCAATGTGGCACCATTCAATGAATTGTTCACACGTTGCTAGAGTCCACGGTTGCGATGCAGCTTCCCACCCTCTGAATGCCAGCTTTGCTGGATTCAATAAGACGTGGACCCTCTTATGTTGGAGGTTTCCATGCCTGGCCCGTCCCGCATCCTTTTGCTTTTTTCTCTGCTCTGCCGCCGTGAGCTGATTTGGTTCTTGCCGTTCCATGTCTGCTCGAGGTAGATCGTTCTTTGAAGTCTTCCGAAAGTGCAAAATTAAAAGCCTATGACTACCCCAGAACCTCAATCACATTTACAAATTATAAACATTTACAAAATTCTCAAATGTAATACACAGACACCATAGAGTTCTGGAGAACAAAAACAAGGACACGTGTCAGAGTGCTGGGACCCACCTGAGTACCACGCAATCAGCTACCCGGGGGCTGTTGAAGGCAAGGTGCTCAAAGGGGGGGGAGTGCAAAATGAGGTGGAAAATCGCCCTTTTATAGTCACGGGCGCCAGGGAACGGGCGCGAACAACCTGCTACGGGCGCGAGCGGAAACCCGACGGGCGCGCGCGGGCACCGACGGCGGGGTTTCGGCCGTGTATCCGTCCGCGCCCGCGCGGATATCAACGGGCGCGAGCGGTTCAGTGGCGGGTATATGACGGGCGCGAGCGGGTACCGACCCGGTCTTCGTCGGGCGCGCGCGGGCGTCGTCCGGGTACCGAAGGGGCGCGCGCGCGGACGTCGACGCGGGCGCGCGGATATTATTCGGGCGCGATCCGAATTGCACGGGCGCGGCCGTCGGGCGCCAACGCTGAATGGACGGGCGCGAGCACTGGACCAGGACGGGCGCCACCACAAACTAGATCACTGTTAAAAATCGGAGTAACCAAAGAGAACTTGCAAATTCAGAGTTAAAAAAAAATACTTTATTTATTTTGAAAATGTATCACTTCATTGTAATGTCGATTACAGTGCCATGCACTCTAGGTACTGGTCTTCTAGGTCTTTCAAGTGCGTCTCGAAATGGTTCGTTTGAGCACTAGAGACAATATTTGGGACACAAAGTATTGCCATCTCCTTCTTCAGTTCTTTGATGAGATCGCCATTCTCACAGTCAAGTTCTTCGACAGTCGCTTGGGTTGCCAACTACTCTTCAGTGGTTGGAGGCAGAGGGCGTCCATTCTCAGCGTAGGCCACCAATTTGTCACGGCGAGAGATCCAATCCTCGAAGAACTCAATCAGTTGACGGAGTCGCTCCAGCTTTGACCAAATAACTGTGTTTGTTCGCTGTGCAGTGCCCGGTGGAGTGGCACCATTCGTTAAACTCATAATGGACTTGATTTGTTGGCAATTGCAGGCGTTGGAATTCATGTTGGACGGTACAGCGAATGTTGAGAAACCCACCGTAGCACTAAGCAATCAGCTACCCTTGGGCTATTGAAGGCAAAATGCACAAAGTGAGGGGGTGCGAAATCAGTGGAGGAGGGTGGCAATTTATACTCACGGGGCCGACAGTGTGGGCGCGAGCAGGTTGGGCGCGCGCAGGCTGCTACGGGCGCGAGCACGTTATTCCTAAGATACGGGCGCGAGCGACCGTGATCGGGCGAGGGTAATCGGGCGCGATCACTGTGCGCGCGCGAGACAGACGACGGGCGCGATCACAGCGAGCGCGCGACGGGCGCGGGCGACCCTGATCGAGCGAGGGTAATCGGGCGCGATCACCGCGCGCGCGCGCGACTGACGACGGGCGCGAACAACCACATATGACCGGCGCGAACATGCGCAAAGACGCGCGCGGACACGACGACGGGCGCCACCCATGGTAAACAGTAGTAAACTGTGAGGACAGTAATTTTGCTCTCGGTCGGGAGCCCGTCCGATAAGCGTCCGTCCGATAACCGTCCGTCACGTTCGTCACGTGACTACATGACAATTTTTTGGCCCGTCCGTCCATTATGACAACTCTGTTGCAAATGGTGGCCGCAAGCAGGGTTTTCTATCCCGTCTGGTCGTGACTATCCCGTCGCGACGTCGGAATGGGTCGCGACGAGGGTCCTCCGACGTCATAATAGGTTTTGTAATGTAAAAATGAAAAAGTATATATGAAAAGGTTGCATTAAGGAGTTGGGCCGTCACAATAAAGACCGAATGGGACGTCCGGTCGTGACTCTAAACCGTCGTGACGTCCCGACATTATGACGCAAGACGGCCAAGTCACGACCGAATAGAAAATCCTCGCCGCAAGAGAAGTCTAGAATACTGTTATTGGCGAAGGGATGGTTTAAGGACAGTCATCATTCTTGTGACTGAAGTGGGAGTCGCCAACATCTTTGCAAGATTGTGAATGATGCATTCTACTTACCATAAAAAGTTCAAATGATGTGAAGTTTGAAAAGTGCTGTAAAGCAAACAATGCACTGGAAATGTTGAGATGAATAATGGGTAATGAATATTGGGTGATACGATGCGCCGTCTTCTGAAAATAACATAATACAAGCATGCCAAACTCATAAAAGGTAGAAACCAGGCCCTAAAGCAACAACGTCATCTGAAAGCTTCAGATGGCCTCCGCCTGACGCCAAGGTTTTTGTGTTCTCCAATAATTTCCGTGGACCATCCAGAAAATAGACAAGACCATGCACAAGATGTAACAAAGTGCTTACATGTATAACGATGTTGCCATCTCCAATCCAGCATAGATAGTCCGAAGATGAGAACTCTTATCCGCTTCACCTCTCGCATAAAAGCGGCAACAGCCTGAGCACCCTCAAATTGCCGCCTAAACATTTCAACCCACGGGACTGTGACACCATGTAACCTTGACAATGTTATAGTGCAAGACTCTAATGTAACACTGTCGTGTACACTCAGCCCAAAAGTCGAACTGTTTCTTACATATATCTTACGTCTGGGTTTTGCAGTGTCATGAGCGTATTAGCCATTCACATATCCGACGCATCCAAAACAATAGTCGAAACACCACTCGAAGAGAGCGTTCATGGGATTTACAGAGTCATACAGAAAGAAAAGACATATCTAAATCGACGTCACAGCCCTACACCCCGTGGGTTCTCATCCCGCATTTAGAAATTGAATATAGGTTGGTCCACTCCATACAAAGCACTCTCTCGTTGAAAGTATACCGTCGCGGCTTTTACTCTTCTCCCCCACGGAATGCGAGTTGTCCTCCTTCCATCAACAGTGTACAGTCCTCTCCATAATGTGGATCCGCGTTCGTCAGGGGGCAGAAGGGAGGCGGTAGGCGTTTGTCCCGGAGGGTGGGGCTCAACTCCTTAGACAGCAACACCAAAATCTCGATGTTCATCTCCTTCGCAGAGGTTGGCTTAAGCAATGCCTCGTACCCATCCACTGACGTCGATATCGTCGTCCGGTACTGGAAAAAAAAAAACAGTCCCGATTCACGGTCACATTAGCTGGTTTCCAATGTCACGCCGATTTGAAATATGTTCCAAGTAGGAGAGGATACTAACTAGATAAGATGGAAGGGCGTATTCACGGGTAGTAGTCCCTTACCTTAAGATACATAATGACATTCCGGATGGTGAAGTGCCCACACTCATAGTCCTCCGGTTGCCTGAACACTGGTACAGTGACGACCTTCTCAGCATGGTCCGGTTGCACACCTCGAAGGCACTGCCACGCATTTGATATCCATCTCACAAAATCCGCGTGCTCTCCATTCGGATGATGGCTACTGCCGGCAGTGGAATCCATATGAAAAACGGCTCCAGTCCGGAACACTAGGACGCACCAGTGTCCCTCGCAAACCCAAGGAAGAATTAAATCCCGAACCTCTGTGGCATCTACACCCGGCGGCGGCTGCAACCACGTCAAACCAAACCTCCGAACATCTGCAAGGCTGTGTATCGACCCTCGCCAGTGCCCACTAACCCTGGAACTGACTATATGTATTTCGTGACGTTGCCTACCCGGGTATGTAAGATATACTCGTGACATCACGAAGTCTACAATATCATTACCCAGGCGGGTCCTAAGCCTCTTCAACCCCCGGATGGCCTCGTGCGTGACCTCCAACTCCTTCTTACAGTGAGTGTAGAAAACAGTTTCTGGTTTTCTAACGGTACCTTCTCCTTGCCCCGGCAACTCAGCCAGTAGCTTCTCTAACTTTAAGTACTCGTACACTTCCTCATAAGCGCTTGTCCTCATCGCCTCCATTGCCGTTGCCCTTTATGCCAAGATCGCCGGGTGCATTCAACAAGCTCGTCTGTACCGTTGGAGACCTAACTGAAACCACCCAGTCCGCTAGAGTAGCTTCCTCTAATGGGACGCCCGTCACTCCACTTTCGTTGGCCCCGCGCTGTGTTTCTTGAAAATGAAGACAAAGTCCAGTACTCTCACCTACCTCTCCAATCTGCACCGAGGTGGTACATTGCACTATGCCAGTACCACCCGCAATGCTGCCCTCCGCGACCAAGGGCATCTGCTCCCACCTCTTGTTTGCTCTTCCTCCTTCTGAGACCCCCCTGTATGGTCCCGTCCCTTGCATCCGATCCACAGTCGTATGTGGCGCCCTCAGAGCGTCTCGATCTTCGTGGTCATTTCTCGAGACACTAATCCCGAATGGGATTGAACTCAGTGCACCAACGACCGCGTAACCCCCCACTAGTGGTGTCACCCTTCCTCCAATGCCGTGCTGGTCGGAACCGTCGCGCCGCTCAGCTCCCCCCTCTTTTACATCCCTGTCTTCATGCCGTTTGTCCCACTCAATGATGTCTTCATCCCTTGTCCCCTTTGCAAGCCTCTCCGCTGTGTCACGCATCGTCCTCCGTAGCGACACTACTTCTGCACTACCCGTCTTCGTCAGTGGACATGCAATCCACTCCAGATCCCCATCCTCCCTCTTCAACAGAGTTCTAACCCAGTGTTTGGCCTGCGACTCCCACGCAATGTATTTCGACGTCGTCCACGCCTCGTCAAAGTCATCAGGGCTAGCCGCAGCGTAGTCTTGCAATGCCTTCTTTTGAGTGACCTTCACCCAAGTCAGCATCCCATTGAAGAGGTAGTCACTGCGTCCCTGTCTGACAAGAGTGGCCTCTACCTGTAACCGGCGAAGGAGATCGGCTGGTTCGAACCTCCCTAGAAAAGCGCAGAAGTAAGGGCCGTGAGTGACAAGGACATTTAGAATCCTGGCCATCCTGAACTCGTCCATGCAAACATCGCGGATTAAGTCCGTCGTGATACCGTATACTGGACACGAGATAGGTCGGAACATCCCGTATTCTGTCGTATAAAACATCTTCATGGCAAAAAGCAATAGAACGGGCTCAGCAGCAGTCACTCGATCCCTAAGCAAGCGTCGTCGCACCTCCCGAGATTCTATTCCTGGCATTAGGGACAGAAACAAAAGTGTGTTAGTTTCAGCTTACTGACGTGCGTATGTGAGACTAGAATTGGAGAGTCGATGTCGAAGACGGAAAGTTGACCTTTGAAAGTGGAGAGAAAGTCAAATTAGCAATCAAGAATTGTATCCCATGCAAACATAGTGTCCTTGCATTTACACGCCATAGGTTTAAGTCATCGCGCTCACCGTCGTGACACCAAGGAGTCTCCGGTAGACTGCTGTAGACGTCATCACTGGCAGCGAAAACCTGCGAGAGCGGAGACCAATTTCAAACAATCTTCTCCCTTAACCGTGCACTCTTCTTTTGGAAAGTCACCCTTGCTCGATCGACTACGGTTTTCCTCTCATTCTCTTCCGCTTCCATCCGTTTTGACATCAAGGCCTCGTAAGCAGCTAAATCCCGGGTGTACTGGAAGAAGTTGCACAACCCTCCAACCTGTGAATATGGCTCCATCCTTGTCCGACAAGCAACAAGAGTCTCAATTGCCGCGGAGACCTCCTCATGCACGGCCTTCATATCCTCTGTCATGGCCTTCTCTCCCTACACATAGACGATGCAAAAGTCAAGGGGGGGGGGGAGGGGAGGTTGTGGGGGGTTGTGCGGTAGAATTAATAATCGTCTGTATAGAACACCTACTCCTTCAGGCCTACATCAAAGCCTTGTAGACATAAACCAGTGTCACAGTCCGGATTTCAATGTCACCAATGGGGTCGTCCTCTCTAAACAATGCACGGTCTCCAGTGGGGATTCGGGACTAACCTTTCTGACTGTCCACCACCACAGACAATCCCTGAGCTTAGCCTCAAACTCCGGCTTCCAGTAATGCTCCTCCCACCTCCTCCGAAAGTCTTCTTCATCGTGAGCCTCCCAAGTCCAAGGCAGGACCGCATCTGCGAACATATGTAGAGACCCTAAACCTGGTGTAAGCGGCCTCTGTGGAGGGGGCGAATATTCCACTGTTTTGATTTTTTCATCGAAGGCAGATTGAACTTCCTGTACGTACGTCTCCTCAAATGTCTCCATTTCCCTATGTCTAGCATCAAGGACGCCCTGGACCAAGTCGGTATAAAAGTACGGCATAGGGATCCCTTCACCTTCGGCCCACCACGTACCCATCCGTGAACCTCTGTCACTGTCTCTCTCCCACACTGTCACGGCAGCGATAACATCAGCAAAGCGACTGTTGTACACTCCGGGTTCAGTGGTGGTACTTTCGACTGGCACGGATGCTGAATCCATAGTCTCATGTCCATTCCCAATTCCGGATTTCTCCCCAACGACCTTGACCTCATCCTCAATAGCCATATGCATGTCATCCTCTACGGGATGTTCTAGTTCAGTCTGTCTCAGTGAGTTGATGACCGGTGTGTCCTCCTTTACTCCGTGTAGCAACATAGGAGCGGTGGCGTGATACTCCACTGCCAGTCCATCATCACTCACGAAGTTGGCGTCAATGTCACGACATTCATTGAACCCCTCCACCACCTGCTTGCCCATTTCGCGGAGGCGGTACTCCTCTCTCAAGGCCCGAGCAGCGCCCATACCTGCCGCAATCGGGAACTCCTCCTCCAATGTTTTTTTCTCTTTCTGATGCACCCGGATGAGGTCACCAGCCCACTCCCGGATTGTAACCTTCGACCGAGACTTCGTCTTCAGTACACTCGCTGAGCCATCCTTTGCTTCCACTGGACTTGCTCCCCGCAAATCGTGGTACGGGGACGGTTCAACCTGTGGCCGGAACTGGTTCTCTTCGGCGGATGGTGTCACGGGATCCCCGCACATAGGCAAGGGATCTTTCGTTGCTGGCTCCACGTCAGGTGGGAAAATCACATCACTAACATCCCCCCTGCCTTCTCGTTTTCGCTTGTTATCGTTTGTAGATATCCCAATCCCCCCTCGCTCTCCACGTGGGTCAGTCTGCGCTTCATCATCTATAGAGAGATTCGGGTGGTGGTCAGTAGAAGTCCCTCCCGGTGGCCCCCCCTGAAATGCCCCGTGAATGTTACAATTCACGCGAAGTCTCTGAACGGCAGCAATGCGTTGCTGAACGGTTCCCTTTGATGCGCCACCCCGCACTGGATCCTTTTCAACCATACCCGCATTGTTGGCTTTCACCGGATCCCTGGAAGGTGATTCCCTCGCTGCAGCATCCTCCGCTCTCTGCCCTCCCTGTGGACTCTTCCTATTTTTCCTAGGAGGTGCACGGCCACAGAAGATATCTGTAGAGGGTGTCACGAGTTGGAAGGTCCCACCGTCAGGAGCCTCCGTAGCCCTCGTTTTCACCTTCTTCTTAACTGGCGCAGCATTTCGACATGGAGCAAGGTCACTGTCACGTAGCAATTCTTCACTTCCTCCCGTACGGTGTCCTTCATTGTTGTCTCCAATGTGCTGCCCTTCCGAGAAACCCAACAACTGGTGCAGGGTCCGGCCCATGTCTTCGACAATCTTCCCTTGTCCCGGAAGGAAGTCCGGGTACGGAAATAGAAGGGCCCTAGATCCATCTGGGTAGAGCGCCCCGTCGCAACCTTCCTCGTACCTATGTTGATTCAGCATTAGCTTACCCGAGAAGTTGTCCTTCTCGCAGTGTATGCAGACGAAGTAACGCCGGTTCGCTGGAGGTGGCTTCAACTTCCCTTTGCAATGGGTTGCAAACTCCAGCATCAACTCATCTACCTTGCGCTGGCTAGGGTACCGCACGTCGTAATGGCGATGGTAGATGCTAACTGGCAATGTCACGGACTCGGACCCCATCTCTTCTCAAAGCAGAAGCCAAGAGAGTCAAATGTCACAGCTGATAGCGGAGCCCCGGACCCTGGATCAATGTCACAGAATACTGCAGTTGTTGTTAATCACTCTAAACACTAATCCTACGGCCGACAGCATTCCGCTTCGCAGGTGTCACCTCTACCTTCTAGAGAACTATAAGCATGCAAAGACCCTAAACCTAGGTTGTCCAAAAACTGAATTACTTAACCCTAAATGGAAATGCGCAAACTCCACCCCATGGAAAGTACTGTACATTGGATAGCCGACAGCAAGAACTAACGGATCAAACAAAATCTGTAATCAAACAGTACCTCGTGCGCTTCTCTGATGATATCACAGTGACCACCGTTGTCCTGTTTGCGGCCCTGACCAGCAGCGACAATCAGCAACCCCGTAGACGCAGAGCTTCCTTTCGCCCTGAACATTAGCACTCTCCAACATAGTGAACATGCAATGCCAGAAATTAGGGAAAACGTTAACCCTAATCGAGACATTCAATCAGCATTTCGGTTTAGGTTTACGAGACACACTTCCATCTGAAATCCTAAGTGCGTAGTAACTAGAACAGATAAGGTGTAGCATAACCCGGACGACCTCAACAAATTCAGGATAGCCTGAGAGGTAAGGAACAAGGTGCTGGTGGGCATGGACAAGTACCTAATGCTCACCTTGTACACTAACTTGGTAAGTGAATTGCAGGTCCGCTCTCCAAAACATCACAATATGCACCGACTTCTCCTTGCTCGACCAACAGTTCGTCCCCATTGCCATTGAGCACAGACCCCAAATGAACCCATGCACTCTTCTTCCCAATCGATGCAGCCGTCGACGTCCGCGGTACCTCCCCTAGACCGTCGCGGTTGCAACAACTGGTTGTTCGCAGCTCAATGCGACATCAACTTCGCAAGGTTTCAGTGCGCTCTAGGCTCTCCAAACAACACAACCAGAACTGGAAAAAGAAAACGACCCTAAACCCTAACCTGCTGCAAACACCGTCCATTCCTACTGAAAAACGCAGTGTCTCGGCACTGGTGTATGGGGGCTTCAGTGGCCATGGCCATGGCCGTGGCATTTGGGCCATGATGACCATGGCATGCCCAATGTCTCGGGAGGGGGTAGAACACATGCCCTCGGGACACACGTCAGTGTTCCGAGGGGCGGGCTTTAAAGCGCGGGGTAAATTACCCCGCCTACCGGCAGCGGGGTAAAACCGGGGCGGGGGCACGGGTCCAACGCCCGGTCCAGCGGGCGGACCGGCCACGTAAGCGCCCACTACGGGGGAAATAGCCATCTCCCACGTGTAGTGGTACATCCAAAGAGCATGATAAAATACGGTCTACCTATTATGGGTTCATGGTGGTTTTAGCAATATAATATAATCATTAAATCCGAATGATGCATATGAGTATTCTAGGAGTGTCTACTATATTACGAGAAGGATTATTTCTGTCTTGTTAAATTTAAAATCTTGTTTAAATGGAATTAAAAGATAAGATGTTAAGTTGCCTAATATAAGCATTTTTTATAAAGGTGATCTAATATGTGAATTATGCAATAGGATTATATAAGTTTTGGCTATTGCTGCTGCAGCAAAAACATGTCTGCATGCATGTTGTGTAGTCTTGCGAGGAATAATCAAACAAAACATTGTCATGTTCAGGTTTGCTTCAAACAATGGACTGATTATGAAACATAGGAAGGGGGAAGGGGAGGTGGGAAAAGTCTAGTAGGAATTGCAATAGATCCAAACATTTAATTTGTTTATAGATCTGGTCTATGTGAGGACATGCTCCATTTGGAAGGAGAAGTTTAACATTTGTTTAAGTAATATTATCTATGTCAAAGGAATTGATTCTCCTCATGATTTCTTCAACTAAATTGTTCACATAGTCTTCTTTTGCAAACATTTCATGTTCCATTTTTGGAACACATTCCAATAGGTTGCCTTAACTAAAGCATTGTCCATTGTTAGAAAAGACTCTTGATCCTCATCATAAAGGAGCCTCTTATATGTAAGAAAATTCCCTAGATTTACACCAATTGCATGCCAAGGCTGCACATGTTGCTAAACTTTAGAGCCTCTCTAGCTTGTGTATCCTTCAACTATGACGTCGTCACTGGTCCAATGGCTAGTTTGATACATTAGTTGAGACTGCAATCACTTTTTAAAGGAAGCCATTTCTTAAATGTAGGCTGTTAATAAACATTTTTGGAATAAGCAACACCATCTCTACGCTCATCCATAATGGAAAAGAGCTCACGGCAGGTTGAGGAGGCAAAAGGTCTTATGTGAGCAAAGAATAGAAATTAGAAATTAAAGAGCAAAAAATAGAAATTAGCATTGCCATCTTAGAGACACCCACCTTTATGATTGTGATTTTTTTGTATAATATTCTTATTACTTTCAAATTTTTGAATAAAATTCCATCAAATATCTAAAGATGGAATTCCTTCATTTTACTATGAATAATTTAAAGATGATGTCCTCATGATGTCACTACATGGCCAACAAGTGTATGCCTTAATAAATCTATGTCCTTTTCTTTTTAATCTTTATTTTGCGGTTGATAGCTATCAATTTTTTTCTCTCTTCCGATGTACACCTTATCTTATAGTATCTCATTTAATTTGATTTTCTTTTTTTATAATGATATTAATCTTTTTATTATTTACATTAAACTCGACTTTTATAAGCCTTCTTTATTTTTTTATTCTTGTTTTTTCTAATATTTACATTTATTTGAATGTTTTCCTTGGCTTAATTGTTTCTATATCCGATTAGTAATGCTCATATGTATTTCAAAATCAATGCCAACAACATTTTGATGTATATACTAAAGTCAATTATACTTGAACATGGTATAGGACCTGCACTAGCCCCATGGCATCGATTTCAAGCCATTGTTATGTCAAATTGAAATGGACAATCTTTACTTAAGACCAACTTGTCATTAACACTTTTGTTTGGTGCCTAAAATTTTATAAAGTATGCAAATAGGACTGATGAAGGTTAACGCAAGACTTCATACAAGGGTTGAGTGTCTAGCCATTGAAGACACTGTAGATAAGAAATATAAAGGGCTAGCTTTTTCTAGCTCCCGGACCACCAACATTACCATGTGTGCATGTGCGTGTGCGTGTGTGCGCGTGTGTGTGCATGCATATATACATTCACACACATATATACTGCGCACAAATATATATGTGTCTGTCACTAGGTTTGAGATTCTTCAACTAGATTGTAGAGCTTGCAAATGTGGAAGGTGGTCATCATCTACTAAAGATGTTATCCTATTTCAAGTGCTACACTTTTTGGTGCTTGATATAATTTTGTTCATAAGTGTATAATTATCCAAAGACATGCCACAATAATGCTGCATGCCAAAAGTGTTCAAATTGCACTCTAAACTCTCAAGCCATAGTAACTTGGCTTGGTTCATCATATCTTGGCATAACGTGGTTGACTTAGAAAATTGAACATGGCAAAACAATGCTAAAATGACAGTAGATGACCGAATTAAGTTGTAGGAATAGAAATATCTATTATAAAAAGAATATAATTAATCCACACGGATGCCATTGTAATGCTACATGCCATATATGTTCAAAGTGCAATCTAAAGATTAAAGCCACAATGACTTCAACTGTGTGTAGTCAAGTTAAAGTACTCCAAGCTTTCATTATCTGATGCTATCATCTACTTCTAAATGTAGGAAATCTCAACCTGTTGGATTATACTTTGCCTTCTTCTTATGTCAGATAGAAGAAGCCATAGATGCAAGAGCCTATGCCATCCATTCATCATAACAGAGCATGCAAACAAAGGAAATAATGCAAAGATAGAGACCATTAGCGCTCTATAGACAAAGAAACTACTTGAGATAAATCTCTACATCCTCAAATTTTGATATGAGAGACAACCCAAGGCTCATAAAAACACTATCGACACTTGCATACCAAAATTGAATACACTTACTTACTTTGGGGCCCAGTTATACTTTTTTAGAGGTGAGGAAGGGGCAAAGGCAAAGTCTTTAGCTATGTATTCCGCCATGGGAACCTCTTTGACTTCCTCATGACCATCATACTCTTGATTATTGCTAGAATTCGACTCTCATTTGCCACCAGTAATAGTGTTAGACTTGAGTAGTTTTGAAAGATCTTCATAGATATCACAAACACTGGTTCCGTTAAAAATGTATGTGGCTCCATAAAAGTGGACTTATTAGAATTTTAGGGCATTTCAAAATATGAATAAAATTATGTGAAATTATGAATATTGTGGTTGTAAAAAGATAAGACATATGTTTCACTTGCAATATATTTTAAATTATTTAAAGGTAATTCTTGATTGATTGTCATTTCTTCTTTATTATAATTCAAAAGAGGGTGTAGCATATGCCACACCCTACTATTCTTTTATCTAAAAGTTGAATAGAGGGTGTGGCATATGCCTTCCCCCCCTCTCAGTTTTATTTATTTAGAGTTGAGCAAAGGTTGTGGCATATGCCCTCCCCCCTCTCGGTTTTGTTTATTTAGAGTTGAGCAAAGGGTATGGCATATGCCTCATTCTTCTTTTCATCCTTTTTATCTTTTTATATCTTTTTATCAAATCATATTTAGATGAAAATAAAACTAAATGTACCATAAACTTAATAATTTAATATTCAAAATTAATCCCTTAAAAAAAATGCACATGGTTATGTCCACTTTTCACAGAACCGGCATTCACAATCAGCTCCAAAGGTAGTAATATGATGGTCATGGCGGCAATAGATCTTGAGGGAAGAACCTAGATGATTTGAATAATTTCAATATTAGTCATGGACTAAATATGAGTGAAGGAGAATTGAAGAAATGCAAAGAGCATGGTGTAAATTGCTCATGAGCAACAACCAAAACATTGACAACAATGCCTCTTGCATCTATGGAAGAGAATAGAAGACAACTAAAATACACTTCATTGTGCTCTTTTGACCTATACAATGATTGCCCATTGGTGAAGTTGACTATGGCGTCACTTGCAATAGAAACAATGTTGGCAAAGTATGCTTTGCACTTCCTTGATCAGAATATGGAGTTAGAAGTGCATGAGCCACTAGGCATATCTTCAAAGGGCTCTGCTGCGGTGCATCAAACAATGATGGACACCCTAAATAGTTAATTTGTTCAACCAAGGTTGATGACAAATGAAGCAAGGATTCTGTTAAGACTGACCCAATTCTTGTAAAAATTGAATCCAAAAGTTGCAAAGAAGGACTTCAAAATCTTCTCAGTGGCACCGTTGTCCTTGGAATAAATGCACTGTTGTCATTCAAGAAATGAAACGCAATCATGAAGATGTTGCAAAAGCATTCTTTTCCAAATCCATTCTATTGAAGAACCATGTAGAAGGGATTTGAGATGGTTGGCATTGGACAGTACTTATGGACTTCAGATATGACAAGATCCACTATCCCGTTCTTTGGAATAGTAGTACTATACAACTTGCACCTGATTATTCTAGTGCATGCCTTTGTGAACTAATGTATAGGCCCGTAGATTCACTTATTCATATACTTAGTAAGAATTAGGTCATACAAGATAAGGAAGCTGAATTTTCTACGCAATGATATAGGTATCTTAGGTTGAGAATCGAGATATGGTCATACTGATGACTTTAATCGGACCTCTTGAAAATGAAAATTGCAAAGGCTATACTAGCTAGCACCTAGCTCCTAAAGAAAATTCTAACTCCTTGGTGTGGCTTGAAACAATTTAGTTTAGTTGCAGATGGCTAAAATCAAGCAGTGCCAAATGCAATACAACTTGTTCTTGTAAAGGGAGGTGCATGCTATGCTATCTTGTGTCGTCATATCCATTTGTCTTCTTCAATTATCTAGGAGCCTACAAATCAACTCTTTCCTTCTAGTTACCTGCCTTGGTAACCTTTGGAAGTTGAGCAGCAACGCCTTCTTCTTCAACGAATGCCTTATTGAGAGCACGAGAGATTTCTTCAAAAAGTCTTTCAATGTTGGGCATAAATTCTTAGGACACTCCATGTACTAGCAACACTTCTCTAGATCCTTGAGGGGGTAACCTTCTGCTAGTAGTTTGTGAAGATAAAGGACTTATCATGCTTATTAATTGCGGTAGACATCCTACTCAGACCTTCTAGAATTGCCTACTTTAAAAACAATTTGCGTTTGTAAAACCTCAAAAAATTAGAAAATCTGTTAGAAACAAGCATTAACATTGAAAATTAATGCAACATATTGAATACCAAGATTCATGTATACACGTAAATGAAGAATTCAACAATTAGGTGTCAGCAAGGATCATCCATTTATTTGGTGATTTGAATTAAGGCATTAGGATTTGAGAAAATCAACGAAAATGCTTTGATAAAGACCTTCATCCACTCGTCAAGGTAGCCGTCCCTAGTCATCACATTAAGAACCATCATTATATTTGGAATGAGGTTTTTCTTAATCTTTGCTCCAATTGCATCTTGAAGAACACATGGAAGATAGCTCTATGCAGCCAATTATGCAGCTAGGGTTGGTCCAAGGGCTTTTGAGGAAGTGATTAGTCACATAGGTAATTTAGAACTTATTCCATATCTTCAACCACCGAACCTTGTAAATGCCATTCAAAGCCATGTTTGCAACAAATTGCAACTTGTCAAGACCCATTTTTTACTTCTAAACAAGAGTCTTGCTATAGTAGTTCTAAATCTACCAAGAAGATCACTCAAAATGTGAATGCAAATCCTTCAAATTTCAAAAACCGCAATCATCAAGATAGTAGAAAAACAAGCAAATTTGGGACATAAATTATCTTGGTATTGTATCCAAGGGACCCATTGTAGGGTTCTTCATGCCAAATATTCCACACAAGGTGGTTTGGATGAAGTATTCAACTTTGCTTGGACCCAACCAAGTAGATTACCTAGCGGTAGAAGGTCTCTTCATGAGGTTTATGGGTGCAATCAAATACCCTACTCAAACGCCTATGCAAAAGGTCCAATTTTAACACAACACCCTTGACTAGAGACTAAAGCCATCTTAAGTTGACTAAAACATGATAATGTCACTATAAATGGAATAAAATATGCAAGGACATGCGTAGACTTTACTAAAATTGACTTATAAAGCATATCCTTAGATTTAGTTATCATAGCAAAATCCCAAATTGAACTCTTTCAAAGGGATTCAAGCTTGGACGTGTACCGCTCCGGAAAGATTCTATGTAGGATTCTTGACACTAAGAACTCAGTACATGGTAGTTTGAGAGCAATACCCAACCACGTCTTGCCGCTATAAAGGAGGCTGGAGAAGCCCAAAGCTTCCTTCTAGGATTGTCTGGGCGCGGTTGGATATCGATGTTGAGCATCCTCTACTAGGATTTATGCAGCCAAATATTTTACATCCAGTTGTTTGAAGATAGTACTTATGTGTGTCCCAACATTTCTCCTACTTTCCTTATATTTATGTAGTCCTATAGTATTGCCTTTTTGACATGAGCCATCTTCTTTGACCAGCTACATTGAAAGGTTTATATGAGACATCGCCCATTTCCTAAATAATATGTTCGAATTGCAAAATTTGACAAATTACTCACACGTTCACAATGTGCATCGCCATCAGAATCAATGGAAATCGATTTCGTGTTATATCTTAAACCAAGCGGTCTGGCAACCATTTTGCATGTGCTAATCAATATCTGGCACATGCTTCTTGTCCAAGATCCTCTTCTAGACCATGTATCAATAATTACCATTCTATGTATAAAACATCTTGCTAGAGAGGAACTTTAGATCCATATATTTAACACCTTCTCAAATTCAGGTTCATCTGCTTTCAACTGTCGTTCCACCTACCTTCAATCTCCACCATCACATGTTTCTTTTCATGATACTTATTGGTCAACTACATACAATACATGGCTGACCCACTCATGCATCCAAATCAAAACTCTGACATCAGCCGGATTACACTACAAGAACTTTTATGATCCGATTGACTACGATCAGACATAATTTTGTTAACTTATTTGTCAATTAGAAGACCTTGATTTTGTCACCCTACTGACATAATATCGTAAGTTTTGCTATCCATTAGGACATAGTTAAAAACTGAAAAATCTTGTTTCAATTAGAACATAAATCCTTTCTATCAAAAACCGAATAATCTTGTTTTATAGACTGTGTCAACCTAGTCAAAAATCTTGTCAAAAAAGTTTGTATTTAAATTTCAATTACTATAATCTTCTAATCTCTACGGTCAATTATGATGAATTTTTTTGAACTATCTACTACAATAGTACAGTTAAAGATCTTACGGTTAGAATTAGAAAATAATGATTTTTTAGTCATTTATGCTTTTTACATTTGAAAAGGTAGTTTTAGAGTGTTTTTTGGGGAAACATGGTTAAAGAACTTTAGGGATTAATTGAGAGAAAATAGATGTGAGAAGGACTAATGTGCCGCAGAGTTTTGTATTAATTTGTTAACTCTCTAAACACATATACTCTGCGACTAAGCCAGAAAATTGGAGTTGCTTTATTGTTTAATATTGCACACACCATTTTGGATTTGAGCGCATGATCCATGTTGATGGAGATGGTCAGTTTTATGGCTCAAGAACATTAATGCCTTGAAAATGGATAATATGTATTAGACCTATATTTGATATGGCTAACATACATCAGATCTAAATTTAATATTTTTGTGGAATTGACAATATGTAAAATTAATATTTAAAAGCAATTTTCCTTAAGAAATTTTTTATATAAAATTGAATGTTTCATAAGAAGTGAAACATGGAGATGATTTCAAAATAATATTTACATTATTCAATAACAACCATTATTATTAATACTTATCCAATAAAAAACATCATTTTGAAAAATTAATCTTTATTGATTATAAACTAATAAAGCACTTTCTAAAATCTATCATGTTTTTGTATCAAATATATTAGTTTTGCTGTAAATTAGGACATAGATTTGCACATATACAGGGTCTATGCTGTAAGTGACTAAAAAGTTGACAAAAAGATGACAAGGATTAAAAAATAAGACCAAATTGACAAGACTACAGAGCCAATGTTCAAGTTATCATATTGGACATTTTGCTGTCACAGTTGTGTCAATTTGACATAGTTTTTCTTGTAGTGGTACCTCAAAGTCAAGGACATGTTGCACCTCCGACATACTCTTTATTCAAGAGAGTAGAATCTTTAGCATTGAAAAATTTTGGACTTGCTTCTATTACATGGTGTTCATTGCTACACTACTATATCTGTCAAACTCTTTGATCATTTGGTCCTTGACTTCCTCTATAGTTGTATTTGGATCCTCATGTAAAGGACTATTTTTCTTGAATTAATCCTTCTTGCTTGTACTCTTCTACTTTGTGGTGTTCTCCACCCGCTTCTTGCCCTACATCTCTACAATGGTTTCACCATTCTTGTCCTCTTTATCCACAAAGGTGAGCACGTCCGCCTCATCAGCTTCTAGTACTGCCACATCTACTCGGATGTATAAGAGCCTTGTGCAAGATATGGTTCTCTTGCATCTCCCTTTGAATTCTAGAAGACCACCACGTGGTTCTCTATGCATCCAATAGCCTCTAGAGAGGTTTGTAGTGCCAGCTCTACTTGTACATTCTTGGATTCAAACTAGAGCTCGTTCCCCTCATCTTTTTTTAAGATTCAATATAACTGAATACAACCTTCTTCCTTCTCTTTGTCTTTGCGGCGAGAGGAGTTACACCTTCAAGTGAAGAAACATCATGCATCTCCAACATTGTCCTTCTCACCATGCGCTTTCAACAATCTCTACTCCTAGTAATCCTTGCTACAAAACACCTTGTTCTTGGAGTGTTCAAGTCAGAATTGATGTAGTCCACTTTAATGATGACTTTGGTATTTGATCTTAGACATGGTCAAGGACAATCTTCTTCTCAAACAACGGTCCTGCCTAATTTTTTAAGACTCTATTTTAATGTAATTTGACATGTCATTTTCTTTGGAGAAAGTATATCGTTCTTGGATCTCCTTTGAGGGTTACCCATCAATGGTATAGTTGCTAGTATATTTTTTGAACACAAATTTCCTACTATTAAGACACCTATGTATGCATCATCACCAATTACTAGATTTGACACAGTTGCCTGAGTCTAGACTCTTCAAACTCCCTTTGTCATGGCGCAATCAATCTCAAATGATGCACTAGATATTAATGTCCCTTATAGCCATGGCATGGATATCCCACTCACATTCTGGATGGACAATGACAAATATGATTTTATGTCTTCTCTGCATTCGAGTCCTAGGTTTCACTTCCAATAAGACGCCATTGGCATTGAAGAGGAGTTTTTTGATGACCATCCCTTTAAAATTACTTGTAAAATTACTTAGTTTTTACTTCTTGATGAGAAGAATTGCAAGATGTGGAGGCTCGCTCTGAATAGGTATAGAGTCTGTGGTTTGACAGACTCATTAATGGCAAAACATTCACCAAAATTCTCATTCCTTTTCGACCTTCTACATGCACCATGCAAACTCTTCTCCTTTTCATTGTAAAGGTCAAGTCCAAGCCTTGTCCAAAGACACCTCTTGTAGCAAAGGTCAAGGTCAAATCAAACACGGTTAATCCGGTCATCACTGTCTTGTCCGACAACCACAAGAGTCTTTGCAGATTCACACCTTCTGTTCTTACACATCCACACCTACCTATACAACCAAAGTTCCTTATAGATAAGTCTATTAGCAATTTCACGAGAGAGCCACCACCTTTTAAGGAGTGTATCACTGTCATTGAATTGTTGTGGAAACTTGTTTGTTGGCTTAGAAAGTAGATCCTCCTAAAGAAGCTTGGCAATAGTTTGACTTGACTCAAGAAAGTCGAATACTTGCCTTTGAGCTTAACTGTGACTTCACATTTGAGTTGCCACCAATTGGTGTCTCTGCTTCTTGGTTGTTGACAAAGTCAATGCTGCAAATGGATAACAACAAGTTTGAATGAAGATTTGATTGAGAAGACACCATATGCCAAGAAGAGTTCAATGGTGTTGGAGGCTACTAAAGAACTTACTAGAAGCATTTTGTCAAGATTTGAGGAAGATCCGCCAATGATGCTCACTCCAGAGGAGCTAATTTGAGTATCATATCAATGCAATGACATCACGTCTTCAAACATTCAAAACAAGGTCGTTACCTTGAGGTACTTAGAGAGGTTTTTTAGGAGCACGGTCTTAGCACATAGGATTTTCTACAAAGTAACATGTTTTGTTTTCAAAGGTTAGAGCTTAACAAGGTTTACTTGTTCAAGATGTTGGATTTTGTTCAAGGTTATGGATTGGGGTAAATTTGATAAAGCAAATGCAACTCAATGCAATCTTTAAATATGCTTGGTTGATGTTTGAGTTTGTCAAGTAGATAAAGTACTAAACAACCATAGCATGTCATGTCTATGACTCTTCTTACTTTCGTAAAGATTATTCCGTGTTGTGCCATGCAATCTGTAGAGATTAAAGCTTAGATAGTGTATTGGAAGAATCTCAATGTAGTCATGGAGGGACATAAAGTAGAAAAGCCAAACATCAAGGGTATCATCGGTAACAATGATCAAGCAACCTTGAATGTTGTTCGGGTCATATATCAAAATGATAAGAAGGAAGACCACATGGACGCTTCTAAGAGGATGTGTTGGTTTCACTAAATCCAATTCTTAATGAAGTATACTGAGAAGTACATTTTGAAAGATTTGTGGAATTAACACAAGAAGATGTGCCAGCAAAACATGATGCCTCATTTAATAACCAAAGTCAAAAGTTTATATCATGGATTAAAGGCTTGGTGGATATTTGCTAGGACTATAACCAAGACTACTTATATCTATATTGGAGTTACGACTTGCATTTTGGCACTTCCAATCTCACCAATGAAGGAGATTTATATCCAAGGAAGTCATGCTAGCCACTTTTTTAGTTTTGCAAACTCAATATCCTTATTGGACAAGACTTGTATGCGAGCAGTAAGTAGAAAGTAGAGATCAAAGAAACAAAAAAATAATGAGCAAAGAATAGAAATTAAAGAACAAAATCCTAAACTAAAAACTTATTTATAAAAATTGGAATCTGAAATTAGAATATGTGAATATTTTTAAAATAGTTTTATCTTCATAAGTTTTGGGGACATGTGAAGGTGAATGGTAATCTTATATCTTGTTGATAGCATTGCACTTTCCTTTCAAGTACCATACATCTCCTGTGTGAATACACGGAATAGTTCACTATAATGAACATATAGGCCAATATTTATGTCAATTCATATGGAAAAATTTCATCGAATAATTCATTGTTTGAGTATATCAATAAGCCGCTTGCAGAAAGCACTTGTCTTGACGACGCCAAATACCATTCTCTATAATATAAATGCAATTATAGCATTCAATGTTTGTTCTTTCTAATTTTTCTTAAATAGAAGGATCTACGATGATAGTTGTTATTATAGTCATTTGCATTATAAAAGAATTGCTTTGTACTATTGTTTCCCTTAGTGATAATATAGATCCATTTCAACCATATGTGGAGGATGACAATGAAGAGCTTGGAAAAGAGTCTAGATAATCTCAGACACTGTCAATGAGAGTTGAGAATAAATAAGGTCTCAAGCAAGTTGGACTAACAATTATAAATTCTATTATTATCGTGGATCTCGACTAGGAAGCAAACTTGTCTCAACCAACTCATACATATTTGAGGGCAAAAAGATCCTTCTAGGAATATATTTTAAATTTGCACTTAATGTTTTGTTAATATCAAGGCCTATGGAAAAGCTTTTACAACATGACCATGTGCTATCTATGCTGCCAAAGATGGATGTGAACGTTGATTTTCTTCCATTGAAGTTGTATGTTAGTAGTTATGATGAAATGGCAAAGAGAATACCAAAGCGCATTTGATTTAATTAATGTTACCTACTCAACAAGCAATTGTTGTCAGCAATGAATTTTTGTGTTTAATATGAATGGAGTCTTGGTGGGTGGCAGGAAAAAAGTTGTGCTTAATGTACTTGTCGAAGTTTGCAAGGTATTAGATGTGACTGTGATTTTATGAAAGATGTGGATGCACGTCGACAAAGTCTTAAGTATTGCCATCAGATATGAATTGCATAATGCAATAAATGTAAACAAGCTTTATATTAAAAAAGACAATACAAATTTAATTTTGTTAGGTCAATTTCAAATAAATCAAACATGAAGGACAAGGCAATTATTTGTTAATACAAATCACTCTAGAGAAGAACTTACCCAAGATTGCTCCTACTTCTTAGACAAATGGTGAGTTAGAATTACCCTTTCAAAGACTAGCTGAACGTAGGCGCCTTAATTAAAATGTCAATTTTGGAATTGCAATGGCAAACCTTTGAAAGGGTGAAGTAAAAATGGTTGCAAAACATGATCTTCCGCCTTTCTCAAGTTCTTTTACAAATTCTGTATTTATTATAGAAGAAATTTGATGGCACAAAGTTCCAACGGTTACAAGCAATGCGAAAACTACCCATGAGGTTGTGATAAAGCTCTTGAAGGGGAGAAGACACTATCTCGTAATGAACAATTATTTTTGTTCCATACCTTGTTTTAGGTTCTATTAGATAAATTGGTTTATCTTCAATAGTTTTATTTTTATTTTTATTTTATTTGTATTTTTTATTTTTTTTTTCATAGTTCTTCTTATATTTTATACTTTGTTCTTTCATAATTCTTTGTTCTACCTTTATTGCATGAAAAATTTCCTTCAATTTTTTTTTTGGGTTATGTTTAGAATGGTTTTTAGTAAAAGGTCTCTTAGTGGTTCTAGTGTCAACTACATTATATGCAACAAGTATTGTGCCTTCTAACCAAATTGGACTTCCTCTGCGGTTGGCAGATGTGGTTGCCCCGACAAAGATGGACCAAGGGTAATCTTGAGAAGGAGATGCATGATTCTCATAGCAACTCTTGCATAATTTGAAAGGATAAACGTCTAGTGCTATTTTTGTCTACCTATGCTTTCCTATTAGTCTATCCAAATGCAGCAACTCCAACAGTATTACGAAGGACGTATGCAATGCATCAAGGAATACCTACATCACTAGTATCACAAGAGTACACAACACACATGTATAGTGTGGATGCGACCAATTGAATTAGATTTTCATATACATGCCAAACCAGAAACTACAAATGGCAGTACAAGAATTTCAACATGCTTTTAGACATATCAACCATGAATATATACCTGATGCACTTGGATAAATATAGGATTGTATCAAACCTCGTGAGGCAACCTTCACACCTGCAATCACAAATTCCATTGTTTAAAGTTTTGTTCGAGAGGTAGCTACAATATAGTAGCCATATGCCATCTATAAACATGGTTTGCAGCATCAGGATGTGGTTTGTTGCTTTTGAACAACACATCATTTTCATCTTGACATGCAATTCACATGCCTTCGCAACGATTGTTAGCAAAAAGTGTACGAAGGGTTGCGTTGGTAGTAGGTTGTATGAAGTAGATTTTGGAATGAACCATTTTGTATGATTTTTTTCCTCGCATTTTTCTTACTATATCCAAACACTTTCCCAAGAGTAAGAGCTAGAATCTTTTTCTTTTTCTTTATGCATGAAATAAATATGAAAGTAGTGAATCTGAAGACTTCATTCCATTAGAGTTTAATTTTTGTAAATCCAATGTTCTAGGATTTATATGGTTATCCACATTCATTCAGCAATCATATTTCAGCATGGTAGATGTTTCAATTTTTTTCTCTATGCGCCAACATTCATTCCTTGTACAAGTACAGTGACATTGTAGTGGGTCCTTCGACGACATGAATGCTATCTTGTGAGCGGTGAGCGGTGAGCACTAAATTTATTAAAATTTTGACTAATTATTTGAATATTTTGAGATGATTTTACATGACGTGGCATATAAGGGACCTATGACCGTGGAAGGTGGTTAAGGATAATATCAAAGATAATGGCTTCTAAATTGTTTACTGTAGAAATTTACACCTTATTCATATCTTCCATATTTGTGATTTATTTAATTTATATCTTAGCTATTCCACGTCATGAATAAGAAGGGAAAATATGAATAAAAACAAATAAAAGATAGAAATAAAATTAAAAAATAAAAGATTAAAAAGAGTAAGTAAAGAATGAAAAACAAAGAAAATGAATGAATAAATATAGGAAAGAAAGAAGAAAAATCAAGAATAAATAAAACAAGATTAGATGAAAAACGAAAATATAAAAAGTAAAGAAAAATAAAAAATTTAAAGAATAATAAGGAACAATTAAAAATGGATAATGAAATCCTAAAAAATAAATAAAAAAAAATTGATCAAGAGCCATACCCAACTCCCGATGTGCATATAGTAGATCCTCTACTGTTACCCGGCACCCCTCTCCCGAGCCCTGGCCCTCCTCCCTACCCTCCTCCCAACCCTTGACCCCCCGCCCTACCCCCGTCGCGACCCGGAGCCCTCCTTTGGAATCCCCTCCGCGACCCGGGGCCCTCCTTTGGAATCCCCTTCGCGACCCCCTTCCCGCCACGGCTACTGCAGATGACTATGGCACCAATTTTTTCTGGATGACAATTTTTTCATCCAAGTCTTGGATGACTATTTTTTAGAGGTAGATATTATTAACTGAGACTTAATAACTCTTAAAATAATTAGCATTTTTGAAAACCAACTTTGGATTTGGATTCATAGGGGGGGTATTTACGCAATGCACAAGGAAAAAAAAAAGGGAAGAGTATTAAGAAAATCACATTATAATGTGGATGCCTTCAAACATTAACCAAGGGAACTTCAACTTAAGAATACATTTGTTTGACCTTTATGTTTTAATCATGCATGTAGTCAATGTTAAAATGTAGGGCCGGTATAGAAATTAAATAGGAGTACGGAAAAGCGAGGTTAAGGCAAAATATAAAATCCAAAGCCAAACTTAATATATGATATATAAGTAGGGAAAACATAAGAGTATAGACTAACTATGCAATGATCAAGGAGACATATCGTCATTGCTACAAGTACCAATCCAACCATGAGAAGAATCACTATCACTAAACAATACCACTCTCGCAACTTCTGCAGCTATATCAAAATAAATTTCAGCGTCACGACAAATACTGTCTCTACCAGATGAAATAGATGGAGAAAGAGCAGCTACATAAGCTTCAGCCTGCATCTCAGCATAATGAAGAAGCTCAAGAGGTCTAATCGGACTTCTTCTCTTGCCAAGATGGCGCGAGATAATAGATCCACTAATGTGGTTGTTTACCGTTTTTTTTCCGCCAACTGCACATGATAATTTAACACTTTAAAAAAAAATGCACTAAAATTTTAAAAAATAAATAAATAAAAATGCCAAATGAATGTAAAGACTTACTTATAAGAACGCTTGGGGGCAGTTTTCTTCCTAGGCTCATCGTCTGACACAACGGGACGTTTCCTCCTCTGTGCTTGAAAGAAGAGGCAACAACACCTGCTTCTACAAGGTGGTGTCATACTCAAAGGCTATGACATGACGCCGGAGACTCTTGAATGCTCAAATGGAAGCACCTGCACAGAAATACATTTGTTCCAAGGAATAAGTAGAAAGAATTAATTGTATGCCAAAATTCATAAAACAAAAAAAACAAAGAGAAGAAAATACCTGTAGAAGCTGTGAGATCCATGACAATGTCATTCTCAACCGTGCACAGATCAATTAGAGCCTGTAAGAGGTTAGAAGTCTTCTCCCGTGCTCCTCTGAATGGCTTACCATTCTCTGAATTAACCGTCAGAGAATCTGCAGTAATCCAATTAATGCAATGTCCATCGGAGGAGAGCTTGATGCCTGGGCACCAAACTCAGGCCTATTATAAAACCAAAACTTAGACATTAGAACATCCTCCTCCTCATTCTCCACCTTGATAAAGCACTTCACCATAAATGTCTTATGCTTGCATGGATAACGATCTCGTTGAGTCAATGATAGACCATTGATTGCAAATCATTTGGCCTGCTTCTGAAAGTTAGCCCACTGTGCCCAGGAAATAAACTCATTCAAAATGAACTTTGAGTCAGAGTAAAAAACAATCAAGGCTCCATCATCCTGCAGAAACTATATAGCAAACTCAAAATGGGCCTTAATCCATTTAGACTCCATTTTCTTCCCTGCTGGAATCTTGGGGTGCGTGTTCTAAGAGGGAATTTCACCATCTTAGCCTAAACCTGGAATAGGTAAATCCTCAGGAACATAAAAAATGATGAGGTCCATAGCAGCCTTGGGCTCTTCACCTCTCAAATTCCTAGCCTTGCTACCGTGGTGCTGCTTCATCCAATCCTTGATCTTGGTCTAGCACGCAGGCTCATCCCTCTCCGATAGATCAGTAAACAACTCCAAAATGCCCATAGGACAATCATTGATGATCTCAACACTAGTGTCTACTTCATCCAACTGCGAGCATGGAATCGTGTAGACAGTGAAAAATGTGGCACCTGAGGGACATAGGAACTATGGCAGTAAGCATGCTGCTCCCCGAAGGAGAAATGCCAACATGAGTCATCAACTTCTCTGGCCCTTCCTTCAGAACAAGTTTTGCCAACTCCCTCTTCCTTGCTGCCACTTCCTTCTTGAGCTTGACTTCCTCCTCCTTCTCCTTTTTCTTGTCTTCCTTTTCCTTCATCCTTGCCTCAGCCTTAGCATTCCTCTCAGCCACCTTCCTCTTCTGCCTTTCAGAAAGGGATGCATCATCACCAACCTGCGAAGTATCCTCTTCCACATGCACCATGTTCTCATCTACAAGCTGCTTCATTAAATTCTCACAACTTGCTTTAAGAGCTCTCTCCTCTTCAGGATAAATATCATTCTCCTTGAGCTCAAGGTACCAAGGACACTGTAGGAGGTGAGGACCTCCAAAATACCTCCTTTGATAATCTGTAAATATGCATTCACTGCTAGAAACATCCACCAACTTCTTAAAACGCTAAGGAATATCCTTCCTGTCAATGGCACCCTTGACAACCAACTTCCTCCAGAAATACCTCAAGATAGCCCGCTTCATGGCATTCTCAAGCCTGGTGGAGAAATGGCCCATTCTTGGTAAAAGTGCCAACCTTAGGAAAAAATTCTTAAAGGCTTTCCCCCACAAAGTAATGGAATGAGCCTCAATCCATGAGCCAATGCACTCAACAGGATTAGGTAAGTCCTCTGTCCTCAAAAATATGATGTCCTCTTCTACAATCTTGGCGTAACGAATGACTGCCTCCTCCTCTAACTGTAGTAGCAAACAATGATAAACTTCATCAGTACATATTTTTCATTAAACAAATATATTGATTCTCTAACCGGTAAAAGGCATGAAATGAATTCAACAATTTCAACCAAAAGATTTAAATACATACCCCAGCCCAAAAGGCAGCCTGTTCAATTCAAACCCGGAGAACTAAATCAGAAGCAAGTGTTGGAGGAAAGTTATACTCCAGGCAACTCTCCTTGCTCATGTTCCACCACTTTAGCCATCTCTCTGTGTACTTGGCAGAAACCTTGGCGCTTGCAAAAAGCTGCAATTTTTTATGGGTCATATCAGGATTTGCCTGATAAATGTCAAAGTGGCGGATGATCTGCAAACAAGTAAATCATTATCTCAGAAGACCTTGCTATGATATCATATAATAATGTACAAAATGAAGTACAATAAAAAAGAACTATGCATTAACAATACAACGGTGAGTAGAGAATGGACATGATAAAATTAACAATGCCTAGATACAGTAGTGAGTATACATTGTAATACATCCGAAGCACTAAACTGATTATCTAAAGCTCATAAATACCGAACGGTTTACAGTGTCCTACAATCATCTCGAACCATCACTTAAAAGGTTCCCCAGCTCATGCTAACTAAAAATCAACTTCTGTAAGAACATCGTCATTTGGAATCACAAGAATAATGAGAAGATTCTTATCTCGGATCCGAGGGGACCAGTTCGATGCTTGCTGAAGAATACTTGAGCGATGTCAGCATCTCCAATGACATTTAAATAAAACAACCCGCCAACTAACTGCATCCATGACTTTGAATACTTACTTGGAACAGCCGAAGGCAATGCATACACAAGGGAGAAATAAAACAAAAAACAAACAAACAAACACATGGGGCTCCCCACTTGGAGCCACACAGAGTGCTTCAAAAAAAGTGAAGTCTGGTGGCCACCCAGGGCACCTCTCAGATCCGAGGCATGGTCCGAGGGTGCCACCGGGAGTCACTTATTTGTCACAGGCAGCTCAAAAAAAAAACATGCCGAGGCCAAGCCTCAGCCAAAGCCCAAGTAGAGACGTACCTCCTTGATAAAGCCTTCTCCATTTGCAGGATTGGCGATCGTAACATAGCAATTCAAATCTGTTGATAGTGAAGTTTTCTTCTTCTCTACTGCTTTTGTAGTAGCAACAAGGAGCTTAGACGGACTCCCTACCCTGTCATCTCCATATCCGGCTACCAGGGAGTCTTTATATGCTCAAATTGCGTCCTCTTGGGCAACGGATATCTCTCTCTAGAAGAGCAATATTCAGTTGTTAGTCTCAAATCATTTAATCAGTTAATATCCAACAATGATACTGAATAAACAAAGGCTTACGTCATACAAGAAGTTGATGAATGCATCATGTGTGAGATGATACCACTTCTTGTTTTTTGTGCATTGCCACTCAAGAATGTTGGCTTGCAAGTCCTCATCTTTGACAAGACCTTTGAGTTGGTCAAAGTCCAATAATCCTAGTTGTTGGACACGCTTCATATTATGTGTCCAATGCTATGCAACGTGGTCCACTTGGTTCTTTATGAAACACATTGAAGATAGGCTTAGAGGCATACAATTGCAAACATTTAATTCATATTGTCAAGCAAGTCCCAGTGACTTGTTAAATGGTAGTATTGATTAATCATAATTAAGAAGTTTGAAGTTTACAGATTACTTGTTCCAATCAGTCATGGCATGCAAGAGCATATTGCAATTTGCAGGCCTGACGTTAATAATAACTGATTAAACAATTACATGGAATGAAGCATCATGTTGGTGAACAGTGTTGATACTTTCTGTCCATGCTATGTGGCGATGGTTTCCATCCCACATATAGAAATAGCGGTTGGAGTATTTCTCCAACCCGGGAGTTGAGAGCAAACGTCCCTCAAACTCATGATCCACCTTGCGCCATAACTCTGACCACGACACCCTACTTGACTCTCTATTTGACTCTGTAACACTGGATTCCTCCATCCTGAAGCTCTTCAAAGATAGATAGAAGCATGATGATGCAAGCTTGTATCCACGTGCGAATTCAGTCTTCAATTTCTGGATGTCCGTCTTGAGCGGCTCCCTCACATCTTTCATAGGAATCATCCTACAAAGTGGCACGTCGATCTCCATACTTGGTAAATCAACCGCATTTTGAAATACCAGGTGTGAGCTCCCGATCACATCTCTGCGAAGCTTGTCCTCCATCTCGGCCATGCCACCTCCGCTACAGTCCATGCCTACATGTGAGGTAGGCACCTCTTTAATCCCATGCTCTGTGCTCATCTGCAAGCCACCCGGTTACGTAGTGAGCAGGCATAATTTAATAGTGAAATGCTAGCAGCTAGAGACAACGTCGCTGCCTCAAGCATGCAAAGTGAACTATACTTCTGCATTCAGGAATGGAGAACAATGAGAATATCGAGAACAACTTCTACTTACCTTTGCGAACTTGAGAAGTCTTGGCGCCGAATCCCCCTCCACGGCCTCAGCGTTGATGGGCCATCCCCTCTACCTCTAACTCGCAGCTCGGGTAGCTTTACCGCCTGCTCTTCCTCAACGATCTCAAACTGAACGCGGTCTTCACTTAGATTATCCCGCAAATCTGACCCTTGAGTCGTCAGGTCCTCCCCCAAATCGATTTGCCCCCTCAAGCGCACCTCCAACGAATTGTCTCGCGATTCCCTCACCTACGACCCGCAACAGTAAACACCCACCAGAATATAGATTTGTACTCGGGCTCCTAGGGTTTCTAGTCCTTCCATCAGCAGGGATTCCTCACATTGAATGTGTTAACAATCACCACTCTGACAATGAATCGCAACTTGGAACACACAAATGATGGGGGGTCGAATGCTTACCAGTGGGAGAGTGTCGTGAGCGAGAGTCGAGTAGAGTCCACCACTGCTGGATTTGCTTCTGCCACCAGCCACATTTGGAGCACCTACACCATGTGTAGTTCGATGCGAAAGCTTCGTACTCCGTCGAAGAGAGTCAACCGGAAGAGTCTACAGCATAATATGGTCACCTAAATGCGTCACGGCTCCGTTTTCAATAAAAATATTTCATGCCCGTTTGTTACTCCAAGGAAGTCACCGATTATCTCTCACTTATTTCCTCTCAACCTGAATGAAGGTACTCACTAACTTAATCCATTGCAATAAAAATCCATATTGAAAAAGTGATAGTACAAGTTAGAGGTATTGACATTCTTTGTTTTAGTAATAAAAAATGAAACACTCGTCAAAAATCAAAATCTAAGCAAACATAGAAGTCTGGTATACCTGAAAGACAGAAGCCAATTTCTTGATTTTAAGACTTCGAGATTCATCTGTGTTACAATCCACTTCTGCAATACGGTTGAGAGTTTCCTTTTCCTTCAGTCTCCTTTGGCCTGTGATTTGCTTGGGATTAGCAAAATGAGTACTTCGCCTTCTCCCTCT
This sequence comes from Ceratodon purpureus, assembly GCA_014871385.1. Classification (NCBI taxonomy): domain Eukaryota; kingdom Viridiplantae; phylum Streptophyta; class Bryopsida; order Pseudoditrichales; family Ditrichaceae; genus Ceratodon; species Ceratodon purpureus. Next base: position 104,090,985 of record CM026426.1, read on the forward strand.
ACCTCTAGTCGTACATGATCTGGGAGCTCTAGGCACTCTTGAATTCGGTACTTCCTCTTCCCTCATGTGTCTTACTAACACACTCCTGTCAACATACAACTAACTAGGAAGATTGTCATGAATCAAGAAGTGTTTACTTCTGCATCAGTACTGTTTTCTGTGAGAGGATCTCCTACAGATAAATCTACGTTAGCATACAAAGTATGACAGACACATCCTATTTGTCTGGAATTGTGCAATGCTAGGATCTACCACGTATCGTCTTCAAATAATGATGTTACCCATGCAGCCATTCATTTAAGACGTCATAGACATCCTGTATCTCAAGGTAGATGTCAGGATTCAATGGACATAATGTTTGACTGCATTGCTAAGGAGGTTCAGAAGACACCTAACGCCAAGAATTTTGCTATCATTTTAGCGGCCAGCAAGCAGTACCTTGTCGATACTCTGATCTGTCCTACTATAGGAGGCAGTCATCTTCGGGACCAAGATTAGTAATGGACCAATTTGAGACTTTTACTTCACGAAATATACGGAATTTTGTTTTTGGATCAAAGAGATTTTTCTGTCAAGGAAGAGGAGTCACAGATAGCATCTTGGAGCTCAAGGACTACTCGAACTTTGAGTTCATCCATTGAAATCAATTCCCTCGACAGAATGAAGGCAAGGTATTTCTGTTTAAGGTGTCAACTGACCGTCCCCAAAGCGGTGTGGACTTGGTGATGCGCATGCAGCCTGGAGGTGATCTTCAAGACTACTAGATCATGTTCGACCATTTGAGGCGTGTTTCTGACTGGACCACCATGGCATGCCACGTTTATGACAATAAGTACTGTAAAGTGATGACCATTGCCCTTTATGACATACAATCTGAAGATGCTGGTGTTCAAGAGTTATTTTGGCTCCAACTGAATGAAGTTATGCGGAAAATACGGCCTTGAAAATACAAATTTCAAAGGATTCATGGCTGACAATGCTGGAGCCAACTGGCACGCTTTGCGTAAGATATATGGGAACGGAGATCCCAATGACCCTATGGAAGACCGGGAGCGCACATGCCTTTTCTACTAGACAAAGTGCCTTCAGAGGGCAACTTCTCGCAACATCTTGCTAAGCTATCAAGACCAACACAAAGCTTTATGCAATGTATGGAAGGACGCAAAGACCCAAGAGGAAGCAGAAGCACAGTATAATGTCATCCGCAGATGGTGGCTTTCATCAAGCGCTACAACTGAAGAAGGAAGGCGTCACCTAAATGATTGGAAGGCTTTTTGGCACTTTTGCTACAAACAAGGGGGAGGCTCGATGCAGCTTGCAAGCTCAATTCTCTGCCAACCTTCCATCAACTATTAGTATACCTTGCATGTCATTTATAATCGTGAAAATGACATGATGTTCTTTTTTACTTTACCAGGATCTTACACTTGACGAGAGAGCCGACATGCCTTCCTGCAACCTTGCGGAAACCATCTACAACAAATGGCTTCAACAATCAAGAAATGGAATGACATGTTTGTACGAGGCTACAGTGGATGATCTCATTCGAGCATTCATGCAGATTACAAGTTATTACTCTTGGCTGAAAGGAAGAAAGGGCGGTAAAGGTTCTGACAGAGCAGAACTTCGTTTACGCTACGCTCAACGCTCCGGTGACCCCAAGTCAATTTCTGAGGCAGTTAACTCCTACCCGGGTGCCGAAGATTTATTGACGAAGAAAGGATGCTCGGAAGGTGCAGAGATTTTTGGATCTACGAAACGAAAGTTAGATTTGCCGCCCGGTTCAAGTCATGACTCGCATCGCTATGATATAGTGAATTATTCCATTCCTTGTGATGGTACGAGGTCCACCAAAGCAAGTAGTGAGGAGGCCCTTTCGAAACCTGACTCGGGTGTTGAACACACTACTTTAGTTCAAGAGATAGTTTGCGACCCGTCAAAGTGGCACATTGCCAGACTGTCCGGCGAGTCTAGCTGAAAATGCCAAGCAATGCAGGCTCATACGAATGAGAAGTGCGATACCCGAGTGCGCCGAGGTACACATGGTACACCTGCCCTTACCTATGCAGGACTGAAGAAGGAGTCCAAAACCGATCGTCATATTTTTACTGACTTCTGGTTTTGCGCCGATGACATTAATAGATGTGTGAAGGGCACAAAGAAGTGGTTTGTGATTGATTGGCCATCTATCCCATAGACTTAGCATGTGAAAGGGGCACGAACATTAGGAGAAAAATCAGGTCACAAAAAGGTCGTGTAAGCGGCACGTGAGAGAAAAAAACGGGCGCTGCCCGCGTACTTTTTGACATGGCATGTGAGGTGCCACCGTGGTGCCAACAACCGCCACGGGGGCTTGAACCAATGACCTCCGAGGGAGGCGTGTGGAGGGCACATCTACAGTGTCGGGCTGACACAACCTGCCCACTTGGGACCAAAGCCCGAGCCGAGGCATTCATGTCTCACCTAATATTCCGAGGACCTTTGTTGTGAGTGCGCCACACAGTTCTGTGCGGGCAGCAACTCTGGCATCCGCTGCCAGCGGCAGAGGTGCCCAAAGTAGGGAGTTCACCTAGAAAGGGCAGGCTTACACGGCCTTATTTTGAGCTCATTTTTCTCCTAATGCTTGACCATGAAAGAGATTTTGGCTCTTGAAGAGGCTGGCTATCAACTCCAACAACGTGGAGCACTATCACCTTGTTGTCAATCCCAGGTTGCTGCTAATATGCCGCTTCCAAGGAGTCATTTCCCCGTTCCTCTCAATCTAGATATACATCCGACGACTCGAAACGGATATGCCATCAGGAGAAGGTCCAAAGCTCCTACCTCCGACCACGCAACAAGTAGAGCAGCGCGGGTCTCATGAACAACTATTGGGTGACAAGTGTCACATCGATCCCATATCCAGGATTTGGCTGCATCATCTCCTTAAGAAGTTCAAGTGGAACGGTATATTGTATCTCCATCACAGACTTCCCTGGATGTATTTTCCCCGACTTCATGAAAATTACTCCGAAAACTCTTGGCAAAAGAGGCCAGTGGAAGTATTGCAAGCATGTGTACTATATCTTCCGCTGTCTATGTGAGATGGATTACATGGTCGTTACTTCTATGCACGCCCCTAGCTTCAGCTTCATCGAAGTTATGCGTGTTCTGGAGCCGGCCAAACTTGCTGAACTGCTTCAATATTTTCTTATGGTTAGAGTGTGATATTGATTGACCAAGACAATTCCAAAATACAGTATATGAATAGCGGAATTGATTTGTTTTGGCTTTGTGCTGGATTTGGAATCCGCATGACATAAATAAAGGTCACTTTTTTATTTATTTAATGTTCACCTCTCAAATTTGGTCGTGGTAAAATAAAGAAGAAAACAAATATTCTTCCATACTTTGGGAATATTCTCCTTTCGGATCCGAGGGAAGAATATTCCTTCATACTTTGGAAATATTCTTGTCTCGGATCCGAGACCACAAAAATTAAATAAAACAATTGAAAAAATTAAATTGGATATCCATTATGTATGTGACTTAAACGGTTAGATATTACCCCAAACCATGCACATTTCATTCATTCCACGGTATAGGATCTACTTTTTTGTATTCATATATTTCAACGAAGTGTCCCAAATTTCTCATCATTATGTGATTGCTCTAAAAAAAATCAGAAAATAAACTAAAAATTCAAATTTTTACACAAAAACTGAAATTTTTTTGGCTCACCGCTCACAAGAGAGCGTTGCTGCTTCCACAATATCCACCTTTACACAGAGTCGTTCAAGAATTTCGACAAAAATGAAGTGATTCATTTCAAAAATGTCCAAAATTTTTAAATCTATCCCAATTGTGCTCTAATTTCTTGTGGTCGTTTTCTCATCGAAAAGTATATATCGACCATTTGGAATCTTAATTGCATACAAAAAGGTTTTCCTTTTAGATCATTGAATTTAGAAAGTGTAAGGAAATTTCAGCATATCCTCAATGACCATAAAGAGGATGTTTCAACCTTTTCAAGCAAGCATAAGGCTCAAACTTGCTAAGTGTAAACCTTACTTAAATATTTACAAGAACAAATGGCCCTTTATAGTCCAAATGGCTTTGCAAACAAAATCTTTAAGCATCAAAACTTAGGTACAGTGAAAAGGTAGTATTAAAACAAATTTCAATAGTGACATTGAGCCTTGTAATCTCCCCATTTGTACGGTGTATTGATCCTTGATTTTTTATGAACCTTGGTATACAATGAAGGTACAAGATTCCATGGTCACAAAACTCACAAACTCACTAATTTTTTTAATTAGTGGATTGCTACCAATAATAGTTTGTTTTTAGCAATTTTAACTCCAAAAACATCAAATAACAATAATGGTTAAATATAAAGAAAACTTTTGGAGGGTGGAATGACAACAAAAGTACTTTTTTTTAGTTCAAAGACCACCAAGCTCCTATACTGCAAATATAGTGAGGCCACCAAACTATTCAATGTTTATCACAAGTAATGATACAACAAAGTAAAATCCATGGTTTTTTTAAAAAACTCAAGGTGACTTTATAGATAACTCTATTGACACCTCAAAAATTTGATACCCGCAAAAATATAGGTTCTAAAACAATATCACAATAGCAAGAGTTATGTAGATTTTTTCAAGTGAAAGTATTGCTCTTTTAGACTCTTGGAAAGTGAAATGTCCATTATCTCTAACAAAATGTATTTAGGTTGACGAAAGATTCACACCTCATCATGGATTCTACAAAGTGGAAGAGTGGTAAGCAAAGGTAACTTCTTTTTAGATGAAGCAGTCCATTCACTAAGAATCTTCTTTAAGACCTATCAAGTTTAACTTCCACTATTGATTGTCCAATGCCTTCTTCGAGCTTCACAGGACCAACTCCTTGGACTATGCTTTGTATTCCTTCCTGTGCCTCATTCTAATGGACTTGCATTTGTTTCATTGAGGCTGTGAATGTCTAAAAATTGGGCTGGTAGAAAAAAATCACTACATTTGACCTCGTACAAAAAAGAAAAGTTCTTTTAGATTTTATAGAGCTTAAATTGCAAATAACTATTCTATAATACAAGTATATTATTGAATTTGACATTTTTTCAATTGATCAAAAATGGTTTCAGTAGAATTGTTTGATGATTGAGATTAGTTTAATCAGTAACAGTTATTATCTTAAGTTCTAGCAATTTTGTTTTATTTTTTAAATTTTGGATAGGATTTTTGAATAGATATTTACAATTCGTACTTGTAGGTTGTCATATTTAAGTCATTTCTTATCAAAAATAAATCAAGATAATACCATTAAACTTCATGAGTTCATGTATTGTAATGATTGTTAAGCACTACATTTTTTTTAATTCAAAACACAAAACTACTAATCACTTATAGTTCTGTAAAACACACACACAGTGATATTTGAATCAACAAATTCCATATCCTATTAATATCCATTAAAATATTAAATGTTCTAGAATTGGTTTATTTATCACTAAAACATTTAAACCTAAACACAAATTTTATAATGTTCTAAAGACCATCTAATAGCCATTAGTTTCTATAAAATTGAGTTTATAATGAACGCTAATTAAACTTGAAACAACTTCACTCTTATTGGAATGGAAGACGATATTGTCAAGTGTTGATAAAATCTCAAAATTTGAGTGAAATTTCACTTTTGAAGACAATATTTGAATATGAAAAATCATTAAACTTAAGTTAAGTTTTCATGATAATGCAGATATGAACGTGCAAAAAAACCATTATCTTCATTCGATTTGGACATTATTAAATATAAAGATTATATTGATGATATTCAGGTAGCATCTATTTTTAGTATGTAATAGACATTCATAAACAAGACTTAATGATTCGATTCATATTAACTTGTGTCTCAATTTAGTTTATGAAAAGCTTTGTATTTATTTTAAATTATACTGTTACAAGTCTTAATTATTTGATTTATGAGTATTCTGTTACAGATGAAAGATTATTTGATTTTGAATTTAATATTTTATTGATACAAGTTTATGTCAATAATTTTTAATCATTGTTAAGAGGTTGTTAATAGGTCTGTTTTATCAATTTACATAATTATTTCTTAAATTTAAATCTTTACAAGGAAATTGAATGTTCTTAAATAAATTCAAATTTATATTATAGCACATAGTATGTGTATGTCTTGGTGTACTTCTGTGTGTATGCATGAATTAAGATTTTGAATATAATATAATTTGATATGATGTTATATTTCAAATATGCACATTTATATATGTAATTTACATCTTTCATTTATGGTGTAGGCTGAAGAAACTATCACAAATTTACGCTATGTTAGAATCGATAATGGAATTTTGAAACATACCATTATTGAACATTGTGAAGCATGGATACTAAAATTTGAGTAAGCAAACATGATGCAAGAACTTTTAATGTGTGAAAAATAGTTTTACATAAAGTTTGAAGATAAATTTTGTCAAGTTATCGTATTTTGTAAGAAGGTGTTTTAGATGTAGATGCGTGTGTTCCAATATATGTATGATAAAATAGTATAGTATAACTTAGAATTATATTAGCTTGTTTTACTTTAATGTAAGAGAAATCAATAAATAGCAAGTTCTTAAATATTAGGGTAGGTTTCATAATAATAGTAACATGTTATATAATCCATTTTTATGACTATAATATTTTTATGATAATTAAGAAGCAAAAAGTGTTAAAACATTTTAATTATCACATCATTAGAATTTTATCAATTAAACTAAACTCTTTACCAATTAAAAAAATATTGATTAGATCTAAAATAAAAAATGAAAATATCACAATTAAAAAAAATACAAGTTGAGGTTAGTCTAGAACTACCCCAAATTGTTTCTTTAATGCATCTAGAGAACTCTAAATATTTTCCTTCCTCAACAGTTAATTGTCATGGATTGCCTTATGAATTTGCCCTATTACTACAGATGTTTTCCTTCAACTAAAACAATAAAGAATAATAAAACTAGTGAGTTTACAACATTTACTTTGAAAATGATGAAATGAACTTTTCATGTTAATCATCACATTTGTAATCAGAGATTTGTGTTTTGTGTTTCCAGAACATTATTGCATCAAATTGCAAAAACTGAGCTCTACTCAATATATACATATTTCAAGAGGTAAATCACTATGCACACCTTTACTATAATTCTATAGATAGGATATCTTCAAATGCTGAGTTAATATTAAAAACTGTTTGTTTCTCTTGTACACATTCCAAATATTGTTTTTTTGTTAGTTGGTGATTGATGAAAATATTGTTTGCAATTTTTAATCTTTTATATATATAGAGTGCCTCCATCTTCTCATCTCCAAGTCTTACATACTAAGTTCTTTTTACCATAAGCACTAAAATCTATTTTTGGTTTTTTAATTTTTAATTTCAGAATTTCATCTAAACCATAGATCTTTAAGTCCTTTTACCTCTATATCAATAGTGAGCTGATGCTTTAAGTCTTTTGCTATATAAATGTAAAGTAGTTTAATTTTAGTATAAATCATTTAAAACTGTTTGAATCAAAAACACATATGCTCAATTTGGAATAGTCAAGCACCAGTTCATCTCATCTTCAGTTGTTTAATTTTTGTAAATATGTTTTTAATCTCGAATGGTTTATTCTAGTACACATGTTGTCAACTTGGAGTTTTTTAGCTCCAATTCATTCATCTTCAATTAAGAGTTGTTTTCTTTTTTTCATACTCTCTTTTGCACACTACTACATGTGATTAGAAGTACTATTTATATTATATAAAATTGTCATCATGATGTAATATTGACATATGGATTATGTTTAGAAGAAAAAGTATATGGATTACTCTAAAGATCAAGATTTTTATGAATTTATATTGATAATGAACATGATAATATGCACTTAAAATTATGGAGGTCTATGAGTGCAAATTAGGCAAAGTGTCTAATTGAAAGGCTAATTTTCTATTTCAAAGTAGTAAGACGTATTATAAAAATGGTTTTTTTAAGAGATATAGTCAAGATATTATGGGAATTACTGCGAGATACTAATCTCTATTACACAATGCAACAAATATCACTTTTATCTTTTAAAACATGTTTTGATAAAAAGTTCTAGGAATCAGTAAAAAAAATGCTTGAAAATTTTAGTCCATTTTCCTATATGGACACTATTTTTGAAGCAAAGCATCATGATTTCTTAAAAAATCAGAATGTAAGATGTATTCTATAAATATTTTGGGTAACTTTATAAAGACAATCAATTTTATACTTCAGGAATGTTTTTCATGTATAACTAATTAAAAGTCCACACTTTGAGAAGTGACACAAAGAGTATAAAGTAGCTTACTAAGAAACGCTTTTGAAACACAATTTTTCTATATTCATTTATATACTTGAGTATAAGAAGGGCATGAAAATTTCGCCACATGGTAGTTAAATGATCCTAAGTTGACATAGACCTAAATGACCTCCAACACAATCAATTTCTCACTATTTTTTACGTCACTTAAATGTGGTTACATTACTACATTATTGAAATTGGCTAAAATCTATACCGTTTTTATACAATAATTTTGAAATATTATTGAACGGCTCAGTGAAATAAAAGCAATATTCTTACTAATATAACACAAGTAGGTGCCAAGTGGCACTCAACAACCCATGTTCTAGTGAAAAATGGGGCTTAATGAGGAGAGTGCCCATACTTAGAGGGTGAAGGCACATAGGGTTAGACGCAATCTAATCACACTTGCTCCACCTCCATTCTATCACGGTCATGTGCACACATTTAAGACGCAAGAGCACAAACATTTGGTTAGATGCACTTAGATGACATAGTAAAGTGGGCCAAAGAATTAGTCTCTTATACTTGAATCACAAATATTCAAGATTAAGTTTGTAATGTATTACCAAAATATCATTTTGGTATGAATTCTTCTCTGTCTATTGATGTTACACGTTTTCATTTAAAAGTTCACAGAGAAACTCTTAAGAGAATTAGATTTAACTAGAAAACAATATTGTGATATGCAAAATAATGATATGTGATAAATGTGACTGTTGATAAGATACTGTAGTAAACTACTCATATATACATATACATATACATATACATATACATATACATATACATATACATATACATATACATATACATATACATATACATATACATATACATATACATATACATATACATATACATATACATATACATATACATATACATATACATATACATATACATATACATATACATATACATATACATATACATATACATATACATATACATATACATATACATATACATATACATATACATATACATATACATATACATATACATATACATATACATATACATATACATATACATATACATATACATATACATATACATATACATATACATATACATATACATATACATATACATATACATATACATATACATATACATATACATATACATATACATATACATATACATATACATATACATATACATATACATATACATATATATTTGAATATGGAACCATATCATATCCATTATAACTACCCAATGTCATATGCAAATTTTAGGCCATTAAGTTATATGTTCAAATGAAAGCATGTGTTGTAATCCAGAAGCTATTTGTTACATCAATGCACTATGCTTATTGTCAATAGACCATGTGTGGGTTTTTACAACATCCATGCATTGGTTCTTTTTTGTCTTTACTACTTTCGCCTACACTACTCTTTGCTCTACCAGTCTCTCATTACACTCCATGACTTGTTTTCATACAAACTAAGTTCGCTTTTGTGGACAATCATCAATCTTTGTTGCTTTGCTTTTGACACCTTATCTGATTAAATCTAATTCTTTGGGCATTTTCTCCCCCTTATTTGTCATTATAAATTTCTCTTTCTATTTGCTAACCTTGTGTAAAACTTTTTGTTTACAATAGAAGTCTTCTCTATTAACGTATAGAATGATCATTTAGAACATCAGGGTTTCACTATACAATTTTTCTCACCTACACGATTCTAAAATGGTTTCAAACAATGTGTAAACACTAAATTTTCCTATAAACTTGAGTCAATATAAAACATGAGAGATTTTCAGACATGAAGATGAGTTTAAGGAGCGAGTTGAAATTGAAGGATCTAATATAATTGGTTTCATAATTAGTGCATTCTAAATCTGTGATTTATAAGATCCTTCTGAGTATTTTGAAAATGGGATCATAGAAAATGATTTACCTTGCTTGTACTAGGGACATAGCCTCTAGTACCTTCTAGAAACTAAGACCTTGAACATTCTTGAAAGAAACCTCTAGACTTTTCTAGAAATCTTAGAGAATGTTTATGAATGTTCATTTAAGAGATTCTTAGTTGATAAAAGCTCTTGAATAGCTTCTTAGTTGGTGGAAGCTCCTCTACAAGCTTCTAAGCTTAGAGTATAAATTGGAGTTGAGGCTAAAGAGCCTCTCACTTTCAAAAACTAATCTTTTGGAAGTCTAGCTCACATTTCCCAATGTTGTTTGTGTACTTTTCATTTTAATTCAAGCTTTTGTTACTTTCTCTCTTCAACATTTCTTCTAGCCTTAGAATGCTCTTCTTGTATTTCCGTATTTCTAATAGTGTGTTGGAAATGAAATCATTCCAAGTATCAGGGCTAGTATACTTTGAGCTAGAGTGTGGGGTTATCCCTCTTCTTGAAGGTATACTAGCATTCTTAAGCATGCAAATTACCCTCTTCCAGGCATATATTTGTTCTATTACAATACTACGGTCCTTGTTTTCTTGAAGAGAGTGAATTCATCCTTATCTCAATGGTTTTAAGGCATCTTAGAGATTGTGGACAACCCTCCTTTGAAACAATATTATCCTCTTGTATAAAAATATATTTCTCCCTTCTCTTAGAATGGCCAGGAGTCAAGATATTAGTATGTACAAGAGTTTGGAGTTGAAGTTGGAAGCCATCATGAATGTTCTTGCTATGTTTTCACAAAAAGTGTAGAGATTAAAGGAGTCATGGCAAGGCCTTGAATTGATGGAGCAACTAGCAAGGTACAACCCACAATTCCTCTGCCTTAAGTTTCAACACCAAAAGAAGCGGATGTGCCTCTATTTCAACATTAACCATTGGTTTTGAAACAAAAGAGCCTTAAAACAGCCTTTAATACTAATCTATTGGTATACGTTTGAAGTTTTGAGGTTTTGTCAATCATATCAAATTAATAAAAACATTGCAACTTGAGCGCTACTCTATGGAGGAGTCACATATTGGACTGTTGGATCCTTGCTTACTGGACAAACTTTATCGTGGTTTCTCCTTCATTTGAGAGGAGATTGTCAATTCTGAACAACTTCAAAACCTTTTTGGAGGCCTTTGCGAAAACATTTCGTGAGCATGATAAGATACAATGGGCTAGAACAAATATTTGATTGCTTACCATTCTCCATCACTCTATGCATTAGACTTTAAACAATTATCATGCAACATCAATTAGGACAAAGAAGCATTGATGAGTCGATGCCATTGAGGTTTGGGAGATGATGTGAAGACTTTTCTATTGTCTCTTCCTCATCTTACCAACACCATTAGCCAAGCCGTGAAGTGCAATAATCCTCAATATTAGTGTTGCCAAGACCACCGATCAAGACCGCATACCACTCGCCATGGTCCAACTATTTCATCAAGCATTCTAAATTCTCTTTTTGAAGTAGAAGATATGCAGATTTATGCGGTATGTGTCCAATTCCTTACCCTAGAAGGAAAAAAATGGAGTATGGAAGGACTATATTTATATTGCAATGATGAAGGTCTCAAAATTGGACATTGTTTACAAAAGCAAAACCAACGCTTTCTTAAGACTAAAGGCGCAATCATCAAGGAAAATGAATATGCCCAGGCACAATAGGGACCGTGCGGCTAGACAATTCATTATCGCAAGAACAATCAAGTTCCTCTCTTTCCACCCAATCTATCTATTATTTTATTATTCTTCTATTCTTTGGCCCTTAAAACCAAAAACCTTAGCCTTATTAGATTTCTGGGAATCTGCTTCTTTTTAGTCAACGAATTTGCCAAGCATCACGAGATTGCTCTAAAAAGTAAACCTAAATTTGACCATGTAGAAGTCATTTATGCAACTCCAATCATTGTAGAGAAGATTTTGACAGCAAGTAGATTAGAGCAACATAAGGATCTTCAAGACATATTTTAAAAAGAGAATGTAGACATGCTAGTAAAACAACGATCACAAGAATGTGCTATAGACTTGTAAGGAGTACAACCGCCTTTTGGTCCAATCTACAACCTTTCGGAGACGGAGTTCGCAGAATTATGGAAGTACATTGATGATAATCTTGTCGCAATTTCATTTGTCATTCATAGTCGCTAGCAGGAGCACCAATTTTATTTGTAAAGAAAAAAGACAATTTCCTACAAACGTGCGTGGATTACGAAGGTCAAAATAAGTGGCAAACAAGAATTGTTACCTGTTATGTATGATTTCTATTCTTCTAAAACAACTTGGGCGAGCAAGGATTTTTACAAAGATTGATCTATGAGGAGCTTACAACCTTGTGCTTGTCAAAGAAGGAGGTGAATAGAAGACATCTTTCCGTACGAGGTAGGTCAATTTGAGTACAATATCATGTCTTTTGGTCTTGCCAATACTCCTGCAATCTTTTGACATTTGATGAATAATAATTTTTGCGATCACATGGACGATTTTGTGTTTATCTATTTAGATGATATTTTGATATTCTCCAAGAACAAAGAAGAGCATGAAAAACATGTTTTTTTGGTTCTTGAAAAACTACGCAAGCACGGGCTCTATGCCAAATTAGAGGAGTGCTTACTTCACCAAACGAAGACGGAGTTTCTAGGATTTGTTGTCACCACAAAAGATTTGATGATGAACCTCAAGAAATTGGAGACCAATTGTGTCTGGGGAAGTCCTAAGGATGTTTAGAGACGTATAATGCTTTTTTAGCTTTGCAAGTTTTTATGGGATCTTCATCAAGAATTACTCTTGATTTGTTGCTCAGCTCACTCAGTTCATAGGCAATGACAAACTTGAATAGGGACCATCAACAAAGAAAGCATTTCAAGATATTAAGGTCGCATTTACTACAACCGCAACCTTAGTACATCTTGGTTTCTTTATAAACATCATTTCTTATACAATTTGTAAATGTAAGCATCAAATACAAAGTGCTCTCCATAGTTTTTTCATGAAGATTGCTAGTCTAGTTATAGTAGGTTTTTAGGATTGTAATAGAAATTATTTAAGTCTTTAGTGTTGAATTTATGAATTGGTTGTAACCATTTGATGTAGGATGTGATAGTTATAGAAGGCATACTTTGGTGGTTTGGTACACTTTGAGCTTTGCATTGTTCCATGGATGTACTTGGTTGTTTTGTTTCTTCCCTCCACTCGTAGAAGCTTGCAACCATTAGAAGGATAGAATTTAGTATACGATGAACCTAGACTAGCAAAACAATCATTGATGGAAAATTTGTAGCAAGAAGTTGAATTATTATAGTTAAAATTGTGAATTGTACAAATAAAAAATCATAAAAGCAAGTCAAGTAGAAATATTATAACTTTGTGATCTTGGTTGTAGTCACTTTGTTGATGTAAGGTGTACTTTGAGGATAATATCTATGTGGTGCTCTCACTGACTTCTTAAGGGTCTTTGTTATTTATCAAACTTGATGCATTGACTCCTGGTCGATGTTCTGAGTAGTACCTCCTCTACAAGCATAACTATGTTTTAACGCTAGCGGACAAATTTAAAGACAACCTAAGATTCTAAATTTAAATTTCAAAAAAAATTACAAGTTCTTTATTGATTAGGCATCCTATCACTATTAATTGTTGCAACAACTTTAATTCAAATCAAATTTCTCACCATTTTTGGACACATCCATCCATGCTTAGCAGCTCAATTACTAAAGAGCTTGTCTCTAATCTCTCAATAGTTTTATAATTATAATAAAATAATAAATCTTGCATACAAAAAATATATCTTTAAACACGTAGTTATTTTTAACAACTTGCCGCCAAAAAAGATAAGTAAAAAAAGATAATTGATGAATTTGACAAATTTATTTGATTTACAAATAAGACAATTCACTCTTACTCTCCAAGTCCTTTCAATTCATAAGAAGGCGGATCTAAGAGATTCTTGTTCAAAGTACCAGAATTTTAAGTCTATTATTACTTCTACAATATATGTGACAAACCATTTTCCTAACATTGAATAATCAAATAAGATTTTGTAGGACCAAATTGGCTTATCTTTCTCCTTCCAATTTTTTTAGAAGTATCAGATATCTCCAAAGAAGACTTACAATCACAAGGACCTTGCTAGGATTCACTAGCAAATAAAAATTAAAAACACACTTGCTAATCTTATAGCTATCTTTTTACAAAAAATAATATTTATTTTTTTGGATACTTTTGTAGGATCTAGATTTAGTTAAACCAATGGTTATATTTTCTCCTTTAATTCTTACGCCATTTTTACATTTATAAAGTTTACTTCATGTTTAATATGATTGTAGTATTGCCTTAACACTATGCCAATTTTTTTATGGATGTGAAATGGATTTTGGAGATGTGAAATTGTCTAATCAATTTTAGAATTGTTCCACTCGACAAAGCACATTTCCTAATACATTACAACCATATTCATCTCACCATTTTTATATAAATTGTTATAAAATTTGTAATTCAAATAATCCTTAGACATCCACTATATCAAAGTCTTTTTGCATTGACAAAGTAGTATTAATCCCCATATAATTTAAAAAAAAAATAGAATTGAAAGTTTTGAATTTCTTATTTGTTTCATATTTGTTTTTGAAAAGGTTAATTTAGACTAAAACATGAATGCATATTAGGATGTATATTCTTTAATAATATACATAAATATTCAAAATTTCTATAATATGCTAAAGTATAATCAAATCAAAAATAATAGATTTATGTCCATATTTATAGCTGAAAATAAAGATATATGTGTATAAATACAATTGATAATATTTATTTGATATCAGATTTTATAATTAAAAAAAAATTATAAATGAATTTATAATTTTTAATATGTAAAGATATACTAAAACATGTAATTTATTTTTGTATCAAAAGATACATTGATATAATAATATGAAATTATATCCAAACAATATTTGAAGTAGTAAAGAAGTTTGCATGTTTTATAAAGACACATAAATTAGTGTTCATGTATGGTTTTTAAATGAATCAGCTTGTAAATGATATGTAGCCAACATACAATTTAAATACACATTTTTTTCAATCTAATAGTCTATATATAAATCATCTATTAATTTCTTAATTGATGGTGCTTTATTAACCTACAGCTTATAATGGAATGAATGTAAATCTAATATCTTATTGTATATGTGTAAGTTTGATTTGATGAATTAAATTGATTGCATTTGGACTTGATGTTAAAAAATGCAATGAGATAAAGTGTATTTAAATATTGTGAAAACAAGGTGCAGAACATAAAATGTTTGTGGCCAAAATGTTCACAAACTTTAATCTCAAAAATTTAGATTTCAATCACAATCTTTCTTAGATTGATTGATTTAATATATAAATAGTTTTTTAATTCCATATGAGTTGATTGGATATATATATATTTTTGAAATATGTAAATATTATAATGGTGTGTTACTACAAAATAGTCAATTTTCATATACACTATACATATGTTATTATTCCAAGTATTATATTTGCATAAATAAACAAACAAGTTCCTAATCTTGTATTTTATATATAAAAGCTATATTATTAAAATATTGCTAATAAAATGCCCAAAAAAAGGAATGAAGAAGATTGTAATAAGCCTCCTCAAAATCTTGGTGAATTAACTCAAACCGCTCAACTTTGGAGAACTATTTGCGATGAATGCACGCAGACAGAAACACGGTTTGGTCCGCTACATGAAAAGTATCGTATCCTCAACAAGTTCGAGGTAGGTAGGTCGGTCGGTCGGTCGGTCGGTCGGTCGGTCCCTCCCTCCCTCCCTCCCTCCCTCACAAATGTTTCTACTGAGGCAGGTTCCACTACACGAAGAAGAAGTATTTTTATTAGAAAGGCTACCAAATGCTTGGGAAGAGTTCAAGATTATGCTTGCAGAAGTAGAATTGAAGCTAGAAAATGCCAAAAATAACTTTCGTGATACCTTGGAGGAAATGGTTGGAGATTTTGTAGTTGAGGTATAATCAAGATTAATATGACAAAACATCTACCATAATTTTATCTATACATCTTTACATGTATAATCTTGTCAAACGATATTTCAATTAATGAATCATATAAAGTACGCACAACCATTGATGATAATAAGATGCAATTCTTTACCTTCTTCACTTTTATAGATTTGTTTTTATTTTACAAAAAATAAAATCAAGTAGAATTTTCCTTTTGATTCCTAGTTGTTGCGCTACTCTCGTTTTGAATGCTTTGCTTTCAAGAGTCATCTGTCTTTCAACCAATGGCAATAAAGCTTTTTTTTATTTTTTTTATTCAAATTCAAATCTATTATTTGTAGAATTACCTTCAATGTAATTTGATAAGTTGTCAAGCTTTGGCAAAAAATCTAGTAAAACAAAATCTATTTTTTTTATTGTTTTTTGCTTTATACGGTTTTGGCTATTTTAGACATCAAGAATTAATTTTCTTAAACATCCATTTTTAAGTCATTCATTCTTAAATTATTTTCTTCATATTGAAGAATTATGATTTACTAATGTATATTGTTTTAGTAGTCTAAATTTGATTCATATCATCTACAACAATTCTACTATAAAAACTTTTAAAATATCCATACTCCACTTTCAATTCTACTTTATGGCACTTTAAAAGAAACAACATGTTTTGAATGATGAAATTTTAGGCCTTTAGGAATTTATATGAAATATTAATGAATTATCATAAGTTTTTACAAATAACACTAAATTGGCCATCTAGTTATAAATACTTCTTAACCCAAATTAGAAGATTTTTTTACAAGAATGAACCAAACCAATGATCATAAACCAATGCATGCTCATTAACAAAAAGATGTTCATTCCTTGTTGAAAATTAAGATAAAGCATTGCAACTCAACAATGTTTTTATGTAACAATTAGCTATAGTATGAAGAGGTTGCCCATGCATTAAGTGAATTGAAAAGAGATTTTGAATCTAATGATTTTGTTATTAAAGCAAAGTCTAGGAAAAAAAAAATTCAATTTTCAAAGACGTGATGTACTATATCCGTCGCGTGCTGTTCAAATAAAAATTTGACTTTAAATATTATAAAATAAAATGGAGAAAATATACTAGACATTAAATAAAAAAATAAAATTTGAATTTGAAAATTTAAATAATGGAAATATCTAAAACATCTAAGTTTATTAATATAGTAGAGTGGAGTTGTGTCCAACAATCCATATGGGAAATGTGAACTTTGAGGTGAAGCACTTAGTTAGTCTTCTTTTTTATAACACACATAACTTTTGCATATAGTCTTCAAATGACATAAAATTTGTTGGAGGTGAAAGATTACTTGATTCATAAACTTTTTTTAGACCAACAAAATTTCAGAAAAGTTAATCTTCTATGCACAAATGACCTCCAAAAAACTGTTTTAAACCCATTCTATATTTTTTAATCTTTACAAGGCTGCAATAATTTGTTCACATTTTTTGCATAAAGACTTATTTTAAACAAAATTTGTTGGAGCTCAAAGAAGAATCAATTTATCAGCTTTTGTTAACTGAACACAATTCTATAAAACTTAATCTCCTATGCTCAATTGGACTCTAAAAATCTGTGTACAACACATTTGAAAAACTCACATAGACTTTTGCTACTTCTTAACCCATATTCTTTGTAAACTAATGTATGTGAGCTTGATTACAAAAGGAGCACACTCTCTCCATTGTAACTAGCACATGCTTTAAATATAAGTAAATGTCGAGTGTGAAGTGAAATTCTTTACATTCCGACAATTTTGAAAAATAGTTGATATTAAATTCGACAAAAATTGCCAATAATTTCCTAAAATTTCCGACATCTATATTTGGAATTATATTCTGCCAAAGTTGACCCTTAGGTACGGTATATATAAGCATGTGCAATTTTAGACACAGGCATTAAAAATGAAAGAAATTAAGGCATTGTAGTATGAACTTTGTGACATACAAGATTGAACTCATATACATTATTTTAGGAAAGATTTATCTGAACCTTATACAATGGAAACTGAAATTGACATTGACAACCATTGATTTGAAATACACTACTCGATTTCTGTATATTCTTTTATAATAAATTCTTCAATTTAAATAATTCATCGAAAGGATACATAGTAATGCAAAATGCATCCAATATCTTATAATTAGAACTTATGATTCTAAGACGTTTTTTAAAAGAGCATTAAAGTAAGTTACATTTGAAATACATAATCAAAATTGTAACAAACCTCTCAATAGGTTTGCCACCAACTCTCAAACAACCTCACAATAAAGACAAAGGAAAGTTAAAAACTTAATAAACTACAAAGATCAAAATATATTGTCTGAGGTTCACCACCCAACCATAGAGAAGTGATCACCAAAAGAAGTGTCTCACCTTCTCACCCCCAAGCCTTTATATACTAGTTCCTTTCGAAAAGGAACTAGAGTGTATCTCAGACTATGTCCCAAAGTCTAGCCTATTTATAGATCTTCCTAGATCATTCTATCTTCTTTACTCCTATATCTGGTTTAAAGATAATCCATAGATCATTCTAGATCACGTATTCCTTTAACTCAGAGACTCTTCTAGATCTTTTTATCTTCTTATTCCTATATCTGGAGTAAAGATAATTCATTACCATTAGTAGTCTAATTCTAGTGTACCTCATCTTGAGCTATCTAACTCTGGTACACATGTTTTCAATCTTGGAGTGGTCTGACTCCAATGCACTAAATATAGAGTTGTCTAACTCCAATGCACATGTTCTCAATCTGGAGTTGTCTGACTCTAGTCCATCCATCTTCAACTAGGAGTTATCTGATTCATTTCATCCTCTGCTTACACACTGCTACATGTGATTAGAAGATTTCATTCATCCATCTATCATCATAAGTTACCTTACAAAAATCTTCAAAATTTATTAATCTTGTTTTTTAATTAAAAAACTAATTTTAAGTTAATCATACAATGATGCTTCAATCTTTTGTAGAAATAGATGGAACTAAGTGTAATCATTATAATAAAAAAGCGTTATGTGCAATTTTATGAGAACATACCTTGAAAAACATTCTGGACCTTCTTCACCAAAAGTGAAAAAAAAATATTTATCATAGAATGAATATTTTGTCCCAAAAATATAATCTTCATTTTTACAATCTTACAAAACATCATGGTAGTGACTTGCATGCCAAACTTTGAAGGTAAAAGAGATATAGTAAAATTTTCTGAGTATCTGCCTTCAAGAATTGATTGCTTCTACAAGCCCACCTTTTATATCTAATGTCTAGAAGAAAATTAAATAAATATATAAATAATAAAAAGCATGGAGCTCTTTCATTTTTGTAAGCGTCCAATATGCTTTCTAACCTGGGTTTGTTGAAACCTATCCAAATTGTCAATTGTCCTTCAAATAAACAATATTTCTTCAGATTTTATATATAAAAACACACAAATAGTGAAACTAACTTAATATTAAATTTGCCAAAAACTAGAATTCATTAGAAGATTTTGAAATGTTTTTGAAATTGGACCGAATTAATTCAATGGTAATATTATTAAAAAGAATTTTAATGAAATGACATAATCCTTTACAAACTGAATCCATCAAAAAATAATATAGCATTTAAAATCTCATATCCAAATCCCGAAATTTAACATCTTATTTGTATGAATTTTTAGAATTTTTTCTCGGATGTTTAATATCTATTGCATTTTTATATAGAGATGAAGATTTCATCTGTAAGAACAATTAGATTCTACAATGGCCTATTGGCCGCCATAATTCATAGGCGCTTATAAAGCTAATGCAAAATCAATTCTAGAAACCATTGTAAATTTATACAATTAAATAACCTATATATTTGCTATATGAAGGTATTTTGCTTTAATGAAGTAGTTAAAAGTTGAATATAATTTACATTATAATAGAATCATAAATTTTTTATATTTTTTATCCAGTATACAAATTTGTATGATTAAGGAAAAACCATTAATGCTTGGTTAAATGTTAAATTTGGGCGGATTTATAGTTTATGAAGATATATCCATAATTGTATATCTTCATAATGTCCCAAAATATCTTGGCATTAAATATCAGCTTCATGATAAAATTTCATATTTTTTAAATATATAATATGCAAAATAATTGTGTAATTCAATAAAAATAATTGTAATTATATTATATTTACATTTTTTTATTATGTATTCTCAACCAATCTATTAATTTAAACTTCCACTAATTAATTATTTTGAACACAATAAGGAAGGAAAATAACATGTTTACTTATTTTGAACATAATAAGGAAGGAAAATTGCTTTGTATAAATGCGTTTAGCCTTTTTCTTTAAATGTTTAGGCATTCCGAATTAAATCCCATCTTTAATTTTAAATCATTTAATTCTATGAAAAAACAATTCAATTTCAATGTGCATTCATTAAGTTTTTTGGTTTGGATATTATCATGAAAAGAAAACATAATTAACAAAGGTAATTAACAAAGATAATTAACTTGACCCTCTTATTGTTATCCTTGCAAAGGCAAAATGTTTCTGAAGGCCTTTTAATTCAATTGCTATCCTTGCTGAAAATAAATAAATAAGTTCTTGGTGTCAATTATTGCATAGAATACCGGTACAACAAACATGGTGTACTAAACGTAATACTACTTATTAAATTTCCAATAAATAATTTTGAATAGGTGTATTTGGAATTTTGAGACATGTAATATATATATATATATATATATATATATATATATATATATATATATATATATATATTCATATTCATGACATGTATAAAATATATTGGTTTTTTTTTATAATTTTTTTAAATGATCTACTATTGTAACTTCCTATTAGCTTGATTCAATGATATTTAATAATTTTTATATTATTATGTAAAAGTTATGCATAATGTGTATAATATTCAAAATTGTATTTTATATCTTTTCTCAAACTATACAAAATATTTATTTCAATGAGTATTATTAGGTTGCTGATAACCGTCAATTATTTGTGGAACGAATGCCCATGGATGCCACCATATCAACAAGTGATGCTTTGCAATTCATTGCTGAAGAACGTTCAAAGGTATATAATGAATCATCACATCAAACGTTTTATTATTTTAGTTCATATAGTCACAAATCATCATTTACATAACCCTAAATGAAACCCAATAATATAACATTAAGGAAAATATAGCATTCCATCATTTTAAAGGTCCTTTATTGTATAAGGATTTTCATATACAATTTCGATTTTATACTTGATTTTTTATTAAATATATGTTATATGTATTCATGAAG
Organism: Ceratodon purpureus; assembly: GCA_014871385.1. NCBI lineage: Eukaryota > Viridiplantae > Streptophyta > Bryopsida > Pseudoditrichales > Ditrichaceae > Ceratodon > Ceratodon purpureus. The sequence continues at coordinate 104,112,564 of CM026426.1, forward strand.
CTTTAAGAATTCAAACATCATCTCATATTACATTTTACCATCAAATTAAGTTGGTTGATTTACTAGGGTGATTGATAGGGTGATTGACCTATTACTGCTATAATTGAATTTGTTTTAATGCATAGATCTTCTATGTTGGAGCAAGTATGATATTGAATATCAAAACTAGTAATTGTATTTATTTTGGCACTCTAGATGCTAATGATTTGGAATGATCAATAGGCAACTACATACTGTAGTTTTTATAATTTCAAAATGAATTAAATATTGAAAATATACTATAAAAATCTTGAGTACAATTTTAATTTAAATTCAAGCATATTTAAATGAACATGTAATATCTCTCTTGTTAAATTATTTTGTATAAGTAAATCAAAATTTTAAACAATAAAAATACACAAGTCAAAATTCAATAAAAATTTGACAAATTATAGACTGGAATGGATACATTCACTTTTTCTCTAAAGTTTATATCAGGAACAATAAACTTAGAATGTTTTATTTTATGATTTGATCTAAATTCCATGAAATTAACAATAAGTACTTGATTGAATATTTGCAAATAGCTTTATGAATGTATGAAAAAATAGAAATTAAGTAGATAAAATTCTCAAAATCATCCACCATGTTATAAATAAAGGGGTGTAAGTACCCTTTCAAAAATATTTTAATAAGAGCAATGAAACATGAAATGTGATTCAATTTTGACTTCAATCACCAATATAAACTCTTGAATTTTTAAATAAATTGTTTAGGGTTTAGGGTTAAGGGTTTAGGATTTTAAGGTTTAGGTTTTAGGGTTTAGGGTTGGGTTCATAGTTAGCACAAATGTTGTTCTCTTTGGCGGCCATTTAAACAATGGATCAAAAGTATAAGACTGTATTGATAAATGGAGATAGTACTTTTGATTATCATGTTGTAGAAATCCAAAAAACATCTAAAGCTACTAAGACCTGAATCCATGAAATTGAAGTTGTGGTCATTCACGAAGAGTTAGAATCAAAATTCATATTTTGAAATGTTCAGCTCAACATTCAATTTCATTTCATGACTGCCATTTTTGTGATCGTCAAGATGTCCAAAAACATTTTGTCATCCTTGGAAGGTCATGGTAGTGGACCTACAGGTGAATCCATGGCTTGGATAAAAATAACATATATAGTGTATATTAAAATAACTTTGTATCTAGAGGGCCCAATTTCAACTCAAGCTATAAAATACTCATATATTGTTATTTGACTCTTTTTGATAAGATGGCGACAATGAGGACTCTAGTAAATCTAATGCTTGGCAACACAAGCCCGTATTGGAAGACAATTTTTGATGTGACTTTTAATGCTAAAGTGTTTAAAGAGAGGAAGTTGAGCTTACTCTAGCCACTAGACAACTTGTTTGACTAATATACATGGACAAGCCATAACCAACTTCAAACCCTGCCCTATGATGAAATACTGTAAAGACTATATATTTATAAATATATGTATATGTATAAATATATGTATATATATATATATATATAAATATATGATTATTATGTACATTAAAAATTTGTGTGTATAAGATTAATTGCTATGATAATAATTATCGTGTCCATTAACATTATTGTATCATCTTTTATATAGCAATTATTTTCACATAATGGATGATTATTGAATTATATTTAAATATTATATATAATTTTTGGTTAAAATATTGACATTATTAATTATACTTGTCACAAAATTTGTATATTTCTTTTAAATTGTTTTCATCAATTACGAAATAGTTTCTTTGTTCATTGTTACATAATACAGTGTTTAAGAAAGGCACAATATTTCTTTTACAATTGGGAATAAGAGAATTGCAAGCACACCTAAGTTGCTAGAGAAGAGCTAGATGGAATTCATGCCAAGCTAAGTTTGGAGCAAAGAAATAGGAGCAAGAAGCATGCGTCCATAAAATTTCTATGGCAATCTACGACAGACCTTGTCATGAGTGCACTTAGTTGGCAGTCTTGCAGGCCCTATTAACAATAAGCAATTGTAGTACAACAAAATTGGAATTTCATCATTGAGCACTTTTAACAAAATGACATTGGAAGTGGAAAAAAACATATGTGAATAGTGCGTCGGAACATACAACCAATTACAATGCTTGCTTTACAAAACCATAATTCATAATTGAAGTTTGATGTACTATTACTACAAAATTTGCTATGGCAAATGACACAAAATCTAGATTGTAGCATTGCATTTACAACCAAGATTGACAGTGATTATAAACAACTATGCAGAATCATTCTAGACGATGCTTTTTTATTCACAGCAATAGGAAAGAGGCATGTAGAAGATGATCATCCGCAAGTGAATCTAACATTATAGAATGCCATATTAAAAGGACGACCTTGGCCAAGCTTCGTAAGCAAACAAGGAACAAAGATCTCCCACTTGCTCTCAAAGATGTGAAGCTTCTAATCTAATTTATTGCACCTTGTATGATTACAATATGCTTGTTCATTGCATATTTCCATGCATGGGTGCATTACATTCCCACCTCCAACTTGGCCAAGCAAGCTTTCTCCACCATAACCACCTAATCATTGGCCACATGGAGACCTTGTGCGCATATATTGAGATAAATTGCTCGGTCTTCCTCTACCATTGTAAATGGAGTGCAATGAGAGGGAGAGGGGGGGGGGGGGGGGGGGGGGGGGGGGGGGGGGGGGGGGGATTATTCATTGCCCATCCTGACAATCTTCTTCTTCTCAACTTCTAGTAACTCCCTCTAGAATTCAAGTTGCCACCGTACAAGATGTTGAGAATTGTTGATGCTATGCAACTTTGATTAAACCCCATGTAGGAATATATGAAGACCTTGAGTAGAAGATTAAATAAAATTGTGATATGATGCGATGCTGCACGTTAAAAAGAAAAAGTGTGGGATCTCACTGAGAAGGATGTGTTGGGATAGTAAAACAGAGGCTCCTATGAAGTATGCCAAATCTGTTGAGTGCTTGAGGATGGCAAGTGTGACAATTAGGGTGAGAAAGATGACTTGTGTGTTGGTATCTCCAACATAAATGCCACATTATGCCACCTTCAAACCTTGCACCGCCTCTTGTACAATGTGATCACGTCTTGGATCCATCCAAACTTATTTTGTATGGATCAAACATCATAGTTTAGAGAGATTAAAGTGTTTGAAATAATTATTTTAGAGAATTTTTGAATGCGATATTTCCTCAAACTCAAGAGCATGCAATTTAAACAATAGTATGATGACTTAAAGTCATTTAGCAAAATCAGTTTAAAGATCATCATGAGACTCTAGAAAAACTAGACCATCTTGCCAATGTTCAAAAGGATGGTGGAAGAGGACATCATCACTTTTGATCATCCTCAAACAACCATCTCTATTCTCAACGTATCACATCTATGGTAAAATTTTAAAATTTTGAGTACCACATTAGGTGTGCATAGGATTTGTATCTTAATTGTGTAGTCATGTCTTGAACAACGTACTTGGCATGTGATAGAGGTTACATATATAGGAAAGTATGAAAGGGGGCACTAGCGTAAAGATTATCACCTATGCCGGCACTACAAAACAAGGCATAAATTAAAATTGTCAAACATATTGTATGATTCCAAACATCAAAACAAGAAAACAATCACATATCTAACTTGTTAGTGGGCATGACCAGGTGTAACCGCCCAAATATTTCATCGTTCTCACAGAATATGCGCTAGTATGGACTCCATCTCCATCGTACCTCTTCCACCAGGCGCCCATTTTTTCGACGGAAATCGTCCGTACCTGCCTCTATCATATTATCCTCTTCCTGGATTGCTCCATTTCTCCACAAAGTCCTCACCGCTTGTACACTGCCAAGTCCATGGCAGTGTAACCTGACCCTCGAAATCACGAAGATGGTACAACGCTGGCATCTTCGACCTCACCGGACACGTTGGTGCTATAATTTCCTTTTCTTCACATCCGCACTCCCTGCAGAAGCGATCGATATGTGCATGTTCCAATTCACCGAGCGACTGAGCTCGTTCTTGGAAGCGCTCCTCTACAATAGGATGGAATGTGAACGGTAGTAGTGATCCCTTCCCCTCCGCCGAGAAATGTTGGAACTCCTTGTTCTTCCCCCAATCATTGCTGACTACGACCATGGCGGGAAGTCTGTCACTCATTGCGTCGGATGAAGTAGAAACTGTTTGATTGATGCCGCAAGTTTCCATCACTGAGTAGTCTTCCATAACCTTTGAACTGTGACACTAAACAAATTCGACGACAGTTTCACATGGCATCTGCAGTTTCGATTTGGGGAGGTTCACATTCCACCGACAGATATCCGCCTCAGTGTCACCTAAAACCTGAGGACTCAGTAATTCGTCAGAGAAGGTCACATACTTATGGAGTGTTCTCTGATTACGACTACGACCCTCAACACCAGAGTTCTTCAAGATGAACCTATCACGAAGTAAAGAAATGGCTCTGTGTTTATCACTTAGGGCTTCCTGTATATCGTGACTTACCTGAACTGCAGGTTCCGTAGACCGCGTGGAGACAGAGCTGACTCTCCGATTTGGCGTCGGCCTCACAAAGACATGAAAACTGTCGTCCTAGGGAAGGGCTTTACGTTTTCCCAACCCAATAGTCGTTGCCCTTGTCACCCTACTCGCAGGAGCTTCTCCTCCGTCCTCTGCATCCCCCTTAGACTGACGTGTCTTCTTCAAATCCTTCACGGCCTCGATGTGCGCAGCTATGTTTGGCTGCTGACTCCGTTTTTTCAATGTTCCCCCATCTTCCAGTCGGTCCTCCTTTCGTGTAGGCGTATTGGACCCTGACTTAACCGGATTCTTCAACTTCCGCCCACCCCCAGCTCCCGCCTTGTCGACTTTCCCAGTCTTGAGCTCTTTATTGGGCCGCGGAGGAACTACCTTCTAGAAAAGATCTGCCGGTCGTAGAATCGTTCGCACTTGCGGCCCACTGTCCACCGATGTCCCTTCCAAGCTCGGATCTTCATCTTCCTCATCCTCATCGCCTTTGTCGACGTCCCTACCTCCGCCCTTTTCATCTACAATCCGATTCTCCCCTGTATCTCCACCCAGTGTCACGCCTTGCACAAAATCCGAACTTGGAATCCCCGTGACGACCCCCTTCTTCTTGCACAATGTTTCCACCTTCTTCCCCTCCCCGGCTTTGAAATCTGGATACAGTAGTAGCAACGCCCTATGCCCGTCTGGGTATATTGCCTACGGACATCCCTCAACAAAGCGATGGCGGTTCAACATCATTTTGTTGGAGAAACGGTTCTGACCCCAGTAAATACACACAAAGAACTTGCGTATTCCACAGGCCTTCAATCCCCCCTTGCACATGGTCGCAAACTCCATCGTCAACTCCGACACGCGCTCCTGGCTTGGATATGTGACATTATACGACTTCCCGTGCAGTACTACTTTCAGTGTCACCGGCTCAATCGCCATGTCTTCATGTCCGAAGAGAATTGTATCTGCACCACAACGTACAGAGTCTCGATGTCTGTTTGTGATAAATCTGAAACTGTTCCACCACCCTATGAATGAACCACACCCTGCTCCGCAGTAAACGTCATGAAAGTACCAATCCATGTCCTCAAATGTAACCTGATCTTTGAGAGAACACGGCCCCAACACCGCATTATGCAAACGCAAAGGACCGTGTTTAATTCCCGAAGAAATAGGTTAGGCAGTTTCGAACCCTAGAACTTTGAAGACGATAAAATAACTCCATACAGACATGAAGGGTTACTTCTGATTAGCGACACATAAGAAATGAAAACATCTACATACTAGAAGAAGACAATGCAATTAGAATGGACTCTGTGACATCGATCCACCCATAAACGTAAATGTTAAAAACTAACTACGCTTGGCTATGGCAAGCGTAACCTGGAGATACATAACCAGAGCTAAGACCGCATCGCAGAGGATGCCAAAACACAAAACATGACAAATACATTGCGGAATCGTTTCCAAAAAATTAGAAGCTCACCTCGGTAGGCTCCAGAAGCAAAATTGCGAGTTTCCAGGTGCGGCGCTGTCGCTCCGTCTAATCACTCGCAAGTTAGAAATCTTGACAGGTTGACCACCCATGTTTTTGTGAATCAGAAAAGAAGACCAATGATGAACAAAAGGCGTACCAATTCAAGGGAGATAAAAAATTACCTGCTTCCACGACATTACTGCGCTTCCGGCGTTGTCTCCTCCTGAAAACGTCGCCGCCACGCTCGACTCGCGGAGTTAATTGAAAGGTACCCCTCCTCATCATTGCGCATTGAATTACGCAATTGAGTGCGCCCTGGATGTAACACATTGGGTCTTTAGATTCCCTAAACGCCATAAACCTCTAGACTTCCTAAAACCCAACTACAAATTAAAAGCACAAAGAATCCTACAGTAGCAGATATGCTGTACTCACATTGATGCAAACCCAACATTCTGGAGAAAAAACAATAACAACCGAAAACCTCCGAAACACTGGAACTTCAAACCCTAATCGAATTCGAGAAGGCGAAGAGCGATCACATGAAGCTGACGTAATCGTGACGTCATCATTTATTAAAAATCCGTCAATTTCGGGAATAGCTGACAGGCAGTGTCACATTCTGTGGGTGTCACGGGTATATGGAGTGTCTTGGGCGTAGAGTCTTTCAGTGTTACGTGGAAGTTACGGCGGGAGGGAAAATTACCGCGTCTCGCGAGGGAGGGGAAAATTGGCCCGTCGACGTGGGGCTTCACGGAGGCCACCGAGGCGCGGGCCCGCCAACCCTATCCCTCGCTACATGGCAAATAGCGTTCTCCGAAGAAGGACGGGGTACGGGAGAGGGAGAGAAGGAGAGGGTACGAGAGAGGAGAGAAGGGGATGGGAGCGGAGAGCCAACGGGGGCGGGGAGCCAACGGGGCGGCATCGGGCGGGGCCTGCAAACGGGGTGGTGCTCCCTACATCCGGGCAGCAAGCCTGGGTGGGCATAGGCCGCGTCTTCCTGATGTGGGGAGCCCTTAGTGACGAGGGGCGCCAGGGTCTGTGACGGCAGGGCTCCGTGGATGGGCACAGCCTGTAGCAGCTAGCCTAGGCTGGATCGGGGAGGGGAGGGGCTGTTGGATCAGCTGGATAGGAGATGGGCATATAGGGGATATATGAATCTCACTTCCCTACATTAGAAATTCTGTTGCTGTCATACTTTGTTCAACTTTCTATTTCAAAAGTCAATCTTAATATATGCACTCCCATACCTTTTTACACAATCAATCACAGTAGGAAAAGGCAGGCATGGTTTCTCGGTATCTTCCATTGCTTGGATCAATGAAACTATTTAAATCAACCGCATTTTAAATTTTTTTTGAAACAAAAGAAAGGTAATTTCATTGCAAAAGAGTAACCAGGAACAGTGCCCAGCCACAGGTAGCTTGGGCTCCTAAACTACCAATCCCCCACCCCAAGCCCCCTAACCCGAGGGGCCGGCCAACACAGCGCAACCGCGTAGAAGCATAGACCCCCAAGGGACCACAAGCAAGACCCCCAACCAAAAACCCCACCCCCTAACCAAAGCAAGTCAATGGACGTCAAAAACAAAGGCAGCCTCAGGTCCCTTTGGTTGCCATTTAGGGATGTCATTCTCAAAATTTGCAAACACTCCGTAGCGCCGTCTCCTGTCTCTAAACCGGTTGAAATTGCTAACAGCTTGATCCGGGTGAGATTTCCGCCATAGCCTAATAGTACTCCACTCCACACGGCCGTAGTCAATAATGCCATTCCACACCACTTGAGTCATCTTCGCCGACGGCCACTGAACATTGTTAAATACCTTATCATTTCACTCAATCCACAGCGACCAGAGAACGACAGTTCTCAACTCCATCCAGATGTGTTTCACTTGGTTTAATTTTCTGGGGATACAGTCGGAGAATATAATATGTTTCCACGTCACCAATTGCTAGGGGCCCGCAGCTAACCTCCCCCTGATGAGCGTGTTCATGATATGAATCGCCCAGCTCCAAGCCCGTCGTGCTGAAATGCACTCCCAGAATCTGTGTAGGACGGATTCCTCTGCTCCACGAGGGCATACCGGGCATGAGATGTCCACCGTCGCGTCGAATCTGCCTCTCCAATGGCAGACAGCGAATTAACCGCATTTAGAAGTGGCTGAAAGTAGTACCCCTAGTTAGTAAACTTGGTCTTAATAAACTAAAACTATCATTTCTATTGGCTAGAATTGATTCAACATGAAGTTCTCTTTGCAAGAGATCCAAAAATATTTGAATGAATGAAAGAATACGTTAGATGTAGCTGCAGCGACCCTCTCAAGTTTGTGGTGTTCATTCTCAACGTCACATTCTGCATTGCGGCACTCTTTGAGATTCAAATTATAATGTGTTCTTCCGAAGTTCTTCAATCAAATTTTTCAAGTGAATTTATGCATCCATTTAATATAAGAGACGTAAAAAAATTTAAAGATTAAATATAAGTAATTACAAAAACTACTAGAATGAATGTTTAGAACTTGTCCTATTATCTATACTTAGTTTTTTATTTGTCTTCAAAAGTAAAGATGATATGTCCAATAATTTTGTTAATGATTTGTGAGAGTCTTCCTTAATTTCATATGTCAGGTATTTTCTTGATAATTTCAGTGTTCTTGAAATTTAAACTATTACACTCCACATTGGTATAATGAAAAAATAAATTGTCGCTAAACTTTGAGTCTAGAAATTATTAATTTATTTTTTTAAATTAATAATTACATTAAAATGTGTAGATTATAAAATGAAATAACCATTAAATTTTCTTTTGTGTAAAAAAAAATTTGCATAAACATACATATGTATGTATGTATGTATGTGAATATATATATATATATATAACTCTAGAATTTTTATTATAATAATGTCAACTCAAAGAATATTGTCTATAAAGAGTAATTTTTTGATAAATTTAACCTTAAAAACAATGCATTGAACATAGATGCTAAGAAAAAAAATCTTCAAATATGAATCAAATAAGAATAAAATAATCAGAAATCATAGATACTCAATTAAGATATAATATAATTATTTTTCATCTTCAAAAACAATGTCATTGTTTGATTGGTTTTGAAGACCATTTGAAGATAAAAAATTACATAATTCAAATAGACATTGAAATGTGATTGTTGAGCTGTAAGTTATACATATTAAATATAGTAAATTTTTTAAATATCTAAGTTAATTAAAAAATAACTGCAAAAATAATCTCTTTTTGAATAGATTGAGGTTTTTCAAAAGCGCGGTGTTGAGCTTTGGGGAGGAATGGCTCTTTTTGGAATGGAAAAATTATCCAATAAAGAAAATATTCAAACATCTAAAGAGCTCGACATTTTAATTGGCATGTGGGGTTTAAGAAAAGAATGGGAAGATGCTTACGATAGTTGGAAAGGTGGATTGTTTAGTGATTTAGATGTTGGATCTATGGAAACAGCTGCTCAATTATTTGGTAAAAGATTGTTCAAAATAGCACGTGATTGCAAGACGTAGGTTATCTTTGTCATATCAAAATATAATCTTATGTATACACATATTAATTTTAAAATTATCAACCATAATACATTGGCATTTAATGCTAGGAATAACTTTTACAACTAGACAATGTAATAATGATTCCATTTAAATTCTATAATTAAATGCCTTTGTAATAATTTCTTCTTTAAGTTCTCTAATATTTTAAAAAATCACTAATACTTAATATGTCAAAATTATAAAATTCTTACCTATTACCTCTCAAAAAAAATAAAGGTTGTATGTATGCAAATAAAAAAAATGTTGAAAAGAAAAATGTACCAATTTAGATGTTCAATACATCAAAAACCATAACACAGGCTTCAAAACAACAATATTTTGATGAGAGCGAATCTCTAATGAAGTAAATTAATATACATTTGAATTACCAATTTCATTCTTCAGTGTTAAAACATTGTTTTCATAATTCTTTGAATGCCATAAAGCACTGAACAATACTTAAAGCAAATATTAAGGATCCGATTTAAGAAAAGGAGTCAAACTAAAAATTAGTCTCTGAAAAAAAAGAATTACAAGAATCTTAAAATGTATTTAGTACTGACAAACAAATAAATAAAGTTATGGTTGCTATAATTGTGAAAGGCAACCAAAAAGATTATCAATATTTGAAAATAATCAATCTTTTAGTTTTCTTCTATAAAAATTCATTTCAAATTTTATTGATTACATAAAATTTTAAGCCATAAAATTTATGTGACCTAAAATGAGGTTACATAAGCATAAAGATGTGACATCTATAATTGTTACATTTGTTGTCTTACTTACATCCTTTAAACTATCTAAAACTATACTTTGTCTTCAATAAAATTAATGTGCTTTGAAATCATAACAAGTGTTTCTTTTTAAATTGTACAAAATTATTTAATCATGTCTATTACACAATCTTGTAAAATTCCTATGTGATCTCTAGTTGATTTTCTATAATCTCATATTAGACTTTTCAAATGAGAAAATTATTGATGAGGCAAAGTCTAAATATTGTTGCCATATAAAGTGTAGTTTTCCGTCAATGGTGGATCACCTTGTCAAGACGTTAAAATTTGTGATTAAGAGGCGTCTAACACTATGACTAAGTTGAGAGGCTAGTTGTCAAAATTTGAGACCAAATGAATGCAAGAGTTAAATGTACAATATGAAGCCATTGGCAAGTCTAAAACATGAAAGAAGGTATACACACCAATGAAGGATATGTGGAAACAAAGTTTGTTATGTTTGTTCATTGTTCAAACAAAGTTATTAAAAGTCAAAATTTGGCTTGTTTTGAACCAATCTAGGTGTAGTGCCAATGATTATCAAAAGATTAATAAAAAAATAAAATGAAAAAAACATTATGTAATTTGTGGTGCATTAACAACTTTTAATAGCGTATGAACCATGTCTTCTTTTGCATAATTTGATAAATAAAATCAAAGAATTGTTAAACAAGAACAAAGGCCTAAGATATGTCCGAAAGATTTTTGATTTGGCACCAAAATTTTTTAAAAGTGTTGCAATATAAACATAATGGGAAAAACACTTTAGAATTTGCATTTTGGGCTCTATTGTGAAGACCAAGAGGCGGTCTTTAAGCATTCTTAAAATTTAATTTGTGGATTCATTGGGACCTTGAGTTTTTGAAAACTACCATGGTTTTGATTTGCCTTCTCAACTTTAAACCAAATAACTAAGAGACATGGATGAATTTAATGATTTTTCTATATTTGGTATGTTTGAGCTTAATGCTCTTTCAACTCAAGAAATTAGTTCTCATCAAGAATGACAACAAAACTAGTTTTGGCTTGAATTGAAAAATTACTAAGATTTTTACCCATTAAATATGGAGAGACCACCCAGCTTGTCCATGCCTCTCAATTATCCTCTCAATTATCTAAAGTATTAAAATTTGATCATATTGAATTAAACTTTATGAATTCAAAATTTATGTGATATCAATTTTATATCACATGCTTAAACCATCAACCCTCACATTATGAACTGAACACACAATAAATTTGGATAATTGGTGATGGCACATTGCATTAATCTTGTTTTATTGAGAAGTAGAGTGGATAGGTAATAGAGTCTATCCATATGCTATAATAATTTTACATGAATATTTGGATAGAAACTTTGGATGAGACCTGAATAAAGAAATTTTTATTAGCAAACTTATTTGATGATACAAAAAATTACACTGTAAACAACATATCTCAGATTTTTCACACATAAAATGAATTAGTGCATTTTTGTACACCACAAATTTCTATCTTTGCCAAAAATTGTTTTAACTTATCAAATCTATGACACTTCATATTAATCCTCATATGCCTAAGCCTTTGACCATAGAAATAAGTTTCAACTTTAAATGCTTCGTTAAACTACTAGAATCAATGTAAAATTTTCTTAGATGATTCCATATGTTATTTACAAATCATAATTTTATCAAAATTGCAGGTTTCATTATGTAATTATATGAATTTCTAACAAATAAAAATAAATAAAAACAAATTAATATCAAATAAAAATTATACTAAAAATTTATGAAATATTCACCATAGATGCATATGACACTCGAAAACCTTATGTTAGTTACTATGTGCCCAAAACTGCGAACCACCTCCACATTGACATTAATTAATGAGGGCAGCATGAGGGGATGCAATGTGGAGGGATCCACGTGGCATAAGGTGGCATGGTGATGGTATGGTAATGACATGGTGATGGCATGGTGATGGCATGGTAATGGCATGGTGATGGTATGGTGATGGTATGGTTTGGAATTGGGGGTTTGTCCCATATTGTTTGAAAATGTAGAGAAACTGAGGAAGTATATGAGTTGTAGGGAAATCATATAATTCAAAAGAGTGCTTTTTTATATTAATTAATTAATGGGGCCTTGAGGAGGTGCGACATGGCACCCCCTTAAGGAGGTCCACGTGGCACCTCCTCAAGGCCCCATTAATTAATTAAATCCAAAATAGTGCCAATGATACTATCAGGGATAAACTCCAAGAAATACTATTAGTTATTATGCCCCAGAAATACATTATACTATAAAAATATGACAAGAGAATCAAAATTTGTGGAAAATTTCTTTAGCCATGGTATTATTCCTTTAACTTGTTCCATCCATATATTACTCAATTTCAGGAATATATATATATATATATATATATATATATATATATATATATATATATATATATATATATATATATATATATATATATATATATATATATATAAAAAGACTGAGAACTAGATTTCTTAAATTCAATAAATTCATCCTGATAGTCGAATTGTGTTTTAGTTGTCTGTAATTGAAAAACATTGAATACAATATACAATATTCATTTTTAAAAACTTTAACAAGACACCAAAATTCATGAAATTATTATTTTAAGAAGTATTGGATGAACTTTGATCAATTCCTCACTATTGTGTAACATCAAAATAATTTGGATGAATAATGTCATTTGGATGAGTTATAGAGCTTGAAAGAATGAGATCAACCATTTTTTAGGGATTAATAGAGCAATTCAACTATGTAGAAGTCACGTGGAAGCCAAAAAGCAAAGGAGACTATTTATAAATATTTAACAAACTTGAAGGATGTGTCAGTAGAAGTTTAAAGTTCGTATTACCAGCATGCCATAACTGACAACAATAATAGTAGCAAATATGTTTTAAAGAGAACTATTTTTTTGTTAAGTTCCACAACTTTCTCGTGCATATAGTTACCGTATTATGATATTCCGTTCATGTAGAGTTTTAGTTTTCCAATGCTCTTTACGGTTTGTGATATTGATAATTTTTGAGCCCACCAGAGCTCCTCAAAAGTCACTGTGACTGTTCTATACCAACCTTCTGGTAATAATTAGAAATTCAATTACCATACCTTACGGTCAGCTTTGGCAAAAATATTAATTCAAAATAAAAATGTCGGATTAGAAAGAAATTATGTTACTTATTTGCCCAAAATACATGAAATAAAATTAAATAAATGATAAAATATCTCAAAATTCTACACATGTACTACAAATTAAATAAACAAAAAATATTCAGAGTGATTACATGAAGTTCATAAAAATAAATAAATAAATCATCTAATGAAAACTCAATCAATTATAAATGAAAGTCAAACTTAAATTTGTTTATTTCCTAAAAGCTAGATTTCAAATAATTACTCTTTTTATTGCCAAACACCAAAATTTGAAATGAATTAATCATTCTACCAAGGAGAAGCTCCCCCTAAAGTACGGTTCTTGTTGGATTGTACAATAGAGTTATTTGTAAAGTCCCTCAAAACCTGAGTTTTTGACCTGTAATTTGGAAAGGACCTGATCGGCATGATCTTATTATAGACCCAGAATAGAATATTGGATAGATTAAAAATTTTATTCATAAAAATTTGGAGGGAGGGAAAAGAATTGGGTAGAGGGGTGGGACCGTGAGGAGTAAGAGGAATGGTACTAGCTTTGGTCCATGAAAAAAGGAGGACAAAAGACTGGATGCCTTTACAAATAACTCAAATATGTTATAAATTTCAGTACTTCCTAAATCATATAATTTAAATTCAGTCATATTTTTGTATCAATTATTAACATGATGTACTATAAATATATATACATACACAAAATTTAACTGTTTTTCGATTTGTGAATAGTTGGACTGTCTGGATGAAATTGAAAGAGACCATAGACTCGTTCAAACAAACTCTCCCTTTGACTGTTGACCTGCGAAACCCTGCACTTCGAGAAAGACATTGGGAGAAACTTATTGATCAAGTTGGCCAGTTTTTTGACCCAAATTCTAGCAGCTTCACTCTGGCAAAAGTATGTACCTGACTTAAAACTGCATACTTTTGTTAGGAATATTTCAATAATGCAAAAACAATTTACACTAAGCACAACTATTGAATTTGTAAATGTTGCTAAAGAAGTAAAATATTGGCTGGCAACAACATCCTCCATTGTGTCGGTTTGGAAAACCAAAACACATCTCATTCGAGATAATTTTACTCCATAGTTATACAGTGAAGTCTACATTCTTATGTAGAGTTAAAAATATTGATAAAAAAACATGCTTTGCTATGATTATTTATGGTAAATATGTGGAAAAAGTAATTTCATACTATAGGAACGTATAGAAGATACACCAATTATTGTATACACCATTGGAATTAATGATAAATTGCCAATTGTGGGCTACTCATGGGCCAACTCCCTAAAAACATTCACATATTACATTTCTAATTTGAATTTATTTTTGAGCAGATGTGATATACAGCTATATTAAATGGAAAAAAGAGAGCTCAAATCATAGATACTTCTTATTCATGAAAACACAATCTATTTTAATTTTTTTGTAATTTAAAATGAGATTTATGAAAAATTTCAACTACCTAATATTTAAAAGAAAATACGTTCAAATCTTGAAAATTCAAAAATACATCTTAGAACTATGAACAGATTTGTAATTTATTCACAAAATACATTTACTTTACAGGTTTAAATAAACACATAATACAACTTTCTGTCCATTGAATAGATGATTGATTTAACATTTTTGTGAATAATTTAAATGGATTTCGATAGTTTAGAATTACGTTTATTTTTTCTCTTTTGGTTTTTATTTTTTTATTTTTTCTCAAGTACAACAAGTGATTCACTTCTTAAATTTTACAGAAATAGAGTTAAATAGTAGGAGTGACGTAAAACTCATTGTTCTTAAAAAATGATTACATACGTTTTCTTCTAAAATCTGTATAATGAAATATATCATTTTTGTCCATCTAATAGTTGCTAATTCCACAAAATTCTTTAATGTTAACCTAGTTTCTATGTTTTTTCTAAACATACACCATCCTTTGTTACTTGAGGGATTGTTGGGTGTTGTTTGATATGTCCACCTCTACTCTTTCATGAAATGTACAATTTACCATGCATTCATGTTATTTCTTATTCATAGAATTTTTTTAATGATAAATATTTTTAGAAATAAATTAAAAATTCATGTTTCTATTTTAGTGTACATTATTTGAAAGCTAAGAATGTATTTTGTTATTGCAAAAAGAACTTGAGAAAGTAAATGTATAATTCATTAAATTATAAAACTTTATAATAACTTATAGCTTAATATATTTTTTGTGGTCTATAGACCACCACACAATCTAATCAATAATAAACGTCATTTAAATATTATTATATAACATTTTATGTTTGAAATGAAAGTTTTAGAAAATGATAAATCAGGTGTGTGCGCTACTTAGAAGCCAAAGTACCCAAAAAAGTTAGCATGGTTAGAGGGTACTCAAAAAAGTTGTCTCTTGAACAATTGCACTCTATGCACATCCATCAAACAAACCCATCGTTTAATTATAATGAAATAACACTTGATTAGACGTGGTTTTAATTTTCTATTTATACAATGCATCAAGAAAAAAAACTTAAAAAATAATTGAAGATTTTGTAGTAATTTTATTTGATTTTTTAGTTAAAAAATTAAGTTATGTCTCACTAACCTAGAATCCATAACATCAAGCAAATGGAATAACAAACAATTTTATTTTAATATTAGTTTTGAATATGACCTACATCTTATTGTGTGGTGTTCAAAATATTTATTTTATTGTTAAAAGGATTGATTATTTGTGCACTATAGTGCTTGCAAATCCCAAAATTCAGCATTTTTTTCCTCATTTACAAATGGATCCAAAAATCTAAATTTATTAAATATAAGTCTTTAGGCATACATGTTTTGATTCCATCAAGGTGCATGAATTTTTATTTTCAATTTTAGGGTCTTTATATTTTATTAAAGAACAATTTTGACAAACTTTGGAGGTTTTAAACCAAAATAACCTAATTAGTGTGTCCAAAAAGTGATACCCCAACCATGCCATCACTTATTAAGCTTAGGAATTACAAGTATAACACCAGAAAAATATAATCAACTACTTTAAATGATTAACTTCATCTATAGAATACCAAACTAATTTTAACTTATGTTATATATCACCTTGGGTAGACAAAGTTTTAGACTTCTATAAGTTGAAAAAATTAAATATTAAATAGAATGCATTAGAATGGTATAATGAAAGAAACACAATCATCAAAATCCTAGATTTGTTTTGCAATTTAGTTACTATTAACATCAGAATTTTTTGAATTCAATGTTTACTCCTTATGAAAATGGAAAAGGTTAAACTTGGAATTAAACCAATTTCTTTAATGCATATACATTCATATGTATATGATGGTTTTTTTTTCAAATTTATCTTTTAAAAATCGGCAAATTATAATTTTTTATTTAATATAAAATGATACATGTTATTTTCTAATGAACAGACTTCTTATAAGATTTTATTAATCAAATTATTTAGATTATAATGCATCAACATTTGAAGAAGACAAAATTTCATAATTTTGTTTCTTTTCTGATGTAAAATATGATAATCTATGAACTACAAAACATATGAAGCAAGCAAAAGAGCATAAGATATTGGATGTTCTAATTATATGAAGACGATAAACTTTACTTAGATTTACGTATGAAATTAGTATCAATTACACTATTTGTGTAGACAAAAGAATTTTTTGAATCAAATTTTTTGTATTTTATTTTATTAGTATACTGTTTACATCTTTAACTTCTAAAAGTTTCATTATGAATTATTTTGATTCAGAATTATTTCCCTTGAGAATAATTTATGATATTTTGTTTAAATATTGAATTCTTTCAGTAATTGTTTTTAACATATTTATCACACTAAATAATATCTTTATTGGTTGTCAAAAATGAGATTAATTACTATACATTCTCAAATTTCTATCATTTATATTTATGTAACTGACTTGTAAGTGAAATTATGGAATTTCATCTTCAATGCATATTTTCAATGTGTAGGTTTCAGAGTTGCAACTTGCCACACATGCAGAATTTATAAATGACCTTAGTATTGCATCAACTAAGGAATTGGCAATTGAAGAAGCACTCAACAAAATCAAAGAAGCATGGTCAATCCAAAATCTTGATATGGCTTGTGAAAAAGGAGTAAGTGTTACGTGGAAGTTGTAGATACAATCTACTATACAGTCCCCTGCAATAAGTAAGGAAACCCCACTTTCAGACCTCACACTAAAACACACTAAAACATTTATCACACTCACTACAACAGGATGTTGACCATGAAATTGTGCATGTACCACTGCTTGGAGTCTTAGCCATAAAGCATTTTAGGGCAAAATTTGGTATGTTAGAAATGAACGGTGTATGAAATAGAGCTAATTTGCTAAATTTTGGGCCTTTGTTTAAAAGAAATCCATGTATAGTACCCAATAGCTGCCATGGATCCAAATCTTTTGATGAATGGTAGAAGTCGTAATGAGGAACAATATGGTGATATAAAACATAATGGTATTCCTGGGTATTTCTATATGCAGTTGTTATTTTTTTTATTTTTTAAAAGACTAAATTTTCTTTTAATTATACAATAAAGTAATTTTCTACTTTTCTCACTTTTTTTGTTACACTATATTACTCCTTATTGTGACAACATGGTGTAACAAAAAAAGTGAGAAAAGTAGAAAATTACTTTATTGTATAATCAAAAGAAATTTTAGTCTTTTAAAAAATAAAAAAAATAACAACTGCATATAGAAATACCTAGGAATACCATTATGTTTTATATCACCATATTGTTCCTCATTACGACTTCTACCATTCATCAAAAGATTTGGATCCATGGCAGCTATTGGGTACTATACATGGATTTCTTTTAAACAAAGGCCCAAAATTTAGCAAATTAGCTCTATTTCATACACCGTTCATTTCTAACATACCAAATTTTGCCCTAAAATGCTTTATGTCTAAGACTCTAAGCAGTGGTACATGCACAATTTCATGGTCAACATCCTGTTGTAGTGAGTGTGATAAATGTTTTAGTGTCTTTTGGTGTGAATCTGAAAGTGGGTGCAGGGGACTGTCCTATACAATCTGCTTATCGTGGAAGATTCCATGGAATTAACGTATTTTAGGTTTTAAGATTCAATTTTGTTTTTATTTTTTACTTCTGTCAATTCTAAAATGCCAATTTACTACAAGTGCTTGACTTATGAATGGTTGGTTCAGATATGGAAGTTAAAAGGAACAGAAGAACTATTTTTATTGTTGGAAGAACATAGAGTTATATTATCATCAATGAGGTCTAATCGCTACCACTTACATTTTGCGGTAGAGATCATTAAATGGGACAAAGATCTTGCATTGCTCTCTGAGACAGTGGAAATGATCATTCAAGTATGTTCACAAATCATAAGCATAATCATTTGTCATGTCTTTTTGTTTTAGTACTAAAAATATTTTAAGATATTGGCTTACTTCAGAGTTCAAAGATATCTATCAAAGTATTTGCAAGATCAACAAGTAATAAAAGGAAGGAAAACAGAAAGCATCAGTAAATAATTTTGTACTGTTTTAAATAATTATGGTTTTAGAAAGTTGTTATTTTTTGTGATTAAAAATTTTAAATTTCTTATTTAAAACTCCTCCAAGACCATTGTCCATTCAACAAACAATTGGGGTTCTAGGCAAGTTCTTACAATGTCAATAGTTAATATGGCTAATTAAAAAAAATTGCAAATATAGGGAATTGCAAGTACTTTATGTGAACAATATTTATTATCTATCATTTAATTTTTTTGGCCTCTACAAAGATATATATTTCTCTAGGTCATTTTTCCTCAACAAGTGTTATCTTTGTTTTTAGGCTACACCCGTCTCCTACCTTTGAGTTTTTTTATACATGTACATAATAAGATTGACTTTGAAATTGTCCAAAATCAATCTCTTTGAAGAATATTTTTACATATAAAAATATTTTGCTATATAAAAACTTGGTATCTAAGGTAACTAATAGAGGCCTTATAAATTAAATATAAAATTAAATATATCAATTACTTCAAATAATATCAACATTAAACCTCATTAAACTTCAAATTTTATTTGGATAAATGCCTGAAGTACTATCTAAATTATTTATTTCAAAGATTTCAGATTCGTTTTTTTCAAAAATAATCATAATTTGGCAAAAAAAGGTGTCCAGGTTGTTAGAGGCTACAATATGGAAGAACTCTTGCTTTCTTAATATATAATCGAAGTAATTTTAGAATGAGGGTGAAAAGAACTTACTTGAAGTATCTAGATTGTTAGTCTTCCATTGTTTCTTTAAGCTTATTATATAAACTCAAAGCTATTTTGGGTTAATTTGAAATATTTGAAATAAGAAGGCAAATTTCATGGTGTCTTTGCGTCACTTTACAAATAACTCTAACATGACCTCCAAAAATAAGTTTCCTTTTTATATTCTTGTGATTGTAAGGATCTTATCATCTTCTTTGTAGGTTCAACGATCATGGGCTTATCTAGAAAGTATTTTTGTTGGTTCTGAAGATATACGAAAACAACTCCCACAAGAAACAAAGATGTTTGAAGGAATAAATGATACATTTATAAGAGAAATGCTAGAAATACATGTAAGTTGTGTAACATTTTTATTTCCAAATTTACTAGATTATACACGTGGTTTTGATAATTTAATTTATGCATGCAATATGAAACATATATTGATCTCTTAAAATATTAATTAGATCTAGCTCTTTAGATACTTGTAGGTATTGAACTATCTTAAGATCACTCAAAACATTATAACTATTTAATACATGACTAAATATTAATTTTAATCACAATAAAAGAGCCAAAGCCAAAGATATAGCAATGATGATTTTGAAATTACCTAGGTGCATTGTTTGAAAAGAGTTGAAATTGTAAAATTTATTGATTCTTCAAATCATTTCAATTAAACTTACCTATTTCTATATATTTTTGCATGTAGTATTGCAACTAGAATTTTGGTATTAAAGAAAAAAAATATGGATTATAATCTAACATAAATCCAAATTTTGTATCCCAAGACTATCTATCAATTGAAAATTTTACATATTTAAAACCTCAATGTAACAATGTCATAAATAAATTGACTATGGATAAAGCCAAAACTAGCGTACCAAATCTAATGCTTCTTTGGGATATGACCAAGTTGCGAGGCCTAATGTGAAAATTTTATGTCTATCAAAGTTGAGAATTTTAACTCTTGAGATGGAAATATACAATAGAAGAAAATGAATTGAAATATCATAGTGTGAACTACAAAAGGCCAAATCCAAAGGCCAAGTCCCATGCCTTTGTTAAGAGATTTTAATCATTTTTCACTACATGAATGCATTAGTTTTTAAAAAAAGATTCTCTTACTCTACAACCATGAAACCAAAAGGAAATACATTCTTATTCTACTTTTGATTTTGATGATTATGAAAATATCATTATGGGCATTTTGGCATTGCAAAAACTTGTAATTTTATAGAAAATTAGTCAAATGATAGAAGCAATAGTATTTATGAAATAAGGACAAAGAATGCATTTTGGAAGGTCTTGATGGCATTTTCAAAAGTATGGAGGATATTTGGAGCATAGTCTTATTGGGTCATATTAAAAGATAAATTTCAAAAGAAATGAGGGTGAATGCATTTCTATAAGCTTTTGAGATTAATTTTGAAGATAAACTTACATATTCAAGAGAAAGTATTACATTGAATGTAGGCTTAGAGTAACAACTTGTCAATTAGTAATAGAGAATTTGTCGGTCATAGTTGGTGATTTATTTGAAATAGAATTGCTTACAACTTCAATGATTGTGAGAGAATGTTGTAGAGAAAATAGAATTTATATACAATCATTAGTTTTAAAGAAAACCAACACTTACAAGGATGAAGGAGGTCTTTTCGATTTTGAAGCTTTCCAATTTTGAAGCATTCTACAACATTCCACTTACGGTAAGATTTATAAAAGGCAACGATGTCTCTATTCTAGATCATCTTATGATCATCTTGCATATAATGATCTAGAAGGATTCATGATTGGGCATTATTTTAGAAATAAAAAATTAATATGAAGAATATCACAGGTTTATATTTGCCTTTCAAATTTATTGATCAGAATGCATAATTCTATTCAACATTGGTTTATTATCATCCAAAGAAAATAGAAATGGTTTGCACAAAAGAAATAGTCTTTAGAATCTCATTTGATTCAGCACTTATATGACTATAGAAAGAAAATTTGGCATTTCTAAAGCAAGGTGACGCATATTATAAAAAAGTAATTGACATGTTACTTTGAAATGTATGAAACATTATAATTGCAACTTTATGTTTTTACAATTGTACATTATAGAAAATGATGAGTTTGACATAAATTGAGTAAAAGGTGTGGAAAAAGAGTGCCAAATAGAAGCCGATAGATTATAAGAGAATATATATATATATATATATATATATATATATATATATATATATATATATATATATATATATATATATATATATATATGAGGACCTTAACCTTTAGTGAAGAAAATGAAAGAACTAGAATAAAGATTTATTTTAGCTAAAGAGACACATTTTATAGAATCGGACAAAGATGAAGAAATAAAAAAAGACAATGGTAGTCAAGAAGAAACAAGAAGAAGCGGCAAGAGATGATGGAGATTTTATTGGTTGAAGCAACATGTGTTCATTTGATATGAGATTAGAGCTTTTACAAGGCTCATTTAGATGAAATCTTAAGCCTCTAGTTTGTTAATTGTACCTATGATGATTACAACTCTAAATTTATGTAGCATATTTAGACAAGAATATATTGATTGGACAATTAAAATTGATTCTCTCATCAATGTGGCAATGATTTCCATTGCTAAAATGGAGGTTAGAATTCAAAATCCAACATCAAATGCTTTTATGCATTTGGTATAGAAGACAAGGAGGTGTGGAGGTTTAGACAAAGGCTTTTGACAACAACTGAGGCCTTAAGGCCTTGAATTTGGCCTTAAAATCAAAGCACTTTCAAAACAAAAAATGATTAATTTCCATCTTCTACTTCAACTTTGACCACCACTTATACAATTTATTATTTATTTTTTTATTATTTTAAAATTTCTTTTATGGTTAAAAATATCTTCTTTTGAACAAATCTTATCTTGATCCCTAAAATTCCTTTATTTTTTCTCACCAAAATCCCTCTTAAACTATCACTTTTCAAGCAAAGAGCAGAAAAAGCAAACAAATGTTTTCTTTGCATCTCTAACTTCAAGATCTTGCTTACAATTACTTGGAGATTAAGCATAAACAATCTCACTAAATTTGACTACAAGGATTGGAAGGATATAGAGTTTGAAATAAAAATATTGCTATTTTTTATTGCATCCAAATATGATTAGCAGACTTCGACTTCACTTTGTGTCAAATTCTTTGCACTATAGAAGTTGAAGGATTATTTCTAATATTGTCTAAATGATATTAGTTACTTAAACACCAAATCTTAGAGGTTGCAAAGGAGTGGAGCCTTGTGAAATAAGTTGTGAAAGGAACATAGGTTCATGTCATTGCTCATACTCATTTTTTTTGTTAACTTGTATTTTTACAGAATGAGAGTTTGTTGGTCAAAGCAAAGTTTTATGCCTATTCTTGGAGTTAAAAGGAGGTTTTAATTAAAAGAATAAAATCTCTATCTTTTATGTAATAGGAAGAAGTTTTATTGAATTCTCGTTGAAAATGGTGAGAAAACTTTGACTCCTCATGGAATGAAATTTTTTCACTATATAAGTTTTTGTTTTTGAAAATCTTAATGGAAATCATATTAGTTATATGTATAAAAAATCAAAAGGTAGTTGAAGGTTGCAGCAAATTTTTGGAGCTGCCCAAGAAGTAGAGAAGACCACTTTGGGCATCATAAATAAATTTTCAAATGTCTAGTGGAAGAAAAATTATATTCCCAAAAAGACTCTTACAAATTCCTATTTCCAAAATCATTTCAAAGAATTTCATTAAAAATTGACATCATAGGAACATGCCTAAGATCTCAAAAAGTCTATTCTAGAACTATTTTCCTTTAGGAATCAGAAGACATTATAATTTGTCAATCCTTCCTTCCAATAAAAATCATTTTGTTAACTCTTTCAACCTCCACCTCTTCTGCTCTTCTCTCTATAATTTGATTTCAAAAGGGTTGAAATGCATTATGTGATATCACCCCTTACAAATTGTCCAACCTCATAGAACTCTCCTTACAAAATTATTGAGGAATTTGAGAAAAATGAGACATCATCTCTAATGATGAAAAGAAAAGAAAAGAAAAGAATAAAAAATGACTCATGAAATAAAATTGCTAACATCAAAAAGACAAGAGAGAGCTCAAAAAAAGAAAAGCGGTTTTCCTCGTTTTCTATAAAAAAACAAAACTTTCACCTAATAGTCAAGATCTTATATGATTTTAATTATTTTACTTAACAAACTTTTAAAGACTTTTTGGATAAACTTAAAATGGCAATCTAGGTTTTTGCTTGATTTGTCTTTGTCTTGGCATCAAAACTTCATAAAAGTGATACAATGTAGGTACAATAAAAAGCAACGGACTTATGACTTTGGCCTCTAGCGTCAAGGCCTAGAGCGGAATTTGAATGTTTTCACAATTTAATAGGTGAAATTTAATGGACTCTCTAATTCTGGTTCTAATGTGAATTTGCCTTCAATAATTAGGGGTTAGCATTAGAAATTTCCACTTTAAAGCCTTTGTGCTAGTTGAATGGCATCGTTGGTGAATAAACATTTGATGAAGATCATGAATCACCAAAAAAATGAAAAAAAAAACTTCTAATATTATGGACTTGTATTGATTTTATGATGAATTTTCAAAGATCTAAAAATGATTTTGAACCACAAACTTGCATACTAATATATTCCCAAATATAGTGCCATCATTTTTGGTTTTATGAACCCTCAAAATCACAATTAACTAACATTGTCTACTTTTTGGTGATATTATGTTAAAAGCAGGGGTCCAAATATTCAAATATTTACCATAACACATTGAAGATTAAGAATTGTAGATATTAGGGCTTTAATCTCTTATAGGTCCTACTCTGTTTTTGAGTTCATGTTTTTTGCTAAAATAGCTGTACCGTCCATGTTTCATACAACTTTTATGTCGTTTAAAACAAATATTATATTTGAATATTTGGAGAACAATCTCAATCCACTAATTTAGATGGTCTATTTCAACATATGTATAGATTGTTCATTTTGCATGAATATCTAGAATTATTTGTTAAGGGATTTATATATGCTTTATAAAACTCACACATACTATTTCTAAAATCAAAATCTTGAAGCTAAGCTATTACAAATGTAATTGTATTTACATTGATATTTGCAAGATTTATGATTTTTTAATCTTAAGCAATTTTTTGATGTTTCATGTCTACAAACAACACATGATTGGAAATAAATGTATTACACACTTGTTTTAATTTCAAAAGCAAAAGCATGAAAATTGGAAATGGCTTATGGGCAGCTAATCACATTAATAATGGTTTGGGCGAAAACAATATGGGAGAAATATTATTAAAAATTAAAAATTAAATAAAATACCATGAAGGTAAGATGGTAAATAAACGACCAACTATCATCTTTTCAATTTCATCTTCGGATTCACACATGTACTGCATGTCTCTTCCTTTCATTCTACATCCATCAATGATAATGAAACCACACATAAAATAAAATCTACAGTTTTAAATCAGAATTATGTTATGTATATTCAAAACTTTGCTTGGTTTGGAATACTGTTTGTGTTTTTTTAAAGCCTTTATTATGATTCCGAGCTGGTGAAGGCTCTTGTAACCATTGCTATTATACCTAGTGGTGGTAGAATAATACTGTCAAAGCAATCTAAGGTTTTTTTAAATCAATACATAGAAAGTATGTGTAATATGGCCTCGGTAATACAGTTACATGTAACTAAAAAATATCTAAGAAAAATTGTTTAAAAATAGTTTCATAAAATCTTTACAAATAACTAATTGCATCCAAACAAAAAATTAATAATTTACCTTAGTCAACATACATGTTTTTTTTTTTTTTATATTGCATAGAGTAAAAAATAAATAAAATTTGATATAATTTCCGAGATGGCCAAATTTCAAATTTGACACCACCATCCAAAACTATCAACCAAAGTTTAAAAGCCCATTCAACATTTAAGATACAATGAGATAAAATTTGACATTAAAGGAACAAGTTACTAAGACAATTATATAGCTACCCACGAAGTATGAATCATAAATACTATAAGTTCATCCCTACAAATTAGTGCATGATCTATCTAAGATCAAGACTTTTACAAGGTGGCCTTAGCTTTCATGTCTACATCTACTAAAAAAATTGTTTTAGTATTTTTTCCATTTTCTTTAAATTGACCAATATTTCTCAAATAAATTTTAAATCAATTGTTGATTCTTAAAAAAAAATTAAACTATTGAATACTGTCATTCAACATATGTAAGTCTTGATGCAGTGTTTGTATCAGTTTATTAAAATAAATGTTAATCAATACTTAGATGACAATCATATCACATGACAATACACATGATAAACACATCTATCTTTGATTGAGTAGAATACCTAAAACCACATACTTCTACATATTCTTGGAAATCAAAGAAGTACACTAAGTATTTAGTTTGATGTTAAATAATCATCAATGAGTTTGGACTTTTGATAAGCTTTGGTCGCTTATATGCAACCATTGAAGTTGATATAGTTATAAATTTTATTACTAGGTGTAGGCACGTTGTAATAGCTATTCTTGTATATAAAGTCATTCAAATTGTAATTTTTTTGATCAAATTCTAAAAATAACTTGAAAGAACTAAGAAGTGCAATTTTTTTGAACACATTCTACATAATTTTAATGCATGCTTTTGCAAACATTTGTTTCAAGGGCGTCTTTTTATAAGTTACTTTTGTACTTCTATATGAAAATTTTGAAATCGAGCCTTTTAGACAGGGTTGTTCAAATAGACGTCCGACCCGGCTCCGGACGTCAAGACGTCCGACCCGGACGTCCCCCGTCCCGGACGTGGCGTCTCCGACGCTCGAGAATTACGCCGCGGTAATAATTTTGCGACCCCGGAGGGGTAAAAACATTCCCCAGCCGTCCGATCGGCCGATCCCGCCACCACGCCTCATCTCGGCCGTCCGTTCGCGGGGACGGCCGCGGGGACGGCCGCGGAGACGGCCGCGGGGTCGTTGCGGACGGCCGCACGTCGATCCGACGGCCAAGATGCGGCCGTGCTGGCACATCGCGGGCCGTCGGATGTGGGCGGCCCTCCAGGGCCGTCGGATCCCACGGCCGTCGCCGCGGCCGACCGCGGGGACGGCCTCGGGGACGGCCGCGGGATCCGACGGCCCGGATCGATCCCGACGCCTGCCATCGGGGACCGCTCGATCGGCGCGGCCGACCGCGGGCCGTCCGATCCCGCGGCCGTCCCCGTGGCCGTCCCCGCGGTCGGCAACGGCGACGGCCGCGGGATCGGACGGCCCGCGGCAGCCATGGTCGGCCTGGGTGGGCCGTCCGATCGGGCGGCCGTCTCCGCGGTCGGCCGCGGGGACGGCCACTGGATCGGACGGCCCTCCGCGGCCGACCATGGCCGCCGCGGAGGGCCGTCCGATCCCGCGGCCGTCCGCGTGGGCGACCGCGGGGAGACACGGCCGTCCGCGTGGCCGACCGCGTGCAGACGGGGCCGACCGCGGAGACGGCCGCGTCGGTCGGACGGCCACGCGGCGCCATCGCCCGACGCGGCCGTCCGATCGGACGGCCGGCGCCTTCGGGCGGAGTCGCGCCCGATCGGACGGCCGCGGGGGCGTAGATCGGACGGCCGCGGGGACGGCCGTGGGGACGGCCGTGGGGACGGCCGCGAGGTCGGCTTCCCCTATATAAGGGGAAGCCGCCTCTTCATTTTTTACCTTTTTTCTCCCTTTTCGAGTGAGGCTGATTGCTACTGGTGGGGGACTTGATCCTTCTCCGTTGGTCGTTCTCACCGGGAGGAAAGGGGTCCTTCATTTGGGGGGGGGGACTTTTCGAATTTTTAAACGGTTTTTTTCAAAACCCTTTGGATTTGAATTGCTCTTATTAATCATTGTGGGAATTGAGGGTTTCTTTGGAGTTGCGGTTACGATTTCTTGAAGCCTTGAAGGCTTTCCACGATGTCGAAGAACAAGAAGCAGAAGAATGTGGGGGAATGGGCGAACAAATTCGATGACATGCCGAGCTTACGTTGCAAGGATTATATTGTGGCATTCATCGTGGAATTTTACCAGGAGAATACCCTTGTTTCATTGAATAGTCGTTACGTTCGGTATGAGGAAGATGGGCCCAGGAAATTCAAGTCAGAGATGGAGACAAAGATTAGGAATCGTTTGATGGATCCGTGCTGGCATTCGGATACACAGAAGCCCGGTTACGATCATTTCGTGTCACAACGTGCACACGATGCGTTATGGAATGCTAAAGAGGTTATTACTAAGTACGCAAGGGCGCAAAGGGGAGGAGTCGAGGCCTTCAAGGATACTATTGCAAAGGCAGATTGCTTCACGAGACTAATGGCGCCCCATAGCTCAAGAAAGCATCGACGGGCGTCTATTACTTGGTGGAATTCTCCGATTGGGATGGAGACGGCGGCTGACTTACGTAAACGGCATTTGACTATCTTGGCAGACTTTGCAGTTTTCTATTACTTGGACAAGGAAGTCCAGAGAGGTGGTTATGCTACCATACGTAGGGTTCGTATCGAGGGAAACCCGGAAATCCCACCGTACTGGGAGTTTGCTGAGAAACGGCCGCTCAATTGGTCTATGAGGCCGGATTTGGCACGTGTGGACCACAACAATGAATCTCTTGCGATAAGGATTCCCCATCCTGGTGTCATCCGCTTCCAGGCCATTCATCAGTTGGAACATGTGGGATTCATGTACTGGTGGAACGGTGGGACCCTTCGAGCCATGCTACAGAGAGACAACGAGGCCCCGGGTGACCTCCCCATCGACTACATCTTCAGAGAGAATGCAGAGAACAGTCCGATTCTAGGGAAGCGTCTCCAACTTTTCCGAAGTAAGCGTACAGAGCTTGCTTGGGCATTGTGTAACATCATAGATGCCGTACACAAATACGGTTACCTCCACAATGACTTGTCACCGGACAACATCCTACTTCACTTTCCGGAAGATGAGTCCAAGATCTACATCGGGGTTTGTGATTGGGGCTTGATGACGAAGACACTAGAGAACAGAAGGTCGCCTTGGGTTTTTGAGAGTGTCCATCAGAAGGAGGAGACTATGAGGAGGCGATACTGGGTGGATCCTCGCGTGGTATACGTACACAAGGAAAACCAAGATATTCAAATCATTCCAGATTTGACGGTTGCATCGGAGGATTTCGCAGCTGCGAAGATAGCGGCGAAGATCAACAGGGGCAACATGTGCACGGCATACCACGAAGCCGAGCCAGTAGAAACACGCCATTTCCAGAATATCGGAGAACTCGCAATGGTTTTCGAAAGTTACCTTGAGAGAGTTTGCCAAAACAACAGAGGAACGATTGGTGGACTCGGACATCTTATTAACCGTTTCAGAGATACACACAACTGGCCCACTCCCATCGAGCACTATCGCGAGGGTTACTGATATGGAGTTACATATCTACCTTTCCGTATTCCTATAAAAGCATAATGTTTTTTTTGTTACCGGACGGCGGGCATAGCTCTTACTAGTGAATAGTCATATTTACACTCTATATTATTATGAGATGTTGGAATCTCAATTTTTGTACACCGGTCAATATTTTGTTTATAAAGTTTACTTGCATTTGGTTCAAATATGGTCTCTGTACTAAGATTGGTCTATTTCTACCCCTTGTATTATGAGGAAAACGGATTGGCTCCACACATCTAGCTAAAAGTCGATACTCTCAATTCTAATTATGAAAATTATGCGATATGTGAATTGTAACCGTTATGCAGCTTATGCTTTGTAATTTTTATTCTTACAAATATTGGCAAGCGTATACTCAAGTTCTTTTCGTGAAGACGAAAGCGTAAGGGCCGCAAAACGTGATTGCTCATAATCCCCTGTACAAACAAATACCTTAGATATAAATATGCATCCATCAAAAAATATCATTCACGATATTCTTATTAATTTAGCCCAAAAAATAATTGAAAATTATTTTGCATACTTGTCTTGAGATTCATTATATTCTAGTGCTCGTAAGCCGTAGACTCGTAACCCATGTCAATAGGAAGTTGTCATTTTAAAAATAGTGATATTGATAGTAATGTGCACTTCGAATACGGCTACAAGAATATTAAAAAGGTAAATTCCTTTCAAATGTTAAGACAACTACAATATAAAAGACAACACAACTACACTCTAAAACACTAATTATATCTATTCTACTTGCAAAATGTGGCACGTGCCTGTATTCTTGAGTCCGTACATTTTAAACCTCCATCTACAAAACTGCAAACTACGTACATACTATGCTTGCATCTTTTACTTTCCGTTGTAAATTTGTAATATGCGAAGTCCACATTAAAGTCTCGGTACGCTCCGATGCTGTAGAAAGTACTACCATGCACCCCATTCTAATAGTCTCCCCTCCACCCTAATCCATTGTAGTCATATGGATGATAATAGTTCCCATCATTGGGGAGTTCGCTTGGACCTCCCCGATCGTACGTTTCTTGTGGCCCGTGCCTTGCTGAATTTGTGGAGGCTCTCAGAAGTCTCTCTCTCTCCTCCATCAATCTTCGATTATCCCGTCTAAGGTGAAACGCATGATTCTCCATCTGTAGTACGTAATTTTGCCTTCTTCGCTCCAACTCTAGTTCTTCCTCAAAATAGCTATCTCTTACAACTCGACCGGGAGGGTATCCAAAAGGAGGAGGTGGTACTCTGTCATCGCGATGAAGTACGTTGCGGTTGTCCCCGCTATTGTGATCAGTACCGTCGGTGTGATAACCTAGAGGTGGAGGAAATATTCCAGGCGGAGTCCGCGAAGATGATCTGTATTCATCTTCTGCAAATAGGGCAGATGGGGTACCATGACCACCATATCCGCGGTATGGAGGGGGAGTTGCGTAATCATCACGTCCCAGTCTCTGCGTATCTTCTTCGCGATCTGGGGAATAACCGTGAGGTACCTCTCTCGGAGGTGTTCGATGGCGCGGACTAGCACTCCTTGGAGGACTCGGTATTTCCGACCAGCCGTCGTCATAGTTACTAAAGTATCTTGATCCCGTTGCATAATCTGGCCACGGTCGTCCCCCATAGGGTCCATACGTGCTATCCGCAAAGTCAAAGGGTAAATCAGCTCCTTCCGGTTCCCCGTGGCCATAGCCTTGTTCGTGGGGTCCCATGTCCTGACGATCTAGCGAACGGTGTCCCCCGTGGGCAGAGCTTTGTCCATACTCCTCATGGTTGGTACGTGATGACTCTCTAGCACGATGCCCTCTGCGATTCCTTGGATTTTCGTTTGAGCGACGCCCTCGATAGTTGTCTTCATCATCATAGCTTAAACGACGTCTCTCCTGTTCCTCATCATTATATTCGATGGCTAGAGTTTGTATTCCTGCATCTTGTGCCGGTGGACTCCGACGGTTTGAAATATGTAATGGGGGACAATCGCTATGTCCACTCCAGTCTGTTACAAGATCCATGCTGTCTCTGTTCATTCTATCTGTCCTCAGGCCCGAGACTGTGGTCCAGTCAACCCTCTTATGTAAGACTATCTCCGCCCACACCATTGCCATATTCGAATACAACATGATATGAGGTCGGGAGTTCTGGATTCGTGCTGCTCGAAAAACCTCGTTGTATCGAATTTTGAAATGATTACTTTCACAATTGTCGATCCTGATTTCTCCCCGTGTTGCTTGTTTCTCCGCAGCCTCGGTACGTAGATGTACTGGGATCAACTTCATGAGGTGCTTCATCTTGACATATTCCTTGCAAGTTACCATCCGCCATGGTGATGGTTCCCCCTCCCATCCAATCTCTGCTACACAATCAGGGTCATTCGTAGCGTATGGATCCAAGGGGTGTTTCCTTTTAGGAGTGGAGGGTCCTCCCCGGTCGTTACGAGGCATGGCGAAAGTCCGGTAAGCGAGTAGCTGTGAATACCGTGTATCGTACCAACCTCGTAACAATGCCTGTAACTTCTCCCCACCGTATAAAAGTTGATTTAATCTCGTATATATCTAGTGCATAAGGACTAAAACAAAACCCAGAACTCCTGCCAAAAAACCGTACGTATGAAGCACTATACTGTTGGTTTCATAATAACCAACAAACGGTGCGGACAACCCTAAACACAATCCCACGATAACCCGTGGGGAAGTAGTAAAAGCTTGGAGGAACGCAACTAAGCTGAAGTAAATCCAGCACATGTAGCACGAGCACCCAAGTGAAGAAAAAGGAAGAAGGGCCAGCCATTTATGCTGGCCCGAACCCCTAGGCAGCCAGTTAGGTCAAACGACGGCCCCCCTACGGCCGTTGGATCTCGGGGAATGGAGAATCCAACGGCCGTAACTGGTCCGTCGCGGGAGCGGTCGCGGCCGTCCACGATCGCGGACGCGACCGGTCGTGCGGCCGCGACCGCTCCCCAAAGGGTGCGTCGGTGGACCGCCGCCCCGCGGTCGGGACGGCCGACCACGTCGACGGGCGTCCCCGGGGTCGGCCGCGGCCCACCGCGGGGACGGCCGTGCTCCACCCCGCGGTCGGAGGCTGCAGCGGCGTGGTCGGCCACGGCCGACCACGCCGACGGCCCTTCCGACCACGGGGTGGGCCGTGGCCGTCCCCGGGGACGGCCTTGTCCGACCCCGCGGGGACGGCCGACCCCGCGGGGACGGCCGTGCTCCACCCCGCGGTCGGCCACGGCCGTCCACGCGGTCGGCGAGGGCCGTCCACGCGGACGGACCTTCCGACCGCGGGGTCGGCGACGGCCGTCCACGCGGGGACGGCCTTGTCCGACCCCGCGGGGACGGCCGCGGCCGACCCCGGGGTCGGGGGGCTGCGACCGCGGAGTCGGCCAAGGCCGTCCACGCGGGGTCGGCCGCGGCCGTCCCCGCGTGGACGGCCGTCGTCCGCAGCCGTAGGATCTTCTCGTCGGAGAAGATCCGACGGCCGTGGCCGACGGCCGTCCACGCGGGGTCGGCCGTGGCCGTCCCCGGGGACGGCCGTGTGGGGGGGGGGTCGAAGGAACTCCCCTCCCCTTGTGTTTTCTCTCCTCTCCTCCCCCCTCTCCTCCCCTACTCTCCCCCCTCCTTCTTGTTCCAAACAATCCCACTTGGGATTGTTTGGACAGCATATCTCCTACAAATGGAAAATTCAGACATATCCCGGATATTGTGGGGAATGTCCTGAAGATCCTGTGATCGGGGAGGTGGGGTCGACGTTTGAAATTGGGATCCAATGAACTATGTGATATTTTGGTTCTTTGGGGGTGGATAACCCCCTAGGATCTACAAATAATGTGAACACGTTTATGAAGAAGAATATATATCCTATCGAATGGAAAGAACCGTAGACATTGTGGGTACACTAAAACAGTTTTTACCAATTGTCATTTAAAGAAACGAAGGTACTCATGTTTTAGCATACGGTAATGAATTAACATTTTATACTAACGAATCAAAAGAGTAAATGTCAACAACAATATGATAAGAGGAACATTGCGGAGAGAATGCACTAGAAGTAATTCAACGCATTAATTGATGTACACACTTGGTTTTGGATGCGGTGCACCTTACGTTTAAATGGTTAAGAGATTTGCATTTATATTTCACCGGTTTACGGTTTAGGGTAATCTCTTAGAAATATAGATCCAATTTCTTCTCGATTAGTGGTATACAATGAAAATATTTACATAGATTCTTTGACTCTAATTTTTAATGGAATGATTTACCCTAGTTTTATTTCTTTAATTTTACATACTCTCGTTCTTTAGTATTATGGTAGAATCAAAAATAAAAACATAAATAGTAGTTTAGATTATGAGAGAAACTGGAGATAATAATAAAGTGAAATAAACCAAAACAAACATTCAATTCCCTTGGGATTATGCAATTCATCGGAGGAATAAAACTCAAATCATTGTTTTCATAACAAATGGTCCAATTCTAATTTCTCATGGCTGGTTTAGAGTTATTTGAAATATAAAGACTCTCCTTCCTCTTTAATGTCTTTTATTTTACAAACTTCCATACCGTAGTACTGTGTTATCATTAAAAATAAAATAAAAAATCACTAGCTCACATTATGAGATGAGGAAGGGATAATAGTAAAAAACAAAATTAAAACAGAAAACATTCAACCGTCACTGAATATTGCCAATTTGTGAACGACTATAATTGAAATCATTGTTTTTAGAAACAATTCTAGTTTCCAACGCCCAGAATTGAGTTGTACCTTGCAACTTATATGAAATAAAATAAATAAATTAGGTAACACATTTACATTATACTCTATACAAATATATGTTTATTCATATACACTTTAACGTAAATATAAATATGGAATGGGATTCTAACTTGTACAATGTATAGTACATACGTACAAAAGTAAACACTTACTAATGACACAACGAGAGAATTTAACAAGCACGAATGAGAGAATTTAACAAGTAAAATGGTGGAATAGTGGTCGAATTAGTAAAATATACTTTAACATGGGTCATGGAGGAAATAAATCGAAATACGAACGTTCAAAACGATATGAAAGGAAGAAATTCACGAAATGACATTTAAGGAGCTTCGAGGGTTGAAGTTCTAAATTAGACAAATTAGACGTTAAAAAAAGGGCATAAACTAGAGGGGAATAAAGTTTAAACATAGAGTAAAATAAAGAAGAGGTAAATGAAAACAATATTCGAAAGTGGAAATTGTATAGAGGGAGGAACGTTAAAAGTATATAAAGAGATGGTAACTCGAATTAAATTGATAATATGAAGACGTTTAATGAAAGTATAATAGAAGCACTTATGTATTTAAAAAAACAAAAATTCAAAGCGGAGAATAAGAAGACGGTCCACGGAGAACTATTTAGATTACAATTTCTGAAACAAGTTTAGATGAGTTCGATTTCTGCGAGGAACTTTTGGAGTGCGATGATAGACCACCTTGAAATGCGTACGATAGAAACAACAGAAATAATGATTCGAATAAATGACACATACATTAACTTCAGTGGAGCGTACGGAATAATGACTCGTTGAAGAATTTAGATGCTTTGCATACCATGAAGTATTTTAATTCGTGTTTACATTAACTGCTGTTCTCATTTTAATTGGTGAAAGAAATTAACAGGTTTAGTGTAATATGTGGTCGGAAGATGTAGCATTATATGTTTTTTTCATTTGTATTATAAAAAAGGGGGGGGAGGGAAATTTCCCGCGGCCGCGACGGCCCCGTCCCCACGGTCGGGGGCCGTTTCCACGGCCGTGGGCCGTCTCCGCGAGGGCCCGTCCGCGGGGACGGCCCTTCGATCGCGGCCGTGATCGAACGGCCGTCGCCTTGGAGACGGCCCCGATCGGACGGCCGCAGGCTGTCGCCGACGGTGCCGTCCCCGCGGCCGTCTCCAAGGCCGTCTACGCGGCCGTCCCCGTGCGGTCGGCCGCCATCGGACGGCGACGGCCGCGGGGACGGCCGCGATCGGAGGGCCGCAAGCCGCCCCCTCGGGGGCCGTCTCCAAGGCCGTCCCCTCGGCGACGGCCTTCATCGGACGGCCGTCGCCGAGGACACGGCCCGATCGGACGGCCGCGGAGGCACGGGCCTCCGCGGCCGTCGCCGTGGCCCCCGACCCGACGTCCCCCAACGGCCGTCGTCAGGTTCGGGACGACGGCCATTGGCCGCGGCCGTAGGATCGGGGGGCGACGGCACTAGGCTCGGGGGGACGGCCGTAGGGTTGGGGGCCGTCGCCATATATGGCGACGGCCGTCCCCCACTTCCTCACTTCACTCTCCTCAATAGTCCCTCTCCTATTGCTACAGTTTCCCAATTCACTTGGGGGCTTGTTGGTACGTGGGGGTGAGGAGATGGGGGTCCCTTTTTATTGTGGGGGGGGGGGAGTTTTTGAATTTTCTGTATTCGTTATTTTGTAAACGTCATTTATCAACTCATTGTTTTCTTTAAAACAAAACCATATCGTTTTTGTTTAAAACGAGGTTACTATGGCGGATCCGGAACATGATGAGATTGGAGGAACCGGGAAGAGGAACAGGCCGAAGGGAATGTGCCACAACTTTTCTTGGGAGATCCTAGACAACAAAAACATTGTAGCTGAAGAAGGCTGGGAATCTGTAGGGGAGATTTTCTGGACTTTCAAGGAGTGCAAGAAGTATGTGAAGATGTATCACATTGACAAGTTATGGCCCCGAGAAGAACACGAGATGAACACACGGACTTTTAGTTGCAAGCCCTGGTTATGCATGGATGACCATTTCTTGCATCGGGCATATGAAGTCTGGACTACTATGTTTGGGCAACGGAAGCCCAGCAAAGGCCATTTCAATTATACCATTTGTAGTATGGTATATGCGGAGCTAATATTGAAGCGGAAGATTAGTTGGTGTACGTACCCCACTACGAAAGACAGGCCGTTGCAAATTGGATGGATGGTAACAGACATTCCGGATTTATATCTGATCGATCCTTTGCAAGCACAGAAGGTTGTAGCGGAGTTCCGAAAGCGGCAGTGGCCACATCTAAAGAGCTTTCCGAAGAATGAAGTAAAAAAAGTACAGAATGAAACTCCGCATCGTCCAGAGGAAAAGAAGCCCGTTGCCATTGCCAATGTGATCGCTACGATGTTCCCCGTTGCCACAGAAACTAATGCCCCTACTATTCCTAGAGCAGACCTGGAAATCACGGTGAAATCTTCCAACGATACAAAGGGCAAGGCAGCCGTAGATGAGGTGGAAGTGGAGGTGGACAATGACTGCTCAACACATCTTACGGCTGCGGAAGCCGGATGCTCCAACTCTCGTTCAGTGGATGATGGTCCAAGTTCCTTGGCAATAGTACAAGTGCCTACCAAAGAGGATAGCACAAAGGATGCAGTTCATTCCATTTCGGAGATTATGGAGCTGGTGAAGTCGATGCCAAACAATGAATCATTGAAGGAGTTACTAGATTTTAGCACCAAATTGACGGAGGTGTCCTCTGATGAACAGCGTGGGGGCTTAGAGAATACCACAGAGGGAGACGCTGCAACAAGAACCACGGAGGAAGTGCAACAAATTCATAATGTGTTGAAGATTGCACACACCCTGAAAGAAGGGGCTTCCGTATTAGGCGCTATGGCACCAGATCTCATAAATATGGCTCATGCATTTGGAAGTATCACTCCGGGCATGATACAGGGTGCCCTTGGCTTTGACACTTTGGCATCTTCCATTAAGCCTCTTCTGGAAGACCGTGTGAAGTTAGGCGAAGAGAACGTGGCTCTGAGTAAGGATTTAATGGATGCAACGGAACAAATCAAGAGTTTGACAAGAAGGTTGGACCATGTGAAGATGAGTTTTTTTGCACAATTGGAAGAGTGCAAAATCTACCACCCGGTAGAGAAGGAGAAAAACAAAACAAAAGAAGTGAAGCCTACGATGAAGAAGGAAGTGGTGAAGGTGGAAGGAAAGGATCGTATCATTGAAGTACTGAGCGATGGTGAGGATTCCGATGACCTTGGCCTTTCTAAATTTTCAAATAAAAGTGGAGATGGGGCCACACAAGGGATGGCATCTCAGAAGTCTAAAATGACATCTGGTCCAGTTCCATTGGACATTGGCTCTAGCCAAGCAACACCAGGACATGAGGATAGAGGAAAAGGGCCAATGGATGATTCAATAGAATTAGACATTCTTTTACGGGATTTGGAGGTGGCTAGAAGGGAAAGAGACGAGGCCCGTACGGAACTGGAAAGGCTGAAGACCACCATAAGGATGGTAGATGATACACCATCTTCCATAAGGGCATTATCATGGCTTGGTTGGGTCCACAAACTACGAGATAAGGAGACAATAGTCTCTAGAGCACAACAGGATATGAAGAAATGTGCAATTACTTCTATGGATGTCGAAGAAGCTATCCAATCATCTTTACAGAAGTATAACGAGGCAGCAGCCAAGGGCGGCGAGGATGCTACAAAAATCACGATATGGCGCGATGTAGGAGAAATGATGGAGCGCACATTACATAGTTCCAAAAATAAAGAAGGGGTCATTGACTGGGCGCTAGAGGTCGAGGAGGGGTGGATGCCGTACGATGTACTATCATCTCATTTGGATGAATCGAAACGTGTGGTTATCCATACCCGCAAACCGTCGGAGGAATATTCGAAGGAAACGTGTCCCATCTGTCAACAATATTTTGGGCCGGAAGGGGCCTTTGAGATGGGAAATTGTAATCACAAGTTCCACATAACCTGCATCGCGAAGGCTGCTTTAAACAACAAACACTGTGTTATGTGTCGCTCCCCAATTAGTTCACGTTTTTACGAGATGCTGGGACTACAACACGTGATGCCGCCTGGGCATGAGTTTGATCGGTGGAATTTACCACTAGACCAACTACCTAAGAAAGAGCTGAATTATTATGATTGGGGCAAATCACTGGCTTGGAACCCGGAGACAATGACTCACCAACTATCTACGGCTAACGATGCCGGAATGGACGATTTTTCATGGATGACACACGACCATGAGGTGGAGATGAGGGCAAGTGAAATTCCGGATGCCAAGGACCGAGAATTTTTTTGTAGGAACTTCGGTGGACATTGGAGTATACATCGCAATCGCTTCTTCCGGTTTCCAAAACCGGAAGTTGTGGTAGATGCCGACGGTAAGAGAAGAGAAGTAGAACGGGACTATGGCCAACTTGATGAGTACAAGATGTATGACAGAACCCCGGTTGGTAGGGCACTTGTATTGGCCAAACTAGAAGAAGCCATTCAGCATCGTCGCACTTTTACAGAGGAATCCTTCAAATATTCGGACCTAGACTACTGGGTGATCACTAAGAAGTTTGACGATGCTCTTCATAAAATAGTTAACGACTGGAGGAGGGCACTTCGTGCGGAGGATAATTCCTCTCGTTGGTCACGCAATAGGATTGAGAAGATTGTGCAAGAAACAGTAGCCAAGATTGACAAGGCAAAGGAGTTGTGGAACGGGAAGAATTCCAAGAAGCGCAATCGAGACAACCCTTATGAAGACGATCCCGAATGGGGGGAAGATAATCGTCGTTCTTTGGATCGCGTGGAAGAAGAATATCGATCGGGGGGTACGATTACACATCCAAGCCAGCGACGCCAGACTCGGAGGTCAAATGCAAACAATGGACGTTGAGTAGAGTATTTACGTTGGACATGGTACCCGCATTACTACGGTTAATGTGACAATACACTGGGTGATAGTCGTATTTAGAGCAGTATATATATATATATTGGTTGCGGAGCCCGGTGTATGGACTTTACACTACTTCTATATGTACTTGCAAAAATTACCTTTGGTTTTAATACAATTTCATTTATGTTTTATCGGAGTCGCATTTGTGTGGAAAGAATTGTTAGTACTTAGATGCATCGAACTTCATATGTAGATTGTGTACATTCATTACGAGAAAGAAATTGCGAGAAGTACAATCAAAGTAAAAATAAGTACACAATGTGGAGGACAATATTGAAGAGGCAAGCACCACCGCTTAAATGAGATATAATATGATAATGGTTTCTAGAAATGGACATTCATAAAAGAGTGGCATTCTAGGGTGGTGCACTGGAAATGCCGCCTTCTAACTATCGTGCCCAATTAGGCCACATAATCGCTGTCGTCCTTCACTTCGGCCCCACTAGGACCGGAAGAATCGTATTCGTCATCGCCATCGCTCTCGCGTACCTTCTTCACCCTCGCCTTACTCTTCTTCTTTGACTCGAATGGGTTCAGGAATTTCTTTGGGCCATTCGGGTCATCCAAAGGAGTTTTTGGCCTACCAGGATTGAAAGCCAACACCTTCTGAGTCTTGTCTACAGCCTTTCGCTTGGACGTGGCTCTAGCAGGGGGTTTCTCAGGAAATATGTCCGGTTTTCCCAAAGCCAACTTCGGCCCAAAGAGATTCCCAATTGGAAGTCCGTCATCAGTAGAGAGGAGGCCCGGGTCCGCTTGTCGGGTTATGACCAATCTCTTCCTACATTTCTCCGCTACTTCAGCAGCCTTAGCATCTGCCTTCATTTTTTTAGACAACTCAACCAACCTTGTGGACGATTCGAACCCACCAACTTGGACCCTAGTCTTTGCAGTTCCAAACAATGTGCGAGATGCACCCGATACGGGTACGGGCACATCCTCCTTTGTAGTGGGTGGAACCATATCGTCCTTCAGGCGGTTGAAGTTTGGAGAAACAACCTTA
This sequence comes from Ceratodon purpureus, assembly GCA_014871385.1. Taxonomy (NCBI): domain Eukaryota; kingdom Viridiplantae; phylum Streptophyta; class Bryopsida; order Pseudoditrichales; family Ditrichaceae; genus Ceratodon; species Ceratodon purpureus. The sequence goes on from CM026426.1 coordinate 104,152,533, forward strand.
GAAGTATCAATGGTGGGGTCTCCCTCTTTCTTTGGTATGACCAAATCCACGGTAGTATGAGAGGATCCTCCCCGGAGAATCTTATCACTGTTTAATAAACCGTCTCCATTCAAAAAAGAGGAAAGAGGAATCGTATCCTCCTCGTTGGTACCTTCTTCTTCGACATCATCATACTCGAAAGCACGCTCCATTGGCGCAGGAGAACAACGGGATTTTCCTTTCGGAGACACCTCAAGGTCGTCGACTGGGGCCTCGATGGGGGGGTCAATTGATAGATCATCGAAGGGTAGATCAACATCAGACTCACTAGAGTAGTCAACATCCTCGGTTTCCACGGCCTTCGGATCCTCCTTCCCCTCCAACTCCCCGTAGAACCTGCCTAAGGCACTCAACTTGGACTGGGAAATTATCTTGGAATTTGTATACACAAACACGAGGTCATTAGCCCTCTCCGGAAGTAAACGGTTTCGCTTCCTGTCGTGGACAAAGGAGTAGCTACTCCAATTCCGCTCGCATGAAGAAGAAGACAGGGGCAGAGCTAAAATCCTTTTTGCAATTGCGGAAATGAATTTACCAGCGGATCCGTATATATCCCACCAACCAGAAGGCGGCAGTTGTGACTTAGAGGATTCACGTACGTCACGAAACGGAGGATAAGCTTCACGAAATGCAAAGAACTCTTCTATGACCACTTCCTTCAGTGTCGGAGGAGCCATCGACAACAAGACCTCCTTCGCCGATGCCATTGCATCAGTATCATTGCGAAGGTCCTCATCGTCAATAAGATAAGGGTTTAGAAGCGCAGCAGCACACTGTAAGGGTGATTTAATCATGGCTTTACGCTCGTAAAATGAGTCCTCGCAGTAATCAGCATTGTCTGAGTCTAGTTTGAAGGGCTCATGGCGTAAAGAGAGAACATGCTTCTCAAGGTTGCGGAGAACAACGTAGGCTTTACCCAATGCCGATTCCTTCGCATCAAACTCTCGTAGGGCATATACAACGGGACTCGTCATCCACTTGAAGTTTGCACATTGCTCCCAGAAAACGTCATCCAAGACAACCCTCTTAACATCGCGTGAGATCTTCGCTTTGTCACGGGCAGATAAGGTCTTCTTCGTTTCGTAGTTTCTCCAGTCAGGATCCACAACGCTCTGCTCCAATGCTCCTCGAACCTTCAGTAGACGCGAAATCATAATGTAGTGCGATGCAAACCTAGTCTGACCAGGCATCAGCAAGCTAAGTTTTGCCTCGTGCTTTCGAAATACCGAGAGTGGCATTTGCCTTATCTTTATGAACTTAACCAAGTTCTTAGCCCGATCTAGGAGCTCCTTCACCCACTTCATCTTACTCCAATCCTCCAACAAAAGGTCCATCGCATGGGCAGCACATCCTTGGACAAATATGGATGGATAGAGTGCTTGGACCAACTTTCCGGCATTAAGCATCACTGGAGCATTATCGTAGCATACTTGAATGATGTTCTGTTCTCCAACTTGTTGGATAAACTTCTCAATGACGGTTGCTACGAAAACAGCATCCTTCTCTTTCCCACTCGTGTCAACGGCTCCCAAGAATAACTCACCAGCTGGAGATACCAGCATTGCGTTTATTAGAGGGCGACTGCTTACAGAAGTCCACCCATCCAGGGCCAACGTTCCCCCGTACTTCCTAACACTTGAAAAAATCCTATCATTCAAGGAAGTCTCCAAATCAGTCCTTGCTTGGGCTAGTAAATTTGTTCGGAGATGGTGGTAAGATGGAGGTGTGTATGATCTCTTCATGTTGGACGTCTTCAACACCGCGTCCTTGAAAGAGGCACTCTGAGCCACGTTAAACGAGATACTGTTCTCGTAAAAAAATGTGGCCCATGCTTTGTCGCATTCCCGCCTCTGAGTCTCTTCGAAGCCCTCTTGAAGGGTAGATTGCCTCTTTGCCTTCAAAGGAGGAAACGGACCACTACCTTCCCCCGAAAAAGTGGAAATGAAAGGTACACCCTCACCAATTAAAACGGGTTCATTCTTCGGAGTAGAAACCCGGGATCCAGCGCATGAGTCCACATCCATGGGAGTATTCACTCTCGGGGATATATTGCCACGAGTCACCGGGGAAGTACTCTGCTCCGACATGAATATTCTGGAGTCGTTAGGGAATTTGCCACCGCAATTCTTGAACAAGGACAATATAGCGGGTGACAAATTAGTGCAACGACCTACTCCACTAGTCCGTACCCCTAGAACTTTGTCATAGCCCAAATGACTGAGCATCCGCTCAATCCTCTTTGCGAAAGTGTTCTTGCATAGCATACATTGAACCATCTCAGTCTTCTTCTTCTCCGCATCGCTCATATGGACTTCGGTATACCATGGGGAGTAACTTTTAGACGCCATTGGTGCACTTGATAGATCGCCCGGAAAAACTTCAAAAAATCGGGGTACCACGTCCTCAAGAGAACTAGAGCCTCCGAAGAAGCTCCAATTCAACACACTTCTGAACGCCGCCGTTCACCATGCAACAGATACACACGTATATTAGTGGAACTAGTAGCACATGGAGTACAATTCAGAAGTGTAATGGCAACTTTCAGGAGGGGTCTTTTATACTCATTCCCTGAAATGCCAAGGGGTAAGCCCTAAAAATCAACGGAGGACGGCCGTCGAGGCCGTAAGTCAACGAGGGGCCGTCCGATCATGGACTGTCACGGCCGTCGAAGGGGCCGTCGCCGGGGACGGCCCCCCCCACCGCGGCGACGGCAAGGGGCCGTCGCCGGGGACGGCCCCCCCCCCCCACCGCGGCGACGGCAAGGGGCCGTCGCCGGGGACGGCCCCCCCACCGCGGCGACGGCAAGGGGCCGTCGCCGGGGACGGCCCCCCCCACCGCGGCGACGGCAAGGGGCCGTCGCCGGGGACGGCCCCCCCCACCGCGGCGACGGCAAGGGGCCGTCGCCGGGGACGGCCCCCCCCACCGCGGCGACGGCAAGGGGCCGTCGCCGGGGACGGCCCCCCCCACCGCGGCGACGGCAAGGGGCCGTCGCCGGGGACGGCCCCCCCCACCGCGGCGACGGCAAGGGGCCGTCGCCGGGGACGGCCCCTTCCCGACGCGTCCGACGGCCGCCCCCGCTCCGCGGCGACGGCCGCACCCTCCCCCGCAACCCCTCCGCCGCGTAGAAGATGTGGTTTCACCCCGGGGTGAAACCTATGCGGGTGATTTTTTTTTTCTAAGTCACAGGACGTCCCCTGGCGCTGGCGGACGTCCGCGGACGTCCCCACGTCCCGAGCGTCCCGGACGACCGTGACAACCCTGCTTTTAGAACACATTTTTACGATATGAACCAAATCGCATGAAATAATGTGTATGTTTTTGCATCTTGCACTAAAGACATGTATGAGGTACATTTTACAATTTTTTTTTCAAATAAAAATAATTCTTCACTTTGAAAAGTGTATTTCAATGAAAAAGTGGATTAATTTTTCAATCATAATTTTGACGGATTTTTTGTATTCTGTAAAGAATTTAAAAACATATTTAAAAAAGGAAAAAGATGTGTATTCCTGCATCATGTATAAAATTGGGAATTCTTGCATCAAATTTTGCATCAAATTTTACTTTGTTAAAAGCATTTTTTTAAAACAATTAAAATTTCAGGGTATTTTTAACAACCTTTAATCAACAAAAAGTAGCTTTAAAATTGGTAACATTATCATGCTTGCACCTTCTTCCACTTGACACTTTTTTGCATAAAATTGGCTATTCTTTACTATGGTGGGCATTATTGTTATTGAATTTCTCTTCTTTGAAATGGTTATTTTTGTAAAGTAATGTAATACTTTAATCTTTACTAAAATCACTAGATGTGCTTTAAGGTAAGAAGTTGGTCCCTAACTACGACTATAGTTTTTATTGAATGATGCCAATTGATTTTAATCAATTTGAAATTACGCAATTATTCCTTTTATTGAAATTTTAGTTATTTGACACAATTTATACATGAGTGGCCAAAATAGCTCCATTTCTTTTGTTTTTTACAAAATTTAAGCATAAATGATTCAATATAGCCTAAAAAGTTGAAAATCACTATTTACAAACCTCATTGCCAATTAGAGACCTAACAATGATTTTGTAGCACTAATTATTATCTATTTAAACTATTTTTTGCTAATATGCTTTAGAAGTGCCATAAACATTGTAAAAGCAATCAAAAAACTTGAAAATAATAATAATATTACCTGATTTTTGGTACTTAGATGGAAGAGGTTCAATATAGACTTAACCAAGCGTAGAGAGGTGACTGATGAGTAAAAGTGGCCATAAGATTCCATCTATGGAAAAAGTGAAAACAATGATTATTGATTTTAATTCAAAAAGAGATGTTATCTTTGGACAGCCAAAAAAATACTAATATTAGGAAAAAGACCCAAAAAATTCATGAGAATTTAGAAGGGTGTTTTTTATTTTCTAATACTAATTTTATGATTTTTGAATTTTACCAAATTAAAAGTTCTCAATTAAAATTTAGTTAATATGTTAACCATCAATTATAAATACTTAGAAAACTCCAAAAAGAGTAGAAAAATTAGGGTAAATCAATAATTGTGCTTGAAAGTCATTTATATATATAATTCGTCATTTTCCTAATTATATTATGAATTACAAGGTAGGCAACAAATTAAACTAGTTCAAGTAGCTTTGTAGGGAGAAAGCCACTTCGGAGAGGTGCTTTCTCTTGGTGCAAGTGACATTGATAAAATTTAACTAGTTAAAATTTAAATTGCATGTTTATGAAAGTAGCCAAAGAAAGATGGTATAATCAATGAGTGAACAAGCTCAACCAAAATTGTAGATTTGAGATTTGATTGAAAGCATGGAATTTCCAATTAATAAGGGAGAACGCTAGATGGCAAGTAGGGAGGAATAAGGCGGGAGCGGCGAGCGTAGGTGTCCATCGCGGCCTGCCACGTTGGCCCCCCTGTTTTTCCCACGACCCGTTGAGCCCGGTAACTTCTAGGTCTGATAACTTTAGACTGTCGCGGAACATAGCGACTCACGCTTGCAACTCCTGTGACACTAAATACTAGCAACTTCACATGACATTGGTGCCTCAGACCTGACCGTGCCCCCCAAAAACATGATGTTAGTTTAAAGTCACAGTCCGCCTATCGCCCTCCTTGTCCCGTCTTGAGTTTCAAGTGTTTTGTGAGCTCTACCTTGCGGAGGGAAGACAAAGAATTTGCGTGCATTAACGTCACCTAATTGGTGTAGGATTGTAAGTGGTTTAGGCATAAATTCTACAGAGAGTAGGACATGGAGTGCTATTGAATTGCGTCCTTTTCTTCTTGTTGCAACGAGTTACGTCTGGCTGTGGTAGAAGATATAGCATCATTGCGCCATGAATATGCAAATCGCTGAGGATTCAACACCTTTCAATAGGCGTTAAGGCAACGCCTTGAAGGTTTCTAGGGTTCGTTTTAGCAGCATTTGGTGGCATGGAGGTAAGACATGCACCTTGTTCTGATCGTCTTGTGTTTTGTTTTTGTAGGCTGCAATCTTTTAGTTTTTGACTTGATCCTGTTTACCATTCATGTGTCTAATCTTTGTTTTATTAGCAAAAGCAAAGAGGAAACGCCGGAGGGTACCAAGTTTTCTTCTTGGAACAATCCAAGGTGCTTAACCGGCAATCATGTCCTCTTCTTTCATGTTTCCAATTATTGATACGTGTTGCTCTCTTTTTCGTATTAGAAATAACATATGGAATTTGCGATGTAGTTAGGGTATAGAAGGTATGACAATCATCCACCTTTTTCTAACTGCTTTTTTTGCAGGGACAACATCAAAAGCAACATGGAAGATTGGTTCTACATCCCTATATTTTGCAGAATAATTGTGGGGCTCTAATTGGCGTTATGAATGGCTACTGGATTTTTGTGTTCTTTTCCTACAGTTTGTCCAAAGTGCCGGTCTTCTACCATGGTTTACAAGGCCGAGGAGATGGCGATGGAGCGAGTGACACTCAAGGCGCAAATCTATGGTACATCCTATAACATCACGTACCATAGTCAGAGGCGCGTCCAAGATTTACTGGCGAAGTTTGCCTCGATGTGTATAGAGAAGCCGAAATCATGTGGGAAGAGGCGCTTTTTGATTGCATCCACTACAACAAGGATACCTTTAGCAACAAAATGATTTTGAATCCTCACAGGTTCATCGACCATTGTAACAAAGCAAAACACTCGGATAGTACGACGACGTTGTTGCTGCCTTTTTCAGACTTCAAGCCTAGAGAGGGGAAGAGATTTGAAGTACTTGGCAAGATGAGGGGGGTTGCAAAGGGGAAAAATGACGAAGCAAAATCATAAGTCCGGTTAGGGAAAGGAGGATGGAGTAAACATCAACCTGAAGATACAACCATGTATGGAAGAGGGGGAGTCAACGACGGACAACGTTGGAGGGAGTGCTAGGCAGGCGTACGAAAACGCGAGAGACAAGAAGAAGATTGCATCTGCAATTGACTTGTTCTCCAAGAAGGATTTTAGCTTCAGTGCGGATATAGAGGGAGGCGTCAATGGAAAGATGGAGCGGAAATTGGCATCTAGAGAAGCGGCAACGCCTTTCAGTAGTTGCAAGAAGAGTGCTACCTTTGTCCCCCCATCCTACTATACATAAAGCTGAGGAGGCCCAAGAGGAGTGCCATGGCAAGGAGGAGGTGCAAGGAATTAGTGAGAGAAGGGAGAGAGATGGTTGTTGGAGGTAAACAAAAGAGTAATGCGGCTTTCTAAGTCAAAATTGTGGAGCGACTACTATTACTCAAAGAGACCACAAAGCGGGAGACACAAGGAAATGTTAAGAAGACAACGTTGGCAGGCAATACCGAACGCACTAGCCCATCCACATTGACGTGTGACACTAATGCTCAACAACAACTATTGCAGACATGGGAAGAAGGGGCGCCTTTATATAAGCTCATTGTCAAGGAGGTGCTGGAGCCGAAAGAGGAGTCTGGTAAAAAATAACAAAGTTTCTACGTTGCTTACCGAGATACAAAGGGATAGAAATGTGAGAGGCTGAAGAAGGAAGCCCACGTTGGGGTTGCAGAGGTAAGCACTAAACAAAGGGCCATAGACACGTTGCGTGAGTAATTTCCAAAGGTGAGGTTTCAAGTGTTGATACTGGGTACTACGCAATAGTTGGTTCAGATTTAGAGAGTCATAGTGCGGGTCATGGGTCTCATGTACATGTTCCCTCCTATGACATTGGTAGCAATTTTAGCGATAGAAACCATATGCAAAAATAATGTAATTACAAAGGTGACTTGATGTAGTGTTACAGCAGCGCTGTACCTTAGGATGTGCCCCTTCTGCGAGATACTTCGTCACATCCATGTTAGTTTGAAACAAGAGATCCAAATCTAGAGACATTGCACGTTGTACAGGTGTGGGAGGGGAATTTTGACAGCGTAAACGATCTTCAACAATACAGGGTGGAATGGAAGGGTTGTCCAAGACCTTTTACGTACCATGCGGATGCTATACAAAGGTACATTGCGTTCTCTAATCTCCCAAACAAAGTGAAGATGATTTATGTTGCAAAACATTGCAGGGAAGGAGACTCCCTTCACGGACATCTACCTCCACCAAAATGCCCTCAGATACCAGCTATGCTTGGGCTTAATCACTTGCGAGAGATTGGGGAAGATGTAACACTGCCCTCAACTTTGGAATGTAACAACGGTGAGGATTTCGTGAACATGTGGAAGGAGGCGGTTGCAGATCCAAATTTTAGAGACAGACTCATGCATTGTGCCTACTAGTAGATTAAAAAGAAGGTTAGTGTCACAACCCTAATAGAAACTATACCCTGTGCGTTTGATAGCTTACTCTACTCTGCTTCCCTGTAGATGTACCTCCTCTAACTATTGCATAACTCCCAGGGTGGTAAAAAATCTCCAATAGCTTCGGACCAGGTTGACCAAGTCAGCAAGGCGACTGACGCCTTCGTGCAGAGTGTCAAGGAAGGGGCCCCGTACGAGGATCTTGATGTCAAGGAAGTGGCTATGTCCAGTGGACATTTGGCTTCTCCACATACTAGATAGCCTTACAATTGTATTTGGCGGAGTTGTGCATTGCACAAATCAATAGGGAGGCCCTCGCAATCACGCAATTTAGGGCGATGAAAGGGAGACTCTGTGAAGAGGTTAGATGGGACTAGTCCCCCATATGGCGTACTCTATCTAAGGAGAAGCATCCACTCGCATCTCTACCGTCTCTCTTGTGGCGACACAACAGTGAGTTCCTGGCCACAATACATACTTGTCAATTGCACAATGTTTTTCCTATATGGGACATATATCTAGAATTCTAGCTGATTCATATAGTTCATGCTACTTTAACTATGCCTATTTTTGATACCTTACGGTTTTGTAGCTATAGAGGCCAAGGAGGTGCGGAAATAACTATGTGCCAATCCGCTGGAAGCAGTAATGCCTATCCCGTTATTATACGTCTTTAGGATGCTCTTTAAATCACTATACAATCAATTTAGAGTACTTATATGCCATGTTTACAGATTGACAGTGGCTATAATTATTAAGGAGTGTAGAACGTCTATCAACATCCAATGTGCACTATCTACTTTCATATCAAAAGGATCCTATTAGTATAGCGGGATTGGGTTTGGGTTGGGCGAGACTCTACGTTTGCAAGTCTAAGTGGAGGTAGAAAGAGTAAATAAAAGGCAGGGGAAGACATTGTCGAGGTCCTGATGGAGTAGGCTCAAAGAGTGCGTGTGCAGCTCTGCATGACCTAGCAATGTATTAGGCCATGGTGTTCAACATTGTTTGGCCACAGTTTGTCACAAATTCTTACTGGAGAATGCTGCAACTTGGACATGGGTATTACCGAAAAGAGAGGAACACAAAGTTGTGTGGGTGCCTATTGGAGATACTTCAAATTAGAACCCATGCGTAGGTTGCGGATTGATGAGACCGTAAGCGAGATAGGAGAGACTCTCATAAGAGAAGACAACGCTTACTAGGCGTTATGCGCATGAGAATTCTTAACTTCAGAGGCCCGTCTAAAAGAGTTGCCTACTGAAAAGCCAGAGCTACCTTCGGTGTTGGAGTTTAGAAAGGTGGATCTTGGAAGGCACACGGACAAGGCTGAGGCTAAACTCGATTGGAAGCGCTTTGTCCTAGACCCAACAACACTCGTGGGGGGACTTCCTTGTGGCTTACGTGCGCCCCTAGCGACACCAACAACAATTCTATGGATTGCAAGCGAGACGAGTATGATAGTGATGTCGAAGACGGAGTCTACAATCTCAACGATAATCCAACTGTGGAATCACAGCTCTTATCGGACCTAGGCTGTGAGGGGGCTATTTTCAATTTGGATAAGGAGACAAGTAGCCTTGGGTCAACGGGTATCATGCAATCTATAAGTAGTGCGGTAGACATGATAGCACCCAGGGCAATTGGACCAAGCCTGATAGAAAGTTCCAATATTCCAATAGTGTTTCGAGATTTTTGGGAAATACTTAAAGAGGGATCTACGTCTTATGGAGCGGCTTCACTTATAACGCTCAGCCAATTCCTTAACATGGCATATGCTAGTGAGGACATGGTTGAAGAGGGATCGACATTTTCACAAGATCCGAGCTTCGTCCATTAGATAAAGGGACATAGGGAGGTGATTATTCACACCCCTTATAGAGGAGTGTCCATTGTCACTAGGCATAGCGGAGCTGCAGTGGATGACCTAGCAAAAAAATTTGCGTATCAGTTTTTTAATGCCACCTTTAAAAAGGAAGAACGTCTTGAGTTCACAGCAACACAATTGGTTGATTTCTCTTAGTAGACCCAAATACAAAGTAAGGAGCAGGGAACCGCTCATTGAGAAAGGAGGAGGGACCTAGCTCACGCAATGGTAGCAGCTCCGTAGCCAGACTGTGCCATTGTCCAAGTAGAGGATGTAGGAGTAATGACACTGCCACAGGCATGTATTTACTTACACATGGAGGACTTCTTGCAGACTTTGCCAAGACTAGAAGAACGGAGGGATGGTGCATAGGAAGTGATCTTCTTCCATGAGAAACGGAAGGAGCTAGAGGTCCTAATTTGAAGCTGTAAAGGCACTTAAGGGCGTACGAGACAAGCTGGGGAATGACATGGTGGACTTCGTCATGTTCTGGCTCTACTTCTAGTACACTGCCTGAGACCGCCACGAGATACTTATTGTGTTATCCTACGTCGGTTCCACTGAAAAGCGCTTGGTGACTAACGGAGATAGTCTGCAGAAGTGGACATTAATATTTCTGCACTCCCCTGTATGTTTAAAGGTGCTTCAAGGAAAGAAGATCATTGTTCTGTAGGTTGTTCACAACCATTGGTCTCTCTTGGTATTTTAATACAACATGGTGGTTAATCTGAACTCACAGGCTAGACGCCATCACCATCCCAAGGGAGCGGACGCTGATTTTCTGAAGTGGATCTCCAATGCCTGGCAATTAATGAGAGGAGAGGAGGCATACAAAGTGCTACTTGTTTGCTTAGACGCGGTAGAGGAGGCGGAGGCGTACGGATGTAGCCATCATACTATACATAACTCCATGTTTTTCTTAAAGATAAATCTTTCCTATAATAGTTTGTCAAAAGTGGATATATAGAGCTATAGGCTTTGTGTAGAGATAATACCCATTATGATAAGCTGTTTTTTGCTATCGAATTTTTGCAACTAACCTGCGATGGTGTAATTGAATTTTGAGTTCCGGGCATGGCCATCTAATGGTAGGGAAGAGTAGATGAAGATGGTACTACTTGAGCCCTACAAGTTGAAGGACCTCAATATGGAGATTCTTTGCCTCCTTGCTTGTGAATTGGACTTCAAACAATGTGATACTAGATATCGCGCTCTCTTCAGTGTTCCACATAGCAAGAAGGTAGTATCTCCCAAAGGCGCCAGGGATGTTTTAGAAGTAGTCTCTGAAAAGTGAGAGTAGGTGTCCCTACAATACAATTGGAACTTATGCATTGGTACTTATTTAACCGTTGTTTAAATGTACACACTCTCCCACCTAAATGGCTTTCCGTTTTTGTTGTTTTCTTTGATACTATTTCATGTCTCTCTCGTCTGCTGAAATTGACCATGGTCTCACTCCTTTCCACTTGTGACATTGAATACACACACTAGTGCTTAGAGCTGTTAACAGAACCATATGAAATTGCAATAATTGGCGGATATAATCACTAGCAAATTGTGACACTGGAAGATATAAAATAAACACTAGAGTAAAACATGACACGAGAACAATACAATATTATTGATCCTCGTTACCACAAATTACAACTAAAAACATGCTTAAAAAAATTATCATGTCAGATCACTATAGTTTGAACAATGATGTCAAGATGAAAATTTGGGAAACGATAGACATCGTAATTTGTATGAATTGTAAGCTATAACCCAAATGTTTGGAGCATTAAATTCATGAGTAAACAACATCAGTAAAAATACGTTGCATTGCAGTCACCCTCAATTCAGGGGAAGAATTATTGAGTATAAATCCACTTCTTCCATAGTTTTACGACATACATTGTGAGAGTGCAATTAAACAAGAGATACATTTAAAATAAAATGTACAACTAGTTTGTAATTTTAATGGATAAGAGATGAAACCATATTTCAAAGTTTTTATTTTTTAATTTTTTAATTTTTTTTTTAATTTTATATATATAATTTTTTTTAAAAACTTTTTAAGTTAGGCTTAAACATCACAAAAGGGCACGCTTTTATGCAAAATTGGCTATCAATGATAAATCAAATAAGTTTTATGTATGGCAAGAATGTGGACTATTGAAATAAGTGACAGAAGATTAATAAGGTGCAATAAATGATTAAAGCAAAGCACTTGGGTTGTTACCAAATGATCATAAATTTTTAAAACATCAAGCAACGATACAACCATATTTTAAAGTCATAAGTCCATAAATCTGATATCTTATAGATGTTTTCCATATCAGATACTGGTAAAGGGAGGATTGAACCTTAAATCCAAACCCTCACAAATCGAGCAAAATTCCTCAAAACCCAACTTCTCCAAGTGCTCAAAACCCTCAAACAACATGAAAAATATACAAATACAGTTGAAGAAAGGTCGAAACTGCATCATACAAGGCAAAAACAGCCAATAACCCAAGTACAACTTCACCTATCAGCTCTCAAACCCTCATGATCCTACCTCCTCTAATGTAGAATGAGCTCCCGAAACCCTACAACTGCCTTTTGTACCCCCTGCAGTCTAACAGAAAACATCTAGTCGGCTATGACAGAGTTCATCTAGTTGGCTGATAGAGTTCATCTGTAGGAACTGAATGACTGCCGGGGGAGAAGATGGATGACACTGCAAGGGAAGTAGATGGAACTGAGAGGGAGTGCTTGGTGGGATCTCCGGTTAACATTATCCTTCTTTTTTTGGTAGTTCCGCCCTTAGAACGCGTGCGCACTAAGAAATGGGGCGGAAAATGGAATAGAGACTAGGTGCGTAGAGCCCTAAACTTGACTAAGGTTCAAGTACTTATAACTGATAACTTAAGCATTTCAGCATAGCTTCTCTTGTGTTATGAAGGAGTTATTTTTTGTTCGTAGAAACATAAGGTTCATGAAGAATGAAAACTTTTCAAAATCAATTGAGTAAAATTCAAATTACTACAATTTTTTTGTGCAAAAGTTGTTCAAAGCCCATAACAAAGATATAGCTTCACCCATGACGGACAACAATAGTAGTGAACAAACATAAGACTATCTTCTTCCATAATAGTCACAGACGCATTCTATTGAAGGATGCATCCTGAATTTGCTGTTCATCAATTATCAGCTACTGCTTTTCCATTATTGTGTAACCAAAAGCCTACTTATCTGTGATGGGGCCATTATCGATTCTGGATATCTCTAACTTATACTAGTTAATGATCGATTAGAAAACTAATCCTTGGTATCAAAAACATAGATTCCTTGCCTAGCTACCTGTGATGCTAACTCCTGCGGCGAAGTTGGTGGTTGGTGAAGTCTGTGTTGCTCGAGCCTAGTAGTGGAGCTTAAGTTTGAAATAGAAGGCTTTGTAGAAGTTAGCTGTGAAAAAGTTGGCTTCCTAAAAGCTGGAGTGTGGCCTTGAGAATCATCCTGAGAGCCCTCTGAAGAAGGCTGTGGCGATTGACTGTGTAAAGGAGTTGGCTCGCAAGAATCACGTGGGGAATTGCCTTCTTGAAATGGGATTGCACTGTTCAAAACGGTTGGGACGTCTTGGGATAGCTTGATGTTGTTGCCCCGCAGCTCCTCATCTTCTATGGACACCAAAGAACCATCTCCCGACTTGTAAGGCTTTAGGTTGGTCAGCACAAAGTGTAACCAGTGAAAACGCTCCTGTCGTACTACTGTCTGCTCTGTTGCAAAGATCGTCTCCCTCAATGCATTGTTGACAAATAGCAGCGGCTGATTAAATCCAATGGCGTCCTCTAACCCTTGTACCAACACCTTCTCCTCTCTAGTGATCAAGTTGATACTATAGCCGCCTTCCAAAAGTACATTTTCAAAGGTCAAACCCTCCACCTGTACAGAAATCACGAGGGGACCGAGATCAATATCCACAGCTCCAACAACCACCGTAGGTTGTATCTTTGGATCATTGGAGACCCCTGGAATCAACTCTGGTTTCACTTGTTTGGCGGTCGGCTCGACATGGTTAGCTGTTGCAAGCGGCTCAACCAAGTCTATACACGCAGTTGGATCTCGCTCACTTTCTCGAAACACTTGAGTCTTGATGCACTTTGTGAAGGTAGGGCCACTGCCAACAATTGTCTTAACAACAGTGTAATGCCCGGGGTCTCCAGGATTTGGCGGCTGATCTTCTGCACCAAAGCTTCTAGCTGGGTTCCGGAAAGACTCTCTGTATTTACGTCAAGCGCCTTCTTTGTGATATCTTGTAGACAGTCACGATTAGAGAAACCAACCTAATACCATCTAGAATCGGTCTCGCAAGTGCGTTGGCCTCCATGTTGGCTATTGCGGCCCTCTAAAGCTCCTCCTCTGCATCTTTGTCTTCCAAGGGTAGGAATTGCAATTGGTTAGAGAAATTGCCACTTCATGGCCTTCCAGCTCCTGCATTTCCACATTATTGACACCCACAATATTAGTGTTAGGCTTATTAGATGCCACAAACTGCTGAAACCTCAACTTGTAAGGACAAGTGCGCATTTGATGGTCAATTCCCATGCAAATAAAGCAAGTAGCGTTGTGGCTAGAGCCACCATGCTGGTACCCTCCAAACTGACTGTTAATAGGTCGCGCAGAGTTGCTGCTTGTTGGTGAGCAACTACTTTGTTGACCCCGACAGTGGGTGTACCTTCAAGATGTGGAAGTCTATTGTTTGGGTTGGCTGAGTTGAAAAAACAGTAAGCATCCTCATGGCCGTATTTCTTGCAAACTATACAATCTCTCCTACTAGCTCACACTGCTCCCTCCACGTGAACTGGTGAGGCAGTCGGCTGTCCACTAGTGGGCTTTGTCTGCCAGGCTTGAAGGTACAGTTCCTTCGCTGAAGCATTGGTGCAGTTGGTTTCATAGCGCCGGGCTACTTCCTTCAATTCTACTAGAGTATTGGCTGTATAGGCGCTTGTCATTACCTTTAGCTAGTCCAGCAAGCCTATCCTGAAGTAGGTCAGCTTGAAGCTTTCTCCAACATCTGTTTGCAAACACTTGATCAGTTTTTTAAATCTCTCATAATAGTCTTGAACCTGCTCCCCCTCACCTTGTTTGAAGGTCCTTAGAATCATGTACACCTGTTCATCAGAGTATTGCTCCTTATACCTCAACTTGAACGCCTCCTTTGCCTCCTTCCAAGTGCAATAAGGGTAATGATCCATCCAATCATCAAACCATCTCTGGGCCTTATCAATAAGGTTTGTTCCAAACAGGATGATGATGACAGTCTCATTTGTCTTCCCATTGAACCAAGCACACTTGTCAAAATGCCTCAGGTGAGCATCTGGGTCATTTCCCTCCTTGAATGCCTGGTACGGTAACTGCTTCCGCTGCGCACTAAGTGGTGGCTGTGAAGGAACGGATGTAAAGTCGGTTGTGCGCACTACTGGCACCTTAGAGGATATCCTGCTGAAGTGCGTGGATAAGTCGGCTGTACTTGAGGGGTAGGTGGCATTGCCTGGTTGGCTCTCGGAAAATCCGCAAAACTATAGTCTGGAGGTGTTGGAGTAGGTTGAGCATCTATCCGGTCACCCAACTATCCAGAGGACCTTTGTGTGGTCGATGTCGGCTCTGTAGGGGGTGGTCTTGAGACACTCCTACCCACAATTGTCTCCAGAGGAAAAGTAGATAAATGAGGCAGCCTTGCTAATATCCCTCCAGTGCGCTCTCGCTCTTGGCTCCTTTGTTGCTTCCGTTCCTGCTTCTCTTGTTCCCCATGCTGCGCAACCAACTGTTGAGCTGCCTCCTGGATACGTCGGTTGAAGTCCTTCTCAAGCAAGGTTGCGTGCTCTTCTGCAATCCAGTCCTGCTCTCCCTGCCATTGCTGTAATGTAGCCACTCTCGTTGATGCAGACTACCGCAGAGCTTCCAACTATCCGATGTACTTGCATGTCTCTGGCTTGCTCTGTTTCTTCGCTTACTCGATGTGTTGTTGCTTGATTAACTTCCATTTTGCCAACTGTATGGCTCTACAAGCCACTAATTCAAGATGTTCTTCCTCCTCTTGGTCCCACTGTGTTTGAAGCCTGTATTCATCAAGGAAGCGAATGTTTTTGGCCGGGACGTCCTCTCGTTGAGTATATTGGACTTGCTCCGGACCTGGTCGGCTCTTTGTCCCCTCTAAAGTCGGCCGCAGGTTGTGAGATGCTAGTGGCATTTTCTCTAGCATTGTTGGGAGGCTAATCGGTGATCTTGCTTGGCTCTGCAACAATCTCCCCTCTGCTCTTAAGTCGGCTCTCCCACAAAGCTGGCTTGGCCGCTGAGGTGGCTCGCTGTAGGCTTCTTGTATCCTTTGCCACTTTATGTAGTAGGTGTCATATTTATCTCCTGTATTGTAAAATTCCTTCTTGAAGGCCTCTGTCCTCTTCATATCTTGATATCTCCAAGGGACGTCAGCATAATTGTGATGGCTAGTTGCTCTAAACCCTTTTTCGAGCAACCTTCCCTCTTTGAGTCAGCTCTCATTTGTCCTCCCATCTGATTGATAGATGTCATTATCCACCTCCATATCAATGAGCTCACCCACCTGCTCAGCAGCAATGCCCTCCAAACTAAGTCGGCTGGGTACCTCTAGTGGTGTTGGCTCTGCTATACGCTCTTCACGTTACAGCCAATGGATGTATCTCTCCATGGCTTCTCTCAACCTCTAAATCTATATGGTCCCCTTTCTCCATGGTCTATAGACAGTTGGTAGCAAGTCTCTAGTTGTGGCTAGTCGGCTACTCCAAATTTGCTCGGCACTCTCCTTGTTTTTGTTGCAATTACTTCACCTTTGCTCCGATCGGCTCTTCCTTGATTACCAGGTAGTCTTCTATCCCCTTTTTTGAGGTGGAATTGCCTCCAGCTCACATGAAATGCTTTAAGTCAAATTTGGCCTCTCTACTGCTCCTCAACACCTACGCCAAAGAGCCACGAAGTAGAGACGCCCTTGCCGTGCTGCCCCTTCGACACGTACTATTTGCAAATGGTGCTCCTCCACTGCTCCAACGGTGGAAATTGCCAAAACACCAATTGCTCATGCGTTTCATGCTGCAACACTTCTATTACTTAAGGAACTGAGGACCCTAAGAGTGATTGGACAGTCCTTCACTGAACCAGTTTCAACATTGTAAATGACATCCAACCTCTAACAATGACTGCTCAACACTTAGGAAAACACACTTTAATTACTTTAGCACTCTAAAAACCTTAACAGTGACTTACAACACTTCTACAGACCCACTTTTCACAATTCAAGAAGATTTGAAGGTAGAAAACATACACAACTAGCAAGATTCACATGATTTGGACTAGAGCATGGTCGCCAATGGTAAAGGGAGGATTGAACCTTAAATCCAAACCCTCACAAATCGAGCAAAATTCCTCAAAACCCAACTTCTCCAAGTGCTCAAAACCCTCAAACAACATGGAAAATATACAAATACAGTTGAAGAAAGGTCGAAACTGCATCATACAAGGCAAAAACAGCCAATAACCCAAGTACAACTTCACCTAGCAGCTCTCAAACCCTCATGATCCTACCTCCTCTAATGTAGAATGAGCTCCCGAAACCCTACAACTCTCTTCTGTACCCCTTGCAGTCTAACAGAAAACATCCAGTCGGCTGTGATAGAGCTCATCTAGTTGGCTGACAGAGTTCATTTGCAGGAAGTGGATGACAGCCGAGGATTAGATGGATGGAACTGAGAGGGAGAGATTGGTGGGATCTATGGTTAACAAATACCAAATCCCTTTAAATACTGAGAATTAAGTTTTTTTGGATTTAGAGGAATTCTCCTCTTTTGAAAAACAATATAAATAATGAGTCTTTCAATATATTAATTTGAATGTACTTGTTGGATTTATGCCAAAGGCTATGTGGGCTTGCCTTCATCAATATTTGTAATACCACTTGCTCTACCGTTTAAAAGTGTTGAATATTGGACAACTTTTTTAACTGAATGATTTACCTATTATAAACAAATTCCAGTAATTATTATCTATTTTGCTTCCAAGAGATGTTTAGAAACATTTTTGCTCAAAATAATTTTGGGAAACAATGATTTGCATGTCTACTTCATGCAAAATTACAAATAATTCAATGTGCGTCTATAGCTTATCATTATTGATAAAACTCTTTCGAAATCAGGATATTTTGTATAGGGTTTAGGGTTTAGGGTTAAAGGCTAAGTCAAAGAATGCAAGGTTAAAGGATAAGTCCATGCGTGTAGGCCTTTATTGAACAATGGATGTGCATATTGGACACGATCCTTCTCCTTCGACTCAATGACCTAAAAACAAAATTAGATCGAACAATAGTGTTACAAGAGAAACCGTGTTCATAAAAAAATTCTAGTGTTACAACATTTATAGGAAATAGTGTCACACAATCTAGTTTCAAAACGATATCCCACACAGAAAGGAATTTCAAAGAAAAGAATTTCAGCACTGCATCGCTACATATGCAAACCATCTATGCCCAATCTATTTAGCAATATAATTTCTAATGTTGTCGTGCTCCTCTTTGCTGAGACTAGTGTAGGAGTGATGCCAAACCCAATTCAAGTCTTCTACGCTCTTCTTGGCCAACCTCTGAAGCCTTGGTCTCTCGCTACGGAACATCAGACATTCGAGACATAAAAAAAGCCGTATCATCTCTGCACGACAAAGGAAAACAATGACTTATAGAGAACAACAACACTAACAACGTCTCCTATATATGGAGAGGAAGATATATCTGGGAGGGGTTGGAAAGAATAAATAAGTCGCGAAGAGTGTAGGTGATGCCTTAGGTTGAGAGGACTAAACACCTAATCCTACGGACTAGCGTCCTACCGGCTAAAGGCAACAATTGAGAAGTGGACCAAAGCGCTCTAGGAAATCCTTCTATTGCCTTAGTTTAAATTTCATTCCGCTGTTGCCTACAAAAAACACCGGCAAACGAGTCATCAAATGTAATGTCCCTCTCACCTCTCCGCCTTAAGTCTTCTCAATTGCTTGAGAGTTAGGTTGACTTCTGCAACCAAGTGCTCTATTATGAATGAAGGGGGGAAGCACAATAAAGTGTACCAAAAAAGTGGTTAACTATTTGACAATTTCAGCCCTATGTGTAAACGGTAGAGAAAGTGGCATGTAGGACTTCTTGATTGAAAATTAAGTTCAGGATACGGAATTTAGACTTGATGTTCTACAACTTCCCAAATTTGCGGAAGAAGATGTTGAGTTTAGACACTTCTGCGAACACCATAAAGTCGGACAAAGTGAAAGCTGTCATTTGGAAAAGTGATCGTTTTACATCGTATTTACGACAAAAATCACTTTTGACTTCGCGGGGACCTCCGTTTATACACTACGCTTGTAGAAATGATCTCGACAGCTGTGGTTGGAATTCTAGATTGGCCAAAAGTGTCTCAAATATGTTTTTAAGACACTTTTTTCCATGAAACTTTTGGGGAGTTTTTTTTCACCGAACATTGGTTTTTAAATTGAAAAAAACATCCTTTAATGACAATTGAGGTCCCCAAATGAAGAAATTAAGACTTTGGAAAAGTTCATTTTCATGATTTAGAACTAGCGGTCAAAATAAGTTTCAATTGAAGATGTTTTTTTTTATAAAGATGTATATAAGACACCTTGTGACACCCTAAAAAGTGACTAAAATGCTCATAAACTACACCAAGATGCTCAAAATCAGCTTTGAGCTTTAAAAAACAGCACACTTCATATTCTCTTCCTAGTGATCACATGTTGCACTTTGTGGTCCACTTTATTTTGCTTCCCCCCCTGAATCTTTGTCTACTTCTTCAAACAAGAGAATGAGCTGCTGCTGCAACGTCTCAGGGAGGTCTTCTACTGACCGTCTCTAAATAATAGGAACTAGTCTCACAGAGACCGACGTAGACTCCCTTGTTGGTGTAGACACGTCCACCGCAGAAGTTAGTGAATTTGCTAAAGGATCAGTAACTGCTATAGCCCTCCATTAACATTACTGACCAACTTCCCACAGTACCTTGTGATTGTTTCCTCTGTAATATCAGAGTTCATCATGACTACCTTTACGTAATGTTTACACATGTTACATCGCTGCGTCTAGACACACTTATAGACTCTCCATTTTGAATCTGGATTGTATAGTGTGTAGCGCAAGTGTAGAGGCATTGTAGATGTAATAAAAGCAAAACCACCTTCCAACTTGGGCAAAGTGATATCCATGTCCAGTATTTGCCTAGCCTTTAGAATATAATCTACAACCCTATCCTTCATTTTCTTATTATCCACAAACCCTTTTTCTTTGAAAAGGTCGTTGTATCAAAAGTGTTTGAGCACGTCTTCGGTTAATGAGGTGATGCACGAATCCACTCTTCTCCCGGTCATCCTACTTCTTTCAGACTTCAAAATAGACTTGGCAAAGCCATGGAAGCCTTCAATGGCATTGATTGTATCTTGACCACAATTTTCAAAATCTCTGAATCCATCAACCCACATGTGTGCCTTCTCCAGCCAAAGCTCCTTCATGTATATCCAGAACTCCATTTTCTGTGGATATTTTTTCCCAATTCTTCAATCCATTTTCTCGCCCACTCCTTTTTTACTACACCAGGGAAAAATTCATGTTGTACATCATTAACCGAGCTCCTTCATAATGGCCGCCTGTCGTCCCGGATCAAATATTTTGTAGCATAAATTCTTTTGCCATGCTCTTCTGACATGCCATAGGTAGAGGTAGATTGCAATATTAGGCCAAGTGACACTGTAGAGCAACAGAGAAAAAATGAGGATATAATAAAATGTACAAATAATAGTCAAGGATTTGAATAGGTGGGATGCCATGGTTTCATTGTGACACTTGAGTAATGGAGGCCTTTTACTTCTCTGACTTAGAATCCTAGGAATTATTTGCAAGTAACCATGTGAGACAAGACAATTCGGTGGTGATACAAAGTAGGGCAAACAAAGTTTGTATCATTTATATCTTACTTGATAGCATTTTTTTTCCCTTGAGCACAACCAACAATAAACGCAGCCAATTTCCAATCTGGCTTCTTTGACACCATTTGGGCGTTCAATGCTTTCATCCAGGGGGTCAAGTCCACCTCAGCCACACCCACCCCATTATGCTACTTGTCAAACACCATGAGTGTATAGAGAGGAAACTGTGGAAACACATCAATGACAACCAAGATTTAGAGTATGTCTAAAATTTTATGCATCCTCATTCAAATATTATGCAGGATGGGAAAATTAAAAGCCATATAGCCTAACAACAAATACATCTAGAGCAATACAATGTGGAAATTGTGAGAAGTATGCAATGTAGATTCTTACCTTCTTCTTGTTTGTTCTGAACGTGGCGTCTAGACAAATACCTCCACAATGGGTGTGCTTCAACATCATCAAACGTTGCCACTATACTTGAATCCCAGTCGTGAAGAGCATGTTTGATCCTATAGGAACAAGTCCTGCATTTTGTCTTCTCCCTTGACCTCGTAGTGCTTTAATAGTTCAAGGTGCTCCTTGGGAAGAAGCACAATAAAGTGGACCAAAAAAGCACTTAGTTATTTGCCAGTTTCAACCTATTTGCAAAAATTGCACAAAAGTGATGGAGAGATGTTATTAAAGTCAATATCTTTTGCTAATATCGATTCTCAGCTTGTTTTTCTACAACTTGGAAAAGTTTCCTAGAAAGAAGACACTTTAAAGTTATTGTATGGAGGCTTTAAATCCAAGCAAAGTGAATGCAGTCATTTGAGAAAGTGACTGTAGAAGAATCAAAAACTATCAAAAAATCACTTTTGATGAAGTGGTGTCCTCTGTATGTTTAAGAGGTCTTCTAAAAGTCAATTCATATACTCATTGATTGGTTTAGAATTCCAAAAGTACCGCAAGGATGTTTTTTAAGAGGGTCATTTCCGCAGTACTTTTTGTGCATTTTTTTTCACCAAACATTGTTTTTCAAATTGAGAAAAACATCCTCTAAAGACAATAGCGGGCACCAAATGAAGAAATTAAGACTTTGGAAAAGTTCATTTTCATGATTTAGAACTAGTGGTCAAATTTTGTTTCAATTGAGGATGTTCTTTTTACGAAGATGCGTGTAAGATACCTTATGACACCCTAGAAAGTGACTAAAATGCTCAAAAACTACACCAAGATGCTCAAAATCAGCTTTGAGCTTTAAAAAACAGCACACTTCATATTCACTCCTTAGTGATCACATGTTGCACTTTGTGGTCCACTTTATTGTGCTCTCCCTTCCTTCCATATCTGATTGGAGGAATCCTTGCGCCGGAGCTGGTCTTTTACAAACGGCCTACTCTCACGAGAGCAAAGGGCCAAGAAGGCACTTTGATCTCCAAATTATATACCACCATGTAAAATTAAACCATTTGGGTTGATGTGCTTCTCTTGAATTATACAAATTTTTGACACATGCGGTATATAGAGAAACCTGTTCATTGTGAACTATGCTAAACATACCCTTTTGATGGAGCCCCTTTATTTCTTCTTAGAGTATGCAGTCATATCAGTGTATTTTTTCCTGGCCGTATGGGGCCAGAAAGCGTCACCTAGGATCCATTAGCGTCAGTGTAGTGTAATGGAATTGGGGTTTAGGGTCGTGATGTGGCAAGGGTGGTCGTGGGGTTGTGGGTGCCGTCGCCAGCTGCACACGTCCTAGGTTTGGCAGTCCCCGGACCGGGGCCAGGATAAGGGTTGGCGGAGCTTCGGGTTCGAGGCTGGGGACGCCAGAATGTTCTCATTAATTGGGGTTTTGTTGTGCATTAACGTCAGTCTTTGTCTCTGTGATTCGCACTCAAAGCCCACTTTGCATCTCCTTGTTTGATTTTGCCGCCAGTCTCGCGTTTTTGTCTGTCAATGTGGGGGCTAGGTTCGCAGTGTCGTCGCAAATATTTGGAAGAGTAAATGCCAAATTCTGGGATGTTCTTTGTGGGATCTTGTGTTCAACTGCCTGTATTCGTTGGGGTTCCAAAATTCACAGTGATGAGGAGGCGACATCAGACTTCCATCGCCAGGTGCGTCGTCTCCAATTGGGGATTTAGGGTCAAGTCGGGAGTCGGGTGATTGCATTCTGAAACCTGTTTGCATCTGCCATTGCTTGCTTGTTGAATTACTTGTTTGGATTGTGTCATTCTCCAACCTTTGCTACGGGGAATTACTGATCGGGCGGGAAATTTCAATTCTGTGAAGTGTCGTTGGGGTTTATGCGTTGTGGGGTTCTAGGTTTTGGGTTTATCGAGGGTTCTTATTCTTTTTTTTGTACCTGTGGGTGTGGACTGGGGTATGGCAGAGGGCGGAAGCGCTGCGAGGTGCGCTAGCATGGGCGCCGGGGAGCAGAGAACACAATCGGCGGAGGAGGAGTTGCTGCGCGGAAAGAGGAAGGCAGAGCGCCTCCAGCGCGAGGCTGCCGCCGCGGATCGAAAGACCTTGCAGTCCAAACGTGTTGCGGAGGTGGCCTCCCGCAAGCATTAGCGGGAAAGGAGCATGATGCACGCTTACTTTGGGACTAGCCGCAACTCCAAGAATCGGGGGAAGTCTTTGGATCGGGGCGGGGGATGCGTAGGGGAAGCTGTTGCTGATGGAGACCATCTTGCTGCAATGGAGCTTCTGCACTTAGGCGAAGTGGCGCATGCTGTTGGTGGCGCAGGAGAGCCGAATCTGACCATAGAGCTCTTGATTCTGTGGCTGGTTGATGTCACCTCTGACTCAAGTGCTTCTTTGCACTTGGAGGAGGACCTGATCGCTATGGCCAGGGAGATGGCGATTCCCTCGGAGTCTGAGGAGCCTAATCCGGATGCTTCAGAGGATGATGTCGTTGAAGTGGAGGGGCAGGTGCCACTTGCGACATGCGCAAAGAGGAGGAGAACTCAAAAGGGATGGAAGACCAGGGTTGAAGAGGTTGTGCCAGTGGGGGGCAAAAGATGGAAAAAGAAGTATGATCTCACCCGTAAGTATCAGATGGAGTGGACCGCGAAGGCTTCCTCGAGTGAGGGAATTTTGCCGTCTGATGGGCTGCTGCACTTCGTGAAGTGTAGCATCTGTTTGACAATGGGGAAAAAGGAGTGTTGATGAACCCAAAATGGGATACCATAAGCCGTCATGGATTGCAAAAATGCCATACAAAGAATCAGCTCCTCTGTGCTTCCCGGCGTCCTTCCATTGTTCTGGACCAGATCCAAGGGTGCACCTCTGCGGAGAGCCGCCGCAAACGGGTTCAGTTTGCAACTCTTTCCCATGTCCTTTGCTATGGTCGTCCAATGCGTGAATACTGTGCCAGGTTTGAGTTGTACAAATTTTTGCAAGTTCCTAACCTACCTCAGTCGCATTGGTGTGTTGAATCGGGCTGGATAATGGCTGAGCATATCTATGACTTTGTCAAAAAAGACAAGCCGCCGTGATCCAAGCTGCGAACTACATAGCACTTAGTGCCGATGAGAGTAGCACCATTGATAACCAGTCTGTCATAGTCATTCACTGTTATGTTCTCTGTGATTGGGGTCGGCAGTCTGTGATAATTGCTTTGTCTATGATGGAATCAAATGGTGCTACTGCTGATTCACTAACCAAGGTGATCATGTCCTCTCTACTTGTCAACTGTGGCCTAGAGGCCTCGGTCATTGCTTCCAAGCTGCTATGCTTCAGCGCAGATGAAGTGGCTGCTTTCCAGGACTGCAAAAATGGAGTCACTAAGCATATAAAGTTTGAGTTTGCTCCCTTTGCTACGGGCAGCACTGTGTGCGCATAAGCTCCAGCTCGCGGCACAAGTACTTTCTGAGACTGAGTTGATGAGTACAGCAGAATTTGTACTGCAAACCAGTAATGCCTACTTTGCCCATTTGCCCAAGAGGGTTACAGACTTTTGCACACTTGCACTTTTAATGGAAACAAAAGGCCTTGAGCTTTTGAAGAATGTAAAGGCACGATGGATCAGCTGTCATGCACCGATGCGGAGGCTCATTTCAGAGTGGAAGCCGGTCATGGCCAAGATGTTTGAAGATGGCAATTGCCGAAAAGGGGGCAAGAAGGCACGGATAAGTCACTCGTTCCCCTATTTTGAATTCCGCATTGCTTTTCTGGGAACTCCTTCTTTTCAGGTGCGGTGCTCTAATTGTGGCCTTTGGTGTTTGGTTTAGGCTGTTCTAGATCGCATGCGTGATCCCTACGCCCTCATGGGAATGCTTGCAATATTACCTTTGCTAGAAGCCATTGACGCACTGGTTTCCTTTGCTCAGCCACAAAACGTATTTATTTGCGATTTCATAGCCGCCCTAGAGAGGTGCCGTGGACAGTTGTTCACCTTGTATGGCAATGAGAGTACCAAATTCAAGCGCGATGACTTCCATGCTTTCAACATGTTGTTGCAGCTCTCCCATGAGTCTATTCTCCTGAAATGGGATGCAAACTTGAACCTGCCTGAGGAGCAGCTCGCTTTTGTTTTCGGGGATCATGAGGTCCCAGCACTACACAAGGGCAAATGCGTTTCCCGTAAGACCTTTGCCAAAATTGTGCGGGACATTAAAATTCAATGCTCAGGTGCGTTTTTTTAAACCGCCACCTGTTTACAATCTGGTTTCTTCACCTTTTTTTTTTCAAATTTTTCTTTTTGTGGCCATAGATTTGTTTACAGGTGGTGGTTTTTAAACGCACCTCAGCAAGACAGCTTCAGATTCCATCTCCACGCACTGATGGAAATCTGCTGTCTGTGCAGAAGCTGCGATGAGGGTGTTGGAGGAACTAGACGCCCGTTTCCTTGTGATGGCCGTACTTGATGCCCTGGGTATTGTTTACCTGAGTACGGCTTCAAGGGAACTGCGAATCTAGTTTTCGCAAACACCTCACTATACTAAACGAGTTCTATAGAGTGCCACGCCATGTGACTCGGGATGGAAAAAAAATCAATGTGCCCCCTGTTCTGGTCTCTACGACGCTGGAGACGGAGCAACCACTATTTAAGATGGCCATGCTGGCCAATTCGGCATGGGCCATGGACCCTCCTCCCGTAGGGTCTAATACAAGCAAGGAGCTTCTGAATCTTGTTACCAAACTCTGGCGCCGCTTGGATGCAAATTCAGCCTTGTCCACATCATTTCCAGAGTACATTAAGTTGGCACAGATTGCCATGATCCATGTGCTCGGATCAGTTGAGGATGAGAGAGCCTTCTCATCTGTGAGTTTTTTGAAGGATAAGCTCCGGAATAGGCTTGATGGAGACCATCTCGTTCTTGTCGTTGGAATGCATAACCAGAGTTGTTTCAACCTGCAGACATTCCCTTATGACGACTGCTTCAAGCAGTGGTTGAAGTCCTGCGAGTTCCATCGCATCAGCACGATGGCATAGTGTAGGTGGTAGGTTTTGGTTTTCTTAGTGTAGGTGTTTTGTTTCCATTATTTGTGCATGTTTGTGGACTTGTGATGTCCTCCATGCGGTTCACAATTTAGTTTTTTGTAGGTGCTTTAGTATTGGTTCAAAAGCGCCCTTCGCGGTGTGGTAGAAGCAGTTTCGATCTGTGCATCAGTTAAACATGTCCCGGTTCTATACATAAGACACTATCTCTTTTTTGTACCCTATTAGGATTTGTTTGTTGCCAAATTTGCATGGCCTGGTTCTAGCTATGTTGTTTCTCATTCTGCAGATTCTTGCTTCTCCATCGGAATCCTTGTCTTTGCTATGCACGTCCGTGGCTGTAGATCACAAATTCAGATGGCTGTATTTGCTAATGTATTATTTTTTCCAACTCAATATGTGATTTTTACTTTGGCATCGGAGTACTTGTTTGTGTTGTGTAGGTGTATTGTCTTTCACTCTCAGAAATACAAGTCCTGGAGCGCATTTTAATTTTAGAACTTTTGTGAATATTGATTGCCTGTAGCCAGATTGAATGGCATTGTTAAAATTAGGAACTACTTTGCAGCTAGATTGCGAGCCATTCTCGAAAGTAGAAATTATCTTGCAGCCAAAGGGCTCTTACTTAGAATGCACAGAAGCCAGCAAGCAATGTGAGACCATAATGATGTGGCCAATTTTACATCTCTGAAAATAAAGATATCGCCAATAACTTCTTAAAATTTAAACTCTTGTAAAAATGGGGCCAGCAGATTTCTCTACAATAAACTACATCAATGCTAGTTAAAGTCCCCCTGAATTGAATCAGAAGCCTGCCACACGTTTCTTGTCAAAATAGAAAAATTACACTGAGTCACATAGTTGAACGCTTGGTTGCTACCTCCCTTAAGGGGGTACACTTGGTTGACTTTAGAGTTTAATATAGATTGTCCAATTTCACACGTTGGTTGCCTCTAC
Source organism: Ceratodon purpureus (assembly GCA_014871385.1). Taxonomy (NCBI): domain Eukaryota; kingdom Viridiplantae; phylum Streptophyta; class Bryopsida; order Pseudoditrichales; family Ditrichaceae; genus Ceratodon; species Ceratodon purpureus. The sequence continues at coordinate 104,179,572 of CM026426.1, forward strand.
TATATTAATCAGGAAAGGATGAGTTTGAGCACATACATCCTGCCTGCTTATGATCATTATGACACTCCCCGCGCCTTGCTGGCTGTTTGCTCGCACAAAACATTGGACCAAAATTGCGCTGCCCTTTAGGCTCTTACAGGGCCTCTTTATGACTTCAAAATTTCTCTAATGAGGGCATGCGTGTTGGTAGCAATGTAAGTGAAGCGGTTCTCCTTCCCATGCACCACCATAAAACTTCTATCCACTCTATGATTTACAAACTATATTGTTCTTCATTATTAATCCGAACCATTGGATACTTTGTGTATTTTGATTTGCCACCAGAGTGTTGTTGTTGCATACCGGCTCTAAATTGATAGCAACGACCTGAACTGACATCTCACTCTTTTTGAACCTACAGGGAAATGTGATTGTAACTTCCAAGCTTGGTAATTGCCAAAAGGGCCTCAACAATATTTTTTTGGTAAATTAAGCAGTCCAAGCAAACTGTTTGAATCATGTTTGCCATTCACCTCTAATTATACTACTTCAATTTAGTACGTGTATTACAGCTTATAAAAACCACATTTTATGTAGCTTGGAAACAAGATATCATTCAAAAAGTTTGGTGAAGAGTTTAGCGCAAAATTTCAACGTCATAATGTCATATTTTCTGGTTAATTTTTGTCATGTTGGTGATAGTTTCTAAAATTGCTTGGAACTCGTAAAATGCAAATTCTTTATAGTCAATTGTAGGAAAAGCATCTCATCACATAGAAGTTTCCTAAATACCATGACTAAACAAAGGACTTCCCATCTTCTTTAGCCAATTGGATGGGGCAGGAGGGTTTAGCGGGTGATGAAACCTACTCCTTCATTCAAGACCAAGACCAAGGTGAAAGAAAGAGGGAAATGTACTAAAGAGACTATAAAGATGGCACTAGAGAACATTCACAGTGGAAAAATGAAAGGTCATGAAGCGTCCAAATACTATTCTATCCCCTGAATCAACAATCAGAAGCCGGAAGACTAAGAAAGTCAAGAGCAAGAAGTTGGGGCTTCTTACTGCCTTAAGTTTGATGAATTGATAGCCTTAGTAGATTGGTGGTTAAATATGCAAGAGGTGATTGCAAGAAGGTAGAGCAACGTTGTCCTGATTTGTTCTTCATCAAACTCCGGAATGGCTCGCTGTTGTTGTATGTATCAATATCAACGGTTGCAAGATACCTTCACAGTACATATTCTCGGGCAAAGAATATGGTGACAATTATGAAAAAAAATCTGAACCTTATGCAGTCATGAGTATGCAGGCACATAGTTGAATGACAAAAGAGCTAATTTGGAGTCACTCAGGCTTTTTTGAGAATCAATTTTAGAGGGTTGAGTACCAACAAACTTCAATTATTTCTTCTTGATGGACATTGCAGTCATTTGGACATTGCAATTATTCTTGCTCATAGGATGGGATCGCAAATTGCTCTTCTTCCTCCTCACAGCTCCTATCAACTTTAGCGTCTTGATGTTGGTGTTTTTTTAGCATTTAAAATTAGACTTGGACAATTGAGGTCAAAGCTAATAGCAACCAACCCTTTTTGATTGAATGGAGATAACAAAAAAGCCATGCTAAAATGAGTTGGCATGAAATGCTTTCGCCAAAACATACAACCCTGAAAAGATTAGGGCTAGGCTTCAAGAAGACTTGAATACACCTTTTTTCTTCCTAGAGCATTGGATTCAGATTTTAGTCCTAGTAATGCGTTTGACATATAAGAAGGCAAATGTGGTAATCCTTCAGATTCAAGTTTGAAGAATTCAAGTTCAGATGAAGAGGACCAAATTAAGGAAGACAAAATTGAGGAGTTATTTGAGGAGTAGCTCCCTCAAAGGCTCTCACAATTAAATGTTGATCAAGTGGAGCTTGAAAGCAATAGGCTAGCTAACATTTCAGATGTAGCGTTGTTACCTTGTCCTAGTGTGAGATAGGACTCGAGCCAAATCATTGCATCATTTTCATGTATTACTAGTGATGCTTACAAAGCACACTTGGTAAGATATTTTTTTATTAAATAGGCTAAAGAAGAGGGTATTAGGAAAAGGAAACTTGCTTAGGAAGAAGAAAAGGAAAAGAAGAGGAAGAGACTAGAAGCTAGCCGTATGTAGGGGATTGAGGGGAAAAAAGAAGAATAGCTAATAAGTTACAAAAAGAAGAAGAACTTGGACTACAGAAAGCCATTGCCAAAGCTGAGAAAGAAAGATTACGAGTAGAGAGACTAGCTGCCAAAGTGGTAAGGAGATCCAAAAAAGGCACAAAGGAGAATCTCTTACCATCAGATGATACTTTAGAAGAAATTGCTTCAAGGGTGGGAATACGCTAAGGTAGCTCTCCTGGCAGTTTTGTATAAATTGTACAAACTAGGTACAAATTGTACAAATTGTACAAAACGCATTATCCAAGATATTCTTGCGCCAACCAGTAGCACCATAGGTTACTCAACACGGTAGGTGGATCCCAATTCAAATGTTGCGCGGGAGGTGATCATTGGTCCAAAATGTACAAAAAGTACAAACCTGTACATACTTGTACAAAAAGGAATTTATAGAGGATTTTGAAGGGTCAGAGCTTATTTTAAGGCATAAATCTTTGATGTGCCAAATGGAAGTGAAAAATTCAGTTCTATCATAATCAAATTCTTGGCCCCTCTGCACCAACAAGTCTTTTTACTAAATTTCCAAAAAAATTTAAGAAATCTCACTTTAAACTCATGTTTGTGGCTTTAAGAAATCTCACTTCAATGTATGCGGGATGTAAAACTATGCCTACTTATTAGTTTTAACATAACGTAAAAGAAATTGGAGTGAATTTGGTCCAAACCTTCACCATGCCTTGAAACTCTGTTGTGACTACAAATTTGTACAATCGTAGTGTATTATCACCCTCAACCTACATGGAGATCATAAAGTTTGCAGTGGAGAATGGTTTGCCTTCCGCTACTCCACCCCATAATTGAAAAGGTAAGTTAATCTGAACTCCGCACAAACCACCAATCAAGAACATAGACAAACTAGGACCTATATTGCTCACATGACCCACAGTCTAATTCATTGAAACCTTGAGACGGCACTTTCCAAACAGCTAGCTACTATAGACCGTGAAGCAAGCCTCGGCGCATCCATTACCATTCTACCATTCAACGTGCCATGGGTTTTTAATTCATCTAACGTCCCAAGAAGCCAAAGCCGTAAGGCAAGTTGATGAAGTTTTGGTGGTTTTTTTCAACAAGGAAGAACAATGTACAGGGCAAGAGATTCAAAGCCCATAATTAGACCCTTAAATAAATTTGTTTAGAAAATAGCATATCACGATTCACGTTTTGGGCCTTGTGACAAGCCTAAACGGCAATAGTTTTTAATCTTCATAGACTTATATAGATCAAGCGTGCATGTAGGAAACTTTTATTTCAATATTGTTTTTGTTTGTGATTTATGGATTGAGGACGTACATTGTGTGGAGAATCGAAGGGCGTACATGAAATTTGCTACTCATCAGACACATGAGAAATTCTCGTTTTCATGTGGAAGTCCACAAGAGATTGTTGGAAGATTCCCTAGTGGAAAAATGTATAAGCTTTACCTTCAAGAAATGAAGAGAAATACAAAGAACAGGGAGTTGTGCAATAAAGGAGCCTATATGGCAACATTCCCTTGGAGCTTGCAACATTGCCTTGGAACTTGAATCGTAGACCTATACAATTTCTAGATTTCAAAATCAATCTCCAAGGTTGATTATGGATCTTGGAAAATTTCCAAATTAAAGATTTCAGAATTCTACATCAAGGCAAAATGTAGGTTTTAGAAAACCTTTCAGTAGATATCACTCCAAGAGCTAAAATCAGTGCAACTTTGGAGCTCCAAATGTACATCCAAGGTTCTACCCCTTTGAAGATCCCAATCTTCAATTTTGAAGATACACTATGGTGTTGCTTCATACCCCTCATTGGGATGTGACATGAGCATGGGATGTTCATTCTATATTAGAATCTTACTTCAAGTGCTTGTGACTCTCTAGTGGTCCACTTGACAACAATTGATATGGGATAAATATAATGTAGAACCACAAAGGGAATCACAAAAGGAATCACGAAGAGAGTCACGAAATGACTCAAGGAGAGGATTACAAAGAGAACCATGAACAATTTTCTACTTCAAGTGGATTGAAGTGGGATATTTCCTTTGATGATCCAATGTGGAACATAGAAAATAGCATTATTTTTCCTTTTGCATCACAAAGAAAATATCTGAAGCCCCTTGTGGTCCAGGTGTGTCATCAATGTCAACGTTGGTGTGATTTTGCTCTGCATTATTAAATTTAGTAGTGCATTGCTAAATACAGACACTTCATTGTCCTCATTGAAACCAAGAACTAAATTGCTTTGATCTTGTTTCTGCGATATAATGATACGAGAGACTTAACAGGCGTTTCAGGACCAATCAACATTTTTGGAAATGTTGATCATATTGTAAAGTTTTGTTCTAGTACTTTAATCAACTTACTATGCTCTAGTACCTTGAATGCACTACTAGAGAATGTGTGTCGTACTGCTTGGGCAATTATAAATCATGCATGTAAGGGAGACACCCCTCAAGGCAGTGTAATTCCTGTCTTTTTAAGGCCTCAAAGCATCAATAAAAACCCATTGGCGTCAGCCTTTGTAACGGAATTGGGGTCTGAGGGGAGTGATGTGACGAGGCTGGGAGTGGAAAAGTGGGCGCTGACGCCAGGTGGGACGACGCAGGTTTGGATCCCTCCGGACCTGTGGCCAGATCTAGGGTTGGGGGAGCTTTGACTTCGAGGCTGGGGACGCCAAATCTTCTGCATTAATTGGGGTTTTGAACTCCATTAACGCCACTCTCCAATTTGATCTTGAAGCCCACTCCACTTCTTTGTTTTTGTGTTTACCGCCTCTATAGCTCTTTTGTTCGTTAGTGCGGGGGCTAGGTTTGCTATGCCGTCTCTAGAATTTATGTGAGTAAATGCCAGATTGTTGTTGGAGCCGCAATGTCGGATACCAAGTTGAACTACCTGATTTCATCCGGGTTTGAAATTTTTGGTGATGGAGAGGCAACACCGGAGAGCGGCTTTCATTGCATGAAGCGTCGCTTCTAGTTGAGGATTTAGAGGTAGGTGGGGAGTCCGGTGATTGCATTCAAATTGTTTTTGCATCTGCTATGTGCGGCTTTGTAGTAGAATTGTGTTTTGGTTGCGATTTGCGACTTTGGGGCTAGAGAATCAGTAATCAAGGCCGGGGGGAGGGGAGTTTGTGTGATTGGCTCTTTGGGTGCATTCTTCTTAAATACTGCTTTGTGTCTTTGTAGTTGGTCGTGGACTCCACGGGTTTAGGGTTCTAGGGGGGTGGAAACAGGGATTGTCTCGATCTGTTTTGTAATTTCATGTCTTTTTAATTTGTGTGCATGTTAAGTGGGGGATGGCGGAGGATGGAGGGTCCGCGAGGTGAGCCAATGTGGGCGCCAGAGAGCAGAAGGCGGCGCGAGTGCTAGAGAGATTGGCCCACCGACAACGGAAGGCAGCGCACTTGAAGCGCGAGGCTGCAGCTGCCAATCGGAAGGTGCTGCAAAAGAAGCTCCTTGCGGAGGAAGTGTCGCGTAAGCAAGAGCGAGATCGGAGCACGCTGCACTCCAACTTCGCTTGAAGTCATAATGCGGATGATCGGGCCACGGCTCTGCATCGATGCAAGGGTGGCGTGGGCAAAAGAGACGACGACTGCATGGGTGTGATCGACCTGCTCTAACTCGGCAAAGGCGCCTATGCTCCCGGTGGCATGAAGGAGCTCAATGTCACAATCAAATTTTCAATTCCAGGGGTTATCCAAGTGATCTCCGACTCTAGTGCATCTTTGTACTTGGAGGATGACCCGAATACAATCGAAGTGGAGACGGTGATTCCTTTGGAGTTTGAGGAGTCAGAACCAAACATGAGCGAGTAAGACATGTCGGAGATGGAGGGGCCGCTTTCACTTGCGAGGTGCGGGAAGAGAAGGAGAAGCTCAAAGGAGAGGAAGACAGGGCTAAAGGAAGTACTGGTGGTGGAGGGTAAGCGCGGAAGGCAAAGTACGACCTCACGAGAAAGTACCAAATGGACTAGGCGGCGAAGGCGCCCTCAAGTGAGGGGGTTCTACGCTCTGACGGGTTGCTTCCCCTTGTGAGGTGCACGATGTGCTCAACGGTGGGGAAGAAGCCTTGTGTGATGGCGCCAAAATGGGATACCATGATTCACCATGGGCTTTAGAAATGCCATCAAAAAAGTCAATTCTTCTATGCTTTCCGGCGATCTGCAATCGTCCTGGATATGATCTTGGGGTGCACCTTGGCAAAAAGCCGCCGCAAATGGATTCAGTTCGCAACTCTTTTCCATGTGCGTTGTAGTGGTCGTCCAATGCATGAGTATACTGCGAGATTTGAGTTGTATAAGTTTTGGGGAGTTCCTGAATTACCTATGTCGCATTGGTGTGCTGGTTCAGGCTGGATAATGGCTGAACACATCTACAACTTTGTCAGAAAGTGACAAGACGCCATAATCCATGTTGCGAACTACATAGCACTCAGTGCCAATGAGAGTAGCACTATTGATAACAAATCTGTCATTGTGATTCACTATTATGTGCTATATGATTGGGGTCGTCAGTCTCTAATAATTGTTGTGTCTAAGTTGGAGAGCAACAATGCTACAGCTGATTCCTTAACCAAGGTCATCATGTCCGCTTTGCTTGTTAATTGTGGGCTTGAGGCCTCTGTCATTGAATCAAAGCTCCTATGCTTCTGCGCAGATGGAGTGGCTGCATTCCAGGGGCGCAAGAATGGAGTGACTGAGCAAATAAAAGGGGAGTTTGCTCCCTTTGCCAATGGCCAGCACTATTGCGCCCATTAACTCCATCTCGCGGCACAGGATTTTGATTGAAATTGAACTCATGAGCATAGCAGAAGATGTACTTCCAACCAGTCATGCCTACTTTGCCCATTTGTCTAAGAGGGGTATTGATTTTTGCACACTTGCACTTTTAATGGAATCAAAAGGCCTTAAGCTTTTGAAAAATGTGAAGACACGTTGGATCAGCTACCATGCACCAATGCAGAGGCTCATTTTGGAGTAGAAGCCTGTTATAGCAAAGATGTTTGAAGATGGCAATCGCAAAAAATGAGGCAAGAAGGCACAGGTAAGTGACTCTTCTGATTTGCTCTACTTTTTGTGTTATAACTTAGAGAATTCTTAAGTTTAAAATGTGGTGATCAAACTTCTTTCTATTTCTGTGCAAGCTGTTCTAAATCGCATGCATGATCCCTATGCCCTCTTTGAAATGCTTGCAATGTTACCCTTGTTAGAGGCCATAGACGTGTTGGTCTGCTTCGCACAGTCACGCAACATGTTGGAAAGGTGCCGTGGACAATTGTTCACTCTTTACGGAAATGAGAGCACCAAGTTCAAGCGTGATGATTTTCACTCCTTCAACATGTTGCTGCAATTGAATCACAAATCCATCCTGCTGAAGTGGGACACAAATCTGAATCTGCCAGAATAGCAGATGGTCTTTGTTTTCGGAAACCATTAGGTATCTACGATGCACAAGGGAAGATGTGTGACTCGTGACATTTTCACGGACCTTGTGCGGGATATAAAGATTCAATGCTCATGTGCGTTTTTTTAAACCACTACCTATCCTCAATCTGCCTTTTTCTCTTTCTTTAATTTTATTTTTTTATTCTTATTTTCTTTTTGTGGCCTTGGGTCCACTTGGACTGCTCTTTGTGGCTCATAGTCTAAGTCCAATTTCCGTCCACTGTTCGTTTTTGGTTCATTTTTTCATTTGATTGGTCTTTGTTTTTGGCCCCCTGTCCACCCAGTCTGCTCTCGGTGTTCGTCTCTTTTAGTTCTTTTTATCCTTCTTTTTCATTATTTTCCTTTTCATTTCTATTTACAGAAAGTCGCCTTTGGCTCAGCCTTTGCTATCATTTCTTTTTTGTAAGTTGAGATCCCTTTTGTTCTTCCATTTCAGCTTTATACTTTTGACATTTTCAATTCCAATCTTTCTCTTTGAGATCTTGTTTTAAAATTTGTTAGGTACTTTCTAGAGTGAGAACAGTTGGTGGTTTTTGACGCACCTTAGCAAGACAACTGGGATTCCCATCTCTACGCACTGATAGAATATGTTGTCTGTGTAGATGCCACAATGAAGGTGCTGGAGGAGCTGGATGCCCACTTCCCCACAGTTCTCGTACTTGATGCCTTGGGCATTGTTTACCCCCAGTACTGGCTGCAAAGGGATTGCGAGACCAGCTTCCAAAAGCACCTCACCATGTTGAAAGATTTTTATGGAGAGCCACGGCAGGTAATCCGGGATGGTGTGCCGGTTTTGGTACCCCTTGTGTTAGAGTCGACCCGGCTCAAGACAGAGCAGCCACTCTTTAAAATGGCTATATTGGCCAATTCGGCGTGGGCCATAGACCCCATCCCTCCTAGGCGCAGATGCCAGCAAAGAGCGTTGCAATCGCGTAACAAAACTTTGGCACGCATGGATGCAAACTCGGCCTTATCCACGTCTTTTCTGAAGTACATTAAGCTCGCACAGATTGCCACGATTCAAGTGCTTGGCACAGTGGAGGATGAGGGAGCTTCCTAAAGGACAAGCTTCAGAATAGACTGGATGGAGACTATCTTGGTCTTGTAGTTGGAATACACAATCAGATTGTTTTCAACCTCACGTCATTTCCATTTGACGACTGCTTCAAGCAATGGTTGGGGTCTTGCAAATTCCATCACATCAGCACAATGGTATAGTGTAGCTGGTAGGCTTCGGTTTTCATAGTGCAGGTGTTTTGTTTCCATTATTTGTGCATGTTTGTGGACTTGTAATGTTCTCCATACGCTTTACAGTGTATTGTGTTGTAGGTGCTTGAAGCTCCTGTTTTGAGCGACCTACAACTGCTGCCCACCAACTATAGTCGGCGCCCACATGCTTGGTTATTTCCATCTGATTTAGATGTTCTGGTTCTATATATGAGATCCCTCAATTTTGTCTTATCAATGTTGTTTCCTGTGAGTTGTTGTTCTTGGCCAACTTTTTATAGCATGTTTGTTACATTGTGATCTTTATTTTTCGTATTTTTACTTTACCATTGGAGTCCTTGTGTTGGTTATGCAGGTCTGTGGCTCTTAGATCGCAAAATGTGGTTATTTCCTTTTTTTGGTTTTTCCCTCCGTATTTCTGATTCTTAATTTGGCATTGGGCTACTTGTGTGTGTTTTGCAGGTGTATTGTCTTTGACTCAGAAGTTTAGAAGACTTAGAGTGCACAGCAATAGATTTTAGGACGTCTGTAAATGTATACGGCTGCCAAATTGCCTCTGTTTGCCGGAATCTGATATTGTGCTGCAATTAAAGGGATGAGACTTGGAATTTAGATGTTGCCAAACTTCTTTCTGAAGTCCCCCCTACTATGGCTAATCTTGACTCTCTGAAAATCAATAAGTTGCCAAAAAACTCTAAAAATAAAATTTGCAGTAAAAGTGGGGCCAGCTCAGTGCTCCAAAATTAATCATTTGAACGCCAAGTTAAGTCCCCCAGAAATCAAGTAAAAGTCTGCCACACATTTCTCATAAAAGTAGATAAATTACACTGCCTCAAGGTATTCAATGGATCACCGTAGAGTAGTCCTACGAGCGTTTATCAAGCCTTTCGCGTGGGCTGCGCGAGCTCGCGGGCAGTCCTCCCCTGCCCTCCTTCAAGACCCCCCTCCCCCCCCCCCCCCCCCCCCCCCCCCCCGCCAGAGTCTTCCCGCACCCAGTCTCACTCCCGCGACTCCGATTGCATCGTCCGCCGCCTCCTTCTCCGTCCTCCGTCGGTTGACGCCATGTCAGCGCCCCCTGCCACGTCACCTACCCCCCCCCCCCCCCCCCCGTCCAACCCCCCGTCCAACCCCCCCCCTCCCTCTCCCCCCGACCTATCGAGCTCACTATTCTCGCCCTCCGCCGTCTGAGACGCTGCTCCGCCGCAACGCTGTACCGTGTCAAAGCTCCGCCGTGGTCCTGCTTGTGGAGTCGTTGCGCTGCTCCATTATGGTCCTGTTGCTCATGTTGCTGTCCTGGATGCCATGAAACGTGTCTTGTGATATTGTCCTGGAAGGGCACCATAGAGTCTAATGTCGTGGATCTCGGAGCAGATCACGAACCGTTTGACATTAATCTTACTCCGTGTGAATGTGATCCGTCAAGTAGATATGAGGTTGCAGACAATGGGAGCGGTGCCATTTCATGGGATAGTAAGCAAGAGGCGTCCAGGTTTGGTAAGGTGCCGAAGGTCCGGAACATCACTCTGGAAAAGCTTCGGTTCAAGCGTCAGATCCCTTCCGAAGGTCTATTTGATAGGAGTGACATAGCATAGGAGGGTAGGACGAATCAAGGACGGGGTCGGGTTCGTGAAACTTTTAGGGCCATAATACCTTGGGACAGACTGAGTGATTTCGTATCTGGGGAGCAGAGTATGAGGGATTTTCCTTGTACTTTCAATGAATTTCCTACTGTGAGACACAAGGAAGGATCTGCCGAGAATGCAAAGGAGACTAGTTTTCTCCAAAAAATCACGTGAGTTGTCCTGGATCCGTTTCCTTTTTGATGTTTTCGTCTCTGAAATACTGCTGCATTGGTGCATTGTGTTCCTTTTAGATTTTTTTTAATAACTCTGCCTTCTCATTCGGTCTGTCCTGGAACAGATTTCACTGCGAATATGGTCCCCTGGATAGGACAAGAGAGCTAAAGAAGGAGGTCGATAAGGATTTTGCTAGTGCGCTGAAAGCAAAACTATCAACAAATCAAAAGAACGCGAGGAAGCGGGCACAAAAACAAGAAAAAAAGGCTGCCAAAGAGGCATCAAAGATTGCTGCTGCTGAAGCAAAGAAGTTGAAGCAAGGTAAAAGAGGGAAGGGTGCAGAGGTTCCACCGCCTGTTGTTTGTGAGTTGTCTAGCGATTCTGATGGGGACGAGACGCGTCCTAGGTTCGAGGACGGGGTACCTCAGCCAGCCAGGATCGAACCTGGGAAGCAGCGGAGGTCCAGCCCTGTACAGGCGGGTATGTCTTCGAAGCGCGGGTGCCAGTGCAACTTTGTCGCCAAACAGTTGTACATGGACAGCTCTCTATGTGAGATTCAGTACCATGATATGAACCATTTGAATCGTCAAGGAAAACCGTGTCATGGCAGTTCATTTGCAGGATTCAGACATTCCTTGGGTACTAGGTTGTCTTGAAGAACAAGAAATTGGATTAGGACCATGATGGGACAGGGATTCTCTCCTGCACAAGTGATGCAAATCCACAAGAAGGAGGTGTGGGAGTGCGCCATGGAAAACAGACCCTATACTAGAGATACATTCATCATGCCTAAAGATGTATACAACTTGTGTAAAAAGCGAGCAACACAATTATGGCAGAAGCATCTACGGATCCACTTAGTGTAAGAATGTGGAAAGAAGAAAACAAAGAAAATGTTTTTCATTACCACAAATTTGGAAACATTAATTTGAATGACGCGGATCCCACTACTGAAGAAGATGAGGCTCCGTTCTGTCTTGGAATACAAACTCCATGGCAGCTGGAGATGATGTTGCAATTCGGTCATAAAAGAAAGGTTGCCATGGATGCGACCTTCGGAACCAATGAACCCAAGGTGTGTTACAGTTATCTGTCATGGCGCATACTTATGATGTATGTTGCATGTAATATGATTGTCATCTTGTCCTGGTGTTTCTCTTGATGGAGTTTCTGATTTTATTTCAATTGTTTGTCGACCTTGGCAGTATCCGTTGTACACTTTCATGGTTTTCGATGAGTGGGAGAATGGGATCCCCGTTGCTTTCATAATCGTAGGGAAATCCAAGGAGAAGGATGTACAACCTTGGTTGGAAAAGTTGAATGCCCGCTGTAAGGCTGCGCAACCTGATTGGGAACCCAGTTCAGTAATTGTGGATAATGCACAGGCGGAGATCAATGCCATTGCGTAAGTCTGTCCTTCATGTATGTGACTCGTACTCTGTAATTTCTTAGTTCTGGATCTTACCGTACTTTGGTCAATAACTTGTTGTCCCCCATTGATGGAAGGTATGGCCGGGTTTGCCTATTATGCTCTGTTTGTGGCATGTGAAGAAAGCTTGGAAGGAAAACGTTGTCCAGAAGATCAAGGACGAGACTTTACGGGTCAGTGTCCTCAAAGCAGCTGAAGAAATAATGTATTCCCTAGACTTGGTTCAAGGAGAGGAGGCAGTGCAGAGGGCGAAGGAAAAGATTAGGGGTCTACAAGAGCGCTTTCCAGCTGCAGAGGCTTTCATAGACTACCTTGAGGAAACATGGAGTGGTAAGACCGCAATGTGGGTAACGGCCAACCGCAATGTCCCCCATTGCGGCAAGGACACGAATGCAGCCATAGAATCTTATCATGCAAATCTCAAGTCTATATTGACACAAACAAGACAGCGACTTTGCGGAAGAAGGATGGATTGGTTAGTATATCATTTAATAGGGGATGTGCTCACTCATTATTGGTACGGAGTTCAATGCAAACTTTACGGTTTCACAAAAAATAGAAAAGCTGAAGGGATTGTTGCAGGAGCTGTCCTAAGAGCGCGCGAGATCTCAGATGAGTATGTCTCCGTGTATCCCGAAGAGAAGGACATAGCTCTTGTTCTTTCTGTTAACAATTTCCCTGCTGTATGGACGATTACTTGTCCTGACTCTATCTGGGCCCAATGTGACTGTCCTACGGGGATGCGGGGCAATATTTGCAAACATGCAATGAAGGTTTTCAAGACATTACATCCAGAGATTGAAGACGCGTTCATTATAAGACATGCTGGGACTTTTAGGGGAACCATCGAAGAAGGGATTGACAACTCAGAAATTGATGCTTTCAAGGCCGGTAGGACAGTCACCTCTGCAGAAGATGCACCAGAGGAGACCGAAGTACGTACGATTAGAGTTGGCCTTAATGGGCAGTATCGTGATTTTATTGCAGAGTTGCGCGAGATGGAGGAGTTAGTTACGCAGGACAAGTCACTAACAGCATTTGCGCTGGCACAAGTGAAGAATGCAAAGGGGTTGACAAGCAGACAAAGGCGCAAGCAGGTAAGAATGTCCTCAAACTCCTCTTCATTGTGCCTCCATGGCAATGCGAGGAATCCAGGGACAGACTTCTCCAAGAGTCAAAGAAAAAGAGGACTCCAACGCCAAACACTTTTCTCAGATTCCAGGAGGAGGTTGCGATCATACTTGTCCAGGGCTGTCTTAATGTACTCCACCCTCTAGGCCAACACAGTCTCCTTCGCCCTCTGCCGAGCATCCGTCTGTTGCTGGTATGCAAAGACGTCCTTATGATGAGCAATGAAGTCATCAATCTCCATTCTCATCAAGACGTTGTCTTTCTGTTGAAACGCCTCCAAACACTGCTTCGCGGCTTCAAAGTCCGGCATGGGGAGGCCGTCCATTAGGAAAGTAAAGACAGAAAATGCGAAATCAATGTTAGTAGTTCAAATTGGAAAAAAACAAAAAAAAAAAAAACGTGCAAGAATGCAGCAATGCTTACCCGGATGGCTGGGTCCATAGAGAACGCTCCCCACGCATTGAAGATTTTGCGCCCTAGGGTCCCGTCGGCATGGAGCGTCAATACAGCATCTCGAGATTTCTCCAACGAAGTCAGCAAGTCCAGGTCGATCATGTCACATGTCTGGTCTACTAGACTGTATAGTCCCGGTGGTTTCCCAAGTTTCTTAGGCTCACCTCCCATCCTGCAGTCCGGGAATTTGGTGACTGCCGCCGTCTTTAACTGGTTCTCCAACTCCGCTCTGGACCTTAGTGGTGGAGGAGGCATACTGTTAAGAGGCTCGGGTGGAGGTGTCCATGCTGGAAGGTGCGGCTGCTCTGAGCTTGCGTCCTGGAGGACGGCGTCCCTGCCATGCCTCAATTTCCTGCAGCAGGACGCGCCTTAGGCGACGCCCTGGTTGGAGGCGTCCTCTTTGAAGATCCGTCTGTCCCTAAATCGACACTCTTCCTCTTCTTCCCCGTGCTGGTACCCTCCTTCGCTGCCTGCTCCTTAGCCCTCTTTATGTCTTCGATCTCCTCTCGGACGGATTTGCCGTGCCTAGCCTTCTTCATGGGCGGATGCGAGGCGAAGACGATGTCTCCGCTACTGTCCCCATCCGATAGATTCACGACGTCCTCTGGGTCCACTTCACCAACTGATGGCTTGTCCTCTGGTCGCTCCCCGCCTGTGCCTCTATTCTGCTAGGGGAGCTTCATCTTGTATGTCCTGAACACAGCAGCGATCTCGGAATTCCCCTTGGCGCCATTCTAGGGGAGGTCACTTCCAAATATTACGTAACAACGTACGAACAAAGATAGGGTCCAAATAAATCTTTGAAGATAATTTTTATAAATGATTTACATTAATATAGGATGCTTACAATTCATTACAAGAATAAAAATGAGAATATTCTTGAAATGTTACTAATTATAGTAAGAATTATTTTTAATTTTTAGGGTACTTTTAAATACCCTTTGTTCACACGTGATTCTCAAAAGATACAAAGAGTGATCTCCCCGAGGCGCCATTATCGAGGAACATCTTGAGGGGACTGTCCTTCTTCGCGTCATACAGGACGTACAGATCCTTATGTCGATGCCAAGTCAATTCCGACTTGTCCACCATGTTCTTATTGCACAGACGGCAAAAGAAGGGGATTCTCTTCGACTTCTATTGGAGCGCGCGATGCTTGAGTCTCCAAAGGGCATTGACCTCAACAACCAACCAATCGAACTCAAAAATGCTGTAAGCTTCCCTCATCCGCGGCTTGTCCGTCCAGACAGTGGTGCAAAGGATGACAGGCTCATCCTCCCCCTTCTTGTTCTTTACTGTCATTTGCATTTTTCAACCTACATTAGGATCTAAAAGAGTACGCTCTAAGAAATACACTAGAATTGAAGTATTGACTTAAGACATTGCAATAGTCGAGGAATGACAGGTTCAGAACTTACCCCAGGTACGATTCCAAGCTCAGCTGAGTTGAGCAACTCTTGTTCTCTCCGTGAAAGCGTACTATAGTCGAGGACGACATCATTATTGCGCAAGTACTCCACTACATCGGCGTAGCTGAGCTTGGACAAGTCGGCGCCCTTCCGCTCCGCATCCTGGAGGCAAGACGCATTAGATACCGATTAGTAGACCCTGATGTATGTCGAGCACATCACCTTCAGAACCCTAAAACGAACTTGCGGACTGAACAGACACTGGTACTAAGTGATGTTACCCTGATCGCCATGTTTGAACGTTGTAAGTCAGCTCCCGCGGCGTAGTATAGATCCCAACCCGATGCCGCAGCGTCCCCCACGCTTCGTTGGCCTTGCTCCGCACTGTGAGAGCGTAGCACTCCGCCTCCTGTAGACGTCGTAGCAGAATGCGATCGCTGAGACGAGTTCCAGCTCCAAACAGCGCCAGCACATGAAGACTGCGAGGTGGTCGACATGGGCAGCTTCACCAACAGCGCCGCCAACGTCCCTGAGCTCCTTCAATGCGCCCTCCCCGTGATCATGACTCCGCAGAGCGACATGACTTGCAGCTCCATTGCAGCCATTACTACTCCTTCCCAGGACGATGGACACCAGGACAGAAGCAAGACCACGGCGGAGGCTCGATACGGTGCGGCGGAGCAGCGTCTCGGCGGCGGAGTGCAAGAATAGTGAGCTCGGTAGGTCGGGGGGAGAGGAGGGGGGTTGGACGGGGGGGTGGGTGACGTGGCAGAGGGCGCTGACAGGGCGTGGACAGACGGAGGACGGAGAAGGAGGCGACGAACGATGCAATCGGAGTCGCGGGCCCGAGACCGGGTGCAAGCAAACTCTAGCGGGGGGGCGGGGGAGGGGACCGCCCGCGAGCTAGCGCAGCCCGCACGAAAGGCTCGATAAACGCTCGTAGGACTACTCTACAGGGATCCGTATTCAATTGCAGTGCAGCAAGGAGTCCTTTGTAAAATACACATGGAGTCACTCTCCTTTGGAATACCTCGTGTTCCAAGGAGCAGCCATTATTTCAGACCACAACACTTCATGCACAATCATGCGCAAGAAGTATGCAATATACCATGTGCAACATTAGAGCAATTGCTTGAAAAATAGATAATCCTCATTTGGGCCGGATTGGAGAGAACAATTTTCATCATTTTTAATTCCGGTTTCATCCCAATGTAAAGAGCTTCATCCATAAATTGAATGCCCAAATAATATTGATAAAAAATAAACCAAGAAAATAATACAGAAGAAAAATGCAGTCAACGCGCAGTATTAGGCAGGTCTACCATGGGGCCAAAATTGGTTGTCCAGCTTGCCATGAAAAACATTATTTTTTATTTCATGGCCGTGTTAAAAGCTGAAATGATTTGAATACACTTTGAATGGAATCTATATTCTAGTGTTTGAAGATGTATTTTCCAGATTATTTAATATGTTAAAATTTATAACAGTCTTTCATAATTTTGGAATCAAAAATTTACTAAATCACTAAAAGTTATAAGAATTGTAGAAATTATGTGAACTGTGAATGTTGAATTCTTGAACCAGCTATCAAATGATATTCAGTCAAGTAAATTTCTCTGTCATGTTTTTTTTAATTAAAAATTTTGACTTTATATTGTGGTGTTGATTATAAATATAGTAATTGATTAAATTTAATATAATCGAATGTAGAATGTGTTTTGGTTTGTTTATATTCAATTACAATTGTAATTTGTTGCAGTGACATAATTTTTAATCTTGATATAATGATGATCATTTGCATTAGTTTAATTAAGATATTTTATCATACATAGGAAAATTTGTAAATATTGTTTTATTCAACTATAGGACCTAATCTATTATTGAATTGACTTTAATCTACTTTCAATCCATCAATTAGATGTATAATTTTATTTCTTTTATTATTTTGCTAAAAATATTGTATCTAAATCATCCACAATCTCTTAGTAAATTTAAAAGACAATGCAATTTAAAATAATATAAAATAATAAAATAAAATAAAATAAAAATAAAAATCTTTATGTATAATTTATCATCTCAACACTATGTCCATCTTTGTTATTGAAAACTGGATCCTAAGCTGCCAAAAACCAGCATTGTGTTAAAGCATTTTTTCTTTGAATCTTTAATAACATATTGTTTTGGTGGTCTGTAGCTGGTCGTTAAGAAAATGTTCATAATTTAGAGCAAGGCCAATGGTGGCCCGTCGTCAGTTCCCAATATGGGGGTTTGACGGGATCTTAGAAATATGTGGGGAAGGTTTGCCGGGGCTTTGGTCCAACCGTCACCCGCTACATGGTCATGAGTTTAACTCTCGTCACTGCCGTGTCATTGCGAACGAAGCCCGCGTTGCCCCTAATGAATCATTGACTTATTGAGCGTTGACTCATTGAGCAACACTTCAAATCATGTCTTGACGGTCTAAAGCAGGAGGGTAATATCTCACAGCAAATATTGAAAATATGCCAGGACCTAGAGGCTTGTAGGGTGACCCGGTAAATTGACAGGAGTTATGTTGAGTCCATTGGGGCTCAGTTTTGGTGGAGGGCCAGTTGTTTGCCGTTAGCGAAAGTCAATACAGTGGCCATTGGCCTTGCTCTTAGAACCATAAAATAATCCTAGAAACTCTATTTGATTTCTTGCATCAACAACTATTCTCTATCAAGTATAGAATGTTCTATATGCATCCACGTGGTAATTATTGCCCATGTTTGAGTGTCTCAACAACCTTGAGTGGATCCAAATGACTTTTTTTTAATACTTTTTCGAAATGTGATTTTTTTGAAGATGCCATGTATATATATAAACTATATCACTTTTACAATTTATATTTCTTCAAAAAAAAATTTAAAAATTCACAAAATAATTGTTAGATGACGTAGCTATGATGACACAATAATTAACATGCTCTCCTTTGTGATGATCAAACATCTCAACTTTATTCGGTTAAAAAATATCATTTTCAAAGAAATTTTAAATAAAATAGCTTCTAAGGGATGGCTTTTAGAATATTTAATTTTTCTACTAATCCTATATTCTTTTAAATAAATTTTAATTTGAAAAAAAAATCTATTATTTTCATTTTATTAATTAAATACATTAGAATTTTATCATTGGAGTTGAGAAAAGAAATACGTTATTTTTTCTATTTTCTACAATGGCATTTGTTGTTTGGAGTTTTGGAAGACAGTATTGATGAACTCTAAGGCTCAATAGATGAAAAATCAACTATTTTCAAGATCATGATAATTCAAGTTTTAATTCTTGTTATGATTTTTAATTCGAAAAATCAAATAAAGTAATTTTTATATACTTATATTGTTTCTTTGTACAAGTTTGAAATGATTTGTTGAAGTATAAATCATTATAAATTTATCTAACATTGTCAAAAAAGTATCATGGTTTTCTATAACAAAAAGTCGTGACTTATAAAATATTTTTACTTATCCTTACTTTATTTATTTATTTTTGGACAAATGGTACCTTTATTACCAATGAGATAAAGCCACCTTATCCTTAATTTTGTTGTGCAAACTGACACTAAGTAAATTCCTCTTAAGTACACATTATTCAAAATAAACTATTTTATGATTATTATACTTTTGTGTGTTTTTATAGAAATCATATACTTTGTAAACAATGAAGTTCAAAACTTTTGTCTTTGAATATTTATATGTTTATATCATGTAAGATGTGATGTTATTTGATACAATGACAATTTGATTTAAGCATCATGTGATGTCATGCAGGACATTGGAAATGCTCATAAAGCAATATGTAAACCTGGACTTTTAGTTACATTTTTAAATCTTGATAAAACTCTTGAAAAGATACAAAAGTCTCTTGATAATTATTTAGAACTTAAGCGTCAACAATTCCCTCGCTTTTATTTTTTGTCAAATGAAAATCTTTTAGATATCCTTGGACAAGCTAAAGATCCACGAAATGTGCAGGTAAAATTTTGGCTTCTTAGTGTGTATATTATTTTAAATATGATAACACAAATATGATTTGTGTCATACTAGATGCAAAAAGACATACTTAATTTGAATATTAAATTTTCATTATTGAGAATTTTAGGCACATTTAAAAAAATGCTTTGAGGGAATTAAGAAGTTAGTAATGGAACCTCCTGTTGAAGGAAGAAAATCATATCAAACCACAAGCATTATATCGCCTGATGGAGAGCATTTACCATTAACAACACCTGTTGTTTTAGATGGAAGGCCCGAAGGGTGGTTGAACTGGGTAGTATTCTATTAAACATTGTGTAGTATTCTATTAAAACAATGTGTAGTATTCTATTTGTGTGTGTGTGTCCGTGAGTGTGATTGTGCGCAATGTAAATGTGTGAAATTAAAACGTATATCAGGTAGAAGACGCAATGAAATTGGCCGTAAAAGTAATTCTTTTTCGATGCTACGTAGAAAGTAAATCACCTAAAAAAGACAAATGGGTGAAAGATTTTCCAGGACAAGCAGGAATAAGGTACATTTGATATATTCCTACATATTGTAATAATATAAAACAATATTTGTACTTATTAATAAGGTACTTTTGATATGTAAGAATATTCCTTCATACAATTCTAATATTCTTACATATTAAATGTACCTTATTTCTATATATTATTTCTATATTTTGCAATCATATCTTTGGTATGGTAGTAATAATATTGTTGAAGGTATTAAATATGATATGACATTTAATATTATGTATATTATTAGAACGTTCCATAGCCTTCAAATGCAGAGTGTTGATAGTGTATATTATCAACAAAATAATAGTAATATTGATTAAACTTGATAAAATAACGAGTGTTATGGCCATTATATTCACTATTGTTTTTTATTTCATTTTATTTCTTTTTTTGTTGTGTATAAATTGTTGAGATCTATATCTTTATAGCTTACTTTAAAAACATATAATATTTGAACTTCAAAAACTATTCCATAGAACTTTTCTCACAACCAACTTAAGAATAAATTGAAATGCATAGTTGTATGATCACATCACTCTCATCCAAAAAAAAGTGTTTTTACTATTATACAATGGATCATGGAAATACAGAAGAATTGATTATTCATCACTGTGCAATCTTAAGATGTTCACATATTCTAATATTATTCTTAGATGGATGCATCACATGAACTAATAGTTGAAAAAAAGCTTCATTCCTATACTACTCTATCTACCCAAACAAAAAATGACAAAAAAATGTGTTGGTTAGGTCCTATTAAAATTTGTGACAAAGGCCTTTGAAAATTACATTTTTCAATTCAAACTAGAATATTAGAGGAAGTTTAAGAATAGAAATTGACAAACAACATGGGCATATTTGGGATTGCAAAAAATTAATTCCGGATCATACCAAAGATTTTTGAAATTGTTCAAACACTCTAATGCAAAAATCATTATTACATTAATTCCTAACTTTGAAGTTTGAAAAACTTGGATAATACAATCTATAAGAATTCAAATTGTTGAAATCCATATTTCTATGGACTTCAATAAAACCTTAGCATCGATAGTTTCTTATGCAATGTCAAATAGTACACCTTCCCCTCTGTTATTGCAAACACTCACTTACCATATTAAAATAACGTCTGCACTGCATAAATGTGCAGTATATGCAGTATAGTTGCACAAAAGCAAGAGTAGACAATTCTTGTGGAAAATACAAGTCTTTTTAGACTTTGAGTGAGCAATAGTAGCCCAACAAAATTTGCTTAATACTGCAAGTTCCAGAAGCGGCAACAATTTGTATCCTAATAAACTCTTTGGGGGCAGATTCTTTATTCTAGTCCAAGAACCCCCTCAGTTCAAAATCTAAACACCACAAAAGGTTGCTCCATTTTTAAAGCTCAACCCCGTTTGTAACATAATAAAATGCCAATCTTTAAGACATCAACACATATAGTGACAAGTTCAAAGCTTGTAACGACTTTAGAAGTGCAATTAAGGTAGAAGCTCATATTTCCAATCGCACCCCAGAACCAACCCGTAGCATGTCTCCAAAACCGCAACTTGGCTCTTAGACCACTCAATTCAAACTGACCAATCAAAACACTCAAAAAGCTGGTGGTTTTGGGTACACTCATGAGTGGAAATTAGTACCAACTAGGTGTGACAAGTGGACCTATTTTGGATCACAAAGTACTTTTGTATTTAAAAATTTGTATCTATTTCAATATTGGAAAGAAAATTTCGAAAAAAATTGCATTCTATGAGAAACCTATTTTTCTTCACGTGAAAATTACACCCCAAAATTAACCCCCAAAAAAAAGGCTCAAAATCCTTAAGTTGTTGGTCATAGGTGCTTCTACCTTATATGTATTACTACTTTTTGGTTACTTCAAAGAGTATATGAATTGCCTATTTTAGAATACCTCTTAAACATACAGAGGGCACCACTTCATCAAAAAGTGAGTTTTCTATAGTCACTTTTTCAAATGACTGCATTCACTTTGCTTGGATTTAAAAGCCTTCATACAATAACTTTAAAGTGTCTACTTTGCACAAAACGTTCCCAAGTTCTAGAAAACAATTTGAGAATCAATATTAGCAAAAACAATTGACTTCAATAACATCTTTCCATCACTTTTGTGCAATTTTTGCAAAAGGGCTGAAATTGACAAGTAATTAAGCACTTTTTTGGTCCACTTTATTGTGCTTCTCCTCATAAATTTTTAAATTATTTGAATAAATTGGAAACACAAAAAACCTATGTTGCATGTCTTTAATAAACACTTCAATAGATACACTTTGAACAAAATTTGAAGAACTTTATAAAACAAATCAGAATTGTGTAAATTTATAGAACGAAGGATATCAAGAAACATTTAAATTTGTCAAAAATAAACTTAATCAATTACAATCCAATCTTTCAAATGTTATTATGATACATTTTGGAAAAAAGATAAATTGAAAAAATTTAGAAATTGGATGAGTGATCTTAGATGTTTCCATTAGATAATGCGTTATAATTTACTATGTACAACATTATTCCATTGAAGTATGGGCTTTCTTTGAAAAAATTGGAATCGATAAATTTTCCAAAAGCCTAGACCAAATATGAACCCCAAAGATTAGTAATCAACAAACACAGCTTTACAAAACGCTTGGTACAAATATTTCTTTAGATATCAATATGATTTTTATGCAAAAGGCATCAAACTAGTTTGTGAAAAAATAAAATATTTCAAAAATATTTTAGATCAAAAGAAAATTAGTTTGTTTCAAAAAAAATTATATAAATGACACTATGATATTTTATGTATTTACCTCCAAAAAGGACATTTTTTGGAACTAGATTTGTTAAAAATATAGTGGTATTGATTAGTTATGTACATGTTTATACAAAGAGTACCATTGTAACCATATAATTAAACTATTGTCAATTTTTGAAAACCAGTTATATTACCAAAATTTTACATTCATTTTTATTATAAAGTTTTAGAATTTTTCATATAAACCAGCACTAGAAATGTTTGTATGACATGTATACATGAATCTTTACTAGAATACTACAGCAGTGAAGTTGATTAACCTCCAAGTGTCCTCAGTGCTAGAGGGCCTTCCAAAGTGATAATTGAGTTATTCTTAAACATAAATTCATTGGGATAAATGTAAATAAGATAAAAGAATAGTTAGTGTAGGATCTTGTAGGAAACTTGTTCTGGATGACGTGGATAATGTTTGAGGCCATAAAAAGTTGTATGGCAAGATCCATATTAAAAAAAATTAAAAGTGATGCTGAAAATATTGTAGCAGCCTGAGTAAAGCGACTCTGAGGGTGAAATGCTATTTAATAATTTGCCAAAATTAAGAAACTTCCAACCAAAGATTTGCTTAACATGAAATAAAGTGCTATTTTATATAGAGAAAATAGCAATGAACACATTATGTGTTTAAACAAACCTTGCAACGCAAAGTGGTGAAAAGAAGCCTTGAAAGGAAAAAATGAAAGGGAACTTACTATGTGGCTAAGGTAGAATGACCTTAAACCGCGCGGCCCCCCAGAAGCGTAGGGTAGACCGCTCCTGTAGCCGCCCATGGCGTGACCTTATTGCATGCACATCACTTTCATAAAATTTCATAAATAGTGACTCGATATGGACATGTGTAGGGAGGTGGTTGGTTCATGGTTCATGGTTCATTAACTCTATTTTGCACGGGTTTAGCTACATGCGTGAGCGCCACAAAGTACTCGTCTGCCGGATAAAAAAGAGAGTCTACTGATCACTTTAAGGTCATGTACACTTTTCGCTTCAAAAATTTGTAGTAAATTCAGTTTTCGCTATTTAATTCTGGAAATTTCTGCATTCACTCTCCCTCCTGTTTCCGCTTCGAAGAAAAATTTCACGTCATGCACTCGAAGTCCAGAACCACGCTCAATTCCTTATTCGAGCGGTTTAAGGTCATTCTAACTTATCTGGATGCCAAGATTGTTTTGGGATATTAAAAGGGATTGTTGAGTTGTAGATAAGGCCAACTATAGCTATGCCAATGGTGTACCACAATGGCTCTACCTATTGTCTTCCATAGAGACCACACCTTAAAGACTATGAGCGCTAAGTGCTCCAATATATCCCTAATTGCATTAATTATTTCCTCTCACCAAATTTTTTATCATCGCTATTCTCCCATCCTTTTCATCTTGCTTTCATCAAAAAAGCTTTATCAAAAAATTAGAAGACATGCTAAACAAGGTTCATAGTCCAGGATAAAGCTAAAATTTGAAGTTAAGCCTTAGATCTTGAGCACCGTAAATTCACATAAAGAAAATCTAATAAAGAATTTATCATTAGTGTGTCTCTCAGAAAAACAATGGACACACATAGGTTGTATATTCCAAGTGCATTGGAGATGTGCAGTCATCTTTGATTTATCCATATAAATGATAAGGCACTAAAAGAGAGTGTTTCAGATTTGTTGACAATGACAACACATGAGCAAATGAAAGTAAAACAACTTTCTTACCTATCTATGCTACATTTTACATATGTCAACCAATTTTTTTGGTGTAGTCCAAAATTAATGGTGACAATTATATGACCTATCCATATTATATCCAACTATATGGATAGCATGGATATGTTGTTAATATGGCTATTGTACTTGTAAAATGACATCATGAAATGGCAGATAGAATCTAAAATTTAACTTTAGACATGTTGATGTTATAAAACATAAATTGAGATTACTCAAAAGATACTAGACATTAGGTCAAACATACGAATAGATTTTCATAGATTGGAATTTTCTGGTAAAACAATTAGAATTAAATAGAGTTGTTTAAAGGAAAGTTAAAAGTTAGAAGTTTCCTGATCCACTCAAAAATGGCTTCATTGAAGACTCCTTGAAAGCGAAAGAAGAAGGAAAAATCATAAGATTCTTTTAATGCTTGTGGATGGTGGTTGATACATCCATTGTATTAAGGAAGCACCTTTGGCTTGGATCCTAATCAAACCTTGAATCTATTGGGTATGTTCTTTAAAAATATAATAAAGGTTGAAGGTGAAAAAGGGGCTTCAACATTGTCAAACTTGATGATGTCTCACCTAATAGAAAATATTGTTGACAAAGTGGAAGAAAATCTACTATCATTAGGCTATAGGAAGAGGTTTTATCAATGGTGCAAAAACAAGAGAACTTCAACATGCATTTTGTTGAGTCAAACTTCTTAGTAAAATAGCCATAGCATGCACTCATACTAGAGTGTGTATACATCAAAAGTAGAAAATGATGTTGGAGGACCAGATTTCTACATCTATCATAATACTTTTACAATGACTTGTTGATTATAAAGAAACAAATCATCTTATGAGGTATTGCAAGTCTACTCTAGCGTTTTTAGATTGTGGCTATAATAATAATTTTGATATAATTGTCTGGATTTTTAAAATAATTTATAATTTTTTTGGCTTTTTAAATTTTTTTTCTTTTTTAAAGTTGTTAAGGGAGTCTAGTAGATATGATAAAAATTTATAATTCTGTATAATTTTTTTTATCTTTTGATAATCATATAATAAAATTACTGCAAATCTTTATCAAGAAAAAATCCTTGATAAAGAAATAACTTTATTTTTCCATTTATTCATTTTTATATTGTTAGATTCATGGTTTTTGAACATCCTACAGTTTATTTGAAGACCTATAAAAAATTTGGATAGCAAATGTTACATTGTGGTTTGATTGTAATATTATTAAAGGTATAAAACTTGTAACAACTAATGCATGATAACATTAGCATGGGTATAAAATAAGCAAAGATGACTCACCAAATTAACTTGTAAAATCTACTTATAAAAGTTGGCATTTGTCTAATACCAAAGTGGTATTTTTTTCAGTGCAGGACAAATGAAGTGGACAAGTGACACTGAGAAAGCGCTTGAACAAGCAGCGGCCGGGTCAAAAAATGCAACAAAGAAGTTGTATAAAAAATGGATTAGTTACTTGAACAAGTTGACCGGCATGACACGAGTGAAACTCCATGTCATAGATCGGAACAAAGTGGTGATTACAACCGTGAATGTTGTTATTGTGTATAAATTGTTGGATATTTATTTTCCAATTTATTTAAGAAATCTTAATCTAAACCTTCTACGTATGCTTTAATATGAAACATGTTTTTTTTTTTTTTTAATTTTTTTTTTTATTTTTTTTTTTAATTTTAAATCGAAAACATCTAATGTGTTATGTATTTAATATTTCTTGTGATAATTGTTATTATTATTATTTAACTTAATCAACCATGTTGGACTATGTCATAAACATTTTTACACTCTAACGTAGATGAAAAATATTAGATGTAATAAAATAAATACACATAAAAAGGTCAACCAAACATTCTTTTAACACGTATTGCAAAAGAATTGACTTTTATACAAATAGAAGAAAAAACTTCAATTCTGGCCAAATTGTTATGGACCTTTCTATAATTTTTTATTTTTTTAATTTTTTTTAAAATTCATTTAAAAAAAAATTAATCAATTTAAGTAAGGAATTACCAAACAAACTAACTATTCTAAATATGACATAGATGATATACTATCAATTTTTAAAAAATAACAATATATCATACTTTAAGAAGCACTTCAAATATTATTTATTTCTAATATTAAGTATATGATTCTTTCTAAATACATTAATCAATCTAATACAATGAAATAGACCTATGACAACAAACCTAAAAGAAATAATTAACAACCATTTGAACGTGCAGCAATATATTCCAACTTTTATTCTTGAGCTTTTATAATATTATTGTTTATGTTTAAAATTTTATTAGAATTGAATTATATTAAATTTTTTCTAAATTAAAACCACTTGGAATTTTATTAATGAATATTTTTTTTTTTTTAAAAGAAGAGAAAATGAATCATAATGTTGGCATTGCAATACGTACTCTAATCAAATGTCATATTTCAATTAGTTGCAGCATAATTTTTGCATGGATAAGAGTCAAGTTTAGAATAAATATATTTTTCTTGGATAATTAAAGATTTATTCATTTGAATTAGACAAAAAAATCTTTGATCATTGTATCCTATTCTATTTGATGAATTTATCTTTAATGGATTAAAGCTATAATGTTCTATGGTGATATACTTAGATTTCAAAGATAGATAGTGTCATTTTAACCAAAACTTATAAATTTCAAAGAAATAAATTCACATAAAAATATGAAAAATGATATATTCAATAAATTATTTATAACATTTGATAAGTAGTTTTGCAATTCTCATTGACAAACAAACTTGTGACCATAATGCTTTCATCTAACTGTAATCTTGTGTAGTTTTTATCTTTCAAGCTTCGAACTTTTCAACTTATTAACTTCTATTATATTTTCAATTTCATACTTGATATACATAAGTAGATCAATGGTTGCCTTGTAACAAATGTATCTCTCTGGCTTCACAATATCATCTATGTTCCTAGTTTTGAAAAAAAACCTTACTGATTTTTTACGTGATGAATATTCCAAAGCAATAAATCTTAACATAAGTTTTCAAAGATTCCTTTTTTTTTTTTAATGTTTTTAACCTTGATAACCAGCAAACCATGGAGCTTAGAATTTGGAGTGATAAAAATTTTCAAATTGTTTTCAAAATCTAATATTCCTTGTTTACTTTTTCAAAAAATTAAAAAATTAAAAAAAAATCTACTGTTCTAAAATTGATATTTTAGTCAATCGAATTGCAAAAAAATCAATTAAAAAATCTAAAAGAATCTAGACAAATGATCAATAAAAGTAGCTTGAATTGAAGCTAGTTTCATTCATTTTAAAACATGAATGCAGTAAAATAATTTTTCTTTTTTATAATTTAAAAAATATTTGAAAAACCCTTTATCTTTAGTCGATTTAGAAAAAAACTAATATTAGTACAATGACTCATGAATCTATAGGTCGTGTACCATATTCTACAACTTGTACTTTATCTATTTTTACTATCTCTTCCATGGAATTTCTATTATATTTAAAATTGGATTTTTGGAGCCTTGAATTATCTTTTTAATTCTTAATTTATGAGCACCTTTTTATTTTTGGATTTTAGTAGGATTCAAAATTTTCTGAAGTCCATTTAAATTTAAATAACATTAATACTGCTACAAAAAGAAGAAGATCAACTGATCAATTGTAAAAGTCAAAAGTATATGTTCAATAATCTTGACTTGGAATTAATATGAATATCCAAAGTTAAACAACCAAAAAATACTCGTATCAAAGAAGAGCATTTCTTTGGAAAACATGAATATTTTACCATAACCTGAAATAGTGGAATACCAAATAGAATTCATAGCAAAATCCCTTCATCTCGTTCAAGCTGTAACTCAGAAGATATTAGGAATTTTTGCATTTGAGCTAAACCATCAATAATATAAGGTAGCAGAACCTTAATGTGTCAACGACCCAAACCTGCCAGCTACAATTTGACCAGAAAGTGCCTGGTTGTGAATCTAAACTTGAACACACCTTTACTGAAATTTCACTCTAATCAATGAGATGGAACCAATGAAATAGGAGTGTTGACAAGTTTTGTCAAGGTTTGTTTTGGGTAAGTCTACAGTCATGAATAGGTGTCTACAATACCTTCACTTCAAAAATTTGTGTAAAATTGCTCTTACCTCCAAAAATTCTGATTCCAAAACCGAGCACTTCCTCTCCAATTTGCTAACACATTCATGATTTCACTTCATGCTCTTTGCACTCCTAGGTTCCCAATTCCCTTATACTGGCACCTTTGGGTACTGCTACCTTAGTACTCAATACTGAAGATTTTGGTTTTAGGGAGATACTAACAGCCATGAAATTATTATTTTGATAAGTATTTCATGCACTTCATTTAATTTATACTAATGCAACTTTAATATAACATGGATGAAAGATGCCACTTTAATATAAGATGGATGAAAGGAGAAGAAGTGGATGAAAATTATACATGTAAAAAGAATGACATCAACTAGATTTTGGTTCTTTAGGTATTCAATAATCAGAGTTTACATATTCTCGTAAAAAAAAAAGAATAGTTTTATCTTCAAAAAAATATAATATATAGTTTTAGCTCATTATTTTGTATTTCATTTGACACATTATCAAAATAGCAATTTATGAGTTATTAGCTTAGAAAACATCATACATGAATTTTCAACCCTGTTATGAAATCATAATGAAACAATTACCTTTGATCTTCATTTGACTCTGGTTTTTCTTAATTAAATATTATAATCTTTTTTGTCATCTATGATAGTTTGATTGATCCCTAACAAGTTAACCTTCCATTTCAAATTTTTGTTTTAGACTTACGTTGTAGCCCTGCAAATAATGCTCTTTGATTTTGCAGACATCACTCATTACAATTGAAGTACATGCCCGAGATGTCTTAGAGAAGTTAATAAGAGTTCAATGTTCGGCTCCAGAAGAATTTGAATGGTCGTCTCAATTACGGTTTTATTGGGAAGATGATACTTGTACAATCAAGCAGGTTGGTTGTAGATATTTTTTTCATTTCTACAATTGCATGTAAAACAAAGACATTTATTATTTCCTGTAAGCTCTTGATGAACTTGAATTGACAGTTAAGGAGTAGAAGCATGTACAATATGTTCCATCTTTTGAAGACATTCTATTAAGTATGACCTCTTTTATTATATTTTGTTATTTTAGCGAAACACATTAATCTTACAGAAATTGTTTGTTTCTATTTACTCATCTCACAAGTTATTGCTGTAGATTTGGAAGAGTTACTAGTTTAATACAAACCACTGTACTGCATTATCATAACAATATTATTATGATTTTCTTAGGTCAAATTCTTTTTTTTATCACTTCAATAAAAAGATGTATTTGAAAAGAAAAATGGAAAACCTCGATGAAGAAACGACAAGATAGCTTTAATTATTAGCTTATTATATAAATTTTAATAATTTATATTTTCAAGTAAATAGAGACTTTTCTTTATTATATCAAAGGGGGATTGCTTTTTTCAGGTGCTTTCTATTTTTGTTTACGGATATGAATATCAAGGAAACAACGGTCGTTTGGTTGTAACTCCTTTAACGGATCGTTGTTACATTACACTTGGTGCTGCTCTTTTTACACGACGAGGGGGTAATCCATTAGGTCCTGCTGGAACAGGAAAAACTGAGACTGTGAAGGACTTCGGTAAAGCACTAGCAAGGTGATATTTATCTCCATTTCCTTTAATTTATTATTGAAAGTTTTTGAACACAAAGAATTACATAAGAAGTCAAGGTTAGTTATTTGTTTTTTATTATTTGTCTCAGATTATTTGGAACTAATTTAACAACCATTGTGAAAACATTTCCCTTTTACTAAAGTACATTCGAGCAAATTAATAGATCTTTATTATAATATTACATTTATTTCACTGAAGTATATATATTTTAAAATATATTAATTTTTTGGACTTTTTTTTAATGAAATCTAGTAGAACATCTCAAGTTATCAAAACCTGAGTTTCGATATCAAAACACCCTTATATTGTTTCCAAAAACTCAAGATTATTCTTCAAGCAATTCCCTTTATGGTTTTTGAATTTTGTGGTGTATCATTTCAAATTATTTGTCGCCAAACATTTTGGATAGAACACAAAATTCTACTAATATAGTCTCTTTGAATTCAGAATTTCAACTTTGCAATCTATAACTAAAATTTGACGGAAGTAGTATTCTTCTATGAAATGATGGGCCTTTGCCTAGAATGTGTTTCAATGTTGCTTTAAAGCATTTCCTACTTGCTTCTATTATATCAAACATTCTTTCAATGAAATTTTCACATAAATTTTGGATATCGAGTTTATCTTATTGGCAAAACAATATTTGTAGTGAAATGTAGAAACAAAACTAGGAAGTACATTGTATATTTTTTATGATTTCAAAGATTCTTTATTATTATCTTATAAGATATGGACCTAGCTTAACATATTTAGTGTTATTGATACCGTGGTATATTCAGTAATGTTCAGGAGGTTAATATTATTTTTCAAAAATTCAAATTTCTCCAAAATCTGTGTTTAAAATTGCAAAAATTACTAAAGATAATTGACTTTCTTTCAAATTTTGGGACTGTCAAATATGGAAAAAAATCAATGTTTTTTATAACTTGAAAAAGTGATAAAGGTTATATATGTAGCTTTAAAATATAAAATAGATTAAAAATCTTGATAAATATAGAAGGAAAGTTAACCAATCTTCAATGTTTTCTATATATGTATATGTGAGAAAAAATTAAAAAAATGAGAATTTTCAAAAGTAGAATGATAATTTGTAAGATTATATCAGTAGAATTGATTTCAAATTTAGTTTATTGTTTTAATGTACAGACTATTACCATTTTTTTCGGAAAATATTATACAAGTACATACATAGACCAAAATTTCATGCATGACCTATCACATCAATAAATCAAATAAATTTTGCATCATCTTTACTGCCACGCACTTAAAAAGGACAGTATATGTACACATATATAATATTTTTAGTTAACCATTTTATATCAATGGATTCCATCCAAAAGAATGATTAGTGTCTTCCATTATTATCAAAGGTTATAATTAAGTATCATAGTTTTTGACAGTATGTATATATGAAAGAACATCCATGGAATTTCTGTATTAAATGATTGATTATACAACTTTATTCAAGATTGCATATGAGTTTGTCTTGCTAGGATTCAATCTATGGAAGAATATATATCGTATGTTTTTAAATGGTATATTTTAAATAATTATTGATCAACGGTATTTTACTCCTGTTTTTTATTTTTATTTTTTTATTTTTAAAGACTTTAGCCTCAATTTTATATTCTACTTTCGGATGCACACCTTTTTCTAAGCTTCCAAAACTAAATTTTCAAAGATCTTATTTTGATGTTTAATTATCAGGCAACTAGTTTATCAAAGTGAACGCTTTAATATAAAATTTGGATTGGACTGCACATGCATAAAGGTAAATTCAATTAAAATGGGCTACAGCATGAGTGTCCAACAAGCAATTGTGAAGTGTTCGTTTCTGTCAACAATATCATGAAATAATTGTTGTGATCAGTGCAGAACTCAAGGCTGGGAATCATGTTGGATTCCAATATGACAATAGTTTCGGCTTAGATTAATCTACACAAAGATGTGGATTGGCAAACAATGGCCGGTCTTAATGTCTATCTCATGGATTGAAGCAATCTTTTTATAGAGACCACGTGGTCAAGAGATACTCATTTTTAGCCTTGTTGGTCGAATTGGAGATTTTCACAAAATTTTGATGCCCTTGGAGGGAAGAAGTAGTGGCACCACATTAGGTTGGCAATTTCTACGATGACTACCACTACAACAATGATATGGATGACGCTCCAATATCATTTGATCCTAGTAGTAGCTCCCAATGCTACAGCCACGGAAGTGGCAAATATAGCACAAGGAGCAATACTCTACATGGCAATAAGAACTTGTGGAAGACACCAATAAGTGAATTGGATACAAAGACAAATTCATGGAATACCTACTATGGGTCTTCTCAAAATTTTATTGAGAAGAAAAGAAGAGTAGCACATCCAAAACTCTCCACTTGTATTATTTCTTGAATACAACCAAAATACATTTTATTGAAATGACAACACACCACCATCTACGCTTTGCAATCCCTAAGACAAAGATGCTCAGCACTACATAGAATTAGAAGAAGCCAATATACATAGTAGGTAAGAATACATCTGCCACCTTGAACAATATACTGTCCATTTGAATTGGGAAAACAAATAATTGACAAAATATGATTCAAGGGTTCCTTCTCAAGCGGCAATGGGCCAAGTCAAAGACATGGTAGTGACTCAAAGGTAAATCAGTCATACATGTGCAAGATATAAATTATAATTTGATTAACATCGTTGAATTTTAGGCCCAATAACAACATTGTAAGTTTTCTAAATCTCATCTACCATATATAATTCTTTAGTGATAGATGGTTATTTGTACATTGCGGCCTTGTCAAATTAAGTTTTTATGTATGATGCACATTATTGGAGAGTACTTCCTAGAGTTCCTTATGGTTTTTGGTTTAAAAAAAGCTGACTTTGCTTAGACATCAAATACTCCATTAACCTCTATATGCCCATAATGACTTTGGACCAAAAATTGCCTTTCAACACATCTTTTTTTCAATTTCAAGACATTCTTTGGCAATTTCAGTCGTAAGATTTTATAATAAATTTATTGGGTCATTCTTTTCCAAAATTTTAGAGGAAGAAACAAAACTAATTGCAAGACCATAATGTTTAAAGTTTGAAAACAAGTTCTTTTGAATCCTTCAAAAAGCTAAAATCTTACCTTCAATGAATTTATGAAAAAAACACTTTACAATTTTAGAATGGAAAACCTATATTTTATCAAGAAAATAATTTGAGAATCTACACAAGAAAATTAAAAAGGCAAAACCTTGATTTTCTTCTTTAAAAGATATGTAAATCAACATAAGTTTTAGAATAAAAAGAAAAAATAAATTGCTAATTACGTCCACACAAAAACAGGATTTCAAATCCTACGGAGAAAATGATGTAATATGCAACCATAAACATTTGTAATTTTTATTCTTGAAAATAGTTAAAACTGAAATCAAAATGAGCTGTTAAAGTTATTTTTCATGAAGGGTTGACCGAATTGCATGCATAATATGACTTCTCATATCTCTTACCTCATTTGCTGAAATAGACTAAATCAAAGCTTCATTTGTGGAAATAAAGTTCTACAAAATGATAATATTTTTATTTAATTTTTGAAAATATATTTGAATTTTTTTTGTAGCTGCTTATGTAGAGATTTAAGACCTTCAATTATTCTTAATGTTTGCATTACACATTGGAATTGCATAAAAATGCTCTAGATGTACATAATGATCTAATGAATCTACATACAAAATCTGAAATTTTGAAAATTATTTTTGACACCCTAGGACACGACTTAAAGTAGCCAACGACCACATTTTGGTTGTCTAGGCATTTAGAGGTTAAAAACATTAAGTATTAATCATCATTTTCAACTAGTTTAGTAGAACATAGTATTGCAAGAATCTTTAAAGCAATATAAACCCTACATTTGGAATATGATATAGAGTGAAACTGAAAAGGCCATAAGTATGATACACGCAATTCTATATATAATTATAAATTTAGAAATGAATAGAATTAAAAAGAATAAATGCATATCAATGTAGGGAATCAACTTTTTACATTGCAAATGATGAATCTCAAACAAAGCATTCCAAACCCCATGCGCAATTAGAGTCATAATACAAAAAGTGGATAACACTGCATACTATGTACTAATATCAAAGGTAATCTAAATTTTGTTGGAGGTACTACTAATACGCTTCTCAAAATTGCTCCCTCGGCTTGAGCCAATTGTACGTGTTACTAAAGCATGTGATCATATAAGACGGGCCTCCGACACAATCACTTTGATTGTTGCACACTTGATCTACGTATAATTCAAAAGTATTCACAAATTCTTAATTTATGAATACTACGGAAGTTCAAAAATTCCTTTGCAACACCTCATAGTCCTTTGACATGCTGTTTGTGTTGATTCCTTGAGTTATCCGGGCCATGAAAAACTCGTCCAAAGCCGTTGATAAGTCCTGAGTAATAAAAATGAATGCTTCTACTTTATGCACGTACGCAACTCAAGGATCCACCCACCGACGCCAACACAACGTCTCCATCACTTACAATAATAGTGAATATATAAGGTGATTTTGTGGATCCTGTAGCCTTTGTTGTCAAACTCCAATTGCATAAATCATTGTACACATGAGATTTGTTGAATAGAAAATGGAGGAAGATTATGCTTGAAGATTATTGCTCTTGTGCACCACATTTGTAATACGCAATAGTGTCCATGTGAGCTCAATCCGTTTTCATCAAGAACAAACTAAGTGATTAGCTTTAATAAGATTGCTCTCTCAGCAATTGGCAAAAGAAAAATGTACAAACACTTCATTACCGTTGAAGCTTTGGAGCTTACCATTGGTGTGTTGATGCAGGTGCATCCCTCCTATCGTCTCCAAACGAGTCGCTTTGTCTGCTACAACTCAATGTAATGGACTCACCTCTGATGCATGAAGCTTGCAAATTTGAAGTTGCTGCAGTTGTTGTTGATGTCGCTTCGCTGTCCATCGGGGCTGTCTTCTTTGTGACTCTCGTTTTGGTTGTTGTGCTAATCTTTTAAGTTGTCCGCTCTTCTGATCTCCAAGGTGATTGCAGAGAGGTCGCAGGTCCCAGAAGGTGGCATTGCTGTTGGTAAATTCGGAGCCAGGATGCACATGTTGGAGGTATTGGTTCTTGTACCAAGTTGGAGCAAGTTTGTGTGCCTGCTGCCTTCCAACTGTTTGGAGCTTGGATATTGCTGACTGCAGCCGGTGTGTTACTGTCTGTAACTTTGGTGAAGATTGTTTGATGGTCTTGGTGTCGCAGGTGCAGCATTCGTGAGGTGCTGTCGCTGAGCTCGACAACGTGATTTGGTGGAAGGTACAACAAATGGGGGGAGGATGTTGCTTGAGTTGTCGGTCGACCATGCTCTTGGTTGATAATTCTATGCAGGGGGGCTCCATCTGGTTTGGAGCATTGATGTTGTGGCGTTGGAGCAGCGTCAAGCTTCAAGGTGCCTTCTGATATCATCTTGTTGTCACACGGTTGTAGTGGTGTCGTGTGTTGTTGGATTTGTTGCGGCGCATGTTGTTTGAGTTGATGCGCATGGGTAAGATGTCTTCTGGCACGGTGAATAAGCTTGTTGCTGTGAGCAGTTCTCGTTGAAGAGTGTCTCCAATTGCGCAGGTGGTAGCTGTTTCTCCTTATGTTGGCTCTCGGGTTGCAGTTGCACAACTCCTATGTCTTGCATTGCAGTTCCTCGGATTGAAGTCAGTTGTGCAATATATGCCTGTTGATGTAGATGACGCATGCTCCAAAGTTGATGTGGACCGTTGATGCTGGGAAGTAGCTGCTCTCGATGGCGCTGCTTGCTTTTGATCTGTTGTTTCCTCATGTTGCATTGACGTTCCCTTTGGCACGATGCTCGGTCGGTGTCCTTGGAGGCTGGATGGTGGTGAGTACCTCTCATGTTTTCTCCGTACTGCCGTGTCAGTTGTTCGTCAGGTAGTTCCTAGGTCCATCAATGTTGTATGATCCTCCTCGCCATCATGTCTTCAGCAGGTTGCAGTTGATCTTGTCGCGGTAGCAAGCAGGACCGATCCAGTTGCTAGTGGATTTGTTTCAGCGGGCTCACTACTAGAAAATTGTGACCAATTCAACAAAAAATCAACACATTTCTATTGCTTGGGACACTGGATTGACCGTTCTAACAAAGTTTTGAATTATTGTAGAAACCAATAAAAATTTCTGTTGATTTGGATAGTGCGATGACCAAATCAACAAAAGTTTGTTGAAATTTTAAATCTTTTAAGAACCTTTTGGAATATTTTTGGAATCTTTTGGATTGCGGAAAAAATACTTGAAAACTAACAAAGAATCCTTTTAAACATCAAAAATATAGTTTGAAATATGAAAATAGCACTTAAAAATTCCCAAAAAATACTTCAAAATATGAAATCAACACTTGGAAAAGCCGAAAAAACATTTTAAAACAGGAAAGCGGCACCTGGAAAAGCCAAAAAAAACACTTCGAAATTTGAAAACAGTAACTTGAAAAAGCCGGAAAAGCACTTCAAAACTTCAAAATTTGGTGATTTTAAACTTCTGCAGAATGTAGTGGCCGTTTAGGCATAGTAAACTAACTTTTTTGGAAAAACTTTGCACTTAGAAAAGTTGCGAAATCAAGTAAATTTTAATGTTCAAAAATCCGTTTGTGATTTAGAGCCTCCATTCAAAAGTTCTAGATAGATTTCAAAGAGGGGGTTGCAAGGATTTTGTTTTTTGATATTTTAAAACACCCTCTTTGAATTCTGTCTAGAACTTTTCAATGAAGGCTCGAAATCACAAAAAAAATCTTGGAGATTGAACGTAATTTATTCTTCAACTTTCAATAGTTCAAGATTTTTGAAAAAAGTTATTCTGCCATGACTAAATGGCCCTCAAAGTTTTACTAAATTCCAAGACTATGTAGTTGAAGCGTATATGTATAAAACAAAAATAAGCATTTCTACATCAACTTTGACGGATGGTGAGCTGGTTAAGGCATCGGATCACAAGGCGCCAAATTAGGAGGTGTTTGAGGCGGGGGCGTTCTTGCTTTGCAAAGGGGGGAGAGGATGGTTTCGCCGTTCTTTTGTTAGGTTTTGTAGAGGCGGCGTTGAAACCCGGTTTCAACTCAGCGACAGACGGTTTCAACGAGGTCGGGGTTCTCTTCATCGCAAGGAGGCATTAGCAAGGACGAGGGTTCTCATCATCAAAGCGAGAGAGAAGGGCGGGGGTTCCCACCATCGCAGTGAAGGCAAGGGATTTAGGTCAGAGTGGCGGCCGTGTCTCTACTCGACTTCAGGATGAGAACGGGCGCTGCTTTGTGTGAGGAGGGTTTCAACTACCGAAGGCCCTTTATTTTGCTTGTCTCGTGGAGAAAGCTGCTTCAACTCCAACCTGTACGAGACTGCTCTCTTTTGCTTCTCTCTTGCAGGAATCAGTTCATTTGAGATTTTTAGGTCAACTTGGTGGATTACGCGGCGGCTACAACAAGATTGAAGTTGGTGTTGTGTTTCATTGTTGATATTGTTTTTAGCTTGCTTTCAGCTTCCATGCTCTAGCTGGCGCAAAGTTAAGGATTGTGTGATCCTCACCTAATTCCTTCAGTGAAAAGTAGTGGTAGGTCCGGTTAGTTAAATGCGCATCTGCTCAGTGGATCGTGGCACATATTTGGTCATGCGTTGGAGGTTTGGTCAAGATCATTTTGGTTTAACGCTAGCTAATTGCTAATTCGTAGGATTTTCTCTTGCTAATTCTTGCTAATTAGGAGGTGTTTCACTAATAGGAATTCTGTCCCTGCAGATATCAAATTAAATGACATGTTGTCAGGTTGGTGTCCGAATGTGCTCAGTAAGCGATACAACGTCATTTAGGATTTGAACCCTCGTGAGTTTAAGGTAGAATGACCTTAAACCGCTCGAATAAGGAATTGAGCGTGGTTCTGGACTTCGAGTGCATGACGTGAAATTTTTCTTCGAAGCGGAAACAGGAGGGAGAGTGAATGCAGAAATTTCCAGAATTAAATAGCGAAAACTGAATTTACTACAAATTTTTGAAGCGAAAAGTGTACATGACCTTAAAGTGATCAGTAG
This sequence comes from Ceratodon purpureus, assembly GCA_014871385.1. Classification (NCBI taxonomy): domain Eukaryota; kingdom Viridiplantae; phylum Streptophyta; class Bryopsida; order Pseudoditrichales; family Ditrichaceae; genus Ceratodon; species Ceratodon purpureus. The sequence continues at coordinate 104,217,462 of CM026426.1, forward strand.
ACTCTCCTTTTTATCCGGCAGACGAGTACTTTGTGGCGCTCACGCATGTAGCTAAAACCGTGCAAAATAGAGTTAATGAACCATGAACCATGAACCAACCACCTCCCTACACATGTCCATATCGAGTCACTATTTATGAAATTTTATGAAAGTGCTGTGCACGCAATAAGGTCACGCCATGGGCGGCTACAGGAGCGGTCTACCCTACGCTTCTGGGGGGCCGCGCGGTTTAAGGTCATTCTACCTTAGTTCGCTGTCAGCTGCTCGTGGGTTGGATAGTTTCACCTCGACCATGGCCAGTGGTTTACCCTTCTCCAGGTTTTTAACCTAATTCGCGAGATGCTGGACCAACGAACATATTAGAAACATCCTCATGACGATATAGATTTTGGGCATCTACCTTGCTCGTTGATTACTCCAATCGTCTACGACCTCTGATATGAATTTGTACATATGCTGTATCGGAAGTGGTGGCGCACATTCCAGTTGCTCGAATCCTTGTTCCCCTATCCATCTACATATTTTGAAAATCTGGTGATTCTACGTTAACTTCATAGGTTATATTTATAAATCTATGCATTCATTGGAGAATAGAGCCTATGTGTTGCTCCAAGTCCTGCATTTCACTTATTACTTCATTGATCTTATTCGAAGGTTTAGGGCAGGGATGGAGATATATACTGTACTTATGTCTTCATTAAAAATCTGAGCCAGTTCAAGTGTTTGATTACAAAGCATGCATTTTCAAGTACATGTATACTACTTTTTACTTAACCCTTTAGTGCCGAGGGAACCATAATGTGGTTGCAAAACTCAGTTGGAGATGTATATCTTGAAATCCAAAATGAATTTGCTCTCAATTATACCTGTTCAAATTTACGTTCTTCTGAGGGGCTCACAATGCAACAATGAGATCTCAATTTGGAGTAGTGTAGAGGGTCTAAATCGATAAGAATACATCACTATAGCAATATATGGCAACAAAAAGAAAGGCGGACTTGAAGAAGATACGGAGATGAGAGTACAAAAGATAAGGGTCTTGGTGGGATGAACTTTGCTGATGAAGAAAGTTTTAGTCCATGAGTGGTTGTTTCCGTTGACATTGTAAATGTAGATGGATGATTTTCTAGAAAAAGTAGTGATGTGTCATTGGAGTAAGGCTAAGGATGATTCCCATAACGATACACATCCTTGTCGATACGATATTACTATAATATTATACATGTAGTGTATTTAGAGGAAAATATAGTAGATTTGAGGTTTTTTATTTAATTTTTTTCTTTTATGCCTACATTATAATTCTTCAACCGTTATGGATTGCATTACATTTGAGTCATGTCAATGAGGCCTAGTGTACAAAAAACATGCTAAACCGTATACTATTCTCATGCCTAAACCTTAAAAATCCTCTAAATCTTTTACTAATTTAGCACATATATGTTTTTTATTTATCCTAAAGATGTTAATATGGAACATAGCTGAACCGCTTTTTTACTAAATTTAGAAATTTATTCCGAGGTTTATGGGGTTCCAAACTTACACCCCCTGAAAAATCACACAAAATTGCAATCTAACTGTCCTCCATATACGGATTATATACTTCAAGTTTCCACAGTTGGATTAGGTCGATGTTTTGCCCATAGTATTCTACTTACCTTAGCTACAATACTATAAGGTTAGATACAAAGTAATACAAACCTATTTTTGTTTTTGCCAAGAATAGCGCAGAAAGCCAGAAAAAACAGAGTTGCTGGAAAAAAACCCTGGGCACTAAAGGGTTAAGCGAGTGAATGTGACATCCTCTTCATTTTCCACAGCACAGACTCGTACATTCTGAGTTCTTGCCTAATGCACTTCCCACGTATTTTAACTACAATTGTCACTCCTAAATCTTTTCTGAATCACCTCATTTGATTACATCCCCTTACTACTCTCCAGTGCTATTTCAGTCAAGTCACATAGCCTTGCTCGTCCTATTTTAAAACAATTTTCTATTTCCTGCTTCTTATTACGTGTTTAGTGTGCTCAGAAGAGCTCGTCCTCTTCATTGTTTCTCTGTTTGTTTGCATTAATCTATCCTGTCTCATTTTACCACAAAGCTAACCCTCTTATCTGTCCCTCTTTCACTTCACCATTTTACTTCACCACCGTCTCCCTCAATCCTTGTCTTCATTTGCAAATATGGAGAAGGCAGACCTCCTGAAATGGTTGGCCAAAATCCACTTGCGCAAAGAGAGGCTATAGCTTTCATATCCAGATGTACCCCACATTAGACGGTTTGTTCAATTTTCTAATGAGTTCAGATGGGTCTCTCTAAATTACCCCATCAAGCGGTGCTGGCGGGCAGCCTCCACCGGATGAGCGTCCGTCCGTTCGTCCGTCGCTCCGCTTCCCGCCCATTCTCTGCAGCGACTCCTTCCCTCGCCGCAGCGACTCTCCCCTCCGCAGCTGCTGTCCAGCACCCGCCTCGCTATAGCTCGTTGCCCAACAGCTCGTTGACCAACTCTTCTTCGACCTCGCCTGCTTGTGATCTTTTGATCCTTTTGTCTCGTTTTTGATGTCATCTTTAAGACTTGTTGTGATCCTCTTTAGTTTAGGTTGTGATTGTTTTTGTGTTGCGATGGTCGTCGTGCTGTGAAGGTCTTGGTGTTGTTTTTTTAGGTTGTGGGTCGGTATAACTTTCCCATATCCTTGAACATTGTCGTAACACTAAACGTTAACTCATTACAACAACTAACCTCTAAACCCTGCTGGCAAAATCCTAACTTCTTAACACATAGAAACTGAACCACCAGTGTGCAGTGTGCATCCACCGGCCAGAGCTCCCACAACCACTCGAATCTAGCTACCTAGCCGTGCAGTGGCAATGAAGATGCACACTCACATTGGTCGAGTACATAAACGCCCGCCTGGTGTCGCCTCAGACCTGCGTCATCTTAGAGATCGTCGATCCCGGCCCGGTGATATAGACAAGAAGCTGCAGTAAGTGAAACTCCCTAGTTTGCAGTCCAGACACCGACCACAAGTAGCTCCGTCTGATCAACTACCCAATTCAGAACACTGTCAACAATTCATTCAAAATTCTCACCGTCGTTCCACAATCTCCATCTCCGATGATTCCATCTCATTCACTTAAAAATCTTTGAGGTTTATCACAGGTTTTTGTCACAATTCTTCACTAGAGCTGCTATCCTTGATGTTGTGAACATGTTGTGTTCTTCATTTCTTATCCATTTTATTTTAATTGCTCACATTGGTTGTTTTATATTTTCTTCTTGTTCAAACCTGCAGAAAGCCAGAGAAGCACATGAGTATGTAAGCTCAAGACCAAATTCTACAAGCAGTCTATGCTGTTCTTTTCGTGGGAAACAAATAGAATCACCCTTGACATACCAACCCACAACCTAAAAAAACAACACCAAGACCTTCACAGCACGACGACCATCGCAACACAAAAACAATCACAACCTAAACTAAAGAGGATCACAACAAGTCTTAAAGATGACATCAAAAACGAGACAAAAGGATCACAAGATCACAAGCAGGCGAGGTCGAAGAGGAGTTGGGCAACGAGCTGTTGGGCAACGAGCTACAGCGAGGCGGGTGCTGGACAGCAGCTGCGGAGGGGAGAGTCGCTGCGGCGAGGGAAGGGGTCGCTGCAGAGAATGGGCGGGAAGCGGAGCGACGGACGGACGGACGCTCATTCGGTGGAGGGGCTGCCCGGGTGGAGAGGCAGCCCGCCAGCACCGCTTGATGGGGTAATTTAGAGAGACCTTGTTCAGATGGTGTGATTCCTATTTCCAAGAGATTCTAACCTTGGGTTATGCTTCAGGTTTTCACTTTGCTGAATATATACTTACGACGCGTAAAATCCGCTCTGAGACATCCCGGAAGTTGCGAGGAACACCCTATCACAATGGATAGCGATGACAGTGGGGATTACACCGACTCCTCTAGCGATTCAGGTTACGCGGCTTCGGTGAGCTTCTCAGATGCCAAAGATCTGAGCAGTCAAGACTCCAGTCCATCTCTCGACAGCGCACTAAGTTCCGGAGAACGCTATTTGCCATGCAGCGAGGGATAGGGTTGGCGGGCCCCCGCCTCGGCGGCCACCGTGGAATTCCACGTCAACGAGGCGATTCACCCCGCGGTCGCGATACTCGGTTATTTTTCGGCCCGCGTAACTTCCCACGCAACACTGGATCCTCCTATCCCCGAGACACTGTATCCCCCCGTGACACTCTGATCTTGTGACACTGCCCGGTTGTAAATCCAAAGACTGACCGAGACACAATATTTGCTGACGTCATGATGAAAAAAGGCTGTTCAACAGAGTCACGATGTCACTTCCGCTTCCGTTCGAGCTGATTATGGTTTAGGGTTTGCATACTTCTTTCCGCTCTTCTCTTCATGTCGGATCTGTGTGTTTTTGAATTCGTCTTTGTTTTGCCTTTTGTGTACTGAATGTGAAATGGAAGGTGTTGGTTATGATGCCGGCTATAGCACGCACTGTGTCGGTGTCCATGAATGTTGCGATGTCGACCTCAGTAACTTCGATATACAAAAGATCCAGTTGGAGATCATCGAAGATCGTGTTCAATGTCCTCCACTTGGAGTATTCGGACCTCGTGATCTGAAGTGGGATCTGGAATACCGCCCTCCTCGAGGAGAGCACAAGAGGAGTCATGTGGTTCAGCAGTGCTTTATTCCATCGAATAGGGTTTCTGAATTCATTGAGGGTATGCAATGTGGGCGTGAGGGAGCCCAATGCAAGTTCAGAGCTAATAAAGAGAATAGGCGAGGTAATCTATCGCGGGATGGGCCAAGGACTGCTCTCAATTTCATCAGGTACAAGATACGGCCCATTGTCACACTTTAAATGAGTACCTCATTTTCGTCTCTATTGCATATGTTAATGCATTACGTAGTAGGTCGTACATGTTGAGGATTTCGCATTATGAATCGCAGACTCCATAGAGCCCCGTCTGAATTCTGTACATTGTAAACTCATTTAGGGTTTTATGTCACCGCGTATTTTACGCTGGAGATTGCCGCCACGCTAATCTCGACAGAGGTCTGTCATCGTAGTGCTCCATTAAGTACAAAAGATGTTCGAAACAGCTCCTCATATGAGCACCATTTTCTGTTTTGGCAGATACAAGTGCGAGTACGGCCCCAAAGATTACTCGGAAATTGTCAAACCAATCACCGAGGATCTTCTTCCTAAACCCCGGAAGAAACTGCGAAAACCCGACGTGCCTCCCGAGGGGAACGAAGTGGCGCCGACAAGGAAAGCCAGAGCTAGACGGGTCAAAGCTGGTGACAGTAGAAAGCCTCCTTGTAGGTTTAAGTCCAAAACACCTGCTGCGACCGGAGATGCTATGGACTGCATGGTAGAGAACCCTCCTCTGTCCCCTAAGAAGCGCCCCGGAAGGAAGAAGAAAGCGACTTCTGCGAACGAAGGTTTAGGGCTTCCAGGAAGTGTGTGTTGCGAAACCGCAATCCCGGACCTTAATGAGGTACCCAGTGTCGTCGATCCAGAGATTCCAGCTCCTAAAGTTGTTAGAAAGCGTGCTCCAAGGAAAAAAGAAGGTGGTTTCTGAAGATTCGCCTGCAAATTCTGCCCTAGGGAGTGTCACAGGGAGCCAGTGTATTAAGGAACCTGTGAAAAGGCGACCTCGTAAGAAACAAACCGCGGTTGCTCTCTGCTCCGGTGACACTGGTAGCGGTTCTGCTCCGGCAGCCTCAGTACATGTTGAAGGTGTAGTGTGCGTCCCAAGTGGATCTCCTGAACATCTTCCGACTGTATCCGGTTCCGATGACACGTCGATGTCCGAGGTTTCGCATCCCGTTGTACCTGCAGCTGCCGAGATGCATCAACCCCCGATTAGAAAGACCAGGAGAATATCGAAGAAAAAGGTTATCCACGAAACGAGTAATGCCTCCATTGCAACTTCGCATTTACCTCACTGTCTCCTACCATCTAACCCTTATACTCCCCCACTGGACGATATTGGTCCTTTGCTTTCGGCACTGTGTGACACTGCTGAAGGTCCGAGTTCTACGCAAGGGTGCCAAGGCGAAGTTATAGACCCGGAAGAGGCAACGCCCTTCGACATCAGGACTGGAGTGAAGAAAATTTTCGCCCCGTCGAATTCGCGGCCGAAGGTGGTCAGAGACTCGAAAAAGAAATGGGGGGGGTCAATCAAGCGGGGGTGCCTGGCCCAGTTCACAGTCAAAACTCTGTTGTATTTACCACATGTTTCAGAGATTTGTATCTTGCAGGAGAAACATGTGAACTGTGATGGTCTGGTAGTACACGGTGGCATGAAGGTCGGAGATAGGAGTGCCTTCTCAGCACACTTGTCGCCAGAGATTCGTGCTTTCGTGGAAGACTGTCTTCGCAGAAAAGACACAGTGAGTCAGATTATGAGGAAGCACGTGGAAATGTTGAAGAAGTACGAGTCGGAAGGGAGAGACATTACTAGAGACTTGTTGCTCAGTACGAAGGACATCCGCAACATCTCTGGAAAACTTGCTCAGGAGAAGTATATGCTGCACAAGAATGATGCACAGAGTGTTCGGATGTGGGTTCAGCGAAATCCTAATAAAGTATTTCACTACACAGAATCGAATAAGCAGAAGCCTGTTACGGTGCCTGGTGAATTAAATGGACAAAACATGCCATTCACTATAGGAATTCAGACACCTTGGCAAAAACGAATGATGCTCAAGCATGGTCATTGTGGAGGAATCTCTGTCGACGCCACATTCGGTACAAACGACAAGAAGGTACGTACTTTTCATCATTCTCATTCAGTGTCACACATCCTGTTTTACTGTCACTACAGTCCTTTGCAGGTAGTGTATTATCCGAGCGTGACATTCTTTACTGATGTGCACCGCGTACTTCTTGCGAACGTGACACAGTTGCACCCTCGCGGTATGTTAACTGTGTTTGTACTTGTACTGTAGTTTCCTCTGTATACCCTCATGGTGTTCGATGAGTGGCATAATGGAATCCCAGTTGCTTTTATCCTTACTTCCAAATGTGCGGAAGCTGAGTTGAAGCCCTGGATGAAGTCTCTCAACGACAGCATGATCGCAGAACAGCCCGACTGGAAACCAGCTGCATTCATTATCGATTGTGCACAAGGTGAAATAAATGCTATTAAGTAAGTATTGCTGTCCAAATGTCTGACAAGCAGTTTTTTCATCTATGTAACGGGAGTGAAATGTGATCTCCCGTATCACTCTGTTATGATCCGTGACATTACCAATTCTCTGTTTGACATCTGATTGTGGTGGCCTTTTAGTGATACTTGGCCAAAGACGGCCATTTTCCTCTGCCTCTGGCACGTCCGTCGTGCATGGCAGAAGAATGCGTGCTACAAAATCGCAGATTTACCACGGAGAGCCGCGATCCTTAAGGAACTCGGACTGCTTATGTATGACCGTACTTCACCGCCTGGACCCGAAAGCAAATCCTGGGCGGAGGTTAAAATTGGGGAGTTGGAGAAGAAGTATCCACAAGAATCAGAGTTCTGGGAGTACATGAAAGGTCAATGGCTTGACAAAGTACACATGTGGGTGGTGGGGTATAGAAACCTAACCTACTGTGGGCAAGACACAAATGCCGCGATAGAAGGGTACCACGGGTTTACGAAATCTATATTAAGGTCCGAGAGGAGTCGTATGATGGGCCGTAGGGTTGACTGGTGCATTACGGCACTCACCGAGGACGTTGTCGACCATTACTGGTATAAGGATTTACGAAAACAGAAGGGTTTTATTGACAACAAGAAGTTGCAAGACATAACCGTGGACTCCATTCTGAAGGCAAGGGCCATTCCAGACGAAGACGTGACACTACCTGATAATGACAGTGACACTGCGATGGTGACATCAACATCGCACAGACATATCCGTTACACTGTTCATAACCCTGGGTCCGAGTGGGGAGTATGTACTTGTGTGTGGGCACAACGTGGCAATATGTGTAAACACCATGTCAAAGTGGTGATGATGATGCACCCAGAAATTGCAGAGGGCACCATAGCACGGTTTTGTGGACGACCGGCTGGTAACGTCAACAGGGGCTTAAGGTAGTTGCTTACTCCTCAACGTGTGCAACAACCTCCAACGGCAGAAAACAATACACCGTATTCAGCTGCAAGACCCACTCCACGGAGACCAGTGTCACAGAACTTGGAGGAAACACTAAGTCAACAGGTTACACTGTTGGGCGAAGAGGTAGCTGGAGACACTGTGATGATGGAGCATCTAATTGCAGAATTTAATCAAGCGCTCGGGAGAATTAGGAGATTAAAGGCTGAAATTAGGTCCGGCGCAGTACACCCTATGGAAGGTTCACCCGTGTTCTCGGTCGTTGATGATGGCGAAGGATTTAAACTCGGTAGGCGTAGGGACTTCCTAGAGAAACCTCGTAAGCACGTAGTCAGACGTTTGTAGAAGGAGTGTACTTGTAGTGTGCGTATGATACGCTCTTCAACTGAAGCTTCTAGAGTACTCTTCCTGTACCCTTAGGTTCTATAAGAACCTCCTTTCCCGAACCGCCGGTGTATATTACGGTTCCACTTTTGTATGTTTCACGCATTCTGTCCACTGATACAACATGATCAAGGTCATATTCATTAAAATGGCCAATCCTGATTATATTGGCCACGCAAATAGTGTGAATTCAGTTCATTTTCTCTCCTTATTTGAATAGTGTGGCGGCCAATATTATCGGGAGTGGCCATTTTAATGAATATGCCCTTGATCCGTTTTGCATTGCTTGTGTTCGCTGAGGTTTCAGATGGGATCATTTGGGTTTCTTTGTTCGTGTTTCTGTTTACGTTGGGAATGTCAGTACTGAAGGGTTATAGACATGTTACTCTCACTTCTCCAGAACCCTGTAAGACAAGGACGTCTATCCGGCATAGTCGCGGAGCAAGGCTCACTAGAAGTCGTCGCAAACCTGCGTATCGTTTCGGAGATGGATGCAGCACGCGGTTTGGGGTTTCAGGTGTATCGTCGGAGTCCTTTGATCGCCGAAGTCCGTGCATCATTCAAAAGGGGACTGAAGAAGATGACATAGATCGTGAAGCCAACTCTGGGGACGACTGGGTCATTTCACAATTTTATGGAGGAATGTGCACCGAAGGACTGGATAACTTGAGTGATTACAGTGTTTAGTCTATTCGTACATAGGCCTTCCTGTTCTTAGGTCTTCCACCATTGTGTCATGTGAATTCATTCGGTGACACATGGAAATTAGAGTCGCTGTCATCATTTTAGGTCAGGCTCTGTATATTTCTTAGTGAGTTCTCTGGTTTATCCTTGAAAGACCTACGGATTAATTGATTACACCTAAAGTGATTACTATCGAAGTCAAGTTATGATTTGTATTCTATAGTTTCTTAAATATTTGTTGACTACTACTTTATTCAATGTTTCACAATATTACAGCGTTTGCAATTACGTTAATTTGTCACATTATTTTAGTATGAATCCAACATCTATAGTGGATATTTGGATGCCCCTTTCTGTGATTCAGAACCAAACAACGATATTACATAAAGAATTAACGTACATGAGCGACTCAAAATTTTTTATATGATTAACGAGTTCGCGAAATTAATTAAAGATATTAATAAAAAAATTAAAATTCCAAAAAAACAAGTGAGATTAGAAGAATAAAAAAAAAAAAAGGTATTCGAGTACGTGGAAAAAAAAATAAAAAATGCAAAAGAAAACAATTAGAGTTGGATATAAAATAAATAAGTTAATGATAGCATATATATTAAACCAAATCCAACACGTGAAGACTCATCCAATGGTAAAGATTTATTGTTGGTGAAATTAAATAATAACATTCCTACTTCACAATAAATAACAAAATTCATTTTCCGCACATTGACTATTAATCATATCCAATAATGAGATGGCCTACGTAGTGAAATTCTAATTGTTTAAAATTATTCTCTTGTTACATCGTAAGGGCATTGTAAATAAAATAGGAAATGAAACTGGGCTACAATGTAATACCCGTATTGTGTTTTTTTCGTACACTATATATTTTAAATATATATACATAACATTCCGAACACCGTGTATAAGTACCACTACATAATGAAATAAATGTAACTAATGTAGATGGTGTACCAAATCCTCTAAGAAGCCGTAATATGATCGTATTGAAGTTCAGATTTTAAATGGAGATCATTAGATAAAATTCGACATGAAGTAGGATCGAGACCATTACAAATACATGGCATTTCAGCATACATCATCGTAGCTATATAAACAACTAATCACGTTTTAATATAATTTACACGGGACAATAGTACAACACTATAGTAAGTGCCAGTAAGAACCAGATACAGTCTCAATTAGATATCCATCCATGGTATCATGTAACACAAGAGTTTTATGTTACAAATGTCACAAGTCTCGGCTTTACAAAAAACGTAGAGTTTAAAATGGTGTGACACTGGATACTAATGTCACGGAGTTACTGTCACTATCGCAGTGTCACAGTACATAGCTACGGCAGACTACCACGCAACCATATACACCTGACTACGGCGACTCATTGTATGGTGACCAGCATTACTACTTCAGCTATCGACGTCGTCGAGGCTAGGTTCATCGTCTTCGTCTTCGCTCGTTTCACGCTGTAAGGTATTTGGAACACATATTGGTGCCTTGTATCGTGCGTCGCGACGTGCGGGGTCGAGCTCTCTGCCGAGTAGGGCTAGGATCTGAATGTTAATGTCTTTCGTGTTGAAACGTTCCAGCAATTTCATCTTCAGTCGCTCCTCCCTGTCGTCTGAATTCATAGCACGAAACTGTTTTCTTCGGAATGGTTAAGAAATACTTATTGTGAATCAGAAGGTAACCATCGACAACATCAGTAGTTCAGCAGGTCAAGCTAAATACCTTCAAGTACAGAAGCGCATTACGGACTGTGTGATGCCCACACTCGTAGTTCCCTGGCTGCTGACACACATCTTCTTCTACAATGGGTACTTCGTAGAAATCAACACCCCGTAAACGTTGCCATGCCCTGCAGATACTGCGAATTAACTGAGCACCGTTTCCTTTGGGCTTAGGACACTGACCCTTATAGGAGTCGAAGTGGATCACCCTAGCATACTGGAAAACAAGCAGTGACCAGTGATTGTTCTCGACCCACGGGACGAGGATTTCCTTTAGTTGGTGTAGTTGAAACGGTGGTGGTGGCTGTAGAACGGTCTTGCCCCACCTCTCCAACTGTGTGCTTCCTTTCAAGAGGCTCTGAACGCAAGAACTCAGACGTGAAGTGACGAGATGTATTTCGTGTCGCCCATAGCTAGGATACTGGAAATACAATCTCGACATAACAAAATCAACAACATCGTTGCCTAGGCGTGTGCGTACCCGCTTGAGGTCCCTAATAGCTGCGAACTTCATTTCCAGCTCCTTGCCCTTCTCGTTGTAGAACACGACCGATTCCGCTCCACCCTTTCGACCTATACGCCCTGGCAGTGCGACCAGGAAATTGTCTATGTGCAAGTAGTTATAGGCCTGGGTAAGATTCATCGCCTCCGCTTTCCCTACCTCCACCAGAGAATAAGTTGGCCATGGCTCCGTCACAACACTCCCGGTATGTCTTTGACCAATGGGGCCCTTGCTACGAGAAGGCATTGGACCAATATCCGTCAACTGTGAATCAGCAGCAATCGACAGGATCTGCAAATCCGTAACCATGTCCTCACCGTCCTCGAATTGTTCCGCGAAGAGTTTGCTAAGATTTCGGACAGCCAAGTCATCCTGGTTAAGAGACGATGACCCGCTAGTGACTGAAGTCACTATTGATACCCCTTTATACGAAGTTTGCAACGACCCCGACGCATCTTCTTTCACCCACTGTCCGAAACTAGGATCCTGGGAAAAGGTGCACGTCTCTATGCCGTGCATATCTTGACCTGCGTGGGCTGTGTTTTGGAACTGGGTCAGCGTAAGCAGAGGGTCTGATGTTGGAGACTGACCGTCGTCCAGGAGTGCGGTAATCACTGGGAAGACATTGGGTGGAGCGTCCCCTAGAACGAGGTCTCTGGGCTTGCTGTGATCCTCCCCCGCGGGAAAGTGATATTCATCCCCAGGCGAAGACGATGTCGGGGACCTGGTTACTGCGCCCTCCTCTGGTTGATCAGCATCATGTTTTACTCTTAACTGTTCGATGCTGCAAACCGTGGCAGTACAAACTAAAGTGTGGTCACTCTGCATTGGTGCCTTGCAGTCGTCGTCACTGTCACCTTCCGGTTTTGTGACACCCTCCGGTCGTTCTCTAGTGCGTACCTCCTCGACGTCTGCCCCGTTACTGTCCATTGCCATAAGTTCGCTGCATTCCTGGCCCTTTTTTGAAGTGGTTCCTACCTCCCCCCCTCCATTCCCCTCTTTCCCCGTTGGTACGCGTGGATACTGTACATGTTTCTCCTCTGTTTTCGAAGTGTCACCTACAAGTCGCTTGTGCGATCCTCCGGAATCCCCCATCATCCGAGGGGAAATCTCATCTAACCCGCCAGTGTCACATAGAAGAGTATGTGGCTCTTCCTTTTCTTCCTGTACCCCATCAGTGATGCAGGTATCGCCGTCAATAATAACTGATGTCGGCTGACCCATACTCGGTACATCAGAGTCAGTTACTGTCTTTAACAGTAGAGACTCCCGTTTTATTGAGGCTTCCGTGACACTGTCAGCCGCACACAGTCGCCAGTGGTAGTCCTCCTCCACCTGAATGGCGTCACCGATCTCTTGAACCGTATCCTGGATTTTAAGCTGTAATGTAGCCACTTTAGGAGTCGACATTGGCATTACAACAGTAGTCACCCATCCCAAGTCGTGCTCTTCCCTGACCCGCAAAGCCGTTGACCACATCTTCAAATGTTCTGACCACTTCGCTTGGTCAATGGTCTCCCAAGCGCAAATGAATTGCAGAGGTTGACAGACTGCAAAATCTTGGAGGGCCCTCAACTGCACGTTTCGTACCCACCTCATTACCCCCTCCACGAATGCTTCACCCTCACCGTCGGTGACAGCCTGAATTTGCATGTTCATAGTATCACGTAATGACTCACCGGTTGTAAACCCCAACCTCCCGTACTCATAAGCACCTGTTTCAAGAAACAAAGATATGGCCTTTTTTAGTTTCCACCGCGATAAGCACTCCTCTCGTATACTTTCAGGTCGGAGTCCGTATGTTGGGCAAGTGAGCTGCCTGTAGAGGCCATGCTCGTTTCGAAAAAGTGTTCTCAATACGTACACCAGTGGCGTGGGGGGGATTGGCTCGATCCTGGAACACTGAAGCGCTGCCCTTACTTCTTTACCTTCTACCACTGCAATGACAGAACGCAAAAGAAGGGTTAAAATTTTATTTAGAACATTACATTTCAGTAGTCGACTTTGATTGGTAGTGCGGTAATGTCACTCACCATCGTGTCGCCATGGCAGCTGCGGCAATGTTCGTAGAATGTTGTCGTTAGTACATAATATAATCCAGAACGGGCTCCACCCCCACCGAACCTCCTCCACCAATCGCCTGTTCTTTCTTCTAAAATCTTCGATCTCCTTCTGTTCGAGGATCTCCTTCTTGTTCCGTAGCGCGACTTTATATTGGTGCATTTCCTCTTCGTATCTAGCCTGGTCAAATGTCCACTGTATATATACCTGAAGGCTTTGAAGATCTTCGTAAACGACGTTGCTCTCTACGGTCTGGACCAATGAATCGATAGAGGCGGTGATGGCACGTACCATGTCCGATGGTAATGGCGATGTCTTGTCACCCTGTAATGAAACCACTGTCAATCAGATTCATCCGATAAATGTCGTGACATCGAGACTATGTGACACTACATCTTACAAATTCATGACACAGCTTATAAAAGAACTCCATCTGTAGTTCAGGCAGAAAATAACTTAGCTTTTGTATACAGACCTTACGTGTAGTCTACCAATAAGCGCATCGCATGAGCTTGTCCCTGAAGTCATCAGTTCTTATGTCGACATTCCATTTCTGTACGAACTCTTCCCCACTGGTACACTGCCAAGACCATGGCAGTGTCACCTGACCCTCAAACTGACGGAGGTGATATAACGATGGCATCTTCGGCCTTTCCGGACGCACTGGCTGTATGATGTCCTTCTCAGCCCCTCTCGACTCCTTACAATAGCGTTCGACATGGGCCTTTTGCAGGTCTCCTAATAGTCGTGCTCGTTCTCGGTAGCGCTCCTCCAAGACAGGATGGAACAAGAAGGGCATCGGTGACCCCTTCCCATCCGCCCAGAAGTTCTGGAGCATGTCATTATGGCCCCAATCATCGTTCTGTACTACCATGGCCGGAGGTTTCTCTTTCACCGTGTCAGGAGAAGTCGCCATTGTCTGATTCAAGGTGCACTTATCCAGAACCACGTCATCCTGCATAACCTCCAAATCGTGACTCTGACCGTCGTCCCCGTGAGCTTCGTAGGGCACCTGCATGATAGATTTCTCAAAGTTCCCATCACCTTGACAGTTCGCTGCCTCAGTGTCACGGAACACTCCCGGACTCGGTAATTCGTCCGCGAACGGAACAAACCTATCCACTATCATCTGATTCCTACTTCGACCTCTATCAGAAGATACCTGCAACATAAACTTATCACGTAGGAGGGATATCGCTCTCTCTTTATCACTGAGGACTTCAATTAAACCAGGGCTTACCTCATGTGCTGGTTCCGCACATTCTGTTGATAAATTGTTCACCCTCTGACTTCGGGGGGGGCCTCATAGAGACGTGGAAACTATCGTCTTCGGGTACTGCTTTACGTTTCCCTAATCCAGATAGTTTTGCCCGCGTAACCCTGCCGTCACAACCCTCACCTCCATCCTCAACTTCCTGTCTAGAGTGTCGCGTCTTCTTCACCTCTTTAACTGCCTCGATGTGTGCAGCAATGTCTAGCTGTGGAACTCGCTTCTTCGCCGACCCTCCTTCTTCTTTTCGTACCTCCTTTCGAGTAGGCGTCGTTGAGTCCGGTTTGGGCGCTGCTTTCGTCTTCCGTGCAGCACCGACGCCTGATTTCTCCTGTTTAGCGACCTTGGAAACCTTCTTGGACCGCGGAGGGGCCTCAGCGCAAAAGAGATCGGCCGGGGGAAGCATGGTTCGCAATTGCACTCCTCTGTCAGTTTCTGCTCCCTCCATGTCTTCGTCCTTGTCTTCGTCCTCCACATCGTCAGCATCTTTGTGCCTTACCCCGGCCTTACCGTCTCCAACCACCTTCGGAGGTTGATCTCCACCCAGTGTCACATCCTGTCCAACTACCGCACCACCCAGAGCAGAAGCAGTCCCCTTAGCCTTGCATAGTGTTTCAACCTTCTTACCCTCCTCGGATTCTAAGTCAGGGTAAGGAAGGAGCAAAGCTTTCCTGCCGTCTGGATATGTAGCCATTGGACAACCCTCAACGAACCTATGGCGGTTCAGTAACATTTTGTTGGAAAAATGATGCTCACCGCAGTAAATACAAACAAAATACTTTCGTATTCCGCATGCCTTGAATCCCCCCTTACACTGTGTCGCGAACTCCAGCATCAAGTCCGCCAGTCGCTCCTCGCTTGGATAAGTGACATTATAGGACTTCCCGTAAACAACGATCCGTTTTGTTACTGGCTCAGGTGCCATGTCTTTAGGTCCGAATAGAGTAGTATCTGCACCACAATTTCCGCAACGTCCACTTCCGTCTGTGACGGACCTGAACTTGTTTCGCCACCCTATGAAGGACCCGCAGCCTGCTCCGCAAAAAACCTCGGTGAAGTACCAGTCCTTGTCCTCGCATGTAACCTGATCCCTGTAGAGGAAGGGCTCGTCAGCGTTTCTATAAGAAATAACCCTAAACAAACATTTAGTAATCCCTGGGATACCAACACCGGGGAACCCTAAATCCTAGAACTCGACTGGAGGTGCATTACATCTCTACATACTGAAGCGAATTAGTACTTAGTCACCGCAACCCTAAAAGTATGGAACATCTACACATAAAAACATGGCAATTTGACTCGAATTCACCCTGTGACACCCTTCGATAGTGCAACCAAATATTCACACCCTAAACGCTGGACTGGGGTGCAGTATGAACTCCGTTTCGTAAGCAGTGCGACCTAGAAGTCGAATACAATAACAGCGCATAAAATGCCATGCCCATCTTCGGAATGCAGTTTCAAGAAATGGTGATGGTTACCTCGGTATGCTCCAGAAGCGAAACTGCGGATTTTGAGGCACGGCGCGGTCGCTCCGTCTGATAACCCGTAGATTAGAAGTAAGCCAAGGTCGACCTCCCATGTTTTCGACAATCGGAAATGAGGAGCGATGAAGAGGAAAGAGTATGTAAATTCAAGGGAAACCTAAACCTTACCAGCCTCAGCCACATTATTGCGCCATCGACGTTGTCTTCTCCAGCATTTGTTGTCGCCGCGCTCAGCAAGCAGTGTTAATTGGAAGGTACCGCCTCTCGTCATTGCGCATTGAATTATGCACTTGAGTGCTCCCTTGATGTGACACATTGGGTCCCTAGAAACCCTAAACGCCATAAACCTCTGAAACTGCTAAACCCCTATTACAAATAACAAGCAGAAACAATCCTACACTACCAGAAATGCAGTACGGTCGTTGAAAGGAACCCAACATTTTGGAAAAAAAGAAAAACGCAATACCTCCGAAGCACTGAAACGTCTAACCCTAATCCAGTAACCGAATGCGGAGTACGATCTATGGGAACTGACATCATCATGACGTCAGCAAATATTGTGTCTCGGTCAGTCTTTGGATTTACAACCGGGTAGTGTCACAAGATCAAAGTGTCACGGGGGGATACAGTGTCTCGGGAATAGGAGGATCCAGTGTTGCGTGGGAAGTTACGCGGGCCGAAAAATAACCGGGTATCACGACCGCGGGGTGAATCGCCTCGTCGACGTGGACTTCCACGGTGGCCGCCGAGGCGGGGGCCCGCCAACCCTATCCCTCGCTACATGGCAAATAGCGTTCTCCCTAAGTTCCGACTCTTGGTAAACAATTCCATGTTGTTCCATCGTTATTGAACTGGATCAAATGAAGATATATCCAGCTTTGAATGTACTGCGATGTCTTGTCGTTATTAATAGCTCCGAGAAGAAGTTTTTTGTTTATACGCTCTACTGCACAGTAATAGAACCGTCTATATAGCTAAAGTATTGATGTGTTACTTGTCACCCAGTGTCATTACATGCTGCTCACAGACAATTCCCGAGCATTGGAAATGTCCTGTTTCCTGGCTCCAAGTCTGTTCTTAGACATGTGCAATATTGTCGAAGTAGAGGAATTTCTCATTTCGTTGCACATATTCCTGCTCCAATCAAGACTCTGTGGCAAAACAAAAACACTGTTTCTGATGAGGAATTGTAGTCGGTTTCTAATCTTTTGATACGGTACGATTGTAAAGACTTATTGCTGCTCCGTCACATACACTACTGTTGGCCTTTTTGTAATCTAATTGTAACCACGGATGCTGTTTTGAATTTGTCCTAGATATGCAAGTCCTGATCTTCCCTACTTTGGATCTGCTGGGATTTGGTGTATTGAGCACTGCAGGAAGATACGAGCATAATTGGAATGTAGAAAACACTTAGTCAAGAATTTTCCATCTTTCTGTAGCATTGTTACAATTTATCTGAGAATGTGCGACCTACCTTGGAATTTTTGTTATCATTAAGGTAGAATGACCTTAAACTGCTCGAATAAGGAATTGAGCGTGGTTCTGGACTTCGAGTGCATGACGTGAAATTTTTCTTCGAAGCGGAAACAGGAGGGAGAGTGAATGCAGAAATTTCCAGAATTAAATAGCGAAAACTGAATTTACTACAAATTTTTGAAGCGAAAAGTGTACATGACCTTAGAGTGATCAGTAGACTCTCCTTTTTATCCGGCAGACGAGTACTTTGTGGCGCTCACGCATGTAGCTAAAACCGTGCAAAATAGAGTTAATGAACCATGAACCATGAACCAACCACCTCCCTACACATGTCCATATCGAGTCACTATTTATGAAATTTTATGAAAGTGCTGTGCACGCAATAAGGTCACGCCATGGGCGGCTACAGGAGCGGTCTACCCTGCGCTTCTGGGGGGCCGCGCGGTTTAAGGTCATTCTACCTTAGTGGTTCAAGTTTCTTGATTGCATTTGTTTCGGTTCTCTTCACATATTCTGTTTGGGAAAAAAATAAACAGCTCAGAATTCTGATGTTCATGTTCTACCTCTGATACCTATACACGACATAGAGAACTCTGGAACTCCTTTGCTGTATTTCCCATCTAAATACAAATTTCATTCATACACAAGATTTGAAGCATTGCAAATCAGATTGTATAAGATAGTAAATCCAACTACGAATAAGTTTGACTCCTCACTCATAGTAGGTAAGCCATTCAACTTACAGTCACAATACTTTCATCCCCGAAGAAGCGATTCTGTGGGTCTTTATCAAGACCTTGTCATTGATCAAGTGTTCTTCATGACCTGCCTTCGGAATAACTAACGGTAATGTAAAAGTAATGTAAACACTGTGCAACAAAACAAATGAAGATGTATGTCTGCCAGTTTCGAACAACCCCCGGCGTCAATTACAAAGATTTCAACCCATGCCAATCTCATTCCTAAATCAGATTTTAAGCTAAATGAGAAAGTGGATTTTATCACGTCCATATGTCCATATTCTGTACACTAGAAATCTAAATTAATACATTACTTTATTTGCAAACATAAAGTAAAACAACAGCTAGGAGCTGCGTAACATGAAGGTATTGAAACTTTCCACCAATACCGTTGACTGAAAATTGGTAAAACCATAATAGTTAACGCACTCTGGACAAAAGCCCATTTGAAAAAAAGTGGTTCGTGAAGACCTCGAACTGACACCATGTAAACATTGCTACATCCATGCAGGAGTCCCCCAAATGCCATTTACACACAGCAATCTATGTGCTACACAAGTTAATTTAACCCCGGTTGATGACTCGTGGTCTACAACTAGTCCACACACGAGCAAGCTGAACTATGGGGGCGTTTTTCCAATGATTCCTGTTTTCACAGACTATTTCAACAATTTCCACCCAATACTACGAGGGAATTTTCAGGAACATCGGACTGTTAGAAAACTGTTGAAGACAAGTCAAATTTTAACGTATTTGTTATAACATTGTTCTTCATGGCTTTTGTTGACCCAGGAAATACACCTATAAAACAGTCTGTTTCCTCATCCAAACCATTAAGTTTAATGCAAAAAAAGCTTAACTCTAGGCCTATATATACCGATGTCCTTAATAATAAATTGTCTGAAAGTGGACAGAGAAGGCGGCTACTACATGAATCCAAAAATTCAAGTTTTTGCCAGGTCCACTATGACATTTCGAAGGGATTGAGAGAGAATGGTACCACTGCAATCTCAATTACTCCCTACACCTGATTCTATGGACAAGATAACTTGAAAAAATTCGCCAATTTGAAAAATTGTTTGATCCAACTCCTACAAAGTTTGAACAGTGCAACATCAGGCTTCACTGAAGATGAAACAGCACTTGTACGTTCAGAGAGGTCACCGCGCTAGGTAACGATCCACAGAGTAACCTTGAGTTAGAAATAGGATTAGCGTAAGCAGCCCTTTAATACTCTGAAGAAGTGCACTCCACCATTTGAATTTGCCTCTGAAACGATGCTTCAGCGTTGACAACAAAATCAGTATCTGTATGGATGACGAGGGATCAGCTCCTCTCGAGTAGGAACTTCAAAATCAGGCCCTAGGTACGGCATATTTCTCCAACAATAGCGTTGGAAATTAGAATCTGTTGTTTCCTCGGTTTCCTCACTAATTCGTTCTACTGAAGTGAGAGTAAGTTAACGTCTTCCGCGTAAAAGCTATTTGAGCCAGATGTAGAATTCACGGGAGTCACAGGCTCTAGAATTTCATTGGTTGCACCCACCGGCCTTCCTACGGCATTGGAGTATCCTTCATCATCCTTCACCTCTACGTCGTCCGTATCAATTACAATAGGAAGCGCCAAACAGCTCCCCGGACGGCCAGATTGACGTGGTAGTTTACTGGCGTACTCTTTGAAGGAGAGCCCAGATACTTTGCCAAGAAGTATCATCTCTTTGTAGCAATCTTCATTCCAAAAATCCTTCTTTGCGCTAGCGAGGAGTCGTCCAATTGCAGGTAACTCCGGGTAATCATCCTGGCGAGGGTCTTGACGCAAAAACACGCAGGACATCCAACCCATAAAGGCTGATTTTAAAGCTGGATTCCCCCATGCCCAATCTATCTGAGCCTTCGGCTTCATCTTAGTGTGGTGCTGTTCCACGAAAGCATACAAACAACAATCAGACCAAAGCGTTAGCAACAAGCTCAAAGCAGGAATACACATTGGAATTCTCCGGAGTATAAAGCAAAGTCGGAGAAAATGACAATCAGATCAAAGCGTTAGCAACAAGCTCAAAGCAGGAAGACACACCGCAGGCAGCAAAATAGAAGCGTTTATGGTTCTCTGCCAATACCAACGCATTCATAGACTCTGAGGAGAAGCCTCTAGGCCCTTGAGCTCGACATGTAGTTTGAGATCTACAGAAGCATCATAACGCATCATTTCCTGGAGTTGGAAAACGGCGGCCTTACTGTTAATCATGCTGATTAATAGAATATGACGTATAATGGGGGTCCCAGTTCTACTTTGTAATGATGTAAAACAAGCTTTGATAAGGAGTTTTACTTAGTTCATAATGGTTTGGGCATTGAATCTTCGACAAAAAGTAGAAATGAGGATCTTGTGTCGATATGCATCATATCCCTCTACTAGGTTAATCTAATATGTGTCAACTCCCTGTAATAAGTGTTGCATCTTCACTTAGCGGTAAAAGGGTTTAGAAAGAACAAAAAAACCAAAACCTTATATCCGGGAGGGTACACATTACAGGAAGGTGAGTTTCTATCAATGTCGAACATTGATCACAACGTTTAGCTTCCCAAACCACCACCAATCTCTTCATCGTCTTACCAATGTGGGTCTTGAGCAGGTGTCATTTAAGTAAACGATGTTGGCTGCGTATGTTTGCAGATACGAAGGGTAATGGACCTGGGTAAAATAACACAGAGGATCAGATACACTATTGTGATTGGGTGAATGTGCAATTAAATGTATTAATTTTGTGATAAGTGTCCTTTTAGTCCTGGGATGTCGGAAAAAATGCTTGAACCTATTGATTTGACTATGACATACACATTTTGAATAATCGAATATACTCTTTCCATTTCTTCTGGCGGAGGCTACTGGCCACCAATCTCTATTACAACTAACAATTCTACGGTGCATGTGTTATACTAACCTACATCACATACCCTTACTGGACATTTCCCGACGGAGTACGACATTCTGAATGATAAAATAAAATAAATTAATCAACATCGACATGCGATACAAAGCGTTCTGAAATTCCATTTTGTTTTTATGGTTTTGACATAATTTCGTACAGCTTGAAGATACCATAATAGAACATTACTTACCTCATTGAAATAAGATGATTTAAATACACAACTTCACAAACGTTTCTGATAGGTTAGACAATTTCCTTTTGCACAACATAAGACCCTATACTCTTATATAGTGTTTCCTGTTCACGATATGGCATTAATTCACAAGTGTGGAGATAGGAACAATACCCATACAATAAAGCTTTTCCAAGTAGGAAAAAAAAAAAAAAAAAAAAACAACAAAACAACACATGAACAGATGGCTTATGATTCCTACTCTGGAATACACACTGCAACGTATATATTTCACAATTACCAATTTCCGGCGAAGCAACATCTGAATGCGTAGTTAACATCTCTTAAACAGTAGTATGAAAAATGCTACGTGCTTGTAATCGTAACCAAAATATGAGAAAACAGGTTCTTAAAAGTCACTCCTGCAATGTACTCTGTTTACCTCTATTTCAGATGGACAAAAATTTCAGTTCCTTGATCCAAAAACCAGAATCCCACATGATGCTGCTCGAAATCGTGGATAATAGCATCTACAATGAAACTTAACAACGTCCACAGTCTCAGCATCTTTAACTCCAACAGTATAACAGGTTTTATCATCACCTGCAGAAATTCATCGGAACAATGTATTAGCACATATATATTGTGGTCAGAATATGATAATGTAAAGAACGTCTAAACCAGGTACGCATCACAACCAAATTAGCTGTTGCCGAAACTATATCAGTATTATATCGTTATCCACATTATATCATGCTCAAACAAGTACGACTGGTTCAACCAAATAAAAATCATTTCAATCAGACTACAGAGATTAAATGTATGCAAGTAGCAATCAATCTTGTGTATGACAAAGACGAATTCAGAAGACAATAATGCTGTTTCTCGAATAACTTATTAAACTACCTCATTGGTTGTCCATGGGTTTTTTGCCCTTGCGCTTTATATCTGAGTCGACGTCGTCCTCATTATTTGGCAGTTTGTTTCGGTCCTCAGATTCTTTCTTTGTATCCTCGTCTTTGGGAAGGAGGAGAGAAGTAGATGACTGCCCATATTTCACTGGTTCTTCGATATTGCTCAACCTTCTCTTCTTTGACGGGTTAGAACTCCCACCTTCTTCTATTGCTAATCCCACGTCAATTGCCCACTTTTCAACTTCTTTCACTCCGTCCACTGCGTGTCCTTTCTTGTACTCCCACTTTTGCAGTGGAGAGTACTTCCGTATGCCTCTCCATGTAAGTGTCTTCGTGATGTTTTCGAGATACATCCTAATCCTTTCGGAGTCGACGTAATTGGGATCGTTGACGTTGTCGCCATGTTTTGTCTTCTGAACACCCAGTCCTTCCACACCACGGATCTTGCGCGGGTTTTTGTACAGTGGGTTGTCATCCTCGTCATCACTTAAAATTATGACTTCTCGGGCACAATTTCCGCATTGGCATAATACTTCGCTGCTTGGGGGTGTCGTGTGAGAAATCTGAACTACGTTTTCAACTCCGCTTTCATCGTCCATGTTTGGCTCAGAACCTGGGTTACAATCTGCAACAACAATTTCTTCGCCAGACGAGACGATGTTCTCAGTGTTTTCTTCCGCTTTGATTTCGTCCCCTGCCACTACACTTTCAAAGCCACGCATACCGTTCTGGGCCATCGCGCTCGCTAAAACAATTGGGGCGGTCATATCTTCCCCAGTTGTTGCTCTTCTACTACCACGCACAGGGGGGAGACCAACGTACGTGACGACGTAATTGCAGACTGGTGCAACTTCTTCCGAGTTGTTATTAAAGTCCAACTGCCCTTCGTTCCGGCCATCGTCCATATCAGCATGTCCATTTCTCTCTGTGGTGTCCCGGTTAGGTTCTCCATTTGCTTCAACAGTGCTTTGTATCCCCGTCTCCATTTCCATTGCGCTAAACACCTGCCGCGACGTTGCGACGGACTTGAACGATTGCATCATCCGACTCTTCGGACAAAGCAGTACCCATTGTGCCAAAAGGATCTAAGATGGAAGAAGACAACCACCGCAGGAGCATTAATTTAAAATTATTGGACAGAGATATCGTGAAGTTGTTTCTTTATCTAATACAAACTTGTTTCTAATTTCTATCAGCTAATTGTGTTGGAACATTAAAAAGGAATCCATTCACGAACAATAATGCAAAGGTCCGACGTGTAAGTCACGATTGCAATGGATTTGCAATCAACGGCAGTGTCTTCATTGCAAATAAACTGCGGGAAATTCTCACGTAACAGACTTATCATATACACGTCAAAGATCGTGGCTGAAAACTGCACTTACCGTTCACCAAGTTTCCCGAAATACTGCCCAAAGATACAGACATAAAGCTGTCGGAGGAAGACATCCCCACCAATGTTTGCGATTTATATCTGTACCCAAAACCAAAATAAAATAAGACTGTTAGAAATGGGATAAAACCGGAAGAACACAATGACAGCGGCATCATTTGTAGCAAGTTATCTTCCATATCATGCTCGGTTAAGTTAATTTGTCAGCGAGACATTCTTATTCAGTGCTATCTCTTGCCAACAACACCCTGAACCTATACCGAAAGGTTCCTTTCACCGGACGGAACAAGATCGTCACCGAGTCCATAAACATCGTCCTATAAGTCTAACGCAATCACCTTTGTCGTGTACACAACGTCGGCCGGGACATTACACCTTCGCTGCTTGGAACATCCCGCAACAAGAAACATAAACAACTTCTCTCAAATCTTTCCTTCTACCTTATCCCGCTAACGTGCCTTCGTCGTGTTTTTATATGACGACAATCAAAGCTTACTCGTACAACATTTCCTAACATGTCCAAAATATGGGCAATGAGGAAGGCGACATCACCTTCCAAGTAAATATCTGAGCACGACCAAACTCACACTAATACTGGATACACTAGTAGCAAAGCTGACGCCCTTCACTGCCGGATTTAGCAAAAAGGTCGCTCAGGCGACATGTATTTCACGCATCGACCACTTCCAGGTTCGAGTCTGCATTCCGCCTTTCACTGAGTACGCGAAGTCACATAAAACAAATTGTGGGCCCGTGCAATTTCTCCATTATCAAACGGCCATGGTCATTGATGCATCGCTGATCTGCGTTCACAATCGTCTCGCATCCGACGTGGAATTCGCCTCACTGACGTGGACTTCGAGAATTACAGCATTCTTGTTTTCACCTGGATGAGATGGTCCTTCGATAGAACGGTGAGATTATGAGACACCTGCAGTGATACCATTCGTTGATGGGGTGCTAAGATTGGGAGGAATGTGGTTTGGGATTTCAGATCTCGCTGGTCATCGTTGCACGTGGACCAGTAGGCAGTCCTTTAATTCAGTCGTTTTACGACGATTTTTACGACAAATTGAACCAGTTCTTGGATTTTGTAGATTTCCCAGAAATTACATGGATTGCATTTACGTCGTGATGTAATGGGTACATAGTGGATTCTGAATTATGAGCGAGGTTGTGTATTGGAGTTGCACATAAGCTGCCTTCACTCTCGTCGATTAATTCAAACGATTCAATATATACTCGAGGCTCAATTTGAGCACCATCAAAGCAGATACAAACAACAACAATTCTAACACAAAACAGCATTTCTACACATCAGCCAATGAAACGGTTTTACAAATGTCAAGGTGAATGTAACCGAGAAACCGACGTCGCAGCATCCACTACAGACCACTCCAAAATTGTACATTTCGAAATCCCTCAATAGCCGAACGAAACCCTAAACCCTCATCTTCAATGGCTCTCACAACTTCGTCACCACAACGCACCTCATGACAATGCAACGCAACGCACCTCATGACAGCGTGAACGCAACGCAACATAACGCAACGCAATACAACACAAAACAAAGCACCTCATCACAGTGTCAAACAGCGGGGCCTGGCAATAACCCCACCTTTCATCAGCTTCCGCCTCCTGGAGAGAAGGTCTCCCTTCATAAACGACATGGTGCCTCCGCTGATTACAACGATCTCTTCTCACTCTTGTAAGAAACCTAACACATCTGTTCCCACACTCCTCCAATCTCCTCAACAAAATCGCACCACCAACTCGTAAACCCAAAATTCTCAACGAACCTCACAAATTGAACCTCTCACTCAGCATAGCTAACACTGTCAATGAGCGCCACCCTTCTTCCGGCAACCATTCAAGTCACCCAAGCCCATCAAACTTAAAACCTGCTTGCTACTTGCTAGAAACCCATTTCAAGGATCCAACGTCCCCAAATGTACACAAGAGATAAGTATATTTTGAGGAATCTAGAAACCTCGCCTTGGATCTCTGAAAATAAGTTCGCATGAGGCTTTTTCTAAGTTGCGCAACTGCAACTTGCAAGTGCTTAAACCTAAACCCTAAACCAGAAAATTAAACAATAAAATAAATCCAAGCAAATCGAAGGCCAGCTAGTCGGGAAGCCCAAGTTCCTTATCGGCGTTACACACAATCCAGGTCTGCTCCTTGTACAGGGACTTCGAGTCCAGTGAAAACCACCGAACACATGAGGTAGACATCGTTCCCGTCCACGGTGGATTTATCCAAGGTGCAAAAACGTTTCCCCTCTATCTCCATTGGCTGCAGCTTCCCGGGAGCCGCCCAAACCGGCGCCCTCCACTCATACAACTCAACTACCGTGGTTCCACAGTGATAAGCGACACGCCCTATAGAGCCGGAGTGATGGACGTCAGGTTTGCTACTAGTGATAAAACACATATGAGCTCCGTCTCCCTTGAGCGCTCTGTGGAAAATGCGGAAACTGCGAGACGGTCTTGTTTCTTTCAACTCATTAATACTCGCTCGCATGTTTGCAGAATCTACAAAAACCATCTGATATTTCAATGTGAATCTAAGATGTCAAGTGAATTTTAAACGCTGTAATCCATTGATAGATTTTCGGTTGTACAATCCATAATCAACCAATACCCCAGGCAATTCTCCAAATTAAAAAGAATTAGTATAACATCCCAGAGAAGTGACCTTCCAATAGTGGGAGTCACAGTAGAGAAACCTCAGAGAATGTCCATTCTCCCAGAATGTCCATTCTCCCAGAATGTCCATTCTCCCAGAATGTTACTTTAGAATTGTCGTGATGTTACACACATGTGAACTAGTGTATACGCATGTATTTAATCTGGTAGTCCGTTTCCAGACTTGGAGATGCAAATTCAACTGTCAGTCAACTAGAAAGTGAACTTTGTCCTAAGTTATGTTTATCTCGACAATCTTTGCACATATTAAGCATGCCAAATACTACTCACACTTCAGACATTATGAAAGATCAAACTTCCTCTAGTAGTCTGTGCCTGATTTTCACATTTCCTTCAATAGTTTGTGCCTGATTCGGGAAATGTTAAAACAGAAATCACTCAACTAATACGGATTATACCGATTATTTATGCACATGATGTGGATTTTAATGACCATAAAAGAAACTCGAGGAGGATTATCATTTGTATTTTAGTTATGTGCTTGTCTTTTTTGTTTGAATTCTATTAAAGACTGATTGACATATTTTTTTTGTCTCGGATAAAACAACATTTTCATTCGCTACATAAGCAACAACAGTCCTAGCACAAAAAGCAGTAAACGTCGAACAACATTACATTCATCTTGAATTCCTACAGGATTTCACATTAACAAAGTCGTTAAGGCCCATTGCAGTCCAGTTTTACAGCAACCATCTGTAGGAAAAAATGAAAGTGCAGTATCAAAACAAGGTTCTACTGTATAACTTCATGCTCTGCAAGATACGTAATGCTACGTTGTTTTAATGATCCTATGATATGTGTACTGCAATGTTGACTCATTGGCCACAGGAAGATATAGGTTCAGAGCGACCTGAAAGACACTTCTTCCCTGAAATGATGTCCGGATATCCTAAATTTTTGATACTACTGTTGTCTTCTATGCCTCTTCTTTGTTATGGGAATGTCTGCTTCAGATCGCTTTTTTTTTTTTCTACCTGAAGCTTTGAATTGCCATCGCGTTTTCTACATCGTTGAGCACAATCGCACCCGCTAGGTCATGCTCCGTAGGTGGACTCATGAATGTGCTTGAAGGTATCACTCCCGCGGCTGACACATTCGTTGTTATGAAGTTATCGTCTTCCTCCTCTACCTTTCTCCTAGACCTCGCTTCCTTTTTGAGAACCACCTTCCAATTCAAACCTGGCGGACGTAGATTATAATTGGAGAAAAAGACCTGCGTGCATTGGCCATAGTATCATTGGTGTCGTCTTCCACTTGCCTGTGGTTACCATATGCCTTCATCTTCGAGTATCGTTTGCAATTCATCGATCGTAGATTGGACAAGAAAAGGGTGTCAGACTCATCTGGATCTGTCATATTAAGTTGCATTGAGTGTACCTTTCGTTGAATCCAGGTTTCAACAGGTCCAACCGCACCACCATATGATAACCATTCTGCTTTCCATTGGCTGTCCAAGACCCCCAACACTGGTTAAATTAATATTAAACCAATCTTAAAGATCAACACCAAACCAATACTCGTACAATTTGTGTACTATGCAAAAGAACAATATAAATCTTCAACCACTTTAGGACTAAAGCTAATGACATTGTCTAGTATATAGTACTAATTTAATGTAGACCACAACCATAAGACGAAACGTAAAAAAGAAAATCAGAACATGTGACTGGTAACAGACTGTCTACGTATGAACAGTTCCGGGATTTTAGTTCATCATGCCTCTATTCAAGGAAGCTATACATGAAACGCAATGTAAATGATATCAATCAAAAGCACCAGACAATACTTAAAACTGGATCTAATAGCAGTCGATTGGCAATAAACTCCATACCCGAAGAGTTCGATTAAGAGGCTTCAGCATCAATGGGAATCTGGCTACGAAAATTATGCACTAAACCTCGATGAGATGATATCGACCACAAACACCAGATAAACCTGACATCAAAGCTCAGAACAATGAACTAATAACACACTTACACAATGACGTAGTAAAAATCAATGCAGTCAAAGATCACAAGGACGAATAAAGTTATCATAGGAAGTACCTGTACAAGGGGGCGGTCACAGTATTGTTCGTCAAAACGAACTTATGAATGGCATCTTGTTGCACCCGAGTAAGTGTGATGTCGACAGGAGCTCCCTCAAGGACTTCGAATTCCGCACAGTCTTCTGGGTCCACGTCCCACACTCTACGGCGCACTACATCAAAATCGTGCATGTACGAAGTGGCGAATCCCATTGTCTCGTCCAACACGTAACCATGTGCGATTGAAGCTTTGAGGCGGGCTCGGTTCTTGACGTGGTTTTTTAAAGTCATCATAGTTCTCTCAATGGAGTACATCCAACGCACCTGGGCTGGTCCTAAGATTATTAACTCCTCCACTAAATGCATAGGAAGATGGGACATTATGTCAAAAAATGTCGGAGGAAATGTCATTTCCATTAAGCACGTGGTTATGGCATTGTCTTCTCTCAAGTTTTCTTCCTGTGCAGGATTCCATACCTTATAGCAAATCCTCGTAGAGGTCGTTAACGTTGTTTCTTGAAGCTTCGAGCCACTTGTTATGAACTGTTTTCGCGAGGTTGCAAGTCGGCATTCTGTGAGTTCTGGAGCCTCTTCGCGCACGGAATCCGAGCATTGCAGAAGGGTGTCAGCGGTGGTAGGCTTTATGAACTCCTGCAAAACTGACTCCACAGGCCACCTACCGAAATTGAGTTGCCGCTCCCCCTTTGAGATGCAACGTGCACAAGGTGTTGATGTCGAACCCAGGGTGGAATGAGAAGTTCCACATTGGCCAAGATGTCATCAAGTGCATTGCCAACAGGACCAGCATTGTTTTCCGCTATCACATGAGAAGACAAACATTATACACCAGGTTCATGTATACAAGGTATAGGGGGGCTGCCAACAGTCAATGGGAAGCAATGAATCACCTACCAGAGGAGGTGATGGTGGAAGTGTCTTGTATGTTTAGGGGGAACCTGCTGTCAACATTCGAAGTTGGCAAGCGTTGGCCAGTATCCCACCTGCGGCACGAAATTGCAATGGCACTTGGAGATGACGTACCTGGGCAGTACAACCTGGTTTTGATAGAGGCCAACGGTGTTCGTGAGAAAAAGGTACGAGTCTATGCGAATTCATCTTGTCGTTTAGATGTGTTGGGAATTGGCTGTTCGGAGCTCCTTGCTGCCAGCAAACAAAAATGACAGGATTTGCAGATCAACCAGCGCCATGAGAGACACCTTACAGCTGCGGATGTCACGATTCCCAAAAGGATCAAGATTGTGGAGTTGTAGGAAAAGTGATTTCGGGGATGGGTAGTTACAGTAAGTGGGATGTCATTAGGTTCTTCGCCAAGTCGTTAGTGAGTTCAGGTAGTGGTTTTGCTTACCATTCAGGACTTCTTGTGGGACTTCCTCTATTAATGTGTTATATTATATATACGGCAAATTTGAAGTACCCTCGATCTACGTGCTGCCAGCGGAAATAGAAAAGAAAAACAGCTGCAATTAAGAAATGAATCATAGGGTGCAAATGAAAAATAAAATAAAATACAAGAAGTCTAAAGAATGCCCGGGGTTTCAAAAAGCTTGGGTGTGAATCGGAAAATTGCCTAGAACTTGTGGTGGCGCCATTGACGGTGGAGCCTGCTGCCAGCGCAAAATAAGAAAAGAAAAATAATTCCAAAGAACAGACCACATGACCTTCAGAGGCACAAAATGGAGTTTGGCACTTGACAAATATAAAGTAATTAGGAAGGAATGTAAAGTTTGTCACTTCGGTCGTAGAGGTTGGCTCCTTCGTGAACCTAGTGGTCTGAACTAGCAGTGGCGAGTACAATGCAGCCCTTGCTGCCAACAACAAGGAAAGAAAGGAAGGTTGGAAATAAAAAAAAGGACCACGGTTGATTCCAATAGAATAAGATAAAAAGAAAAAACAGTTGTACATAAGAGATGAAGTAGATGGCATATGGAAAATAATAGAAAATGCAAAAATTAAAAGGAACCATGGTTGCGAATAATGAAAAAAGAAATAAAAACAATTGCAAACAAAAGAGCACATGAGTTGCAAATAGAAAATGGAGTTTGTTACTTGACAAATATAAAACTGTAATTAGGAAGGAATGTAAAGTTTGTCACTTCGGTCGTAGAGGTTGGCTCCTTCGCGAACCTAGTGCTCTAAACTAGCAGTGGCGGGTACAATGCAGCCCTTGCTGCCAACAACAAGGAAAGAAAAGAAGGTTGGAAATAAAAAAAGGACCACGGTTGATTCTAATAGAATAAGATAGAAATAAAAAACAGTTGTACATAAGAGATGAAGTAAGTCGCACATGGAAAATAATAACATTTGTAAATATTAAAAGGAACCATGGTTGCGATTAATGAAATAAAAGAACAAAAAAGCTTGGAAATAAAAAATGCTGGAATGGTGCACTCTAAGAAGGGAAATATAAAGGGAAGAACTTTGATGACGGCCATGGATCTCAGACAGCGCGGGCTTGAAGAGAACAACAGCTCGAAGTGAAGCCCTTGCTGTCGTGAAGCCCTTGCTGTCGGCAATCCACAATAAAGAGGAAATACAGTTGCGAATAAAAAAGAAGGGTTACAAGAATGCCATTTCTTTCAAAGAGACATGGCACTCCAGAGGCAAATTGTTTTCAAGTTCGGAAAAGTTTGAGAAAGGTGGCCCATAAAAGTCCGGACCTACAGTCGCTGCCAGCAAACCCCTAACCCGGCCTACAAAACTATCCAAGGTGGGAATCTACTCCACGGCTGCATTTCTGGCAATTTCCTCAACAAGGCTCGACAGTCCCTCCATGTTGGTGTCGTCCTCGTTCTTCTCAGCTTCACCTGGTCCTTGCGTGGTGGCGGATGAGTCCTTGTTCCCTTCTCGAGATAGGGCTGCCTAAGTCTCATGAGGAGAGCGTTGCGTGGGATCGAACGCCAGGGAGTCTGAGTCGGGGAGAGCATCCTCTGTAGTTGCCGCCAACAAACAAGAATTAGAAAAGAAGAAACATTCGGATGTAACAACGAGGCAGGCAACGAGCAATGGGCAAATAGGTTTAGGGGCAACAAACCTTGGTCACCCTTGGCCTTCTTCCACGGAAGCGCGGCCACAGAGGGGGCAGCGGGCCTCTTGCTGCCAGCACGTGGTGAAGCGGGCTCGGCCAGGAAGATCTCCTCCGTGAGACGTAACTCCTCTGCGGCCTTGGAGTCGAGGTCAAAGCCCCACTGCCCAAGCCATCCTCCAGTCATCCCCCGCTCGCATCGACGGCATCGGGCGTCTTTGGAGAAGACTGCCTCAAACATATAATGGGGATGTGCCAAGCAGCCGCAGAACAAAGGTACGCAGCAGGTGTCAACGAAGTAACGCTCGCAGAAGGGGCATGGGTCTTTTAGGGCTATTGGCAACACCTAGAACTCCAGGGGGTAACGAGCCAACACCTTCTTGGGCCGCAAGAAAGCTGATGCCAACTCCAAGGCCGAGATCTCCGCTGTCAGCATGGAGACCTCGGCAAGCCGTCTCTTCTCATCGACTTCCATCTCCTCCAACTTCTTGTAGACCCTATCAATGCGGGCCTGCGCCTCAAGGATTGCCTTGCTTGCAAGCCCCTGCTTGTCTTGGCCTAAGCGGGCCGCTTGATCAAAGCGCCTCTTCTCTTGATCGTTGCCATCAGCCGCGGCCTTCTTGGAGGCCTTGCGGGCAAAGAAGATGTCGTCATAGAGCTTGGACTCCTCGGCCTCCTTGGCCTTGATGTAGTCCCGCTGGGTTGCAAGGTCGACCTTCACGCGGTCCCGGCTGGCCTCCACCTTCACAAGTGCCGCCTCCAAGGACTTCTTCTTGAGGCGCTGCTGCTCCAGGACCTGCTTTGGATCCGTTGCCACCAAGGGCTGCACCTTGATGGCAACGGCAGCCGGGGTCTTCACGGCCTTCTTCTCAGCCACGGCCATGGGCAGGAAAGGGCAGGGATCTAGGACCCCTGACCTTCTTCGCCTCCGCGGCCGTGAAGGCCTTGGATGTGGCTCCAACTGCCTTGGCTCCTCCGCTCGCCTCCGCCCCTCCGCCCTTGCCCTTGCTGCCAGCACCAGGGATGTGGCCAGCGAGGAAGTTGATAATGGCTGCAATCTGCTCCCTCAAGGCCGGGGTGTCAACTTCTGCACATTACGCCGTGGCAGCTTCTCACGCCCCTTCACAATTGCCTCCGCCTTCTGGGCGAAGTTGACATCCACGCCCTCCTCAAAGTAGAGGTGGCAAGCCCGAAGGAAGGAAGTCCCGAATGCCCAATTGTCGGGGTCACCTCCATAAGTCCACCGGTACATCTTCAAGTATTTCCTCTGGGCCTTTGGATCCTCACAGTCAACAACGTAGTGCCGCCCAGAAGAACGCTCTGGCCATCTGTCAATGAAGTCGGCCTTCCTGCAATGCTTGTCGCCGTTGAGGTCACTGAACTTGAACCCCTTGTTGGAGAGCTGCAAGGTGCGGTGGAAGAAGTCCTCATCGTAATCCGCAGCCTGCCTACCCAGCAGAAATGGGGCGAGGTGGTGGAGCGAGTCCATGAAGTGCAGGGGGTAAGCCCTCCAAGTCAAACGCATCATCCCATGGCGTCTCAACATGGTTGCCATCCTCCTTGCTGTCAGCAAGCTCGACGACCTCCTTCTTTACGATGGCCTCATTCTTCTCAGTGCGATCCTCCTCCCGAGAAGCCGTGGCCTTTCCCTTCCTACGGCTCAACATCCCTGGCGCTGGTAGTGCAAAAACAACACGTTTTACAAAAGGAGGATCGCGCATGGCAGCTCAAAAATGAAAGACCACTAACAACGCATTATTCATGTGGTTTAGTTGAATTTAGTTCTTACACAAGAATCCTCGCAGCTCTCCGAACCTTGGCGGCCATGGCTAAACGACCCCAACTAACTTTGCCATTGCCTCCTCTGCACTAACACAACAACAGAGCGGCATTGACAAAATCCGTGGGGGGGGAAATCGGAAGCTTACCTTTTTGTCTTCACTGTCGTCTCTCCCTCCCGCTGCCGCAGCTCCCCTCTCCCTACCGCTCTTGAAGCTCCCCTATGCCCCTTGGCTTCCCTCTGCTCTTTAGCTACCCTCTGCGCCGTAGCTCCCCTCCACGGTCGAAGCTCCCCCTCCGCTCTTTAGCTTCCCGCTCCTCTCGCTGCGATATCTTCACTGATGCCTTCTTGCTGCAGGTCTTCCCTGCCCCGCAGCTCGCACCTCCACCCTGCTGCCTCTGCCACAGCCACGTCGCTCCTTGCGCAGCAGCTCCCTTTGCTGATGTTCGCTGCTGCTGTTGCTCACACCTCGACCCCGCTCCCCCCAAGTCAACCCCGCTCCCCCCAAGTTGACCCTACTCCTCGCAGCTCCACCGAGCTCTTCAGAGCACAGCTCCCTCCCGCCCCTTCTGCTGCAGCTCAAATGATAACAGTATATAAAATGCGGCTCTCTCCTCCACTCCCCGCTCCTCACGATGTGGCTTCCGCACTCGCAAACGCTCACGGCCCCCTCTGCACCCACAAATCCTCACAGTCCCCTCCCTACCCACAAATCCTCACGGCCCCCTCTGCCTGATTCAATGATGTCGCTTCTAGCTAGTTGGTGCAGCGCTCTTCATCGGCACGAATCTTGACTGCGTGCTCATGATGATGGATCACGGCGCCCAGAGCACTGCCGTGTCAGAGCAAACCCGAGGCGCCTGCTAGAAGCAAGAGGTCAGCAACAGAAGAGAGGCGAAGAGCAGCTAACAGTTATTTCGGGAAGAAGGCCAAAGACTGGTGCGAAGGAGACTCTTGCTGGAGTCAACCGCCTGCCACGTGGGCAGCGTCCTTCAAGGGGGGTTGAGACTCTTAAGCAACATTAATTAGGGGGTCGTAAAGGAGCTGGTGGGAAGGTCACACTGACCTTAATTGTCAATCATTGCCACGGCCTTATACATCATTTCCCCATTTAATTTTAATTGCGAAAAATTGGCATAGAAATTGAAATTAAAATTTAAGGGTGAGTAACATGTATGATTACTAAGACACATTCATTGAATTCATCATTATGAAGAGTAATAATCCCTTGGATTGGTCTTTCTAGTAAAATAACCGCAAAACAAGTTTAGGAGAGAAACATGGTCTAACTCATTCAAAAAAAACATTGTTGCCAGCCACATTCTACATAGCTATAACATAATTACCAAGACACATTGCGGTCAAGTCACACACGGCCATTGCTCGCGTCGTCACTGTCCTCATTGCTGCCAGCGACCTCACTGTCAGTGGAATCACTACCTTCTCCATGGATGCCTCGTTAATAATTATCGAGATTAACTTAGCAATGGATAAGCCATTTTAGGGAATTTCTTGAAAAAATCCCCACTTTTTGATAAATCTATCCGTAAATGGCTATTCAAGAATGAAACCAAAAAACATGTTAAAGAAGAACCACTGTCTACTCCAATTAAAAAATAAATAAAAATAAAAAATCTTGCTACATTCTAGATGTCCATCCAATGAGTTTAGAACGCATTGTACTCAATTCATACAGGCTCGTTGCCAGTGTCATCGCTGTCCACGTTGTTGCCAGCGTCGTCACCGTCAGTGGAGTTGCGTCCTTTCTCAGGATCCACATTGTTGCCATCCTCACCGGGGTCATCTTCGTTGGCAGATCCTCTTGCTTGAGCATTGTTGGCTCCACCACCTCCAACGGTGTTATCACACACCCAATCTCTGCCAACACGTCGTCGCCTTGACCGCCAATTCTCCAAAGCCCTGGCAGCATTTGATCGATGCCACTGTTCTCGCCTTCTACGTGTAGCCTCCATGAGGGCCTCATCATCCGGGGTATTGAGAACCCTAGTGCACTCTAATTTCTTCTTATACCGATGCTGTATATTTCGGTACCAATGCTGGAATTGTTGCAAAATAACACTGATGCGCTCTTTGCCACCACCATGAGCTGTATGCGCTTGATTCGCTGCCTTCGCTTCTTGATGATGGGATTTCTCCATACCCTGGCAACTCCATACGACCAGACTACCGTATTCCTCCACAAACCAACTGCCATGCCTGTCAATTACATGTTGTCAACAGCCACTCCAAGGTTAGTCCTGGATTGAGAATTGACGAAAGTAAGGTCAGCCATCAACCCCTAATTCATCCAAAACTTCGTGTATATAACTCACCATGTAGTGCAAAACATGCTCCTCTCCAAAGGCCTCCAAAAATGTTCTCCCCCACGTTTCTATCTTGCCTTTGAACTAGAGTCGTTGTTCTGCTGTTAGCACCAAGCCGCTGAAATATGGTAGAACCTCTTCAAAGGCGTGCCACATAGCAGCCCTCGCCCTACGATGTGCACCGCCGCCACTATTATTGCTCTCTGCTTGACATATGTCTTTCCAGGCCTTGTCGTTTCGAGACCATACGCTTGGTTTAAATAGTCTGCTAGCAACAACCCCACTGAAAGATGGTTTTTGTGGCACATTCTCTGTGCTGCCACTCAGTTTCGGATCCTTTCTAATCTCCACGTTGCCACCGTGAGCCCTGATAGCTGACAAGGACTTCTCCATTTGCTCTATTGCTGTAGCCCTCAGTCTTTGATCTAGTATGTTTGAGACATAAATGATGTGTTGATGCACAATCTTATCCGCTAGGCGAACTACGGCATGGAGTGTACAAATGTGCACTCTATGCAACGGAATTGGCAAGATAGGCCTCCACCTTGTATGTGCACGCATGTCATACGGTTCTGGCTCCACAGAGTTGGCAAACAGTCCCCCCACCCAGTTTGGTTTCCCACGTTTTCTGATGGCAGCTATCGCCTGGCTTGCTGTCCCTACGGTAGGATTAGCCCTCTTCTGCTCGCAGTATATGCAGTTCATTGCACACAACGGCCCTGCCTGAAGCCCGTACATACACTTGATCGTCTTCATGTCCGCAGCGAGATGCTACTCCACATGAAATTCTCCAACTTCAGGGACCGTGAGTTTCTCGCCACTGGATTGTGTTGCAATCAAAGATGGAAATTTGGATTTCCCAAATATCCACGAGAGAACTTTGTAGGACTCTTTTTCCACTTGAAAGGTTGCCACTGGCCAGATTTCTTGCTCTGACTGGACTGAGAAAAATAGGGCATGGTTCCTCTGAATGTCTGGGTCGAGCGCCCTATTCATCAATGTGATGCTGACCCGTTCAAACTTCTTGCCATTGACCATCTCGACCTCGTCCAATTTCATGACAAATACCAGCGGTGCCCCTCTTAACTCTATGGAAACATGGCAAGTGGATGTGTAAGCCACAGTTAATTGATAAATAACCCTGCTGACAGCAAACTCTGAAAACAACAATCCGAGGTGATTACGTTACCTTCTTCCGTGATGCCGTAGAAGATCACCATGCTTCTTTGGACCACCTTAAGGTCTGTGAATAGGGAATTCTTCTCAGTCAAAACAACTTCCTTTACCATGTCCTCGGACTTCTTGTTCTTCTTAGAACTTGCTCGCAGCGTAAGTCGACCTTCAGCATGGTAGTATTCGCCAATATACTGTGGCAGGTTTACATTTAACTCCTGCCGAAGCAGTTTCACGTGATAGGGGCTCGGCGAAATACTCCCGGAGACTCCTTTGTTCAGACCAGCAATGGGAGCCTTCACAGATTTGTAGAGAGCACCATATCCCCGATGGGAAACCCCTGCCAGGTCGCAAGTAGCAAGAATTTTGTCCGGTCCAATACTCTTACCAATCGATTTAAGCACATTGTTCGCAATCTCTGACTGAACATGTGCTATTGCAGGCTGAGAAGCGAGCGCTACACCTTCATGCCGTGACAAAATTCGAGCTAGTGCTACTGCAGTCCTATTTTGGGACTCTTTATCCGAGCAAAGTCGAGAGCGCTTTTGGTTCTCTCGGTTCCTTTGGACAACAAACTGCACCACATCTGGTTGCAGCACTGTTCGCACAAGCTTCACTCTTGCTTTTGATCCACCTCATTCAGGTTTTAACTCCTGAATCCCGCTAAGAGCCTGAATCCTACTTCGCATGCCCATGGGAGTCTCCTTCTCGAAGCTGGCCCTCCGCTGGCAGTAGTCAACGTCTTTTTCGAGACCCCGCACATGGCGCTCCAATTGCTCCACCCTTTGGGCATGGCAATCACGGACAGCCTGTAATTCAGCTTGCAAATCCGTGCATGTCTTCTCTAACTCAAGGCAACGCATTCTCCCCAATTGGACATCTTGGGCTGCCCTTGAGTTGCTGGCCAGAGCTTCGCCTCTAAGCGGAAGCACTTCTTTGCTCAACTGTGCCAACTGGATCTACGTCTCCTCCTGTGTAGGACCATGTACACAATGATCCAGCAGCCTGTATGTATATCCGCGAAGACCCTGCTCTCCATGACATATGAATTCAATGAACTCTTTTAGCGACTTGATTGGAGGTGGCTTCCCTGTCATTGGATCAACAGGGTAAATGTCTCCATTGATCCACAAGTCAATGTTCGTGTCTCCACGCAACCTCCGTGTTGGAAACGAGCTCCTCATGCACAGCTCCACTTGCGTAGAACCTCGTCTCATGACCAGGGCATAGCGTGTGTCCAGTGCAACTTGGGGAATGTACTGATTGCTTCGTGCAGCCCTTGCTGCCATCGTGGACCCCATAGTCGGTAGTCTTGATTGAATCTCCCCTGGTCACGCTTGGTGATTTGCAGGTATTCGAGAAAACTTGTTATGATTTTGGGACACCTCCTACACCCAATGAAAAACTAAATTCACAACCACAAATACTCCGAACCTAATTCGATAGACCTGCGTGGCATCTACAAGCGCTGTCGACCATGAAACCTACATTGCCTTATGCCATTGTGGCAGCAAGGGCTAATGAAATCGAAATTCAAATTGCTCAAAAACCCACTAGCCCCTAAACACCCCACAAAGGTTTATCGAATTAGGTTAACTCACCTTCCCTTCAAGTACATCAGTTTTCATCTCTTCGTTGAAACCTTGGTCGCCGACTGAGAACGACCCCTCGCCGCCGTCGCTCCCAGCGGACGCTGCCAAGAAATGAATCGGAATCTCAATTTTGCTCTACCGATCTGGAACGCCATCGCCACTCGGAATCTTTGGAGCAAATCACATACAATTCTGCGTCCCACAGTGCCAACAACGATTTGCTTGAAGCAGAACAGGGCGCTTCGTTTTCTTAGTGCTGAACGGCGTAGAGCCGGTGGCGCCATCACGCCCAGACCATTGTGGCAACAAGTGAAACAATCCGTGGATCGAGGCAACGGATCGAGGCAGTTCATTAATCGCAGAGCAATAATTTCCACTCCTTGGCGCTCAACAACCACCGTCCACGCCCTCTCGCCAACGAGGCAAAACCCAGCCACGCAGCTCCCGTCCGTCTCCGAAAGGGCGCTCCGGGCAGTGTTTCAGACCCCTGTTGACAGCGACAGAGGTGTTTTTGGGCAAGAAGCTCACCTAATCCGGGCTGTCTTACAAGGCCCTCCAGAGACCCAATTTTTCCCCTAATGTCTGCAGTTTGGACAATAGAAGTCGTAAGGTTCGACGATTGAAGTTTGGTAGGTTAAGGATCTGAAAACAGTATCAAAAAAAGGAAAACAGAGTAGAGAAATCATACCGCGGACATGAATCCCCCCCACTGGCGGTAGCGGTAGTGCCAGAATGCCAGCCACTGCTCCAGTTTGCTAAGTCCCTTCTCTCCAACGACCCCGGTGGATACCCACCATGCTTGCAACGCGTCGTTCAGAGTTTCCGCCTCATTCAAACTCGTCGCTGTCCTATATTAGTTACACATCTTCTTGTGTTGTTCCTAGAGCTCTTCAGGGAAGTACTTCTCAGTATACTGGACCATGTTCTGTGTCCTGTGGAACAAGCAAGACCTCTCCCAATCTTCCATTCGGTCCTCTTCGTTGCCATTGCCCTAGATGATCCTGACAACATTCCAATTTGCTTGTAAATTATCCGCCATGAACCCCTTGAAGTTTGGTGCTACAACGCCATTCCTCTCTATGGCAAGGTTCAAGTTCTTCTAGAATGACCATATTCGTTATTTTGAGACAATTTCAGAACTTTGAGACTTATTGCCTACAATTTCAGCAATTGTTTTTAGACAATTTGAACTTTTTTTTGACTTTCTAATTATAGATTATCCTTGATTCGAGGATAATCTTCCCATATATAGTCAAAAAGTTTTTGACAAATATAGAATCAATCAAGAAATCAATGAAAAAGCTATAGTCAAGCATTAAATTGAGACTTTGAAAAGTCTCGATATAACGAATATGGTGTTTAGAATACAAGCTGGGCTTCGGTGTCCTCGGATTGCAGGTCGCAACTTGCGATTGTCATCACGCGGCAATAAGTGGCGTCGTATACATGACAGGCCATCGTCGACCACTCTTTTACCCGTCTCACATGGTCGAACATGATCCAAGCGTTCTCGAGATCTTCGCTAGGTTGCATTCAACTGACCAAGTCGACACCACTACCAGGCCTGACTTCCAACATCTTGAAGAAAAAGACTTTCTCACGCTCAGCTCCTTGACATGGAAACTTATTCTCCTGGACAAACGCCCACAAACTGATTCCACGGAGCTTGGTGATACCGTCCATGACACCGTACCTTCTAATGATTTTAAAAGTCATGACTTTGTTGCGAATGTTTGATGACGCCATGTCTTTGCATCGATCCAGAACGGGAACTAGCTCCTCCATGGTCAGTTTCCTCACTGATGCGTCCTCATGTTGTAGTAGATAGCTCCCAATGAGATGTTTGCTCGCCTCCAAGACAACGGCATTCTTCGTTGCTTCAGAATTCATCTCTACTTGCTTTTTTATTAAGCTACTAATCTCTGCCTTAGAGTCTCTGTAATTCCCAACTTTCACAGGGTGATCATGTGTTCCTATGTGAATACAAGCTCTAGTTTGGTTCCCTTTGCCCGCTACGTAATAAATCTTAGCATCGCATGTAGCAAAACATGATGGAGGTCCTTTACATACCTTGCACACTAGCATGGAATCAGATGGAGGGAGGTTGATCCACGAGAAAAGCTTGGAGGGTACAACCTTCAAATTCAATCTCGTTAACTTCAAATATTTTTGGTTTACCCCTCAGGAAGTTGCACTCCTCGTTGTTGCAGCGCATCCATCCAACGCAGCTAGAACTTCAAAAAGAGAGTTCGTAGTTGTTCGTGATGTTTGTAGTAATGGTCTTCGTCTACAAGTGTCCGTCGTATTGTTTGTCTATCCTTTGCATTGACTTTGGGGCTAGCCTAGAGGATCCTTCATCAACTGGAGGCAACTCAAACAGAACTAGACCATCAAACTTAGCAGGCAAGTACTCTATTCTCTCATGTCTAATACTTGAGTAGTCTGTCTTCTTCAAAAAAAAAAAATTCCCACGCGTCATTGCAAGTTATTTGGGGAGTGGAACTATGCTAACTGTGACCTGGGCAATCAAGGAGATACTTTGGAAGGAGGAACATCAACCTTGACCTTAGGCACGAACTTGACGGGCATTAGGGGAAGATTGGGGTCTCCTAAGGGCCTTGGGTCGGAATCCGTGCCTGAAAATTAGGCCATGCCCGTGCACTTTACCTGCTGGTACCAATGGTGCCAGCAGGTCGCCAAATGCTGCCAGCAGTGCCAGCACTTGGCATTTGGGGGGTCCAGCCAATTGCTTGCAGCGAAGGCGTTGCCCACTGCTGTCACCTTATTGGACAATACAAGCAGTAATGACACTGTCAACGAGCGTGTGCCCACTGCTCTCACCCCATTGGACAGTAGCGGATCATGTTGTCAGCGGGGCGAATCCTGTTGTCAGAGGGGCGAATTTTGTTGTAAGCGGGCAGGATATCCTCCAATCAGATTTTGCAGAGAAGTGTCAGCGGGCAGGAAGCGCACCTAATCCGAGCTGTCTTACAAAGCCCTTAGGAGACCCCATTTTTCCCTTAATGACTGACTTCTTCATCAGAAACGAGTGAAATGACAGACGGTGGAAGCGGTTTCTCTACATCATAGGTATTGAGTCCAGCCTCGACTTTGACCTTGACATCACGAGATAAGGGAGTCTGAATCGTGCAAGTAGAAGAGCGACAGGGGGTGAGGATCTCTGTGGATCATCAGAGAATCAATGAGACCATAGACTCAATAGGATCCAGGGAAAAGTCTCCACTGCAACATATTGTTCTCATCTCTCACTGAAAGTTGCCCGACGGTGTGGGTAACCTCGGCAGTAACGTCATCAAAGATCTCCTCCTCGATACTAATAGTATCCTCACGGAAATGGAACCTAAGACTGAGGCGAAGAGAGGACACTGTAGCTAGACAATCGTCATCAACGCGAAACCTTAGAGGGATTCCCATGCCTTGGGCATACAGACGAACCATCCCAATATTTGCAGGATACTCAGCTATAGTGGAAAGAGGAGAGAAGTAAGTGTACTAACGAAGCGGTATTGCGAGAGCAAATTGAGAGGAATGATGCATCGCTATTGATCATTTTACTCAAGTTCGAAGGTCTGCATGGACGACTGAATAATAATCCATTCTGTTAGATAACCGATGTATGATTAAAGAGAGACGGCGCTAACTAATTAGAATGCTGCTTTTTGCAGGCCTCAGTATACAAGGTAAGATTTTTGGAATTGTACTTTAATTATTTAAACCGTAGAACAGATTCTATTTGATATGAAGTTTTATAAGATTAGAATGAGCCGTCATTTGCTTCTATATTTAAAACAAGGAATATTTATAGGATTATGAATGCAATTGCTTGATTCAAATCTTTTATTTTATTGTGTGCTCGGATTTTTCCCTTCAAATATAATTTGATCTGAGCAGCTTTAATTTAAAATGCATTTATTTTTAGTTTTTTATAATTTAAGTAGGTTAAGCCTAGTGTCAGTGGTCATTATTATGGATCTAGTTAGGGTTGAATCGGAAAGATTGAAGGTTTGGGGTATATAATCTGAAGCGAAGTTCTAGAGAGAGATATATTGT
This sequence comes from Ceratodon purpureus, assembly GCA_014871385.1. Classification (NCBI taxonomy): domain Eukaryota; kingdom Viridiplantae; phylum Streptophyta; class Bryopsida; order Pseudoditrichales; family Ditrichaceae; genus Ceratodon; species Ceratodon purpureus. The sequence continues at coordinate 104,260,069 of CM026426.1, forward strand.
GAGGAGAGTTCTTTCGTTAGTTAGATACATGAAGGAGAGTGAAGGGTCATCTCCCTCCACTTATGTCACTCCTAAACCTAGAAGAAAACCAAGTGGCACAGATTTTACGAACAGAAGAGCGAGGAAGAGGAGAGAATCACGTAGAAAGGTGGAGTCAAAAGGTAACCTTCTAAGTGCACCTCTGAAGGTTCAGGGAGCTCGGCTGCCTTTGGCACTTAAATTTTGTAGCATTCGTGAATTCATTCTAGAGTCTATAGTAGAGATAAAAGAGGAGGTTTTAGAGGACACCGTAGTTGAGCATCGGGAGCATGAGGTAATAAGTAGCGCGGAAAAACAGAAAGAGATGACGGAAAAACTAGGGTTCAATTCCAGTCGGACACTTGAGACACCACAACCTTCTTTCGGTTTTAAGGACTGTTCAATAAGAGGGACGGATTCACAATCGGGCGGCCATTTTAATTCGGATGTGGTAACTTTCCTTCACAACTGATTTGAGTATGCCAAATGTAAATTATGTCTTTTCTTGGGGTCTAACATAATAAATTTAATTTAGTGTCTTTGCTGCGGGAATACTTTTTTACTGCTTAAAAATGTGATGCCGCATTAGCCCAAATGGTTGTTTAGACTGAAGGGACCCTAAGTACTAATATTCGTCATTGTCTTAAATCTTTGTGAAGATAGCCAATTGGTTTAGGGTTGAACAAGAGGTCGAAGGTGAGAAGAGGGCACTAGTGGATGCGGGCGACAAGTCCGAAACTGAGACATTGAGAAAAGTGGCTCGGAGAGCAAAACGCGAAATCATGGAGGCGGGCGAAGGTAGGGAGGCTATGGCTGCAAGACGGGTGGGGCGAGGGGACCCGGGAAGTCCTTCTCAAAAGAGTGTGAAGGAGGACCAATCGCAGGGGAGTATGGGGGGCTCCGTAGACTACCACAAGTGTGAAGAGAGAGTGAGTTTGCGGATAGATGCCGCGGTCGAGGTAGATGGTGAGGTGCTTGTGGGAGAGGGAGAGGACAAGGTGCTCGTGGGAGGGATACTCGTGAGGAAGTATCTGTACTCGCATCCGCGGCAGCGGAGGAGGAGGCGTCCGTTGGGAGTATGCATTCAGAGCGAGAAGTTGAGCGCGGCGAGGAAGAGATGGAGAGCGCAGGAGGCGAATCGGACAAAGTTGGGGCAACAGAGGAGGTAAGGAATGCGGTTTTTGTTGATGAGGATGTGTGGGTGGCCACGAGGTTGGAAGTGGAGGATGCTAAGTTAGTAGCAGATAGATCCGGGATGTGTGAGATTGAAGGTGCGTAGGACTCTGCTGCCAATGCCGCAAGTGCTGAGGTGGGGTATGCGATTCTTTTACCAGCCATGGTCGCGACTTGTGAGTATGGCCTTGTGAATCATTCTGCAGCCACTGCCGCAAACAGTGAGGTCGATGGTGCGAATCATGTAGCAACTCACACTCAGTGACGTTTGCCACGTAGACCCCTTTGAGGAGGTGCCACATAGCAAATTGGGAAACTTTTGAATTTACTTCGCCTCCCCACCCACCTTCTTGTATTTTGAGGGGAGGTGAGGAGGTACAAACCATATGGAATAACCCCCCAAGACCCCCCCCCCCCCAAGATCCCCCTTAAGACCCCCCCAAAGACCCCTCAAACATCCTGGTTGCGCCACGTACCCCCGCCCCACTCCTAGCCCCCTAATTAATTAATTAATGCATCACAAATGGGGAGTGAGATTTATTTTTATTTTTTTGGAGCAAATGAAATGGGGAGTGAGATTTTGGAAGATAGGTATGTAAAGATTAAAGTCATCAAGAATAAAATCAATGTATTGAAGTATTGATTTCAGGATAAATGCTTTATTTTTACTGAATACATATATATATACATTTTAGAATTTATCAATTCTACTACTTGATTACAAACATGGTAATATTAATTCTTTCTAAAGACATGTAGAGTAAGTATTGTTTGTTTTGAAATCATTTGATTAAAAATTATTGTAATAATTTTTTAACAACCTACTAATATTGGTCATTGTTATTAATAAAATTACACACACATGTATAGATATACATTATTTTTCTTTATATATATTCTTTAATGAATATGCAATTACAGAAGGTTATGAATCAAAAATAAATTCCAGAACCTGTTAGCAGTGCTCTTAGATATTACTAAGTATTCTAGGTAGTAATTTTGTAGGCACGTGAAGTGCATGGCTTTCCTTGAAATAAATGATATGTATACATATCGACTACTGAATAAATAGGAGCCCATCACATGCATATACATAACAACTGAATCAAACAAATCGTTTTTATGATTATCATGATTTGTTTTGTGTTATTTGGGTTTTCAAAAACCAAATATTCGCTTTACTTCCATGGTACTTGATTATTATATCTTTATCTCTGAAATATGCTAAATTGTGCGCAAACTCTTGCCCTCATTACACCATTATTATACAAATGAGAGCTGAAAATGAAAAGAATTCCAAACAGTTTATAAACTTCATGAACCTCATTTGATATATGTACTTGATTATGACTTTACCTTTGCCTTATAAATTCAAGGTTTAGCCTTAATCAGATTTTTTTTCTTGAATTTTAAGATGTAATTTCTTTTCTTTTCATAATTTTATTATTACTTTGTTGATTAATATCCTGTTACAGTAGAAATGAATATCCAAAAGCACAAATACATTACACAGAGTAAAAATTGTTAATTTGACTACTTTCTACAAACATTTGAAAAATTTCAAACATCTATCATGTTCATTTGTAAATGAATAAAAATATGAGATTTTAATACACAATAGATATAGACATTATCACTTCAAAATCACATTACTTGCTTTTGTTGATTGGGTATTTAATATATATATATATATATACGACATTATATAACTACCGTAAATAAATTTAACTTATAAGTCATAATTTTATAAAATTCATAGGAATTACTTTGGTATTCATCAATACTGTGCCCTCCTTAAGCTTATTGGTTCATTCAATTCAATCTTGTAGGCTTAGAAAATACTAAAAGGCAATAATAATATTTTTGAGAAGGGTATGGATTTATTATGCAAAATTCTTACAAATGCTGAATATTATAATACATGCAACAATCTATTTAAGAGCACAATTGATTTATTCAATGATAAAAAAGAAATAGATTAGTATTTATTTAAATGAAACCTTCCAACAGATATACACGATGATGATTTATCATACATAATATATCCAAGTCTAAAATAATACAGGTATGTCATTGTATTCAATTGCTCTGATGGAGTGGATTACAAAATGACCTCAACCATGTTCTCTGGACTAGCGCAAACTGGAGCATGGGCATGTCTGGATGAATTCAATCGTATTGAAGTTGAAGTGCTTTCTGTAGTGGCGTCTCAAATTTCTGCTGTCATGCAAGCTATAAAGGCAGAGCTAGACCGCTTTGTGTTTGACGGTTAATACCAAATCACATCACCTGTCTTCATCTATTCTAATCTAAATAATGATAAACACTCAATTTTAGGATATATGTATAACTTTGCATATATGGTTGGTTGTCCTAATACCAATCACTAACCCAGAACCGATCAGGCCTAATTTCTAGATTGTGAAAAAATAGATGTACCTCACTTGATCATTAGAGCATATGATCGGTTTTGGGTCGTACAGTACTTTTCACTTTGAAAACTTGCAAAAAATTTCAATATTGAGAAATATTGAATTAAAAAAATTGCATACTCCACAAAAAAAAAAATTCTCAATCCAAGAAAAATTTCACCCTATTAACGGCTAGTCTATAAATAGTGTAGGTAGCTTAAGTGGTTTGCTGTAGTACGATCAACCTTATACGTGACATAAAATACAGACTGTTCATAAATGAAGTCTAGTGCATGTTAAAGGACTTTGCCATTTGCTCATGATTGCTTTGGGATTTTCCTGCAGGTAACACATATATACATCAATATTTTAAATACAAGCAATTACATAAATTATGATTCTAAGTTTCAATATGAAGATGATCATAAAATTTATAGATAAATTGGAACAAAATTGGTGTGACCGTAGCATGTCTAAGTTGGGTGTACAATTCACAATCTAAAGTTCTAAGACTTTATTCATCTTTATTCCCTACAGTTTATTTAATCCCTAATTATGTTATCATTTTAGTGAGTTTATATTTTTTGGGAATTTATTTATTTTAAATTGTTTTTATCTAATTTAAGTAAATAATTTATTTTTTTATTTCTAAATATGTTTTAATTTTTTTTTCATTGTAATGTATTATCAACCAAATTTCTACTCAAATTATTGACTTATCTAGCTTGTAGTATACCTAAGTATTACCATGGCAGGCTTCAAAGTTTGATTGTAAAAAGTTCTACAATTGCTTAAATGTTTTTTAGCTCACTTTGATATTTATGATTTCACAAATGAAGAAAAATAAATGGTCAAGTTTTTTAATATGTGTAGTTTATCAAGGTTTGTGTTGATTACTGGGTGGGTTCTTATTGCAACATGATTGGAAATTTCTCATAAATTTACATTTTCATATAGTCAGTTTGGGCAATTTTGACCAATTTGCAACAAGGAACTTTAGGAATTAAATATCATCTCCTCAAAATGAAGAGGTTTACATAGAAGAATGTCATAGAAATTTCGACATTGCATTATTACTTCAGATTTTTGTTGGATAATGTAGTTTATCTCATCGTGACATAAGTAGAGTATAAATAAAAAATAAATAAAATTAAAAATTAAAAAAAATTAAAATTAAAAAAGTAAAAAAATTAAAATATAAGAAAGAAAAAGAGAGAGAGAAGGATTTACATATAATCAGCACTAATTACATACCATTGAGATACTTTGGTAAATGAAATAAAATTTCACATCTTTATAACTGGCAGGGGTAGAAATGCGTTTGATTCGAACATGCGGTATTTTTGTGACAATGAATCCTGGATATGCTGGTAGAAGTGAATTGCCTGAAAATCTTAAAGCTATGCTTCGACCTGTATCCATGATGCTTCCGGACTTTACAATGATAGCTGAAAACATGCTCTTCAGCGAAGGTTTTGCAACTGCTAAGGTCAGCTACATATATGTGTATAGCTGCTCATAAGGTCAACTAAATTAGCTAATGTAGCACTTGATGGGCCATTATGTAATCCCCCTAGTATTGCTAACACTTTTCCAAACCTCGTTGATGACACTTTTCCTACAAAGAAGGTATTTTTCCCCAAAATTGAGGGGAGTTAAATTTTATCCATGGTCTTTGCTAAGGCCAAGTGCGAACGGGCCTTAAGCATTACCACATATAAATCCATATTTTAAGTCTTTTAACAAGATTATTATATTTATGTTTTAAAGAAAATATGGGTTCATCTTTGTTCTATAATATGTATGTGCATGTTTGCTTACATACGTCTAAAACACCATTTTGATACATTTCCTCTGTAAAGAAACACTGAGAATTTATTTATTGTAAAATCTAGGTTCTCTCCAAAAAAGTAATAGCAATTATGGAACTTTCACAAAGGCAATTATCCAAACAAGATCACTATGACTATGGGCTAAGATCATTTGTTATTCCAATAGCAAGAGCTGCTGGAAGAATGAAAAGAGTGGAGCCAGACTTACCGGAGGATGTAATTTTGCAAAGAGCAATGAGGGACTTGATCAAACCAAAACTTATTTTTGCAGACCTTCCATTGTTTAATGCTTTACTTTCAGATCTCTTTCCAGGTGTGGAGTTAGCACCCAAAGAAGCAGATGACTTGAAAAGAGCGCTTGAATTTCAACTCAGATCAGTAGGCATGCAAATTGTCCCTCTCTATGTTATCAAAATCATTCAGGTGAAACCTTGTGACCACATTTTAAAAACAAATTTGATAGTATTCAAATGTAATTATTAGAATAAAAGATAATTTATAGTTTGCAAGTGGAATACTGAAAATTCCACTAAGTGTGGGCCATTTCACTTGGAGCAATTTATATTTTTTGAAAATGCCTCTTTTGTTATGGACCACTCTGATTTAAGGAATCCACGTTTTTTAACCCTAAATGGCCATAGTCCTAGAGGGGGCGTTTTTGGACTTTGGGCAAGTTCCTGATAATTCAAATTTACTTGAATTTTTATGATTTTTTTTTGTGGAAAAAGGTTTTTTCGTGAGGTTTATGGGGATATTTTTTTTAATTTATGTTTGGATGAAGTGAGGAAAAGTTATGCTCCTCTAAAGCATAAAATACTCTTCTAGGGGCAGGCTCTCAGCCACTGTGAATGCAGCAATTTCTGCCTAGAAGTGCCCAAAATTTCCAAAATCTGCTAAAATCTGCTTAATGACAAAACTTTGAAACTCCACCAAAAATCGAGATTTTAGTTTTTTTCAAAAATAAAAATTCCTTTATATAGAGCGTGTTTCTTTTGTTTGGATTTTCAATCCAAGAATGTTTCATATGCTATTTTTATTGTAAAAAAAAGGCCTTTGTATGTGAATTTCAGCATACCCCCTTGTGGAAATTGATGATTTTCTCAAGATTCTACACCTTGCATGGACATGAGATTTTGTGGACATGTACCTAACTCACCTAGGAACAAGAATCCAAAGAGATGCATTCCAAATTTACTCAAAAAAATGGTTTTTTTGGAACCCAAAATACTCTTGTCCCCTTTTTGCAGGATAAAAAAAACTTTTTTTAAACTTTGAATGTTATGATCTCTCATATGGTAAGGAATGAGAGTGTGAGATTTGGTAGGCATATAGACATAGTAGTGAGATACAAGATCTTATGGTTGGAAATACCAAAATTGGTTCCAATTTTGCACTATCTGGCTTGCTTTCAAAAGGGACTAATTGGAGGCAATTTTGAGCAAATACACCCTTGGCCGTTTAGGGTTTAAAATTCTTTGTAAACCACACTATTATACACCGTAAGTTGAAACATGTTCTTAAAATACTACTGAATAAAAAATCTACACCATTTGAGATTTTAAGCATATGTAAACACTCCTAATCAAGCATCAAATTACTTGATAGTTTATAATATGTAGTGCCATTTAACTTGAACATGCTGATGAATATAATAGTTTTGATTTCTAATTTTTGTTAAATATTAATGAATGACTAGAAGATTCTTAAAAGAAGCCATACTGTATATTACTGTAGCTAGGTAATTGTTTTGTACAGATATGATTCTTAGGTTTTTTTTAATATTGAAGAATTTAAAGAATACAGAAGTAAAGATAATGTCCTAATGATATTTGACTATTTTAAACCACAAGAGACTATATTTAATGATGTTTTTATCAAAAAGACATAAAAAACAGTAAATTAACCTTTTGACTACAGCAGGGTAGCTGCTTTGAACACTTCCAAACAAATTCTTATTACCGTAGGTTAGGGGCCAGTTCGACACTAAATAATTCAAACTTATAAGTTGAAAATTATTTGAAATTATTACTTAGTCTTGCCGGAATCAATCTAAAATACAGTAAGCATTTGACGAAATAAATTAAATTCATTAGGTTCAACCCTAAATGGAAGGTGTGTGAGAGATTCAATGGGGATAAGGTGCTCCTTTAGTAATCAAACCCACTTACATTAGTCCACAAAGAGTATGGGATAAGACGTAGCAAGACTTTAGGTGAGGTTTTTGAAATGTGTTGTATACAAATTTTTGGAGTCCAATTAAGCATAGAAGATGAAGTTTAATGGAATTGTGAATTTAAAAAAAGTTGAGGAATCAATCCTTCTTCCACTTCCAACAAATTTTGTGTTAAAATAAGTTTTTATGCAAAAGTTATAGACAAAAAAGCATTGTAAAGGTCTATGTGTCAAATTGCGTTTCTAACAGATTTTCAAAGCTCATTTGTCCTTAGAGGATCAACTTTTTTGGAATTGTTTTGGTCTAAGAAAATCTTAGAAATGAAGTACTCTTTCACCTCCAATAATTTTTATGTCATTTGAAGACTTTATGCAAAAGCTATGCATGTTATAAAAATAAAGACTACTAGGTGCTTCACCTCAAAGTTCACATATCCCATATGGATTGTTGGAAACAACTCCACTCCACTTGTATAAAGTATAGAGCATTCTTAGAACTCCACACTCAAATCTCACATGCTAACTTGTTGAAAAGACTTGGTCTTAACAAAATGATGGAATTTATAATTTGAAGGAGAAAATTGCCAAAATGATCAATAAATTAATTTTAGGTGTCGAACCTGTTTTTTCCACTTTAATTAATTATTCGACAAACAAGTGTTGAATTGGCCCTCCACCTACGGTATTTTTTTGAGAAAATTCGCAAACTCCTTATTTTTTCTTCCTAGGAAGGAGTTTTAATGTCCTTGGAAAAATGAGGAAAGATTGCTGTACAATATGGCATATTTTGGATGCACACAAGAAAATTGTATGTGGGAACAAATATTGTAAATGTCAGTCTATTTTTTTGCATTTCAACCATCAACTTCTAAAGGGCAGTTGTTCACATTTGGGTTTTTTTAGAGTTTGAGCAAGTACTTGTGATGTCAATTCTAGATAAACTTTTTTGAAACTTTTTTTCAATGTCTCTTGTAACAGAAACTTTGAGGCAATTTTTAAATACCTAATTTTAAAATTTTAAAATAATTATGGTATCCAAAGTGGAATTTTGTGTTCGGTAAGCAATCTGGGGAGCCATGCTAAGTATGTATGTTACAATTGACATTTTTCATATAAATATTTGATGTCGTCATATTTGAGATTTCCAAAAAAACAAAACCTCTTTCATTACCATATGTTCATCCCACAAAAAATCAAAGTTTTCTCACCATTTCGGGCAATGTACCAAAAGAAGTTCTTCCCTTCATAAAGTTAAATTTATTTATTTATTTTTAATTTTTTTTTTTATGACAAACTTTGAACATGTTCGGTTTGATATGAGTCTATGTATGCTCATTTCTCTGTTTAGAATTTACGGTTTTACTTTGAATAATGAGCTCCGTCTATGCTACTCTATTTCTAAGCTGTGAAGCTTCTGAATTCCTTCACTCCCACCCTATCGTGAACAACGTCGCTGGATCAATGAATGTAATGATCTTTGCTAGTTGTAACCAACTTCCACTCACAGTGACATTACACCTGTAGATTCATTGTTTTCCTACTTGAGCGAATTAGCTCCCATCGGGCTGTGTGCCTTGATGTACTGTGTAAAGGCTTGCGATCTATGCAAATCCTATGACCACTAAATACAGCCGCCGCTTTATTTACACACAGTCCAGAAACAACCAAATATTTGGGAGTCCCCTGTATACTGGACGTTGTCTCGAGTCTATCTTCACTGATACCGGGAGTAACAAGGTGTTGGAAGTAACGAGGTGCTGGGAGTGACAAGGATGCGAGCAGCATGGCGATGGATGGCTCTCCTCTATGCAGCCAAGTCCATTTTTGGTTTCACTTGCTTTTGTTGTTCATGCGCTTTTCATACCACCGTAGTTATGCATTGAGGATCTCACTTGTGATGCGATAACAAGCTGGAACCACCTGAAGACACCTCGTTCATGCACTACAAGGAAAATGGGCTGCGAATCAACTAAAAACCAAGTGATCTGTGTTGGTTCCAACAAGGGGCCGTGCTGTTAGTTGATTTGCAGCCCATAATCAAGATAGCCGATTTTCAGAGTCAGGGAGCAAGTAAAATGTGTTGATGCGGAGGTTGGGGGGAATTCCCGCTGATGACGTGGTCATCTCCGTGGCCTGTGATAAGAGTGGAAATACCCGGGTTGATACTAGTGAGAGTATTTGAAGAAATGAAGACGACGGCACAAGGTACTAATCTTGTGGAGCCGTTTGTGTTTGCGTGGTTGGGGTTTAGGGTTTCATTCGGAGGCTCGCCATGACGAGCAGGTGGCTGCGATGGAGGCTTGACGGAGGCGGGCGATTGAGCAGAACCAGGCGGTGAAGATGGTCATGGTGAGTGAGCTCGATTATGTGGAATTTTGTGTTTCGATTGTGTAGAATTATTTGTGTATTTTATGTGTAATTAGGGGTGGGAGGTGAGGTTGGAAGTTGTAGGTTTATGTTAGGTGGTGTCAGGATGTGTGCGTTGCGGAGTTGGATTTTATGTAGGATTTTGACTTGCATTGTTTGCGTAGGCTGCTACAAAGCGGAAGATGGGTTTATCGGACGATGAAGGGGATTCTGACATCAGGCAGCTTTGCTAGTTGTGCCTCGAGAAGGACCTCTGAGTTTTATACTTCGAAGCAGCAGAAAGTTGAAAGTGTCTGTCGTCGAGGTATGCACTTCTCCGGCAGTTAATTGATCAGTTTTCAGAAGTGGAAAACGTGAAGGCCCAGGCTCTCGTGCTGTACAGGTGTGCCTTTTGCTTGTGCAATTAGATATCAAGGTGCTTAACCTTCATTGAAGTGCAAGGTTACAAGTTCTTGCAGATGCGTGGTATGATTTCATTGTATATACATTTAGAATGATGACCTGATGTTTGTCTTGTCGGTAGGTCAAATTTTGTGAGTAGCGGGAAGGCACAAAATGAAAACGAGTCAAAAAGATTAAGGGAGCGTATTCCTTCGGCTATTGGTCGTGGATTTAGAGATTGTTATGGAGCGCTACTTCTGGTGAGCTGTACTGCAATCTTGCAAAATGTTCTGTCATAAGTTAGCACCATTCTTGATATGTGAGTAACTGAATCCTTGCTTTTCAGATCTTGAGCATAGAGAGGCGGTGGCGGAACAGGGGGTTAAGCTATCCTTTTGATGAAGATCATTAGTAGCAGGTTTTGTAAACGATTGTTGATTCTATGCATGTCTTGTGATGACTGGCAATGTGATACTCCTGGTTGTTTTAGTGACACCTAGTTTTCCAATGTTCAAACATATCTGTTTCTATGAGTATGTCTCTTTAATCGTTTTTGTACTGAGAATTAATCTGTGTAGAACGGTGATGTTTTTAGTTTGTTTGCATTTTGTTGTTTGTCTGTGGTGAGAATTAGCTGCTGATCTTATGTTTGGTGCAGCCAAGATTCGTGGAGGGAGAGTTTTCTTGAGGATTGTGTAGATTTGGTTAGAATGGTAGTTTCAATCTAAACACCAAGGTTGAGGATGTTTGGGATTGTAACAGGTATCTTGAGAGTGAAGAAGATCCGGTGTACATATTTAGAATTCGAAGTTCTAGAGTACATGGGTGAAATAGTGATATAGTAATCTAGGCATGTTGTAGATTAGATGTACGCTAGGATATAGATTTATGGCATCGTGACAAAATGTTCATCGTACATTCATTATGAAATATAAAGACATTTTAACACCATATTGGTATTCCATTGAGATATTTCATTTGAACCTCATATCTATTAAATTGCGACATTTTGTCTAAAATATGTACATCTTGAAATCTATATACATTCCAAAATATGTAAATCCCAAAATATGTACATCCCAAAATATGTACATCCCAGAATATGTACATTCCAAAATTTGTACACATCTTGAAATCTACGTCCCAAGCTAATGCCACATCGGATTGGCTGGTCCAACGCAAATGCTGACTCATCATCCAGTCATCAGCTAGGATGCACACGTGGAGGACCTAGATTTCAAAGTTCTTGAAATCAACTAAAAGCTCTTCCCTGTGTCCGAATCAAGACGTCCAATTCAACATCACCGAACAACACTTTTCTCTTCCCCAGCAGTTGATTAGGGCCCAGTTTTTCCTGTAGTGATGTAATCTAACCCCTCTTCTAGCGTTGGTTTGCATCGGAAGAGGTGAGGGTGGTTTCCTCTTGTGTGAATCTCTTTTATTTTCTACAGGTAGTGGCGCTTTGGCTTGTTGGACGCTTCTGGAGCTTCCCCGGCTGTCTGTTTGGTGCAATACAAGAGTTTAATACTGCTACCTCCGTTGTAGCTGTCTTGTCGTCAATATTCTCACCGGGAACTTGTTTTTGACACCTCTGCCCTTTGGGCAATTTGATTGATTCTTCGATGTTCTTGACCTGTCTGTGATAGACCCAGTCCGGTTGTGTCGACATTGTGTTTATATTGTGACACTATTTTTTTTTGGAACTTAGCCTGTTCTAGTTTGAAAGCTGCTCTGTTATGGAATTGCAAATCAAAATAGACTGAAAAGAAAAAGAAATGCCTCGTAATGAGGATGTCCCTCCCACCCACCCGAGTGCCTTTTTTTGGGCTTAAAGAATGGAAATCAATCTTTACGTTGAGCGTTAGGATTAGGACTTTGTGGAATAATGGAATTTCTAGAAACGAAATATGAATTAACATTCTCATGTATTCAACTTAATAAATATATTGTTTTCAACATGCTCCAATTGTCTTTTGTGCTTAACTGTATTTATACAATTAGCCAACTTAGTCATTTTTGTCATGCACTAAAGTATCCAAAATCTGTAATGCAAGAAACATAAGAAAAAAAAAGTTAGAGTGTGTCAATGTAGTTAAAGAGTCTTATCAAACAATTTTATTTTTTTTCAAATTTCAATCGCTAAAATCTTTTATTCTTTATAGTCAATTATGATCAAATATTTTGAATTATTTACTTCAATAATCTAGTTGAAGTAGGGTTGTCAAGACACTCGAGGACATATGGGACGTCTGGACATACCAGGACGTCCGCAAGCGCTTCAGTACGTTCTGTGATTTTGAAAAAATAAATCACACGGACATATTTCACCTCGGGGTGAAACAAGATTTTTAAAATTGGGCATGTGCAGCGGACGAGTTGCGGGGGGCAGTCGGGGCGTTGGAAGGGGCCGTTGGCGGTGACCGTGGAAAATTGTCGCCCCGGGAGGGGCCGTCGGCGGCGACGGCCACCATTTCAAAAAAAACGCCCTGAAACTTAAAATGTCCATAACTCCTTCAAAGCTTGTCTGAATTGGGCTTATGAGGTGTTTTTTGGCATCCACATTTCTTGTAGATGCCAAAAAACATCTCATAAGTCTAATTTGGACAAGTTTTGAAGAAGATACGGGGTGATAAAGTTTCCATTATGTTTTTGTAAAACTAAGGCCAATTGGTCGTCCGCTTTCTGAGGGGGACGGCCGCTGCTTCTACTTGTATCCTCACCTCTCCCTTCTCTCACTAACTTCCTCTCCTCCCTAACTCTCTTCCCTTCCTTACACCCTCCTTCCTTGGTAAAATCAAAGTAATCCTAGACCTTCCATTTCTCGACATATAGTCTTCCATATGCAGTCGAAATGAGGAAGTTTCTGACACATACATTAGTAGGCTAAAGAATGTCCGAAAGATTCTTAGAGATTTGGATCTTATTTATTTTAAAGGGGATATAATGGGAATAGTTTTAAAATATTCTACTTAATAGTTCTTGGTTGAAGTTTTTAGTTGACGTTGAAGAATAACAGTGGAAAATTTAGTTACAGGAGAGAATCAAAGGAATGAAAATTGGATGGGGGAGGGAGCAGAGGGTGGTATATAGAGAATATGTATTAAAATTGGAACATTGGAATTAAATAAGGGATAAACTTGGAATTTAAAAATGATTTTAAATGGAAGAATTTAGAAGGTAAGTTGTAGAGGAAGCAAGACTTTGAAATTAGAATTCAAATAAAATTAGATGGAGGTTGAAATTGTGTGAGGGAGGTTGGAGGACACATTAATTAGAATTGAGGGTTGTAAATTTGAATTAGAAGTCGAAGATGGTAGACAAAACTTTCATTATAAGTAATAGAAGATAGGAATTTAAATATAACAAATTATAGCTCTAACAATAATAAATTAATAAATTAATAAATTAAAAAACCAAGCCATATGACAAGGGTGGAGGTTTAATTTAGAAGGGTGGGTGAATTTTGAAGGTTTGGGAGTTGACATTAAGAGAAATCACTAGTAAAAAAGCGGTCCTTTATGACTAGTCTTGAAAGCCAAAATGTGGCTCGTATGGGACAGATCTTGTCCCATACGACTGTGTCGCAAAATGCAAGTCGCTTCGGACTTTGACTCATTTGGGACAAGTCCAGTCAGCGTCGTCTAGGACAGTGTCCGAAACCGAGCCCTGTCACGACGGACCATATGTACAAATGTATTATCCTCGTATAATCAACATATCAGAAAACGGGAGCTATACCTAGAACGTAGTTAATCTTCCGAATATGGTGTACGTATGTTGGACATCTTGGAACACTAGTAGAAATCTACTCCCTATGTATAGGATAGAGTCTTCAAATCTGAAGAAATATACTCCATTTCACATGGATTTTTAGGACGTTCACAATGTTCTCATACATAACATTTACAAAATGATATTTCCAATATAAAATCTTCGAATCACATTCAAAATGAAGCCTGGTTGTTTGATACAATGGATCAAATCTTTGCACCGCATTATAAGGATGGAAAGAATGAATACATGGGCATGCCTTAACATTATGAATACAAACTCTGAGCCTAACTGGTAAAGCTTGAATTGCTAAAATTAGCTTACAATGTATGTCACTCCTTGAAACAACTTCTTGTATCTAATTCAAAACACACAATTAACACAATCAGTGCCATGCACAAGAGCCCAAACATATATGACAGACACCACATTCAAAGGTGGAAAGATACTAACCTTAGTTCCATGTAAAATTTCTTTAAAACATGAAAATACTCAAAGCCACACAAAAGAGGAACAACAAACAGATGTTTCCAATGGAAGTTTAATTTAGATCCTCCTTTAATTTCATAAGTGGAATAATGGTTGACAAAAAAATCCCAAGTTACAATTGCTTGGCAGGCAAGAAAATACTAAAACCATTGTTTCGTTCCAAGTGTTAAAATTAGCCACATATGCAGTGAAAATATTTCAGTACCTGTAAATTGATGCCAAAGAAAAAGAGGCCTTTGTTTGAGCACGCCCTCTGCATGAGGAACATCATTCAGTCCATGCTGTTACGAGTTCAAATTATGAAAACGAATCTTACGTCTTTCAACCATTTCAGTTTTCCTTAGGGTATCTGAGGAAACTAGAATGGCGAGAATCCTCCTGATAAAGAGCTTAATACTCTACAAAGCTAAAAAGACCAAACGCACCTGGACAAGACTTCGAGGCCTCCCCGATATGTGATCCATTCTGTCTTTCGACTTGAACCAGTCCATCCAATCAGTTTGCAGAAAGGCTCGCCTGCAACCACTGCTCATCAAACAAAACACAAAGATGTGATGTTAAAGATCCAGTCCTAACATCAAATGACGTCTACTATATATCAAATATTACCATCACACATCTGGCTTGGGTTTGTTTTAGGAGCTGGAGCGGAATCAATGTTGCTGGCTCAAGAGCCTGCAAAAGCCATTGCAAGTGCAATCATAAGATTGACTAGAATTTAGAAAGTACGAATGATAGGAGCAACTAAACCGTAAAAATTGCATTTACACCTGCTTGAAAACATTGAATTCCTGTGAATAAACAAGCTTAGCTGTATCTAGTGATATGATGTTTCTATGGGTTGGAAGTTATCTGTAACCCGGGAATATCTCCAAGTCTCAAGCTAATTGAGTCACTAAAGGATCTAAAAGATTGGTATAAATATCGTCAAATATAAAGAATCCCAACAACGGTAAAAAAATTACCTGGCCAGCTTCGTCAATAACAACTGCACTAAAGAAATCGTCCTTGACGACTTCTTTCCGAGGTTGGAACTTCTTGGCAGGGATGAACCTCTCCATGCAAGCATGATATACATCTGCTCCACAGCCACTAAGTGTGGTAAGAACCACATCCGCCTCTCAAATAACAGTCCTCCGCATCTCCTGTAAAGTTTGCACCCAAATAATTTACTGGGACACCAATAAAAGCCAGTAACATATACGACATGGTGCGTTTATGGCCTTGTGCAAATTGAGTTAGAGGTACACCTTCAGTATATCCAAACGAACTTGGATGGACATTTTCCACTCTGTAAGTAGGATATCCTAAGTAATCCTAGTAAGGATTACTGTGCATAGCTCAAATGCATATCCTCACACATAAGCGAAAGATGGTAGAATATGACCAAATGGTCCTCGATAACTTCATTGATGCACAAGAACGCAGAAATAAGTAGCACTGATCACTTTTATAAGAACCAATATACTACACCTCACCTGTCGCTTAGTCCATTCGTCGTCACGAATTGATTTCTCTTCCTTTTTTGCATCTCTTAGCTCAGCATACAACGGTCGCCGCTGCCTAGAAAGCAGTAGAACTTCACACTTAGAATTCCGTAATAGCCTTATGGTGATACCTACGTAAGCCAAGGCTCTACTCAGCCAGACTGACTGACTGGTGCATGTAACATAGAGCACTAGCCTCGTAATAATACATGTCTACCTATTCAACGTATCATTAGTACAATTAATACATCTATTATCCACCCAAACAGATTGCCACTAATAAGGCCTGCATGAAAATTAAAAATTAAAAATAAGTATCGACTTGAATACCCGTGAAGCATGTTTAATTTTTCCTGGACAGCAGAATCTCCTTCTTGGACAACACGATTGACCCTCTTTGCTAATTCAGTATTCATGTTCTCTGGAATTTCTGAGGCATCCTGTTGACCGCTCAATACATCTCTACTCAGAGGGTCCCCTCCACTTCGTTTAGCGTGAGAGGCCTCCAAAACCTGACAAGGAGTTCATTTTACAGCTGTTAAAATGGTAGCTCAGGTTCATTCAATTTCTAAGAAAACTAAAACATGGAGACTAGTGATCCTGAAGGTAAATTGTCAACATGGAAAAGCAACAATTGGGCTTAGACAACACATGATATAATGAACATCTTGATACCAACAATTCACTTCCTGAAGGACAACAAGGGACGCACCTCTATTGACTCGATAACTTCCTCCAGCTTACAACGAAGCAAACCTATCCTTTGCTGCCAATTACCATCCACCAAAGTAGCACTTCTCTCAGCGGCAAGCCTCTTCTCCACCACAGTATCAATGAAAATATTCATGGAATCAGGATGAACGGTATTCATGTTTCCAACCCTCACCAAAGAGTGTCGAAAAAATTCTTCGTCCTTGTCATAAAAACCATCCTTCCACAATCGACCCACCAATTCGTCAACAGCGCCATTAGATTGAGCACACACAAGGATTCTTCGTTTCCTAGACCCTCCACGGGTCATGGTTGTCTCTTTGGCTTTTTCAAGACCTGATAAACTTTTCCCTTCCGCCACTTATCTCAGCTGCCAGCGCTGCGTCTTGCCAGGCTCTTGCAACAGCAACAGAACTGGACACACCGCCTCTTACGTTTCTAGATACGCGCGAGTTGTCCTTCTCTGAAACTTTGGACGATTGGAGCTCCCACGCTAGCAACGCACTGACAATGCCTACGATTGTTCGAGTTTTACCTGTACCTGCTCATTCAAATGAACAATTCAGCACTTTCTGACTCAAGGCCAAAACAGAGAAGGCCTGTAAACACACGAGTGTCGAAGCACCACAACCCATTCTGGAAGCACATTGCACAATATCAGGTAAGCTGAAAGCCTGGTCAAAAATTTTGCAAGAACACAGGGTAATCAAAAAACATGATTTCTCAAGTGATAACCCTCAACCTTCCCTCCTGAAACTTTCGAAGAGATATGGAACTTACCAGGAGGTCCTTGCACCAAAGCGAGTTGGTGGGCTTCTGCGGCAAGATCTAGCTTCCACCACTCCAACTGCTTTCATCACTGGGAGCAGGATGAGAATATCCTGTATGACTGTCAATGTAATGAGCAATTCGCAACTTAAATTGAAGATGAAAGCATCAACCCTAAACCTCCAAACAAAAACCCAAAACCTCCAAACAAAAAACCCTAAACCCCTCATTCTCCCCCCTCCTCCTTCACCTCACCTCTCTCGACCAACTGCCTCGAGCTTTTCTTCCACTTCGTCTCCACTTCATTTCCCTTCAAATCACTCGGAGAAAGCTTGAAGAACAGGGGGAAGAATTTCACTCCACAAACCTGCAAATTAGCAACTCAAGTTCGGGCAAAGTTATAAGTGCAAATTAATTCCGGGTTAGAGCAACTTGGAAAGCAGTTTGCTGGTCAGATGTGATCACCAGCAACAGATCACCTGTTCGGACTGTTGGAGGTCGGAAGACTATACATAATCTCAAAATCTACAATTATACTCTCATATTGAAATGTATCTATACAAAACATGTCCCAAGAATTTAAATTAGATACATTGATGCGACTAGAGTGAACATTTTAGACATATCTATGTGTATTGTAATTATGCACATGACGATGCAGTCTGTTATGATGAGTGTATTGAAAATATGTCCGAAATGACATAGTCATACTGGACAAAAATTGCCACGTGAGTCGACATAGTGCTGTGAACCTCCCTTGCGCCATTTTCTAGTCATATGGGACCACATCGGATTCAGGTGCTCATCATCTCGGACCGGGATTTCTACTAGTGAATGTTTCTTTCTTTTGGAATGAGGATATGCTATTACATTTGAGTAATTGGGCTAGTGAATGCCACATTGTTTGCCTTCCATTCCTTTTAAACAACCATTGAGTCTCTATGGCTTAGAGTTTAACAAATCTGGTCAATTTTTTATTTTGAGATTTATGAATTTTTTTCCATCTTAAAGGTGATTCAAAATCATTATTTTTATGGATGAAGGACATAACATGTGGAATCTAAATGTGGAAATACAAACACATACTTCATAGCCAAAAATAAATATCTATTAAGATTAAACAACTTACTTCTTTAAAATCATTCGCATCCATATTAATATTCCATTCTTAGTATTCTATTGTTCTGGAATCAGCAAATGTTAAGAATAGGGTATTTCTACATAATGCTTCTATAAAAAATACGTAGAATTAATGGATAATTTATATTTGTTTGTTTATTTATTGAAGTATTTATTCATTTTGTATTCTTCCATTAGTCTCCCATACTATCTTTTTAATTTTGTATTTTTTCCATTTGCCTTCCATTCTATCTTCTTACTTTTTTTTTATTACACTATTTTTCCATTTCATCATCTTATTTTTTAATATTACACTATTTTTCCATTCTATCTTCGCTTTATTTTTTTATTTTGACATTATTCTTCCATTCTATCTTCTCATTTCCTTTTCTTCCATTCCTCTCTCATTATTTATTTTTTAATTTTATATTCCTCCAATCTGGCTGCCATTCTATCTTTTTATTTTTATTTATCGGGGAAAGGAAAAAAAATCAGAGATTCGGGGATTATATTATGTACAAGACAATAATTAAAAAAACAGACAATTAGAATAAAATATAATATGACGGTAAATGAAAACATAACAAATAACCGCGAGATAAACAAACTACAATGGAAAAAGGTTCAAAGGAAATAGATGTGTATAGAGAAGATAGATACCAAGGGAAAAAATAAAAAATAAAAAAACTACATCAGAGGTAATAATAAATCAAGAAGATAATAAGAACAAAAGATCAAATAAAAAATATATAAAAATAATTGCAAGAGTGGAAATGAGATACAAGAAGTAGTGAGGAGTATGAAGTGAATAGAGAAAACCATGTCATGGTAATAACATTATGGCAAAAGAAGAAACTAAATAAAAATATCTATTTTGGGAAGGATTTTTTTTTAAAGACGAGAGGATTAGATAAAGCACGAGACACTAATTAGAAAATAGTTAATTGAAATCACATAGAATATGATGGTACATGATAACATAAAAAATAACCTCGAGATAAACAAACTACAATGGACGTAATTTTGAATACCGAAGAAAGCAAGTAATTAAGAAAAGAGCATTTCCATGAAAAATAAGGTTAGTCTTGCAATATAAAATTAAAGCCGAAAACATACAAACCTGTCATATTGATGTAAGTCAAATCCATATCAAGTTCTTCTTTAATTTTATTACGTAACGACATAATGTCTTCAAATGAGAGTATATTATTTTTAATTAGCTTCTCATTACCTTTTAAGTTGTAACCCCCCATTGTAAACCTCCCTCTTTTATAGGCCCGTGGGCCATGATTTCATTCCCGAAACAAATGTATTCTCCCTTCTAGACATTGAGATTATATTTGCAAACCGTAGTAGAGCACCAACAATTGAAGGACATATATATCTCCTTCTAAAGTATACCCCAATATCAAAGCGAACCCCACACTCCCGATCACAAGATCTTTAGGACATTTCCCATGATTTCAAGGATATGTCTGAAATTTCCAGTTTGCTAATGATTTTGTTCTTAGAGTGTCCAGAAATGGAAAAATTTCTGTCAAGGTTGGAGGAGGGGAGGAGGGGAGGAGGGGGGGTGGGGGGGGGGGGGGAGAGGGCTCTAGAGAGAACCCAAGGGAAGAGGGGAGGCCTTGCGACCCCCCCCCCCCCCCCCCCCCCCCCCCCCCCCCGCCGTCGACGGCCGACCCCAAACTCCCCGAGCTCTTTAGATTGCCGTAACTTCTTCAAAACTTGACCAAATTGGACTTATGAGATGTTTTTTGGCATCTAAAGGAAACGTAGATGCCAGAAAACGCCTCATAAGCCCAATTCAGACAAGTTTTGAAGAACTTATGGACATTTTAAGTTTCGGGGCGTTTTTTTTGAAATGGTGGCCGTCGCCGAGGACGGCCTTGGCGAGCGACGGCGGCCGTCCACGCTGACGGCCACCCAATTCAACGACCCTCATACGTCGCTTGGATTGAGCGACCGCGATGTAGCTACCATGGCCGCATCTCGGTTGTCGGATTGGAGCGGCCGCAGACGGGCCGATGTCGCGGTCGGCCCCCGCGGACGGCCGTCGGCGGCCGCTCCGATCCGGCGGCCCACGATCGCCCATTGCGGCTGCATCGTGGCCGTCGGATCGACGACGCTGAGGTCGGCCCCGCGGCCGTCGCCGCCATGATCCATCAGACGGCCGAGATGGGGCCATATGCAAGATGGGCCGATCTGACGGTCAAAAACTTTTTACCTGACCCGGTGTGCAGAAATTCTTAGGGCGACATAATTTTGGGGAGTCGAGGACGCAACGTTCGAGACGGGAGTGTCTGGACGTCCGGATTTTGGACGTGGAGTCGGAGCAGACGTCTAATTTGAAAACCCTTAGTTGAAGATCTTATAAGTAGAAGTGGAAAATAATGATGTTTTAGTCATTCATACTTTTTACGATAGAATTGGCAGATTTGGAGGGTTTTTGGGTGAAATAAAAGAGTTGTTTGGAAAGTCCTTTAAAACATGTATTTTTAATGTGTAATTTGGAAAGAATAGGATTGGCATGTTCTCACTTTAGACTTAGAATAGAACACTTGATAGATTGAAAATTTTATTCATATAAATTTGGACGGAGGGAAAAGAATTGGGTAGAGGGATGGGACTGTGAGGAGGAGGTGGAATGGTACTAGCTTTGGTCTATGAAAAATAGAGGACAAAAGATTTGATGCCTTCACAAATAACTCTAAGTCAAGGAACTTTAGTTTGTTTTAAATAGTAAAATGCGTAGACATGTATATGATTTGTGCCAACATAAATTATGCATATATGTACATTGATACAATGATTCCTTTAATTACATGTACAAATAAGTTTAAGCTTAATCCTAAAATTGGAATGAACCCTACCAGGGTCGATTAGACTCTAGCCAGGCTCTCAATTACTAATATAGATCATACTAAGATAATTTTTTTGCAGATCATGGAGTTTTCTTATACCTTTCGAATCAGACCATTCATGCTTCAATATTCCTTATACTTTAGGAGATATCCGCAGTCAAAGTTTGAAAAGATAACCGTACCCCAGGGTCAGCTTCGGCACCCCTTGGTCAAAAAATTAATTAATTTCAAATTTTAATGTCTGGCACCTAAAAATAGTGTATTCACAATTTCGGCAACTTTCTTTTTTTATTTTTAAAAAATTTGTATTAAAACCTTAATTGAATTTTCTACTAAAGTTTTAGTCCTACACATCTTTTTTTGCATTGGATGATAAGCTAAATGTGATTAAGAGGTGAGAATGCTCTCTGCTTCATGCGAGTAGAGTGGAATTGTGTCCAACAATCCATATGGGAAATGTGAACTTTGAGGCACTTAGTTCGTCTTTTGTTTTTATAACACGCATAACTTTTGCATATAGTCTTCAAATGACATAAAATTTGTTGGAGGTGAAAGATTACTTGATTCATAAACTTTTTTTAGACCAAAAAAATTTCAAAAAAGTTATTCTTCTATGCACAAATGACCTCCGAAAAACTGTTTTGAACCCATTTTATTTTTTTAAGCTTTACAAGGCTGCAATGATTTGTCCATATCTTTTGCATAAAGAATTATTTTAACACAAAAATTGTCCGAGCTGGAAGAAGAATTCATTTATCAACTTTTGTTAGTTGAATGTAATTCTATAAAACTTAATCTTCTATGCTGAATTGGACTCCAAAAATCTGTGTACAACACATTTGGAAAGCCTGAATTTAACTCTTGCTACTTCTTAACCCATAATCTTTGTAAACTAATGTATGTGAGCTTGATTACAAAAGGAGCACATTCTCTCCATTGCATCTAGCACATGCTTCAAATATAAGTAAATGTCTAGTGTGAAATGAATTTTTTTTACTTTCCGGCAATTTTAAAAAAGAATTGCTATATTCGGCAAAAAATGCCAATAATTTTCCAAAATTTCCGGCATCTATTTTGGGAAGTATATTATGCCAAAGTTGACCCTGGGGTACGGTGTTAAAGCATGCTGAAATTTAACCGAAAATGCAGTAAATGCTCATTTGTCCTAAAAAATTGCCTAGAATTAAGTAGTTTACAAAAACTTTAAAAATTCACCAAAAATTGAGATTCTACTTTATTCAAGTTTTATTTCTTTGAATATGTAAATAAAATTTAAGGGATGATCTCACCGCTCGAATTATTAATCAAATATTTCTCTATCGGCCTTTTTGCTATGAAAGACCGGCCTTTGTATAAGAATTTCAACATACATCCGCGTGAAAAACGAAACCGTTCTCTAGGTATTATAAGTTGTATGAGGGTAAATAGTGCATGGACATATTCCTAACCCACCTAGGAAAAAGAATTTGAAGAGCCGTAGTTCAAATTTACTTTTGAAATTGATTTTTTTAGCTTATGGAACAATTTAGACCCATTTCGCAACAAGGGCAAAAAACATTTATTCCAACTTTGAACATTATGATCTCACAAATGATAAAGATTTTGAATCTAAGATATAAGGTACATGCACATATACAAGTAAGATACTCGATCCTACAGTTACATCCCCCAAAATGCATTAAGACTTGAAAATTTACACCTTGTATTGAAAGAGGCTAGTTTTGAGGGATTTTGGCAGTTTTAAGGCTTTCCGACTTAAAAACCCTACGCGACCTACGACCTCCCTCAAGCAGCCCGAGCTTGGGACCCCTAAAGGTATGTTCCCACTTGGCCTTAGAGGGGGTCTTAAGAGGGGGTGTTATCTCCATTAACCCCTAAAATTCTGAGGGTATTTTTCATCAAAACTGCCTCAAAACAGCCCCTCTTCGAAGCAAGGCGGATTTTGCAAACTTGGGATCATTTTTGGTACATCTAACCGTAAGATCTTGTACCTAACTTCCATGTCTACATGTCCACCAAATCTCACACACTCATTCTTCACCAATTGCAAGATCGTAACGTTCAAAGTAGGAAAACAAGTTTTTTTTCACTGAGAAAAAAGGGGACAACAGAGTTTTGAAGGCCCAAAAAACCATTTCTTTGCATTATGGATTTTGGTGGTTTTGATGCACGTCAAAGAAGACTAAGTTAGCTAATTGTATTAAAAAAAAATTATATTCAAAAAAGTTGTGGAAGGTTTTCAAAAAAATCATTTTCCACTAGGGGGTATGCTGAAATTCACAAACAAAGGCCGTTTTTGGACAATAAGAATAGCATATGAAAAAAATTTGGATTAAAAATCCAAACAGTGGGAACATGCTCTACTGCCTTCTCTATAGATAGAAATTTTTATTTTTGAAAAATATCAAAATCTCAATTTTTGGTGGAATTTCAAAGTTTCATCTTTGGGCAGATTTTCGCAGATTTTCGCAATTTTGGGCAGTTTTGGGCAGAATTTGCTGCATTCACAGTGGTTCAGCAGCTGCCCTACGAGCAGCGTTTGACACTTAAACCTTCATAACTTTTGATCCCGATGTCGGAATTGAAAATTAAAAATACCTACACGAGGATCTCCGAACGGCCCACCTTCAATAAAAATTTCAGAAAATCGCGATGTAAATTGCATTCATAGGTACATGCCCAAATTCCAAAAAAGCCCAAATGTGGATGATTGTCCTTTAGGGGTTAAAAAGTGTGTGTTCCCACCTACATGCTTTTGTAATTACCAATCCTACATGGATGTCCACATGGCACACTTTCAAGAGTGGGTATTAGTTAATATTTAAGAAGACAAAAGAGCTTTGAGAAATAGTAGGCAATACTTATGGGGCCACCAATATTGGGAAGATTCTTTAGTTTTCCTCTCATAAGAGTGGTCTTATGTATTGTCCCATTTGAGGGACCATTACATAATCCCCTTCCTATTGATAAAACAGTAATTCCCGCCTTAATTCTTCGTCGCATGATTGTCTTTGCGCCTAATCCAGTAAGTTCGGTTCTTCCCTCTCAAATTGTGCTCAACTTGT
This sequence comes from Ceratodon purpureus, assembly GCA_014871385.1. Lineage (NCBI taxonomy): Eukaryota > Viridiplantae > Streptophyta > Bryopsida > Pseudoditrichales > Ditrichaceae > Ceratodon > Ceratodon purpureus. The sequence goes on from CM026426.1 coordinate 104,284,697, forward strand.
TCTTCCCTCTCAACAGTGCTAAGTGTTCCAATGACTGTTGTTTTGTGAGTGATTTGCGTAGAATTTACAAATTGTTCTGTAGATTATGGCGACAGATGGTGCAGAAGGTTTGCCATACAAGATTCAAGTGGCAATCAATGGCAAATATCGACCACTAATTCTCCGAGGTCGAACAATTCACGAGCAAACACCTAGGTTTGTTTTTCCAGAGAAACTGAAAGCTGGAGAAACAAACCTTGACTTGTGGCTTGATGGTTCGATTTATCCTGCCGATTCATCAGGCAAGCGGCCAAAGTTCAGGGATGTGAGGAGTTTGCTCGAATTCGTTGGAGAGGGAGAAAAAAGATTACTGGGTTACACGTCCAGTTTAGTGAATTATGTGCCAGCGGGGGCAGTTGTTGATTCGGTGAGTTTACAGAGAGAATCTGAATTTCAGCATCTCAGGCAATGTGTAGACGACTTGACTTTGTCCTTACTCCAACAAAGTGATGAAATGAACAGCTTACGTGAGATGGAAAGTAGTCACAGAATTGAGTCAGGAGTGCTTCAAAATGAGAAATTGGAGTTGCAAAGTAGAGTAACAAGTTTACGAGCAGAATACGAAGCAAAGATAGTTGATCTGAAAAACAATCTCGATGAGAGCGTGCGATCAGAAATTGCTCTTGAATCAGATATTGATTCAATGATCAGAGTAAATGCTGAAAAAATGCAAGCATTAGAGCAGAGCCATAAGGTTGAATGGCACAATCCTAGTATGGGGGGCAGGTGGAATTACAGTATGGAGAGAACCTGGGATTGGGTCGAAACCCCGTGATCCGAGAAGTCAGCCGGCTTGAGAGATTTTCTTGGAAGTCTGCAAGACTTCCAAGAAAATTTTTCAGCCCACAAAATGGAGCTCTTTTGTTCTCTGGAGCTCAAGTCTCGGCAGTCAAGTCTCGGCAGTCAAGTCTGTACCTGTGATTTTGTCCCGGGTCCATTACTGAAATTCCACCTGCCCCCCATACTAGGATTGTGCCGGTTGAATTTCAGAAATTGAAATTAGAACACGAGCAAACTGCACTGAGTCTGTCACGTCTTGAAAAAAAATGGAGTCAGTTGCATGCAACTCCATATGGCTACCGTAAGCAGGTTCGAAAGCGGAGGGATATTGCCACGCTTTCTCAAACGGGAGGCCCTGCTTGCCCGTCAACCCCTTCTCACCTTTGTACCTGCCACCCCCCTTGCCCGTACCACCCCTCCTTCCCGCGCGCCCCTTGCCCTTGACTCTCTGCTGGACCCTTTGTATTTTTATTCACAAATATATTCACATGTGTTACTAAAAAAAACTTCCCACCCCCTAAGGGTGGGTGGGCGGGACATCCCTTTACAGGGCAGCTTTTATCACCTTTCTCACCAAATTTCATTCTCAATCAGCCCATTCTCAATTCAAACCTAATCAAATCTGTACACTCTCTTGTTATTCCAAATTACCAGTATAGACACATAGAGCTTTTCACCAAAGAATTCTCAATCAACACACTACTTACAATATAGTAGTGTATGACAAAACAATCCAAATAATAGAGAAAAGTTTGTCTTAACACTGACAATACAAGATCAAACACAAAATAGTTTGAGTCTCCAAAAATCTTCTCATCCCTTGAATGTTGGTGTAGTAAAGTAAGAAAAATCCAGAGGTAAAGGACCTCACCTGTCCCCATAAACACAACCAAAACCACAGTTAGGATTATGTTTGTAGACAAGGTGTCAACAGCCCTTTACAGCTTGTTATTGCAGTCACAAGAAAAATCAAACCCTACACCAAACATACAAATCAAAGGGAGAGATGAAAGAGTCTAATTGCAATCATAAATTAGAAGACCTGAGTAGTAGTTCCACCAGACTCAGCCATGTTGCACTTTGCTTCAGCTCCACACCACCATATTCCAAACCTTCACAAGCTCTAAAAATCTCTCACACACATGTAGCAAACTAGAATTACTTTCAAAGCAGACAAGTAAAAAGATGCATATGGCCAAGAAACTCCCATGGTTTTATACCCTCAAAGAAGTTTCTAGAGATTCACTTGTTTGTTATATGGACAGGAATAGCCTCGCTGGTCCAATCATCTGTGACCCTTAGATGAAGGTTAACCTAGATCAAATGGTCATAAATTAGTGACTTGCTAGAGTAAAGTTCAAGCTTGTAGTAAGCCCCAAGTAAAGTAAGCTTCAAGTTTGGAGTAACTACCAGTAAACCATGTGTAAGGGAGGTGGGTGGGTTTCACTAATTTACACCTTATTCAGCATATCATGCCATAATAAAGTGACTATGTAATTACTTGCAAAGTTTTACAAGTAATGTGCAAATTTATTTTGCAAGCCTACAGAACTGAAGAGTGCAACTTCTGTCTGAATCATTGTAATAAAAACCTTATTTTGAAAATAAATTCTAAATTAAATACGGGTATAAGATCTACCCAATATTTAAAAAAGAAAAAAAAGAAAAAAAAGAAAAAACTAAGGTCATTAAGGAGGAAAATGTGCAAAAAGAAAGGAAGTATTGAAAAATGAACTCAAAACACCTTCATGAAAATGAAGAAAATTTTAATGATTTTTGCAAACTAGGAAAAATAAAATGGTAGAGAAATGTTGAAGAAGGAAAATTTTGTGATATGCAACAAAACCACTTCAATTAGCCCAAGTTGAAGGAGTTTATATTGGTCTCATTAAATATGAAGTCACCTATCGTCAAGTAACGTCAAGTGCGAGTATGGTAATTTTCAAAGCATCCTTTGTTGAGGCACATATACCGTAGGTTCATAGCTGGTCCGGGGCTTGATAGCCAAATAATTAATTAAAGTTAAAAAAACAAGTTCTATACCCAAAAATAATACATTGATCATATCGGCAGTTTTTTCTTTAAAATTTTGAAATCTGGCTTGTTGTTAAGACCAAGTCTCTTCTATTGATTAACATTTATGATTTGAGTCTAAAGGGCAAGGAATGTTGTGTGCTTTATACAAGTGGAATAGAGTTGTATCCAACAATCCATGTGGGATATGTGAACTTTGAGGTGAAGCACCTAGTTAGCCTTTATAACATGCATATCTTTTGCATAAAACCTTCAATTGACATAAAATTTGTTTGAGGGAAAAGAATACTTGTTTCCTAAGATTTTCTTAGATTAAAACAACTCCAAAGAAGTTGATTCTCTAAGCACAAATGAGCTTTGAAAAATTGTTAGAAACAAAGTTTAACACATGGACCTTTACGGAGAATGCTATTTGCCATGTAGCGGAGGGTAGGGTTGGTGGACCCGCTCCTCGGCGACCTCCGTGGCCGTCCATGTCGGCGTTGCGATTTTGCCCCCAGCCACGCGGTCTTCGTAAAATCGGACGCGGGTAATAACCACTATCACGTAAACATTGGGACGCACACGTAGCAAGACACTACCCTCGCATATAACATTATCGCTACACATGACACTGCCCGTGACACAAATTACAAAAAAATTGCCCAATCTCAAAAACATTGTAGGCAACTATGGACTGCTTTCTTGCTGAGGTATTGGGGAAAATGGAATTAGGGTTTGAGTGTTTTCGTGACGCTGACCATTGCTTCTCCTCTTTTTGTCTGCATTGTTTAGGGTTAGTTTGTGCGATTTTCAATGTGTAGAAACTTTGCATCTCTTTAGGTTTCATTACAGGGTTCAGGATCAATGCAATTAAAGTACCCGGCATTGGATTAGTCCCATCACCTACAATTGAGAAGGCGCAATGGAGTGGGGAATTGAATGCAAGACAACGATGTCCGTACGTGATGAGGAGACATCTTCAGAGGAGCGTATTCATGTGGACTTCACGTTCTGGGAGAGCAGTTCGCGCGGTGACAACGAAGAAACAGGTAATGCAATTGCCCTTCAAGTGGTTTTCCGTTTTTGTGTTCCTTAAGAAACCCAAATAAACTGCACTAGAAATGGAAGATTTAACGAGTGGACTCACTGGTTTCCGGATGATTAGAAGGCGCGACATCGAGGCCCCCCGAAATCAAGAATTTAGTTTCTAGACTGTCTCGAGGTACGGTATCTGGAAACCCTACTCTGCTTCAATGTTAATTTTCCGTGTATTCAACTGTTCTCAGAGACCCCTTCTGTGCGAGAAATTTGCCAATGCACTGTATACATGTACATGTAGTTATTTTTGTTTCCCTTCATTTTAAGGTTTAGTGTTTGTATCTGTAGAATGCTCCCGACATTGACAGTGTTTTTCTAAGGAGGTTGTATTGTCTCTCACGCAGCAATTCTACAAGATTTGGGGAGGACGAGTGGTTCCACAGAGTTGTATACTGTCGCGGAGGTTGTGGCATTCAGTAGGGCTCCGGAACATATTTTAATAACTCGCGTATAGGGCCCAGGGCTGCCCCTTTTGTGGAGCTCAGTCACTTCTTTTTTCCCCTGCAGAGATGGATCCTGAACCCGTTACACTGAAAGTTCATATATACTCTGCATCGTTCAATGTCACGTACCCTAGCGACCACCGTGTGAGAGAGTTGATAGAAGAATTTGCGACTATGTGCAAGGGTGATCGGAAGCCTTGTGGCAAACAACGTTTTTTCGTGTGTATTTACTATGGGACTGATCAATTTTCTAATAAAATGATGCTTAATTGCCACAAGTTTGTAAACGGGTGCAAGAATGCGAGGTATCTAGACGGGAGGATGGCTCTACTATTATCCAATCCTGATTTCAAGCCAGGCGAAGGGAAGAAAGTGGAGGTGATTTGTAAGAAGAACTTGAATGTGAAGAAAGAAGGACCTTCCCCTGGTGCGGAGTCTACGATGGAAGAGGATGGTGCGGTCTGTGATACACTTAGGGAGGAGGGTGATGGTCAAGCCTGAAGACAACCTCCTCTGGATTTGTTCTGGAAGGAGGTATCGAAGCAGGTAGTTGCAAAAGGACGGAAGTTGGCTACGAAGACACAAGTACCGAGAAAGCGCACCGAGCGATCGAAGGGTACAGACGAGAAGGTAGTCGGAGAAGGACATCCCCCAAAGGCCAGAGATATTTAACTGCAAATTCAAGCAGTAACAGAGCTCCAAGTGTAGCGCACACTAGAAGAGACGCTATGATAGTGATGCTGTGGGGAAGGAGTTTGTAGAAGTAAGCGGAAGGGACCCGAGGTAGAGGATCCTGACACTGTGGTGGAAGTGACGGAGCAGGATACAAATAATCGAAATAGATATTTTGTAGGAGAGGACAACGAGCACTTGGAAATTGGAGACCAGGTTACAGGGGACGGAGAGAACGTGTTCCATGTATCAGTGAGAGAATCAAAAAGGGAATGACCTAGCAAACAGCAAAAGCAGAACGACGAACTATCGGATGAGGTGAGTTCTGCCATATCTGATTTACAGTCGGTGAGGGAGAAAGCGATTTCAATGCTGTGCGAGAGGTTTATGATAAAAATTCTGAGCTTTGGAGGGAGAACCTTCCTCCAAAGCTGTCTTCCTAAGGATTTCGAATGCAATAAAAGCATTCTAGTGCTTACGAGCAAAACTCGAATTCTTAAATCTGCGGCCATTATGGCCCCTAGTAACGGTGATGTTCCAGTTTTGCAACAAAAAATCCAAGGACAAATGCGATGGTCACAATCTATGCGAAGTTACGTAAATAGAGGCCATCTCTCCAAGGGCGCTAGACGAGAGGGTCTCGGCGATGGTGATTTGGGGTGGAAATTGGGAAGTTAAAGACGACCTGCGCTTGTATTGGGCAGAGGGGGTAGGGACTCAAAGACCGTTTACTTTCCACGGTAAGCTTCTTGCAAAATACAACTACTGTGCACAGGTCTTTAAACAGCTGGAGCAGCAGCATATTGAGCGACATTGTAAGGCAAAGGTGAGTTAGAAGAAAAAATGGAGGGTCCAAAGAGGCGTGACAAGCCTCTCATGCCGGCCCTGTATCAACTTAAAGAATTCGAAAGTGAGGTTCCATTGCCATGGTCGTAGGCATCTAAGAGTGGCAATCAGTTAGTATCGGATTGGAAGAAGATCGTCACTACTGACGAGTTCAGGGATCAACTTATGCGAGTCACATAGTGGTGGATCCGAAGAAAGGTTCACTACGATTCTCTGCTTCATTTTATGTTCTGTGACATGGCGATCAATGTCACACCAAGACAGTCTGACATTTTAGAGATGTTGCATATGCATTTGTGTTGTGCTGTTTCCTATTCTAATCTGTGATTGAATGATGGTAGGGGGATAAAAAACGACCTCTACCTGCTGAGGTAATTGAGGAAATCAATGTCGCCATTGACGGTCTCGTTCAGAGTGTGGAGAAGGGGAACGTCTATGAAGAACTTCAATCGTTAGGGATCTACGTTCAATGGATTCTTAATGAAGTGAAGTACCAAAAAAATCTATCCATTCACGAGGACGAATTACGGGTCAGGCAGAATCTGAGAGTTGAAGGAACCTTGATGGATTTTAGGACCAAAAATAGGCGACTTGCGGAGGATGTTATATGAGGATGGTGTCCATATTGGCGTATCCTATCTGGAGATGGAAACCCGCTATAGCAACTCCTCCCCCCTCCCTGCCTTGGAGGCATGACGGTACGAACCACTCCTGCACTAAATTTTGTGACACTAAAATTTTAATTACCGAATAATAAATTACTTTATGAATTACGGTGAGTGTCGTATTTATATAATTGGTAATTTTGTTGTTGTGTTCTATTTGCAGCCATGGAGGCAAATGTGGTTCGGGATGTACTCCTCGCAAATCGAGTTGACAATGCGAGGCCGATTCCATTAGTTTACGTGCTCCGAGTGTTCTTCCTCTGTCACTACAAACTATGTAGGCCCTAATCATGCCCTATTTATGATATAACAGAGGACGAGATACGGAGGGAATGCGCTTCTTCAATGAATCTAAGACGAGCTCTGACGATGTTCATCGAAGAGGGACAATACCTGTATGGTGGCCTTTGTTTTGCATTAGGAGGGTCGCTTCGTAGGGAGGTCGTTGCGAAGATGGAAGAAGTCAGACATGGTACCGGAGAAGGGGTGGTTCAGTCCGTGATGAGGTGGGTCCGGAACGTGCAGCTACCTGCGTTTAAAGACATGGTTGTTTGCGAGCCAATGCAGTTCAATTTGCCATGGCAAGTGACCGAGCATAAGTACTAGGACGAAATGGCCAAGCAGTGGAGGGACGCCTTGCAGACCCGTGAAGAGTTGGACATAGGCTGCATTCTTGCGATGACCTCTGCAAATTGGAGTCCTGGGGTTGCGTCCATGCGTCTACGTGTCCTAGAGATGGCTAAGGATATTGGAGAGACTATGATAAGAGAGGACAATCAACATTGGGAGCCATGTGCTAAGGAGTTCAACAAGGCTCATGTCGTGAAGGATTCTAGTGCATTGTCCGAGGAGTGTGAAGTCACTGTTCTGAAGGTTGAAGCAGGGCCAGATCTTCAAAAGAACTCCACAACGGTCAGGAAACAGTGGAGTTGCGGTGTCAAGTGGTTGACAAGGACGCTGCGGATGTGAAACATGGCAACGAATGTGACACTGAAGTTCAGGGTAACACTAGTCCTTGCAATAGCGATGGAAAGCCGGAAATAGAGAATCCGGAAGTTGCGGACTTGGGTCACCCGGGTGATACAAAAGTTCAACATGCGGTGGGTGAGACAGCACCAGTCTTTCCCGAGATTGCAGAAATTCTAGGAAACTCAGTAAACGCTACACCTGACCCGAGTCCCCTTCTCACTTTGAGCCAATTCAAGAACACAGCCCATTCGAGAGCCGATATGGTCATGAGAGGGGAGGATTTCACGCAATGTCCAAGTTTCGGAAAATGGGCAAACCAGCACTCTGACTTGGTTCCAGAGACTCCATAAAAAAGGGTCTCTATTGTTGCCATACAGAGCAATGAATCTGCCGGAGTAGCGGATACAGTTTTAACTTGCTGGAATCTGAGAGACGCCTTCGACGAACAGGAATAATTGGACGTGAGTCATCACTTGGTGAGCCTATCTCAGTCGCTTGGAAGCGGTGCAAAATAGTGTGACACTGACAGTGTCACAGCTGTGGTGGAGGAGGATCTATGGCCGCATCTAGAGTTCGCTACATTTGAGAAGGTTGCATCGATGACTCTGAAGGATGCGTGCAGCCATCTTCAGATAGAGGAACTCTGCTTGCGTTACCAGGTCGCGAGGAGAAGGGCGATGGTGCCAAAAAGGTTACATTCTTCAATGAGAAAGGAAAGGAGGCAGAATTGAAGTTTTCAGCCGTACGTGACTTGATGCGCGTAAGGACGCCCCTAGAAAATGATGTTGTTGACTTTGTCCTATCCCGATTGTATTTCTAGTGTGGTACTCATACGCGGCGTGAAATCCAATTTGTCCTATCAAGGACTAGTTCTTGCTACATGAGTGTGTTGAATGGGACTACAACGTTGGAGAGATGGGGCAAAGTATTTTTGCAACCTGCTAATTTGGTAAATGTGCACGATGTGATAAGTTGTTGTTGCCATGGGTCGGAAAGGATCAATGGTCCCTTTTAATATTTTGTATGACAGGGGTATCCACTTCGATTTGTACGAGAATGGATGCCATTTCCCAACCGGGGAGCACTTGGATTTTGTTCAAACAGTCAGTTGCGCCTGACAAACCTTGAGGGTTATGAAGCCCTACGACGTCCCCGTTGTTGTTCAAGAAGTAGCCCAAAAACTCGATAATTACAAGTGCGGGCATCACACCTTGCGGAATGCGCTCATTTACTTGAAGGTAATTTTCTGAGCTTGTGACACAAAGCTTTGATTTCTATGTATTTCAGTGAGAGTGAGAGACCATTTGAATATGTGGGATGTGTGGGCCGGTCGCTACCAAGGAATGAATGCAGGGGACAGAGTACAGCAGTTGAAGACGACTTTGATAGAGCCTTTTTGTACCAAGGATGTGAACGTCCAGATTCTGGCATTCGTTGCAAAGGATCTGAACCCGGCGACCAGGGACGCGCGATACAAATCTCCATTTTGAGTCTGTAATAAGAATGTGATGTCATCAGCAGAGAGTTATGGAGAGATATGTGAGGTCCCAGACCAGCATTGCATCGGAGGTCGTAACGTTTAGAGCACGGCATTAGGCATTACGAAATCTTCAGCTGTGTGCCTGGTTTCATTTTCAAGCACGTTCGAGCACTATGTGAAGTAGTATTGCAACACTATCTTTCATCATCTAGTGAAATTTTACAGAGAACAAGAAACTATGCAATGCTTCCATCTTGCAAATTACATTATGTCTATAAGGAACATTTCATTCATGCCTCAGATACAGGTTTATACTGTTCAATTGTTAGTGACTATGCGTCTGGATTGAATTATTGGACAAGCTTGTATAATGGATCAACTTCAAGCAGCATTTGAGGTTGTAGATGCCTCAACGCTCGCTATTTATGGGGACAGATAATTGACTGTGTACAATAGTGTCACGCATGTCGCATAGAGGACAATGTAATGTTACAATATATAAGCAGTGTCACAAATGTTTCAAATGTATTTCATAGCACAAAGAAAACATTTCCAACACCAAAACAGGTTGTATGCGGATGTCAAAGAACCCTAAGGTTTATACGATACGACACTAGAGCTAAAAACCTTACATTGCGCTATAACAACTTAGGTTATATTCCTCCTCCTCCCCAACTCTAGAGTAAAATTGCTTCAGAACCCAATTCGAGTTGTTTGAAGTTGCACCCGCCCCTTTAGCGCAACTGTTTGGTGTTGGTCCGAATCCACGATGGCGATCACCGTGAGTTAGACTTCCATGTATCGCCGACTGGTGAACCATAAAACGCCGCGAAGGACATCTCCTCAGTCCGCGACTACGCGCCGTTGCGACAAATCCATTGACACTACCACTGTCGAGACTCCTTCTTGCGGCTTTGCCCTCCGTCTCATTTTGAAGTTGCCCTTGTGCTGGAAACGGCAATATCCGGGAAGCGTATAGTGCAATGGCGAGCAAGATGATCAAAATCCAGACCGAATCTCCAACGACAACGACTTGCACAAGGAGGAACATATTTAAAGTTCTAATTACAATGTAATGCAATTTTAGAATAATTAAGAGGCTTCAGACGAATGATGGCCTAAATGACTAACAATTTATAAAGATCCAGCTAAGAAGGAAGAATATGGGTGACGACTCGTACCCGTAACACTGTTATGTTACCTTTCCAATTTTAGATGGAATCTTCGTCGACACCTATAGCTGACAAACAATCGATTTCCAAGGGCATTCCAAAAAGTCTTTACAGCGCCCCAGTTTAAATCCCTGTCCGTCATCTACTCTACGGAACACTGGCGTCCCTTCCATCGGGGAAACAAAACCAGAACTGATCTCTACCTTGATCCTCTTCAGACGACCAAGTGTTTGATTAAACTCCGTGATTAAGTGCTGCATTATTACGGTATCCCTTGTAACTTCTTCTACTAACAGCAGCACTAGATTCTCCATTGCCGAAGGTAAATCCACCACCCTCTCTCCAGTTAGAGTGGGTCTGGGAACAATAAGTGGTGTATTGGACTCAGAAGGCGCAGAGAAGTGCTCTCGTCGTGGAGTAAGCAGCTGCTGTAGACCCCCGATGACATTGCCAGCCAACCGGCCACAGTAACGAGTAATAGTACCTTCTGCAATCTCAGGATGCATCATCATAACAACCTTCACATGATGCTTACACATGTTGCCATGTTGTGCCCAGATACAATTGCAAACACCTCACTCTGACCCCAGATTATATACCGTGTACCTCATGTGCCGATGCTCTATAGAGGTAACCAATGCAATGTCACCGTCCTCAACCGGTAGTGTCACATCGTCATCTAGTATCGCCCTAGCCTTTAAAATAGATTTGACAACACAGTCTTGCATCTTCTTATTATCAATGAACTCCTTTTCTTTACGGAGATCCTTATACCAATAGTGGTCGAAGACATCTTCAGTCAAGGCAGTAATACACCAGTCCACCCTCCCCCCTATCATTCTACTCATTTGTGATTTCAAAATAGACTTTGCAAAACGGTGATATCCTTCGATAGCCGCATTAGTATCATGGCCACAGTAACTAAGGTTACGGAACCCCACTACCCACATGTGCACTTTGTCTAGCCATTGAGTCCTCATATAATCTCGAAACTCTACCTCTCCTGGATATGTTTTTGCCAGCTCTTCAATGTGCTGTTCAGCCCATGCACTACCCTCTTCTCCAGATGGTGAGGACCGATCGTACATGAGCATTCCTAGGTCTTTCATAATAGCTGCCCTACGGGCCAAATTGGATATCTTGTAGCAAGAGTTTTTCTACCACGCGCGTTGTACATGCCATAAGCACAGAAACAGTGCCGTACCAGGCCATGTTTCACTGTCAAAATATACACTCATATATCAAAAATTAGATGGTCTTTAAACCTTTCGTAGAATATAACAATGCTGTACATTACATACCAGTGTCATAGACATCAATGAGTGTTAGAGAGTGAGGTGAATGTAAAAAAACAAACTGAGCTATCAAGGTGGGATGGATGCTTTACTTGATAGCCTTGATCTCTCCTTGGGCACAATCGACAATGAATGCTGAAGGCTCCCAATCCGGCTTCTCTTTGACCATCTGTTTATTCAGTGCTTTCATCTAAGGTGTCGGATCTGTCTGAGCACACCTCGACGTAAGAACAAAAGCCACCGGTATTCCATGGTGCCACTCATCAAAGACCATGAGTGTATAAAGCAAAAATTGGTCGTGACATAGGGAAAGAATGTCAGTGTCACAACAGATCCAGCAAGGTAATGAAATTGTACCGATAGGGGAATAGTATACTTTTAAGGAAAACAAATATAAGAGCATTCAAAAGCACCAGTTCAGAGTATCGTAAATGTAGATTACCTTTTTGTCATTGGTTCCAAACGTCGCATCAATTAATATCCCTCCTCTATGCCCATATTTAAGCATCATTTCCTTCCGCCATGTTGTCTGTATCCCAAAATGTGAAAGGCATGTTCTCGCTCGTCAACTCACCTGGAACCTTCTCTAGTTTTTTTTTATTTGACTCATTGTAGTAAAACACCTTTTCTAGATTACGCTACACCCACATCCTAACTTTGAGCGTCATTTTTGTACAACATATATGTTTCTTGGGCTAACTTACCCGAAATATTCCATATATCCTTAGTACTCAGAAGAAGATCCCGCATAATATCCTTGCCCTCAGCCTTGTACTTCTTCAAGAGATCTAAAATGTTTTCTCATTATCTGCATGGGACTGTTATCCCTCCTTAGACAATCCTCTACAAATGCCCTGATTTCTGGAGACAGATGTGCCAAAAAAGCACTTCGCTCTCCCACTTTCATCCCGCCATGCACAACTAGACCATCAAAATTAACATGCTTCTCCTGGATTATGGTAATCTCTAATACATGCGGCAGGTACAAGAAGGTCTTCACTGTAAATTGCGCTTTGCATCCCCTTTTAATGGATTGTTCCCATTTCTTCTTCGAGTCCCTCTCAATTTTCGGCTTCTTCGTCGCAGTCTTCCCCGTGTTTGTCCCCTCCTGTCCTGGGAATGTTGCATCAGCCTCTACGAGGTTCACCACTTCACCGAAGTTGTCCTTGAATGGGGAGTCCTCCATTTTAATGTCACAGTCAGGAGATACACCGATGGGGACGTTGCCACTAGTGCCTCCCTCATGAATTAAATTACCTGCAATAACTGATTCCAGTCGATCGACGGAAATGTGCGACCGGGGTAACAAAATAGGAGCAGCACTTTGACAGCATTCCGAATCCTGCGAAGACAATGTTTCATGTTGTACAGAGGAGACACAATTTGATGTCGCGGAATTCCCAGAAGCCGCAAGCTCAATGTTCGGAACATTACTTGGCAGACATTGTTGAGGAACGTTGAGGACACCCTTTTTCCTTGGACCACGTTTCTTGGCAGTTTTTCCCGGAGCATGGTCCGTCATCACAACTCCTTGACCGGACATGGCGACATTGTCATTCCCCACGTCCACATCTAATACGTTGCCATTGCTTTTGGAACAGTTGGAAAGGGCGTCGCAGGATGCCGTCTACTTCTTAGCCGGCCCGCGTTTCTTGCGGATTGCTGTGACATTTGGGGGTTGTGTCACGGATTCCTTGACATTGCAGTCCGCCAGCTTCTTCATTGTAACTCTCTTCTTGACAGTCTTAACGGTCGGTGTAGGAGAGACATGAACTGTAGGCAGTTCATTCAAGTCTAGAATGCCACAGCATTCGCCATATGCATCGATGTCTGTAGTTGCCAACTGATGAACTGCCTTCATTGGGTTGGCTACCATCTAGTCCATGGCGTCGAGTAGTGTTCCACCAGGCTTTGGTTTGAACCGACGAGGAGCTTTCCTGGGTTGACCTACATCGGTTCTTTTCGCACGGGCCTTTTTTGTTGGAAAAGGCGCATTGCCTTACTGCACAACGACAGGAACTATGGCCTTCTTCCTCAGTTTCTTTCGGAGACTCTCTGTAATGAGCTTCACTATCCTACTTAAATCTTTGGGACCGTATTCCCACTTGTACTTGCTCTCGCAGAGAATTGGAAATAATTCTATGAGGACCAAGTTGAGAAACAATCGACATTTGAATAGCTAAACCCTACGTCTAAATTCGACAAAAACCCTAATCACAGTGATCCAGTGTCTGGGGGCATGTAAGATCTTATCCTTAACCAGGAGAATACAAAAAAAACAAAAAGAGCACATGAAGCCATAACAGGAAATGGAACAATAATCCAACTCAATCCACAATAAATTCGTAACACTGATGTGAGGTGACACAAGAACTCACCTTACAAAATTCAATGTGGTTCGGGGCCCGTCCCTCGACTGGTTCGGCTTTCAATTCTCCTTGTTGGGGCGGAATCGACATTGTGCGCTCTCCTTTCCACATTGCTTGCCCTCTATGAAGTCCGCAACCCTGGAAGATGGGACGTAACACTGCTGCACAACGTGTGCCTTTTTATGTTCTCCTCGAGGTGCTTGGTATTCTACCTCAAGTCTCTTGGTTTGAATACTCCTGCCGGAGGATTCTGCACTGACTCTTCAATCGCTCTCAAGTGTATTGCGTGCAGGTTGAATGCACTCAAACCGACCTTGACGTCCTTTAGACATGGCACCTGACTCTTCTCCTCCATTGGCGAGCTCTCCTCCGGCTCCATCGCAGCGCGAGGATACAATTCTAAACGAAGGTAACGCACGTTTACGCAAAAGCTACAAGATCTGAGGCAGGTAACATCGAATGCAAATTGTTCGTGTGCAAGCAAGGTAGACTCAGTTCAGCGCAACTCTAGATCGCAAAAACTAAAACACAATGATATTGCCATGTCTGTTATGCCATTGTTCGTTGCCTACAATGTTTTCAAGATCAGGCAGTTTATTTGTAATTTGTATCATGGGCAGTGTCACATGTAGCGATAGTGTTACATGCGAGGGCAGTGTCTCGCTACGCGTGCGTCCAAGTGTTCCCGTGAAAGTGGTTATTACCCGCGTCCAATTTTACGGAGACAGCGTGGCTGGGGGCAAAATCGCGACGCCGACGTGGACAGCCACGGAGGCTGCCTAGGGACGGATCCACCAACCCTACCCTTTGCTACAGGGCAAAAAGTGTTCTCCGACCATTACAATGTTTTTTCGTCTATATCTTTTGCATTAAGGGGAGAAGCACAATAAAGTGGACCACAAAAGTGCTTAGCTATTTACCAGTTTCAGCCCTTTTGCAAAAATTGCACAAAAGTGATGGAAAGATGTAATTGAAGTCAATTTTTTTGCTAATATGGATTCTCAACTTGTTTTTCTACAACTTGGAAAAGTTTTGTGCAAAGTAGACACTTTTAAGTTATTGTATGAGGGCTTTAAATCCAAGCAAAGTGAATTCAGTCATTTGAAAAAGTGGCTAGAAAAGAATCAAAAAATATCTAAAAATAACTTTTGATGAAATGAGGCCCTCTTTATGTTTAAGAGGTATTCTAAAATACGCAATTCATATACTCATTTTTTGATTTAGGGTTCCAAAAGTATCGCAAGGATGTTTTTAGGAGGGCCTTTCCCGCGATACTTTTTGTCACTTTTTTTTCACCGAACATTGTTTTTCAAATTGGAAATAAAATTTTCTAAAGACAATAGAGGGCCCCAAATGAAGAAATTAAGACTTTGGAAAAGTTCATTTTCATCCTTTAGAACTAGTGGTCAAATTAAGTTTCAATTGAAGATGTTTTTCTTATGGAGATGCGTATAAGATACCTTATGACACCTTAAAAAGTGACTAAAGTGCTCAAAAACTACACCAAAATGCTCAAAATCAAGATTTGAGCTTTGAAAACCAGCACACTTCACATTCACTTCTTAGTGATCACATTTTGCACTTGGTGGTCCACTTTATTGTGCTCTCCCCCTTAAAACATATTTTAACACAAAGTTTGTTGGAAGTGGAACTAGGCTTGATTTTCAACTTTATTTAGTTTGACACAATTCCATAAAACTTCATCTTCTATCTTTAATTGGACTGTAAAAAACTGTATGCAACACATTTTAAAAACCTCACCTAGAGTCTTGCTACTTCTTCACCTATATTCATTGTGGACTAATGTAAGTGGGCTTGATTACATAAGGAGCACTTTTTGCCAATTTAATTTCACACAAACCTTCCATTTAGGTTCATATCTAGTCAAAAACACAAGATTCTCACTTTGTGGCAAAATAGAATTGTAATTTATATATTAATCGACAGAAGGTGCCAATAAATTCTCAAAGTTTTAGGCACCTAATTTTTGGACTATTTTCTGCCGGATCAGCTAAAAACCTACGGTATTTGTTCTTACAACGTTTGCAATAATACTTACACCTCTTCGAGGTACACACAACACAAATTTTGCGCAAAGTTGTCCACTTGGAAACATGGATTTCTTGAACATGTATGGGCTCCACATCTCACGTACGAGGCCAATTGCATGTGAGAGCTCCACAGAAATTTGTCTTGAATTGAAGGTGTGTCATTTGTGCTCTTCGAATCCGCCCTTGTTTCAAAATAGCCATGTAGTAAATATAAATTTTGACCATGGTTTGGTCAAGAAGGAAAAGAGAAGCCTTTTCCACCACTTGTAAGAACGATTTGGCATGTATATAAAGCACTCAGCTGGTTTGCCACATCAACCTCTTGCATAAAAGTTTTGTACTCATGATGAATTGGGCTTGATGGCACAATGTTCTTCTTGATTGCACCATTACAACCTGGGATCGTTGTAATTGGCATGCAAAGAAACTTGATGGGTAGAGCATAAGTGGATAAAAGAACTACTGCCTTTTTGTCCTTCCAAATGACACTAGAAATTCCACGGGATTCGTGCATCCTCCATGCTAATGAGCCCTATGGCAATTTCTTGAATTCCTTTACATTCTTGAACTCAAGAGACAAACCATTCATAGAGTCTTAGTCGCATAAGTCCCTAGGTTTGTTGATTCTTCAAATAGGGCAATACTTGTGAAGTATTTGTCGATTACAACACAATGTCCCTTGCCATGGTTCCCCTCCACTCTTTTTAAGACAACATCATGAGCAAGTCTTGATTCACCACAAGAAACACAAATGGGTTCTTCATTTCCATCACCATGTCTAATTCCCGCTCTATTTTTCCACAATGGATGTCAAAATTGTACATAAACTTTGAATCCGCTAAACACCACACTTTATTTGCCACTTCTAGAGTTTTTTAGGCATGTACTAACAGGCATGGCAGTAACTACCCTAATATAAAATCATCATTTCATCTATGGTGATAAATGGATCCAATTGCCATGCACTCATAAAATTCATTCTCACAATGTCTATCACCGGTCTTACTTGGCGCATTTTATCATAATTCAAGGATAGTGGATCATCAATGTAGGATGTCAGTTTCGTGAGATGTAAACATTTTGTCAGCATCTCAAACCTCCTTCGAGACATGAGATTGCTAATAGTTGGGCACTCGAAAAAGGATGGCTTCTTCATCCAATAACTTCTTATGTTAAGTTCACTAGAAGAAACCCATGTTATTTGTTATATCCCGAATCATGTCAGCGTGTTTTTTTGATGTCTTGGAGCTAGCCAGTAATGTCCCCGTGAATGTGAGGATGTCCACGCGTCAATATAGAACAGTGAAGGTAGGAGGGTCCCAAAACATGCGTGTGAAACAGGAGATGTGGCGATGTCTCCAACAACACGCCCGTCTCCGAGGACGTCATCCAGGACATCATAGGTGACACAAAACTGCCACGCTGGCAACGGACAAGCGTTTCACATGGGGTAAGAATGATGAAGTTACTGCTATGCAAGGTAGAAAGCAACCCAAAGTTTAATAAGAACAGCGAAACAGGCAGTGGTATGCAAGAGGAGAAAAAAAGGGCACTAACCTTTTTTTTAAAGTTTTTAAAAAAATTAATTATAAAAAAATTAAAAATTATCATGTATAAAATTGGAAAAAATTCCGATTATAATTATTAACTATGATCCTTTGAATTTCTGATCTTACCAGTTTGTATAAAATATTTTCAATATTAGAATTCAGTTTTAATTATTTTTTTAAATTGATGTTATAACAATATTTTTTTAAATCAATTATTAAATAATTAAAGCGGTCATATTATATTCAATCTTCTATATTTGAATATTAAAATAATATTTAATAATTAATATAACATTATTTTTCCAATTTTTTACCAGAACCAGAATTATAAGGAATTTAGGGTGATTTTTAAAAGTCCTTGGTGGCATACCTATGTGGACATACTATATATTTTGTAGTTTACAGCACTTAATCTACATGGCAAACACAATTCCACATTAGACAAGGTGACATGTCATTCCGTGTATAGGTCCACGTTACTTGAGACATTCAATTGAAGATGTCTCGAGTAACGTCTACATGTCTCTGAGGACATCCCACGAGACATCCTTGAAAACATCATCATGTTTTGCAAAACATAACCATCAAGTCAGATGAATTTTTTCAAGTTCATTGGATGAATAGAGGCGGCAAGGATTAGTTACCGCAGCCATAGTTAGGTCAAGAGACCTTTAAGTAGAATTTGATGGTGCACAAAGCTCACTTTGGCCTTCATTTCTCCAAGTAGTTAGAGTTTAGAATGTAGAGGTTAGAGTTTTAGATTGTAGACTAAGTTTACAAGTTAGAATATTAGAGTTTAGAGTGTAAAGGTTGGAATTTTAGAGTGTGTGAATTAGATGTTAAATTTTAGAGTTTGAGAGTGTTAGGGTTTAGAGGGTAAAGGTTATAGTTTTTTAGTGTAGAGTTTAGAGGTTAGAAGTTAGACTTTGAAAGTGTAGAGTTTAAAGTGTAAAGGCAGCAAAGAAGAAATGAATAAAGAGGCGTGCAAGTAAGTGAGTGATTGCATAATATAATGCTGGCCCAAATGAAACTCAAGTGTGCCATTGCAGGACGTATGAACAAACACGGGAAATTTGGAAGATGTCCTAGTAAATGCGTCCACGTTTCCATCAATGTTTGAGATGTTTGGTGGAACATCGTAGGAGACGTCTTATCACATGATGCAGCTTGTATTGGACTTTGTGGGGCATGTTGAACGTTCACATAGTGTTGTGATCAGAGCTAACAATTTATTGATGTTAGGATGTAAACCATGGATATATAGCTTGTCCAACTAACTAGGTTTATAGCAATTTCCTTCTTTTTTAAATCCCTTGTTTAACCGCATGCGTTGTTGGCCTATTGAATATGTGCAGGGTTGGACATGCAATGTGCTATGAGCGTCATGTAGACGTGACCATGTTGTGGAAGACATATGCCGCAACATTTAGAAAACGCACGGACGTCTTTTGAAACATCCCCTCGTCTATGGAGACATCCCTGAACATGGTCAGATACATGACAATGTTTTAAGCTAGGATGTTGTGAGACTTTAGCGATGTTCAATTTTGTCAGACATGCATAAGTTCTTTGAAACGTCTACGATGACACCTTCAATGCCCAGAACCATGGGTCGGAAACGTAATCAAGGACACGGTCATGTCCATCGCCACGTCCTCAGGGACATGGCAATGTTCAACAAAATGAGCATTAAAACCCACGCAGCGTTATTCTAGACATCAAAGCGGACATCTCCACATTGAGCTTGGAATGTCTTTGAAAACAGAGCAATGTTTCTAGTGACGTCCTCGCGAACATAAATCTGGAAGAAAAAAAAAAAAAAAAAAAAAAAAAAAAAAAAAAAAAAAAAAAAAACCACGCAAATCTTTGCTCACGTGGCCTGCCACATCACTTCTTTCAAGGTCCACGTTGGATTTTCCTGAGTCCAGGTCAGACACCACGTCAGATTCCACGTCACGATTGGATGGAATGAAATTCCCGGCCATGTAGCACTGCCCATCATTCTGCCGCTTAGGTGTCGTCGACATGACGTCCAGTTGGCATTGTTTTCAACCTCCCAAAATCACCAAAAATTGTTTGTGTTATGGGGATGTCCACACGTTTTTTGTGATGTTCTTGCGCGTTACAGGGTGTTACACGTGTTAGTACCTCCAAAGGATGTAAATCCAGAAGTCACCATGTCTCCAAGGACATGATTAGCGACATTACAAAAAACACAGGTTTCTTCTAGTGGTTGTTTTTTCATACCCATATACAAAATCACTGCCAAAAATGCCTTCAATCAAGGCATTGCTATTGGCTCCCAATCCTTGCCTCTACGAGAACTCCCATTTCCATCCACCTGCGTTGCATAATGATTTGTCTCCTCCACAATACTCATCAACGTAGACAATGGCCAGAACATATGAAGCAATGTCATGAAAGAGGGCATTCTCCTTCAAAACTTTTTCGGGCCCTCCTCCCTCATACAACATTCAAAGCGATCTAGGTTGTAAGTGTGATTTGAAGTGCTCCATGTTGAATTTCGGTATAGATATTGAGACTACAAGGATCAAGACCTTCACCATCATCTGCATCTTTTGATTCCTCCCCATCTGATTTACTAAATCACTCAATTCTGACACACTAAGAGGCCTCCTAAATTCCCGATACCATCTGTTTTGCAGCCCTTGTTGATCCTAATTTTTTGTCCCATGCATAGTGCCTTAGGTCGTCCTCCAACCCTCCTCCCCCTTAGCCCCAAATTCAAACCCCACTCCCAACCCAAACCCCTCCCCAATTTTGAACGCTTGACATCCTTGCTCAGAACTTGTCCCCCCATCTTAGCTCCAAACCCCCCCCCCCCCCTTCGTCCCGTGCCCGCCCCGGCCTCCAAACCCCCCTCCCTCCCCCCCGCCCCTGCCCACCCAGGCCTCCAACCCCTCCTCGTGCTTGCCTCGGCCTCCACCCGGCCTCAAGGTGAAGCCAACCCCCAGCCTCCTAGCTCAACCATGGCTCAGGCATCGCCGGAGACTCACAGCCTGCCCTGAAGGCTATCGCACATGGAACGACGGCAGGGGGCGCAGCCTGCCGGCGCAACAACGGATGTGACGAACATCCATGGGCGGATGTATGAAATTTGTGCATGGGCAGCCCTTCCACGATGGGCTCTGGATGAGCTGCGCCCCCTGCCAGGCAGCTCGCGCGAGCCCTCTCTCCCGAGCCTCCAAAGAAGCGCCGCTTCTTGGCTCAACGGGAGGGGGACGCAGCCTGGGCGGCGGGTTTTGGTATCATGTGCGTGAGCCACGAGGGTGGGTTCTCGCTCTACGCCTCAAAGGTGGTTTTCAAGGGCAACGACGCCGAAGTCAAGTCCCGCCTGATCTTTGTTGGGTCCTCCTCCTCCACTGTCTGCTTTGGCAGGTCCGCCGTCCTCTTCCTTAGTCCTGCGGTGCTCCTTTGAAGCCCATCTTCCATGCTCTCCCTCCAGCAGTCTCGCTACGCCAACGCTATTGGCTCCTCTCGCTTGCGGTCCGGACTCCTCCACTCTTTCTTGCACCTCCAGACGCCCTTCCCCATCTTGCTTTCTCTTTCGTTTTCTCTATGGACAATAGAGGAGCTCCGGAGGCCAAGGTAACATCTCCTCTAATTCCATCTCTGAAGCTTCTGAGTACATGCCCTCGTTGATAGAATCTTCATTGTCTTCATCGGAGTTGCTCTCTCTTGCTAAGTCCATTTGGTTTACTTGACTCTCTATGAAATCCAATGTTGGATCTCCAATTCCACCCTCTCCAAAGTCCTCTAACTCTCTCTCTTCTTGCATATGTGTATAGGTTGGGAGGATAAAACTTATCCTCAGTTTTTCTCTCAGTCCCCCCCCCCCCCCCCCCCCCCCCCCCCCCCGATCTCTCCCTCGCTGAATCCGCTCTTGCTTCTTCCCTACCCTCCTCCCCCCGCTTTCTACTGATCTAATGGTCTCTCATGTGACACTCTTCTCTAGGAGGCTGTATGTGCATGGCTGCAGCATCTCTCACATGCTCAGTTTCATCATCAGCAGTGCAGGTCCCCACCTTCCCCGCCCGATTTCTCACCGGACCTGCTCTCATCTTTCCAAACTTCTACTCTCTTATGTCCCTGATTTCCTCACAATCCTCTCCCAAACTCACTCCCGCTCAGGCATGAGATTTCCCAAACCAACTCTCTCTGATGTCCCCGAAGTCCTCACTGCGTTCTACCGAACTCAGTCCCACTCATGCAAAAGATATCTCCTCCATTGTCTGCCTGTTCTCCTTTTCAACTTGCTTGCTAGTGAACTTATTACTCACCTTGCTCCTTCCGAATGCAGAGCTTGTTCTCACGGTGCCGAATGCAGAGCTTGTTTTGTAACAGATGCCGTTTTTTGTAATTATCACTTGCTTCTACTTATTAGCTAAATTGGTTTTTTTTCGGGGGTTTAGGTGTCGGTATGTAGTGTTCAGGTGGCTGCTTTGCAGACTCTTGTTGGCTGCAATTGATGTGCCATTAACCCCTAAAAATCCATGGTGTTTTTGGAGCTCTAAAACCTCAAAACTGCGATTTTCTACCTCTATGCACTCCCGGGAGTATGTACCAAATTTGTTTATTTATTTAAAACTTTCAACCGTAAGATCCTCTACATAAGCCTATTTCAAGTTACCTTCAAAAAAATTAACCGTTGGATGTTTATCATTTGCATGATCATAACACCCAAAGTTTGTTCGAAAGTTTTTTAAGGCCTTGCTCAAGAGGCATTGTCTTCATGGTGCAAAGGAGGAGTTGAAGATTTTTACATCAAACATCATGGTCATATTTATTTCCATGTAGCTAATCAAGTTGGGTACCTCCATGAAAAATTTGAGAGACTCATTCATCTTTTTATACCTTCATAAAAATCATTTTCTATAAGCAAATCTAAAAACAACAATATAGTAAAACATGCATGACGTTACATATATTTGGTTTTAGAAAAATCTAAACGGTGGTAAGGTCCCTTTATGGGTTTGTGATTTTTGAAAGAAATTATTTTTGAAAAATTCTAAAATCTCAAATTTTGGTAAATTTTGAAAGAATTAATTCAAAAATTTTGAAGCTTGTTATTGTAATTTTTGGAGGCTGCCCTTGTAAAAATGGTAAACTTTTTCATGGGGGTCTCTTTGGAATTTGAGTAGTGCTCTGGTTATGAACATGTTTCAAGAAAAAAAATCTTAAAAAAACCTAATTTCAAACTGCCCGCCCGAAACTTTAAACCTAAAATTTCTAGATGAAGGTATTTAAATTGGAATTTGGCTTTGCAAATTTTACCACATACACTTTGCAGTATAATGAGTCTCCAGTAAAAATCTTAGGCGAAAATATTAATATAAACCCCTTCATCTAAGCTGCTCAAAATAGCAAAAAGCCATTTTGGTGGCCGTGGTCGTTTAGAGGTTAATGTTGGTTCCACAAATTTGTACTAAATGATTTGCAATCTGATTTACAGCCACCATTTTGAGTCTAATCCAAGCCTTGTGGCTGCCTTACATTGATGTCTTTTGCTTTTTGGACTGCACATGTCAATCTAGTTGCTATTCAGGTTATGGCTCATTAGATTTTGTTGCAATTTGTGTGATTGAAGATCTTAGATCTTGCAAGTTTAGGTGCTCTTTTTCTGTAGTCTCGTGGTGTCTACTGAAGGTTGTCACAGCTACATGAAATCTAACATTGCATGCTTTCCTAAACTGTATTTTGCACCAATGAGATGTAAGGGATGGCGTCATGCCATTATTTGGCAATGGATTCCACTATTTTAACAAAAGCACAAGGTGCCCTTCCCCATGCCTCATTTTAGCTAGTCACTAGAATTTTCACAAGGGGCAATAGTGCAAAAGCTCTCTCAATGGTCCTTACCTGCCCACGTTGAGATTTTGACTTGTTTGTGTCCATAACGTTTGCTACACAAATAATTACAAAAAAATAATTACATCACCAAGTTTTTATTACAAGTTCCAATACACACTCAAAATTTCAAGATTTTACATCCACATCTGAGTTCACAATTGCCTGCCCAAAATAGCCGGCCGCCACATTTCAGTCGCATGGGAGTTTAGAGGTTAATACATCAAAATGTGATTGCTTCTTCTTAGTAAAAAACGTTGTCCATGATTACCTACTCGATGCACACAAAAGACTACATCTGCACTATATATATATATATATATATATATATATATATATATATATATATATATATACATTTTTTTTTTTTCTTTTAATTCCTTCTAACCTGTTTCCAACATGTTACTTGAAATTTGCATAAAGTTTGCATCTTGTTAGTTCAGAAGGATAAGGTTTAATTTCCTTATTCTTCAAGGATAAGGTTTAGTTTCTCCAGATTAGAGTTCTGATTAGTTTTCTTCTTTGTTTTGGTGGGCAGCATTTTTTTCTTAATCAGTTATTGTACATATGT
Organism: Ceratodon purpureus; assembly: GCA_014871385.1. Taxonomy (NCBI): domain Eukaryota; kingdom Viridiplantae; phylum Streptophyta; class Bryopsida; order Pseudoditrichales; family Ditrichaceae; genus Ceratodon; species Ceratodon purpureus. The sequence continues at coordinate 104,308,581 of CM026426.1, forward strand.
TTAGATCTATGAAAACACACATCAGATATTTAATCGATTGCCTGTATATGAAATAATGTAATAGATATCTTCTCACAATTGAATATTCAAAGGAAACTATTGCAAAAAGTAAATTTTAAATCACTAGACATTAATTAGTTGTTTTAAGGTTGATGACATTTCAGATGATGTGAGTGTAATGCAGACTTATGATTGCATGATCTATCGTCATGGAAACATGCTTGTGGGCCGTACTGGTTCTGGAAAGACTGTAGGATGGAGAGCATTGCAAGGAGCTTGGGGACAACTGTGTGATGAAGGGCTTGAAGGATGGGTGAAAGTATGGGTTTACATTATGAATTCACTTGCATTGTCAAATGATGAGATATATGGAGCTATGAGCAAGGTATAACAGTTATGTTCTTTTAGTACACTAGGTAGGCTCATAATATACTTGATGAAAAAAGTTACCTGCCATTATAAAATGGAACCATAATCTAAAAGAAAGGGAGGTTATTTGGCACATATATGGTAATTGCATACACAGTAATTTTATTGGTACATATTAATTATGTAGGGTAGAAAACTATATCCAAACACAATACAATAAATTGCTGGACCCACTTCTCACAAGGTTCATTAAAAGTGATTTTTATATTGTATTCTAAATAAATCAGTAGCTTTGAGTTTATTGACTGTATGTTTCCATTCAATTCACTCAAATCTCTAGTTATTTACTAAAAATGAAGCTTTTTATCTTTAATTTGTGAATTAACAGTATCCATATAATACAGCAATAACCAATGTTTAAGGCAAAATCCTCAAATTGTGAAATATCAGCATCCGTTCCAATCAAAATCAATAATATTGTTGACAAACCTCATGATCTACACTGATTTACTTTCTTTTTTATTTGTTCTAGAAATTAAATGGAAAACATGTTTTTTATTTAAATTATATAACTTGATAATTTAAATTATTCAAACAACAGTGTTGCACCTACAGTTACCCACAAAACAAAAATCTCCTTTTCTTTTTATATCAATAATATTTACTGTAATTGGATTCAGCCTACTGTAGCCCTACCACATGTTTTTTTGAGATTTATAAATCATTTTTCTACAACGTTCTCAATTTTTCAATGAATATTAGAGAACGAGATATCACTGATATTGTATTTTACATGCCTAATTATAAGAAAATCAAGGTTATTTATGAACTTGGATTTCATATACTTTTGATTTAGTTGTATTTAAAATTTATCGGTAAAAGATTTCAAATTCTGCTTTTAACCAGTTGAAGAAAATTACTTGTTTTTTTAATACATATATATATATATATATATATATATATATATATATATATATATATATATATATATATATATATATATATGTAATTGTCACAAGATCATCCAAATATTACATCCATAACTTTCATCCGTGGTTCCGTTTTGTTCCCAAATTTCCCCATGTTCCTTTCATGTTTTTAATTCATTCTCACTTTCCCAACGACTAATGCAATTCTTACATTTTCATTTGTACATTGCAACACGTTGTTTGCTAATAATATATTAAATGTAGATTGTCACGACCTTTGTGTCACAAAATCTGTCACATTTTCATTCAAGTCTTCCATCCAACAATTATCATCCAATATCTCATTACATATCAATTTCATTAATTTGCATGTTTGTTTGACTATTTTCATCAATTCACAAATTTTTCAATTTGTTTCGATCAGCATTCTTTGCAATAGAGTCAATGTTCCTTGATCATGTGTTTTTTTTTTTTTGGTTTTTTGTTGCACTGCAACACATTTTTTTGCTTTTATATATATGTTTTGGCTAGTTACAGTACATCTTCATTTTTTATGTCTCCATACACCCTCGACAGAGAAGATTCCTAATTTTAGCACATGGTAAAAAAATCAACTTGGTTTCACCAATTGTCCTGTGAATACTTGTGAACACCATTTCGTGCAAAATCTTGTCCCTCAGGTAAAATATTTATACAAAATGACAAGCATTTAGAAAATCTTGATTCTTAGAATGTACCAATAATAAGGTCTTTTGTAAAAGGATAAATTTTGTGTATGTCTTTTAGTTTGTAAATGTGAGGAACCATGAAAACTACAAAATAGACGAATTTATTTTGGTGTTGAGTAGTAAAAATTTAAAATACTGATTGATGAAATTATACTCAAATCGTGCAACTTGTCAAATTTGTGCATTGTTGAACTTGTTCTTCTCTTGACCAGTTAACAAATGAATGGGTTGACGGAGTGTTGGCTCGCATTATGCGAGACATTTGTGCTGAAGAAACAGTGGACCAGAAGTGGGTCATGTTTGATGGACCTGTTGATACTCTTTGGATAGAATCTATGAACACTTTGCTTGATGACAATAAGATCCTCACATTGCTGAATGGAGAACGCATTAATATGCCAGCTCAGGTATGTATGGATCACACATCACAAAACACACCACTTTTTGCCAATATAAATTGGATATGGCAATAACAGTCATACTTCTCTACTCACATGCACTTTCAAAAATTATTAATTTTTTGACACAAATAGAACTTTCTCCGGGAAGAACAAAGCACATGGAAAACCAAGGGTCCTTTTTGAAGGAAGCGTGAGAAACGAAACGTGAGGAAGTATAGAAATATAAAGTAGAATTTGCATGTCAAAAAACTCATGTTATTTCATCCAGATGATTTATTGTCCAAGATTATTCCAATTCCATTGGTTCTACAACCTAATAAAGGAAGAAATTGAAATTCATGCATAACAAGATTGTATGTGGAACTGTTGTATTATAGTTATATAATAGATTTAATACAGATCATTTAACTCTTGAAGGATTTCATACATATTAAATTTTAGTGAGTCTTACGGACCTAAGAAAGCCTCATGCATATTTTGCAGAGAGAGAGAAACTTCGGTCTCCGAAGGAGACCGACGTGAATTAAGTGTTTGTTCGATCCACCCCCAATCCAATGCCCATAGGATAAAGGTATGGAAGTAAAGATCTACTCCCCTTTTCGAGAGTAGATACTTTAGTCACAAGTAGCTAGTAATAAGAAACCAAAAGAATTGAGTGTATGAGTTAATTTAAAATGTGAGTTTGGACACCATACCACGAGCTCATTGTTGGTTGGTGATGAGTGTTTGTCTGATATAACTAATCCTGGATAGAACATTGATGGACTCGTTTGAGGCATATTTTGCACTAGTATTTAATGTTAAAAAAAAAAAAAAAAAAAAAGATTAAAATAATTAATTGAGAATTTAACTTGATGAGGTTCCTCTTAGCATCCATCAGTTTTTAATATGAAGATACTGCCTTCTGAATAAGTAAATTATTTGATGGGAAATATCCATAAAATTAACCCAGAAGTCAATTTTTAATATTTAAAAATTTACAAATAACAGTAAATACTTATTTCAAATGCAAATTTTTTAAGGCCATGGAAAAATTAGAATTAAAAAGAGGCTGTAAGCAAAAAAAAAAATCTAAACCATTACCATATAATGTAATATCATGCGATCAAACTTGTACAACTATTTTCTTAAAACAAGCTTAAATATAATTTCTACGTACCAAAGTTATGTGATAAAAATCATTACTGATGCCACTAACATTAGACATGATCATTATCAATATTAAAAAAACGTATACAAAATCATAGATATATTATTTTTTAGGAATTGAAATAAAGCATGAAACATCCATCATGGAAAAATTTATATTATTTTATATACTAAGGATATAAAATATTAAATTTTTCCATGATGGATGTACTAAGGATATAAAAATTTTCTTATTTTATATATTATGTTTCTTTCACACATGTAATTTGGATTGAAAGGGTAATATACTTTGAATGATATAAGACACTATGAAAATTAATTTCTTTCACAAGATTCCATTATGATAAAAAAAACATGTATAAATTGTTAAAATATGTGTGTTTGTTTGAGCATGTTTTGTATAAAAATATTGTAACTTTAATGATTTAAGAAAAATATGTTGAAACTAACATTCTTAAACATGTTTTACTAATTCTTTCTCATGTGAATTTGTAATGCAAGAGGTATCACAAAATCTTATTAAAATAAACAACACATAGCACATATATTTTACAATCAGATTAAGTCTAACGTGAAGCTACTAATAAATTAATTTCCAAAAGTCTAATTTTTACCAAAAAAAAAGATTTTTTTTATCATTTTTATTTGTTTTATTTTTTTCTAAAATAAAAGTTTCAAGGTTTAATTGACATTGTACAAGTTGAAATGATGATCATTGTTGTATTTTACTGGTTTTGTTTTTGCAATTATTGTTTTATATCAAGATTTAATACATTTTTGGGAAAAATCACGTGGTTCTGGTTATAATGTTAGACCACCAGTTTTATTGACCATAAAACGTCACCAAACCTCACAAGTGTCTTATTGCATGTAGGTTGAATCCCATCATCACTATATAAACATAGTAGCTTTGTTTTGCAAAGTATGATTGCACACCGTGTTTAGCTTACATTGTGTTTATTAAGTGTTTTCTTATTTAAAAACACACTGTACAATACAACTTTTATACTTATACTCTTACGTTCAACTTCCATACATAATCACGGTATGAATGTTTGAATAAAATGTCCATACATTTATCCCCAGTTCTGACAGATGATGTTTATTTACTTGTGTGGATATTAAATACACAAAATATGTCTGTACAATGAGCTCCTGTCATTCTCAAGTTGATATGGACAAAAATCATTTTTAAGAATTAGAATATCTCCAAAATTCCATTGTTGAAAATTTAGAAATTAATATGAGTTTATTTTTCAGATGCAAGGTTCTTAAACTTAAAGTAAATAAAAATTAAAAAATTGGTAATTTGATTCTAAATCCAAAGGTGTCCTATGAAGCAATGCTAAAAAAAGAACTTGAAACTAAAATTTCCAGATTTCTTCAGAAAATCACAGTGTTTGGAAATTACAGTGTTCTGATTCATAATTATTGGATACATGACGTTTCATGTCCACTTTTTGAATACTTTTTCTACCTTCCACTAAATTTTTGTAATTACAAAAATTTGTTCTTAACATATGTGGTCGGAAAAACTACAAGTTGGTATTCAAATGTATTTGCAGATTGTGAGTTTTATCATTTGCATGGTTAATTTATTAATTCTTTCTTGAATAATTTTAAATAATTTTTTCATACTTAAATCCATTTACTTCCTTGATTATTCCAAAATACCACAAGAAAAATAATATTAACAATCTATAGATGAGACTTATTGTGATGCATTGAAATATGATACTTTAATAGTGGTGATGTTTTTACATTTTTTGATCGCTTGATACTTTGAACTTACAAATACGTTTTTAAAATGTTGTTTTTAAATCAAAATGTTGTATTTTTCTTTGAATCACTTCTATACAATATTAAGAATATAGAGTCCACTTATGAATTCCCTTCTAAAAATTTAACATGTGTAAGGGGTACACACTTAAAACCGATAAATTAAGCATTTCAGCATACTAAATCTTGGGTTATCAAGAAGGAGTTATTTTTCGTGCGTAGGAAAATAAGATTCATGAAGAATGAGTTTTTTTTTGGAAATTAATGAAGTAAAATTATAATTAATTCAATTTTTTTGGTTCAAAAGTTGGCCATAACCCATAACCAACATATAGTTTCGCCCATGACCGACAACAACAAGAGTAGTGAACAAACATAAGACTATTTATTTCCGTAACACTCACTAAGGCATTCTATTGGAGGACGCATCCTGAATCTCATGTTTGTCAATTCTTGGCTACTGGTTTTCTATTGCTCAAAAATGGGGAAGCCTACTTATCTGTCATGGGTGCGTTGTCGGTCATGGGTGTGTATACATTACAAAGCTTACACTAGTGGAAACCATGGCCAATTTGACCAGAACTTCTGGTCAAGTTCGCCATCTTCTGGTCACCAATGGCGAACTTGACCAGAAGTTCTGGTCAAATTGGCCATGGTTTCCACTAGTGTTACAAACCTTAGGTTTGCAGGTTTAGATTCTTTTGAAGATTGAATGAATATGTTCTAAAGAGAGATCTCCCTTTTCTTGGAAGCCATATGTCCAACTTTTGGACATTGCCTTCATGCACGGTTATTGTAGCACCATACCAAGTTTTCCACTTACTGCATAAATATTTTTTTTACAAAAATTAAGGTTTGCCTTTGAAAAATATTATAAAAATGAATTTCTTTTAATTCTTTTCAATCTTCAAAACTTCCTAGTTTTTACATATTTTGTGTTTTGAGAAATATTTGAAGGTGAACCTGCTATGGTGCAATGGTACTCACTTAAATTTAACCCCATTTTCAAAGGCTAGCACATACATTATATTTTCATGTCTATGCCTATGTTTTCAACTATGAGAATCTGCTCATTTGGGCCAGGATAGGTACCTCTACCTCCAGAGGTTATACAGTCTAGAACTGGGTTACTGAAGCTGCTGACTATCTTTTAAAAAAAAAATCATCCCTGCATGCACTTGATTCGTCTATTGCCCCCTGATATTCTATGCTAAGTCTATTGTAACAGTTTACAAATACCATGTTATAACTTGTTGATGTAAATTATATCACTAGTCTGAGTGTATGATTATTGTCATTTTATTTCACTGGTGAACTATCACTATTAAGCATGAATCGATTTACAAATCCTGCATGCAAACAAGTTCATACTCAAATTCACCATTTACGATTCTCAGATTCAGCTAATGTTTGAAGTGGAGGATTTATCTCAAGCTTCACCAGCTACAGTTAGTCGCGCCGGTATGATCTTTCTTACTCTAGAAGATCTTGGATGGTGGCCCTATGCTGAATCATGGATTGAGCGAAGGACAGCTGATGGGACTCACCCTGTGCGTTGCTGAATTTCCTCTAATTTCAGCATCAGTCTCTTTTTCATAGAAAGCAGTGATAAACTATGATATTCACTTTTTGTTATGGTTGATTGGATTGCTTGCCTTTGGACAGTTAGAACCAGGAACAAAACCATTATTGCATTTCTACCTTGGGACCCTCACCAAGTGATGAAAATAATATAGAGAGATCCTGTGTTTAAAGCCAAGTTATAAAGGAAGGAAAATGGGCTGATCTTTGTAGATATAAAAATTATAAAAAGCGAAGTATTATAGAAGACCTTTAAAAATACCCCATGAGCCTAATAAGGTCATAACAAGCTTTTATGTATATGAAAATATACACATATAAGCAACCACAAGTGTCAAACTACTTTTTTACATCATACAATCAGGAAATGCCAAGCTTTCCATGACTTGAAAGCAAGAAATCTCAGTAGATTTGAAGCAAAGTACAATGTACTTTGCAACAAATCTACTGTAGGTAGCATTACTGAAATTTGACATTATGTTGGTCAAAAATAAAAGGATAATTATTCTTAAAATAAAAACTTGATGCTCATATGAAACCATGGTTCACTAGCTTTATGTTGAGCAAATCCCTCAAGACTATCTACAAAAATACAGTAGACCACAAAATACCATGAGAAAGAAACAAGAAAAATATATTCTCTGAGAGGTCACTTTGCTTTTTCTCTTGAAGTGTAAATTAGCGTTGAAAGATTTCATTTTATCAAAAAAATTACAGATGCTAGAAAGTGTTTTCATTTGTTATGGTCTCAGTTATAAAGAGTTTCTTAACACCATAATTTTGGTAAAAATGAAAAATCATTTGGATGCTACACACAAACTCTGGGTACAGATAAAAATTTATGTTAAGAAGGAAAACTATTATAGATTGTCTTATAGTCATAAGTTCCATTGTACAATCTTTATTTCATTGGATTTACAAGAAATGTCATATTTTTATGACATGTCTTTACATTGGCAATATGTTTATTCCACCCTTAAATATATATATATAAATATAAATATATATATATATATATATATATATATATATATATATATATATATATATATATATATATATATAAAATTGGCATGATGTTGAGAATCTAGAAATAATTGTTTATGAACAAAGTTCGAATGTCAAATTCCAAATAATTAAAAAAGTCGCCAACAGTTGGAAAATATTCATGGAAGTAACAAATGTATGCGAGTGATGAAAATGCTATTGGATCAAAGGCTTAATAGGAGTTTTAACAAAAGTTAATTTCAAATAAGTACACATGCAATATTGTAAGTGGTGTGGTAACAGGAGGTGACAATCATTTGTTCTTCCTATTGTACTTCGAGTAACTTGCAATAATCTCAACTTATAAAATTTATTAGTAGTTTAAAAAAATAAAAAACAGTCGTTCTCAAACGGTTTATACGGTACCTGTTAATTTATCTTTTGAATTTATCTTTTGAATCAGACAATATTGGACCAGATACGGAAGCTGCTGCTACAGTATATTGATGCTGCAACAACAGTGCGCTATAAATGTGCTGAAACCATACCTATAGAGGTTCTCAACAGTTTGATGACATTATCTAAACTTTTTGATCTCCTAGCTGTTCGTGAGAATGGAGTTCATCAAGGAGAAGGAGAACACTTTATACCCACTATTCAATCCTGGTTTCTATTTTGTTTAATTTGGTCAGTTGGAGCAAGCGTTGATGAGCCCGGACGCAACATATTTGACCTCTGGTTGCGCGACCAAGATCCAAGGTCAAGGGATAGAACAAGGAAAACCAATCTAAATTTAAATAAATTAACATTATAATATCATAAGTATTGTGAAGTTGCCTCATACGGTAGCTTACTAGCAGCTTAGTTAGAATTTTACTAAAAATTAACGCCTATAACTTTTGGAAATTATGGGCGACTTTTGCCTAATACAATAAAATTTAAAATTCATCATTGCCTGAAATTGAGAAAAATCTACTCTTTAGTAGATCATATCTCACTATGAAGCTTAGAATGATTGAGGAGGGGGAGAAGGTGTTCATTTTGTAATCAAGCCCACTTATACTACTCCACAAAGAATATGGGTTAAGAAGTAGCAAGACTCTAGGTGGGGTTTTTGAAATGTATTGTACACAGATTTTTGGAGTGTGATTGAGCATAGAAGATGAAGTTATATGAAAATGTGATGAACTAAGAAAAGTTGAGTAACCAAGCCTTCTTCCATCTCCAACAAGTTTTATGTCAAAAAAAAATTTTTATGCAAAAGATATGGACAAAACAACACGTAAAGGTCCATGTATCTAAATGTGTTCCAAACAATTTTTTTAAAGCTCATTTGTGCATAGCAAATCAACTTTTTTGGAAATATTTTGGTCTAAACAAAGCTTCAAAATCATGCTATCTTTCACCTCCAACAAATTTTGTGTCATTTGGAGACTTTTTGCAAAAGCTATGCTTTTTATTAAAATGAAGACTAACTAGTTGTTTCAACTCATGCATTGTTGAATACAACTCCACTCCTCGTGTATAAGTCACTGAGCATTCAATGCCTTTAAAGTTGGATGAGTGCGTAATTCATATTTAATTAATGTTCAAAAATGCCTTACTTTCCGGATATCATTTTTTGAAGTGCCTAATCATTTTTTGCACTTTAATTAATTATTAGACAAACAAGTGCCTAAGCTGCTAATCAGCTACGGTAGTGTGTTCATATCATGGACATGTGCCAATGAAGATTATTGACTGCTTCTGGTGCAATGGTGTAATTCAAGAAGAGAGGGTAGAGAAGAACTCAGTTCCCTTTTAACTCGTGTGAACAAAACCTCTGTCTGATCAGTATCCTGTGGAGAGTGATAATTTTTGTCTCTTTTAAACTAGTAAAATTTATACAAATCAAGAACATTTTTTTTAATACATTCATAAAAGAGGTGTGTAGCAAATTTGTGAGGTTTTTCCTCTGCCAAAAAGAAGCCATTTTTCCATATCTCCATGCCAATACTAACTCCTAACTTTGCAGGAGCTCCTACCACTAAGATTCTTTAAACCATAATTATATTTTTTCTTAGAATGTTTCCGCTCCATTTCTAAACTTTCACATCCCACCGTGACTTTAGTCAAACCAATTTCCTTGAGACCTTTCACCATAATCACCTTGTTATAGTTATAATTTGAGAGTAACTGGGAAAAACAAATAAAAATTAGACAGGTACCAAGGCTTGTTGCCCTTCCCCAACTTCCTCCCATTAATTTTTTGAAACCTTTATTTTATTATATATATATATGCATATGCATACAAGAGAATTGCTACATATTTGCATTTTTGAAAAATCTATGATTGTAAATTGGCCATTTTCCTGAATCAGAATAATTACACGTATAATTTGTGTGATTTTGTGCTATTGGTAAAGTTGTGTAGATTTCCTGCCTCTGGACTTGTATATGACTACTTTGTCGATTTCAAAAAACATACATTTGCTCCATGGGAAGAAAAACTAGGAGGAGTATACAAGATTCCAGCTGGGGCACCTTTTTTCAAAATCCAAGTTCCAACTGTTGACACTGTACTTCTCCAACTTTTCATTTCATATAGTGTTATATGGTTTCATAAACAAAACATTGTTTTGATGCAAATGCTGTGTATGTACAAATACTAAAGTAGGGTGTTTAAATTATCTCAAGCTGTGTTTAAACATACAGTAGACAGTGTTATCCTACAATTCCATAATTCAAATTTACTTATCTCATAAAAGAACTATTTACATTATGTACCTAAAAAGTAATAGTATTCTGTTGTAACTTCTATTTAATGCAATGAATCCAAATTTTTGAATCCACTACTAGTAGAAGATTGAATAGAAACAATCAAGATTTAAGAGGAGTACCAAGGCATGGCAGGTTATACCCAACTCTGGTGTGCCTTACTCACAAGTCCAATCCGTCAAAGAATAATTAAAATTGGACATCCAATTCTTTAAAAAAATTAATGGCAAATATTGCAAATCTAAAGAAGCATCAGAACTACACAATATTAGTAAAACCTACAATTTTAACATCTAAAGGGCAATTGTCCTAGAATGAGTTTTTTGAAAGTTTGAGCAAGTTCATATAATGTCAATTTTCGATGGAAACTTTTGGAACTTTTTGTGAATGTAGGGAACAAAATATGTTTGTTGAATTATTTTTAAATATTTTTTTAATTGGAAATCTAAGAAAATAGTTATAGTGCCCAAAGGTGTTCAGTGAGCAATTTGGGCAGCCATGCTAAATATATCTGTTTATTAAATTTCCAATTAAAAAAATATTTCTAAAATTTAGTGGGAATGTGGGAGGATCCTTCCATTTTAAAGCAAGATTTGGTGTACTCTCTCTAAATTTTAAAAATGTGGTATTTTCAATGAGACATTTCACCTACGTCAAATTTTTTACAATTTTTTTTCTTGAGAAATATCTCACGTTTATTCCGGTGCGCTTCTAATCATGGTTTTTTTTCATTCTTTAATTTTGGGTCAGTCAAAAGATAGGTTTTGGTTTGCAGTGAGCTTTACAATGACCCACTATGGATGCACTAATGATGTGTATATAAGTGTTTTCTCCAACGACTTGCTAAATTTTGTGTTAAGAATCCACCATGTTGAGTCCTTTGGTCTATAAGATGTGGTGTTGATACTGCTTTGCATGTTTCTTTGTTGTATTTGAATTTATATGAATTAAAATGTGTAATAGGGTGCATGATTCTTGCCATTTGTGTAAGAATTAGATGGTCATTAATTTATAAAGGTTGGTTAGGTTATTAAGTTGTATGGAGTTTTCTTCAAAGAACATTTTATATAATTTTTTAAAGATTTTCTATAGAAATGGGATATAATATTTTAGTGGACGTATTATTTGGAGGTTTATAGGTCTTGCTACTAGAGTGTTATGTGGAATGTGTTAGGATAGTAAATAGTGATGGGAGTTTAAATTCATATTACTGTTTGTTGTGGAAAAATATATGTTATTGTTTAGTGATGTAATATACAATTCATCTATTAAATTAATTGTAGTAAACTTGTTATAGCCTTGTCTTAAAAAATTGGGTTTTTTTTTGGGGTTTATATTAAATATGGGCTTTTGATGAAAGCTTTCCGTTGTAGATCTTCATTTTTCAGTAATGAGGGAAAATTGTCATTTTGTCCTCTAATAAGGGCAATGTCTTTATTGAAATTATTACATAAGATGTTTGTGTGATTTATAAAGGTAAATATATGTTTAGTGATTGTGTTTGTAATGTTTGGGATAAGTTGGGAGTCTTCTTGGTAAGATGGCATATACATGTGGATGATCAATCATGGTGGTGATGGTTGGCTAATTATCTGGATTACTCGAATCAATATACTAGCAAATATAGGAATCATGGTAATGTTGCAAAGAAAGGCATGTCTATTGTATATGACTATGAGCAATCCACTTCTTGTGGATGTATACGGCATTCTTTGTTGAAGACATCTTGTGAGAAAATGTGTGTTATTCAAGATTAATCTGTATTGTAGGAAGAAATTTTGGACATATTTTGTAAATATGGTTTCTGTTAATTTGATTTTATTGCTGTTTGTATGCTGGATATAAGGTATTATAGACTTGGAAGTGTTGTATTAAGTGAAGATAAGTTCCAAGTAATCATGTATGTTTCACAATTGATTTTTATATTGATTCTAATTGTTGTTGAGGGAATGTTTGAAAGTAAAGATAACTGGGTATATTCATTTAGAGTTTCACAGCATTTAAGAGATTCATCAATCATTTTAATAAGTAAAAATTGTAATTTCTGTAAAATATGATTTTTGTTCATAAGGATGAAGTCTTATACTCCATCCGTCTCACTAAAAGACCATTGTTTGCTAATAATATCAGATTGAAAGGTAATTCTAAATTTAGAAATAATTTGACCAAATTTAGAAATAATTTGGCCAAATTTAGAAATAATTTGGCCAAATTTAGAAACCACTCTTTTATTTTGAGACAGATTATTTTATCAAACCAAGGTCTTACAAAGGTTAAAACCAAGGTTTTCTCAAGGTTTTAGTGAGACGGAGGGAGTAGTTCTTTATGTATGAAGTTTAAAGGTTGTTTTTGTTAGTGAATTTCTAGGAACTTTGTATGTATGTGGATTGCGTGAATATGCCTTTCATGGGAGTTTGTAAGATTACTAATTTTACAAGGACTTGATCTGTCCATTCAATATTGAATTGGTAGATGTCGGGGAGCTATCATGTTGTTAATATTTCTATTGAAGAATTTATGGCAGTAATGAGTGCATATAGTATATTTAGTAAAAAAGAGTTATTTTTGTGTTGTATGTATCAATGAAGATGGGGATGTGTTAGACTTGCAAGTAGTCTTGTTGGTGATTATTATTTGGTATGGATGAAAAGACTTCTATTATGTTTTGATATTCAAGGTGCAATTTTATAGTATTGGATTTGGTGCAATTTTATAGTATTGGATTTGGTGCAATTTTATAATATTGGATTGGGTGCAATTTTTTGTGTAACATTTGTGTGCACTCGGATGGATGTTTAAAATGTTGGACATAGGTCATGAGTTGCTTTCAATGTCTTTGCATTGCATAGTATCATTTTGTTTAGAAAGAATTAGCATGTATATTGCATAATTTATTTGATTTTTTATAGTTGATTTTATACTATATCTTTGATTTAATGTTACCTGTAGAAATTGAATCTAGAAGGATAAATATGTTTTTATTTTGGTGGTTTTTTTGGAAGAAGCATGTAGTTTCATTTTTGTATAATTGTGCTTGGTTTAGAAATTATTTTTGTGATAGAGTTGTTTATGTGGTTGTATATACAATACATTTTGGCATTTTTGTTTTTCCTTTTATGTCAAGGCCAATAGATCAAGACTATAGATTTAAGTATTTGTTTTGATCCTAAAATCTATCTTACAATTGAGCATGGTTTGTCTCACTCGACGGTTCCAGGGTGGAATCTGTCGAGGAGACATAAAAGATGCGGTCGATGTGCTCAACGGCACAGGTCCCACTAGTCTATTTTACAATTGAGCATGTTTGTCTCACTCGACGATTCTGCTGTGGAATCCGTCGAGGAGACAAACGTCCTTCATGCACGCCCAGGTATGGCAGGCACGCCTTCTCATGCAGAAGCTGCCGTTCCCCATCTCCGCTGCTCTGCTCTGCTCTAGCTTTGCTCCTCCTTCTAGCGTTGTGCAGACAATTGGGATTCGCGTCCAGGGTTCGCGGTTTGGTGGCGGGCTCGGTAAAGGTTTCTTCGTTGAGAGCGGTGTGATGGTTGGTGGGGTTTAGGTTCTGTCTCGGACGGATAACGTTTTGTTACATCGAAGTGGTTTTGTGCTGTCGACTTACGTGCAAAGTATGTAGAGAATAGAGCGTTTGAGGTTTACTTTCCTGTTTTGACATCTTGATTAATCAGTAGTGTACATTTCGGAAAATAGAGGAGCTTAGAGATGCTGTTCTGGAATTGAAGCTGTCTGTGTTCCAACTGGGTTTCATTCTGCTTCATCACAAAACAACTTCACCACTCTCACACATCTCCTTCCTTCGATTCTTTCACTTAAAAATACATCTCATGCACCAGATCGCGAAGAAGTTTTGCGCATTTCCTTGTCGCATTTCGGAAGCGGATTCACTTGGTTGATTGTCTAGCTTTTTCTGTGTTGAATTTGAAGCTCGAAGTCGGAAGTTTTGGTATTTCTTGAAATCAGACAGGTATGTCGAGCTCCTTTGAATGCATTGATGTATTTGTGTTGGAGTTGAGAGGTTTTGGTTTAATTTTTGGCTTGGTTGTGGAGCTCGGAGGCGGAAGCACTTGAAATCCGAGCCTTAGGATGAAGTTTGCTGGATGTTTTGGAGTTTCGAGCGGAACATTATTATGTTGTTGTGTATGATTAGCTTGTAGTGGAACTACGAGTCTGTAGTTTGGTTTCTAGTTCTGTTGCGTTTGATTTGGAGGCTCTTGTTTTTCTTGGAGGTGAGGGAGGCATAGGAAGTTCTTTGACTGCATTGAAATTTGTTGATAGCTTTTTGTTAAACTACAAGGACAGTTTTTAAATTTTAAGTTCTTAGTTCCATTACTGTCTTTGTTGCATTAGATTTGGAGGCCTGAGTCGGAAACTCTTGTGTCTTTCTGGAATCGGAAGAGAGGTATGGTACAAGCTACTTGGATACGTTGGAATCAAAGCAAGAGGGGGCTTTTTGTTCGGTAGTGAGATTTCTATGTTAGATAGTGTTTTGGTTGACGTTAGGTTAAGGATTGGAGTGTACAGAGAGTTATGTCGGCCATGGATTGTAATAATTGAACTCCAGTGCTTTGGAATCTGTTCTACCAATCTTCATTTATTTTTATTTTTATTTTTTTTCTTCCACGGCGCTGCTATAGCTTCTGCGGCGATCGAATTCGAGAGGAAGTATACTTGTACAGAGAATTGTCTGCATTCAGGGTTGCGTAACTTAATCCTATCCTAGCCATAGGGTTTAGGCGAAGAATCCATTAGGGTTTTCATGCGCGCAGCTTGGTATTCTTGCATTCCCTTATTGGTGGTCTCGAGCATCATCTGTAGAGTCGTTCGCATCTAGCTGTCTCGCATGTAGGCATGAATTTATCTGAAATTGCTATTTTCTCATTGAGTTCGAGTTGAAAATTTGCCAGACAGTTTGGTTTGTCAGAGGCACTCGCTGCTCTATCAATGCAGTTGCAATTCTCAAGCTTGCCCTAGCTACATGACGGGCGGCTGAATCGGAACGAGACTTTCAAATGAACATTACCTGCTGTGTTTTGGTGGGATGTTGGTGAACTCTGATTTTCTCACATCAAGCAGAGGAACGTCTATGCACTTGAAGAGGGGTGTTATATTGGAGGTAAATACTCTCTGGCTTCAATGTCTACCATCAAGCACTTTCTGGTCATTACTTCCTGAATCCGGATAAAAGCCGGCCTAAGGTACAATCCAAGAATCTTGCCTTCCCTTGCAACAACTACTAAATTGATGCTTTTGGAAGTTGGTTTGAAACATGAGTGGCTGACAATCTTGATTCTGCTCGCTATGAATTGAACGTGAAAGTGCATGTGATACGAGGCTTTTTGTTTTTTGTTTACAGCATAATCTCAAGGACATCAACGAGAAATTGGTCAAGAAGCTCATGAGTGACCCTGAGTTGGCCGCGTTTGTTCAGAATTTCATATCCATCAGCATTCTTACATCAGACAGGGTAGGACAAATGTAATTCTGGATTTTGATAGTGGCATACTCACATGAATGATACTTGCATTCCAGTCCTGGAGTGTGTAGCTAGACATGCATCCTTTGTTAATGTCTTTGTTTTAGAGTCACTTCTCTGCAAAAATTCAACAGCGTCGCTCACATCCATATTTGCAGGCGTATGGAGCTGTGGATTGTCTGAAGGCTTTAGATGAGCCGTAATTGCTCGCAGCAATCTTTGATGAAGAGTTCGGTGCTGCGTCTAACAAGTGCTTCGATTCTCACCTTCTGTATTCAAGCTCATATTATATCGTCATAGGTTTCTAAATCCATGATGTGCTCAGATCGATTGTGTTTAATTTGAGGTTCAGAGATCAACTACCAACTTGGTTCACATTCAGAACCAAGGTGTCGTTCTAGGCGCCGTTGGATTAGTATTTATGGAAGTGGTTGTTCTTTTGCTAGAAGACGGAAACAAGTAAGATCCTTCTTTGCAGTAGGTTGCAAAACTTGCTCGTTTGATTCATTTGGAGTTTGCTTGTGAAAAACTGATATACATAAGTATAACATTGCAAGGGGTTGTTCGACTTCGGAAGTGGTGTTTGCTGTAGGGTGGGAATGTGAAGGCGTTGAAGGGGGATAACACCACGACGACTAATGCGTCAGTTCGTCTTGTTATGAGCCAAGCGTATCCGCATAAGTTTGGTCAGCCGCTGGTGCAGTTGGTGTTGGGGGCTGAGGATAAGCCAGCAAAGCATTCTCCTCTTAGGTACCTAAATCTTGATCGTCTTAGGAGCATCTTGCTTGACACGAGGATGTATTTGTACTGAGCAGCATATATGTTGAACCGCTCATAAGATTGCTCGCATGGTCTAGTGCTTGTCCAAATTCCATGAAATGCAAAGCACTGTCACTGAATCAAAAACCAATAGGTTCCATGAACTCAGCTAATTTGCACATCTCCAAAGCCTCATTGTGCTCAGAGGATATCAACATCTTTGCTGTGCATATCTTTGACAAGTCTCTGTACCAGATACTTCCATTATTTGACAAACTTCATTGCAGATTTAATCACCAATTTTTTGTTGAAATTGTCAAAACACATGAGGGAGTCTTGCAGAGGACTGAACATGCAAGAAAGATCTCAAAACCCAGAAGAGGCAATATAAGTCAATGGGTAAGGAACACCTAAAGGGCCCCTAAACGAGGACATCTCGTGCTCAATGTTATTTTTCCTTGAATCGACAAGTTTCTGTTTCGGCCAATCACCTACCTTAGTTTTATTTCAACTAGAACTAATTCCACAAACAAATCACTAGTGGAATTCCGAGTAAAGAAGACACTGTAAATGACTCAATCCAAAGTCACTGTGGACAAGGTTGCAAAAAAGTGACTCTGATGAATCATGTCATCATGGACGTGTCGCTCTTTGGCATATGTCCTTTTGGACTGCTTTTACATCGAAGGTAAACGGAGTATCCGGAAAGACAGAGTGTCCCGAAATGTTTGACTATGTTGAGAAACCCATGTTACATTGCGGCAATGCATACTTCCTGTGACTTTCATCTCCGTCGAGTACCTCAATGTCTCTCCAACGTGCATCGCAAGAATGAACTGAATGGGAGAACGCTATTTCCCATGTAGGAAAGGGTAGGGTTGGTGGGTCCGCGCCTCGGCGGTCCCCGTCGCTGGCCACGTCGGACACGCGGTTTCACCCCAATCGCGACCCCCGCGGTAACATCGCCTCGCGTAATTTATCACCTGCGTGACACTACTCGCGATCGCCTTCTTCCCGTGACGCTATCCGTGACACAAAACACTGACCATTTGTGACATTGCCCGACGCAACACTGACCGTGCCCGAAAAAATTTGTAAACCGCTGGGACGGAAAAAAATATCATCCATGTTCAATGTCACTACTACTGTCGTTCTCTCGATCTAGGGTTCGGGTTTCTCTGCTTCTGAGTTAGGTTTCTCGCAGATTGGCAAACAATGTCGCTTGAAGTATGCTCCAGAGTAGATCGGTTAGTTTGATTAGGGTTTATTTTGTGATTTCGCTGTCCTTCGAAGTGTACCATGGACACATCTGTGAAGGACTCCGAGAGTTTCTATGATAACATTGTAGGCGACGTCGACATTAGTCAGTACGATATCCACAAGCTCCAATTACTAGACATCGAAGAACGTGTCCAAAACCCGCCTCCTGGAATTGTTGGGCCTCGCGATTTGAGGTGGGATGTTGTCTACCGTCCTCCTCGTGGTGAGCACAAGAGAGCACATGTTGTACAGCAATGTTACATTCCCACCGATCGCGTTCAAGACTTTATTGAAGGGATGCAGTGTGGGAGAGAGGGTGCGCAATGTAAGTTCAGAGCAAATAAGGAGAACAGAACATCTACTCAGCTGCGGGACGGGCCTCGCACAGCGTTAAACTTTGTGAGGTATGTTTTCCATCGCAAGAAGCATTGAACAACACTGATCGGCTCTAGGGTTAGAGAGAGGTAGAGTCACATCCTTCTAAAACATTATTTGCATTCAGCATGTTGATTATTGCCATCTGTTATTTTCGAATAGGAGGAGTGCCGATAACCTGGCCCTGTACAGTCAATATTTGAAGGTTGGTTTTGTTAATGTATATAGGTATAAGTGCGAGTATGGACCTCAAGATTACAGTCACATTGTTAAACCTATTACCGAGGATCTACTGCCGAAACCGAGGAAGAAACATCGTGTTCCTGATGCTGTCCCGGAGGGTAACGTACTGGCTCCCACTCGAAAAGCTAGAGCCAAGAGGGCTGGCGGTCTGACTGCCAGGAAACCCCCGCGCAGGTTTAAATCGAAGACACCGACTTCAGTGGTCGATGCCATGGACTGGATGGTCGAGGAGCCATTGCCAGCTCCTCCTCCGAAGCGAGCGTCCCGGGCGAAGAAGGGTGTTCCGAAAAAGGGAAGTACTCTTCAGTCTCCATCACCTGATGCAGGGACATTCAGAATTCCGGATCTGAACGAGGCCCCGGTCGTGGAGGATTGCGTACCAGCACTGCCGAAGACTTCCAGAAAGCGACAACCAAGGAAGAAGGTATTAGAGGTCCCTATTGGCGGCGAAATCACAACGGCCGAAGTCAATGTCACAGGAATTGACAACCCGCCGAAGACCAGAAAGACACGCGGTCCCAGTAAAAAGAAGGATTCAAGCATCTCTAATGTCACAGAAGAGATTCCAGTATTGCCCAGGAAGCGAGCTCCAAGGAAGAAGAAGGTTTTAGCTGATACTCCATCCACTACGGAAAACTGTGACAATCCGGGAGAGGTGGTAAACCCCAGCAGTGGAGGTGCTACATCGCCACCGAAAGCAGTTAGAAAAAGAGGTCCTCGCAAGAAGACTGTATGCACGACTACTGCGGGTTCTCCTATACATGCGGAACCCGTACCGAATGTTCCAGTAGCTGTGTCCGAGCTAAACAACAGTGCTAACCCCTCTGACGGTGTGGATTCTCTTCTGTCTGCACTATGTGACACTGTCATGGGTTCTGCCTGCCCAGAATCAGCACACGGGAGTACATGTGCGTGTGGAGAGGAGGTCAGAGGGGAAGTCCTTAATCCGGATAGCGCACGAGTGGAGGATGTCGCGGTTTTCCCAAAGACGGGTAACGAGCCTGTACAAAACCGTCCTAAAATGAACAGAGATTCGAAGAAAAAATGGGGGGCATCTGTTAAGAGGGGTTGCCTCGCACAGTTCACAGTTAAGACCTTCTTGCACTTACCTCACGTTTCTGAGATTACTGTCATCCAAGAGAAGCATGTAAATTGTGATGGGTTAGTGGTGCATGGTGGCATGAAGGTAGGGGACCGTAGTGCGTTCTCTGCTCATTTGTCCCCTGAGATCCGAGCGTTTGTTGAGGACTGCCTGAGACGGAAAGACACATCAAACCAAATTATGAAGAAACATTTGGAAATCCTGAAGAAGTACCAAGCGGACGGGAAGGAGATTACCAGGGACTTATTACTTACCACCAAAGACATTCGGAACATATCAGGGAAATTGGCGCAAGAGAGTTACATGTTGGACAAGAATGACGCGCAGTCAGTGCGCATGTGGGTCCAACGAAACAGTGACAAAGTGTTTTATTACACCGAGTCGAACAAGGAGAAGCCCGTACCGGTTCCGGGAGAACTCACTGGAGAGAACATGCCCTTCACTGTGGGCATTCAGACACCTTGGCAGAAGAAGATGATGCTGGAGCATGGACATCGCAGTGGTATATTAGTAGACGCCACATTTGGGACGAATGAGAAAAAGGTATGTTTTATGTTCATACGACTTTAATGATGTCTACTGTGGCACTGATATATACCGTGACACTGATATACATTGTGACATTGATATACGTAGTGACACTGAAATCTGATCATGTCCATGTTCTTTTTTCAGTTCCCTCTGTACACACTCATGGTATTCGATGAGTGGCACAACGGTGTTCCTGTAGCGTTTATTCTCACTTCACGATGTGGCGAGAAAGACCTAAAACCGTGGATGAAGGCATTGAATTCAAGAATGACTGACGAGAAGCCAGACTGGAAGCCCGCAGCCTTCATAGTCGACTGCGCTCAAGGAGAAATCAATGCCATAAAGTAAGTATAATTTTGTAAGGCCCTCTCTTGTTCTTCATGTATTCTATTCGAATTACCCTTAGTCAGTATAGTGTAATGCTGTACCGGGGATTATTTGTTCACTGTAATACATGCAATTGCAGTTCTAAAAGTCATTGTAACATTGGTTTCGGCAGTGACACATGGCCCGATACGGCGATATTCTTGTGCCTCTGGCACGTTCGACGGGCTTGGCAAAAGAACTGTTGTTACAAAATATCCAATCATGAGCGACGAGCTGCTATCCTGAAAGAATTAGGTCTAATGATGTACGACCGGAGTGCACCGGAGGGTCCTGAAGGCAAGGACTGGGCTGCGAGACGAATTCAAGATTTACAGAAAAAATATCCGGAGGAAGAGGAGTTCTGGGAGTATATGAAGACCCAATGGTTGGACAAGGTACATATGTGGGTTGTAGGCTTACGTAACTTAAAGTATTGCGGGCAAGACACTAATGCAGCTATCGAGGGTTACCACGGATTCTCAAAGTCCATATTAAAATCAGAGCGGAGCAGGATGACCGGAAGGAGAGTAGACTGGTGCATTACTGCACTTACGGAGGACGTTCTTGATCACTACTGGTACAAGGATCTTAGGAAGCAAAAGGGCTTCGTAGACAATAAAAAAATGCAGGACTCTATTGTGAGCTCCATTCTGAAAGCCAGAAGTATTCTGGATGAAGACGTGACACTTCCATCTACGGAACATGATTTTGCACTGGTGACGTCAACTGATCATAGACATTTGCGGTACACTGTCCATAATCCAGGTTCGGAATGGGGGGTTTGCAATTGCGTCTGGGCTCAGCGTGGAAATATGTGTAAACATCACATCAAAGTCGTGATGATTATGCACCCGGAGATGGCTGAGGGGACCATTGCGAGGTATTGTGGGAGATTAGCAGGCAATGCTAATGGCGGATTGCAACAGCTGCTGACGCCTAGACGGGTTGAACATCCTCCAGTGTCACAGGCAACGACGCCCATGTCCATGTCCAGACCTACGCCTGTTAGGACTTCACAGGTAGATCTGGCGGAGACATTAAGACTGCAGATTATTTTACTTCACGAGGAAATTGGTGGTGATGAAGTTATGATGCAGCATGTCATAGCCGATCTAAACCAGACATTAGGCCGACTGAGAACTATTAAAGCGGAGATAAAGTTGGGGACTGTGCATCCTATGGCTGGAACGCCGCATTTCTCCCCCGTCAAGGATGGGAAAGGATTCAAACTCGGGCGGTTTAAGGACTTCTTGGAGAAGCCGAAGAGTTCCGTGGCCCGGCGTTTGTAGGGTATACCCGCCCGGGAACCCGAATCGGGTATCAAACTAGGGTTTAGTAGGTTATCTAAGAAGGTATCGTCATTGTCTCCGAGGGATTTAAAAGTTCAGCAGGTTTCAGAGCCCGACCTTTTCTCCCCACGATCCCTTACAGCGCAACTAGAAGAAGAGCTCTCCCGTCGTCTTCGTACTCCCGGAATGTGCACGATGGTAGTGCTGATCGTATTCGATCTACAGGGGTGGGCGTCTCTTCTGACGGTTGGTATTGCAATCCTGGCGATGTCGATTGCATGTATCTGCATTGTACGCGCGGTGTGTGTACTTCCACACCCAGTGACTAGGTGTTGTGGAGCTCAGTCCACACGTCATGGGTGTGTATGTATCCCAGTGTCACGGAGGGGGAGATGTGGTACAGACCGCATCCGTCGAAGACGGTCTGAAGATGTAACCCCGACTGTTCCTGTTCTGCGACGGCCGTCCGGAAACGCCCCTTCCGAACCCAACGAAATACCATACGTTGGAGAGGGATGCGATTCTGACGATCCTGCATTTATATGGAACGAGTACTTCAGCGGAGTCGGTGACGAAGAGTTCGACAATCTCTCTTGTTATAGTGCTAAGTAGTCCGTAGTCGGTCAGATAGATGTGTACTAGTCCGGCCTCTGTCTATTTGGCTTCAGACCAATGTTTGGCTTCGCTTGTACTAAACAAAAAAAAATTTAATATTATGGTCAACCTACATAGTATTCAGCAGTATCCAACATTGTTTTCCATGCTTCCTTTCGCTGTTTTACATTGTGACACTACCGAACAGCGACCAGTAAATGTAATGAGCAACCTTCTAACTATTTAAAAGGGTTCCAAAGTAACCTCTACATTTACTGATTGCAAAGGTCTACTCCATATTTACAATCTACCGTATGCATCCTAATATAAAATCAGAAATTCAAAGCATTCTAATTCTTGCAATTAGAAGTCACGGTTGGAACAAGGATTCCATGTCCCACTATTAAGCAAAGCAATTAAGAATACGACAACGACATAGACAGTGGTGGCAATTTTGAAAAACAGATACGCTAACACATATAGGACGTTTATACAGCCCGTAACTGAATGAGAGGAATGGCGCAGTGACAGTAATTTACATTTAGAAATACCCATTTCTGAAGAACATTGTTTTAAGTTTAAAGCAGTTTTTTCGACTTGAATACTAAACGGCCCTACTTCTTCTGAGGGACACAGAACGGAGCCCTGAACCTAGTGTCACGGCGATCACTGTCCATTTCGCGCGCTAGAAGGGACAGAATTTCCATATTCGTATCCTTCGGTGTGAATGGGACCATCAGAGCATTCTTCATCAACTGCTCCCTCTTGTTGGAACGCCACGCTCGCAACTGCAGACGATAAAATCACCTGAATCAATATTCATATTAAACGGAGTAGTCTTCCATCCAACTGAAAGTACATGAACTTTAAACAGCATGCAGTGAAAATTTAAACATAGACTCTCTTACCTTCAAGTATAGAATGGTGTTCCGTATAGTGTGATGACCACACTCGTAGTTCCCCTTCTGCTTTAGAACCTCCAACCTCACGAGGGGGACCCTATATGGCTCTACCCCTCTCAAGGTCTGCCAAGCATGGGATATGGCATTCACGAACTCCGCATCCCTACCGTCAGGCTGATGGTACGGTTTATCGGCCGAGTCCAGGTGGACAACGTTCCCATACTGGAACACGAGCAGGGACCAATGATCGTGAGCGACCCAGGGCACCAAAATTTCCTTGACCTGATGCACCATAACAGGGCTAGGTGGCTGGAGAAATGCACTGGCCCACTTAAGCACCGACGTCTGGTCTTGCATGGAACGTTTGTATGTTGAACTAACACGTGATAGCGCAAAGAGTATTTCGTGGCGGTTAGATGGAGGGTATTGGAAATATAGACGGGACATGACAAAGTCGACAATGTCATTACCAAGCCTGGTCCGCATACGTCGTAGGTCTCTTATCGCCTGGAACTTCACCTCGAGCTCCTTGTTCTTCTCCGAAAAGAAAACAACATCAACCGCTCCGTCCCGCCGCCCTTGTCTCCCCGGCAGAGTCTGCATGAAGTCCTCAACGTGTAAGTAAGTATACGCCTGAGACAGTGTCATGAGAGCAACATCTTCAAGTCGGAATATGGCACAATCCGGCCATGGCGCTGCTGCCATGACACGCGCAAGTTCTTTTCCCTCAACAACGTCAGCCTCCGGAATTGCTGACTTACTTTTCGTATCCGATCGCTGAGACAAATTCACGAGCTCGGCCGCAGTGTCTTCCAGCTCCTCCTCTTCATCAAACGTGGACATGAGATTCCTACATGTAGAATCCTTCTGGACTGTTGGCAGTCGAGGGTCGCTGTTACCGGGGATTATAGAGACACCTTTATAAGGTGTTCGAACATTCCCATCTGGATTTCCTTTCACCCATTGCTGGAAACTGGGATCTTGCGAAAATGTCGTCTCCTCGACAACCATGTCTTCGTCCCCATGAGCGGTGTTATGGAACTGGCTCAAGGTAATCAAAGGGGTCTGAACAGGTGGTGAACCGGGATCCTCTAGAATCTGACGGATTTCAGGGAAAACCGTCGGAACTGTGTTACAGTCGTTCAGGTTAGCAGGCGGATCGATGGAGTCTTGCAATGTCTCAGCATTCCCAGAATTCGCCTCTGTGGAATAATTGGAGTCGGCCCCTTTTTCCAATGTGGGAACTTCCGCCTCAGCTCCCCTTGTGAAGGGGACATTGACAGTGTCCTTCACATCCGTGTTCCCAGAGGAAGGTTGTGTCGAGAAGTGGGCGGATGTAGTAGTTCCACCACCAGGGCTGTCGAGGCCCGGTCTCTTCAAGTCCTCTACGGCACTGCTGTCACTACGTCCATAATTTTCCGCGTGTGCGGGAGACCCGTGACCATCACTGTGACACTGTTTGCTTGTGCTGAAGAGAGTCGGTAGGAAAGGTCCTTCGGCGACTATGATACCGTCTTCGCGGTCAGTTTTGATGGAGTACAGAGGCTTCGCGGTTGTGTTAGTAGACCCCGGGTCGGATACTATGGGACTGGACGGGATACCCGATGTGGGTTCGGCATTCTTTTGGTCGACAGCGTCATTGTACTCTGGCAGGGCCATTTCACCCGCAGTTATTCCGTTCCCCTGATGGTCGACGTCCTCGCAACGTGGGACACAATCTGCGTTCAGCGGAGCGAGATCAGAGATAGGGACCCGGATGGTGATGTCAGGAAGGGTCTCCGAAACCTCTGTCTCTAATTGTGGCAACACCTGTGTATCAATCCTTGTATCCTCTGTTACCTGAATGCCAACTTCATGCCCACCGTCCAATGCTCTTTTAACGTCAGTCGCCGCCAGTGCTAGAACCCCCTCCCCCTCCATCTCCCGTGAACATTGTCCCTCATAGGGGGGTTCCGTGACACTGAACTCCCTTGAACAAACAGACCAGTAAGCCATGTCCTCCCTCTTTAGTGTATCGTATACCTCGCATACTGCCTCTTGAATTTTCAGCTTCAAGGCAGCGACTCCCGGATTCCAATTCGGGGTGTGTAGAGTTGCCACCCAACCAACGTCATGTTCTTCTCTTGTGCGCAGCACCGAATCCCATATCTTCACGTGCTCCTTCCATTGGTCGGGACATGTCGTCGTCCAGATACGGTTGAATTCCATTGCGTGGCACACCGCCAGGTCATGTAGCGCCCGCAGTCTGACCACTCGGACCCACTGAAGTAGACTCTCGATTAGGTCTCCTCCTTCTCCACTGTTAATTTTCTCCACATCACTTATAACATGTGACCGCAGCGTCTCACCGAGGCCGAATCGGAGTCCCGAGTAAGTGTAGGACCCTTCTGCCGTGAATATGGATAATGCGCGCTGGATATTTAAGACTACTTTACACTCCCTTCTGATAATAGACTCTGTTAATCCAAAGAAAGGGCAGGAAAGGAGTCTGAATTGACCATGCACACATCTAAAAAGGACCCTGAATACGTATAGTAGAGGTACCGGTGGTGCCGCCTCAACTCGGTTTTCGCACAGTAGCCTCCTGACTTCTTTCGCCTCAGCCGCTGTAACATGTACATCATTTAAAAATCAGTACTACAGATGAAGAAGAGGAGCTCGCAAATTCCTCACTTTGAAGTCATTAAAGAAGTGTTTCAGACATAGAGCGATATCGACTCAGGATAAACGAATTGAGGTAAGGTTTTCTACCGTCGTGGCGCCAAGGCATTCCGGGCATTTGTCGGAGTACGTTTTCTGTACCGGTGATTATGCGCCACAAGGGGGACCAGTCCCATAGGACCTCTTCGTATAGCCTGCCATTGACCTCCCTAAACTTCATCGTAGCAGTAGCCTCTCTCCTCATTTCAGCGTCTCGCATTTCCACTCGATAGGTATTCAAGGCGGTCTCATACGATTTGAAGTCCAGACTCCACTGAACATACTTTCCGAGAGCTTGCAAGTCCTCGTACGGAACCCCTTCCTCGACGCTTTGGACTAGTGCGTCCAGAGCGAGTGTCACGGATTGGACAACCGTCTGATGCAATGGCGACTTCTTATCCCCCTAGTAAAGAATATAATAATTAGTTAGGAAACGGAGCAAGACACACCGGCAAAGGAAGTCAGTCCTGCATAAGCCAGGTTTTTCTAACTTGAATTCCACAGCACTAACCTTTTTCCGACTCCACCAGTACGGTAAATGCATTAGCTTGTCCTTGAACTCGGGTCTTGCTACATCTTCGTTCCACCGACGGACGAACTCGTCTCCAGTGACACTGTCCCACGTCCAAGGCAGTGTCACGTCTTGAGCAATCTCTCGCAAATAATACAATCCGGGCATGTCCGGTTTGTCGGGGCAGACTGGAGGCGGTGGTTGACGTAGAACGGAGTCGGCTTCTCTGCACTGCTTCGCCACGTGCTCTCTTTCGATGTCCAGTAGAAGATCCCTACGTGCAGTGAAGCCCTCCCTCGCTCCGGGTTGGAATGTGAATGGCCCGGGACACCCATTTCCGGCCGCCCAATAGTATAGAATCTCCGTGTTGGAGTCGAAATCAGTATCCCACACATGAATAGAATGAACTGACTCCTGAACTGAGTGTCTTGGACTACGTGGGTGCAGACGTGATGGACTTTCCATGATGGGGAGATCATCTACTCCATCCATGTCACTGTGACACTGCAGACAATCACCTAGGACGTTACGAGACTTCTGCTTCATAATATCTATACCCTCAGTATCTACAGGAACAGAATCTGTAAAATCTATGTTAGCCTGAATACTTTCCTCACAGGAGTTCTTTTCAATGTTCGAAATCCCATAGGTTCTAAATAAATCTCCCGTCCCCTCAGCCCCACTCCTAATTCGCACCCTAAACCTCTCTCGTAAGGTGGCAATAGCCTGTAGCCTCTCACTTACCTCTGCAGTCGGTGTAGGAACACCCTTCGGTTTCTTCACAGCCTTTCCCTTCTTGCGGTTTGTTTTATCTCCCTTCCCTGCTTCTGCTTTCCGCTTCAGCGAGTCCCTGATACTGGGCCCCCTCAAGTGCAACTGTAAATCGTCGTCTGGGGACATCTCCGCCTGGACGTTAGTGTCACAGGCGAATGTAACAGCTTTACTATGAACCACGCTCCGTGGCAACACCGCGAGATTATCCATCACTGTCGACTCGGTCACGGTAGTGACATTTAGTTCCTCCTCTTTATCCGCAGCCTCGTCAACGTGTCCCGTGGCATTTTTCGCATTTCGAAATCCTAGCAAAACAGGATCGTCCTCCACTGTCTCACTGTCATGCCGTACCTCCGAATCCACGTCCCTTTCAGCGATGGCAGCACCCTCGTCTGCATCGAGCCGTTCTGGAGAATCTCGTGGTCCAGGTGTCGCTCGTTTCCGGGCTGCTTTGGTCGGGGATTTTCTTACAGTTTTCCCACCACGACCCCCCTTCTCCTCTCCCTTCGCCGCCGGAGCCTTCCTGAAAAACAGATCCTGAGGTGGAGAAATCGTTCCGTCTGTATGGAGCTTATTCACCCGGTCCTGAGCACCTCCTGGATGAACAGTATCATCAGCGGCCACGATTGTCTGATTTCCACTCTCCCCTCCATCTTCTGCCCCAACTGGTTTCGTCTTCAATGCCTCCGTCTCCTTGCACATCACCTCCACGCGTTTACCCTCCCCACGCTTGAAGTCTGGATATGGAAGCAGTAATGCTATTGCACCATCCGGGTACCTCGCAGCAGCGCACCCCTCCACATATCGATGCCGGTTAAGCATCATCTTGTTGGAGAAATCATCTCTTCCGCAATGTATACAGACGAAGAACTTCCTCGTCCCGCATGGTCGATACGATCCCTTGCACATTGTCGCGTACTCCTTCTGCAATTCGTGAACCCTCCGAAGACTCGGGTACCGGACGTTGTAGCTATGG
Organism: Ceratodon purpureus; assembly: GCA_014871385.1. Taxonomy (NCBI): domain Eukaryota; kingdom Viridiplantae; phylum Streptophyta; class Bryopsida; order Pseudoditrichales; family Ditrichaceae; genus Ceratodon; species Ceratodon purpureus. The sequence goes on from CM026426.1 coordinate 104,337,134, forward strand.
CCGTAGATAACCACCCTGAGTGTCACTGGCTCTTCTGCCATATCCTCCGCCTTATACACCCCTGTAGCTTCTCCGCACTTAGGACACCCAGCTGCAAAAAAACATATAAACCTAAATCTATTCACCACCCCTATAGGAATCCCGCACCCGCTTCTGCAATGGACAAAGGAATAGAACCAATCCGCCTCAGAGCTTTCGTCGTGGTCCCTGCAAATGTTGAGGTTCACACGAAAGGAATTAAATTGAAATGCCCGTGACAGTGCTCAGGCGCAGGCATACTTTTTGCGGAAATAAATTAACAGGCAGTAGATGGTGACATACCTCTGGATGCAAACCCTAAATCGAGAAGGAACAGAATTTCAATCTCCGCCCTAAACCGAAATGCGGAGACAATGTGCAGGAAAAATCATTACAATTAACCTAATCAGCTTCCGCACCTTGGTATGCTCCAAAACGCGAAGTCCGTGTCCGACGTCGTCTCCACGGAGCTCCTGGTCGTGACGCAGACATCAGTAAGATGGAAGGTGACGGACTCCATTTCTATAATAGACGTTGCGATTCGCTGGAAACACAAAGACAGATTCGGGGAGGGTGTGAAACTTACCTCCATCGTGACGGTAGGCGCAAAGAAGGTCGCGCTCCAGCTTGAAGGCGCTGCTGATCCGCTTCTCTGAAGATGTCATCTCCACAGCGTAGCACATAATGATCCCGGATTGATGAGGGGTTCCACCTGGAACTGAAGCGACTCGATAGAACACCAAAACGGCGAGAGTTAATTTCGACTAGACCCTACAACCTACGGAGATCAATGCTACAACCCCAGGACTTTCAATGCAATTCAAACCCATCATCACGCACATATCCTTCACCAACAAAAACTCCACGAAACACTGGAAAACCCTAGTTCTCCAACCATGTACCGAGAGAGACGATGACGTGGCATGACGTCACATTTTTTCGGGCACGGTCAGTGTTGCGTCGGGCAATGTCACAAATGGTCAGTGTTTTGTGTCACGGATAGCGTCACGGGAAGAAGGCGATCGCGAGTAGTGTCACGCAGGTGATAAATTACGCGAGGCGATGTTACCGCGGGGGTCGCGATTGGGGTGAAACCGCGTGTCCGACGTGGCCAGCGACGGGGACCGCCGAGGCGCGGACCCACAAACCCTACCCTTTCCTACATGGGAAATAGCGTTCTCCAACTGAATGTCCTCTGAATCTACAAATAGCACAAATCCGAACAGGACTTACCTCAAGAATTCCTCGCGATAACTGAACGTTTAGGTTTAAACGTGTCTTTCTCTTACGACTTACTACCGAGCATGTCGTTGTTGACTCATTCCGGTCTCGGGAGCACATCTGTGACACATGTCTCTGTAATGGATAATTTAAATCCGTTTCTGAAATGTATTATTACTATTATAAAATATGACACTACGACAAGTAGCAGTCCGTATTTTGCTAATAAATTTGAAAATGAGCCCTGTGATCCAATCCTGGACCCGGGTTACATTAATTCTAAGCTAGAGTACATTATGGTGCTAGTTACGCCTGCATTTCCGGAACCTATAACCAGCAGACTATTCTATAATATAAATCATTGATGTATGGAGATATCTAAAAACACCTTGCTCGATCCCAACAAGAGTATTTCCTTCCGCATTTCTGATGCACTGTGAATATCCTGTTGTAGCACCGTTCTAAAGATCTTGTTTTGGAGCATGGTAGTGCAGCTACAAACAACTTCAAATCTCACCTCTTAAGTCATCGAGACGTCATTCTTGAACTCCAACTCATCTGCCAGATTTTGCTGTCGAGATGATAGTAGTCCCCTGTACCAGAGAACATTTGATCCTAGCGCATCGCTTAAAGTCGCTTGATCGTCATCTTCGACTAGTATCATTAAGGGGAGATTAACATAGACCTTCTCAACATTCACACGAGCGTATTGCGGTAGAATCATTCGACCATGAAATGTTGCTTGTCCTCCTAGACTCATCACCGTGCCACTCGCCACACGAACTGATGGGTCCAACGTATCCGCAAACCACACTTGGTCGCCTGTTTTAATCTACAACATTACAAGAGAACAGTCTTAGATCAGAGAATAGTTACATCAACAGCCGTAAGCGACCAAAAACGTCTCTCCAAACTATGACTGAGTCTACATAATCTCTTAAGTCATAGCAAACAATTACAACCTTCATGCGTACCTCTTCCTTCTTTTCTTCGAAGTTTTCTGGTTCATTGCTAGTTCCCTTTTTTTCCTGCATCGTAAGTCCCACTGATCGAAAGTACCTCTATATAGCATAACTACTTTTAACACATACAAGCACTGTGGACCTTGTACTACTAAGGACTAAAGATGTTTTGTATGTCGACGCATAGTTGTTGTTCCTTCAGTGCTTATTGTTTTGGGACTCTGTACTTCTACATGTCCTACTCAAGTGCATCGGAAGTTCGGTACGAGTTATCCCCTAACAAAGCACTTAGCTGATATTCCTTTTCATGGCTAGCTGTATAAAATAGAATTAAGAGAGCAATTTCTACTTTGTATTATACTTGATGAGTCTATAGCTTAAAACCTACCTGGAAGACATGTTTGTTATCATAATCAAATGATTTCATTTGTTCCTTTCATAAGTATAGTATATAAGTCCAAAACAAATCGGAGTGTTCCGTAGGGAACGTACCTGCAACACTTCCAAAATATCCGCAGCGTTCAGTGTACCAACGTTTCTCTGCAAAATAAGGAGCACTACGCCTTATGGATTGCTAACATTCCATCCAGTTTTAATTACAAACGACATTGAAAAGAGACCATAACAAAAAGACAACACTGTCACAATGAATCACTATGATGCAATACTTTTTGATAAAGCGTGCTTAATGGAAAATTTGCTAACACTTCAAGAGTCCCAGGATTAGTGATGCCACTTTATAAATCCACTACATAAAACCCGGACAAGTTAGTCTACGCTAGGATCTTCAGGAGCAAATTCCCTCATCGGTTACCCCTGACCAAGTAGACTCATAAACGTGTGAATTCAACGGATGCTTAATAAAACATTCTACAGCAAGGTCAGAGACGCTATCATTACAGGCATATAATGACAAAGTAAAAAAAAAAAAAAAAACTATACACGACTGCTTACATTTCCAAATCTCCAGATCTTGTCTATGATAATTCGTTCAGTTAAACATAACTAACTTTGCATAAACTACAATATGAACTATTCAAAGAAATTTATCTGTTCAACTGCTAACTTGACAATCTGGTTCGCTACGTATTGCTCCTCTTTTTCCGTTGTTGCTGTCGAATATATGTTTCTCCCAACATAAGGTACATAGTTACGTTCACTTCCTCATAAAAATTTATTCATCACAACTGCATGCCTATTTCGCTTAGATTTCTATGCGACCATAATCCTGTTGCGTCCATAGTAAAATCCCCGGTCATCGCTACATGCATAAATGAATCTTAGTTATGAAATAACGGACACATAATATTTATCTTGAAATAACAACTCACCTAGTTCAAAAACAGTTGTATACATTACATAGCTAGCCAGAAGTATTCCTTGTCATTTAAAAAAAAAAAAAACTTGAATTCAAGGATTACCAGGTGTATATGTTTGTCGATGAGTGATGAAGCCTCCTTAACTCTAACCTCAGATGTAATCGTCGTAAAACGCATATTCATATCCACTACTATGGTACTATGTCAATGCAACACTTATGTTGGTAGTTCGTTGTAGATGTACCTCATCGGGTTTTGTATGTCGAGAGCGTGGTAACTTTATTCTGCGATCGTTCACATCTTCCCCGTTGTCTGAAGTCTTGCACATATTGTCCCACCACAGCTCGCTAGTTCCTGGACCTTTCATCTGGGAGCTTGAGTTTCGAAGCCTTACTTGATGTCTCCCCCACCGAAGTTTTTCCCTTGCAAAATTTATCTTCATCCAACCCAACATCACATCAAGATATGCTATTCAAGACAGTCCGCAGCATTGTCTGTAGATTCAAGCCACTACTCATAACATCCTCCAAACCCTTGTTTGTTTCTATTTGGTTGCGCTCCATGGCTGAAAGTCTGGCTGAATTTCTTTTTTCCAAAACCTATATATCACTCAAGTCAATATCACTCAAGTCAATCGAATGAAATTCACATATATGATTTGCAGTCACTAGTAGAGAACCTGACGTTTTCCATTTCAAAAGTGTCGCTTCTCACTTGCGAGAACGCGGAAAAGCGCTCTTTTTCTTGTCCTATGTGACCAACTCTACTCAACAGTGTTCATAATCTTGAAAATAGTAAATGGAAAACGTCAGGTTCTCTACTAGTGAGTAGAGAACACATGAACAGAGTCGTTCAGAATCAAGCATATGGGATAATGCCCAATTGTTCAATACAACTACATATTGTCACTCCACATTGACAGATTAGACTACTAGATACATATATAAACTATTTATTGACTATTAATATTTATATTTGAAAACTTCATAAATAAAGATATATATGTATATATATATATATACACTTTCGATAAACTGTATACTCCCTTTTAGAATTCTGGGCTTACCTTTGTAACCGGAAGGTCATGCGAATTCCTTATCTTTTCCGCTATGTCTGTCAAACCTGGAGTAACTTCACACTCCATTTTTTGCATTACAGCACATGGACAACCAAGGATGAAACGGAGTACAGAAAACAATAGATTAATAAGGCCAAATTGAAGACAAATAGTATAGTTCCCTTCTCTCTTCAAGAGAAAACAACGTTCCACTCGTAATTGACAGCTTGGTTGGAAATTCCCTTTCCATTTTCTCCTATTTCCCAGCATATCCATGCCGACCTACCCGGGGATGATACACTACAGTCTAACCTTGATAATATCACACCATCCGTTTCACCATAAAGTGTGATATAAACAAGGTGTGACATATTTGATAATGTCACATTTTGAAGATTTGTGCATAATGTGATATTATCAAGGTTAGAGTATAGCCAAATACATACAATCTGTTCATTCATACAATTATCCATCCATATAATCTGTCCATCCATAAACTCCATTCATCCATACAATCTGTCCATCCAACCATCACATACATCCATCCGTATTTGATATTATCACATTTACACTACGGATTTTGGAAATATATAGTGACATTATCAAGGGTGACAGGGATAATAACGAGGGAGTTTTACACTAGGAAAATCGGTTTCAAACTTTTAGGTGACAATATCAAGGTGTTCTATTAACAAGGGTGACATTATCAAGGTTAGACTGTACCTTTCGCCGTGTCTCGGACATTTTCTCAGACTTTGCTTTATATATAGGGGATTCCCAATATTTCTTCATATTCTCCCATTCTTTCTCTGAAAAATTTGATGGAGCTTTCAAATTGCTCCATGTAATCTCTTCACTCTTTCACAATCTCTACGGAGCCACGTCTTGATCATCTTGTCAAAGGCCACCAACTGTGACACATCGTGCTCCAGGAATTCAAACTTTGCAGATAGAGCGTCTCTCAACTTTGCCCGGGAACTTTCATTCTGTTCCTCGTATTTGATGATGCTCATATCCAACATCCAAGGTGTTAAATCTCATACATACTCTTGCCATTTTAAATGGCCTTTACATCCACTATCAAAGGTACTAAAGGGACGCATCTGCACAACGTAAGGTTTTAGACCGGCGTTCACCCTTCTGTTTGCCTCTTCATCGGCTTCCCTTTTATTTGCCCTCCCGATCCTCTTCTTCATTGATTCTTCCTTTATGGAAGAGGATCTGGATGGACAACCTTCTCTGTCCCTATCTCTTGATTAACTCCAATCCCTGCGTTGGAATTCCCTAAGCTCACTCCAGACACACCTTGCCAGTTCGAATGAAATGGAACCTGAGACATGCCACCTAACACATCAACCACATCCGCACTGCTTTGGTTTTGTGGAAAAGGTACCCACGTCCAATGAACGGGACCCTGCATCGGAATGGTTGTAGGACACGGAAACACGTGACCTCCATGAGGAACTCGACAATCCTGTTCAGCATTTTTGTGTGCCAGTGTACTTCCTCGGCTGCATCGATAAGTGATGGGTGGGTCTTCATCAAGTTTCCTTGAAAGCGAATTTTTATTATGATTGTTGTTGATGGATTGGGGCGTAGGACTACCAATATGCCTCCGCGGATTCTATGAATTAGAATCACTCGCATCGGATTCTGTATATCATTAAAGAATTAGGTCATACAAAGTGTAATTCCCCATTCATTCCCACTGTAATTGCCCCAACAGAGTGTGTGATCAAACTCATGTGCATTTATTAAATCTAGCATCACATGTTACGCGAGCAACCCATTACAGTAGAGAATAAACATCATCCTGAGCAGTAACCTATTGCAATGAAATCGGCTACCAAAATAACAAAGGACGGTTTCCACATGCGGACACGTAAAACCCTAAACAATGCGGAAGAACCAAGGGTCAGTGCTTACCTCGACGGTCGCATGCGCGTCTTTCACCGCTGCCTCCATCAGACCCATCTTCGTGGTCTTCCGTCGTAGCAGCCGCCGCTTTCAAAGGTCCAACCCCGTCGCCTCCACATTGTACCCTCCCGCTTCTACGAGGCGGAAAATCTGTGCTTGCAATGCTCTTCCGTTTGCGGTAATTTTTGCGACCACGAATTGACACAAAACTGAAGCAATGGCAGAAGGCAACAAGTGTGATTAAAGTAAGCCATTACAAAAACATCTTAAACAACAAATACTATCAAAGGAATGAACCTGGGAAGACGATGCGAATACGGGGATGGAAGTTGAATCCCTTGCGACAAACAATTTGAACCGTCCTCTATTACACATGTCAATCCAGGATATTACTAGACAGGTCTCTCGTAGGGTTTATTAATGGCCTGTTAACTCACAGGTCCTTTGCAGCCTCGATGGCAGGTTCCAGCATTGTCCTGTTTCGCGCGAATCTAGCCTTAAGAAGTAGCTCGTACTCATTTTCCTCTCCCTCTCTCGTTGTTGTCAACGTCTTCCGGTTGCGATTCTTCCCACTCCGTTTCAGGACTCCCTCGAGTCATTCTATCCCTCGCCTGACTATGATATATTGGACTCTATTCGAATCTAGAGACCTTCCTAATGCACATACAAAGTAACGCCGTTGTCTGCGACTCGGACTCTTCGCATGTTGTTGACTCTTACTCTAGTGCATCGTTATGCATTGCCCATTCATAGAATAGAGACTCTCTCTGTCACCTCCTTTCTTCGCATGTCTCATCGAGGGTTTCAGTAATACTGTACTGATGGTTAACTGAAGCTACAATTAGGAACTTCTACCTTTCAATCCGTTTCGGAAGTGGAATTACAATGGATTCTGCGATTGTACATTGAGGTATTTCTAATCCGATACACCCCTAGTTTGATGTCTTTCTTATTGTGATTGTTTAATTTCTGTTGTTGAGGACAATTCCGGCTTTGTTTCATTTATCAACTTCTCAATGTCATTGGATTCCTATTCGGTTTTTCTGTACTAGAGAGTGGGCCGGGGAAGCACATTCCGGCTCCCAGCGCGGCCACAGGGGAGCCCGGTAGGGCGACCCTTTCTTCTGAGTACATGTACTGTATCCTCTATGATAGAATACTACCAGTGCATGCGGATAAGAAGCTCTTGATTAATATGTATATGTGTTGATCTGGCTCTCTTTGGATCCGAGTCTTCCATTTCGCACTCGTGTCACTAGTTTTCCTACACCAGGAGCTGCATATTAGAATTCTCTCATGGATATTCATATCAGATTAGAAGAGTAGAAAGGTTTTCCTCTGGTACCTGAGTCCGCAATACTCCTTCCAATGTTGAAAGTCTCCTCTCCCTATCTTCTCGTCATAATTGAGCTCGCTCACGAAATGCGTTGAGGTGAATTAATTCCTTGTGCAGATCAATGCTATCAATTGGAGTGATGGATTGACAAACCAGGTTCAGTTCCTAAATGAAGCTAATATCTGGCCACAACCAAAGCGGTATTTCAGAGCAGACTAGCCGAGCTTTTGTCAACATTTCATCTCCAAACATGGAAAAAAAATGTGAGCAATTAGAATGCAAACAACATCCTCTCACGCTAATTTACAAGCTTTTGAGAGAGGATCGAGGATGTCGCTAATTTGTCTATTCTGAAATTACAGATGTACACAGCATATCATCAATGACCTCATGAATTCCAGTCTCAGAAGAGAAGATGAAGCGCTCGAAATTAAGACGAGGTCCAACAGCGCTTTGAAGTAAAGACGAAGAGCTCAACATCGAACACACGTCAAAATTTGTAACAAGAAACCGAGAAGTGAGGTAATGTCGAGCTGCTTAACCTCACCGTCTCTGGCAAGCGCTCTCAACCTTCGTGCCGACATTACTTCAGAAAACTCCGGTGGAGAATTATTCCTGTTCCTTGCCCTGCGAGGTTCCTTTGGAACCTGGAATTGATTTTGATCAGCTGCATTGTTTGATTTTGTGTCTTTGTGCATGCATGCAGGAATGATGGAGCACCGTGTTGCTCTGTCTGATATTTCTAATGTTGTAACAGCGAGTGCATCACAGAACACTACGCCAATTCATGTGTTTTTCTCGCGAGGGTCCACGTACTTTTCCATTCTCATTCCACTACGAGTGGAAATGCACTGTTGCGCTTGGTTGGCCCGCAGATTTCGACCTACCCCGAGAGTTCGCGGCAAATCCTATGATCCCTGTGATCACTATACGCTCCATTAACGTTTCCTGCTGTAATCATTATCGTTCCCGGTTTAGAGTTACGTTGCCTTTACTCTCGCGACATGTGCTTTTGGCTTTCCAAATCTGTTCTACGTAAAGGTTTTTACAATTTGGTGTGAAATTTACTTCAGAAGTTCTCTTATGCATTTTCACAGTGTTCTTTTTCAAGACCGACCCTTGTCGTTTAATCGATTTCATTATGCTATTTCGTCGCTTTCGACTCTTGCTTTTTTTACGGCTTTTATGTATTCATACTTACCTCTCCATTTATAATTTTTCGACTCGGGTAGCGCGTACAAGACGGGAGCTTTTCGTACAGGTAAAGTATTCAATTCATTTTTGGAATCATTACACGTCATACATAGTTCTGATGTGAATCCGAAAACTTACATCGTCTGAATATCAATTTCAAAATTACACTGCCGAGTAAGGATAAACATATCATACTTAATACAGGGACTATTTCAAAAATCCTAAACTCCGACTTATGCCCCCTTCAGACAGGGAGGTACGAAACACCGCTGGAAAACCCTGTGCCACTGTGGTCATCCAAATAACCTGAAGATGTTCACACTTTGAAGTGACGTAAATGGATATTCTGGAAAGGAGAGTTCTGTACATGGAGTGGGCTGGACGAGACCCTTCCCACCATCGTTGATACAGACCTCCTGAGTATACATGATGATCAAAATCCGATTTCTGTGATCATTGGATTTACTGTGTACTGAAGTGACATCCACGTTCTTCGCTCCCGGGCAGTGTCGGGCAGCTGGAGACAATGTCGGGCAGCTGAATAATTTTTTTTTGAACCGTAGCTCTCCCTCCCCCCCCTCCTCTTCCTCTTCATTCGCAACGACTCCTTCTTCTCTCTCCGCCTCGTTGTTGCGGCCACCGATTGTTGCATGCGCTCGGGTTTCGCAGTAGTTTCAGTATTGCAGAATTGTTGAATTGCTCCCAGCGGTACGGTGTACTGTGTGCATCGGTTGACTCAACGGGCTTGTCGAGCGCGGCATTGGCAGAACTCAATTCCCCTGCCGTGGTCATATCAATTTTGGATTGTGTGCGGAGTCATGCTCGGGGCTCGCGACGGTGAATTCGTTGATTTCCGGGTGATCACAGGAGAGGTACGATTCAATTACTGCTGATGTTTGAATGCTGCGTTCGTTTGAGTTCGTCATTCGTTTTGAGCTCTCTAATTATGTGGATTCTAACATGTGTATCCGATCTCAATGCAGATTAGGAACTTTCCATTGTCACTCGGAGTCTTGGAAACCCTCCGCGGCGTGCGTCATCGGTAAGCACTTGGCCGCCAAACCAAGGCGCAGCCAGGTACGCTTACTGTGTCCGCTACGTCCGTGTAAGTCTTTCCATTTTCTCGTCATCGTCCAGCCGATTCGGTACTTGGTTATTAGTCCCCCGGGTTGATTGCCCTTAGAATCCAGTGGCCCTAGGTCTTCGATTAGGGTTCGGTAATCTGTAGGAGTTCATCCCTCTGGCTCCGCCATGGACCCGCGTCTAGACCCCCGTAATGTCGCCTTCTTCCTTCCGTCGCTTGTTCTTCTTCTTCAGAACGTGGTCGACACCATGTTCCGGCCAGGGGAGGACATACCTCCTAATGAAGGTGACGGAGCTGTTCATGTGGCTCAAGTGCATGAGACCCTCGTCAATATGAATTCCATAGTAGCATCTGTTTTGCACGATTTTAGAGTTGCCCATGCGGTGACATTGCTCGAGCAGGAGCTAGGATGGTGGGTGCTTCCACGCTCCACATTCTGGTTCTCGCGCTTCGTTCTTCAGGAATATGACGATAACCGTTGGCTAGAAAATTTTAGGATGACCAAAGCTTCCGTGTTTAGTCTCACCAATCTGTTGCGACCGCATATAGAGAAGCAGAATACGATGTACAGAATGGCTATCCCTCCCATCGTTAGAGTCGCCTGTACCTTATTCAAATTGTGCCAAGGATCAAACCTTTTGCTATGCTCGGAGTTTTTTGCTATCGGTGTGAGTACAGCCTCTGGTATTATCAGAGATGTCGTGAAAGCGATAAATGACACCCTGAGACATGAGATATCCTGGCCTACTGGGAATCGCCTCCACTTAAACATGGCTCAATTTCGTGAGTTCTCGGGGTTACCAGGGATAGTCGGGGCAATAGATGGAACTCACTTCCATCTACGCAAACCTAACCATTGCCCCGAGGACTACTTTTACTTCAAAAGTGGCGGGTACACCATGGCTTGCCAAGCAGTTGTGGATCGTGACCGAAAATTCATAGACATATCAGTTGGTATGCCGGGCTCTCCTAACGATGCACGTCAATTGAGACGGTCCATGCTTTATCAAAAGGCTACCACTACTAATCTGTTCAATCCAGCGGATTCAATTGAGGGATTTGTGCCCTATTTGGTAGGGGACAAGGGCTATCCGATTCTACCCTGGTTGATCACACCATACCGTGAGATGCCCAATGGTCGCCGTTCTGTTCAGGAGACGCTATTCAACCGCAAGCTTTCCCGAGCCAGAAGTGTGGTTGAAAATTCTTTTGGAATTCTAAAACAAACTTTTAGAGAGTTGCACAGTACCTTGGATCTGCATGTGACACTACTGCCCGATGTGGTGGTTACCTGTTGCATACTGCATAATCTACTGCTCGGCCAGTCTTCGGAGGAAGTGGACAGGTTACTGGAGATGTTGCAGCGGGAGGGGATGGCGCCTATCATTGATGATGATGCTGTACCTGAAGAGCTTCCAGAGGACGGGGCACCAAGGAATGAGCTAGATGGAGAGGATAAAAGGACTAGCCTCGCCGCATTCCTTGTTCAGGACAGAGTCTGAACTGGGAAGTCGGCAACAACTGGGAGGGCGGGTGGGAAATTCTAATCGACCGGGACTACGACCATCAGGTAATGCAATCAAAACACTCATTGTCATAATTCAAATCAGTTTCCCTGTCATGCAGTTTTATTAGCTGAAAGCATAACACATAAGGTCGGGTAGCTAGAGTAGTAGACTGTGTCGTTTTTTTTTTTGAGCCTCAAAGGCCGAGACCAGTACTACACTCTGTTCCAGATATGTTCTAACATAGTTCTCATCTGTGCTACCTAGGAGGAGGTCGGAGACGATGGTTGGGAGGAAGTACAGACGACGTGAAGGGCAGGTAACTAGACCAACTCTACGACATCGATATCACTGAATTGTACAGTCAGTGATGTGTAGCAGATAGTGGAGTTTCTTCTGATGAATTGCTTTTGGGTGTTGCAGATGGAGGAGGAGCGCTGCGGTTGCAGTTGGAGTGGGAGCGCAACTTCGGCGGTTAGATATGGAGGGGGAGCGTTACTCCGGTCCTAGTCCCGGTCCTTCACCAGGCGGGGCAGCACCGTCGGGGGGGAGATTCGGGTTATTTTTGTGGGCAGCGTGTGGGGTTCCGTTGGGAGGGGGAGTTCTTGATATAGCTGAGGCTAAATTGGCTATGGCTTGAACAACCATTTGTTGGTTCATCAAGCCAAGCCGGGTGTGTTCCTGAGCGATCCTCACGTTCTCCATTGCCATTCTATCTCTCTCTCTCTTATAATCCAAGCTCTCCCTGAAATGCCTTGTCTGAACTTCTAATTTTTCCCTTTCCGTAGTCTTCTGCGTGTCATTTATATCACTCAGAATTTTGGCCATCTTCTCTGCACTCTGCGAAACTCCCTCTGCAATTGTTGTAGTGTCTGCACTTCGCTTCTTCCTATGACCAGTACTACCGAAAGTTTTCCTCAACTCTGCAGCTGCAGATGTAGCAGTTGATGAGAGAATGTGAACCTCATTGGGGGGTCTCCCCTGTCGAGAGACTTGAGGGACGGAGCCTGCGGGAGCTGAGTATCCAACTGATGGAGACCCTCGAGCATTTGCCAATGGAGCTGGATGGTTGGGGCCTGTCCTCTGGGGTGTGCCCCCGTGTGCTGGAGGGGCGTTGAGGTTTATCTCGTCGCCCACACGTCTAGGGGGCATGAAGTCAGGCCTGCGCCTTCCAATCTCTGCTGCAGATGCCATATGGGATGGCACAGTGGGATCTTGGCCTACCCCACTGGATCCGCCTACCCCTGGTTGGCCATGTGCTGAGGATACAGATGGGGACTCTCCCGCTGTCAAGTCAATGTGTGGTGCAGCATTCAAGGGCACTTGTCTCCATGCGTCCTCCCTCATCATGTCCAGTTCGTCCATAACCTCATTGGAGTCACCTCGAACCGGGGCTCCATAGTTCGCATCCAATGGGTCACTAATGTCTCTTGCGTGTGGCGGGTTGATTGTGGCTTTGTTACGAAGCCATTCTGCCATGTTACGATATGCAGCTGCATAGAAGCTCTTCGGCAGCTTCTGCTGTTTCTTCTCTTCAGCTGATGTATCTGTAAAGTATGCCTTAGAATTCATCCCAGTACGCCTATGGAAATCCCAGATTTTTTTAAAATCGGAGAGCAACGTCGTCCACTTGTATTTACAAGCGTCACGGTCTCTGTCCACATCTCCTTCCCCCTTGCTTGAGTTCAATATGACGGCTATTTTCCCCCACTTCCCCAGTTCGGGGCACATGAGCTCCCTCACATCCTCTACTGACATCTCATTGATGTGTTCCTGTCTCTTGGCCTCGATGAGAGCTAATATCTCACCTTTGGACCAGTTCGGGTCCCTCTCTTTCTTTCCAGACGGACCTGATTCTGCTTGTTGAGCCTTTCCCTTCCGAGACCCTCTCCCTCCTGCTCCCCTCCTTGACTGCGGTGGCCCCGAGCTCTGACTGTCTGCAGATCATATCAGTAGTACTTTTAATTTTTTTGTTCACTGAATTCTATGTGATTTTAGGACTGACTTTGGCATCGGAGGGGTTTCGGGGGGGTGTGCAGGTACGCCCACATAGGTTGTGAACACGCAAAAGCAGCATTCTACAGGAGTAGAGGAATCTGAAGAAGATTATATGGAGCTGAAATCATTCGTAAGGTAAGACTACAAACCGGGTTTCAGATTTTCTACATTCTACTGCTCCTATGAACTCTTACATTCCTGGATATAGTGCCGATTATACTCAGAATATTACATCAACAGTGGCTCAAGTATTGTACGATATTCAAAAGAGAAAAAAATAAAACAGAATGAAGTGTAGAAATAGAAACAACTGTGTCCACGGTACTTACTCTCCGGCTGTGAATGGCTGCGCAGGCTGTCCATCTGGTCGGCCATGGTGAATTTGACGAGGAATGTCCGTCTGCAGCAGCTCCTCACCTCACAAGATCTCTCGGCTCCTCGCCCAAGGCAGCGGCATTGTAATGGAGTAGCAGTAGAATAGAAACACTGTAGAGGAAGAGAGATGTAGTTCTGGAGTGTTGGGCTCTTATAGGCGGGGTAGAAAAAAAATTTCACAGTGGGCAGTGCTGACCGGAGTCTCCCCGGGCATCGCCACTTGTTCCGAATTATGTTCAAAAAGACCGCAATATACTCACATTTATCAACGTTGTAAATGGCCCCTTCCCTGGCCCCATCCATACCTCCGCTGTAACCACATTTTCTTTACTATATACAGTAGTCGACGTCCTTCCAGACCTCCTTCCTAGCACCGCTGTAACTCATCTTTACCACCGTTGATAACTTCATGTTCGACCCTGGACACGTAAGCCGATGACTAGGTTCGGCAAGACTTTGTCTTTTAATGTGTGAATGCGTACCTACGTACCACCGTCCCAACTCCTCCGTTACCTACCCTGGACCTCTGTGTGGGAAGGGGGCATAAGGTAAGCATTCCACATGCTATTACAATAAGCTGAATAGACTGGGAGTTCGGACTTTACACGCCCATGTCAAACTATGTCCTTGCATGCAGAGTTTGTATACATGTCATAAGAACAGACTCATGAAGGTTCCGTAACCAACAAATAATTAGTTTAAGGGATATTTAAAATATACAATTCCTTTCTGATTGTAATCTTTGTATTTTACGCTTATGGGTGTAAGCATGGTAAAGTGTACCAAAAAAGTGGTTAACTATTTGTCAGATTCAGCCCTTTTGCTAAAATTATGCAAAAGTGATGGAAAAATGTTATTGAAGTCAAATTTTCTTGCTAATATAGATTCTCAACTTGTTTTTGTACAACTTGGAAAAGTCTCATGCAAAGTAGACACTTTTAAGTTATTGTATGAGGGCTTTAAGTCCAAGCAAAGTGAATGTGACCATTTGAAAAAGTGGCTAGAAGAGAATCAAAAACTATCTAAAAATCACTTTTGATGATGGGGGGCCCTCTGTATGTTTAAGAGGTATTCTAAAATAGTCAATTCATATACTCATCAATTGGTTTAGGGTTCCAAAAGTATCGCAAGGATGTTTTTTAAGAGGGTCACTTCCGCAGTACTTTTAGTGAGTTTTTTTTCACCGAACATTGTTTTTCAAATTGGAAAAAACATGCTCTAAAGACAATAGAGGGCCCCAAATGAAGAAATTAAAACTTTGGAAAAGTTTATTTTCATGATTTAGAACTAGTGGTCAAATTAAGTATCAATTGAAGATGTTCTCTTTAGGAAGTTGCTTATTAGATACCTTGTGACACCCTGAAAAGTGACTAAAAAGCTCAAAAACTACACCAAAATGCTCAAAATCAGCTTAGAGCTTCAAAAAACAGCACACTTCATATTCACTTTCTAGTGATCACACATTGCACTTACTGGTCCACTTTACCATGCTTACACCCTTATATATAAGTTACCTTGGAGGACTGGTTTTGTCCCACCATGGTTTTGTGAAGTGCGGGCTCCTTTTTTGAGAGACATAATTACAGAGTTTGTGGTCAAGAACGGTGAAGTGAGTAGATGTGTAACACTTTTCTTAATGCCATAGTCCTACTTGTGGAAGCAGATTGTGTTCGCTTTGGAGGTACAAGTTCTGTATGTATTTTAACAAGATGTTCTTTGTCAGTATGCATACAGGCTTTGCTTAGAGAGGAGTGCGTCCCACATTATTGGTCATATGAACTTCAAATGCCTTCAATACCCAATCACTTTATTTCACAATGCGCATATTGTACGATCGAATAGTTATGTATAGTAGAAGATATGTGTCTAAGAAAGCCATCTATTCACTTTGAGAGAATAGAAGATAGCAATATTTGTGTCATCTTGTAATAAATCCATCAGAAGTTTTCGTTTGAAAGTATGCGAAGAAGATTGTGAGAGTAATAAGGATATGGGGCATGTATATATTACAAGCCAGGAATCAAGCTGGGTTTTGGAGGAATGAATTGCCATACAGGTCATGATGAAGCAAAAAATGTGTTTTTTTTTTTTCTAAAAGAAAATAGAGCGCAAACACAGAGATACATATCTCTAATGTCAAGAAATATTGGAGAGAATAATGTGAGTGTGTTATACATTTCTCTACCGGAAGCAATAGGCAATTTTTATAAAAGTTTCTACAGTATGTGCTGCTACACAGATGTCGTAAAGTTGAACAATCTTGTAAAGGGATTTATAAACGTCTTCGACCGGTGTGGAGCATGGTTGTCCATCGACTAAGGAGGTACGTTGTGAATAAAAGTCTATGACAATGTTGAACTATGTTAGACATTACTTTCTTTAAATTAAACTTCACAAGCTAGGTTGTGGATTGTTATTAGTGTTTGAGAGCACAGTCGACAAACAGAGTTGTATGTCCGACTATGTTGTTATAAAAGCAGACGACTCTGTCGACTTGATCTATTCATGGACGGTGAGTCTGTGGTTGCTCTCTGCTCTAATACTTTGTGGAGTCATGTAGAGCATAAAAAAGAGAACATTGCAAAGGAGATGAGAAACGCACAACGTACTGTCCAAATAATTAACCAGGTTAGTAAGCTCAAATTAATACCTGTATTTTTATATATACACCACATTGGAAACTTCGTCATTTCAGAGGAAGATACGATAAAAGAAACACCACACAAAATGGTGAAAATATTTTCTATATGATAGGTATTACAGAGCAATAATTCTATTTGCACTGAGCTCCTATACGTATCGTCATGGTTTCTCTATGATCTATCTACTCCTTTGTCGTGGGCAAAACACTTACATACGGATAAGTTTCTTAGCTAATTTTATGTTGAGAAATTTACAGTCGAATGTTTATAGTAGCCATGAAAAGTCTTGCACATAGTTTCCTCCGGTCTGGAGTATAATTCACAGAACTAGGGATTTCCTCTAATAAACTCTATTGCAGTAAATACATAAACAGAGAGAGTTGCATTGTCGGATCACATTACCTATGCAATGAAGGAAAACAAAATGAAGTACTGGTATTAACAGAGTATGGTAAAACACAAGTGATAGATTAATAATTACTCCAGATTTAACGTGATGAGTATGAGGAACCTCACAAGCGCAAGTGTCTTGTTGTCAAGATTGGAAATCGCGGAATATTTAACGCTTTCGGAGACGCACAAACTCGGTATACCGGGAATTCTGCGCTAGCATCGATTTGAGAACCAGGACAGGAGGCTTGACTGCTAATTGTGTTGCAGGTGGAATCCTGCTCTGAAGTATCCACTGGAGACGCTTTGGCTTTGACGTCACGGCGTTTGTCGTTGTACCTCCTCACCATTGCTGCATGCTCGGCACGAGTCTGGAGCCTGCGTATTGGAGACCGACAGCGATTAAAGTAGTCCGGAAAGTGCAGACCCAATGCGTTGCTCAGTGCAACCATCTCCTGGTAATAACCATCATTCCAGCGGAACTTATTAGAGAAATGCACAAACTGCCCAATGCAAGGAACGTCAGGGTAAGTCAGATGATGTTTGGCTTTGAGGCGGTAAATCTCCACTAGCCAGCCGAGAATAGCTTCTTTATCCATTTTTGTAGCGGCGAAGCAAGCCAATCTGAAAGGTAGTATAGTTCCGAAAAGATGAGGGGAAGCTGCTTTGAGAGCGAACAGGAATTCAGAAGCTGCAAACGAAGTAAGTGAACTACCAGGTGCTTCATATGAGAACAGTGAGGGAGGTAAAGCTGTGATGACGAAGATAAGAGATGTAATGTGGATTTACGAAGGATACGAATGTGATTTTGTGTATCTGGAAGGACACGTTCCAATGAAGTGAAATCATATCAAAAAGCTTCGTACGGATTCAAGGTTACTGAAATTGACAAGATGTTAGAGAAATCAGGGAGCGTTTATGTCAACACTGGTTTAGCATGAGATTTTCAGTAGTTTGTGAAGCAATTTTCATAATATGATAGTACAGTGGCTTTGATCCATGTGTTACACTTTGATCTTCATGTGTTTCAATAGATGCCTAGGATTTTAGTCCAGATCTAAGTGTTAAAAGTAATTACACACATCGAACAGCATGATCACCTCATCTTCCGTGGATGTGAGGTTCTGGTTCTGAAATCTTCGCCGGAACATAAGGATTTCGTAGATTCAGGGGACAAAATGATAGATTTGAAAACGAAGTACTGATTTCATCTTATAAGGAAGATGTGAACCAGTGAGGAACGTAATCAGTTAGGAAAGTTCTGATATGTACACTCTGGTTCAATGGAAGGAAAATTACCCGATAGGTACATTCATAATACTTATCTGAAAAGCCTCACAGACTGTACTCAATTCATTCATGAGCGGTACATCAAGTCAAGAGTCTATGTGGCTCATGTGTTCCTAACACTCCAGAAATCAGAGACGTGAATGCGGTGTAGCCATTCGTTACATTCAGTTTTGGGTAAACAGTCGCTCAGGTGATTCAGATCGATGTGCTTTTAACTGCACTCACCAGAGAATCGACCTGAGGGTGACACGACACTGTAGTGAACTCTTGAATTTGCTGAATTATTCCATTGTCATTTAAACCGGTAGTCTTACACTCACTCCCGAGGTTACCTCCCCTTTCTAACTTCGGAGTCAAAATATCTTGAACTATTGATGTGATTCCTTGAGAGCTCCGAGAGAGGTGGAGAGACCTCACAAGAATAGGGTTCCAAATGGTTCACAATTATTCACTGGCTCCTCAAGGGTAAGTAGAACATTGGACCTGCCAAGACTTTCCCTCTCGAACAATGCATCTTTGGAAAGAAGATCAGGTTGCGACGGATGGGAGCAATCAGGATTTGGGAGCTTCTCCGAGGAATTGTTCTGTGGGGCTCTTGGATTCTCCGCAATGAAGCAGTATTTGAGGGCACCTACTGGTCGAGCAGGAGAATCCAAGACTATGTCTGGGACTCTCTCGTTGAGTATGGCCGGATAGAATGGAACAAGACTAAACTAAAAGTCACCAGGCTAAAACCCCGGAGAAAGCTCAGAAAGCTTTAGACACGTTTGATCCTGTTTGGACTCAGAATGAATTGTTGTGTGTGAGAAATGGTCTTTCAGTAGTTTGGAATACTATTCCCACTAACCGCCTTGTGATTTTCTGGTGACTTCCCTGCCCTGGGCTTTCCCAATGAGGGCTTATATTTTACTTCTCTGCAACGAATTTTGCTTCAAAAAAAAAAAAAAACAAATGGTAGAGAGTCTGTCCCCGCCTTATATACCCGGACACCCGGTTTAACAAATCACAGAGGACATTAAATGAACAGCATATCTTTAAAAAGACACCATTTCTACTAGTGAATTAAAGTCCAATCTCCAACAAAGAACTTACGAACAATCAAAGCAGTGACTTTGGTTGATCTGCTCCATATAAAATTCCATCAATTAAACCATCTCTCTTTTAATGTTGTCTTCTAGGTTGATGGTGCTGCACATGCACTTGAGAAGATGTTGATGTAGAGTCGCTTGAGTGAGTGATGATTGGCTGATTATTCTCATACAAATTGGAATTGCAGTTTGTGTAGAGAGAAATTGATAGACTTACAAGATCTGGTGGTGTTGGACTTTGCTGCTCATCAAAAGGGTGAGCAACCACGGGAGGACCTCAACTGTTGGAAAAAACAAGTCTACCTTTCATGTTGATGATTGATAAATTTAAACTACTTAATTCCAAACTAACTAGCAATCTAAACTAACCAACAATTATAAAGTGCTTGAATGATATGTATATATTAATCTAACTACATAAATTTCAATTTTTTTTTTCAAGAATTAAAGATTACAATTGAAGGTAAAATTATCAATTAAAGAAAATTAGTACATAAAAATATGTTTTAGTGATTAAATAAATAACTTCTCACCATTTAAAGAAGATGATGAATTTTCATATTCTTCGTATTTTTCCAAACAACCGTTATTGCATTCCAATGTAAACAATCTCAATTTGAATAATTGTAGTCAAAGTGCGCATCAAAGTGTCCAACGTCTCTAACTTCAACTAGTACATAGATAATGTTTAATTAGTTTATTTTCAAAAAACTCTATCAAATATCAATGTCTTTAATATAATCATTATAAATAGAGACACATGTATTAGATAACTTTTTCAAGTTTGCATATACATTGGTGGATAGATCATTCCTCCAATGGATAGATTTGATTAGCCAATGTTGGATTTTGTCTTGGAGCCAATAGTTCTCTTTTACATCTATAGAATACAATGGATGTCATATCAACAAGTTTTGCAAGGAATTTTGGATTGTATGAAAACATTTTTTCAAGATTTTTGTAAAGGCGAACTAACATGGTATCATAAATTGGCATCGTTTCAATTCTAGATCTTTCTGCATTTCCTCCTCGATATTTTTGCTGAGCTAAATAAAATCTATAATTCAATTCACGACGGCTTTATAGATTTCACTTAGATTGAAGGCCAGTTAGGCATTTGAGATTATTGTTTTGAGTTGGGGCTTCTTTCTTAATTAGAGGTGCTGCATTTAGAAAACGTCGTAAAGAAATATTGATTTTTTATGAGGCATATACAAAATTTATGATAGTGTCCCTACTAGCAGATGGTGGCGAAAGAACTTTTGCAATTGTAAAGTAATTAAAGATGATGGATAAATGAATGAAATCTTCTAAATACATGTGTATATGCAGAGGATAAGAGGAGTCATACAACTCCTAGGTGAAGATAGATGGACTAGAGTTAGTCAACTCCATATTAAAAACATGTGCACTGGAGTTAGACAGCTCCTTATTTAATGCATCGAAGTCAGACGACTCCAGATTAAGAACATGTGTAGAAGAATTAGACAACTCAAGATGATGTGCACGAGAACTAGACTACTATGCCGTATTTAGATGGTAATGAAATAGCTTCTCTCTAGATATAGGAGTAAAGGATAAAAGATTTATGAGTTAGATCTAAGTTTGGAATAGAAAGTAAAAAGACAGAAAATAGATTCTAGTTCCTTTGAGAAGAAAATAGTATATAAATGCTTGGAGGAGAAAAGGTCTATTGTGATCTCTTCTCTATAGTTGGGTGGTGAGCTTAACCCCTAAGTTTCCTTGTGTTTTTGAGAGCTTGAATTCTCAAAACTGTGAATTTTTACCACTATGCCCTCCCGAGGATATGAAACAAAATTTTTAACCTTTTTTGGAATTTCAACCATAAGATCTTGTACCTAACCCTACTTAGAAGAACTGATCCAAATTTCAACCATTGGATGTTTTTCATTAGGGAGATCGTAGTGTTCAAAGTTTCAGCAAATATTTTTTTTGGCCTTGGCCGAGAGGCATAGTGCAAATGGGCCAAAGGGAGACTTGATGATTATTACTTCAAACATTTTGGTCACATTTTTTTCCATGTAGCTTACTAAGTTAGGTATGCTCACGCAAAATTTTAGGCCAAAAAAACGCTTTTTAGACCTTCATAAAAATTATTTTCTATAAGAAGGTATAAAATTGAAAAAATAGTAAAACATGCATTACAAAAACAATTTGTGAGCTAAAGAAAAATTGAACGGTGAGTAGGTACCTTTATAAAATTTGTGATTTTCAGGAAAAAATATTTTAAAAAGATTCAAAAATCTCGAATTTTGACAAATTTCTAAAAAAAAAATCATAAATTACTAAAAACTTTGAAGCTTGTCTTTGTAAGTTTTGGAGGCTGCCCTTGTAAAATTGGTAAACTATTTGACTTAGGTCACTATGGAACTTCATTAGTGATTTGGTTATGAAAATATTTCAATTTGTATTTTTTTTTAAATACCTAATTTTAGACTGCCCGTTTTGGACTTGAAACCTAAAATTTCTAGTAGAAGGTTCTAAAATTGGAATTTGGCTTCAAAAGTTTTACTACATAGACCTTACAGTAAAGGGAGATCCCAGTAAAAATCTTGAAAAAAAATATTAATTTTAACCTCCCCATCCAAGCTGCCCGAAATAGCCAAAACCCATTTTGGGTTTTAAGGATAGTTAGGGGTTAAGACAATATATTTTGGTCCTTGTTGTTTATATTCATTATATTATATATATTGAGTTTCCAACTCGTCTTTCTTTCTATTATATTATTGTGAAGCATATGGAAGAGTTGGTGACAAACCTGTTGGAGGTTTGTTACAGCAATGCATTCAAGAAATGTTTTGAATTGGCTTGGTATCATTAAAGAGTGAAGACTCATTGGTGCAAAGCATGCACAACATGAGGTCAATGCACTAAATGAGAGGTTCCAGAACTTTGGCATATTTGATACATGCAATCTATGAACTACCGTAGGTTAGGGGCCGGTTCGACACTTCTTTGTCGAATAATTAATTAAAGTGAAAAAACTGCATTCAATACCTAAAAATGATTTTTTTGATCATTTCGACAATTTTCTCCTTAAAATTATAATTTCCATCATGTTGACAAGACCATGTCTTTTCATCGATGTTAGCATGTGAGACTTAAGTGTAGAGTTCTTAGAATGCTCTGTACTTTATACAAGTGGAGTGGAGTTGTATCCAACAATCCATGTGGGATATGTGAACTTTGAGGTGAAGCACCTAGTTAGTCTTTATTTTTATAACATGCATAGCTTTTGCATAAAGTCTTCAAATGACATAAAATTTGTTGGAGGTGGAAGATTACTTGATTCCTAAGATTTTCTTAGACCGAAACAATTCCAAAAAAGTTGATCCTCTAAGCACAAATGAGCTTTGAAAAACTGTTAGAAACGCAGTTTGACACATAGACCTTTACAATGTTTTTTCGTCTATATCTTTTGCATAAAAACTTATTTTAACACAAAATTTGTTGGAAGTGGGAGAAGGCTTGATTCCTCAACTTTTTTTAGTTTGACACAATTCCATTAAACTTCATCTTCTATGCTTAATTGGACTCCGAAAATCTGTATACAACACATTTGAAAAACCTCACCTAGAGTTTTGCTACGTCTTAACCCATACTCTTTGTGGACTAATGTAAGTGGGTTTGATTACAAAAGGAGCACCTTCACCCCACTGAACCTCACACACACCTTCCATTTAGGGTTGAACCTAATGAATTTAATTTATTTCGTCAAATGCATACTGTATTTTAGATTGATTCCGGCAATACTAAGCAATAATTTCAAATAATTTTTGACTTAAAATTTTTGAATTATTTAGTGTCGAACTGGCCCCTAACCTACGGTAGTAATCTCAAAATGATGAAGAAAGATCTCACATTACCGTACTGAAGATTGGTTAGAATGGTTGTTTGTAAGGTTCAATCTTCTAAACAAAGAACAAGATCAATTCTAGAGTGATTGTTTGGAAATGGTGGAGACTGTGAAAGAGATGATCCTTAATAAATCTTGGAAGTTTGCATGTATTTTTCTAAGTTCTTCAATCAATTGATCCAATTTGAACAAACTAAGGTGGAACCACCTATTTCCGAACACTTAAGGAAATATCCTTGATGCAAAGCTGTGTATGAGCTGAATTTTTTTCCACAGATTAGCAAATATTAGGATATGAGAATGGAAGTGAAATTATATTTTTCTCATTCTATATGAATAAGTTATGAATTTTCAGAGATTTGTATGGCTAGACACCTATTTGTGTATATAGACCCCTCTAAAAGCGTGCACAAAGACAACTCACCTTTTGGTGACTTGTGCTAATCAATGAGTGCCTTGTGTTGGATTTGTTTTAGAAATGGAATCTTGCTTGTTCAGAAATAGGTGATGCATTGCTTGTGCATGCTGCCATTTATAGGGTTCGGTTATGGGATGCTGTTCGCCAATAGGTGGTTCTACCTTATGCTTCTCTCAATGCATATTAGGGTCAAGGTGACTGTCTGCATCAGTGTTGTCCCAGGCGTGGCTAAGCTCTAAATGCCGCAATGAGCCATAACAATACGGCAATTAGAGTTACTTGCTATACATTTTAATAATAATTTCTATATTTTACTTTAGTCTCTATGAAATTTTTTGAAGATAGTCACAGTACTTTTTGAGAAATTACTATTGTCATTTTTTGATCAATTTGAGACGAAGTCTTTTTTTCTCAACCATTTTGAAGACAGCTCCCTTTTGAAATAACCAGTTCCAAAATGGCTTGCAATCTTTTTGCCTATCAATTCAAAAAATTTGGATGTGGACATCTTGTACAAGAAAAATCCACAGGCAAAATCAACCTTGTATAGAGTGATAGTGGGTCCTCATAAACCTTGAAACATAGAATGGTTTTGCAGAAACCTCATTTTAAAAACAATATCATTTTTAAAACTCTGTATGTTAAAATTGGTCATATTATATATAATATTCAACCTATATAAATGTACAGGTACCTTTAAAAAAAAAGTGTCGGTCAAATCTTAGTAATACTGGTCGTTGGATTTGAAAGGATTTATTTTTTAAATCTTTCATATCTGAACATCAAAAAAATTTAACTGATTATTTACAAATTTCCCGTAATTGGCATTTTTGCAACACGAAAGTAATCACATGGACGTCAAAGGGTTTAACACCCCTCATAGAGCATCCTGATTATATTTTTATTGAGTGTGCCGGACACTTTCAACTTATCAAGAGTCATAAACCTCAAAGCACTATTCTAAAGCTCTACTGTCCTTTTAAAAATAATTGTTTTGCAATTATGGATTCTTCGACTCCAAATTGGTGTATTACAGGAAGCCAGGAGCAATGCTTTTCAAGAAGGGATTGTCTTGAACGGAAGGACATCTTCATTTCTCTCCAACGAGAGTGGCCTGTTTCTCGGATGCCAGGCTTGGTTGGGTCCATTTTTCTGGCCTTCCCCATCCTCTCATTTCAAGGTTTTTATTTTATTTTTAGAATAAATTGGAGGCCGCATGCCCCCAATTATTCTATAGAGGTCCTCTTGAGATCAAGAAGGGCGTCACTCAAACATAACAATAGGGGCAAAGATTTGCCCCTCCCCTCCTGAACCTGGGCTCCAAGCCACGCTCAATGCCTCGTGAGCGCTCACATAAGGGATTTTAATAGGATTCAAAGGAACACCTCTTACACAGTGTGTGGGAATGGCAGCTAATTGGAGAGCCTAGATTTTGGACAAGATACAAGACAAATTTATTGCCTCTTCAGAAAGGAACAAGGGTCTATTTAAAAAAATATTCACTAATTTTTTACTTCAACTTCTTTGTAATGAATTGTCTTTGGAATAGAGCAGTGTTTTTTTCCAATTTTTCAAATAAATATCACTATGATTTTATCTAAAGACATTGCGTTGTACTTTCACTAGTGGGAAAGGTGTACAGCTACTCCAAAGATGAACACCAAAAAATGACCAATTACACCAAAAATTTGATTTTTTGGTGTAATTGGTCATTTTTTGGTGTTCATCTTTGGTGTAGTTGTACACCTTTTCCACTAGTGTTTTGGAAGTAAGCATACTATCCCAAGTATTCAATGTAGAATAGCATTAATTCAGGTATTAGCATATTTTTTTAATGATATTCTATAAAAAATTCAATTGTTTTAAAACTCGAATTTTGGTCTCGCAGATTGAATGTGTTTTTTAATCATCGATCAACAAGATGCAAAAATGTTGATTGCTCTTTGAGTGGTACTTTGGCAGAACTAATTTTTTTTTCAATGTTATCTCAAACAAGATCATGTTTGTGTGTTGTATAAATATATTAAATTTCTAAAATTTGGCAATTTTTTTAACAAAAGACATCATTCTTTTAATGTGCTGTAAGTGTTAATGCAAGTGAGACATAAAATCCCAACCACATAATCTTGGAGTCGACTTGCATAAATGATGTGGATCAAATTTGCATTCTTAAAAGCCTTATAAATCAAAAGGTATAATGTTCAAATTTAAAAGTTGTTTCTAAACCTTGCTTATTGCTACTCTGAAGTTGAGATGGTATTGTCAGAGCTTTTGTAACTAAATATCTAATTACCACAAACTTGTAGAGCATCATAATAAGAATTCATGAATACAAAAACATTATTGAACAAATATATTATGTATTACAAAATAATCCAATTTTAACAAAGCAAAAAAGACCTCCAAAACTAAATCTGCTAGATAAAACTAGTTTCAAGATTGATTGATTTTGGAATCTGACAAAGTTTTGAACATTTAAAATGTCAAAAAATGAAAATTAGAGCCTTTTTGAATTAAAGGTAGTAGAATTTGTAGATTTGAAGAACTCATAATGGCACCATAACATTTCCTCTAGATATATGTTTTAATGTAAAATATATCCTTGCATATTTAATACAATATATATTTGAAATTTTATTATAAAAAAATGGAAAGTTGAAATTCAATAACATGGAATATGCTACTTCATTATTTAATTTTCAAAGATACTTTATCTACCCATTGATATATCTATATATATATATATATATATATATATATATATATATATATATATATATATATATATATATATATAATTTTTATCTTTCTATAAGAGATCAACTAAATATTCGGTTCTATTTATCTTATTCATGTATAATCTTTGTTTTGGTAATCATACTAACACCATTGCCACCAATGCCATCATAAAAAGAAATACATTTTGTGTCATTTAATGGATTCTCATTTCAAGTATTATTTCCTTATACTAAAATTGTATAGAATCTTTAAACCTTGTAAGGTAAGCCTGATGATATTTGTTGGTTTTTATATTTACTATGTGGATTGAATGGTAATTGATGATGAAATTAGCAATCTAATCAACAATCATTTATTCTATAATTAATTGATTATATTTTTCTTTTAGTTATTTTATTTTTAATTATTTTAAATTTATTTATATTCCATGTAGCTGTAATTAAATGTAACATCAATTCAAAGTTTTTAGTCAATTATACGCATTAATCGTGATATTGCATACATATTTCAATCACAGATATCAATCATAGATAATTCGAGTTATAAAAAGATAAAGTTTAAATCTTCATTAATGATCGTAACGATTATTTTTTCAAGCTTTAATCCCTAAACGGTCATTGTCTTAGAATGGGCGTTTTTTGAATTTGAAAAAAACGTATTATTTGAACTATAAATGTTATAATTTTCTAATCCGTGCGGTTAAAATGCCCCAAAAAATTTAGAAATTTGTCAAAACAATCTTATTTGAGATCCTACGATTAAACATCTAAAATATGAGTTTCATTTTGAAAATTATTCTTTGCACCAAAAATGGCAAATTTTTAACATTTTTTGAGGAAATTTAGTGATGGCCAATTAGGGATTAATGCATGTTTTTTTTTTTCAAACTATATGTACGCAAGTACTAACTCTTATCCAAGAATTAGATAAAAACCCATCTTGTTTGCATGTTCAATACAATATGTTGAATGCTCATTAATCGTTTTTTATCCTTTGCTACATATCATTTTCTTAAGCTATAATCTATTTTAAATAGAAGAGAATTACATGTTTATTTAAATTTAATTTCCCTCTTAAAGTTTAACCTTGAAGTTTTTATATACATATATAGCAAATATTTGTATTACAAAAAAGACCATGTTTGCTAGTCAAGAGACAATTTGACAAGAAACCTTGCATGAAACTAATCTTTCCAAACATGTAATCATTTTTACATGTTTGAAATTCTATAATTATGCAGTATGTATTATGATCTTGAAAATTAAAATATTACTTTAGGTTTTGTTCGTCTTTTATAATGTATAATCCATAAATGAAACTAATATGCTCAATGCAAAAAACATGTAACACATCATAGAGGATTTATCTTGTATACATTTTCATGAAAACAAAATTTTAACAAGCTTATTTTTTTCTCAGTCATAAAACGTTTTTGGTTAAATTTATTTTAATTTAATTCATTTCTATAAAACTCATAATGAAAATTACTTAAAAGCCGTAACTACGTTGATGTTGTAAAAATACCATTACAGAATGAATGCATAATTTTTTTCCCTGTGATGTTTTATTGAAACAATTATGTTTTGATTAAGAGGTGCCTATAATTTGTGGTGACCACCATATCACCATATAATCAAGAAAAAAAAGAAAAAGAAAAAAGAAAACTACCTATAATATTAAAGAAAAGCTTGAATTGTTTCTAAATGGTAGGGCACTTTTTTTATTAAAAAAAACCTGAAAACGAAGTGGAAAAGGCTATGGTCTGTGCAGTTCTACATGTGATACATTTGGGATATGATAGAACAATCAAACACTTTATTGTTCAACATAAATACCAGAATTAACTATTATTGACTCTATTGATTTACAATTTGTGGAATTTTCACTGCATGCATGGCCTTAAACTGTTCAACATATCCAACTTTACCTGTATTATACACTAAGAACATCTATACTTGATTTAAAAAAACCAATGTACAACAGCATTAGAATAGTTATCACCAAATTTAAAAACATGCAGAATGGCTCGTAATGTCATCAAGGGTACTACATATCTTCCATACATAGTAACATATATACAATAATGTTGTGATTTTATGCCAACAAATCAGAAAACCGTATTAAATTGAATTGCTGTCAATATTCAGGTACGATTTAACTACATTATCAAAAATCTTATCCTTGCTAAAAGACACACATTAGTTGTTGGAAACGTGGGTGTTGGCAAAACATTGGTTATTGGAACTGTACTTAATTCTTTACCAGAAGGCCTTGCATCATTTACAATGAACTTTTCAGCTCAGACTTCATCAAACAGTTGTCAGGTAATCCATGATATTACCTGCCAATCATAATTTTCATCTATTTAATCTTAAAATAGCTATTTATAAACGCATACTGTATTTGACTTAGATACCATGAATTTTGATTAAATATAATCTTATTTGTTCATTTTATAGTGTACAAATATGAAAGAGCTTGGTGATTTTTACATATTGGGCGTGGAAAAAAATGGTGGTCTTTGAATCGAAGAAAAACTACTTATTGAAGATGGAATAATTGCTAAAATGGTTTCCTTTGAGTTTAAAGACCACCAAGTTTTTGCACACCATACATAGTGAAACCACCTAAATGTTCCATGCCTCCACACTATTTGGAGTAGAAAACAATGATATAATAAAATAATACTCATGATGTTTTAAAAAAAATCAAGGTGACTTCAAGGATAACTTTAATGAGAGTGACCTGACTCTTAGTTTCCATTGGGTCTTAACTGCAATCCTTGTGGAACCCATGGCATGTAAAGTTCAGGATTGCAGATGAATCATAATATTTAAAAATTAGAATTACACTAATAATTCAAAGAAAAGAAAGATAATTTTACTTGATTAGTATAGTGTACTTTCTTCTAGCAATGTCAAGCACCACGCATCCAGGAATTTATGTAAGTTATTAGAAATTTTATTTTTTCTAGTTCATTGCAGTTGTTTTGTTTTGTTTTGTTTCGTTTATTTATTATTATTTTATATATATATATATATATATATATATATATATATTAATGATTTATTTTTAATTCTTAAAAATTGACGATTTCTGAAGCTTTATCAATTTGTTTGAAATTTACTGAATTCATCACTAAGTTAGTGGAATCAGAGTACGAAACGAGGCTCAGTTCGAGGGCGGAAACGAGAGCCCGCCCGTAGTTCGAGGCGCGTCGTCCTGTAGTCGGGTTCGCGTCATTTTGGCCATATGTCAGGACTGCGTCCGCAAAGGCAGGTCGCACAGTGAGTCTGGTGGATCCGTGGTTCTGCGATAGCGGGCACTGCTTTGGAAAAAAGGTCCTGCCCATTCTTCCAAGCCGATCCACATGGATGGACATTGAACGCGGATGCATCATCCGGTCTCCTGCGTGGAGGTAATGCTCGGGTGAATTCTCGGTTCGTGGTAAGTTTGACAGCTAGACGTCCGCCTGGGATGGATTGGTGTTTACATCCAGGGTAGAGGTACTGATCGGTGACGCACTTATCAGGTGGACGTCAAGTTGTCAAACTTACCACGGACCCAGGCGGACGTCTAGCTGTTCGGTCTAGCTGTTCGGTCTAGCTGTCGTGGTAAGTTTAACTAGCTAAGTTTAACAGCTAGACCGTATAACCGTCTCTTGAATTTAGATTGATAACAAGCACTTCCGGAGCAAGGAAGGTGCGAATCTTGTGAAATTTTATTCTTCTTTGCAATTCGATAATTTTATCCGATGTCAGTTTGTCGTGGGATTCTCATAGTGCAATTATAGTAATGCCATATTAAGTCACTAGCTCATTCGGGTGTCAATATTAGATTAGCAATAATAGCGAATACCAATGGACGTTAATATTGTGTCGGTAGCGGTCATTGTATTCAGATGATTTAGCTCCACAATTCTAGTACGTAAAACACCATATCGGCGATGCTTGTAGAGTGTTTTCAGAATAGGTTTATGTGGAGAATTGCATTTTTATTATTGCCAGAATATCCTTACAAATGTCTGGAAAGAACGCAGTCGTTCAATATCAATTTGTCGTAGCAATATAATATCTATTAGGCTGTCTCTCTCCTAATGTGGTCAAACGTCGGTCAAGACGACGTGCATGTGGACTCATCCATCTTATAAGGGATGAGGTACTTTGAGTCCTATGGAAGAAGGGCATGCCGACCCCGCTTTGGGGGGAGAGCACACTTATTGGAGGAAGGTGGAAAGTCTCGTTGGAACAAAAGCACACTCTCTTACACAAAAAGGACCATCGACATGGCAGACTCAGGTTTAATGAAAACGATCCGTATACTTAGATTAACATTCAAGGCTGCTAAGCACAATGCATACACATGAATAATAACCTAGCTCCCACTGCTACTAGGCACTAGCTACGCACAGAATCTTGGAGCACAATACTCGCATACAAATCCTGTCAGGTAAGAGAGAGCTACTACGGTGCCGTTCTTGGAATTAGTACAAGCCAGTGGCGGCGATTTGCGGGGGAAGTAGAATCATGATGAGAGATTCAAATGGTCGGCCGATGCCAGCTGGTATGCATCCAGCTGGTTGTACTGTTGGTCTCTTGCGTACTGCTGAGGTGGAGGATATCAACACTCCCACTCGCGAGAGACCAACAGTGAGCGTGTCTTAGCCGCATGAAACGTTGGTGAGGCCGAGAATGCTTGTGAGTCGCTGGAATCGATCTCGAGGGAGCGGCTTCGTAAGAATGTCTGCTGCGTTATCGACAGTTGATACGTAGACAAGTGTGAGATGCCCCTGCTGGAAGTGGTCGCGTATAATATGGTACTTGACGTCCACATGCTTCGTGCGGCGGTGAAACTCCGGGTTGCGTACGAGTCGTATCGCAGACTGATTGTCACTACGTAAGGTTGTAGGTTGAATCTGCGGGTACCCGAGGTCGCTTAATAACTGGCGCATCCCCAATATCTCCTGTGATGCCAAGTGCGCCGCAATATATTCTGCCTCCGTAGTGGATGCCGCCGTGCATCCCTATTTGCGGCTGCCCCACGCAACGGGGCCACCATTCAGGACGATAACAAATCTCGAGCGTGAACTGCGGTCATCGGTGTCACCCGCGTAATCTGCATCACAAAATGCCTGCATCGCATTTGGTTGCCCTGTTGCTGCGTAGGTGAGGCGTAGGTCGGGGTTGCCGCGTAGATACTTGAGCACGCGCTTGACACCTGCGATATGACTGTTGCGGGGATTGCGAGAAAACTTGGAGAGATGACTTGTAGCGTAGGTGATGTCGGGGCGTGAGCCTTGGCTTGCAAAATGCAAGCTGCCAATAATCTCAGAATAGGGAAACGAGGGATCCGTACCTTTGTCGATGGAGGAGGCGAGGTCGAGAGGGGCATGTGGATCAGCAGGTACAGAGAGAGGTGCGGAGTCGAGAAATCCATACTGAAGCAGCTTCCTGAGGATGTAACGAGATTGGTCGAGTTGAAGAGTGCGTTCAGCTCGGTTGCGAGTGATGTGTAAACCCACATAAACCTCTGGATTGCCGGTTGTGATATTGAAGATTCCGCGCATGGAGTCAGTCACGGTATCAATGCGATGTTGATCGCTGCATGCGATGATGCCATCATCAACGAATAGAGCCAATATAAGTGTTGGCCCGTTGAGACAAATGTAAACGCAGGGGTCTGCGGGGCTTGGAGTAAGGCAGTGCTGGACTAAAAAGTCATGGAAGCGCTGATTCCACACGCGAGAAGCCTGCTTTAGTCCGTATAGGGCCTTATGTAATTTGCAGACCAGATGGGGTGCAGCTGAATCAACAAACCC
Source organism: Ceratodon purpureus (assembly GCA_014871385.1). Lineage (NCBI taxonomy): Eukaryota > Viridiplantae > Streptophyta > Bryopsida > Pseudoditrichales > Ditrichaceae > Ceratodon > Ceratodon purpureus. Next base: position 104,369,382 of record CM026426.1, read on the forward strand.
TTTCGGCTGTGCCATGTAGATTTCGTCACAAATCTCCCCATAGAGGAAGGCGGTTTCAACGTCGAACTGGACTAGTTGCATATCCTCCGCGGCAGCCACAGAGAGTATGGTACGAATTGAGTCGAACTTCACGACAGGTGAAAATGTCTCAGAATAATCGACACCCTCCCTCTGTGAGAACCCTTTCGCTACCAGACGAGCTTTAAATCTGCTTACGGTACCATCTGCGGCCAGTTTTACACGATAAACCCACTTATTTTGGATCGCTTTTCTGCCTGCAGGGAGCTCACTTAGCGTCCATGTACCGTTGCTGAGGAGGGAGCCATACTCCTGCGCCATGGCTTGTTTTCACTGATCTGACTCGTCCATCTTCAGGGCCTCTTGATATGTCTGTGGTTCGAGAGGAGACTCTATGGTGACAGGTCCAGAATGTGCCATTCCTGCAAAGGGAACAGGTTGATCTAAGCAAACCCATTCTCCGTAACGATTCGGTGGCTTGCGGCTGCTTTGGGGAAGTGCATGCGGAGGGCTGCTGGCACGCGGTGTGTCACTTGCTTCTTCAACATGACCGTCAAGGGATAGGTCCACGATGAGCGTGCCAATGCTTGCGTCAGGATCCACCATGCTGCCCGCTGTGTGTGGTGCCGCTGATATGGGCGGAGGTAAAGCAGCATCTGTAGCATCTGGTTGGATTGCCGGCTCGGTGGCTGGTAGAAGCGAGAGGGTTGTAGGAACCTCTGTTTCCGCATAAGTAATGTCCTCCCACTGTGCTAATGTCGCATCAAGAGAGTCACGGGGTCCACCAAATATTTCTTCAATTGGCTCTGCCTCGGTGGTGGAAGAGGGTTCTGATGTCCCGCTGAAGGTGTTCACTGGTGTTGACGCTGGGTCGCTCTGGTCGCCAGGTTCTACAGGTGTGAGATCCACCTCGTCAGCAGATGTGGAGTCTTGGGCAGGTGCCGGGTGTTGTGCTACGGGTGCTGCATGCTGGGGCGCTCCTCCTGCAATTAGAGCCGATTGAGGAACTCCCACTGCGACTTGTTGTGGAACTCCCACTGCGATGGGCGGTGGAAGGTGAACTGGCGGTGCTGCCAGGGGAATAGCTGCAGTTGCTTGTGGTGTAGCTGAACCGACTGAAAAGAGCGGGAGGGGTGTCTTTGTGCGCACAGGAGCCTGACTTGCTGTCTCGCTGTATACACCGCGGAGAACACTACTTTCGTCAAAAAGAACGTCTCTGGACTCGACGATTTTCTGTGAGCTATTAACCCATATGCGATATGCCTTACTATACTTGCTGTATCCCATTAGAATGCCCCGAGTGCTCTTGGGTGCCAGCTTGGTGCGCAACTCGCTCGGAATGAAGATAAAGGCATCAGCACCGAAGACTCGGATGTGTGAAACGCAGGGGCGTACGCCATGCCAACGCTCAAATGGGGTTTCGCCATCAAGCATGCGACTACCGCTACGGTTAAGACAATAGACGGCAGTGTGCAATGCTTCGCCCCAAAACCTCGTATGAACATTCGCAGTGTAGATCATACTACGGACTGCTTCCATAAGTGTACGGTTGTCCCGTTCCGCTACCCCATTTTGCTCTGGCGTGTAAGGCGTCGTCAACTCTTGAGCAATGCCGCTGTGCTGCAAGAACGCCCTGAAAGCTGTACTGGTGTACTCGGTGCCTCGATCTGTGCGAAGGCAGCTTACATGGAAATTGGTCTCACGAGCTAGCTGGTTCACGAAGTCCTTGAAGTGCCGGAGTGCCTCGGATTTCTTGGCCATACATTGGATTACGCAAAACCCAGTTGCGTCATCTTTAAATAAGATAAAGTATCGAGCCTCGTTTACTGTAGCCTGATTCATAGGGCCGCAGATATCGCTGTGAATGAGAGCACCTGCGGTGGGTGCTTTCAAGCGTTCATCGTTGTGGGGAAAGCTACATCGCTGCATCTTGCCATAAGCACAACCTGTGCAGAAAGGAGGGGGGCCTGGTCGAGAAAGAATACTGAGACCTTCGACAGTATTGCGGGATGACATCTTGGTGAGCATGTCGTGATGGACATGGGCAAGACGTTTATGCCAGACGTCTATGGTCTGGAGACTATCCTTCTTTCTTGATACACCGAAACTACCAACGTGTAGGGCGGCTATGGCGCTTGGTAACAGTGGGGTGATGAGCAGTTTGTAAAGCTTGCTGGTCAAGACTCCGCTCATAACTATCTCTCCCTCCTGTGTGACCAGACGACATGAATGTTTAGAAGTAATGGTGTCAACATTCTTCTGAGCCGCTCTCTCGGATGAGAATAAGCTGGTACCGAGGCGAGGAACCAGGAGTACGTCAGTAAGCGTGGCGAAGTCTTCGCGATCAGTAAGGTGCACCTGGACATTGACATCTCCAATACCGATAACCTCAAGGAGAATTCCTCCGACACCCTGAACTGTTCTATTCTCGTGTGAAATGTCTGTGTATTTACAAAAGAATTCTTTCGTATTGGTCATATGATCGGTACAGCCGCTATCAACGTACCAAGAAGAGTGCTCTGCGACACCACTAGTCGTCATGTATGCGCGATGCATGGGCTGTTTCGGCACTGAGTTCGACGGCTGTGGGATCTCATTAGGCTGTGGGAGCAGGGTTGTAGGATCTTGCGGACCGGTTGGGCATTCTTTTGCCCAGTGGCCTAACTGGCCGCATTTCCAACATGTAGTAACCTTCTTTCGCTCATTTATCTGAAGTCTACGCTCCTGGCGCTGCTCGTATGTGAGCTGCGGGCGATTGAGGGACGGAAGGGAGGACTGGTTTGAATTGCTATATGTTGTTGCGTATGCAACAGCAATCTTCTCCTCTTCCTTTTCCTCGTTCTTTAAGCGGGCTTCATGACGAAGCAACCTGACTGTGAGGTTGTTGAGCGTGCGAGACTGATCTTCGACATTATCCCAGGCTGATAGAAAAGAGCTGTACTGAGCAGAGGGGAGGTTTGCAAGAATTTTCGCAATGAGACTAGCATCTGAGATTGAGTTGTCCCCCATATTAATGAGGGAGCTCTTGATGACTTCCAGCTTGCCTAGAAAGGTAGCGATAGTGTCTGAACTGTCCATTTTGCACTCATAAAAGCGCTGTTGAACATGGTGAACGGACTCATGAGCGGACTGATCGTGGAGAAGTTTAAGTTTGTCCCAAATAGCTTTGGAAGTATCGCAGTTGATAAGGATCTCAAGAATGGACTCGGCTACTGCTTTGCAAAGCAAAGAAATGCACTGGTTGTCTTTTTTGACCCACTCTGCCTGCGCTACAGTGTCTGTGGGTTTCGGGACTGACCCATCTACGATACCCATGAGGTCTTGTCCGAGTAGAATGGCTCTGAGTTGGAACTTCCAAAGGTGAAAGTTCTGGCCATTGTACAGTTTGACATTTCGGAGCTCTGCGTTTGCATCCATGATACGGTGAGCAGGGTTCTGATACTGAGAAAGAAAAGATTGCTGTCGACGCAGCAAAAAGAAGACACGTGAAGCTTTCTACGGCTGCTGTAGGCACAGCAGTTTACTAAAGAGCACTTTCTTTATCCACAACACTTAAGAAAACTAGGTCGCTAAAAAGAAGCGAGCAGGGCCCATAACCTATTGGAGGAAGGTGGAAAGTCTCGTTGGAACAAAAGCACACTCTCTTACACAAAAAGGACCATCGACATGGCAGACTCAGGTTTAATGAAAACGATCCGTATACTTAGATTAACATTCAAGGCTGCTAAGCACAATGCATACACATGAATAATAACCTAGCTCCCACTGCTACTAGGCACTAGCTACGCACAGAATCTTGGAGCACAATACTCGCATACAAATCCTGTCAGGTAAGAGAGAGCTACTACGGTGCCGTTCTTGGAATTAGTACAAGCCAGTGGCGGCGATTTGCGGGGGAAGTAGAATCATGATGAGAGATTCAAATGGTCGGCCGATGCCAGCTGGTATGCATCCAGCTGGTTGTACTGTTGGTCTCTTGCGTACTGCTGAGGTGGAGGATATCAACAACACTCTAGCGTGTTTCTGTGGTCCTCTGGGCTTGGGTGCATCACCCTAACCGATGGCTTGAATACGCGGAGAACATGAATCCATTGTGCTCCGTTTGGACATGGAGGACCTTCCTTCAGGATCTTTGAATGGGGTCCAGGCCCAGTTTTCCCTGCGGCAACAACTACCTCTCCGTGCTCAGGATGTAGTATCCACACTGATTTCTTGGCTGCAACAAGTGTGTCTTTCTCTTTCGCGGGTTGAAACTCTCGTGGACTTTTAGAGCATGCAGTGGATTTCCTGGCTCGGACTCCTCTTGTAACAATACAATGTTCCGATAATAGTGGACCTGTAGGTAGAGTTATGGTCACTCGTTGCTCGACGTCAGGCACGCTGGTGTGGATCGCTGGGACGGTGTCGACCAGAGCGTGATGGCCTGTGATCGTGCCCCGGCTGCTCACTGGCGATGTCGGTTGTGGAGAGGAGCTGGAATTCGATAATTCAGCTTGACTGCATAGTACTGGCGATAATAGGACCGTATCACCACTGCATGGCGATCGTGAATTAGGATAAGCGGGCTGCTGACGTTCTGTCTCCCTGGTCAAGACTGCAATGCGAGTGAGACCATCAGCGAACTTGGATATCTCTACACTCTGGTGAACCGTTAGTGTATATAGTGGACTTCCAAAAAAATAATTAAATATCACATTGTACAACTCAAGACGGTAATGGAAGGAGTATGATACCTGAGCTCTGTAGTGTGCTATCCGGATGCGTGTGTTCAACTGTTCCGTTAATCGGGGGGACGGTGTCAACACGGAAATTTGGAGACGGCGTGTCTGCGATCATGTCCACGGCATGGGCTTCGGAAAGTATCTCGACTGGGCGTCGTGAGTCCGATGTTACACCATGTTTTAGGAGTTGGAGCAACTCAGTCAAGTTCGTCTGAAGAAAGTCCATGCGCGACTCCATCCCTTCCTTCCACGCATCGGTTAACTTCTCGGGGGTAGTGGATTGGTTGCAGCTCCTGGTCATCTGAGGAAATAGCATAGTTTATCAACATCACGATGTCTCGACAGGACATGAAGCAGGAATATTATAACCATGGGTATTTAACAAGATGAACGGCTCATGTGCACCGGAATGGTCGTACCTGCTGCATGGATGTTGAATTTACCACTTCGGGTGAATGTGCCTGCGACGCCAATGTTTCTGTGGCTTCGTACTCGATGGGAGCATCCATGACCCAGTCGCTGCACATGGGTGTCCCATAGGGATTTGCATACTGCCAAGGCATACGAGGAGAAGTAGTCAAATGTAATTATTGAATCATCGGGCGCAGGAGCTACTACTGAGGACATAAGAGACGATGAAAGGCTGCTAATTTCCAAACGTATTGTGTATTACATATGCAGATTAAATGAACTAGGAAAAAAATAAGGAAGGATGAAAATCCTTGTGAACCTATACCTGCACCTGCGCGGATACTGGAGTGTGGAAATCCGCTGATGCTGACCCGCTTGGTCGGGATCGTGTAGGGGTTAGGTCGATGTCCTTTTCACTGCAGAATGACACATCCTTACCCACCTTAGACCGAATCCCCTTCATGGTTTCACTTTTTGCCTTGCCTTCAGGACTCTCCCAGAATTGACGTAGTGTTGCGAATGCTTCGTTGGGACAATCTTCGTGCTGGCCACCTGAGGTATGAACGTAGTGCTTGTGCCACTTGTATCTGTCGTTGCTTAAAATCATAGATAGATAGGTGGACAAAATCTCTGGCTTAACAGGATAAACAAATGAAAATCGAAGGCCTATTTCTCTTTGAATGGTTTTCAGCAACTATTTCCACTCTGTCGGTTCTTTCTTATACTCTCGTATGGAGCGATCCACTGTTAGTTCTACAATAGATCTAACTGCAGCCTGCCACTTCCCTTAATGTCCTATAATCTCGCCCTCAGGGTTTGTTAGTATGGGATACCTTAATTGGCGACCTTCAGCGTGTGCAATTCTTTGCATTTTGTAAGCCTCATTCTGCAAGCTCCGAGCCCTCCTTTTAGCCATCGCTTCACGTTCCTTTGTCGCAGGGCTCCTGGGCCGCCTTCCTGTCCGAGGGCCACTGACTAAAATTTCTGTGGAGGCGTGGAGGGTGTCTCTTATGCTTGGCGGAGCTCTCTGTGCAGGGCGGGGCATTAGGTTAGGCAGCCTGCGTTGAAACGGACTAGACTCGTGATTCCTTTCATTCGCACTGTGTTGCCGAATCGTAGGATCATAGCTGGGGGGTCTCTGAGGATCTGTAGACCAGCCGGGAGAAAGGGCACCTGCTCTTGGCATTTGCGGCAACCACTCCCTTAATGGAGCTTGTGACATCCCAATCTGCGAGAAGCAATTAAATGTAAATGTGTTATTCGATGGGCGTATCTGGTGAGAATCGACAATGCAGTAAGGGCCTGCATTCTGGGTACCAGTATAATACTGAAATAATAAATGAGGCAAAGGGTGCATAAACTAAGAGTACAGAAACCCTAATCCGTGGAATGTGTACCGCGTGAAGAAACGCAACCTACTATTCCGTTAAAGAGGTCCTCTGTATGGAAAAGGGGGAATGTAATTGGTGTTAAGGCACGATGACGGCATACCTGAGACGTAGTTGGGGCTGACGCAGGAAACATGGTGTTGCTTGGACTCCGAGCAGCCGATGCCATGACTGTCCTTCGCAGCAATTCAAAGCAGGGGATTTCATCATCAATTACCATTCAATTCAATTCAAAGCATGATACTTCCATCTTTGGGTCACAACTCCACGAAACTTTATTCTGGCGTCTGACCGCTTTGCCATCTTATTCCGAAAAAGAACTTCCCGTGGAGAGCTAAAATCCAAGGTCATATCAGGGTTAGTCGTGAATCGCCTTCCAAGTTTGTTATCGCGCCACACCTGTCATTTTGAATATCCGCCGAGCAATCCAGCCCCAAAGGAGTAATTCCTCTTAGGAAGAAACCTCAAATCCCTAATAGCGCCATTCCATAGCAAGTGCTGTTGGAGCTTTCTCTAGGTATGGACGTCTCCTCGGTGCTAGATTATGAGACGGTACTCTGTGAAGAGAATGACGGGAATGATGGATGGTGGTTTCCAAACAATAGGAGCGACGGAGGAAGTCCCATACGGTGTAGAGAAGAGGTTGATCGACGGTCTGCTCTCGTGCTTGATGAGCAAATGCCGTCGATTGACTCTCACTCTTTGGACTTGTGTGAAGGTTTATCAGAAGGCGGTCAAAAGCTAAGTGACTCTGAGATAAATCACATAGACGCCCTCTGTACGAGGTTCGGCTTAACTGTCGCGTTCAAACAGGAGTTGGTGAACGTTGTTTTCCTACTACTTGCTCTCCGCAAGATGCAGGTCGTGAGGGGTGACAACAGAGCTATAGAAAGGACTCCAGACTTTACAGTCTGGATTGTCCTTTGTATACTCTTCACTCTACTCGTGCTCTGTTTTTCAGCATGCAGGTTTCGAGAAATGGCAGTCTGGGCCCAATTTTGCAAGTCACCTCCAAGCATGCCTCCTGTTTGGGTGGGGAAGGTCTGCAAAACGGGAGAATCCCAGGAAACGATGGGCGTATTCGGTGTGAGCGTTCTTAGAAATACCGTGCATACTGGGGAAAATGGGAGTGCGTCTGATGTAGAACAGGAAGTTAAACAGACTGTAGATGAAGGGGAAGCGCTGGGAGCATGGTCTCACTGGTACGATAACATGACCGACGAAGTCAAACACAACCTCGAATGCTGGTCCCCTAAGTAGTCTATGGAGGATTTGGTTACACGAAGGTTGAATGGTGGAGTAGGTTAGAGTCTATGGCCTACATTAATGTTTTCTGTAACGACTACACAGATGCGCCAACGTCCTTCCTAGTACCTTAAGAAATTTGTGTGGCTAAAACTCCTAGGAAGAGTTCTGTACTAGACACACGGATTTATAAGGTTTCATTGTTCCACTCTTGCTCTGGACAACTTGAGAAACTGTTTTGAAATAAACGACAGTCCATCGAATTGTCAAGACTCTACATATCAATGTCTGTGCGGAACCAAGTATTGACCATTTCCCTCGATTTCAATTGCTACTTCTACTTGAAGAATGTTGAATCTATACAAGCCTTTGCGAAATTGAAGGAGTATACAAAAAATCATTCTTCTGCCACATCTAAAATTGGAATATAAAGGCAATGCCGTCATAACTGTTTGTAGTGGATACATCCTGATATTCGCTACTACGTGTCAGAAAGTACATCAGAAATCACGGATCAAGTGGTAGGTTCTGGGCCCCCACATTATACCCACCTGGAAGGATAATTCACACCGCATATGATCGTTGACGTGGGGTCTCTCTAAATACCCCCATCAAGAGGTGCACCGCGGGCAGCCTCTCCTCCCGGGCAGCCGGTTTGGTGGATGTGGGGTCTGTCCACCGTTCACCTCCTTCCGTTGCCTCCGCCCATCCTCCCCTTCCCGCCCTTTCTCCCCGCTTCCTCCCCCCGCCTCTCCTCCTCCGCAGCTCATTCCCGCTTGCTCCCTCCGACGCTCTCTTCCCCCTCGCCTTTCAGCTCGCATCGTCGCCTGCACCTGCTCCTGCTCTCTCTCCCTCGCCTCTCACACCTGCACCTGCTCTCTCACCTGCGAAGCACTTGCACATCGTTTCGGCACATCGCCTGCTTCTGCACATCGCCTGCTTCTGCACCTGCTTCTTACATCGCTGCACGTGCTTCTCACATCGCTTCACCTGCACTTGCACCTGCTTCGCTTCTCACATTCTTTTTGGTTTTAAAAAATGTTAGTGTCCTGGTGTTCTTTGTTGGTATGTTGAAGGAGTGCTGCCTCCACAGCGGGTTGGATTTGGTATGAGCTTACCTCATACTTGGCAGGATCAAAGAAGAAGTAAATGTGAAACAAAGAAAAAAAAAAAAAAAAAAAAAAAAAAATTGATAAAAATCAAAGAACATACAAACATGTTCACAACACAAAAGACAACATAACTGATGAAGAATTGCAAACCATATTCTCAAGGACACCATAGTATGACAAATCCTCATTCAAAATTATGTGCATATGATCCTAGATCTGATCCATCCGAATTTACTAAATGCTTGGAATGAACACCATCTCTTGAAATGTTGCTTAGATGTGCACAGATTTGTTGCATTCTTTGAGGTGCACATGACAAGGAAAGTAAGCTTAGGGTGTGGTGTATCATTGAGAATAGTTATCACAATTTTTTGACAATCCTGCTTTCATTTCTGTTATGATTCGGTGAGGCGGCGATGATGGCGCGGGCAGTGTAATGGTGGGGGGGAGGGGCAAGGGCGTGCATGGGAGAGCAGCTGCGCGGCCAAGCAGAGGCAGGATGCAATAAACTACGAGGGTTTGCAGGTGCCGAGGCCATGTGAGAGGCGAGGTGAGAGGCGAGGGAGAGAGAGCAGGTATGAGAGGCGAGGGAGAGAGAGCAGGAGCAGGTGTGAGGGGCGAGGGAGAGAGAGCAGGAGCAGGTGTGAGAGGCGACGGAGAGAGAGCAGGAGCAGGTGTGAGGGGCGAGGGAGAGAGAGCAGGGGCAGGTGTGAGGGGCGAGGGAGAGAGAGCAGGTGCAGGTGCAGGCGACGAGGCGAGCTGAAAGGCGAGGGGGAAGAGAGCGTCGGAGGGAGCAAGCGGGAATGAGCTGCGGAGGAGGAGAGGCGGGGGGAGGAAGCGGGGAGAAAGGGCGGGAAGGGGAGGATGGGCGGAGGCAACGGAAGGAGGTGAACGGTGGACAGACCCCACATCCACCAAACCGGCTGCCCGGGAGGAGAGGCTGCCCGCGGTGCACCTCTTGATGGGAGTATTTAGAGAGACCCGTTGACGTGGTTGCTGTTCTCTAAAATAGCATGCACAGCCGGGATTCGAGGAATGCATTTCCAATTTTTCTTATTCGAGGAAATCGGTAACGGCGTTCATCAGTAGGTCATTTACCTGGAGATTCCTCGTGGCACGGTCCTGACGTCGCTGATTTTCTTCAAAGAGTATCACCTTCTCTTCGGACATATCCCGAGCTGACTGTAGATTCAAATCGGTGTACCTCAATTTTCTGTTCAATCTCCCTAATTCTACTGTTGTAGAAGTCAGTATTGCAGTACTGAGCTTCGCAATTCCCCTCAACGTGTCGATAGGGCCAGGTTCTGCATTGGCAGCAACGGTCTCGGCAACCGCGATTGTGGCGGCCTGATTGATGTCTGCTGCAGCATTGTAATTTTCTTCCCCTTGACGTTGATGTTTCTTCATGTCATTGTGTTTACCTCGGAGAATGACAACTCTGTCTTGTGCATCCTTGAACTCTTTCCTGGCTTTCCAAATATTCCTCATGCATTATCTTCTTTTTCCTCTGTGCCGCTGCAATTATTTCTGGCTTGATTTCTCGTAGTCCCGTCAGGATGTTGCCGTCGATGCCGCATGCACAGTCCTTTGGAGGATTTACGGGACGTCGGTTTCGTTCAGCTCGTGGTACATGGGGTACCGGCCTCGGCGGAGTGCCCTCTGAGTATCGATCTTGACTGCCCTCCACGTCCTGAAATCACAAAATAGAAGCATGTCAAGAAAAATTAACCACATAAGATGTTGTAGAACAATTGAACTCGGGAGTAGAGTTTAGTGACAGGCCTGTTCTGCCGCTAGAGGGGCTCTTGCCTCGTCGGTGTCGTGTCCAGGCAACACCTTCACGTGGACCCAAGGGAGGGGGGCGGTCACTGCTGCGTACTTCTCGAGCGGTCTGAAGGGTGTTCGTTTGTGGGCAGCGAAACAACGAGACATAACAAGAGACAACCAATTCACTTGATTCCCTTCCGCCTCCACAGCAAGACCTCTGGCAAAGTGTAGGGGCAGGACTCTGCGTCGAAGAGGTCGCTGATGGACTCTCTCGAAGAGCTCGGTTACGTACAAGTGGTATGCTTCGCCATCCTCGTCTCGAAATTCATATCCTCAACATGCGCCCCCTTCTCCGTCGAAGAATTCCACTGCTGGGCCCCAACCATTTGCCACCTCTCTTTTTGAGTAAAGAGCCCTATTGGCCGGATCTCCTGGCACGAATCCATCCCTACTCAACAACATGCATCTAAAGAACCAGTCTGCCCATTGAGCTTTAGTCCTCTCCATCTCTCGGTGCACTCGTAAAATGTTTTGCGTCGCCTTGGAAAATGAGAACAATGGACTGCCTCAATGTCCATAAGCAAGGTCGACTTGATCCAGACAGAAGAGGGAGCAATTAATCAAGTACAGTTCGCCTTCAAGCCACACTATGACTACCACTCACTTCCACAGATTTGATATAAATATTTAGTTGCCTTTGTATCGATCTGATTTTAATTGCACGATGCGAAGTACTCCTCACTTTTAATGTCGACCGGTCGCTTAATCATGGCTCTTGTCTACCCCTTAAGTGACGAACCCCTTTGACGCAAGCATCCAAATGCGTCACCAGATCAACCAGGACATTGCAAAGTGCACGTAATACAGAATGCAACAACATCGTCATTTGCCGCTGCGAATGGTTTCCAACTATATAGAGGAAGAGGAAGGGGATTTTTTAGGACTGCGAACGGTATATGCATTCAGGAATAGTTTTCATGTTAGCAATTTCACGATTAAATTCGTGACTAGTACAGGCCTCACTAATTGCACTGATTGTATTACCATTTGCAATGGCAATTGGATCAGGTTTTCAGCCCTTCCCGTGAAACCCTACGGTGCTACATTTCGTAATCTGTTTCGCTATCAGACTTGGATGGATAGGTCGTCTCAGATTCGGTATCAATGTCCTCGGTTCCGCTCTCAGTGTCATTGGTTGTGTACCTCTGGTTCATGCGATACTCCAGGTCCGTGAGAACGGACTCCGGCGCCTCCCGCTTCCGGACAAGCGCCATGGTCGCAGACATTTCGCAAACCTCGGTGCAGCGGTGGCAAAACCAGGCACCCCAAGACACATGCTTTGCAAGATTACAACGGCAACGCATTCGACGAGTTCGAATCCTATCTTTCAATGTCAGGTATCGTCCCCTCTTCCAATCTTCACATTTGCAATTCTGCGGTTGACGTGGCCACGACAGTTGGTAGCAACGACCGCACCTGCACTCGCAGATCTCGTGCACGCCGTGTGCGTTTTCATGGAACTCCAGCATTATGCACTCTTCTAGCCAAGGCGAAAGACGTGAGCGATGGTTTCTACAATCGTCTCGCCACGGACCTTCTACTACTCCCCCGGAGGCAGCGATACCCTCCATTGTTGGAAATGGGTACAAAAACCCTAGAATCAGCAATCGATTACTGAGTACATGGCCACAGACTAGATTGTCCCGGTAGTACATGCGATCTTCAGATGTTGCATACCGAAATTAGAGAGAGGACAGGTCGCCAAAATAGAGGTTCCGGATTAGAATGTCTATTTCCGTATTAAGACAACCGCCATAGCCGTATTCCACTCTTTGGCATCGTCTACAGTCATGCTCGGTTCTCTTCACTTTGTATCCTATTCTGGAAATGCGCCCTATCGAATCATGACATGTTCTCCATTATAAAAGTATATGAATTTAGTAAATAGCCATAACTAAAAGTGCGAGATATCTGTCCTAAACCAACGGCCTCAATCCACTCCTATTTTCATCAATCTATTGTCCTGTCTCGAATTGTGCAGTGATCGGAAGAGTAAGATTTCCTGTCCTACAGCAACCTCAGACCAAGAACGCAGGCAGATCATTTCGGGGCTTGGAAAGAAGGACGTCGCCTATCGAAGTCATTCGACACTCTCAATTACACTGAACACACTGTAAGTATGATCGAAGTTTTTTACAAATTTCCCCATGACTGTCTTGTATACTCATGCCGTTGACTCTGTTTTAACAATGTTGTGTCCTCCACGATTTCGGATTGTGTTCAACGGAGATTTCTGACGTTGCTTTAGAAACATGCACAGGCAATCGGGCACTCTATTTGACATGGAGCCCGCGGCCAGACATGCCATCACAAGCCAGGAGCGTATGGTAGCACGCGACGCTAAGCTGTTGAGGCGGGACTGCTCGTGGGCGGAAGCGAACAACTTCTACCTGGTGCGTTGCAAGTGCAACATCTACGTAGGCTCACCATCATCCAAGCGTTCCCCTTCTATGTCTGCAAAGCACATATTAGACTTCGGGCGTCACCCATATTACAGGGGACGAACACCGGTATGTTTCCCATACTCCTGAAATCAAAATGTTGCAGCAATTTTTAAGCTATTTGGCCTGAATTTCTAATGATTGAATATTTCGCCATCGATAGACCGTCCTGTCGCAGCTCCTTTGTTAAGCGAGAATATTATGTTCAAATTGAGATATCTCACTTATGTAATTTTGGCCATACATTAGGGCATTACTCCCGATTCCTCCGATGACGAGTGGGATATGCACATTGAAAACGAATATGGGAGATTTGGGAGAGCGAGACTCCTTAGAGAGGCAGCCGCGAAGACAGATGCAAATTTAGATATGGGTGGACTGGTGCAAAACACTTTCAACCAGTATGATAATATTGCTCAAGGAACAGGAGAAGGAGTTGAACATGTGCAAGATGAGCCAGCCGCAGATTTGGAGAGAGAAAGCACTGACGAGGAAGACGATGGGGAAGAGTTATTTCCACGACCTATGACGGGACCAACAGTCGATACTTTGTCAGATGCACAACGAATACTAGAAGAGAGCTCTCACACGCTCCTCTATGCTGGAGCAAGGATGAGTAGCCTCAGTGCCACCATGATACTTCTGCAGACGTGCAGGACGCACAAATGCACGAGTGCATTCATCACCGAACTTTTCTCTGTGCTCAAGAACGCCATTCTTTCGGAGATCAACACTCTTCCCCCAACAGAGTACGCGGCCACTAAATTGCTCAGGAGACTTGGATTGCAATACAAAGACATTGATGTATGTTCCAATAGCTGCATGCTGTTCAGAGTCGAGGATAAAGATAAGGAGTTTCTGCACCAAACAATCATGTAGGGCCCGAAGGAACAAGCGTGCTGGATCATCCAGAGTACCTTGCAAGGTACTCAGATTTTTTCCACTCATCCATCGTCTACAACGCATATACAGTACACCTAAACTAGCGTCATTGCAGACATGGCACATTGCAAACAAAAGCGAAGACGGCCTTGTTAGACATGCGGCGGACAGCAAGCAGTGGGCTTTCGTGGACTCCCTGGACGCCACGTTTACCGCGGAGCATCGGAATGTTCGCTTGGCCTGTGGTGCTCATCAACTATAATGTACCCCCTTGGATGAGTACTAAGAAGCACTTCATGATCTTGAGTATGATCATCCCGGGCCCTCAATCCGTAACAGGTTCGCCTGCAACCGCTTTTGGAAGAGTTGTTACTGCTTTGGCAACTAGCCGGGATAGAGACTGTTGATGCAGCTCGGTATCAGGAGATGCCTACCTTTAACCTCCGTGCTGTTCTTATATGGACTCTTCACGATTTTCCGGCATACGGTGTTGTTTCAGGTTCAGTGCCCAAAGGATACGTTGGATGCCCATGCTGCGGAGAGTTCACGGTGTGGAGAAAATCAGCGGCACTCAGAAAAAATATTTACTCCTGTCAACAATATCGGAAGTGGCTAGCTCAGCATCACCCACTCAGGCGGGACACTTTGATTTTCGATGGGTCAGAAGACCATACTTCAGCACCGTCTCGTCCCACTAGTGCCGAAATCATCCGACATGGGATGATGAGACACACATTTTCGTACAACGGTGGAACTCCGAAGAGTGCTGACCCTGCACGGAAGTACGGCGTGAATAGGGTGTCTACCTTATTCCAGCTCCCTTAATGGAAGGTAAGCTCTTTTACCATGAATTTATCGTTCTCTTTCCATGAATTTCATTCTAAATCTATGACACTTTTGCGTGCTTCCTATTTTTTTAGCCCCAGCAGTGATAGATTTATTTCGACTAAGTCATGACAATAGTATGTCAACGTACTCTGTATGAGATAGCATGACGTCTAGGTGCATCTTTTGCCTTTTATTTTTAACTGCATTGAGATAGTCAAGTACCTCGTAGAAATTGTTTTACGAAGGAGTTTTTGAATCTTGTACTGTTCACTCCACCAATCTGATGTAGTTCATTTTTTAGGTCTCGGTTAACTTTATCTCACAGGATACCTCTGTCATAGTTGTTCCTTTTATACTTTGATGTCGTTCTTTCAAGAATTAGCAACCATTTCCTATTGAGTAATTCAGACCGGCATTCGCCATCCCTCGATGTTTATCCCTATGGATAGTTATCATTAAGTCAGTTAAGCAGTCCATACTGAAACCACGAAAGGCTTTAAACTTTAATTATGTATCACATTGTTAGAAGTAGCAGTCCATTCTGTTTTCCTGTTTGGGCCTATTACCTTGCTGTCTCTGAATGATATCAGAAGCATCATGTATGGTTTATGTGCCTCACCTGAACCCAATGCACCGTAGGTGATATCTGGCTTCATCCCATGCATGTTGCTGTCAACTTCGATGGTCACGAATGCAAGTTTACATTTCATTTCTCTGACTTTAAAATTCTAATAACCGCGCAATTTTTTTTTGGAGCCCTAGGATCTTCCCGTACGACACCTTGTAGGCGTGATGCACACCGAACGCAATATATCAGAAAACATACTGAAACACATATTCGGGAAGAACGATATAGAGGACGTTAGGAAGGACATGGAGCAAGCAGGGGTCATGGAAAATCTCTGGCTCCAGGCACATCCTACAACGTAGAGTTTTATTATGCCCAGAGCTCCGTATGTGCTGTCAGAGTCAGAGCGTAGATCATTTCTACGAATCGTATCAGAAACATCTGTGCCAACGGGGTTCTCCTCTACACTACAGACACATGCCAGTAAATACCGTCTACAAGGTCTTAAATCGCATGACCACCACGTGCTCATGCAGTAGATAATGTCTACTGCGATCAGAGGAAGTTTGCATAGTGGACCTCGTAATGCAGTGGTTCGAATGGGATTTCTCTTTCAGCGGATAACAGCCAAAGTAATTAATCCATTGGAGATCACAGAGCTCATGGATTACGCCACTGAGACTCTCTGCCTGTTTGAGCACCATTTCCCGCTAAGTTTCTTCGACATCATGGTCCATCTAACAGTACATATAGTTGAAGAACTCGAACAGTGTGGCCCCGTACATGCCAGATGGTGTTACCCTATGGAACGTTGCATGGGAACTCTCGTAGGGTACGTGAGGAATATGGCTAGGCCGGAGGCTAGCATGGCTTCAGGATACAAAGACGATGAGGCGTTAGGATTTGCCACGGAATATTTTGCAGACTTCCCTCACTCCAGTAGAAGTAGAAGTATCTGGGACGCAGAAGAGGAGCTTAGGGACTCCGGTGAGCTTGTGATGGGCAAAATTAAAAATGTTACACTATCAAGTGAAGACCTTAGCGACATACACGAGTATGTCATTCGCCATTCAGAGTATACTGCTGAGCTTCTAGAGTAAGTTCGGTTACCCCTAATCTGTATTTATGTCGTGTACACTTGAAATTAGAGATTGCGCTTTCGGTGAATTGAACCTAGCACTTTTATTAAAAAACTAATTGGTAGTTGTATACCTTGCGGTACTATATGGGATGACGAGTGTGATTGCGAATCAGGGAACACAAAGCTGCGACTGAACTTCGTCGCAGAGATAGACAGACTTACAGAAGCAGAGAGTTACGCAGGCATCCTGGACGACCCGTCGTATATCCTCCTCACCTACAAATGCTTTCTTCCTTTTCCAAATGGATCGGAGTTCACGTACGTTCATTAATACACTCTGAATTTCCGGTGGAGGAGAAATTGATGCAGCTGTGTAAGCCACCGTTGTCTGCTGCGGAGGCGTACTCTTACATGTGGGCGTATGGAGCTCTTATCAGATGCGTTGAGGATGAGTCAAGCCGGGCATATGCCACATATGACTCTGGGATTTGCACAGCTGTTAGCGAAAGAACCGCAGAGAGCATAGAGGTTGGTGTGGTGAAAAAAATATATCGTGTTTCGTTCTCTGGCTGGTCCATGGTAGTCGTGAAAGCGGAGTGGGTGAAGCGAGACATGCTTAGGAGAGACAGAATGGGTTTTTGGACTTGCAAGCTGGACTGTCGAGAGGATCGAAGGCGATTGAACCCCTACATTTTACTAGTCAACGTAGAGCAAATATTCTTCATGGAAGATGTTATAACACCAGGATGGCATGTTGTGTTACGCCATGAACCTAGGGCGCGTCGCGTGGTAGGGAGCTCCACAGCTGCGTTTGGATACGGCCCTCACGACAGCCTTTTGGATCACTTCAGACGCGGCCAACGCGGCTCTACTGGCACAAACTCTGGTCTGAACGGGGAGGGAATTCAGCGTGAAGTGCCTTCATCCCGTGTAGCAGAGTTGGAGATGAACCTGACGAGAGAGGAAGATGATTCCCACTACGACGATAATGAGTACCAAGATGACCCTGAAACCGACTTATTTGAGTCATAGACAGTCTTAACTAGAGCATGCAACGGCAGACGAGTACTGCCGAATGCATTATCGAGTAATGTTTCACATCCAGGTGGTGAGAATTTTCGCGATCTATTCTACTTATATGTGTACTAGAATCGAGTACTCCAGCTGCAGTAGTGGTAGAATGTAACTGTGATGAGAGGGTCACATTAGTGAAATCAGACATGAAGCAAGTACTTAAGGAAGTTGTAGCAACTATGGTCGTGTCCATTGTACTTAAGTGACTGAGTTTCTGAATACAAATCAACGTTCTACCTAAACTCCATGTCAAAGTAGCAGTGGAGTCTGCGTGCATATATATTTAGTGGAAGTTGACATCACACTGCAATGGACAGAAAGTAGGGCACATTCAGTCATTCATCTTATAACGAGATACATCCAATGATATCCATATTAAGACTCAGGGCAGCACCCAATGTCCACAATCAACACTTCGAACCGGGTGTCTGCTCCCCCGGATATCGACATTCCACCTTGGAACGGAAACTGTAGCTATAGTAACACTCCACAGTAATTCCGTAGAGGTAAACGCAATGCATGTAACGTGAACCGGCAATAAGGGGATGAACTTTGTTTTGGTGCCTCGGAGATGATCAACTTTATCATTTTCTGAAGCCCGGGCAGCCATTTACAGTACCCCCGGAAGCTTCATCGGCAAACTACGTCACGACAGGTCCCACTACGGAGCATAGGTATGGTGCGCCGGGTCGCGCTTGAGCTTTTCAGCGTTCTCATTGGCCGGCCCATCTCATTGGTCGCAGGTCCTCGCCCAGACAACTCAGGCCATCCCTCCCATCGTCTCCCCCCGTCGCCCAGGACAGCATTCTACTAGTGCATAGAATAAACTTCAGAATTAGATTATGTAATAAATTTTTCTAGTACTCCAAAATCACTCTATAATATGAAGAATCCCCATTAATAAACACATAAAAATTGGTGCAATATCAATTTGGAATATCAATAAAAAAAAAATTTGGTTTGATCAAATTCTTACAACATGTTGATGCTTAATTTACATGTTTTCACAAACCTTAATGAATTTACAGTTTCAAGGCCTCACCAGTGAAAACAGTGTGCAATTAAACCGGGGTTGTACACTGAAAACGAGAATTAGTGTTCATTTACTCTGGACTCTTGAATGCTATTGGTACGATATTTCGGTGTACAAACAGTAGGTAATCTGACAACTGCAACAGATAATGGGCTGACGCACATGGAGCTGACGGGCTCCGCCAGCCGCTACGGGTAGGTGGCGCTCCAGCAGTGGCTGGAGTGGCGGTGGGTACTCCGCCCATGCTACCACCGGCCACCGGAGTGGCCGCTTCCGAGTCAGTTTAACTCTGGCAAAGCCCGGCGCTCCATGTTTGTCAGACTATGACTGCCTGGATTGAAAATGCCCCTGTTCACACTGAGTCTGTAATTGGTTCATGGTTTTTTGTCGTCTCCTCCATGAGGTCGAGATCGAGCAACCTTATTAGATAGATAGAAGATAGATAGAAACACCAGCCTTCTGAGGGGCCGGCGTGAATAAAGTGTCCGTTCGTAATGTCAATGGCCCGGTGCCCACAGGACAAAGGGACATTGAGACAAAACTACTCTCCCCTGCAACCTTATTACTTCCAGGTTGTGTGCATATCTCTGTGCACTGGTACATTGTGCATTATTATGTGTAAATTGTTATTTTATAAGGTTTTGTGTGTAAGTTCTAGGATTGATTAGTGATGTCGGACCACTCCATTGTTGTGTTCTTCACATTCTTGGTTGTTCTAGTGACCTTCCACGGTCATAGACGTCATCGTGTAGTGCTGTATATTCCATTTGAAACCGTAGGAGGACACTCAATGCGCCGTTTACTCCCACTTTTTGTTGCAATGGCGTGGAGGCCGATTTCCTCGTTGCATGTGGTAGGTGGAGCCTCGCCAGTACATCCATCACGACATCCATCACGACATTGTTGAGGGGGATGTGTGGCATACTTCCTCACAAATGCTTAATTTGAAGTATCGGCAAACTTATCATATGGAATTTTTAGCATTTGAGGCTTTGGTGGATTTATTGTCACTATTTTTGCGTCCTACCCCTACTACGTTTGTTAGACCCTCCATTCTAGTATAAAAAGAGATAATACTTCTCTTGTATCGACTGATTCATGGTGTCAGTTGTGCTAGAATGCACAATTTGTATGGATGTGGGGAGTTCACTATTTGCAAGTATACTATGATAGTATGTCGGGCTTTCGCAACTAGTGAGGATGGTTTATTTTTCCAGTTCATCCACACTCCCACTGGCAATAGGCTTCAAAGCATTTTAGAACAATTTAGAGACATTATAGGGTTACCAAACATTGCTGGAGCAATAGATGGCACCCACATACCTTTGAGCATCAAACCCTCTGGACAATACATCTCCATGCCCCAAGATTTTTACAATAGAAAACATTTCTATGGTATTGTGTTGCAAGCAGTTTGTGACACCAATGGAACGCTCTGGAATGTATGTGCAGGGCAGCCCGGTGGTGTTCATGATGCTGGGCAATTTGCGGTGTCTTCCCTATCTATACAATTGAGTAGAAGACATATTTTAGCTGTGCCAATCATCCATCTCAGTGGAATGGAGATTAGACCCTATTTGGTAGGTGACACTGCTTATCCTAGCATACCGTACATGTTGAAGAATTCCAAACCAAGAGATCCTGGAATGGTGGATCAAATGAGGTATAATTCACTATATTTTTATGGTTTTTTCAAAGTTCCTCATGTTTTGCATATGGTATGATCCTTATAAATTTTGACTATGTGTTTTCTATGGATTCTACAGGTTTGACTTCTCTGTCAATAGAGGACGAGTGGTAATCGAGTAGGCTTTTGGTACTTTAAAGAATCGCTGGCGCATTCTAAAGGCCTTCAATATGTTTGTAGAAAAAGCAGCATTGGTTACTCTAGCATGTTGTGTTCGTCACAATTATTGTGAAATTCACAACCATCATGTTCCTATTCATGCAGATGTCAGACTCCATCTTAATCCATATGTTGGATCCCATGTGGGAAGGATGCAACTTCTCCATGAAGGTGTAGCTGCAAAGATAGTTGGGGAGAGGATGAGGAACGTTTTATTCTCATCCTGAGTAGAGCGTAATCCAGAGTGATGTTTCTTTATGTTAGGTTATCCTTTGTAGTCATAAGAGTGTCTAGATTTCTATGTATGAGCTAGAACGCATCGTCTTTTGACTTCTATAAAATTTGAGGCAATTAAATTTGAAATTCTATGTTTTTTCCTCATGTATTACAAACTCATTTATCTCTGCACTCTTCATGAATGATTATAAACTAATGAAATTTAAGGCGATAAAATAGAAACCAATAAATAATTGAATACATTTGAATACATTAAAAATATACTTCCTTTACCTTATATAGTTATTTAAACAAGTTTTTACTTTAGTTTTCAATTTAAGAGTATTTTCAAAAGAAATAAACATGTGAAAATTTGAATAAAGTTAGGTTGAAAGTAAAAAACAATGATAAGAGGCAGTGTAATAGGGGGCTAAACCACTAGAGCTGGGGCCCCAGTTAATTCAGCTGAAGGCCTCAACTACCACAGCTGGGGCCCTAGCTACCTAGGTTGGGGGCCCCAACTAGTACAGCTACGGCCCCAACTAGTACAATTTTTATTAACCCCTATAGTTCCTTCTCTAAGTTTCACCCAAAAATGCTTCAAAACTGCCATTTCCAAAGTAAAAAGTATGAATAACTGAAACTTCATTGTTTTCTAATTCTAATCGTAAGATCTCCAATTAGATTATTATAGTAGATAGGTCAATAAATTTCATCATAATCGATTATAGAGATTGGAATATCATAGCGATTGAAATTCAAAAACAAATTCTATAAAGACAATTGTCTACTAGGTCAACTCTAACTTTTTTTTCCATAGGTTTTTGGCATTATGGATTTTGGGGTTTTTGATGCATGATAAACACGATTAATTAAGCTAACTGTACAAAAAAAAATTACACACAAAAGAAAAGTGTAGCATGTTGAAAACAATATTTTTATTAAGTTGAATACAAAAGAATGCTAATTCATATATCTTTCCTAGAAATTTCCTTTATGTTATAAAACTTCAATCCAAACAATCAAAGTAAAGATTGATGTCCATCCTTTGAGGGAAGAAAATAAAAACCTTAAAAGAAAAAGTTCTAACTTTTATGAAGGAAAGAAGAAGGTTTTTTTAGTATAGTGCCCGGAACAGCGAGAAAACTTTCATCTTTTGAGGAGTGAACAATTTCTACTGAAGGAAGTTTTTTTTTTGGAAAATCTCAAAAACAACAATGAACATCAAAGAAATAAGCTTTGAGGTAACGGATGTATTCAGCATGGTTGCCTAAGTTGCAAAAAGTGGGAATAAGAAATTAGTTACATAATAAAAAGTTTTATTAGTTGCTGGTTTTTCCTACTCACTTACTAATTCTTTTACCTTAGAGACATAAGATTCATGGGAAGATCTAAACTCCAAAAATAAAGTGAATCTAATGGTGCATACGACATGTTGTCTTCCACTTTGACAATGAGCGGTTGCACAATCCCAATATTGTACTTGCTAAGTCAGCATATATCTAGAGAAGATAATTCTCCCCATTCTCCACTTCTTTCTAACACAATAAAACATAAGTTCTACATCTCATTCTTCCATTATATCTTTTTATTTTCTTGATTCTTCCATTCTTCTTCCATTCTTCTTCAATTCTTCTTCCATTCTTCTTCCATTCTATCTTCTTATTTTAATTTTTAAATGTATTGGTATTTTTTTATTTTCATCTTTATTTTTTTGGTTTTGTTTTCCCATTCTTCCTTATTTCCTACTCTATCTTTCATGTTTTGATTTATATTTTCAACCATTATGTCTTTATTTTCTAATTTTTTTTCTAATTTTTTTTGAAATGTTTAAACTCCACTTCTCTCTAACACAATAAAACACAACTTGTCCAGACTTTTTTAACACAGATGTGGATACCTTGATCCAGAAGGGAAAATTTAATAGGAAAACCCCACTAACAGAGCTTGGGTTCAATCTAAGACTAGCTCTTAAGATGCTTGAATTGACGATTTGTTTTCTTATGCATACATTAATAACATCACTCTAAATCACCAATCAAATCAGGTAGGGCTCGCTACTTAGAACAAGAAACATCTTCTACTCGCTTAGTTCACTCGTTCATGGACCATGAAACATATTTAAAACAATGTTTTGAAAGTTACATTCGAAGCCAAGAGAAAAGAATATTCAAATTAAAAACAACCAGCACTGTACACAACAAAAGGACTTACAACCTATCATATTGAGCACACATGTTGAGACAAAACCACAGTTGAAGAACCACAAATGCCACCCTCAAGTGCCACCGTCAAGGGTGACAACAGTTTCTGTGCGAATGTGCATAGTATCTTTCACAAACTGAAATATAATCTAATGCAACCTAAATCCAATGCAACTGTCCTTGCATCAAAATATGAGTTTATTAACCCTTAAACGTCAACCCCAGCCCATCGGGCTTGGTTTTTTATTGAGAGAATCTTGCTCATAACTTACATTCCAATACACCAAATGGTATTTTCAGAATGCTAAACCGAGCACCTTAAAGAGATCTATACTTCTTCAGAATAGAGCTAAAGCAAATTGAAAACAGAATTGTGCTTAAAGTGAAGTTTAAAACAGATGTTAGGTGTGGTATCAAGACAACATATGTTGTTTAAGGGTTAAGAACACAAATCACATGATCCAATTCCTAAATCCAAAGCTTTTACATACTCACTTAGAGGGTTTAATAATTTTCTCCGTTACATCCATTTGCTTTCGTCCGACATATAAAAGCTTCTGATTAGACATTGCTGTCAACAACAAGATAAAATTGCAAAAATGGTGAGGATGATCTTAACTTCTGGCCAAAAATAGATTAAATCAAGCCAAGGAATTGCGAGCTTCAAGAATAACTAACCGTTTTATCCACTGTGACTAACAATCCAAAATACTTCATCAATTGCGTCATAAGAAGTCTGGTATGTGAAACAATCTCACCTGACCATTCTCTCTGTTACAAGTTATCAGTGATGCGATCAGTCAGACAAATGGTGTACGTGACATGTTTATTTCATCGAAATTAGTTCAAATGTACCTGATGCCACTTGAGAGCCTCCATCGATGGCTGTCCCAGCTAGTGAGCCACCGTCAAGTGCCTCATTTTTCTTTGCGATTGAGCTCGTGAATGTCTTTCTCAATGCAATATAAGTATTCAGTTCCCTTACCTATGCAGTGAAAAGAATGCCATCAACACTAAAAATTATGTTAGGTTTGTGATACCACTTCAGATTTGCAGAACGTGAGGAAAAGTATGACTCTGAATGCACACAAAAAATCATTTCATAGAGTCCAGAAATATTACGTCGAAGGCTTTCTTCTTTTCAACGACAAGCTTGACGACCTCCGGGCTACTCTTGGTCTCTCCTTCTTTGGCTCCCTGATCAAAATCTTTAAGGACCCTATAGATAAAACGATTACCATGAGCAGTTTACTAAGTAAGTTCTCAGCTCGGCAATTTCCACAGCAACCATTACGAAAACCTAATTACAACTTCAAAGGAATCAATGTGAGCAAACCAAAGACACTAATATCATTACATGTACTCTGGGTAGGTCTACATGAAAACAAGGTGAAAACCGTTTTACATCTCGCATCTTGCCTGTGAGCACTTCCAAATGCTTTCGCTGTTTCTCGCCATCCTTGATCTTGTCTAACTTCTAAAATTCCTCACTGAAGAAAGCAACTACTGTAAAAATCTCCTGAAATGGCATGAATACTCTTGAATAATCTTGGCAACTTCAAATTCAAGGAAAGCATGTACTATAGTAGTCACTAATATATATCATGAAATCAGTCGACATCAATGCAGGATAATTTGAGCATCGTATCAAAATTCTTATCAAACCTGTGGAGATGGAGAAAATAGGCTTACTTGAGAGCTTCGAAGATCCTTTGGACTTCCTCTTCAACTGCGGCAACCTCTGCCGGCACCTCTGCAGCCATTCCAAACCCTAACCCTCGTGCCAAACTTTGAAGGTTTCTCTTTCGTTGCAAGCACACATACGCAAGCCAAAGAGGCGGCTATCTGGTACGTTCCACATGAAGGCCCCAACCTCACTCGCTCAGATCATCACACACTTAAATCCTCATCAACGGCTCTACAATTCTGTAGAGCAAAAGTTTTCTTCCACAAGCACGTTAACCATGAAAGCAATATGCAAGCAGGGTCAAGATGTTCCTTCACTAAGCTATTCTCTCGGCTATTGCATGAGACAAATGTACACACCAATGTTGCAACTTCTGAAATTCAAAAAACAACCAAAATCTTGCACCCGTCAACAGCATCTTCAGTACCCAAATCAGGGGCATATTATGTGATGATTTGTGCTACAAATGTATATCTGCCCAAGGACAATGCGTGGTCAAATTCCTCAGCATCAAGTTCCTAGCA
Source organism: Ceratodon purpureus (assembly GCA_014871385.1). NCBI lineage: Eukaryota > Viridiplantae > Streptophyta > Bryopsida > Pseudoditrichales > Ditrichaceae > Ceratodon > Ceratodon purpureus. The sequence continues at coordinate 104,394,488 of CM026426.1, forward strand.
GCATCAACTCTCATATGCATTCATTAAGTACATGCAATGCACCACAACTTGTGCAGAGATCCTATCAGTAAGAGCATCCCCAGTGAGGCCTGAACCGTAAACCTGTAATCGGAAAGATGTAGAAAGACGTGAATTGCGGTTCAGGCCAAGCCTATATTCGAGCTTGTAAGTTTGTAATTTACAGGTCGAAACCTCATTTTGGAAGGTTTTTTGGGGCAAACCTGTAAATCTGTAAACAGTTTTGGAATGTTTTGCTTCGGAAAGGCACTCAGGTTTGGAGAACGACGTTCTCATAATTACAGGCTTACAGGTTTACAGCTCACTGGGGATGCTCTAAGTTGTGCAATTCGTTCAGCCTCAGGCAACGCCACCGTTAAAAACTCTCAAGAGCCACCCTCAAGTTACTAAAGAGGTTTGGACTTCAAGCTACAAAGTCAGCAACATATATTTGAGTGTTTCTATTCAGAGTTTTTTTTTAACAACTTCTACACATAGCAGCCATCCTTTCCCCACTAGCCTGTTGCAATCGGAACATTTCAAGTTCCAATTTTTTGTTTTCCTTCGTTTTATTAAATTACCTTTTGGCATTATTAGTGCAGCTTCAATTCTCAACCATTCTATTTCAGCAGTCGTATGCAAGTTTATCCAATGAATCCATCAAATTCTTGTCAACCCCAGCCCGTTTAGCTCGTGTGGAATTAGTACCTTTCCCTAGGACCCCTAGTAAATTTGCTGCTCATGTTCGTGGAGTAGTGCCGTTGCTTTGCTCGTCAGCTCGAGTGGACGCTTCAGGATCGTTGCATTGTGGTGAGTGCGCCCAAGATGGCTTGCCGTCTCTATTGATTTGGTTGCAAACATCTGTTGGACCGCTAGAAGTCTCCGTACCAGGCATAGGTACCCCTTGGTCCATTGCTCCTGGAACACCGTTGGCCTTCGCTATGAGACTAAGAATCTCGTCAATCTGATCATACCACTTGAATTTCGCACCGTCGTCCCGCACACCTGCACCTATTTGGTTTTGCAATTTCTTGGTCTTGCAACTTCTCCCACTTGTCTGATAAGGACTTCACCTTTTGACCAGACTCCTGAGGGAACTGCACAATCAGCAGCTTCTGCACACGCTCCCACTGATACGATCGCATGGTGACCGTGTTGTGTGCCTCGACATGTTCCTTGCACTCTTCTAACAAAAACCTCACAGCACCGTTGCTCCAATGCCTCTCTTGCACGACGACCGGAGCCTGTCCTGGAAGAGAAGGCGGTGGACCTGTTAGTATAGAGTTAACGTGAACAGAGGTAAAAGGAATGGAGGAGAGTAGCACTAGTGGAAAGGGTGGACAACTACACCAAAGATGAATACCAAAAAGTGCCCAATTACACCAAAAATTTCAAATTTTTGGTGTAATTGGGCACTTTTTGGTGTTCATCTTTGGTGTAGTTGTCCACCCTTTACACTAGTGTAGAACAGACGACGTTGGAGCGGAATTTTGATAACTCTGTGTCTCCATTGCAAAACCAAGTCAGCTCGCACCTCAAACTTCCAATTAAACATCCACTTTGTCACATCACCATCATGCAACTTCAAAGTCAATCACCTGAACTTCACACTCACACCCCCACATGACCTCTCTCAACCTGCCAGATCTCCATCACAACAGCCACAATCTTACAATCTTTTGCATACCTAATCTAAGTTCGTGTAACACACCACACAAAGTTCAGCAATCAAGGAGACCAGCCAAGGTTAAACACTGCCTAAATTGGTACCAAAAGCATCATCAAATCAAATTTTGGATGGTGCATCAAATAAAACTCTAAGAAAACGATACAATAGAGCTACAGCTTCCAAAATTAAAGCACTATCTCCATTTATCCAAAAGCTTATAACCTGAGATATAGTGGTTCAAAACACTAACACAATCTGATCGAACCTTACATAACAGCAGAGCAGAAGAGCAAAAGTAATAAAAAAAAAATACTCACTGGATTCAAACAAATACCTTGTAAAACAAATCCGTGTCTTCTGCGTTCCACCTCTCCACATATGTTTGGTTTGAGTACAAACCGGACACCTATTTATCTTAATAGTGTCAAACCTATCTTACTCCACCCTGCAATAGAAACTTGTGTCCTCCTGAGTGCTGGCTTGAGCGCCCACAACCAGACTCTGTTGCCCATTAATAAGATGGACATAGGGATTTAAGACAACATGAGTAGGCCTAGGTTATAAGCTCGTCGATAAATGGATTTCAAGCAAGAAAAACAAGAAGTGAAACCCTAATCAATTACAAAACAAAAGTGGAGCACATATCGGTCTCTCAATTGCCTGTGCCCTCCAAATGATCTCCTTCATCGTCAGCTGCGAGGGATCCGGCTGGTTTGTCGAAGCAGCTGCTTGAAGCTGTGAACAAGCAAGGGCCAAAAGTACGGCACCAATTTTACGGCGCTAAGAACCAAAATTACATGGGTAGGAACTTACCTACGGGGTAAACGCTGCTGGCGAGGCGCTCCGGCGGCCCTCTTGCGGGGCGGGAGAAGTCCGCTCTAACCATGCTACTTTGGGATGAAACTCGTCAGCGGGCACCGGCGTCCCATATTTCAGCTCCATGTGTGTCTGCCCAATTGATATGCCGAAGAGGCCATGTATACAGTCTAACCTTGATAATATCACACCATCCGTTTCACCATAAAGTGTGATATAAACAAGGTGTGACATATTTGATAATGTCACATTTTGAAGATTTGTGCATAATGTGATAGTATCAAGGTTAGAGTATAGCCAAATACATACAATCTGTTCATTCATACAATTGTCCATCCATACAATCTGTCCATCCATAAACTCCATTCATCCATACAATCTGTCCATCCATAAACTCCATTCATCCATACAATCTGTCCATCCAACCATCACATACATCCATCCGTATTTGATATTATCACATTTACACTACGGATTTTGGAAATATATAGTGACATTATCAAGGGTGACAGGGATAATAACGAGGGAGTTTTACACTAGGAAAATCGGTTTCAAACTTTTCGGTGACAATATCAAGGTGTTCTATTAACAAGGGTGACATTATCAAGGTTAGACTGTACCGGCAAATCACAACACTTTCTTTTCCGCGTTTAACTGGCGTGCTCTGCAGTCCACTCCAGGGAGTTGTTTTTACCCTTCCTAGGGATAAGCCGGATGGAAAACAGACCGCAAAACAAATGAGGCCAATTTTTTATCCTATCCGGACGTGGTTCATTATTCATCATGTCTGGTAAAATGGAATCTGTGAATCAATGATCGTTCCTGCACCCGTTTCAGCTACCCCAGGTATTATACCAATATCAACTATTAGGCTAGGAGACCTTAGACTACGAACGACGGGATGATGTGAAACATGAGTTAGATATGGGATATACTACTGTAGCATTGTAGGTGTTGTTGCAATTTCATAATATATCAGTTTGAGAAATGTCCAAGTAATGCCGTTAACTACTCCATTCTATTTTTTTCTTAAGTTCGCAAAATGCTACAATAGGATGCCGAAACATCCTCACGAAGAAAGAAATAGAAAAACAAGACAACTAGATGTTCCAAAAATTCAGATTGTCTTTCAGAGCCAAATGAGCTGTAGAACTGTCATATGGTAAAGGGCCCTATCATTGCCCCAACACCTATTGCTGCACACTTTAGTTCTATAATATTTATCAATAGCTTGATGCTATGTTTTATTTTTTTCATTTTTTTTTTAACCTCAAATTAAAGTACAAATTTTAGAACATTCTCAACTCCATGGAACTTCCAATTTATTTCATGATCTGTCATTTTAATTTCTAGTTAATTTCTAAATTTTGATACTTTTATATATAAATATTTATATTTTATTTCAATTTTTGATTCATTCTATTAGATGTTATATTATCTTACATCTAGCTTCTAATTATTCATATTTTTCCTTTTTTTACATATAAATTTCTTCATTGCATTCAATTCTTGTTATAGTTTTCTATTTTTCATTTGAAAGATGGACCTAAAATTGGATGTAGACTACAATCAAATACATTTGCAGAATTTGTAGAGGCACTTGTTTAAAATGGAGGTATTAATCCAAGACTATTCTAAAAGACATTATTTTAAAATTGATCTTTGTTGAATTTTAATAAAAGAGTAAGAATGTTGTTGATCCTCTTATCATTTCAATTCATAATCAATTTGAAAACAACAATGTACGTTTTTATGCAATTACATATTTTGTCTTCCTCAATAGCTCTTCCAAAATTTTCTCATAGAAATTTGAGCTATCTTTGTCTTTTACATATTTCATTGAAATCTTTTAATTATTGTGCATATTCAATCTCAATAAACCATTTTATAAGTACCATCTTGTAGAATTTTAGTTTTTAAGTTAATAATGTATAATCCATTTACCATCAAAGATCTTTATTCATTTAATATAATGCTTCATCTAGATGAGGATACCCAAAACCATGTAATAATTCCTTTGACATATATGAAATCAATAATTTATCAAAACTAATAACATGAAAATATACCTTACAAGATAAGAAGTTCATGTTGAGTGAAGAATATTCAATCTAAGACTATTTGTTTTCTTCATCCTTAATGATCTACTAAGACTGTTATAGACGCAAGGTACAATGAATGTAAACACAATAAAATAACCTACTTAAATGTTTTCTCTATGAATGGTCAAGTAGCATCCACTAAACCAACAAAATAATTACATGTCATACAAGGCAATTTGAACCTTGTCCTTTCAAATCTTGTAATTTTTACAGTAGCAAAAAATTATCTATAACAAATTGCACAGCATATCATTGGCAATGAAATTCAAGCACATTAAAGTAGTCATTGAAATTACACTTTTATACACTTGTGATGCCATAAGTTTAGTCACAGACAACAACACAATATTATAAATGTAAAGTTATTCTCACGACAATGTAATGTAATGTAATTTAATTTATATATATATATATATATAAAATACTAAAGTTTCTAATTCCATTCTTTTCTAGCCTTCTTTCATACACATTGAACATAAGTGTATCTATTATAATTTGTTACACAAGCTAGATATTGTGTACAGTATGTAAAGTTTCAACAATGAACTAAATTAAAATAGTGAAGTTGTTCCACAAACAAAGGATTAATATAACAAAACATTCTCAAAAGTACAACAAGACAATGATAAAATCGAGTACAATAAAAAAAAAATCAAAACAATAAGAAAATGCAACTAATAGTTTTTGAATTCTCCATTCAAAAGTAGGCGATTTCATGGTGCAAAGTGGTGAAGCTAAAAATTTGGCAACCGTATGAAAAGGTGGTGTTTTAAAAAAAAATCATTTGGAATATGGAGTGTTTTAAATTTTGGAGCAACGTTACGTAGTCTACAAGTGTTGAGAATTGTTAATTTCAATCTTAGAAATTGTGGTGCTTTTGATATCATCCACATTTTAGTTGTACTCACATTTAATTTTCTAAGTTTAAATAGAGTATGTCAAAAAGTCACGAATTTTTCCTAACTAGCAGCTGTTGTCCCTCATTATGACCACACCAAAGTGTGATCTTGTCCACATCATTATCATTATAAATACTATGATATACTACGATGATTTTGGAAAGCACAAAGTATAACTTAGGCTATAGAATGTCACAAGCATTCACTAATGGAAAGCTCTCAAAATATTTTGATCTTTGAAAATATATTCAAATAATTAACATAGCCGTTTAAAAAGATTCTCTCACAAACAAGAAAAGTAGATGTCAAAGTATTGAAGCCATTTCTATACAATATTTATATCACCTTGGGAGGTGATAATTCAAAATACATAACACTGTATTTTCTACCAATAAAGCGAATTACGCAAGTGATTTTTGTGATTAGGTTTATTCAAAATAAAAGTATCAAGATATAAATAAAATAAACTTAGTGGCAAAATTAAACTTTACTTAACAATTTCATTTTTGCCTACAAATTTTGAAAGCGTAGGAACTACCAAAATCATCATTTGTGACAACATTTTCACCATACCTTATCACAAATTAGCCCACTTTAAAATTTACTAAGTACAGAGGCTTGTAAACTCATAAACAGAAAGTGTATGTTAATGCACAAAGCTAGTATGATGCCGGTAATCCTATATACTCTGTAATCGTCATTGTAGAAGTTTTGTAGATTTAAAATGCAATTGTTAAGAGATAGAAATTTGATTTTCATTTATTTCCTGGTAAGAGGGTTCTTTCTTCCACTAACACCTCTTCAAGCAGAATTAAGGATATTTTGGCGGTTTTTAATTTATCTTTTGAACAATAAAAAGAAGGAAAAGCAGAAGATGGACATACAGTGCATTTAAATTTCTTTTGGACTTTTTAAAAAAAATCGCTTTCTTTTTGCAAAAATGATCAAACGAGTTTCATACTTATTACTTCATTTGAGGTAATCTAAAATTAAGGACTTTAAAATTTTGGCCTTCAAACCAATTTGAATAGGGTGATTTTTCTTTGAAATAACTATATTATAACTACGATAAGAATAAGAGCAATTATATTAAAGATGTAAATTTATTATCATTAGACACATAATATTAAAAAAGTCAAATTTTTAATATCAAGAAGGTATTTCATTTTCATTTTTTTCTTCTACTAAAAAAAATGATGAAAGAAAGATACGCAATGATAAACATCTCTAAATTATGAAGCAGCCTTACAGTTGTTTCACATCTATTATAGAATTTGATATGGAAATAATAAGTTACTTGTAACTTTTGAAATTTTAGTTTGACTTTTTTGAAAATTCGTTGAATTTTAGCAAAAAAAAAAAGGACTAAAATAATCTTAAATGGCTTAGATATAATAAAATATCACAAAAACAAATTCATTTCAATTTATCAATGTGAAATTTTGAAGCATTAGATTTATGTTAGACTACTAAAAAGATGAAAGATACAATATATTTTAACAATGATGCAAAATATTGAGACGTAAAACATTTAAATACATATCTTTAATATATAGTAAAATTTGATTTATTAAATCTTGTCAAAAAGATTAATTTGTTGAATTCATTTGATCAACTATAAAACCCAATTAATATATTATCTAACAAATTAAATACGTAATAATTTAATAGATTTAAAAGTATAAATTGTAGAATTGTTGTTGTAAAATGTTTTTTGAATGCACTTTGTTTTAAGATTTCTTGAATAAGTTTAATACTATAAGTTCATCAATATCACAAAGTTTTGTTATCTCCAACCAAAATGTTAACTATCAGGTTGATCACATACATTTATTCCCATTATATTCACATGATATGAATTTATAGAAATAGAAAGATTGTCTTTCATTTATCTTTTATAAAGTAAATTTTAAAATCTATATAAATCATACTTAAAGCATCATGCATGTATACAAAAATTCTAATATAGGTGTTAAGTTGACTTTTGAAAGTATATTCTTAACCTTGTTGTTTGATGAAGTGATTGAATCAATTACATTTTAACTTAATATGAAATATAAAATATTTTTTGTATAATATTTTAATGTAACATGTGTTTCTTCATTTACATATATAAAAGAATTTGACTTGTAGGAAGGTATTGAAGGACGTTTAGAAAAACGAACAAAAGGCGTATTTGCTCCACCAGGAGGAAAATTTCTCATTTGTTTCCTTGATGATGTTAATATGCCTAAGAAAAGTGTGGTATGCCATCATAGATACATTAAAATAAATTGAACAACTCATTCAAATTTAAATAGGATAAGCTTTGTAGTAATTGATAACTATTACATTAAATTTAAATTGCTTGTACTTTCTTAGTTCTATAATTTCAAACCATAAAACTCTACTTTTATTCAATTATTAGTTTGGTTTTATGCCACCATTGGAGCTATTGAAATTATGGATGGACAATGGATTTTGGTATGATCGATTAAAGCAAGAAGTTAAAAAAATTCTCAACATGCAACTTCTTTGTGCCATGGCTCCCCCTGGTGGTGGACGAAATCGAATCTCACAACGAATTCAAGCATGTTTTTCATTGGTAATGAAATATAACTAATTTTAAAAAAAATTAAAAATTTAAAAAAATTAAAACGATTTATCATTAAAATCATTGACTTCAGTAAGCATTTGGAACAATGAAATATATCTTGATAAATACTCTGAAACATGCAATGAAAGATTCAAAATATGATCCAACATCATAAAGTTTAAAATTTGAAGTATTAATAGAAATGGTAATGTCAATTGGTAATGCAGCTGAATATTACTGCTCCAAGTGATAAGCAAATGAAGCGTATATTTGGAGCAATTTTGAATGCAAAATTGGTTGATTTTGAAGATGAAGTGCGTCTTTTAGGAGATAGTTTGATGCTTGTTTGTGTAGGAGTATATCAAGAGATTGTGAAAGAACTATTACCAACACCAAGTAAAAGTCATTATGTATTTAATATGCGTGATCTGGCAAAGGTATTTCGCACACCAGAAACATCAAGAACATTTGCATGTTTCAAATTTCTCAATTTAAAAAAGATATATCTTTTGTCAAAGTAGTTCTTTTAGAATTGTTTCAAAGTACGTCAAACAGAAGTATGAAATTTACATCACTATTGTTAGCATTTAAGGGAGGAAAATGTAAGATTAAACATGCCATTTTAAGTTGTTTCATTTAAATTAAGTTTGATAAATTCTATTTTTTCAATAAATATAAAGATGCACAATAGGTAGAATTTATTTTCTAGATCAAAGCATTTGGTTCAAAGACATCATTTTAAATTTAAAAGGTTTCATACTTTATAGGTCTTATATAGATCATTCAAAATTTACTTATTTTCAAGCCAATTATTTAATAATATGTAGTTCAATAGTCGAAATAATTATCTTAGTATCTGTTTTTTAAATCTTAAATGTGTAATATTCTGTTGTTTAGTATATTTAGAATTCAAAACCATGTTTAAAAATATGATCTTTGCCATTTTTAGCAAAAGATGTATATGTGGTTTGCACTTGTGATCTTTTTAATAAGTATTTTAATTAAATATTCTCATTTTGATAATGGTTGGCTTGATTAAAAACAAACATTGTTATTTTCTCTTGCACATGGATGGTAATGATTGAAAGAATTTACAAAATACTATAATACATGTGAAATCTTTTAAATTTGCAATGTAAAGAGAAAAATTTCTAATAAAATTATCTATTTTCAATTTGAAGGTATAATTTAAGAGGTATAAGAAGTTATAAGAAGAAATTATGTAGTTTCATAAATTATTTCTAAACTGTATTGGTTTTATTTTTAAAGAAGAACATTTTTACATTGCAATTTACACAATCCTTTCAAGCAATGATTTTCTTAACCTATTCATTAGATTTCAAAATAGAAAAAATTAAAAATTTACCTAGTTGCAAAAAATGCCATAACAAACCTTGTCAAGCCATAATGTCAAAAGAGCGATAGACTTTCTTCAATACATCCAACATTAGTATATGGTTATTAGTAAATTAAAAAATAAAAATATAAGTATATTAAAATGCAAAAAATAAAAGAATAAAAGGAATCAAATTTATTTCAAAGAAACTAAAATAAAGATATGAAAAATAAAAATAAAGGTAGAAACTTGAAAATCTAAAATTTAAATTAAAGCCATTTAATAACACCTTCTGAACGTCCCTTCCCCCTCTAAAAAGTGGGCTATTGAATTTGAATTAAAATAGACAAAATTGTTTAAGTTTTATAAAAAAACATGACTTTTTTTGTTACAAGGATCAAAGGTAATGTGTAGCTTGCAGAAATTAAATGGTGAGTAGGGCTTGAGTGGCACATGTTGGAGTTGATAAATGGCTTAGAATTAAAGAAAACAAGTTTACATAGAGAGGTTAGATAGAGAATGGTTCCAAAGCAACTAAATAAAATTGAGAAAATGAACGAAATTTCAAAATTGATAATGAGTTTTGTATGAAAAAGAAGATGAATGGACAACAATTGGTCTTTAGATGGATCGACACTAGAATATATGGACATGGATGAAATTTAATATTCTAAATTGTATTAATTACTCTCATACTTAATATTATATGATTGTTTGGCTGAATGTAGTTTCAACGATACCACTCAATTGATTAGAGGGATTGTCATATTAACAGACCTAATGACATTGTATCCAAGAAAAAATTACAAGAGATGGATACTTACAAAAAAAAATACATTTTTTGAATTTTATATGCAATGTAGATAAGTAAACGTATATTAAAGATAGATCCACTATAAGTTTGCATTCTAAACCAGTTTAAGTACTTATGTTAAGCAAGATATTGTAAGTGAAAGCTAAATGTGAGCTTAGAGAGTAGACAATGGCAATTTGATAAAGAAAAAATGTAAGAATAGTGAATATGATAATTCACGTGGGATTATAGATTTTCTACATAGAGGTATGACCAAAATATCATTCCTAGATAAAAAATAATGCACAAAGTCAAAATCAATAGTTCTATATTTTGATTTATTTTAGTTAGTATCTTTTTCAGATACTCTAGACTTACTTGTAAGTTTTAAACCATTATTCTAATTGAAATATTTATTGTACCATTATGTTTAGGATGCTAAAATCAACATATATAGTTTTACATGACCTCTAAAGTAAGTCACAAGCTTTTTTTGGGAGCTTTTAAACGATTGAAGATTTTATGCTCATCACATTTAATCAATGAAGTTTTAGATGAACCATTATCATCAATGGTTTCAAAATGCATAAGACTTTGTTGCATGTTTCATGTTTTAATTGTCATTTGATAAAAAGTAGAGCACATCACAAATTCAAAAGTAGTCACTTATGACTCTATTACAACTTATATTTGTAAGTTCTTCTTCACTAAGATATTCTTGCATAGTCAATGGTTTTGTAGGTGATCAAAGGCAATATTTTGAAATCATGTAATAATTTTTTTATTTTTTACTAATCTATAAGCCTCTTGTTTGGATATTTAAATTTAAATTAGTATAATTAAAAAAAATTAGACTATTGCTAAACTTTAGACTTATTGTTTTAACATTTATAATGTTTGAATTCTTTTTTGGTACATAATTAATTGCTAGAGGATTCTTCAATACTAAAATACTCTCAAATTTTCACCTCGTTGGTTGATTACCACATCATTTATTAGTTGATAATTTTCAACTTTGGATAAATATTAGATTGTGTTGCATGTAAATTCAGTTGATGAATTTTTACATGCCTGTCTTTTTGTGTTTAAGTACCAATGACTTGAATTAAGCTTAGTGAATGACGTTTATTCCTACTTGTGCATTCCATGCTTGTGACTACAATTGATTTTTTTTTAACCATAATATCCATATCTGTAGTGTTGTTGGCCTTACACTAAGTTGAAAAAACCTCAAAGTCATGGTTGGGAAGTTAAAATGTGTTACAAATAATTTTTTCATCATTCCAAAATATTGAATTGAATGGGTTGCTTTGTGCAAAAAAACTAAATGTTTAATCCCTAGGAACTCTTTTATTTTTATTAAGTTGTACATTCCTTAGGTATTTTTGTTTATATGACACATTACATTTTATGCATAGATGCTATACGGGAACACGATAAAGATGTCGCCCATATAGAGATTAAGTGGTTGCAAGAATAGAGCAAAGTGATTTTTGCCAATCTTATGCACCAAAAGAGAATGATCCAAAATCAACAAGGTTTGTAGTGTTATTCAATATGTATGATGAGACATCTAGCAAAAATATTCTTGTTTTGGAATACCTCGGCATTGACTTCTACTTTAAAAAAAAAAATCAAATGTGACATATTTCTCTTTATTTTTTGATTGTTTAAAATTAAGATGGAAAGGATATGCCTTTATTTTACATGTCTTATAACAAAGATTAAAAATAGATCGATGAAAGGGTTGTGTAGGAATTGACACAAATTTTTGTTTTTGCATCTACTCGCAAATCAAAATTCTATTTGATTTTCATTAATTACCACCAGACAATGTTGAATTCAATCAAGGAGGTGGTTGACAAGGATGTCCAAGGCTGGATATTAAAGGAAGGAGAGGGTATAAGGGATGGAAGGATCTTATTATGTTATTTTCAGGTTATGAAAGCTTAAAGTAGAGATATTCTAAATTGTACTTTTATCTTTTGAAAGGAGAAAGTATATAGAGCTTTTTGTGTTTTGATGCGTCGTTCAAAAGATAATAATTTTGATGAGAATTTGAAAAAATAATGGGTGTTTGTTTGATTATTGTGGCATTGATACCACATAGAACCACATTGAGTTTATGTAAATGATTCTTTTGTACAAGGCAAAGGGAATCATTTCCTAAGGAATCTCATAGTTGCTATCATTGGTAGTGTGGCACATAGAATTGGAGGTGAAGGGACCCATTTTCAAATAATGCAAGATAATGACAAAGTAATTTTAAAGATAATGAAATATTGTGATCTTTGTTCAAATTTATATAAATCTTACATGTTTCATTTATTCCTTTTGCCATAGAATTTGGAAGAAGAAGAAGAACTCCGGCCCCGGAGGAACCAACGTGAATATGGGTGTTTATTCATTCGATTCACTAATTCGATGGCCGCTGGACAAAGGATAATGAATCTAGAGCTACTCCCCCCTTTCGAAGATAAATACTTTTCTACACTAAGTGCCTCTATACTAAGTGCCTTGAAGACAACCGACATGTCATCCCCCCTAAGGTTTTTTTGGGTACCCATACAACAAGATCTCAAGACCCCCTACCATAGTTGGGTGGACTATGGTAGTAAGCACCACATTGGCATATGTATTCGAACTCACAACCACCTCGATGGTGTGCCATGACTCAAACCTCGATGGTGTGCCATGACTCAAATCATTCTCTTAATAACTCAGGATGAGTGGAGTTGCATTCAAAGAGTATGAGCACAAACAAATTGCGCAATGATGCACTGGTACGCACAATAGATGCTTTTACTAAGCACTAGATCCACTCTCCGTTGTCCTGTAATAAGCCTAAAGCATTACATGCATCTTTAAAGGTTCCGTGTACTACTCTCTTCAGTGCCCGTAGATCTTCAAAAGAGCCAGGCCCATCAATAATTGTTAGAAGGAGTCGTAGGTAAAATCGCTTATGTTCTGCTGGTCTTGTAATATACAACCTACCAATCACAAAGCTCTTTTTACGGATCTTCCATGTATTATTCTATTTTCTCTAAACATAATGTTGAGTAAACTCTTGATAGGTCAATTGATGTGTACTTTATTGTAGTGCACATCGTAAAAAACTCTGTCAATCTAGTTCTTTGAACTTAGCCACGATTCAAAATAGCAAGAGGATTCAACATGGCCATTGTTCATTGTTAATTGCTCAAGCTTCACGCCTAACAGAACGCCATGTCTATATCTCTCTTTATCTTCTCTCTCTCCTTCCCCTCCGCACTCCTGCATCCAAACCCGCTACAAGGCTCCAAAGCAAACATCCATCTCCACCCTGCGTACAATTATACTAGAGAATCTACGTCTTCCAAGTCCTTGACGGATTCCAACGCAGAGCGGTTGAGTGAGACAAGCTGAGTTGTGTTGTATATTAGATATCATCAAATGAACATTAATGGTAGAGATATTTGTATCTAAAGCTGTAATGAACAACAATGACTGTTTTAATGAATTTGAATGCAATTGTAGGTCATTTTTAAAGTTATTGAATACAAGAACACTACAAGGAGCTGGACCTGTAAATTGACAGGGAAATGACAAAATCTTGTCAACTGCTTTGTAGGTTAGGTGACCCTGATTTGGACAAGTAATTGACAGAGTTCTGTCATTTTTTCTGTCAATTAGGACAAATATCCACGTCGGACTGGGGGAGCGTCTGAGCGCATCGCCACGGTGGAACTACTTCGCTAAGTCAGCAGTTTCAACTTGGTGAATATTATAATTTACCATAGGATAAAACGTTTGTTACTGATAGGATAATTACTATAAAGTATAAATCCGGGTAATTAGCTTTCAGTAATTGGTGTCATCTCCCTAATTAACAGGGATATTTGCCATAGTGATTCCAGGTTTTTCTCCGTCATAAAAAAAAACACAACTGATTGGCTTCCAAATGTACTTATTGGCAAATGACACGTGTCATGTTTTTAACGAATGGATTTTCTAGATTCTGGCTACAGGTAATCATTCATCTAATTTCTCATTTGCAAAAATTAGGGTTCGCTACATGAATTTGAAATTGCTGAATAATACAAAAAGGAATTACTCATAATAGCGTTTCCAACAGTGTCACAAAACAGGCTGATTAATATTTCCCTCAGGGATACGACGTTCTTTCAAATTTCAAATGTATACATATATACCAGGAGACCATCCTCATCTAAAATCCTTCAACTAATGTGAAGTAGCACATGTAGTGAGGGTTTAACATGCTCGAGTATCTCCAAAGACAGAACAAGCTCACTGCTTTGCAACAGTCCATTAGAGCACTTCCATAGTCGTTGCAAAACATTTGCAGAGAACTCGCGATTCAGATAATCGGCAAACATGCGCTTGGCACTTTTAGCGTCTGATGGTGGAGGTGGGCCTGACAAGCTGGATTGCCCAGCCAATTTGAGAAAGGTTCTGCGTAGTCGACGAAGCTCGGGCAGGCCTACATTCTTCTGTACATTGATCCCTTGCGATAAACCTCGCCCTCGTCTTAATGACGAGGGCCCCCCAACCAGGGCTGTCATTGGAGGGGGCAAAAAGCCCCCTATATTTTGCATGTTGATGAAAAAAAAAATTAAAATTTAAAAAAATTTTAAAAAATATATAAACTAACTAAGATTAATCTAGTGGGTCCCCCTAGACTAATTCGGGGTCCCCGGTTTCATTAAAAATAAAAAAATTACTAAAAAAGGGCCGCAGGGCCCCTAAAAATAGATCAGGGAGGAAAGGAGAAAGGGGAGGAGGAGGGGGAGGGCCCGCCTCGTCATTAAGACGAGGGCGAGGTTTAGAGCGAGGGTACATTGATGTATCTCACAAGGTTAGGGGTACATATGCAAAACAAGTACACTACACTGTGAAGGAAAAATTTATAAAAACTCGATTCATGTTCATGTCAAGACTGAAATTTAGTAGTTCACATGCACGCGGCATAACATGACAATATTAATAAGCAGTTTTCCCTTTCGAGGATGCACTTGCACCAAGCTTTACTTCTTTGAGGTCCAGGGTTGCATATATGAGCAGAAAAAAAACGCATTCCAAGGAGCAGAAAAGGATATGATAAGTAGTCTTCCAAGAGGGACACTGCGTACTACACCACCCATGCCTTGAGCTTGAGCATCCACCAGAATTGACACAATTTCCTGGTCCATTTCCATTGAATCGTGAGTATGTTGAGCTCAAAAATTTGATGATTCTGAACAAATATGCATATCTCAACCAACTACAAATTAGGTTTGCAGTTAAATTAAGAGGATATAGTAAAAAGTCAAGCATTCAAACCTGTGTAGCACAATCTAGTTCATAAAGTGTCACTGCCAACTCCCGAACATCCAACACCGTCAAGCAATCAAAAAAGAGGCAGAAATACCGGTACCTTAGAAGCAGCTTCATCCGTACGAGTGTCGTCCTCTTTGGCCGAAGAACGAGTGTAAACTCCGCCAACAGATATGGTTCCCATACAAATGCCTGTTCTAATTAGATTGCATATGGGAGACTTTGCAAAATTGCAAAATTGCAAAATTTAGAAGAGAATCAACACATACTTGAAACTCTCATCTCGCATGGCACCACCCAACAACGAAGAATCTGCCTTCCCTGCACTCAAATTCACAACTTGACAATCTGTTCCGTGTTGCTTAGTGTCTATAGGTCTGTTAATCAGATCTACTTTGACTTTCAAAACCCATTGCACTGTCCCAACCTTACCAACTCACATTTAATCTTACAACCTTACAAATCAAACCCCTACTGCACGGGCGCCTTGCACCTGCTGGAGCGTATGGCGTTCAAGATGCGCGCGCTGATGGGCCCTACTTTGGGCTGATGCGCGCGCTGGAGAGAATGGGCGAAGCAACGGCAAAGAGGAGCAACGGCAACGGAAGAAGACTTGCTGTCGCCTTTGAAGAGATACTTAGGGTTCCATAAGATACTTAGAGCATCCACACTGGTTTGCGTCAAGCCTCCAAACGGCAGGATATCCAGGGGCCGCAATGAAAATTGTTCCACACTGTCCCTCCAAACCGCGAAAGCAGGGTTCAGGGGCCTTCAAATTCTGACCCGGGCTCTGCCACTTGCTGAGTCGAGGGAGGGCCCTCTACCGGGTTTACAGGGAAATTAATGCGCACTTAATGCCCTCTAACTAGGCAGGTTTAGGGCAGGTGGTGGCAGAACTGTTTGCAAGAGGAAGCGATGGAAGGCAGGCATGGACGGGGTCGCGGCGCTGACGACAGGAGGTATGAGTGGGGGAATCTCTCCCAGGCAGGGTCAAGCAGAGGCCGCGTCGAGGAGGGCTACTTCGAGCAAGGAGACGGCTCTGATCCGTCGGAGTGGGATGGCGAGGAGTTCCAGGCAGCAACAGCAGTGACAGCCCGAGGCAGAGGCCGAGCCACCACCTCACAGGCAGGAGAGGCGTCGGAGTGGGAAGGCGAAGGGTCACCAGCGGAGGTAGAGGTTGCAGCAGCAAGGAGAGGCCGAGGCAGCTACCGAGCCACCATCTCACAGGCAGGAGAGGCGTCGGAGTGGGAAGGCGAGGGGTCACCTGCGGAGACTGTAGTTGCAGCAGCAAGAAGAGGCAAAGGCCGAGCCAACGCCTCACATGCGGTGCATGCTCCACTGGCAGCAGTGAGAGGCAGAGGGGGATTGCCAGTTCGTGGGCGTGCGTCCGTTCATGGACGTGGAGTTGCAGCTGATTTACAATCGCATCGAGTGAGCAAAGGTCAGAATTACGTGCGGGAGGAGGAGCAACAACTGACAAGGAGTGTCCTTGCCATCTCTCAAGATCCCATTGTTGGCAATCAACAACGAGCAACATCATTTTGGGAGCAGATTGGGGAGCACTATGAACAGCACCGGCCGATTGGAATGGGATTTCGAGGATCGCGATCACTGGAAAGTAAGTGGGGCTTGATCAGACACGATTTAGGTAAATTTATTGGTGTTTTTCAACAAGTCCAAAGTCTCCATCCCAGTGGGAGAAGTGCTGCCGATTTGTTGCAAATGTCCAGGGATTTGTGGCGGACAAAAAGCGCCAAGAATACGGATTTTATGTTTGAGCACTGTTGGTTACTTGTGAAGGACTTTCCTTGATGGGCTGATGGGTGGAGTACCGGCAAGAGCATCACACCGCAGAAGCGTAGTAGTGGTAGCCTCTCACAGGAGCCAACGGAATCTGGTTCCATCATTGAAGACTCGACGGGGGACGAGGTACGTCCACTCTTTAGATCTCGCCCAACCGGATGCAAGGCTGCCAAAACCGCACAGAGATTGGAGAAGACAAGGGATGGAGCAGGGTATGCACAAGCGGCTGCTCAAAAAATCATGGCGGAAACCTCTGAGGAAAGTGGCGCAGATGGAGGAGCATAATTCGATCATGCTCATGACTCTTCCCAGCCGAATTGACACTCTTGAAGCCCAAGAGTATCTCCGACTCCGACAGGCTGAGGAGTTGAAGAAACTACGCCGCAGGTTGGCCAAGGATGATCAACGTGAGGAATTGGAGGATATGCTCCGCCAGCGTGAAGTAGCGGCTGTAGCTGCCGTGGAAGCAGGTGCAAGAGAGACATCATGTGCGAGACAAATTTCACCTGCGAGACAAATTTCACCTGCGAGAGAGGGATCACCTGAGAGAGGGAGATCACCGGCGAGAGGCAGGTCAGTTGCGAGAGGGAGATCAGGTTCGACAGGGAGAACAATTGCAAGAGGAAGATCACCTGCGACGGGGAGATCGCATGCGACAGGGAGAGCTTCTGTGATTCTGCCCAAAGACGACCAAGGATTGGATGACGATCATGAAGACCACAATCATGATGAGCATGTAAACGACCAAGTCCATGACGATGAAGATCAGGTAGAGGAGGACCAAGTGATCGAGGTCGACCACCGATGTGGGAGAGGCTATGGTGTGCGTCCCAGTGTGCATGGTGTGAGTCGCACTGTGCATGGTGGTGAATTCGTCACCAGCCCTCCAGCAGCGAGGTCACCGTATGTAGGTACTTTTTTTTTTTATTTTTAAATTCTTGCATGTCACACCGTATGCATGTGCTCTCATGATTGGCCAACTATTCAAACTCTGCACAGCGGCTGCCATGGATGTTCACAAGAGTCATTCAGGAGTAGTAATGTTTTGAGTCCTAAGTTATGGACTGATTGATCAAGAGGATCATGAGTGAGTGAGTGAGTCATGAGTTTAGTTCAGGTTGGTGGAGTTTTGGGAGGGAGAGATTTGGGAGTGTTGGATGCTGGGAATTATAAGTTTAATTCATGCTCTTGAAGGTGAACTTAGCTTGTTGCAATTCTGAAACTTGGTCTAAAATATTTTGTGCTTTCATTGAGAATCGAGGCTTGAGCTGAACATCGAGCTTCCATTTATGTGATCAGAACAAGCTCTGTCAGTAGAGGAAGTGACATTCGGCTTCCACGACTCACATTGCATTCGGTAGTACATGTTCGATGTCTCGTTCAACCATGCTGTAACAATTCAAGCCAGCTCTGCTAACTCAAATTGATCTCTTCTGTATCACGCTCGGATAATTCGTAAAATTCAGCGCCCGTTAAGTTCGCTGCGGCTAGGAATGTTTTGGGCAGAGTTCACAACCCTGTTTTGAGTGACGGCATGTGTGAATATGGAGCTTTTGAGATATCTTTGATTGCGTTCCTTTTCTCGGCATTGGCTGGCCCATTTACACTGAACAATTTGTGGATAGTCGGTATCTGGAGCATTGTGGTAGTATAGGATTTCGAATTGGCGATCATAGCAAGAGGCAGGGAAGCGTGATTTTTGGAGTGAGATCGTTACAGATACGTTTTTCCAAAACATGTATGCATGTGATCTCATGATTGCCCAACGATTGTAGGTCAGGGTGCTAGGCCTGGAGAAGGGAGGAGTCCGGGAGCTCAGGTGTGGTGGTCACCTCTTGCAGGACGTGGCAGGCTTCTGGGACGGGAGCTGGAGTGAATGTGGCAGTTCGTGGATCATGGTCATTTGAGGCAGGTAATTGAACGTCTCAAGGCTCTGGTTTGGGAGGGAGTCAGTTTGGAGGAGGGTGTTCACAGCCATATGGACAGCCACAGCAGACCTTGGGCAAGAGCCTGGGGGGCCATCACTTGGAAGAAGACGAATTGTTTTTCGATACTCAGCCTTCACAACGTAGTCCTACAGGAGCCTCTGGTTTAGAGTCACGCAATAGTTTTATTGAATAGAGTAGTGATGTGCAAGATAGAAGTCAAGAATGGGAGGCAATGGTGGAGGAATGTGTAGGAGACATAGAAGTGGATGTCGGCTTGGGGTTCAACCCTGTATTTTTTAAATGAATAAAATTACCTTCAAGCTACATTCAACGTGAACTACCTATGTTATCCAATGTAGCATCATCCATGTATCAAAAGAGAGAGAGAAAAAAAAAAGGAAAAAAAGTGAACATTGAGATTAAAACAACTAAGCAATAGTAAGGGATTATACTTAGATAAATGAATAAATACATGAAGTAGAAAGGAAGAATAAAAAAAATAAAAAAAATAGTAAATGAAAACTACTGGAAGAACTTGAAAACATTAATCATCGAAGAGGAAAGGAAAGAAAAAGTATTAAGAGTATAGAGTGGAAGAAGATTGGAAGAAAAATAAAGAAACGAATAAATAAAAGATGAAGTATAGAAGAATAAAAACTTTTTCTACTATGGAATGGATAAGGAATGGAAAAGATGAGTAATTATTGACATACAATCTCCAAACTGACTGCTGCAGATGAATAATCACCATTAAGTTCCATAAACTATGAAGAGTATTTTGATATCTTCACCATACTTGAATAAGTCCATAAATTGGGTTTTTGATTCATTGGCATAGCAACATCCATGATTTTGACAAATTTTCCAAACTTCTTACATGGATTGAAATGAATCTTCTCTTATAACTTGAGGAAAAATAACAACTTGCAAATTTGGGCCCCAATCCAATGACTTGGGGTCCCCAGGTCATAAACTTGGGGCACCCGAAGTAATAACTAGGGGTCATTGGTTTGGGGACCCCAGGTCATTGCTCTGGGGTACTTGGGCACCCCAAGTAATTACTAGGGGTGCCCAAGTACCCCAAGTAATTACTAGGGATGCCCAAGTACCCCAAGTAACTACTAGGGGTGTCCAAATACCCCAAGTAATTACTAGGCGTGCCCAAGTATTCCAAGTAATAACTAGGGGTGCTCAAGTACCCCAAGTAATCACTAGGGGTGCCCAAGTACCACAAGTAACTACTAGGGGTGCCCAAGTACCCCAAGTAACTACTAGGGGTGCCCAAGTAACAATTTCTTATCCATCCCCCCCACTTCTCCTTACTTCTCCCCCCACTTCTCTTTATTTGCTTTAATTTGTAAATTCACTTATCTTTTATTTTTAATTTCATTTTCATTTATTCTAACAATTTCCTTTGGTTTTGTTTCTAATTCTTTTTTCGTTTAACTTTCATTCTATTTTCTTTTATTTTTTTCATCCCTTTTCTTTTATTTTTGATTCCCATTTGCTGTAATTTGTAATTCCACTTTTCTTTCATTTTGAATTCCGTTGTATTTTATTGTTGACTTTTTTTGTTTATTCTCATAATTCCCTTTTGCTTTTATTGCTATTTTCCTTTCCTTATGTTTTAATAGAAGAAGAAGGGAAGAATTAAAAATGAAAAACACAAGATGGAATAAGATTGGAAAAGAAAATTTAAAAAATGAATGAGTAGAATACAATGTATGGAAGAATAAAAAAAAAAAAAAAAAAAAAAGATGGGATGGAAAACATGTGGAAAAATAATAAATAAATAAATTATAGTGGAAGAGGAAAGGAAGAAGAATTATGGAAATATAAAATTCCACTTCACGCCAAAGTGGCTCCTTTGATTTCCCATAAGTTTTCAATAAGGTCACCTCTTAAAGAGAAGTGGGTGTCAGCATTCTCTATTGCTATAGTACTTGACACTAAATTGTCAAATGTCAGCCCCCTCTCCAGAAGAACTGCCCCTTCCATCAATTCAGGGATTAGGTCGTCTAAACCCTCCACATCTCTCTCATCATCAATGATCATGTTATGCAAAATACAACATGCAAACATGATGTCCGCAATCACCTCCATGCTCCAATGCCGACACGGGTTTTTGATGATGGCAAAACACTCTTGTAGCACGCCAAAGCACCGTTTGACGTCCTTCCATACCGCTTCTTGTCTCTTGGCAAAATGAGACCTTTTCTCATCCTCCGGTAAGTGTATCGATTGCACAAAACATGACCACTCAGGATATATCCCATCGCTAAGTAGGTAGAAGCGATCATACTCTTTCCCATTGATCATAAAGTGGTGGTCACGCGCCGCACTCGTGAGCATATTATGAATGAGTGGGGACCGGTCTAGGACATTTAAGTCATTATTGGAGCCTGGTAAACCAAAAAACACATGCCAAATGTGCAAGTCACGATCTGCTATAGCCTCAAGAATGATGGACTTTTTTCCACTTCTATCCCCATAATCCCCTTGCCATGCTACCGGACAGTTCTTCCACTGATAATGCATACAATCCAAAGATGCGAACATTCCAGGAAAACCACGCTCACAATTAATAGCAAATTGTCTCTCAAAATCACCTTGGGTGGGTTGTCGCAAATGATGAGCTTCATACTCATGACGGATAGCCACACAAAACCTCTTCATAGATTCCATCGCCGTTGCCTCTCTACAACGGGAATACTCATCAGGTGCATTGGCGCATAAGCCGTAGCCCAACATACGTAGGGCAGCGGTGATTTTCTGGTGAGGAGATAGTCCCACTGGTGAGGAGATAGTCCCACAAGGCCTGCTGCATCCCACTTCTGCACAAAGTATGCATCGCGCTCACAAACTGCTTTCAAGATAGTCAAGAAAAGAGAACGCCTCATTCGATAACGTCGTCTAAATGACCGAGAAGTAGTAGAGAAGTAGTCTCTCATCATCCGTCCGTGCATCTCATGCCTATCTCTCTCACTATCTGGAACTCTCCCTACACGAGAACCTCTACCAATTCCTGGCAATAACTCCTCATCACTATCATGCCCACCCATAACAACACTTGCAAAAAAATCACTATCTTCTTCATCTTCTACTATTGCCCTCCAACCGGCCTCTAAATTCTCCCTCCAAGCATCCATTTCTCAAAACCAAAGAACCCCTTGAAAAAAAGGAAAATTTAAAAAAACTAATCAAAGAACACAGCCCCTGTCTCATCAGTATCCGGCTTCAGCAACGCTGCTGTTCTCTTCTCTCCGGTGGGGGGAAGCTTTATGGGCCTTGGGTCTTCACGAGGACGAGGGACCTGGGAGCGCCACGCGGAAAGGCAGCATAGCGCGTGGCTCTGGACGGGGCAACGCTGCGGGACTTCCAGCAACGCCCACGCCAACGGCCTTCGAGGCCGCGTCAAGACCCTGCTCTAGAGCCCGGCTTGGCTGCTACTAGTGTGGATGCTCTTAGGGCTCCATAGATGAAGTTGCCGAAGTAAAAGAGTAAACAAAAACTGAGGAATAATGAACTTGGGCTGTCAATGCATCTGAAAATGCATGGCATTACTTGTGTTGCAGGATGATTTTCTGGATTGTTACGGTGCGCCTGAAGTGATTGGAAAGGTACGTAGCTCAAGTTATATTCTGACCGCGATATTTGAAGCATAAGGTTGATACTATAGCGTTGCTTTATAAATCGATTTGGCTCTACAAATCCCAGTGGCCTTGCTGTATTGGTGGTTATTAAATAGTTTCATTATCATCTCTTAGAGCATCCGCACCCCTACGCGGGGTGCGGGACCGCGATGGCCTGTTCAGGGCCCGGACCGTCAACTGTTCCCCACCGTCGCTTTGCAAACGGCACGCAAGGCTACGGGCCCCTCAAAAACCCTCGCGGCCTCGCTAGTTTGGTGTATCCCCTTGCTCTCCTGCGCGCCTAGATTGCGGAGCTCACTTTTCTATTTTTGCCTTGTCGGAGTCTCACTGCCTGGTCTCGGTGCCTCCACTGCCAGGTCTCGCTTCACCTCCACCGAAAGATACCATCATTTCCATCTCGCTTCCATGAATTCCCCATGCTCTGTCCTCGTTCCTAGAACTGGGTTGCACTAACCAACGCTTGAATCGAAGATCAGGTTTTCTAAATTCGGATTTGAAAACTGGGTTATTGAATAACTGGCCAGTTATTGGAGTGAGCATGGCGGGTCTTCGGCAGTCAGTCGCTGAGGTTGAGCATCGCCGTGGAAGCGAAGGTCGCGTCGCAGCTGGAGGTACCCGGAGGATTGATGACCACGAAGACGGCTTCTTTAGTGGAATGCCAGAGCCGAGAGTTGAGCTCTTCAGTGAGCGAGGGCGAGGTCGTGGTGGGCGTAGCCGTGGCGGGCGCGGTCGCGGTGTCACTTCAACAAGGGATGCGAGTTGGTGGCGTCAGGAGTTCTCATCGGCTTGGGGGCTGGGCTCAAGGTTATGCCAGCGTCAAGGGAGAGCTCGGCGTTGACGCAGACGGTGCTCTAGCCTCCCAGGTGAGCAATCACTATGAAAATCAAGGTTTTAACCAGTTTGATCATGTTGAGGTTGGTCGTGGTCGAGGTCGGGGGCGTGTGCCTGTGAAAGCTAGCAAGGGCAAGAATTGGGTTCCTGAGGAAGAGCGCCAATTGACACGAAGTGTCTTCGCAATTTCTCAGGATCCAATTTGTGGGAATCAAGAGAAAGGAAATGCCTTTTGAGAGCGTATTTATCTTCGTTACGATAAATTCAGATCAGGGGATCCTAGAGGTTCACGATCATTGGAATCAAAGTGGGGTGCTATTAAGCACGATGTTGCAAAATTCATAGGTGTTTACAATCAAGTGAAACGGTTGAACAAGAGCGGTGCGAAGGAAGCTGATATTATGCGTATGTCTAGAGAATTGTATCGAACTAAAACTGCTAAAAACACAGAATTTGCTTATGAACATTGCTGGGAGTTAGTGAAGGATTTCCCGCGATGGGCTGATGGTGTCTGCACGTCGCGGCAATCAACACCAATTAAAAGAGTGCCGTTGTCTTCTGACCATGGGCCCCAGTCTTGCTCAGAGGTGGGCATCCAGAATTGTGTGAGTGTTGATGATAGTGCAGGTGATGGAACCACAAGCACAGGATTCCCAGTACGGCCTAGTGGCACGAAGGCTGCTAAGGAAAGCTTGTAAGTTCAGAAAGTGGGGGAGAAGGCGGCACTTGTGCAAGCAAAAGCGGCTGAGATGATGGCTGAGGCAACTTTGCGAAA
This sequence comes from Ceratodon purpureus, assembly GCA_014871385.1. Taxonomy (NCBI): domain Eukaryota; kingdom Viridiplantae; phylum Streptophyta; class Bryopsida; order Pseudoditrichales; family Ditrichaceae; genus Ceratodon; species Ceratodon purpureus. Next base: position 104,418,978 of record CM026426.1, read on the forward strand.
GGCTGCCAGTTTGGAGTATCACAATATGCTCCTCCTGTTCTCGGCTCCGATGGAAAATCTCACCACACCGGAGGCACATGAATACATCACCTTGTTGAGACAGGAAGAATTGGATAAGCTTCGTCGTCGAAGAGCAGATGCAGCGGCCTTGGAGTCAAGGGAGCGTGAAGGCAGAGAGGCCGATGCTGCACGAGAAAGGGAGCAGGCGGCTTCAAGGGCCCGAGAGGATGAGGAGACCTTGAGGCAGATGCGTCAGGCCAGGGAACATTTCGGTGGTGATGCAGGTTCTTCCATGTTTGATAATCTTTCATTGAGATGTATTTTACTGTTAAATGTTGAGCATCAGAACTGGAAATCTCCTCGATTGAGTTGAGCCTACAAGTCTGAGTGAATTTGCAGGCTTGGAATGTCCTGTTTCAGGACTGGCATTGTTGAGGTTTACAAGGGTAGGGTGTCGGGTTAGAAGCTTTACACATGGTAACTTACATGGGGAATGCGTTTTGGGGAGTGGATCTGACGACTAATGAGACTCGGGTTTCTAAATTAATGTACTAGATCTGAATTCAAAGTTTCCCGAGTAATTGATCGACAGTAGAATCGAGAGTATAATCGAGAGTAGAAAAGTCAGGTTCACGATTGATGTGTTACCTTCAGATGGAGAATCGTGGAATGAAGAGCAAGCGGCACCAGAAGAAGACCAAGTAGCACCTGAAGAAGAGCAAGTTATAGCACCTGATCGAAACGTCGTAGAGCTCGCTGATTCTGACGATGAGCACGAGGTGAGTTTATGTTTATTTCTTGTTGCTACACCACCATCTGATCTGCTTGATCTGTTCGTTGTCTGGTCGTGGTCGTGGTCATGCCGTCCTGGTCTCCTGTTCTACTCGTTGTCATGCTGTGTTGACATGGCTCTAATAACCGTCGTCATATTAATGTGGTCTTGGCCGTTGTCATGTTAATCTGGTCTGATGCCGTCATCATGTAGATCCTGCTGTTGAACATTGAGGGCGCAGTCTTCATGTCAGCATGTTCTCGTTCTCATATTATGGTTCCGGATGATGTCTTCTTAATACCGTCGTGTTGATCTTGATCGTGATGGTGCTGGTTTTTATACACCTGAACCAGCACCATCATGATCAAGATCACGACTGTTCTTAGCAGGCTTTACCATCGGGGTATATTAGAGCAAAGTTTCTAGAGTAATGGCAAACTGATTGCAAGGAAAAAGGGGAGTCGGGTAAAAAGGTGGGTTCATATACAATCTGAACTGCATCGACACAATAGTGGGAGTATGTTGAGCAGGTTTTGTTGATGGACTAGTAATTTAGGGACTGGGGAGTGAGCGCTGGTCATTGTGGCTTACATGTTCTGTGTACGTTCCATTGTATGGTTCCTTCCATCAGTATCAAACAAGGTTCTTATCAAGGCGGTTTTTAGCAGGGATTAGTTTGTCAGTTATGTCTCAGTTTTCACAGGTTTCCATTGTTCTGCCTTGTGTAGTTTGATTTTACGATCAAAGATTGTGCTCAATGTGGGCAGTGCGTGGTGGGTGCAGCTCTAACTTCTAAGTTAAGCCAGCTGAGTTTGATGTTGAGGTTATTCGTGATAGTCACACTTGCTGAATCGTGCGTTCCATCTGTGCGCGTTTAAAAGTCTTGTTTAAAGTAGATTACGTGTTGGGGAAAGATTAGTTTAAAATGAACTCTTGCAAACATTAGAATCTCAGTTTGGAACGTCGTATTTGTTCAACTCACCATAATGTAAATTCTCATTATAAAATGGCTTTACAGTCTTGTTTCCAAACAATTAGAATGTAGCCACCATATTTCAGAGCACATGGAAAATTTTAATTATATAGGGGGGAAGCATGATAAAGTGTACAACAAAGTGACCGATGTGACCAAATGGAAGTGATTATGAAGTGTGCTGTTTTTCAAAGCTCAAATCTGATTTTGAGCATTTTGGTGTAGTTTTTGAGCATTTTAGTCACGTTTTTGGATGTCACAATGTATCTTGTATACATCTTTAGGAAGAAAAGATCTTCAATTGAAACTAAATTTGACTTTTAGTTCTAAATCATGAAAATGAACTTTTTCAATGTCTTAATTGCTTCATTTGGGGCCCTCTATTGACTTTAGAGGATGTTTTTTCCAATTTAGAAAACAATGTTCGGTGAAAAAAAAGTGACAAAAAGTACCGCGGAAGTGACCCTCCTAGATAACATCTTTTTTGTACTTTTGGAACCCTAAACCAATTGATGAGTATATGAATTGACTATTTTAGAATACTTCTTAAACATATAAAGGGCCCCACATCATCAAAAGTGATTTTTAGATAGTTTTTGATTCTTTTATAGCCACTTTTTCAAATTATTGCATTCACTTTGCTTGGGTTTGAAGCCCTCAAACAATAACTTTAAAGTGTCCACTTTGTAGGAAAATTTTCCAAGTTGTACAAAAACAAGTTGAGAATCTATATTAGCAAAAAAGATTGACTTTAATTACATCTTTCCATCACTTTCGTGCAGTTTTTGCAAAAAGGCTGAAATTGACAAATAGATAAGCACTTTTTCTGTACACTTTATCATGCTTCCCCCCTATAATAATGACCTTTATATTTAACAGGTTGGAGTAAGGGGGGAAGCACAATAAAGTGAACCACAAAAGTGCTTATCTTTTTTCCAATTTCAGCCCCTTCTGTAAAGACTAGAGAAAGTGGGATTTACGTTATGTTGATGCAAAATTAAGTTTGGGATACGGAAAGTAGACTTGATCTTCTTCAACTTCCCAAAGTTGCGAGAAAAGATATTGAGTTTACAATGGAAAACGGAGACGTCAAAGTCAGACAAAGTGAATGGTCGTCATTTGGAAAAGTGAACATAACGGTTTAGGGTTTTGTCCGAAATCACTTTTAATTTCGCGGTGCACTCTATATGTTTAAGAAGTATTCTAAAATAGTCAATTAATATACTCATTGATTGATTTAGGGTTCCAAAAGTACCGCAAGGATACTTTTTAAGAGGGTCACTTCCGCGGTACTTTTTGTGCGTTTTTTTCACCAAACATTGTTTTTCAAATTGATAATAACATCCTCTAAAGACAATAGATGGCTCCAAATGAAGAAATTAAGACTTTGGAAAAGTTCATTTTCATGAATTAGAACTAGTGGTCAGATTAAGTTTCAATTGAAGATGTTCTTTTTATGAAGATGTATATAAGATACCTTATGACACCCTAGAAAGTGACTAAAATGCTCAAAAACTAAACCAAAATGCTCAAAATCAGCTCTAAGCCTTAAAAAACAACACACTTCATATTCACTTGTTGGTGGTCACATTTTGCACTTTGTGGTCCACTTTATTGTGCTCTCCCCCGTAAGCACCGTGTAGAATGCAAAAACATGCATCATGTCAATTACATTACAGAACATGGGAGTAAATGTAAGGAACAGCGCTCAATAATGGGGGACTTGCTATTCCTACAAGCTTCTGAATGTATGTCTTTATTTTACAGTTGAAACCTAGGCAGTGTAGGAACTTCAAATAGTTTGCAGGAAATATCACTAGAAGCAGACCTGTCGTTCCTCACTCAAAAAGTGTCGCCCTTCACTGACGGAGAAGGTGGAAAAGGGCACTTTTTCTTGTCTTTTGTGACTCCAGTGACTCGCCAACTTCGAAATTGCTTGATATAGTAAGTGAGGAACGACAGGTTTGCTAGTAGTGTATGATTGAGTCGTCCATTTCTTGACTGAATTTGCCAGTCTGTCTGATATCTGATTTGTATTTCTCAGTCAGCATTGTACAAGACTTCCCTCTCCTTGATTAGGCTTGGTTGATACATTAGAAGTTTGTCTCAGTTATTGTGAGTTTTGATGCTCAACATTTGTTATTGTCTGTTCTGATGTTCTGTTTGTTACTCTCAGTTTTAATGCAGGTCACAATATGATTGAATATGGAATTGTTATGGAATTTTAATTTTGGAATTCTGCATTTCTAATGTTATGTTTCTTATGTTTCTGTATGCAGGCCAATTGTGACAGGGTTGAGTCTTGGACTCCAATAGATGATAGTAGAGAATCATGGGATGATTTAGAGCAGGTGACCCCTGGAATGCCCACTACATGGAATGTGGTCACATCAACACCAGATTCTCAAGATTCATATGCTGAAGAAGACCTAGGATTATATTTGGGATTATGATTAGGAATTCAGAATGAGGAAACTTAGTTTAGCATGCAACATAACTATGATTGTAGTCACTCTTTACTAATTCATGCCAAACTGGCACCTTTCAAGAACCACAAATGTTCTATCAGATTGCCACGGAGTCCAAAATGTGTGTCTTGGTTTTGAATCTCCTGGGTCCTGGACAGTAACTCCTGAAAATCTAAGCTCCTTTGCATAGGGACATTTCCCTCATGCAATTCTCCTATAATGTCCTCTAACCCATCAACATCCTCCTCATCCTCAATTATCATATTATGGAGGATACAACATGTGAACATGATGTTAGAAATTACCTCCATACTCCAATGGCGGCAAGGATTGCGGATAATTGCAAACCGGGCTTGCAAAACTCCAAAACATCTCTCGGCATCTTTGCGCACAGCCTCTTGTCGTTTAGCAAAATGGCAGCGGCGCTCATCCTGGGGCTCATGGATACTATGTATGAAGCACGACCACTCTGGATAGATGCCATCCGTGAGGAGGTAGTAACGGTCATAGACACACCCATTCACCACAAACTGCATGTCACGAGCCTCACTTGTCAGCATGTTATGAATAAGTGGCGACCGGTTCAACACATTCAAATCGTTATTCGCTCCAGGTAGTCCAAAAAAGGCGTGCCAAATGTGCAAAGAGCCATTCGCCACCGCCTCTAAAATGATGGACTTCTTCCCATCTCTGTCACCAAAGTCCCCTTGCCACGCAACCGGGCAATTCTTTCATTCATAGTGCATGCAATCTAAGGATGCAAACATCCCAGGAAAGCCACGCTCCAAATTGATTGCCAGTTGCTTCTCAAAGTCAGCCCGTGTAGGTTGGCGCAAGTGGTACGCCTCAAACTCCGCTCTAATCGCAATGCAAAACCGCTTCAAACAAATCATAGCGGTAGTCTCAGTAGTGCGACAATACTCGTCTGTGGCATCGGCACACAAACCGTAGCACAACATTCGCAATGCTGATGTGATCTTCTGGTGGGGAGACAACCCCGTAAACCCACAAGCATCAGTTCGTTGCACAAAGTACTCATCCCTAGCACAAACTCTATGCAAAATGGACAGGAATAGCGACCGGCGCATACGATACCTCTGCCGAAATAGGTGTGGTCCATACACTGGCTCCTCCGCAAAATAGTCAGCCATCATCCGGCGATGCATCTCGTGCCTGTACCTTTCGATGTTGGGCAATGTCCCAAATCGGGATCCTCCAACACCACGAGGTACAGCTCCTGTTGAAGACAACCCTAATTGCACAATCCAATTCACCATGAACTCATCCTCCTCTTCGTCTTCCAAAAACAATTCCCTGGAGGCAAGGAGGCGTTCATGCCATTGGTCCATTGCAAGGGTGATCAACTACTAAACATACAGAAGCAAAAAAATAATAATAAAATGACCAGAACATCAACTCAGAGCACCCAAGAAACAGCTCGTAGTCTCTCAAAACAGCTCACAGCAAGAGGATATGCTCTGTGCAGCAGCAAGAGGCCCAGGTCCTCCATGGCTACCTCTCCCAGCGACCCCACTTCCATCACACGTGGCACCAATCAAACTGCCAGGAAGCTGCAGAGCCACAGTCGTGCCAGAAAGTGCATGACCAGATCCGGTTGCCCACGCGTATGGGTGGGGGACTTCAAATTTCGAGAGCCCCTGACAGGTCGGGGGCCCTGGAAATCACCTGTTCAGTGTCCCGCACCCCGCGTAGGGGTGCGGATGCTCTTAGTCAGTATCGGTGGCTTTGGAAGGTGATTTGAGAATCTGCAAGCAAGCGCTGAATTCAGACTATTCGACTCGAGTGTAGATTCTAGTGGAGTCTTCTTTCTAATTCTAGAGTCTGGATACTGTATGGTGGATTCTACAGATTGGAACGCACATTGAAGACACCAAGTGCTCCTACCTAATTGGAAGTCACAGACTGTACAGGATCACAGGACTAAGTTCATTTTCTAAATATTATTTTTTAATTCTTTATTTTACTTGATGATTTTGGTTGGACCAGTGGAGAAACTTGGAAGAGTAATTTATTATTATGATTTGTTTTTGTTTTTGATTGGGATGAATCATATATGTTATCTGTTTTGGTACTTCTGGTTAATAGGAAGGTATTGTACTCCTTGAGAATGGTTAAGTTGTTTCGTGCTAGAGAGTTAGACAGAGTTGTAGTGAATTCTGATGAGTTTTTGGAAAAATTTAGATGTGCAAATCTAGATATGCAATTTCTTGTTTATCAAAACACTTACTATGGGGAGAAATCAATTCCACCTATGCAGTAAAACTTGACATTTTAAAAATCAATTCTGAAACGCAGCCACTTTTCTCCCAATTTTTTTTTTAAAAACAAAACAAATAAAAAAAAAATCATAAATTGAAAGCATTAAAAAAAAATGGTGAGAAAAAGTTACTACTCACAGTTTTCTTCTTAGAAAAAAAAAACAACATTGACACTTGTCCTTTTCAACTTCATTTGAATTGGTATTTTTCTAAATAGTTTCCATGTGGAAAAAGCAACTCCACCTATGCAACACAACTCAGCAACCTGAAAAAACAATTGAATGACAACCACCTTCCCACATCCAAGTTGTCAAGTGAAGGCTCAATTAACAAAAAATTGACAAATTTTTTAAAAAAAATTCCAAAATGACACAAACACAATAAGCAAAACCAGCTTTGTTGATTTGGACATTTCAATTTTCACTGTCAAGTTTTTGTCATTTTTACACCCGTTTTCTTGTAGTGGAAAGACTTTTCTTTTTGATGATTCTTGCATATTTTTCAAATAGGAGTAAAGAGAATAATTATCATTAGTTTTATTGAATAAAAAGCCATGTCTAAAACTTTAAACAGATGGTTATCCTTCTAAAGACTGAACATTGTAAGTTATAAATAAGATCTTTGTATATTTGTTCAGTTATCATATGTCTATGTTGGTATACACAACATTCTAGTTGGTAGTGAAATACCAACTATTTTTCAAATGGGCTTTCATGCAAAAGAATCATAGTTATTTTAGTAAAAAATATCTGAGGTTTGGGTTTTTGTTATAATTTAGATTTTAATCTTGCTCAATTAATGAACTTTTAATTTTTAATAGAAATCATATTTTTATCTACACAAGAACATCCTTTCTTTTCTCTATCTATCGGAAAAAAAAAAAAAAAAAAAGTAAAAAGTTTCATGTAACAGAAGTAAAACCAAACTGATTGACTTGATGACTATTGATCAAAATATGTCTTTTTCTTACATTCTAAGAAGTAATCCATAAAAGAGAAATTCGTTCTAATTTTCCACTAAAATTTCCATTCCATATTAATAGGAATTGAACCAATTTAAGTAAACCTTTTGGTTTAGGTATATAGTTTTTATTTTATTTAAAATTGATCATTATAAAGTGAAAGAAATTAAGAGTGTATTTATATAGTATGGTTTAATGATATATTCAATTTTCATATTATACATCATAATTAATCTGTAAATATCTGATACAATTTATACATGTGTTTGATCATAGTTTATTAATTTCCTCAAATTGTGTTGGATTATTTAATCACTTTGTGGACTGTTTAGATGCATTTCTAATAAATTATCCTTGTATAAAATTATAGCAATAATTATGATATTTATGATCTGCGTATATATATGTAAAGTTTTGGTAATGATAATACTATATATAACTAATGGTTGGTGATATTTTTGCATTTTTACAGGTTGTTCAAGGCATGCTGCAAGGTCATAAAGATACTTATCATACAAAAGCAAGTCTACTTAAATTATTTATTCATGAATGCTTGCGTGTGTATGGTGACCGCATGTGGGATATCAATGATCGAATATGGTTAAAGGTTGGACATAATAAGAATCACATACACTTTTTTGCTTTCATAACATGTATAGCTGTTATGAAACTTCTATAAATAGAATTTTCATAGACATTAGAAAAAATCAAATATAAGTAGATATCATAATGTGGAAAAAAAATCTACATAGAGGAAGAAGGAACTACAGTTCATTTATCACCAATGAAAACTTGTACCTTTAGGTGGTCATTGGAATTCAATGTTTATTGACAAACTCACATAAACTTTATATTACACAATTTTTTTTTGTTTCCATTACCCAAGGCATGGATAGTTTCAACGTCTAGAAAAACTATTATATATGAATGATCATTTACACTTGCTTTTTAAAAACCATTTGATACAAACTCTTTTATGATTTAATGTGTTTTTGTTTTTTGTGCAGGATTTATTAAATTCAAAGCTCAAAGATTACTTTAATACTGAGTGGAAAACCATATTTGGCCATGATAAAAATATGCCACTGATCAGTAGTTGCATGATGCCACCAATAGACGATGCACGATATGAGTCTATAGACAGTTACAAGGAACTGAGGGAGTCATTGGAAGAAAATTTAAGAGAATTACGGACACAGCCAGGGACATTTGGCATGAATCTGGTAAAATACTTCAAATTGTGTGGTTTAGAAAGAATTATTTATAAATTCACCTACCTTTTCATCCAATATGTCACCTGTATCTCACCTTATTCTTTATATCATTTGTATTTATGATTGACCCTTAAAGATTCTCAGTATTTTTGGAGCCAAAACTTCCAAAAACAAACCCTTACTAATAGCAACCTATTGATTTCGAAATTTATACATAAAATGGAATATGTAAAAAAAGGATCTTATACCTACCTTCTCTCAAAAGTTACATATCAAATTTGAGCACAATCCATTGTATAAATTAGAAGATTGTAAGGTTTGAACTCATTGTAAAAATTTTTTTGGACACGCTTGAGCAATACGCTTAAGTTTTGATGCCCAAAAAGTATACTTTGGAAACACATTTAATTTATTGCAGGCTGTTGATTTTTCTAGATGTAGAAATTAACGCTCACCAAGTTGGAGCCATACAAAAACTTGGAAAAGGTGAAATCCTTGATTTGATCAATCGAGGTGTGCTGAAAATGCCTAACATTTTCCAAATTTAAAACTAGGAAAAGTGTAATCTTAACATGTCCAATTGAAAATCTGGACCCTGAATATGTTTTTGTCATTGATAAAAAGAACCTTAAAACATTCCAATGATATTGAAGTAAGTCTTGAATTTATAGAAATTCTTGAAGTACAAATAGTATAATTCCCTCTGATTTCCAAGGGAAATTTTGGTACTAGTGAGCCTTGTGGATGGACCTGCTGCTATTGTCTCAAAAACTGGATGACATGTGTTAAGTTGAGATGAACACCAAAGATTGGATGTAAGAATTTCTATAGATGAAAAAAGTTCCTTGGATGCAAATTTAGTTATGGGTGATAAGTGTTGGTTGGATGAAAAATTTGCAGGAATGAAGACGACTCTTTTCAATGAAAATTATTAGTTAGATGAAAAATGTATGTTGGATGAAAATTGTCATCAATATCTATGGATTAGTGGCCCACCTAGATGTTGTACACATTAAATATTACCTAGAGAAATTTCATCCAAAAAAACTTATCCTCTTACTTTTTTTTTGTGCTGAAAAAAACAAGGCATTTCTTTCTATAAATGACAATTTACACTGTAAGTTGCAAATTGATTGATGTAATGTAATAGAAGAATATGTATACATTATACAATTGATGAGTTGGGCTAAGCTGGTACAAAATTTCTTGCCCAAAAAAGTATATTTTTGTCAAATCCAAACTGTGACAAGTATGTGCTAGTATATAAACATACTCTTTATCTTCATTTAAAGCACAATCTATTAATAAAAACTTCTAACATAGGTAACAAATTGTGTCTATAATCATATTATGCTACCCTAAACCCTTACAAGCTCCCATGCTTTAATTGACATACAATTCAAAACCACACACCCCTGAAATTATGCTATGTGACTACAATTATGTACTAGTTTAGTGTACATTTACCTTGGGCGGGGTCAAAACTCCTGGTACACGAAGCCCCTCCGGTACATCAGCAATAATCAAGTCAGCATACCCACGGTCCTTGACGAGCGCTCCCTCGAACTTTCTAGCTCGTACAGGAGTAACTCTTGCTACCCACTCCAAAACATTGGTATAAGACTGTGGCCTTGAGTCTGGATCCATCGATGGATTAGCCTGCATCCACTGCTTGATCGACAGATCTAAGAATTATTCCTGCATCCTCGATCCGCCTGAAGATGATGACAAGGTTGGCCTTACGGCTTGATCCAAACTTGAGAGCTCCGCAGAATTTGTCTCCAGCTGCGGGGAGTTGTGCTTCCTCTGGCGTTTCCTCTGAGCAGAGTCCTTCGCAATTGCAGGTCTCGATTTTGATATAAGGGGCCTTCGCTTTTGCTTCCTTGTTGACCCCTCCTCGGCCTGAGTCGATAAGGACACTGCTTGACCGGCTTTCTCCCGCTCTTCGGCAAGACTGGTTTGCTCAGGCTCGTCATCTGCTTCCTTGCTCTGCTTCTCCTCTCCATCCCGTTTCTTTGTATGCTCCTCCTTCACATCCTTCTACTCGACTGTCAGGAATGACTTCGGACACTCTAGGTACTAGCAGCCCTCTTTCAAATGGCCACTATTGTAATTCTTCCGTTGAGTGGGTGTATATATGAACTCTGAACTTGTGTTCTCCAACGAGTTCGCCCATGCAGCTGGTATTGTGTCAATGACGCCCTGGAGAACGAGTTCCCTCTTGAAGTATCGATACAATAGTTGCCTCCATGCCAAGTCCGTGCGTGATTGTGCATCAAACGGTAGGGACTTCAAGTACGGAGTGTTCCCCGTTAAGAATGCCCCGTACGCCTTCTCCCAAAGCAAGACACGCCACTTCTCCATGTAAAACGCCATGGATTGGCGGACGGGCCGTCTTTTAGGCAGCACGGGTGCTTGAGCTCCTCAGTTCAGATACGAAGAGAGGCTTGCTGCGTCCTCCTCGCAAATGATACCCATACAAGATTGGCTCTCCGTATCGACCGTCTTTTCGAGCTAATTTAAAGTCAGAAATAGTGATTAATGTCTCATTGTATTAAAGCAAAAATTATTTTACGAAAAGCAAATTTAAGAAACTTACATTTGCCCATAAAGCTGCTCGATGAAGCCATTGTTCAAGTACATTCTCAGAACATGGTGAAGCAGGGAACTTCGTAGTCTTTCTCATGCTATCACTGCCATTCCACCAACGCAGCTACCTCGCCTTCGCCTTTGGAGAAGCTTCAGCCGTGGCAACAAATTGCAGCTTCTCAAGCGTCATCTCAACCTTACTTGGGTGCATGTCATAGTGTTGTCGGATCTATGTCAAAACTTGTTAATGATCGTAATTAATCAAAGCCATTTGTGCAGTGATTGCAATTTCCTAAACTTTACTACGGACCATTTCCTCCAAAACTAAAATGCTAAAAGAACAGTTGTCGGATCCTACACTCCTAATTTCAATCTCATGACATCAAGGAAACCACTGAATTGACTCAAGAAACAAACTAACTTCTAACCATTTCCTCCAAAACAAAAATGCTAAAACACTGCTGTCGGATCCTACAGTCCTAATTTCAATCTAGTTACATGAAGAATATACAAATTTATAACTAATTAGGCAAATACATGTGGGGATATTGGACAAGACCACATGGTCAATGGTTACATCATTTTGTCTGGCTCTTATAAAAGTCTGTATACTACATCTGGATGTAAACTTACCTGTTTCATGAATTCCTTTCCGTGGAGGGGATTGGCCACGGCTTGCTCCTTGTTGAACTTTTTCTGCAGTGTTTTCCATGCTTCCTTCACTGCCTTGTCAACAGCGGCTTTCATCTCCGCACCGATGTCCTCACCGGGGTGATCACTGATCCACAGTTGTGCTGTTTCCTTAGCAATTCGAGCTAGTGATGCCTATATTACAGTTAGGAAACATGTAAATTACGATGAAATATTGAGGAATTAATAAACACAGCAAATCAGACTGCGCGTGGGGATTACTTACACTGTGCAAGAATGATACAAAAACCTCCTACGGCATTGAAGTCCACCCTTGTTTCCGTGTCACCTTGCATCGCTCCAAAGCTCCGCCGGAATTATATTGCTCTTCTCAAGCTCCTCCAGCGACATAGTCTCGTAGGTGTGAATCTTATGGAGAGTATGCGGCAGCCTCTCATTCACATAAGCGTCCTCATTTGCCCTACACATATCATAATGCAACTAGAATGTCAGCTACTTTTGTCATGATTGATCATGTACACATTACTTGTAGGAATCAAGTCAATCAGAATATAGCAAGTTCCAAATTCAAATTTCGAGTTTGTAGTTGAACCCAAAACACCTCACTTACTTGTTGATGGCGTGCATTGCAGTAAGGAGTGCCTCGCGGCTTCCCTTCACGTCAAGCACTATGCAATCAGGCCTACCGTTCCTCGTAGCCCACTCGAGATCGTCTGAATGCTCTTCCTTGATATATCCCTTCCAAGGACAAGTACGGTGATTCCCATCGAAGACGTAGAACATCCTCTTCGAAAGAGCTTGCGTCTCTTTGTGCTTGGCTAGCTCCTTCTCAAATGCCTCATCTAACGCCAACCATACTGGACACCAATCCGCCTTCATCTCCTCTGTAACATACGTTGTTTTGCCCTCGTGCGATGTGTCAGCTACATAAAATGCAGCTGAACCTGGTCTTATGCCATTATAGAATTCGCCTTGCAACTTTAGCACATCACTAACCATTGCAGGACAAACAAATTCGCAAGGCAATAAATGGCACAACGGAATACGAAGCATAGAGAACTCTTCAGGCTTCCTCCGCATCCTCAGAATCGCGCCATACGGATCCGGCTTCATCTCCTTCCAAATCTGCCTACGCGCTTCCGATACTGTGATCTTCGCAGCTACCCCCTCTGAGATCTCCTCACGTTCTACGCCTCCACTCGCCAAAGCTCCGACCCCGCAAACTCCCTCCTCAACCTCATCATCGTCGCTTGTAACAACCCTTTTATTGGCTCCGGCAGCCGCTCTTGACGAAACCCTAGAACCTCCAAACTGCAGATCATCCTCCTCTTCTGCCTCTTCGTCTGACCCTTCCATTTCTGCATCCACATTGCTCACCGGAAAATGTAGCTGTTTGTTCATTTGCGTCTCCATAAGGCTTATTTCGTCTAGCACACTGCGGACACCTCCCGAACCTTCGTCCGCCATAACGCTCACAATAGTTCCCCAAACCTACAAAATTTATGGGACTTCCTTCAATTTAATCAGAAGGACTCCAATGCTTGACATCAAACCACTCACAATTGTCCAGAACTATTACTTTGTGTACGATACTGGTTAATTATGAAGGAGATTATTTGCTCTATTCTATCTGCTTCTACTACCACCAAATCTTATGAATTCATACATCCGAACATCATCATTCAAATCTCTCGCATAAAATGCTGTCATACCCCTACAACGCACTCAATGATATTTGCATCTATAAGCTCTCGAACAATCGCATCAAGAAGCTCTGCAACCGCAAGAGCCTGCGGCCGCAAGTACAGAGATCATCATCCGTAGCCTTTCGACCCACCTACCCAACTTTGGCCCCTTGCCTCACCCACTCCCTGATTGCGACCTGACCCGTGACTAACGCATACCTGATCGAACACCCTTCCTCCACTTGACCAAAAGGCCGCACCTACACCTAACCCAATCCAAACTCTTGCATCCAACAACTCCGTATTTCCAGACGGCCACAATGCACAAATTCTCGCCAAGACCTGGATCCACGCACTTACTAAAATCACTTTACACAGTCCCTGCGCATCACACTCACCAACAGATTTGCATACTCACATCACATACTCGCCTCACCCTTAACACAATCACCGACTCATTCACTCCCTAACCTCACACACTCGCCTTCACCTCGCAGCCACTCCTCACCACACACTCACAAAAAGACTAAGAAGGTGACCTCACACCTTCCTTATTCCCCCAAAGTCGCGGCTGCACCAACTCCCACCTACTACTTGCATCGACACCTCTCATTCTATCCACTTGTCGTCCTCGAGCTCGCGGCCGGACCTACCCCACGTGCCACTTGCATTGACACCTTGCATTCCATCCACTTGCATGCTCGACCTATCATCTAGTTACACTCCATCAAGTCGCGGCCCCGCCTGCCCACTTGGTCGAGGAAACGGTCTCGCCGTCACTCCAAATTCTTCGATGATGTTCTTTCATAAACCGAATTAAATGGCACTTAACGGGGTGACTGCTTTACATACATATTATATAGGACATCACATTCTAAAGTCTGAATCCAACTTACTAACCAACAATGATGGACGACATTGTTGACGCTAGAGTTGAATTTTGAGACTGCAATACACGAAATTCTCAAGTACGTACCAAGTTAGAAGACTAAATGGCTTACATCGGATATCGCTTCCTCTTCAAGTATCATAACGTGTAGATCGGGAACCACCTTGTCCGAAACGTCCCCCGACAGTGGAAGTTCATAGAGAATGGCAGGGCCGCTTAGGTCAATGTGAGATTCTCTTGTATTTGAGCTTGGACACCCTTCAATGCTTACTTTACGTTCCTTCTGATTGGGGCTCACTAAACGACTACCTCTCCTCTTCCTATAGTTCTTCCTATCGATCAGGTTGGACTTCACTTTCCTCCTCTTCTTAGGCTTCTCCATACCCTTCTGCTTCTCCATACGATTGTCCCATCCCCGGTTGGACAACGAGCTCTACATTGGCAATGACAAAGAGTACCAAGTCAAAGATACAGTAGGACTAATCACATGATACTCAGAACGCTCTATCTTGTTTCTATCCGGCAAATTCACCATAACGTCACTGCCGCAGCTTCCAAATGTCATGTCCCACGGGTAAGAGAGGAGAATGTCCAATTCCCAAATTATGACAGCTGCATAGTAAAGCCAATTAAATGCACGTCTTTCATAGTTGTTACTAGGCTTTAAATGCAGGGCTCCATACCCAACGTACAGCGTGACTGTATGAAGTGATGCTGAAGTTGTCTAAAGGTGGTTGAGGCGCTTCATAGTCACTCTTTTGTCCATCTTGAGGAACTCTCTTCTCTGACATCTCCCCTCACTTCGTTTGGCAATATGGCTCTAATTCATGCCGATGGTCACCTTATTCCCCTTCACGTCCCATGTAATAATGAGGGTGTTGGATCAGTTGAGGCTGCACTATTGAGCGTGCGATTCAACCTCGTCGTAGAGTCCCTTCATCTAGAGGAGGAAGTCTATGATGTCGATGGTCAGATAAATCACACAATCTATCAATTGCCCATCCGTAATGATTAGGGTTGAGTGTGGCTCATAGAGGCCAGGAAGTATGTGGTTTGTGGTTTGACGCCTAATATGGCAGCGACATCCACTGAGATTCTAACACCCGGTCGTTCAGCTGCTTCTACAGTAGACACTTTAGTGCAGCCCAAGATTCATATCCTAAGCGAATAAGATAACGAGGGTGTGCCCCCTCCCCTCTGTCCGCGCCCAAGTTGGTTGCAACCAAAGAGAGCGTGATCACCTGCTTGAAACGGCTGTCTTCCCTACCTGGAGCGAAGAATTTGATGTCTAAAATAGATTATTCGAACGTCCAGACGCTGAAGGTCCCTGTCTTGCCAGCCCAGTACAATGGAGACGTTGTCTACAAGCTTCCACCGATTCAAGGAAGCTCAAGACCGACTCCAGCAAAGCTCAAGGTGGAGATGGACAAGAAGTTTGACGTGCACCTCTCGTGTCAGACGAAGACTTCAAATATCGCCAACACTATGGAATTGACATTTCGTTACTCTGTTTGTGCAGGACATTTGCAGTGCATGAATCCTGACAGTGACTTCCTCAACCGAAGGCCTAGGGCAACGAAGTTCAATGAGACCGACTGGTCCGGATACTCGGCTGATCCCTTCAGCGTTGAGGGGTGTCCTCTGCCGAAGTCCACTCTGGTTTGCAAGATTTGCCACGTCCCACCAACCTGCTTGGCTTCTTGCCCCGCATGAGTGTATTACGTTTTTGGCAAGGAGAACATGACACGTGCATGTGTTCACATAGGTTTCCATGACCACCCTGTTGGATATGGAGAGTGCCGCGAGTCTAAGGTGAAGATTGAGAACCTTGTTGAAGATGCAGTTCAGAAGAACCCAACTGCGAAACCATCCGCTATAGCACTTGAAGCCGCCAAGCACTTCCTCGGCGAGTTCCTCCTCACCCTCGAAGGCGAGACACGGAAGATTCCAAATGAAGATGAGCTCCTCGAGGTCATGAATAAGTTCTATCCCCTAAGCTTTCTTAGCTCCACCAAAAGTATGATTTCAACGTTCAAGGAACATGCCAATAAGGGCGTGATGGACGGCATAGCGTCGCTTCGAGGCTGTAGCAAATGGAAGTACATCCACGAGAACAAGTTTCTTGGTTAGGGTAAGGAGGGCCACAAGGTCTTTCCATTAAAGATGTCCGTGAAGGGTCCGGGGTTAGGAGTGGACCTTGTTTGGCGCATGCTGCCCCTTGGTGATTTGCAAGACGCTTGGATCATGTTCGACCATGTAAAGTGCACCAAGGATTGGACGACAATGGCCTGTCACGTGTATGATTTCTAGTACTGTAGGGTCATGACAATCGCCGTATGCGATATGCAGTCAGATGAGGAGAGGGCTCAGAGCATGCTCTGGCATAGATTAAACGGTGTGATGACAGATCACGGTATCATGAATGTCAACTGCTTCATGGCGGACAGTGCGCAAGCAAACTAACGGGCCGTTCGAGTCATTTGTAGGAATGGAGACCGGAAGATTAAGATGCCAGAACGTGAGAAAACATGCTTATTTCATTGGGCGCAATCACTGAAGAAACACACGGAGGCTCATATATTACAGGCTCATCTTCAGTCACAGCACTATGCCCTATGCAGGCAGTACCGAGATGGGAAGACCACGGACGATGCTGAAATCCGATACCATGCGATTCGAGGTTGATGGACCTCCGCCCGCCCCACCACCAAAGATGGGCTTCGCCATCTCAACCTCGGGCTTGCCTTTTGGCATTTCTGTTACCGCCAATGGGTTGGTTATATGCAGCTTGTAAGTATCTGCTCTAACTTCTTATGGATAATGCCAATATTCAATTTTGAGACCTTCCAATTAATTTGTGACCATGAAATGGGACTTGATGTCATAAGATTGGGATTAGGAGTGTAGGATCCGACAACTGTTTTTTAGCTTCTTAGATTTGGAGGAAATGGTTCATAGTTCATGTTGTTACTCAATCAATTCAGTGGTTTCCTCCATGTTATAAGATTGGGATTAGGACTGTAGGATCCAACAACTGTTTTTTAGCATTTTAGGATTATAGGAAATGGTTCGTAGTTTATGTTGTTCTTCATTCAATTCAATGGTTTCCTCCATCTCATTAGATTGAGATTGGGACTGTAGGATCCGACAACTGTTTGTTAGCATTTCAAGATAAAAAAATGATTTAATTTCATGGTCACTTATGATTGCAGAATTTGTCAGACGCTGAGAAGGATGAGATGCCCTCATGCAATTTAGCTGAGACTATGCACCTTAAGTGGCAACAATAGTCTGGCAACCACTGTGAGGACGACTTTGTGGCCACCGTGGATGATTATGTTCGTGCATTTATGCAGATCACGAACTACAGTGGATATCTTCGTGGCGAGACTCCTGGTAGGGGACCGTCCAAGGCAAAGCTGCGACTTAGGTGTGCACAAAAGTCTCGAGACCCCAAGCGCATTGCAAAGGCAACGGAGCATTTTCCTGATGCACCAACACTGCTCTCTCAACACCCTCACCTCGAAGGAGAAGAAATCTTTTGCTCCACAAAGCGTAGGCTCGACCAACCAATTTGTAGCCAATTTGAATCAAATTGCCCCGACAAAATGAATTTCTCGGAACCCCGCGTGAGCACTAGATCCACTCGACGTCGAACCGAAGGCATGCTTGACGCAAAGGTGGCGCCCACCTCGCCACCTGTAGAGGCGATGGCGTCCGTCGATTGGCATCATGTTATAGCTGTCGAAGAGACCAAGGTGGACGATTCCAAGTGGCACATTGTTCGAATGCCCAAGAAATGCGCCAAAGCATGTTTTGCACTGCAGGCCAAAACAAAGAAGAAGTGCAAGGCTTGGGTCGTAGGGGGGAATAGGGCCACCGCAGTGCCCTACTATTGAGGAATGATGGAAGACTACAAGCGCGACAAATTAATTTGCATGCAATTCTCTTTTTGCAATGACGACATTCAGCAATGTTTTGGAGGTACTAGCCGGAAATATGTCTGCTCTAGACCTTCTCTCCCAGCCGTCTGGCCTGTGAAGCGCAGAACACACCTCACGAAAAGGGAGATTCTGGACTTTGAGGCAGCAGGTTTCAAATTACCTCAACGCCGAGAGCTGCCAGCAGATCACATCTTCGAGGATGCCTCTCTTCATCCGAAGCGACCGCTTCAGGACTTGTCTCACCTTGATGTCCCGGCTGATCCAGAGATCTATCCTACCATCCGAGGTGGATTCAAGATTTGACGTTGCAATCGAGGTCCACGCACTGAGCATGAGAACAGTTGGGCATCCTCCCTCCTCCTTTCGATTTAGATCAAATCAATAACATTGATTCCAAGCCTAGGCTTTTGCTGCATCATCAACCTTCTTTCGGAGACAGTTGCGGAGACTCGGTCCTACAAGATTACCATAGGTCCAGAGCCGGGTTGCACTTGCCCATACTTTACGAAAATGGCCGTCAAGTCTCTCGGCAAACGCCCCCCTTGGGTCCCTTGCAAGCACCTTTATCACATTTACAACGCCAATTGCAGCCTTGATCAGTTTGAGGACACCTTCATTCATGCTCCGACCTTGAGCTTCAATGAGGTCAAGACTATCCTCGAGAGCGGGCTTCTACAATACATTTTAAATTAGTTTGGAGTTTGTTGTGAGGAGTTGCAGAAGGGACAGGAAGGGCACCCTAGAATGGGCTCTTTCCTCCATCTGGCAAAGGAGTCATTTAGGGCTGTAGGATCCGACAGCCACTTTTGAGGTAGGTCGTGAATGGGAGAAACTCATGATGCACAGAGGGATAGATGTTGCTCCGGTAGCCGCTTCCCGGGTATTTGTCGGGTCTCTATTAGATGCGATCTTGTCGTGAGTCGAATTCGCTCAGACTTGTTTTTTCTTGGCCACGAGATCATTCCAACAATGTCAAGGCTCAAGATTTATCTTGAATCGCATGTTCCTATTTTATCAATACATATATAAATCATTTATTGACCGGCTTCATATGCAATTAGTGAATACTAAATAAGAGTCACATCTTCGTCACAATGGATATAAGAGTCGGGGTTTCCTCCATGTTGGCTGACGCTGAAATTGGGTTGTTAGATCCGACAGCCCTTTTTTGACAAGACACCAACTGGGGGAAACGACCCATCCTATGTAACAAGCGGAAGCCTACATGAGCTAGGAACTCTTTCATCCCATTCATCTCATCTCACTTGTCATCCATGATGCAAATTCAAGTTCTCTTACGGCTCTAAAGGTCCGTCAAGTTCTTTATTGTTGTTTGATCAGCGCCATAAAATGGTTAATTCAAATTAGAAGCAGCCAAATCCTGCCACACAAAACTGATGGCATCAATGAAACAATTCCTTAGAAGGCCGGCGGCTAAAAACACTATCCGCCGGAAATAACTATAAAGCATTGCGTCGAACAAGTGTTCAATGTTACCCACTTCGTGGCTCATCTTGAAATAGGGCTGTGGGATCCGACAGCACTTTTAGTCCACCACTCTAAGTGGAGGAAAAGCCGTGTGGGGTGAACCTTCAAATCGGCCGTCATACTCGTATGTGATCTTTTTGATCCACGGATAAATCATTACCGCCCAACAACTCCCTATATTCATTAAGTGCATAGGACCAAACCTCTGTGACCAAAGGCAGTCATTAATAAACATTATAACCTCTTCTAGGAGGCATTTGTAGTTCAAAACTTTGATATTTGGATGACAATGACGACCTTGAGACGATACGGCGTGGCCATCATTATAGTGCTTCCAAAGGCGAAACACAGGCGAGATCAATTCGTTCAACGGTTGTGGATTTTACTACAGCCGTTCTTCTTAAATAAATCTCATCATGGATGCTGTTAAGTTGGGCGCCGTCATGGAATCAAAGCACGTCCTACTCATAGTGATCCAATCTCTATCAGCCCATCGAGTACGGTTTCCTGTGTGCCTAGTCTACTTCTATCTTCTCATGCGCACAAGAGACCACTATATAGCCACACAGAAGCACTAGAATCCATCATAGTCACAAGCTTCCAGTTCGGTCTATCATTTCGCTTTGTTTTCATGGAACCACTCATATTTAGCCTAAACGGCACGACACAATTCATGCTAAAGCCCAGAAGTATGATAGAACCGCAGATAGGGGATATTGTTATACGCACAATTTGGGCGGAGTCCGCTGTCCAATATTATCTATACTAGTCGCCCAAAGATTGGTATTTGTATCACAAGACGTGGCTCCTGTAGATCTTCTCGTGCCCTGTCTCCTATCCAGCGGATAGAAATCTTGATGCCAATACTCCAAGGAGCATGAAGTACATGATGCTAATGGTGTGGGAATATGGGCTCGGATGTAAGGAGTCTCTTATAGTGGGTATACTCTTACCGGAGTCATCACCAAGTGAGGCAACCAAAGAGCCGGGCCTTGGACGAGGCGGTTCCGGTCCAGACAAGAACACCATTGTCTTGTAGTTCTGGCAGCCGACTTCACCTCGCAGTCCCACCTTACGTGTAGATTTCTAGAAGGACAAGTATTTCAATGAAGACTGGTCACTGAGCAAAGCTGATGGTCCTATCGGTAGTGGATTCCTTTTCTCGTCGAGGTACCCCTCTGAGAACAATTACCTGCTGGTCGAGGGAGGGTACCACCTGGGATGCTAGTGTCTTGATCACAGGGGCCTTAGCACAATATGCTCCGATGTCGCTCACAGAGATCTCTTCTTGACTCCGTATAGACATTTCAAGTGTACCGGAGCATAGCAAGAATAGCACGCATATACCTTACAGTAGTTACTTGTACCGCTTTTATATATTGTGGGTAAAAATCGAATGACCTTGCTTGGTCAATTACTTGCTATAGGAATCGCAATTCTGTTGGGTCAAGGTCATTCCCTTTTCACTTTGATTCTCATTTGCATATATTACCTATCAATAAAAACATGTGCTCCAAGCCCTAGTGGTGCGTTGCACTGTAGTTGTGGTGCTTGGTATATTTCAAATCTAATATCAAGTTAAACCGAGTCCTCTTGCGAAACAAATTGGTTGGGTCTCCAACAGGGGCTCACGAACTCGGCACGGGTCTTGGCACACACTCTCAATCTGATTTCACATTCCAAGAGCACCGTCCTCGTCGTTTAATTCATGATGACCGGTCGGCCTGGTTTAGTGGCCACGCGGCATGGGGGGCGGGGGGGAATCTCTGGCGGGGCCCAGGGGCATGTGGGAGGAGGGTGTGCTCGGGAGGCCATTTCCTCCAAGTTGCTGATGGCAAAATTCAGCTGTAGGATCCGATAGCCCAATTTCGCAAAGGACCTACACGGGGGAAAGCCATGGTGCTACCCCCGTGATATCCAACCCCTTGGTTGATGCCCTTATGATACTCATTTTTTAAATTTCTATACCATTTTAAACCGTGATATCATGGTTTAAAATGGATCCTGGAGTCTCTCGTAATTTAAAGCATGGTTCCTTTTCCTTGAAGGGCACTTGCGGCCTTCTACTAGATTCGTGAAGTACATTGTAACTAGATAGTTTTGTACTTGCGGCATTCTACTAGACTCCTATCTTAGCTAATTTTCTGTGGCTACTAAATTGTAAATTGAGAAGAACTAACTTAAAGATATTTAATACCTTATACTCATGATAAATGCTAAATAAGAGTTAAACACGTAGCATAAGTTTGAAGAAAAGAAATGACCAATTCAACTCGCCAACTAAGCTTGAAACTATGGTTGATATCAAAGATTGACTTGGTAATATACTTGTCTCAAATCATAGATGTACAGTTTGTTTTAGAAGATTTGTTGTAAATGACATTCTAAGCAAAGCCAAAGCAAGTATTTTATAGAAGGAAAATGACATTCTCATATCATGATGGTAATCACAAAAATCATCACATACTAATTTCAAATATTAAGTAAATATAAAGTATATAATTATTCAGGATTAAAAAAACATGGGCTCCGTCCCTCGGTGCTGCGCTGCACTGTAGCTATGATACTTGGTACATTTTAAATTCCAAGATCACGGTCCTTGTCCTTTAATTATTGATCAAGGGGTGGCCTGGTTCAGTGGCCACGCGGCATCGTAGGTGGGGGGAATTATTTTGCGGGGCCAGGGGCACAGGGCAAGTGGGAGGGGGATTGTTTGGGTGGCCTTTCTTTGGCATGATGGTCCATTTCCTTGAAGTTGGTGATGGCGAAATTTAGCTGTAGGATCCGACAGCCCTATTTCGCAAGGGACCTATACGGGGGAAAGCCATGGTACATGTATGATTGTTTCTCATTTGGATACATATCTGATTGTAACAAGATAATTTAGTATGACTTGGTCAAGTAGATGCTGACCAACTACTCAAATGGCTACTCATTTGCATTTTTTGACTTGGGACATTCAACAACAAAATGACAATTAATTCAATAAAAGCGTCAACTAGTGAAGAAATCTCACAAACCTGTCCACGACAAGGCGGGTATACACCAGATGGGTATGAGGATGGTCTTACAAGTGCTTTCCCCTGTGCATGTTATGTCGCAAAAGTAGTTGTCGGATCCGACAACCCTCTTAGGTGGAGTTACAACATGGAGGAGATCAGAAATAGCTGAAAATAGATGCTCTTGCTTAGTTGTCTTCGTGGTGAATGCTATTGAGCGGAAGGCCGCTTATGAGTATCGAAGGTGCATCAACAGATCTGCTTAACAAAAATGACCTTTGTGCTTCCATTTTGTGGAGAATTGGGTGTAAGCACGGAAAAGTGGACCACAAAGTGCAAAATGTGATCACTAACAAGTGAATATGAAGTGTGCTGTTTTTTAAAACTCAAAGCTGATTTTGAGCATTTTGGGGTAGTTTTTGAGCATTTTAGTCACTTCATAGGGTGTCATAAGGAATCTTGCACACATCTTCTTAAAGAGAACATTCTAAATTGAAACTTAATATGACCACTAGTTCTAAATCATGAAAATGAATTTTTCCAAAGTCTTGATTTCTTCATTTGGTGCCCTCTATTTTGTTTAGGGGATATTTTTTTCAATTTAAAAAACAATGTTCGTTGAAGAAAAACGCACAAAAAGTACCGCGGAAGTGACCCTCTTAAAAAGTATCCTTGCGGTACTTTTGGAACCCTAAATCAATCAATGAGTATATGGATTGACTATTTTAGAATACCTCTTAAACATATAGAGGGCATCGCAAAATTAAAAGTGATTCCGGACAAAACCCTAAACCATTATGTTCACTTTTCCAAATGACTGCATTCACTTTGTTTGGATTTAAAGCCTTCATACAATAAATTAAAGTGTCTAGTTTGCAAGAAACTTTTCCAAGTTGTAGAAAAACAAGTTGAGAATCCATATTAGCAAAAAAATTGACTTCAATTACATCTTTCCATCACTTTTGTGCAATTTTTGCAAAAGGGGCATGGTTGTCATAATGGACCGACCGTCCGTTAGTTTGTTAGTCCGTCATGGTGACAAGACAGACCCCCGTGTCCGTCACATAAGGGCGTTGACCAGTTGACTCACGGTAAGGGTAAAACGAATTTACCTAGCGCTGAATTAGTGCGGGCGCGAGCGCGAATACGGGCGCGAGCGGGTGGGCGCGAGCGGGACGACGGGCGCGAGCGTCTGCGCGAACGCGATGTCACGGGCGCGTGCTTCGTTCCGGCCGCGCGCGTGCGCTTGCGAACGGGCGCGAGCGTCGCTGCGGGCGCGATCCAGTTGACGGTCGCGAGCACACTTATCGGGCGCGGTCATGTGGGCGCGAGCCTGGATCGGGCGCGTGCATTCGGGCGAGTGCGCTGCATCGGGCGCCGGCGGTCGGGCGCGAGCGCTGCAGGTTAGTAGGGAAAGAGCGACATCGGGCAAAATCATAAATGACAAGAGAGGGCATGTATTTCAGAAGAGGGCAATTGGGAAGTGCAATGTTTATTGAAAAGTTTTGCAAAATTGTGGCAGTAAACCACTTACAAAAAATGTCCCCTCTTATGGAGAACTGAGAATATCACATTGTTGTCACTACTTGCCTACTTCTAAATATGTTTGCGATAACAACACTCTGGGATTTGGAAATTGTAGGGAGGGGCTGTTAGAGTAGCGTGGACCAAACGCAAGGTGGAGCGGCTCTTGGGATCGGGATTTGTGAGCTCCTTCAACGCCACCGCAAATCTAGCCTTCCCCGCTGTATCCTTGAAAAGGTCGAAGTCGTCCTCGTCCTTCCAAATCATATTTGCTAGACCACTCCAACCGAGTACGCATCGGCAGCCTTCGTATATAGATGTCTCCTCCTTACAGTTTCATATGAGGTCTCCGAATTTGGCTTACCATAAGTGTACCACAACTCCGGAGCCACAAAACTACCACGTTCCTTGAAGGCTTCCGTACGCGCCTCATCACTTGGGTAACCGTACCTTGAAGGAGTTGTCTCACACACCCGACTTGCAAGGCCCCAGTCGCATACTCCAATGTAAACCTCGCTCACTTTATCCTCTGGGAAGTGAAGCAAGACGTTTCCCGGGGAGATGTCATTATGCTGCAAATACCCCTTATGGACCCGGTCCATAATATAGATGAGTGCCCAAGCTAGCTTGGCCCTATGGGTGCGGAAGGCCTTAACACGGTCACGTGTTTCCATGGGCATATCGATCTGCTTGTGGATGTTACGGTTCTGAGTACCCTCACCAATATTTGAATTGAACTTGTGCAGAAAATTCTGCAGGCAATCCCCATTCCACCAAAGCGTGTAGGCTTCCATCGTCCAGTCATTGACCGCAAAAAACTTAATAACGCCGGGATGGTCAATCCTGCAAACCATGGCTTCTATTGATGTCTGGTGCCGCTTCTGGGTCTTGTCAGGAGCCTTGGACGTCTTCCCCGCAAAGACACAAGTCTCAGGTATGGTTTGCATGCCAACAATACGTAATTTTCGGACTTTACTATAACCGCCTTCCTTTGTGCCTGACAGCGGAACCAACTTGACCCCTCTCGGAACTCCAACCACTGCTCCCCACAAGTACTTCTCCATTGCGCTTTTCAATCTAGCTTCAAGCCATGGCCTCGCCCTCGTCTTATTATTCGAGAATCTCGCGCACGAATCCTGGACATATTTGAGCTTCTCTATCTCCTCCTTCTGCGCCCGCGAGTAGCCCTCCTTGGGCTTCTTGTTGACACACTCAAAGACATGCACAATGTTCGTAGTGTTTGTTGTTATTTGTTGCTCCATCCACTTAGGGAAATGAAAGTAATGAATACAATCATTATATCTCTCGGAAAGGTCCAGCTTCTTCCACAAATACTCTTCCAAATGGGTCTTCAAGTCCTTAATTCCGGTCTCCCCCTTCTCAACGTACGTACGGGTAATCATCTCCCGTTTCCGACATCCGTACCACTCCAATGCTAGCTCTCTAACGAATTCCTGGTACCGAGGAGGTGGGTAGTCCGGGTCCCTCTCACTCGCCGACTTCCGGTTCTTCTTTCCCGATGAGCTTGATGACGGGTTTGAGCCTGTAACGGTCAGTGCTGTGGAGGTTGCCACCACCTCATCTACAGGAGCATCAAGATCTACATAGGCGGGACGTTTCCCGGATCCACGAGAGACCGACATAGTTGGAATAATGAACAGGACACACAATAAAAAAATAAAAAATTCCCCCCCACCCAATCTGGTTGCTCCCACTTCCTGCAGTTCCAAGCAGAGCACGTGGAGTCACGGGCTAGGACAAGGAGCCACCTGGAAGAGGAGACTTTGAAAAGTAGAAAATAAGGGTTAAGGGGCGCCTTTTATGCTCCCCTCGGCTGTTCGCGCCCGTAAGCGCGTACACGCGCGCGCACAGGGCCTCCACACGCGCTCGTCCGCATGCGCCCGTCCGCACGCGCCCGTCCACCGCGTTCGCACGGGGGACTGCCCGCGCCCGTGCCCACGTGCGCGCCCGTCAGCCCACATCGGGCGCGCCCGACGCCGCAGGCGCCCGTGCCCGCGTGCTCGCGCCCGTACCCCTGCGCGCGCCGGTTATCTGTACGCGCGAACACGCTGTACGCGCCTGTCCCCGCGCACGCGCCCGACTCCGTGCACTCGCCCGCCTTCCTGTACGCGCCCGTCCCAGTGCACGCGCCCGGATATGCAGCGTTACATACACTGTGCAGGTTCGGTTACGGTATACTCGTATATTGAACAGAATACCAAAAAAATTCACTGCAAATTTACTCAATGGAGATATATTAACCGCATTTAGCGCACAAAAATTAATACAGAGCACAACCATACAATTCCTTCGAGTGTGAGATAATGAACTAGGTTGACTCTAAGTAACAGTATAAGTCTACGTAATAAGAAGGTGCTACCAAAAAAAAAAAAAAAAACATTAAGAATAACATAGTATTTTTTTTGGTTTTTAGCCGGTAGATTGTATGTTTAGATTTACTGCTACTTCATGCGCTAAAAAGGTGACCACAGTCTAGACTCTCCTTGCTTTGCGGGGCTTCTTCTTGCGTGAAGATTGTCTTTTCCGAGCCACAGTGGGCCCCAATTCGTGCCGGATTATCACATCTTCGTCATCTGGCGCCTCATCGCAATCCGGGTCTTCCTCCTCTGAGTGCTCGTTGTCACCTTCATCCTCAGGAGCTCCGACTACTGGAGCTTGTACCTCTCCTTCCACCTCCGATGTAATATTGCGCACTTGCATGGAAACTTCACCCGTATTGCCATCTCTGGCACTTACTAGGCGCTTCATAGGCCTCTCCTTTCCGGAATTACCGATGGCTGTGATGCCATCCTCACTGATTATGCGTGTGCGAACAACCCCAGTTCCAGAAGAAGGCCCCCCTTCAGTGTACCCTGTATAGAATGGAAGGGGATCAGGTCCAGTTCTTTTGCTTGACTTTCGTGTTCCTCCGCGGGGTTCTTGTGATGGTGGTTTCCTAACAACCTTGTCTGTGGACTTCTTCGCACCACGTTGGGCCACATTCTGTACGGCGTCGTCTATAGCTGGCGCCACGGAGACTAGCTTGGCGGTGGAGGCACCACGCCGACTACCACCAGCTCGATTGAGTGGAGGCCTCGCCGCTGCTGATGATCTAAGGAGTCGAGCTATTTTTGCGCCCATTGAACTTCTGGGCCTCCGAGCCAGGCCTCCATCCACGATTGTATCTGGTTCGATACCCCCCGTACCAGTGGGTTGCGATGGAGCCACAGTCTGTGCGGGGATTGCGTGCACCGTCCTTCTCTCGTGAGCAGAAGGAATCTCTTGAAACAAGCTTGAGTCGCCTTGTGCCGGAACGGTTCCCCAATTGCCCTCCCCACTAACGAGGCCGGTCCAATGAGGTCCATCTACAGCCCGTCCATGACTTCCATCACCCCCTTCGTCACTGTCCTCATCATCATCGCCAGCATGGATATCGTTGCCAAGATGGTCCTCGCTGGATGAATCATCTGCAACCCCGTCATTGTTCTCTGGATTGATTTGGACTGGAATAGCATCTCTTTCGTCACGAGCGCCTCTTCCTTCTGCATTAGCCACTTCATCAAATACCGGGAGTGTGGGTAATTCGTCTCCATAGATGTTCATGTCCGGGTTTCCCTGGTTATATTCTGGTTCATTGTTGAAGTCGTACGCATCACCGTTATCATCCTGGTTGTTGCGGTCACGCGGATTGTTGCGGTTAGCGTCACCGCGTCCGTTGCCATTACCGTCGTTTTGCCCATTCGTGTTAACGTCGACGTTATCATGTCCCCAGACATCATCATCCCCACTGCCTGCGTGGTCAACTGGTATGTAATGATTGTCGTCATCTCCTTCTTCTTCGCTTGGATCTCTCTCCGGATCTGACTCCTCTGACCATGCATTGTTCTCGTACCATCTGAGGGGGTTGGGCTTTGGGCGTTCGCGGAGGAGTCTGCTATTCGTATAAATGTACACCAAGGCCTCAGACTTCTCCAACCCCAGGCGGTTGCGTACCTTGTTGTGGACAAACGAATACATGCTCCAATTCCGTTCACACGATGAGGCGGAGCAGACCTGAGATAAAATGCGCTTCGCAATGACTGCCAATGGTCCCCCTCCAATCCTCTGCCACCATTGATGGGGTTCCAGATTCAAACCTCTGATATCGATGGTCACTTCGGGGCTGTAAGGGCCACGTCCCTCGTCGAACTCGATCATCTCTTTCATAAGATCGCCAAATGGAATTCCCATTTGGCCACCCACCTGACGAAACACCCGATTGAGAGCCGCCTTCGCTTCTCCTATGACTTGTAAGCCCTTATGCGTTCTAACCCAAGGGTTCAAGAGCGCCGCGGCATAATGAAGATCGGTATGCATCATGTCCCATCTACGGTCGAACCGCAGCTCCATCCTTGTTGCCATGACAGGTGGGAAAAAGCAAGGGGATCCTCGGAGATTGTACACGTGATCCTTTAGGTTGCTCATTGTAATCCATGCCTTGCCCATTGCCGGCTGGCTTCCATCGAAGGTTCTGAGAGCTACTAGGGCTGGTTTCACTAGGTGCGTGAAGTTGTGACACTGATGCCAGAACCCATCGTCACGAATTGTTTGACGCACTACGCTTGCGCGTGCATGATTACGCACCCCCTCGGTTTGGTTGAATAAACCGTCGACATACTCGTACCACTCCGGTGCCATGACCACTTGCTCCAAAGCAAATTTAACCTCCATAAGGCGCTCTATCATCAGATAGTTACAAGCGAATCTGGTTTCAGCGGGAACCACCAAGGACAACTTCGGTTCAAATTTGCGGAAAAGGGCCATGGGAACATGATGTCTCCGAATGTAATGACACACGTGTTTAGCCTTGGCGACCAAATCCTTCACAAAGACTTCCTTGCCCCAGTCCTCCATAAGAAGATCTAGAATATGGGCACAACAGCCCTGCTTGTACATGTGGGGAAACTCCTCTAGGATATTATCCATGGCGCCAAGCATGTTGGCTGCATTGTCCGTGCAAATCTGGACAACATTCTGAGGGACAATTTCTCGAATATATTTCTTCATCTCCCCGGCAATATATCCCATTGACTTCTTCTCGCCAGTCGTATCAACAGACCCAAGAAATACATCGCCTGCCGGACATACTAGCATGACATTCATCAACGGTCGGCGATTCACATTATCCCAACCATCGGAGCATATGGTAGCCCCGTATAACTCGGTCGAGGTTTTCGTACGTTCATCAATCTTTGCCTTGATTAACTTCTTTTTTTCCTTGATGTGCGTTGTTCGCATCGCGTCATAGGAAGGAGGACCGTAGTTAAATCCGGCAGCCGCGGTTGTGCTCACCGCCTTAATAAATGCTGGGTGCTTGGCCACGTTGAATGCGACGTTGGCTTCGTAAAAGAAGGATGACCACAACATGTCCAGCTCCTTCCGCTTGGCGATCTGGAGTGCTTCACTCATGTCCTGTTGCCGCAAGCTCCTAGTGGTATTCGAAACGGCCCTACTAGGTGCAACACTGGAGACATTTCGGTCCTCTTCGGTATCATTATACGAGGGTTCGGATCCACCGTACAGAGTGCCGTGTGTGGAAGCACTGGATGTTCCACGTTGAACTGACGCGGGGAACGTTGGCCTGATACCATCCACCTCCTCCTGTGTCAAAGGGCCGGGAATCTTTCCAGCGCAAAACTGAAACTTCCTCTTCACTACGGTAGGTGCCTTTTGGCAAACCCTCGAGAGATTGGACTGGTCCCAACCATAATGCTGAAAGCACCTATGCCTCACGTACGAAAACTTGGTCCTGCAATACACACATTGGGCTACCTTATGTGACAGTGACCCTTCCTGGAGCTTGACCGAAAACCATGGTGCCCACTCTCTCGTACCGAGTCTTGGAATGGCTCTAGCCGGAGCAACCACTTCAACCGGTTCAACCGCTTCAACCGGATCCATAGTGAATGATTAGGGAAGTATCGGGACTAATAGGACCAGTAGTACCAAAAGATTATTATCTGAATAACTTAGTGTGTCTGAAAAGTGCTTGACACATTGATTTATGGAGAGAAGAATTTTTACATTCCCCCCACCCAAACCAAGTGTCTCCCCAAGCTAACAGTTTCAAGCAAGGAGCCCTCAAGGAGACCCAGGACATGAAGCACGCAAGGAGGTAAGGTGGATGTCAAATCAAGGGGGCAGTTTATATACTGCCACCCTCGACCGGGCGAGTACTGTCCGGACGGGCGCGACCGAACGGGCGCGCGCGCACCAGAAGATCGGGCGCGCTCCGACGCGAACGGGCGGGCGCAGGTGGGTGCGCGCGATTGAAGGCCGCGTGGCGGATAGCGCGCGCGGTGGAAGACGGGCGGGGGCGGGCGCATGCGGGCGCGAGCGCTGGATCGCGAAGCGGGCGGGCGCGGGCGGAGAGCGGCGGGCGAATGCAGGCGCGGGCGCGCACGGGCGGTCGGGTGCGGGCGCGATCGAACGGCCGAGATCGATTTGGCCACCTCAATTCAACGAGAAGAAGTAACAACGAGAGGGAAAAATGAATAAAATTTAAATAAATCAAAGTGTGTAAACTACATACACGTGCACATCCACATAAAAAGGAATCCTATTTAAGTGAAAAGATTGGGAAACATGAGAGTGCGGGAGGACTACCCACCCCATTCATACATGTCTAAGAACTGGAGCAGGCTGTCATCTCGCCCTTCATGTTTCTGCCCACCCACTGGAAGGTAAGTCGTTTTAAGCTAACCTCAGGCAGTGTTAACTTAAAATATGGGATAAATTTTACTAGTTACTGCGTTAATCCAGTTGAAACCCCGAGCGCGCGCGCAGGCGGCGTGGGGCGCGAGCAGGCGCGCGCGAACGAGTGGGCGCGAGCAGGGCGAGCGCAGGTCGGGGAGGTCGCGCGCGCGCGTCAAACACGCAGGCGCGCGCGCGTACTTGCGGGCGCGGTCGCGAGTGTGCGCGCGCGCGCGTGGGCAGGTTCAATGGGTCGACTGCGGACGCCACCGCGCGGGCGCCTGCAGGCGCGTTCGGACGCGCGCGATCCAACAGGGCGCGCGCAATGAAGTTTAAAAGTCGTAAGTTCAAAAAAAAAAAAAAAATAAAGCTTAAGGGAGAGAATGGACTACACTGAAATACCATACATTAGTATGGGAGATTGGAGTACCCAAAAGAAAAAAAAAGAAAAAAAAAGTAAACGAATAGGCATTCAAATTTATAAAATGAAGAAAAAATAAAAAAACAAATTAAATAGCATAGGAGTATTGAATAAAAATAAGGCGGGAGGATAGAGTAGAGGTAATTTTTGCAAAAGTTTAAAGGG
Source organism: Ceratodon purpureus (assembly GCA_014871385.1). Classification (NCBI taxonomy): domain Eukaryota; kingdom Viridiplantae; phylum Streptophyta; class Bryopsida; order Pseudoditrichales; family Ditrichaceae; genus Ceratodon; species Ceratodon purpureus. The sequence goes on from CM026426.1 coordinate 104,450,732, forward strand.
GTGAAACTGGCAAATAACTAAGCACTTTTGTGGTTCACTTTACCATGCTTGTGTCCAATTAGATATGTTGATAAATTGGAATTCTTAGAAATATCATGCTATAAGAGTTGGAATTCTCTTCCATCGTGATCATATCACTTTTAGTCCACCACTCATCTATACTATTGACTTTATCATCTACTGTGTAAAATCTAAGCCATCCCAACCCGTGTGCCTGTCGATATCAACCGCATCCTAGGTCTCCTTTGGAGCCGACGAGGTCAAGCAGCTTGATGGCTTTGGGAGCAGAGACGCGTACATAATTCCGTCTCCTATAGCACATCCGTAAGGATTGGTGATGACTCTCCTTGAGATCGGCACAGTCTTCTTGAGCTCCCTGCGAGGCAAAGACGGACTAGTGATTCTCCGAGTGTGGCCAGCCTTCCTAAGTTCGATGTACGAGGCATCCATATTGAGGATAGTCGAACCCTGATTCATTGCATAAGCCCTCTCTCTCTTCGGAACTTCATCTGTACATGGTGCCAAGTAATCACCCAAGTTTGACAAAATCTGAATCACGTCGCGCTCAACCTCAGAAGGCATCCACAAGTCAAGATCACATACAGAAATAGAAGGCTCCATAACCCGACTCCAGTGAATACCCTTGTTTCCCCCCTTTCCAACTATTGAAATGGATGTTGTCGGATCCGACATTGTCTATTTAGCATCCTCCGCAAGGGAATAACTTAACACTTTTGGAGTAGTTTAGGTGAAGAAATCCACGGCAATAGGTCTGAAAACTTACTATAAATAGTAAATTTGGCCGAATTTTTTTTCTATTTTGGCTTTCCCCCTATTTTTTTCTATTTTTTTTCTGCTCTAGGCTCTGTGCTCACCGCTCTACGCTTGCACGCTTGCTTCACTTGTCTCTAAGCAATATTTACTTTTCATGTGAACTGCTTGCAGATAACGCTGGTGTGGGACTCACCTCCTCAGTCAGTGTGTATTTTGTCGCAGCCTCAAAATACTCAAAATACTCAAAATACTCAAAATACTCAAAATACTCAAAATACTCAAAATACTGAAAGTACTCAAACTACTAAAACTACTCAAACTACTCAAACTACTCAAATTACTCAAAACACTCTAATTTATGAATTCAAAAGCTTGAACTCAATAGCATAAACTCAAAAGCATGAACTCAAAAGCCTTAATTAGCCTTAATTACTCAAAAGCTTAAACACAAAAATTTGAATTCAAAGGCCCGAACTCAAAAAGCTCTCAATATGATTTTTTATTATGATATATATACTTTTTTAATTCTTTAAGAATTTTCTCTCAAAAACATTCACATTTTTTATATTTTTTACATTTTTGCAATTTCTCAAAAGTATTCATATTTTTTCAAAAGTATTTTTGCAAAGGAATTTGTTCAAAAACATTTACTCAAAGTTATTTGTTCAGATAATGTATTGCTCAAACGTATATGTTGAAAAACATTCATACAAATTATCAACTAAAAATATATATCTTTAAAAGGTATACATCAATATGCATTTTTTTCAAAGGTCAAGAATATAAAAGATTTTTTTTTTAAAGCTCTCAATTCAAGATTTTTTGAAGTAGATTTTTCATATAATGAATTAAAATTTGAAAAAGTTGCTGACTTTTTGCATGACATCTGCTGGTTTGTATTTATATTATCAATGTTGGTTAAGAACACAAAGGTTTATTTCTTTTTGAGTTTCTGCATTATACTCAGGAATACTCAAATTTTTAAAACAAACTAGATTGTAAAAAGTACAATCAATTCATAAATGTAGCAATTACGAAATGGATGTTTTAAAGAATTTTGTTTTAATTATGTACTTCACTCTATCTCATTTAAAAACTTTTATAACAGAGCCATGACGGTTCCACCGTTCCTCTTGTTTTGTCGTACCTCATGTAACGGTAATAGGTATTTCTCCCCAGTCCGTCAGGCTTCAGTTTGATCTGGTTTAACCCTTGCAAGTCCGTTGCATGCAATGGCAATCAGCTCTCTTGAGGTATTTACTCTTTGGTCTGATCGTTATCACCCAGCCACCCCTCCGACTTTGGTTTTGTTGATCTTTTCGATCCTCCTAGTCAATGTGCTGAAGCAGCATACGGCATTCCCTCGACAGTCCACTTGGTTCAGTTGTATTTCTTTTAACTGTATGAAGTCCAGTGCTATAGTTTGGTATCCCCCTGCACATTTGTTTATTATTTGGCTGCCTCGAATTTAATTGAAAACAAAGAGCACCAGTGAGGTACATTCTCCGCCTTTGCTCGATAATTTTCCTCACCTCCATTCATACATGGTTTAACGTTATCTGTTTTTCAAACCTCTCATTGATTGTTGAAATGCAAATTACTATTCACCATACAGTTGATCATCGTTACCATGCAGATGATAGCTGTCAACAAGTGGGAGCTTTAAATTAGTTGGATAGGATAAGATAAGGGTATGACCATGGAGTAACGTGTTCATGATAGAAGCTTAGTAGTATGAACATGATCTAGCTTGATTGTAGGCTTGAAGTGTGGCTTGAGTTAGTTAGCATTAAAAGCTCTTGAGAGAATATAAGGACCATTCGAAGAGTCTGTTGAACACAGATCTCTACAGTCCTTTTTCTCCACAGTGTGTATTGGTTTCTGAGTAAAGCTTTATCTTTTGAGTGACATCTGTTTAGCAACTTATCTCTTGGTGATGCTTTCAGCTTCGTGCACCTTTCAATTGTAAACTTAACAGGTTATGGGCCCACGGGACGCAGTGTGAAGTCTGTTTGTAGTCATGGAGACTAGTCTGAAGTCAATTGAGTTACTGACCAATACTAACTATCATGATTGGAAGTTCCGAATGACTCTCATCTTGAAGAGGCTCCAATTATGGACTGTAGTTAGTGGTTCTGAAGTCAAACCAGCCACTAACTTTGCTGAGTGGGTTGTGAAAGATGAGAGAGCATATGCAGAGATCTGTCTCGCTATTTCTTCAAAGGTCATAGGACTAGTGAGAGGCAAGGACACTAGCAAGAAAGTTTGGGATGCTCTTGAGTCCACTTATGAAGGAAAAAATGCTTCCAATGAACTTTTCTTGAGGAAGCGATTTTACACCTTGAAAATGGCATCCATAGATAGTGTGAGTGACCACATTATGAGTTTGAGAGTAATAGCAGAGAGGTTGACTGCTATTGGATCGACAGTATCTGACAAAGAGTTTGCTGTAGCCTTGTTGATCAGCCTTCCATCTACTTATGAAAACATTGTGGTGAATTTGGAAACTCATGACAAAGGCCTAGAGCCTGATTTTGTCATTGAAAGATTGCTACAAGAAGAGAGAAAGAGGAATGAGAAACAGAGTGATGATGGAAGTGCTGAGACTGTTCTTTATACTAAGGAAACACGAGCTTGCTATTATTGTGGTAAGAAGGGTCATCTTGCAAAGTACTGCAAGAAGCAAAACGCTGACCTTGCCAACAAAAGGGGTGATAGTGCTTCTGGCATTTCAGGATCAAAGGATTCTGCTAACCTTGCTAGTGAACATGATTATCTTCTTGCTGCAGATACTGGAGAAGGTTCAGATAATGAGTGGTATCTGGATTCAGGAGCAACAAACCATATGTGTGGAAAGGAAGCGTGGTTCAAAACGTTGGTGGATATTGCACCCAGGAAGATTGTCATGGGCAACAGTACATTTTCAACTTCATCTAAACGTGGAGATGTTCTTGAGAGAACTTACGATGGAGTGAGTGCCTACACATTAACTGATGTATTGTTTGTACCTGAGATTACAAAGAACCTTATGTCTGTGAGTGCTTTGACTGCAAAGGGATGCACAGTCAATTTCAACAGTGATGCATGTGAAATTTCCAGAGGAGGGAAATTGTTGTGCAAAGCTGTGAAAGGGGACAGATTATACAAGGTTGTTCCATTGCATACTAGTGAAGAGCACGTGCTTGTGAGCACTTTTGTCAAGGATAGAGAAGGCAGCCTTGATCTTTGGCACAAGAGAACTGGTCACTTGAGTGAGAAAAGTCTTGCAACTATGGCGAATCAAGTGACGGGGATGAATATTAAAGGTAGCTCTGGGTTAAGTTTTTGTGTGAGTTGTTTGGATGGCAAGCACCGCAAAGCCCCTATGCCTACTCAGAAGATAAATCGGCCTGAGCGTCGTATTCTAGAGCTGATACATACGGATGTATGTGGTCCCATGAAAACCACAAGTATTGGAGGGGGGAGGTATTTTGTGTCTTTTACAGATGATAGGACACGGAAGAGCTTCACATACATCATGAAGGAGAAATCAGAAGTTCTTATAAAGTTGAGGGAGTTTTTGAACGAGGTTGAAAATGAGTTAAACTCAACAGTCATGATGATAAGGAGTGACGGTGGGAGAGAGTATGTGAACCGAGCAATGAGGGAATTCTTGGCAGGGAAAGGAATCAGATTGCAACTTACTGCTCGGAACAGTCCAGAGCAAAACGGTGTTGGTGAACGCCTTAACAGAACGTTAATGAAGAAGACCCGATCCATGTTAGTTGAATCTGGCCTTATAGGGAGTTTTGGGCTGAGGCGCTCAATAGTGAAACTTACTTACGGAATGTAAGTCCCATTCAAGCCCTAAACGGTAAAACTCCACATGAGGCTTGGACTGGAACACAACTGATGTCCACCATTTGAAGGTTTTTGGTTGTGCTGCTTATGTACATGTACCAGATTCTGAGAGATCGAAATTAGACAGCAAGAGTAGAAGGCATGTGATGATTGGTTATGAAGGCAGTGGTTACAGATTATTCAATCCATTAACCAAGAGGATGTTGAGGAGCCGTGACGTGGTTTTTGATAAGGATACATATCCTATGAAATCTGTAGAAGTTGGTGAGAAAGTAGGAGATGATCATGTGGGGGGTGAAAAGACAGTAGTGTTAATTGATGAAGGTTCCTCAGTAACTACCATTGCAGTTGGTGAGCAGTTTCAAACTGTAGAAGATCATGGAGTTGAACTTAGTGGCAGGGAACAAGTTCAACATCCTGTGCACACTGAGCTAGGTGGCACCAGTGAAGTGAATATAGAGAAGAGAGCAAGAAAGCGTCCAAATAGACTCATAGAAGAGATAAGTCTTGCCTATGATCACCATACAGGCTTGTCTAATCATAATCTTGAGCTTGATTCAAATGACTTCTGTGGAAGTAGCATTGCAATTATACAAGATGAAGATGAACCAGCTACACTTCAAGACGCTATGAATAGTACCAATGCTGAACAGTGGATGGAAGCGATCAAGGATGAACTGAAGTCATTGAAGGACAATGATGCTTGGGAGTATGCCGAACTACCTGCAGGTAGGAAATCCGTTGCTTGTAAGTGGGTGTTTAAGGTTAAGAGAGGACCTCTTGGTGATGTGATCAAGTTTAAAGCAAGGCTTGTGGCCAAAGGTTTCACACAAACCGAAGGAATTGATTACCATGAAACCTATGCTCCAGTGGCAAGGTTTACTTCTATCAGGTGTTTATTGGCACTAGCAGCAGCTTATGACTGGGAAGTTCACCAGATGGACGTAAGGACTGCATTCCTTCATGGTGAATTGCATGAGGAGATCTTTATGCTTCCACCTGAGGGATATGAAGAGGGGGAAAATGTGTGGAGACTAAAGAAGTCATTATATGGTTTGAAGCAAGCTTCAAGAAGCTGATATGAGAAAATTGATACATTCTTCATTATAAATGGGTTCATGAGAGGAGATGCTGATCATAGTGTATATTTCAAACCAGAGGGCAACTTGTTCATTATACTTTATGTTGATAATATATTGCTGCTCAGTGAAACTTTGGAAGCATTGATTGAAATGAAGATTAGATTGAGTGAGGCTTTTGATATGGTTGATTTGGGCGAAGCAAGCCTTCTATTAGGCATTCAGATTGTCAGGGATAGGAGCAAGAGAGAAATTCGATTGAATCAGTCACATTTAATCAGAAAGATGCTTAAGAAGTTTGGCATGGAAGAATGTAAGTCTGTAGCAACACCAATGGAAGCTGGAGTAAAATTGACAAAGGAGATGGAACCAAGGTCAGTAGCTGAGATGGAAGAGATGAAGGTAATTCCATATAGGCCAGCAATTGGAAGCTGCATGTGGACAATGGTAGGTACAAGGCCTGACATTGCTTATGCAGTGGGAGTACTTGGGAGATACATGCAGAATCCTAGCAAGGGACATTGGAAAGCTGTAAAGAGAGTGATACGCTACTTAAAAGGGACTCAAAATGCAGAAATGGTGTATACAGGCTCAAATGAGATTCTTGTTGGCTTGAAGGGGACACAACATGCAGATATGGATTATGCTATGACTCTTGTTGGCTACAGTGACGCAGATTGGGCAGCTGATGAAGATTCAAGGAAATCTACCTCAGGATATTGTTTTATTCTGTGTGGAGGTGCTGTAAGTTGGAGCAGCAAGCTTCAGCCAACGGTGGCCTTGTCTACCACAGAAGGAGAATATATGGCACTTACTCATGCTACAAAGGAAGCAATGTGGTTGAAGAAGCTACTTACTACGATGAATCTTCATGCAGATGATCAACCTATTCCATTATTGGGTGATAATCAAGGGAGCTTGCAGTTGGTGAGAAACCCAACTCATCATTCAAGGACTAAGCATATTGACACTCGTCATCATTTTATCAGAGAGAAACAGGGAACTCAGATTGGTATCAGATACTGTAGCACAAATGAAATGGTTGCTGACGTGCTCACAAAACCTTTGAGTAAGGATAAGCACAATTATTGTGTGAAGCGTTTAGGGGTTTTTTTAGATTAGGTGAATAGCATTTGAGTGGGAGTGTTGAAATGCAAATTACTATTCACCATACAGTTGATCATCGTTACCATGCAGATGATAGCTGTCAACAAGTGGGAGCTTTAAATTAGTTGGATAGGATAAGATAAGGGTATGACCATGGAGTAACGTGTTCATGATAGAAGCTTAGTAGTATGAACATGATCTAGCTTGATTGTAGGCTTGAAGTGTGGCTTGAGTTAGTTAGCATTAAAAGCTCTTGAGAGAATATAAGGACCATTCGAAGAGTCTGTTGAACACAGATCTCTACAGTCCTTTTTCTCCACAGTGTGTATTGGTTTCTGAGTAAAGCTTTATCTTTTGAGTGACATCTGTTTAGCAACTTGTCTCTTGGTGATGCTTTCAGCTTCGTGCACCTTTCAATTGTAAACTTAACATTGAATGTGCTCCTAATACTAATCTTCGCCTTCGCAGTCCATTCCGTTCAGTTATCTTCGTTTCAATTTGAAAGCATAGTCCCTACATGTCCGCTTACTCCACAATCTGTTAGGTCCAGTTATTTTGGTTTTATTTCACCGAACTTGGTTCCTACATGTCGCGATAGTTTGAAATGAAGAGCCATTGATTCCTCAGACAAGTGCTGTTGTGTTGCCTATATAAGGTTATGATGTCTACTGTGTGCTACCATGCCGTGGTCTTATGCTTTTTCCACTTCATTTTCTGCTTCTAATGCATTTGGATGTTCATGCAGGAACTACCCATACGCAACACATTAGATGTGATGCACATTGAACGAAATGTGAGCGACAACCTGTTGCGGCATCTTTTTGGAGATAAAGACATTGTAGAGACAAGACAAGAATTACGTGAAACCGAAGGCACCACATACGTTTTCTGAGAGCCTGAAAACCGACTTCTTGACTAGAGTTTCAAGCACATAGGTTTCTTCGGGATATAGTTCCACGCTGACAAAACACATTGGAGAGAAAAGGTTATAGGGGCTGAAAAGCCACGACCAGCACATCCTCATTCAATAGATTGTCCCTGCTGCAGTTCGCAACAGCCTTATCCGGGGGTGCGGGAGACCATCATCAGACTCAGAAAACTATTTCAACGAATATGCGCAAAAGTTATTCGGTTATCGGAAATTGAGTTTCTTAGAACTTGCGCTACTGAAGTTCTATGCTTCTTGGAGGTACATTTTCCACCCGACTCTTTTGATATTATGACTCATCTTGTGAAACGTTTAGTGGATGAGCTCAAAATTTGTGGTCTAGTACATGCGAGATGGTATTATTCAGTTGAGAGATACCTAGGAGTTTTAACAAAGTATGTGAGGGACAAGTCTAAGCTAGAAGTAGGGATAGCTTCTAGTTACATGATTGACAAAAGTCTTGGTTTTTGCACCGAGTATTTAAATTGTACGAGCATAGCAAAAGTAGAGTCTGGGATCTTGAAGAAGAATTGAAGGATTCTGGCAAATGTCTACTTGGGAAACCAAGACCGAAAGTACTCACTGATAGGGAAATGGAGAAGATACACGAGCATGTTGTTTCCCACTCTGTACATACCAAGGAATTATTGGGGTATGTGCTGGACCTTATCATGTCATGATTAGTTGCTCTTTTTTTTAAAGTTCTTTCCGGATAGCGTATTTCACTTACACAACGCTTTTGGAGTCCATGTTTTGTTTCAGAGAATGGATAGAGCAAGCACGCCAATTCACACTCCGACGTCGAGCATTTTCAAGTTCAATTCAACGTCAGAGAGAAGCGCCGATTCAAAATATCCTCTCGAGTTGGCAACTGCATTTCCTAGGTTTGCACCATGGCTGAATAGCCATGTGCGTGACCTCAAGGATGCTGAATTCCCTCTTTAGGCTGATCTAGAGTCACTCCATTGCCTGCTTTCACAACAGGCATGGTCTTTCACAGCGATGTGGGCTTACGGCTCCCACTTCACCTGCAACAGTGAGGTACGACCTGGCACTGTAACCTTCGACAGTGGAATCGCGGCTATACCTCCCTCGGCAACATGCACGGAGATTGACGTCGGTATTCTCAAGAATATAATCTTGGTGGCATATGGAGGAGTTAATTGTGTAGTAATGGAGGGTTCATGGATAAAAACCCAAGACTGAGGTTGTCAACTTGTGCGTAAGGACTCCTGTGGTTTCTAGATGGTTTAGTATAATTGTCGCGAAGGTTCAGAATTTGATAATCCATATGTTTATCCATCAAGTGTATCGCAGGTGTTCTTTGTCACAGTTGACCCCGCTTGGAAGGTAGTGCTCCGTCACCATCTACGCAGCAAAATTATTCAAGGAGAGCGAGAGGTGCACATACTTGGTGCCTCAGTTTCGTCACGTCCCACGCTGAGCACAAGGTCTGCGAGTCACATAGGCAGCGAGAACCGATAAGATGATGTTCTCAACGCCGGTGTAGAGGAGGTTCCAGTTGAGCGATTCAATGCCTTCGTGCTTGAAGAAGAACATCCGGATGACGAAGATCACTTCAATTAATGATACCCAGTTTGATACCCAGTTCGAGGATGAATTTGAGATACAGTATGTTGAGTAGATGATCGGGACGAGATGTGTAGCTCTAGGCTGGAGTGTCGCATTATTGCCTGATCGAAGAGGCATCATGCACTTCCATGATAGTATCCCGTCGCCAACGCTGGAAGCCCTCGTGTATAAATTGCCTCCAATCCGCCACTCTGAGATGGGACTCCATTCACCGTCAAGGGCTTCTGTGCTTGCAAATGTAAGTGCAAACGCAGATGATTTCTACAGAAGAGCGCATGAGCGGAGTGTAACAAGCTTCCAAGTAATGTCATATGGGTAGCAATTTCCTTCACTTTTACGTTTTTTTTTAATGATTTTTATTCCGACATTAGCAATACAGAGTGAAGTGATGGAGACAATTCAACATTTTGATAACCAAAAAATTTTACATGGGCCGTTTTCTACAGGAAGATGCTTCGATGCACCTCAATTATGCCAGCACGGCCGCTCGACTTGTGAGGAGTTGCCCAAATTCTTTGGTCCCATTATTCATGCACAGGGCCATTTCAGCTGCGAATGGTAATTCGGCTAAGATTTTTAATCTCAAGGGGCAAAGTTAATGTGCAAGCCTACGACTGTCAACCAATTCTCTTCGTGAAACCAATTTTGGTTCTAGCCCCACATTATTTCGTGCATTGACCTCTTTCTAGCATAGCCAGATCGAGTGCATTTATATGAGTGTCATATCTCCATGATGCTAAGAAAGAAGTGGCCCTCTGATGTGCACAACGCAGATGGTACGTTGGAGACAAACACCATAACCACAATTTTTTGTTTTTTCGACTAAGGCGGATGCTTTAACAGGTACTGTCCGGAGCTGAGGGGCCGATACTGTTGCCTCATGTTCTGGTTAGTAAAGTCCTGCTATCAATGACTGTATGTTCCTCATTGCCTTGTTGTTCCCCTAATTCCGGGCTGGGGAGACCTGAATTTGAACAGTGTCACCGAATCCCATCTTCGCCTTCGTTTTGGACGTTTTAAGCATGGAAGACTATTAATGTTGGTTGCATTAAGTACTGTTCTAGAACATGCAGCGTTGCGTCGTGATTGTGCTATTTCGTGGATGAGGATTGGGCATGGTGGGGAATATCAGCGTGGCTCTTCTATGTGAATTGGAACTTCTCATGAATTAAAGCCTGGCCGATATGTTTAGTGTAATACGGTGTCGAATCAAATATCTCTGCCTACTGTTTTTGCAAGCAAGTAAAACAGGTTTAAAACTTTCATATTTTAGAGTGCTTGGATTAACAAGTGGAGAGCCGCAGCCGACAGATCGCAAGCATTACATTTTGAACAACTCAAAGTCGGCGAGCCACATCGAAATCAGGTTCGGTGTTTACTGCCTGAATCAGCTTGTCTTATTTTATTTACACTTCGTTTTCCTAAACCTTGTTCTCTAAAGTCTACAGTCACCAATCCCATCCCTAGTGACTCACTATTTTTGCGCGATGTGACGCTCTATGCATGAAGACCGACTAATGATCACCATGTTTCCAGTATCCCGGCGCACAGATTTGGAAAAAATTTATGATTCGATAAGATTGCTTGGCTCTGGAGCTTTCCAAGTACATCACACCTAGTTGCCTCTGCAATCCCTAAAAGAAGAGGGTGCCAGTCGGTATATATAATCTGAACTCATTTCCACTCTCAATCTTCACTGTTCTCTATTTTCTGTGCAATGGCGGACACTTGAAGTCCTTCGTGCTTCCAATCCCACTTGATTTCCTCTCTACTTCTGCTGGTTGACGTCTCGGTGTTTGCTTGCATCCAGTCTTCGTTCTGATCTAGTCTAGTTGATCCGAAGTCGTTGCTGACGATGTCTATTCCTCCAGCATCCTTGATCCAATGGTTTGTCTAGTACATGGGCCTACACAACCGGGGGCTTACTCCGACGGTCACGCCCACAGAGTTTATGCCTAGCCGACGAGCTCTTGCGGAGTTCTGGGGCCCGAGGAATTCGACTGGATTTACCTTTTCAGACCAGGGCGTGCCAAGATACGAGAGGTATGTTCGGGAGATGTTTGCACGGGTTCTCCAGCTTCCATGGCCTGTTGGCAATGTCCTCCCATTCTATTTTTCTCGTGGACTACTGGTTGAGGCTATGGGAATTGAAGTGAATTGGGAAGAATTTGCCTATCGGCAAACCCACCCACATCAATCCCATAGCGGAGTGCCCCGGATACTACCACAGTTCGCGGACTTGGTCGTACCGCTCCCTCCCTCGGAAGTAGTCATGCCCCGAGCCAACTGGCCAGTAAGCCCAATTTGCCCAGACTATGATCCTTAATTGATCTATTTCCGTGAAAGTGTTAGAATGTAAGGGAATACATACCGTAGGAATGAAATGTGTACAGTGATAACCCATAAGGGAACGACTTGTTCCTCGGCATGGTCACGAGCACCAAGTGTATTTAAGCAGGGAGTCGCTCATCCCTGCGTACTCTTCTTCTTCAGTAAATACATGTTCATTTGTATATTTCACATGGTATCAGAGCAGTGTTAGCATTTTCAGATCTAGTATGCTTAGGAGTGACTCAAAGAGCTAGATCAGAGAAGGGCTAGATCACACCAGAGGGGAAGAGACAGGGAACGGCTGGCCCATAGCAGCGAAACCTAGTCTGCTTGCTCGCGATGGCAAGCTCGACCACTGAAGAACAAAGAGAGGATAACACAGCTCAACCAAATCCTTGAACAGGACTCAGGGAGGCAACACGATCCAACATTTCCGTGGACACACACTCCAGCATCCTGGCAGCACGAACGAAGTCAATCGAGATCTCTATTCCGGACTCAAGCAGACTCGAAGGAGAGAAGAACTATGGAGTCTGGTCATTTCGAATGACCACGATACTCCAGAAACATCGACTGTGGAGGTACGTACTAGAACCAGGTCACTTTGCAATGAATAGCGCAGAGATAGAAAAAATACAAGCTGCTATGATTGCACTTACAGAGTCAGTGAAAGATGCCATCATAGACACGATTAAGAGATTTGAAGATCCACATGAGTGTTGGGAATACCTGAGAGAAATGTATCAGCCAAACACTAGCCCGAGAAGGATCTTACTTCTGAAACAGTTGCTAGCGTATAAGAAAGATGAATCCATACCAATGGAAAGGTACCTGAGAGAATTCAAGAACACATTAGATCAGCTAGAAGAGATGAAGGTTGGAATACCACAGGACCTAGCTATTCTCATGCTACTAAACTCGTTGCCAAAGGATTACTATTTCTTTGTCAAAGCACAATCAGGAAAAGACGAGTTACCAAGCTTCTATCAACTGCAATCGAAGCTGCTAGTTGAAGAACTCCAAGTGAAGATGGAGGACGAAAAAGAGACAGCATGAGAGGCACTGTTCGTGCGGAGGAACAAACCAGCCAGCAGTCAAAAGCCTTATCAAAGCACACAGAAGACCAGCAGCTACTTGGAGAGACCAAGCGAGAACCGACGCCGCGCAAGCAGCAAATCCCGTGAACGAGGAAGGAGATGGGAGAGGCCACATGACAATCGCCACAAGACTACCGGCAAGAAGAAAATTCAGGACGTCATCTGTGACTGCTGCGGTGAATCAGGACACTATGCCTGTGACTGCAATATAACCAAGATCACGGTCAAGATGGCCAAGCTTCAAGAAGAAATCTCCAACATGAAGAAGTCAAGGAAATCAAAGGGACAGCAAGTGAATGTGGTTCACCAAGAGGCTTCGTAAAGAGAAGCCAGCTCCGACTCAAACTCCAGCGAGTCTGAATCAGGCACAACACAAGACGTCCTGGAAGCATACAGTCTGCAACTCGAAGCTAATGCACTTGAATCATCATCCTCCTGGATATTAGATTCAGGTGCAACCTCACATGTAACAGGAGATGCCACCTTAGTTACAGGACTCATTCCCATTCATACAAATGAGAAGATGATAGCTGCAGGGGAAGTCAGATACACTGTGGCCGGAAAAGGCAATGTACTGATGAGATTCAGTGATGGGTCAATAAAGAGTATCCCCGAAGTTTTCTACGTACATGGCTTACAAAGGAATCTCCTCTCAATAGGACTCATTGCAGACAAAGGGAATGAAGCAATTTTCCTTCAAAAAACCTGCATCATTAGATGCATAAAAACAGGACAGATGTTACTCAAAGGGAGAAGAGTAGGTCGAGGTCTGTACAAAGTCGAAGCGGAAACAATAGCAGGTGCAGAAATCTATAACACAGAAGTAGAACCTAGCAAAATCGAACAGAAGGTACTCATGTGGCATCGCCGGCTACGGCACTTAAACTTTGAGGACCTTCACAAACTATCACAAGAAAACATGGTGGTCGGCCTACCAAGACTACCAAGAATCAAGCACATTTGTGAAGTCTGCTTGAAAGGAAAGCAAGCCCGAAAGAAATTTCCAAAACACAGCAACAATTGGACCACCGAACAATTACAACTGGTGCATAGCGACGTTGCAGGCCCATTCAAGACCAAAGCAAAAGATGGCTCCATGTACTTTTGCACCTTCACTGATGACTACTCACGCTTTACTTGGCTTGTTTTCATGAAAACGAAAAATCAAGTACTTTCATATTTCAAACAGTTCAAAGCATACGCTGAAAACATAACAAAGAAAAAAATCAAGATACTTAGGACTAACAATGGTAGCGAGTACACCTTGAAAGAATTTACCAAATTCTGTGCAGATTCAGGCATCCATCACGAGTTCACTCAAGCCTTCACCCTACAACAAAATGGTGTTGCAGAGCGAAAGATGAGAACGCTAGTCGATACCGCAAGATGCCTGGGTACTGCTTCTGCACTACCCAGCAACATGTGGCCAGAAACTATCCAAGCAGCATGCTACCTACACAACCGACGACCTACGAAAGCACTTCAAAACCAAGTTCCCCTGGAAGTCTTCACAGGAGAAAAACCAGACCTATCGAATCTTCGCATCTTCGGAAAGTCCATCACCTTGATGTTAAAACGGCATTTTTAAATGGACATCTTAAAGATGAGGTATACATGTATCCACCTCCAGGAACCGTTAGCTCTAACCAAAAAGACCTAGTATGCAAACTAAACAAGGCATTATACGCTTTAAAACAAGCTCCAAGAGCTTGGTATCGAAAAATTGACAAATGGCTTAGAAAACAGGGCCTAACAAAGTCTCGATCAGATGGCAATCTCTACCACATGAAATGCAAAGGAAAAACAATAATCCTTGTGTTCTATGTGGATGATCTCCTCTTAACAGGAGATCACACTAACAAAATTGCGTGGTTAGCAACAAAACTAGAAAAGAAATTTGACATGACCAGACTAAGATTGATCCGAAAGTACCTTGGAATAGAATTTACAAAAACTGATAGAGGACTTTTGATTCACCAAACCTCCTATGCTCAAAGCATTCTCACCAAATTTGGCATGGCCGAGTGCAATCCCTGTAAGGTACCACTCCCAGATGGCACAAAACTTAGAAAAGACACAAAAACACCACCTGTTAGTACCCATCTATACTGCCGACTCGTTGGAAAATTAATGTTCCTAACTAACACTCGTCCAAACCTAGCATATTCAGTTAACCTCGTCAGTAGGTTTATGCAGCGCCCCCAGTAGGCTCACATGAATGCCTCAAAATCTATCTCGCGATACCTCCGAGGCACAGTCAGCTTAGGTCTCTGCTACGAACAAGGAGATGAAATTGCCCTGTTAGGATTTAGTGACGCAGATTGGGGTGGTGATCTCGACTAGCGCAAGTCTATAGGGGGATTTCCATTCTCGATTAATGGTACCCCAATAACCTAGAGTAGCAGAAAACAGAGCTACGTAGCACTATCCTCAACCGAATCTGAGTACAGAACTCTAGTAGAAGCCACTAAAGAAGCAATTTGGATTAAAGATCTCTTGAGTGAACTAGGTTTTTTAGAACAAAACTCAATCACAATCTTCTGTGATAATCAAAGTAGCATAAAAATCTCAAAAAAACCCATCTACCACTCCAGAACGAAACACTTTGAGATCCATCTACACTTTGTGAGAGATATGGTCAAGAAGAAAGCAGTCCAAATTGTTTATATTCCAACAGGCCAACAGGCTGCTGACATCTTCACAAAAGCTCGAGGTCGAATTAAATTTGAAGCCTGTAGGGAGCTTCTCAAGCTGATACCTTCTCAGTAACACTATCACCTGTAGAAACTACCTAGGAGAGTAGCATTCTAGGTTATGGCACCCCTCCTCACCTAAATTCACATAAAACTCAATCCATAACTCCTGAATTTCTGCCTGGAACCACTCTGTACGGACACTATTAGGGTTAGCTACAGACTCGGGAGACAGAAATTGCTCTTGTTTGCAGGACTTTCTCATTATGTCGGGGGAATAGGGTACTCGCGTCCTGCCTTCAGCTCCACTGACGTGCTCGTGGAGCCTCGGTTGCGCCTCAGGGGGGTACAGAAGCGACAACAGCCACAACTCGAGCAACCCCGGGCACACGCAACAAGAAGACATGGAGAGCGGCATACCTTACACGATGACGAAGACACCTCACCGAACGCCGAAGAACAGCTCTTATTCTTTCAAACCAGCTAACACATGTTAAGAGGACAAGAGCAGCAAACATGAGGAAGACAGAAGATACAACCAAGAATTCAACAAATAATCTGTCATCATCAAGCTCCACCAACGCATGAGACATCTGAATACAAGAGGAAGTGAACTGCATAACCCAACACAACACCAAGAGCAGCGAGAAAGAATGAGGAGTGAGGGAGGGTACTCTCGGGAGTACACTTGTAAACATCTGTCACTCTTAGGTCATCCATACATACCCTTAAGGGAGGGTGTTAGAATGTAAGGGAATACATACCGTAGGAATGAAATGTGTACAGTGATAACCCATAAGGGAACAACTTGTTCCTCGGCATGGTCACGAGCACCAAGTGTATTTAAGCAGGGAGTCGCTCATCCCTGCGTACTCTTCTTCTTCAGTAAATACATGTTCATTTGTATATTTCACAGAAAGTGCCGTGGCCGCATTGTGTTTGGTAAACCTCGCATGTCCTTCTGGTTAGATTAAATTACTTTGTATGTCACCTTTGATCTGCTGGCAATTTTCTCTTCATCACACAGAGGTCATCCTTCCTCAAATGTGCGTTTTACAGATTAATGTAGGGGTCGATCAGGTGGACATTCCTCTGGCAGGAAACGCTGGAGAGACAGGGCAAACTATGGAGCCAGCTGACCCCATCCCTGAAGGTATTCATACGCCTGTAGCCCAATCACGTGCATCAATTCTGGCAGTTTCCGGTCGTACACATCGAGCTGCTATAAAATCAAATCCGAAGTGATACTGTGCCAGTACCAATTCCTCGCGAGAGGGCAGTATTGAGGGCGACGTCCGCAGGCGAGGAGCTTGAACTCTGGGAGTGGACGCCGTTAACGCGCTGATGTTCCTACTATCCAGCGTGACGGGGACAATGGAGGCGGAGTGGTCGCGGTTGAACATGGCGCGTCACGACCTTGGCAAGACCGCCGGAAACATTTGGCATCCCTTGAAGGAGGAGCAAGACCGTCTAAAATTCATAGAGCGGAAGGTGGCGGAAAAGAATGACAATCATGATAGAGCTGCAGAGGAGTTTCAACGAGCCCGAGATGTTTTGAACGCTGCAAGATTCGACCAAGGGGCACTTGCAACAAAGGCTCAGAAGAATGCGATGAGATCATTCACACAAATCTGCGAGAACCTAGTGCAATCCTGGGTTGAGAATCTAGCAGTCACACAGTCCCGTCTCCAATCCTGAGAATTCTCAAACTCAAGAGGCAGAATGATCGGGTGAGAAAAATTGCGGAAGATCTAATTGCCAAGGAGGCCATACTGAAGGAGAAGCGCCAAATTTTGGAGACTTGACTCGCTAATTTGGAAGCACTCGCAAATGTCCTCGCAACGCTACGAGCATGTCAATTTACAAATAGCTACGATGCAGTAGCAGTCCTAGTGCAGATGGGACGCAATGCGAATTCCTAATCGTTACCAAGTTAGGAATAATGGATTGAAGCTCCGGCGGTTCTAATGTTATTTTGATATTAACATGTTTTTGCACTGAGACTCGGCGCTGGTTTGCATTAGCAACCGCCCACTACACGATCCTTTGATTGTAATACTTAGTTTGATAGTACAGCAGTTGTAGTATCAAACTTTGAAAACAACTTTTTGAATACACATTACGGCTCTGTATCCCTTAATCCTTGAATCCTTAAGTCTGTTATCTTCACGTGGCCTAGTCGTTTGCAACTGTTCGCCCCGGTTGATATCCTGTTGGATATCCAGTTAATATCCGGCCGCCCCCCAAAGTCATGGAACTACTCGTTCAGATCTTACCTCAGTATACCCTAAACTCGAACAAGGTGAAAGTAGCAACATCAAAATCCGGACAAGAGGGATGAAGTTCTGTTTCATAGCTCCGGACTGTGCGGCAAATAGTTTCCTACATAATGCCGTAGTGAAAACAATCTCAACTAAGGTATAAGCACCCATGACCAAAAAGTTAAGCATTTCAGCATATCAGAGCTTGGGTTTTCAGTAAGGAGTTATTTTTTGTGCGTAGTAACATAAGGTTCATGAAGAATGAGGATTTTTCCAAAATTAATTAAGTAAAATTAAAATTACTACAAATTTTTTTGTTCAAAAGTTGTTCAGAGCCCATAACGAACATATAGATTCACCCATGACCGACAACAACAAGAGTAGTGAACAAACATAAGACTACCTAATTCCATAACAGCCACAGACGCATTCTATTGGAGGATGCATCGTGAATCTACTGTTCATCAATTATCGGCTACTGGTTTTCGATTGTTCTATATCCATGAAGCCTAGTTATCCGTCATGGGTGTGTTTCTAGTTATGGGTGCTTATACCTTATTGACATATAGTGAAAACTAGGGGCAGCGTGGAAAAAAGAAGTGTCAGAACGCAGCCATTGGTTGTCTACCCCGGACCCTCCACTACACACTTGATTAGAATCCGGAAAACACTGTTTCCCTTTTTATTACAATGAAAAAAGATTGCACCAACCACGACGTTGCACCCCAAATAGAAGAACACCAAACTCTCATTTCGGTGTAGTTGAACGCCCTTTCTACTATAATCGACTGTCCTAGAACCACCACCTACCCCAAAACCAAATTGTAGGTCTCCCCATAATTGCAAATAGGCTGAACTAACATTGTCAGAACACTCAATTCAAACTAACCAAGCAAAACACTCAAAAAAATGGTGGTTTTGGGTCGGATCATGAATGAAAATTAGTACCAACTAGGGTGTGACAATGGAAAAGTCTATAGATCAGTTTTGGATCACGAAGTATTTTTGTGTTTTAAAATTTGTGTCTATTTGGGTATTGGAAAAAAAAAATTGAAAATGTTTGCATTCTATGAAAAAACTTTTTTTCTATACGTGAAAAGTACACCCCAAAAACAATCCTAAAATAAAAAGCTCAAAATCCTTAAGTTGGTGGTTTCAGGTATTTCAACCCTAGTGCTTATGTAAAATAAAGATGTTTTTTAATTTCAAATTAATTTAAAATAAAATGAAATAATATATGCTACATTATATGCTTTGAAGGTATTATTGATAGAAATAGGGTTTTTGTTATCACAATTCATTAAATTTTTATTGATTTATTAATGTTCATTTTATTTAGATATTTTGAAAAAAGTTTCCCCATACAAGTATTTAAAATCGGTAATATGGTTGAAGACATTAATGAGAAATAGAATTAATTTTAGAGAAATACTTGAATGACTTTGGCTATTAATGTTTTAAAATAAATTACTATATGAAGAGAGTAGAAGTACATCAAACCTACATAAAAGAGTTAGGATTGCATGGATGAAAAACTAATAAAAAATATAATAAAGAAAAATATCAAGTCATTAAATTTTCTTTGAATAATAGAAGTTACATTCAAGTCAAATAGTAAAAATCTATAATTGATTAAAGCATAGTAAAAGAATAGGTGAAATTACCAATATTTTTAACTTTGGAGTAGGATAAAATTACCTCCCAAAATATAAACCATCCTTTTTAAATACTATTAAGCCTTAATGATTCAATTTTCATATTATTTTTCATTTTTGAGGTGATGAACAACATCAAAAGAAAAAAGGTATATCATAGCCTTGCCCTCACTTTCAATACAATGCACATTTCAACCTTGGTAATTGCATCATTAAATCCATCCTTTATTCCATTTCTTCTCCTTCTTTCATAGGTTGTTCATAATTCTTACATCCTTTAAAAATTCCCATCCTTCAATCAAGCTTTAAAACATCAACTAGAAAATATTACAACTTCATTAATTCTTTGGATAACACTAATCTTTCTAAGTCTTTCACGGCCATGGAACTTGGTACATCACCATTGGCAACAACCTCCAAGAAACCTCACTTCTAAGAAATAGCTACAACTTGTTTGCACTTTTCTGGTCACATCCATACCACTCCACAATATAGAGATATTTTCTAGCATAATGTAGCAACAATACCACCATAGGGGACCAATCTAAAACTATGATTTTTAATAAAGAACATGTCCAACCATGTCAACACAAATTGGAGGTGGAACGCCAACTTTGTTAATTGAGTCGAAGCATTGAACTTTGTTTAGCACATGATAGTCTAATTTTTTATTCACTACAAAAACGTCAAGTCTAACAAATTTGCACAAACATTGAAGTAATAAATGATTGCATTACATTTTTTTCTACATACCAGACTCTATTTTAATGAATGACAGATAATACATTGTGATATTGGATTTAGATGCCCAAAAGAGCCAATTATCCATATGTTTGTTAGTTAATGGTTGACAAAGGATTTGTCATCTAAGCTAGTAGGATGGAGTCATGGCTACTCTATCTTCATTCCCTCTATTCCTTCCGCTCATAATTTTAAGAGCATGGAAAAGGAAAAGAAACATTGTAGAGTATGTGGTTGGCAAACAAATGATATTTGTTCCAAATGTCAATATCTCTACATGTGCAAGTTTTCTTATTGTGATTGTTCATTTATAATCCATAATTGCGATAGAGATTTTATTAAAAAATTATCATTTTTCTATGGTTATTTTTAGTGGTCACTTTTGATAGTATTTTATAGAGGTGGGTTCTGATAAAGTTTTTGAATGGTATTCTTTTTGTAGTCCCTTTTTCAAGTATTATATTTTTTTCTTCCTCTTAATTCTTTTAGTTAGTTTTATCCTTTATATGTTTGGATTTCATTATGATATTTGATTATTGATAATTCAAAAGTTCCATCAATTCTATTTCTTCTTTATAGATAGATCAAAGTTTGAAGAAGGAAATATATATATATATATATATATTAATCCCTAAAGGCCCTTGAGGTCCGATTCAGGTCGCAACAGGCTATTCTAAGGTTTTTGAATTTTATTACTTTTTGAAATTTTTACTCCATATCGCTCTCAACGATAACTTTCCAATGGCACAATTTCAAAGCATTTGGAGTTACGATGCAAAAGTTATGAATTTTAGAAGAATCTGCTCTAAATCCAGGCAACCAATAACCAATCAGAATCTTCCATCTTCTGCCCAAGTTGCTCGTCATTGAATGGAGCAAAAAACAAGGCAATTTTTCAAAAGGTGGACACTAGCAGATAATAGGCCAAATATTTTTTCAACCCTACACATTTATGACGATTTTCATCCAATAGAGATTTTTCATCTAACTAACCATTTCCATCTTAAGAAGTTGCTAATATTTTTCATCCAAATGACAATTATCATCCAAAGCTTAGTTTTCATCCAAAATATATTTTTCATCTATATAAAATATTTCATCCTATCTATATTTTCATCCAAAATATATTTTTCATCTATATAAAATATTTCATCCTATCTATATTTTCATCCAAAATAAATTTTTCATCTATATAAAATATTTCATCCTATCTATATTTTCATCCAAACTTAATTAATTTCATTCGATGTCTATGAGGTAGCAGGGGGTCCATCCACAAAACCTCCTTTTACCAAAATTGCCCTTTGAAATAAAAGCGAAATATACAATTTAAATTTCAAAACATTATAGAAATTTGAAATCTATTGTGATTGCATTGAAATTTTTTGTAGTTCTTTTTCTCATTGAGTTCAACATATCTACCATTTGGATTTTCAATCAAACATTTTCAGACTACCCTTTAAGTAGATTTAATTTTGGAGAATATAAGGCTGTTTCAGCACACCCCTTTCACAAAATCAAGGATTTGTTCACCTTTCCAAGCCCGTATGAGGCTCAAACTTTGTGAGCTTATACTAACTTCTATACCTGAAGGAATTGATGATCCTTCATAGATCAAATGTATTCGCAAATTATAGTTTTTGGGCATCAAAACTTTGGTATACTCACAGGGTAGTATCAAAAAACACTTTTGTAGTGACTTCAAATGTTATAATCTTGCAATACGTACGATAGATTGTTCTTTAAATTGGTGTAAACCTTTATAAATAAGTATTACACAAGATCTTACGGTTAAATATGCAATTGGATGTCTAATTTTAGACTTAGGTAGATTTCTATCAATAGGGGTATGTTTTTGGCGGTTTTGGCTCCAAAAACACCAAGGGCCTTTAGGGGTTAAGTCACATGTCAAGACTGAGATTTGTAAAAGGTCTATCATTGGACTATGAGTTCTTGGATGGAGGCTGCAGCAATGTACATGGGCGTGAAGAAAGTGGTGGAAGTAGCTAACTTTGACTTCAAATGGAAAATATAGTACCTTGTAGAAAGGTGAGCAAAGCGCGAGATGACGACATGGTTAGGTAATTGGGCCACAAAGATGCAAAGGATAGTGTATCAAGTTAGTATTTTTTAAAACTTGACACCATTAACCCCTAAGTGCCCAAACATGTTTTGGGTCTCAAAACCTCCAAAACAGTGATTTTTGACCACCTTGTAGAAACAACAATTTGAACCAAACAAATTTGCTTTTTTTAGACATCCAGCCGTAAGATCTTGTACTAGACCTTCTTTAGAAGTACTGATAAACTTTTCAGCCGTTGGATGTTTACCATCTTAGAGTTATAATATTCAAAGTTGCAGCAAAACTTTTTTTGGGCATTGGCTCAATGACATAGTCAAAATGGTGCAAAGGGGGAGTTGAAGATTGTTACCCCAAACATTTTGCCCATATTTTTTTCCATGTAGGTAATCAAGTTGAGTACCTCCATGGAAAATTTGAGATACTCATTCCTTTTTTTGGCTCTCATAAAAATTGTTTTCTAGAAGCAGGTCTGAAAACGTTGATATACTAAAACATGCATGACGTCACGTATATTTGGTTTTAGAAAAATCTGAACGGTGGCTAGGTGCCTTTATAAGATTTTGATTTTTGAGCGAAATTATTTTTGAAAAATTCTAAAATCTCAAATTTTGACGAATTTTGAAAGAAGTAATTCAAAAATTACTGAAAATATTGAAGCTTGTCTTTGTAATGTTTAGAGGCTGCCCTTGTAAAATTGGTATATTTTTTGACTTGGGTCTCTTTGGAATTTGAGTGGTGGTTTGGTTATGAACATATTTCAAGTGTTTTTTTTTATAAAAAAAGCCTAATTTTAAGCTGCCCGTTTTGGACTTGAAACCTAAAATTTCTAGATGAAGGTCTTAAAATTGGAATTTGGCTTTGCAAATTTTACCACATACACTTTGTAGTACAAGGAGCATCCAGTAACAATCTTAGGAAAAAATATCAATTTTAACCCTTTTATCTAGACTGACCGAAACAACAAAAAGCCGTTTTGGCTTTCCTGGGCACCTAGGGGTGAAACCGTGTCTTTTTTTGCTGCAGTAAACTCCTTTCTATGGCCAAATTTAGAATTTTGTTGCATATAAAAATTGCTACCTTTCCAATGATGTAATGCGTAGCATTTGTTTCATTTAATTTTTTTGTTTTAACTTTGATAAGTTGATTTTTCTTTTTGGATGTTTTAATTTTAAGTATAGTTAAAGATCAATTGTATTCCTTTTTAGTGGAGTTGATGTCAAAGACAACTCCAAAGATCTTCAGTGGAAGTTCTTATAAATACTTTTATCACAATGTTAATTTTTGCATATTCCAATACAATCAAACTTCAATTGGATTGCTTTGAGTCAACAATGCATTTTTAGAGAGTAGTACTTAGATTTTCTAAATCCACCCTTCAAGAATTGTATAAATCATATTTGTTTAATTCCGGAATGGCAGGGAGGAGATGGTAGATTAGTGTAGTGCTTCTTCACTCTGAAATTCTTCATTATACTTAAATTCTTCATTCAACTATAAAGTGCAAATTTTTGGTCAAAAATGTGATTACATTTGCATTCTCATGGTTTTGATAATGACTTAGAAGTTAGGAACTTAGGAGTGTGCTCTACTATTGAACTGTTAGAAAAATAGCAGAAATTTTCAAGCCACTAAATTCATGAAAATTAGCCACCATAACTTCCAATTCGTGGTAAAAAGTAAAACTCTGTGAGAACCTCATTGATATGTACGACACTTTTTTGTTGCATACATATAAGCACTTGAACAAGAAGACATGTATATAAAGCGGGACGGGTTTAAGTATTTTGTAACCCTAATTTCGTGAGGAGTCTCCACCTCTCTCGGAGCTCTCTTCCAATCACAGGAGCAGTCAAGCTTCTTTTGACCTCGAATAGAGTAACCCCAAATAACTTCTACAGTGCACTCTGTACTTCCGCTTTCGGGATGGGCAGTCTAATTGAACTATTAACCCCTAAAGGTCCTGGAAATCCAAAATGGCTCTCGGCTGTTTCGGGCAGCCTAGATGAAGGAGTTAAAAGTAATATTTTTGCCTAAGAATTTTACTGGATGATCATTATACAGCAAAGTGTATGTGGTAAAAATTTCGACGCCAAATTTCACTTTTAGAACCGTCATCTAGGAATTTTAGGTTTCAAGTCCAAAACGGGCAGTTTAAAATTAGGTTTTTTTAGAATTTTTTTTTGGAAATGTGTTCATAACCAATTCACTACTCAAAATCCAAAGTGGCCTATGTCAAAAAGCTTACCAATTTTAGAAGGGCAGCCTCCAAAAATCACAGAAACAACCTTCTCAGTTTTTGGTAATTTTACAATTTTTTCTTTCAAAATTTGTCAAAATTTGAGATTTAGGAATTTTTCAAATTTATTTTTTCCAATAATTCAAAAAATCATGGACATAACTTTTAACCGTTCACTTTTTTAAAAAACCAAAAGCATTTCACGTCATTTAGGTTTTACCATATTGTGGTTTTTGCACCTTCTTGTGGAAATTAATTTGCATGAAGGCCAAAAAACTGTAATGAGACTCTAAAATTTTGCATGGAGGTGCTCAACTTAGTTACCTACATGGAAAAAAATATGAGCAAAATGTTTGAGGTAACAATAATCAAGTCTCCCTTGGCACCATTTAGAGTATGCCTTTCCCGCAAAGCCAAAAAAAAAAAAAAAAAACAGTAAACTTTGAACGTTATAATCTCACAAATGGCAAAGATCCAACCGTTGAAATTTAACATGGTATTAGTGCAGGTAGTTAGGTTTAAGATCTTACGGTTGGATGTATCAAAAAATTAAAAAATTAAGAATCATACTTCTACTTCTACAAGGTCGTCAAAAATCACAGTTTTTGGTTTTGGAGGTCCAAACAAGGCTTGAACCTTTAGGGGTTAAATAACAGGTTTCTGCCGCTGAGCACTACATCAATGGTGACACTCTCGAGAGACTTAGCATCGTGGTCACTGCATTGTATGCTCCCAAGTTCTAGATTTCGTGTTCATCTATGTGCAATTTTTTATTTTTTTTATTTATTTTTGAAGCAAATAAAGTAAATTCATTGCAAGGAAAAAAGGTTACAACCAACCCTCTACGGACCAGAGTCCAGGGTGGGAATGACAGAAAGACCATCTATGTGCAATTTAGTGTGATTGTGGTTGGTGCCATTAGTCCCTCAATTTCTGCAGTCATTGACTTAGGATTGTCATTGACCCTATCTCTAATGCTGTGAAAACAATTGTTCTCTTGGTGCAAAGTTTGATGAATGTTGTTCCTCACCATGGTTTAGAAAATTGCATTGTCATGGAAATGGTCGAATACAACTGTCTGGTGTAGAAGATTGATTTACTCCTAATGGACAAATAGCCCACTGGGTGTTATTTTGGAGTTAGGGCATGTACCTGTGACTTCAATTTAGATTGAGATCTTTTTGAACTTTTTAAGAATGTTTGCCGTAACAAGGGTTTTGAAGGATTTTTTTTTTTTTTTTCATTTAGACATTTTTAAAAATAGTTGTGATTTTTAAAGTGAAATGTTATGCTCGGTGGGCAGATCAGAAAGCCATGCTAAATACATCCGTTACCTCTAAGATTATTTCCATGATTACTTAATGTTGTCATCTTTGAGATTTCCCAAAAAATATTCTTTCAATACAAAGTATTTACTCCACAAAATATCATATTTTTCACACCGTTTCAGATAGTGTACTAAAACATCATCTTCTTTCCTTCATAAAAGTTGGAAAATTTGTTTTTTAAGAATTTTTCTTTTTTTCACTTTAACCCTTTAATGCCTAAGGCGGTCTCAGCACAATGGTTCGGCAAAAAACACATCAGTTGAGCTATATCCCTCTTAGTGGTCCACGTCATTTAAAAAAGAGAATCTGCCTTCTCCAACCGTACGGATGTGAAGGGGATGATGTCACGATGTCGTC
Organism: Ceratodon purpureus; assembly: GCA_014871385.1. Taxonomy (NCBI): domain Eukaryota; kingdom Viridiplantae; phylum Streptophyta; class Bryopsida; order Pseudoditrichales; family Ditrichaceae; genus Ceratodon; species Ceratodon purpureus. Next base: position 104,476,835 of record CM026426.1, read on the forward strand.
ATCCTTAGATGAAATTCATACAACCGTGGATGAAGGGTCATTATAATAGAAATATGCCACCTTTCAGGTCATATCTGACACATAAAGTATGCAAATTCACTAAATTTTAGTGCATTGGACAGATTAACTACTTGCCCCTATTCGATGGGAAGAACTCATATCCAAATTCCACGTCATTCAGACACAGGCATCAATAAACATACTTTTGCAACCAAAATTGGTGCCGTAGGCATTAAAGGGTTAAGGATGGACATCAATCTTTACTTTGACCGTTTGGATTGGGACTTTATGACATAGTGGAATTTCTAGGAAAGAAATATGTATTAGCATTCTTTTGCATTCAACTCAATAACAATATAATTTTTGAGCAATGCATTTAGCATTTCCAGATGTTAAAAGAAACAATATTCAAAATCTACAACAAAATGAGACCACTAATTGAGAAGAAGTACACATACTACAGAGGTGCTACACCTGTTGAGATTCCCAGACAATAAACCTCACCCTCGTTTTAATGACAAGGCAGGTCGTTCCCCTCCTCTTCCTCCCTTCTTCCCTTCCCTAATTCTCTTTTTAGGGGGCCTGTGGTCCTTTTTTTAGTAAATTTATATTTTTAATGGAAATTGGGACCCTAAAATAGTCTACCGGGATCCATAAAATAATTTTTAGTTGATTTATATATTTTTAATTCTTTTTAAAATTAAATTAATTTTTTTTCATTAACAAACAAATTATAGGGGGCTTTCTACCCCCTCCAATGGAAGCCCTGGTTGAGGGGCCCTCGTCATTAAGATGAGGGTGAGTTTTTTTGCCTGGGTTGAGATTCAAGTCACTTGCACACTTTATAACCTTGTGCACAATGCGACATATTGATTTGCTAGTAACTGTTTCCCGTCGGTGATCAACAATTGATAAGGTAATTCAAGAAGTGGTGAATGCTAAGAGCATCTGCACCGCAAGCTCTTTTTGCCCCGCCAACCTCAAATCCAAGGGGTCGTTGGCGTTCAAGCTCCCCACCCGGCCACAAATAGACCCCGCCAACGCATAAATTCAGGGCGCCACACCTCTCTAAAGCCAACTTCCCTGGATAGTTGAGGGACCCCGCGGCCCGCCTTCCCTCCCCTCCATAGCAGCACCTTTGTAGTTCATTATGGCCGGAGGGTCAGCTTTTGAGTCAGAGATTATTTTTTAGCACAAATGTCAAGGCGGCCTGGGTTTAAATAATCACAAACAAGGGATTTGGTCATGACGAATTAACAAAAGCATAGTTAAACTGAAATTTCAGTATTGAAAATTCCAAGGTTTTGAGCAAAATATTTGAAGCACCTCAAAATCATTGAAAGTTTGAAAATTATAACTGGAAGATCAAAAATCATAAATCGAAGATTAAAAATCATAAATGGAAGATTAAAAATCATAAATGGAAGATTTAAAATCATAAATGGAAGATTAAAAATCATAAATGGAAGATTAAAAATCATAAATGGAAGATTGAAAATCATAAATGGAAAGTCAAAGATCATATATAGAGATGAGGTACATAGACCAAAATCTCCTCTTTGAAAACCCAAAAATGAAAATTAAAGATCCGAAAATGAAAATTAAAGATTCAAAAATGAATTTATAAAATATATCTTCATGAAATATATATAAGTAAAATTAAGTCTTCAAATATATTCATAAAAAAACATATCAATCTTCAAATATGTTTGAGTCTTCAAATATGTTCATAAATAAGCCTCCTATCATCAAATATATTTCAAAGGTTTGATAAAAACACAAGTTATCAAACCTTTGAAATATATTTGTGAAATATATTCATAAGGGGGAGAAATATATCATTAGAGATATATTTCCCTAAAATATAACAGAAGACAAGTGAGATAATATAATTTCAACAAGTCATGTGTCTTTATATACCATACTCAAGCGATAAAAATGGGAAAGATTTTTTTGAAAGTATAGCACACCTCATATTTAGAAATATCTTTTTTCATGTAAACACAAATTCTTTCAAAAAGAAATAAAAAATGAAGATTTGACTTTCAAAATAAAAATAAAAGATAGTAGATACTACAGTCAAGTGATAAAAATAGAAAGATGTTTTTAAAAGTAAAACACACCTTATATTTATAACTATCCTAAGTTCATGTGGACACAAATTGTTTAAAAATAAAGATAAGTGAAGATTCACTCACAAAGCAAAATAAAAAGTAAAACAAATATCATAGTTTGAAGCTTAAATTTAGATTGTACTATGTGTCTGATAAACTATCAATTATCTAAATTTAAAAAAGAACAAGATAAAATTCATTTCAAATTTAGATTGTAGTGTTCATATATATTTTTTAAATATACTATTGAAGAAAAAAAAGTATAAAAGTATTCATAAATTTAGATTGTAGTATAGATTTTAAAAAATATACTATTTAAGTTCTAAATTAAAATAGAAGGATGATTTTTTAAATGCTAATTTAAGACTGTAATATAGTTGATTTAAAACATACTATTGAAGTCCAAAGCCTCATGGTTCTACAAAGGAGTACCCTGAAAAAATAAATAAGCTAAAAAATTTCACCAAAGGTAGTCCGGGAAGAAAACTAGAAGAATGGTTCAAGTTTAATCAATGCCTTGTGATTTGTACCAAGGGAATAGACTTGGGCAGTGTGCAACAAACTGGATTTTAGAGTTTTGGGGTGGAGCACTCAACTCCCTCCCCTCCATCTATCCCTCCAACAGTCCCTCCATTATCCAGATCAAGGGGCTGTTTGGAGGGGATGCGGTGCAGATGCTCTAACAGCAACGTGTTCCGAGATCTCATCACTTGGCCACAATGCAAGCAATAATGGCTAGATTCCTGGAATTCAAGGTGCAATCGATTACACATAGATTCAGTAACCTCTTTATTGGGATGCCTGAAAGCATAAACGACACACACATACTTTGCAATAATGGACATTGGGCTATACACAAATGTTGTTCGTTGGCAAATATGGGGTGACCAGAATGATATAGTACATGAACAATTACATCCGCATTTCCTAGAATGTCACTGCTAACCAGCATTTCCTAGTACTCACTGCTTACCTGGTGTACGCTGTCATACAAGGATGATCAGCCTCTAAGAGCATCCCCAATCCTTGGCCGCTATATGGACGCTCCAAACCAGATTGGCGGGCTCCCTGTACAATGGCGAGACAAAAGTTCGCACTACCGCCCCAATCGTCAGGCGCTACAGGGCCCGGCAACAGCCCTTGGCGGATTATGTGGCGTGGGGAGGCTCGTGTTGTGGCAGGGGGGGCAGGTGATGGAGCGTGGGGACGTGGCTCGCGGGGTCTTGAGCGGGGTTGGGACTGTGGGGCCGCTCTTTTGAGCTGAGGTCGGAGGGTGAGAGGGGTTGAAGAGTGAACATTGTATCTGCGTTGAAAAAACTGATCAGTACAATAGCTTGATTTTGCTTGGGTTTTGCTGCTTTTGCTTGGGTTGTTTAATTTCTGAAAGCAATGGAGTCATGGGAGGATGAGCTAGAGAGGGCACTTGGATTTGAGGAAGGGTTTGAAGAGGACATGGAGGATGAGCTTGAGAATGACCTATTCTTGGAGATGGTGGATGTTGTGTCAACTGAGCTTTTGGGGGAGCCTTCCATCAAGCCGAAAGTGGGAGGCAGTGTACCTGGAAGGGAATATGTTTGGCGTGATAGAGAGGTATGTCACAATCTTCTTGTGAAGGATTATTTTTGTGACCATCCTACATATGGCCTAAGAAAGTTCAGGAGACGGTTTAGGATGCGGAGGGATCTTTTCATTACCATTCACGATGCTGGTGTGGCATATGATCCATGGTTTACACAGCGTGTGGATTGTACCAAGCGTTTGGGTTTATCCTCCTTGGAGAATTGCATAGCTGCACTCCGTATGTTGGCATACGGAGTGGCGGGTGATGCATGTGATGAGTACTGCAAATTAGGGGAGTCTACTGCACAAGAGTGCTTGACTCGGTTTGTAGTTGCAGTCAGAGGTTGCTTTGAGTCTATTTATTTGAGGCAGCCTACACGGTACGATATTGAGAAGCAGATGCCGATCAATGAGAAGCGTGGATTTCCAGGGATGTTTGGAAGTCTGGATTGCATGCATTGGACTTGGAAGAATTGTCCTCTAGCTTGGCAGGGTCAATTCCAAGATAAGGATAAGAATAGGAGCATTATCTTGGAGGCTGTGGCGGATCAGAGCTTATGGATATGGCATGCTTATTTTGGATTGCCCGGGGGCAACAACGATATCAATGTCTTGGATAGCTCCCCGTTTTTGATTAACCTGCTGCAGGGTGCTGGCCACGACATTAGCTTCGAGGTGAACGGTAATGCCTATCCTAGGTACTACTTTCTGGCAGATGGCATTTATCCACCTTGGGCATGTTTTGTGTAGCCCATTCATGAGCCAGAGGGTGAGATGAAGGAGCATTTTGCAAAATGCCAAGAAGGTGCATGCAAGGATATCGAAAGGGCTTTTGGAGTGTTGCAGGCAAGGTGGGAAATTATCAAGAACCCCGTGAGGCAATGGGATTTAGGGGTTATTGACAACATCATGATGGCTTGCATTATTCTGCACAACATGATTTTGGAGAATGAGAGAGGTCTCCACCTTGAGCCCTTCGAGGATTTTGGGGGGCCTTCTCATAGCACTCCTATCCCATTCACATTTCGGGATTTACAGGATGGTACTAGGCAGATTGAGGATGTTGAGACTCACTTTGCATTGAGAAATGATTTGATAGATCATTTGTGGAGAGTTAAAAATGAGAGAAGGAGACTCAATAGTGAGAGATGAAATGTATGTCTTTATTGTGGAAAAAACCTTTGATTCAAGTTCAAGCCTTGACCAAAATTTCTGAAGCCATACTTTTGGCCATCCCCAATGGGAGAGTGATGGCCATCATAGCCAAAATTGTTTGCTACAGGGTACATGGGAGTAGGCTGTGCAAACTGAATGTGCCTATTGTCTACAAAAGTATTTGCTAAATTTGGGTTTGTCCTCCCCTGATGGGGATCAGTGAATCCCAGGGAATCATCCAAGTCTTCACCTTGCGAATCATCTGCAAAGAAGGCTCACAGATTAGAAAAAAAAAATGTGGCAAGTGAGCTGAATTCTAGGCACTGAGATTAAAACCAAACCGACAAAGGGATAAGGGGGAGCAGGTGTGTGTAGAGACTGCGGAGACATAAGCTGGAGAAACGCAAACAGGTGAAAGACAATCAAAACGGAGTTAACAAGAAGCAAAATTAAAAAAAAAAACAGTAAACTTAAAACAGAGAGCCAGCAAGGACAAATCGGCACATGAAAACAGCTGTACAAGGCGAGAGATGTAAAAAAAATTGCAAAGGCCGAGAGAACCTGCGAGAGACAGAGCAAGACAGACTGTGGAAAAATAAAAAACAAAAATGAAACCAACGGGAGTGAGAGGGGAAACAACAGGAGAGAGCGACACATGTGGAGAGAGATGCAAATCGTGAGGGAGACTGTGAGAGACAGAGGAAGAGAGACTACGAAGAACAAAGAAAAAAAAAAGGACGAATGCAAACAAACGGCACTGCGTAGGAAATGGATACAGCGAAGAGGAGGGAAGAGAGTGAAGGAGTGAATACCATGAGGGAGGTGTGAGATACAGAGACTTAAAACAGTGACAGCCGAGGATATAGAAAAAAAACTTTTAAAAAAAAAGAAAAAAAAAGAGGAAGGTGCAGCCGAAGGCCCCAGACAAGAGAGACCAGACACCTGAGATAAAATGAAGAGAAGGAGAACTGAAAAAATGAATAATGAGCGAGTTGCAAAACAAGGACGGCAATGAGTTAAAAAATATATATATACAACAACATGAAGACAGAAACAGAGCGAGAGAAAGAGATGCTGAGCGGTGAATGAGAGATAGTGAGTGAGTGAATGAGAGAGAGAGAAACTTAAAAATATAAGAAGAGATCAAGAGAGCCGAGGGTGAGATATGGTGAGAGACTGTGAGGGATAGCAATTAAAATAGTGAATGCTAAGCAAAACGAGAGAGATGGTTCAAAAGTGAATACGGCCGAGTTAAACTTAAACAGGGAAACTCAAGAAATCAAAAAAATTAAAAAATCAAGACAACATGTGAGGGATAGAATTCATGAAACTTAAAAGCGAGATGGTGAGTGAGCAAGAAAGTGTGAGGAATTAAAACAAAAACAGGAGAGATGCTGAGCGATGAGAGATGGTGAGTGAATGACTGTGAGTGAGGGAAACGAGAGCGTGAAAAAATGAACCTCAATATAGCCAAAACTGAGAGAAAAAAAATAAAAAATGAAGGTGAACATATCAGAGTGAGTGACGGCGAACGAGAGAACAACTAGGAGTGAAATCAAAAAACCGCGAGAGAGAGAGAGAGATGGTGAGAGATGAGAGACCTTCAGTGAGAGAAACCGATTGAAAAAAAAAGGCATGCAGGCTGCAGAGAGTGAAGGTGGAAGAGAGAATGCGAGGGAGTGAAAATAAAAAAACAAATGGGATAGATGGTGAGAGATGAGAGTCTACGAGAGAGCGAATGTGAGGGAGAGAAAGTGGCAACTTAAAAAAAAAAACACCAGGCTGCAGAGGGTGACTGCAAGAGAGAATGTGAGGGAACAAGAGGATAAAAAAACCACAAAGAGACGATGCGAGATGAGGAAAAGCGAGAGACCGAAACTGAGAGGAGAGAAAGCGGCAAATTTATTAAAAAAAAAAACGAGGCTGTAGAGGGTCACTGCAGGAGAGAATGTGAGGGAACGAGAGCAAAGAAAAAACCAAAGAGAGACGGTGAGAGATGAGAGACGGCGAGAGAGTGAATGTGAGGGAGAGAAAGTGGCAAAAAAAAAACCAACAGTGAGATGGCGAGGGTGATTCGAGAGACATGCCGAGAGGTGAGAGAGGGTGAGTGCGTGAGAGAGAGAGACTCAGAAACAAAAAACGGGAGATGAAGAGAGGTGACAAAAAACAACTAAACCTAATTTTGAGATAAGCGAATTCCGCATTGAACTCACCAAGGAGAGAAGCTGCGGGGGAGTCCTCGGGAGTGAGTGGCCGACTCAACGGTGACGGTCTGGGGGTCTGCGACTCAATCCGGGGCTCCTCCGTCGGCTCTGTTGGTGTGGGAGACGGAGGCTGCTGTGACGCCGGTGCAGCGGCTGCGGGGGTGGTGGTCTGTAGCCGTTGCAGCTTCCCACTACCGCCCTCCGCAGCTCTCTCGCGAAGCAGTTTCTCTGCAGCGCGCTGCTGCAAGAGCTTCTCATGCTCTAATTTCTCCTTCTCAGCTTGCCTCTTCTCTTGCTCCATTCTCCTCTTGATCCTCTCAAGTTCTTCTTTCCTCCTCACATGGAAATATTCCCGAGCGTCATCATCCAACTCTTCCATGGGCATCCTGAAAATTGACATTGCTGCATGATCTACCATTGCTTCCGCTTTTCGCATGTTTGCAGCGGCCATCTGCTCAGTTGCGCGTGCAGTGGACTTGAGGATAGACTCCCTCCTGCCCTGCTCAGCTATGTCAGCCTTCGCCGACTTGTTTCCCTGGGGTCGCGTGGGGCGGCTCTGGGTGCGAATCGGGGTCCTCTCCGGCGGTAGTGTTACGACCTCTTCTTTGGCAGGCGCTGCCTCCGCGGCTTCCCCGCCAGCACACCCCTAGTCGGGCTCCTCCGGCGATGCTACTGGTGACGCCCTCCCTCGCGCCGCACCACCTTGAGCCGAAGTCCCTTCCGTAGAACTCTTCCGTTGCAGATCCATCGGAGTTTTCCACCACCGAGGCACCTCCTATAAGATGTGCCAACAGTGCAAGAAAGAAAATGTGGCTTGCTTGGGGTGGCGGTCCTTATAAAAGTCCAAAGCTCTCTCCAACACATCCTCTGCAAAAACCCCAGACTCTCTTGAATCTTTTGGACTTGGAAAGAATACTAGATGATTTTAACCCCAAAAGGACATTTTGGCAAAGTAGAGCTTTTTTGGAGTTTGGACATGTACCTGCGAATGCAATTTGAACTCATATTTTATGAAAATTTTAATGAAAGTAGGCTTTGGTGAAAGCTTCGTGTTGGTATTTTTTATTCTAAATTCAGATGTCGAAATCAAAAGTTATTCACCTTTGAACCTCAAAAGCTCCTCCAAGGGCAGGTTTACAAAATAAATTAGCCAATGAGAATGACAGTGAATGCAGCAAATTCTGCCCAAAACTGCCCAAACTTACCAAAATCTGCCTAATGATGAAACTTGGAAATTCCACCAAACATTGAGTTTTTGATATTTTTCAAAAATAAAGATTTCTGTGTATAGAGAAGGCAGTAGAGCATGTTCCCACCGTTTGGATTTTTAATCCAAGATTTTTTATGTTGCTAATTTTATCGTCAAAAAATGGCCTTTGTTTGTGAATTTCAGTATACCCCCTAGCGCAAAATGATTTTTTTGGCAACCTTCCACAACTTTTTTGAATATGATATTTTTTTGGCAAATACCTAACTCACTTAGGAACAAAAATATGGAGAGACTCATTCTACATCTACGTTCAAAAATGGGTTTCTAGGCCTTCAAAACTCTGCTGTCCCCTTGTAGCGCAGGGAAAAAAACTTGTTTTTCAACTTTGAAGGTTACGATCTTGCAAACGGTGAAGAATGAGTGTGTGAAATTTGGTGGACATGTAGACATAGAAGTTAGCTACAAGATCTTATGGTTAGATGTACTAATTAAGACCCCAAGTTTGCAAAATCTACCTCGCTTTAAAGAGGGGCTCTTTTAAGGCAGGTTTTGATGAAAAATACCCTCAGAACTTTAGAGGTTAAGCTACACATAAGTTTTATTACTTGAATAGCCTCCAACCATCCTTTAAGACCTTGAAGGATATTTTTACTAGTGTAAAGGGCTTTCACAGGTTTTTGAATAAATTTACTAGTTAGTAGGACTTATTAAGAAAATCCTCCAAGCTAAAAAATGAACAAGATATAATTCAATGATACCACAAATATGCGCTCAAGTATTCCAAGAACAACTTTGGAAGCTCATTGCAAATTTGCAATCAAAATGTATATCGTAATTGAAGCAAAAGATAGGAGTAGTCAATGGTAGATGTTGTATAAAGTAATTGTATTATGTTGAATGATATTGCAAATAAAAACCAATGTTATATTCTAATATTGTAGTACACTTTGATACAGTTCCAACACACTTTACGGTTTTCAATTCCATTTATTTTTGAGTTCACATGAATTTTCAAAGTTTTTAGAAAAACTCCCTCCAAAGAAGAATTCGTTAACGATCAGCACGCGATTGTACTTCTTTCCGTTGGTGATCCAAACACTTCTCTGCTCTTGCAGGTGTGAGCAGGTGTGATCAAGTAGCTAAGACTGGTTTAATATCAAACATCCTTGCAGTGTGTACACAGGACATATACCCTGATGTAACCAAACGATATTGCTTTACTACCCGTGACGGTCTGTGCCCAAAATCTATCAATCAACTTGCCGAGAGTTACCTTATAACACTGATAAGGTCAACATACCTAAAACTGACCAGTTAAGAGATTTTCCACTGATTTTGAAGGTGTATAAGTCGAGGGAGATTTTTCCTTGAAGGAGAAATAGGTTCAAGGAGGAATGTAACTTTCAATTTCATGTGGGCAAGAATATTTAATTTACTATTAGTTTTAGAAGCCATTTTTTTGGTAATACATATAACCAACATGTAGGCCGACTTAAAACCGACCATCCAAAAACTAACTTCTATCCACTAAGTTTTTCAAAACGGTCAACATATACTGCACTTCTATTCCGTTAATGTAGTGCCCGCATGCCAACCATCACTGCACTAAAAGTCGATCATCTCTAAGTCTTAGGTAGCAGCACCCACTTCCGTAAGTTTAAGGTGGTTTGTATCCTTCCAGATGTGCATCACACATATAAATTATTTAGAACGGTAGGCAAATACCAACATTGAAGAGTTTCTGAAAAAAATTCATGATTATTTTAATTTTTGAGCACATTCTGGACCCTCAAAGTCAAAAGTGAATAGGCATCCATGACTGTTTTCAAATGGCCCCCATTCCCATCCCAAGCAGAAGCATATTCCAACCTACTGTAATTCCCTAATTAAAAAAAGTTGAACATAGACACCAAGTCCAATAGGCATGCAAAACCACTTTCTCATGGACCCAATTACGGTTAATTTTTTTTTTAACTTTAGAAACACACCTAATTGTGACATTCTCTACACCCAATCTACCTCAGTGATTACAAGAAACTGATTATAGAGACACTATTTTCCATATGCATGTGCACCTTGGACCGTCCCTCTTCAAAGATACACAAGTTGAAGTGCCGTTGTATGCATCGGGAATGGGTGCATTCATGGGAGTCGGTGCCGCTACCTTAAAAATTGCTAAGGGATTGTTCATGCATCCAACCATAATTGATAAGCAATGAATTATAGTTGATAAGCATGTGTACCAATTGAATTTGCCGTCACCATTAAGTTTATTTCAAAAACCCATAAACGACCGTCAAACAGCCCCACAACCAACCAGATGTTCACTGATTTCCAACCAAGGCGCCTCCTTATTTCAAGAGGTAGCCAACATATAACCGTGTTCATTTATTATTAACCCCTAAGTGCCTAGGAAAGCCAAAACGACTTTTTGCTGTTTCGGTCAGTCTAGATAAAAGGGTTAAAATTGATATTTTTTCCTAAGATTGTTACTGGATGCTCCTTGTACTACAAAGTGTATGTGGTAAAATTTGCAAAGCCAAATTCCAATTTTAAGACCTTCATCTAGAAATTTTAGGTTTCAAGTCCAAAACGGGCAGCTTAAAATTAGGCTTTTTTTATAAAAAAAACACTTGAAATATGTTCATAACCAAACCACCACTCAAATTCCAAAGAGACCCAAGTCAAAAAATATACCAATTTTACAAGGGCAGCCTCTAAACATTACAAAGACAAGCTTCAATATTTTCAGTAATTTTTGAATTACTTCTTTCAAAATTCGTCAAAATTTGAGATTTTAGAATTTTTCAAAAATAATTTCGCTCAAAAATCAAAATCTTATAAAGGCACCTAGCCACCGTTCAGATTTTTCTAAAACCAAATATACGTGACGTCATGCATGTTTTAGTATATCAACGTTTTCAGACCTGCTTCTAGAAAACAATTTTTATGAGAGCCAAAAAAAGGAATGAGTATCTCAAATTTTCCATGGAGGTACTCAACTTGATTACCTACATGGAAAAAAATATGGGCAAAATGTTTGGGGTAACAATCTTCAACTCCCCCTTTGCACCATTTTGACTATGTCATTGAGCCAATGCCCAAAAAAAGTTTTGCTGCAACTTTGAATATTATAACTCTAAGATGGTAAACATCCAACGGCTGAAAAGTTTATCAGTACTTCTAAAGAAGGTCTAGTACAAGATCTTACGGCTGGATGTCTAAAAAAAGCAAATTTGTTTGGTTCAAATTGTTGTTTCTACAAGGTGGTCAAAAATCACTGTTTTGGAGGTTTTGAGACCCAAAACATGTTTGGGCACTTAGGGGTTAATCAAACCTGCGAGTTAACTGCCAACATAGTACATAGTTGGCCATAGATCAAACTTGTGACCGGTTTCTGGGGGTCTATAGGCTGGGTTTAGGGGGGTGGTCGGCTATGGGTCTGTTGACCTCAGTCTGTTAAATTCTGAGATCATCAATTTCTTTTTAAGGATGTTGTTTAAAAAGAGTAAGTTCTGTTAGAACAAGCTCCAAAAGGTAATAGTTTTTTTAAGGCACTGCGGAGCTCTAGGTGTATTATCAAGTAAATTTTTTTTTAATTATATTTTATCAAACCAAAATTGTCTCAAAATGGCAAAAAATAAATCAATACTTTGGGGACAAGTTTATTCAGTCGTGATAATCATATTTGAAAAAGCCCACCTCATAGTCTTTTAAAGGTTAGAATATTATTTTATGATTACTAGTTATAAAATCATATTATTTCTATGAATTAGCAACTACATTTTTCTTTACAAAGGGACATACTTCGCAGATCTTCAATGACACACCTCAAAATTATTTATCTTTTGTGTTCTTTACTATGTCTTAATATGCAATCATTCAAACTTATGTATGTTGTTAGTAAAAATATTTATTACAGTTTTTTTGAGAACATCTAGATTAACGTCAGAGAAGAAAAAACAAAAATAACTTCAAGATTAATGTTCACTTTTTGAAAAATGGTAAAAGAATTCAAATTTGTAAGTTCATAAGAATCAGATGTGAAAATCATTCGTTCTACAAGGAAAGCATTGAATATTATATTGGTATATGCATGATAACCATATTGTCAGTCAAGAGAAATTCTCACAATTTTTATAACAGAACCAAATTTAATTAATAACTCGTTGTTACTTTGGTATAAATTCAATTTGGATGTCTACAAACTATTTGATGTGTTGGTAAAATAAAATTGTTTAGCTGACTATCTGATTGTTCTTAATTCAGGTTATGTTCAAAGATGCAATGGATCATATCTGTAGAATTCACCGTGTTGTCATGCAACCACGTGGCAATTTGTTACTTGTTGGAGTTGGAGGTAGTGGACGTAAGAGCTTGACAAAGTTGGCTGCATTTATTGCAGACATGAAGGTGGATTCTTTACTTATTAAACAGATGTGTATAAATGTTATTAGTCTTGGCTAACAGTTAGATATTTTAAAAGAAAAGCTGAAAAATTAAATAGTTGATAAGTTGATAAAATAAATTGGAATATAGAGAGTTCTGAGGACAATTGGAAGTTTAGGCAAGTTCTTATTATGTCAATTTTGAATGTGACTTTTTATAAAACTTGTTGATGTGGAAAATTGTAAGAGTTTTATTGTTCTATAAATATATGAACAAAAAATAAAAAAAATAAAAATATGTATGGTGCTTGAAGTGGTTATTTTTAATCAACATGTAGGTCCAAATTTTTTACTACACACCTTGTACAACCTTTGATATTTTATATACGAGTAATTAACATGATTGGCTTTGAGATTGCTCAAAAATCATTTTTATACTAAAAACATTTAACTCTTCAAATTGTCAAAGGTTTGTCACCTTGCGAAGAAATGTCTGAAAACAAATGTACGATACCTTTGACAATTTTTAGGTGAGTTTTTTCATCATAGAAGTATTTATTTTGAAAGTTTTAAGAAACATTATGTCACTCATTTATAGTAAAAAGCTGAAAGTAAGGGGTGTTACAAAACTTTTTGGGTTCTGCAACAAGTAGAAATAACCATTTTGGGCACCATCAATATTTTTCCAATGTCTAGTGCAAAAAAACATACATATTCTTTTAAAGCTCTTGCAATTTTCCACATCTATAAAAAAATATTTATAACGTGATTTAAAATTGACAAAACAAAAACTTGCCCAAACTTAAAAAAGCCTATTCTAAACCTATTGTCTTCTAGGGATTTAAATATATGATATAAAATTAGCAAATTAGACAAGTGTTTATTGATATAAAATCTATTGAACATTTCTTTTTGGCGAAGCAAATGGTGAATTTAATCCACAACAAGATCAAACAAAACACTGTCGTGCCACCAAGCAAAGACAAGGTTTGCTCGAAAATATCAATTTTGGGATTTTTAGAAAACCTGATAAAGTCGCCCAAGGGTAAATTACCTACCTAAGTGGAAACTACCTAGTTATAAACCTACTAGTCCGGATACGCTGATAATTCCAGACAACCTCAGTGATGCTATGTGAGAAGAAAAGGCCATAATGGTCTCAAGTCATGTTGAAGAATCGATGAGCTGTCTAGAGTCTCAGAGGTTGGTCTTCTTCACACTTAGAACATCCGCACCCCTGCACCGGATGCGGGGCTGCGGAGCTTTGCTGCGAGTCCATTCAGGTTAAATCCCCACCAGGACTCCCGTAACAGCCTCATAGCTCATGAACTCGTCAGATATCGCTAGTTTCACAAACTCTTCTTCTGCTATTGGGCGCCCATATTCCGCTGATCATGACAGAGATTTGCATCTATTATAGAGAAAGTGTTGTTGTTTGGTTGTTTTTGGCAGGCTCCAGCTCCTCGCTCCGACTCCTCCGGCTCTACGCTCCGGCTCCTCTGGCCACCTCAGCAGCTCAAGTGCCTCGAAACAAGCTTGACCAAATTTTGTTTAATTACAGACGCGGGATGTCACACCTCATTTGTGTAGGGGTGAGGGACGCAGATTTTTCCAGAGCCGCATCCTCAACTTTGCACCCTCAAAACCCCATTTCAAGAGTCTCACACCCCGCGCCAGGTCGCGGATGCTCTTAGACACCTTGGCCAGTGACATTCGAGTCAGGTCCGGGAATGCGTCCCAGAGGCTCTGTTCTAGTACTTCCGAGGACCATCCATTGTTGTGGAAGATGAATTGATTCCATTGAATCCAGATAATCCACATCACTGCACCGTGCATAAGGGACCATGGTTTCTGGAAGGCTTGTAGGAGCGGAAGGAGATTTGTCCCAAAAATACATTAGCCAGACGCACATGACAAGATTCTGCCCCGCCACCCTCCATAACAGGTGGCGAGGCGTGGTTGGGGGAGACTTCGGTGGCTGCTGGCGGGGGCAGGCACCCACACACATGCTCAGCCACCCCCACCTGCCAAGTCACGCCAGACCATGTGATTTGAGATAAAAATCACACTCATCGGAGGTTAATACAATGCCAGCACTCACCAGAGGTCAGCTCCCCGCAGATCTTATGACAAATTGAGAGAACCCTCGCTTGGAGTAAGTTAATGAACGTGAGGTTTGTATACGGGGAAAGGAGGCATTAATAACTCTTCACTCACAGACATCTGCAGCAACTGGGACACCAAGCGCATGGATGGTCAATCTTCCGGATTGGGGTTGCAAGCAAAGTAGACCCAATTGCAGGAGATTAACGATCCTACTTTTCTCTTCCATTCCACTATCTGGGGTGGTTGTCGGTGAATGGTCGTGAACTTGTATATCGGTGCTCATGATATTGATCGACTAGTCTTGCGACTTAAACTCACTGTACGAGCTTGAATCCACAGCTAAACGAGGAAATGTACGTAGTCTTAGGTCGGCAACGTGAAGAATATAGCCTGCATCGTGTGCACGCCATATCCTGTCCACTAGAACACCATCCCTTCGCTCAATGGGAGTCGATTCAAGTGGGTGTTTCAGGGTTTTACGTGTCCCTTGCCGCTGTTAAAGGTGAAAGCGGGGATGAAAAAACAGCGGTATCAAGGGGAATGTGAGGCGCGGCGCTGTGGCGGAGTCGTAGACGGCGGGAGAAGACCGCCGACACTCTGGATGAAACTCTATGCTTTTCCTTAGCGCCCGCCGGCGTACGCCAAGAAAACCAGCCATGTGTGTCTGCCTATTGCTCCCATGAAAGCATGTTCCAAGGCATCGTCGTGGCTGGGGTCGTAGGCCACGGTGAGCAAAACGATCGTGGCAAAACGCCAGGCATGGGAAGCCATCTCACACATATGAAAGCAGTGGATGATGATTTTGGGGCACACCTAGTGCAAGTGGCTGAGATCAGTGGTGATTTTTCACGAGGTCCCTAACATGTCCAGGGACATGTTTTGAAAAAAAAAACATTTCTAGTGGATGGGTTCTTTGAAAATGAACTGGTTTTTGGACGTGTCAAATTCACTTTGGACAGGTTCTAAAAAAATAAATATTTTTTTAACAATTTTTTCCCAAAAAAATGAGTGATGCAAATATCAATTACATCATGTCATATATGACATGTGGATATGAACATAATGGAGTCAAACTACTAATACCTAATCGAAATACCAATTTTCAAGAGCTTGATTCACCTGCACACATTGATTCATCAACTACGATATTTAGAACCTTTTTAACACAATATCATAGATTTAAATTGAAGGGAACATAAGCAATTGTATAAAAATTTAGTTTATATAAACATGTTCAATTTTTAGCAAAAAAAATAAGAACTTAATATTCAAACAAGTGGATGAATTCTCCTATCCTTCATGTTTCTCCAAACAAGCATCACTGCATTCCAATTGATGTTTTCAGCTGGAATATTTGCACATGAAATGCGCATCAAAGCATCTAAAGTCTCTAACTTCAAGCTAGTAAGGAGATGACTCTTAATCAGGTTTTGTTTGGAAAAACCCCTCTCACATATTGCAGTGCATATTCAAAACATATCAATCACCACTCATTTGAAAAACAAAAACCCTAAATGTGTGACTTACCTAGATTCTACGTTAATTTCTTTTATACAGTACTTCTATATCACTTGAAAATAGTAATAAAATATTAAAGTAAACAAACATACCTAGGTCCTGAAGGTTGCACTGCTAGAGTCCAAGTTGAGAAGTCGCAGCAGCAATAGAACGAAGCAGCAGCTATGTACAAGTGTTCTTAAAAAAAAAAAAAACCAAAAAACAACCTCGCTGTTCTGCACAGGCTCTCTACAAAGTACACAATGCGATAGTGCTTCGAGCCAGGCTAGGCTTCTGCAAAGCACTCTTCAGCTTGCAGCAGACTGCAGACTGCAGACTGCATTGGCTCTTGGCTTTTTTTCATGTTTTTTTATTTTTGGTTATTTTTGATTTTTTTTTTGATTTTTTATATATAAACATTAGTACGAGACGGGTATTTCTTTTTTGAACCGGTTTTGGAACGGGTTGTTTGTTTTTTTAACCTTTCCATGGACGGGTTGGTTTTGAGATTACCGGTATTGGAACAGGTTTCATTTTTTTTTGCCTTTCAATTCAAGGTTTTCGGACATAGACGGGTTAAAACTTTGTGAAAAATCAGCCTTGGCTAAGATGACAGTTACAGCACGGTGATAGACACTCTACAAGAAAGCAGCTTCCTGCATACTGTTGGAACTCTGTGTCCGACACTTGGTCTTCTTTCCTTTTTTACTGTTCCGTTCTGTCAATGACACCTCATCCATTCCGTCTAAGATCTTTCCTTCCTAGCCGTATATAATTCCTTCGTTTCTTCTCGCTTCCTCGAACAGTTAGGTTCCCACAGTGAGTCCTGTGATCTTAGTTTGACATGGTATCAGAGCAGCTTTCCTAGGCAGTGAGATCTCGTAGAGAGGTGAGTACCTCGAGGAGTGATCAAGCAACACATAGTTATAGGTTCTTTTTCTCTTGCAAATCTTGTTCCAAATCAGTTCCACTTATCTCCATCTCATAGTTACACAAGACACATCAGGGCAGCAGTAGAGGATCAAAGTAGCAATACATGGCAGAAACTCAAGGCACCGGATCTGTATCCGGGACAGCAGCCTCCACTTCGACCAGCACAGTGACTCGAGGATCTGGAGATCTGCGAGAAGATGCGACTTCGTCCAGCTCCCTCCGAAGACCGAACGTCACCCGTGAATGCTCCATCCCCGAACCTTACCATCTGGAGGGGGCACACAACTACGCCGTATCGGCGTACCGCATGAAACACATGCTACAGCGCGATGGCTTATTCACCTACTGCATCACGCCACCTTCAGCTCACATGTCAGAAACAGAACGCTTGGGGAGGGAGAGTGCCTTGGCAGCCATCAACAACAATGCCAAGAACACAACACTGAGACTTCTCAAAAGGTACACTGAACCTCACCGATGCTGGACCAAGTTGAAAGATCGTTATGAAGCTCACAATGGTCCTCGCACAATCATGTTGATAGAAAAATTCTTCAATATGAGGAAGTCAGATAGTGTGTCTATCGATTTGTTTCTCACAGAGGTCAAAGAAGTCGTAGATCTGCTTGAGGAACTTGATCTCGAACTACCAGAGCCCATTGTAGTATACTGGACAGTTCAAAATCTCCCAAGTCAGTATGATATCTTTAAGAGGATGACTCTAGATGGGGAACGGTTACCAGATTACGAAAATCTTGAGTCAAAACTCATAGCAGTAGAGATGTCATTAGGATTAAACGACCATGAGAGAAGCAGTGAAGCTTTATTGATGCAAAGAGGAGGATTTAGACCCACTAACTCATTCCGATCACAAGGACAGACCCTTGGAAATCTCGGACATTCTCACCAATATGGTGCCTATAATCGCCGCCCTACTCACTCTTATCAAGCACCGCGCCCACATTATCAGCACAGTTATCAAGGAAGGCCGATGCCTCAATCTCCACCAGCAGCCCCAGGCTCGATACAGTCCACTGTATCATCGTATCAGGGATCAAATCACTCGAGAGGGAGTTCATCGATGTACCAACCGCGATTCAAGGCTCGTGGACCAGAGAGGCCCAGACCAGAAGTTTGCAACTTCTGCGGTGAAGAAGGGCATCTAGAACGTGAATGTGAAATCAAAGCTCACATTGACAGAGCTAAGGACTGGGAACATCGCCTCATCGAGAAACGGTCTCACCGACGCAACGGACATGTGCACCAAGTGGACACGGAACAAGAAGGATCCGAATCTGGACTCGATCAGCCATATGATACAGAGGCCGATGCATACACCGTAGTAGATGCATGCTTCAACGAATTAGAGGTAAATTCGATAAACCAGGACAGCTCGCAAGTCTCCTGGTATCTTGACTCAGTTGCCTCGAATCACATTTCGGGCAATGCAGATGTTTTCTCAAAACTCAAACCATCTCAAGGACCTAAAGTTCGATCCGCAGGAGGTCAAGGGCATGCAGTGACAGGCATAGGCAATGTATCCATGAAGATGAATTCAGGTGAAATAAAGACAGTAGAAGATGTTTTGTTTTCGCCTGGCATTGTAAAAAATCTCATATCTGTCGGTTATATTGCTGATAAAAACCTCAGTCTGGAATTTTTATCCGAAGGTTGCATCATAAGAGATCGTAAAGATGGACGTTTGGTGGCCCACGCATCACGAGACAGGCGCAGTGGACTCTATCGACTCGATTCGGAAACGATTCTATCTCAGCCACCGATATCGAACTACTCTCTTCAAGAGAGCAACTCTCGGGTCGCATTATCCTGCACCAGTACCTCGTCTGAGAAGTCCCATATATGGCATGCCAGGCTAGGTCATTTCAATCAGCAGGGCATGCAGCGCATGCTTACGCACAGAGCAGTATTAGGACTGCCACTGCTTAGACTTACTGCAACCCCATGCGAAACGTGTCTGCAGGGCAAGCAGAGTAGAAAACAGATACCAAAAACGGCTCGAACCAGGGCAACAAAAATTCTTGAACTGATCCACTCGGATGTGTGTGGACCATTCAGAGTTAAATCTCTGGGAGGAGCATATTACTACGTCACCTTCATCGACGACTTTTCGAGGAGAACATGGACTTATTTCCTGACTCATAAAAGTCAGACTCTGGATAAATTCAAAATATTTAAGGCCGAAGTGGAGAACATCACCAACCGACGTATTCAAAAGCTTCGCTGTGACAACGGAGGAGAGTATATATCAACAGCTTTTAACAAGTTTTGTGAGAGCAACGGTATCCTCCGCCAATTCACGCAGCCTTACAGCCCACACCAAAATGGCATCGCTGAGCGTCGGAATCGGTCACTTCAGGACATAGTTCGATGCCTGCTAATAGGTAAAAATCTCCCCGGGTTCCTTTGGGCGGAAGCTGTGAGGGCAGCCACAATCATTCTGAATTTACGCTCAACTAAAGACAATCTAGGCAAGACCCCCGATGAAATATTCTTCGGTAAGAAGCCTGACATCTCACACCTTCGCATTTTTGGATCTATCGCATATGTCCATGTTCCTTCAAAACAGAGGTCTTAACTTGACACTCACAGTCACAAATGCATCCTACTAAGTTATGACAATCAAGTGAAAGGCTACCGATGTTTTTCCCTCAAAAAGAAACAAGTCATCATTACAGGCGACGTGCAAATCGTGGAGGGCAAACAAGCAGGTCTCGACACCAATTTAAGTCAAGAGCCACTTCCAACTATTCTAGGTGGCCCACCGCTGCAGTCTTCTCCAACTGACAACTCCAGAAATGGCCAGACATGTCCCACTTTCATCACGTGCGATCCAGCTGCCCCACCGATCACTCCCACTGATGAATTACCCTGCATGGACCAAGAAGCGGACAACATCAGCCCACCTATGTCAATCACACTTCCTCACAGCCCAGCCATGCCATCTATAGCACCCTCGGAGTCAAACACCAATGAGTCAGAGCTGCTGCCCGCACCACAAGCCGCCGACCCTCCTCAGCCACGACGTTCACATCGTGAGCGCAAGTTTCCAGGTCACCTTACTGACTACATTGCCTCAGCTGAAATTTTTGTAGGGTTAATGGAAGGGGGCGAAAACCTTCACTTCCGAGATGCGATACGTTCATCTCACTGGCGTCAAGCAATGGAGTCGGAATATGATTCCATTATGAAGAATCACACCTGGTCTTTAGTAGACCTACCACCTGGCAAAAAACCGATTACCGCTCGGTGGATATACAAGCTTAAGTCTGCAGCTGACGGCACTTCGGTACGTCACAAGGCGAGGCTCGTAGCGCGGGGCTTCCAACAACGCCATGGCATTGACTATGAAGAAACATTCGCACCAGTGGTGCGGTGGGAATCAATTCGCACCATAGGAGCCATTGCAGCCCACAACAACTGGCCCATCCATCAGATGGATGTCCAAACAGCGTTCTTGAATGGCCACCTGACCGAGGAAGTTTACTTAGAACAACCAGAGGGATTCATAATCCCAAGCCAAGAATCAAAAGTTTGCCGCCTACATCGCGCTCTGTACGGCCTCAAACAGAGCCCACGCGCATGGTACTCACGTGTCGACCATTACCTCCGAAGCAAAGGTATGCACAAGTCCACAGCTGATCCCAACGTTTACTATCGTCATGATACCAAAGGGACCATCATCCTCATTTTGTATGTAGATGATCTCAAGTTAACCGGGAGCAACATGAGTCTCATTCATGAACTCAAGCTACTGCTGCACCGGGAATTTCGCATGACAGATTTGGGTCAAATTAAAAAATTCTTAGGTGTGGAGTACACTCGTACGCGCCAAGGCTTGCTCTTGCATCAGACCGCCTACGCCCTTCAGATTCTTGACGAATTCCGCATGGAAGAGTCCAATCCCAGCTTCATTCCCATGAACAAAGGGCTTCAACTTCGGAAGGACACCGGCACTCCCCCGTGTGATGTTCTGCTCTACCGGGCCCTGGTCGGCCAGCTCCATTGGCTCACAAAAACCAGATTCGACATTGCACTAGCTGTGGGGATTTGCAGCAGATACACCAACAACCCCCAACTTGCACACCTACATGCAGCCCGCGGCATTCTAAGGTACATCCGTCGTCACCCGTCGCTTGGCATTTTTTACAAAACTGGGGAGGAGAATCTGCTCTCGGGATACTCGGATGCCGATTATGCTCAAGATCTAGACAACAGAATATCCACATCAGCCTACATGTTTCTTCTTGGCAGCTCTCCGATATCCTGGCGTTCCAGAAAACAAGCATCTACTGCGAGGTCCTCTTGCGAATCCGAATACCGAGCATTGGCGAGCTGCACCTGCGAAGCCATCTGGCTAAGAAGGCTTCTCCGAGAACTCAACTCAGGAGGTACTCTACCCACCACAATCAAAGTTGATAATCAAAGTGCCATTAAAATATCTCACAATCCAGTATTTCATGACAAAACCAAGCACTTTGAGACTGATTGGCACTTCACTAGGCAAAAGATCGACTCAGGAGAGATTAAAGTAGAATATATCAATACAAAAGACCAACCTGCAGATATGCTTACAAAGCCTCTAGGGAGGACAAAATTCGAAAGTGGCAGGGATAGGTTAAGTCTAAAGAGTCTACATAGTATGACATCTGAGATCTACCCTAGGCCTTAATTAGCTGCACTCTACCTCAAACCCAGGAAGCTAACTGCTTCCTCCCTTGTCTCGAAACCTTTGTAGATAGCCCCCTTAAAACCTACAACCATTTCGGCACATTCTCCCCACGAAGAATAGACTCCTGGCCGAATTCCCCTTCGTACAGCATAGTACCGCTTTATTGGCCGACCCCGTCGGTTAAATCTCTAAGAGCCAGTCCCTGCTCTCTCCAGTGGCTGCATCGCAGCCTCCTGCATCGACCCCGACGTCGTCTCTCCTGAAGGCATCTGATCTTCTCGCTGAAGTATTTCGGAAGGAGTCACAACCACCACAGAAGAAGAGAAGAAACAGTCTTCGAATCGCGCGACCACCCAAGTGACAGCTTGCTTGAAGACAACCAAGACTGCCCTGATCAAAACTAACAACGCCCATCCTAATGGGATGTCACTCAAGCGCCGAAGACCATCCATGCTTGGCAAAACTCTGAAGACCAAGCACCGATCAGGAGGGGGTGTTGGAACTCTGTGTCCGACACTTGGTCTTCTTTCCTTTTTTACTGTTCCGTTCTATCAATGACACCTCATCCATTCCGTCTAAGATCTTTCCTTCCTAGCCGTATATAATTCCTTCGTTTCTTCTCGCTTCCTCAAACAGTTAGGTTCCCACAGTGAGTCCTGTGATCTTAGTTTGACACATACCAGGCCATATGTCACGCCTATTGGGATGAAAATTGGCCGTGAGCAGACCTGACCATTTCACGCTGATGGGACGACCGATTTTATGCCGAGGGTGTAACAGGGTACGTTTCAGTTTTGCATTTTATGCGTAAAACAAGGCCCTACCGCTCCACCTCCACCTGCCAAGATCGAAGATGAGTCTAGACAAGGGAGCAAGATAATGCATACAGTTGAGGGAGTGAGGCTTCACATTATCCGGCACCATGACGATGCCCACTCGTAGCGGCCACTTATGAGTTGATCCTCCTGCAATTGCTTAGGGATTGGGATGAGTTGGCAAGAACGGGAGCCTACGTAGAAACCGGTGTAGCAAGCAAGGATGACAACAGAGGTCATGCTATCTGTCTAAACCAAACATTTCAATTCCTTGTGACACACAGACTTCCCGAGTGGACGTCGGAGATGCTTCGAGGTCGTCGAGCATATAAGATAATTTGCTGCGGAAACGTATTAGGAGGGCAAATAAGCAAGAAGGAGACGAAGACGTGAGGATAAGAGAGAATTCAAGGTTGAAGCCATGATATATTGTGCAGACAAGAGCATCTCAAATTGTGGACAGTGGCTGCCGAGGTCATCTCAAGTGGCAGAAGTACCTTAGAGACTTAACCCCTCGCATGTTGGATATGAGTATTTTCAAATTTGAAGAACAAAATGAGAGTTCTTAGAGCAAAATTTGAGTTTGTAGATCACAAGGTGTCAGATGAATCCTTGGACAAATTGATTAAAAAGTGGATAAGAAAAAACCACGAACGAATGAAAAGACTACATGGTGGAAAAATGAAAGCTCAGTCGAAATATTTTGAAAAAGAATAGGATGCAATGAGAAAGCACTGGGAGTCCCTGGACTTGAAATTATAGTTTGAGAAAATGTCGGACACTAGAAAAAAGGTTACATACCATCCACAAGTTGGGCAACATGGATATGTTGGGAAAGCTACAAAATTGGTACGTGAGAGAGCTTTAAATGATGTTCATTTCTTACTTCACATTTAGTTAGATCTCTATTTTGCGGGATGTTTGGAGATCCTTAGGATGTGTGTGTTGAAACATGAAGTTGCGATTTGGAACTATTCCATGAAATGGTGATGTGTGAGGTGATGTAGAGGATGGAAAGGGAATGATCTCCACGTGTAACGGGTGTTGCAGAGGAAATAATATCCGCACATGATAAACCGTCTAACATTGTAATAATGTGCAATTTTGTTTGTTTTTTCCTTTTC
Organism: Ceratodon purpureus; assembly: GCA_014871385.1. Taxonomy (NCBI): domain Eukaryota; kingdom Viridiplantae; phylum Streptophyta; class Bryopsida; order Pseudoditrichales; family Ditrichaceae; genus Ceratodon; species Ceratodon purpureus. The sequence goes on from CM026426.1 coordinate 104,500,628, forward strand.
ATTTTATTTTTCCATCAAACTTTTTCTACTATAAGTGTTATGAATTTTGAGTATCCTCACATAGATCGGGTAGTTACATCCTTGCTTTTTGATGTGTTGATTAATTTTTGTCTGGAATTTACAAATGTACGACCTTATGGACGATCTCTACAAGATAGTAACTCGAGGTGATGGAATTTTGACCGCAATGAAGAGAACACTGTTTTTATGGACATGTGTCCATAGTACACCATGTTTAGAGTATGTTTGAAAACGAGGTAGAATGTTTGTTTGTTCTTGTAATCAGTAATGAACGCAACGACTATTCCAGACTATGTTCAGATGCATGATGATATGGGTACGATTATGACACTATTGTATATTTTTATAGGAAATGAAGAAGAAGAACTCTCATAGACTCTTGGCAATGGAACAAAGTCAGGCGGAGAAAAATAAACATCTACACGATGTCATGAAAAATAACTTGAATATTCAGAATATGCTGGAATTGTTTATAACTACTCCGTCGTCAAATTAAGTCGGTGAAGCCAATAATTTACCTTGAACAGGTAGCAAGATGATCGGTGAAACGCATGACAGTGGGAAGGACTCACCTGAACAAAGAATAGACAACTCTGGTGGCATTGGAAGTAGCGAACTCTGGTAGGATAAGTTATGTAAGACCTCAAACGATGAATACCAAGAAGACTTTGCACGTGAACGGGCTAGAGTTAATCTCTTTTTCCTTTGCATTGGAAATGTGTTCTTCCATTCCTTCTACAGATTCTATGTCTTGTTGTCCGTTGCACGGTATTAGCTATAGAAATTCCTGTCTGTCCATCGAACATTAGAGAATATATTTGAAAATAATGCGTTCCACCTTTTATTATATCTTACAATACAAAGCATTTGTCATTGGATTTTGAAAATGGACATCTCCTAAATTATTTCACTTCAGAGTAGAAGCTATATTCCTTTCTACGGAGGAAGATGATACTGTCACTCCTATATTTTATGTTATTACAGAATGTTATCTATCATAAGCCGTCATTAATAGTAAGATGCTTGATGTATACTTAATTCTTAACAGTTGTTTTAGGTAATACTTGTCCTTTTACAAAATGTCAGAGTCGCACAAGGTCATCGCATGTGTGTGGATACGCGTCTGCTTCTTTATGGATGACATGTTAGTATGTGTTACACAACAGGAATGCGTTGCCAAATTTAGCAGAAATCAAAGAGCTAGCGTGAGGAGCACGTCCTTCGTAGACATCAATTGTGAGAAGGTACAATTGTTTTCTCCTATACCATTCACAAATTTTGATTATTTATATAGATTTTTTGTATAGCAATCTTTTGAATGAAGAGGCAACCATTCTGTAATTGTATATGTCAAACCAAAAACCCTTGAATTAGTTGATATGTGGAATTTGATGGTGGCAACATCTAACAAAGTGGCTGTGGTTTTTGGTGGAATCTTAATCATTATCATATGTTATTTGTGCTATGTCCTTTTCCATGAAATGGTTGTTCAAACAAGAATTTCATAAAAGTTTACCAACAGAGTGTGTACTTATGATGGCGTACATGAGTTTACAATATTGCGGGCAACCGATCTTGTCTAGCGTTAGGTTGTTAACAGTAATGTGGTTTAGATGTGCATTGTCTTCTCTGCTACATTGGATACAAGATATTTTGTTCCTATACACCTAGGTTTCCCAAACGTTGATGACGAAGGAATATGTTAAGTACAGAATTAGGATTACCGCTATCACATTCTATGTCAGTTCCATTCTAAGTAATTATGTTTGCCGAAGTAACGTAGTGAAAATATTGGTTGATTTTTGCTTTGAGCTCTTCAAGAACTGAGAAGTGATGATATTTATATTTGGTTAATAAAGAGTAATTTTTCAACTTACTCATGTGTGTAGGAAAAGAGGGAACCTAACAAGCCATGCAAAACGGCAACCAAAGACGCCAAAGAGGTACAAAGAACGTAGTTCACATAATTCATCTCTCTTAATGTTTATATTCATTTCATCGGATTGTAACATGTGATTTACAATGAAAAGTTTGAGAATTTAAACATAAGAGAATGTACTATGTAACATATTCTGATTGTTTTGTGGCATTCGCAGTTACAAGTTGGTGACAGGGTTTGGCTGGCAAATACCTCCAACGGCGAGACGAGAGTTGCTACTGAAACTGTCATAGGAATTGGTGGTGTATGCCTATTTCACAATTGCCCAATTCCTCTTCAATATGTGCGAGTGAACCTACACAAAGTTGTGTAAAAATCTGCCCTACATGTCCCCATGGAAGAAGTAGAGCAATCTACCTTGAATGATGCTTTGGGGTCTAGTGTGCTTTAGGCAAAGGAACTAACATTTCTTGAACCATGATCCAAATGCACTTTCGGACATTCCGCCGGGTTGGGGGGGGGGGGGGGGGGGGGGGGGTGGCGTTGACATCGCAAGTGGAGTACATTTTGGGCCTCTTTACGTATTCACATTCACATTGAGGAAAATTAAGGCCCATGTTAAGCCCGTTGAGAATTTGTACGTGTGTTGACCGGACGATGGTATATTACTACAGTCAGGAAGGAAGAAGTCCAGCAATTGGCATGTGTGGTGGTAAAACACTATATTAAGTGGCTGTTTGTGACGACTTTGCTGCCTTCAAGAAAAGTGGAGTTCAGATTTAGGGCAGTATTTTGTAATGTAATGTGGCTCATTTGACGAGTCTTTTTAAATACTTCGCAAAATGCGAAAAATATTTTTTTGCAAAAAAGCTTGGATAGTGCCGTGTGAAACAGGATATTACGATGACGTAACTACCAATGTGAATGCAATTATTTGGTTCTTTTGATGCCCCACATGTTAGTAGCCAGTTCTCCAAAGAAGGATCTGAGAAGGCCGAATTTAAACCAAGAAACATACGCCGATCATGCCGCGTGGTACATGTTGGAAGCAGGATTATCGGACAAGGCGGTAAAGGTGAACTTTGATATGTACACAAAGGGTTCATAGTCTTCGAGAGAAGACATTTTGATAATGTAGAAGGGCTGGAGATTACACAATGCGAACATCATGTTCTCTAAACAGTAACTGTGAGAAGTGAAGTTTACATCAGTGCATCTCTGTCTCTTGTTCAACTTCGAACCGGCTAAACCCCGATCTTTTTGTTCTATGCCCACGTGAATTTGGTCCATAATGACACAAGTGAATGAACGACACGTCCGTATTGACGATTCCCTGCTAAGTCATTTTTTTGCACAAAAGTCCGAAACAACTTGAAATTCTACCGTTAATCGCGTCATTTAACTCTGGATTTCCACCAGTGAGAGTTGTCGGTCTTGCTTAAACACAAAATTTTATCCTTCTATACCAATTGCAAACATGGTTTTCTTCATTGCGTCAATTGCAGCAAATTTCTTCTCCCCGTCTTGCATGTTCCAGACAAACATGAAGTGTAGATGTAAGACTTTTTCAACAATTCAAACCAGTGCATATGTGCGTCCTGCTCAAGGGAATTGGAAGAATCGATTTCCATCAAAGATGTGTGTCGATGTTGTACGGTGCACCCTGAATCCTTGTCAAAAATAATCCTCCCTGCCACGTTTCTTTTCCAAAAGAAGATGTTGTCTGCTCTGCTTTAGCCTCTGTACAGGTCCTTAAACATTTGTCCTTCTGCTAAGAAAAAATGCGATTCATTTTGCATGCCGGTCCATGTTGTAACTCAAACATACACTTGATTGTCTTTATATCGGCACTTAGATGCCACTCAAGTTGATAACTTCTGTAACCTGGTACTTCAAGTTCTTCCTCGCAGGATTGCGCTTTAATAATATCCAAAAAACTTGTTTGCTGAAAGACCCACAACAAGACATCATACGACTCTTTGTCCACTTGAAAGCAACTTATTGGCCAAATCTCCTGCTTAGATTGCACCAAAAAATACTTATCATCATTTCTCTGTATCTCTAGATCTAGCTCTTGGTTCATGAGTGTTAGGCTCACCCGCTCAAACTTCTTTCCATGCAGCGCTTCTGCATCATCAAGCTTGAGCATGCCCCACCTCTAAACTCTGATATGAACCAAAATAATTAATCAACACTCAGCATTATATAAATTAACAAGACCTTGCTGCTCTCAAATAATTTAAGCAAATCTATAAACACAAAAATTTCAATATTTGGACTAACCTTCAACGGTGATGTCATATAACAACACCATTGATTGTTGAAGTACTTTAATATCTGCGAAGAGGTTTTTCGAGTCATTTAGAATAAAGTCCTTTGACTTTCTAACCACATTCTTACCAACCCTCACTTTTGGAATGACTCTACGCTCGTCTATGTGGCGATAATCTCCAATGAACGCAGAAGCTTACTATTCATTTGCCTTTGCAGCTTCGCCACCTTCTCACTAGAGACAACAGACCTCGCTTCATCTCAAGTGCTGCAGACGTCACTTGGTGCTTGATAGCCTTGCACACTACATGGTATCCTCTATGTGATACATTGTTACCATCGCACACTTCCAACATCACCTCTTCATTCAACTTCCTTTGAATCTCCTTGAAAAGATTCAGGATTGCGGCTACATTTGTTTGACTCATCAAGGGCTGCTCTCCTAACCTCAAAGCCTCATCCACAGAGAAAATGCTTGCAATAGCAGGTGCCGTAGCAGTTGAGAATCTCTTGCCCTATTCAATCTTTTTCTCTCCCCACGTGCCTTGTTTAATTGCTACACTTGACTCACTAGTTGGGGTTGAATTTGAGCCCGCAATATAGTCCATCGCTGTTTAGTATTTTCTGTAACTGCCATGCATCTATCTTGTATCAATGACCTCACACTGATTGATAGATTACAATTTCATGAGAGGGTGAGGGACTCAACAGGAATGAGGGGGGCTCTTAGGTTTAGTTCATGACTACTCATTTTGAAAATATAAAGCATGGCTCTCGTATGGATTCTTAAATGCACAGCAGGCTCGAAGCCTTTTAAAGCACAACCGGTCAAACAACAATATCATACATTTCTTAGCACATCGCTCATCATTATATTTGGCAAAGGTGAAACAATTATTCCTGTTGCACACAAGCATGCATTTAGACCAAATAAACAAAACCATGGATTCTTTGAGGGCTTTCATATTTCATTCACAAATAGGTAACCAGTCGCAAGAGTGCTATAAAACGTAACTGCTAAAGCATTTTACAAACGTCTAAGAACCTGGAGCAAGTTCGTCTACATTCTTCATGCTTAGCGTGTGTACGCGCTTGCAGAGACCCCTGAGGGTTTCTACTATGTACTTCACTTTTGCTTGTAGCTCTTCACACGTTGTGTTTGATCTTGATAATTCTGTCTGCAGAGAAACTACTCACCCTCTAAATCCTTCCGCTGCAGCAACAATTGACATCCTTAATGCTTCACATGTGGCTTCTGAATTGATTAGTTGGCTCTGTAATCGCTCACACTCCTACCCAAGCATAATCATGGTGTTTGCCAAATTATCGATATGGCTGCGATGGACCTCATGTTGTCGCCAAAGATATTGTATGTCTGCTTCGTAACCTCGGACCATGGACTATAAGGTCGTAGCTGCACTGCACAAGCGCTTTGTGTACCCCAACATACCTCCTTCGCCATCGCACAGAAACTCCAAAAACCCTTTCAGAGTGCTCAAGCATGGATGCAAATTTGTTGCCGGATCCACCGGATATAAGCCCCCGTCCACCCATAGGTCAATGTTCTTTTCTCTGTTATACCTCCTTGCCGCAAATCTTGCACGCGAAAAACGCTTGTCTATGATTCTACCTCTCTTGATCAGAGGAGCATACATCAAGGCCAATTGCACACAAGGTACGTAAGTGTTCATCACATTCCTCAGAGCCATCTTCTAATTTGACGAAACAAAACAATTGCACATACAACTAAAGCTCACAACACCAAACACCGGTAGACACCGATGAAGCAAATAGCACTTTCCATTCCCGAATTGGCGGATACTACATATAGTAGGAAATGTGAATTGACAGTACTCTTCAACTAGATTGCTGTTGCAAATTTTGAGAATTGTAGAGAACTTTGGACTTGACGCGCCACATGCCCCAGGACAGGCTATGGTTGCACATGCCGCCTTTTTGTGCACCCCCTTCCCGACTTGAAATTGCCTATGGGGCATATTATAATCCGATCTAACTTAGTACACTCAAATATAAATACAAAATTTTGTAGTGAGATTGGGGTACACTGGATTGACCTCAGGGAATAAAATAGCTTCTATAATTGCACACGCTGGTTTCCTGTGCCTATTCTAATTGGGAAAGGATGAGTGTTGCTTGGTACTGGATGGATATCCATGATTACATTGACACTGCCCGAGCCTTGCTGGCAATTTGCCCCCATCTGAAATAGGACGGAATTTGAGTACCCTTTATTCCCTTGGAGAGCCTTTTCATGTCCCCAAAATTTCTCTAATATGTATAGAATGTCAAATGTGGTGCAACCTCTCAAGTCTCTAATCCACCAAGAGCTTCTTGTTGTCGCCTTTCCTCTTTGCTGCACGTTTGATCTTCTTTGAGTACACTTAGACATCGATGGGGATTAGAGCGGGAATCCGGTGGAGCACTTTCACTTAAGTTGCCAGAGTCACTGAACTTTTTCTGCTTGCAAACATGGAAGGGAAGTTAGTACTTGGGAAATCAAACTTATATCTTAGGTCAATTTGCCCTTCAAGCGTGATAAATGTGAGACAACACATTACCAAAATAACGAAAATTGTTAGATGATTATCCTTGAGAACTAGATATACTCAAGAACAGATTATAAGCTCAGTGGAGTTACTAGAACATGCAATAGATCTACCTCCCCCCACTCCAATTATATTGCAACATAGTATTTTTGTATTGCACCAATGCATCTCTGATCATATCTACACATGAATTGTGCAAATTCATAGAGGCATATGTATACTGATACAAAGTAAAATTTCAAGTGCAAAGTATCGGTTCTAAATTTTTTGGTATAAACATGTTCAGTAGAGGCTTTGCAAGAGTGGAAAACAAAAAAATGATGAAGGAAATGTACATGGCAGCACTTTGAGGCGAAGGCTCAATTGTACCCCTGACACCTCAAGCCACCTATAGTGCAGCTACTGTCCACTTTTGACTTGCCATTCTGTTTGTATAAACCTTAATGCAATGCATACTGGATCCCATTTTGAAAGTAGATGGAAACTTGGCTCCATGATTAAATGCCAAGTTCATTGCACAATGAACAAGAAGAAGCTGGAGCTGTTGCTTTAGATAAGATAAGTGACAAGTATAGCATCATGCAACAAGAATGGAGTACGTTTTTGTAGCACATGGTCCATATGAGCAGCCTTGGATGCAAGTGAAGAGCTTACCACCTCTTCAAACAAGAAGAGAGACAAACACTAAAAGCTGCAACATACCTGCCATGAACATGTATGTCAATGTTAGTAGCTTGATCACTTCCTGTGAAGTTTCTAGTTGGTGAATCTGTTTTTGAATGATGTTAGAAAGCTCAAATCGGTGAAACAGATGAATTTGTTCCTGCATGGAGCTCAATTCAATAAAATGAGTTACTTTTAAAACCTCAAGATTTACAAGAAGACAATCACGTTCTTCTTGAGTAATAAGATGCAAAACAAAGTTGAAAGTGAAATAGCATACGTGATGTAATCAATAAATGGATTATCTTTCTGTAGCCATATACCTGCTAGAGCAAATGCATAGTTGAGTCATGCCAAAGTTGTTGAGAAACCAAAAGGAAAAACTTAAAAAACCACTGAAGGTCGATGCTAGACAAAGACTTTTTAGATAGTAGAAAAAACTTTGAGAACCTTTGAACAAAAGCCAACTCTTAGATATAAGACAACAAAGTTGTGTCATTCGGGCTTCTCACACTTCTTCAAGATGACAAGAAATCCAACAAGCACACCTAGAACTACAATCATTGTTTGAAAGCGCTTCCTGCAAGTATATGCACACATTCCAAAAGGCCACGAAATTGGTAACAAAAAATGGCAAAAGAAACATGTGCATTGCAACGTCAGCTAAAGAAAGGAGGAATAAGCAGAGCACATCATAGCAAGACCTAAGTCAGCTTTAATCACAACGCAACAAACTTTGCAAGTGCACAAGATTTGACAGTATAAAAAATGTCGGTTCATTTGGTAAGTAAAGGCGAAGACTTCAAAAGAACCCTAGCCGCTAGAACTCTCCAAACTCAGTTCTCTTGACACTTTGAAACTTTGACACTCTCCTTCGGCGCTCTATCCTCTTGGCAAGTACTTTCGTTAGCTAAAACCCTAATCATAAAATGACCGTAAGCTTTTCTAGAACATGGTAAAAAAGTTAGCGTCATTGGAGCTACTTAGCATTTGTGCTATAGTGAAATTTTTAGCTCATGGTATAGAAGGTAAACGTAGGTTTTGCAAAGGAAGCTTACACCCACAAGCTTCTGTAGGCAACGACCAAAGCAATTAGAAAATAGCAACGGATTTGCAACAAACTCTCATCTCTATACTACAATTCCATATTTGTGAATTACCTCCTATTGGTTGGCATCTTGAACGTCTTTTCTGCAAGCACCAACAAGTCTAGAGCGTGTAGAACTTGAGAATTCTTCTTTATCATCTTGTTTCTAAGCTTCTCTTCCTTCAAAATCACGAGCGCCATGATTCAACTCTATCAGAACACTAATGAGTGCGAGAAGTGCCATGGACATGCACTTAAGTGCAAACTTTATTTTTGAGCCTTCAGCGTCTACCACAAGGCTATGGTCCACTCTAGCCAGGCGTTAATTGTAGACCGGGCCATTTGAGGGATTTATAACATCTTCGAGTCATGTGTATGGCACTCTCAAGTCATATAACACATTCAAGTCATACGGCACCCACCATTCATAAGCATGACTCTCTCTAGTCATTTGTATGACTTCCTCTTGTAATATTTCCGGAGCACAGTGGTGTGATTGAGCATAAGGAAGAGGCCAACAGTGCGTATAAGGATTATATTGTCAGTGCCTCAACACACACCATGTCATCCTAAATGTGTGCTTTTGTTCTCTTCACAAGATGGAAGAATGGGAGCTCTAAAGCTTGAAGCACCTACAATTACGGCACAAAGAAGAGATTTAAGCAGAGCCATGCGATTAACAAAAAGTACGCATGTCCATGCATAGAATGTATAGGAGGGAAAGTCCTATCAATAGACCTTCGACACTTTGAGGTGGTGTTATTCTATTATAATTGGCTGGTTGCAAATATTAAAGAAGATGGCGCCACTATGAAGCGCAATGACTATGGTTTCACAATCGTAAACTTTGAAAGAGTGATCCGTTGCTATGCATAGTCATGTGCCAATCCTCTCCACATTAAAAAAAAAGTTTTTTCTGCACTAGACGTGGCCAAGCGTGGAAGGAAAGTTGTAATGCAAAGAGAATTGAGAAGCGTGTGGTCATTCTTGAAACACCAGCTCACAGAGGAAGTACAATCAACATCCATAGGCAGAACATGTGATTTTCTTAGACTTAAAGCTACATGCCTAGCTAAGGATATCATCACGATGATACCTATATTGGGCAATGCGATGGAATAGCCCTGGAGGTGGCTGCCAAAGCATTAAAACACCTCAAACAAGGCAACACACCATTAGAAGATTTATAGTACTTTGACTTAGAGTAAGATTGAGACCTCTGCCAAGACCAACATTTGTATGCATTACAATCAATGGGTATATTTCTATATACATATATTCACAAGTACATATGTAATTAGGACGCTATTGTTTTGGCTATATTAACACACATTCATTTCGTCCTCTCATTCTATGTACACCATTCTCACCCAATTTGTAAACTACCACAATATGCACATACACAATGAATATAACCGGCGATAACTACTTGAGATATTCATTGCCAAATTCCCCCTCTCCATCCGTCATTTCCTTTACCTAAAAATAATTTTATAAAATTTTAGATTTAAAAAAAATATATTCATAAATTATTATAATAATGTACATAGGCAATTTCCAATTACTCTAATCCAAATGAGAAACTACTCAATTTTGTACACAAATTTGAATACAAATCAAAACGCCTTAGACAAGAGGATATACTATGGTAGGAGCACCTAAAATCACCAACTTAAGCAATCTATCCTATATTTAGCAATTCAAAAATCCTTTAAAAAATATTCTAATCTTCAAAATAGGATTTTATGAAGAATACAAAAATTTGCATCATAAAATTTTCAATTCTCAATTTTATAGAAAATCTCAAAGTGCAAAGTACTTTATAACCCATTTCTAACTTAAAATTTCTTATGAGCAATAATAGTGGTCTTCAACTTTGCTCACCAGTAAACCCAAACCGTATTCATTGATTGTGAGAGTTGATTGTAAGGTGACCACTAGGAAGGTGACAAATAGGCAAATTAGTCTTCCAAATGAGGACTGACAATTCGCTTTTAGAGATTTTGGAAGGTGGAGGGATCATACTAGGGGGTGGTGATTTTGAGGGCTGTGGTGATTTTAAGTGCTCCTACCATAGTAGATGAGTTAGAGTACTTTGACTCAAAGCAGTTTCTTTATTCATAACCACACGTCATACATATATTTAGGGATTCTAGCCTTTGTACTCTATTCACATGCCATTGTTATAAAATACAAAAAACATTACAAAAATGTATTTAAAAAAATAAAAAAATAAAAAAATATATATAAAGGAAAAATCAAGGAAAAAAATAATACAATATTGAAGAAACAAGATAAAAAAATTAGGAATAAATTTAACCTTCCAAAAATGAAAGAAAACCCAAAAAAGGGAAATCAAATAAAATCAAATACATTCAAAATATATATATGTATTCATCACGCCTTAGAATATTATTCTTACATGGAATTCCTAGTTATCCGTTGTCAAATAGAATACTACTCAAATTTGAATGCATATTTGCACAATAGAGTGATTTTAAACTTAACTTTAATAGTACATAGTGATTAGTACATATTGGTTCTTAGTTGTCTCTAATAGTGGAACAGGTGCTGTTTTTTGTTTTAATTAATTAATGGGGCCTTGAAGAGGTGCCACGTCTTCAGGGCCCCACTGATTTATTAATACAAAAGAGCACCATTTCAATTTTTAAAATCTGTCCGCCCACAAGTCATATACTCCCCCACATCCTCTGGATCTTCAGACAATATGTGATAAATCCCAATTCCATAACCATACCATACCATCACCACACCATGGCATACCATCACCAATGACCATCACCATCACCATGCACCTCATGCCACGTGGACCCCCTCCACGTCACATCCCTCATGCAACCTCCATCAATTAATTAATGTCAAGGGGGTGGTTTGCAATTTTGGCCATATAGTGATTGCCCGGGTCTGAATACACCTAAGCCATTTTGGGCAGTGCATATATTCTTGAGCTCCCCTATAAAAAATATGAATATCTACAAAAAATGTGACTGACATATGATACAAACAAAAATATGACTACTGAATATGACTAGGCAATCCCCAATAACGTTTCCATTTGTTTCTTTCAAAGGTATAAGGCCCTTCCATCCACTTTATACCGTACAGTCGGAAAATATAATTGGAGAATATGACTCCCTATCATGTTTTTGAACGTGGACCCCACCAACAAAATTGGCCTTAAAAAATATGGTTGGTCCCAGTTGCAAGTCATCCTCCGTCATATTTTCCATTCATAAAAAATGTATGCTGCTTAGATGTGAGCCAAGAGCAGCGAGCTACGAGCATGAACATGTGAGCGGGGAGCAGGAACATGTGAGCAAGTCACTGTTCACATAGAGATTTGTAGGAAAATTTTGTTGATTTAGTGCAAAATGAACGACTTTATAGAAATTGGCATCACAAATTCGGATGTAGAAAGGGGGCCTATAAGCGTGGAATATTGAAATCCAACGGTGATAGGGTAAATGTAAAAAGAAATTAGGAATCCCAAAAAAAACCACGAGAGATACGAAAGAGAAAGATTAGGAATAAAAACAGAAAACACACATAAGACACCAAAACGAAAACTGTGAATAAAAAATTGGAAACAAAAATTTATAAATAAACAAAAACAAAATATCATAAAAAGCGAAAAAAAAAGGAAAAAAAAAAAAAAAAAAAAAAAACAGAAAAGGGAAAATAAAACATCACAGAATTAGAAAAAAAAACACATAAAAAAGTGGAGAAACACAAAAGAGATATAAAGGAATTAAACCCAAAATAACTAAAAGGGAAAAAACATAAAGTGCAAAATAAAAGAGACACGTGAAAGACACGTAAATCAAGAGCGAACGAAAGAAAAATAGAACATGTAAAATAAATCCCCCAAAAAATACCCTAAAACAAAAACGTGCATAATCGAGAATATGCTGCACATAAGAAAAGGAAAATGTATACAAGAAACGATTCTTGTTAGAGTATATCATATAGACCAAGCACTAGCAATGACCATAAACTGTAAATTTTATAAATAGACGAAGTTTTTAAGTAATCTGGAAATACTTTTATTATAATACATAAAAGGAAGTACTTCCTACTTTCTGTAATCATAAACTCTACTAAATAATAACCAACATTTCTGTCGACATTGTAGTTTAAGGTCTATGTAAAATAACTTGCACAAAGAGATACAACATTTTAAACGATTCAGCCTTTCTCTACAACTCTAGCAAGCTCTAGAATCTGGATGGCCTTGTTGTAGGAATACATAGGCTGATGAATGAACTTCTCATAGTTCATCTTACCTAACTACCGGAAAACATAATATAGGTGCTTCTACAGCACCCACTTCCTACTCGGTGCCTTAGAGCTTATACCTACAAATTTTTTGCAAGTAGACTATGGAATAGTGCTCACTGAGACAAGGTATGTCTTGTCTTTGTCATTGACAATGGTGATGACTACACCACACCCCGGATGCGGAACCGCAGTCAATCCAGTGATGTAATATCCGTTCATGTGGCCCATACTCATCCATCAGTTCTTGTGGTCGGCGCTAGAGGCATCTGGATTCCGACGACACTTCTTTCCAAACCTGTTGTTGGGTTGAGCATCTGTGATGCCGGGAACATGGAATTGCGAACGTGGTATATGGATATTCACATGAGTTTGGAACTTTTGCCGAGGCAATAAAGATTCTTGCTGCTGCAACTCGAACCGTGCATCTTCAAGCTTGAGAACCTCTTTGCGTGTCAAATTTGTCCCAAACTTCACAAGCCAAGTAACAGAGACGGGGGCCAATCTAGAACAAATGGCCTCTTGCTACCCATTACGCAACGATGAATGTCGTCCGGGCAGAAGAAGAACTCGGCTTCTACATTGCAACCCTTCCGTATATCTGTCTTCATGCCTGCGTAAGTTGGTGTTGGAGTGCCATTTGCCCCTTGTGAAATCTTGGTTCTGCAAGCCTCCCTTGAAATGGCTTGAAGTACTTAACATTGCCTCCCCAAAGACTTTGGAAGTCAAGCAATGTGCCATTGCTTGGGACCACAATTGGACTCCATCACCCTTATCGTGTGAGGGACATGGTGTTGGAGGCTTTTCAGAGACTCTTCAATGCGTTGCCTAGTCGACCTAGTGTTCAGCTTGGGAATGGAATAGTTTAATTTATCCTAGCGATGTGAATCAAATTCTGATTCCGGTGGTAAATTCAGATTCCGCTTAGTGGAACCGAATATCTTAGCCCTTTTTAGAATAATTGGATGGTTTTGGGAGATTCTAAGTGCCGGGGAATGACTTCATGGCACTCGCAATGAGCTTGGGATCACCATTGTTTGTTGTCGCCCTTAGCATCAAAGCTACTATATTGGGGCCCTTCCCTCGTTGTCCACCTTTGAGCCATTCATGATAGTTCGTGATCTGCATAAACGCTTGAACCATGTCGTTCATCGTTGCTTCATAGATGCACTCCATGGTATTGCCGGACTGCATCAGCCACTTGTGATGCACGGACTCTACTAGATTGCACGAAGGCATGTCCGCACGTTGTTCTAGTGTCAAATCCTACAAAACCAATTGAAGTAGGGATGTCATCTTCAAGTGACAGTAGTCCGTTAATGCTGGAAGAAAAAGCCTGTCAAAAAGAAAATTGAACTCACCAATATCATTTGGCCGCCCCACTGTCTGTATTGGTGGTGCCAAAATCCCAACCATTTGGATAGAGAAGCCAAACATTCTTCTCTTGTTGCGCCAGAAGTAGCCCACCATGCACAAATTGCATGGTACTTCTCGTCAGCCTCCCTTTGGACCTTCACATCTCTACAATCACGACAAAGTTATTTGTGCTGGTATTGCAACTTTGGTTTGATGTAATTCGTCGTATATTTATGAAGGTTTGCAGACCAATGATAAAAGCAGGTACGTTCTCGATCCTCCATAGGCTCATCGGGGTTTCCAACTCCATACACCTTTCTGACCACTATCCAATTCGCTTGGGCACTATCCGCCATGAATCCTTTGAAGTTAGCATTTGGGACACCATTCTCGGTTACAACCTTCTTAAGATTCTTCTAGAAGAGAGTCTGGGCAATTACATCTTCAGATTGCATACCACAGCAGGCAATTGTCATTACCTTGCAGTATGTAGTGTCATAGACGTGGCAAGCCAATGTCCTCCAGTCCTTCACTCTTTTGATGTTGTCAAACATTATCCATGCATCATGTAGGTCTCCTCCCACCTGCATACCGGGAATCGATTCTCATACACAAACTTGAAGTGGGGATTCTTCTCGAGGTTGATAATCCTCTCCATGAGGGCACGTGAGGACTTCACAAGGCTTCTTGAAGCAGAGACTATATTCCTGCAATTAGAAGAGGCAAGAGGGGCAAAGCAATCTATGACTAACTCCAAACTAGGCTCCTTCTCTTCTAGAGTTGGTGTCTTGAATAGAAACTCCGCAAGGAAGTTCTTACTCGGTGCCATTTGAATAGCAGAGTTTGTCTCTCTTGGAGTTCGCGACACTTCAGACGCCAAAAACTCATATGTGAGATCTAAGGAGTCACGACATATTCCTTCAGCCATTGGATGGGTGTGATGACCGAGATGAATAGATGCTCGGTGTATATCTAGATTGGTAGATGTGACATGGTACATTTGGAAATCACATAGTACTAGACATGAAGGTGGTGTGAGGCAAACCTTACACATGAAAGTAGATTTTAGTGGAGCGGGCCCACCGACATGGAATTGAGAATGTGTTATACCTGCCCATTGTGTATTATTCTGGAGACCACCATTTTCGAAGAAAGTACTCGCAAGAGTCGTTTGCACACTCTAGATGACGAGCGCAAACGAAACGTCAGAATATGAAGGAGCGATCGTTTCTGATGTTAGAGGTCTTTGATGTGCACCACGGTTTGCCGTCATAAATCTTGTCCATCTTGTCCATACTCTTGCCGTATGTTGCAGGCAATCCTGCCAGTAAAGGTGGAAGCAAAAAAATAACATCCCCGTCGTAAGTGGTGGGGATGTACTTGACTTCTTCAACCCTGATGTTGTCGAAGTCAATGTCACAAAGCTTGGATTCGGAACGCAGGCGAACAGCAATCGCCTTCAAGGCATCTAACATGGAGCTGCGTTTGATGGAAAATGTAGGACTACGCGGTGGCGTAGCTACACTACCTGATGAAGTCCTCTAAAGTTGCGGATCACTGTTGGATCGTATAGCATTTGATAATGAAGTTTGTTTGAAAGGGAACTGACTTGTGGTGGTCAGGTCTACTACTGGAACTATGCCATCATCAGAGTGACTCAAAAGTGTGATCGGCACCGAGTCTGGTTCAATCTTCACTTGCACAGGAGGGGTTAGAAGGAGTGTAGAGGTGATAGAAGTTGGGGTAAGGCAAACTGTAGATCCTTGCAATGTTGAGCCTGAGTAGCCAACACTAGTACAAACCGTGACTCCTGGGCGTCGGGCTGGGAGCCAAGCCTGCGGCTCCCGGGGGTGATCCCCCCAACTCTGCCCCCCTTCGTCACGCGAATCGGGGGAGCCACGGGAGTGTACTTCGGAGAAGACTTCAGTTCCCCGTTTCCGATTCACGTCGACTGCACGCCATCTGTTTGTCGACTGAGTTTTTCTCAGCGGGGAGGCTCGAGATAATATTCGATCTTCTTTTGACAAGTGTTCGAGATTTGTGCGTTTCTGTATGGATCGGCTTGTTGGCGGGTAATCTCTGGAAAGGCCATGTGTGACTTGATGCTCGAGCGACCAATTTATCAGAAAGGCTGGGGATTGCTGATGATTTTCCAAGTGGCAGCTCACTGTAGCCTCAAGAGTTTTCTGATACTCTGTCCGATACCTAGGTTTCGTCAATGAATATTTGGCTCTTTAATCCAGGGCAATTTTGTACAAAAAAGAAATGCATCTGCATTTTTTATTATGTATCGTGGAAAATACGTACAATTGGGGAATCTGGCCTCTACCATTTCCTCGACTAAATGTGCTATCTCTAACAATTACGAAAAAGACAAAGACGAACGTAATCGTTTTAAGAAAACAACAATCGAGCGCCACATTTACTCCCATTTGTAAGCAGTCACCACTGCTGCAGCCAACCCATAAACAGAGAAACACATGTAGAAAAATAACAAATAGGACGACTTACTACAGAGCTGTTCGGATGTAAAGTTGTAAGACCCCAGAGTATGAGGAAAAAAACTCTTCTTCTGTCAGCCGCTGTTGACGACCTCGTTGCGAATGAACGGTAAAACGAATCAGCATGTAACCCAATGATCCTTTACAACGTCGAAGTCAATGTCTGGTTCTTGTCGTCTTCAACTATATTTACAGAGAAACCTGAATAGCTGGCGAGTCCTGCTACTTTGATGCCACTGACTTCGTATCAAAGAGCGGATGATGCAACCCTGTGCTCAAACACACACAATTACAGCCAATCAGCACTTTTGAAAAAACTTGAAATAGTTCAGAGAGAAGACAAAGAAAATAAAAGGAGATGATGATAACATTTCACAGAGGCCACGTTTATGATGCATTGAAGACATGGGTAACGATATTCAAAATGTCAATCCATCAAAGGAGCCGACCGGAGTTTGCACGCTCATTGCCCTGGCTATCGGTTCGTATGTCTAGATAATACATGCACACTTAGATATTGCAGAGTGAAAATTCATATGTCCTAATCCTCAAGCAATGAACACAAATGGTTCAATAACAGAGTAAACTGCGTATAAACTCCTGAAAACTCTTAAGACTGATTACTTACCATGCATCACTTTAGTTTTCCTTTTTTGGCCGCGGGACAAACATCGATCAAGTACTCCGAACCCCACATGACAATTGCATCATCAGTGAACTCCACATCGCGGACCTCATCCAGAGTCTTCAATGTTTTGTTCGGCTGTTTTGTAGGATGCATAACCTTGACTCCGGATTCGTAGACTTTAATGATCTCGACGAGTTGCAATCCAGTCTCCCACTTCAGAGAACGCCAAGGTGAAGATTGTAGTTTAGGCTTCGATGTCTTGAAGCTGTATCGGGTTCTCCCCAGAGCAACTGGTTGTCCGGCACGAGTCGGGTGAATAACCCACACTTCTCGGTTCACTGGAAGTGGATACTTTTTCTACAAGTGGGAAAGAAATACGTAGTTAAGTATTATCAGTACTCACTGCAACAGAGAAGGCGTCACATACATACGGCTTCATGGTCGCACTATTCATCCTTAGAAACAACACTTTGTTTTTGTCTTCTCGATTACAGCCGTCACTATTCATCTGGATAAAGACTCTTTATTTACCTGATCCCCTTTCGGTTTTAGAGTTGCAGGAGGCTCTCGTTCCTCGTATTTGCTTTTTTTCCGAGCGGTAGCGTCCAGCGATGCTACTGTGGCAGCGGCGAGCAGTGAGCAGTGAGCGGTGAGCAGCCAAAAATCGCACCGGGGGTCAAAAGTGAGCAGACAAAAACCGCACCGGGGCCAATATTTTCGTGTGCAAAAAACGCACCGGGGACCCATGGCCGTGGAAATTTGTCGAGCATGTGTGGCATATAACCGTGGAAATTGCGAGGTACCGCCCCCGAATATTGGCAGCGGAAAGACTGTAAAATCCGACAGACGCTCTTGGGCGACCATAGAATGTTGAGGTACCTCAGATGTGCGCAAGTGATTAGCGGCATGGGGATGGTGAAAGAGGACTGTGAAGTTTGGGTTCCAAGTGCGGAAGAGTGCGAAGTAATTCATATCCTCTCAAACCTAGGTGACTATTCGATTCAGTCTGGAAGGGAAGTGGCTGTGATCGACAAAGCGGAAAACATGGAGAACTTGATTCCTCCAAGAGCAGGCCCATATTCTCAGCTTCGCGGTTCGAGGAACATTCCAAGGATCGCAAGTCCGTGTTGGAAGCCAAAGATGATGAGACCGATCGTGACAAGGACGTTGAGATGCGCGGCCAATCCATATGCTGGTGCCGTTGGGGACGGAAAGATGTACGTATCGCAATTGCCCAAGCATTTAGAGAGACCAACAACGCCAACCATATCGGCGACTGATACTGCAATCAATCCTGAAGAACACCAAGGATGGGAGAGGCTAGACTTTTCTGTTGATGGAGAAGATAGTATTGCCGTTGAGCAGTAGTAAGGCTAACAAAATATTTAAGTGTAAACTGCATTAGTGGTTGCAGCCGTAGCATCGTCCGAGCCTAGGAAATCTAAATGTCGTTATCATGTATCTTAACCAACCTGGGTACAATAAAGAATGACATGGGGGGCGAGAAAATATTTCAATTTTGGCATTTCAATTTTACTCGATCCAATGTGATGTTTCACCTCCATTCTGGGTACAATTAAGATCCGTAACAAGGACGTAGTGCAAAGGGCGGCCGGCGTTATGAACTTTTATATTCATTATGAAACCATAAGTTACCGTGACGTAATTCTACAATTCCAATGTTAGTCCTGAACGGGTGGGCACCCTCGATATTGTTGGCAAGACTAAACTTACTGAAGAATCCGTCAGCCACATACAGGAGAATGGTAGGGGTGCGGTACTAAGGTAGTAGGGTGAAGGGAAGGACGACCGAGTGTCATGGGACTCCGACGGCCGGACTACTGCATCATCTGGAGCCGGTGGTACCTGGATTATAGTGAGATAGGAAATGAAAATAGTTTGTGGGACAGTTTAGTGACAAAGAACTCAACATACACAGACACTTGGTTTGTGAAACGGGGCTTGATGATGCACAGTCTGCTGTTAATTTGGTTCAAGAATTAAAGTGTAGTGGTTCAAACAATGTGCAAATGTAAGCTTGGCAAAGGTAGACTGATATCAAAGTGATTACATATGTATTAAGGGAGCAAGTTAAAAGCAGTACAACGACTATACCCTGTTACAAAACAGCGACTATATCACGATGCTGTCAACATAGATGTCAAACGGGAACTTCCTTCGCCACCTCCGATACAGACTGCAGACTTGGACCTATCACAGAACTATCACAAATCCATCTTTCGCCATTTCGTTTCCATAGAGAAATCATGCGCAGCGTAGGGCACTGCGTGGAAGGGTTGTCAACAACGTTAAGAACCTGCAGCCCCGAATACGCTTCCTGGCGGTACGTGTCTCGCCAGAAATCGACTCTCAGAAACGTGACTGGGTCGGGTGGGGAGGGCTGCGCAAAACACAACGTCACGCTGTTGCCGTCCGGGAAGAACCCCACCTGACTCAGTCGATGAAAGGTTGTGGACTCACTCGGAGGAATATGAGGTGTCATGATTCCTCCGGAAGGTGCTTCCTGAAAGCCTTGGCCAGGTACCCAGACAAAAAGCATGATGCACCTCATCATCTTTGGAGCGTCAACGGAATGGAGAAATTGATCATCAAAGACCACACTGCAGGTAAACACTTTCAAAAGCCACGTCTTAAAATTCTGAGACCAATCCTCAGCGCACTGGTAGAGTGAGAACTCAATCTTGGCCTGGGCGGAGGGTTTGCGAAATACAATATCCCCGATCTGCGGATCCATCATGGAGCTGGTGTCTAACATAATTCGCGATTTACGGCCTAGGCTAAAATAGATTGGTTTCATCGCGAGGTCCATTGGCATGAGGCTTGAGCTGAGAATGATTATGCGATCTCCACTAACCTCATATATAGAGATCATCCCACAAGCAATCACAAAGCGCCGGAATTTGCAATGAAACATTGGTAATTGAATACAGCTTTATCGATTGAGGTGTATCGTACTCTCACGAATTCGGCGGCAGTCTGGCAGGATTAAGGTGAGTTAACCGAGATTTTTTGAACTCTGGTTATGAGGAAAGCGTGCATTTCGATGACCTCCAAAACATTATCTAATCATCATTTAGAATACAATACATATATCTCTCTTAATGGAGCAAACGGGATGATTATATAACGGGATATATACCTGCCAAAATATCCGGCAGTAGGATCCCTGCAATATTGTGTCATCCGGGAGATCAACATGAATTTTACCGGACTTAAATTACTGAGATGTCATTTTGTTACCCGTAGGGTAGTTCTCTGAAGTGGTGGAAGGGCGCCACCCGTGGTTTTGGTTCGGACCCAGAACGTAGTGCCGGATCCGTCAGATGATTTCCGGGACGGACTTGAGGCAAGGTACCCTGCCGCGGGAGGGGAACGAAGTGGACTCAAAAAAACCGTCAGCCGGGTTTGGGAAGGGGCCGTGATGAGGGGGACCCGGCCCAATATCAGAATTCTTCATTATGCCATGACGACAACCTTATTCGGGATGAGAATTGCGACGGCGTTTGGATGGATGCAACAGTTAGATAGCAGAGAAGTGAGAGCATGTGCATTCTATGTCTTCGGTGTGATTGGGTACCATTGATAATAAGAAATTTTACTATCGTTGGCGCATAAAGTAGATCAATTTCTGGGAAAACTTAGAATATTTATAGAAATAAATACAAATATACAAAAATGTCTGGATTGAACCGTATACTAAACGATGCTCATGCCAACACATGATCTGAATATCCGACATGAATACGAGCTGTTTTGCCACCGCTTTAATCTGTGACGTAATAGGAATAAAAATGTCACCGAGTTCGTACCGAGCGCCCTAGGATGAAGGTAGGGGAAAAAGACACATCAGAAGCAAACCTAGACATTGATAAGCGAAAGAAGGCCACTCTGAAAAATAGCCTTGACCTCGTTAAAGCTGAGGCTTGGAGCATGGATGTAGGAGTCCTGGTGAATATCAAGGTTGCATATAGCATTGAAGATGTAATAGAGATGCTTGCAAGGCACCCAGGGAGGTCGTTTTCCCAGCGACTTGATGGACATTTCCTTGAAGTTGGGGCAGGTGCAGGCGGGCTCCGGGCCAATTGTTATTTTGTAGACGTTGGACTCCGATACGGTCTCAGAGACAACGCTGATGATGCACCCGAAACCTGGGTTAGGTATGAGTGTGACTGATTGGATTCGAATGGTGAGTAGAGTAGATGAGGCCCAGTTGTTCTCGTGCTCTGTTCGTGGCACCCGGTTACAACGCCGAATCTTGAATCCTCCTCGCACCGTGGGATATATTCCTGGAGCAGGGGGTACACTCCACTGCGATAGGTCAAACCGTGGCCGCTGTGGGAGAGATGCACCGTCGTGAAAAACTTGGTGAGCGGGTAATTCTTGGCGTTGAGGGAGTCTGAAACCGGCTGCCTTGAGGTCAAGTATCTCCCTCTTTGAAAGGCGAGAGCCACGCTTGACAGGCCAGATAAGCGGGGGAGGGGGCATGCTGGAGACCCAGTTCCGCTTAGTACCCATGACGCATCTGTGGATGTCGTCGTTACAGAAGCAGAACTGCATCCATTTTTGCTGATCCTTCCTGACGTCGGTGAAGATGCCCCAGTAGCATGGCACAATTGTAGCCTTCTTTCCCCGTATGAGCCTCGCCGTGCACTTCTTATTCGTCCTCGCCTATTGAGCAAAACACGCCTTCGCCGATCCCTTTGGAAGCCTGACAAGGTGCCACATACTCTCGTCCACATCCGTCTCCTCCACAGCGGTTACGTGATGACGACTCCTGTTCTCGTCCGGGCTTGAGACTGGCGATGGGGGTGCCGCTTGGACCGTTTGTGGAGGTGAATCCTCTGGTTCAGCATCAGGCTCCTTGCGTGCTTGCGTATTCCTAGTGCTCAGACGAGGTTGAGAAAAATTTACCTTGTCCGGCCTGTGGGAGTCATATTCGGATCCGATCGGTTGATTCAGCTTCCGTTTCGTGGACCCAAAGAGCTCCTCGCCTTCGCGATGTGGCTCACGGGAGAGCAACTGTGGAGCGTCATGGAAGTGTTCAGTGGCATCGGCAAGGCGCTTGGGAATCCCTGATTTTTGAGCTCGCCGTAAACGGAGTTCGGCTTTGCAAGGTCCCTTACCCGGGGTCTCACCTCGCAGGTAGGCGCTATAGTTAGTGCATTGCATGAAGCCCCTGACATAATCGTCCACCGTGGCAAAGTAGATGTTGTCGCCACGATTGCCCGACATCTGAAGCCATATATTGTGCACAGTCTCCGAGAGGTTGCAAGAGGGCATCTCGTCCTTCTCGGCGTCCGTAAGGTCCTGCAATCAAAGAAATTGCTGATACAATCAATTCTACGTCAAATAAGTGTATTAAGTGACTGGATAAAAAAAGAGATGTTGTACTCACCAATTGCATGAAGCCTCCCCACTGCCGATATCTAAAGTGCCAAAATACGAGCCAGAGTTCGAGGTCACGAAGACCGGAGGCAGTAGTAGCGCCTGAGGAGGTCCACCATGCTCGGATCGCGTGGAAACGAATGTCGGCTTCTTCCATGTTCTTTGCATCACGATACTGCTTGCAAAGCACGTAATGCTGCCTCTGCAAATCTGATCCGATGATGTGAGCCTCAGTGTGCTTCCTAAGTGAGGTTGCCCAATGAAACTGGCACGTACGCTCACGGTCTGGCATTGGAACCGTCGCGTCGCCACTTCCATAGATCTTCCGCACACAGTTCCAGTTGGCCTGGGCGCTGTCCGCCATGAAGCCCTTGAAGTTGACTTTGTCATAGCCATATTTTGCCATTATTCCGTTCAGGAATTGCCACATCACGGTCTGGGCCCTCACGTCTTCTGACTGCATATCACAAATGGCGATAGTCATGACCCGGCAATACTGAGAGTCATAGACATGACATGCCATGGTTGTCCAACCCTTTGTGCGCTTGACGTGATCAAACATAATCCAGGAATCTTGGAGATCCCCGCCAGGTTGCATTCGCTTTACAAGGTCCACTCCCGACCCGGGACCTTTCTCGGACATCTTAAAGATAAAAACCTTATCCCCTTCAGAACCCTGCCCGGGAAATTTATTGTCATGAATAAACTCCCACTTGCTGCAGCCCCGCAAGGCAGCGATGCCGTCGATAATGCCCAGGTTACCGATCCCCCTGAAGGTCGTCACGGCGTTCTTAAGCCCGGGCTTGCTGAGTGTATAATACTTCTTGAACACCTCATCCAACTCTTCGTCCGAAAGAATGGTCCGCTTCTCCCCCGGTGCAGTTAGGAGGTACTCACTCAGAAAATCCTTACTCGCCTCTAGAGCTAGGGCCGATGTCTTGGCGTACGGAGTGTTCTGCATATGCAACTCGAGTAGGTCGAGAACCTTCTGCTTGGTCTCCCTGCACTCAACGTATCCAACAGGGTGGTTATGTGTACCGATATGGATACACGCACGTGACATCGCAGGATTCCCGAGCACGTAGTACATCCTTGCAGGGCACGTGGCGATGCATTCCGGGGGATATCTGCAGATTTTGCATACAAGTGTGGACTTCGGAGGAGGATCACAACCAACGACAAACGGGGTAAGCGTGACACCGTCCCACTCAGACTCGTTCACCTCCATCTTGCGTTTGTCTCCTCGAAGCAAGAAGTCGCACTTCTCGTTCTGGCATTTCAGATGACCTGCACATACAGAATATCTGAAAGTCAGTCCTTGGTCGTTTGTGATGTTGGTCGTCATGGTCTTGCACCATGGATGTGCGTCGTACTTCTTATCCATCCCTGCCATCGACTTTGCGCTCGCTGCAGTGCCGCGATCAGGGATTGGTGGAAGCTCGAAGAGCACGTCCCCGTTAAACTCGGTCGGTAGAAATGGCACCCGATCCCTCTGAAGTGCTCTAAAGTCCAACCTCGACAATGCATTCCTCGCTCCGGGTTTGGAAAAAAGACGCATAAGGCCGGGGATGACACTGAAGCTACCCGATACTGGTTTCTGCGAAGAACTAGGCTGAGCTTGGGACGGCGTAACGAAATCATCCTTATCTGACTCACTTAGGACATGAATGCGTTGAGCTACGGGTTGTTTCACAGGAGGATTGGGCTCGGTTCCAACATCGACAGTCCATGTCATGGATCGGCCCGGTGTTAATATCTCAGTGGATGCAGCCCAACGATCCGCAGTGAGTCCCCTCACGACATATCTTCTAGCCTCAAGAAGCCACTCCCTACCATCCTTAGCTCTAATCGGCATCTGATATACAGTTTGAATCAGTTCGCCGTCGTCGTTGACAATTTCTTCCTCAAGATGGACGGACTCAAGAACAAGGTTGTATCTCACGCTCAACAAGATAGCGATAATCGACCCTACACCCTCCGAATTACATGGGACACAGAATGGAACATCGTGACCTTCAGCACGTATACGAGCCATCTCTACGGGTAAGATGTGCACAGAGTGGAAGAGCCGAAGTGAAGCAGGAAGGCGGTTGCATTGGGTGGTTTAAGAGTTTTGTAACCAAGTACGTGATAGTTCACCATTGCAGCGTGGTTCAAGACCAGTATCATGTCCCAGAATATAGTTGAACAGCTTTTATTTTGGGCACACAATCAGCATTAATGACTGACAGATTCAAAAATAAATCGTCTATGAGAAGAAACCGTCATGGCAAAGCCTATGACGCCCTATGGAACCTCAATTAATAGGCGAACTTAGAGCTCGGTGGGGGACATTTAGCCTAAGTGCATCACACATTGGCCTTAGTCATTTTCAACATAGCACGGTTGAGGTTCATTTCTCTCTCAATGCATCAAGGATCTGATAAGAGTATGAGCCGGTTTTGTCTTCGAAGTAAGTTTTACGTTCACCGTCACAGATGCCCAAGTCACATCGGAGTGGGGGGTTAGGCTCCCCCAGTGAAGAAACCCAGGAGAGATCAGGGAAGAAGCGCAGAAAGAGTAAGACGGGGTTGCGCTTGACGGACAGGAAGTATCAGAGTCAGAGCAAGAGTCAAAGCAAGGTTGTTCGTTCAGTAAGCTCGATTCTCAGGGACTCGAGATCCAAGATTGAAGGGTGTCCAAGCGTCAACACTGGAGGATCGGCCACGAAAGTTAGCAGCAATCACTTCGTCGACGGGCAAATGACGGTGGCCGTCTCAAGGAGGGTGTTCAGCGATCTACACGCCAGTTCCATTCTTCAGCCGCGACATTCTGATGTAAGCTTGTCAGCACGATGTCTTGGTACGTTCTAGACGCAGCTGTAGCATCATGATTGATCAGCGAGATTTTCGCTAGCCAGTGCCAGGTCGGGATCAAGTACTCGTAGGACTGGTTTGCGGCATCAGAATAGTGAGTGGTGTGATCGTCATGATAAGTGTTTTATGGTTTAATAGTTTGCCGTCGCAATTTTCATGGTACGCTGGGCGTAGAGGAGGGAGTGGTTGTTGTCATCATCCAACCGGGTTGAAGCCGGCCGCGGTGTGTACTAATGGCTTATGAGGGTTTTAAAAGTTTGTAGGTTCTTGGCATGCATCACAGTCATTGTCATACTTAACTTTGAGTAGGAAGTTGGTGCGGTCATCATTGTAGTTAGCTGTAGGAATTGATGGTTGTCGCGTTTAGGGTAGAGTGGGGGCCGCCGCGAGCAGGAAGTGTGGCTTAGAAGCTAATCGTGGAAAGGGTGTGAGCAAGAAGTGTGACTTAGAAGCCTCTCGAGGCAAGGGAGTGAGCACGCATAAATTGACAGACGGGAACCCTTGCTCTTCAGTTTCCTGAGGGTTGCGGTGTTGGAGGTCGGAGATGCAAGGAGGGGGTTTGGAGTGAGGTTCTTTG
This sequence comes from Ceratodon purpureus, assembly GCA_014871385.1. Taxonomy (NCBI): domain Eukaryota; kingdom Viridiplantae; phylum Streptophyta; class Bryopsida; order Pseudoditrichales; family Ditrichaceae; genus Ceratodon; species Ceratodon purpureus. The sequence continues at coordinate 104,526,735 of CM026426.1, forward strand.
GTAGGTTAAGGGTATGCTGAAATGGTGTAAGTATAGGTTTTGAGAGGGTCTGAGAGGGGCGGCTTCAGAGCACATCTCCATTTGGTTTGCCGTTGCAAGGTTTAGGTGGATAGTGCGAGGTCTGAATTATTGTGGCCGAGAAGGGTTTGTGGGTGTCAAGAGCGGCGTTTTTTCAAGGCTTTAATCATTGGGAGTGCACAACAACTAGTGACGGATTGCCGTATAATACGCATTACATCTGTAAGTGTTGCTTAGGGTTTTTGTGACTTCTTAGGGTTTATGATGTTATGCTTCGCATTTGGGTGTATTTGTTGTGCTCTGAAATGCGGCCTTCTATTGACTTGCATGTAACGTGCCTCTACCTTGCAGGGTGCGATGAGCACTTCCCACGATATGGTAGACGCGGCCACAGAGGCAGTGAAGAGCGTGATAGACGATATTCCGAGAGGTTCCTTCATGGACGAGGATATGGGTAGTTCGCAACCTCCCATCCGTAATGGCAGGGCCCCACCAAAAGTAAACTTTATGGGCTCCTTGCTCGAAGGAGATGATGAAGTGGGCAAGGCGGGCTTCTCGAGCGAGCAGCAGGAGGAGGGCTCGCGTGAGCAGCAGGAGGACGGCTCGCGTGAGCAGCAGGAGGATGGCTCGCGTGAGCAGCCGGAGGAGGACTGGTTTCAGCAAGAACCCAGCAAGGACAAGGACAGCAAGGAGGATGACGATCAGACCGAGGATCAGACCCAAGTTGGTGATGGCGAAGCCGGCGCTGATACTCTATTGAGCCTTGGTGGGCAGGTGGAAGAGATTGAACCTCCTCGAAAGCCTGTGAATGTTCGGCAAGCATTCCGTCAATTCAGGGAGGAGTTGAAGCCGGACCCATACGCTGCATTACTCAAAATGCGCCGCAGACCTCACCAATATTCAATGATCAAGATTCCCTTATGCCGGTTAATCCCATGTGATTTCGTGCGTCCAGCAATGCAGAGTGACGTACAGAAGTTGCAAGCTGAGTTCTTCAACGGCATAAGACCCGGGTCTGGGGCATTTTATGTTGCAGATACATCGCACACGGGGGACGTCGCAAGTGTCACCGAGGAGATGAAGTCAGGATGGTGTAATGCTTGGAAGGTGTTGAACGCTGCGTTCGAGGATGAGATCAGGCAGCACAGGGAGACAAAAGATCTTACAGGAAAGATGTTTTATGTCTTCGATGGTAACCACCGCACAAGGGCATGGCGGGAGTTCATCGAAGTGGAATACCCAGATGATCTTGAATGGGCTAAAGCAAACGGAAGGCCGGACTGTATTCTGCTCGATGTGAAGGGAAGCCGTGAAGCTCTAGTGACAGCAATGCATGCCATCAACAAGTGAGTCCTAAACTGTGCAAGAGTATTGTGTTTTCTCCGGATGTTGATGTTGGATATAATAACATGGAAATTTAGAATCTTTGATATTAAAGAAGTGTGTGTTGTATTCGACACAGGGCCAATGAGGATGCTTACGTCAAAGAAAGGCTGCCGCACACTCTACACAAGATACAGACGTACGGGCAAATGTCTGTGGAGGAGCTGGAAAGGAGTGGAATTCTAACGCCGGATCTTCTGGCGCGCACGAAGAGTTCAACTAAGAAGTCGTGGCACTCGATGCCTCAAGAAGTATTTGTGACGTTTCTACACAGCGTAAGTGTTATAAGAAATCAGTGCTGTCAATTCGTAATTGGATGATTCAAGTCCCGAGATGTTAATGGCACGTGGACTGAAACAGGCAACATTGGCCCAAGTCGCAGAGGAGGCTTCTCAAATTTGGATCAACGAGCACCCTGGTGATGATTCAGGGCACGAGATGAGGGCAGCTGTGGACAAGGCCGTGAAGGAAGCCAAGGATAGGCTGCAAACAAAGTTCAACAGAGAGCAAGCCGTTGCAAATCCAGTCCATGGCAAGGGATTTCAAAACGAGGTAAATACTTTGGAGTTGATCAATTGGGTTATTCTTTGAATATAGGACCTTAAAATTTGTGGTGATGAGTGGAAATTGATCTCAAAAATGGTCTGTCGGATTGTTCTCTAAATCTTTGGACGTTCGGATTCCGAGGGGATGTGCCCATTTAGTTCGTAGAAATGATCTGTCGGATTCTTATGAGAAATTTAGGATGTATAATTTCCAAGGGGATGTGCCCATTAAGCTCCTTTAAAATGATCTGTCGGATTCTTGGAAGAAATTTCGGACGTTCACATTCCGAGGGGATGTGCCAATTAAGTTCGTAGAAATGATCTGTCGGATTCTTATGAGAAATTTAGGATGTATAATTTCCAAGGGGATGTGCCCATCGAGCTCCTTTAAAATGATCTGTCGGATTCTTGGAAGAAATTTCGGACGTTCATATTCCGAGGGGATGTGCCCATTAAGTTCGTAGAAATGATCTGTCGGATTCTTATGAGAAATTTCGGACGTTCAAATTCCGAGGGGATGTGCCCAATGAGCTCGCGGAAATTTTCTAAAAAATCCGACAGATCGATTTATAACACTCATGGTAGCAAGGTACCACAGAGATTTTACATATGTTTAGATGATTTGTATCGATTATTTGCACTAAGATGTGTTTTTATAGTAATATTAAGGAAAATGTGCCTGAAAATGCGAAAATTACCGAAGTACCCTGGAATGTTTGAGTCGAGAAATCATCTTTAGAATCCGACAGATGGTTTTTCTGTGTACATTTACCTAGGTACTCCGGGAAACTAGTCGCAAGAAATTATCTCTAGAATCCGACAGATGGTTTTCGAGTGTCAGTCATCTCAAGGTACCTTGTCAAGTTGGTGATAGCAAACAAGTTTAGAAATCCGACAGATGATTTTATTGTTTCCATTTACCTGGGTACTCTGGAATTTTTGTCCGAAGAAGTAATCTCTAAAATGTGTCAGATGATTTTAATTGCCGATTACCGCAGGGTACTCTGTCAAGTTGGAGAATTTAGATTAGCTCTGAAATCCGACATATGGTTTTGATTGTGTCAAATTACCTTGGTACTGTGGGAAGTAATACAGTAGAAATAATCTCTGAAATTAGACTGTTGAATTCAATGTGGCCAATTCCTCAAGGTACGTCAGGAAATTAGATATCGTAAACAATCTAAAACCTATGACAGATGGTTTATTTGTGTCAATCTACCTAGATACCTTGGAAACTTGGAGACATGAAATAATCTCAAAAATCCGACAGACGATATTGATGTGTCGACTTCCGCAAGGTACCTTGTCAAGTTGGCGATCAAAAAGCATCTCTGAAATCCGACAGAGAATTATTTTGTGTTCACCTAGCTAGGTATTGTGGACTATATGACTGAAGAAATATTCTCTGAAATCCGTTTCATGATTTTTATGTTTCGAATACCCCAAGGTACCTCGGAAACTTAGTATTGATAAATCATCTGTCTCATCCGATAGATGAAATCTATATCGTATTCTTTACATGGTACTGTGTTGCATTCGTATGACAGATCAGCTGTTGGACCCTTTAGCGGTGATCTAACACACTTTCTATGAAAGAAAATGATGATTTTACATAGATAGTTAATGCTCTGTTATGAGGAAATTTGGTATTCGATGCAATGATGTCTCTCAGATTCTAATCTTCACTAGTCTGATTACTTGGGATGCTGTTGATCTTCAGATCAAAAGACATTATGATCGGCACCAAACCAAGGTTGAGATGACCATCGACAAGCTCCAAGCAATTGCAACATCTGAGGTGTCGGCCAAAACAAAAGCGAAATGGCTGAGGTGGTGGAATGGGTCGGCGAGTTCAAGGAAAACATTGAAGTTTCCACCATCACCTTGCTCAATTGAAGTGCTTAACCCCTGGATTACAAAAGCTGCATTTTGGGCAAACGTAAGTGTAGTTCATCATTTCTAGAACTCTGGGTTGTTACACTGATTCGAGGTTATAGCCGATGGCGTCCTCTTTAGTTATTTGTGTCTCATTCTTAAGTTGATGGTTTTGTATCAGTTGGAAGACGAAGTCGAGAAAGAGTGCCTCAACTGGTTGGCAACCAGTTCCGATTCAGAGGAAGACGTCAACTCGAAGCGCACTCCTATGGCCGAGTACATCGAGAAGTGGCGTGTGCTCCTATGGGAGAAGGCATACTTGTCGTTCTTCACGGGAGCTAATGTGTATTCGAAGTCGCAACCATTCAATTCCCAACCAGGGACTGACATGGCTTGGAAGCGATGTCTGTATCGGTACTTTAAGCGGGAGCTCATCCCAGCTGGTGTGGTAAAGAGTATACCACCTCCGTGGTTCAGCTGGACGGAGACATCGAATTCCGAGTTCATCTTCACAACCAACCAGCGGAAGATGTTCAATTTGAACCATCTGATTGAGTGCTGCTGGTATATCGAGTGCCCAAAGTCATTTGTAACTGCTGAGGAGAAGGCTATAAGGGAGATGTTTACCAAGAGGAAAGATGGGGAAGACGACACCCATGATATTTCAGATGAAGCACTTCCTGCTCATGATGCAGAGCCAGAACAGGATACACAAGGTGTTTCGACATCCACTGGTGCCGGGGATGCGAACACAAAGAAACGGAAGAGGGGAGCGAAGTCGGCATCGAAGGAGTTCCACCAGGAACCAGTGAAGAAGAGGAGCAGGGGGAAGAAGTCGGACCCAGCGACTGTTGAGCCGAATGGTGCGGAGAATGGGACATTCTCTCCAAGGATTGGACATGCTGAGAAGCCAGACGTCAGCGCACCTCAAGCAAGATGCCCTGTTCATGAGTTGATTCTGAATGAATCAATAACTGAGTGGCAGAAGGCAAATCCTAGAATGAGGTTGAAAAGCATGCCAAAGGCTTTCAACGACATGGTCCAGTGGATTCGGAGCGTCACCCCTCAACGGGTCCGGATGAAGGACGGGAAGAGTGTTCGGGGGGGTGGATTGGCAGATCTCATTATCATTGATATTCCGGAGGGTCTACCGGTCCCTGGTATATCCGATGAGGACGAGATTCCAGATTGGAACAGCAGAGGCGACAATTACCTTGCAGCCGTCTTTGGCTTTGTTAAACTCGTTCTCCAAGACCAGGGGTGTGTGATCATTATCCATCCGGATGACAATGGCGAAATTGAGGACGAGATTCGTGATTTTCATCAAGTGGTTGAATTGAAGTCTGAGAGGTCGTGGACAGGCATCAATAGATTGCTTCTTCGCTCCGCAAAAATAAGCGGCATGACAACATGCTTCTTTAAGGTGCAACTTCTCACATTATCCTCGAACAACAGCTTTGAATTCAGACCGACACCCGAGGATTACAAGAAAAAGAGCATCGACATCGTTGACCGTGATGTCATCCTAAATTGGGTTACGCTGGAGCAACAGACGATGCGCAAGGAGGTGCCATGGCGAGGAGCGAGGGAGAAAGACGTGCTGTTCATCGAGAGCTTAATCAGAGCCACCACCGACCCTGGTGACGTCGTCGTCGATATCGGCGCCGGAACGGGTAAGTCTCGTCGTTTTTGCACATGCGAGGTAACTTTGAACAAGGCCTTTTTATTGAAATTTGAAACTACTAAAATCTAACAGAGAGGCACTCAATTGTATCAGGTGCATCAATCAAAGCATGCCGGCAGTCAGGACGGAACATAGTTGCGCTTGAGGATGATCCTGAGCTGTATACAGAAGTCCTTAAGAAGTTAGCTCTGCCGCCACTGCCTCTTCCGAAGGCGGATTCATCCCATGTACCGATCAAGCCGATGATCGAAAAAGAAGTTCTGGCCACCCCTAAGCCGGTGAATAAATTCATCGCCATGATGACTGAGGAAAGCGACGACGAGTAAGTGAGTATTTTAATGAACATTTTCTAAATGTGACATTTTGAATAGACGTGGTGTTTGGTACAATGTGGATCAGTTTTTTGATACGGTTGTGGTTGCAGACTGCTAAGTCCGCGTTCTGAGGGGATAATTAACGAATGCATCAAGAAGATTGCACTATCACCTGATATGCTACGGCTTCCAGAGTATGCCGAGCTAGGGGCTCAATTTCAAGCTACTGTGGAGTCTCCCACATTGAAGAAATTTACGCGTAGAAAATACGATGGTCGAGTCCTAAACTTTGTGGATATTGAAGCCGAAGTTGTTACTCATAGCATTCTTGTTGATCCAGAGTGATCGTAGTTTTATATGTTAAAGATTTCTGGATTTCCAGTTATTCCTTATGTATTGCGGATTTTCAATTATACAGTTATTAATTTCATCATTACGGCCTATTTACTTAATTTGCTTAATAGTTACTGATGAGAATGATCGCAGTCCCACATTGCAGTGATTAGATACTTCTTAATTAAACCGTCTTTATCCATTCCAAATTGAAATAGCTGACTCCATCTTATTTGTTCACATCCTAATATGTTATGTTGTTATTTATTTTTTGGTCAGTATCTCTTATTTTTCTGATAATTTGTTTCTACTATCTTGAGACTTCAATAGGCAGTTATCTCTCTCTTGCAGTTACAATCAATTGTAACAATATTTAAAAATTCATTTAACCGAGCTGGTGTTAATATCACAGTTTATATTTGAACAATTATAAACATTAAATGTTTTGTAAACTTTTCTCTGATTTATTTTTCTATTAAATTCTAATAAAACTATGCGCACATTTCTTATACATCCAATTCGGATCCGGGAGTCCGTTATGTATACTTGCATGCATTTCATCTGAAAACGCCCATAACCGCAAGTCAATTTCCTATTTCCGGGTCACACCTACCACCGACCCCGGTGGTTTTCTCGGAGCTTAGAAATCCTGTGTCAGGATCCGTCAGTTGCTTTCGGCTTGCTTGACAAACCGCCGGGGTCGATCTCCCGCTTCGTTGCTTGCCCTTTCTAGTGCTTGGTTTAGCACATGGTTTTTCCTGCGCGGTTCAGCACATGGTTTCTTTTTGCACTTGATATTACATTATTTTGCTGCTCATCCGATCAATCTCTCATTCTTTTATCCGTTTCATTTTTATATATTTACTTCTATTATTGTCAAAGCTTGCCATTCATCAACAAAATCCATTTAATTATAAATTTCAAATCTTTTGAATTCATTAATCGAACCTTCTAATTATTCAATCAATGATGCTTATATTTCCGATTCACCCTTGCCATCCTTCTATTATGCATTTTTCTTCTGTTCTATAATGCCTGCATTCGGGCATTCTCCTTCTGTTTTTATTAGTCCCTTTTGGATATCTTATTTATCTGACTCACCTTTATCATTCTTTCTTACATTCATTCTCTTGATTGCTTAATTGCTTTCATCATGTTAATGTACTATCATGTTTTTACCAATTATATCGTTCATTCTTTGATGCCTATAATATATGTTTCAAGTTATAATGTTTCAAGTCTTGTTTCATGTTTCAAGCCTTGGTATTAGATGCTTTATGTTTGCATTAATTGGTCATTTACTCTTATTTTCTTCGATGCAAGGAATTTTTTAATTACTTCAAGAAACGGGGTGCACCAGTAGTGCAAAATATACCCGTATAATTCATATGCAAGTATATGTTAACTCAGAGAATGGATATCATATAAATAGTAGAAATTCCATTGTACGCATATTTTCTTGTACTTCATTCCGAACACTATGTACATAATCAACCAACATAGGACTTAGAGTTCATCGCCTCCAATGTGCTTAACACATTCTGCTAATACAACTGCTGGAAATACCCAATGCATCAAAACAACTGCACTACCCAAGCACCGAGACTAATGTCAAAATACTCCTTCTGGATTGCCTCTGATTTGCGACAATTACATACTTCCTCATCAGGGATGAGCCTGAGCCCAGTAACACCCTCAAATATATCTCGTGGAGGAACACAACCAGGTAAAATTCGAATCTCAAAGACCTCCTCCATCATACTCATATACTCTTCTGCGCCATTGGAGATCTCTACTGTCTTTGAAAGATCTGCCATCGCCATTCGAAGCTCGGCGCGCTCGTGCTGCACAAGAATAGACTCAAGTCTTCGGACCTCTAGGTCAACCATTACGTCCTCACAATCGTAGGCATCTTCTCGGGAAAGCTTTAAACCTGACTTATCATGTTGAAATATCTACTGAAGCTAGGTACAAAGAGGCTTTGGCAATCTGGCGCTTAAATCTTCGAATGAGCTCTACACGACGGAGCTCGGAGCGCCGTGACAATGCCATCGACCCTCGGCCCTTATCCTCTTCCAGACCCGCACTCTGATCCTCGGCGCTGACCGTCACCCTCACCCTCACCTCACCCTCACCTCACCCACACCCTCACCATAATCTTCGGCCCTCACCCTCACCCTTAGCTTGATTCTTGGCTCTGACTTGACCATCACCCTCTGCCTCGGCCTCACCGCACCCACAGTCTCACCATTATATTCGGCCCTAACCCTCACCTTTACCTTGATCCTCGGCTCTGATCTTGACCATCTCGCACAGCCTCGGCCTCACCTCACCCGCACCCTCACCATAATCTTCGGTCCAAACCCTCACCTTCACCTTGATACCCGGCTTTGACCCTGACCATCACGCTCAGCCTCGGCCTCACCAACACCCCCTCACAAGCACACTCACTATAACAATCGCCCCCGGTGGCTCAAGCAATTGGCAAAAGCCGTCTGTCGGATTTTAGAGGTTGGTTTGGCCTATCGCCAACACCGCCGGGGTCTCCACAGCCGCGGACTTAGCTGCCGCTGCCGTTGCCGCCGCTAGCACATGCCCTGACCTAAAGGCCGCCGCTAGCGCATGCCCTGACCTAAAGGCCGCCGCCGCCGCCATATCCTTCGCTCCATGGTTCTCACTGACCTAGCCGCCAAAGCCGCCTTTCTGGCCACCAAGAGGCCTATATAAACCAAGTTGAAATGCACTGTTCATCATCTTCTTTTCGATCTCTTAAGGTGCGTTTCTTTATCATCTCTCTGATCTCTTAAGGTTCGTCTTTGGATCGCAGTCGGTATGATTCTATTGACGTCACCATGTGTTTCTTTGCTTTTTGCTAATTGAGCCAATTTAGTGTCTGTTTTATTAAGCCTAGCGCCGAATTAGGGGGACGCATGCGTCCGTGGGTTCGGACTTGGAGAGTTTGGCGGGTTGTTTGCTCCGTTGCATACACCTTGGTACCATGGGGTTTAGGTGGTCAAATGGGCACGTCGATGTGCACTCTAACTGTAAACTAAAGGTCACTTACATAGACCATCTCTGCCTCGGCTGTATCGCTCTATTGTCATGTTTGGTCTTGCAGCCAGCAGCGAAGTCTGCTTTGCACATCCGATGTAATGTAATGTTTCCCCATGAGTGTTGGTTTTTTTGGGCGGGTTTGTTCCTGGTGGCTAGCGCCTTCAAACTGTTCAGATGAGTCGTCGAATAGTTCGGCTTTGGGGAGTGTGGCAGGTTGTTTGCTATTTTGCGCACTAAACTGTAAACAGTTTGATGATGGGTCATACAAATTTGATAATATCATTGCCTCGGAACTCTGCAATCTGATTGGGGGTAACGAAATGTTGGTTTCATGTTTCCCCGGGAGTATTGGTTTTTCTAGGCTCGTTAGTTCTTGGTTGCTCGCGGCTCGGAACTCTTCACATTCATCCAATCGCAGAACGAGGTCACCAAGCTAAGTGTTATGCTTCTCGGCATACTGTCGTAATTAAAGAGCTATTACAAGCATAAACATCTGACTTGGCTTGCCAAGGAAGGGCCCAATCGTACAAGATAAAAGGTCGATGCATGTATGCCTGACATTACGATGAATCGTATTAACGTCTTTATATTTCATGTGAGCAGATGGCGAATCTTTCTTCTAGAGTTCCAATGGTTTGCACGACATGCATTGGGCTCGGACCATGCACCTGTCCAACATCCCGGAGCAGTCCAGTCCCTGATTCCCGTAATCCAGAAGGAGTCACTCCACTGCCTGACATCGAGCACCAAGCCTTGCAAGGTGCATCTCCAACCCAGCCCAAAGAGACGATGCGGTTAATGTGTGTGGAAGGTCATGGGCGCTCCATTTGCTTCGAAGTGAAGAGTTCCGATGATGGCATCCCCGAGTGGGTGCAGAAGTGGATGGATGCGGTTGCTGCTGGCGGCGACGGAAATGAGTACTGCCCGGAGGATGACGGGTATGTTCCAGAAGGCGAAGACTCTGATTTCCTGGAGTACGCTGCAGAGGAGGATACCGAAGCGACGGTGGATGGTCCGGAGTCCTATGTCATCGTTCTTAGCGACAATGACAGTGACTCGGATGACTAGATGTATTTCCTTAGATCTACGTGAAATTTCGGCATAGTATATTTTCTTCCTTGTGTACATTTCTTGTACCGCTACTGAAGCTTTTATTAGCATTCCATTTTGTAAATTTTTGTAATTTTATTAAAGTACATATATCGGCTAAAAAAAATATTATTTGCTTGCCCTATTCATTTCAGAATGATTCTGTCCATTTTCCGTTTCATTTTATTCCTCAGATTTCATTAGTATAGTCGCATACATTTAAATTATAAGTTTTTAAATATGAGCATTAACTGCAAGTGTTCGGGAAGTGTGCGGGATAAGTACTGGTAATCTCTGAATTAAATAACTGCAATTTTAACCGTTCTCTATATTCAAAGGGTATAACTGTTACTGAAATGGCTTCCAAAGTAATTTGAAGAAGGAAGTTGAATTAAATAACTATTATGCTAAACCGTTCTCTATATTCAAAGGGTATATCTCTTACTGATAAGGCATCATGAGTGATATGGAAGGATGGAATTAATGCACAACTCTTTTTGTGAACATTTGAAACAAAAAAGTTCCGTCCTCGTAATTTTGAATTTCCTAATCTTCAATTAGAATTCACATATACTTAATAGCATGGCAGATCTCAGACTTAAATGCGTTTTTCCTCTATTCTATGTCTTAATTCTGACAACTTTCCGACAAGTACAATCATTTGATGAGGAAATTATACAGAATGTATTGTCACCAGTTGAAATTACAAATAATATGCACAAGAAGGTATGGCTAGATTGCTTCGAAAAGCAATATGATCGTGGTGTGCCAATAAAGCAAAATGTCGTCTTTGATCAAATCAAAGCTCATGCATCTGTCGAAGTTGGCCGCGGTCTTCTCGATTTTGAAGATAATTTGTTTTGCGATTTTGAATACGAAATCCGCGAATGGAACTGTGTCAAAAAATATGAGATTAATTACATGTGCATCTGGGAGCATCCACATGCTCGTCTTATGCGGCACGAAGATGCAAATTTCAACGATGACAACTGTCCAATCTGTGAACAAGGTCCCAGCCCTGATACATATTTGTGTCGATGGAATATTGAACGAGATGGTCTGTATGTTTCTCAGTTCCATCCTTTTAGCGGTAGGCATCAGTACAAGCTTTTTAAGCAATGGAAGGAGGACGAGGACCACCACGAATTTCTGAAGGAGTATAGAGTGTCTATTTTCAATGATCTCGATGATGAATTACTGCTTACACATGGAGTTATGGATGCCCCAATGAATAACGTGATAATTCCAGGACGACTTCGAGCACACATTTCCGAACGATTTTTTTACATATCCTTAAATCCACGCACCGACGAGCGTTTACTCAGTTCGCCTTGGATATGCAAATTTAAAGACCTGGGGAGTATGGCATATCGTAGAGATGTTAAAATATGGAAACCTCCTCTAGTGAACAGCGTTTCAATGCCTATCGACTGTATAGATTGCGCATGGAAAGCAGATAATGAAGGGATATGGCTGGACCGAGTTGGATGTGGACAAACTGGATCAATATGAGAAAAACGATTTGACTGGGTTCCAATACGGAAGCGGACAAGAGAACCTGACAATGAAGATCAACCACCAAAGCGTCCAAGACTAGAGCACTTGGACCTTTGAAATTTCATGAAGAAGAGGCATTTCTAATATATTTATTGAACTTAAAAAAATCCGTAATCCACTTCATATCATTTTGAATCCTCATATTTTAAAAATGTACTCAAAACACTATTAGTAATAGATTGTAAAATTATGAATACTGACATTAATTATGGAAGGTAGAAATAGCAATATTAATTATGAAAGGTAGAAATAGCATATATTACAATCGTCATTGCTTTCATTTTTCAATAATAATATTTGACTGCTTGTTTTGTATATCATATAATATTTACTTCATATAATATTTACGTTCTATCCATAGTGAGTATACAATTTCAAGTTATTTCTTATGGCTCTATTTCCTGGTACTGAATACAATAAGAGTACTAATATAATTAATTGCATATCATTGCTTTTTAATTCAACAATTAAATTCTATAAATAGCTAAACATCATGTCTTATGCATATTCTCAAAACCCCGTTTACAACTCGCCTATCGCCGTTTGCGACGCGTCATGGACTTAACATTTTCCGAGCACCATCTGGCCCGACCCCGGCGACATTCGCTTATCGCAGAAACCATCTGTCGGATTTCTGTGGTGGTTTGGGCTCGTTAGCAAACCCACCGGGGTTCATCAAGGGGGCCACCCATGGTTTTTCTTGGAACCCAAAACGTAGTGTCGGATCCGACTGATGATTTCGCGGATGTGCATCTGCCAGGGTACCGCGCCGGGGGAGGGCAACGATTGGTGCGCCAAAATCCGACAGCCGGGTATGGGAAGGGTCCGTAATGAGGGGAACCCGGCCCATTTTCCAAAACCCTGGCCGCCATGATATCTAGTCTTGACCTTGGCCGCCACGTTGCTTGGTTATCTGCGGCTCGATTAGGGTAGAAAGCCTAATTCCGCGCCGCCACCTTGGATTTCGTGCCCCCTCCTTTGATATTGCGCCGCCTCCGACTTCTATATAAGTCACATACTTTCCACATCTTCTCTTCGTGGGCCTCTGCACCTCTTCAGTTTCTTTGTAAGATCCTTTTGACTTTTGCTAACTTGTTTGCTGCTCTTATGCTACTGTTCTATTTGTCATGCTTCCGGTGTGCTATGCTCATTGTGTGGTACGTACATTAGACAAGTTCACCAGCACTCTTAGTTGTTTGTGGGGTTTAATGGTTATTAATACATTGCACCTTGAGCTTATTGTATGCTCTGCTTGTGGTATGATGGATTGTTGTTTTCAATTTTGTTGCCTCTTATTCATATTGTCGGGATGGTTGACCTTTTCTCTGGGCTGAAGGAGTTAGTTTTTGCCTCATGCAAACCAACTGTTGTTAAGCTATGGCTTGTGACTGAGCTCACTTTATGTCCAAATGAATTGTCGGCTTGCTATTATATTCTCGGCTGAAAGTTTAATTACCAACTCTTCTATTCTGGTGTTCATTGTAGGAAGCACAAATTTGTTTACCGAGAGCTGCTTCATCCATAACACATTTGTTTACCGAGAGCTGCTTCATCCTATAACACATTTGTTTACCGTGAGCTGCTTCATTCTATAAGGTACAAATTGTACCGTTTTTACCTCATTAGAACAGAGCTTCTTTATAAATGACAAGATAGGTCCTTTTCCTTTTCCAATTATTTAGACTGTTTGACATGCAATAACTGTAATATAGGAATCAAGATTATAATGTACTCTAAATCAAGACTAACTACAAGTTATTTTTTTTGCGTAGATGGCAAGTTCTCCTACGGCCTCTTCAATGCCTTGCAAGTCCTGCTTGGTAGGGGGTGCTTGCTCCTGCCTTGCCACTCCGATCGATAATGTCCACCCCGAACCCAAGAGGGCACATGATTCAAATGGAGTAAGCCCAGCCCGAATTAATGACAACGGAGATACGCTGAAGGTAATGTGCGTACAGGGACATGGGAGGTCACTTTACTTTGAAGTGGACAGCTTCGATGATGAATTTCCCCCTTGGGTTCAGAGGTGGATGGAGAAACACGCTGCGGATTGCGGAGGGACTATTTGCTGCCCGAGTGAAGATGGAGGCGAATCCGAGGATAGTAGCTCCGCAATTAGCGTTGAGAGTGTGATGAATGGCACTAGCGCAATTCCCGGCCCTGGGCTCTCTCTCATCCTCTTGAGTGACTCTGACAGCGATAACGATGAGTAGTCAATCTCTTCAGTTGTGGTTTTGTAGTTACACATATATACTCTGACCTACTAGAGAAGTAACATTACTTAGGCTATGTTAATAGAGACGGATCTTAGCTACTCTTATGCTTTATAACTTTGTAAAGAAGATAATGGTCATGCATAATGTGTCTCAATTTCGCGCCATATCTATGTGAGTATCATGCATGTATCAATTAAAAGTCAGTATACCAGTCATGTGCTATTACAGTGAACTGACAGTAGAATATCAAAAGAGTGATAGAGAATTCAATGATAGAAAAATAGAAAAGGTCTCTTAGAAAATGCTAGAACTCAGCAAACGGTAATTACGATTACAATGTTGCGAAGGAATTAATACCTTCATGAACATCCTAAGGACATTGGTATCTGCTGTGAGGCAACTATAACTCAACAGCGGAGAAATCATGGTGAGGCAATTTTTCTCTATCGGATCCGACACACGGTTAGAGCTCATTATCTAATTTGCTGACCCCAAATTTAGCTCACCCTTTGTAACCCCCACTTTAAAGTAGGAAGTCATCTTCAGATTGCTACCAGAACTCTGAAAGTTGTGTGATTCACATTCATCTAGTCTACAGTATATGAAAGTAGATGTTTGGATGCATCCCTTCTGAATGATGAGAATTCTTCACTATGGCCATTTTCATGAATCATAGTTCACAAGTGCAATTCTTCACTACCAATGCAGTTCAGGACATACATGCCTTCTGAAGCCTATCCACTGTTGAAGTATGGTTCCATCCTTTAACTAGTCGTAAATCATATCCTCAATCAACAAAAGAGCTTTATACGTATTAGTGTACTCCACTTAAGAGCGCCGAGCGGCATTAGTAGAATTTGAGCATAAATCCGATTTCCCCATTCTACTTCTACCAGCCTATATTTCAGAAAATGTTACATTGCAAAATGCCTATTTTAAACTTTAAGTTGATGACGGATGTCACCTTGATGTAATCAACTCGACTTTGGCGTAAATCCCTAAAATGCAACAATCCATTTGCCCACCTTTGAATACGCAATTCATATAAAATTCTTGGCATATATCAAACTAAGTGATAATTGAAACTACTGCCTCAACTGATACATAAATTAGACATTTTAAATTACCAACAACGTCGACCATGACAATATCTATGGTACAGCATCACTGTTGCTACCGCAAAAGAATTGAAAGATGGGAATACACAAACCTTGTTTTCATGATCGCTTTCCAAGCACGGCATTGAGATGCACCTTCCTTCGCAAAGGCCACGAGAGAAGACCGCAACGCAGTGCTCGTGGTGCCCAATACTTAGGAAAAACTTTCCTCTCGTTGATTGAAGACCCTGGTGCAGTGATGGAGGACTGGCCAATGCTGTAGCCCGTAGGAGGGCCCATCACCTCCATGGTGTAACTATTTCGCAGGTGGTCACGCAAAAGTACCTTCTGCTGCAATGAAAGATCCCGGAGCTCCATTTCTACAAGTTTCTCGTCAATCTCAAATGGGATAACCCGGTCTGTCATAAACAACGTGAGGGCCTCAGTCCAGTATGCATGAACCATACCTGTACCCCACTCGTCTTTCCGCTTCCTTGCATCTCGCGACTCTTTGAAAGCCACCACATACGCCGACCATGCTGGCATGGAATCAATCAGCAGCACCCATCGATCACCTCTTTGTCGCAGGTTCTCAAGCAGCGTCATGTAGTCATAGCACCAGTCCGAGTTCTCAATGTATTCTCGATGCAACTCGGGCATGAGGTCTGGAAAGAGCTCAGCCATCGCTGACTCGGGCGTGACCCAACTCTGGCTGAACAAGTCGGTGATCACTGCGAAGTCCATTCTACAATTCTCAAACTAAGGAGGCTAAAAACGAATCCCAAAAAAATGTGATAACACAAGAGAGACAAACTTGAGATCACATCCTCCAAATCCAAACAGGTTAACCCTAAACTCACACATTAATGCGCAGTACCTCAATAACATTGTAGTCCAGTTTTTGACTGTCGGATCCGACATCATGTTTTGGGAGACTAAGATGTTGAAGGGTAAGGCATTCAGTATATCCGTACGTGTGTGTTTATTTCAATGTGCCATGGCCGCCAAAATTGTTTTGATTATCCTCCACTTAAGAGCTAATATTTATGATTGGTTTCCTCCACCGTTGGCTGAGCCTCTTATTAGTTGCTAGGAGGTACCTCATACAAACGCATTGCTCCTTCTCTCTCCCAGCCCCTTAGCTTGTTTTCAGAATTACATTGCAGACCTAAGCTTCAATTCATCGTTCCTCTCATTCTCTTGCAAACACCGTGGTCATGGATCAGTCTCCCCCCTCTGCCCAGCATGTTCAATCCTCGTCCACTAGCCATACCTCGTTCCGAGAGGAGATCAAGTCTTCGATGCCTCCAACTTCAGAAATGCTCCGGGTTCGATTCATTGCCTCTTCTGTTGATTTGAATATCTTTGAATTTACTTTACTCCCTTCGGTTTAAGTTAGGTGTTTGCATTTTCTGCAAGATTGTGTACCTCACTTACCCTTCTTCTTCCACTGGATGCAGGACGGGTTACCATGGCATAATTGGGAGCTGAGGGAGTTCGTTTCGAGAGTGACCGACAAGTTCAAAGATCGACGGCCTGGTAAGGAGGTGGACATGTTCTCTGACGTCCAGCAGCTTTGTCAAGTGATCCGATCAAATCGAGGCCAGATAGACTGGACCGAGGACGACGTTCGCACACTCAGGCGTGTTGAGAGTGCTTCCGGGATATCATGTCTAGAACCCGAGCTGTTTCATTACTACATTCCAAGACTCAGATCAACATGGACTTCTACGGACAACGTTGTTGATTTTGGCAATGGAGCTCCCGGACCATCGGCTTTCTTAGAGGAAGATTTTGATTGGGTACAGGATAATGAGTAGCCTAAGCCTTCCAATTCCGAGAACAGTGACAGCCCCCCCCCCCCCCCCCCCCCCCCCCCCCCCGCGGTGATTCTAAGAATCATTTTTAGTACGTACAATTTTTTTTCAATATATATATTTTGCGGATTCTGGAATCTTGGTGTCTAAATTTCATTTTTCAACTTCATTCGCTCATGGGTTTATAGGAACCCCGGCGGTAATTTTTTCCACGGTCATAGGGTCCCCGGTGCGTTTTTTGTCTGCTCACTTTTGACCCCCGGTGCGTTTTTTGGCTGCTCACCGCTCACTGCTCACTGCTCGCCGCTGCCACACCAGAATGCCCGCGGTAGCGTCTTGTTCCTCAGTCCTCTTACCTTTGCCTTTGCGAGCCGGTTCATGGACCACTGTTCCTCCTGTGCCAAACTCTGTCACCGTACCTTGATGACAGCGTGGTTTCGGTACGTCTTCAGAGTTCTTTGACGATGCTCTGTCAATGTTTGTCGGAGACTTGTCACTGAGCGTTGCACAGTTTTCACCTTTATCTGCAGCTCCCAGGTACATTATATTTAGTGGATTACACGAATATCTGTGAGTACATTTGTGTATACCATATTTAGATACAACATCATGGGCACTATCCCTCCTCACCGGTATTGATTGTAAGGTACATATGCATCGCTTAAGAAGGCTAATGCACACTGTAAAATACAATACGAATGAGAAAGAACCAACACAATACCTCCAGGGTCTGCTATTTCAGGACGGGGAGAAGGGCAGACAGTGGGATCCGGCTCCTTGTCAAAGCCGAAACCTTTAAGTGGGCTCTGGACTTCAGCATCTGTAGTCAGCGCATTTGGAGAGGCGGGCAAGACGTCGATTCCTTCTTGGGAAGGGTTCGATAATGTCACCGTATCAGTCCTCCCTACTTGAACCCCGGTACTGAAAGCTTCACGATTCTTACCGCAGATATTGTCGTCTCTTTCAGAATGTGCCTGTAGCGGCCTACTCACTTGCTCAACGGGCGTATACAACGGAGATACATGCTCCTCCGCACGCGCAGGATATGAGGTAGGTCGCACAGGAGTCGTTGCATTTTGCTGAGTTGACGTCCTTTTCTCACGTTCCTTGCTCACACCGCTTAGCAGGTCCTGTAACTGTTCCATGAGGACTGGTACATTTTCATACCCTCTCAGACGCTCTACAATCTCCGAAAAATTTGACTTCAAGTCAGCAACGTCTTTCTCCACCTTCCACATTCTTGGAGAATTTTGTTCTGCTTCGTCAGATGAGCGCGGCTCCATTCCCTCGCTCATCTGCACACGTCAATGAGAACTTCGTTGAGAATGCACTGGATTGCGATTCTGCAAATGTATATCACCCAGTAAAGTAGCAATGATGTGGTGTGACAAAATAAAATGAAATCCGATATGTGCTAAATCAATAACAAATAAACTTGAAATTATAAACAGACTTTCATCGTAAACCTGGTCAATTTGATTGTTCTCAAGAGCATCCGTGAAATCCTGGGATTGACGATGACGTTGAAGCTGTGCCCCTGCTGAGTTGCTCAAACTCAATTGAGGTCGGCTTTCCTGCATAAAGAGCACAGATATGAAAGCAACAGGTTAAAGTCAGATTGGATGTTGAACCCGTTTAAGTCTCTCATTAGCATAATGTCTACATTGATTTCAAAAAATATGACAAACCACTTAAACGGTCTTGAAGAAAAAAAAAAAAAAAACAGAAAAAAGAAGAAGAGGTAAATAGACAAGAATAGCAGAAAAGAGACAATAACGATATGTGAAACAATGGTGATTTGAAAAAATGAAGAGATTAAAAATTACTGTAAAATCCCACCCAGTAAAGCAATCAAAATATCGTCTCGCACTGAACATGTGATCCGGTACACCTTACACATACAAATAACAACAATGGACCTGATTTACAAGGTTCGGAAAGGTGTAAGGTTTTAGAATCACCGGTGGTTCATTAAGTTGTGGCGACACAACGCCTTGTCCACTCCGAGAACCACCAGAAGCAAGTGACAGTCTGTTGTTTTTCTTTGCAGCATTTGATTCATGCAATCTTTTTGTCTTGCATATACCTGCAGGACTTGACCACCACTGCAGGAGAGCGTGGTGTTTTTCAGGCTCTAGATCCGGATGCATTCTACCTGTGTCTTCGAAGTGCTTGCGGTACTCCGATCTCAGCTTCTCTAATCTCTTCCTCATATAATTAGGAAACCAGTCACGTTTCAGTGGGGGATCAAACTCGAACTCCTCGCGGACCATGGCCTCCACCTTCTGAAATTTCGGGTCATCGTTCTGGTAAGAAATCTGCGCAATGTCCACAAAGATTTTCATTAGACCTTGTATCGCGGAAGTCACCCGCAGTTTATTTGTGAGTATGTTTCCTTCTGAATCGGTTACGATCTTGAACTTTTGTCCATTGTTGCGCTTCTTGTGTCCCACGTAATCAGAATCTGCACGACGTTGAACAGATCTCCTGGATGTTTCAGGATTCGCCGGCACCCTTAGTTGAGCAGTTGTCGTCAGCGCATTCGAGACTTCTTGAGTTTCCCCGTGATTGTCTTGATCTCCACCCCAGGAGTCCTGATCGCCTGCAAACACAGGCATGTCTGGTGGGGTCAATAACGGAGACTGTATCAGGGTAGGGAGACCAGCAGCCGCACTTCCCATGTTTTCAGTTGCTGATGCGAACTCGTCCGTCTCCTCCGCATATGTTTCAACGTACTGATGCTGGACACTCTGATGGTTAGGCACTTCGCCCCTAGACATGGCTTCTTTCAAGTGGGCAAGAGCCGCTTGGTAGCCTGCTTCATAAGGTGGACATACAGAATGTCCCTGATGACCCGTAGCAGTTGCTTCGGTCTCTGTTTCTGCTGGACGATAACGATGCTCCAGGTTACGTGACATTCGAGAAGTGCCTGAGGTAAATCTACGCATCTCATTGTGCATTGCTTGTTGTTGTCCTAGCGCTGCCGCTGACGTTCTCAGTATGGTCGAGGAGGGCGGTCTGTCAGAGGTCCCTACAGACGGTCTTGAAAGAGTACGCCGTGTGTAACTTGCGGGTGATGCTTCAGGGTTATGGTTTTCAGACATTCGAGTCCTCGGTGGAATAAATGGAACATCCATTTCAACCTGCAACCACAAAGTAAAGGACTTGCATTGTGGTGATTACTACAAACCATATGTATGTCTTCCTGACTGCCTCAGACTATACATGCAAATAACATTTTTGCAAACATGAATAACAAATCTCATTCCGATGTCAACAGGTCCGGAGCACCCATCTACAACCGGTACGTTTTTGTTTTTTCAATACACAACTGGAAAATTCAATGTTTACACAATCACATGGTCTATTAAGTGTCTTACCTAAAACGGAGTTAAAAAATGAGGTGCCAAATCGCCCTCGGGGAATCTTTGCTGCGAGTATTCATACAACAAGGTCGGTCAGTTCCTGTTCATTGCCACTCACTACGCACAAGAATATGCTGACCGCCAATGCTTAACTAAACGAATTATATGAAAAGTTGTAGGGTTAACCTTCAAATAAGTAAATCAGAAAAGAAACAGAACCAGAAATTGAAACCAAAAATAATGCAATGAATCATATAAACTGTCCTCCTGTGTAGTCTACTTCTACACATATAATTAAGCCAATACTACGGACACACCGAAAGGAGTTAGTGTTGGGACGTCGTCTACCATACGTGTTTTCAGCAGACAACGGACAGGGTACCATAGCAGGTTAGGGTACCAAAATATAAACGCAAATGCGAAATGCTAACCTGTACACAATGGCATAAAAATCCGCAGCACCAGCAGAGAATACTTCCCCACGGTTGATACTGTATCAGTAGGTAGGGTTTTAGGAATCCATGGCATTTCTAGAATCATAGACGTCAAACTCCGTAGGCGGATCCCGACTACAGTAATTTGCTGAACAAAAAGATCTTAGTTAATGACGTGAAACGGACCTGGAAATCGCGGAGCAGTAGTTGACGGAGGTTACAATCCCGTGTTCCAAAGTCCTCGACAGGAAGAGGGGGTGAGAGGTGAGGGACGAAAGAAGGATGGAGGGGGTAGAGGGCGTGGATAATACATGTTATCAAACCCTAGTTTACTATCTGTACAACATGCAGATAAGAGTGATAGTTCACTCCAGTGTTTTTGGGAAAGTAGAGTCCTGCAGCGACCGCAATTCATGAGAACGTCCGTCCACGAGGGCGACTCCTCTATATTACTTATCGCCTTCGAAGCTGAAGGACTCTACAGCTGCGTATGTCGTGAACTTCATTGTAATCTTGGTGAGTTAATTTAAACCCAGTAACGTCTGTCCTTATGCTCATGCAATTCATCTGCATTTATTTCAATGACCTTTTTGTTGAGTAACATACTCTGAATCACGTCGTTGCTTACGACACTTCTGAACTTGTGCTTCGTCCCGCGGAAGTTGATGCAAAGGGTATATTGGCAGGTGTGCAGTTCTGGAACTGGGTTCGATTCGAGGGCTGTGCGTGAAGTGATTGCCGACCTGGAGACAACGTTCCATACACATCGGCGATTGAAGATTTCGTGAAGGTGCGTTTTTAATTCCAGGATTCATATCGTCAAAGAATTGGGAAGGCCGAGGGACTTCGTATGTTTAGGGTTCGCTATGTCCGGTGGATAGTACATATATGTACTCACTGTCTCTCTCATATTCGATTACATACTACGATTCATCGGAATCTCGCTCCTGACACAAACTACAGACATGACTTCTATAATCTGATAGCTGTATAATTTAGCGCATAGTCTTAGGTTATCCTTCTTGTCTTTTAACCAGCGTAGAGGTTTTCTTTCGGTTCACTAGTTTATTGTGTCCATAGCGCAAGAGCTAATGAATCGAAAATACGTTGATGTATGTCTCTGATGTATCACTTTTTCCCCATTGAGTGTTAGGTCTTCAGTAGAAGGAAAGTCAGTGGTACTGTCACGTTAGGGTTCTATGCAAACGAGATATACCAAAATGCTGCCACAATAATGTCGCCTTTTTTTTTTCCGTAAGTATATTATGTATCTCCGTTGTATTGTTTTTTAAGAAAAAAGAAACACCTTGCGCCACCGTCGATGTGTATGTATTAGTCGAACATTTTTCGTATAGAGGAGGGTTTTTGGACATAGGTATTTAAGTGCTGCTCACGATGAAATCAGTGCTAGGGTTTTGAAGTCGGCAATAGCTGACGCGTAAATGTGATTTTAGCAAACACTCCAATCTTCTTGGTTTAATCAACAGCGATATTTATGATGACATTGTTTCTCGATAGATGCGTTTTCGGAGGAAACGTGCTAATGCGAAATAGTTTTCAGTAGAGAACAAACACATCGTGTTCATCGTCATATATATTTCTGTTTTCGCATATTCCAGTGTTACAAGGCTATGCCTTGCAAATCTCTGGACGTCAGTACATACGGTCATTTTGTATCTACCAATATTGAAGTAATATTATAGTTGCCGCATACAAGCTCTGCTTTACAAGATCTTTGCCACTATTATATTTCAGGTCAATGTATCAATTATTTATTTCTTTTCTTCTCTTCTTATTTCTAATGCATTATGTGTTTCTCTCTTCTGAACATGCGGCCATGTTTTAACCAGACGCACATACATAATGGAAGCGTTGCCTCGACCTCCTCTGACGGACCCTACAAGGATCGCAGCGAGAGAAAAGAAACTTTGGGAGAGGGAACTCGGGTATGCGATTCAAGAGCAACAACGTACCGGCCAACCATTTCTGAAAATGTCGTGCTCTTGCAGACTCTGCAACAGGGGTTTCCGAAAAGAACTGTATGCTGAAACAGTATATCAGCATCTTCATGGGAACAAAGGATATGGTCGTGACCCCAAATATTACGGGAGTTCAAGGGTTAGTCTCCTCTACCTGTTGCTCATTTATTTCAATGTATAGTGACACTGATTCTGTGGTACTCATGTTGTACTTGGAATTTAAAATAAACATGTGATAAACTCAAGGGATGTAGGTTGTGTTCTGTTACTCTCCAACGTTGTGTCGATGCATACATAACCAACATTAGCACGTGATCCATTTTTATATTTAAGTCATGATATTGTCTTACGTGATAGCAAACGATGAAGGGCTTATTTTTGTGTTCGTCTTATATGTGAACACAGTGTAACATGAACAGTTTCGAGCCTTGATTCTCACGACAACATACTAACCCACCATTATGTTGTTTCGATTGTTCCATTGCGGTCTCCATATACTTTTCATGTTGAGTTACAGTTTCAGTTTGCCTTGAACTTTATGTGCGTGGAGCCTGTGTGTTCTACTGCTGGTAGATCTTCAACAAACCACTTCTTTAATCTCTGATTAATATTTTGCATCCTGTTGTTGATTGAGTTGTTGTGGGATGTATAGGGGTATGCTTCGGATGAATCGGATCAAGAGTGGGATGATTATATTTCACGGACCTACGGCGAGAGAGCGGCAATTCCTCTGGAGCGAGGGGAATAAGAATCAGACTTCGATGACCATGACCTAACTGAATGTGTTGTTGATGCATTTAATACCGCTGACGAGTTGTCTCCGCGTAACAATTTAAACGAGGAAGGTGATGCTCACGACGCAGCAAGGGAATTTGCCGCTAAGGCAGACAATGATGATGTACGCGATGAAGCGGCAGAGGATGGAGAAGATGCGAGGGACGAGAATGAGGATCGTTATTCAGAGAGAACCGACTCAGTATTTGAAGATGACGGAGACGCACCACAATTTGAAGTTCGTAGCCCCATTACTCAGGTAGTGAACGCAGATGTCGAAGTTGACGACAGCGATGAAGACGAACAGTCTCCTCCCACGACCCCAGTGGACAGGGACGCAGAAAATGTCTTTTATGAAGACATTAATGAGGTTGAAGAAGAGCCGCACGGGGTACACAACATCCCTGTCAATGACTACGACAACAACAGAATGACTCCGGAGGAAGCCTTCATGCGTGACGCGGCCCGCACACCACTGTACACGAACTCCAGAGTATCCGTTCTGAGCACGGTCATATTATTATTGAACTGCATGAGGACTCACGGGGCCCCTTCTGTCCTCATCAATGAAGTGTTCTCTCTGTTATCACAGGTGATACTACCGAAGATTAATAGCTTACCAGTTTCAGAATACGAAGCTTCCAAAATGTTGAAGAAACTGGGAGTGACATATGAAATAATAGACGTCTGTCCCAATCAGTGCATCTTATTTCGAGGACCTTTATATGCTGACTTAGACTTCTGTCCAACTTGCAGTGCAAGTAGGAGGAGAAGGAGCGGGAAAAGCCTTGTACCGAGAAGAGTGATGCGTTACTTTCCACTGATTCCTCGTTTGAAGAGAACCTTCAAAAACCCTCTGTTAGCTGCGTCAATGAGTTATGCAGCCACACATCAGAGCACTGACACGAAGATGCGCAGTGTTGCAGATTCGGAGGTTTGGAAGTTTCTGGACAGGAGGTACTGTACATGGACCTTAACGATCACTCGGTTGCGTCATTTACAGTAATCTCCGTATGAAGTACTGTCACCTGTATTTAGGTTGGTGTTGATGATGTGATCCATCGCTTTACTCCCCTGTCTACATACTATATTTCCAATCAGCATCGTAAGTCTTTTGTAAGTGAAAGTAAACATAGTTAACGTATGGCAGAACTCATCTGCTTGCAGTATACAATGTGGAGTTAGTTTGTTAGCTCCTAGGCCATACTGTAAAGTTTCTTTGTTCATAATAAAGTGTGCTTTTACATGACCTTTCATTATATCTGTGTGTGAGATTGTTTTTTATTCGGTGCCTGTGGAATTGTTTTCTTAAGGGCGTGAGTTAATTTTATCAGGTACCCTACTTTTGGGAGTGATCCAAGGAACATTCGACTGGCTCTCGCAACAGATGGGATAAATCCTTTCTTTGAAAAAAGGAGTACTTATTCTATATGGCCAATTTTACTTCTTAATTTTAATGTTGCACCATGGCTGACCTTAAAGAAATTCTTCGTTATGCTAACAGTCATCATTCCAGGCAAGAAAAGTACCACGGGAGATTATTTCGACCTGTACCTGGAGCCATTGCTGGAAGAGTTGCGTTTCCTTTGGTCAACTGGGACTCCAATCAGCGATGCATCACGTCCCCCGGGAGACCGTTCGCATTTGCTAAGAGCTGCTCTTCTATTCACAGTCCACGATTATCCTGCTTATGGTATTGTGGCAGGTCTCGTCACGAAAGGGTACAAGGGATGTGTGTGCTGTGGACCACATAACATATGCAGGAGATCTAAATATTTAAGAAAAAATGTTTGGGATCACCAGCATCGGAGGTTCTTACCCGAGGTGCATCCTTTGCGGGAAAATGTGGAACAGTTTCGGGGTGAAACAGATCACCGTGTTGCACCGGAGAGGCTCACTGGAGCAGAGACTAAGCGATGCGGAGAGGAGAGGGAGGCATGGTTGCGCAATGGTGGAACGAAAGGTGCACTTGATGATCCCGTACGTCAACACGGAGTTAAACGAGTTTCCGCCTTGTTCTCTTTGCCGTACTGGGAGGTACGTGATTAATTGACCTTGTATTCACTACATTCGGTTCGCACGTGCTGTTGGTATTGTAACTCTGGAAGGAGTAGTCGATGAGTACGTGAATTGAGATACAGTTGACTTGTACTGGTTTATGTTTCCCCAGCAGCCCCTTGCTTGTAAGTTTGGATCGTGTTGTTTTCTTTTTGTCTCTTTTATTTGTTTGCAATACCTTCGGTTTGTCACAGACTCACATGCTGTTGATAATGTAACTCTGGAAGGAGTAGTCGATGAGTACGTGAATTGAGATACAGTTAACTTGCATTGATTTATGTTTCCCCAGCAGCCACATGGTTGTAAGTTTGGATCGTAGTGTTTCTTTTTTCTCTTTTTAATTTGTTTGCACTACCTTCGTTTAGAGTGGTTGTTTATGTCCACATTACGGACATTTCCAGTGTTAAATTATTTATGTTATGAGCTGGCTATAAGAATATTGTCTTCGTATCTCCCCAAGTTATACCAATTTTTTATATCGGTTTATTCTCTTTTCTTTTTTATTTACGTTAAATAGTCCGAAGTATGTCACCTTTACTGTTCAGTATTGGATTGCATCGCTGTTGTTGATTGGTCAGCTCAGGTCGATCGATGCACCATGTCCAGGTATATATCATTACATGTACAGGGCACCTGTGTGAAGCGAGTGTTGTTAAACCTCGCAATTCAACATTTAGGAGGTGGTGTACAATTTACTTAAGACGTACTGAATGTTGAACTATCGTGTCATTGACAGGAGCTTCCTATACGACACACTCTCGACCCCATGCATTGCGAGAAGAACGTAAGCCAGAGTCTCTTAGGTTTCATTTTGGGGGAAAAAGATACTGTGGGTCTTCGAAGAGATATGGAAGAGATTGGAGAACCAGCGAATGGTGAGGGGGAGAGAGACCCGACAAAACAGCACACACCCGAGCTTCACCTTCGACCTATTGGAAACACAGGTCGTTTTTTCAAACCACAAGCTCCTTATGCCTTGTCAGTTACTGATAGAGGGAGGTTTATAAATCTTATAGCGTCCATCAAGACTCCGACAGGTTATGCGGGACAACTAGCCAAGCACATTGGTCAAAACAGATTAGGTGGTTTGAAGAGTCACGATTATCACGTACTCGTGCAACAGATCATTCCCGCAGCGGTGCGAAAGTTTTTACATCCTGGTGCGAGAGATGTTGTCATCAGGATAGGAAATTGTTTTAAACGTATTTGTGCCAAAGTGATAGACACGGAGGAGTTGGATGATCTCTTCACTTACACAGTTGAGACTGTCTGTTTAACTGAAATATGGTTCCCCCCTGCATTTTTCGACAACATGCTTCATCTTATGGTACATCTCGTTGAAGAGCTACGGCTATGCGGACCTGTTCATAGCAGGTGGTGTTATGGCATAGAACGTTATTTATACGATTTAAAAAAATCAGTAAGAAATAGGTACAGGCCCGAGGCGTGTATGGCAACCGGATATTTGGCTGGGGAGTCTCTTAGTTTTGTAGCTGATTATACAGCTCTTTCTCCATATATCAAAAGAAGGATGTGGGATATGGAGGAAGATGACAAAATATACGGAGAAGTTCTGGAAGGGGCGGTGAAAAAAGTGAAGCTGACCGACCGGGAGAAATTGGACATACATAAGTATGTCATTTGGAACTCTGTACCAACTGAAGAGCTCAGAAGGTGTGTTCACTAACTTATGTATTTGTATTTTTTTCTAGCTGATCGTTTTAAGCCGAATCGGGTATAAGGTTGTTAATTGGGAGAAGAACCTGTTTTGGGAGTGAGAAGTCCTCATAATCAACCACAAATCAAGAGGCACAGAATATAAGTGTTCACTGTCACGGCTCTTACTCTCCTTGCATTTACCCTTCACATTGTGCAGAGAGTACGAAACGCTTCGGCAAGGCCATGTAGCTATGCGCAGGCAAAGACAGCAACCCTTTCCGGAGTTCTACATGTGGTTACGTCAGAAAGTTCAATCAATGATCAACGCTGGCGAGGATGTTGACAATGACCTTGCATTGCTGTCGACGCTACCGGCAACAAAAGCAGGAGAGTACTCATCGATGTGGGCATATGGTAATCATTACCGTTGCCTAACAGATGATGAAACTGTGTCAAACGAGACATTTGACTCTGGTGTGTTTGTAATGTCGCCACAGGGCTGTCGTGCATCACCCCAAGATAGGAATATAGTGGACGCGGACCTACCTTATGTTGGCATACTGAAAAAGATTATTCAAGTCACTTATGCTACTATGACCCGCGTTGTTATGCAATGCTCTTGGATACGCCCTAACCTTGCCGGGAATCCGAGCGTGAAGCAAGATGAGCATGGTTTCTGGATAACTAAATATGCTGTGCGTCAAGACCCTCTCCGTGACAACCCTTATGTTTTCCCGTTCTCCATAACGCAGGTAATTGTCTAATATATGTTTTATTCACTTTCTCTCTAATATTTGTCAGCACCTCTTGCGTTCATGTATCTGTGAAGACTTCAGTTTTCTCTACACGAACAGTTTTTAAGAATGTGTCACTTGCGAATGAATTTGATTAAATAATGTAGTCGTCATTGGACAGATCTTTTTTGTTGATGACCCCGATGAGCCAGAGTGGAAGGTCATTGTCGACAAACCTCCTCGATCCAGACGTCATACCCAAGCCGATGACGATGCTGTTTGGCCCGAGGCTGTAGATCACATTTTTTATACTCCGGGTTTACGAGATCCGATAACAACTGGAGTGCGGGGTCCCACTGACAGCGCTGCGCAGGAAGCCTCATCTTCACAAGCTCCGCCACAGGGACGGCAGGAGAGGAGTCAAAACACCGGGCAAAATGTGGCCGAGTCTGAAGTAGCAGCAGCGACTCTTCAGCGAGAGCCTGACAATAATCCGGCCGCATGGTTAGAGGAGGACTATGAAGACGAGGACGACAACCTCCCATATGACGCTGGCCTAGCTGCGATTTAAAACCCGGTACATCTCATACTTTTATTACAGTGTGTAAAGTATGACATTCCACTGTAGAGTAATCCAGATAACACGTACTCATCGACATGTTAATTGCTACTAGACAACAGTCAGTTCGTTTGAACACTCTAGATGTCGCACTCACAAGTACCACAGGATGTGGCCCCTTTTGCTTTCTGCACATGCGTCGCGATTTCAGTGTCTGTCTCGTTGGCCTATTTGACGCATTTCTTATCGCCCAAAACTTTTTCTGTCGATTGAGTGCCTTGATAAATACGAAGACACAACAGTGTCTGTCATTCTGTTTGATGTTGCAATCCTTCCCCCCTTTCGTTGCAGGCGTTTTTATTTTTTTTATTCTGTTCCATTAGAGGAGGAACCCCGGAACCAGGTTCTTCATTCTGCTCTAGCAAAGGGACAGCGCCATGGCAAATTCAGGTGAAGGGAATGAGGTCGTTGATAGTCTAGGTAGTTTACCACTGTATGATGGTCTTCTTACGGGTGAGGAAGCTCCGATCATCGACGTCACTACTCCGCCAAAAGCAGTGGACAGTCCAGGCATTGCAGAAGTGGTACATGCATCTGACACAGGTCGCGAGGATTCGAGTGAGGGCCTCTTCAAACAGAAGCCTCCCTGGTTCGAGGAAAGATACATTCCACCTCCAGGCTACGGTGAAGCGAGGAGGAAACTGAAGAGGGATTATTTGGCACGCGCCGAAGCTGAGAAGAACATCCTCGGAGGACAATCTGCTGGCAAAGATTCCTCTCTGCATGACTCCCCCTCGAATAGGCCGAGCGATGGTCATACAGTCAGTAATGACGTTCCGAGGTCTGACTCCGCGGACAAATCAGAGGAAACAAGCGTCGTCGCTAATGTCGAAAAACCTGCAGAAGTGCGTCCGAGGAAGAAAGGTCGACTTATGGACTTACACCCTGTGGAGGTCGCGGAGATTTTACTTATGAGGGCGGAGAAAGCGCAGCAAGCAGAAGCATCGAAATCTATGTCGAAAGAAGGCGGTACTTCCTAGTTGATCGTAAATTGTTGTCATCGGATATACATCCACGGAGGTATGCCTTCTGAATACATTCGACTCATTCCCGGACTAAGTTCGTAATACTTACATATTACAGTAATGTGTGAAATGTGCCATTATTCCGTTAGTTTCCAATAGTATCGTATTTTTGGGTTGCTGTAGACAGAGTCTACAACAATGTTGCCTGCTCACACCGAAGTAGTACCTGATGTACCTTGGTGAGGAGGATTCATAAGTGACTCCCTAATTGTCAAGTATTGGCTAATAACATTCTCTGTTCATGGTTTATGTTGAGCAGGAAATTAAACAGCGGCTGGTTCCTTTAATTTACCTCGTCATCAGTCATCATCGGTCTGTGCCAGTGGTTTTATCAGCGACGGTGATTACATATTCATAAAGGATATATCTTATTGTATAAACCGTTTCTTTTTATAGTGAATGATGACACATTCTTTTTTTTTGGTAATAAGGGCCGTTTGATATGGGGTCTACACTATTACATTCTATGTGAGTCTGTGTTGATTTAGAATATTACTAATGATGATACTCTTATATTGCGGATTGACCACTACGTGTTTGGTGTTTTGTTGTTGTATTTTTTTATTCTTTTTCTTTTAGACTTTTTTCGGTTCGCCGAAGCAGATGCTGAACAGTTCCTGAGGCTTCGTTTTATTGGATTCATAAGTCGCCGTCCCCTCCTTTCCATTCAATGTAGTCATGTAATCTTGAGTTTTTTATTATTCTGTTTCGTTCTTGCATTTGTGGTCAGTGATACGAATTGAGAACGACTTGGGTGAGTGATTAGACATTTGGAGGTGGCTACATTTTTCTGTTCTTTTTCCTCCCCCTTTCTTATTCTTTGTTACTTTTTTTTTAACAATCTGTGCTACTCCGTTTATTCGACTTTATGACTTACATCTTCAAGCAGTCTGCAGTATCCAGTTGAGTTTCCACCTCCATGTTCACATTTATTTTGTTTAATATATGCTTTTCTTTGTTCTCTTGTTATCCACCGTTTATTCACTCCTGTCGTTGTGAACTGTTAATTTAATTCAAGGTTTTGAGGGTCTGTCATTTCCAATTTGTTTACGAAATACATTTATCTCGATTCCTCATACCTAGTTTCCCTATATATAATGATCCTTCAAGAGTTTATGAGTCCTACATGTTTTACCTAGAACAGAGATAGCAGTGATCATACTACAGTTTCAAATTGGTCATTATTTAGTACTTCAGAGTTCCCAGTGATTATGTGTTTGTTGAAATATCATGTCGGATTTTGTACATGCATGGCAGTTGCGACGACAGTATGGAAGGAGGTGACGATGTATCTTACGTTCATGTCACCTGCTGCACCCGCTGTGCTCATCTTCTGATTGCAACACTGACAGTATGATGAAGAGATCATCGGCATGACCCACAGTGTTTCCTGCTGGAAACGGTAACATGCCACTCTGAATGATATGTCCACTGTGCACCATTACGGGTGAGGACCCTTCACCATGTTATTTTGTTTTTTTGCAATTCATGTGCACATTGTGAGTACTAAATTTCACGTGGAGTATAATGTTATCCGCCATGGACTGAACAGTATCAGTTTCATTCATCTGTATCAAATATATTTACAACTTACAAAAATTATTAGCTCCATAAATTTTTAATTTTTATTTTTAGTTTTTTAAAAATACTCTTTCATAATTTTTTGTTCATATAGTGTAACCGTTCTGTCCCTCACTATTTCGAACCACAGTTACACCAGAAGTTATGAAATCTTATTGTACGTTTCCATGACCTTTTTCAAAAATGCAGGCATTGAGTATGCAGAGAACAAAATTCATCTTTCAGTATTTGAACAGCTTTTCCTTCAGTTATGAAGAGTCCATGTTTCCGATTTATCTCAATTTTGTATCATCTGATGCTGTTCAGGATTTGCTGACATGAACCGAATGACTATGTAGAAGTACTTGTATGAAATGGTGCAATGAGCTACAATGGTAGTACAATCAGGGATAATGTACCACACTGTGTACCTCAATACGAGGGTATAAGTATGTACTACAAAAAGAAATAGGTTTAATTAAAAAGCCTTTCAATCAGTAGTGATTATTTGTAGCTGTTTATGCATGGCTGGGGTCTGATTGAGGTACGTAGAGTCTGAAGTCAGCATTCATTATGTTTTAATTACAAAAACAGTTACCCGTGTCTAGGCACATATACAACTACATTGTCATGATAAACTCTAGCTACTTAACGAAACCAGTTCAATTGCATCCTGTGGTAAGTGCATGGACGGTACCCTGTTCAGATTTGTCTAAGTCAGTCACTTGTTTAGACACTCAGTACTGATTTGACTGACTGATAAATGCACAGAGAGGGTCATAATAACCAGGCGCGTAATGCTGAGGGCAGATCATTACGAGATGATGTCATTGAGACACTCAGAACGTCTAGTCTCGGCAACCATCTGCAGTGATTATGGGCCAGGTGTAATGCTGGAGCTTCGCCCCGCATCAATCACTCATCTCCAATGGGACTGCAATCCTGAAAAGCGATACACCAGGTAATGGCAACTTTCCAGAAGATTGTGTTTGTAGTGCGCATTTATTAGAAGACATCACCGATCGCTCTCCCCATTTAAGGCCGTCGTCTCCTCCCGATGATCCCCACCTGTTTTCTTCTCATCTTCGGAGTCCGCACATGAAGAGAGGTTGAGCGTGTCTTCGAGAGTTTGTAGCTGATCGTAACCTTGTTCGTAGTGTGTTTGTAGTGTTGGGAGGTGTTTTGTGAGGGCTGCATCGTTCGTAGACAGTCGACTGCCTTCGTGCGTAGAGTTTGTGCTGCAACGCGAATCACAAAACTTAGCGGAACAGAGGATTCGGAGATCTTAAACACGTTCTTCTGGTGCAGAGTTCAATGCTGAACTTGGACTGACGTGTGTACCGGAGTCGTTGCCACGCATACGATTATCAAGTTTGTTTCTTCATCAATCGACTTGTTTTTTCATATTTCTCAATCCACCGTTGTGCGATGAAGAGTGTGGCTGTTGTTTCCTTCCGTATTGTGGAAGCGAGTACTGTTTGCCCGCTTAGAGAATGCTGGTTCTTTGATTGATTGTTGCCCCTCGAACGAGCGTTGCACAGCCCGATTGTTTAAAATTGTGACGACTGCTGCCTTTGTGTCTTCTTTCCATTGTATCTTATGAACGAAACCCTTATGAGAGAATGAGTGGTTCGAATAGCCAGTCAGAAACGTGATTGTCATCGGTTCTTTGAGTATGTTGCAATGAATCTGAAATTGAACTTTTGTGCTTTTTCAGCGGCGCTGTTTCGGAGTCGGACTTTACGATAACAAGTTCTGAAGTGCTCCTGATTGGAAGCGGCTCCGATCCTTTTGAAATCGGGCATTGTTCTTGGGTTCTTTGGTAAGCAATTGAACCCTCTTGTGTGAACGCAGAGAATAAGAGTCTATTATGCTTTTCGTCACATTGGTTTGTTTTCGATTCATGTTCTCTCCTTCTCAGTTTACATGTAGTTAACCTCGTCTTCTACTCCCACGCTCCTTCTCTACAATTGCCATGTAAACTTCAAAATGAATGCCAGTTTCTTCCTGTTTGATGGAGAGTACGATGACAATGTGGTATTTGACAATTATCCTCGCAGCCTGAAGAGTTGTTTCCGTGTGGTCAACCGGCTGGAGCGCAATCCAGCTACTCTTGTATACAAACCCTAGACGTAGAAGATTTCCTCAAAGTTTCCTTCTCTTCAAAGGTAATACTCACCCAGATCATGTCACCAAACTCACAGTATTGTTTTTTTAGTTATCTTCTCCAGAGTAATCAGCGAGGAAAATAGAGAAAAAAAGAATCATAACAGTGGACAATGGTTTTGCTTCATTTGCGACAGTCTTGTTCAATGCTTCACTTCGTTGATTTTCTCGACATCGTCTAACAAAACAACAAAACAACAGAACGCTAATATACAAGTTATGTTAGAACTGTATGTGCTAAATTGCAAAAACAATTATTTAAATGTGCATTATGATGACTTTACTGTTTGCGATGCTTATTGTGATACATCGCGTCCTTAGTACATTGTCTGTATAGGTTAAGTCTTAAAGTGATAGGCAGTTCAATCTTACATTTTTATTCTTCTTCTTAAGTTAATTTTTCTCGACTTTGATTTGGCTCTCCACTGACCGATTTTGGTTTCGTAAAGCGTCTTCTATACTTCTCGCGTCTTTGTCCTCAACTGTGGGGAAGTCAGGAAGTCCACTTTATCGTGACCACACTCAGAATGCAGATTTTTCCAGTAACAGTTTTAGAGAGGATTCGAACTCCTTTACGGCTTCTCATCTTAATGGAATGTGTCGTTTTGCCAGTACCCTGTTCTTTGTTAATGGTCGATTTCTTGTTTGGGGACCATCTTTTTGCTCCATTTTCCTTTGTTATATTGATTATTTTTGTGTGCACGCTATCTATTTGTTTATCTGCTGACTGGCTTAGTTTGTTTTTTTCCTCTGAACTGTATGTACGACTATGTTCCATATGTTTTTCGACCAACACTAGATTTGCTCCTCAGTTCGCTTTTTTCATTACAATGCTTACGGAAGTAGTCACTCGCTCCTCTTTATTTTGAAACAGTGTGCAAAAAGAATTAATTTCTTCCACTTCCGTGACGGTTTCGATTCTGTTGCTGATTGCATTTTATGTTGCACCATGTACAAGTTGAGAAGATGGGATTTGTTGTGGCAAAGGGACAGCGGAAATGGTTCAAAAACGAGATTAAACTCCCGCACAAGGGCTACCTTCCAAGCCCCGGTGGACTCCCAGATTGGATGGCTATTGAATCTGAATGTGCAACAAGGTGGGGAGACCGCAAAGGGAAAAACGGGTACAAGATCAGCAAAGAGTACCCCCAGTATGAAGCATTGAAAAAGAGATACGAAGATGTGCATCAGAGACCGATGGGTCAGACTATACCTATCTATTTTGCTTTGGGCTGGGTGGCGGAGGAAAAGTTTGGACCAAACCTTATTGACTGGGCAACTTTCGCTTGTTGGAGGGCCAACAACCACGATGGACCCTTCGAAGAATTAACACAGAGAGAAGACCGACTTAGAAAAGAGGATGAAAAGCGCGTGCAGGCAGGGAGACGCAAACATCGTGGACGACCGAGTCGCAGAGGGAGAGTTGAGGCGGCCGAAACTGAATCGCTGAGGAAACGAAGGCACGAAGCCAAGAAGAAGAACGGCAAACGCACATTGGAGGAAGGAGGCATGACAGAGCCTTCTGACAAGGAAACACTTCCAGGAGAAAAAAGACAGAAGACGTCTGAGATTTCCTCCCGGAAGCGGAAGGCGAATAGCCGCGTATTGTACTCCTCACTCTCGAAGAAGAAGAGTGCAAGAGCACATAAAACTACTGACGGGCTTGCATTGCCGGGAACCAGTCGGAGAAGGAATCCACCCAGACGTTGCTCGAGGGATGTGAACACGGAAGAAGACGTAAACATTTCTCCCGCCATAGGTACGTCTCAGCTGTTTTTTTTTCCTTGCTCAATACATTTTACTCTCATGCCATTTAAGCATTGATTTCCTAGGAATGCGACAGTGTCCCCAAAAAGGCAATGCCGTGTGTAAGCAGTAATATATTTTTTCGATTAATTATGTCATTAAGTTAACACACACAAGACTCATTTCAAGTCTACTGTATTGATTCTGAAAATGTTTTTTCCCACCAGGTGACGCGACAGATGTGGTGCACTTGCCATAGAGCGCAGGAGTTATTACCTCGCATATCCATATGACATTGGAATCTCCAGCGAAGAACATCAATACAAAAGCCGTCGTGGATGGGAGATGTTACACGCGGAACACAGACGCCGTGATCAATCACAAAATACCAATTGGAGCAGGACCATTTGATCCCGAACCGAAGCACCACTTCTTCGACCAGAGCGAAGGTGAGCTTTATTGGATCCTTAATATCAATGCGTTCACTAGAGTACACGTTGAAACTGTCCTCTGCTACATTCAGTAGGTCGATTCGTTTTTTTTGTTACTGTTCCATTTTAGTCTTTTTCAAGCCCGACTGTATCTTTCTGAACTTGTTCAATGTACAACTCTTTTTAGAATTTGCGAACTGAGCTTCGAACAAATGGCAAATAGAATTATGTTGGTACTAGTTGGCCGTACTTGTTCCGTAGTGACACTCTATATTCTAACCAAAAAATATGATATATACGTGATGAGAAGCAGACGATAGCGATGATACAGGAGCGGAAAAGGGAAGAGAAGGAGATACCAATGACAAATTTAATAACTCTGAAGAACAGGTCGCACCACCCCCCGCTGCCAATATGAATCCAGTGACACCACTCCCCAAAGTGAACCACTTCAAGGTAGTGGGAGCAGGTCCGTTTGATCCGGAACCGAAGCCGTACTTCGACGATGACAGTGCGGGTATAATACTCTTACCTAAGTGGCGGTGGGTAATGAGTTGGAAGTGCAATCAATTCGTAGGCACCTTCACGGGCATGTTTGTTCTGCCATTCTTCCATTTGCTTTTTTTTTTGTAATCTTTTCCATTCGATTTGTTCATCAATTCAATTTCTTGGTTCCCAACTGAGTTATATATTCCCGGTTAAATAGACTGGTAGTTTCCCTTCTGTTCATGTGTTTCTCTTTCGAGGTTCACAAGTGCAGAGTTGTTGAGATGCTGCGTCCTTAAACGAAGTTAAGGTTATACTAGATAATTTAATCGGCTTTCAATATGTTGTCTCATTTATAGGTCGAAACGGAAACGTGGCTCTATACTTTGTTGCAGCAAGTAGTCTTAACTCAATTTTTTGCATCTAATATGTTTAAACTGCGGGGAATGCAAACCAGGTGAAGACGATGACGACGCATATTACGTGTCAAATGAGGGAGGAGGAAACAATGTCGACAAAGACGACGATGGGCACGCACACAATGATTCAACAACTGCCATGGACTATTCGGATGACAATAATCTTTGCGAACCAGGGCCTCAGCGAATCGAAACGCCTCTTGAAGCGGGCCAGATGATCGTGGATGGTTCGCTTTCTAACGAGCACTACAGCATGGGTAAGTTGCTAAGATTTTATAGTAGAGCATATGTATGAACAGCAGTTTGTTCGTGAGTACTGTACTGCACCTTAATACAATAGTGTTTATGACACGTATTCACATATTCCGTCATTTGAAAGGGGTCAAATTTCATTACGTTCTGTGTACTGCACGTTGATGAGGTAGTAATCAGCCTGTAGTGCGTAGAAAGACACACCCTAGGTAATCGACTATCCACATTTATGTGTATGAAATTGCCGTATGTTGCTGCAGAAAAAGATGATGACATTATAGACACAGTATTCGAGGGGGTGGATGCGTATTCTGGGGAGAAACGCGTGCGATCCCCTAGTCCGGAGGAGGTACCAAGACAACCGCATAACAATGCCAGAAGACATCAACATCCTGATCCGGAAGTCAACCAAAAATTAGTGGGAGCCCCCCCCTTCTGTCCAACGGGATCTCCTCCAAAGAATAGCGATATGACAGGTAACCCTTTGAATGGACGTACATTCTTAATAAAGTCGATTTTGCAAATAGACCTTAAGTCTCCCCCATTCACGCACTATCCTCTAAACTCTGTTGAAGTCAGAAATTGCTCCTTTTTTTACAATCATCGGTTAGTATTTTCATAGTGAATGAATTGGATACTGAAAGCTAACGTTCTGCCTCTTATACAAGAGAGGATATCACATAGGACGAGGAAGATTACTTTCCAGTGGAGGGTGTGGAAGCGAGGGATAAAATGATTGTGTCACCCATACGTAATGGAATTGGCCGTGCAGGAGCAAACATGGGCACAGAAGAAAATGATTGTCAGCAGGCTACAGAAGGAGATCACGGTGTGGCCCCTGAAGACAATACGCCGGTTCTTCATCACGGCCATGGCGGAGAAGAGGACGATAGTGACGAAGATGACATGTATGAGCCGCGACATATCCAAGTCTCGAGGAAGAAAACACCCAGTGGCAATACCGCAGAACAGGAACAGCGTGGAATAGAAGTGCGAATCTTGTTTGATCCAGTAAGCTCTGCGGGTATCGATTGTCTGTATCCAAATCCAGAGAAAGTGAACAATGAGGACCGTGGAAAAAAGATTGTCCCGGATCAATGCGTCGGTAGCAGCGAAGAGGCCAAAGTGAATCCCTCGTCTGTCATCACAGTGGAAGGCGGCGAGAGCAGCGGCAAGGTCGTCAAAGAATCCTCAGTGGACAACAGGAAGCCAGTTTTCCGACCATTCGAAAACTACCGCGACCACAGCTCCTCATCCAGTGGTTACTATGACAGCGACCATGGTTTGCTTTCCACGAGTGAATGTTACCGTCTCTGGAAAAAGCAGATGATGAAAGAGTGCATTGACAATATGAGCACTGAAGATGATAAGTCTGCATAGTTCGGTGACCGGGAAGAGTTTTCAACCCTCCAGTAAATATGTCCAAGTGTTATGTGACTAAGTTCAGAATCAGAGTGCACTGTCTGTACAGAAAAACTTCAGTATGAATACTCGCTTCGTGAATATGCTTCTCCAGTCCAGCGGAGTAGATGCATTTGTGATACGCATCATTCCATATGACACTTACTTTTTTAACTAGTTTTCCTCTTCCAGACTTTTTTGTTTCGTTACGTTTTTGTTTTCGCCTGTTTCACAGAACCTCTCGGGGTCCGAATGTAAAGTTACAGGATGATTACATACTTGATCCAATGCGTGCAGTTGTTGGAAAACAGCATAACACTATATGCTAAAACTTTTATAGGACACCAGTATGCACCGAAATGTAAGAGACGTACATGTTGCTTTAACAGACTTTGTAAATGAGAAGTGCTTGCCGCAAGATTCAAAGTCCCCCCTGCTAACTTTGCATTCTAGTCATGGAAATGGGTTCGTTATTCTGTGTCTGTTTTCGTTGTTCGGCAGTTTGCATTCACTTGTCATGGGAATGGCGTGGGGCAGTTAATCGTCAACTGCCTTATCGAAAATCATGACGCGTGTCGCCACTTTGAAGCCACCAAGTGATAAAAGTGGCAGTGCACCGTAAAGACAGTGACCAGGGCACTGAAACACGGGACTCCGAAACAGCAGAACTAAAGACTTATCGACAGGTCATCAACATCGAAAAGGAGGACTGACAGCCCGGCTCCCAGGAGCACACCCCGACTAAAATGTGACACTTGAGCAATCCCATTGGTCCTCGCGGACTAGGTCAGGAAGGGCACTGTACGCCCTGGGGGCTACTCCCGGGAGTCGGAGGCGTCCACCCCCAAAATCCAAGATATACCGTAGTGCAAATACTTTACACGACCCAACTCAAAGCACCCAACCTACATAATCGTCTTGCCTAGTCTTCAATTGCAGAAGAGTTCCACTACTTCATCGATATCAGAGATAAGCTCTTGCTCAACATACATCTTACCAATCTGAAGACCAAACTTAGACTCTAAGACCTATTTGTTCACATAGACCTTGCCATCTTGATCAAGAGGCAAAGTAAAGGGGATACCTACTTCGTTGGCACGTATAGAGGCCATCATCAAAGAATAGAAGGTAGCACAACATGTTACGCCGTGTAAGGTATACTACTCGCAGGGAAGTATTCAGAAATGCCAAACACTATATTCAGCTCAACAATAATAATGCGCATTACAGATATAATTGAGAGGATTCCGATGAAGTTGTGCGTTTGAAATGTGGCAATGAATCATCAACAAAATGATCTTTGTATTCATTGATCTACAGTCTTAGATTGAATGAGACCTTATATAGTATAGTTAAATAGACAACCGCCGTCAATAAGAGTAACGATGGTTTTGACAGCCATCCAGCCACTTGAAATAGATTAGGGTCGGCGTACATGTTAAAGATATACTTCTAAAATCTATTTTATCGATTGTCGCATGCATATCACTTTTGTTGCAGAGAAGCCGCAGGAACCCCAAGTTGTTTACATAACCATGAGTATAATATATTGAAATGTTTATATGTACACAACTTTAACACGTAGCCTTAACATTGGTGGTTATCTTTAAATACGTCTCAAGTATTAAGTGTGAACAGCTTAGAAAGCAACTCAATCGCGTTCTATTTTCTTAATTGAATGGTTCATAATAAGGGTCATTTTCTAAGGTCTTTAATAGTATATGTATCAAATCTAGTAATCCAAAATTATTCTTCGCCGTTTATAAAGGATACATTTAGTTAAACAACATTCTCAATTCAAAATATACTTATATTTAGTTGCGAATACTATATATTTTGTAAGATGTATTTCATTAGTCGATACCTTTGTATTGATGAAGAGTGGTTTAAGAAGAGTGGAATGTTGAGGTATAGTGAGGTATAAGGTAGAGATACCCATAACTGATAATGGCCCCATTACAAATAAGTAGGTTTCTTGGTTACAGAACAATGGAAAACCAATAGCTGATAATTGATGAACAGTAGATTCAGGATGCATTCTCCAATAGAATGCGTCTGTGACTATATTGGAATTAGATAGTCTTATGTTTGTTCACTACTCTTGTTGTTGTCCGTCATGGGTGAACCTATATGTCGGTTATGGAATGTGATGCACTTTATCACAAAAACATTTTTAGTAATTCGAATTTTACTCAATTAATTCTGAAAAATTCTCAGTCTTCCGGAACCTTATGTTTCTACAAACGAAAAATAACTCCCCCTTCATAACACAAGTGCAGCTATGCCCAAATGCTTAAGTTATTAGTTATAGGTACTTCTACCTTAGGTATGTTGAACAATTCACAACAAAATCAATTCAAGATTATTGTAGTGGGGATGGATTCGCGTGCTTGAATGTGAAAAGCCTCCGTAGGGGAGTGCCAATGGAATGTCCTTGTTGCCGTCTTCCTCTTCCACTGCTCCCAAAGGGGGCCAGCGTTTAGGGTTCCAAAGCAGTGCAGAACCAAAGTAGGCGGAGGTCCGAGGCCGGGGAGCATGGATATGGGCGAAGGAGCGTCTCAAGGGAGCATGGACGGAGGTGCTTTGGAGCGGAGTATGGAGGGCGCCGGCGATGACCATGACATGCAGGAAGTCGAGGGAGCGGGAGCCGTACAAGCCGGAAGCAGCGGCATCAGAGGAGGAGGTGAGATCTCCTTATCTACACGTTGAGGGGGCTTGAGGTTCGGCTTAGGCTCGGAGAGAGACAGGGAGAGAGATAGGGAGAGAGGTTTTTAGGGTTTAGGGTGGGAGTTGCGGGTTAGTGGGGTGCGGCCGCTGTCTGCTCCAACAGCGGGGTGCGGGGCGCGAGGTGCGAGGTAAGGCGTGCTTTGTGCTATGTAGTCCGAACCCACTTGACAGATTTTCTGCGGTGTTGTGTGGAGGGGAAGTTGAGTGGGAGTGGAATTGATAGGTTTGTGGTGTCTCTAATTTCGTGTTTGAACAATGTGGTATGCTTGGGACTACATTGATTTAAAGTTAGAAACTTGAAGGGTGTTTGCTGCGTGTGGGATTTTCCGTGTTGGTGTTTGAGTGATTGCTGCAGTCAGGCGGCTTTCTCTCTCTGGAATGGGAGAGTACGGTAGTTTTTCCTTCTGTTGTTTTTTCTGATCGGACTGAGCTGAGGTTTTTCTCCTCTGTCGTGGTTTCGGCGTGCACCCAGGTCGTGGTTCAGTTATAAGGTTCTCGGATCTGCCCTGGTTGGCTCTCTCTGTTTCTGGTGGTGTCTCACACCATCATGTGGTGTCGCTGGGAGTGCTCCAACAATCTCGCTGGAATTTCTGCTTGTAGTATCTCTGTCCAGGGTCTGAATCTTGGCGTCTGAATTGAATGGAGGGAGAGGGAGAGGGAGAGAGAGCGGGAGAGCAAGAGCATTGCCTTAGTCTGTCGGAGCCGATGAACAATGTGAGATTTAAGTTTTTCCCTGTAGGAAATACCTTGGTTGAGGTTTTGAATTTCACTAAGCCGAGCCCAGGTGGATTGATTTCGAGCCCCAGGTGGATTGATAGATGTCGGATCTTGGTATGCTCACTGGAACTGCGCCTGAGATAGCAAGAGACCTTGTTAGTGGAGGCAGATGTTTAGGTCAAAGGAGGCAAAACGTTTTGATAGTGTCAGCATATTTAGTTGATCGCTCAGCTTTAGTATCCGGGACATGCAAATTAAGCAGGGTCGACTGTCCAGGATATGTACTCAGGATTTTTGCGAAAAGGTTTAGGGTATAGCTGCTTCGGAATGCTTTTGTTTGGTCGCTTTTGGATTTCTTTAGGCTTATAGCTCAATTGAATTCGGACGATGTTTGAAAGACTGAGTTTGTTTACCAGCACTGTGAGTCGGATGTTCGACAGGAATGAAAGTGATGGATTACGAGTCTTTCTTAGCTTTAAGAACTTAAGCTGCCTTTCCTGTTAGGAAGTTACAATTTGTGAGGCAACTGCTGAACAATTCATGCCTTCTATTTTACTCTTGTCGAATGAGGAGCACTGTAAATTACATGCATCGTAGCGTGCTTACATGTGAAATGACTCATATTCTCTTGATCTCCTGCAGATTTCAGAACAGGCACTATTTTTTTGATTATTTTGGTTACTGTTGTTTCCTTTGAATCTTACTTGTCTTACTGGTAGTTGCTGTTTCTAGTTCGCGGGTTGTTAGTCGTTGTCTTGTAGATGGTAAAAGGATACTCGTAACTTTCAGAATAATGACCTCGTGAATAATATCGCAAGGAATTGAGTTTCTCTCCCAGTTTTGTATCTCCTCAATGTGGTTGTCATTCCTGTGAAAATCTTGAGGTTTGTTTGCATTGTCGGTAGAATTGTAGGGCATTTAGAGAGGAGTGGTTTGTACAGTCAGGTACAGCTCAATTACGAATTCTTGTTTTCGTAAGGAAAAAAACCTTCATTGCTGCCAACTTTGCCGCCTTTCCAAGAGCTCAAAAACCGGTATTGTATCATGAAATTTTTACCACAACATCATCTTCAAGTTAATAACACGTGTACCAAATTTCAAGGCCAGAAGATCTACACAAAAAAAGATATTCGAAATCTACCAACATGTGTAGTTAAGAAAAAAAATTCAATACTACCACTTTTGACAACCTCCCAAAGAATAGAAAAATAGAATTTGGCCATGAAAAGTTTAGTGCGAGATCATATCTATGCTGATAATATGGTGTAAAAAATTTCAACTTCAAAAGATTTGACTAGAGAGGTATTTGAAATCTACCAATCGACAAGTGTTTTTTAGAAAATTTTCACAACTACACATGTTGGTAGTTTTCGAATGTCTTTTTATGTTTGAATCTTTTGAACTTGAAATTTGTGACACATATTATCAACATAGAGATTATATCATGCCAACATTTTCATAGTAAATAAACAATTTTTCAACCCTTGGGAGGGTGTGGAAGTGGGCAGTAGTGAAATTGTTTTTTTCAAAAAACACTTGTCAATTGGTAGATTTCAAATACCTCTTTGTGGTCAAATCTTTTGAAGTTGAAATTTTTACCCCATATTATCAACATAGATATGATCTCGCGCTAAAATTTTCATGGCCAAATTCTGTTTTTCCATTCTTTGGGAGGTTGTCAAAGGTGGTAGTATTGAATTTTTTTTTCTTAGCTACACATGTTGGTAGATTTTGAATATCTTT
Organism: Ceratodon purpureus; assembly: GCA_014871385.1. Classification (NCBI taxonomy): domain Eukaryota; kingdom Viridiplantae; phylum Streptophyta; class Bryopsida; order Pseudoditrichales; family Ditrichaceae; genus Ceratodon; species Ceratodon purpureus. Next base: position 104,570,012 of record CM026426.1, read on the forward strand.
TTTTGTGTAGATCTTCTGGCCTTGAAATTTGGTACACGTGTTATTAACTTGAAGATGGTGTTGTGGTAAAACTTTCATGATATAATACCGGTTTTTGAGCTCTTGGGAGGGCGGCAAAGTTGGCAGCAATGATGGTTTTTTTCCTTTACGAAAACAAGAATTCGTAATTAAACTGTACCTGACTGTAGATAAGCATTTGGGTTTGAGGATTTTCGGCGAATTAGCAATTGGAGGATGTGATCTCTATTGGTGTTTGACGCTCATCACCCTACTCCAAACCTTGAGCTCTTGTGCTGCTTACGTATACCTGCATGACGTCACCAACGTCACCAATTGCCCAGTTAGATTAGGATAAGTTAGCACCGAAAGGTGAATTAATTAAAGGCTAGGGTTAGGTAAGAATATGAAGAATATAAGCTGCGAAGCTTGGTGTATCGATTATCTTTTGTGAAGTAAAGCTGAGTGTGTATGGAAACAACATGGTATCTGGAAACAACATGGTATCATAGCACTACGTGTAATTAGTGGAGATACAGGAAGTAGTACACTCTAACTCCCTTATTGTCACACCACTGGTGTATATAACAGCTTTGGAGTGTGACACGTGTATCGTGGCCAATCGTAAATGCCCACCCCAGCCCTAATTCTTAGAATATACCATAGATGTGAAAATAAGGAAAGTGACAAAAAGGGGGTTAGAGTGTAGCATATAGTTTGCAGAGTGAACAGGAGATGAGAAAGATAAAGTGTAGGTGAATAGAAGATTACTAAACAGGAATCATGGCAGTCATGAAAATCTCTTTTGGTGAAGCCAACAAACTAGAAGGTGTATCCAACTACCATGTATGGAGTCTTAGCATGTGGGCTCTTTTCCGTAGAGAGAGTATATGGGAGATAATAGAGAATGTGACCACCACTTGCATTTCCAGCAGTTATAGGTGGAGTTGACGTACCTAATTAGAATGCCCTCAATGAGATGAAGGCAAGCGTAGTGTCAGCAATGATAGCGTCGGTGAAAGACGATGTTGTGAATATGATAGCTGAACACGATGATCCAACAGAAGCGTGGGGTACTCTTAGAAACACGTATCAGTCGGAGGATGCGTCCAACCTGCTCACGTATCAGAGTCAGTTACACTCATTAAGGATGCCAGAGGGAGGAGTGATGGAAGATTACCTTAGAACAACCAGAGAATTGAAGAACACGTTAGCAGCACTAGGTGACCTAGTACCAGACCAAACTGTAGTTCATGTAGTATTAAACGGTCTTCCTAGGAGCTATGAGTTTGTGATCTCTAGCTTAACAAACGCTCCAGTGTTTCCTACATTTGAGAACGTATGCTCAAAACTCATCACTGAGTATCACAGAATCCAACATCAAAACAAGATTCTGAGTGAAGATGATGAAGCTCTAGCTGTATCCTTCAGAAACAGTCTCAATCTTGGAGGCTCCAGAGGTCAAAGACAAGCAGCACGAGGAACGAGAGGTAGAGGAGGTTCAACCTATCAAGGACGAGGGGGAGTAACACCAAGCAGAGGAGGCACATTCCCAGGACGAGGAACGTCTAACTGAAGAACAACAATCCGAGGGCGAGGAGCTTCAAGTCAAGTGAAAGGAGCACAAGAACAAGACGTATGCTGGGTATGTAGAAAATCTGGTCACTTTGCCAGAGAATGTTGGCACAAGTATGGACAATCGTCCTCATCTATAAATCTGGTAGAAGATAATACAGAGAGTGAAGATCAGAATGAGGAACTAGAAGTAGCATTCATTGAATTTCAAGAGAATATGGATACCACCTGCAAGTGGTACATGGACTCTGGTGCTTCCCGTCACGTCACAAGATCACCTGGTCACCTGAAGTTGATAACTCCATCTATGGAAAGGAATTTAGTGACTACCGCAGATGGTGAACGCCATTTAGTAGGAGGAAGTGGTGATGTTAACGTACAAACTGACTGCGGAGAAACAAAGATGACCAATGTTATGTATGTACCATCTTTGAAGCGCAACCTAGTATCAGTGGGGTCATTAGCAGATAAAGGACATGTAGTATTCACGGACAAAAAATGTTTAGTCCTAGACAATATAAAGAATAGAGACATCATAGCATAAGGTGTAAGAAATAGAGGAAACGGTCTGTACCAGCTGGGAATGAGCTCTAAAATAGATGCAAACTCCGTTGAAACGAATATCGAAGAAGCAAATGCTATTGTTGCTGAAGAAGAAACAAAGCTATGGCATAGAAGGTATGGCCACTTACACTACAGAGGGTTGAGTCACCTTGCAAAGAAGAAGAGTGTCAAAGGTTTGCCAAACCTAAACGTCATAAAAGACACTTGTGCAGATTGCTTGGCCTGTAGACAGCATAGAGCGTCGTTCCATGAGAAAAGTGAAAACAAAGCAAAGGAAACCTTGGAGTTAGTTCACTCAGACCTAGTTGGACCATTACCTAAACAATCACTTCATGGATCTAAGTACATCTGTGTATTCACTGATAATTACTCGAAGAAGAGTTGGGTTTATTTCCTTAAAGCAAAGAGTGAAGCTTATGATAAATTCATAATCTTCAGGGAACTAGTTGAGAAGGAAACAAGAAAAGAAATCAAGACTTTGAGGACAGATAGAGGCCGGGAATTTCTGTCAACAAACTTCATCAGATTTTGCGAAAGAAATGGCATTCGAAGACAATTGACACAGGCTAGAACTCCACAGCAAAATGGAGTGGCAGAGCGGAGGAATCGCACTTTGATAGAGAAATCACGTAGTATGGTGGCTGCTTGTGGACTTCCTTCATTTCTCTGAACTGAAGTTGTGAACACAGCAAACTACCTCATAAACCGAGGACCTACCAAGGCCAATAACGGCAAGACCCTCGAACAATTATTTACTAAGAAAATACCTGATGTAAGTAACCTTAGAACCTTTGGCTGTATGTATTTTGTTCATGTTCCACAAGAAGCAAGGCAAAAACTAGACAACAAATCTCGAATGGGTTTGTTTATGGGTTGTCATGATGCAAGCAAGGTGTATAGGATCTACATACCACGGAAGCGGAGAATTCAACTTAGTAGGGACACAGTGTTTGATGAAACTAGGGTTGGCTATAACTACCTAAAGCTGCCAACCCCACTAGAAGAGGAACTTATAGTAATGGGAAGGACTTTCTTTGAACCCGCAGTCCAAGAGGAGGAAATTGAGAACATCCCTCCTGAAGCTGAAATTCTTGAAAGGGACCTTGAACAACCACATGGAGAACATAGGATTATACAACTACCTCTTGAAGTAGAAGATGAGATCAGACCAGAAATTGGAATACTTGAAGAAGCCAATATTCTTGTAAGGGTTTACCAAAGAAGAAGAAGAAGAAGAAGAAGATACAATCTAGAGGAGGAAGAAAACAGGACTGCACAAAGAATCAGAAGAGATCAAGACAATCTTATAAACATGAATAGGGAACAAGGTAGAAGATATCCCAACAGAGAACGACAACCATCATCTAGACTTAGAGATTACCTAACCTTTTCAGCTGAAATGGACTTAGAAGGAGAACCTGAAACTTATGAGGACGCTGTAAGATCAAAGGGATGGCAAGAAGCTATTGCATCAGAAGTAGACTCAATCAAAAGAAATGAGACCTGGGAAGTAGTAGACCTACCTAAAGGGAAACGCTTCATCACAGCTAAATGCATATTCAAAGAAAAGAGAGATGCATTAGAGAAAATTCAGAAACTCAAGGCGAGGATTGTCGCAAAAGGATACAAATAGATTGCAGGAGAAGACTATTATGAAACCTTTGCTCCTGTAGATAGATGGAGCACAATTCGAACCACACTTGCTATTGCTGCTAGAAAGAAATGGAAACTAAGATAGTTAGATGTTAAGACTGCATTTCTCAATGGCATATTGGAAGAGGAGGTTTACATGTAGATACCTGATGGATTTATGGAGCCTGGAATGGAAGGAAAAGTCGCAAAATTGAAGCATGCACTCTACGGGCTGAAGCAAGCTCCAAGAGCTTGGAATGAGCGTATTGACTCATTTATTGTCAATGAGCTAGGTTTAACTAAAAGCACTGCCGACCCTAACTTATACTTCTCCAACATCAAGAATAGATATACAATACTTCTACTCTATGTAGACGACCTCATTATAGCTGGTGACAATGACATATAGATGGACAAAATTGAAGCAAGACTGGCACTAGAATTTTAAATGACTTGTATGGGGATACCCAGCATATTTCTGGGAGCTGAGCTTGTGTATGACCGGGATGGTATATGGATTCACTAGCGTCGCTACATCAAGGACATACTCAGAAGGTATGATATGGAAAACTGCAACCCCCTTAAGATACCTATGAGTACAAGTAAACATTTGAAGGCAAACAACCTGCAGATGCTCACTTATTCAAGTCAATCTGCGGCTCCCTGATTTATGTATGTAACACACGATTCGACATCTGCTTTGCTGTAAACTATATCAGCAAATTCACAAATGCTCCGCAAGAGGCCCATATGACCGCCTTGAAGAACATCTTGAGATATCTGAAAGGCACCATTGATTCAGCCCTGTTCTATCCTTACGAGGATGATCAACCACTTCTCAGTTTTGCTGATTTTGACTATGGAGGATGTAGAGATACTAGAAGATCTACATCTGAGATAATTCACAAGTTAGGAGAACATTAGGGGAAAAATGGGGTATCCAACGGGCCTTGTAAGACAGCCCGAAGGTAGGTGAACTGCTGCCTGCTGACACCTCTCTGCGAAATCTCATTGGTGGATATCCTGCCCGCTGACAACAAAATTCGCCCCGCTGACAACAGAATCCGCTATTGTCCAATGGGGTGACAGCAGTGGGCAACGCCTTCGCTGCAAGCGATTGGCTGGACCCCCAAACGCCAATTTGGCGACTTGCTGGCACCATCGATGCCAGCAGGTAAAGTGCACGGGCATGGCCAAATTTTGAGGCGCGGATCCCGACCAAAGGCCCGTTGGAGACCCCATTTTTCCCCTAATGGCTGCCATCGATTGGAGAAGCAAACGGCAACCAAATGTAGCTTTAATTAGTACAGCTGAAGCTGAATATTGAGTACTAGGTGAGGCTACTAGGGATATACCTTAGAAGACTGCTTGGCAAATTGAAGATCGTCAATGATGATCCCACTCCCCTGCTTTGTGACAACCAATTCCGCATTAGGATAATTCACAACCCAGTGCTGTACGATGAAATAAAACACATAGAAATATACTACCACTTTGTTTGTGAGAAATCCTCAGAGGGAGAAATTGAAGTCAGCTATGTGCCCACTTCCTTTCAACAAGTTGATATCTTTACAAAACCCCTCACAGCATACAGACATGCTTGTATTAGAGAGGAAGCTGGACTGCTTAGATTACCCTCGACCTAAACTAGCCTGGAACCTGCGACATATACATTAGAAATTGACCTAATTGGGTCACAACCCAAGTAATCCTCTGCATCCTGCCAAAGCTTAAAGCTTTTATGCTCGGCTCCACTATAACCTTCAACCTGAGCCTTACATTCAGGCCACGTTAAGTAGATTCCTGGACATCGACCCTCTCTAACAACATAGTATTTTCTAACACTGGACGCAGATATAGAACTTACAGATGTAGATAGAATCTCAGAGCGGACAACTCGTCTCAGAGACGTACTCTCTAAACCTAACTCATCTGAGTTGTGAAGGATCTCTGCATCCTCAAACATCTCCTCCTCCTGTTCAGCTCCAGAATTAGTGTCTCCAATAAATGACTTCATCATCTGTGCAACGATATGTCTCATGACATAACCACACGCATGGCGAAGTATACCGAAGAAGAACCGAACCCCAATTAGGAATGCCTCCCACTACAATAAAGATGGATACGAAGTCAGAAAACCTAGAAATCCAAACAAGGATCTTAGGAAATTAACTGAGTGTACAAATAGAGAAGTAGTTACGCACTGTTGTTAGATTATCAAACTGAGATTAATTGAACTGAAAGCCTGTGCACGACGTCGAGACCGCGACATGGTTGAAAAAACAAAAAAAGAAAGGAAAGTAGGCTTTGAGCGAGACGAGGTGTTGGTGTTTGACGCTCATCACCCTACTCCGAACTCTGAGCTCTCCTACCGCTTACGTGTACCTGCATGACGTCACCAATTACCCAGTCAGATTAGGATAATTTAGCACCGGAAGGTGAATTAATTAAAGGCTAGGGTTAGGTAGGAAAATGAAGAATATAAGCTACGAAGCTTGGTGTATCGATTATCTTTTGTGAAGTAAAGCTGAGTGTGTTTGGAAACAACAATCACGTCTGGGTTGTTGAGGGGAGGCTTCTTCTTGATGACATTGGTCACACTCATAGGTTGTTAACAACATTGTGGATCACGGAAAACCAACAAGCTTTTGGCTTAGTTACCAGTATTGCAGATCTGAAATTTTTTGACTAAAAAAGAAATTTGCCGCTGTCTGCTCCGACAGTGGGCTGTAAAGGCGTGGCAGTACCGGATGACGTCCTGAACGTTTCGTCCTGACCTTTGTACATTTTTTGTTTATCGTCTACATTATGCAAACAAGGTAAAATTGTGAGTTATGAAATGCAGTAAGGCATAGTTGGACATGGTAGCGAAATGTTTCAGTTTGCCAACGGTAGATTCAGTCGCTGCAATAAGTTCTTGTTCGGTGAAGAGGGAGTGTCGATTCCTGGTTCTCGACAGGATGAGCTAGAGATTTTCCCGCAGTCATGAATCATCGTCGAATATTAACTAGGGAGTCGACTGCATGGAAGGGAGGTGGAGGGTCAAACAGAATTTTTTGAGCTACTCCAACCGGACTAACCGTTGTTTGTTGAATGGTATCTTAGCATGGTACTTGGCAATTTGCATGTAGCTGAGGGCTTCAGCCGAGCCCATGGATGATGGGGTGTCATAAAACCTGTCGGCAAATTATTCTGGACATGATAGCGAAATGTTTCAGTTTGCCAACGAAACCATTTTGGACTTGTTTTGTCCGGCTTCCAGTTTCACGTCCTGGTTGGTATGAGCCGCTGTCTGCTCTGACAGCGGCCTGACCTTCGTACATTTTATTTTTTTAATTGTCTACATTATGCAAACAAGGTAAAATTGTGAGATATGAAATGCAGTAAGGCATAGTTGGCATCTCAAAGCACATGAATCCTTCGGCATCATGGGTGCAAGAGAACAGTTTAGTGCAAGAGGCTCAAATTTGGGTTATGTACCTCAACACTTCCACCCTTGAAGGTCTTTTTAGTCTTTTCTCTTCACCACTAATTGGCAATCTAACACTTTCATTACGTAAAGAAAATAATAGTGATGGTATCAAAAGTGCTTTGCAGATATTCGAATCGTGCCCATCAGGGGCTAGACGAGCCGCTCTCTGCTCCGACAGCGGCCCCCCAGGGCTCCGACCTCATCCACCACCTCCTGCTCAGGTCTTCCGCACAAATTTTATTTTCTCATTTTGGTACTAGATTTTGGTGCCACGCAATAAAGGGAGTCCGTGGAAGGCACTACGCTGGTTGTGAAGTTACGGGCATTGGCCTTCAACTTACGGGCATTGGCCTACATATTGCGAATTTGGTTTGCCAGCCGGAGTCCAATGAGCCGCTGTCTGAGCAGACAGCGGCCCCCCTCGACTCCGACCTCATCCGGCGACTCCTGCTCATCCCTCCGAAACTCGTTTCTTATGTTTTCGAAGTTGAACTGCCTGCCTTGCGATGCAATGAGTCCCGCGGGGAGACGCGGTTGTCCGCGTTGCCGACCGCGGGGAGATGCGGCCGTCTGCATGGCCGACCGCATGGAGACGCAGCCGACCGCGAAGACGGCCGCGTCGGGCAACGGCCACGCGGCGCCATCGCCCGACGGGGCCGTGCGATTGAAGGGCCGGCGCCTTGTAGCGGAGTCGCGCTCGATCGGACGGCCGCGGGGACCGTAGATCCGACGGCCGCGAGGTCGGCTTTCCGTATATAAGGGGAAGCCGCCTCTTTATTTTTTACCTTTTTTCTCCATTTCGCATGAGGCTGCTTGCTATTGGTGGAGGATCCGCTCCTTCTCCGTTGGATATTCTCACCGGGAAGAAAGGGGTCACTTTATTGGGGGGGGGGGGGGGGGGGGGGAGGGGGGGACTTTTCAAATTTTTAAACGATTTTTTTCAAAACCTTTTGGATTTCAATTGCTCTGATTAATCTTTGTGGGAATTGAGGGTTCATTTGGAGTTGCGTATTTGATTGGTTGAAGCCCTGAAGGCTTTCCACAATGCCGACGAACAAGAAGCAGAAGAATGTGGGGGAATGGGCGGACAAATACGATGACAAACCGAACTTACGTTGCAAGGATTTTGTTACGGCATTCATCATGGATTTTTACGAGCGGAACACCCTTGTTTCCTTGAATAGTTGTTACGTTCGGTATGAGGAAGATGGTTCCAAGAAATTCAAGTCAGAGATGGAGCAAAAGATTATGGATCATTTGATGCATTCGCAATGGGATTACGAGAGACAGAAGCCCGGGTACCTTCATTTCGTGTCACAGCGTGCACATGATGCGTTATGGAATGCTCGTGACATTGTGTCTAAGTATGCAAGGGAGCATAGGGTGGGAGACGAGGTCTTCAAGGATGTTATTTCAAAGGCAGATTGCTTCCAGAGACTAATGGCGCCCCTGAACTCGAGAAAGCATCGACGTTGCTTCGTTAAATGGTGGGATTCTCCGATTGGGAGGGAGACGGCGGCCGACTTACGTAGACGGCATTTGACTATCTTGTCAGACTACGCAACTATCCATTACTTGGACAAAGAAATTCAGAAAGGTGGTTATGCTACCATACGTAGGGTTCGTATCGAGGGAAACCCGGAAATCCCACCATTCTGGGAGTTTACTGAGAAACGATCGCTCAATTGGTCTATGAGGCCGGATTTCGCACGTGTGGACCACAACAACGAATCTCTTGTGATAAGGATTCTCCATCCTGGTGTCATCAGCTTCATGGCCATTCATCAGAGGGAACATGTCGGATACATGTACTGGTGGAACGAAGGGACCCTCCGAGCCATGCTACAGAGGGACAATGAGGCCCCGGATAACCTCCACATCCACTACACCTTCAATAGGAATCCAGAAGACAGTCTGATTCAAGGAAGGCGTCTCCAACTTTTCCGAAGTAAGCGTACAGAGCTTGCTTGGGCACTATGTAACATCATAGATGCGGTGCTCAAATATGGTTATCTCCACAATGACTTGCCACCGGACAACATCCTACTTCACTTTCCGGAAGATGAATCCAAGATCTACATCGGGGTTTGTGATTGGCGCTTGATGACGAAGATAGAGGAGAACAGAAGGTCGCCTTGGGTTTTTGAGAGTGCCCATCAGATGGAGGAGACTATGAGAAGGCGATACTAGGTGGATCCTCGTGTGGTATACGTACACAAGGAAAGCCAAGATATTAGAATCATTCCAGATTTGACGGCTGCATCGGAGGATTTCGCAACCGCGAAGATTGCGGCAAAGATCAACGGCGGCAATATGTGCACGGCATACCACGAAGCGGAGCCAGTAGAAACATTCCATTTCGAGAGGATCGGAGACCTCGGTACAGTTTTCGAAGGTTATCTTGATAGAGTTTGCCAAAACAATAGAGGAACGGTGGGTGGACTCGGATATCTTATTAACCGTTTCAGAGATACATACAAGTGGCCCACTCCCAACGAGCACTACCGCGTGGGGTATTGATATCGAGAGGCATATCTATCTTTTTGAATTTCTATAATTTCATAATGTTTATTTTCTTACCGGACGGCGGACATAGATCTCAGTAGTGAATAGTTATATGTAGATTCTAAACTGTGATGAGATGTTGAAATCTCAATTTTTGTAAATCGATCAATATTTTGTTTATAAAGTTTATTTGCACTTGGTTCAAATCTAGCCTCGTGTACTGAGATTGGTCTATTTCTGCCTCTTGTATTCTTTGGACAAAGGATTTGCTCCACACATCCAGCTAAGAGTCGATAGTCTCAATTCTAATTATGAGAATGATGTGATATGTGAATTGTAACCAATATGCTTTGTAGATTTTAGTCTTAGAAATATTGGCAAACCTATACTAAAGTTCTTTTTATGAAGACAAAGCCATACGGGCCGCATAACATAATTGCTCATAATCCCCGGTACAAACAAATAGCTTCTTATATAAATATGCATCCCTCGATAAGGATCATTCATGATATTCTTATTAATTTAGAAAATATATATTTGAAAATTATTGTACTCACGTGTCCTGAGATTTAGAATAATCAACTAGTTGTAACCCATGTCAATGGTAAGTTGTCATTTAAAAAATAGTGATATTGATAACAACGTACAGTTAGAAGACCGTCAAGAGAAGATTAAAAAGACATATTCATTTAAAATCTCAAAACAACTACAATATAGAAGACAACACAACTACACTCTATTCCACTAATTCTATCTATTCCATTTGAAATATGTGGCACGTGCCAATTTACTTAAGTCCATACATCTTAAACCTCAACCTACAAAACTTCAAACTAGGTACACATTATGCTTGCATCTGTTACCTTAGGCTGTACTATGTGATGTTCACATTAAAGACTCGGTACGCTCCGATACAGTAGAAAGTACTACCATGCACCCCATTCTAATAGTCTCCCGTCCACCCTAGTCCATTGTAGTCATATGGATGAAAACAATTCCCATCATTGGGGAGTTCGCTTGGACCTCCTCAATCGTACGTTTCTTGTGGCCCGTGCCCTGTAGAATTTGTCGAGGCTCTCAAAAGTCTCTCTCTCTCCTCCATCAATCTTCGATTATCCCGTCTAAGGTGAAACGCATGATTCTCCATCTGTAGTACATAATTTTGCCTTGTCCGCTCCAACTCCAATTCTTCCTCAAAATAGCTATGTCTTACAACTCGACTTGGAGGGTATCCAAAAGGAGGAGGTGGTACTCTGTCATCGGGATGAAGTACGTTGTGGTTTTCTCCGCTATTGTGATGAGTACCGTCGTTGTGATAACCTAGAGGTGGAGTAAATATACGAGGCGGAGTCTAGGAAGATGATCTGTAATCATCTTCCGCAAAAAGGGCAAATGGCAGGGTCGCATGACCACCATATCCTCGGTATGGAGGGGGAGTTGCGTAATCATCACGCCCCTGTCTTTGCGTAATTTCTTCGCGATCTGGGGAATAACCGTGAGGTACCTCTCTCGCAGGTGTTCGCTAGCGCGGATTAGCACTCTTTGGAGGACTCGGTATTTCCAACCAGCCGTCTGTATAGGATCTTGATCCCGTTGCATAATCCGGCCAAGGTCGTCCCCCATACGGGCCATACACATCCAACGTGAAGTCGAAGGTTATGGACGCTCCTTCGAGTTCCCCGTAGCCATGGCCTTGTTCGTGGCGTCCTACGTCGTGACGTTCTCGCGAACGGTGTCCCCCGTGGGCAAAATATTGTCCATACTCCTGATGGTTGGTACATTATAACACTCTGCCACGATGCCCACCGCAATTCCTGGGATTTTCGTTTGAGCGACGTCGTCGATAGTTGTCATCATTATCATCGCTTGAACGACGTCTCTGTTGTTCTTCGACATTATATTTGATAGGTAGAGTTCGTATTCCAGCATCTTGTGCTGGTGGACTTTGACGGTTTGAAATATGAAGTGGAGGACAATCGCTATATCCAACCCACGCCGTGTCAATATCCATGTGTTCTCTGTTCATTCTATCTGTCCTTAGGCCGTAGATTGTGCGCCAGTCGACCCTCTTGTGTAAGACTATTTCCGCCCACACCATTGCCATATTTGAATACAACATAATCAGAGGTCGGGAGTTTTGGATTTGTGCTGCTTCAAATATCTCGTTATATCTAATAGTGAAATGATTACTTTCACAATTGTCGACCCTGATCTCACCATGTTTTGCCTGTTTCTCCGCAGCCTCGGTACGTAGATGTACTGGGATCAACTTCAAGAGGTGCTTCATCTTCACATATTCCCTGCAAGTAACTATCCTCCATGGTGATGGTTCCTGTTCCCATCCAAACTTTGCTACGCAATCAGGATCATTCGTAGCGTATGGATCCAAGGGGTGTTTCTTTTTGGAGTCGACGATCCTCCCCGGTCGTTACGAGGCATGGCAAAAGTCGGGTAAGCGAGTACCTGTAAATACCGCGTATTGAACCAATCTTGTAACAACGGCTGTAACTTCTCTCCACTGTAAAAAATTTGATTTAAACTCGTATATATCTAATGCATAAGGACCAAAACAAAACCGCGAACTCCTACCTAGAAACCGTAGGTATGAAGCACTAGTTTGTTGGTTTCATAATAACCAACAAACGGTGCTATTAACCCTGAACACAATCCCACGATACCCCGTGGGGAAGTAGAAAAAGCTTGGAGGAACGCAACTGAGCTGAAGTAAATCGAGCACATGTAGGACGAGCACCCAAGTGAAAAAAACGGATGCAGGGCCAGCCTTTTATGCTGGCCCGAACCCCTAGACGGCCGCTTAGGTCAAACGGCGGGCCTCCAACGGCGGTTGGATCTTGGCCGATGGAGAATCCAACGGCCGTAAGTGGTCCGTCGCGGGACCGGTCGCGGCCGTTGAGGAGCACTATCGCAACGCTCCCGTGGCCCACCCCGCGGTCGGGGGGTTGCGACCGCGTGGACGGCCCTGGTAGACCCCACGGCGAGGCCCCCGTCCATGGAGTGTCGCCTGAGAAGATCCGACGGCCGTAGGTGTCGCCTGCCGTCCCCGCGGATGGTCGTGGGGGGGGGGTCCAAGGAACTCCCCTCCCCTTGTGTTTTCTCTCCTCTCCTCCCCTACTCTCCTCCCCTACTCTCCCCCCTCCTCCTTGTCCCAAACAATCCAACTTGGGATTGTTTGGACACGGTATCAGCCCCAAAATGAAAAATTGAGACATATCTCGGATATTGTGGAGAATGTCCTAAAGATCTTGTGATCATGGAGGTGGGGTCGACGTTTAAAATTGGGATCTAATCAACTATGTGATATTTTGGTTCTTTGGGGGTTGATAACCCCCTAGGGTTTACAAATAATGTGAACACGTTTATGAAGAAGAATATGTATTCTATTGAATGTAAAGAACCGTAAACATTGTGGGTATACTAAAACATTTTGTAACGATTTTCCTATAAAGAAACGCACTTACTAATGTTTTAGTATGTGGTAATAAATTAACATTTTATAATAACTAATCGGAAGAGTAAATGTCAACAACAAGATGAAAAAAGGAACCTCGCGGTCAAAATGCATTAATGTAATTCACCACATAAATTCATGTACACACTTGTTTTTTCTTGCGGTGCAAACTATGTTTACATAGTTAACATATTTGCATTTATATTTTATCGTTTTCGTAAATCTCTGAGAAAAATATTTCAAGCTTATTCTCAATCAGTGGTACACATTTGAAATTTATATATAGATTCTTGTACTCTAATTCTTTATGAAATGTTTTCTCGCACTTTTATGTCTTTTATTTTACAAACTCCCATACTCTAGTATTTTGATAAAATTAATAAAATATTTATAGTAGTTTAGATTATGAGATGAAAGGGAGATAATAAAAAATAAAATAAAATAAAATAAAATAAAAAAACATTCTATTGTCTTGGAATAATGGAAATTTGGGAAGGAATAAAATTCAAATCATTGTTTTTATAACCAATTCCATTTTCTCACGCCCAGTTTTGAGTTATATGAAATATAAAAAAAAAATTAAAATAGACATGTACAATATATACTAATGGAATATATGTTTTTACATATTCACTCAAAGGTAAATAGAAATATAAAATTGGATTACAACTTGTATAGTATATACGTACAAGAGTAATCACATACTAGTACACAATGAGAAAATTAAACAAATATGAGAAGTCATAGAGACATATAGTGTACCAAGGAAAAATCAAAGAGGTACGACGTGAGGTACTTGGAACTACAGGTATGAAAATGAAATAATTACACGAGAACGTTTAGTGATGGAGCATAATTTTAGGAGTAAATATATTATTAAGATAGTAAGAATACTGATGAAAAATGTTTGGTGGGGTGGTATTGTTTCAAAACTGTAAGTACATAAATTAATCAACAAAAGAGGGAATAAGAAGGTTGAGGATCGATATCAATTTAAGAACTATAACGACGACGGGAGTAATATTAAAAAATTACATTTTGCTACAATGGGGGAAACTGTGAAGTAGAAGTATATTCATAAGCAAACAAATGAGTGAACCATCGAAATATTATAAGAAAAAAATAGAGGTAGAGAGGGAAATTAGCGAAATTATAATTATTAAAATAAACAGACGACGGCCATGATGTAGTGATACATGGGAGTTTTAAATATATATATGAAAGAGGGGTATGATAGTCAATAAAAACTAATGGAGTAGGGTAATAGAGTGGTGCGATTGGAGGTATAAAATTTAACAAATGGAGGAGTGCAACAAATTGTAAAGGAATGTTGAAATACCAAAATAAAGAGTGGTTGCTTGAGGGTTAGAATTTTATAGGTAACTGAAGGAGTATATTGAAAGAGTGGCAGATGTAGAGATTTACAATGAAACAATGAACGGATTTCAATATAATGATAATAAAATGTTTGAAAGGCCATGAACATAACCAGGGGGATGAATATCACTTTTAAAAAAAAAAATATCAAGATAAAAGAATAGTGGAATGGGTAAAGGAAGGAAAAAGAAACAAGAAAAAACAAGCTCAAATGATGGAGGAGCATGGAAAAGAACCAAATATAAATACATATTTAAGATCTAAGGAATTTCAGTACATGGAGAACGGGTATGGTGGAAGAGTGCTGGAATTAATAAAATATAATTAAACATGGATCATGGAGGAAATAAATTGAAATAGGAACGTTCGAAATGAAAGAAAAGAAAGAAATTCAACATTAACATTTCCCAAACTTCAAGGATTACAGTGGTAGAGTAGAAGAATTACACGTATAAAAAAAAGACATAACATAGAGGAGAAAAAACATAAAGGAATATAAAGAATAACTAAATGAAAAACGCGTTCGAGAGTGGAAAGTGTATTGAGAGAGGAACGTTAATAATACAGAAAAAGAAGGTAACCCGAATTAAATTGAGAAGATGAAGCGGTATAGTAAAAGAGAAGTAGAAGTAATTCTGTTTAAAAAAAAAACGAATCAAAGCGAGGAATATGAAGATGGAGGACTATTAAGTTTAAAAATTCTAAAACGAGTTTAAGTGGGTTGGATTTTAGCAGAGAAGTTCTGGAGTGGGATGGTAGACTGTTAGAAATATAAGAAAAAAAATAACCAAACGAATGATTCCAATAAATGACACATACATTAAGCCGGTGGGAGTGTACGGAATAATGACTCATTGAAGAAATTCAACTGTTTACATACCATGAAGTCTTTAAATTCATGTTAACATTAATTTCTATTCTAATTTTTATTGGTGAAAGAAATTAACAGTTTTGGTTTAATATGTGGTGGGAAGTTGTAGCATTATTTGATTTTTCAAACTTTTTTTTCAAAAAAGTAGGGGGAGAATTTCCCGCGGCCGCGATAGCCTCGTTCCCACGGCCGTCCACGCGGTGGAAGCGAGGTCGTGGCCGTGGGCCGTCTCCGTGAGTGGCCGTCCGCGGAGACGGCCCCTCGCCCATGGCCGTGATCGAACGGCCGTCGCTGCGGAGACGGCCCCAATCGGACGGCCGAGGGTCGTCGCCGACGGGGCCGTCTCCGCGGCCGTCTCCGCTGCCGTCTTCGCGCGGACGGCGGCCATTGGACGACTACAGCCGCGGAGACGGCCACGATCGGACGGCCGCTAGCCGCCCCATGGGGGGCCGTCTCCGCGGCCGTCCCCTCAGCAGCGGCCGCCATCGGACGGCCGTCACCGAGGAGACGGCCCGATCGGACGGCCGCGGAGGCACGGACCTCCGCGGCCGTCGCCATGTCCCTCGACCCGACGGCCATTGGCAGCGGCCGTAGGCTCGGGGGGACGGCTGTAGGGTTGGGGGCCGTCGCCATATACGGCGACGGCCGCCTCCCTCTTCTTCACTTCACTCTCCTCAATAGTCCCTCTGTGCTTGCTACAGTTTCCCAATTTACTTGGGAGCTTGTTGGGCCTAGGGGGTGAGGAGATGGGGGTCCATTTTTATTGTAAGGGGGGGGGGGGGGGGGGGGGGGGAGTTTTTGATTTTTCTGTATTCGTTTATTTTGTAAACCGTCATTTATCAACTCCTTGTTTTCTTTAAAACAAAACTATAACGTTTTTGTTTAAAACGAGGTTACTATGGCGGATCCGCACCATGATGAGATTGGAGGAACCGGGAAGAAGAAGAGGCCAAAGGGAGCATGCCACAACTTTTCATAGGATATCCTAGACAACAAAAACATCTTAGCGGAAGAAAGCTGGGAATCCGTGGGGGACATGTACAGGACGCAGAAGGAGTGCAAGACGTATGTGAAGATGTATCACATTGATAAGTTATGGCCCCGAGAACAACACGATTTGAACACACGGAGTTTTAGCTGCAAGCCCTGGTCATGCATGGATGACCATTTCTTGCATCGCGCATATGAGGTCTGGACTACTCTGTTTGGGCAACGTAAGCCTACGAAAGGCCACTTCAATTATACCATTTTGAGTATGGTATATGTCGAGCTAATATTGAAGCGGTCGATTAGTTGGTGTACGTACCCCACTATGAAAGACAGGCCGCTGTAAATTGGATGGAGGGTAAGAGATATTCCGGATTTATATCTGATCGATCCTTTGCAAGCGAAGAATGTTGTAGCGGAGTTCTGAAAGGGGCATTGGCCACCTGTGAAGAGTTTCTCGAAGAATGAAGTCCGGAATTTAGAGAATGAAACTCCACACCGTCCAGAGGAAAGGAAGCCCGTTGCCATTGCCAATGTGATCGCAACGATGTTACCTACTGCCACGGAAACCAATGTCCCTGTTATTCCTAGAGCAGACTTGGGAATCACGGTGAAATCTTCCAATGATACAAAGGGCAAGGCAGCCGTGGATGAGGTGGAAGTTGAGGTGGACAATGACTGTTTGACACATCTTAAGGCTGCGGCAGCTGGATGCTCCAACCCTCGTTCAGTGGACAATGGTCCGAGTTCCTTGGCAATAGTACAAGTGCCTACCGAAGAGGATAGTCCAAAGGATGCAGTTCATTCCATTTCAGACATTATGGAGATGATGAAGTCGATGCCGAACAACGAATCATTGAAGGAGTTACTAGATTTTAGCATCAAATGGATAGAGGTGTGCTCAGATGAATGGCGTGGGGGCTTAGAGAATACCAGTGAGGGAGGCGATGCAGGAAAAACCACAGAGGAAGTGCAACAAATTCATAATGTGTTGAAGATTGCACAAACCCTGAAAGAAGGGGCTTCCGTATTAGGCGCTATGGCACCAAATCTTCTAAACATGGCTCATGCATTTGGAAGTATCACTCTGGGCATGATACACGGTGCCCTCGGCTTTGAGACTTTGGTATCTTCTATTAAGCCTCTTCTGGAAGACGGTGTACAATTAGGCGAAGAGAACGTGGCGCTGAGTAAGGAATTAATGGAGGCAACACAGATAATCGAGAAATTGAGAGAAAGGATGGACAAGGTGAAGAAGAATTGGAGTATACAATTGGAAGAGTGCGAGAAGTACCACCCGAAAGATAAGGAGAAAAGCAAAATAGAAGAAGTGAGGCCTAAGGTGAAGAAGGAAGCGGTGAAGGTGGAAGAAAATGATTGTGTCATTCAAGTACTGAGCGATGATGAAGATTCCGATGACCTCGGCCTTTTGAAATTCTCAAATAAAAGTGGAGATGGGGCCACACAAGGGATGGCGTCTCAAAAGTCTAAAAGGACATGTGGTCCAGTTCTATTGGACATTGGCTCTAGCCAAGCAACACCAAAACATGAGGATAGAGGAAAGGAGCCAATGGATGATTCACAAGAAATAGACATTCTTTTACGGGATTTGGAGGTGGCTAGAAGGGAAAGATACGAGGCCCGTACAGAACTAGAGAAGCTGAAGATCACTATACAGATGGTAGACGATACACCATGTTCCACAAAGGCATTATCGTGGCTTGGTTGGGTCCACAAACTGCGAGATAAGGAGACAATAGTCTCTAAAGCACAACAGGATATGAAGAAATGTGCAATTACTTCCATGGATGTTGAAGAAGCTATCCAATTATCTTTACAGAAGTATAATGAGGCAGCAGCCAAGGGCGGCGAGGATGCAACAAAAATCACGATATGGAGCGATGTAGGAGAAATGATGGAGCGCACATTACATAGTTCTAAAAATAAAGAAGGGGTCATTGACTGGGCACTAGAGGTCGAGGAGGGGTGGATGCCGTACGATGTACTATCATTTCATTTGGTTGAATCGAAACGAGTGGTTATCCATACTCGCAAACCGTCGGAGGAACATTCGAAGGAAACGTGTCCCATTTGTCAACAATATTTTGGGCCGGAAGGGGCCTTTGAGATGGGACATTGTAATCACAAGTTCCACATAACCTGCATTGCGAAGGCTGCTTTAATCAACAAACAGTGTGTTATGTGCCGCTCCCCAATTAGTTCTCGCTTTTACGAGATGCTGGGACTACAACACATAATGCCGCCTGGGCATGAGTTTGATCGGTGGAATTTACCACTAGACCAACTATCTAAGAAAGAAGTGAATTGTTTTGATTGGGGCAAATCACTTACTTGGAACCCGGAGACAATGACTCAATTACTCTCTACGGCGGGCAATGCCAAATTGGACGATCTTTCATGGATGATATACGACTATGAGGTGGAGATGAGGGCACGTGAAATTCTGGATGCTAAAGAGCGAGATTTTTTTTGTAGGAACTTCGGTGGACATTGGAATGTACATGGTGATTGCTTCTTCCGGTTTCCAAAACCGGAAGTTGTGGTAGATGCCGACGATAAAAGAAGAGAAGTAGAACGGGAGTATGGGCAACTTGATGAGTACAAGATGTACGACAGAACCCCGGTCGGGAGGGCACTTGTATTGAAGAAGCTGGAAGAAGCTATTCGCCATCGTCGCACTTTTACGGAAGAATCCTTCAAATATTCGGACCTAGACTACTGGGTGATCCTTAAGAAGTCTGACGATACTCTTCAGAAAATAGTTTCCGACTGGAGAAGGGCACTTCGTGATGAGGGTAATTCGTCTCATTGGTCACGCGCTAGTATTGAGAAGATTGTGCAAGAAACAGTAGCCAAGATTGAGAAGGCAAAGGAGTTGTGGGACGGGAAGAATTCCAAGAAGCGCAATCGGGACGGCCCTTATGAAGATGATCCTGAATGGGGGGAAGATAATCGTCGAGAAGTGGTAGCAGTGGAGGAAGAATATCGATTGGGGGGTACGATTACACGACCAAGCCAGCGACGCTTTACTCGGAGGTCAAATGCAAACAGTGAACGTTGAGTAGGATATATACATTGGACATCATACCCGCATTACTTCGGTTAATGTGATAATACATTGGGTGATAGTCGTATTTGGAGCAATATATATATATTCGTTGCGTAGCCGGATGTATGGACTTTACTCTACCTCTCAATGTACTTGCAAAAAATCCTTCTGGATTTAATACAATTTCATTTATGTTTTTGAGTTGCATTTGTGTTGCATTTGTGCTGCATTTGTATTGAAAGAATTGTTAGTATTTAGATGCATCGTACTTCATATGTAGATTTTGTACATTCATTACGAGAAAACAATTGCGTGAAGTACCATCAAAGTAAAAATAAGGACACAACATGGAGGACAATATTGAAGAGGCAAGCACCACCCCTTAAATGAGATATAATTATGATCATGGTTTCTAGAAATGGACATTCATAAAAGAGTGGCATTCTAGGGTGGTGTACTGGAAATGCTTCTTTCTAACTAACGTGCGCAATCATGCTACATAATCGCTGGACCGTCCTTCGCTTCGGCCCCACTAGGGCCGGAAGAATCGTCATCGTCATCGCCATCGCTCTCGCGTACCTTCTTCACCCTCCCCTTAATCTTCTTCTTTGAGTCATATGGGTTCATGAATTTCTTTGGGCCATTCGCAACATCCAGAGGAGTTTTTGGCTTCCCAGGATTGAAAGGCAACACCTTTTGAGCCTTATCTTCTGCCTTCCGCTTGGACATGGTTCTAGCAGGGGGCTTTTCGAGAAACATGTCCGGTTTTCCCAAAGCCAACTTCGAGCCAAAGAGCTGCCCAATTGGAAGTCCTTCATCAGTAGAGAGAATGTCCGGGTTAGCTTGTCAAGTTCGGGCCAATCTCTTCCTACATTTCTCTGCTACTTCAGCAGCCTTAGCATCTTCCTTCATTTTTTTAGACAAGGCAACCAACCTCACGGACGATTCAAAGCCACCAACTTGGACCCTAGTGTTTGCGGCTCCAAACAATGTCAGAGACGCACCAGGTACGGGTACGGGCACCTCCTCCTTTGTAGAGGGTGGAACCATTTCCTCCTTTATGCGGTTGACGTCTGGAGAAACAACCTTAAAAGTATCAAGTGTGGGGTCTTCCTCTTTCTTTGGTACGACCAAACCCCGTGTAGTATGAGATGATCCTCCCCGCAGAATCTTATCACTGTTTAGTAAACCGTCTCCATTCAGAAGAGAAGCAAATGGAATTGTATCCTCCTTGTTGGTACCTTCTTCTTCGACACCATCATACTCGAAAACACGCTCCATCGGCGCAGGAGAACAACTGGGTGAAACCTCGAGGTCAGTAAGTGGGTTGTCAATAAGGGGTCAATTGATAGAGCGTCGAAGGGTACATCAACATCAGACTCACTAGAGTAGTCAACGTCGTTGGTCTCCACGACCTTCAGGTCCTCCTTCTCCTCCAACTCCCCATAGAACCTCCCTAATCCATTCAACTTGGACTGGGAAATCATCTTGGAATTTGTATACACAAACACAAGGTCATTAGCCCTTTTCGGAAGCAAACGGTTCCGCTTCTTGTCGTTGACAAAGGAGTAGCTACTCCAATTCCGCTCGCATGAAGAAGAAGACAACGGCTGAGCTAAAATCCTCTTTGCAATTGGGGAAATGAATTTACCGGCAGATCCGTATATATCCCACCAACGAGAATGCGGCAATTGTGACTTAGATGAGTCACGGACATCATGAAACGGAGGATAACCTTCACGAAATGCGAAGAACCCTTCAATGACCACTTCCTTCAATGTAGGAGGAGCCATCAACAACAAGACCTCCTTCGCTGATGCCATCGCATCAGTATCATTGTGAAGGTCCTCATCATCAATCAGATAAGGGTTTAGAAGCGCTGCAGCACACTGTAAGGGTGATGTGACCATGGTTTTACGCTCATAGAATGAGTCCTCGCACAAATCAGCATTGTCAAGGTCTAGTTTGAAGGGCTCGAGGCGTAAAGAGCAAACATGCTTCTCAAGGTTGCGGAGAACGACGTACGCTTTACCCAATGCCGATTCCTTTGCATCAATCTCTCGTAGGGCGTATACAACGGAACTTGTCATCCACTTGAAGTTTGTACATTGCTCCCAGAAAACATCATCCAAGACAACCCTCTTGACATCGCGTGAGATCTTCGCTTTGTCACGGGCAGATAAGGTCTTCTTCGTTTTATAGTTTCTGCACTCAAGATCCACAACGCTCTGCTCCAATGCTCCTCGAAGCTTCAGTAGACGAGAAATCATAATGTAGTGCGATGCAAACCTAGTCTGACTAGGCATCAGCAAGCTAAGTTTTGCCTCGTGCTTTCGAAATACCGAAAGTGACATTTGTCTTATCTTTATGAACTTAACCAAGTTTTTAGCCCGATCTAGGAGCTCCTTGACCCACTTCATCTTACCCCAGTCCTCCAGCAAAAGTTCCATCGCATGGGCAGCACATCATTGGACGAATATGGATGGATAGAGTGATTGGACCAACTTTCCGGCATTAAGCATCACCGGAGCATTATCATAGCATAATTGAATGATGTTCTCGTCTCCAACTTGTTGGATAAACTTTTCAATGACGGTCGCTACGTAGACGGCATCCTTCTCTTTCCCACTTGTGTCAACAGCTCCCAAGAATAGCTCACCAGAGGGGAAGAGACCAGCATTGCATTTATTAGAGGGCAACTGCTTACAAAAGTCCATCCATCCAGGGCCAACATTCCGTCGTACTTCCTAACACTGGAAAAAATCCTATCATTCAAGGAAGTCTCCAAATCAGTCCTTGCTTGGGTTAGTAAATTTGTTCAGAGATGGTGGAAAGATGAAGGTGTGTATGATCTCTTCATGTTGGACGTCTTCAACACCGCGTCCTTGAAAGAGGCACTCCGAGCCACGTTAAACGGGATACTATTCTCATAAAAATGCGTGGCCCAAGCTTTGTCGCATTCCCGCCTCTGAGTCTCGTCAAAGCCCTCTTGAAGGATAGATTGCCTCTTTGCCTTCAATGAAGGAAACTGTCCACTACCTTCTCGCGGAAGAGTGGAAATGGAAGGTACACCCTCACCCAAGAAGACGGGTTCATTCTTCGGAGTTGCCATAGTAGATCCAGCGCATGAGTCCACATCCATGAACATGGAAGTGTTCACTCTCGGGGATATATTGCCACGAGTCACAGGGGAAGTACTCTACTCCGACATGAATATTTTGGAGTCGTTGGGGAATTTTCCACCGCAATTCTTGAACAAGGACAATATAGCGGGTGACAAATTAGTGCAACGACCTACTCCACTAGTCCGTACCCCTAGAACTTTGTCATAGCCCAAATGACTGAGCATCCGCTCAATCCTCTTTGCAAAAGTGTTCTTGCAAAGCATACACTGAACCATCTCAGTCTTCTTCTTCTCCGCATCGATCACATGAACTTCAATACACCATGGTGAGTAACTTCTAGACGCCATTGCTGCACTTGGTAGATCGCCCGGAAAAAACTTCAAAAAATTGGGGTAACAAGTCCTCAAGAGAACTAGAGCCTCCAAAGAAGCTCCAATTCAACACACTTCTGAACGCTGCCGTTCACCATGCAACAGATACACACGTACGTTAGTGCAACTAGTAGCACATGGAGTACAATTCAGAAGTGTAGTGCCAACTTCCAGGAGGGGTCTTTTATACCCATCCCAAGAAATGGCACGGATATGCCCTAAACATCAAGGGAGGACGGCCGTTGCGGTCGTAACTGAAGCAGAGGGCCGTCGGATCATCGGCCGTCACGGCCGTCGCCGCCAACAGCCCCCACGCGGCCGCAGCAAGCCTCCCTCTCCGCGGCGACGGCAAGGTGCCGTCCCCAGCGACGGCCCCTTCCCGTCACGGCCGACGGCCCCCCCACTCCGCGGCAACGGCCGCTCCCTCCCCCCGCAACCCCTCCCCCGCGTTCACGATCTGGTTTCACCCCGGGGTGAAACCTGTTCGAGTGATTTTTTTTTTCTAAGTCACAGGACGTCCTGGGGCGCTGGCGGACGTCCGTACGTCCCGAGCGTCCCGGACGTCCGTGACAACCCTGCTCCTACCGCTTACGTGTACCTGCATGACGTCACCAATTGCTTAGTCAGATTAGGATAATTTAGCACCAAAAGGTGAATTAACTAAAGGCTAGGATTAGGTAGGAATATGAAGAATATAAGCTGCGAAGCTTGGTGTATCGATTATCTTTTGTGAAGTAAAGCTGAGTGTGAAGGTCAACGCTGCAGAGAATGACCTCTCCCACTTGTTTGTTTCTGACCGCGTGGACCTCACCCACGGAGGCAGCATTCCCGTTGTCATCCCTTGCCATGGCCCGCCACCTCAACAGGTCGGTCCTCTCCAGCCACAATCCCAACTTGAACGACCTCAGTTCTGCAAAACTCTGCGGAAGTCGCACATGCAGAACTACAAGTCAACTAGACTGGAGAGAGGGACTCCTGCACTTCTACTTCTTATTGCTTACCTAATTCAGAGTGGTCCTTCTTTTTCTGTGAAGTTCTGCTCATACCATTAGGGATCTCTAACTACCTCGGGGGCTTGGATCAGGATGTTTCTACCGCATACTGGCGGGCTGAGGGGCAAGAAGTATTTCTGCACATCTGGTACTAGAGTGACTTCTATACCTCTGCCGTTTTCCATACATGCGGTCAGTTTGTTTTCATGAACCTTGTAGAACTCTTGCGTTCCAGTCTCAGAAGGCAGGCCTTGTGTGTAAGTTAGTCATATTCCTTGTAAATAGGTAGTAGACAGTAAACGTTTCGTCTGTGACCATTTCTGGAACTTACATACTCTACTTGGATGATCTCCCTGTGTGGGAATCATATTTAACAATTCTGACTTTCTTAAATACTACCCCCACAGTCTTCAACCTACGGTACTTGAACATAGGTACTTGATTCATGCTTTTACAGCACCATGGTAGTAAACAGATGCCGGAGTCTGTCTGTAATGTTGTATGTTTGTGTCTACAGCCGTTGCTGACCGCAGTCCAGGGACTTTGTGGTGGTTGGAACTCGGGTGTCGTAGGACATCCCTCCCACGTGACACCTCAAACCTGTCTTGAACCCCATTGGCCGCAGCAATTCTGTCCCGCGAGTACTTGTAGGGGAAACCGCCCTCCCCGATCCCCCAATTGACCGGATGACCTGCACTTCGGACCCTAAAACCGCGACGAAACACGCTCCAGGACCCTAATTCCGTGACGGAGGACGGTCGGGGACCCTAAACCCCTCACTTTAGCTGGATATGGATCCAGACTTTCATCCTCTTTATCCCCCCTCCCCCCCCCCCCCCCCCCCGACTCAAACAATTCTCATAATTTCAAATTACACTCGATTTGCAATTCAATTTCAACCACCCCTCTTACACTTCGCGTTCTACACATTAGAAAATTTTCACATCATTCACATCGAAGTTCAAGCTGGAAACAAGTTCGGAGTGCACCAGAGTCCCCAAATACAGTCTGTAGACCTGCTTCGCTCAGAAACGCAACCTTCAAAAGGGGTTAACTTCTTTGATCTTGAATGCCCTCGGTTGAGCAAATCTCCACATTGATGTGAGCATTATATTTCACCTACAAATATGGGTTGTAAGGTACTACCCAACAACTATCACATGCCACCCTACTCCGCATAACAGAGCAGTCATTATCACGTCGTTTGTACATAGGAAATCCATTTGAGTTTGTTATTGTCTCAACTGCAATGTCTTTGGGGAAATTCTTGGAACATACTCCATCTTTCATGCAGGAAGAATTTTATGTGGGCATGGGAAGCCCTCTCTTTTGAAATTCTATGGTCCAAGAGCGTCCTATTGAAACACTAAAGACAGACTTCTTGAATAAGTCATTTTGGAGCTCTTTCAACTTCAAAGCAAAAACCCTTGCCACCAAATCTGGACCAGGGCATTTATTTTTGGCTTTAAAAAGCCAGATTGCACTAATCTAATTACCCTGGCAAACCCACAGTATTAAAGAGTTACAGTAAATTGGTAGTGGATTGCCACAATTGCGTTTGCGGGCAATCTGGGAGCGTCGGATCTCCGACAGATGGACGGTCCGGATGGTCTGATCTCGCCAGCTGGATCCAAAGTGGGCGGCCTGGATGACATGGGGTTCGCCCTTAGGGTTAGGATTTAGGGACTGGGGGCGCCGTGGAAATTCATCACTTCGCCACTCATTCACTCACCCCCTTAATTGCTTCGCCATATTGTTTTTCATTAATGCATTTGTACTTCCTCGAGATTGCCACTGAATGCACTTGTTGAGTGGCCTATTCGCCATCTTGGTTGAGGGTTCACATTTGAAATTTCTTCGTAGGCCTCACATTTCCTCCCACTTCCAGAATTGAATTCGAATTGGTGATTGTCTTGAATTTTAGCCGTCATTTGTTTGTTGAGTTTGGAGTCCATGCGCCATGGGTATTGGGCACGCTTCTTCGAGGTACGTAGCGAATTGTATAACTTTGCAGCTGCAGAAGCTCCAAGATCATCGCAGGTTTGAGTGTTTGGCAATTGAGTGGTTTGAGTGTTGTGTCTTTTGATTTGTTGGCTTATGTGTGTGGTGGAGTTGGGCTGTTGGGTCGGGTTGTGCATCTGATTTGCGGTGTTGGGGGTTTTGGTGTTGAGGGTTTCTGGTTCTAATTTGTGGTGGTGATGGAAAATGCCGAGGGATTGGGGGGTCTGACGCAGGCTAGGCGGTGCGAGCAGCGGCTATGACGCTGCAGGAGAGGCGGAGGGAGAAGAAGAGGGCGCTAGAGCTCCTGACAGCGGCCCGGGAGGAGTTGAAGCGAAGATCCCTGATGACAAAGAAAGCGAGGCGGGATGCTCGCGGGAAGAGTACCCAGCAAACATATTTCAACTTGTCGCGGCATGCGGGGTCGGGGGCGTCGCTGATGCTGGTGCTTGATTCGAAGGATCCGGATGTCCCGGGCGCGGAGTCGGAGAGTTCGGAAGAAGATTCCGCCATCCCTGCGATGTTGCAGATGAGGACTCGGGGGGGGGGGGGGGGGGGGGGGGGGGTCTGTGTCTGTAGACATGGCGTGGACTCCGGGATCTTCCAGTGGTTTGGAGGACACGGTGGTTTTGAGTTCTAAATCACCCGTAATTCAACTGTCTGTGTCGTCGGAGGAAGGGGAAGATAACGTTGGCTTGAAGGAGGTCTCAATTGCAGAGGAAAGGGAAGACAAAGATGAGGAAGTGGAGTCCCCGCCGAAGAAATCTAAGGTAAAGAGGACTGCGAAGAGTGTGGCGCAGCAGAGGTACAATTGACACAAGAAATTCCAGACAATCTGGGCTGCCAAGCTCCCGTGGACCGAGGGGTCCATGGCAAGTGACGGCATTCTGCAGATGGTTAAGTGCAAGGCCTTCTCCGCATTTGACCGCAAGCCCTGTATTATAGCACCAAAGAGTGATACACTCTTCAAACATGATGGCAAGAGAATCGCAAAGAAAGACATGCCGTAGTACCGCGTGAAGAAAGGGGAGCAATAGATTGCTACCCAATGTCGCCACAAAAAAAATGTAAAGCTCTATGCCGCCCGCCCGCCCGCCTGCCATTGTTCTGGAACAAGTCAATCACTGCACGACCATTGAGGCTCGCAAGAAACGGAATCGGTTTGCATCTCTCTTCCAAATTCTTGGTGATAGTTGTCCTCTCCTTGATTTTCAGTCATGTTATCCTTTGTACAAATTGTTGAATGTGCCAGATCTGCCAAATTCACATTGGTGCGACAATTCTGGTTGGGTAATGGCGTCCTACATGTATAAGGTGGTCACTTCCAAGATTCGAAAACTTGTCCACTCTGCTCGTTTTCTTGCCTTGTCTGTCGATGAAGTTACTACTGCTGATAATGGTAGCTACTTGTCACTGCATTGCTACGTTTTCCAAGACTAGGTGAGACTCCCCTGATTGTGTCGTTAGAGAAAGTGGAATGTGCTCCTAACACCGACAATTTGACGAAGTTGATTATGGAGCCTTTGCTGATGGTGGCAGCTTGGATGCCGAGACCATTGCCCGCAAGCTAGTGAGCTTCGGAGCAGATGGTTTTAGCACCATGCAAGGGTGCAGAGCCGGTGTTACTAGCCGAGTGACTAAGAAATATACACCCTTCTCCCACGGGATTCATTGTCTTGTACACAGATGCAACCTCGCCTTCAAGGCGTTGCAGCCCATGGGTGTTTTTGCTGCAATCGAGCGACTGCTTACAGTCACTTATGCATATTTTTGCAAAAGCCTGAAATGTTTTGCCGAGTTTAAACAATTGGCGGAATTAACAGAAACAAAAGGTCTCAAGATGCTGAGAACTGTGGAAATTGGGTGGGTGTCTCTGATCGAGCCCTTGCGGAGGCTTTTGTCGGAATTTCGCACGCTCATCTATAAGATGACGGCAGACTTGAGCGACAATAACAAGGCCGAGGTATGTCTCTATTTTTTTCTTCTCAGTTCATTTGCTTCAACTTCTAAATTGCTGGTTTGTTTCGTTTGTGTGCAGTCAAGTTGCTAGGGTTTTTTTGTTGGTTTGCTTTGATTTCATTGCTTTATTTTATTTGCTTTGCTTTGATCCCTTTGCTGGTTTGTTTGGTTTATTGATTTTTTTGTTTGAGTTTTTCAGTTAAGGGGTCAGGCTTTGCTAGTTTATTGATTTAATTGCTTTGCAATGTTCTTTTGGTTTGAGTTATTCAGTTTAGGGGTTGGGCTTTGCAAGTTTTCTCGTTTAGAGTCTACGTTTTTGCTTACCTTTTATTTTGTCATCGAATGCTTGCCCTGCTTGGGATGTGTGTGTTGTTGCCTCTCATGGAGGCCATCGACCAGCTCATTACCTTCCCTCAGAAGGAAGATGTCTTCATCTGCAACTTTGTTGCAGCTGTGAAGATCTATCAAGCTTCTTTGCACACCCTCTATGAGGACCGATCCACAGCTTATTTCACGGATGAAATGTGGTCCTTCAATAACCTGCTCGTTGCAGCTATGAACAAATCCATATCAAATGGATTATTGACTTGAACGATGGATCTGCTGTCCTTTCCTTTGTGTGTTTCAGTGAGCAGATTCACGCTGAGCACAACGGTGCTCCTGTGGACCGCAATGTCTGGGCCACCCTCCTAGCTCGGGTGAAAGTAGAGTACACAGGTGAGTGACAGTGTTGTTCCTTCTCTAAAATTCAGTTTTTGTTTTTTGCTTTTTTGTTTTTGAATAGTAACATGTATGACTCTGTGGAGATCGTAACTCACATCGACCATTACTTTTCTCTATTTTCTACAAGGGCTGCTGCTAAGATGATTGCTGAGCTAGACAGCCGATTCCCCGCTCATCACGTTATGAACGCCATGGGCATACTGTATCCATAGTATTGGGTTCAAGGACTCGCCAAGGAGAACTTTGACAAGCATCTTCGCACTCTAATGGACGCATATGGCCATGGCAAAATTCTGGACACCGGTGAAGCCAAACACTTGATCCAGCCCCTGATTGACAGGGAACAACTTATGCCTCAGCGCGGTCTTTTTAAGACGTGCATGAAGAGCAATGCTCGCATGGCCTTGAAGCCCCCATTTGACATGAATCCCTTCACTCGAGTCTGGCGGGTGCTTGATGGGAACAAGAATCTCACACAGAGTTTATATGAGTTCATAAAGCTTGCTGAGCTCGCTATCACACACGTGATTGGCTCGGTTGAAGATGAGCGCTTGTTTTCTGCAGTATAGTTTGTCAAGTCGAAGCTAAGAGCGAGCTTGGATGATCACCTCCAAGTGGCAGTGGGGATGTATGCACAGAGGATTTTCACCCTTGACTCTTTCCCGTATCTGAAAGTTTTTGATGATTGGTTTGTCACATGAGATAGGGGACAGTATTTGGCCCATGCGTAGCCCGGTCAGTGATAGTTTCATTGTAGGTGAGTGTCGAAATTGCTCACTAACTGTAGTTGGGGGGGAAGCACAATAAAGTGTACCACAAAGTGCAATATGTGATGACTAAGAAGTGAATATGAAGTGTGCTGTTTTTGAAAGCTCAAAGCTGATTTTGAGCATTTTGGTGTAGTTTTTGAGCATTTTAGTCACTTTTTAAGATGTCATAAGATATTTTACACGCATCTCCATAAAAAGAACATCTTCAATTGAAACTTAACTTGACCGCTAGTTCTAAATCATGAAAATGAACTTTTTCAAAGTTTTAATTTCTTCACTTGGGGACCTCTATTGTCTTTAGAGGATGTTTTTTCCAATTTAAAAAACAATGTTCGGTGAAAAAAACCTCACATAAAGTTTCACGGAAAATAGTGTTTTAAAAAACGTCCTTAAAATACTTCTCGTGCACCCAAACTTTCATTTCAAGTACCAGTCATTGCCATTTATACATCCGCAATTCACAAACGGAGATCCCGGTGGAGTCAAAAGTGATTTCCGACAACATTCGACATTGTTCTTATCACTTTTTCAAATGTGGACATTCACTTTGTCGGACTTTGAGGTTCTCGTACAGCATTGTAGAAGACGCGAATTCGTACCATATTTTCCCACACTTTAGAGAATCAAGTCTATTTTCTAAACCCAAACTTCTTCCCAACATACCAACAACCGAGATGCCACTTTCTTATGTCTTTGCGATAGGGGCTGAAATTGACAATGAGCGGAGCACTTTTTTGGTACACTTTATTGTGCTTCCCCCCGTTGAGGAGTTAGAATTAGAGTTGTAGTGCAGATTGGCCTCTTTTGTTTGTGTTATTTCCGTTGATAGACTAAACTCCTGTGGCCCTCAACTACCAATGAAAGAACTTATGAGATTTTAACGTGTGTGAATTGCAGGCCTAGCGTAGCTGTTCCGCAGCTGCTAAGGGCTCTTTTGAACTAACTTTTAACCACGGGTTTTGTCCACTGTTTGCTCATATCCATAATGGTTTTATGTTGTCTCTTTTTGAATTTCCGAGTTGCAACTTTGTTGTTGCAGTGATCAGTTTGTTTGTGTTTTTATTTTTGTGCTCCCTCCTTACTTGGGCGTCGGAGGGTTTTTGTTGTGTGTGTAGGTCTAGCTTTTGTCGTTTTTGCTACATCGTTTTTGCTACTTTGTTCAGCTCTTATTCTAGAGGATTTTTCCCAACCTCATTCTTTTTTCAGCAGTATTAGACTTAGATGTTTCGCCATTTTTTATACAATTTGACTGTATTGATTACTTGATATCGCCAAAAACACATCATTAATGTGTTCAAAATCGCCAAAAAAACGATACTGTGATTGAAAATCTCGCCTATAATAAGACGGTAAAATGCAAAATGCCGCCATAATAATCTTTCCCTAGAATTACTCGTTCGCCAGAACATTTCTACAGTGAACAGTAACTTCTCGCCACCTCTGTAGTGTTTTCATACTATATTTCGTCATTTCGTTCATTCTGTAAAAGTGAAAATAAAAGCCCTGATCTGGACTATTGATGGCACTTTGGCCTGGAAGCTGAGATTGAATTTCAGGCCACTGAGGATTGCAAGTGAAAGTTATGAAAAAGTTTGGTTTTTCATGCTTCCTTATAATTGCCATAGCATCTCGGTATGCTTGTTGCATGTGTCAAGGTGAGCCTGCAAATGAAGAAGGTAATACAATTCTTTTGCCCAGACTGCGTGCATTGCTATCACAAGCACCAACAGCATCCTGCAATCCTTGGTAAAATTCTGCCCAGAGCTTGGTCTGATTACATCGTATGAAAAGAAGCCTCTGACCTTCCATTTTTGCATATTGATCCACAACATATTGTTGATGAAGTCATCTAAAGTGATGGATAGACAAATCATCCCCAATCATCAACTTGTAGCGGTAGAACTCAATTACACTCACTGTAGAATCTGATGAAGAACTTGATGCTACTGTAGGTGCATCCTCCATCTCATCTTCTACATGAACACCTAAAGAACCTGTATGTTGTATCCCAAGTGCCCAACCCTTTGTACCAGAAGGAAACATTAACACATAGTGCAATGGATCATATGTTGGATGGAAAGAAGAAATGTGTCTTACACCTCCATCCCTTAATTTTAGTATGATATCACGCTCCAGGACTTCTTCACCATCTATTCCCAGCATCAATACTGCAACTTCTTCCACAGTTGGTAAATTGTAACGACGACGGTCGTTGTTGCTAGAACACTTATTGACAATCTGGAGATCAATAGTAGGATCCTCATGCATCCTTTGTCCAATGTTTTGAAACACTTGAGAAAAAGGATTGTTGTTCAACATCCATGTGTGAATACCTTGTGTGATAGACATGTCAAGCGCTCCAAGATTTTCCAAACAACATGGTAATTGTGCCTGAAGATCAAGGATATATATCTGAACAAATTTTGATGCTGCATCTGGTTCAGGTAACATGGGACCAACACTATGATAAATTGATCCACACATTCAGAAGTTGTGCAAACCAGGATGTCGGCTAGAGGCAAAGTAATATTACATCCCATTGATGTCAAAGCTAATGAAGTATTGAAGGCTCTGCTATGTTGTAAAAATGAATGGCTTCGGGGACTATCATTTGCTAATAGGGAGGTAATGATTTATGGCAACCTTTGAATGGGGGGTAAAGAAAACTTCCTATGACCACGACAAAGTCCAAATGATGGATTGGTCTTGCTCCTAGAGGTCGTCTCTTACAACCACATATGAAAATGACAGTGTTGACAAATGGTACTCATGGTATCTAGATTATGACAAGCCACATGAGATACATCTACATGTCCTGCACAATTCACACTAGATGGCCTCAACCTACGTTCACGAAGCAATCTTTGTCGTAATCGTTAGGACAAAGAAACAGTTTCTGGTTCTTCCATAGCTTGGCGCCTCTCTCGTTGAGCTGACGATGCATTCGTTGCTAGGAACGTTGTGACAACAAACCGAAAATGTCATCATTTACTTAGGAATTGGTGTCATTTTATTTCCTACGACAGTTACTTAGTAATTGTGCCTGAAAATTTGGGAATTGGCTGTGATAGTTCAAAACCAATTTGATCTTGGAGTGTTGGACCAAACCTGGTCAAGCTGAGTCACACTTGGCGTTAGTTAGAAGTAATGAGTTTTCCTTTAGGTGAGCATAGTACATTTAGTTTAGTTAGTGGGTAACTTAGTGGAGGTAGTCAGTTACAACCTTGTAACAGCCACAACAACTATGACTGTTACTCTAAGCAAGTGTATTTAATTCAGTAAGCTGAAAGTTAATGTAAGAGAAAATTCCAACATGGAGTTCTGCATTAAGGAGTTCCACATTAGGAAGTTCTACATCTTGATGGTCTTTATGTTGCAAAGTCAGTTCAACAACCATCGCAGTTGGAGGAGCAGAAAGTTCCAACTCAATGTGCTCGTGGATGTGGAAGCCATGTGAGCCTTCTGAGAGAAATAATTGATGGCCAAGAATCATGGGGCTCCAACGGCTCATTCTCAGTCTGTAACTTTAGCTCTTTGAAACTTTGACGACGTTGTCGTTGTCTTGATCGTTGGGAGACTCGCAAATGATGTGAGGACTGTGCAAGTTCTTACGCTGCTAGCTTTTGGCATTGTCTAGATATTCGTTTCCAGGATCGTTGTGACAATGGTGTTACGACAATTAGTCCAGTCAGCTGTAGACTCAACAGACAGCTCTGTAGATTCAATAGGCACAACGATAGACTGAATAGTTACACCTCTACAGTTTACACTGTTACCTCTCATGCACATATAAATGTGTAGCTTGTAAACCTTTTTATATACAATTAATTAATATGATTGATTCTTCATCTTCTACAACCTGTTCAATCTAAAATGGTATCAGAGCCATGCAAAAATACCCAGAGCACATTATGACCTTCACTTCTCATGTAGAAGTAAATAAACAAGTTCCAGTAATGGACTTGCTTAATGCACAGACTAACTTTGTCACTTTACTTTACTAAATTGACATCCCAGATTCATGGCTTCTTCTGGATCAAATACAGCTTCCAGAGCATATAATATTGCACCTCTTACTGCAGCCAACTATGCAACTTAGAGCATTAAAATCGAAATGCTCTTAATCAGGTCCGAATTATGGACTGTTGTGGATGGCACAGAGGTTGCTCCTGCTCAATCCGACGTTGCTGGCTTAGCAGCCTGGCAACTTAAGGATTCTAAAGCACGATGAGATATACTTCTCCATTGTAGAGAAAAACAATTAATTGCTTTTCGATCACTTACTACCTCAAAAGCTGTATGGGATAAAATAAAACAACTATATGAAAAATCGAATAAAGCAAGCCAAGTACATCTTCATAAACAACTTTGCCATATGACTATGTCAGAATCTGATGATGTCATGAACTTCCTAGAAACATGGCAATCCACTCTTCAAGAAGCTGCCACCGCTGGTTGCAATTTTACCGATCCTCAACAAGTCTATTTGCTCCTCAGTGCTTTACCTGAATCATGGAGCGCCTTTATCACAACCCAAGGAGGCATAACAAACCTCACTTTCACAGGATTACTTTCTAATATTTTACAACAAAATGCTATTAATTCTTCTAAAATTGATTCAAAGAAGGCAAGTGCTTTCTATGTTAAAGGCAAATTTACCAAACAATATCCTTCTAAATCTGATCGATTTTCCAAAAATCCTTCTAACAAGACCAACTCTTTCAATTTCACTTCAAATCGCAGTAATCCCAGATCAAATTTATCTCGCAATTCTTCATCAATAATATGCCATTATTGTAACATTCCTGGCCATAAAGCTCCAGATTGTCGTAAGAAGAAACGAGATCAAGGAACCTCTTCTAAATCTCATATAAACACTTTCACAAGTGATGAACAATTATACTTATTTTCTGCGATATCTGTTCCTTTGGCTTTTTCTGCCTCATGGTACCTGGATTCAGGTGCTAGCCAACATATGTCTCCACTCAAAAATTTATTTCGGGATTATCAGGAACTTGATTCTCCCCGACTAATCCTACTTGGTGACAATAGCACACATAGTGCTCTTGGTTACGGATCAGTTCTTCTGAGTCTTTCTTCTGGACAAACCTTAAACATCACTGATGTTTTATATGTTCCAGGTTTAGCAAAGAATCTACTCTCTGTAACTCAAATCACAAACACAGGCAACACAATTGTTACTTTTACTCGGGATCACTGTATCCTCAAAACTACTTCACCTATATCTCACAAACAAATGACCTTCAAAATTGAAAAAGAAGGATGTTTATTTTCCCTTGGCACTGGTATCAAACCACCTGTTTCAAGTTATTCTGTTACCACTCTACCCAAATCAGATATTGAAACATTACGATGGCATTATCGCCTAGGCCACCTCAATATTCATGCTCTCAATTTAATGAACACTCAAAATTTGGTTAACGGCATTCCACCCATCAAATCAACTTTACCCTTATGCGACAACTGTATTTTTGGCAAACATGCCAAGACTCCTTATCCTACTGATGTTGCTACTCGTGCTACAGAATTACTTGCCTTGGTCCACACCGACCTTTGTGGTCCCATGCAGACACCTTCTCTTGGTGGAGCTCCTTATTTTATCATATTTGTGGACGACTATTCTCGATTTACTCACATCTATTTCTTATCTAAGAAATCTGATGCTTTTCCACAATTTATCCAATATAAAACTTTGGTTGAAAATTTAACCAACAACCGAATCTCAATTCTCCGCTCTGATAATGGTGGAGAATTCTGCTCAAATAAATTTAATCTATTTTGTGCTAACAATGGCATTACTCGACAACTCACCAATCCATATAATCCAGCCCAAAATGGCGTATCTGAACGCCGAAATCGAACCTTGGTCGAATGTGCTCGCAGCATGCTTAAAGCTGCACGACTTAATAATTCTTTCTGGGCTGAAGCTCTCTCTACAGCTTGTTATCTTCAGAACTGTTCATTTACCTCAGCTGTCCAATTTGCCACTCCTTATGAACTATGGATTGGTTTTAGACCAAATTTAAATCATCTTCGCATCTTCGGTTGCACGGCCTATTCTCACATACCTGACGAAAAACGCAAGAAGCTTACCACTAAAACATTAAAATGTATATTTCTTGGTTATGGAGAACCCACTGGCATCAAAGGCTATCGTTTATATGATCCTGAAACTCATCAAATTTTTACAAGCCGCAATGTTTGCTTCTTTGAAGAGAACCTCTTGCCTAGCAGCTCCAGTACAATTCCCGAAGCAATACCCACTGATCAATCTACAAGTGATCATCCTTATTATGTCCCAGATTCACCTTCAACATCAGTGAGCCAACTTTCTCCCAACCTCAACCCCTCTTCTCCTCCTGATACCCCTAAATTTCAACCTGAATTAGAATCACCTCAATCATCATCTCCTATCCAGAACAGACGGCATGATCCTTTAAATAATTCCCCTGGCACAGCTCACTTACGCTCTCACCAGAAACAATCCAAGTCTTCCCCTTCTTCACCCTTAAGGACTTCATCTCGTCTGAATAAAGGCCAATGGAAATCGACAAAATTTCATGATGAACAACATTTTGCTTATGCCTTCATGATACAAGCTACTGAACCTACCAGTGTGCAAGAAGCACTTTCTAGTGCTGATTCTCACCATTGGAAGGCAGCTATGAATCAAGAATATCAATCCTTAATCCAAAATTCAACTTGGAAATTAGTTGATCCACCTCCTAATCGATCTATTAAAAGCACTAAATGGCTCTACCGACGAAAATATAACTCAGATGGTACTCTTGCTCGTTACAAAGCAAGATTGGTTGCCAGAGGTTTTTCTCAACAAGCCGGCATTGACTATAATGAAACATACTCCCCGGTCATCAAAACAACCTCCCTTCGACTTTTACTAGCACTCGCTACTCTCCATGACTACCACATTCACCAAATGGATGTTACTACTGCATTCCTCCATGGCGTTTTAAAAGAAGTTATTTACGTTTCACAACCTGAAGGATTCATCCAACCTGGAAACGAACATAAAGTATGCCAGCTATTAAAATCCCTTTATGGACTCAAGCAATCTGCCCGAGTTTGGTATGAAGTCCTGGACTCATTTTTAATAGCTCAAGGTTTTCTTCGTTGTAAATCTAACACCAATGTCTACATCAAACGCTACAAGACCTTGTTAATACTTCTAGGATTATACATTGATGACTTAATCCTAATTTCCAATGATTTAAAATTTCTTTCTACAACAAAGGCAATGCTCTCTCAACGTTTTTCCATGACAGACAATAATGATATCGAATATATCTTAGGTGTGCAAATTCGCAGAGACCGAGCCAAAAGAACTTTGACTTTATCTCAAGATAAATATATTCTCGATATCTTAACGATGTTCAACATGCAAAATAGTACTTCAGTCAGTACTCCACTTGAAGCTGGAATCCGCTACACTCGAGAACAGAGTGAAAATCTTAGTCTTGAAGAACAGCACCTCATGAATTCCATTCCATACAGAAAAGCTATCGGTACTTTCCAGTACTTAGTTACATGGACCCGTTGGGATTTGGCTTTTGCAGTCAATCATCTTGCTCAATTTATGGCCTACCCTGCTCCAGTCCATTGGCTTGGTGTTAAAAGAATTCTCAGATATTTACGCGGCACCAGGACTCAAGGCTTAACATACAGTGGTGCTAATTTTTCTTCATCTCCATCTATCTCCCCACCTCATAATTTAGAAGGCTGGAGTGATGCTGATTGGGCCGAAGATATTGATACACGACGTTCAACTTCAGGCTATCTTTTCCTCCTCGATTCCTTTTGTCTCATCTCTTGGCAAAGCAGAAAACAATCAGTTGTGGCTTTATCCACCAGCGAAGCAGAATATATAGCCGCAGCTACAGCCACCAAGGAACTCCTTTGGTTACAAACATTAATTTCTGAATTGGGATATCCTGTCTACCAACCAAGCACTATTTATTGCGATAATCAATCTTGTATTGCCCTTACCAAGAACTCTAAGTTCCATGATAGATCCAAGCACATTGCCTTAAGATATCATTTTATACGCGATCAAGTTCAATCCAAAGTTTTACAACTGCAATATACCCCCACCTCCATGATGTGGGCTGACATCTTGACAAAATCTTTACCTAAAATTAAACACAATGTCTGTCTTGAGGGCATCGCCAATGCTTCTTCGCAATGAAGCAAGGGGGAGTGTACATCAACAGTACTTCTATTCCCAAAAAGCATATAAAAGATATACTTAGTCTTTAAATTTTTAGTGCTACAGCTGAAGGGGGAGTGTTACGACAATTAGTCCAGTCAGTTGTAGACTCAACAGACAGCTCTGTAGATTCAATAGGCACAACGATAGACTGAATAGTTACACCTCTACAGTTTACACTGTTACTTCTCATGCACATATAAATGTGTAGCTTGTAAACCTTTTTATATACAATTAATTAATATGATTGATTCTTCATCTTCTACAACCTGTTCAATCTAACAAATGGGCCTTCTAAAAATTCATTATTGGCACTTGTGCAAGCATGCGCCCATGTGCAGGCATTGCTTCTGGCAAATCTGTATCATATACCACCACTTGGAGAATTGTCGGCAACTAATTTATCTAAAACCTCCAATCTTGGCGGCACGGCGATGTTGAAACTCCTACCTCAAATTCCGGCGCCTGCGGATGGTTTGTATATGATGAACAGCATTTTAGAGTGGACATAATGTGCAATGAAGTGCAAACGAAATGCAAAAAAAGTGAATTTCTTGCCCACCTTAACCCTTAAACGGCAGACCCTGCCCGAGGGGCTTGGTTTCCACTGTATATTTGAAAGTGCTTGACGTTTAAGGGTTAATATTTTTAAATGAGAATCCCCATACTGGAGGGCTTTCTATTTTTCACCAAACAAAACAGAATGGATTTTCTGAGTACGTCTCGAATGATATTAGCCTAATGCAAAGATCCCAGCTCATCTTACGATCTTAGTAGTGAAATTGCAAGAGGCTATGCTCGTGTCTGTTCCAAAGCCTTACAAAATAGAGTCATCCTGAGATCAACCAAGAAGAGTTTTACGTACCAGGTATCAATTGCGTGCAAATCAATTTGTTGTCCACCAATCCTGCGTCTATGAACTTCATTACACCCTCCCGATGTAGCCGTAAGGGAGGTGATTACCAAGAATTAAAGCGTCTAAAGGATCGCTTGCACAACAAACAGAGTTGTATAAATTATCTCTAAGTAGAAGCAAGACACAAAGACTCGGTTGCGTGATTTGTTCATGAGACAACAGTTCGAACCACAATTTGAACTCCAACATGCAAGGTATTCTTTCTGCAAATAAGGTCATGTTGCAAAAGAGTTCGAACTGGGGGGAGTGTGATATGGAAGAGCTTTACCATGTGGTGCAAGTATTGCAGGCACGGAGCCGTAGTTGAATGGAGAAGGCATCGGTCCCACATAGTCCACGGCACCATCCGGCAGTCTCTTCACAAAACTCCCTTTCAGCACTTCCACCACAATGTCCACGAATCCTGGAACCTTATCCCTCTGCTTTAACCGAGACCCTTCAAACATATTACTGCCATCTCTCAGTTCTTAAATGGCTTATCAAGAGCAAGGTCAAAAGCACACATAACAATACAACTGCTCAACTTGCTCATATATGGCATTGCGAACTTCATCACTACGGAAAGAAAGCAAGGCTTCATATGTACACAGGAAATCATCTTTTTAATAAAACCACCATCTGGGTCACTTCATGATGAGAGTCTTCCTGAGGTGCTAAGCTCTTCCTCGTCCACATCCTGGCCCCTAGTTGCGAGACTCAGCTCTGTTAATACATAAACAACAGTAAATATCTGAATCGCGAGACCAAACGGCAGCAAGGAACTGTAGAACTGCTAATCTGAAACGCAAGCCCTTAAACCCCGATCATAGTGTATGCAGTGTGACCTGCTAGAATACCTGTCTCCAAATCCGTGTCCGGGCCTTCAAAGATCTGTTAGTCAAACACAGGAGGTGGGCCAACATCGTACGTCCATACTTGCTACCATCTTTTATCCACTCTGACTTGTAGCTGTGCAGCAGCTCCTTCAGATGGGGACTGCCGTCCAGGCTACCATTCAGCTGCCATGCCAAGTTCCAGAGTCAAATGTGGCAAGTTCAACAGCTTTGAAGGAGCAGGAGAAATCATCAATTTAATAGGTCACGACAATGAAAATTTGCATAAAGGTCTGGTTACCGCGTTAAATCTCATGTTGCAAACACAATAAGACTCCGGTCAAGACGACATAAAAATGCCAACCAAAGGATCAAAATCCAAGCTCTGACTTGACGACCGGTGCACGATACGCTTAAAACGCTGCCTGTTTACTCCATTGTCGCTAACCCCCTACACACCGTTCAAAGAAATGGTTTCATTAATATGATCATTTGACCGATTATCTGTCAGTAGGTCCAAATTCAGTACCCAATTTGAGTACTTCTCGCCAGCCAGAAATCTAACACAAAAAGAAGTGAAGTTTCACGACGTAAATAGCTCTAAAAATCCTTATT
Source organism: Ceratodon purpureus (assembly GCA_014871385.1). Lineage (NCBI taxonomy): Eukaryota > Viridiplantae > Streptophyta > Bryopsida > Pseudoditrichales > Ditrichaceae > Ceratodon > Ceratodon purpureus. The sequence goes on from CM026426.1 coordinate 104,610,057, forward strand.
GTTCAAACCTTACCGCAGCCTTACTTGAATCAAGCTGGTCTCATGAAAGTTAAGTTTCAACAAAAGAAAACCAGAGAGCAAGGTAGACACAAATTCGTCGACAATCATGAGAATACAATCAACGTTTTCATGCTCCAAGACTCAGATGCAAACCCAATCCCACAATAAATCCAAAAATCCAGAACCAGAACAAAAATCCATCAGCTGACAGTAGGGTGTTCAAAGCCCGGTTTGGGGCCACTGGAAAGGCCACTTGATTCCACCTGGACATCACGCTCTCCTAGTTTGTAGTCGCAGGTTTCTCTTCCAGTACTAAAATCTCATCGGGTGGAGGCCTCCTCGATGAGTTTCCAAGGGCCCCTTTTTCGGTAAAGTACTTCATTTCGTCCTGCTCTGCTGCGTGGAGAAACTTCTTGTTGTGGAAGGAGTAGTTCCTTCCCACTTTTACTGGGCTCAACCAGTGCCGGCATTGGTGACGGCAATCGATCTTCAGAACTCTCAGCATTGGTCATTTTGGAGCGAATGCTGTGTACATAACAAGTACACCTCTTTCAAAATGTTTTCAACATACTGAAATGTGTACTAGTAAAAAGAGCATGCATTAAGGAAGTGGGCTCGTCCGGATTCTGCTGTTTGACGAATTTTCTTTCACTTGATGGTCCTTCAGATAATCAAGTTTCTCTTTTACCTAGTTGCCCAGTTCCTCGGAGCGTTACTTGCTACTGTCGGTACTGTATGGTTTGCTGGTGACATAGAACCAGCACTTACAGTTCCAACTCACAGCTTGTACAAAGCTTTCATCATCGAACTGATACTAGGATTCTTGCTCATGCTCGTTGCGACCACAATGTCAACAATTCACAAGGTCAGTAATGTATTCAAGCAAACGTTCTATCTTGATAACTCTTATGCAACATAGTGGTCCAATTGCACCTTCGCTTGACCCTATCGTGAGATGAGCTCTGCAGAGACCTGATCCAGTTGATAAATTGGAGCCTGATTGGTTGACCCCGATTTTTATTGGGGGGACTGTCATGTTCAACATCTTACTTTGGGGGGGGGGGGGTGAATCAAAGTCCATTTTCAATGCTTCATGCACATTTTGCCAGTTTATTTGTGAGAACTCTCATGAAGTCTAACAAGTTCTGATTTCTGGAACTGGATATTGTCATCTTGGGCATGGCAGGCGCATATCTGGAGCCTCAATGAACCTGACCCATCTTGTGGGTTCCTGTCGTGGTTTCGACATCGAGAGTTAGGCGCGGCAGAACGTCAAGATGTTAAATGAAACATGTTTGAATCTCATTTAAGGTGTGGTTTAGGATGTTCGTAAACATATGAATAAATGGAGCTTGCTCATGTCTTTCATTCTCATACTAAGGGTTGCCAGTTGAACGCTTTCACAGAGCAATATCTTGTACTTTATATCATACAGAATTATGAATATAGAGAAGCAAGTTGGGAATTGCAATGGTCACGAGCAGCGGTCACCTTAAAGCTGGTCACCTCTCTCACTGTTCTTTTTCCGTTTCTCCTCAGAGTTCATCCAGTCAAACTTACCCACTTACTGGGTCAACGGAAAATGAAGAGAATAATCAAGTGGGCGAAATCAAGTGGACGCAAAACAGTGGCTCACACTTCAAGATGCTTCCTCAATTACTATTGGATAATAGTTTGAATTTAAGTGGCTCCTTCAAGTGGCCTAAATTGTCACTCTGAACACCCCTAGTATCTTCCTCGCATACTCATCATCCAATACAAACCCATGTCCAGATAGTCATATTCCTTAACTCACCGTAAACCCTAAACCCCACACTTCATAATATCAAAATTAATCCAATTCTCACGACTTACCAGAAACACTCCCACTGTAACATGGATTCTCTACAAAATACCAGGCCCTAGAATCCATGTTTAGATGTGGACCAGCATCTTAGGTCAAGTTTTTCCACGGTTTTCTGGAAATAGCTCCCTCAAACTAACGGTCATGGGCGGGTCTCGGCATTGATATAAACCTTGGTGCCTGCGTCTTCTTTCATTGTCTTGCCTCTCCATTTCGGAATGTGATGCCAGTATGTTCTTTGGATAGTCTTCTTCGCATACTCTGCTCCGGATACGGCTCTGGCTATGCCATCGCCGGTGAACTCGTCTTGGCGTTGGTACGATGGGTTGTTGACATGTTTTTGAGGTTGGGTTTTGAGATTGGTATGCTGTGATGAGGAAGAACAATTTATGTCTGGACTTCTCAGGGTAGATTAGGCTGTCTGTGCCGACGCTCTTTGAGCATAGATATTGTCGACGCTTCCCTTGGATGAATAATGGATGACGATCGATCGTGGATGAAACAAAGTGGATGAAAATGTGACGCAGTATAGGGGCCGCCGGTCATGGCCGGTTCTTGTGATGACTTTCCATGCCTCAAGATTTTGGACTTTTAGGATGTTCAAAGATGATAACTCAAATCTAACTTTTATAATTGCATAAAATTTTGTTGTGTATAATTGTACGGACATTTTATAGATTGCAAAGTGTGATGACTTTTCAACATCATTGCATTATGTTTCCTTCCCATGCTTCACTTTTGCAACGGAAGGATAGCTGTTTCCAGTATTGTTGATCATATTCAACAACTTTGTGAGTTTGCGGATATTGGGGCAATTCAACTATTTATATGTGCTAACTGCTGTTGATGTATATTAAAACAGCCATTTCAAGTGAAGACAACTCGAACTTACTTCAGTCAACAATTTCATGATGATTTGAAACTCCTATTTCAAGCAGCTGGAATTGGTGAAAACAAACAACAAGTTGTATTTATATTTGATGATACTCAAGTTGTGGAAGAGACATTTTTAGAAGACATTAATAACATTCTAAGTACAGGAGAAGTAAGATCCAATCCCTGTAAACAAAATTATATGGATATTCAAATTTGTGTTACATTATTTTTTGGTGAGCATAAAATGTGAAGGAGATGAAGTGATATATTTACTAATCCAAGTTTATTGAAAATGTATCTATTGCTCTGGTTTTTGGCTTAGAATGTTGTTAACAAAAAGCCTTTAATTTGAAATGAATATCAGTAGATCACAAAAAATTAAAGGTTTTCAAGTTTTTCTTTCTATAACTAAATATATGGATTTTTCAAATTTTTTAATAACATCATTCAATGTCAAAATATTTAAATTAGAACTTGTAATATTACAAATATTCTATTCTAAAATATTATAATCTATGTATTTTATACTTATTTTGTTTTTTACTTTTTACAAAGAACCTTATAATAAGTTAATATTAGAGTCTTAAGTAAGTTTTCATGAGGATAACAAATTTATGATATATGAAAAAATCTTTTACACTTATATTGTTCTTTCCTTCATATTAATATCACTTGTTGAGTTTTATTTCTTTTTAGTTATGATTCATTTTTCAATATACAAGAATTTTTGTATTTTGAGATCAACACCTATTGAATTTTGATAATACTTCTTTTAAAATAACCATCATATTTTATATACAATCTGGTAAATTTGATAATTTGAGGTACCACTTGTAATTAAATAAAAGAGTTTTTTTTCAAATTAAGATTAAAGTTAAGATATTTTAAGGATGGATTTTAATTCAGCTTTCAATTCTAGTGCACCAATTTGAGTTAATAACTGTTAATTCCTCAGTTTGTATCAATTGACACTTTGATATATTTTTAGGTGCCTAATTTATTTACAAAGGATGACTTGTCACAAGTCTTTGATGGAATTCGTCCAACCGCAAAGAATGCAGGAATAATGGAAACTGAGGATGCGCTTTGGGCGTTCTTTATAGAAAGGGTTCGAAATAATCTTCATGTTGTTCTATGCCTCAGCCCCGTCTCTGAGCTTTTCAGTAGAAGACTTATGATGTTTCCCGGTCTTGTGAATTGTTCAACCATTGATTGGTAAGATGTCCTCTAACTGACAAATATCATTAATTCACCACTTACTTCACTATCCAAGGAGAAATCAGCTATAGAATGCAAATTTCAGTTAAAGAGTATGGCCATTTTTGTTTCAAATGATCTATATTGTAAAAAAATAGGAGACAATTCCACAATAAAACTTACATAAAATGTTATTTATGTGCCTTTTTAGAACATGCAACATTTTTTATCATTTGAATGATTATTAATGAGTTGTTTAAAATTATACAATCATTTGTTATTTATTTCTTGAAAAATGTAAATTATGTTTTTAAATATGTATCTTCACACTACGTTCGTAATTTCTTTTTAAAATCTCGGAATTTTTTTAAATTAAAATAATCAAATCCGTTCTTTATTATTTTATAAACTGTAAAACTTGATTCTTAAATTCACACAGTCAATGCAAAATCATTTTGGCATACTCTGAAAGTTTTATATATCCTAGTCTATATTTTGATGACATGTACATTTTAATTTCCATTCATGTTTATTCCTCAATTATAAATTTATTCAATTGAAAATATATTTAAAAATAATACAATTCAAATTTGAATTTTAATAATGCTATTGCAATGTAAATTTCTTGAAAGTTACTACTATTTTCTAGTTATAAACACTTTTACACTATATATATATATATATATATATATATATATATATATATATATATATATATATATATATATATATATATATACTAGTGGGACCCGTGCCGTTGAGCACGTTGAGCTTGGGTTGTCTATGGCCATAACATTTAGTAGCATTCATTGTAGTAGATAGTGGGACCCAAAACTAAATACCCAAAAGATAAGATAATCACTCAACTGTGTTTAGAAATGAAAATGTTCAATTATGAAAACGTTCAGTTCAAGAAAACCACTCTTATGTTCACAATAAGAGTTTCCAAGTTGGCCAATTTCAAGCCTCAATTTGTCAAATTCATTTGTTTGCACAATCTCTCCATCAATGACAAAATAACCTTGCTCAAGTATGCCACCTCATATGGCTTCATTTGTGTCATTCAAACAACATATTACATCACAACAGTGCTTTCAAAAAGAAATTTACTCCTGCTATATGCTTGGGGAATCTAGCTCAAAGAAGGATTGCTTCTCAAAGCAAAAGCCAATAGTCACACATATCAACAAATTGTACACTCAATTTACTTGGATTAATCCAAGTTTTATATTTATATTTCACTTGCTTTAAGTTTACAATAGAATAATGTATCAACACCCCTTTTCAGATGATACTAAATTAAATCAATCTCTGGCTATAGCAAAGCATCATATAATAATGCATTCACATCTCTGCATATTCAAGCTATCTCAAGCTACAAATCAAAACATTGCATTCCAATACAGAGGAAGGATGCTGAATAAGAAACCCTGTGTAAAGGAACTCGAAGTTTGTATCTAAGCAAAGGCAGAGTTCCAGAATTGCTTCCACTGCCAACGTTACGCCCTCCACGCGGTTGAAAAGAACACATCAAATCGGGTACATGACCAGCTGGTCCAATTGAGAGTCTACAGGTTGATAATGCTACCCTTAAACCATAATTAAGAGCGAAAGAATCTGAAGCGACGATAACTATGCTCACTTCGAAAACCAAATGATAACTCACCATGCAGGGTACCCAAATCTGGAATATCACAAGGGACGAAAATTCATAGACTAAAAAATCTCCATCAAAAAATCAGGATCAGCAAATCCTCTCGACGAAGGCACAACCCCAATAAAATCACACAAGATTCAAAGTAAAACACCGAACAGCATTCCATACAAGGTCATGCAAATTTGACCTTTCACCAATCACACCTGCAGGAAATCAGTGATTCAAACTCAATTTTCAACAGACCCATCACCCAGCTTCCAACCCAAACAGAGCTACAAAATCCTAACCCGTCGACAATGTGGGCAACGGAGGAAAAACCCCAGAATCAGGCACAGATTCATGCCACGAGTGAAATCCACAACCCCAATGAAATTACTCACCAGCACAACGCTCCTAAATCCAAATTACCACTCGCCTCACCGAAACCGAAACCGGGAGAGACTCGACCCGATGGCACAGCCCTGTGGCCTCCAGCGATCAGCTCTGGATCAGCAACGAACACAAAATGGGCACGACGAACTCCAGAAACTGGATCCCACCACTCTAGACCCAGAAACGAAAACCAAAACCCATCAAAACAAACTCCAACCCATCAACCATGAGACGAAATTCGGGCGTACCAATGCCGGGATCCGTGTCGATGATGACCTTGCGGCGAGGTGGGTGCTTGGCGAATCCGCCGGTGGCATTGGCGGCGTCCATGGAGCACACCATGTCAAAGCATGTCGAAGCGTGGAGGCGGATCAGGTAGCACTGCAAGAATGTGTCGCCTTCTTTCTCCATCAAACCCTTCGCAACTGCACCCTGCGCGCCACCACTGCCACCACTGCCGTAGCGGTCCCCAAGGCACATGCTAAAGGTGTGAGTTGTCTCCTCGACGGATTCCACCACGGAACCGTCAAGTGAGACAACCATGCTCAATTGTATAATAGAAATAGATATATATATTGGTTTCACTAGTGGGAACTGGTGAGGATATGAGGGTGCTGGCGAGGGAGGAAACGACGCTCTACACGTCAAACGAGGCGCCTCGTATTCTCGGCGGGTTTGCGTCGAAGTGGTAACTGTCAGTCCCTCTTTTGAGGGCTACCGGTTCCCGTTGAAAGAGAGTGGGTCCGCGAGGTGCACTCTGCCCGGGTAAGTGGCTCACATTAAATTTTTTCGGGCTGCATCCAAGTGCTGGGCTGGATGATGAGGATGTGCTCGAGTTCATCGTCGCCATTGGAATTACACGCAGTTGGGGGTCAAATTTTTCTACTGCGTTTCATGGTTTATATATCCGGGTTGATATACCTTATATTGACCTACTAGGGTAATCTACCATCAGGGTGTTTCGTTGGAACATACCCGGGATAATTAAGTGTATCCGTACCCGGCGATGTAGATAACTCCATTCGCGACTGATGACCGCCTGTTATGATGCTGATATCCGTCTCTCGTCCGGATATATGTAGAATCGATATCCGGCTCCTACTTCGCATCTATTGATAGCAGGATTTTTTTTGGTGATTCCGGTGTAATTTGTCGCATTCGGTCCAACATGCGTTTATTTACGGCTTTTTTATTATAGAGTGCAAGCGGATTTTTGTCGTCCAAAATGGATGGTGAATCACTGCCGACAGATACTGTTACTGTATTGACAATTGGGGACGGTGATTCTGCGACCTCTCACCGACTCTGATCCTGTATAACGAAGCTCCATGGAGCGTTTTATTTAGGTCATGCTCAGTATTAATATCTGAGCAGTAGTTACATATGGAAATGGTAAACCTCAGTTCAGATCCGCGAACACACCTTTCGGTGACTGCTAATTCCGACCACGTTGTCAATCGTAGGCAGGGATGGGTTCAGGTTGATGACCATGTCGATTCCTCCGCCTTGTATGGGATCAAGAATTTAGAGTCCCACATCAATAAACCGTGGCGTCCCCGTTTTGGAGGAAGTGCACAATCTAGTGAATGACGCTCATCTGAGGGGGAAGGGTACAAGACTTTCACAGAATGTTTGAAAATTCTCAGCACGTGCACCCACTGAGCACCGTCTGGGCATGGCGGTCCATCCTTCATCACCTTAGACTTCGGGCCTAGTCCGGTTTTCCCTACCGCAACTACTATCTCCCCGTGGTCCGAAAGGACAATCCACACTGACTTCTTCGCTGGAACTATTGTCGAAGAATCTTTTGCAAGTTGAAACGCTCGAGGAATTTTCGAAAATATGCCGCTCTTGCGTCCACGAGCCCCTCGGGTCTGGGTGCCTGGGTTTGAGGTGATCGCTCCTGCGAATGGTGTTTCGCGATACATTGAGCCACCATCGCCTAAGGTGCTTGTCGTATTCGCAAAAGTCTGCAAGGTGTCCGTCACAGAGGGTGCCCCCTTTGGAAATGTATTGGTTCCGCGACTGCTTTTGGGTGACGTTTGCGTTGGTGCACAGTCTGAGTTCGTCTGCTCGTCTTGAGTTCGGGGATCTGCTCTCAATATTGCAGTGTCGTGGACTACTGGTGAAAGATGGACTGGCGCATCTGTAGTCACTGGGTCCATGTGGTTCGGTAATGCTGCAGAATGATTAAGTAAAAACTTAACAGAGATAGGAGGATCGACAGAAAACAGAGGGAAACACGGTCTACAGAAAATGCAACTACATCAGTTGAAAGAAATAGCGGGCACTTCTTACCTGAGACTGTCTCTGGCATAGGGTCCTTCGTGACTCCCACGCAAATAGGAACAGATTCGGGTGCAAGGCATGGAGTAGGTGCTGTAAGATCAGATGTATCAGGAGTCCGGTGCTGCGTTGTCACATCTGCTACAACTCCAACAGGGCGTGTAGCCGCATTTCCAGTCCCTTGCTTGAAGAGTTGTAGAAGCTCCATCAAATTAGTTTGTAAGAAATCCATTCGTGACTCCATGCCCTCTTTCCAGGAGTCCGATATTTTTTCCTGAAGAGTTGAGTGGTTCTGACTAGTAGTACCCTGTGACGACGTTTAAAGAATCAAGGTAAGATTACAGAATGTCACAAATGCAATACGAATCACGTTTCAAAGCAGAATGGGGACTCTATGGAGGGCATCCAACCTGTCGCAACGAAGTAGAATTTACCACCTCAGGGGAGTGGGCGTGCGATCCGTACGTTTCAGTCACTCCATACTCCGTTTCAGCATCCAAGATCCAGTCCGAGCACATTGGGGTGTCGTACCGGTTTGCGTACTGAAAAGGGGTCCAATAATTCAGGTAAGTAAATGGGCAGACATCTATGGAAATATGATTGAACATTGAGTATGAGCATTTCATACGGCTATGCAAGCGAGGCTGTGGTGAAAAAAGGAATCTCTAGCCACATAAGTTAGACTACGAACTTGAGCCCTCAAATTTTGGAAAAAGTATCCATATATCTGCTACACCATTCCAAACAGGCAGGCATGGATGGAAGTAAGATTGAACATTTAATTAGAGTGGACTGAATCAAGTCTTTTACATTTCAGACGGGGAATAGGTAAAATCGTACCTTCACTGGGTCGTTACAAGGGGTGTGTAATCCGTCGGAGATGGAAGTGCTTCTAATGGTGCGAGTTGGGGTTTGCCTGCGACCTTGGTCACTGCATAAGGAAACATCTTTCCCCACCTTAGATCGTATGCTTTTCATGGTTTCACTTTTCGCTTTGCCTTCTGGACTCTCCCAAAATTCTCTAAGTGCTGTAAGGCATCATCCGGGCAATCTTCATGCTGTCCACCTGAGGTTAGAACATAGTGCTTGTGCCACTTATATCTGTCATTGCTCAATATCATTGACAGATATTGTGACAATGTTTCTGGTTTTACTGGATATACAAACGAAAAACGAATATGAGCTCCCTTTGTATAGTTCTCAGCAACCACTTCCATTCTTGTGGATTCTTTCGATACTCTCAAATTGAGCGATCAACTGTGAGTTCTACGATAGACCTAACTGCAGCCTGCCATTTGCCACAATTTCCAATTATCTCACCATCAGGGTTTGTGAGGATGGGGTACCTTATTTGTCTGCCTTCGGCGTGAGCAAGTCGTTGCATAGAATACACTTCCTTTTGTAAATTCCTAGCGCTCCGCTTTGCCAATGCCTCGCGCTCTTTCGTAGTAGGACTCCGAGGTCGTCTCCAGGTCTGTGGCATACAGCGTCCAGGGTCCGCGGAAATCTCAACGTGGTTGCTCACAGTGGGTGGGGCAGTGTGCGCAGGTCGTGGAGCAATATAAGGGATCCGCCTATGGAATGGCGACGATTCTGGATTCTGCGAGTTGCCATGCTGAGTATAGCACCCGATGTCACCTAGAGGCTGGTGCGTTCGTTCAGGTGCGCATCTGGGGGAAGGTGTGTCGTGCTGCGATCCATGTTGTGGCCATGTTCGCAAGCCATGGCCACCCAATCCAGTCTGCATCATCCACAATTTACATAAATCTCGCGTTACCTCACCGAAATACTAGAACATAATAGGCAACGGAAAAATGGACATTCAAGAGCACCATACATGCGAAAGACGAAAAAGGTTGTGTGTGTAACAAGAAGTCCGCAAACACTACACAGATAGGCCAGACCGGTTGCCGTTGCCTGAAAAGGGTCTAGGGTTGAATCACATATGGGTCAGATGCAACATACGATTGAAACACATTAAATTTTTTTACATTGTCACTCTATCCGGAAACATGTCATTCACAGTCCATCACGTCACTAAAGATACGGCTTCATTTATCCTACAGTACCACAGAATCGTTTTTTGCGCCTCATATTCAACCCTAATTCCGAAATTCCTCTCAAATGAGATAGTGGGAACATTACCTGGCTGGCGACTAGGGGTGTCACGCGTGCTTGAGCTCCACTGGATGTCGGGATAGCGGACGCCATAACCGAGAGGCGGAGCAATTTGAAGCAAGGACGTGAAGCGCCCACTAGGGCTCGTGATGTATACTCAGGAGATGGCGATAAGTAATCATCTGAATCTGAACCGATGGAGCAGCTGCCGCATTCAGAGAAGGAGGAAGCCATGACGGTCACTGAGTTCTCAAAGAAATATCCACTACATTAGTTACAAATCCACGTCGAGGCATTCCTTAGAATAGAATGAAGCTGGATTTGGATGCTGTCATCAGAGTCATGCAATGCCATTTAGCATACAGAACAAGTTGCGGCTAAAAGGAAAGCTCGGCAGGGAGGTAAGAAGAGAATTTTTTGTCACCTTCCGCTCTTTTGAGGGAACCTACAATACTGTAGGCCTCCATATCATCGCTGGCAATTCGTTCTACAGTACTGTCCGCCGCGATATAAGCGGGTCTACGAGATCGGGGCCAGGCAAACTGCCATACCCAGACCTCCTCTGTGCTAAGCATTCGTTTATCCGCAGTTGATAGAGATGGATCGCTGCAATAGTGAAACCTATGAGTCCATGTTGTGTGAGGATAGAGATACGGAAGACAAATGGTGGTTTTTGAGGGGTTTAGAATCAGAGCTTACCTCCCATGGCGTTGGCAGAGTATGTGGTGGCGTACCTGAACTCATCAGTGTTTCGCCTGTGACAGTCATTGATACTAAGAAGCACTGTGTAGAGTCTTCTGCAGAACTTCCGCCTCCAATGCTTCGAGAAACTGAGATTGCGATGTTGGACTCGTTCTGCGCTAAGTACGGAGGAACACCGCAATTTAGGGCAGATCTGATAAAACTTATGCTGCTTCTAGTGTCTGTACAGGATGTAACTGGAGTTAATGGACACGTGGGGATTTCGGAAGTCACAGACGGATTCTGAACGGGAAATATGTATTACACTTTGCTCTTCGCTGTTATTATAACGTTCATTCTGGCAAATCTGATAGGGTTAGTATATCGGCCTTTGACTCGACAGGTTGGGCATAAAGTACTGTCGATTGGATTACCGCTCGTTCTCAAAGAGGATGTTAGTGATTTATCGGAAGATGAAAATCAACTGCAAGTAGAGGGGCTGCGGAACCGAGGATTTGAAGGGCTGCACTCAAATGAACTAACATCTGAGGAAGGTTACGAGGCGGGGGGGGGGGGGGGGGGGGGGGGGGGGGGGGGATGAGAAGTCATGGGAAGAGGAGTCGAAAGGGGCGTGGTCGGATTGGTACGAAAATATGACAGAAGAGGTAGAGCATAATTTGGAGTGCTGGTCTCCTAAGTAGAGATTGTGAAGTGCTTAACTGTGTGCAAACAAATACTAACTCTTCAATTTCAGTCACTGGGGTCCGGCCTACTGCTAGAAGGTCTGTCGTGGTTCATAATTGTCACCTGCCTTGGTCCAGATTTTGTATCAGTTTATAATTGAATGCATAAGTTTTTACCCCAAGTTCGGAAGTGCGATTCAAATACATTCGCATGCATGTTTGCATTATATGAATCTACTTTTTCGCATAATCTGGAAATGACTTCATAGTTGATGACAATTCGGCAGAATTCGCGAAAATACCAGACTAAGCTCCGCCCAAGAATGAGATTCCTCTGCTCACTTCGGGTCCAAGATCCACAATTCATACTGAGGTGGACATTTGCAACAACAAGTCCCTGACTTCAAGGGGATGAGCAGCCATGTACAGAGTTTCAATACTCGAAACGTGCTAACCCAGCAAGTGCAAATAAACATCCCTCTTCCTTGTCCAGAAATTCGCAACAAATCTGCATGTCCAGAACTGACTGTACCAAATGTTTAATGCAATTAATTGCATGTAGGGTAAAGCTGAGTCTTACACTAAAGTCTTGAAACAAGTCAACCACCTCGCCTTCTCAGAAGGTGCCAAACACATGAAACAGCAAAAGAAGAGGTGTCTACCGCCTCTTAAGAGTACGGAGTATTAGCTGACGCTGCTAATTCAGTAACCGGCTTTCGTTTTGCACGATTTCCGCAACGACGTCCATCAAGCGAATCTCCTCCTGCATTGCCTTTGACTCCCGGTTGTGTTTGCGTATGAGGTCCTCATATATTGTCACATGTTCTTCCACACGCTTTCTTGCTGTCTGAAGATTATCCGCCATCAGAGATGTCTTCTTCGTGACCCTCTCCATCTCAACCGTGGTCGACTTCAGGACCGCTCCACATAGTTTTGCGAGGCTTTGTAGATTCTTTACTGTTTCTGTCCCTTTTTCATGGAATAAGGTGTCGTTGAGCTGGATTGAAGTCTCTTTAGACAAGTCAGCGGCAATGTTATGGTTCTCCTCTGCACGGCGATGATGCCTCTGCATTTCCCCGTATTTATCTTTGTCAACAATTACACGGTCCTGAGCGTGCAAGAGCGACTTCTTAGCGGAGTCCAGTTCTGCAGAAGATGACACCATGTCTGCTTGTATCTTCCTCTTTTTTAGACGTGCAGTTGCGACAATTTCTTCGGTTATCACAGACAAACCCATCACGACGGGCGATTTGTCCTGGCAAAAGGAACATGGCTGAAGAGCATTACGACGTCTCTGGGGGGGAACCCTATGGCTTTCATGGAGGCCCTGGTTCTAGATGCCCTCATTGTGTTCTTCAGACAGAGTGGTGTCCTGGCCAATTCTGACATCCATAGGTCATCGTAAGATTGAACCGGAATAACGTCCATAAATCCTAGACTACGTGAAATAGAGGAGAGTACGACATTACTTACATACCATTGGAAGATTTACGTGCATTTCAGTCTACATGCAGCGACAATTCTGTTGTAAGAAATGTACCTGTAATTTGGAGGCCATCGGACCGGCAGCATTGCCCCGAAGTGCTGGCAAGACCTTCTTGTGTACCCATGGGACAGCAACGTCAATTGCAGTGTATTCGTTCACGGGAACAAACGGGCTCCTCTTGTGTCTTGGGAAGCATCTGCTCATGGCAAACGCGATCCAATGCACTGGCTCACCCGATGCCTCGACCGCCAATCCTCTTGCGAAATGATAAGGGAGAACTCGACGTACAAGTTTACGCTGATGCACTCTCTCGAACAATTTTGTTACATACAAATTGTACCGTTCACCGTCCTCTTCACGGAACTCGTAACCTCTACAAGGGGCTCTTATTCCTTCTGTGAACTCCACCGCGGGGCCCCAAATGTCGATGACGTCTCTGCGACCACAAATTTCTCGCGTTTTTGGATTCCCGGGGATAAAGCCATGGCCGTTTAGCAGCATGCACATTCAAAAACCAATCCCTCCATTGATCCTTTGATCGTTCCATCTTGCAGGAATGGGAAGCAGGAAGGAATTACGCAGCTTCTCCCTCGCACTACCACGACTGTAATTGATCGCTCTCAAACAACGATGGCCTGGACAAAATGAGAGTGGCGTCCACGTTTCGTCCAGTTTGCCATCTTAACTAGAACGGCAAGATCAATGTGATATTTTAGTGCTCCATTGATTGAGGCATTGCCTGAATTTAATAATCTCTTAATCGACTGATTGGAAAACTAATGCCATATAGATTTGATGTACAAATTAATTTCTCAGACGCGACCCACTGATATTACTTGAGGATGCTCTTTAATCCAACACACTCATGAACCGCTAGGCTTCAAATGCATTTCCGCGGGAATGAGAGTCTCTCTGGAAAACAGAGTCTGCATGGGGTTTGTAATCCCATGCCTGTAATGTAGGTCAGATTTATTCAAGAATTTGGAGAACATGAAATCGTTAGTCGCTCCTACACTGATCTAATATTGCTGTTCACTGTCTTGGTCGGAGTCGTCGTCACGAAATCTTGCAGATGCGCCTGAGTCTTCGACTTCGTCTTCAGTGCTGGAGTAGACCGATTGTTGATTGATTAACGATGTATTCACTGAACTGTTCTTGGAGCTGCCGCTTGTAGTAATTCCACTCAGGATACGTTCCTCCAGGTTGTCTAAGATCGAGTCGGCTATCTCTCTTTTTCGAACACAAATACCCGTGGTCGTCATCTCGCAGATCTCCGTGCATCTGTTGCAAAACCACGCCCCCCAAGACACCTTCTTCGCAGGGTTGCATTGACATCTCCTCCGCCGAGTTTGAATCTGGTCATCAAAACTAAGGTACCGTGATTTCCTCCACGCTCTACATTGGCAATGCTGTGGTTTACGTAACCATGTTAGTTGGTAGCACCTTCCGCAAGTACACTCACACATGTCATGAATCCCGTGGATGTTGTCTTCGGACTCTAGGGTTAGACAATCCAGCAACCAAGGGGACAGACGTGATCAATGGTTTACCCATTTGGATCTCCAGAGCTCCGCCATAGCTCCCTCATCCACCGAAGACGCCATGGCCATATATACTCGGGAAGTACTCGTCTTCTTATTTTATTGCCGTAACGAGTCCAACATGGCTTCTTCAGAGACTGTTATTTTGTAGCCGATCGTGATTGTCAGGAAGCACGATTACCATCTTGAAATCATTACCTGCAAAATGGGGTCATGAAAAGGCAGTGTAAGCCTGCCCTTTCTAGGTGAACCCCCTGCCCCCCGCTGGCAGCAGATGCTAGAATCGCTGCCCGCACGCACCTCGGTGGCGCGTCCTGAACAAAGGTCCTCGGAATATACGAGCTGACATGATCGGGTTGGTTCGGAGTTTGGTCCAAAGTGGGCAGTTGCTGTCAGCCCGCCACTGTAGCAACGCCCTCCACACGCCTCACGAGGAGGTCATTGGTTTGAGCCCCCGTGGCGGTTACTGGCACCACGGTGGCACAGCCGGTGCCATGTCAAAAAGTACGCGGGCAGCGCCTGTTTTTTTCTCTCACGTGCCGCTTACACGGCCTTTTCTTGACCTCTTTTTGCACCTAATGAAACATCGTCTCTATTCTAAACCACATAAGACATGGAGTCAGTGGGAAGGCCACCCACTGCTTTCCGTATCCCGCCGCCACAAACAAGTACTTTCCACCTTATTTGGCTCTATCTGGCTATTTAGAGCCCGCCCTTATGTCGTTGGAAAGAGAACTTGTCGTTGCGAATTGCATGGCAGAAGCTGCCGTTGATGCCAGCCTGAATTGAACCAGTTAGAGGATGCAACGCTCGGCTAGGGACAACACGGCCTTCACGGCGCACTATCACTAGTTATGAAGCAACGGATTCCTAACCGGCGAGTATGTTTTTAGGTGGGGGTATTTGATTTGTTGACTCTTAAGTAGCTGTTCACTAATTCATAGAATTGCGCCATACTCGTCTTCTGCTTATCTACTGCGACGATTGGTGATTGGAATCACTCTTTATCGAGAGAGGGTTCTAGAGCGAGTTAGAGAAGGTTGTATCTTCCTGGTTTATGGTTAGGTTATTTCAGTGTACATGGATATCGTTCCGGTTAGTGAATTGCGGCCTTTTGTTCTGTTAATCCTCTTGTCCAGAGAACAGCCGCTATGTAGATTTGACCCTGAAGTCTCTCTGTCAAAATCATTGTCTAACGTAAATAATGTGTGACTTCATTTACACTCAGATTTAATCGCATTGCATCCTGGGGACTGGGATTCTTGGCGATGTTTTACCACAGATCATATCAATGATTAACAGATTCTCAGATTTTATTTTTGATGTAGGTACCGCTACGGCGGGACGGTCTCTTTGCTCCTCATTGGCATCATCAGACGGTAACACCACCAATTTGATAAGTCTCGGAGCAAGAATTTATTGTATAGCGCCAGATAAAGCCAAATCTGGTCACCATCGCGAGGTATGCTGTGCACATCATCACAGTGCACGAGTAGGTTAGATCCATAGTAGAATGCATTTTCATTTTCTCTGAATCCACGTTGGTTCTTTAATACGTTAGTACGGAGCCAAATAACTGTACACATTATTCATGACGCTAATAGTCAATTACGGTAAAATGTCCTCAATCTACTACGGACGCCTACTACCCAGCTCTATAGCAGTTGAATTCGTTTGGAAGTAGGCAAAGTCCGTATTTTTTTCTCACGTCGTGACTATGCATGCAGAAAATATATAGTCAGAATACTTCAGCAAGGCATTTTTATCACATGCGGAGGACAGGCAGACACCGCAACTACTCAGTAGCCGGGCACATCGGTAGTATCCACAACGCCGAAGACAATTACCGGTGCAGCTCTGCCAGGTTTGTGCGTTTAATCCTTACTAAGCTGGAGAGTCCAATTCTTTATTTAAATTTCAATTGCACATGATATTTTCCAGTGCACGTGTATGAAATCCTAACATCGTTGTTCATGCACAGATTTATCTTTCCAGAGATATGTCTCGCAATAATAGATCACCCTTGGACGCTGCATTACGAATAGCAGAACACGATGCAAAACTCAACCTGCGCGAAATGGCATGGGCCGACACGAACAGCTTTTATCTCGTCAAGTGCAAGTGTAACATCTGCGTGGGGTCTCCCTCGTCGAAACGGTCACCGCAGATGTGTAAAAAACATCTGAATAATTTTAGACGACACCCTTACTATAGGGGTCGTACCCAGGTAACGAACACCTTTCTTTCCATGGCGCGACTTTTTTTTCGTAGAATTCTAGTTGTACCAATTTACTCTGGAATGAAGAGTCTTGTATTAGTCCATGTCACGAACATTCAAGTATAGAGACTGCTGTTGTAATCCTAATTTTTAGTGGCACTGCGTCTGTGTTAATATATTACAATTATGTTCCCACATTGGCCTGGGTACTTCATACAGCCATGCTAATGGATCAAACATATCACAGTTTCTACTTCTTTTAGGTACTCTTCATCGTTTAAGGCCGGAAGTCAGACTTTTTGATAGACCGAAGTCATAAGGAGAACTAATGCACGGGGTTGTATGGGTACGCAGGGGATACCCCCGGATTCCTCATATGAAGAATGGAACAATCATATTCAAGAGGAATACGGTAGGTTTGGTAGAGCTCCACTTCTTAGAGAGGCCGCTGCCGATACAGATGCCAACATGGACTTGACAGGGCTGGTCCAGAATGCTTTCAACCAATATGGGGAGCTGTCTCGTATTGCAGAAGGCCTTGCAGTACCAAATGCCGATAGGCCAGAGCAGGACCTGCAACCACCCATGCCGGACATGTTAAATTCCGAGGATGACGAGGGAATGATACCGGACGCCACAGCAGACGGTGAGCATGTGAGGGAGGCGCAGAGGATGTTGGAAGAGAGTTCGCACACTCTTTTGTATGATGGGGCACGTATGAGCTGTCTTTGCGCCACCATGGTCCTTCTTCAAGCATGCAGGACACACAAGTGCTCGAGCGCATTCATCACGGAACTGTTTACACTTCTGAAGAACGCCATCCTGCCCGAGATCAACACTATTCCTTCCAGCGAGTACGCTGCTACAAAATTATTGCGCAAACTTGGATTGGAGCATGAGGACATACACGTGTGCCCATATAATTGTATGCTCTATCGGGGAGTAGATCTACACAGGGAAAGTTGCAGCAAACCTAGTTGCAGAGCTCCAAGATACAAGCGTGCGGGAGCTTCAAAGGTGCCCTGTAAGGTCCTGCGTTTCTTCTCTGTAATCCCTCGTTTAAAGTGAATTTACAGTTCACCAAAGCTCGCAGCTCTTCGAACATGGCATGCCTCGAACCGAAGCCAGGATGGCAAAATGAGGCACGCCGCAGACAGCCCTCAGTGGCAGTTTATAGATCGCCTGGATCAGTTGTTCACAGCAGAAGACCGCAACGTCCGTTTGGGACTTGCAACTGACGGTCTCAATCCGTTTTCGGTGAAGAGATCCACGTGGTCAACATGGCCCGTGATCCTAATCAACTATAACGTGCCACCATGGCTGATTATGAAGAAAGGTTTTATCATACTCAGCATGATAATACCAGGGCCTGAATCAGTCACGAGAGCCTGCTTCGACATCTTCTTACAACCACTCCTCAAAGAACTTCAATTGCTTTGGGAACCAGCATGGGTTCCTACGGTTGACGCTGCAAATTACCAAGAGTAGTCCCTATTTAACTTGAGAGCCGTCCTTATGTGGACGCTTCATGACTTTCCTGCGTACGGAATGGTTTCTGGTTCAGTCACTGAGGGATACGTAGGCTGCCCATGCTGTGGTGAGCATACCATATCACGTCGCTCAATTGCTCTCAGAAAAAATGTATACTCTTGTTCCCAGTATCGAAAATGGTTGTCACAGGATCACCCGCTCAGAAGAGATGCTGTGAACTTTGGTGGGCGTGCAGATCATAGCCTAGCCCCAAGCCGCCCAACAGGAGATCTCACGATTCGCTATGGAATATTCAGAGAGACATTTATGTATAACGGGGGCACTCCAAAGAGTTTAGACCCGACAAGGCGATATGGAGTCAACCGGGTCTCTACGCTTTTCCAGCTACCATATTGGAAGGTACAGAGTGCTCCCATGTTCAATTGAGTTGTCGTTATTTACAGTTATTATGCCCTTATTTATGCATGCAGAATCACATGGTATGACTCGCTCATATGTGCCGATACTGGCTGACATCTATGCTGACTATCGGTTTTTGCCTTCCCCAGGAACTCCCAATCCGTCACTTGGTTGATGTAATGCATACGGAGCGGAACATATCGTCAAATATCGTCAAACACATATTCAGTGACAACGACAACGAGGAGGTTAGAAAAGATATGGAACAGGCGGGAGTTATGCCCCACCTGTGGCTTCAACCCCGCGAGAACTCTGACAGCTACATTCTTCCGAGGGCCCCTTATGTGCTCTCTGAATCGGAGAGAAGATCATTTTTGCGTGTGGTGTCTTCAACTAATACATCGACGGGATTCTCCAGCACACTTCAGAAAGTCGCAGGGAAAAATCGCCTTGCAAGTATGAAATCCCACGACCATCATGTGTTACTTCAACACATAATGCTTGCGGCACTACGCGGTAGTTTACAAGCAGGACTACGGAGCGCTGTGATGAGGATGGGCATACTCTTCCAGAGGATTTGTTCCAAAGTCGTGGACCCACTGGACATTCTTGATCTCATAGATTATGCAGCTGAAACTCTTTGCATTTTCAAGTTGCATTTTCCACCCAGCTTCTTTGACATTATGACGCACCTTACTGTCCACATAGTCGAAGAGTTAGCGCAATGTGGTCCTGTGAATTCCCGATGGTGTTATCCTGTAGAACGATACATGGGAGTATTAGCAGATTACGTGAGGAACATGGCCCGGCCCAAAGCGTCCATGGCGTCGGGATACAAGGATGATGAGGCTCTCGGGTTTGCAACCGAATACTTTGGTGACTTTCCCCATTCTCGACGTCGCATTTGGGACTCCAAGGAGGAGCTGCGAGACTCGGGAGAGCTTGTGATGGAGAAAGCAAAGTCTGTCACTTTATCCGAGGAGGACCTACAGCAGATTCATGAATATGCGATCCACCACTCAGAGTACACTACGGAACTACTAGAGTTCACTAACCCCCATGTTCATTGCATATTTTTTATTCCATGCAGAGAATTTTGATGAGAACCTCAAACCCTCTGTATGTTGCCACGCGTATACTCAAACATATGCATGAATTTGTGCAGGGAGTACGAATCAATAAAAGAGGTTAGAAGTGTAGACCGACAGGCATTCCGAGCTAAGCACCAACGTAGGCATCCAGGCCGTACCGTAACGTACCCAAATCATCTCGAGATGATGCTAGCATTTTCAGTGTGGCTTCGACAACATGTACTGGAATTACGTGCGGCAGTCTTTCCAATGGACGAGAAATTAGTCCAATCGTCGACACCCCCGTTTGCTATGGCGGAATCATACAAATTCATGTGGTCCTATGGTGCGCTCCTAAGGTGCTTAGAGGATGAAAGTACAAGCGGATACACAACTTTCGATTCGGGGATTTGCACGTCTCTGAGTGAACGCGCAGTGGACCGCATCGAAGTTGGAATTTTAAAGGGCATATATCTAGTATCATTTGCGGGCTGGAACGTCGTCACTTTGAGAGTAGATTGGATCAAACAGGATACGATTAGGAAGGATCGATTTGGTTTCTGGACCTGCAATCTCAGTAACCGTGAGAATCGAAGACGCATGAACCCCTTCCTGCTACCTGTGAATGCGGAACAGGTTTACTTCATGGAAGACGTATTGTCTCCAGAATGGAAAATAGTGTTAAGACACGAACCGAGAGCGAGGCGGATTGTAGGAAATTCGGAAGCTGCATTTGGTCATATTCAGACTGAAACCGAATTGGATCAGCAAGGTCGCTCTACTGTCCACTGGAAGTTTTGGTAGCATTAGGCGGGGCTACTCTATGTGGAGTTAGGCCCCATTTTAGCCCCCTCTACAAAGGATTCAGGAAATCTCAGATTTTTTTGTACACTTGTTTTAGCCCCAAAATTGCACACCTTGGCCGGGCTAATCTTTCCTGGCTAGAAGAAAGGGCACCTTTAGCCCGGGTTAAAGTGTCAAGGATTAGCCCCCTTTCCAGTCTTGCCCCGGGGGCTAACAGCTCCAAAACTTCCTGTGGTCGGCCCTCGCACCTTCAGCAATTCCGTTGATGAATAGGAAACGGTGAGACAAGTTCCTGTGTCTCGCGTCTACGAGCTCGATGCTACTCTTACCAGGGAGGAAGACGATGCGCATTTTGATGACAAAGGGTATTCAGATGATCAGGAGGAAGAACTGTAAGGTTTGAAGTGCAGAGTCTGTGAGATGTCCATGGTAGTGTCCAATCTGCCATGGCTCAGGAAGAGGAATATGTACCGACGCCCGTATCAATGAAGACAAAGAGACACGTTAGAATTCTGCAAAAAAAATGTCCCGACATTATGCATGAGGAGTAGAATATAGACTCAGTGTTCACGAATTGTTGGCAATATGAAGTTTGTCAATTTATCAACATCTCTTGAAATCTTGTCATTCGTGAAATCTACAGAATCAGTGTTATATGAGTACATTTATATTTCTCGCGCATGACAATGCTTTCAACACTACGTTTAGCATGTGGTCCCCGAAGTGAACGCATGAGCACATTCGTTCGGTCCGTCGAAAATCATCCTTAATGCTGTAATTACAGCGACGTCAAAAATGCAAATCACAATTTTCAACCAGTGAAACCCCTCTGCGGTGAAACTTAACAACCGTTACGAACAGAACGACCATTTGAACGAAATCCTGTAAATTGTTCCGTTTTCTGTCATTTCAGTTTCTGTTGTAACTGCCGGGCAGGATCGCGCGTAATGGGCAGCCCGGTGAATGGGTATAACACGCGGTTAGAACCCGGGACTCGCGATGGCAGGACCCGCAGGGTTCTCCAAACTCTACGCGGCGTGATGTAGCAGGGTTTTGAAGGCCCTGATTGGACGGAGTCACTGATTGGCTGGTAGGATGGCAGTGAACGACGGAGAGGGATCTGAGCCTCGCAGCGCTCAAGTCGATGCAGACACATTTCCACTAATGTTTGTTTTTACTTAATAAATTTACAACTAATTTGTGGTGCCTTTCAGCTCGTTGTATAATCTAATTAAGCTAAGTTTATAATAATTAAGGGCAAAAAAGGGAAGACATAATCATCACTATAAAGTAGTTTTGTTGTGTACTCAAAGTTCTTACTTGCTACACAGTACAGTGAAAAAGAAGAAAATTACTGTGTATTGAAGTGTACTTGGTCAAATGGTTTAATAAACATATCATATTCTCAGAGTGAAGTTTCTAAATTTAGAGAAAATAAAAATTAAAGACGTTTTTTTTTTTTTTTTGGAGTCAAATGGTGAATAAATCCATTGCAATAAGAACGAACAATTCACCGCTGCAAACCAAGCGAGGCCTTAGGCCTAGCTGGTGAAATTATGTTGATGATTCCTAAAATCCTAAAGATATCAGCTACCTAAAACGAAACGTCGAACCGGCGTCAAACAGAAGTCGAGACCTAATTGTCAGATCCAACCTAAGCTGAGCTGGGACACCTAGCGGAAACGTGCCCTAGGAGGGCGCATATGAGTCCAACGAGGTGAGCCACGCTGTAGACTGCAGATGGTATCGTTGAGGACCCACCTAATAAGAAATTCGATGTGCGCCCGGCCTGCTACCAGAGGCTGAGATTTGTGGAGCTCACAAATCCTCAGCCAAGCTGCTCGCGCGAGATCGACGATGGCGTCCCATAAAACTCTTTCAAGCTGCTCCAGCGGCCACGCGTTTTGTTGGAAAATATGGGCGTTACACCGGAGCCATATGACCCAGATGCACTTTGGCAGGACATCCCCACGCTGGGACTTACCAAGTGCTACAAGCATTTTTCGGAGGGGCAGGGTTGATGAGCCCTTAGTTTTTGGTTTTTTATTTTAAAATTCCCAAGAGGGTCTTTCTAGAGTAATTTGGGGCCGCAGGCTCCATTTTTGAATTCAAAATTACCAAAAATGACCTTGGGGGAGTCCAAATTGACAATTTCAGGGTTTTGGAAGAAAAAAGCCAACCAATGGGAGTGGCTTTTAAAAATGCTCGTAGCACTAGGTAAGTCCCAGCGTGGGGATGTCCTGTCCACGCCACCCAGATGACAGAGCCCCGCATTAGTGACCATGTTGTGAAGCCTACCTGTAACTGAGGGGAAAGCTCGACTCCCAAAAGGCACTGTTGCCATGTAGGCAGAGGCCAAGGCATGGTATCGGGCGGAATACGGAAGCAGCTTGTACAGTATCGACGCTGCGAAGCTCCATGCATCTCGAACTGCATCGCAGTCGTAGACGGTATGAATGATGGATTCTGGGACAGCGCGGTCACAACATTGGCAAAGTTCGGAGGTGGTTGGGAATGCAATGTGTCTCCATTGGTTTACGGCTATGGCCCGATGCAGGAGACTCCAGAGAAAGCCAGCCTCCTTTCGAGGGCGGCCACAGGCCCATGCTTCAGCCCAGTTGGGCGTGAAATTGACCGGGACCAAACCAGACCACTTGAGACTTATGGGCAAACTGAGAGCATCTCTGGGACGGCGGAGGTGGCGACCCCTGCTGGCCGTGTAGGAATGGAGAGCGTCACCTGGCCGCCACACCCGTCGCCCGGGATCAAACGTAAGTCTTGCCGTGGGGGCCAAATATTTGAGTTGGCGCTTAGTGGCTGAGGGCGCCATGGAGTTGATCAGGAGGACATGAACTCTAAGTAAACGGCCTTAGTAGAGGCGATTGTCGTTAGGCCAAGGGGCCAGCTGAATAAGTGACCGAGACTGAGGGCCCACTACGAAGACCGGATGAGCTGGGGAAATGAGAATCCCACAATGATTAGAGTGGATAGCAGGACAAAAACTATCTGTGGTCTGGAACAGGGCGACGGGGTCCAGCGCTCCGGGGTCTTCAAAAATACCAAGCCATTCCCCGCTCACTGATCGGAGACGGGTAACTTGGCCAAGTTCCTTCCATGCATCTGGAATGTGCGTCTTAAAAAGGGCGATCTGGCGTTGTTCGACGTCCAGTAAGCCAAAACGCCGTTGGAGAATCGGCCAGTCTAGCAAAGTCATGGTTTGGGGAACCCATAAGTCACTGAGGTACTGAAGACCGCGGTGACTGAGTTGCCTCGCCCGTTGAAGTGAAAAGCCAAAATTGTTGCCCACAAAATGCGTGGTCCACCAAAGATTGGTGTTCTGAATTTCTTCGAAAGTCGACGGGGGGGGGGGGGTAGCCTCCACAAGCGGACTGAGTAATCGCCAGGCTTGAATGAGCCGATTCCAGAGTTTGGAGCCCTGTGGGGCAGAAAATTTTGCCAGAAGGATCCATTGGAGACTTCGGGGCCAAACCCCTGAGCCTGGGGGTCGCACCTTCGCAAGCCGGTGTCTCAGGAGGAGGTGCAGCAGGGAGATATCCGGCACTAGTGCCTTGAGTACCCATTTGCCCATGAGGGCTGTAAAGGCCTCCTCGGGATCGATAATTCCGAGTCCTCCGATCTGCTTGTGGGCGCAGCAATCAACCCACTGCACCCTAGCTCGAGCATGCTTTTCTGTGCCCGACCATAAGTAGTTGCGCAGGGAAGCACGAATAGTTCGGAGAATCCCTGTGGATCCGCCCCAAATGCTTGTGAAGTACCATAAGGTTGACAGTAAAACGGAATTGACCACAACGGCTCTGGCCGCAAGAGATAAGTGAACGGAGGACCAATATTTGAGCTTGGCTTGCACCTTATCGGCCAACGTCAGGAGTGTTGATGGACACCCCGAAAGGGGTGCAGAGAAGCTTGGTGATTGCCTCGGCCGGGGCAACAGAGCATCCGAATGAGGATAATCACCGCGGGGGGGGGCACTACTAGAAAATCAGGGTGTGAATCAACTAGTGGGGAAGAGAAGTCAGTTGATGTGGGGTCTTGAATCGGACAAGTTGATTCACACACAGGGAAGAGGTTTTACTTGATTTAGAGCTTGGAAATCTAAGTCCTCCACATGTGCGTCCAACGTGGACTTGCTGATGACTAGGATGATGATTCAGCATATGACCGGGCAATCCGATGTGGCATCATCTCAAGACATAGATTTCAATTTAAACTTAGGGCGTAGATTTCAGTATATACTCAGGATGTAGATTTCAAAATGAACTTGGAACATAGATTTCAATGTAAATTGATATATATATAGAATTTTTTTTATTTTCATTTTAGGCCAAATGTTGCACAGTAATAGATATGAGGTTTAGATGAAATGTCCCAATGGAATACCAATATGAACTCAAAGTGTCATCTTTATTTATATTTCATAATATGTGTACAATGAAGATTTTGGCATCATATCGTTCAATCTATGTTCTAGCATACGTCTAATCTACAACGTATCTAGATTCACTTGCCCTTTCTACAAAAACAGAAATGGCTGCTGCAGATAGAACAATATGCACAATTAGACGCTATACAATTGTGGCACCGGAGATCCTAAAATATCCTAAACTCTCCTCCTAAACAAGCTTGAACAACGTGTTCACATCTCCGATTGTCGTAATCTCGTCAAACGACAACGTCACCTGAACATCCACAACCCAGAAGCCAGTCATAAGAGCTCACAACACCAACCACACCACCATGAACCCTACCACCGCAACCTCTCTTGACATCCATGCTCCCACACAAAGTCCAGTACTGCTACTGCGCTTGCCAAACAACTCAAGCCAGCAAAACAAGACTCTCCAACCGCCACGGCCGTCTGTCCATGTGACTGTCTGTGTGACTGTCTCAAAAGACACCACAATTGCGCCCCAGAAATTCACAACAGAAACACAGCTACTACTAGTACAGTACTACTCACCAACTTCGAGTCATACACTCTCAGGTTCACACTGTTGCTCGCCGCATTCTTGGCAATCTTCTCGGCCTTTCCTTCGCCCAATATCACCTTCACCGTGTCAAAGAATGGAGCAAATCCCGTCTCCAGCCCCAGCTTTCTCGCTCCCGCGCTGAACACCGCCGCCAACCCATAAAATGTAATTTATTCCATAAAATGTAATTATGGAATAAATATATCAAGCATTCTTAGAATGAAAAACACTGATCACCCTCCGACTCCTAGACTCGAAGGCCATATTAAGAACCACTTTCGAAAACGGCTTGTGGTACTCTTCATGTACATTCGAAGCTCTAAATCTGATTACTTGACCATCCATAGAATAGCTTTCAATAACGATTAACATGCACTTATAGACTCTCGTTCTCTGTAGCAGACGTCCCTGGTTCAAAACTATGAAGAATCAGACTCACCTTGTTGAGAGTACGCACTGCCGCAAAACGCAAAACCGGCTTAGATGAGCTCAAAAACAATTGCAATACGGTTATAGCGGGCGTGAGCTCTCTGCTAGTAACACCACTCAATTCCGTGATTGCACGAGCAGCCTCAAACATGACCATATCTGTCTTGTTCCTCAGGCAGATTTCTAAGAAATCATAGAATGGTCTGTCCCCAGTCATTGTATTTGGCCCTGATTCTGCAATTACCTGAGGTCGTGTCCAATTTAAACGCCATTGTTAAAATCACTGATTTCTAATTCTTAGCCCTTCTGGGATGATTTGAAGGCAGTTTACTTGATACAAAGAGACTCTTGATGTTATATGCGCAAAGAGCATTCAAAAGAGAGGTAACAGAAAGCTCCAACCATTTCAGTCGAAGTACGGGAGGCATTCTACTAGATAAAACTAAACTAGTAATGTTGCTGTACCTGGCTTGTGTAGCGAATGAGTAGGCATTGGGCTAGGGGAGACCGTACGCTCCCCCTAGTAAGGCCGCTCACCAACTTGCTTAGAGCCAATCCATCATTCTGACGGATCTGCAAATGACACAAAACAACATTACAAATGCAGTTGCAGAACTTAAAAATTGAGGCACTAGTCGATAAGAAATGCAAATATAGATATATGTTTGCCTAGATTAATGCAAATTAAAACAACAAATAGTATCACCACAAGCACTTCCAAATTTATATCTCAGATATTCTAAAAAGGAATCGTTTTGGTCAATTTTCTTGAGAACTGGCTCATCATGAACAAGAAAAACACAGGTACAGAAGAAACCAGACCTGATGAAGCAATGCCAAACCGTGGAACTGGACAAGCGGTGCCTTCGATTGAACGGCCTCTTGAACTTCATTGCTCCATCGCTTTACGATCTCAGGATTGCTCTAAAAGAACACATTTTACAAATGAGCGAAAGAAACATCATAACTTGATCCTTAAATAGCCATTGCTTGAGTGCTCAGCGAATAAAATGAAATTCGTAAAAAGTGAATTCCAATTCCAGGACAAACAAACGGAATTTAAAATTTAGAAACTGTTGCATGATGCTGAGAATTCGACAGTTCTACTCAGTCAGAACATCCTTGACGACATTGTGACGAGCTCAGATGTTAGACCACTAAGGAAGTTCCTGAGAATATTACCTGAAGAAGATGGATACCGCTGACAAGTGCAGCACTCGAGACAACAGGATTCTTGTCCACAACAGCCTGCTTAAGATACCGCTCAATTTGGCCAAATAGGCCACCATCGGTGATTCTGCACAGCACCCGTATGGCATTTGCGCGATAAAGGTCTGTCTTGCTGTTCATGTCCTTCATTAAAGAGCTTGTTACAATAATGACCTGCAACAGACCGGTGCTCGTCAATTTTCTGGTTGGCCTTGATTAGAAAAACACTGTTCGCGATGGTCGTCACACCCTCCGGTCCGTGGTACACTGCGTACATCGCCCCCATGTTCGCCAACAAAGCCTGCCCAAATGCGCAATGCCACACCTCAGTTCTTCCCGGCCATCACAAGCCAGCCAATTCATCACAACCGCAGGCCATGACGCTCAGACATTACTTAATTTCTTCAACCAAGCACAACAAAGAACTAGAGTTCCTCAACATTAGTTCAACCAGCCACCCTCGCCAAGTCACCACCATCAATCAATTCACACTCACCTGAGCGGTGCAGATGTTGCTCGTCGCCTTGTCACGACAAACAAGCTGCTCGCGAGTCTGCATCGTCATTCGCAGGCATGGCTTTCCCGTTGCCCACATAACATCCTAAAAACCCCAAACTCTCCAGCTAATCTAATCTCTCCTGACACAACAACACCTACTGCTCAAGCCGAGAATTCCACAACACCCTAGCCTTCACTTACATACATACACAGAGAATAAAAACCTAATCATAAAATCCGAATTACTCTTTCATCCTGGTACCACAAACCCTAGAAAAGACTCGTCTGTGACGACCCAGTGAAGGAAGAGGTGAGGATGGGGTTGTGGAGAAGAGTAGACGGGGTACGTACCATGTGCGGGAGAGCTCTTCTACCATCTTGCTAGAAACGTTTCTTTTGTTGCAACTTAGGGTTTGATTTTAGGGTATGATGAGAATAGAGCAGAGGAAGAGGGAGGACGTAAGGCCACGCGACTAGGGTGCTCTCTCCTTACCGTGCATCCTGGAATAACTTATGTCGATCTAGGCTGTTGGGTCGGTTGATATGGTCTGTTCGTATCCACACTAATTGCAAAAAAATGTTTAAACAAAAAAATTACTTTCTAGAAGCTGTGAGCCTGTGAAACGGATATTCCAGCGTGTCTCTTAAGCTATGCCACGTAATCATTCCTCTTGGCTCTGTTGATTGTAGTTAGCACATTTCACTTGATCTTGCGCAGGCCCAAGCTCATCAGTTGATCATCAGTTGTTTCAGAAAAATAACCAAGTGGTATACCCTGCCGCTGTTGGACCTAAGAGACTCTACTTGATTTTTACTTGATTTTTACAGCGTTTTCTAGTAGTGGGGGGGGTGGTGTCGCTCGAACCAATAGATGGAGCACTTACACCTGTTGATGGAAAGGCCCGTGGCAAGACCAAAATCGGTGAGGAGCGAGGAGGCCGCTTAAAGGTAGCGCTCAGTCCCGAACAAGGAAAATGTCGCATCGTCAACGAATTGGGTGAGTATTTGTTGTGTCCGGCTGTCAGGTAGCTCTATGCCGCGCAGCAGACTTCTCGAGACTGCGAGATTAGAGGCTGTGGCAAGGCTTCCGCCACTAGGAGGAACAGCATGGGCGCTAACGAACAGCCTTGACGCACGCCCCGGTGGATACGAGAAGACGAAGTAATGACTCCGTTGATCGAGACCGCGGCAGAAGCTTCTGAAAGGATCATGCATACCAATGTGATAAACTGGGCTGGGAGGCCCATCTTCTCCATGACTCGGTAGAGAAAATGCCAATGGACAGAGTCATAGGCTTTCCTAAGATCAAGCTTAAGCATGATTAAAGGTTGCTCCGACTCCCGCGCCCATGAGATTGTCTCGTGCTGAGTCATGATGGTATCCAAGATGTGCCTCGCGAGGATAAACGCCGTTTGGCCCGGGTGGATGACGTCCGGGAGCAGCTTCTGCAGCCGAATTTGCATGACTTTGGCAAGTATCTTATATCAGGTATTCAAAAGTATTATCGGCCGCCAGTTGAGAATGAGTTCCAAGTCACCGTCCTTGGGTAGCAGGATGATCAATCCTTAGTTCATCCCGGGTGGGAGAGCCCCTTTGAAGATGGCCGCACTGATCATGTTATGGAAATCGCTGCCGATCAGGTCCCAGAAGTAAACGTAAAATTCTGTGACCACCCCGTCAGGCCCCGGGGTCTTCCCGAAGGCCATCTGTTTCAGTGCCGTAAGGAGTTCAGGGGCTGTCGGGGTCGATCGAAGGGTGGACAACACCTCGGCTGGGAAGACCTTGGAGAATGTTGCCGGTATGAGGCCAAACAAGGCATCCTTAGCCTGGCCGGCCTCCGGCGAGGTAGGATGAGCAGCGTACAATGCAGAATAATACGCAAGGACGTGCGACTCGATAGCCGCTCGATTAGTCACTCGGTTGCCCTGGTCATCCTTAGAGCATCCCCAGTGAGCTGTAAACCTGTAAGCCTGTAATTATGAGAACGTCGTTCTCCCAAACCTAAGTGCCTTTCCGAAGCAAAACATTCCAAAACCGTTTACAGATTTACAGGTTTGCCCCAAAAAACCTTCCAAAATGAGGTTTCGACCTGTAAATTACAGACTTACAAGCTTGAATACAGGCTTGGCCTGAACCGCAATTCACGTCTTTCTACATCTTTCCGATTACAGGTTTACGGTTCAGGCCTCACTGGGGATGCTCTTAACAGCCGAGAGCTGAGCTGAGCCCCGGGTTTCCTTGCAGCCCGGAAGAACTCCTTAGAGACTGAGTCGCCATGAAGTTTCCATCGGGTCCTGGTGCGGATCTGGCGAACCATGGCTTTTCGGTCATTAGGTGCAAAATGGGGTCAAAATAAGGCCGTGTAAGCCTGCCCTTTCTAGGTGAACTCCCTGCCCAAATGCGGCACTGTCGCTGGCAGCGGGTGCCAGGATCGCTGCCCGCAGAGTTAATAGGGCGACTTAATGGTCTTGGGAAGGGGTTGCGGGGCGGGTCGGTGTGCCTAGTGGCGCCGAGGTGGCTGCCTTGTTTGGTGAACCACACCTTCTCGCATTTAGTGAAGTTAAAGCCCGATTCGAAGGAGAGATGACGGGAGATTGGTGTCAACCGTTTGAAGATTCGAAGTTTGCTGCTACAACGGGAAGAAGCCATGGAGCTCGGTCGACAGTAGGTTGGTCTCCCCACCTGGGAATGGGGTGAATCGAAGTTGGGTGCGTATAATTTTGGTGTTGCAGGACCAACGTTCCAATTCGCAGATGAAATTCGAGAGAGTCAAGGGAAATTGTGAGAACTAAACCAGTGAGCTTGATTGTGCAGATATGCGTTGGCAGCAGTTACAAATTCGAGCAGCAAGCATTCGAAGGGTATTCTTGCAACACGTCCTGCCGTGGACTGAAGAGGTTGTGTAAGTGTCAATTTCTCTATGACAAGTTTGGGTCGTGCATTTGTACATTGCATGCTATTCATTTGATCCTGCAATTTCCTTGACTGGCTATGGTATAGGGTTTGGTTGTTGTGAACTCTGCGGTTTTGGATATATGGCAATGTTACAAACGATTCTATGCATACTTCCAGGTCGATGGAGGGGCCATGAGAGCTTGAATCACTACTTCGGAATTCTGGACTCACGATGGCAGCACGAGGGGTGGAGCCTTCAAGCTACCGTGTTAATGCTGAGCTTGATGCACGCTATGCACCACTTGTTAGGAGAGGTTCAATGAGATCCGAGCAACACTACCCATCAACATTTCCTGGACGAAGGGCAGCCGGGGATACAAACATTGACTTGTGGGTCGATGGCAGCATTTACCCGGTTGATCCAGGAACAGGGAGGCCACCTCCATTCAGAACTCTTCGAGATTGCCTGGAATTCATATGTCATGGAGAGCAAGGTCTGTATGGATATGCACGCAGATTGGGTCTTGTTGATGGAATTGGACCTACACGGCGTGAGATGGAAATGCAGTGCCGACATTTAGAAGAAGAACTCGGCAAGGTGAGAGACGACCTTGCTGGCAGCAGAGAGAGGCTCGACCATAACAGGGACATTGAGGATACATGCATGCAATTGCGAGTTGAATTGGAGACTATTCGAACCGAGATGAGCAGCATGGAGAGAAATCATAGGGTGACGGTGCAGGGCTTGGAGACCGAGGTGCGTCGCTGGCAGCAAGCAAGTGAGCGCCTACCGGAGGGGCCTAGCCCTTTGAAGGACACGCCTATGGGGATGCGACGTAGGGCTCGACCGCTCAGGGGGATTCATGAATTGAATCATGGTTCAGGGTGGGCAAAACGCAGAGTGAAGCTCGTTAGGACGCATTTGCAACCTCATCTCGTGGATGCTGTCAACGACAACAACCGGGTCAACCATGAGAAGCAGCGACTTCATGGGGATAAAGCCTCCCAAACAGTAACTGCTGTAGCGTTAGCAAAGATACTGACTAGGCATGAAGGTCTCACCCTCGCAACTCAGCCACCTATGGAGCATGTTAAGACAAAGATTGCTAGTAACGTCCTCAAGGCAATTGGAAAAACGGTAGGGCCGAGTAATATTCTTGCTGCCTACGACCAAGCAGGGGTGTCTTATCGCGGCTATGGTGCAATTTACCAAGCCGTGAAGGCTCCAGTTCGGGATTTGACCAAGGATGCCAAATCCAACATACTATCTAGTCCCTACCACGTCAGAAGGCTTCGGCAGGAGCTAAATGCGAACTTGCCACAATTCATTGGCCAGTACTACCACGCTGAGGGAAGGATGGAGCTGCCAGCAGTGTCAAAGAAAACCAAAAAATCCGAGGATCAGCAAAAGGAGGTGGTCTTAGATGAAAAAAACTCGCTATTCACGGACCTTGAGGTGGTCTAGCAGAGCATGGTGATCTTTTATGGCATCACGGAGTCAGGTATGCATCCTCTTCTTCTATTGTTGACAACAATGGTGAATGTTCGTTTGGTGCCAGCAACTGCATTGTGTGTCTTTAACAAAGGAAGCTAATTCGATTGCATTACAGAAACATTCTCACGTGGGGATATTCTTGCAGAGTTGGAAGGGGCTCCGTTGGTATTTGTCCTCAAGCTGGATGAGGTAGAGATTATTAACGGGAAGAAATTTGAACGTGTTAGCATCACGTTGATGAATCGGGCTCTGGACACTAACATTCAGGTGGACCACGAGAGGTACTTCTCGGTACAATCAGAGCAGGAGATTTGGCCAGTTGCCACGTTTCAGGTTGAGAAAAAAAAATTGATCATATTGAAAAAAAATTTACCTAGTTTTGTAACTCGCTGGCAGCAAACGGCACATTGAGTTGACAGCGAAGAAAGCCGCACTTCCACCTTGATTCAGCAAGTAACTACTCAAGCACAATTCGCTACATGAACAACACCCACAACCCCAAATCACCTCGTCAACTCCCAGCAAGTGCTAACTCTTGCTGCCGGCACAGAATTTCCACAATCACGTGTCTCTCCCTTCGCACTAACCCACACCCACTCTCCCAAATCAGCTGGAATCCTCTCAGCCCCAACTCCCGCTGGCTGCAACCAATCTCCCAAGTGCGTCGCTTCTCCCGTAGCGCCGAACACCTGCTGGCTGCACTCACTCTCCCTACGAAGTTCAAAAACTTCGGCACTCACTCATCGTCGGTGGGGGAGGTAGGTGGGCGGACTCATAATTTCCTCGTTCAAAGTGCTGGCAGAAAGTTTGCTGACAAGAGCAGTCTGCTCGGGATCCGGTCCTTGCTCCGCCAGTCCGCTGTCAGCCCGGCACTATAGATGTGCCCTCCACACGCCTCGCTTGGAGGTCATTGGTTCGAGCCCCCGTGGCGGTTGCTGGCACCACGGTGGCACAGCCGGTGCCACGAGGTAAAGCACGCGGGCAGCGCCTGTTTTTTTCTCTCACGTGCCGCTTACACGGCCTTTTTGTGACCTGAATTTGCACCTAA
Organism: Ceratodon purpureus; assembly: GCA_014871385.1. Lineage (NCBI taxonomy): Eukaryota > Viridiplantae > Streptophyta > Bryopsida > Pseudoditrichales > Ditrichaceae > Ceratodon > Ceratodon purpureus. The sequence continues at coordinate 104,643,341 of CM026426.1, forward strand.
TGCCTGATAGTCCTCCAGGCGTAAGCGACTGACTCCCCGGTCGCGCAGCGCCTGCGCATCAGTCGGGTCCTCTTGGGCGAGCTGGGTGTGAGCCTCAACTTGAGCCATGAGGGCTTCCTCATCGGCTCTAAAGGCCTGGGCACGTTGCTTGAAGTAACCTCGGTAATAGCGTAGGACGCGCCGGAGTTTTGAGAAGAAGGACACCGCAGGAGGGGCACTGGTCCATAACCGAGTGATCTCTGGTTTGGTGGCGGCAAACCAATTAAAGACGTTTGATCTATAAAAAAGAAACAAATATAACAACATTTTATATTGTTTAGGTTTTAGTTGATGATTTAATCAATAAAAACACAAAGTTAGTGAAACGTTAGTGAGAAAAAACTATCATTTGGACTGAAATTGAAACTAATATATTGGTTCATTTCTAGGGGCTATAGTAACAAGAATTGAGTGTTTGTTTATATAATATCTTGTATTTATGTCAACATGACATAGACCAAAAATATACACTCAATACTTGATGTCAACAATGGAATACTTTTATAACACATTTGATCAGATTATGTTTATCCCTATAGTGTCCCAGGTGACATTTCTGCATTAATTTATTATTGGAGAAAGTTATCAAGGACATTTCAGCATTAAATAATTAATGCAGAAAATTCACCAAGGACATTTCTGCCACATGGACCTCCTTGAGGAAGTGCCACATGGACCCATGGGGTGCAATTGATATTTAAAAATTTATTTCCCCACCCACCCCCTAGCCCTCTTGTACTTTTCACGGGAGGTGAGGAACTGCAGACATTATGGGATAAAGCCCTGAAGACCCGCTTCCCCAAGACCCTTGTAGATCCCCCCAAAACCATCCCAGCTGTGCCACGTACCCCGCCCCCCTCCCCACCCACCCCTGCATTAATTAATTAATATCAATGTGGGGTGGTATGAGTAGTATTACATAAAAGAATTTACCACAATTCCAAATACTGTATGACATTGTTTTTCATGTTGGTGTATTGTCCACCACTAAATAAACGGTATTTTAAACTTGAAAAAATGAATTTTCAAATATTGGTAAGCAAATGAGATGTTTATCTTTGTTTTAATGCAATGTCAAATACCCATGTATGAAAGGAACAGAATCCTTATTTATTTTTAACTTATATATGACGATATTTTAATGGGTATTTTAAAAACTGATGTATTTGAAAACATAATGGAGAGAATCTCTCAATTTCATGTTTGTAAAATAAAACAATGATCAAACTAATGTGTATTGGAATTTTCAAAATTTTAGAGTCTTCTATATTATTATAAAATTTCTTTATGAATCACCAAATTTAAATAAAATATTGGTTTTTCACTTAATTTTATAAATCTTAACATCTAAATTGATGAAATAGATGTTTGGGCCTTTTAAAAGTATTAGAATGTTATGATTTCATTTTTGTTTTGCAACAAGATGAAGATTCAGAAAGTAAAATCACATTTTCCATCTTTATTATATTAAATGCTTGATTTGTTTTTGCTCATTGGACATGGATATAAGAAGAATTTAGATTGCTTGGGACAGAGCCCTGAATTCCATCATGTAGCATTGAAGAGAACATTTGTATACAGGAGGGTAACCAAATATTGAAGGCAAAACTAATTCAGCATAATTCTTAAAAGTGCCTCAGAGGCACTTGTTTGAACTTGAATTTAAAATTGAAGAAGATATTATTTGACAACATATTGTGAGGGAATCCTTGTGTAAATTCATTTTATATTTCTAGGAAGAAATAGGCTATTTGACAAGTACAATACTTGTTGAACATTAAAACATCATGTAATTAAATGCTTGAAGTCAGCAAAACGTCGGTCATTTAAAAATTGATAAATTTGGTCTTTTCACTCCCAAAAAGGTTCCTTATTGATATTGGAATTATCCTTAAATATCCCCAAAAAATGATAAGCTAGTCATTTGAAATAATTTTTTACAACTTTCACTTATTTGTTGGATAATACTATTATTAGAAATTATATAAACACAATCTTCAAGTTTATCCTCAATATGAAGGTCTTTGATGTTAGTGAGTTGTGCTATGTTAATCAATTGATTATATTTTGAAAAAAATGCACTCGCTTTTTTAGGTAATTTTAGAATGAAGATTTATGTTATAATAAATGCTCAAATATTTGTTGGAACTGAATGTTTTTTCTTGTATGATGCAATTTACTAGCTGTTAATTGGAATCTTGTATAAATTATATATGGTAAATGAAGAATGTTCAAATATGTTTGTATTCCTTGTATAGTTTTATTTGTTGAAACCTCCAAATGTTGTAAGGTGCCTCTAAAGTGGATGATTTCAAAAGTGTTGTTGCAAAGTACTTTTGGAGAGAATATATCATAGTTGATGTATAAATAAAAGTTGTAGATTGTCAATTTTAAATTTTATTTGTAAAACAAGACTCTCCAATTTTGAAATATGTGTGAAATTTCGACCAAAATTTTGAAAATTTGTTTCTTCAAAGAATGATTCGTGGTGAAAAGACTCTCAAAGAAAGAGATCTCAAAATAGTGACATTGACCAAGCAAAAATCAATGAGGCTGTTAGAAAGAGAAGTGTCTTTTAGTCTAGAGAATAACGATACATTGATATTTAAACACTATGTTTTAAATGTCATGATGATACAGGTTTCTAGATTGGCCTGAAGATGCCTTAAATGAAGTGTCAATAAAATTACTAGAAAATGAAGAAAATGTAACTGGAGATATTCGAGTTAATATATGCAAACTCTTTGTAATCATACATAAATCTGTTGTTGATATGTCTGCAAAAATGTACGCTGAAGTGAAGCGAAAGAATTATGTCACACCAACAAGTTATTTGGACTTTGCCAAAGGGTAAACCATAAGAAGTAGCTATAAAAACATCTTTTCTCCATATTCACATTATAATTTTCTAAATATAGATACTTATTGTGAAATGAAATATTTTTATATTGAAATTCTATGACTATTTTTGAAGTCAATATTATATGCTTTCAAAGAATAATTTTGGACTAAAGGCATATATATAAAACTTCTAAAAACTATTTTTTACATGATACATTGTGAAGTTGAATAAAATCCTTTTAAAAAATAACCTTATACTAATCATGTAAAATGAATTGTGTTCTTAAAAACACATTTAACTATTACATCAAGATCTTGGTGGACAACTTTTTTATAGAGTCATTTATGTTAATGAAATAAATGGATGATACTTTTGATGTGCAATAATATAAAAAGAATGTATGAAAAAAAATTACAAAGGATGTATTAAAAATATGCAAAAGAAAACAAAGTTAGCTGAAATAAAAAAATATTTAGAAAAGAGGATTAAAAAATGATATAAAAAACCTTTGCTTTGTGCCGCATAGTCATTCATTTTTCTGGCAAATAATTTTAAATTTAGATATCAAGGTCTTCTTAAAGAAAAAAAAAACCAACTTCAAAACCAAGCTCAAAAGCTTCGTGGAGGATTGTCTACATTAAATGCCACACGAGAACAAGTGGCAGACATGCAAATTATTTGCCAAGATAAGGCGGTTATTGTTGCAAAAGCCAAGAAAGAATGTGAAGAAGTTCTTGTTGAAATTGTATCAGAAAAACGTATTGTAGACGAACAAGAGCTGAAGGTAAGAACTTCAATCGGATAATATATTATCATTGATAGTAATTATTTTAATTAGTATCAAAAATATTTTCCAAAATATATCTTCAAATAATTAAATAGAAAATTCTTTATAAAAAATAGTAACAAATATCTTTAATCATAATTTAACCCTTTTCTAAATACAACTTCTTAAAACATGCATAGAGCATGGGGTAGTGAATAAAGGCCTCCAATGTTAATTTAGCTTATAATTGTACACAACACATGAACTATAATTTAGTGGTGAACCACTCTTAACGATATTCATAAGCAATAATAACAAAATGATTAATTGATATCATAATATCCAGTAAATAATATTTTAAATTCGATTACGTCAAATAAAGTAAACAGTTGTTGATTGAAAACACTTTACATGCAAAGTCCATCATATCATCATATATGTCAAGTCTTATAAAATATGCACATGCCATGATAAATGGCAAATTATGCTTTTAATAATTATTTTTGTCTAAGATTTAATTTCTTTCAAAAGTCATTCTCCTTAACAATTTTCAAGCACATTTGTCAATTCAATCATCTTAATTCATTTATTAGAATTCTATAACATATAAGTTGAGTATTTAAATAATATTACTTTTCTATTCATTATTTTTTTATTATTTCATATCAACTGAAAAAAATATAAGCAAATCCACAAAAAGTAATTGAAATGTGCCTCAATTCTTTAATGAATAAAGAATAATTTAGCATTTTAGTAAAGACCATGACAAAGTTAGTTTGAATGATATATTTTGGATTCCATTTTGCTCAATTTGCTATATCTACAAGCTTTGAGCCATTTATTCATTGCATCATATATCAATCATTGCTTCTTTCAATATAAATAAATCTCATATTTCATGTAAATAAAAATCACATAGGAAAATTACTCATTGTAAAACTTGATAACCTTATTAGACGTGACATCCAAAATCTAACTCAAAATTGACTTGCATCCAAATTGTAAAAGATGTCAATGCTATGCAAATTTGCTTAAATATTATTTGACTCGTATGTTCAAATCAATTCCTCTTTGAATGGATTTAAATTTCAATGGATTGTGTTCTTGAGTCCAAGAAAACATCATTCGCCACCAAATGACCATTACTTGAATAGTGTAGACATAGATATTAAGAACACATAACAATGATTTTTGCTCTTAGATAGTAGTTTATTTGAGACTAGAGATATTGTTGAATTGAGAGGTTTTCTTCAAATTTCTTGAGGGTGCAAAAAGAACCAAACCATGCATAAGATTGATATGCACTACTATCAATGCACGTACAAAAAAATATTTATGAATTCAATTTCAAATACTAATTCAAGTCAAAAAAGTTCAAAAGTTACATTATGAAAGTGTCAAATCTTGTAAAGGTATATAATTTGAATCTTAAAGGAAATTGAATTTCCAAAGCTCTTTGATCATAGGTATTACATTGTAGCATTTCTGTCTATATTAAATTCTATATTAAATTCAAAATCATTGCCTATGCACATCATGAATTATCCGTTTACTCATTAAAATTGTTGACTGAGGGACTAACATGCAATCTTTCATCTGTAACCCTATTCTTCATTATTCAGTCTATTTTTTATCAAATGATATTTTATTCATCCTTACATATTTCTTCAGCCTTTCCTTTTCATCTATGCATTCAGCCAAACTAGATTAACTATTTAAATGAACAAGGATTCGCTTTCAAGTCCAGAGAATGAGTTTGGAAAGGATATTGGAGTTCTTTTCAGAGTTTCCACTCATTGACTTTGAGCCCATGCGAGGCGGTGAGCGGAGTGTCGAGCTCGCATAGAATGCTGTAGAAGTTCTTACGTGATCCCAAATTCTGCATTGTCTTGGAAGTTCAGGGCATTGGTGACCACAAGAATACCATACTTCTGAGCTAAGACCATGCTCCATCTGATGTCGTTTTTGTCAATCCTTGAATCACAGGGTTGCTGATTGCTTGGAGCTTAAGTTTAATGGCTCAGATAATCAAGAAGCGTTCAAAAAAACAAGGGAAGAGAGAGTCCCGGCTGCTCGCCCCTCTGATGCTATGCTTTTGGACTCCCATGGCCAAGCTCATGGACACCCTCTATGAAGCACACGAGAATTAGTCCAAGAGGAAGAGGCCAAATTCACAGTGGTTCGCTCCCGAAGAGCCAAACATCAAGAGGTCTCAGCGCCACAGCCTCAACCTGTTGCTATCACACCTCCAGAGCTGGCTCAGCAACAACCAATCCTCACCTCGGAGCAGGTACTAGAGCTTTTGGACAGTCCCAAGGGTGCTGAGACGGGCCTCCCAATGGCTTGGTCGCCAGGACGCTATGGCCGCAATCCAGGATACAAGCGTGGTACCGGATACGTCTCGCTCTAGAACTCCTCAGTGAGAAGCAGCACGACCTCAAAACGGCTAGCCATCTCCCCACCAGAGATGCCACAAGGTGGCCCTGTGCACATTGACCCATCAGGTGAGCTTTGCATTTTGCAGCTGGACGAACCCCCTGCAACTTCTTTTAAAAAGATCAAAGCCATCAAGTATTGAGGAGCTCAGGCTGCAATAGATAGTGTAGCTACCTCCAGCCTTAATCTTCAAGATTTTCCGGCGCAACATCTGGCCTTGCTACCCAACAGTAATGCTGGAGGCCATGAGGTGCAGACCCCTCATGAGAGTTCAGCTCTTCCCACCCCATCCCCTTACGCAGGCCCCTTGCCCCTAACTGAAATCACAAGTAGAGCAGGTCGACCTGATTCAGCTAGCTGCAGTGATTCCCAAGGTGACACAAGTGCCAGAACTACAAGCTCAGTGAGGCTAGCTACATCTTACAAAGCAAAGTTGACGGCAGATACTAGGAGACTTGAAGATGCGGCTGCCAACGAATCTCAAAATGCCCCAACCGTAGTCCTCCACACAATCTAATCAATGAAGCTGACCCTCTGTACTTTGAACGTGAGGGGATTGAATGACCCCTCGAAGTTCTCCAGATTACGGAATTACATTCAAAGTTTATTGCCTCCCCCGGATGTCCTCTTAATTCAAGAGCATAAACTAACGAGGGCGAAAGCTGCTGAGCTTGGTAAACATCTGAACCCCAATGCAACCTGCATTTTCTTTGAAGCTCTTCCAGGTAATAGGAATAACGAGAGAGGAGTTGGTGCCGGATGTGGTGGCACCGCGATGCTCATCAGGAGTAACTTAGAACGATTTATCAGTAGTTCAGGCAGTTTCCACAACGGCAGAACCCTCTGGGTAGTTCTAAGTACTCTCCAAGGAAGCTCCTGGGGCATACTCAATATCTATAGCCCTAATGACTCAGTTGAGAGAAGGGCATTCTGGACCAGCATACCTGAGAGTCTTCCTCCTCATTGCAACTGGGTGGTGGGAGGTGACTAAAACATGGTAGAATTAGGGGGGAAGCACAATAAGGTGGACCACCAAGTGCAATTTGTGACCAACTTGCAGTGGAATTTCAGTGCCCTGTTTGGGGACTTCGGGAACGCTTTGGTTGTTGAACGACCAGAAAATAACGTAGCTTCTAGGGTGACACTTGTTGCAGGATTTCGCGACGAGCACAGAAGCCAAGTGAAAGCTCTTCATTGCTTCCAAGCCCGCGAAGGAGTGGCGTCAATGCTCCGCAGCCACTTCTGTGTTCAACCGGATCCGCTGCCAATTTCGAGGATGGAGGACATAGCTTTTTGCAGGTGTGCGCTATGTTTAATTCATGCTGGGTTGGGAGGCTACGTTCAGAGGGTTGGAATAGGTTTAGGGGTGTGGGAAATGGATCTTTCGATTTGCTGCGCACTTTACTGTCTTGGCACTTTGCTGATGATCAAGGAACTGAGTTTTAGCAAGGGTTCTGTCGGGATAGGGGGTTGCAAGGTTTTCGGCGATTTGACCCACTTGTTTTCCGAATATGTTTTGCGAAGCCTAGAGGGTTTAGGATCGTTGCGTTTCGTTAAGGGTGTGAGTCTTTGCAAATTCAGCACTCGTCGAGTTTTCACACAATTGCAGCAGTAAGCAACAGCGTATTCTGCGGCAGGAAACATTTTCGGACCTTTCTCATTTTGTTTCTCACGAGTGTCGAAGTCGTTAGGATCATCGAAAACTGTACATGTGAATAAAGCTCAAGCGGAGTATCTGCTGGTGAATTCTGAACGTCATCATTGAATTGCAAGAGAGGGCGCTGCCATTTTGGGAGTACCTCGATTAGGGTTTCAGGGCTGCGAAGGGTCTTCCTTTAGGGTTTTGAACCCCAACTGAGTCGGTGGGACTACTTTGTTCAGTCCGGAAGGGAGATGGCATCGTGGAGGTCTGAAGTTGCAGCCGGGTTTCCGAAGAGCGAGCATGACCAAAGCAGGAAGAATGTCGAGAGAATTAGGTTTGCAAAGGCGTTGCTGAGTCGCTGTAAGTGGAGTGTGCAGGACTTTGCGGAGAATCTCAACTACGAGGATGCAGGAATTTGTGGGAAAACGGAATGCGGCACCAGCCACATCACGGACGCTCATCTGACGCGAGTATTTCCCAAGAAGGGTGGCAGCGGAATCCGAGTGGTGCCAAACGACTTCAGCTCTGAGGAAGAATGCACCAAGGTATGGGAGCTGTACCTAGCGATGTACAACCACCCTCCTCCAAACAAGGAGTACGCACGTTACTTTTTGAGAAGCTGGTTGGCTGAAAGAGAAGGCAAGGCGAAAATTAATTGGGCTAAATTTGCTTACGATATATGCCGCAAGCAGTACGCTCAGTGGGAGAAAGACGGGAGAGTGGAGGAGGCCTGTAACGCGAAGTGGGACGATTTGGCAAGCATCGAAGGTTCGGGGAATATAGCACAGCACATTACCCTGAGTCAACGCCGTCAATTCGGAGCAGCTTGTGAGCCTCTCCGATTTTCAACGGAGCAAACCTCTGGAGTACTAGAGATATTGAAGACTGCCGAGGCTGATAACGAGCGACTCGGGCCTAAGCTGTGAGTTTGTGACCCCTACTATGCACTGTGAATTTAAGGAATTGCAAAAGTCTACCCAGAATAGGTACTTGCGTGGGTCGATGTACGGGAGTTGTTCTTTTCTTTGTGGTATCTACAGTAATAGTCATGGTCATTGATGTGCTCACGCGTGAAATCACGAGCTTGAGTATGTGAAGTCGCTTGTCAGGATCTCTGGTGTTCGATAGGCATGTGACCATCTTCGACATCCTTCTGTCTATTTGTGGAACCTAATTGATAAACTAGAAGTTCACGCGTGATCGGTTCCTTAAGGGAGCATATTCTGAAGGTTTGGTGGCAAACTAAACCATTGGAGACGAGTTACCTAATACTATTAGAATCCAAATAATCTCGCATAATTTCCCTCCGGAAGTAAATTATGCTGGTACTTGTAGCAGTATGATGTTAAAGCAACATTGCTAGAATTCTCATCACTGTGTTGCAGTATGAATGTGTACCAAATCGAACTGTTAGTGCCGATAGCGAAGTGAGCCACTGAGCAGTAGTTTCTTCTGGCTATCGTCTGTAGACTTTCGCTCGCCAACCTAGTCCACTGGCTGAAACGGCGTCCTCGAATCTCCAGATTCTTGTGAAGCGGAACGCTGTCCTGCTAATTTTGAATTCGTTTCCTTCCTGAATTCTGTACGAGTGTTGTTAGGACTTCCATTTACTTGCATTGCATGCTGAAGAGAGTAAGTGTCATGTGAGGAATATTAAGCGTAATAATTTGACAACAGGGGTCGAATGGGATCATTCCTAAGCGTGATTCAGATCCGATTATGGCTGAAACGATAATCGAAAGATGTCTTCCCTTTGGTGGACATTGCTTTCATAATTTTGATGTTAATTACATATAGTTCACGGAAGCTTCGGAGATTTAGAAGATTCTGACCCATTCTCGTGCTCATACTATGAGTCACATAGATGTTGCCCTTCGGAGTTATGGTCGGTTATAGTTTTCACTGTTGAAATTAAGTAATGCTCCATCTTGCTTCTAAGGCATGAGTTGGTTTTAATTTATTTAATTTAATAGGATAGATTCGACCGGTACATCGTCCAGCGGAATTATCCAAAAGGTAGGAATGTTGCTACCGATCTGGAATGTGGCTTCTGTGGTCAAATGTAAAAATCATCATATGTCGACGTGAATTCGCACATTCAAGAAATAGTCCTTAAGTAGCCCTGTGTAAAATTAAGGGCAGAACACTCTGTCTACGCTTTCGACATAACGTGAATATGATCCACTGCTGCTATGTATCGATGTCCACATAGGGCGCACGAAGATCTATATGAGTACGATGCGTTTACTCGGTGACCAGTCAGCGGAATGACGGCAATATAGACAGTTCAAATATCCGACAACATCCGTGGTAACTTGTGACGTCCAATAATCATGCATGTTTAGAGAAGTATTGATGGAATTGCAATGGCTGAGATCCCTTTTTTTTAATTCAGTTCCCTATCTGATCACTTAGTCAAAAATTTGAGCACTGTAATTTTGAAGATGGCCCTCGAAGAGATCATTGCAGTTGCTGGCCGAAGAAACAAGAACCCTCTTCCTGAGGCGATCCTTCGTTACAGTATGATTAGTCTTCAGCACTATAGTCTCTGAATCCTGTGAGTACAGACACCTGTTCTTGGAAACACCAGATGTTTGTCCAATGAATAGTAATGTATGATAACTTTGATTTGTTTGTAATTGGTTATACGGAGAGTTGACTTAAGCTTCGGTGATCATGGCGTCTCGGTATAACACATTACAGTATGAAATAGTCCGAACTCACTCGTGCTTCAGGTTGTTTGCCGTAGCTAATTACATCCAACATAGCAATAAAGCTTGAGAATATCCCGAACCCGTTTCTACTATTCTGTCTAGAATGTCAGTGGAGTACAGTATTTCTTGGGCGTCAATTGAGTTTCCTCTTTTTCATTGGACCATGTTTTTTGGCTCTTCCATATCCGTGACATCCCTGCTTTCTAATTAACCCCGTCTTGAAGCTGCTTATTCGTAGGGCAGTAGTCTATGTAGACATCCTCTGGTTTTTTGGACTGAAGGGATCGAATAAAACGAAATGCGTCTATGCGTACATATATGAACGAGACCGAAGCCAGGCCAGTGCGAACCTGTCGGGCTAAAGACCAGCGATCCCCAAATTCAGTTAAGGACCTTCTTCGCGAAAGGTCCGGGCTGAGTACACATTGGTAACAAATCTGACGTTTTCAATGAAGAATTTTGTCACTTTTCATCTGCTGAAAATATTGAACAGGCTGATTTTCCAAGGATGTTGTGTTCTTCTGTTGCTTCTCACTCTCTAGTTTGTACAGTGAGCTCAAAATGTGAATTCCGTCCGTTGAATTGGCTACTAGTGATTGTATTCTGTCTTTTGCTGCTCGGTGGACAGTAATCATGAATAGTGTGATTTACAAGTTACTGTTCCTGGTATACTTTTGGGCTGCTGGCCCATTTCTTTCAAGAATGAAGGTATTGTACAGACTCCACTCTTGTGGGAACATTTTGCAACTTACTTATTACGGTACTGTCCTCAGAATTTGAAAACAGTAGCCGAACCTGTTTTCCTACTTTGTGGTTGAGGTTTTCTCTTTTTTTTTTTTTTTAAAACAAAAAAATTTTGGTCCAATTTCTGTGCGTCACTCCTTTAAGTAATCCTCTAAGTAAAGATGGAGCATGTGCAGCGAATAGGCTGGTGAGAATTTGTATCTCCTGGGACCTGGGCACAGATACTTGGCATTTACTGTTCCGCAATGGGAGTGCCCGTTGATTCCTTGGTCTGTACAGAAATCAGTTGATCATGAATCTACTGTGTTCACGATGAGCTAGCAACGTAATGCGTGGCTTATCACAGCGGACCTTCGGATTCAGTCCGTCTCTAATTCAATCCCGTTACGGTTTCTGGTTCCGTGCTTTCTAATTTCTATTTCCGTTGAATATTCTATTGTTTATTTTCTTGTTGAAACTAATCAGCGTGGGCTGTGGGAGATGCATACCTGTAAGGTCTTCGTCACTCGTCATCAACACCTGACGAAATTCTGCCAACCTTCCTTGCGCAGGTCCGTGTTAGAGCATCGGAGGTCAGAACTGCAGCAGCGGTGCAAAGGGGTTGATGGAGCGCTGGCGGAGAGACAAAAGTCCATAAGGGAGGAAGAGCTCGGTTTGGCAAACATGCGAAGAAGACGTGAAAGCTTGGTCGACCATTTTAAAGAGAATAGAATCATTGCGGGGTCCGGGGACACGGAGATGCAGATGGTAGGAGAGACGTCCATGGAGGAAGACGAAGAGCTGAGAGTCATAGACAATGACATCGAGTTCGGGCAGAAGATGCTGGAAAGGGAGAGTGCACGCAGTGAGCAGCTTTGGCTGGAGCAGAAACAGGTGGAGACGGAGTTGGGCAAAGTCGACAGTGAGATAATGTATTGAGGTGTAGCAGCCAACCGGGGGGAGTTGTGGGTTGCAAGATTGACCGAGCAGGTGCAGTTGATGGCAGGAGGCTCCGGCATGGGTACCACACCTCTGCCAATTCGAAATCCTAAAGTCCCTGAGGCCGGGAAAGTAAAGGTTATCTTTGTTTCGAATTGTCCTGTTTGTGGCTTCAACTTCAAGTGTCTTAATATCGTTGTGGCAGACTGCGAGTGCGTATATCACCATTTCTGTATGGCTGCTTGGTTAAGTGATGGGAGGAGACACTGTGCGGGGGCGTGGTGCGAGAAGGAGTTCGGCAACGACTGGTTACAGAGCTTTGGGGCAAATCAGGTCAGGATGCCTCCACTTAAACAGCCGAAATTGGAGAGCCTCGTCGGTAGATTCGGGAGACAAGACAGTAGGGGTGCTGCAGCGGCCGCATCCACAAATTGTAAGTCCTCTGCACCTCTTCCCGAGGTTGTAGGTTTATCATTGAGATGTCGGTGGGGATGGGTGAAGGAGTGCGCATGGCTCTGCTTGATCTGCCTCTGGGAAGTTGTTCTCCTCTGTATTGTATGTCACTCTGTCCTAACCACGTGTAGAATTTCACGTCAATTAACTGAAAAACGCGTAGTAGATGGAAGTATGTTGTGCGAAGCTGGTGTTACGCACGGTGTAGTCCACACCCTTTCGATCATAATTATGACTACCGGAGTTTGTTGTTTGACTGAAAGATTTCGGTGAAACTCAGTGTCTGATAGGCCGCCCGCACTGTTCTTGTATAGATCATTGCTTAGAATGTGTGTCCACATGTCTTTATGAAGCAAATAGTTCAGTGCTTTTTCAATCTCACTCTGCCGTCATTGACTCCGGTTCGGACTACTGTAGATTGTTCCCGAATGCCAGGATGTTGCACTTCAAAAGTTACTTCTTCGATTTTCTAGGACCTTCGTATAGGGTGCTTTTTTCCAAGAGCGTCAGAGGAGGTACATGGTGCCATGGGATTGTGAATCACTGTGTCATGCGTTGGTCGCGGTCCAGGGTGCTAGAGGTCCACTGTGGAAGTGGAAGTGAGATTCTTAAATCGAATGTGCCTTTTACTTCACTTTGGCGCTGGTGTACTTTCCGACTAGGAAACATCTAAAGTTCTGTAGGTTTGGGGAGCATCTCACTTTGCTTTCGGACAGGGAGTACTGTGTCAAGAGTGACTCTGGCAATGCAGTGGGAAATCTGCTACTTTACACCCAACTTTGAGACGTGTTATCACTTTTTATCACCGGTTCGGACTATATCTAGGCTTCTGGCATGTCACTTTGTGGGCGCGTCCACTTTATCGGGGATCGCGGACACGGGCATGCAGTAGTGTATTCCACTTCATGACTGTCACATTAGAAGAAGTCAATATTCGGTGGGGTACAACGCTGCGTTAGAGCTGATGTCACTTGAGTCACTTTGCTCTGTATCGTGAAAGAGGTGTGGGTAGGCTTAGTACCGTGAAAGACTTTGGAGATGCTTTTCTGTCACTGAAGGCACTGTGAACGTGTCTGGGTGGTGAGGATTTCATAATTCCGTGCGTCGGTATGCTGTGACAAAGTGATGTTTCCCTTAGCCAAGGCATTGCTTCACTTGCATTGTACTATGGGTGTTCGGGACCACTTCAAAAACCCAGAAACTAGTCAAGACAGAGTGGCCACGCAGCAGACTTGGGGATGTGACGTTCAGTTCCACTTCTACTCCACTTCTTTTCCGTAGCTCCCTGTACAGTCGGGTGGCTCACTTGGTGAAAGCTGTGCTTGCACTGTACTGTCTCGGAGAGCAACGCCCGTGACGTTCACTTGTCACTGAGTACTTCACTGTGGCAGTGTTTAAGATGCGGTGTCCCATGGTCGCTGTCACTTTCCACCATTTTTGGAAGTGCTTCGACACTGACAGGGCACTTCTCTTTCGGTGGCGACACTCACTTCCACTTTCGAGTCACTTGTTCTCGTTCGGTTACGTACAATTCTAGTGGATATTTTTTCCACCCATTCGGAACATCTTGACTTCTCTCAATGTTCACCGAGGACTGACTTTGGTGTGGCAGTGATTTCAGTTGCCTAGAAGAATTAATTGAAATTTACTTCAAGTGCTGAGGTTGCTGTCTCAGTTATGTCACTGCTGCGGGAAAATTGATGGATACATGATTGTATTCTGTGCCAGTTGCGGATCAGATACCGTCTGCGTCGGGGACACCGATCTCCCAGCGACACGATGGGCCAGGAACGCCATCGTCAGTGCAAGCAGGAACTCCGGCGTCTGGGACCTGGAGGACGCCGACGGGGAGTGTCGGCAGGGTCAACGAATTCGGTCGCCCGCTGCACCAAGAGGACGTGCCCGGAATAAGCCCGAGCGAGCTTCCAAAATCGGGAACACCTTCCACTCTCAGGTCAGGCACAGGTAGGACTTCCGACGACAGTACCATGGGACCTGACGACGAGGTGTGTCTGAGTTAGGCGCCACTGTCGTTGTCGGCTGCAGAGAACGTGGTCGGCTTCACGGAGGCGGTAACCCTCATCCCGGAGACATTGCCAGGCTACGAAGGCCGTGTGGGGGAGCTGTTGCCAGGACCCTCCTCTGCGCCAAAAGCAGAAGACACCCGGACGAGTGATGACGAGAACGCCCAAGAGTTAGAGCCGAACGAGATGCCAGCAGAGGAAGAGGTCGAACCCACCGAAACGGCCACAGATGGAGAAGACAGCGGAAAGGGTCCAGTAGACAATGAAGCCGGTGAGATGGGTTGTAAGAAAGCGAGAAGGAGTCAATCCGTGGAACCATGTGCTACGCGTCGGCAGGCGGCGTTAAAGAACACACTCTGCCCTTCCCCCGCTGTGGAATCTGGAGCCGCATCGACGGGGCTTTCGTCGCGTGGTAAGAAGGGGAGCGTCGGGCGGGGGCGATCCACCGAGGTTGCGGGTCGGAGTGAGAAGGGGTCTCATATGAAGTCTCTGGCTCATCTTGGATTGCAGGAGAAATTCAAGGCTCCCGGTGTTGTCAGTGACGCAGGGAAGGGACGAGGGCGCGGAGTCAAAAAACGCAAAGCGTAAGCGGGACGTCCTGGGTTACTAAGGGTGCGTCACTGTTATCCGATGGTTTTGGTGGCCCTGGAGACGGACCCGGGTGTGTACAGAGGCATGTAGTACGTTGAAGCAGTGCTCTAAAGATTTTGACATATAATGCAGTTCTAATCCTGGCTTGGTGGCTGCTGCGAGGAATTCAACGTCCTGGACAATGTGCTCCAGCGTAAACAATTTTCTTATACTTCGAGTGACTCATGGTTCCGCGCAGATGAGTGCAGAATACGGCATCATAATTCGGCATCATAATTTAGATCGTAGACGGCAGAAGTTTTCAGGTAGTAATGTCAGACATGAGGAGTGTACCTTGTGTTCCGCATATGAATGTTAACATCTGTATACCTCTATTCTGTTATGATAATTTTAAATTCTGGCCATTTTGAGAGATCCAAAGTCTTTTAGTCAGTGGGCACGTAGATCATCATCAAATTGGGAGGCCATACTACAATTTCGAAATTGCAACTTCCCATTTCCATTTTCATATACTCTGCTTCGATATTATACTTATGTCAAAGTTCGCGAGAGCCCCTATGATTCAGTTTCGTCTACTGTGTATTTTAATCAGTAGTCAAAATGCCTTGCATTCCATAGCCGGGTTCGACATTAAAATGTCCGTGTCATGTTGTCGGGACTCCTGCAATTCGGCCATTTCGAGATTGTATATCCTTCAGTTTTTTAATTTCCAGTATTACTTCCGAGCTGCATGTTACAGCATAACCAATCGGAAAGACCACCCGTTTCTAGAAAGCATACTAACATTTCAGCATCTTCGGGGGGCCAGTTCCGTTGCGTCCGTCTCCATACCCACATCTATGCATGGGCAACGAGAAACGAAATCCCAAGGGATAATATCAAGCGAAAAAGAGCGTCCTCACAGGGACGCAACGCTGTCAATCAGTGGGAAGTAAAGGGGAAAGTGTAGAAAGTGGAGTGCAGAAGGTGCAAGTGACTCGTTCATTGATTAGGAAGTGGATAGTGCAGAGTTACCGTTACACGAGATTGACAGTGGATTACAGTGTACGTGACATGGGATGCCACGGTTGGAGGAGGAAGTGAGCCCAGCTGTTCGGATTATTTGCCGTTCATTCAGTAGGTATCACCTACTGGAGCATCAATGTGGACATTTCTGAATACCCCGAAGGAGGGCTTTGCCCACAATTGTGACGTAATGAATGGAAGCACGATCAAGAATTGGTTACGAAGAAGTCAACCAATTGTAAATATTAGCCCCCATGCCATCAGTACAGTGCGCAGTTTAATCACTGTTTTAGCAATGGACAACATTCTCTTCCATGCGTGCATTCAATGTATTACACTAGATGCAGCCGCATTGTGAGATCCGCCGATCCGATGGCCAAGGCAATTCACTTACGCCCGGGTTACCCAATTTTTACCGAGTTGTAATTTCGGCGACTTGGGGACGCTACGTCCGCGACGGGGGCTTCCGGACGTTTGGGTTTTGGACGTGGGGCGCGGTCGGATGTCTAATTTGAAAACCAAGTGTAGACCTTAGGCCCACGTGTAGACCTTAAGCCCATTAGTTTCTTTGCTAGTCCCAGTGTAATCATAGTGGGATGATTTGCGACCTCATTACAATTTTTAGAAATCGTTGCATTACAATGGGCTTCCTTCTAGTTACATTAATAATCATGATCTTTTGAAGGCATTGTTTAAAAATTCTCCACTATACTTACATTGAGATCCTTCTGTTCACCATCAAAGCAGTCCCCAAGCCCATGCCCGAAATAGTACAGTCATTATAAGCACAAAGATTCCAAAGAAGATTCAAGCACACTACTACAACTTAAGGCTACAAAAAACCTCTTGGAAACAAAAACACTACCTTTTTAGATTAAGTACAAGAAAAGGAAAATAAAACTTGTAATCCACTATAGTAAATCCAAAATTTATCACAACATCCAAGAATGAAACAACATAGTACTACTATATCACCAAATTACATGCAAGATTCTTAAGCATGTTCTTTATAAAATGAAATAGATGGCTTTTGTGTTTAAAGAAAAATGGTAATCCGAGTACCATTGTATAATTCCTTTTTACAAAAAAATTGTGTGAAGAATGTGTATAGAACTTAATTAAATGCAAAGTATATAGCTCTATTTGCATCTAGAATGAACTACTAAAAGAACTAAATTCAATACTTTAAGAATTTCTTCATATTCTTCCAACTTTGTTTTTTTTTTCATAGAGCATATATAAATTTGGTGGAAAGATAATAGATCTATGCTTCTTCATCAAAAAGGAAACACTACTACAGGATGGGTTTTTTATGGCAGCTGCTAAGATGTGAGCCACGATATGCTGTAATCGCTGAGGCAAGCGACACTTTTGAGACGATGCTCCTTCCTATAGCAAACATTTCACTAGGGATGATAAAGTTTGCACCATGTGATAGCTTGAAAAGAGTACAAGCAACACGCACAAGGACCAGAACAACGAGCCTATACTTGGTATCAGCTCTCTCTTCATGCAGCCTAAGAAAACCAGACAGGGCAAAGACGGCTGGTTTCATATGAAACATTTGGACCTAACTATTTTTATTATATTGATCCATTAGGAATCAGGAAAAACCAAGTAGTTGACCATGGCTTCACCAAAACCCAGATCTTCTTCAAAGAAGATGAAAGAGGTACATAATCTGTAGTTGTGCACGGAGCATCGCGCTTGCATCTAGGTCAGAGTTTTGAAATCCCTGGACAAAAGCGGCCATTTGGTTTGGAGAGCTCACTAAAATGGCGATTGATCTAGGAGAGGAACATGATAGAAAGACGTGGATAAATTGATTGATAGTGGAATGAAAATGATGTAACTGTAGTAGTAGTGTTTAGGGTCTCACATCTCTGAGGAAGTCATCGCCATTTTTGGAATTTGTAATAGCCAAATATTTGGCGAAGTCCTTCTTCTTAATGGCCTCGACCATGTTATCTAATGCCAAAGTCATCGCATCCCAAACTCCGGTAGCAATTTGTTCCTCCTTTGGTGTTTTCTCAATGTAGGCCCTAGCGGCTTCATTTGAAGCCACCGCAATCTCCCGCTGTAGAAAGATAATATAAGTTAGAAGGTTTGCAGACTATGATAATATCAAACTCGAGAGAAAACAAGGGAATTAAGTAATCAATGAATTCTTATTCGGTATAGAAATGCAATGAAAACTTTCGTTGTTAAGGTAAACCATCATGGAACATATAGTTTGTTTGTCAAACCGATTTGGTAATCCTCTAATTGAAGAGATCCTTGAATCCTTCCAACTTCATCACACCAAAGGAGTGAATGCCGAAAAGTTTTGCTGGAAGATTACTCTTCACGTGGTCATTTTCAGTAGACCTAAACGAAAAGTCGATACCTAGCAAAAATAATGAAAAAAAAAAGACAAAGCCTTCAAGAAGGGTGGATAAATATCAAGAGGTAGATACTTACCAGTTGATATCATGCATGGCATGAAGAAGGTTGCCCACCTGGCCGCGTGGGTCTAAAAGAATGCAATGCACGGAGATGTGCCATTCGGGATCCTCGGCATGATGATTTTTAATACGTCTTAACCATGCGGAGAGGCGATGGTTACCTTCCCAGACGAAGAACATCTTGCCAGAGAATTGTTGTATATCAGGGTCTCCTTGAAGCTCATCTTCAAAAGTTTGATTCGTCATTTGCCATAGTGGGCTCCAACCGCACTTGGCCTCCTCCGTAACATCCCATGACAACTCTTTGTTGTTGTACATGACGCGATCCCCATCCCTATATCCCTTTTCAAACTCCCTCTCTAGATGTTGTATCCCCATTTCACTAACTGGCCTTACTTTTGCCATTGATATCATCCTACACAAGGGGACAAGCAACCGTGACTTCTTCAAGAGATGAATTTGAAGGATGTTGATAACGTTGATGGAGTCCACCTTCTGTTGTGGTTGATGTAGCAATTCGCTTTCTAAAGCATTCTTCAAGCCTATCAAACAAGATGTTGTTGGCAACACGTCCGATGCTCAAATTTCTTGCTAAAGGTCATGTAAATTAATACTCAAACTCAACATTGTAGTAAGAGAATACATAATCCCAACATATTCTCATAATTAAATATCTCTTGTCACAACTCAATGATCATCGGTGGCAATAAGGCCCAGTTTATACTTGGGGCCCGATTGAGGGCCGGGCAAAACTCTCCAAATTTCACCCAATAGGATTGCTCGATTCTTTCAAATCGGGCCCAAGGGTTTTATACTAGGGCCGGTTCCAAGCATCAACATATCCTACATGGCAGCTTATGTGGCATTAATTTGGCGTCAAATCTTTGGGCCCATGTGGTGCAATCAGGACAAGGTTTTTCCTAGCCCGAAGTTGAAACTTGGGCCCGATTGTGCGTCATCGTTAGATCCTTTGTACCTCCACCGTCCATCAATGGATTATAATCCACCTCCAAGAGATTCTTTCTCCCTACCACTCTTGCATCCTCTCTCATACCCAATTCCACATGCTCTGTCACAAAATTTTGGAGTGTTGGTGTTGATAGGGAGCTGATACATTTGTTGGGTTTTGTCACCGCTACTTGAATTGATGGCACAATTGGAGAACGAGCACACATGGGTGAGTGGGGGATGAGGCGTTGAAGCTTTCAGTAGCTTGGAGAGTCTCCGCTACATTTTTTCTGGGGGATTGGTGAGTGGGCGGTGCATTCATCTACCACTATTTCCTTGACCGTTTTGAGAAATAGTTGTGCAATTTGTCTGCGGCAGGTATAATCTCTGGTCCCTGAATTGTTGGTCAGAGATGTTCAAGTCGTTCACCCAACCACCGCTATTCCTTTGACTACCCTGTAGATTGCTTGGGCAATTGAGCTGGTTGGCGTTCAATCCCATTTCCCTGATGCTTTGGTTGGAGATATTCAAATCGTCCACCCAACCGTCTGCATTGCTTTGAGAACTCTGCAGGCTACTTGAGCAATTCAGCTGATTTGAAATTAAACTTGCAGGCTTCTGTGATTGATTGACATCCGCAACTTGTTTTCCGCTAGTAGTACCAAATTTTGCAGGTAATACATTCTGGATGAAGAGAAGTGGTGAGAGTATGAGGGGATTGGTGAGTGGGTGGTGCTGGATGAGGAGAAGTGGTGAGAGTACGAAGGACCTCTTCTTCAAGCTGCTGGTAATTGCTCAAACTTTTATGTCACATGTTTGTTGCATTTTATCTGCAATTCTTTCTACTTGAATTCTTGGTGTATTGCAAGTTTGGTTTCCGTTTAGCATGCTCTGGTAGAGTTTGGATTTGGTTGTCAGTTATGGAGTCTAAAATTTATATGTTGGCAGTAGTGTAGGATTTTCCGAACTGAGAATGTGAGAACCCTAAATGACATTAATTGAGGATTGCCATTTCAAATGCCCATTGTGAGTTGTGGGAGATAGTTTATCTTATCAATCTTCTCAGCTCAATTCACAGCATATGAATTATCAAAGTTGTTTATGCAGATGTATCCCATATATTCAAGACGCTTAGAACTCCATGATTTTGTTGTTTAATTTTTTAATACAGAAGCGAAGCTGTAGTGAGTAATTTGAGTCTATACTTGAGATTTTGGAAGAAGAGAGTACTGACATTTACATTGCAGCTCCAGCTTAGAAATGCAGGTTTTGAAGAAGGTGAAGCTATGCATCCAAAGATGCTCTTATGGGCATACTAAAAGACACCAATGTAGTATTCAAAGCTTCTCCATGAAGTCCAAGTATCAGACAGTCAAAGTGTTGCAAACAAAAAATGATCAAAATATATATAACATCAAAATATTGTTTGAAAGTTGTAAAAGTCAATATATATACATGGAATTACCTTTTATTTTGGCAATTTCTAATCATAGATAATTTAGAATAAAAAGGTGAAATAATATTAGTAGTAAATTCACTATTTTTAATTTGGATAAGTTGAAAACTATATTATTTCTTTGACATTATTTAATTTTATACATTTATGATTTCAGTATGTGAAGTTTATTATCTTATGTAAAATTATGTGAAGTTATATGAGGTTATATAATGTTATACATATGTTGATTTTATGTTATGTTAATGTCCATCTAATATATTTAGAATGTTAGATGTAGAAACTTCAAAGTGGAGTCTCAATATAACAAAACGTTAACCAATAACAAAGCACATCAACTATAGTTTGTTTAATGTTTTAATCCAAGTTTCTATTTACAATTCCAAATGAATGATAACTCCTATCTTCAACTATTAGGTACAAAGAAATTCATCGTCGTACCATGAAAAAAACGTCACATTTTTCATTCACATTGATCACTTCAATCAGAAACCCAACATTAACAATTCAATATAGAAGTCCTAAATTTGTTAAAGATTATTTCTGCATTCTACATTCACACAACCCAGCAAGAGTGATCACATAATTCATAATCATAAATCACTAAGAATCATAAATAATTTATGAACAAGGCCCCAACAATGGGCCTAAAAGCTTTATATGAGATGGGACTCGTCCCACTAAAGGCCCAAGAATTGGGCCTCAAAGGTTGACATGGGAAGGGGCTGGATTCCAAAGGTCAAGCCCGATTGGGGGTTGGAAGGATCCCAAATTGGGACCACCTTCATGTCAACCTCAAATCCAATATAAATTGGGCTTAAGTATCACTATAGAAGTTCAACATAAAAAAGCTACAACATGCGCAAAAGTTGATAACAATGACTTAAATTACCTTAATTTCTTTGAGAATTGTAACATGATCTTCATTCTCCACGTTTCGCTGAGTCGAGTCCTGAAACAAAAACGGTGATAAAATTGGAAGAATGAATAGAAAACAAAAATTGAAGAAAGCTAACAATCTAATGTCATTTGTAGCTAACAATCTAATGTCATTTAAAGTCCCGCTAGTAGAAGGTGAAGGTACCCGCGAGGTCCGCTATCTGCTCCGACAGCGACTCCTCGAGCCCTTCTCGCAAATTAACTAAGCGATTTCAAGGCCAAAGCCCGCGTACAACAACACAAGCAGCGTAATGCTTGAGCCTTCTCGGGACTCATTGCATCGCAAGGCAAGCAGTTCAACTTCGAAAACATAAGAAACGAGTTTCGGAGGGATGAGCAGGAGTCGAGGGGGGCCGCTGTCTGCTCAGACAGCGGCTCATTGGACTCCGGCTGGCAAACCAAATTCGCAATATGTAGGCCAATGCCCGTAAGTTGAAGGCCAATGCCCGTAACTTCACAACCAGCGTAGTGCCTTCCACGGACTCCCTTTATTGCGTGGCACCAAAATCTAGTACCAAAATGAGAAAATAAAATTTGTGCGGAAGACCTGAGCAGGAGGTGGTGGATGAAGTCGGAGCCCTGGGGGGCCGCTGTCGGAGCAGAGAGCGGCTCGTCTAGCCCCTGATGGGCACGATTCGAATATCTGCAAAGCACTTTTGATACCATCACTATTATTTTCTTTACGTAATGAAAGTGTTAGATTGCCAATTAGTGGTGAAGAGAAAAGACTAAAAAGACCTTCAAGGGTGGAAGTGTTGAGGTACATAACCCAAATTTGAGCCTCTTGCACTAAACTGTTCTCTTGCACCCATGATGCCGAAGGATTCATGTGCTTTGAGATGCCAACTATGCCTTACTGCATTTCATATCTCACAATTTTACCTTGTTTGCATAATGTAGACAATTAAAAAAATAAAATGTACGAAGGTCAGGCCGCTGTCAGAGCAGACAGCGGCTCATACCAACCAGGACGTGAAACTGGAAGCCGGACAAAACAAGTCCAAAATGGTTTCGTTGGCAAACTGAAACATTTCGCTATCATGTCCAGAATAATTTGCCGACAGGTTTTATGACACCCCATCATCCATGGGCTCGGCTGAAGCCCTCAGCTACATGCAAATTGCCAAGTACCATGCTAAGATACCATTCAACAAACAACGGTTAGTCCGGTTGGAGTAGCTCAAAAAATTCTGTTTGACCCTCCACCTCCCTTCCATGCAGTCGACTCCCTAGTTAATATTCGACGATGATTCATGACTGCGGGAAAATCTCTAGCTCATCCTGTCGAGAACCAGGAATCGACACTCCCTCTTCACCGAACAAGAACTTATTGCAGCGACTGAATCTACCGTTGGCAAACTGAAACATTTCGCTACCATGTCCAACTATGCCTTACTGCATTTCATAACTCACAATTTTACCTTGTTTGCATAATGTAGACGATAAACAAAAAATGTACAAAGGTCAGGACGAAACGTTCAGGACGTCATCCGGTACTGCCACGCCTTTACAGCCCACTGTCGGAGCAGACAGCGGCAAATTTCTTTTTTAGTCAAAAAATTTCAGATCTGCAATACTGGTAACTAAGCCAAAAGCTTGTTGGTTTTCCGTGATCCACAATGTTGTTAACAACCTATGAGTGTGACCAATGTCATCAAGAAGAAGCCTCCCCTCAACAACCCAGACGTGATTGTTGTTTCCAAACACACTCAGCTTTACTTCACAAAAGATAATCGATACACCAAGCTTCGTAGCTTATATTCTTCATTTTCCTACCTAACCCTAGCCTTTAATTAATTCACCTTCCGGTGCTAAATTATCCTAATCTGACTGGGTAATTGGTGACGTCATGCAGGTACACGTAAGCGGTAGGAGAGCTCAGAGTTCGGAGTAGGGTGATGAGCGTCAAACACCAACACCTCGTCTCGCTCAAAGCCTACTTTCCTTTCTTTTTTTGTTTTTTCAACCATGTCGCGGTCTCGACGTCGTGCACAGGCTTTCAGTTCAATTAATCTCAGTTTGATAATCTAACAACAGTGCGTAACTACTTCTCTATTTGTACACTCAGTTAATTTCCTAAGATCCTTGTTTGGATTTCTAGGTTTTCTGACTTCGTATCCATCTTTATTGTAGTGGGAGGCATTCCTAATTGGGGTTCGGTTCTTCTTCGGTATACTTCGCCATGCGTGTGGTTATGTCATGAGACATATCGTTGCACAGATGATGAAGTCATTTATTGGAGACACTAATTCTGGAGCTGAACAGGAGGAGGAGATGTTTGAGGATGCAGAGATCCTTCACAACTCAGATGAGTTAGGTTTAGAGAGTACGTCTCTGAGACGAGTTGTCCGCTCTGAGATTCTATCTACATCTGTAAGTTCTATATCTGCGTCCAGTGTTAGAAAATACTATGTTGTTAGAGAGGGTCGATGTCCAGGAATCTACTTAACGTGGCCTGAATGTAAGGCTCAGGTTGAAGGTTATAGTGGAGCCGAGCATAAAAGCTTTAAGCTTTGGCAGGATGCAGAGGATTACTTGGGTTGTGACCCAATTAGGTCAATTTCTAATGTATATGTCGCAGGTTCCAGGCTAGTTTAGGTCGAGGGTAATCTAAGCAGTCCAGCTTCCTCTCTAATACAAGCATGTCTGTATGCTGTGAGGGGTTTTGTAAAGATATCAACTTGTTGAAAGGAAGTGGGCACATAGCTGACTTCAATTTCTCCCTCTGAGGATTTCTCACAAACAAAGTGGTAGTATATTTCTATGTGTTTTATTTCATCGTACAGCACTGGGTTGTGAATTATCCTAATGCGGAATTGGTTGTCACAAAGCAGGGGAGTGGGATCATCATTGACGATCTTCAATTTGCCAAGCAGTCTTCTAAGGTATATCCCTAGTAGCCTCACCTAGTACTCAATATTCAGCTTCAGCTATACTAATTAAAGCTACATTTGGTTGCCGTTTGCTTCTCCAATCGATGGCAGCCATTAGGGGAAAAATGGGGTCTCCAACGGGCCTTTGGTCGGGATCCGCGCCTCAAAATTTGGCCATGCCCGTGCACTTTACCTGCTGGCATCGATGGTGCCAGCAAGTCGCCAAATTGGCGTTTGGGGGTCCAGCCAATCGCTTGCAGCGAAGGCGTTGCCCACTGCTGTCACCCCATTGGATAATAGCGGATTCTGTTGTCAGCGGGGCGAATTTTGTTGTCAGCGGGCAGGATATCCACCAATGAGATTTCGCAGAGAGGTGTCAGCAGGCAGCAGTTCACCTACCTTCGGGCTGTCTTACAAGGCCCGTTGGATACCCCATTTTTCCCCTAATGTTCTCCTAACTTGTGAATTATCTCAGATGTAGATCTTCTAGTATCTCTACATCCTCCATAGTCAAAATCAGCAAAACTGAGAAGTGGTTGATCATCCTCGTAAGGATAGAACAGGGCTGAATCAATGGTGCCTTTCAGATATCTCAAGATGTTCTTCAAGGCGGTCATATGGGCCTCTTGCGGAGCATTTGTGAATTTGCTGATATAGTTTACAGCAAAGCAGATGTCGAATCGTGTGTTACATACATAAATCAGGGAGCCGCAGATTGACTTGAATAAGTGAGCATCTGCAGGTTGTTTGCCTTCAAATGTTTACTTGTACTCATAGGTATCTTAAGGGGGTTGCAGTTTTCCATATCATACCTTCTGAGTATGTCCTTGATGTAGCGACGCTAGTGAATCCATATACCATCCCGGTCATACACAAGCTCAGCTCCCAGAAATATGCTGGGTATCCCCATACAAGTCATTTCAAATTCTAGTGCCAGTCTTGCTTCAATTTTGTCCATCTATATGTCATTGTCACCAGCTATAATGAGGTCGTCTTATAGAGTAGAAGTATTGTATATCTATTCTTGATGTTGGAGAAGTATAAGTTAGGGTCGGCAGTGCTTTTAGTTAAACCTAGCTCATTGACAATAAATGAGTCAATACGCTCATTCCAAGCTCTTGGAGCTTGCTTCAGCCCGTAGAGTGCATGCTTCAATTTTGCGACTTTTCCTTCCATTCCAGGCTCCATAAATCCATCAGGTATCTACATGTAAACCTCCTCTTCCAATATGCCATTGAGAAATGCAGTCTTAACATCTAACTATCTTAGTTTCCATTTCTTTCTAGCAGCAATAGCAAGTGTGGTTCGAATTGTGCTCCATCTATCTACAGGAGCAAAGGTTTCATAATAGTCTTCTCCTGCAATCTATTTGTATCCTTTTGCGACAATCCTCGCCTTGAGTTTCTGAATTTTCTCTAATGCATCTCTCTTTTCTTTGAATATGCATTTAGCTGTGATGAAGCGTTTCCCTTTAGGTAGGTCTACTACTTCCCAGGTCTCATTTCTTTTGATTGAGTCTACTTCTGATGCAATAGCTTCTTGCCATCCCTTTGATCTTACAGCGTCCTCATAAGTTTCAGGTTCTCCTTCTAAGTCCATTTCAGCTGAAAAGGTTAGGTAATCTCTAAGTCTAGATGATGGTTGTCGTTCTCTGTTGGGATATCTTCTACCTTGTTCCCTATTCATGTTTATAAGATTGTCTTGATCTCTTCTGATTCTTTGTGCAGTCCTGTTTTCTTCCTCCTCTAGATTGTATCTTCTTCTTCTTCTTCTTCTTCTTTGGTAAACCCTTACAAGAATATTGGCTTCTTCAAGTATTCCAATTTCTGGTCTGATCTCATCTTCTACTTCAAGAGGTAGTTGTATAATCCTATGTTCTCCATGTGGTTGTTCAAGGTCCCTTTCAAGAATTTCAGCTTCAGGAGGGATGTTCTCAATTTCCTCCTCTTGGACTGCGGGTTCAAAGAAAGTCCTTCCCATTACTATAAGTTCCTCTTCTAGTGGGGTTGGCAGCTTTAGGTAGTTATAGCCAACCCTAGTTTCATCAAACACTGTGTCCCTACTAAGTTGAATTCTCCGCTTCCGTGGTATGTAGATCCTATACACCTTGCTTGCATCATGACAACCCATAAACAAACCCATTCGAGATTTGTTGTCTAGTTTTTGCCTTGCTTCTTGTGGAACATGAACAAAATACATACAGCCAAAGGTTCTAAGGTTACTTACATCAGGTATTTTCTTAGTAAATAATTGTTCGAGGGTCTTGCCGTTATTGGCCTTGGTAGGTCCTCGGTTTATGAGGTAGTTTGCTGTGTTCACAACTTCAGTTCAGAGAAATGAAGGAAGTCCACAAGCAGCCACCATACTACGTGATTTCTCTATCAAAGTGCGATTCCTCCGCTCTGCCACTCCATTTTGCTGTGGAGTTCTAGCCTGTGTCAATTGTCTTCGAATGCCATTTCTTTCGCAAAATCTGATGAAGTTTGTTGACAGAAATTCCCGGCCTCTATCTGTCCTCAAAGTCTTGATTTCTTTTCTTGTTTCCTTCTCAACTAGTTCCCTGAAGATTATGAATTTATCATAAGCTTCACTCTTTGCTTTAAGGAAATAAACCCAACTCTTCTTCGAGTAATCACTGGAAGAAAACTTGTCGTTCCTGACCGGCGTTAGAGGGGTTCAAGAGTCAGGTTGGCCACAACAGACAAAATAAATTAGTAAAATAATGGTTTAAATTAATAATTTATTTTGTCTGTTGTGGCGAACCTGACTCATGAGCTCCTCTCATGCCGGTCAGGAAGGACACTTCTGCTACCAGTGAATTATCAGTGAATACACAGATGTACTTAGATCCATGAAGTGATTGTTTAGGTAATGGTCCAACTAGGTCTGAGTGAACTAACTCCAAGGTTTCCTTTGCTTTGTTTTCACTTTTCTCATGGAACGACGCTCTATGCTGTCTACAGGCCAAGCAATCTGCACAAGTGTCTTTTATGACGTTTAGGTTTGGCAAACCTTTGACACTCTTCTTCTTTGCAAGGTGACTCAACCCTCTGTAGTGTAAGTGGCCATACCTTCTATGCCATAGCTTTGTTTCTTCTTCAGCAACAATAGCATTTGCTTCTTCGATATTCGTTTCAACGGAGTTTGCATCTATTTTAGAGCTCATTCCCAGCTGGTACAGACCGTTTCCTCTATTTCTTACACCTTATGCTATGATGTCTCTATTCTTTATATTGTCTAGGACTAAACATTTTTTGTCCGTGAATACTACATGTCCTTTATCTGCTAATGACCCCACTGATACTAGGTTGCGCTTCAAAGATGGTACATACATAACATTGGTCATCTTTGTTTCTCCGCAGTCAGTTTGTACGTTAACATCACCACTTCCTCCTACTAAATGGCGTTCACCATCTGCGGTAGTCACTAAATTCCTTTCCATAGATGGAGTTATCAACTTCAGGTGACCAGGTGATCTTGTGACGTGACGGGAAGCACCAGAGTCCATGTACCACTTGCAGGTGGTATCCATATTCTCTTGAAATTCAATGAATGCTACTTCTAGTTCCTCATTCTGATCTTCACTCTCTGTATTATCTTCTACCAGATTTATAGATGAGGACGATTGTCCATACTTGTGCCAACATTCTCTGGCAAAGTGACCAGATTTTCTACATACCCAGCATACGTCTTGTTCTTGTGCTCCTTTCACTTGACTTGAAGCTCCTCGCCCTCGGATTGTTGTTCTTCAGTTAGACGTTCCTCGTCCTGGGAATGTGCCTCCTCTGCTTGGTGTTACTCCCCCTCGTCCTTGATAGGTTGAACCTCCTCTACCTCTCGTTCCTCGTGCTGCTTGTCTTTGACCTCTGGAGCCTCCAAGATTGAGACTGTTTCTGAAGGATACAGCTAGAGCTTCATCATCTTCACTCAGAATCTTGTTTTGATGTTGGATTCTGTGATACTCAGTGATGAGTTTTGAGCATACGTTCTCAAATGTAGGAAACACTGGAGCGTTTGTTAAGCTAGAGATCACAAACTCATAGCTCCTAGGAAGACCGTTTAATACTACATGAACTACAGTTTGGTCTGGTACTAGGTCACCTAGTGCTGCTAACGTGTTCTTCAATTCTCTGGTTGTTCTAAGGTAATCTTCCATCACTCCTCCCTCTGGCATCCTTAATGAGTGTAACTGACTCTGATACGTGAGCAGGTTGGACGCATCCTCCGACTGATACGTGTTTCTAAGAGTACCCCACGCTTCTGTTGGATCATCGTGTTCAGCTATCATATTCACAACATCGTCTTTCACCGACGCTATCATTGCTGACACTACGCTTGCCTTCATCTCATTGAGGGCATTCTAATTAGGTACGTCAACTCCACCTATAACTGCTGGAAATGCAAGTGGTGGTCACATTCTCTATTATCTCCCATATACTCTCTCTACGGAAAAGAGCCCACATGCTAAGACTCCATACATGGTAGTTGGATACACCTTCTAGTTTGTTGGCTTCACCAAAAGAGATTTTCATGACTGCCATGATTCCTGTTTAGTAATCTTCTATTCACCTACACTTTATCTTTCTCATCTCCTGTTCACTCTGCAAACTATATGCTACACTCTAACCCCCTTTTTGTCACTTTCCTTATTTTCACATCTATGGTATATTCTAAGAATTAGGGCTGGGGTGGGCATTTACGATTGGCCACGACACACGTGTCACACTCCAAAGCTGTTATATACACCAGTGGTGTGACAATAAGGGAGTTAGAGTGTACTACTTCCTGTATCTCCACTAATTACACGTAGTGCTATGATACCATGTTGTTTCCAGATACCATGTTGTTTCCATACACACTCAGCTTTACTTCACAAAAGATAATCGATTCACCAAGCTTCGCAGCTTATATTCTTCATATTCTTACCTAACCCTAGCCTTTAATTAATTCACCTTTCGGTGCTAACTTATCCTAATCTGACTGGGCAATTGGTGACGTTGGTGACGTCATGCAGGTATACGTAAGCAGCACAAGAGCTCAAGGTTTGGAGTAGGGTGATGAGCGTCAAACACCAATAGAGATCACATCCTCCAATTGCTAATTCGCCGAAAATCCTCAAACCCAAATGCTTATGTACAGTCAGGTACAGTTTAATTACGAATTCTTGTTTTCGTAAAGGAAAAAAACCTTCATTGCTGCCAACTTTGCCGCCCTCCCAAGAGCTCAAAAACCGGTATTGTATCATGAAAGTTTTACCACAACACCATCTTCAAGTTAATAACACGTGTACCAAATTTCAAAGCCAGAAGATCTACACAAAAAAAGATATTCAAAATCTACCAACATGTGTAGCTAAGAAAAAAAAAAATTCAATACTACCACCTTTGACAACCTCCCAAAGAATGGAAAAACAGAATTTGGCCATGAAAATTTTAGCGCGAGATCATATCTATGTTGATAATACGGGGTAAAAATTTCAACTTCAAAAGATTTGACCACAAAGAGGTATTTGAAATCTACCAATTGACAAGTGTTTTCTGACACTACCCTTGCCTTCATCTCATTTTTGGCGATTTTAAATTTGTAGTGAGAAAAATTTCATTGCTGCCAACTTTTAAAGCCTTCCAAGAGCTTAAATATTGCTATTTTACCACAAAAGTTTTACCAAAGAATTATCTTCAACTTATTAATATTTGTGTCCAATTTTAAGGCCTAAAGATTCACCAAAAAACAATTATTCAAAATATACCACCGTGGAAATATTTTCACTGCTGCAAACTTTGACAGCCTCTCAAAGATTGATTTTTACTTTTTTGCCATCAAATTCTTGGAACAAAATCCTTTTAGATTGATAACATATGATAAAAATTTCAAGGATAAAAGAATAATACCAAAAAGATATTAACAATATGCCAAAATGTGTAGTTGTGGGAAACAATGGGGGAAACCATTTCATCATTACCGATGGTTGAGAAATTGTCCAAACACCATGAAATATGGCATGAATTTTTTATTGTAAAAATGATGTTGTTCCAAAAAATTTTATTGTAAAAATGATGTTGTTCCAAAAATTTCATAAGCTCAATTTTCAATGAATAAAATAACAAAAGAATCCAATTACTAAAGATAGATATTAAGATTTTGATAAATTTTCAAATATAGAGCACTTAAAACTTTAATTAAATTTGACTTATGTTGAATATGATTGTTGAACTTCCAACCTTATAGATGGATTCTAATCATCACAATTCACTTCTTTTTTTTTTTTTTTAAATAACTGAATTTCATCACAATTGTAGAAATCATGTCCATAAACACATTTAAGTATGATCAAGTGATAGAGTTTGAGGTAGAAATCACAATTTTTCTCACTCTTTATTCATAATCCTATCCTATAAAAGACACTATTGCTTGTATTAATAGTTTGAATAAATATTTCATAGAAATAATGTTTACAAAAATTCAAAAAGTAACTTTATCCAGTTTTTAACTTCTTCTTGTTATTATTTTTGAAAGTACTACACCATTCCACTACACATAAACAAGTACCGTAGCCTCTACATGATTTCGGTTTTGCACAAACAAAATAATTATAATATTGCACAAATAGATTTCATCACAATATTTTAAGTCTTTATTGTTTTTCTTTTTTTTTTATAACCAAAAGTTTTAGAATTTTCATGATTTTCTTAAGCTTCATGATTCTTGACCATTATTTGTGTTATATTTTGAAAATTTACCACTTCCTTACTTTGATTTTAGAGATGCTATGGACCCATAATTATTCAAATTTTCATTTACTGTCAAATATAATTTTGCAATATTTTGCTTTATGTCTTTTGATAATTTCAAGAAATTCAGTTTTGAAAATAATTAACTATTTACTGACAAAATTTGGTAAAGGCTACGGTACTTAAAATTGTCTTTTTGAGATTTTTAAGAAACTTTGAACTCAATAATGAAGAAATTACATTCTACAAGGAATTGAAGGCTTAATAAATCTATATAGCAAGGTTCCAATGAAACAAATTGATATCTTTAAACAATCTAATCTAATCATCCACACGACTAAAATTTCCAAAATACATGCCACTCATTACTGCCATAGTCTAACTTGAGATTCTATGATGTAGGATGAAAGGATCATTTATTTAAATCTTTAAAATTACATAAACTCTAGAAATAACGACTTAAAAGTATTCTTTGAAGAATAGAATGCAGATGTATATATATATTTTTTTATCATCTAAAGAAAATCATATATTGAAAAAAAACTCTTAGTATAATTCATAATGAAATTTTACAACTGGTATAACAATTTTGAAATTATCATTTATACAGCATAATCTTTTCAATTGGTTTTTTTTTAATAATATGAATCACCTTTTAAACTATTTAACTAGTACACGAAAATTTCCAAAATTTTATTACTAAATTGAGAATTTGAAAAAAAAAACTTGTCATTAGATCGATACAAGGCTTTTTGCCTTTTCCCTTTTACAAATTTGGCAATTGTACTGTGTAAGTTAACACAGCGAAGTGCCACTATTCTGGACCTAGACTCATGTATACAGACCATTTTTTAATTTTTTCTAAATTGAAATCCACAAACATGCATCTATGATTGCTTAATAATGATCTCTAGGTGAATTTTTATATACTTTGTACGCATATTTTATATTGTGTTGTTCCGAACCACTAAAACACATTTGTGATGTAAGGTTCTATAAATAATAAAATTATGTAGCATGGAGTGATGATAGGTGAATGCAGAAGCGGCACGAATCATGAAAGAAGCAGAAGCTTGTAATGTTATTGCTGCAGAATGTCAGGTTGAGTTGGACAAGGCAATGCCCGCACTCATGGCAGCAGAGGCTGCTTTAAATGTGCTAACAAAGAAAGATATGTCTGAAGTAAAGGCTTATGCAAAACCTCCGGCCCTAGTTGAAATGACCTTAAATGCTGTTATGACAGTGCTTAAGCGACCACCTAATTGGGCAGAAGCCAAGCTAGCTCTTGGTGATTCACAATTTCTTGAAAAATTGATGAATTACAACAAAGATTTTCTGGTATGAAAAATAGGTTATACATGGCAAGTAATAAGTGAGATAAACAATATATATTAATGAATACGATATTACAGATGCTTTTGAAAAGAAATGTACAAATTGAATTTATGATAGATTTCATTTGGAAAATAACTAGTTCTACCAATATGTTAGTAGTTATATATATGGACAAATTTTAATGCTAATATATAAACTCAAATATGTTAATTGTAATGCCTAATGTAGGCAATATGACTCTTGAATATTTGTTCCAACAAATTATAAGAATAATCTAAATTTTATAATCAGAATGATGCAGTCTTGGCAAAGATAGGAAAATTTACCAAGAAAGCAGAATTTACTCCAGAAAGCGTTGGAAAAGTGTCTGGTGCTTGCAAAGGTCTTTGTTTGTGGGTATGAAATATTGAGCAGTTTTGTTAAGCAAATGTGTAGAAAGATATGAAATAATTTGGTTGTAATAAATGGAACATCTTTGGGGTGCTGTATATATTTCAAATTATACAATCTCAAAATGATTATAAATATATATATATCTTAATTATAGTATATTTTATATTTTATAATATTGGAGATTTCACACAGAGGGATTTATCACGATACATAATTATAATCAATATTTTCCACATCTCTATATGAATATGATTTATTTCTTTATAAAATTTTGAAATGTAGGTACGTGCAATGGAATCATATGGATACATTGCAAAAGAAGTGGCTCCTAAGAAAGCAAGACTTAAATCAGCACAAGACAACCTTGCAAAACAAGAGGCATCTTTAGCAAGAGCAAGGTTTATTTGTATCTTACATAATATGTATATGCGGTATTATGACATTTACACTTTTCATGCAAAAATAATTGTGTCCTATGATATAACCTATTAATATTTTTATTCCAAAAACAGATTCGATTGCATCTTTGATGCTGCTTCTTTAATGTTTCAATATTTGAAGTACCTAAGAAAATATGACATACATCACATCATGATCCTGTTTTATGATTGGAATTTTTATCATCATAATTTATAATTTGGTACTAGTAGTATGTTATTGTTGATCAAGCAAAACATGCATCAACTTTGGTATCTTCATAAAAATGAATCAATACATATATGCATTAGAATATATAGGAAGAAAAAAACAAAATAAAAGAAAATTGCACAATAGTAAAGCAAAACCAAAATGCACAAAAAAAAAGAAAAAAAAAGAGATCTCAGTTCATTTTTGTAATGGTCTTTAGAAATAAAAACTGTTGATAGATTTGAATAGAATAACCTAAATATTATAAAATGGTTACTTGTCCTATTTATCTGAATAATCATATGGATTTTATCCATGATGCAAAGACTGCAACAATCATTTGCAAATTAGATTCAAAATATTTTCTAACCAACATTTTGAAGCTTCGTTTATAAATATTTCTAAACCATTAAACATCCTACTATCTATAGGAAATAACTATCATACCGTATCCTGTAAATGAAATCTTCAGTTTATTACATTGTGGCCAAAAATACACTAGTTGAATACACCCCAATTTCTTTCTTATTTTGTTTAAAATTGATATATTTATTCTTTATTTGAATGGGTTTATTAAATTAAAGTGATCAGAATGATTTAGCTAACTTTTGTTTGATTATATTTAAAGAAAATATAGTAGTGCGGCCAGTACACTAAGTAATATCCATCGAACTCCCCAAAGAACCTTTGGTGGGCCCTCGGAGAACCTCCCAACTTGCAAGACATTGGTCCCATGGTCCGCGGGAGGGGTTCATCGACTAAATTTGGGTTTTAGAACCCAAATTTGGAAAAATCTAAAAAAGATTATAGAACCTTGCATTTGTGATTTTAGGGTTCAACATATAGAACATGAACAATGTTCTACATGCTAAAAAGGGGTTCTCTGGGGAGTTCGATGGGTATTACTTAGTGTGCTCCGTAGTGCGGATTGATTTTTCATATTTCATCTATCAACTTATTAGACTGCAGTTTAACAGCTTTATTCAAATACTTTGTTGTTCATTAAAATATTAAAATATTTTTTCATGAACAATATGTAAATGGAAACGTAGCATTAAATTTTATTGGGGTTTGGTGATATGATAATTCATCCAGCAAAGAATATTACGTTTTTAAAAATAATTAGTGAATATCAGTTCCACAAAAAACATAAATGATCTGCAGAGCTCAACTTGCAGAGCTTTTGGCTAAAGTTCAACTCCTAAAAGACAAATATGATGCTTCTATGAATGCAAAAGCGGCACTTGAAGCAGAACTTGATGATTTAAATGTATGTGATTTCAATAACTTATCTGTTCTAAATGTACTTGTACTACTGCAATATTCAATACCTCTCTCATTAACTTTTTCCCTTCCTATTTCCTAATCTGTTTTTTCATTAGAAGTTATAGTGTGTCATAATATGCTCATTTAAAAATGTCTTGATGTGTTTACTTTTTATATATAGACGGTTCTCAAATCTTTATAAGGATTCTGGTTGTATGTTCTTTGATTGCTACAATATAAATCCAACGTTGCAAGCACTTAAAGCAACTTGCAAGCTTTACAATGACATGGAATACAATGATTACATCTAAAAAAAAATCAAGGATCTTATTTTTTGAAATTATTCACAATATCATATACAAATTTTAAATTGAATATCAGCATATTTATTCTGATGAATGATACACTTAATTTCAATTTTAGAATAGATAAGATAAAAATGATAAAATTTAAGTGGATGGATGCTTTATTAAACAATAATGCTTTGAACTTAAACATTCAAACAAGATAGCATCACCATTCATCATGTGTAAAATTCATATTATACATGTTCATTAATATACAGAAAATAGTAATTTTAAAGTTTTTTAACAGAAAATTGCTAAGAAAATTTCACATGTACAAATCTAGAAATTAATAATGAAATTTTTTGAATTCTTTTGGATAATTGATAAAAAACTAAAGAAGTCATTTTCTCAAAAAAAAAGTGTATTGTTTTCTTTAATGATATTCTTAATTGATACATTCAATAAAATTATTGTAAATTATAGTCTTCAAAATTTCTATCTTTCTTAATGATTTTGAAATCATGGATTAATAATATCCACTGGTGTTCATTCATCTTTTGTGTACAATTTCGTCTTCAGTATTAATACATGAATTTTTAAGATTTTATAATACATAAGAAATGTTTCTATGAATATGATCTAATGCATAGCAATTAATTTTTAGTTAATATCCTACGTTGATAATAGATTTGTTTGTAAATAATCCTAGAAAAAGAAACAAAAAAACCAAAAACTTTAAAAATGGAAAAAAAAAATACGAGAAATTATTTTATGTGATATTTGACTATTTTTTATCTTCTAAGGTTTTATTTAGGGATTAAATAAAACCAAAAATTTAAAATTTAATTTTTACAACACGCACTTGTTCTTTTCAATAAATTAAATATTTATTCAAGGATGAACAAAAGTACATTAGTATGACAAAAAACGTGTATTTAATAGTAGTAACATCTAATCCTATAAGTCAAGAATAATTTGTCATAATTTTCTATGGCCAGTGGAAAGTTTCAATCAACGTTTCGGCTTTAAGATATCAATTTGTTTGTTTAAAAAATCACATACAATATAAAACAAATGGTTTACAGTTCATCAAGTGCGCTTTTAGTAGTTTAACCCCTAAATGCTCTTGAAAATTTCAGGCTCAAACTGTCTTTTGATACCTCTTTGTAAAGCAAGCTGATTTTATTAATTTCATAACATTCTTTTGCAATTTCAACCGTAGGATCTTATAAATAACTCATCAAAAAGCTATTTCTCAAATTCTTAGAGTCAGAAACCAGACGAATCACAAGATCATGATGTTTAAACTTCCAAGACAAGTTATTTCCAATCCTTCAAAAAACTAAAATCTTGTCTTCAACGAATTTTCAGAAAATATGCTTTAGAATTTTAGAATGGACAATTGCATATTCTATTTAAAAAATGACTTGAGATTCTTCACAAAAAATTTCAAAACATTAAACCTTGATTTTCATCTTCAAATCATAAATAATTAAAATAAGATGTAGAATAGAGGGAAAAACTAAACTACTAATTTTGTCCACATGAAAATAGATATTGTCAGTTCCAACGGTGAAAATGATGTAACAAGTAACCAAAAACTTTTCCAATTTTTAATTTTGGAAAATTGCTAAAATCGAGTTCAAAATCAATAGTTGAAGTTATTTTTGATGAAGAGTTGACCGAACTGCCCGCATAATATGACATCTCATATCTTTTACCTCACTTATTGGATTGGCATGGCTCAAAGCTTCCTATGTGCATACAAATCAGTAGAAAATGATGATATTTTAATTTATTTTTTAGAAAAAGATTTGAGTTTTTTATATGCTGCCCGCGTTGAGATTTTGAACCTTTAATCCTTCATAACTTTTGCATTACATATCAGAATCATATGAAACAAAGCTTGACATGTACGTAATGACTTAAGGAATCTACATCCAAAAGCTCAAAACTTAATAATCATTTTTGAAGGCGTAGCAGCCTGCCCAAAATAGGCTGCGACCACATTTTGGTCGCCAGTGCATTTAGGGGTTAAAGAGGTTTTTTTTTTTTTTTTTTTTTTTTTTTTTTTTTTTTTGATTTGATTTGATGAGATCAAACAACATTTAAAATGACTGTCTTTTTTCAATTAATATTTGTTTTCAACAACATTTGTGAGATTAAATTGCAATATGAATCTGGATTTTGGAGCTAAGAGATCTCAACCTCATCCAAGTTATTGCAAAATTTTAGAAAGCATTTTAGTCCAAAAGATTTAGTTTTGGACTATTTTTACTTTGTGATTTTGAGCCATTTTTATACATTACAAGGTCATTAACAGACACATCAATATTTTGTTTATGATTTGTTATGGTAAAAGGTTTTTTGAAGATAATTAATAAAAGAATAGCAATCATGGATTTTATTATTGAAAAAGGATCTATCAATAGAATTTCAAATTCAAACAGCCAATACTAAAATTTTAGATGTCAATTTTGACCTTCAACAATATTATTTTTTAAGTCCTTGACCATTTCTCAACAATAACACTATAAAATTGTCAATTCTAAAGCAAAGAATACAATTGTCGAAACAAAAAAAATACCTTACATCTCCAATTGTGGTAGAATTTTGCTTAAGACTATTAGATTATCATTCAAAAATAATATCATGAAATTTTTTGCACAAATTAGAATGTTATAGAGTTAGAAGTAGACCAAATTGCTGTTTTTATCCTATCAAAATAGGATCAACACAGTTTAACTTCTTTTGGTGTCAAAAAATTGGATTCATATACACCAATTTTTAGACTTTGAAAAGGAATGTAGCATTATAAAACAAATTGTTCAAATGGCATGGATTGGTTGTAATGCCAGTACACATTCTATTTTTTTTGTTAATGCAATTTCTATTAAAATTTGTATCATAAAGTCAAAAGAAGTTTAAATTTTACTCTTCGAATTGAATTGTTTTAAAAAAAATTCAAAAGTCTCCAAATTTTATGTGATAAAGAATTTGTTTCTCAGCATCTTTACCGGAAAGGGTGAAAAAACCTGACTCTTCATGTAATGAAAATGTTCAACTATGGACTAATTGCTTTTTGACAACTTCAAAGAAGATCATGTGACTTGTATAAAAAATCTCCAAAATAATAGAACCATTTGGCAAAATATTTTGAGGCTACCTTTGGGTGAGGAACATTGACGTAAAATAGCATTATTTTTATTTCTAGAGGCCTAGTGAAAAAAATTATATATTTCCACAAAGCTCATGAAATTTCCTACATCCGGAAAAAAATTCAAAAAAGTGACATCCGCAATTGTTGGAAATTGACATTGTAGGAATTTGTTCAAAATTTTAATCGTTTGTAGAAAAAACAGAAACCCTTTAAGGTTTAATCTATGAAGCTTCATAATTCCAATTTTAAATTCTATTATTGAAAACGGACCTACTACAAGATTGTACAGCTAAAAATTCATTGCCTCCATTCTAATGACATCAATTGAATTTCAAAGCAATGATGTTTTGGCTAGAATTTGTCCTAATTGTCTAGATGATGAACTAATTTATGATAACTGTGACAGTTTCCTGGGAAATATTGAACCAAAATATAATAGGCATGAAAATATTTATTTTTGTGAAGTAAATATCAAGAGATAGATGGATAGTGTCTTACAAAAAAATTATTATTTAACTAACCTTGATTTTAGTGGTAAATTGTGGTTTAAAATATTTTACTTGTCCTCATTTATTTTGCATAATTCTTTTTAATGTATATAAATACTTCTGATTTTTCTATGCCCTTATTTCCTCTTCACTTTTAAAAAAATAAAAATTCTTATATGTTTGCTTGTCAATCTTTGCAGAACTTTATATAATTCTGAGTAGCTTGAACTTCAGTATCTATAATTAGATTGAACTGTAGTATCTATGATTGCCACAGATACTAATGTCATGATTCTATTTGACTGAATAATCAAGTGCATGTGCCTGACCATGTGTTTCAAGCAATAATGTTTTTAAAACAATATTATGTTTCTTACATACTAGATCATCTAAAGCGCGTCACCTATGCTTGTCTTGATGAAGGTCAGACTTGGAAACACTTAGGACCTCTTTACACTAGTGACCAAGGGCTAAGACAAATATTTCTCTTGGTCACGGCCCTTGGTCAAGAGCCATGATCAAGAGCCAATTTTCTCATCCCTTTGTTACTTCCAATAGTGAAAAGTGAACTTGGATCGGCCGACTAGATGGCTGAAATTTTTAATGCATTTTTGAAAAGAGTAGATTTCATAACTTATATTTCTTTTGCACTCCTCGTTAGGTTTTCTTCTCTCTCTTCTTCTCCCTTTTCTCTCTTCTCTTGTTTTTACTCATCTTCTCACCTTGTACTGGAATTTTAGCAATTAGAGTTATAATGGAGGGGAGGAAGAGGGACCTTGTATTGGCGTTGGGATTGTATGTGTGCTTGTATATGATAGTACAACATGTTGTAAATATGCAACGACTGATTTTGCAAGTAGAATAGGAGAAATTTGCCATTTTCAGCATTTTGTGAGAGAACATGGGACATGAATAGCGTAGTATATGGAGTCATGCACAACAAGTTGGGTTTACGGATCGTTTCTTGTTGGGTTCTTTCAGAGAGAAGATGTTTAAGCAAAGAACTCGGGTTAGCCATGGTACATTTAGATTTCTTTGTGAAAAATTGGGTCTGAAAAAGAAGGATACACGTATGAGGGCTGCTACTTTTGTCAAAACTAGGATTGCGGTTTCTTTGTACAGATTGGGTACTGGAAATGGGTTGTTGGTTGTAGGAGAGGTGTATGGAATTGCTGAATGCACAGCTTCTTGCATAGTAAGGGAATTTTGTAAGGTTGTTAGAAAACACTTATTAAGGGTTTTAGTCCAATTTCCTAGTGAATCGCAGTTTAGGATATTGGCCTCTCAATTCGAAGCCTTACATGGAATTCTTTACATAGTGGGTGCAATTGATGGTTCACACATTCCTGTTTTAGCTCCTGTAGTTGGGCGGAGGGGGGGGGGGGGGGGGGGGGGGAAGATTACTATTGTCAGAAATCATTCCATTCACCAATTTTATAGGGAATTGTTGATGTGAATTGCAAGTTTTGGGATTTTGAATTTCGGTGGGTTGGTAGTCTTCACGATTGGTTTGTTTTTCAGGTGACAAAAGTAGGGAAAGCATTCATGGAAGGAAAATACATGCCATATAAATTGATAGGTGATGTAGCCTATCCGGTTAGGCCGTGGATGTACTGCCCATTCAAGGGGCAAAAATATGGACTATCTTGATGTCGTGCAAACTGGAATTTTATCTAGTCTTCAACACGAATGTGTGTTGAACGAGCATTTGGCATGTTGAAAGGGAGGTGGAGAATCATAATGAAACGATCTAATATTCCATTACGTATGATTCGTGATGTAGTTTGTTCTTGTATAGTATTGCACAATTTGTGCATAACTATGAAGGACGCTTTTGAAAAAACTTGGATTGATGAAGCAGAAAGTGAATTGGCAATTTGGAAATGGTGAAGGAAGGGAAGGATCAGAAGGGAGTGGTGGACGAGCTGCAATTGAAGAAGTGAGAAGCAAGATTCAATGTAGACAGAATTCAGTAGTTGAAGATGTAATTGATGAAGAAACCGAAGCTTTTTTGATTGAAGAAAATGACGAGGCCACAGATTTGCTTCGGGAAGCAACAAACATGCATGAAGTTTTGGCTACAAGCCTGTGGGAAGCCAAACTTCGTGCATCTAATCCTCGTCGCTATTCCAATACTCATTCATATTCTAACTAATAGAGTAGTTAGAATTTCTCTAGCAAGTTTGCAAAATTTTTATCCATGTTCTTCAACAAATCCGTTGATTACTGAAATGAGGAAATGAGAGTACTCGAATTGGTAATTACCTTTTCCAGTAATGCATGCATTTTTTCTTGGTTAGTCTTCATCTTCTCTTCTGATTTTGGTGCCAAAGAAGTAATTTGTGATGATAGTGGTGAAGAAAGTGATGTACTTGGTGTCCATGGATTGTCGAGGTCCTCATTTATTTCTGTTGCACTTGCTGGGATCGCATTCTTCACACTAGCACTAGTGCTGTTCCATATGTCCATCTCATCAAACCACCTACAGTCTTGTTTCCGATCTGTGCCCAAAATCTCGTTGGCCCTCTTGTCATTTCTGTAATCCTTCAAAATGGTCTTATACTTCTTCTTGCAAGAAAGCCATGTGCGGTTAAATCCTCTAACTCCCGCAACCATCTGGGCTTGTAACTTGATCGATGTGTTCATCCCTATGGTTGGAGAGAGAAACCACGAAGAAAATGTCAAAAAAATAGTCCAAAGCCACCAAATTAGCTTCTTAATAAAGTGGACAACACATGTGGTTGATCCATTTAGCATAAAGAGAAGTGCGAGGAGATTTTGGACACCAAGAAAGTAGGAGGAGATGGTGGTGGAGGTTGTGGAAACACTCTATGGAGGACAGCGGGATTCAAACCCCCTCGCACATGAGACCTTCGAAGTTGGAAATTTGGGTCCCGAAGACCCCGAAGCCAAGGCCTTAAAAAGGCCACCATTGGCCACAATATAGCCTCAACACGGCCCGTGGCCAAGGCCGCAATCGGCAATTTTCATTTTGTCCAAAATTTCCTACAAAGCTTCAAAACATTTATGATTCATAGACATTCATACCTTGCTTGTTTGCTGTCTTTGCGAATTCCTCTTCCATTTCACATTGGATGGCTATGAGAGTCTCTACTTCAACATCTTTCCACTTCACAGCTGCACCTTCCTCCTCTTCATCTGATCCTAGGTCAATTACGCTCTTCTTCCCTTTCTTCTTAGCTTTCTCTTTTGTAGGAGTTGTTCTCGCCCTCTTCTTTGCTACAACCTTAGGACCCTTTGCTGCAACTTCTTCTCTTTTCATTTCTAAAATCTGGGCCCCCTGTAAAATTCCGGTTTCTTGTCCTACATTCTCTATCTCTCTATCCTCATTGTATGGAAGTCTCCTATGCAAAGGTGTAGGATACCCTTGAAATGCTCTTTCACTTGAATTAAACAAATTCGGTCCAAGTGCAAACTATAGCTGCAAATATTTAGAAAAAATTGGCACAAGGAATATAGTCATCGATTCTAAATTCTGAGACTATTCCTGTCCTACTTGAGTTTGAGAGTACTTATTGTCCGGACCATATCCCTCCATTGCAAACAAATTGCACTACAAACACACACAAATTATGCAAGAAAAAAAATCATGGATTTAGTTAAAACATGACACATGGGAGAATTGGAGAAGAGAGAGACACATTTGTTGGAAAAATATTAACCTTTTTTGGGATCTTAAAGACTTAACGGTTTCTTTCATCTTCAAAAGACGGCTAGCCACCCAACAACAGTAAAAACAGCCGAGCAAAAACAATTCGGCAAAAAATGTTTAAAAAACTCTTGAAAAAAAATTGGTTCTTTGTTTTCTCAGCTCTTGGTCATCCAGATATTGCGGCGAAAGTACCTCTTTTGGTGGTCTCGCCGCATTATCCGGGTGACCATGAAACCTTATCCATTTCTGGACATGTAGGATTCCATGTCATTTTTTCATCCGTTTTTCCTCTTGGTCACTTCCTCCTTTTATGGCTAGTGTAAAGTGTACTCGAACCGGCCGGCTCTTCTCCTCCAATCATATTGCAGATTTTCCCTTGGCCACGGCCCTTGGTCACTAGTGTTAAGAGGCCCTTAGAGTAATGTGTCTCATTTGGGAAGGTATCCATGCTTCAAGAGGATGGTGGCAGTTTGAGCGTCGCGTTAATACCCCCATTGAACTTCTATCATCCGGCGGTTTTGCGGCCTATTGATGGCTGCCCGGCACTGGGTCCAGGGCCACGGATACTTAACCCAATCCACAATCCGGGCCCTAGAAAGTAAAGTAGATATTTGACCATAGCATCAGGCTGGGCCGGATTTTGGTCCCAATATCCAAGGGTTGCAGTTATCATCAATAGTACTGCCTTAACGGACGGAGTACACTGCACTACTAATTCAAAAGATGAACACCACAGGGATCCATACACTACAAGAAAACCTGCGAGTGAATCAACTTAGGGGGGAGAGAAATCTGTTGGTAGAAGCTGTCGTCTCGGACGACTTGTTTCGGACATCAGGAAGAGAGTTTAGTTGGTTCAATTTGCGGACTGCGGGGACGTGCCAGTGGAGGGGGCCAGGTTGGAGCCCCGTGCGGACGTGGGTGACAGGTGGGTGTCCGACGTGGACCATCGACGTGGCGTCTGCATCCTAGCACGGGGCTCCTTTGGATTGGTATCCATTTCAAAATGCTTGTGTAGGTGAGGTTAGGGTTTGGTGTTTACAAATTGGGGATGCATTTCGAAATGCTTGTGTAAGTGAGGTTAAGGTTTGGTGTATACAGATTGCGGACGCAGGTGTGGAAGCTTTGACGTCTGCCAGGGAGAATGCAAACCGACATTAAACTACACAAGACTTGTTCCCTCATTTCGAGACACAATGTCCGAGTTCTAATCTACAGCTAACTAATGACCTGCGTGGGAAGTGAGGATCGATTGATTCTTCCGTTTCCCTCCAGAACAATCCCTTAAAAAGAAGGACGCTTGCTAATGCCCAAGTGTCGTTCCTGCTGTGACTAAAAACTAGTTCCTAGACAGAGAGGACGCAAGAGTGTCTTCACAAACTGACCGCAAGTAGAAGCGCTTCTTTTGCAGCGACGCGCTCCAGTTCCTTCGCAGTGAAGGTGCTCTGAAACTTAGAAGACGCATTCGCAGCTGCCCTAATTCCTCTCACAGAATCCACCGCATTCACGCTCACCCCATGCGAAGTGCACTTCTGCACCCCAATTTCCCCACAAGCAGCCATGTAGCTGCCGAAACTCGCTCCTGGGACGCCGAGGTCGACGTCGAGCACGTCAAACCAACTCCCCCAACCCTATCCCTTAAACCCCCTCCTTCGAAATGTCGGGTTCACACTGTGTCACACCGCCCATATCCACGCAGCCATACATGCGAAAAGAGTCACTCACAAACCCCGCAGTTCCACCCGCGCCCGGCCCGTTCTCGAAGCCAGCCACGTCGACTTTGGTACCACACTTCAGCACGCGAGCCAACACAGTTCTCTTGATCACGAGAACCTGAAATCCGTTCAGTTGATCGTCCCTCCGAACCAAGTAAAGCGAATCACTGCTGTTGCCTC
Source organism: Ceratodon purpureus (assembly GCA_014871385.1). Taxonomy (NCBI): domain Eukaryota; kingdom Viridiplantae; phylum Streptophyta; class Bryopsida; order Pseudoditrichales; family Ditrichaceae; genus Ceratodon; species Ceratodon purpureus. The sequence continues at coordinate 104,688,030 of CM026426.1, forward strand.
CAAGAGAGTTCTCTTGTTCCTTAGTTGATTCACTGACAGGTTTTCTTGTAGTGATAGAGCAAATGTAGTGAAGACTACATTGTAGTGTAATAAGATAATGTATTCCTATTGTTTGAATTTGGATATCTCAAATCTGCACTACTAATTTTGCCCGGGAAGTCAAACTCTCTGTTGACCGTATGGCGGGTAACACGACCATTTTGTACTATAGTCCACCCTCTATAAATGTTACACTTATAAGTGTTAACCCTCTCTAAATGTTAACTTTTTTTCTACTCCCTACATATTGCACACTATGAATGTTAAATGTGTTAACTGTTAACAAAATGGTACTCCCTTGTTTGTAAATTTGACTCTATAAATGTTAACAAATAAAATACAACCATAATTTGGATAATAAAAACTACACATCTACATATTACTTGATATCGAATAAAGTTTTGATTTGGTTTACAATTTTATGAATGGTATTCTCTCACAAGGACTCTTCACAATTGCTTATATTTATAAATGTTAAGATTTTTATATTGCTCAAAAAATCTATTTTATAATTGTTAACTGTTAACACCTCTATAAATGTTAACTTTGATCCACTCCTGAGGGTTAACATTTATAGAGGGTAGGCTGTAGTGTGATGTGTCTGGTGGAACCTCCTTTGTACTGCCGGAAATATCGGATCTGGATTGTTGTGTTGATGCTGAATGTGCTCCACAGTCAAACATTACAATATTTGTGGTTTAATTAAAAAATGAATTCTCAATTGCACTTCCGGCTGTGCAACTGTCCCGCTCACGTCCTCGCAGACTTGTATTTCCAAATTCTTATATTCCGACCCACTCAGGATCCCTACACTCAGCAGTCACTAGCTTGTCCACATTATACAAACGCCCTCGGATTTTACTGGTTGCCACCCTTACAGAATCCACTCGATGCTCAATGTGGCACCATGGGTGGTGACACACCCTGGTTGCCAGTACCGTCCTCCACCCCGACCCGCACCTGCCCGGCAGAGGCCTTGTGGAGACTTCAAACATGTTCTAATGCTTGTTTCAAGTGTGCATGTCTGCATATATTATTCACCACCTAGTTTTCAACCTTCTGATTCTCACCTTGAATTGTGCAAAGGATTGATCGATAACAACGTATCTAATTGCTCTGTAGGTATATGGAGGTTTTTGGTGTCTTAGATTCAGCTGTTCCAGAGGGAGTCCGGATAATACATGGGCGTCCATCTGAGAAATTAGCTAAACCAACATTTGTACAGATCTAAACAAGTAAGTAGGGTTGAGGTACCTAAAACCACCAACTTAAGGATTTTGAGCCTTTTTTTTTAGGGTTGGTTTTGGGGTGTATTTTCCACCTATATAAAAGAAGTTTTCTCATAGAATGCAAATTTTTTCAATTTTCTTTTCCAACACACAAATAGATACAAATTTCTAAAAACAAAAGCAATTCGTGACTCAAAATTGATCTGTAGACTTTTCCATTGTCACACCCTAGCTAATACTAATTTTCATTCATGATCTGACCCAAAACCACCAGCTTTTTGAGTGTTTTGATTGGTCAGTTTGAATTGAGTGTTTTCATAATGCTAGTTCAGCCCAATTACGGTTGTAGGAAGACCTACATGTCGGTTTTGGGATGGGTGGTGGTTCTAGGACAGTCGATCCTATCTGATCATGCATTTTCACCATAGTCTCTAAAACCAATCAACGTTGCTTCATATATATATTCATAAATATATATATATATATATATATATATATATATATATATATATATATATATATATATATATATATATATATATATATATATATATATATATATATATATATATATATATATATGTTATTAAGCGTGTTTTTCTTAATGCTCTGGAGTGTGCTGGATTGTTTTGAAAGACCTTGTAACGTTTCCGGTTGTGTTCAGATATTTGTAACAGTCGCATAAAACGATACGGTTGGTGTTCACATGCTTCTGTTTATCATATTGGATACATGTGATCCAATCTGTGCATTAATCGTGATCAACTTTGAATAAAATATGTACTCTCAAGTCCATATATAAAATCCTAACACATTATTCAACAGGACTTTAAAATGTCACCTAGATTGTCACTATTAGACGCTCGACGAGTGAAGGAGAGGGACGACCAGCTATAGGTATGGGATAAGCACATGGCTTCTCTGTACAACTTTCCAAAAATACCTTGTCCATGCAATGTGCACAAAGGAATAAGGTTGTCTTTCAGCATTGGAGAGATCGAGAAACACATGTTATGCTACAAACACTCTCCTGAAGGTAGAACATGGAGAGCTCCGCCCGATCTAGACTCCTCTAATGAAGAATTGGAGACCGATATTTGTGCAAAATTGCAGGGACATCAACACGACCACCAGAACGAGATACTGGACTTGCAATGCGGGATATTATGCGAGACATATATTAGCTGATGGAAGCTTTTGCGCAGTTAGAGGAGCAACTCAACGAAATCACAGTGACGGTACTTCAAACAATAGACGACAGGTGTTAATTGTGACGACACTGTAAGAGGAGCTACGGGTTATAATCAAGGAAATGGACAGAGAGAAGGACCTAGTGGTGAGGTTGACCAAATAGAATTTGGTGGAAGCAAAACCGGACCTCTTGAGGGTGACCGTGGGCTATTCAACCCCATTGAGGGAGAGCCTAATGTATGATCTATTGTTAGTACCACATAAACCCTAATCAGGGTTGTATTCTTCTTAGGTTAGAACTAGGGCGGCTACCGGGATAGTCCCACTGAGTGTATATATACTTCAATCTGTGAATCAATAACTCTCTTGAGCTTCCGCTCCTTTTTCACACCAACATGGTATTAGAGCGATCCTGTTAAGACACAACAAATCAATACCTTAGGCTCTTCTTGTTCCTCTATATGTTTTTTTTAGTAGTATTCAATATGGATTCTACACTACGTGACCTACCAGACTCAGCGAAGTTGGAAGGGCAAGCAAATTACCTGCTCAGGAGCTACCAAGTGAAGATGCTCCTCATGCAGGAGAACCTTTGGTGGTTCATTGCACCTGCTCCTACTTTGAATCCCAACGGAGGTACCTCGAGCAGCGCAGACTCCAACTCTACCGCAACCTCCGTCACCGAGGCCAACGCAGCCGCTTCGACACTCACCCAAGTTGTTGCACCTCCTCCAAAAAATGACACAGAGCGCAAGATTCGCGCTTGCAGAATCATCACCTCAACTGTAAGAGATCACATTATTCTTCATGTTCTTCACTTGACTGATCCCTTAGCAATCTGGACTAAACTAAGAACTATGTATGATATTCAAAGCCCCTCTAGACGTCTTGCTTTGAAGGAAAACCTACACTTGCTGCAAATGCACAAAGGTAAAACTCTTGACTCACATCCACAGGACACTAACTCTATAATCACCCAGCTTGCTAGCCTAGGTGTTAGCATCCAAGATGAAGATATGGTTGACCAAAAACTAGCTCGCCTTCCAAAGATTTGGAATACATTTAAGTCTATTCAAAAATCTAGGGATAGAAGTCCTACATTTTCAGAACTCTGGGGACTGATGCTAGACGAGGAGAGTTGGAGAATCTCGGACAAAGAACACGAATCTGAGGAGCTTCTTTACCTGAAGAACTCTGACAGATTTTCTCAACCACCTCCGCTCCGCGTCTATTGCGGAGGTCGCTCTAACAAGGGCCGAGGCCAAGGCCGATTCCCACCCTCACGACAGTGTAGGCGCTGCAGACGCACTGACCACACAGAAGCAGATAGTAACGTCACGAAGTTGGAACGGCAGATTCGGGACATGCAAACACAACTATCAAGACTGCAGACAAACACATCCAGCTCCTACGCAAAAACTAATGAACCTGATGATGATTTCGAAGAAGACGATACGCAGGCTGTCCTAAACGCTTGCATTACCGCGTTTTCAGCCGATGAGGAACCATGGTTTCTTGATAGAGGCGCCAGCTCCCACGTTACGGGAAGCTCCGATTTTCTCCACGGAACCTGTCTCTCCTCTGTAGTCAGTATCCGCACAGCTGCAGGCCAAGTCCTGCCAGTAGCACACAAAGGCACTGTTACTTTCAAAGACTCTGAAGTAAAAAGTGTCCATGATGTTATGTACGTACCTGGTGTTAAGACCAATTTACTCTCCGTAGGAAGGTTTGCTGATTTAGGACATACTATTGTCTTCACTGCTACTACTCGTTTCATCTACAACATTCTACAACCTACCAAGATCTTCCTTCAAGCTCACAGAGATCGCAGTGACTAAACTCTACCGGCTTACTTCTACACCTACTTTGTCCATGGCACTTGTCCTACTCTCGGCCCATACATCGCAAGTTTCTATTGAAACTTTAGAGCTTTGGCACAGGCGCCTTGCTCATATTCAATATCAACGATTATACCATCTCACAAATAGAGGTTCGGTAAATGGGGTATCCAAACTTCCCTACCTCAAGAAACCTGCACCAGCTGCACACTTGGAAAAGCACACCAACACACCTTCCCAAAACTGCGATCCACTTTCTCTACCGCACCGCTCCAGCTCGTCCACTCCGATTTGTGCGGGCCTCTCCAAATACCCACACGTCAAAATTGTAAGTACATACTTACATTCATTGATTATTACTCTAGAAAAATCTGGATATATTTTCTAGTTTAGAAATCTCAAACTCTTTCTTTTTTTTCCCAATTCAAGTAGTTAGTAGAACCCCATTTCAAAAAATAAAGGCACTTAGATCAGACAGGGGGGGAGAGTACCTCTCCGATGATTTCCGTGACTTCTGTATACTTCATGGCATCAACCATCAGCTAACAATAAGCTATAGTCCTCAACAAAACGAAGTAGCAGAAAGGAAAAATTGACCTCTTTTGGAAGGGATCAAAAGCGTTGACTCTAGAACCAGAATCCCTCGCTTCCTATGGGATGAGGTTGCGAAGTTGGTCAACTATATTCAGAACCGTATCCCGCACTGTGACCTGAACCTGCAAACTCTTGAAGAAGTCTTCACAGATCAGAAGCCAAACATCTCTCACTTTCGAATTTTAGGATGTTTAGCTTTCTGTCACATTGCTAAAGAAAAACGGACTAAACTAGACTCCAAAGCAATTCCTACCTTATTCCTAGGCTATGATGAGCAATCCAAGGCATATAGATGTTATAACCCTGAAACTCGCAAAATCCTAGTCAGCCGTGACGTCATTTTCCACGAGTCTCAGTTCACATATACCTTCACTCCTACATAATCCAACACCACATCGTTAGATTCTCTAGATCCTCAACTCAAACATGAGCCACAACCAATCCATCCTAAAATCACCCTTACCTCAATTCTCGAGGCGTTACCAGAATCCGCAACTCCTCCTCCTCCTACTCATTCACCCGAACCTGTTGGAACTTCTCTTGAACTTGTTCAATCTTCTCCTTCTTCTCTATTGTCTTCTGTATCTCCCAGCATTTCTCCCGCACATAAAATTCCATCACCATTAGAACCTACTCAGATCCTACCTAGAAGAAGCACTAGATTACTACCCCTAGCATTAAACTAGGAGATTATTACATATATATGATAGAGGACTTCCCTACTTGTGCCTTGGTGGCGGAACGCCCCTTTACTCCACCTACACACGGCACATAGTCCCATCAGGATCAAAATCCAACCTTTGCAGAAGCCATTCAAGATCCCAAATCGCACAGGGCAATGCAGGACGAACTTACAAGCATCCATGAAATCAAAACCTGGTGCTTAGAGGACCTACCTGCTGGAACCAAACCAATCAGTTGCCGTTGGATATACAAAGTAAAGCCAGGAATTACTCCTTCACAGGACATTAGAAAAGCTCGCTTGGTAGCTAGAGGTTTTGAGCAAAAAGCCGGTTTAGACTACCAGAAACTTTTGCTCCAGTTATAAAATGGGTAACCATCAGAACCGTAGTGGCTCTATTAGCGGCCAAAAGATGGAACATCCATCATATGGATGTTCGAACCGCTTTCTTACACGGACTTCTAAAGGAGAACGATTATATAGTTCAGCCACCCAGATTTGCTGTCCCCGGCCAAGAGCACAAGGTCTGCAAATTGCTCTCAAGTCCTTATATGGACTTAAACAATCACGTAGGGCGTGGTATGAAAGGATCGTCTCAAGCCTTCAAGAAATTGGGCTTCAACAAAGTTCTTTCGACCCCAACCTTTACTTTCTACAAAAAGACCACAACATTCTGTTAAAACTCCTTTATGTTGACGATCTTTTCATTACTGGAAGTTGCGACAAACTTATCAATTGGATTAAAATGTACCTCCAAAAATCCTATGACATGACTGATCTCGGGAAGATCAGGAAATACCTTGGAGTCATTTTTGAGTCTCTTCCGAAAGGAGTCTTCCTCCATCAAAAGGAGTACGCTCTTTCTATTGTCGAAGAATTCTTACCTGAGAATCTTCAACATGCTCCCGTCCCACTCCCTGCCGGTCTAAACGCTCCATTGGAGCCTGTCTATTTACTGCAGCACGGGGATCAATCAGTTGGCAGAGCAAACGGCAACTTACCATATCGAGATCATCGACGCAGTCGGAATACAAAGCCCTCAGCGACGGGGTCCAAGAGGTAGTTTGGATTTCACGGCTTCTTCAGGAACTACAGGTGCTGTCACCATCTCCAACCCGTGTACATCAATCAAACAAAACCATAGACATAGAAATTAGAACCAAGTCTTACAGTTCACTGCAACAACCAGAGTGCGATTAAACTCGCCAAGAATCCGGTTTTCCATGCTTGAAGTAAGCATATAGAAATCCATCATCACTTTATTACAGAGTTGTTCAAATAGACGTCCGACCCGGCTCCGGACGTCCTCGGTCCCGGAAGTGGCGTCCCCAACGCTCCAAAATTACGTTGCAGTAAAAACAATTCGACCGCAGGTGGGTAAAAAAAATTCCAACCGTCCGATCGGCCGATCCACCCACTCCGCCACATCTCCGCCGTCCGATCGCGGGGACGACCGCGGAGACGGCCGTGGGGTCGCTGGCGACAGCCGCCCTTCGATCCGACGGCCACGATACAGCCGTTTTCGGCCATCGCGGGCCGTCCGATGTGGACGGCCGTGGTCCGCCGTCCGATCCCCCGGCCGTCTCCGCGGCCGACCGCAGGGACGGCCACGAGGTCGGCCCCTCCGCGGCCGCTCCGATCCAACCGCCACGAAAAGGCCGCGACGGCCGCATCGTGGCCGCATGATTCCGGCGGCCATCGAGGGCCGTTGGATTGGGCGGCCGTCCACGCGGACGGCCGCGGAGACGGCCGCGAATTTTTAAAAAAAAAAACCCGAATCTTAAAATGTTCACAACTTCTTTAAAACGTATCCAAATTGGGCTTATGAGGTGTTTTTTGGCATCTACGTTTTCTGTAGATGCCAAAAAACGTCTCATAAGTCCAATTTGGACAAGTTTTGAAGAAGTTACGGGAATTTGAAGAATTCGGGGAGGTGAGGGGTCGGCCGTCGGCGGAGACGGGTGGCCGACCCCGCGGTCGGCCGTGGAGACGGCTGCGGAGACGGGGGCTGTCCGCGGGGACGGCCCTGGAGACGGCCCTCCGTCCGCGTGGAGGCGGGGTCTTGTAAGGCCTTCCTTCTTCTCCTGGGTTTTCTCCAGAGACGGCCTCCCTTCCCCTCCTCCCCTAGTCCAACCTTGACAAAAATAATTCCATTTTTAGATACTCTAAAAACAAAATCATTACCAAATTAGAAATTTCAGACATATCCTTGAAATCATGGAAAATGTCCTAAAGATCTTGTAATCGGGATTGTGGAATCCGCCTTGATGTTGGGGTATACTTTAGATGGAGATATTAATGTCCTTCAATTGTTGGTGCTCTACTATGGTTGCAAGCATAATCTCAATGTCTAGAAGGAAGAATACATTTGATTTGGAAATGAAATTATGGCCCATTGGCCTATAGAAGAGGAGGTATAGAATGGGGGGTACAACTTAAAAGGTAATGAGAAGCAAATAAAAAATAATGTACTTTTATTTAAAGACATCATTTCGTTAGGTGATAAAATTAAAGGAGAATTCGACATGGATTTCTCTTATATCAATATGACAAGTTTGTATGTTTTTGGCTTTAATTTTATATGGCAAGACAAACTTTTTTCCTGAATGGAAGATTGGAAAAAATAAGGGGTTAAACTTGAAATTTAGAAATGAATTGGAATGAGAGGATTTGGAAGGTTTGTTGTAGAGGAGATAACACTTAGAAATTAGAATTCAAATCAAATTAGATAGAGGTTGAAATTGTGTGAAGGAGGTTGGAGGACACATTAATTAGAATTGAGGATTGTAAATTTGAATTAGAAGTCGAAGATGGTGGACAAAAAATTCATTATAAGTGATAGAGGATAGAAATTTAAATACAACAAATTTTAGTTCTAATAATAAATAAATTGATCAATTAATTAAAAAACCTAGCCATCTGACAAGGATGATGTTTAATTTTAAAGGGTGAGTGAATTTTGAAGGTTTGGGAGTTGACATTAAGAGAACTGTTTCTTTCTTTTGGAATGAAGGATATGCTAATGTTACATTTGAGTACTTGGGCTAGTAAATGCCACATTGTTTGCCTTCCATTCCTTTTAGACAAACATTGAGTCTCTATGGCTTAGAGTTTAACAAATCTCGTCAATTTATTATTCTGAGATTTATGAATTTTTTTCCATCTTAAAGGTGATTCAAAATCATTATTTTTATGGATGAAGGACACAACATGTGGATTCATCTAAATGTGGAAATACAAATACATACTTCATAGCCAAAAATAATATCTATTATGATTAAACAACTCATTTCTTTAAAATCATTGGCATTCATATTAATATTCCATTCTTAGTATTCTATTGTTCTGGATCCCAGCTTATGTAAAGAATAGAGTATTACTACAAAATGCTTCTATAAAAAATACAAAGAAGTAATGGATAATTTATATATGTTTATTTATTTATTTAAGTATTTAATTATTTTGTATTCTTCCATTAGTCTCCGATTCTATATTTTATTTTTATACTTTTTCCATTTGCCTTCCATTCTATCTTCTTATTTTTTTATTATTACACTATTTTCCATTCTCTCTTCCATTTTATCTTCTCATTTTCCTATCCTTCCATTCCTCTCCTATCATTTATTTATTTATGTAATATTCCTCTGATCTGTCTCCCATTCTATCTTTTTATTTTTAACTATCGAAAGAAAGGAAAAATAAATAAAAGATTAGGGGATTATATTATGTACAAGACAATAATAAAAAAAATAAAATTGATATAAAATACAATATGACGGTAAATGGAACATAACAAATAACGGCGAGATAGACAAACTACAATGGCAAAACGTTTGTGAAGGAAATAGATGTGTATAGAGAAGATAGATATCAAGATAAAAAAATATAAAATAAAAAAATTACATGAGAGGTAATAATAAATCAAGAAGATAATTAGAATAAAAGATCAAATAAAAAATATTAATAATAATTGCAAGAGTGGAAATGACATACAAGAAGAAATGAGGAGTATGAAGTGAATAGAGAAAACCATGTCATGGTAATAACATTATGGCAAAAGAAGTAACTAAATAAAAATATCCATCTTAGAAAGGAGTTTTCTTTTTAAAGATTAAAGGATTAGATAAAGCAGAAGACAATAATTGGAAAATAGTTAATTAAAATTATATAGAATATAATGGTATTTGAAAACATCAAAAAATTACCCTGAGATATACAAACTACAGTGGACATAATTTTGAATAATCAAGAAAGCAAGTAATTAGGAAAAGAGCATTTTCATGAAAAAAAAGGATTTGTCTTGCCATATAAGGTCGATTGTCCTATACCACCAACTTAAACAGTTTAGGCTATTTTGAGCAGTGGTAAATTTTGAAAACAAATATGAGAGGCTTCGAAATAGGATTTCATAAGGATTGGAAAAAAATGCAGCAAGAAATATGCATTTCTTAATTTTCTACAAAATTCCAAAGTACAAAGTAACCTATGAACCAAATCAAACCTCTAGGCTACTCCATGTTCACACCATGTTGTACAAAATTTCACTCATAATGATACCCAAAACCACCAACTATTTTTTTGCAATGCTTGACGTACATTGGTTTACTTGAATAGTGAATTTGGTGGTTTTGAGTCTCAACTGTGTTGGCCAAAGAAAGGTCTACATGTCAACCTTGGGGAAGGTGGTGGTATTAGGACAGTCGACCTTAAAATTAAAGCCAAAAACATACAAACTTGTCATATTAATGTAAGAGAAATCCATGTCGAGTTCTCCTTTGATTTTATCACCTAACGAAATGATGTCTTCAAATAAAAGTACATTATTTTTTATTTGCTTCTCATTACCTTTTAAGTTGTACCCCCCATTCTATACCTCCTCTTCTATAGGCCCATGGGCCATAATTTCATTTCCAAAACAAATGTATTCTTCCTTCTAGACATTGAGATTATGCTTGCAAACCATAGTAGAGCACCAACAATTGAAGGACATTAATATCTCCATCTAAAGTATACCCCAACATCAAGGCGGATTCCACAATCCCGATTACAAGATCTTTAGGACATTTTCCATGATTTCAAGGATATGTCTGAAATTTCTAATTCGGTAATGATTTTGTTTTTAGAGTATCTAAAAATGGAATTATTTTTGTCAAGGTTGGACGAGGGGAGGAGGGGAAGGGAGGCCGTCTCTAGAGAAAACCCAGGAGAAGAAGGAAGGCCTTACAAGACCCCGCCTCCACGCGGACGGAGGGCCGTCTCCAGGGCTGTCCCCGCGGACGGCCCCCGTCTCCGCGGCCGTCTCCACGGTCGTCCGCTGGGTCGGCCCCCCCGTCTCCGCGGCCGTCTCCACGGTCGTCCGCTGGGTCGGCCCCCCCGTCTCCGCCAACAGCCGACCCCTCACCTCCCCGAATTCTTCAAATTCCCGTAACTTCTTCAAAACTTGTCCAACTTGGACTTATGAGACGTTTTTTGGCATCTACAGGAAATGTAGATGCCAAAACACACCTCATGAGCCCAATTTGGATAAGTTTTGAAGAAGTTATGAAGAATTTAAGATTTGGGGTTTTTTTTTTATATAATTTGCAGCCGTCTCCGCGGCCGTCGCCGGGGACGGCCCTCCCTCCGCGGTAACGTCAAGAAGCCGTCGCCGGGTCGGCCCTCCCCCACGACGGGGACGGCAAGGGGCCGTCGCCGGGGACGGCCCCCTCACCGCGGCGATGGCCGCTTTCTCCCCCCGCAACCCCTCCCGTGCGTTCAATGTGTGGTTTCACCCCGGGGTGAAACCTGTGCGGGTGATTATTTTTTCCTAAGTCAGAGGACGTCCTGGGGCGCTAGCGGTTGTCCGCGGACGTCCCAACGTTCCGAGCGTCCCGGACGTCCGTGACAACCCTGCTTTAATAGGGTAAGGGTGCTGGAAGGAGAAATAGGGCTAAAATTCATTAGCTCCGACGAGCAACCAGCTTATATCCTAACTAAGTCCCTCGGCCGAGTGAAATTTGAGCTTCACCAAAACTCTCTTAATCTCTACAGTCTAGAATTTCTGAAACATAGGACCATGAAAACCTAACCTGATACATAGCTCTACGCTTCTTCTAAACTCCCGAAACCCTTGAATTTTGCTCCTTTGAATCGGTGAACCTGCTCCTTACATGTCTCCCAATCTGTAAACATTCCAATCTTCCTTCCCTTTCTCATTGCGTAAAACCGACCTAAAATCCTAGTCTTCCCTGAACAGACACCCTCTATCTCCGACGACACCGACGGAGCTCCTCTCACACGCCACATGAGCACAGCATCCACTGCCTCGAAGATTGCTGTAAATACTCCGACCGCCAATGCCGCTACCGACCGTATCACCAGCAGCACGTGGTCAATCCACGCAATCTGAGATTGGCTCACACCAATCTTATGCGTTATTTGTCCTTTGCATTTTTCTTTCCGCCAGTATCGACCACCTTCATGGCTTTACTAATCTCCATGTCATAAGTAGGAGCAACGCGGAAACAAGGGTGGTCATGATTAATGCACCAAATCTTATCTACGGGTACAATTAATGCACCAACATTCCATCGACGTTGTCAAGGCACTATGTCCCCAAATCTCACTACCCACCCGGATTTGCATTAATTAAATAATGCAGGGGTGGAGAGGGGGGCGGGGGATATGTGGCGCAACCAGGACGTTCGAGGGGGTCTTGGGAGGGGGATCTTGGGGGGGGCGGGTTTATCATATAAGGTTTGAACCTCCTCAAAGTACAAGAAGGTGGGTAGGGTGGGAAAGTTAATGCAAAAGTATCCCAGTTTGCCATGTGGCACCCCCTCAAGGAGGTCCACGTGGCAGAAGTCACACAATGTGATTTCTGCATTAATCAATTAATGCAGAAATCAGAGTGTGTGACACTATGATGGCACTACCCCGCGCTCGTCAATATGTGGCATGTTGACATTGTTTAAACATGGCCAATTTAAGATGCCATGGTAGCAAGATGTTTAAACATGGCCAATTTTAGGTTGGAAGGACAGCCTTAACACAATGCATTGGTTGATAATTCCTAATCTCCTTGCAATCCAAGTTGTGAGTATTTTTCTTTTGAGGAACCACTCTTTGTTCATGTGGTATACGATTATAATTAAAAAAAAAAATGAATCCAATTCTAAACCAAGCTTAGTTTTTGTTACAGAAGATCCATTTTACTTCAAGACATTGTTAAGATTTGGTAAGAATTTTAACCCCTTAAATTCCTTTACTCTCAATTTGGAGTTTGAAATATGGATAGCTTAGATGTAGTAAAATATAATATTTTGGTGTGAAATACTTTGAAAATTGAGTTTCTACTAGAACAAATTGTGTGAATTTTTGTTATATTTATGAATTTCTATTGAAAAACTTATTTTCTTTTCAAAATCAAATAATCAAATAAACAAATACGCAAAATATAAAAATAAAATTAAAAAAATTATAGTAATGTATTTATAATCAAATTTCTATTCAAACTATCAACTTGCCCAAGTTGTAGTATGCATGTATTTTAGATTTCCAAGCTTCAAAATTTGACAAAAAATAGTACCACAATTGCTGAAAAAATTTATAGGCCACTTTGATCTTTATGATCTCACAAATGAAGGAAAATCAACAGTCCAATCTTGAAACATATATAATATGTCATGTTAATTTTAAATCATATAGCTTAATTTATTTTTAAAAATGCTTAGATTGAGATTTATTAATCCTAGAGTAGAAAAAAAATCAATTTTGGCACTTTTTGTTTAAAAAAACCAAGTAACTTTAGAGAACTATAAAGGAGTTATAGATTCTTTTTTATTTTTATTTTTATTTTTTTGGGAACAAAGGATGCTATGTATGAAAGGAGTTATAGTTTTGAATTCTTTTAAAATTACAAAATTTAGGCCATCTTTTGACATTGCAGTGTTGTTTTTGCATACATTGGTGTTTTTACAATTTCTTTTGCACAAATGTGAACGTAAGATTATTTTAAACAGCCTCGGATATATTTTGAAAAAAAATCTAGAAGTAGAAATTCAACTTGAAATTTCCTACAACCAAAATTTAATAGAAAAAAATCAAAATAAAAAAAAAAATTAATTAAAGGAACTTCAACAATCCTAATTTTATCGACATTATCTACAAAAAGTGTATTGTGGAGATTTTCATATCTCACTTCTATTTACATCTATGGGAATTTATAAACAATGATATATTTTGATTAAAAAAAATCCACAGCCTTTACAGGGAAAAGGAAATAAGAAGTCTTTGCACCAAAGATTTTAGTTGAGTATTGCTATCATGGAAATTAGTTATCAAAATGAACTTTTCTCTTATTTGCTCTGACGATATCAATCAAACTATAAACAACCTTTCAGTAAGCGTGCAATTACAGCCCGTTAACACTAGACAATTACAATCATCCTCCGATCTGCCCATAAACAATCAAGAAGTTCATTTGAGGGCCTGGGTGCACATTAATAGTTTAATATGCATTAGTTTAAAGATTAGCAAAAACATAATGGAATAGATGATTGTTAAGATGAACAATGAGTAAAGTGGATCATATTGATCTCATTTAGATCCCTAGGGTAATATCTATCTTCTACAAGATAAATTTTATATTAATTGAAGTGTGTTCTTGTTATAGATTTTACATTCTTTAAAATTTATTTTTGACATTAGACTTAAAAATTAGTTGAGCATTATTCACATGTTTTGTTTTATATTCTTACCAAGCAATTTATACTAATTTATCTACAAAATTATATACATTTCAACGACTTCTTATCTTGTGTTAATTTTTCTTAGAAAACACTTTAAAAAACTAGGTGGATTACAAATGTATTCAAAAAATTCAGAGCATTTTTTTTCTTAATTTGGTTTATAACTGAAAATTTAATTTCTTGTCATCAAGCGCTGAATAGGTTTTGATTTCTAATGTTTAATCCTCATAGCAGAATTATTTTTTAAATTTGGGACATGGATGCAATTTCAAAACCTATCGTCATTTACAAAAATGGAATAAAACTTGCTAAAACTGAAAAAAAATAAATCATATGTTTTTAATTTTCATTACTTTTCTTCCAAAGATTATCCAAATAGCCATTGTTGCATAGTCCATCCTTGAATTAAACACTTTCAACGAGCCAAACCGAACCCATGTGGTTAAAAAAAAAGGTCGTAATCTATTTGATTTGATGTAGATTATCATATCTTTGAACTCTTATTTTTTAATTTTATGAAAGACATCTCAACTTAATTATCATAACACAAAAAAACATGATCATCAAACTATTTAAAACGGACCATACATGTTTATAGATTACATAAAACCCTTGAAACTTTACATGCGATAAAAATGCTTGTTGGTTTTATTTGTGAACCATTCTTCTAGTTTTTGAGTATTCATTTTATAATACTGTGTCCATTATAGTTTGTGGAGACTGAATTCATCTTAAAATAAAATAATGTAGCTTGTTGTTTATTATGTTGTTCGTTAAACATTGTTATTACAAAAGTCGAAGGTACACAATGCCAAAAAGATTAAATCTTTTTAGGTTCATAAAATTTATAAAATTTATATTAAAATAAAAAATTTACCAAAAAAAATAAATCTGATCTGGCTAGAATAGGATGTTTTTAAGCTACAAGTTTTTATATACGTAGCAAAAAATAACGACTCTTTGTAAACTTGATGTTTGAAACACTTCCTGGCCATTCACAATATCTTCAGCTTAAAACAAAACATTTTGCCATTTATAAAGTGAAATTCTTGGATTTTATTTTTTGCTTTGAAAGATAATTATCATAAAATCCGTGATATTGCCTAGAAACAAAAAATAAATAAAAATTAAAAATTAAGTTTAAATATTTCAAAAAAAATGTTTAAAGCACATACTCTTTCAACTTTATTGTTGTTTCCTACAATTCCTTTTAAATTTTAACCAACTCTGCTATGTTACTATAATATCGCCAATTCTTTTACACAGATTTTTAAATCAAAATTCAATGATTCTTTTAAGTTCTATCACCTATAAAATGTTGACAAAATGTGTTTGAAGTTTAATTTGATTGCTTGAAATGTAAACTCTTAGTTTACTGATTTTTTGGAGGTATCTTGTTGCTTACTTCCAAGAAGTAATATTGTCATACTTTGCTTTTGAATTTCAGGAGAAGGTAAATTCCCACAAAACGTTGGAGTGTTTTTTCCAAGCACCTCCTGGATAAACAGGAACTAACTTAGTTCATTTGTCACCCTAAATGCAGAGCAATAATGAAATACTGTGATGTTTTACTATTTGAGATAAATTTGTTTCTCTATGACAATGATGTGAGATTCTTTGCAAACGTTTAAGTGAGAATCCACTCTTAATGGTTTATAATGACCTTAAACTACCATATGAAGGTAGGTAAGAGGAGGGGGTTTTATGTTTTCTTGCTTATTTAGTTTTAGTTACGGGGCTTAGGTTTTGAGGAATCCTTGCTCTGGGTCGTCGCGTCAGTGGTCAACCCATACTTAGCAGACACGTGGACGACCTCGAGGGTCGGTGTCCCCGGCCCTCTTGTGTTTCACAGTTTTTGTTCCGTTTCCTGCTTTTAACCGCGGTGCGGCTTTCAAAGGTAGGTAAGAGGAGGAGCAATTAGCTCCCAAGAATCAACCATAAGGTTTAGGGTTCGATCCTCTGCATACACTTGATGCTGCATGCGCCTCACCACCTGATGCTACGTCACACGCCAAAAAGCGCCTTGTGTGCCCTAAATAATTTATAAAAAAAAAAAAAAAAAAAAAAAAAAAAAAAAAAAAAAAAAAAAACCACTCTTAAATGACTTGTGCTTCTATGAAGAAATAAATAAAAATGATTCTTCTATCTCAACTGTCTGTCTTGTAAATGGATGTAATCAATCATAAATTTGCATGGACCCACATTTAACTATTTTATGGATGATATACAAATGAACTTTTCCTTTGTTTACATAGTGCAAGTTATAATGCAATTCATTGGATTTGAACATTGCAAGAATTTAAAGAGAAAAAATCCAAGCTCAAAACTGTAAGATATTTATTAACCCCTAAGGTTTCTTGACTATCTTTCACCAAAAAACACTTCAAAACTGCCATTTTTAATGTAAAAAGCATGAATGACTAAAAAATCATTATTTTCTAATTCTTACCGTAAGATCTTTAAAAAGATTATTGTAGTAGACAGCTCAAAAAATTTCATTGTAATCAACCGTAGAGATTAGAAGATTATAGCAATTGAATTTTGAAACAAACTTGTTTGACACAGTTTTGGTATGTTGTGGAGTGAACATTTTGTATTGAAAGAAGTTTTTTTTTGGAAAATCTCAAAGATGACAACATGAAGTATTTATAGAAATATTATCAGAGGTAACAGATGTATTTTGCATGATTGCCCGAACTGCCTACCGAACATCACATTTCACTTCTGGTACCATAACTATTTTTTGAAATATCTAATTGAAAAAAAAAATAGATTCCCTCAAAGTCCTTGTTACGGCCTACATTCACAAAAAGTTTTAAAAAATCTTGACTTAAATTGCAGTCACAGGAACATGCCCGAATTCTAAATAAGCCCAAATGTGGATGATTGTCCTTTAGGGGTTAATCAGTTCATAAAAATGATTTGAATGTCATCCGTCATCTCTTGTCATTTTCTACCCTTCCACTTTTTATCGCATCAACTTGTGTCATTATTTCAGTAATAGGTGATAAATGAGCAATAATAACAATTGTTTCTTCCAGATGATATAAGTTTGATATCAAATAATTATCACATGGAATGTGGCATGTAAACTGTTAAAAATTTTAAATGCCATTTATATAGGATTATTCATATCGCCAAATTTGAAAATAAATAGAATACTTTACAAATTATAATATAATACTATGGATTCAGTTCTTGAAAGATACCATCAACATAATGGCTGTTTGAAAACTTATTCTTATTTTTTGTTCAAAACTTAGTACATTGATATTTTTTTTAATATTGAAGAAATTTTTCAACTACAGAAAATGAAGTTATAATAGCAAGTATATGAGCCAATACAGTGTCTCATTTATATATAAAAATAATAACAAATAAAATAGTAGAAATATTGTTATTCACAAAGAAGGTATTTGCAAGGTTTCTCTTTATCAGTAAATATAAAACCAATTATAAAAGCTTATACATGATTATTCTTTAGTTTTAAATTATCACTAAGAAGAAGTTGATTGATTGGATGGAAAGCAAAAAGAGTAATGAATGATTATGGATAACAAGAAGAGGGTGTTTCTACATGGAATTGGTCAAAGGACTTTATCTATTTTTTAAATGTTGAAACTGAAAACGAATTACCAACATTGAGCTTACAACCAGATGAGACTTGATTAATATTTTTAGAGAAGATACACAAGAAATTAATCAGTTCCTTTCAAAATAATATATTAATTGTATAATTTAAACCAAATAAAAGATCATAGTCTAGAGTAATTTTAGACAGAAATATAATGTTGGACATAAAATTTTATTTTTGATGAATATTTAGAGAGAGTGATTTATATATTTTATCATGTGGCACTTTACTTAAATGGATGCAACTAAATGTACTAGCCAATTATAAAGAATTGAAGTCTAAGTGACCAATAACTAATTTCTGTGAATTTTCAAGGAAAGTTTTACCTGGAATTGTTACCGTCAAATATTAAATATGTTTTAATCTTCATCACTTAATATCAAATTATCCAATAAAATGATTTAACATGATTTTAGCAAGAACCGAATGTGGCTTTCTATTACATATACATATACATACATACACACTACTGGAAATGTGGTATGAGTAGACCACATGAGTACACCCCATAGTGACTAGTTACACCTACAGTGGGTGTAACTAGTCACTATGGGGTGTACTCATGTGGTCTACTCATACCACATTTCCAGTAGTGACATATACATACATATATATATACATATATATATATATATGTATATATATATATATATATATATATATATATATATATATATATATATATATATATATATATATATATATATATATATAATATTTTGAAATAAATGGATCTTTTATTCCACTGTAAAACGAAACAATCACAAAATATCAAATGACTAATTTACCTATATTGAAATAATAGGTGAAGTTATTTCGAGCCGAGAAACTAGTGTCGGGACTAGCTGGAGAGAAGGATCGTTGGGAAGCATCAATTGTAAATTTAGAAGAAGGTACCAAAAAGCTGCCAGGTGATTGTCTGATTGCAGCAGCGTTCCTATCCTATGCCGGGCCCTTTGCAACTGAATATCGTGATGTCATGGTCAACCAAGTGTGGATGGCTGAGGTATTTCTACTCATTTCATTCCATCTCCATTGTATGAATATAGTACTGGAATGGTGCGGGTATTTATTTTTATTTTTATTTTTATTTTTTGGAGCTTTTATTTACTTTTTGAGGCAAATGAATTGCAAGTAAAGAATACAAGCCCTCATCAGTAAACTACCAGAAAATCAAATCAAGGGGACATCCGGCGAGACAAGCTTCCAATAGGGGTATTCAGAGTCGCACAAGAGGCCACTTGAAGGAGCTATTGAAATAGAAACTATTATCCAATAGGAATTGAGGAAGCTACTTGAAGCGTGAGCTACTCTTTTTGGCTCCATAGGATTTTGCTCACTGGATTATGGACAAGCATGAATGGAGCCCACCCCCACGAAGTTCTCCCTCGAAGCTCGCCACTTTGTTCCAAAAAGCGCTCAAAAATGCTCACTAGAAACTCATCGAGGAGGCCTGGACCCTCCTCGATGCGTTTGCAGTATTTGAAACCATTCTATTGACCTGAAACGAGGACAATCCAACATCTGTAATCAAGTGGCGGTTCAAGTGGACTTCAACTCCACTCTCAACACCCCTAATTCACCGAGAGACCAATTTTGTGACACAAAAGTTCTTTCTCAGTCCAAGTGGCATCAATTCAAATAGTGCACTCTGGAAATGTGGATATTTTTTCACAAAAATAGATTGGGATTTTAATTTTATTTTTTTGAAATAAATGAACCGAGAATCTATTGCAAAAGAAGATACAAATACAGAGTAGGTAAGCCACAGGTGGCCTGTCCAGGAAACCGGACGAATCAATACCCGACACAAGGAGGAGGGAGACCAAAACCACACGGACAAAGGGCACAGAGATGGGGCACAGCCGTCTCAGTCAGGGTTTTTTTTTGTCATTTTTCAGAAAGTGCTGAAGTGGCGACATAAAATGTTGCAGTGGTGCCGCATATTTCAACATTCATCCACATATTGGATAGAGAATATCACATTTTGATAATTGTATTTTCATTCAAAATCTGGCGATTACATCCAAGGTAGTATTTTAATCCAAATTTTTTTGGCGAACTCATCCATGATTTTTGGTCATTTTTGGTCATTTTTTAGCCAAACTATGTTTTTCTGGTGCAATATGGCTATATATTGCCAGAAAAAAAAGGGCTGGTTCCGGCCCCGCTAGAGGGGCTTGGGTCCTTCGATCCTACCGGGGAGGATTTCACGGTGTTGGAAGAGAAAACTGCCTACAGGCGCCGTGGGGGATCCACGTATATTAGTGCTACGAGCGTTTTTAGGAGCCACTTCCAACCAATAGGCTTTTCTCTTCCAAAACCCTGAAATTTTGAATCTGGACCCCTCCAAGACCATTTTTGGTAATTTTGAATTCAAAAATGGGACATGCAGCCTTGAATTACTCTGGGAGGATATCCTTAGGAATTTTAAACTTAAAAACCAAAAACCAGGGAGCTCATCAACCCTGCCTCCCGAGAAACGCTCATAACACTAAATTACAGTGATCCCGCCGTGGGCTCCCGACGGGGCCACCCCAGCCCCATCGTTGCAAAGATGCCGAATCTACAGCGTCTCTCTATGAACTTGTCCGTGCACGGTGGAGCTTGATCACTAAACTGAGGACCTCTAGGTTGAAGACGATCCCACTCTACTCGTTCGTAGTCCACGATGCAAGTCTAGATCTGGTGACTACTCGGCCGTAGTCTACGATGCAGGTCCAAATCTGGTGAAGGAGCTTGGCCGGAGGCTAAGATTGGCTGTTAAAGACAATGTCGTTGCTCTTCATCCACAAAGTCTAGAGGTCCGAGGACCACGGAGCGAAGCTCGAACAAGATGCGCTTGAGGGCATTAAACGTCCGCAGAATTCTGAGGAAAAAAATACCCTACTTCCAAGTAAGAGGATGCCACGGCCCCTCAGCATCTTTACCGTGGACCAGCAGGTTCATGATATAAATCGCAAATTGCCAACCTCTTTGAGCGGACATGCACTCCCAAAAGCGATGCAAGACCGATTCTTTGGACCTTCTACGACAAACGGAACAACGTATATCAACTATGCCATCGATCCTACCACGCCAATGGTTGACTGCCATGGCGCCGGGCCAAATTAAGCAGAGGAGGTCGGCCTCCTTGCGGATTCTCTCCTTGAGCCAAGCAGCCCGCCAAAGCAACTGAAAGTCCCCCGGGAGAACTCCGCTCCATTTCCTGACAACCGGGATTTTAACCAAGTGATGTTTCCGAAGAAGTTCCCTGCCTTTGGCTGCCGTGTATTGCAATCGGTACATAGTGGACTCAGTACCCGTAGGCCATTAAAATTTGTTTGGGTCCTAATCAAGGGCGTCTACTCGGCCATAAACAAGCTTGACCAGAGTACGTTGCGTGCCTCATGGCATATGTGTAATTCGGACGCGGTGGAAGGTCCCTTGGAGCCTTGGCAGATCTGATGTACCATAGTGGGGTTGAGTTTCCTGAGTGTGCACGAGGCCGGATGTACTATGCACCGGCTGCCTACATACGCCTCCGGCCATGGCTGAGCCGGGGCTCCCACCCTGATAGTAGTGCTCACCGGGACTTGGGTGACCGCCATCGAGGCCCCCTCCTCAGCTGAATACTAGCCGACCCATTCGCCGGGTTGGGCATTTGGTTGGAGGCGGGGTGCCGAGGAGTCCAGTTCAATACCAGTAGAGGGATGAGCACAAGGACTGCCAGACGCCTAGTTCGCCAAGAAGGAGGCCGTATAGGGCACCTGCTTCAGTGGCGGTAATGAACTGGCCTGCAGTCCTAGCGTCCCTAACGTGACGAATCCCTCTCTTGAGAAGCCTGGCCCAATGGCCGGCACAAAGGCCGACCACCAAAGGGACTCAGTCGAGACTTCCTCTGGTTGGAAAGACCGGACTGGTAGAAGCTCAAGGCATAACTTTCTCGAGGACGTGCCCACCTGATTCCATGTCCTGGAGCCTCTATGCGCCTGGAAGTTGGCGCGAGTAAAGTACTCCAAACTGAGGGCCCAGTGTCCGCCTTGGTACACTTGAAAACGGCTCAGGCGGTGCCTGAGCAAGGTGTAGAGATTAGAGGAGCATGGTTAGCATGCTTTCATAATCCATTTTTTCATCAAGGTGGTCATTGCATCATTAGAATTGATACCCCCCCCTAACACTAGATCCACGCAACCTTCGTTTGGGCTCGGTGCATGGCACCGGACCACATGAAGTTGCGGATAGCGCTTCTGGTTTTCTTCACTCTAGCTTTGGTGCCACTCCATATGGAGACAAAATACATTATGGAGGAGAGCAACACACTGTTCACAATCACACCCTTGCCCGTGGAGTTTATCTTTGCAGTACAGCAGTAGTGCAGCGTTTTGGTGACTCAACCCCTTAGGAACTGATCCACCGAGCTTGTGGACAAGTGTATGACGAAGAGAATGCCGAGGAGCTTGCTGACATTGTCCTCGTTGACCCAAGCTATATTCAATTGCGACGTCCATCGGGGTTCCACAATTCCATCTGGGGAACTCCAATATGCGTTGGATTTGTTCCAGTTAAGAACAACGCCGAAGGCAACGCAGAAGCTATCAAGCGTGGCTACCAACGCCTTATCCAACACCTCTTCATCTAAGTGGGTGAACGAGGTGTCATCAACAAACTGAGCGAGCACCTCCTGTTGTGTACCACCCGGGAGCCTTATGCCCCTCACTAGCCCAGAAGCCACATCAACTTTCACCATGGCGTTGAGCGCCTTCGTCACAATGAGGAAGAGGTAGGGTGCAAGGGGACAGCCCTGTTGCACCCAACGCTGAATTGGAAAAAGCGGGGAATGAGCACCATTGACTTAAACTGCAACTGCGGCGTCTTAGAAGAGTAGTTGTGTCAATCCAATGAATTTCTCAGGGATCCCGATTCTTCCCATGGCCTTGAACAAGAAGAGCCAATCCACCATGTCATAGGCCTTTGAAAAGTTGAGTTTCAAGAAGATTAACGCCTGCTTTGAATGCTCCGCCAACGTCATTGTCTTGTGTGTAAGGAGTCTGTTATCCAAGATGAACCGCATTGGTAGAAATGCCAATTGATCAAAGTTCATGACTTCCATGAGAACCGGCTGCAACCGAATTTGTAGAGTCTTGGCAAGCAGCTTATTCGTGACGTTCAGGAGTGTGATTGGCCGCTTGATCATTATTTTTTTGCGTTCATCTCCTTTGTGTAGAAGCAAAATAAAGCCTCTAGTAACGCTGTTGGGGGGGGGGGGAGGGGGGCTCTATGGCCTGGAATAGCTTGTGTCACCATTGAGGAGTCCTCTTTGATCACATCCCAATACACCTTGAAGAATTCCGAAATAACCCCATCGGTGCCCGGCGCCTTCTTTGCGGCCATGCTCTTCATCGCCCGCCCAAACTCCTTCTTGGTGATCGGGCTCTAAGATCCCTCTTCATAGATTCCGACACCTTATCGCTCAAGCAAGCCAACGCCTCATTTGTAGCTGTGTCCATTGCAATGGATTTGGCCGGAACTTGGTTTAGTTTAGAATAATAGGCCGAGCAGGGCGCCCCTAAGCCCTCTAGAACAGAGCAGGTCGAGGTGTCCTCTAGTTCCATCTCAATTATGCTGGAGGCACCAGTATGTGGCCTTGAGGCTTAAAAGAAATCCTTGGAACGGAAGTCCTCCACTCTCTTCCACTTCACCCTACTCCGCACGCATTGGCCCTCGACCTGGTGTGTAAGGTAACTTAAGATGATAAATGATGGAATGTAATCTTCTAATCACATGTAGCAGTGTGTAAGCACAGGATAAAAGGAGTCAGACAACTCCTAGTTGAGGATGGATGAACTAGAGTACGACAACTCTAGATTGAGAACATTTGCACTGGAGTTAGACAACTCCATATTTAGTGCGTTGGAGTTAGACCACTCCAAGCTTGAGAACATGTGAACCAAAGTTAAACAACTGAAGATGAGGTACACTGGAATTAGACTACTAATGGTAATGAATTAACTTTACTCCAGATATAGGAGTAAGAAGATAAAAAGATCTAGAAGAGTCTCTGAGTTAAAGGGATAGAAGGATCTAGAATGATTTATGGATTATCTTTACTCTAGATATAGGAGGAAAGAAGATGGAAGGATCTAGAAGAGTCTATAAATAGGCTAGACTCTGGGACATGGTCTGAGATAGACTCTAGTTCCTTTTGAGAAGGAACTAGTATATAAAGGCGTGGGGGTGAGAAGGTGAGACACTACTTTTGGTGATCACTTCTCTATGGTTGGGTGGTGAGCCTTCAGTCAATATATTTTGATCTTTGTAGTTTAAATAGTTCTATTATAAATATATTGAGTTTTTTCTTTCTTTTGTCTTTATTGTGAAATTATTTGAGAGTTGGTGGCAAACCTATTGGGAGGTTTGTTACATGGTGTCGCTCAATGTCACAAAGTCTCCCCCAAATCAAATTAACCCGCTCCTGAATTTTGTCGTCCAAAGGGTTGGCGTGGAGGGCGGCCTGAGCAATGGCTAGCTGTTGTTGCAATGCTAGTTTGACCTCTTTCCTCTGTGCAACTTTAGTGATACAGAATGCTCTATAGAACTTAACAACCCGCCTCAATCTTCCGATGAAGTCGAGCTGCGCATGGTCACGCCAGAGCCGCTTAATCTCGTCATTGATTGCCGGGTCCGGAAGGAAAAAGGCATTCATTTTATACGATGACTTTCCTTCGTCCTGGGAGTAGTTCGGTAGTATGGCTGAGTGGGACGTGGTCAGCATGATGACAGCCTCCGTAGTCAAAGTAGGCCTTCACGTGGGAGGGGCCAACTCCTACTTAGGCAAAAGAGTAACAATGATCAAGTCTTGCGAGGGGCCTCATACCTCTGAGGCGCCGGTTGTCCCGTAAAAATTTTATGCATCTTGTGTCCGAGAATTCATCAACCACTGCTAGAGCATCCTTGAGAAGGGAGAAAATCCAGATTTCACCGGGAGAAATTATGCGGCCATTGAGGTTGGATTTATCCGTTGGTCGCACTACAAAGTTCCAATCTCCACAAAGGAGCCAACGACAGTCCCTTGGTAGCGTCACCAGTAGCTCCTCCCAAAGAGCGCGACTCTTCCGGAGACTTGTAGAAGCATAAACATTTGCTACTGAAATATCCCCCCCAAGTAGGCCCGAGAGCTTCACCCATTGTGCTCTTCCACAAGGGGTGGACCCTGAGGGGGTGATAAGATGTGCAATGGGGTCAGCGACCCACATGCACCAACCCTTCTCCCCCCCCCTCCCCTCCCTGCCTTTGGATCTCCCACCCCATGACCAAAGCCGACTATTGCTTCTTGTCCAAAAAATGTTGCTTGAGGCCAAAAGCTGCTCTTAAGCGCCTCTAATTATGCTCCCCTCAGGTGATGCTCTTGAAAACAGAGGATCTCTGTTCCTGCAAATAAGGGTCTAAAATAAATTTTTACTACTCCTACCCTCAAAGGGTCGTTAAGTCCTTGAACGTTTTGCATAATTGCTGTGATATTCATGATGGAGGTTGGATTTGGGGTTATCAGGGAACAATTCCGTGTTGCTATGTCCGTTGCCATCGTCGTCGCGTTGTAAAGTGTTCCGCCTTTGAGTGAACTCCTACGCGGAGCAGATTCCAAGATTGCCAGTCTGTGGGCCGATTGATTAGGAGTAAGGCCACCCTTTCATGACTATGGAGTACAGTCAGAACCTCCTTGTCTCTAGCAGAGCCAATAAAAAAATTCCGCTCGAAGATCCTGCGGTATTCTGGACCGTGTGGGGGTATGTGGAGTGGTGATGCCGACACCGGGTTCGGATGATCTGAGGTTGGGGCCAACACTCTCAAATGGGGTGGATATGCTTGTGAGGCAGCACCGTCGCTCATTGTGTTTGGCTTGGACTCCAAGGCCGCACCAAGAGCATTGAGGTCCTGCTGCCAAGCTCCTTGTGATCTGGTTGCATGGCTGTTCTCCCCTATAGTGGCTCCCGGAGGCGTTGGAGAGGGCATAAGGTCGCCGGTTGGCCTTGATGCGTTCCTAATTTGGCTAAAGGGGCCGAATAGGCCACCATTGTTGCCCTCACTTCCAGCTTCCACTGCCTGTTCAGTGAGCTGAATGAATAGGGCATCTATTTCCATTTTGGTGGTGTTTGGAGTAGGATTGCCTTGGGCGTCGGGTAGGTGTCCATTTTGATGGTGTCTCCATGGTGGCCGGTGTGCTAGGATCTGTCTATTTCCCCCCATCAAGCTGTGCTTGGGGGGTGGGTCGGATGCCAGGGTCGGGGGGTTGGGGAGGGGAGGGGCAAATCTCTGCCCCTATTATTTGCCTTGAGTGGGGGTCCTAGTGATCTCATGAGGACCCCCCTAGGGTAAATTGGGGCCTACGGCCCCAAATTTATAAAAAAAAAAACCAAAAAAGGACCCCATGACCCCAAAACGGGGAGGGGCAGCAAAATGGAACCCACCGAGGCTAGCAACCGAACCTGCGGTTGTGGTTCGGTAGCACCTCTTGATGGGGGAAATAGAGAGACCCAGTGTGCTACTGGAGGGACCTCGACTTTCATTGCACCAATGTCTACACGCGCTAACCGAGGCAGTTTGGATATGCCCTTCCCCGGCCTCCTCTAGGGGGGCAAGACGTTTGTTGATTAGCCGCACCTCTCCCCAAGGACTGTTGCCGCCTATACTCCGGGATTGCTGATGACGTTGCTAGTTGTTGTTTCACGCGAGTACCTGGGATTTGAGTCGGGCGGCTGTTGTGTTCTTCAGCCGTGTTCCTACGGGTACTCTTCTTGCTTCGGAAAACTTTTTTCCAACCAATCGTTCCACTCAAACTGGGGTGTCTCCCTCGACGACGCGTTTGAGTGGTGGTTGCCGGACTGGCTGGTTGCTTCTCCCTGGTCGCAGTGCTTTGAGGATTCCTCGCTGTCTATGAGGATGGTAGGGTTGCTACCATTCGGTACGGGCTGCGGGGAAGGTGGCTAGGCATTCGAGCTGCACCGACATCATCAGCACCATTTTCTCCTTCTCTCAACTTAGTTTAGAGAGCTGCACTGTCCTCATCCCTACCGTCACTCGGGCTCTACGGTCTTTTAAAACCAGGACATTCCTTGATCAGGTGATTAGTGGAATGATAGAATCTGCACCTGATCGGGAGGTTGCAGTAGTCCATGGAGATCAGCACTTTTTTGTTGGTGCTCTCGTTCATAACGGACAGTTCAGTGGTCCACCATGTCCTTGTTTGCAAGGCAACGCAGAAGCGTTAATCTGCAACAAGCGCATTCTGTTTATCGCTCCCTAGCAATCCATCATGTCCACTGGCAATCTCAATTGCTACCCCTAAAAACTCTCCTGGTATCCCCGGAGGGTCACCCATGCCTAGACCTTTAATTAGGTAGGGTGGCTGACGTTGAAGCCTGTTGGCCAAGTTTGAATATACACGTATCCCACCGAGACTAGTGTGGGGTACGCATAAGGAGTTTTTGGGTGGCCACTGACTGTCGGGTCAAAACTTAAAAAAAACCTTGCCTCAGTATCCCACCCATTCCTCAATTTCCTCTCGCAATGCCAAAATCCACTGGGTGAGGTTTACCTCTGACTGTCTTCCTCTAAAAAAATAAGCCACCACCGGATGCCTCTGGAGGCGATCCGTCTCCTTTGGCACAATCTCCTGATCAACCTTGACTTCAAGCGTTGTGTTACAAATTATTAACCCAATGGTACTCCCTACAAAGCCCGCCGACAGCTTCTCCCTTGGGGTTCTGAACGTTCGTTGAATTTTCTCATGACGACCCATACTGGTCACAGCTGCAACGAGCTCGAATTCAACAGCATCCTTCTGATCGAGATTCCTTTGCTCCACCTCGGGTGTTAACATAGGCTCCAGCGGGGCGTGGGCCATCTTTTTCTGCAAAGAGTCTGCATAGCAAGGTCGCTCCATGTCAACACAAGGGCCTTGCTGATGTGGTCAAGAGAAACCATAAAAGGCAATAAACCCTAAGAATTAAAAACCCCAACTTGACCCAGATTCGATCCCCACAGATCTGAAAAACTTAGGGATAAACCTGCCTAATGCAACTACACATATCGGGAATGAGTAAATACAATCTTCAATGCTACAATGGAATTAGCGACATGCTCTTCAAATCACCTCCCATGCTGGTCGATGCCACCGGAGCGCCGTTGCGCCTGCGTCAATTCCTAGTTAAATAGATTAAAGAAATTCAAAGGCACGACATTGAAAATTGGAAATCTTGGAAGGCATGGGGTCTCTCTATTTTACCCCTACGAGCGGTGCAGCCGCCCGCCTCGCGAGCAGGGGCAGCGCAGCTTGTCGGGTCCCTCCCCCATCCCCGGCCATGGGGGTCCCAGCCCTGTGGAGCCTCGCCTTGCCCTTGTGGAGCCCTCCTTGCGCCCGGTCTCGCACGGCCCGCATGCGCGCGCCTTCATCCCTTCATCCTCGTCGTTGTCTCTCTCGCGCAATAGAGGGGGGGGGGGGGGGGGGGGGGGGGGGTTGTCTCCCTCGCGACCAAGGGGACGTCATTACTCGCGCCGTCGCCCTCGGCGACTGCTAGAATTGAGTTTTATTTTGTGTGGAGTTCTGCTTCGCCGTCGATGTTTTGTGGCTTGTTGCTAGAATGCCGAGGAATGGGTGTGTCACTATCTTGTCCGAGGTTATGTGCATGATTGTGTATCATTTAGAAGATACTTGATAACATAGAGTAATCATGCGATGGTCGACGGAGAGGCGGCTGTCGTGGAAAGAGACAGTACAGAACGTCTTCGGAAGGAGGTTTACGTGGTCGGGTCCGGAGGTTCTTGAGAAGATGAGGCCGCGCCAGGTTTTCCTCATCGAGGTTTGGATCAAGTTTCATCGGAACCGGCGGCTGCAACTACAATGGCCGCTCACGACAAAGACTTCCATGTGCGGGCGGTAGGCTTATCTGCCATCGGAGAAGAATGGAGTTCGGAGGGAGAGGGACTGGACTTCGGTGTCCATTGGGAGGAGGGAGGTCGGTTGGTTGCTGTTCCAGGGTGCGATACAACATAATCAGGCGGGCCAAACGTCTGTTCAACAGAGTTGGGGCACGGTGAGGCCATCGGGAAGTGTGTAGAACAGATATCCGGAGCATACCGTGACGAGGGTGACTCCGACCTAGACCTTCCAAGGTGGGAGCAAGTGCGATAAGACGAAGAGGAGTCATGCAGACCTAGGGACGAATCAGGACAGAGACTGCACAGGGCGGATCTGGTGGCTCAGACCTGTGGTAACCAAAGGGAGTCACAGTAGGTCAGGGGCGGAGGTATTGAAGATGTCGAAGAAGAGACTAAATCCTTCGACCTCAAATTATTGGCTGAAAAGAAGAAACCGCCACCTTGAAGGAAGATGGCGAAGAAAGTACAGGCCTCTATTCAGACCCCGTCTCCGGGACCATTCAGTAGAGCGGACCTCGTGTGGGAAGCAAAGTCCAATGTTGGCAATGGCAATCGCAAGGAAACCTAGAAGGCTACGAGGCCTTGGGACAGACTCGACGATTTCCTAGAGGGCGAGATGTCTAGGCGCCAGCATCCTTGCACCTTTCTGAAGGAGTCCAGGAAGTGTATTAAGAAAGATTAGAGGAAGCAAGTGAGGGCTGAATTCGCAGTGCAGGAAATCACGTCAGTAATTACCTGATTGTTATGGACAGAGTGTCCTTGCTGTGAAAAGAATGCTCACATTCTGTCTTTTCGATAACTGCTCTTAGTTGTTTCCCTAGTTCAGCATTGTTACATTCACTCTGCTAATAACTGCCTCGTTTCATGTCATGGACAAACACTGGTGTCAATACTGCCCTAAGGACTACACTCGCTACTACAAGGTTGAGGTGCAAAAAATGTTCTCACCTGCCCTTGGAGAGAAAAACTCCACAAACCAGAAGAAAGTGTTAAAGCAAGCAAAGAAACAGGTTGAGAAGGCTGCGAAGGAAGCCGATAAGGTTGCAAAGGCCGCTGAGAAGAAAGGGCGTGCAAAGAAGAAGGTGAAGACGGAGGAAATGCTGGACCTGAATGAAGAGGCTGTGGACGAGGATGCAGAGGAGCTCCAAAGGGTACATGACGCACAACAAAAAATCCTCCAAGCTCAGGCGCTAATTGAGGCTGCTACAAAACCAGGCCGGACAACACGAGTCAACAAAGTTTAAGCTGGCATGAGCATGAAGAGGGGCTGCCAATGCAACTTTGTGGCAAAACAGTTAGAAGTTGACGAAAAACTTTGCACTATCCAGTTTCATTGCATGACACATATTAATCGGGCTAGAAAACCTTGTCATGGCTCAGAATTTGGAGGTTAAAGGGCAGGTCTGTCCGAGCATTTGTTTGCTGCCACAAAAAAGTGGATTACAGATACGCTCATGTCAGGTAAGTTACCAGCACAGGTGATGGCAGAGCATAAAGCTGAGGTGATGAGGTGTGCACAAAATAGTCTGCCAGCTTCCAGGAATACACTCATTATGCCATCTGATGTATACCACATCGCTAATAAGCTGGCAAAGGAGTTATGGGAAAAACACCCCGGCGATGCAATGAGTGTGAGGCTCTGGACAGACGAAAACCTTGATTGCTGGTACAATTATAAGGAGTACAGAAACCTGGAGCTGAATGACCCCCCTCCACCGGAGAACGACCCATTATGTCTTGCAATACAGATTGATTGGCAGCTAGAGATGATGGTTAGGCACGGACATGGTAGGGCGTTGTCCATGGATGCCACATTTTTGACAGATGCTCCCAAGGTATGCATTGTGCTGTTTGTTGTCTTGTTTTTTTTTTCCAATTCACTTGATGTGCTCATCAAATTCCCTGTCCTGGTCTGTCTCTGAGTTCTCTCCTAAAGCTGACCATGCTCTATGCTTATCCAGCTCTACAGTATCTCCTCTATACAATGATGGTTTTTGATGAGTGGGAACAGGATATTCCTGTGGCGTTCACCATCCAGGACAGATCTCAGGAAGTGGACATTGTGCACTGGCTAACAAAGTTACGAGATTGTTGTGTGGCTATTCGGCGTGACTGGAGACCTAACACATTCCCGGTAGATAACGATCAAGCTAAACTTAATGCCAAAAGGACAGTTCCACCAGAAATCTCTTGAATTCTGTACTTGTCGATCCAGGAAAGTGTCCTTCCCTTTGTCATGATTGAGAATCCAGACTGAAACAGAATTTTGTGACTGCTAGAAGGTCTGGTCAGAAACAGAGTCTGTTCCAGGCAAGAAGAAAGATGACATGGGAATTTTGCTCTATCATTGGGACGCTAGGAAGGCATGGTTGGAAATGCCACTCAAAAGATCAAAGCAAACTACTTGCACTCAAGAGATCCTTACTGCCTATGTAGATTTTATGTATGGCAATGGTATTCTTTAGGGCGATCTTGCTGTGAAGGCTGCACATGAGCGTTTCAAGTACATGAAGATAAGTACCCACAGGCTAAGGCCTTCTTTGCATACTTTGAGGAGTACTGGATTCCGAAACTAGAGATGTGGGTTTCAAAATTAGTCCTCACCCCAACCAGGACACAAACGCGGCTGTGGAGAGTTATCATGCCAACCTCAAGGCGATTTTAAGGGCATCAAGACAAAAGTTTGATGGGCAAAGGGTGGACTGGTTGGTGTATCATCTGGTCATAGACATACTCACACATTGCTTGTACGCTGTGTAGTACAAGCTTTATGGGTTCATAAAGAATGGAAGGCTGAGGGCATTGTGGCAAGTGCAGTCATTAGGGCTGAAGAGATCCCGGATGAACATGTCATGATCTGTGTTGGGTAGGATTTGGGGTACGTTGCATTATAGACCAACTTTCTAGCCATATGGGTTGTGACAAGTCCAAACTCCAACTGGGCACATTGTAACTACCCCCTTGGCATGCGAGGCAACATTTGCAAGCATGCTGTGAAGGTCTTCTAGATGCTTAATACGGAAGCACATCTGGAAGACATAATCAGGTACGTCGGTACGCTCCGTGGGACCATTCAGGTTGGCTTTACTCCTCCAAGGATAACGAGGGTGGTTGGAGATACATTTGATCAAATTCAGGACAGAGGAAAATCTGTCGCTGCGATTCAAGACCTAGAACGCACTTTGCAAAGCATGAGGACAACATGGGCGGAAATGGAGACCATGGCCGTGGACAACCTGGGCTTGCGAGATAATTTCCTAGCAATAATCAATGAAGCAAAGGGGAAGATGTCGAGTCTAAAGGTAAAGGCTGAGAAGGGTTTATTGCACCCTTTGTCACAGCCATCGTTCAAAGTGAATGCTGGTTCTAAGAATTTGAAAAGTTTTAAGGCCTGCTCCGAGAGCCGTGCGAAGAAGAGAAGATGCCAATCTCAAAAGTGGGGTTCTTAGAATAGTACTGTACTTAATTCCCATAGTTCAGGGTTTAGTGAGGGTGGTGTATCCTGAACCCCAGTCCACGTCATATACTACACAAAGAGAGAAACAGTTATTCAATGTACTTTTTTTTACAATTTGGAACACCGTCCTTATTCTAATCAATTGTCAACTCCTTCACTGTTGTTACGACTGCCTGCAATTTCATAATGCGTGGAAGTCATATTGTCCTTAGACATCATAAACAGGAGTCCCTGGAGAACTGCAAGGCCTGCCTTTGTGCACACTGCCTCTGTTCGGATAGGATGTTACGTGTCTTGAACATTTTTTTCATGCTGTATTTGGTTATATTTCCCTTCCCATCATGTTCTACTCCCTCGCTTTCAGTCTGACAAACCTTTAACCCACTGTTTCTAAATAGTCCGCTTCCGTGTTCTACTCAACATGATTTTTGTTTTCCAATGTTCGTCACTCTTGTGTCTATCTCCATTTTTTTCTAGTTCTACCTTCACTCTCTTGCGTATCTCTTATACTTCCATAAGAGTCTCTCTCTCATTTTTTTCTATTTCTTTTGGAAGTGTTTCCCGAAACGATTTCTATTCATCTTTTAATTCTTTTTATTTAACGCTATCCCTTTCTTTATCATTGTTTTTTTTTTTTTTTTTTTTTTTTGTACTTGAAGTACGTCACTTCTTCCTTATGAAGTTGGTTTTTATTGCCAGATATGATGTTTTACCTTTTACTTTTGGGCCGAGTCTGTTTTACACATTTTGTATTTTTTACTTTTATGATTTTTCCTTTCAGGGTCCCTTTCCCGTATTCAATTTTTTTTTTTTTCCCCAACTGTTATCCATTGTATCGTTTCCTTTGGCCTCTTTTTGTTTTTTGGCGTTTGAAGGTACGTCTTATTTCATCTGGAATTAATCTTCTCTACCCTTTCTCCCTTAATCTTGGATACAATCTATTCCCCGTTTTTCATTTCTACAAGAGTAAGGAACATCCCCACCATGCCCTCTTGTTGCCTCCTTCCTTTATGTTTTTCCAAACTCTACTCACCTTTTGTTCTAATTTGTTTATGTATATTATAATTTTTTTGAATTTTATTAATGTTTTTAATGTTTTTGTGCTCTAGACCTTCTTGGACGCGTCTCCTTTGTACTTTTCCCTTCCTCTTTTTATTTCTCTCCCATTTCTACCTTCTTATTCCTTCCTTCTTTTTTTTTTCTTTTCCTTTATTTTTTGCCATCTTCCTCTGTCCTTCGTGGTACGTTTTCCTTACTCTTTTTGAATTTTATCCTAGTCCCCATGTTCTTCTTTTTTTTTTTTTTTTTTTTTTTTTTTTTTTTTTTTTTTTTTTTTTTTGGGCTATAGACCTTCTCAGAGACGTCTCCTATTGTCCCTTCCCTTTGGCCTTCTTTTATTCTCTTCTACTTCTCCTTTCTTATACTTTTTTTTCTTTTTCTTTTTCCTCCCATAAGATCCTGTGTGACTCATGCCAGTTTCTCATTAATTTTATTTTATTTTTCTTTCCTACACTTGCTATCTTCCCTTAGTTTTTTAAATTTTTGTTTTCAGTTTCGCTTTTTTTTCTTTCGAGATATGTGTTTCTTTTTACTTCTTCTTCTATGTTTTCTCCAAAGTTCTTCCTTCCACTCTTATTTTTTTATTTTTTTCCGTTGTTACTTAAAGGTTTCACCTTTACTATATAGGTATTATTACAGGTACCTCCCCCTCCTGCTCCACCAAACTCCACTGTTCTTCATTTTTTTCCCTGTTATTTTCATGACCTAGCTTCTTCGCTTTGCATTCTTTTCTAATTTTAAATACTCGGATAATCTTCCCTCTCCTTTAATTTTTTTCTCATTTTAAGGTCTCCGCTGCTACCGCTTCTGTATTCCCTGTCCAGCCACTGTGTCTGGACAGATTGCCATAACACATACACCACGGACACAGCAGTTTGCCAAGAGATCTCCTCCGCTCGAAAGTGGGCGACATAAAACAAGAGGACATTAATTTAGGACATAAGAAAGATATTCTATAAGTCAATAAAATATAAGTTCCAACTCTCCATACAGGACTTGTCCTGCAAGACACTCTCTGGAGATCAAGTTGATTTTCCGAAACGTAACTAGGAACAACATCTGCTTTGTACTACTCAATACAATTTCTATAGTGGAAGCTGTAGAGCCCCCTAATACTACCTGACTCATATTTTTACATGCCTCGTATTACTACCTACCTCCTACTAATACATACTACAAAACCCTAAAAATCGGCCTTCCGCTAAGACTGAGGAAGCGCTACCACACGTGAACGGGAGGTGGACTCCGCCTCAAAGTTGATCAGGTGCCCCTCCGTTCCCTTCTCTGAGCCGGTTAGCCCACCGTGGTCGCACGTGCTGTGTAGCTGATCCCAAGGATTATCCTTGCCTGCAGAAGTGCTCTGGAAGGACTACCCCATGGCCCTCCATTCTCCCATGAGTGGCTCCAATCCAGCCCCTGCCAGAAACCTTCGAATCCGCTAGCGAACACCCTATGCTGTTCAATGGTGCATAGAATCTGTGACACATGGAAGTCGTCCAAGTCTTCAAGTTCCTCGGTGACGTTTCAGACCTGTAGCTTGTTGTGCAAATAATGGTTGCTCTCCTTCAGCAACTCCTTTGCAGCCTCCAAGAATCGATCATCCGCAGCCGGCCACGTCCCAGTTGCTTCAAGTGAACCCAAGCAGTAACCAAGATCAATGTTTTCCCTATACAGCAACGCCTTCCGGAAGACATACACAACTGCCTCATTGTCCACCTTCTCCCTTGTCCACCTTCTCCCTTGTCCACCTTCTCTGTTGTCACCCACATCATGCAAAGACTATCCTCCTGCTCCAGATTTATGCTATCCAAGCACGCACAAATACAAAAATCCCTACTCCATTCGTGAACTTCTTAACCTACCCCCCTTGGTCGTCTTCCTGGTCGGGTACACATCTAAAGGACTCAAAATCTCTATCTTCGATGTTCATGGTAGGGAAGAAGATCTTCTCCACCCAAATGAGCTCCTCCATGGCTATCATAATCTGATCTCCTCGAAAAAGGAGAGTCTTTTGTGTTAGTCCGCCGACCGTGCAGAGCATCCGAATCCTGGCCCCCACTTCTCTCCGAGCAAAGAGCTTGAGTGCTCGCGCCATGAGAGGAAGGTCGTTGTGATGCCCAATTCGATTGCCCTCCATCTCCATCCACTTCAACAAGGCTTGAAACTCTTTTCCCCGAAGTGCTCATACGGTCTGCTTAGACAAGGCGATTGCGCCCCCCCCCCCCCCCCCCCCCCTCCCCCCCCACAATCATCTCGGCAAAAAGCGATGACTACGCCCTGTCTTCTTCCTCGACCTCGATCTGGACGAGGCGATCGTACTGGGCATTTTTTTTGCGACCAGCGCCTCCCGTTTGATTTCCACCTCGATGATCGAGTCCTCAAACTCCTTCTGCTTCCTCCTGAAGGTGAGGACGTCGTCTTGGTAGAGGTAGAAATCCTTGATTTTCCTCTCCACCAAGTCCTCTGACTTGGCCATGAATGTTCCTTTACACCTATCCA
This sequence comes from Ceratodon purpureus, assembly GCA_014871385.1. Taxonomy (NCBI): domain Eukaryota; kingdom Viridiplantae; phylum Streptophyta; class Bryopsida; order Pseudoditrichales; family Ditrichaceae; genus Ceratodon; species Ceratodon purpureus. The sequence continues at coordinate 104,723,898 of CM026426.1, forward strand.
ATGCTTTCACCACCTCGGTCGGCATCTCCTCCTACCATAGTCCAGCGAAAACCGAAATTAGACTTCCACATCCATAGTTGTGCTAAAACTACACAACGAAGAGGAAAAGAAAAAAACATACCAACAGCTCGGGGTTGAATTGTAAGAAACCCCACACTAACGATACCCTCGGCGCCAATCGCCCTCCCTTAGCAACCGCCGCAACGCATCAACCAGGGCATGGAGGTCGTCCATTGTCTCTGGGGGCACGATTGAGCCGCACTGCTCTTGGAGGCAGTATAGCCCTGGTGGATTAATTGGCGCTTTAGAAGCAATCCTCGGATTGACATCGACGTACACCTCCCTAGCCTTCTTTAGGGCTGCCTCTTTAACTATGAGCCGCAGCTGCACTGCCATTTCACGTGCCGAACGCGGCCGCTTCTTTCCCTCTGTCTCAATACCCTCTACACTTGCCTTGCCCTTGCACTGCCCTCTTGTCGTCCCTAGTCGATGCCTCCGGAACTCCCCACTAATAGGACTCGTCGCCGCTGCGTCGCACTCCTCCCTCTCAACCTCTAGAACAGATCTCCTCCTCTCACTTCTACCATCATCAGGTCCCGCACCCCCTAAATCCCCGTCATTTGTTCCATGCCCCCCTTGGTCCAACGATGACTTCCTCTCCATCCCGTCCGCTCCCCCTAAACCCGTGCCCATTGTCCTCTGCCCCCCTCCCTCTGGTGATTGCTTCCTCTCCATCTCGCCCGCTCCCTCCTCGCGACTGCTCGGACTCCTCAGGGCTATCAACTTCCTCGTCCTCCGCAACCGGAGGTCATGCGTATCCCCCTTTGCCTTTGAAGTGGCCCCCCTCGTCCTTGTTCCTACACCTGCGTCGAGCCTCCCGCTTCCCGTCGGTGTCTGCTCCCTCCCCGATCCTGCACCCCCCAACTCCATCGGTGTAGTCCCGACCGTGCTCTTTCGCCTCACTCGTCGCTTACACCTTCTCCCGGCCCCTTTTTTTCTCCGCTTACCATCCCCTGAATTGGCGCCCCCTGTCCACTGGTCTCCCTAGTCGTAGTCTCCCCTCTCTATCTGCTTCTTCTCCGATCCCTCAACGTCGTTTTCTTCCTCTCTGACCTCTTGCCTGCGCCTCCCGGCGTCGTGTGCGTCTTCTTCCTTCTAAGAGATCGTCGGCCGTTGAGCAGAATATCGGCGACACTCTGTCCCCCCCCCCCCCCCCCCCACCAAAATCGTACCGATCCCTCTCCAGTGGCGGCGTCTGCTCCCCCTAGTTCACCCTACTTGCTGCAGCAGCTGCCCTGCCCAGTCTGGTGTCCCTCCTTGTCCTCTTGGCCGGCAGCGTTGTCGCCTTCCTCTTACGATCTTCCTGTACCTCGGCATTCGGCTGCAAGATTGCAAGCACTAGTTCCTTCCCCCATGCCCCTCCATTAAATTCTTCTCTACCGCCCCTTTCTTGGCTTCCATCTTTGTTGTCACTCTCCTCTTCTTTCCCCCCAATGTCCTCTAGTCTCCCACTATCCTCCTTTGGCACCACTCTACTCCTCTCGAGCATTTTCCACGGAATCACTATCTTGTACTTGTGGAAAATCCCCCTCGTTATTTTATTGCCGTCTATCCTATGGCCCGTATGTCTTGTAATCATATTCTGGATAGTGGCTGGACTGTCGGTGCCACCCCAGCGTCGCCTTATCAAACAGGTCCCCGACGCAAAAATTGCATACGAAAGGGATTTTTTGTCGACTCTTACATGCTCCATTCAGCTAAGCTTCTTCCCTTCTCTACAGTAAATTCACCTCCAAAAGGAGCCAATCGTGCTCACTCATGGTGAAGGCACTGCGGTTCAGATCATAACCCGCCGCGACGCTAGAAGAGACCATGACCTCCTCTGGTTCGAATTTGCCTAGCACTAACAACTGCTCCTCCTCGAAATCCAGCGAAGAGTCATACATACCTCGTTAATATCCCGGACATCTATCCTAAACCATAAACTGTAATTTGTAGACAAGAAGAGATGCACACGGAACTTAACCCCTTCACTACTCCTCGCTCCCAAGTGTTTAACTTCCGCTGCTACTCTTTGGAGAGTGTCTTCACGTCAAGCTCCGTCGCCCTCCCTCGAAGTACGTCGCAGGCGTTGGACCTCGACAGGTGGGAGAGATCTAGTGTTTGTGGATTGTTAATCTGAAATAGTAATTACATGTCAGGACAGAACGAGGACACGTCCCGGACACATACCGGACACACCCGAGACACACCCCGGACACATACCGGACACACCGGACACCCCCAGGACATAGCCAGGATACACCTCGGACACAGCCGTGCGCAGCCGGACTCGAGTGGACACACCTAGACGCACTCGGACAGACCCGGACATACTTGTATAGTTGTAGACAAAGAAGTCTGCAGCAAAATGCTCACCCGGAGCGCACTAAGTAAGGTCTGTGGCGTGACATAAAAGGAAGGCAACAAATAGTACTGAGGTAGACACACACAACGGAGGTGCGAGAGAATAACGAGGAAATGACTGAATTTTTTTAAAAAATTAAAAAAAATAACCCCCAAAAAGGGAGGACAGAAGGGAAAACATAGTCAAAACAGAAATGGAAGCAAAGGAAGAGGGAGAAATGAGGAATAGAAGAGTGTAGAAATCAAAGGGAAAAAACAGGATAATATCAAAGAACAAAAAAAACAAATATATAAGAAACAAAAAATAGGAAAGAAACGGTACGAAAAAAGGGAAAACAGAGTGAGGACAGGAATGGAAGCAAAGGAATGATTCGAAGAAAAAAAAAATAGACAATCAAAGAGGAGATGAATAGATGCGAGCAGGAAAATACGAGGGAAATATGAAAATAAACAAAATGGGAGGAATGAAAAGGGTTTTAAGAAAAATTAAATAGTTAAAAATAAATAAATAAATAAATAAAAAGACGACACTGAACCGAGAAGGGAAAGACACTGAAGGAAAATAAGGGAGAGAGGAGACTTTCTAGACAGGGATGGAAGAAGAGGAAATTGGGGAAAAGAAGGTGAAGAAGTGAAGCCAAAAGTCTGGAAAATGAATCCGGAGAGATGTTGGAGAGGACTAGACGAAATTATATAAACAGTGAAGAATTGAAAAGGGAAAAGGGGAGACAAACCCAAAGAATTAGAGAGAACAACTTCGGAAATAGGGAAAATAGAAAACAAAAATAAGATGAAAGACATTCAGGACATAAACCGAAAAAGAGGAAAAGAAGTAATGCAATACGAAAACAGCCACCTTAGTATGAAAAGTACCCTCTCCGAACAGAGACAGAGGAAGAGAAGAGAAATCGAAGGCCAGAACTTGAATGCAAATCGAGGCAGGGGAAAAGCAATTCACATTCACCAAAGAAGACAAACAGAGGAGACCGAAGTAGGAAGAATAAAAAACCAACGAAGGTGAGAAGTGAAGAGTACGACCAACATTAGGGAGAGGGTTCCAATTGCGTGAGAGAAGGAAGAAGAAGAGAAAAGGCATTGCGAACAGAATGAGAGGACATATAAAGAAAATCAGAAAAGTGAAATGAACATAAGGAGACCATAACAGGGAGATTTACATCGGGAAATAAAACAGCAACAAAAGGGGAAGAAGACCTCAAAGACGTATGACACATTGGAAAACTGTGGGCATAATACAACTACAATAACATCGTCTCAGAACAGGCAAACCCTAACACAAAGAAAAAAAAACAGAAAAAATGGAGTGACAAGCGACTCACCTAATCATGTAAACGTGCCATTGCTCTCCTCTCCAGCCGCTCCGCTACCCCTTTCTGTCTCAGCAGGGGTGAGCACCCCAAATTTTCCATGATTAACCTCAGTCAAGGCCAAAAGCCCGTCACTCGCGTCCCCAAAGTCAGTCAACGCCACTCCAATCGGACTCCGAACCACCGTCCAGCAAGGAAACTCCCCAAGGAGGATTCTCCATAAACCCAAACCCTAGAAAAAACTTACTTCGAAATTACGAAGCTCCGCTACGGGCAACGATCTGTCAACCTCCTTCATCCCACATCGCTTGAAGACCCCTAAACGCTAACCATAGGATCCACAATGTCAGACCCACGCTCTAGGCATCGACCTCAGCGACTTCAAGACGACACGACCTGCAAGACGACGCCCCATCGGTCGGGAGGGAGACGACGCCCAACCCCCTCCCCCCCCCCCCCCCCCCCCCCCCCCCCCCCCCCCCCCTCTTCCCCCTGCGCAAGAGAGACGACGACGAGGATGAAGGGATGAAGACGAGCAGGGAGGGATGAAGGCCCGCGCGGGCGGGCTGTGCGAGACAAGGTGATGCCCGGGGGTGCTCCACGGGGGCGGAGGCGGGGCTCCACGGGGCCAAGACCCTCAAGGCCAGAGACAGGGGAGGGACCCGACGAGCTGCGATACCCCTGCCCGCGAGGTGGGCGGCCGCACTGCTCGTCGGGGTAAAATCGACAGACCCAAAGGCAAGCGGGTGGATCTGGGTACATAAAGGGCCCAATTGGAAAGCGGGAGCGCAAATATTCACAATGGCTGATCCTCATCGCCCAGATTTCATAAGGTATCTATGCAAATTAAGATTGGGAGGTGCACCAGCCAGGCCAAGACTGGGGACGCATGTCAAACCTTTTTTTTTAGGCGAAAGGTTGCCAGATTGCTACCGAAAACAATATTTTGGCTACAAAATGACAAAAAATGGCCCAAAATCATGGATGAAATCGCCAGCAATTTTTGAATGAAAATAATATCTTGAATGAAATTGCCAAATTTTGAATGAAAATACAATTATCAATATGTGATATCTTCTAATGTGATATTTTCTATCCAATATGTGGATGAATGTTGAAATATGTTGCACCACTCTAACATTTTATAGTGCAAATATGGCTACATCGTCAAAACGAAAAAAAAAGGGCTGACGCATGTGAAGAGGGAATCAAAGCGGCGCTGCTCTCACACGCTCACACCATCATGATCACCCATAGATTGGGATTTCCAATTATAAATACAATCTGGTCATGGCTTGATTTATCTCCAAGTATTTACCTGTCCATGTCCAAAAATCCTCAACTTGAAGGCACAAATAACTGGAAGTTCTCCCAAAATCTCTTTCTCTCAAAATCTAATCCATCCACATAAATGGGTTGAGGCAAAAATAACACGTCTAGAAACATAATCCAAAAGAAATATTTGTGTGTACATAAGAGCCATCCTTAACCCTTTAGTGCCCAAGCGACCAGTTTATGGTCGCTTGGGCCTCTGTTTGCGGAATTGCGGTGAATGAGGCAATAAAAAGCCCATAGTCCCTCCGGGACGGATTGGGGCTGTTACAGCACCTGTGCATTGGTTTAATTTTCGAAGCAATCTGAACACCGGAACCCCTTCAAATACGCACTTATACGGTTTTGCCGTAGGAAAGAAACTACGCTTTCAGTGCAAAAGATGTGGGCGGAACGTACAAAGCGCTTGATCACTTTGCATTCATTTCCCAAACTGGCATCCGTGTTCCATTAGGCTCCAGAAACTGCGTTCGCAGGCGTTCGAACCCGTGTCCCCAGTAACTGCTATTTCTGATGCCCGGGTGGACCCGTCCTGAACTCCCCCAAACCCCCCAGCTTCCACAACGCTGTGAGTGTACTGTGAAAACCCTTACTCATACTTCCACCGCTCCGGTTTGACGCATGGGGTTACAAGAAGAGAAGACCAGGGGGAACTTGGATCCTAGGCGGGGGGCATTTAATTTTCAGTTGCGTGAAGAGTTCGTGTTTGTCAGATGTTGCAGACGACTCTTGGTTCGTGTGGTTTCGGGTGGAGCGATTGACAGACGGGGCTGTAGGGGATTGGGAGAGAGAGGCGCACGATGGGGCTGGGAATGGGTGCAGGAGTTCAGGGCGAGGATGATGCGCCAGGGGAGGGAGGAGCTCGAATTCAGTGCAGCCGAAATGGGATTTATGTGGAATGCGGCAGGAGCGAGACGAAACCCCAGCAGGGAAGGGGACAAGGTATGTTGCGTAAAACCCCTCCATGTTCTTTTATGTTTGCAAGAAGTTGTAATTGCAAGGGCGGCGGTGCCAGAGAGCTATCTTGTGTAGGATCGTTGGTAATTTGGAGTGGAGTTTACGGGTTCTGCTCTACGGGGAGAGGGGGGGAAATTCGTAGGAAGGGGAATTTTTGTGGGGGATGCCATGCAGGGAGCCGTCGATTCCTGTTTGTTTGCGGGTCGTGCACCAAGGAGGTCAAGTAGTTGGTGGGTGTGGCCATCACCCCCAAGCACTCCACCGCAGTTTTCCAATGCGCACCGCATATTGCTGGACTGGGGGCATGAGCAAGGACTTCGGGGTCAGAAGCTGCTCACCCTCTGTGCTCTACTGCGGAGAGATTATCTTCTCCAATTGCCACTACCGAGGGGCTGCAAAGGGTTCGACAATCTGGAGGTCTTAGAACCCCGACAATTGCGGTACTTGTTTAGGAGGCAGTGCGCGACGTTACTCGGGTGGCGCGAGAGAATTCAGGAGGGAGACCCGAAGGGATTCTCGGAAGATGTCAACCGGATCATCAGAGAAGAGGTTTACAGGGATGTGTCATTGCGGAGTGAACATGGACCAGTGCATGTGCAGACATGCGATTGACATGCACCAAGAAGGTGGCCATGGCAAGGGGGTCGTTGGCTCGGCTGAGGACATTGGGGTACAGAGTGTTCCGGGCCAATGCGGTGGAGGAGAATTGTGTATCGTTGGCGATGGAGGTAAACAGCGGGGGTCAGAAGATGGACTGGTGGATGGTGTTGCAGCGGGCCCTGCTCAGACCAAGGTGGTGGAGGGAGGATGGGAGCACATGACCTAAGTGCAAGTCAAGGTCGAGAAGGTTCGCGAGGAGGGCGGGCAAATTCCGGGATGGAATGGTGGAACCAATCCCACCACGGTCTGCCGGGGAGGGGCAACAAGTGGTACAGAGCATGGAGGGGGACTCGGGTCTGCAACGAAGGAAGGGCCCAATATGGGAGGGCATGCAACAAAGGGCCTGTGCACATCATCCCCGATTGGAGCGGGGGAGATGGGGCGTGCCTGTGATGTCAATCTCGGCATAAGCGCATCCATACCTACCTCCTCGATGCAGGTGCCGTGTGAGGTGATGGCCGACGTGACCAACCGAATTAGCAAAAGAACGGGGAAGCCCGTGAGAAAGTATGAAAGAAAAGTGAAGAAGGAGACACCGGTGATCAACAGTGGGGACGGTGCGGGCTCCTTTGTTGGGGAGGTTGTTGCAATTATCGACAAAATAGCAGCAAACTTGCAGGAAAATGTGCTGCGGGGAGTGACTGGGGATCATGTCCCAGGCGACTCAGAGGGTGTGCGAAAATTTGGAGCAGAGGCTACGGAGGTTGGGGAGATGGTACGAGGGAAGCAGAAGGTTGGAGTGGGCTCGAAGCAGGGTACCAGCGCAGGATCACGAAACAGGGGAGGCAAGGGGGAGAAGGCAAATCATGGAGGACCGGGGACTACAAATGTGCCAAGATCACCAGCACGACGCGTGAGAGAGAGAAATGGAGGCGCCGTTGGAGCTCAGGTTCTCCAGGTAACTGAGGTCTTCCAAGCCGCGGCTGAAAAAAATGTAGTTGATCAAGGAGGACCCTCTGCAGGGAAGAGGAAGCCGGCTGCGAGCCCTGCTGCAGATGAGCGGATGGAACCACCATCGGTCCAGGTGGAGGAATGGCCGACCAATTCCGATGACCCGGAGGAAGTAGAAGTGCAATCACTCCCTTACAGCCCACCGGTAACACGACGTCGTGGAGGATCCAGAGGGCACCCGCGGTCTCCTCTGCGTTGTTGCCTGTGGAGCATTCGAGAGCCCAACGGCCCGGAGCCACCTGAAGGGGGTCACTGCACAAAGGCAGCCACGACAGGTACGGTGACGAATTTTTTCAAGTGATTTCGCATGGTTTAGGTTCATGTGAGCTGTATGGAAAGTATGTGCATGCCATTTTCATTAGTACATGTCTGATTCTCGCTTCTCTGTTCCCCATGTGTCTCTGTGCAAATGGGCAGTGTTGGGGGGGCTGGGCGGGGTGGGCATGCTTCGATTAATGTAGATGTACGGGACTCTGTTTCAGGTGGTGCATGTCCGGAGGTGGGGGGGGCATCTACTGGAGCAAGCCCGGGCGTGGAGGACAGTTACGCGGCACTTGGAGAGCAGCTTCTCAGCACGGCTGGCACGAGGCCGAGACACGCGATTCCAGAAGAAGTGCTCCAAGCCCCACCGCGTCGGGGGCAGCTGGAACAGGAGCTGCAGCCCCAGGACTTCCTCGACCTGGCAGCGAGTATCGCGGAGCCATCTCCGTCCAGGTTGGTCATGGATGACCTCACGGAGATGTCACTGGAAGGTAATTCCATTCGAAAGGTCTCTGTCAGTGTGTTGGACATGGAATGGGGTGGGGAATCAATTCAGAATCCATGTGGGCGTGTTTTTGGTCTTGTGTCCGGGATGTTTACCAATGACATGGGGATCGCGTGCTTTGAGGTCGACTTTGGAGGCGAATTCGGTGTGCAGAGTGTCCCACAGGGACTTTGTGTGCCCTGGATACCGACTCCATGAACTGAGGAGCACCTCCGAGGTCTGGAGGGGCTCCTAAGAAAAGCGCAGGGGACGCCATGCGGTTTAGAGGATCTGCTGCCCCTGTCCTCGCAGGGATTTCAAGCTGCTGCTCAGACCGCGGCCGCCCCTGCTCTCATCGGCGTCACTCGACGGCACTCACGGGTAGGGGATGGGACGGAGGACTCGGATCCAGACTGGGATCCCGATAGTGTCTCGGTGGAGGCCCCTCAAGGTGGAGGAGGAGGTGGTCCACGCTGGGGGAGTCCATGCCTCTTCTCCAGTGGAGACTCAGACGGGGAAGATGGCGATGGAGTGGAGGTGATGCTAGGGGGGTTGGGCCAATACACTGCCAGCCCCCTACGCGAGGAGGACGAGCTGTTCGAGGCCAGATATGCTGAGCAGAACTGGCATGGCAAGTACTGGACGCTCCAGCCGCGACAACAGTTCTGCGGACCGAAGCCGGGCTCCAAGATTGAGTATGGTGAGCCCATTGGTCCCGTGGAGAGTTTTCTTGACATCTGGAGTGATGGAATTCAACGGAAGATTGTGAAGGAGTCCAACGCGTATGCGGAGTGGCGGGATCCGACAACTGGGAGACGGAAGGGAGGGCTCGAGATCCAGGGGAAGATAACTCTCAAGGAGCACAGGCAATGGCTCGGAATATGCATACTAATGGCCGTGAGAACTCAACCGCGAATGCGTGATTTCTGGGCAGTCCACAGCGATGTGCTGCACTGCAAGCAGGTGGCGTCCACAATGCCCCGAAAGCGATTCCTATACAGTGCCTGCACATCGTATTGAAGGAGAGCTTGACTTATGACAGGGCTGACCACCGGTATGATCCGATTGGGCAGATAAGATGGCTCCTGGACAACCTCGTGGCGAATTTCCAGACCCTATGGAACGCATCTCCGTACCTTTGCGTGGATGAGTCGATGGTTTAGTACAATGGCAGGTACTGTTCTTTCAAACAATACCTGCCATTGAAGCCCATCACCCATGGGATAAAGGTATGGTGTTTGTGCTGTTCAGTAACAAAATATGTTCTGAACTTCGAAGTATATGTTGGGGCAGCGAACGAAGTCATCACAGGTCTTCCTCAACATGCCTGTGGAGCCGGAGCAGGAGTGGTATCAAGACTAACCAACGGCTGGGAGGGAAAATGGTATACCATCGCCATGGACAACTACTTCACTTCTCCAATGCTTTTTGAGAACCTGCTGAACAGGGGATTCTATGCAGTTGGGACTGCTCGACAAGGCCGAGTGTGATTTCCTAGAAGCCTATGCGTCCCTGAGAAGACTCGAAGGGGCTCCCTCGAGATCCGTGTGCACAGAGACAGGGAAATGGCGGCAATCCATTGGCAAGATACCAAGGGCGTGAGCTTCCTCTCCACTGCTGCGGACCCCATGGTGCGAGGTGGCACCACCGCAACTCGCCATACCAGCCGAGGTAAATCCGAGATCCCTACGAGCCCCATTCAGAAATTATACTCTTCAACTATGCGAGGGGTGGACACGTAGGACCAATTGAGAGCCTCCTACACCACCCAAATCTTCACCAAGAAGTGGTGGCACAGACTATTTTTTTTTGGTCTGGACTCTGCAACTACTAACGCCTACCTCCGGTACAAGCACATATGTGCAGAGGCTGGACAGAAAGCCATGGACCACGAGAAGTTCATGCTCGTGCTTGCCCATGGCTTGATGGAATGTCCACTGTCCGAGGACTTCGGGACTGCACCCACTTCGCGCCACTCTGGACTCTTTGAGGTGTCCCAGGAGGAGCCCGCTGAACCCGCCCCTCAGACTGTGCAACACACCGGCGATCCCGAAGAGGACCCCATGCCTTTGTCGCAAGAGTCCGTCAACTGTTGCACGCTGGACGCCAACAGTCGAGACCCACCGAGTGAGAGCCTCCCTGCCCATGTCTATCCCTCTGCTCCTGTGGCCACACTTGACGGAGAGGGTGGAGCGCCTAGTGACGTTCATAGCATTCCTGCAGGGCGCTCCTCAACGCCAAGTACCCTCCCTGGGCGGGACTCCTCCAGCGCTGGTGACGATTGGAGCAGGGCCCCCAGAATCGCTAGACGGTCGACACCTTGCCATAGCGTGAAGGGCACCTTGCGACGTCGTTGTAGAGTGTGCAAGCGGCGGACAGTCTGGGTTTGCAAAGGGTGTCATCTCTGGTCAATGTGCCCAGGGGCGTGCTTCCTGGATTTCCATGGAAGTGCTAATATTTGACAACTTGTTTCTTCGCCTGCAGAGTGGAAACGTCTCCTGGACATGCCCGGCTTCCGCCGGTGGATGCACCGTTGGCGGTGAGCTCCCCCCCCCCCCCCCCCACCCTCCTGCTTTCTGTGCACTGCTGATTTGCTATTATGCTTTTGGAGAACCTGCCGGTTATTGAAACAGTGCGTGTGATGGTCGTAGGCAGAAGACCTGGGCCATTCATGACGTCGCCATGGAGAGAGCAAGAATGGCAGCGCAGGGCTCCAGAGCCTCCTCTGCCTAAGTTCACGTCTCCGTTCTAGACCGCCGTGGATACAGAGCTTTTTTTTTATTTTGGTGGCCTTTTTTTTCCTCTCCACGTCTCCTCCCCTATGTCAATGTATTGTTGTTTTTTTTTTTTTTTTTTTTTTTAAGTCCCCCAGACTTTCTTATCTCCTAAACCGTCCACCGTCTGTACTCCTCTGTCCCTGTTTGTGGCGTCAATCCCCCCTTTCTATATGTATGCTTTCCATAGTGTCCCCAGTACTCTACCTAGCCACCTTCTCTGCGAGTCCCATTCATTCTCCTTTTTTTTTCCTTCCAAAACCCCCTACGTCTCTCATCGCTAGACGTGGTCCTCCACTGTCCATACTCTATGTCCCTCTCTGTGAATTGAATCCCTTTTTTTTAATGCCTGCACCGTCCGTGCATTCCCAACTAGTCTCCCTATGGCTCTATGTCTCAAAGTCCCCTTTATTTTCAGTTTTTTTTTTCTTGCCCATTCCGGGGGATTGTCTTATGAGGCGGGGGCTTCCGCTGCCTGTACTCCCTGTCCCTCCCTGAGAATTAGTCCCATGGCTTTTTCAATCAATGCCGATGGTAGGGGTTTTTTTTTAAGTCTCCCTTCCCCCCAACCAAACCCCCCCCCCCACCAGAACCCCGCTTTCCTCCAAGACCCACCCCCAGTCCTCCATGCGCTCTCCATTTCCGCGCCGTAAGTGCCGTGTTTGTGATCAGCAGTGGTCTGTTTTTTGTACTCCTACGAAGGTTGGGGATTCGGGTGGTCGCTAAGGGTTTAGTTTTTGGCCCCTGTTCGTCGTGCTTTTCTCACAGCGCGTGTGCTCAAGTTGTTCGGCTTGGGGGCCCCTTACTCCCATGGCTTGGCTAGGGGCTGCTAGACTTTCTTCTCCTCTGCATCGTAGACTCCCCATGACGAGGCCCTTTCTAGCCCCCATCCATGTACCTGCAGCCAAGGGCTATGTGTTAATAAAGGCAATAAGTTATCAATCAAATCGCATTGATCTCCACATTACTGTCTGTAATGATGCTGGAGCCGAGGGTGTGCCACCTGGCAATGGTGATCTTTACTCCCCTCCCACCCCTCCTAACCCTCCCCCTCGTCTAAACTCCGTCTGGCCCTCATGTGTGCAGGTTTCCAATCCCCTTCAGCCTCGACCTCAGGCTAAACCCCTCTACTCTGGTGCAAGTTGCGGAGACGTCCTTCTTGCACATCCGAAGACTCCAAGGCGGCTTTGTCGCAAGTATTTGCCATGCCTCGCAGTGACCGATACCTAGGCCGCAAGGCGAAGCAGCCCCGTTCTGCAGCTGAGCTCGCGCCATGGCTGGCGGCTGTGGAGGAGTGGCGCCATCGGACCTTGTCCCCTGTGCCTCCTCCCCGCATATTGCTGGACCTCGTGGTTCCCGGGGCGGAGTGGTGGTGGTCTGTTGGCGCAGCGGTGGAGCGTCTGCGGTTCCAGTGGTACTCCGGAATTCCATATCCACTCCCCCTTGCCCCCGTAGCCGTGACAGACTCAAACACTCAAGACGCCCCCCAAGTGTCCACGGAGAGCGACAGCATTGGTTTCCCCGCCCCGGCAGTGCCTTCACCCCCCCACTCTGCCTCAACCGGGGAGTACCTTCGCGTCATCGAGGAGGCAATGCCCAACTCCCGCACCGAAACTCATCCCCACCTCAACAGGCCGGCTTTAACTACTCTCTCGGACTCCGTTGGAAACACTATTCAGACATTGTCCCGCGCAGGAGCTGAAGCCCGCGTTGACTCTCGGGGCTCTTGCTTGAACCCACGGGGCCAATCGCACCTCAATGACTCCAATGCCTCCGAAGAGGACATGCAGGCGGTTTTCTCATACCTCTAGGGGAAGTACGGAGCAGGTGAGTGTTGATGCTTTTTATTATCCCCCCCTACAGCTCGTCTAAAATTTTCAGTGACCTACACTCTGTCTCATCCGTCGTCACGGCGCATGGTGCATGTCCGTCAGGTCAATTGTAGATGCCGTTTTCTGTATTTTGTCTAGTCGGGGCTGAGCTCTGGAACTGATGATAAGGTTGTCATTTTCGTGCTTGCCTTCCTGATCAATGAATACGAAACAGGTAGATGACGAGAGTGATAGGATTGATTCATGCTACGGAAGTGGGCACTGGTTTAGGGTACCCTTGGTGCAGGAATTGTCACTCTGTGCTTGGGGAGTTTCTACCAGTAGCGAAGGACTCGTCTGTAGGGCACAAAGACTGGGGACGTTGTAAATAAGTGCCTGTGCTTTTGCAAATGTTTTATGAAAAAGTTATGAGTATGCTCTTGTATACCCTGAACCTCCTTGCAGCCTCTATCCTCTGTAATTGTCGCGTATGCTGGATCTCTTCTCAGACGCTTGGACTTTACCGTGTACAGTTCTCTAAGAAGGTGCTTGTTCCATTGCAGATCAGGGCGGCACCTCTGGTCCTTGGTGAAGATCCTCGGTGGCTACGGCACTTTATGTCTTTGCTATACAGATCCAGGGTGAAGATCCCCGAAGGCACGTGAGTGTGTTCCCCCCTAAACAAAGCCACAGCGAAACTACGTCTTCGACATGCAGTGGTCGCTATTTGTTTCCTCAGGTTCAGTGTGGTCGTTCCCAACCGCTTCTGTGTCAGAGCTTCGGCTGAAGAGGACCTCACGTCCCCAACCGCCAAGCCCCAGGATTTTGTGACGGGTCCCCTCCTTCGCGGACTCTGTTCCCTCAAGTTCCGCACTTGTGGCCATGGTCGCTCCCACTATTTGAAGACACCCTTTGGTCGCTCCCTATGGCTCTGCCGTGAGTGTTGGAAGTTTTCAGCAGGAAAGATAGCCAGGTGTCAGGTTCTGTTAGGTGCTCAATGCGTTGGAAGGAAATACAGGCCCCCTCCCTACTGTATTTGCGGTGAACTGTATCCTGCTCATTTCAGAGAAGTGTGTTGAGATTTAGATATGTTTTTTTTTTTCTTCTAAGTGTATTTGCGGAACACAAGACTTCCACCGTTCCGATCTTCTGGAGAACAATGTCTGGCCACAGAAATTTGAGTTCATCTCTTTACCTTGGACCGTATCCCTGTGACGGTGTTTCATGTGAACAATTCAATATGAATGTGGGAAAAATTATTTTTCAAGTGATTTCTTCGTTGCAACATTGGCATACATGTTGAGAGCCAGGTCCAGGAGTCCCAGCATTTTAGGATTTTTTCGAAACTCACCATCGCTCATGATCCCAGGGGCACTCTCACCGTATTCAGAGTTTTGCATCCCACAAGCTGCTCAAATACACGTCCTTAATTACTGATATATTCATTATTACTCAAATGTCGATCATTCTGTGTGAAGCAAATCCAGTTGGCCCGCTTTTCCTCGACTCAGATTTTTGAAATTCCGTAAAATCTGAACACAATTCCACATTTCTCAAGCCAGGGTCGATAAAACTGAGTCCCTCCCAAAAAGGGTCTGGGCACTAAAGGGTTAAAGTCCATCAATATACCATGAGATTTGCCTTCTTATTCTTCTTTGTGTTGTGAGCTTTGTGATTCTAAATACTGAAAGAGTTTGGTGGTTTTTTCATTAAAATGATTACTACATGTATGAGAATTTACTAAATTTTTAATTCAAGAAAAACTAATTCTACCCTACCAATCAAGAAGAAATCTATTTTTTCTCGAATTAAAAGACCACCAAAATCTTATGAATCCAATGTAAAGTGGTCATCAAACTCTTTTATTTCCATTTTCTATTCACTAGGACAAAACTAATGGCAAGAGAGGAAACTCATGATACAAGAATGGACTTTACATTAGGTAGATTACTTTCTAAAACATTAACCTCTAACATTTAGCTTCCAAAAAAACTGCTGACTTTTCTTATTTGCCAATTAATACTTGTAAGGTAGAATGACCTTAAACCGTGCGGCCCCCCAGAAGCGCAAGGTAGACCGCCCCTGTAGCCGCCCATGGCATGGACCTTATTGCGTGCACAGCAATTTCATAAATAGTGACTCGATATGGACATGTGTAGGGAGGTGGTTGGTTCATAGGTTCATGGTTCATTAACTCTATTTTGCACGGTTTTAGCTACATGCGTGAGCGCCACAAAAGGAGAGTCTAGTGATCACTTTAAGGTCATGTACACTTTTCGCTTCAAAAATTTGTAGTAAATTCAGTTTTCGCTATTTAATTCTGGAAATTTTTGCATTCACTCTCCCTCCTGTTTCCCCATCCAAGAAAAATTACAAACAGTACACACGAGGTCCACAACCATGCTGAATCTCTTATTCGCACGGTTTAAGGTCATTCTACCTTAGTTGAACAAAGCAAACGAGGTTCTTGTTTGGATTGGATTTGGCTCGTTAACATTTGTTCTACTTGTATGTGTATTTACATGATAATTAAGACATATTTTTATTAGATTTTGTACTCATTTATGGATGATTAGAAAAGAATTGATGTACTGTAATCGACAAGTATTCTAAGGAAAATTTGACACTCCCAAAGACTACTTCAAAGATCCAGTTCGTGCAAGATTTTTTTGGGGGGGGGGAGCAACATGTTACAGACCTTGTAGGGAAATCACCATTGAGTAGAGGTTTTAGTGGGGACTTTCTATGTGTAGGAAATGACCAGATCTATGTCTATGGAAACTGTGGAGTGGGGACGGGGGTTGCATTGCTAGCTATCCAGCAGTGAAATTTCCTTTTGTCTTAATCTTCCCAACAATCTGTTGGGGACATGGATGTTCCTTTATGAATCCCTCAAACAAGTCATGTACCATTCAGCTTTAAAAAAAAATTAAAATGCAGCTGACCCCACATGGGCCTAGTGTCAGTTGATCAATATATAAAATTTGCCAAATGGTGCAAAGTGATTAGCAAAATAAAATAGGTAGTTGAATTCATAGCCTGGAGGGTCGTGGGCTCCTTTTCTTTAATAGTTTGTTTTAATTTTTTAATTTTCTGAAGCAAGTGGCACCTTCATTCCACAGCAAAGTCACAAGACCAGGAATCAAAACAAAACACCGGGCTTTGCGGTGGCACTTTGTTATTTCTCTTAAGGTAGGAAAACCATAAACGGTTATAAATGCCCACAAGGCCTGCAATAGAGTTACTATGAAACACGGACATGGTGGACTGAAAACGGATAATTTCTGCATGAGCAGCCAAGTTTTGGTGGACCAATCATGTTTTGTCACATAATGTCAATTTTGGTTTTCTTACGTTTAGTTTTTTGTGATGTTAGTTAACCATTTTAAAACACCATCATATTTGGTTCAAAAAGAGTGTAGTATACAAGAAGGGGGTTTGATAGATTGTTTGGAAAATTGTAGATAATTATTTGGAATATAAATACGATATAACTTGCATTCTTCATCATTTTTTCTTCTTCATCTCAAAAAAAATTCACATAATTTCTAACTCCATTCCTTATAGTCGAATCATCTTATTTTAACCGTTTTTGATATTACTACCTTAATGCAGCAGAATAAAAGGTTTGAGTTGACTCAAAAAAAATAAAAATAAATAAAAAATATCAAAAACACCGCTTCAAAGCCGAGCAGGCAAGAGCCAACTGGCAGTAATTAATTTAGGGGATTTAGTTGATAAACCAAACCTACCAAAAATGATCCAATACCTACCTAAAGTTACCAATCACGGGTCTCCGGTAGTCTCCGTCACTTAGTGTGAACACGATTCCCCTCAAGGTCTTCAGAAAGCTAGCAAGAAGTTCGACTCATAGTGGAACTATGATGGTTCTTCTAGGGCTGATTTTTCACAAAGTTTTAACACGTCCACGTCCAAAAACCTCGAATTGAAAGGCAAAAAAAATTGTAACATGTCCCAAAACCGGTAATTTTAAAACCAACCCGTCCATGAAAAGGTTTTTAAAAAACAAAACTTGTCCCAAAAGCGGTTGGAAATTGAAAATACCGGTCCCACACGAAGTAGAAGTAAACCTTTAAGAATGTCTGGAATATTTTTCAAATTAAAACTAAAAAAATAGAGGCATACCGCTTGCTCTAGCTGCGGAGCCATGATACATGAAGGATGAGAGAATTCATCCGCTTGTTTAAAGGTAGGTAGAAATCAAAGAAACAAATTGAACATGTTTATATAAACTATTTTTTATCCAATTGCTAAGTTTTCCTTTATTTATAATCTTTGACATTGTGTTAAAAAGGTTTTAGATTTTGTGGTTAATGAATCAATGTGTGCAAGTAAATTGAGCACTTGAAGATTGTTACAATAGGCTAGTAGCACATTTGTTTTTTGGAAAAAGATTATCAAAAAGAAACATTATTTTTAGAATCCATTCAAATTGTATTTGACAAGTCCAAAAACCGGTTCATTTTCTAAGAACCCGTCCACTAGAAATGTTTTTTTTCATGAACATGTCCTTGGACATGTTAGGGACCTTGTGAAAATCACCACTAGAATTTTCTTCTACTCTCTTAAACCGATAGTCCCCGCACTCAATGCCGAGGTTACTTCGGCAATTCTATATTCAAAAACAAATGAACTTGACTACTCTTCTAATTTGTAAAGAGCTTTGAGAGAGCTCGAGAGACCTCACACAATTAGAGTTCCAAATGGTACAGAGTGTGTCCCTGCAATATATACCCGGACTCTCGGTTTAGCCCCTAAAGGACAAAGTGGCAAAATTGGGCTTTTTTAGAGTTTTGGCATGTATATGTGACTTCAATTTAAATCGATATTATTTGAAACTTTTTGTGAATGTTTTCTGTAACAAGGACTTTAAGGGAATGTAGTTTGTTTTTTCAATCAAACATTTCAAAAAATAGTTATGGTGCCCAAAGTGGAATTTTGTGTTTATTAGGCAATTCGGGCAGCCATGCTAAATACGTCTTACCTCTTAGATTATTTCTACAGATACTTAATGTTGTCATCTTTGAGATTTTTTTAAAAAATCTTCTTTCAGTACAAAATGTTCACTCCATAAATTATCAAAGTTTTCTCACCGTTTCAGGCAATGTACTAAAACAACTTCTTCTTTCCCTCTTAAAAGTTAGAGAGTTTGTTTTTTTAGGTTTATTCTTGTTTCACTTAAAGGATGGACATCAATCTTTACTTTGACCATTTGGATTGGGACTTTACAACATTGTGGAATTTCTAGGAAAGAAATATGAATTAGCATCCTTGTGTATTCAACTTAATAAATACATTGTTTTCAATATGCTACACTTGTCTTTTGTGCGTAATGATTTTTTTGCAATTAGCTAACTTAGTCATCTTTGTCATGCACCAAAACCTGCAAAATCCATAATGCAAAAAAACTAAGGAAAAAAAAGTTAGAGTGTGTCAACCTTGTCGAAATCGTGTCAAAAAGGTTTTATTAAAATTTTCAATCGTTATAATCTTCTAATCTACACGGTCAATTATGATAAAAATTTATTGAGCTATTTAGTGAAATAATTTAGTTGAAGATCTTAGGGTTAGAATTAGAAAAGAATGAGTTTTTAAGTCACTCGTGGTTTCTACATTGGAATGGTAGTTTTGGAGTGTTTTTTGGAGAAACCACTAGTAAAAAAGAGGTTCAACTACACCAAGGTTCTACACCAAAAATGAACTTTGGTGTTCATCTATTTTCGACCCTGCAATTCCATTGGTGCACATAAATTTTTGGTGTCGAAGGAATTGACAATCTGAAAGTTTGTGTCAGATTTTTAATATTTCAAGTCGTCCATTAATATCGACGAATCACAACACTGTCGTACCATGTGCTCTCTGCTGTCTGCTGTCGACTGCACTTCATGGGCCGCAAAAAGGGATGGTGATTTTACCGTTTCGGTGAATATTAATCCTCCTCCCCCCTCCCCTCGGAGGCGCCGCATCCTTCCTTGCAGCGTCATCTCCTCCTCGCCTCCCGTTGCTCGCCCCTTACCCTCCCGTTGCTTCTCCAACCTTGCCCTCCCGTTGCTTCTCCAACCTTGCCCTCCCGTTGCTTCTCCAACCTTGCCCTCCCGTTGCTTCTCCAACCTTACCCTCGCCGAAGCTCTCTCTCCCTCCTCTCGGTTCTCTTCCTCTCCAGATCTTCATGCTTTGGTTGTGTTTGTGAGAACTCTCTGAGACTGTTCCTACACTAACTCACCGTTACTTGTATGATAGAGATACAGCTTATTAGACAGTACTCGTCGATCAGTCTAGAGTACTAGATCACTTTGATATATTATATAACTTCACGTCGATCAATATTGTGTTGATAGCGGTGGGGTGATTGCAGTCACGGGTAGATTGGGCCAAATTCTGTGACTGTGACTGTTGGTGGAGCTAGCTAGAGGTTTGGAGGTGGTGGTTATCGAGATTAAAACCGGTTTGAACACTTCTGGTGACTGGTTTGGGAATGAATTAATGCTGCTGAGTGGCTGAAGCTTATGCTCGAGGTCGAACTTTGCCCCTTACTACTACTCATCACCGTGCCGGCTGTCGGCCAACTGCGACGCTCATGTGGTGCTCAAGGCGCACAGCTGTCTGAGTGTTGTTGTTTTGTGGATGGTTGTTTTTGGAGATGGGTGTTTTGTAGCATAGAGGTTTGTATTAGTTTGTGTTGTTGGTGGTGTTAGATTGGGAGGATTGCTCGTTGTAGAATGTGAAGGGGTGTTCTGTGTGAGTATGCTCTACAGCTAACCCTAACTATCTGTTGTGAGTTATGTGTGTATGCCGAATGAAGGTCTTTGGGCATCTACTTCCACCTAGTTACCACAAAGCGGGTAACCTATGGAAAAACTACATGAACATTAAATGAATATAATCAATTTCCATCCAGCCACTCATCAGTTAAAAAAAATTACTTTTACTGGAAACCCATGCGGGCCAGAAATATACAATTTTCGTGGGGACCACAGTGACACTATTCACCTTTAATTTTGGTCATGTCAGGTGCCAAATTACACCAAAGAGACTTTTGAGTACACCATTTTGAAAAGCCTAAATTAGCTACCATTTCGGTGTAATACTTGGTGTTATCGAACATAATTTCTACTAGTGAACATAGTCCATGAACTTTAGGGGTTAATGACTCGAGGATGCAGTGGAACTACCAGAGGTCCACTTCTCTTCTTCACTGTCATTTCAAGTGACAGAGGGCCCCAAAATAGATATAGGATAGTTGTTTTTTATATTAGGCCCCAACGGATAGTTTTTTAGTGGCATATCAAATGAAGGTGTTTTGTGCCGTGATCACACTTAAGAGTATCACTTTTTCTTTTCAAATAATGAAAAAATAAATGGCTTCAAATACAAATTCTAATACACATTATGGATGTTTTAAGATGTGATAGTTCAAACATATATCGACAAATGAAAATTCTAAGGAACATCAGTTTTTGAAATTTAAAAATTAGTTAAAATTACATGATGGTTTTTAAAACACATAATTTATATGCTAAAAATGAATCAGTATCACAATTTTTTCAATATTTTTCAAGATAAGTTTTGGACTTCCAATGAGTCCAATATTAAGCATGACATTCCTTTGAACAGTATAAATGTACTAAACTATGCAATTTTTATTTTTTTTATTTAGTAATTTAGTAATTTTCAACTTTAAATACTAATGTAAAATCAATTTGTTAATTCTACAGGTTTTGCAACTTGAGATTCCTTCAACACCTGGTTTCACGTTTGTGAACTTTCTATCTGACGCCGGAGATGTGAGAGAGTGGAATTTGCAAGGTCTTCCTGCAGATGCATTTTCTACTGAGAATGGAGTGGTGGTGACTCGCAGTAACAGATGGTCTCTCATGATTGATCCGCAAGTAATTGAACGTGTCCCATCATAAATACCCCAATGCAATATTCCTATTAGTTTCTTTTTCCTTTCCTGTAAGAGCAAATTTTAATAGCTATGCATGGCATGGATAGCATATCATAAAAAGGTGGAACATATAGAGGATAGAAGCCTTACATTTTGATTAACTTTAGTAAGACATCTCCAACAGAAGCTTTCAATATAATCAACAAATTACTTCTTCTAGTGCGTGAAGAATGCATGCACTACTTAACCATATTTTATTAAAGAATAATTCCCTATAGTCTTACCTTTTGGTAAACTAGAATTTTACCAATAGAAACATTGAAAACTTATAATTTTTGATATACATAAATTTCTAAAGGACCGAGGCATTTTTATTTCTCAAAATTGTCATTTAATAATTCTTGGTACAACAAACTATGTCTTGTGGCATTTTATTTCATCCAACATTGGAATCCTATTCAAGACTTCCTCTTCAAGATTTAAAGTTAAAATCAAAGACATTTGCAAGGTCATAGCTCTTAAACCGCAAAAACTTGTTTTTTTTAATCCTTCCAAATGCTAAAAAAAATTATTGTCTTTAATTTTCCAAAACATGGATTTGTGTTCTCAATTGAGGACATTGGTATTGTGATAGGTAAATGAGTTGAATGTTCTTAAAAGAAAATCAAAAAAAGAAACCCCAATACTCACCTTTCAAAGAATTATAAGGTGGATAGCAGTATGAAATGATAATAAAATTTAAATTACAAATTATGGTAACTTTTGATACAACGATTTTAATTCCAATGGTAAGAATGTTGTAAAAATCAATTCTAACTTTTTATTTCTTTTTTTATTAAAAATTGTTGAAATTGAGTTCAAGATGAAACTTTAAGTATTTTTTGTTTGAAATTTTTCCAAATGCTTACAAAATATGGCTTTTTATATCATTTACTTGACTAATCATAGTAGAATGAATCAACGTTTTTTATGTTTATGAAAATCTACACAATATGATTCTAAAATTGCATTATTTTGAAAAATAATTTGAAATTTGTTTAAACCTTGCCATTCCATCCATAATTTGGTTAGGATCTTAAAATTCTCATAATTCTTTCAACACTCATCAGTATTCTGTTGATAAGATCTTACATATATCTACCTTCAATAAAAGAAAAAATTCAATGATGTGATAGGAAACTACCTAAAATCTATAGATGGCCGTTTGGTCCGCTTGGTCCTTAAAAGAGTTAAATTACAAGTTAAATGAACTTTTATATGAGTGCAACAAAAATCCAAGTAAATATAATTTTAGAATTTCTAAATTTGATGATTAAGTATTCCAATTCAAATTTAGTGGTCTTTACTTGACTACATTGCCAAAAAAATTGCTAAATTAAGATTAATTAAATTTTTTTTGATTTTTTTCCATAGTTCAATTTAAATGGATGCATTTTTTAGTTTTTAATTTTAATTTTCTTAATAAGTTGAAAATATGGATTTTTGGACCAAGTTTAAAGACATATATCCAAGTGAAATTTAATATTGGTGTCTTGTAATTGATAGTAGCATTGAGTTTTTGTAAGATACCATGAATTTTGTTGAATTATATAATTATATTTTATACCAAATTATTGTCGGCATAGAAACGGTTGGTAGCCTCACTATGTTTAAGTGGATAAAAAACAAGTAAATCCTAAACTCAAGCAAAGCTACTTTTGTTGTCATTCCATCTTTCAATACCAATTTTTTATAGTTTGGAAACCACAATGCTCCCATACAACAAATGTAGAGAGAACAAAGAATTGTTTTATAATTATTGACTATTTAGAATAGAGCAGATTAAATTATATCTAATAAAAGATCATGGCCTCTAAGTCTAATGATGGAAGCCTATACAACTTACGCTAATAAGATATAGATTACTTTATAATTGTCATTGAATTGAAACTTTTGTTTCGCTTTATTCATCACAATCAATGTATAATTTCTATATTCATCAAAAACATTATGAAAAATTATAGCATTGCCTCAAAATAAATTAATATTTATTGGCTATCAAATATGATGATTTTACAAAATATTGTATCAACAACCTTTGTCTTGAAGAAAGAGAGGGAGAGGGAGAAGGGGAGAGAAATAGGGGTAGACTAACATTGAGTATGGCAATCCGATACAACGTTACTCAATTATAGTAATACTACGAAATCATTAAAAGTAAATTTGTGACATTTATATTAAATATTATTAAAAATCATTTTAAATTTTCATTATATAAAATATGTATTTTTGATTTGAGAAAGAATAATTTCAATTAGATGAAGTTAAGATGTATGTAGTTTTTAATTTTAATTTAATTTTACATGGATTCTTTATAAGAGAAGTATTTAAATTAACCTTCTATATCAATGTCAATGTGCAAAAAAAATATAACTACCAATGTAAATTGAATAAATTTTTATTGAAAGCTAAATTGCACCCAATAGAGAGTTATTCTTTGACAAAGTCACCTTGTGATTTTCATTGTTCACACTAAAATGTATCTATTTGCCAATCAAATATATGTAACTATTATTCATAATTAAGTATGCAAATGAATAACTATAGCTAATCAAGCATTTCATACGTAAGTTGTCCAAGCATTTCATACGTGAGTTGTCCAAGCATTTCATACGTAAGTTGTTTAATGTAAAAGTTTAAAGGTGAGTTGCATGTATATCTTGTTCATCTTGCATTTTCTTATTACATCTTAGAAACATAATTCATTTTTGTATTAATGAAATAAGTCAACCCAATCAATATAAATGTCCCTCTAGAACCCGTCTATGTGATCATGACAACAATTTGAAGTGCCATATAGTTATTCAAATAAAAAAACACTATCTAATAGCTCAAAGGATGATAAGTTGAATTTTAGCTTATATTTTTCTTTGAATCCCTTTATCTCATTATATCCAACTTAGATAGGTGACTTTGAATTCTGAAGTATTCAAAAATATTTGCTTAACCCCTAAAGGACAAAAGTCCTGGAATGGGCGTTTTTCAAATTTGGGCAGGTTCCTAGAATTCCAATTTAATTCCTAAATCTTTGAAAAATACAATGTAGGTAGGCCTTTTGAAGAGGTCTATGCAGAATTTTTTTTACATTTTTTTGAACATACCGAAAAAAAGATACGAGGTTTTGAGTGTCAAAAGCTGCATTCAGCCAAACTTTGGGCAAGCTCACAGCCACTGTGAATGCAGCAAATTCTGCCCAAAACTGCCCAAAATTGCCAAAATCTGCCAAAATCTGCCCAAAGACGAAACTTTGAAATTCCACCAAAAATTGAGATTTTGATATTTTTCAAAAATAAAAATTTCTATGTATAGAGAAGGCAGTAGAGCATGTTCCCACCGTTCGGATTTTTAATCCAAATTTTTTTCATATGCTATTTTTATTGTCCAAAAACGGTCTTTGTTTGTGAAATTCAGTATACCCCCTAGCGGACAATGATTTTTTTGGCAACCTTCCACAAATTTTTTGAATATAATTGTTTCTAGTACAATTAGCTAACTTAGTCTTCTTTGACGTGCATCAAAACCCCCAAAATCCATAATGCAAAAAAATGGTTTTTTGGGCCTTCAAAACTCTGTTGTTCCCTTTTTCCGCTGGGAAAAAAAACTTGTTTTTCAACTTTGAACGTTATGATCTTGCAATTGGTGAGGAATGAGTGTGTAAGATTTGGTAGACATGTAGACATAGAAGTTAGCTACAAGATCTTATGGTTAGATGTACTAATTAAGACCTCAATTTTGCAAAATCCACCTTGCTTTGAAGAGGGGCTGTTTTGAGGCAGTTTTGATGAAAAATACCCTCAGAACTTTAGGGGTTAAACATATTGTCCCTTCATTGATTATCAAAATTTCATATTTCTAAACTCTTAAGAAATAAAAGGGGAAACAAAGGGTGAATTAATTTTTCTCTTACTTCAATATTCAAAATTTATACCTCCATTGCTTTATTCAATTGAGAGTTTAAATTTGTACACGTGCATTTAGCCTTCAAAGATGGTTTACCAACTAATTCATTAGCAAATGACACATTTTTGTGTGACCAAGCAGAAACACATAGTGAAATTAATAAAGGATAACTTCAATGAAAGGCTCTTTCGTTGAAATAGGATATTAGAGTCATGTATCTTTTGTATGTTTCAATTGTTGTTTCACCATTTTATGTTAAATAATTGTAAAAAAACAATATAAGTAATAGACTTTATTAATCTTTTTAGATTACAATTAAATTTAGTAACCCATATTTAAGTAATCATGGACTTTTTAAAGTCCAAAATTTGTAGTCAACTCATTCGTCAACAAATGGTTTGTAATAAATAACTTAAAATTATTGAAAATTTAAATAAAAACTAAGATAAATACTATAAAATAAGGCATGTTTCACAAAATTCGCGAAAAATTAGACTTAATGATGTCCAAATGTAGAATTTATGGTTCAAATAGAGTCAAAACAATGAATTTTAAGTCAAAAAATGGTTTTTACAGCATATTTTGAGCAAAAAATGCAAAAGAAAATAGTTTTTTATAATCTTGCTATTTTGGTCGGCGGCCCGCTGATGGGATGATAAAAAGTCTATAATTAGTCATTTTGTCCAAACATACTTAAATATGGATTTAGGTGTGTTCATTCAATTACTTGTTTAAAAAAAAATAGTGTATATAAATATGTAGATATAGTGTGTTGTTGACCACATTGACCGCGTCTCGGCTTGTCTCTTTAAGGATTCTAGTGCAAAATGGTTGAGAGAGAGAAACCGAGTTGTATTGTACGATAAATATATAAATATACAAATATACAAATATACAAATATACAAATATCTAAATATCTAAATACCTAAATACCTAAATACCTAAATATCTAAATATCTAAATATCTAAATATCTAAATATCTAAATATCTAAATGTCTAAATATCTAAATATATAAATATATAAATATATAAATATATAAATATATAAATATATAAATATATAAATATATAAATATATAAATATATAAATATATAAATATATAAATATATAAATATCTATATATATATATATGTATATATGTATATATGTATATATGTATATATGTATATATACATATATATATATATGTATATATGTATATATGTATATAAATATATAAATATAATTTTTTAAATTAAAATATTTGAACAATTTTTGGTTTAAAAAAGAACATTATAAATAAAATACAAAAGAAATTGACTTTTCAATCAATCATAGGGTAGTAAACTCAATATTTATCATCTGCCCATGAGCACTAAGATGAGATTGAATGAACACCATACATGAGATAGCGGTGACAATCACAAACGAAATGGTGGTAATGTATAGATTGCGATTAGGAATTCTTGTCTTTTTATTTATATTGAAAGGCCTCAATCCTTTTAACCTAAACATATCCTAACTTTTACAGTGTCATAGATAATGGAAGTGGACCATGACAATTTCAGTTGTATGGTGAGTTGATAGACTTATGAGAATAATATAAATTTAATTAAGATTCATAGTTTGAAAGATTATAACATTTTGGTGTGACTGTTTTAGAATTGATTGATGGTACTTTGGAGATGAGATTCTCTTTACTAGATTTTTTCTGGAGATTTATTTTACCCTGAACACTTTTTCAACATTATTTTAGAAGGATTTTAATAAAACACAATATTTTGAAAATTATATACGTTCTAGCTAACGGTATATTGCAATTCTATTCCTTTTAGCTTTGAATATGTTTTAAAATGGCATACATTTCAACAAAAGAAATAGTAGAATTCATTCATCATTTTAGCATTCTTGTTAAAGTTTTCAAGAAGGGCTAGAATTAAGAAGGGCCATGGATACTCAAATATTACATACATTGTGTATTTGAAAAGCAAATATGAATTGATTTTAACTTAATATCTAATTCATGTTTTTAAATAATCATTTTCAATTGAATTTCATTCAATAATCGTGTTTTTAATGGTTAAATATTTTTTAACATATTCAAAACATGTGTCGGTCTATCTTTTGCATCATGAGTGCAAAAGAGGATCTGAAATATTTCTTTACTTGGCAATAATTTTGAAAAAGATGAATCATCTAGAAACCAGAATAATGAAAAGAAGAAAAGTTTTCTTAAACTTGTTGTATTCATTTAGCATACTCTACAGTGATATAAACAGATATTGTAGAGTTTAAATGATAAAAGTTTTACTGATGACCCTCCCTATAAATTTAAAATGCTTTGTTGTAGGAACAAGCAAAAAAATGGGTGAAGAATATGGAAGCAGCCCATGGACTAGAAGTTGTAGACCTCCAAGTACTACTTTACAAGCATTGCATTTCTATGCGTGCTTATCAATTTCATGTCTTTGAACTATTTATAGAAGGATATAAAGCAATTTACAAATATATTATGTAAAAATTGAGATTGTTTTCAATTTGACACCAGTTGCTGTTAAAGATGATTTGTTTGCATGATATTTACGAAGTAACTATTAAAAAGAATTTATTGGTGTTAGATGGACAACATGATGTCTATTATCGAAAATGCAATTCAAACTGGCGTTCCAGTTCTGCTCCAAGATATCATGGAAGAAATTGATCCATCTCTTGAACCTGTTCTTGTCAAGGCGTTTGTTGTGCGCTCAGGAAAGGTTTGTGATTTCAATATCCATTCATTATAGGATGTTTAATAGAAAAATATGGATTAGGGCATTGAGTATTCATATAATTTGGTAAAACATAAATATTTTTAATTCTTAATATTTTCTTTTTTTTGCTATTTTAAAAAGATTTCCTCATGACTAGTGCTACAATTTGATTTTTGTAAGTTATTCTTATAGTGATAGAGTCATCCTTAAAGTCACCTATTCTGGATAGTTAAGAGGCATATAAGAACTTGGTTGTTTCTAAACTCAAGAATATCCACTTTTGTCATCAATCCATCCTTGAAAACTTGATTTTTTGTCTTCTTAACTTTGAAAACTAGATTTTTCATCATCTTTTCCTTAAAAATTATTATTCCTTGAATTTAAAGACCACTTAGCTCTTATACGCCAAATATGAAGAAACTACTAAACTCTTATTTTTCTACTTGATTTTTGGAGTCAAAAATAAGATTATTTTTAATAAAAGAAATAATATGTAAACAAAATACCATATGCTTTTATAAATAATTTTCATAAATTATAATTCATGAATAATTCCTTTAAAATTATAATCAAAGTTAAATTGGAATTTATATGAAGGTAACATTGGTAGTTTAATAAATGATATTAAATTCATGAAAATATAGTATATTTGTAAAGTCTTGATTAGTGATTGAGACTCATAGATGACATATTTGTTGGTAAAATTGTAACAAATTTCATTTTCAAATTTGTTGGTCACCAAGCTTGAAGTCAATGTATCTCATGCTAGAATGTCAAACTTTCAAACCTAATATATGTGAATGCCTTATTTGCAAAGGAATAACAAAAAACAAAGTTTTGTTAAAGAATCAATTGACCACAAAGTATGCAAGTCTAATTTTAAGATGTATCTATTTGAATTATCCATGCTCAACAAAGCTACAACTTGCACATCATTACACTGATGCCATCAACCATTCTTATACTATGACTCTTAAGATATTCTTCTATTAATGTCTAAACGTTTTTGACCTATTTTCACCATAAAATACTCCAACATTGTTTATTTCAAATCATTGAGTAAAAGAGCCCATAGAGAAGCTTGTCTCACATCTTCAATTGTAGGATTTTGCCTAAGTCTACAAATTTATTTTTTTTTAAAATTTTTTAAATTTTTTTTTTCAAATAATTACATTTAAATTTGACATTGTACGAACATGCCCAAATTCCTTGATTGTTTGTAGAATAGACAATATTCCTTTAGTGATTAATTTAGATTACTGCCAACATGTTCCAAAACACATGAGATGAATTAAAAGAAATTTATAATTTGAAAAGTAATTTCTCAGGTTCCAATGTAAATATCAAATGATACACATTAAATTTATAGCATTATAAAAATATACGGTGTTGATAAAATACCAGATTAATGCAATTGATTAATAAAAAAATTGTCAAGTTGAGATGTTGAATTTAATTTTTGTAACTCTTGTGTAGATACAGGCTTAGTTATACTCAATTTTCTCCATTTTTTTTCTTTCTAAACTAACAAAGTCATTGCTTCATGATACAAGACATGTTGCCAGCCACGTTGGAATGTTAGTTTTCCCCCACGTGGCCGGAGCGGTAACTCCGCCCCCCTTAACTCTAATGCCACGTAACACTGCGCAAAGCTCTGTCTCCGCCCAAGACACTGCACCCATCTCAAAACATTGAACTTTTATGACACTAGTCCCCGACACTAATTGTAACCGTGGAAAAACAATGATGTTGCATTCAATGACGTCGCATTATCAAGCAGAGTGATGTTGAAATCCCTAGGAGCAAACTATCAGGATTCTAAAGGATTCTTTGGTGTGCTATCTCCCCTTGGCTAACATTATGTTTCCAATTCCAAAAATGAATTCATAGAGTCATACCATGCGTTTCGGTCTAAAGTCTCCGTGTTTTCAATTTACGTACGGGGATTTTAGGGTTCAAGGATTTTTAGACAACAACGAGATGTAGATGTTTGGGTTTTTGTAAAGACCTCCTCCTCCTCCCCCTCCTTCCTTTACATCGTAATGTATTCAGAGGCAGTTTTTGTGCAGGGACGCTTTCGACCCCCGAGAGGGGGATTGGTCTTTCGAAAATGTTTACTGTCTTCACGAGTGTGGTTTTGCTCTAAATTTGAGGAATAGCTTTAGGTTCCTTGGTACACTACATGAGGGTGCCTAACCTACAGAGTACATCCCAATCAACTTATGGCAACTGATATGGCGCCTAAACCTCTAACATTGCGGGTCCAAAATCCAAATCAACAGTTTGACATATAATGTTGTCTACTCTAGTCAACAACAAGTTTTGGACTTATTAAGTGAGTTTGCAACTATGTGCAAGGGAGATATGAAGCCTTGTTGGAAGCGGCAGTATTTTGTATGCATTTATTGCAGGGAGAATGGCTTCTTCAACCAAATGATGCTGAATACGGTAGACACCGGTTTGTTGACGGATGCCCAAAGGCTATGTATCTCAATGGATCCAAGGTGTTGCTCCTTCCAAATTTAGACTTCAAGCCAAAGACAGGGAAGAGGGTGGAGGTTATTTGCAAGGGAACAAGGGCGTCTACAACTAGGGATTTGAAGGCAGCCAACAACGTTGGGATGCCGAATACTGCGCGAAGACCTGATGCAAAGGATATGGCAGAGGCATCAACAGCAGATGGGAACGCACCTGATGGAAGAATGGAAATACTGAACCATGATTGTGCTGCAAAGGAATACAAGAAGACTAGGAGTATTATTCTAGCACGTGAAGACCTTTTCGTTAAGCACGCGCCGGAGTTAGGATTAGATGCAGCAAAGGATGCTACACCACCAAAGAGCAATAACGTCATCCCTCAATTAGTCCGTGTCTCTCCGAAGGTGCCAACAAAGAAGCGTAATGCGTTGCCTTGTGGAGTATTGCAAAATTAAAGTGGTAGGCAGACAAGGGTCATGAGGTAGGGCGATAGGCAGGTGGGCAAGCACACAATAGCAAATGTCCGAGTACAAGTGGTAAACGAGATGCTAGTGGCAAGGTTCTTATAGACGTGTCAAAGCAAATTAGTTTGGTGGAGAGGCTTTCTAAGGTTAATGCCAAAAGGAACATCGAAGGAGGTGTGCAGGAACCACCGGTTGCCAAAGAAGCTCAATCGTGGAAGAAATAACCTGTGCAATAGGTTCGCCGTGACATTGTGGGAGGGGATAATGTATTTGGGAAGGCCAAGGCAGTTGATAGAGTACAGGGTGGCAAGCCAAAGGCCGACATGGACGACCACACTGAATTGTTCTACATTTTTGTTACGAACAGTAGAGGAAGTTACTCAAACGTTCCAAAAATTCCCCTTTGGAGGTGATTTTGGTACTTCACCAACTTAAATTAGTCAAGAAAAGGGCAATACAGAATCTTCGTGATAGGTTTCACTTGCAAAGGACCATGCTTGTAGGAAGGAACTATGTTAAGAGTAGCCTCTATAAGTTCCTTGACTCTAGTGCGTCCAATTGTCATACACCTATGAAGCATGTCAATGATGATTGTAGACCCCTCGCTACAAGCGAGGATGAGCACCTAAGTACTTCAGACCGCTGTGATACTAACAGTGCGGAGGATCACTGTCACAGCCCAGATTTGGAAGATGACACAGATCAGATGCCCATGTGTTAACTCAATCAATTCTAGACTACGATACCAACTCTGACGGACACCAACGTTTAGCAAAAGTTTGTTGTTACATGGCCCAAGCATGGCGGTCAGGGGCAATAAGGAGCATTGACAACTAGCACTAAGGTAGAATGACCTTAAACCGCTCGAATAAGGAATTGAGCGTGGTTCTGGACTTCGAGTGCATGACGTGAAATTTTTCTTCGAAGCGGAAACAAGAGGGAGAGTGAATGCAGAAATTTCCAGAATTAAATAGCGAAAACTGAAATTACTACAAATTTTTGAAGCGAAAAGTGTACATGACCTTAAAGTGATCAGTAGACTCACCTTTTTATCCGGCAGACGAGTACTTTGTGGCGCTCACGCATGTAGCTAAAACCGTGCAAAATAGAGTTAATGAACCATGAACCATGAACCAACCACCTCCCTACACATGTCCATATAGAGTCACTATTTATGAAATTTTATGAAAGTGCTGTGCACGCAATAAGGTCACGCCATGGGCGGCTACAGGAGCGGTCTACCCTGCGCTTCTGGGGGGCCGCGCGGTTTAAGGTCATTCTACCTTAATAACAAGCTAATAGGGTTAGAATAGTATAAACATGGTAGACAACAAAGAACTTACACTCTTCATTTCTTTTGTACAATAGTCGAGTCTCAGTCCAAGGACACTCCTCTCTTTGTACGAATGGATTACGCAGTGCTCTAGAATGACCTTGGTTAAACACAGATGCTATGAACTTTGGCTGTCTCTTCTTATGTTCAATGTATGAGCTCTTCCCTACATTGTCTTCCTCTCTCACTATAAGTTATTCTATACTCTGCTCTTAGTATTCCCCCTTGTTTAAAAGACTGGAATGATTCCCTTCCTTTATCTAGGATTTGATACCTCCATGTTTACTCAAACGAAATGGTTTCTTGGTCTCCCTTATTTGTTCCAAGTTTTGTCTTCATTTTTCCCAACTGCTCAAGTCACCAACATAGGAACAATCATCTTTCCCTAACGCCTCCGCTATAATATCCTATGCCCATATCTACCAAGCCTTAATGGAGTCTCCATGCCCTAGTATTCAACTACTTACATTCTTACGCATCTCCATGTTATAACTCGGACTAACATTTTGGCAACCATGCTGGAGATGGAATGCTAAGAATATCTTTAATTCCCCTAAAAGCAAAATGTGTCCACCATGCCACCTTGTAAGGTTGCTGCAGAAAGAAACAATGATGCGGAAGATGTTGTCCAACAAGATAACCAAGACTTAACAAAAGAATTTCTCCAATGGATGAAGCAACAAATGACTAACCTAGCTGCAAAGAATGATCCTACCAATGCTAAAATCAAAATGCTAAGCATCCAAGACCAAAATCTCTAAGACAGTCTAAAGCAACCTAATCACCAAGGGAAGTAGACTCTTGCCCTAGTCTCCAAGATTCACATGTCCGTGTCTCCCCTCTAAACAATACTAAGTCTTGCTTACCACGGCCCTCCTTGGGACACCGTTAACAGTGGCTCTCCCCCTCTCTCTGACCCCACAACACTCTTTACTACCTAGAACTAAGTACCTCTGGATCGATAGTGGTTAGTCTCCAAAGTACTTAGCCTTGTCCTACTTGTCTCACTAGTAAATCACTACCCACTAGAGTCCTGAACTCATGCCCCCTTCACACCCGGAGGTGTGAAGTAGGCACCGCCAGAGTTCTAGGAGTGTTACGGAGTAGCGCATTCACACCCGGCAGGGGTGGTATCTGCCGAGCCTAGTCACCTGACGCGGTGGCAGTCTGGTAACTATCACTAAACTACAGTGGCAGGAGGTGGAGTAAACGGTGGCAGGAAATTGTTTAGGAAAGCCTAGAACTACTAGAAATAGTAAAAAAAAGGAGGGCAAGGGAGAGGTATGGAGGGGCATGCTTGTAGAGCCATTAAGGTTGTAGTTAACTTGAAGTTTTTTTCGGGGTCACTGAAACATTTTCGCAAGATTCCTAGGTGCCCGGCTTGGGTGCCCGGCTAGACTGCCCCATTGATGAATTTTCTTGGGCATCATAAAAAGCCTCGAAGGCCGTGCCATATCACATTCTACTTCTACTGTAGCAGTTTCTGTGATTTTCACATGCATTTCTATCTACTGGTACGGCATTTCTACTGCGTCTCCGCTCCGTTTGTACTGCTGCTGCTCCTTGCGTGGGGTCGTCACCGTTCCTGATGGCCGAGGCAAGAGCCGCTGAACCTGCCAACACAATGCCAGAGCGTAAGTCCTCTGCCATTTTCATATCATCATCTACATGTCGCTGATTTATCTTGCATCATTTCCATTACGGTATCCCGAATACAAAATGTGTCATAGAGTTCTGCATGAGACCCTGCTTGGCGATATGTACTTCACCCTGAAGAAGTAACATGGTTGTAAACTTATCTGTAAGATGCCGAGATGCTACATAGTCCCTTTTATTGCTTCATGATGTATGTTACCGTGGCTCCTTCCGTTTAGCAGGTACATGACACTTGAACATTGATGACACCACCTGCACACCCCACCAAACCCCCTCCGACGCCCAAGTGAGTAAACAAAAAAAAAAAAAGAACACAATGAAACTCACAGTTTACAATGTCATGATTTCAGAGAGCACCAGTTCCGGCTCAGCACCAGCAAGGAGAGCTGCACCAAATGGAGGTAGGCGAGCAAGGGACACAGAGGAAGAGGGCGGCACTTCAGGTAAGAAAGAACGAGACCCGAATTGGACAAAAGCAGAAATCTTATCACTGATAGAGGCTAAGAGACAGGAGCATCTGGACGAGATGTGCGTTGAAGATGTCCGGGACCTCATGTGTCCTGAACTTGGGAAATGGGGCAAGATTGCGATGGTGCTCAATGCCAGCAAGGGAGAGGGGGAAGTTCATAGGGATAGAGATGCGTGCAAGTACAAGTGGAATACACTTCTTGCGGATTTTAAACGAATATGGGATTTTCACTCTGTAACTGGACGGAATTCGGAGGAAATCTTCCGGGAGACTACAAAAGAGGAGAAGAAGTTACACAAGTTGCCCAAGGCGTTCCATTTTGTTGTCTACATGAACATGGCCGAGTGGTTGAGGGATAAAGCAACTCTCAACCCGCCTCATGCACGTGATACTATGGATCCGCATGATAGGAATTACGGAGCCCCTGTCCCGGGTGATTCAGCACAACGTGAGGACAGTTGGGCACCCCGCGGGGGGGATGCTGGCACACCCATCCATCTATCATCAGCGAGCTCTCCGGCTGTCTCCTCTAGCAGGGGCCAACGTCCTCCTTTCGGTCACACCATGCCCGGGGGGTTGGATACCGTTGACATCAATACCGCATCAACTGCAGAGATGCATGGCCCGAGCAATCCCCACCGTACCCCAATGGGGTTCGGCGAGGAAATAAACCTCAACGCCATGCCCGGCGTGGCCTCGTCCCTCCTGCATGCAGGTGCTCCCCAGCCCAACCCGTCAGTACCGATTTCACCCTCACCTCATGGAGGGGTCTCCCCCCTTGCCGGGACTGTGCCTCCCGTCTCTCGTCAAGGACGAAGCCCAGCTCAGGTTCATGTTCTTTCCTCCACGGGCACCTCGGCAGCCGCGGAACTAAAGAGAGCTCTCGGTAGTACAGGTCACCGGAAAAAGAAGAGCGGAGAGAGTCATGCGTTAGCAGAGGGAGTTACAAAGAGCGCTAAGGAGGTGGTGAAAGTATTGAGCGACATTAACCTGACAGAAAAAACGACAGAAAGAGAGAAGCTAGAAGTGCAAACCCGTCATTTCGAGAAGCAACTGGAGTACAAGAAGGAGAGGGACAAAATCACTTTTGAGAACTTCAGAATCGCCCAGGAGCACACTCGCATGAGTCTCATGAACCAAACCATGGTTGTTCAAGCCATTGCTGGACTTGCGACATCTATTACTCGAACTGTTGCTCCGACCAACAACGTGCCTACTGCACCTCGACCTAGTGCAGCCGATCCTGTTCAGCGACCTCCGGACGCCAATATGCACGCCGTACCTGCGGAATGGGATGAAGAAGACGAAGATTAGTGAATGTGTAGTAATGAAGTGCAGTTGATGACCACTGTGTACTAGTAAATGCGACTGAGTTGGTAGTTAGAAAGACTCACCGTCTTCAACTCTGTTCTTTGCCATCTCCATGTCGAGTAGTCTCCTCTCTCCCATGTTGTTTGCAGTTCTGTTGTCGTCGTCTATGTCGTCCTCGTCCTTCTACTATCGCTGCATGGTGGTTGTACTCCACCTGCACATACGTAGGAGATATGTTAGTACTACTGAGCACTTGCTCATCAGTGACCCCCCCTTATGGGGGAAAAAAAAAACGCCTTGTCCATCATGTCTCAATGTGAGGTATGAGCTGAATCCTCGTTATTAATAAAGTGGTAAACTGCAAATTCTGGTATAGACGTCTACTGTAGAAGGATACTATTGACCTTACCTTTATTTCCTGAATGATGTAGCCATGTATGACCCACTTGCCCACCCCGTAGTTTTCATGGTAATGAAGTCACTGGCGCTCCTGCACAAGGAAGGCTGCAAGCCTTGTGCGTTTCTCCTCCCCTCGCACTTCTATCTCGGGTTGGCCATCCTCGGCTGCCCCCTCTTCAGCAGGGTCATTATCGAAAACAGTAGCCAAGCCCTCCCGCTGTAGCATTGCGAGGAGCCGTTCTACCTCTTCGGCACTCTGATCTAAAAGCAAGTTATGCAGAATGCAACAACAGACCACCACGTCTGGTAGCAGCGTCACATGCAGGTCAGTTGCACTGTGTAATTCACGGAAAGAGTGTTTCAGAATCCCGAAGGCGTTCTCGACGACAGAGCGGCCCCGTGACAATTTTCTGTTGAAGAGCTGCTCCTGCACTGAACGGCGGCCCCCGGGGATTTCCTTATACGGTGTGATTAGCCACGGCATGATGGGGTAACCCTTATCGCCAATGAGGTACGGCACGAAGCCTTCGACAGAGGTAGCAGGATCAAAGAGATTGGAAGTCGTGGCTTTCTAGTACAACATTGAGCGTCTCAATTGTCTGGCATCATTCGTTGATCCCGGCATGCCAACTGAGATGTCTATGAACTTTTGATTTCTGTCAACTACTGCTTGACACTGCATCGTATATCCCCCACTCTTGAAGTAGAAGTAATCTTCAGTTGAATCATTAGGTTTCCTGATGTGGAAGTGAGTGCCATCGATGGCACCCACAACACCAGGTAGACCACAGAATTCCCTAAACTGCCCCATGGTTAGCTGTAATCGGTTGCCAGTTGGCCATGCAATCTCACTACGCAATTCATCATTTATGGCTTTGACTACGTCCCGTATGATACCCGAGGCTGTGCTAGTACCGATTGCAAAGAACTCCGAGCATAGAAGCAAGCTTGCCCCCTGGCATAACTTGAATAGGGTACAAGCTACACGGACGATGGGGGGTATAGCGAGCCTGTAGTGCGTGTTACTGCGCTCAATGTGAGGGCGTAACAGATTTGTTAGGCTAAACACCGCAGCCTTAGTCAATCTGAAGTTCTGGAGCCACCGATCGTCGTCATACTCCTGTAACACGAACCTAGAGAACCACGAAGTTGATCGCGGTAGCACCCACCATTCCAACTCCCGGTCGAGGAGGGTGGTTGCGTGAACTATGCGAAAGTCATGAAGTACAGAGGCTACGATCGAGTTCATATTGACTAGGGTTTCGTGCACAATGCCAACATCGATAGGGGCTTCGCCCTCATCAGGTGGAATCGCATCGACAGGCCGGAACATATTGTCAACAACATTCTGCAAGAGCAGAACAAGAGAGGGAAGAAAAAAAGCAACGTTCTCGGGGTTCAAGCGGTGATCCATCGGGATACACCACTGTTCGACACTACACTACGTCTGAATTCTACGGACGGGGGTTGGGGGCAAGCGAGTACAGGCGGCAGAATGCGTAAACAATTATGCGGCACTCCGGGGGCTTCTAAATCCTATATCGAATCGGAAACGGAAAGTACAGGTAGGAAGCTTACCTGGCTGCTGATCCACGTCGCGGCCAGGGGCTTACCAGGTCCATGTACGTCGTGGCAGTCACCCCCTCACAAATCAAACAGGCAATGCGGAACTTGCACATGACAAACCATCACACATATTTAGAAACAAATGATGAGCGGTGTCGTGAAAAAGATTAGGCGAAGAGAGCAATGAAAAACAGGAAGCCATACGTACCTCACCACCCGGGAAATGCAATGTCGCACAATGAAACTAAGTAACAATTCGGTATTCAAGTGAACAACGTGGTCTGCGAATCCCAAACATACATCATCTGCTGAAGGAGTGCTTCGTGTCTCGACCCTCAATCATACAGCCCGAAATGCAGAAACCCTCAATGAAACCCTCCAGCGGGTACACAATCACGACATCAAGAGGATAAAAAGAAACCATCGAATTACATCGTCAGTATGGTGAGCATGAGATCAACGCACAAGGAATACCAAGCGAAGGGCGGAGAAACAGAAGCAAAAAAGAATACGTTCCGACGAGGAAGGAGGGCCCGGTTTCAAATTCGAGAAACTTCAGGAAGACACTGCCCGCTTCGTTACGGGCACAGAAAAACCTGCCCGGGGCAGTCCACCCGAGCGGTCACTTCAGTTGTCCCCCCACTAACCGGGATCTGTCAACTCACCCCAATCCATGATGAGGTCCACAGTGCTACGTATCCACGTCGATGTGAAGGCCCACTTCCAGGCCACCTCAGTTACAGAACTTACCAATCCGGAATATCCCATTCCGAGTTTATTCAGTGTGAAAACGTTCGAGCTATTTGCACCTCTGTGAAGTTACGGGGGAAGCGCCTCCAATTCGCTACCTACGGGTGCGAAGGGGGCATCACTGAATTACCACAGCTCCAAGACTTTCCTCTCCAAGTATTTATACTCCGTCCGCCAAGTTGACCCCTCGTATCTCAGACACTTCCATGTGAATACGTAGGCTAACAGCATTGTCATCCCAACTCTCTCGGGACGCGTGGTAAACAGAGACATCGCGCTCGAAGTCGTGTTCATTAATGAAAAGGACAAAGTATTGGTGGTTAAATTCTCAGCTATTTAGGACCTCAGAAGAGTGCGGACAAGGTTGAGATATGACGTCGAGGACTTTGTGATGTCTAGGTTTTACTTCTAGTACCTGTCTCGAACCCAAGACGGAATTTATTTCTTGCTTTTGGAATTAAGCTCATGTTTGGAAAGTGTTGTCTAAGAGAAGATGGCGTGGTAGAAATGGGCGGTGACATTTATGTAGCCTTCTCTGCTTGTGCGGATCCATTAGTGGGAGTCACAGTAGACAAATCTCAGGGAATGTCCATTCTCCCGGAATGTTACTTCATCCAAGTAGAAATTACCTTGAGTTACCATTCTCCCACTTCATGGAAGTATGATGAGGTGTCACTCTCTCCTCCAACCTCAATGTCCATTCTCCCGGAAGTGCTTCCACCTTCCCAAGAGCACGGAAGCACTTCCGGGAGAATGGACATTGAGGTTGGAGGAGAGAGTGACACCTCATCATACTTCCATGAAGTGGGAGAATGGTAACTCAAGGTAATTTCTACTTGGATGAAGTAACATTCCGGGAGAATGGACATTCCCTGAGATTTGTCTACTGTGACTCCCACTATTAGGTGAAGGTGATAATTTTGCCGTGGATTAGTAAGGACCATTGGTCTCTTTTGGTCTTCCAATACAAGAAGGTCTTGCATCTAGACTTTGCGGTTGGAGATTGGCATCAACCTACTGTCTCGAACAGAGAGACTATAAAGTGGGAGAGTTATGCATCGCGGAGTTTGAGGTGGGTGAATCATTATGATGTTGCAGTTGTTTGCCACGAGGTATGTCAATAATCCAGGAATTACGAATGCGGGCACCATATCGTTCGAAATGCACTTCTCTATCTCATGGTATTAAATGGTACCGTAATAAAAAAAATTGTAAGTAATACTAGCATGACTTGTAGTTCGTGGGATAGTAACGGTTTTTTCTAGGTGACACAGTGCACCTCTGTAGCAGTTTACATTGTCCTCCACCAGATATGTGACACATGAAATTTAAGCAATGTAATCCATGAACCTGTGCGTAGTTTTGCTCCATGTAGGTAAGTGATAGTCTCTCAATGATAAACATGAAGCTGCTGGAAGGGTTTAAAACTAAGGATTTTAACATGGAGATTGGGACTCTCTTGGCAAAGGAGTTGGACCCAAAACTCCGTGACACTCACTAGAAGGCGTCCTTTAGTGTTGCGCACAAGAAAGTTCCTAGTGAAGAAGATCGTGATGCAGACTTAGTCGTAGTCAATAGTATCCAGAATAGTTTTAGGATATCAAAGAATGTATACAAAGATCTTTTTAAATGGCCTTTTAAACGATAGGTACACATTGATACATTGCGTGAGAATGAAACTTGTAACATTTTGAGGAAAAACATGGTCACCTGTAGGTGCAAAATTCACGCAAGTTTCTTATGTGCCGTAATGAGACGATTACAAATATCAACAATATATGAGGTTTGGACTACAACAATTATTTTGCATAGTTGTGGAGGTGGAGATTATAGAAAGGCTTTGATTGCCGGGCTGCCCAAACTTTGTGCCCTATAGAATAACAAGTATACAAGCTCGATTGTTGAATGGATGATATATTCTATACCTCATTCATACTTAAAGGATTTGAATAATTAACTTCTCATTGATAAGCTTTGGCGGAAACAAAGAATTGAACGGTTATTTTTACATTACTATAGGAATTTAAGTTCATTCTACAAACGTACTTCTAAACATCAATACAAGGAGTAAATACATAAATTAAAATAATTATAAGGGTGATATTGGTTCACCTTGTGGGCTTAGTTATTTTATTGGAATGATTGTAAGGACATTCAATCAATATTTGACACCATATGACAAGAACAAAACACAATTTTTTTATTTTATAAAAAGAATAAAAAGAATATAAAAATATTTGAGAGGAAATGTTAGTTTAACATTGGGGTGTAGTATAGATTAAAACTTGAATGATTACAAGGAGATACAATTCATATTTTACACCATAAGAGAAGAATCAATCATTTTTTTTTTTAAATTTATAAAATTTGTAATTATTACTGAGGTGATGTTGGTTCAACGTTGAGAGTAGAATTATGTTTGCCGTAAGAAGGACTTTTAGGGAATCTATTTTTTTTTCAATCAAACCTTTCTAAGAATAATCAAAGTCCTTTGATACGCTAGATGCAATCCTCTCGGGCTGGAATGCCAGAGCCCTAAATTACCTTGTTAATCTGGAATTCGTGAGCCTATTCGCATGCACCGCCGAGGTTACCTCGGTGTTCGTGTATTTGGAGGTCAAAAGAACGTGACTACTCATGTGATTCCAAGAGAGCTCCGAAAGAGGTGAAGAGCCCTCACATGATAAAGTTTACAAATGGTGTAGAGTGTGCCCAACTTTATATATCTGTGTAGAGTGTACCTAGGTTTAAGATTCCTACACATTGAACTAGTAAGGGACTCAAATGTCGCTATCCTAATAGAGGACCCCTATGCTTCTTGATCTAGGACAAGACAATGAGGATTGTTTAGATGGATTCTTGAGATGGAGGGCTAGGAAGAGGGCAGACAACCATGGTATAGTCGGGGTCTCGGAGAGGGGTTTTGGGCATGCGAGTGAGTCTTTGTTAATGTGATATCTAGAACAGGTTGCTGGTCGGTGGACGCCACTGATGGTAGGTGTTCGAAGATCAGAGAGACGAGAGAATGGGTTTTCTTTTAGTCTTTCTTTGGTAATTAGGCACAAGGGATTAGGGAGCCTTAAAGTCCAAGGGAAATTCTATCGTTGTGCGCTGTGGTGAAGGAGATAATGCAAGCAACATATACACATAGCTTGGAAGGAGTGATAGAAAGACAAGAGTAAGTTAGGTAAAATGATAAGGAAGGGCACTTTGTTTTTAGGCAACTCCGAAGAAATCTGAGAGTACAAAAAGAGAATTGTTCACATCTACAACTCAGACTGCGCACTGCCTTAAGTGATAACCAAAATTAAAATGTTTCTCTCTTCTCATTCTATGCCTTTATATTGCCGTTGCCGCCCACAGAATCTGTGGCTTGCTCCGAGTTGATGTGTCCTTGCCATCCAAGACTACTAATGTCCATTGTGACTGTCCAGGGTTACATCCAAGTACCTCAAATCTCCAATATAAAGATCACGGACATCGTTATTATAACTCGCCAAAGTTTTCATACCTAGTCATATCAATAAGTGAATTTTCGAGAATATTTTATACCAGATTTACCTTGCATATGGCCCCTAATGCCTCGACCTTCAACTGAACCTTCTCATTGGAATTGTAATCAAAGTCAACAATTTGATTATGTTCCTTATTTTCTCGTGGCTTACATTGAGCCCTTACTTGCTTTGAGTTGAGAAATGGCCACTTTGCTTTCTTCCTCTACCTCTACCTCTATTTGGTTTAAGTGCCCTAAGAACATCTAGACTTTGAACTTCCTCTTCTTTTATGTGTCTGTTTTACAATCACTCCACAATTAACTAGAAGGATATAGAAGCCTAACATTAAGATCTTTGATATCTTAGTGGAATAAATATCTTATTATTATCTTCCAAGTGCTATAGAACCTCGTTCATCACATTCTTTTAATACATGATCATAATCAACATTTTGAGATCATGGCTCATCCTTACTATTATACTTATCAAACTCATGTTAAATTTTTGAATACTTCATACAATGTACTCAATTCAAGTCTTACAAAATGAACGATTATCCCAATCTATCCTTATATTGCATCTATTTAGCTAGTCAAATTGTTAACAAACATCAATTAGTATATGCTCATTAAGATCCAACTGGAAAAATTGACTTTAAACACCATATTTGTTAAGTTGAGACTTTTTATAGTCTCAATTTAATGCATGATTGTACATTTTTCATTGATTTCTTGATTGATTTTGTATTTGTCAGAAACTTTTGGACTATATATGAGAAGAATATCCTCGAGTCGAGGATAATCTATAATTAGAAAATTAAAAAAGGTCTAAATTGTCTCAAAACAATTACTGAAATTGAAGGCAAAAGTCTCAAAGTTCAAAAATTGTTTCAAAATAACGAATATGGTCAAAATTAGATGATGCTCTTTGTTTGTA
This sequence comes from Ceratodon purpureus, assembly GCA_014871385.1. Taxonomy (NCBI): domain Eukaryota; kingdom Viridiplantae; phylum Streptophyta; class Bryopsida; order Pseudoditrichales; family Ditrichaceae; genus Ceratodon; species Ceratodon purpureus. The sequence goes on from CM026426.1 coordinate 104,766,295, forward strand.
AAACTACAAATGAAGTTACGAAGTGACTTTTATTGCTATTTGCTAACAAATAGAATATTAAAGCAAAGACGGTTGAATTCCATCTCTGTGCTACTTATCGCTTGCATGTTTGATGGTCTTAACCATCAATAAAATTTTAAAATTGTGACCTATTATAAAATATACTTTGCGACTTTATGCTCATGCTTTACAAATCATTGTCATATAAAATATCAAAGAATCAGAAATTTCATCGCTATAGTGCCTCTAAGCACACTAGCCTAACCTAAATATATAATGATTATAACATTTGAAAGCTTACATCTACACAACTCTTCTTAGTTTTATGAACATTTTCTTATTCAATGCACAATTGTACCTCCTCGGCCATCTTCTATAGTACGCTTAGGATGGCTTCTCTTAGACCTCATAAGGAGATGTTTTATTTGTGATGTTTATAAATTGAGATGACAAGGTCATTGTCCATGAGCAACTTTTTAATCTTAGGTTTGATTTTAGATCTGGGACAATTTATGTCAAAGAGGAGGTCTTTGATGATATCGGATAGTTATATGAAGCTAGATTTTAGGTGAAGGATAGTACTGACAACAGCTAAGTGCGGAATCTAAAAAGTGGCACTTACAAAGTCTACGGGTTATCGGATGCTCAAATGTGTGGGTCCACAGTAATTATGACTCACATGTCAACATCAACTCATCATGTCCCAAGTCTAGCCTCTATCAAAGTTAAACAAAGAGAATCAAGTGTTTATGTATTGACTAACTTAAATTATGATATTATTAATGATATTAATCTAGGCAACATTTCAAGTAATTTGTTCAAGTCACTTGGATCACAAGGATCCAGTTGTCTATTTCAACACTATAGTCGATCTAGTATGTCACAATTGCTCTTGTCTAGATTTCCGCCTATTCATCTAGATTTGCTAAAGGATTGTAGTATCCTATTTTCCATAAGAAACGACGGCCTCCTAAAGGGGCTCTCGCTCTGAGCTTTTACGCATGGATTTTGATAGTATTAAGCATGTCCAAGTCAATTTATTTTTCCTAACTTACAATGGAGACAAGAAATTTGAATTGCCTCCTCCCCTTGAAGGAATCTCATTTCAATTTGGAGTTGGTATGGATGGGAAGAACAAACAATTCAATGGCCATGCGTGGTGCAAGACCATGACAACTAATACCAAGAATAGGTATACTCTAAAGTATTGAAAGTCTTCATGTAGTAGGCATCTTGATGTCCAAACAAGAGTTGTGATTACATTTGTAGAAACAATGGGAAGGTAAACAACACAGAGTGGTCTAGAATGACTTTGATTTTGTTTTCAATAGAAGGGGGCTCTAGTTAAATCTCATGTTGGCGTGCAAGGTTTGTCAAACACCTCCTATTTGCTTGGCTTCATATTATGCTAGGATCTATCATGTATCACCATCTGAGATTGAAGCCACTCAAGCTGTAATCTACTTAGGAAGCCACAAACATCTAGAGTCTCAAGGAATATACCAAGATTCTATGGACATTTTGTATGGTTATGTTGCTGATGAGGTACACAAGACTTCTAATGCAAAGAACTCAACTATTATCATGGCAATAAGTAAGCGGTACCTTGCAGACACCTTGATTTGTCCAACTTGAGAAGGAAGTCATCTTCAAGGAACATTTTTGGATGTTGTGACGGACGAGTTTTAGACCCTTACTTCACCATATTTACGGAACTTCGTCTCTGGAACTAGAAAATTCTTCTGCCAAGAAAGAAGATTTACGGATGGCAGTTTTACGAATAGCATATTAGAACTCAAGGATTACTCGTACTTCAAAATATTCTAACAAAATCCATTTCCAGGACAATACAAGTGAAAGGTATTTTTTTCAAGATTTTTGTGGATTGTCCAAAGAGTGGTGTGGACTTGGTGAAGCGTATGCAGACTAGCGGTGACCTCAAAGAATGCTAGATTATATTCGACCATGTAAAACGCATTTCTAGCTAAACTACCATGACGTGCCATGTATAAGACAACAAGTATTATAAGGTAATGACCATAGCTCTTTGTGATTTGCAATCTAAGGATGCAAAAGCTTAAGACAATGCAAAAAAATGGGATAGAGGTTACAAATTCCTTTTTTTTATCCAAATATATCCCTTTTATTTATGATAATGGCCACTTTTATATATTATATATGTAGATAAGTACTCATCTTTGCTCTTGGTATCTCAATGACTTCACCTTTGACAATAGAGCAAATATGCCTTCCTGCAACCTTGCAGAAGTTGTCCACAATGGATGGCTCAAGGAGTCTAGTCATAGAATGACTTGTTAAGGTTATAGTGGTCGACCTCATTTGCGCGTTCATGCATAGTACAAGCTACTAGTTTTGGCTAAAACGAGGGAAGGTAGAAAATGGTCTTGACAAAGCCAAACTTTTGTACGCCACAGACAATGCTCTGAAGACCCTAGGTTAATAGTTGAGGTGTTTACTCCTATCCTAGGCTTGAAGATTTGTCGACCAAAACTAGAGGTCTTAAAGGTGCAAAAATTTTTTAATCCACCAAATGCAAGCTATATGTGGTGCCGAGATCTAGTCACAATTCACATTGCTTAGATACAATGGATTAATCTATTCTTTGCGATGGAACCAGAACCGCTAAAGCGCATTAAAGAAGATCTATCAAAACCTAAATCATGTGTCAAACAAACTACATTCTTATTGGAAACCGATTGTAATCCTTTGAGGTGGCACACTTTGCACTTATCCAACAAATCCGCTTTGAATTGTCAGGCCATGCTGGCTCACAACAATGAATAATGTAATACGAAAGTGGGTTGCGGTCCACATGGCACCCTTGCCCCAACGTATGTTGTTTTGAAGAAGGAGTACAAAACTCATCATAATGTTTCCGCCAAATTAAGGTTTTGTGCTAATGACATCATTAGATGTGTAAAGGAAACAAAGAAGTCATTTGTAGTAGATTAGCCATTTGTTCCTACGACATGGCTTGTGAAGAAGGGTACAAAACTTGACTGCAAAGGAGATACTGGCTTTAGAAGAGGCATGGTTTCAACTCGAACAATGTGGTGTCTATGTTTGTGTTGGCAATTTGAGAATTGAGCAGATATGCCACTTCAAAGGGCACATTTTCCTACTCCTGAAAATCGTGACTCGCATCCTCCAACTTGAAACCGATTTTCTATTAGAGGGGCACAAAGGCTCTCACTATTGAGTATTGCAACGAATGAGGCACAATAGGTTTTTAAACCGTTTTCATGTGGAAAGTGTCACTTCCATACCATATCTAGGATATGGATGTGTTATTTTCATGGATAGTGGAATAGAAAGGTATATTTTATTACCATCATTGACTTATTGGAATTCACTACTCCAATCTTATGAAGATGATATCGGAGACCCTTACAAAGAAGGGTCAGTGGAGGTATTGCAAGCATGTGTGTACTATATCTTTATATATCTTTGCAAAGTAAATTAAAAATTGGATACTTTCAAGTACACCCTAGCTTAAACTACAACAATATTATGTGTGTTTTGGAACGTACTAAATTTACAAAATCTTACATTCAAAAACCTTATATTCAAAAAGCGTAACCGTCCATACATAATAATAGTATCAATTTGTATAAGTACGTAGATGAACAAATATATATATTTATATTTAAAAAAAACATCATTCTATCCAATCCACAATTATAAGCATCCTTTTATATCTTAGACACACTTTCTACAAAGTTCTTCGATGACACAACTAGTGTAACAAAGTTTGAAATTTGAATCTTTGAAAACAAATTACATTTTTCTTACAAAAAAGTAAGATTTTCTACTTACCGCTTGACGCTCACTACTCACGGCTCATAAGATAGCCTTGCTGAATCTACATTCAAGAAATTTGGACCTTCAAAATTGAATTTGATCAATATGAAATATTTTATTTCCAAAAGATATTCTATGTAGAAGTCACCTTTGCTTATTATGCTTTTGAAATTCCTCCACCATCATTTATTGTAACAAAATAATTGTACAAGAAAAAAAATTAAATATAATTTTATCAAGTAGCAATGTTTTGTAGAAATTCCATTAAACTTTCTTGAATCATAAAATTGTTTGATTCATATCATTTAAACTAGGGCTTCAAACCACTACAATACACATTAACGTTATTACATTTTTCTATAAATGTACTCTGAATCACCTTTGTGTAAATTATATTTATGAGTGTTCATGGTTTTTGGCAAGGATTAAGTTTTTCTATTTTTGTAAAAATGAAAAATTTACCTTTTTCTATACTTAGGATCAACCTTAAATATAGAAAAAGGTAAATTAGAAACATGAGATTATTTTCAGAAAGAGGGAAAGCCTTTTGGATGTCTTTATTGAATATGCTTTACGCATTTTGCACAAGATGTAGGGAGGATTGAACACGTTTCACTTTGAAAACAACCTTGAATGCAACATTTATAAGATCGGAAAAAATAGCCTTAATTATTGAATAATATATGGGTAGAACACATGATTCCTATCAATCAATTTAATTCTATGCTTACTTCATACATTAAAGAAAATATATTTGGTATTTGTATGAACCCTATTATCATGCTATATCAAATAAATAAAAAACTCTTTGTTTTATAAAAATAATCAATACTTGAAAGCAGAAGTGAATGTTTTGTAAGATTTATACGCATGAAAAATATTTTTAAGAAGAGTATAATTTTAAACAATCTTGTTATAACAACAAAGACATATACTAGACTATTCAACAAAATTATAGATACAACAACACTACAATATTCAATAGCTATTCGAAACTATAATATTGAGGTACTGCCTCGAGTTCCAATTATAATTATATCACTGCAAATGAATAGTTAAGAGATCTTGCCTACACTAAAATGGCAATAGATTATATATCCACAATCACTATTATATGAAAATAAAGAAAAGAACAAAATGTTATATAAGTTTATTGCACAAATCCAAATACATTTCTTTGAAGAAAGTAAAAAATTGGTCTTCAAAGATAGTTTTGTCCTACTACTAAAACTTGATCAAGGATCTAGTGATTTGTTTTTAGCTAGCATGAAATAGAGGCTAAATTTTGTGCCTTACCAAATTATTAGAATTAGGTATAAAAAACCACATATATATTATAATAATTGTCGCAACTTTGTGGCATCTTTCAAGCGAGCTTCAGAAGAAAAAGAACTCAACAATTCTAAGGAAACACTTATTGCATTAGAAGATCGTATTGCACCCTTAGAGATGGTAAAAATGTATTCTATGAATATAACTCATAAAATTAGTGCATATGTTGAGTTATTGTAGAGCTTGTCAACAATCAAACGACATTGTGAATAATTTGTTCATGACCATTTCTTTTGCATGTAGGTAGGAAAAAAATTCTATATATAAATAGTCCAACAACGTTGTTTTTAAAGATTTATTGTAGTGATCTAAAGACATAAAATTGCCCAATATATGGCAATGATTGAACAACATTCATTATAATAGCATTTCATGGTTTTATAAAATATTTAAAAAGGTGCCAAAATTTGTCAAAATTAACATTTGTTGTTACAATTAATATCTTTCAACCTCAATGGTCAAGCATTGGAGGATATATGAAGCACTTTATGAAAACTATACCATATAGATGCTCGTTAATGGTAAAATGCAATGAATGCATATAATGGTTGAATTAAAGAGAAGATAAAGGCATTCTAAACTTGTTACTCAATCTTCCTACATATTAAGAAGTGGATTCTATTAGAATCCAAAGAAATCAAAAAGGAGTTTTTAACCAATAATTTTAATTTTTTAAATTTGAAAATGAATAGTTCCTTTAATCATAATAGCAATTACTTAAAGAAAGAAAAGAATACAAACAAAAAATAGTGGCATCATGCACTAGTAGAAATCTAGTCTGGAAGGACGAAGTTAATGACCATTGTAGACATAGCGTCCCAGAAAATGACGAGTACCTTGTCTGTCTACTTGGACCCGTCATTCCCTGTCCTCGGTCATTCAGAACCGAATTCACTTCCCCAGTAAACGCCCTTTTCGGAAAGACTACCTGTTCCTAATGTTCAGCCTGTATACATTTGGTAACGTTCATTTTAGAACTTCTTCTTCTCTCCTACGCATATTCACTATGGGATTGTTGATGTTCACCTATAGTACATTTTAACAATGTTCACTAGAGGTACGTTAATAACTAACTCATGTCCGCATGGAGTTTGATTTCCAATGACAAAGGCCCTTTTTCCGGACCCAACAGCACGACATGTCAGTTACTCCACATCCTGATCTTGTACCGGATGAACTGTATTGAGGTGACACGTGTAGCCTTGGGAAGGTCTGCGAGATAATTTGGGTCTGAATAAACAATATTTGTGATTTAAATCATTCCACATGTCATTGCTGTGATTTTTTGGACATTTGGTTTCAACACCAAATCGCGGTCAAAGCCGCATTTTCATTACTCGGAACCAAGCAGTTTCAATATCAAAAACGCGTACATACAGAGAGGTATCCACTTTGGAGTGGAGGATAACTACTACAATCTTCTATGAAATTGAAAAAACGTAAACATCCTATATAAGCATGTCTGACCTCATTGAATCCCAACTTGTTCTGTGCTGCGTTTCTCCTGCGGTGTTTCGTCAACTAGGATGTTTGATCCACCGCCATCGCAAATGTTATTCGATAACTTCTTGAAACACATGAGGTGATACGTGTTTAATCTTTTAAAAACGTTAACGCCTTTAACCAGAGAACACTTGATTTCAACGCATCTTTCAGATTTTCTTGATCTGCCTCCTCCACCGGCACCATTAATGGTATATTCACAGCCACATAATGTAAATTGATACGGAGAAATTGAGGAGGGATGGGACGGTGATGGAAAACCCCGTTCCCTCCTAGTGCATTGACAATCCCGGTTGCCACTGGAGAAGCCTTGTCGGAAGTGTGCACTAACCAAACCAAATCTCCCATTTGAAACTGCATTTGGAACATAAAATGCATGAGTAAAAAAGTAATGAAATTGGGATTACAAACAATTATTTCAAGTATATAAAGGCAGGTGCCGTTTGAATTCGTGCATACCTCTCTCTCCTTACGTGTTTCAAATTCCAATTCGCAGACACCGTTCTTCTCCGTCTGCACATGTACGGTGCTATAGTTAGTGTTTTCTCATACAAGATTCACCGTGGAACTTCTCAAGATAACAAATAGGGAGGGAAATGTGGTGAGATGCATACTCCAAATCTGCTACCATCCTTTGTTACTGCACTGCGTTCTTTAGAGTTATGAAATACAACAAGTACTAAGCAAGTACTAAACACAATGTCAAACGAAATGTGTGATGAGGCATACTATTACACAATGAAATCATGCTCAGCGGCTATCTAACTAAAGGGACGAAGAAACTGTATGGCCATTTTAACAAATATGGCGTTCATTGCTCACAACTGCTCACAGCTTCTCAAGGCCAGAAGGTCGGAACCAAGCCACCGTTTCCCTCCTCTCGAGATCCCTCGTACAGCACCCACATCCCGCTTGCAGCCGGCTCCTTCACTCTGCAGCCTCCACACTTCCTCCAACTGCCGGTAATTGCCAATACCTCGCCTCCATTCAGCAACTATTCACCCGAAAAAAATCAACAACACAAAAAAATTGAAAATTCACAAGTAACCACCACCGACTCCACGCATCGCAGCTTCACCTCCTTCCTCATTTGATAGTCCAGCTCGTGCTATCATCCATGAGCAGCCGGCCTTCCTAGACTTCGGCTTCCTTGTCGACAACCAACAAGCGGCCTTTCGCCTAGACTGCAGCTTACTCTTCTTGCAGCCAAATAGATACAGAAAAATAAAAATAAAACGACCAAACAACCACCGGTCTTTCGTAGTCCTTGGAGCCGCTTAAATCACGGCTCCAGCCACCAAATTGCGTCAGTTACAGCGAAACCTTCCGCCGAGAATTTTGGGCTCCTCCTTGGAACTCCAACGCTGCTCAAACAGCAACTCGGCCTCTCAAACCTTCTTTCCACCATGCAACCCTTCTCCCTCTCAACTCCTCGCTTCTACAACAAAACGCAGCCTTTCCACTGTCCAGAAATTCCGGAGTTAGCTCCTTCGACACCACCTTCTGCTCACGCTACAGCCTTTGGCATCCATCCTTCAACTGGGAACGCCAGAGCAGCAATTCCCAAGCTCCAGAAGGAAAACTCGCCACCAAGCCGAACAGCAACTGCAAGCCACAAGGAGAGAACTAAGTGATGCACCGCCCAACTCCAACCTCCTTCAGCCAAACCCACTTCCTTGAAAAGCTTGCAACCATCTCTCAACATTTGCTTCTACTCATGATACTCCTACACTTCTAACGAGCTTCTAACTCCTGCCATTCACTCACACTACAACTGACCTCAACCACTACACATACAGCTCCGGCTCTCTTAGCACCGCAGCCTTCCATTCCACACACCCTGGCACAATTCGTCACCCCGCCATGAATTCAGCCAAGCCCATCTTCACCATCCCATGCCCATGACGTATACATTCCATGCACATGCGCATGCACTCAATACCCCACTGGCCAGCCTGCATCTCCGCCTCTTTTCCAAAGTCAGCTCCCCTTATCCTACCAACTCTTTTAATCTAATTTTTAAGTTCCATAGGACATCCAAATATTATCCTATTTTCCTAGAATCATACTTTGTTGACTATGTACGGCACTTGGTTGATACGAATATGAAATGTAGGTAAGATTTAGGTTTTTGAAGTAGAAAATCCTACACCTCCAAAACCAAATCGGTAAATTCACAATTTCATTCGGCTAACTTACCATTAACTACCGAATTTTGCAATCCTTAACCCCCACAACTTCTCTAGTTCTAAATTAGGATCCTCATCGTGTCCACTTCCATTCTTCTAAACTAAATTTCTTGCTTCACCAACAATAGCTCATTTTTACTTGCGTGCTCATCCATAAATTGTGGCGGTTGCATCAATGCAGCAGCCTTGAGTTCTTCAAGCTTTTGGAGAAACTAAAAAATTAAAACTTAAAAGTGAGATAATGAAAATAAGAAGAAGAAAAGGAAGTAAAGATAAAAATGGAAAATAGATTCTAAGAGAAAATTAGAAATAGGTAAAATCAAAATTAAAAGAGAAATTGGAATTTTGAGAAAAAATAAATATGAATAATAAATGGAAATCAGAGGACTAAAATTTGGAGATTTTGGAGGAAATTAGTAAAAAATAAAACAACTAGTATTTAAGGGCCTAACTACTCTATGTTTGGCTATTTTTTATCTAAAAAGTGCCATTTCCTACTAAAATAAGGAAATTTTTGATAAAAAGATAAAAGTGAGCAATTTGAGTGCTCACACTTCTTGAATAAGTCAAACCAAGGCGGTGTTCGAGGACAAAATACATCCATGTAAATAAACGTGAACGTCTCGAACATCTTCGGCAAGAACACTTTAGCGTCAAAAGACATAAAGGAGTTGCTCCGAAACTCAAATGCAAATTTTATTCATAAAATAACATTGGTGGTCCATATTGAATGACTCACCAAACACTAGGGTCCAAACCTGACCTTGTTGTAAAACACCTTCTAAGATTTGATCTGTCCCATAACACAAGTTAACTTAGATAAGCCGCAATTGACAACAGAACATTATATTACAAGAATCTCTAAAACTCTCCAACAATATGTGTACAATGAGGTCCCTCCCAGTTTGATTTAGGGGAAGTCCTTCATTCACTACAGTAAAGACCAACGCTATCCTCCCCGAGTTTAGTTTGTCTGTTCCCTCAACTATTTGTCTAACTACATTGCCATCTCATACGTGAATCCACTTCAAATTAAAATGATGGCACGGAGTCAAAATCATGCGTGCTCACCCAATTGAGTCACTCGAGCTTTGGTAGGCCATCACCCTTGCCAACAGCTTGTCTCTGACTTCCGATCGTAATGGTGACATCATGCTATTCTACATAGTCTGCGCCTGCCTCCACAGGAATTAGTGCTGATTCCAAAATGGAAGCCTTGCTCACCAGGCTGTGAGACAGGACCTTGTCCTTGCTATCTACTTGATTCGACAATGGATAGAGTAGTCCACTAGTCTCCCTGTCGCCACTTGATTCCTCAAATGAACCAATTTTTTCAAGACATCGTTCAGATCTTCCTAATTCCAGATACTCACCACATCTCCTCTATCATTGATACAATAAAACTTGTACCTCGCCAAAAATTTTGGACTCCAATCTTCTATCTAGGAGCTCGATCCCCCCACCCTTGCAACTCTAAAGCTTTGACTACTCGTTCCTCGTATCATTGCAAATATTCACTGTGTGGAAAGTATACCTTCAATAAACTATTCACGTTCCCACACAAAAATTGTTCTCCTATTCCCGAATACCCCGCCCACATCTAACCAGACTCTCAGCATATCTTTCCACATTGTCAAGATAGACCATGCACATGAGACGTATAGAGATGCCTAGACGAGCATCCTATTGCACAGTGGTTGAACGCAAACATTTCTCAAATAGACTACATTTGTTGCAATTCATCCAATTCAGGAGGACACCACCTGACTTTGATTTAGAAGTGGACACAGTTTTCGCAATCTAACCCCCAACCTAGTTTTATTGGACTCTATTTTTGTTTTTTTCCTAAGTTTGCCGTGATTCCAAATTGCCATCAGTTTAACCCTAATAGATCGAACAAATCTTTTGATTTTGCATACTTGCTCAGACTTCAATCCTAGAACAATAACGGCCCAAAGTCCTCCTCCTCATCCACATCAAATACACGCAGCCTCAATGCGTGTCACTCCTCTGTGGCCCTACGCTCACATCTCAAATGCGGTTCCGACTCACACACGCAAGGGAGGCATGAAATTGGCGTTTCCAGCTCACGTGGCGCAATGCCTAGTTGTCAAAGGCTCCTTTGTGGATCAGACATTTCAAGACAAGGTAAACACTACTGTCCAGAGTTTTGTTACACAATTATTATGCATCATCTTTGAATAACCATTGATTGTTAAGAAACAAGGCACCATTGATGAGTAGTAGTGCGCTGCCACTAGGTTGACAGTAAATTATAGGAACCTAGGGCTAGACTTGTTGTGAGGTTGATTTACCATTCCAGATCAACATAGATTTAGCCATTCCGTGCATTATCTCTCACGACTTTTAGACCCCGCCTCTAGCATGTAAAGACCGAACGCTAATCATGGAATTATATTATGTCCCATCCAGCAAATCTCATAGCTTGCTAGACCATCATCAACACACAACCGTGGTTAGAATCATGCGTTTGGCCACTATATCGTCTATTCAAGCAGCCTTGCCAAGCACCCGCATTGTCCCTCTCATTTTGGATCAATTCTTGTACATAGGCCTTGGAGTGAAGAACCGTGTGTGGCAAATTTCAACATTCATCATGAAGGTAATCATCAGCCAACACTGGCCCCAACATGTTCTAGTCCAGCATGTCACCCCCCTACACACGGCGGTGATGAGGGATGTGTACAAGAATGGCGTCTAGCACATGATGTGTCTCACGAAGAAGATTACTAAAAGCAGAATTGGAAACAAACGGCTTTACGTGACTTCCAGCGCCCGTACATGAAGGAGATGGCACCTGCGCATGCCGAGAACCGGGATCCCGTTATCTTGATACTTGTCTACAAACCAAGTACTATTCTTGGCCTCAAAAGCCCGTGGCATTGGGCAGCACGATTGTGTGCCTAACAAACCCTGAATTTCAACGTTAGAAGCTGAAAAGCCAAACACAAATATTGGATGTTTCAAGTTCAGAGCATTACTGAAAAGCTTGATCATTAGTTTATATACTCTAAGCCCCTAGACATCCATTACCAAGGCAAGTTTTTGAAATACACACTAAAACACAATAAGAAATGTTAGAAAACATACTTCTTTGAAAGCGGTGGATTGAGACGCCACCGTTGTCCAGAGGAGGCGTTCACCGAGTGGCGCAAATATTGGTTGAGTGTAGAGGAGAAAGATGAGTCTATTCAAATGATTGAGATGAGAAAAGGGAAGAACAAAGCACAACGCACAGAGAATATTTCAATAGAGCATGTGAACTTGCCTCAATCGCCATTCCAAGTACTTGTTCCATGAAAGAAAACTAAATTTTGGTTTCACTCCCTCGTCTTCCATGTTCATTATCCCTCTGCTAAATAAGTTGTGTGCATATGATATCTGCCTACCATATGTTGGTGGTACGCGGCACGTTGTCGAAAGATCTAGTAAGCGAAGTAGTTGCCCCCATCCGGCGCTGCCAAGACGCTCTCACCCTCATGCGCCAACAAAGATACGGTATCCCTCACCTCAAACACACTGCTCTAGAATTTCACTAACAACATGCCGATTTGTGCAAATGTTTCCACATGTATGTTTCATCACCCGGGACGACAATAAACAAATTGCCTCCGCATACAACTTAGGCAATACACCTCGTTTGCTGCAACATGGGCGCGCTCCGCAATCTTTGATTGAGGTTGGAAATGTTGAGATAGTCGCCCATGATGGCGTGACAACAAGGGCCATGGCCACTACAATAGATCCAAAATCCAGGAAGATAAGACCTCCGCATAAATTCGCATTGAGGCTTCTCTTGCGAATCGCAAGGGATGCAATTGCAGCAAATACTCTATGCTTCATCCTCCATCCGGACCATACAGACACAATTATGGCCAAAGGAAAAACGAGTGGCTCCTAGAAATCATCGTCAGCAAAATTTGGATTGCTATGTTCAGACAGACAGCAAATGGTATAGATTCACAAGATCATCAAACGAGGGCTCCTTCCAATTTTTATTGAAGATTGTCAGCCATTCACCATCTTAGATCACGCACTCGTGAAACCTTATCGTTCTAATCTTTATGTGAAGTGGCTTACAAGAATGCTATGGAAAAAAAAAAATTAAATAAATAAATTTAAAAAAATTAAAAATTAAAAATTTAAAAAATTAAAAAAATCCACATCAAAGGTCACATAGATTAGAGGTCAAGAAATAATGATTGGTTGATGCTCAGCGACGGCCCACACACTGTATTACTACAATAGAAATAAGAAGGCGGAGTGAGATAAAAAGGAGTAGGATCGCCTTAACCCCTAAAATTCCTTGACTATGTTTCACCAAAAAACGCTCCAAAGCTGCCATTTCCAATGTAAAAAGCATGAATGACTAAAAAATCATTATTTCCTAATTATAACCGGAAGATCTTTAAGATTATTCTAGTAGACACTTCAAAAAATTTCATCATACTCGACTGTAGATAAAAGAAAATTATGGCGATTGAAATCTAAAAACAAACTTTTTGGACAAGATTTTTGACTAGGTTGACACACTCTAACTTTTATTTTCTTAGACTTTTTGCATTATGGATTTTAGAGGTTTTGGTGCATGTCAAAGAAGACTAAGTTAGCTAATTTCATAAATATAAATAAATTAATAAATAAAAATACACACAAAAGTCAAGTATAGCATGTTGAAAACAATATTCCTATTAAGTTGAATACACAAGAATGCTAAATATTATTTCTTTCCTATAAATTCCATTATTTAATAAAGTCCCAATCCAAACGGTCAAAGTTAAGATTGATGTCCATCTTTTAAGTAAAAAAAAGATAAAACCTAAAATAAGAAATTTTCTAACTTTCATGAAAGAAAGAAGAAGTTTTTTTGGTACATTGCCCAAAATAGTGAGAAAACTTTGATATTTTGTGGAGTGAACATTATGTACTTAAACAAGTTTTTCTTTAGAAAAATCAGAGATGACAACAATAAGTATTTATAGAAAAAATCTCAGAGGTAACAAATGTATTTAGCATGGCTGCCTAAATTGCCCACCAAACACAAAATTCCATTTTGGGTACCATAACCATTTTTTGAAATGTCTGATCAAAAAAATTAGATTCCTTTAAAGTCCTTGTTACGGCAAACGTTCACAAAAAGTTTCAAAAGATTTTGATTTAAATTGAATTTACAGGTACATGCCTAAACTCTAAAAAAACCCAATTTTGCCACTTTGTCCTTTAAGGATTAAACACCACACAAGACTATAGCAGTATGCAAACTATAGATCACTACTTCAACTCCGCACTTCCATGCTCCTATTGTCTTAACTAGACCTTCTACATTCTAATTGTTCTCTATATTCCAAATTTGCCATTGTGCACAGTCTTTCCAAATCCGTCGACCATTGGACGTCGTCAAATTCAACAATAGGGGTGTTCATAGCTCCAGATTAGGCCACTTGAAAGCGTTACTACACTTTAAGAAACCCCTGTTTTTGGTGACATCCCGAATTATGTCTAAAAAAAAGTGGACGTTGTAAAGGATGTTGTGCAGACATGAGAACATCTAAGAGTCTAAGACGCAGCAAAAACAAATGCAGACATCCAAAAAAAACATGTAGACATCTCTATAGCACGCATGTCTCCGGGTGATTTAGGGGGGCAGTGGAGTGTGCAATGTAGACGCCACGTCGACGACACATCAACGGAGTTTTTTCTGGGCAGTGCCACATCGGTAAGGATGTCATCGATGCCAGAGGTGGCGTAGCGGACCACGTGGACCCGCCATTTTTTGACGTGGCGCACAAAAATCCGACATGTCAACCGTGAAGGAATGATGTGGCTTGCCACGTAAGCACAGTTTTCCGTGATTTTTGAGTCGGAATTGCGTGACTGTTGACATCATCCGGGACATCACCGTGGTTTCCAAGATGTCTATGTGGTGACAACGTGATGTCCACGCCGATGTCTGTGCGAACTTGAATAGTGTCCGACATTTGTTGTAGTGGACATCTCCATGCCCTAGAATTTGCCATGGTTGACATGGCCATGTCAACGCGTACATCATTGCCAACATCCGGGATGACAAGTCTTTGTAGTGTAATTATGGATTTCCAGGCTTATATCCGTGTTAGCGTATGCGCGATTATGGTGGCATCTCCCAAAACAGCGTTTAGATGACGTAATGTGTGGAAGGGTGTTTTTGCAAACATGAGGGTGTTTTTGCAGACATGAAGGTATTTTTGCAGACATGAAGGTGTTTTTGCAGTTGTTTTTGCAGCCATGAAGGTGACATTTGATCACAAGGAAGTTAAGGGAACAAGATCACACAAAGAAAGGAACAAGGGAGGAAAGGAGACAAGAACAAGATGGAGAACAAGACATGAAGTTATGAGAACCCCCTCAATTTTATTGAAGTACCTTTCAATTTTTAGGTCGCCATTTCTCCATCCTAGCTTGAATTGGGCCGTGTAATATATTTTTGGAAAGCTAAGCTGATATTTCATCTACCCTCAATATCTCAAGAGCATGAGATCAAAATCCTAGGACTGATTGCTAAAACACTGAGACCCTTCCTCCGACCGCACTCCTTTGACAACCCCAACTTCAAAAGGAAATATCTCACTCCCTATAACTCGGAATTGGACGTTCTTACTACCATTGTAAAGTCCTACAAGAGATCTACTATTTCGTTGAATCTCACACTACTTGGACAAGAAAGGAGGGACTGATGGGGAAAATAATGAGAGACACTTCGTGGAGTAGGAAGAAAACACCATCTAAAAAATAATAAAGCCCAATACAAGTACAAATAGGATGGAAAAGAAGATCAAGAGGAGTGAGAAGGAGGCCCATTGCCTTCCTTCTCCCAACAAATAACCATTACAAGTGAAGGAGAAAAAGAGACAAAATCAGCATAGGTTGAGAGGGCTTTCAAAAAGCTTGAAAACAAGCTCTCAAATACAAGATAAGAAGCCGCCGAAGTGGTGGCTTATCCTAACCCTATCAAGGCTCAAAGCCCTAACATAAGGTCTTCATGGATGAATGTTGCCACCAATGAACGAAAAAATGGATGAATGGACGTCACCATATCTCGACAGATGTCTGTGCCGACATCTTCCGAGACATGCAGACGTCTTTAAAAGAGAAATAGAGATGAAATTTGATATTGTAAATTTCATTTACAAAGGACAAAAAAAAAAAAAAAAAAAACACACATTCTTTAATCTCTCTCAGCTTTTTTCTGCTCCCTTCGCTAACCCTCCCCTTCTTGCCATTTTTTTAACTGCGGGCAGGAAGTTACCTCGCAGCCCAATAAATTTACGTACATTTACCGTGTGTCAAATCCAAGCCGTTGCCAACGTGGCAATTTCGTGTTTAGAGGGATGTCCTCTGCCACGTCCCCATAGTCGCGGACGTTTTTCTAGACGTCTTTGCGTTTTTAGGCTAACATGCCCGTGTCAGGGCACAATAAGCCATGTTAATCTCAAAAAATGCGTTAACGTCTTCACATTGTCAAAGAGATGAATGACCAACACACAGACATAACAAAAACACGACCATGTTTTTGGAGAACGTCACCAAAAACACGGGTTTCTAATAGTGCTAGAAATAGATCTTGTATCCAATAGAACTCGAGGATGCCACTTAATGCCATGAGCTACTTTTTTGGGCTCAACTAGATTATTACCACTTGATTATTGACCTTTATTTTTGTTGACCCAGTGCATGGGTAAATTGTCTGATCTTGTTGGATAGGAATGAAGGGTGATTCAAGTTTATAAGTTTGTGGTGTTCTTTAGAATCATTTTAATTTGTTGGTCATTCTAGAAACGGTGCAAAGAAGAACTTATTGAGGCGATTTTTGATGTGCAGGAATTTCCTATCAAAAGCTCACTCAACCTTGCAGAGTATGGTAACTCCGTTTTTGCAATCTCATCGAAGCACATTGACGGCCATTTGGAAGGCCTTAGCATCGAAGAAGTAACATCACTTCAGCCAAAGTTTACTTTACGATTTGGCCATTACTTGGCATCTCAATTGATGGTGTACACCGAGCTGCGGACCATGAGCTTTGTTTCTCTTATTTATATGTTAAGGCTCTTTCAAAGAAAAATTTGTTTGTTGTTGACTATCATGATACCTTCTTTCCGTGGGTGGGGAGAATTAACGCACTGGACAACAGCAAAACATTTGCAAGCTACACCCTCTTCTTCTTGTCCAGTGAGGAAACGCTGAAGGTGTTGGCAATTGAGTTAGTCCTTCCTTGGGCCACTTTATCGGGTAGAAACTTGGTTGGATCCGTCTCTTTCAGGTACAAACAAGGAAGCCACCAAAAAGTGGTCATTTAAAACTCATCGAGAAGGCCTCGACCCTCCTCAATGAGTTTCTAGTACTCGAACTAGGTTGAAACCTAACATGTACTAGAAACTCATTGTTGTTGACAACAATGATCCAATGGGGCTTTCAGTGGCCTAGCTACAAGCTTTGAACACCCCTAATTTTGACTCTTATTGCAGACCGTCGAATTTCAGACGCTTTTCATTACAAGGTTGTTCTAAAAAAAGAACCATTCAATATATTCAAGGGATATTTAAAATCTAAAATCCCTAATTCCATAAATCTAGAACGTTGTTCCTCAGATTTCCAAATCCCTACTTTGAAGAAATTGAAATATGAAATCCCTAAATCGAGACAGTGCCCTAATGTCAATACCCACTATCATGAAATCCTTAAATCCAAAATGTTCTTTAATATACATGGACCCAATACCCGTTATCGAGAACTGATTGCAGTTGCAACTTGGATGTAATTAGCGAAGGCCAAATTGATGACCATTTATAACCCGGCCATAATTTTATTAAAAAAATAAATTTAAAACTTAAAGAAAATATATTAAAAAAATAAAGTTTTAAATTAATTATGTACCTCTGCGGGCGAGGCATTGGGCCAATGGATGTGCCGGCAGAAATAATGTTACATATCCACCAAGTTTTTGAAAGGTTGTATCCTCCAGGTATTCAAAAATTGATAGCAAGCGGGTATTTAAGAATGGTACCCAGAGGTATTACGAGAAGAAGAAGAAGAAGAAGAAGAAGAAAGAAAGAAAGAAAGAAAGAAAAAAAAAAAAAAAAAAAAAAACATGAATTAAAAGGTTTTGCAAGTAACATTAACACGCAGTGGTAATTGATAGGAAGCCTTGGACTGACGTTTAAACGAGCCGTCCGGGTATAAAAAGCGGGCACACACTCTGCACCATTTGGAACCCTAATACTGTGACGCTTCTCCACCTCTCTCAGAGCTCTCTAAAAATTAGAGGAGTAGCGAAGTTCGTTTGACTCCGAATATAGGATCACCGAGGTAACCTCTGCATTGAGTGCAAGGACTACCGATTTAATGAGACTGTCCATCATCCATTCAAAGGGCGCTCTCAGAATTACTCGCATCCGAATTTATGATCCAAATTTACCTATGAAAAGTATGACCCACGTGGTGGATGCAGTTCTAAAATTGGCAAGGTCAAGGACCACCCATGAGACCAAGGTGTTCCGTAACAACTGTCGAGAATGGCAATCGACCGTGCTCAATTGCACCAAATAATTCATCCTCTACACCTTACCGACCAACCCAAAAATAATAGGGGTGTTCAAAGCCTCGGCTGTGGCCACTTGATGCTCCACTTGAATACATGTGTCGTTGTTTCCTGATTTGGAGTCATTGGTTGTTCGTCCAGCAGTTGAAACTCATTGAAGAGGGTGGGGGCCTCTTCGATGGGTTTAAGTGACACTTCTTGCCTCGTGAGCTCTTGACCAAGCGGATTAGATGCCTAGGTCGCTCTTGCTCTCCCGTTGCCCCATTCCTTTTTATCTCGTCACGTTTCAGCTCAAAAGGGTAGCTCACGGCTCCTTGAATTCTATTGGATATTTGTATTATTTCTAGTGGGTTCTTCAGTGGCCTAATTTCTCACTATGAACACCCCTAATCCATATTCCGGTGTAGTTGTAGACAATTTCCACTAGTGTATACTTTTCCACTGAACGATGTGAAGAAAAGTACATTTCATACCAACATATAACTTAGATTGTCTTGTAACCCGTTTCTATTAGATAAATACACCAAAAATAAACAATCTAATTCTATTTCAAATAAAAACGTCAAAAAGAAAAAATGGCAAGAATCTGGCACTTCATTTGACCTATCAATCAAAAACATCTATAGAACAATACAATTCACATGTTCTACACCGGTTTTATCACTTTTAACATAAACTTTCCCATTAACTAGTGAAATAAGTTGTTGCAACTTCTAAAGTGGATAAGTTTTACAAGTTTGGTAAGAATTTATCAAAACATATAAAACATATGTGGGTAAGAATGTATTGTAAGAAAACATAAGAGGTTTATCCAATGTAAGTTACATTGAATTCGATCTAAATTATGATGTGAATGGTTCTAAAAATATACAATTTTGACTATTGAATTGTTGGGTATAAAAGATACATTTAAGTTACACATGTAAGTAATCACTTTAAAAAACTTAATTTGTATAAATATGCTAAATAATAATTCAGGTATTTTTATATCACCTGCACTTTGTTATCAATGATTTTAATTTAAAATGGAAAATTTAGTGGTAACTGTGCTGTAGATTGGCTTTTGATGAAATTTTAAGAAGATTGTATAAGAATAAATTTGAATGACTTAACAGTTCTTGTGAATCTACTTTGAAAGAAGAATGATATGTGTCATTTTGTTTCAAAAAATAATGATTATATAATAAATTTAGTCCAATCTAGTATAAGTCTGAATTTATCAAGTATCTAACTGTATAGTTATTTATAACTTACAATATATCAATGGTGGTTGCCAATTTATTAGGTATTCAAATGAAAATTAAAGATTATAATTGATCATGAACATTTGCAATATAACTTTGATGATTTAGTTGAAAAATGTTTTATTTTAAAAAATAAAATAAAATAAAATAAAATAATCGAGTTTAATTAATCTAGTGGATTAGATATTGTTCTGTTATTGAAAAAGTACTTCAGAGTAGAATTCAATTTTATCGTTCTCAAAGATGTTTTTATGTTCTTCAAATTAGTAATGGTATGAATAGATATGCAATCTTTACAATTATTCCAAATATACATGAAGTAGAAAATTTTCAAATGACGCAAGATCAACAATTAAAACATTGGCCAAAATTTTTCATTTGAAAGAGATTTTAAATAGAGATGTTTCTAATCTGCAATGTCATTTTTAAGAGTTAATTCATAATTTGCAAATAAAATAAAATCTAATTATATGCTTTTGCAACATTTAAGCCAACATATATTATAAACATTGTAAAACTAATTTGACAGGGTTTCTGAAGCATATCATATTCAGAAACAGATGCATCTAGGCTGTGATTTGTGGACATGTATTTTTGAAGTGCTTTTCTATTACCAAATTCTTTACTTGTTAAAATCATAAAAAAAATCAAAAAAAATCAAAAAAAAATAATTAAAAGATTCAAAAGTACCTTATCATTGTTCAAAAGATTGTGGATGTTGTCTTAAGTAGTTTTAAAGTTGAAACAAGTTTGTATCCATATTTATGTTTTTAAACCACTAGAATTTTTGCTTTCACATGGGTTCCTAGAGTCTTGATTTGAATTTCAGAAGCAAAGTTTGGAAAATCAAATACATATGAAACATATAAAATCCGCAATATGCAATAGATTAATATATACACTTAACCTAAACAAGGAGTATTATAATACTTGAAGCTGTATTGAATAAAACTATTAGAAGTGATACTAATGCAGAAAAATTTATATGTGTTAGGTGTACTTAAATATGGGAGACAAAGAATTGGATTGGAACAACAATTTCAGATTGTATATCACTACAAAACTTGGAAACCCACATTTTGCGCCAGAAATAGCTACAAAGACTACAATTATCAATTTTTCAGTGAAAGAAGACAGTCTTGAGAAACAACTTTTGACTGTAGTTGTTCAAAGGGAAAGGCCAGACTTAGATAAACAGCGAAATGAATTGATTATCACTGTTTCTGAAGGGAAAAAAACACAAGCTGCTTGTGAAGACAATATTTTACGACTTCTGATTACTGCTGAAGGTCCTCTTTTGGATAATCTTGAATTGATTGCAACATTGGACACATCAAAGGTAATACACGTGTTTTTTTACGATGGGTTGTTCTTTCATATGAACTGCGGATCAACTCTCTAACCAACAATCTTGTTTTACATGTTCATTTTGTGAGGCCTAGGCCTTCCATGATCAATCAAAATTATAGATCTTTAACTCCTAAATTTTTTTGGTGTTTTTGGAGTCAAAAGTGCCTAAATTGACTCCTTTCAACTGCAAGCCTAATCAATATGAAATTAGGCATTTTTAATAAAATTAGCCATAAAATCTTGAAATTAACTTCATATACTAGTCACATGCCCATATTGGACCATTGATTTTTCTTCATTAATAAGATCGTAAAGATCAAAG
Source organism: Ceratodon purpureus (assembly GCA_014871385.1). NCBI lineage: Eukaryota > Viridiplantae > Streptophyta > Bryopsida > Pseudoditrichales > Ditrichaceae > Ceratodon > Ceratodon purpureus. The sequence goes on from CM026426.1 coordinate 104,787,652, forward strand.
TGGGCTAAAATTGTTTTTTAGCAATTGTAGAACATTCTTTTGTCAAACTTTGAAGCTTGCCCTTGAAAAGCTCATGTATACTAAAACTCAGATAAATTGATAGTTTAAAAAGGAATTTGGTCAAGAACATATCACAATTTAAAAATTCAAAAAATATCTTCAATTTTTTTAACATTTTTGCTGCCTAATTTTGAAGAGAAAATGAATTTGTCAACGAAATTTTCCAAAAAATCATAAACTCACCAAAAAAATCACATAAATCCTTTGCAATAAAATCTTCCTTCTCATAAGTCTTATGCTAAAATACTACTTTTTTTACTATTTCATCTAAGTTGCCTATAATTTCAAATCCTAAATTATGTTTAGAAAGATTTTAGGAGTTAAATCTAGAACGGCGTAACTCCAATATACTTAATATTTTTTTTTTTAACTCTTGAGCATATGATTTCAATCTGGATCAATAAGATTCTAGTGCCTTGATATAGAGTTGTCCAATTCTACTTACATTACTAGTAACAACTAAAAACATTAAGGTCTTTGCATCTTGTTGCATCCTCATCTAGGTGGCATCAACTAGTAATTTCTCACATTGTTTTCACTTACAGTATTATGCTATGTGTCCATAGTGCAACTGAGATGGGTTAGGGAATTTCAAACCCACACCACTGCTTGATATTTGATCTACCTCACTAGCTGAGCTTCAGCTTCCACTATTTGATTATTGATATAGCATTTTCATAAGTTTCATTTTTCCTACTATCGTATTCTAATTTATTCATAGTTAAAATGACTAATAATCTCGATGGTAAATTGAATATAATAACCTTTCTGCAACGTAATTATCTCTATTTAGACTGCCATTGTTTTGTGAGAACCTTGTACGGTTGTTTTTATTTTATTTTATTTTTTATTTTATTATTTTATTAATTTGGCAACAAAAGATATAGCATGTAGAGTTTATTGATAAGGCATTTAGAGATTTTTGGTATTAAAAAGATATGATTTTTTGGTTACTAGGCCATCCATCTAGAAAAGTGAGACACTTTAATGGATGGCTTTGTTTTCATCAATTAAATGTCATGTCTATGAACTTTAAGAAGGTACCTAAAATCATAGGGGAGTTTATAGCCACTTCTAGCTTTGAAAGTTCAAAGATAGAGGTTTGTAAAGTTTGTATTTTTTTATAAGAAGTAAATAAGCGTTTAAGATTGGGAGCTGGCAATATACTTACTATTGTTTTATTTTATTTTAAAAGAAGTTGCACAAGAACATTTGAAAATTGGAAAGTGAAGTTTGAAAGCTAAATTGAAAAACTACACTTTATACAAAAGATTTGATGACTTTTGATTTATGAAGAACATGAAAGTGTTATTGAAAGTTGAGATTCAATACTAAACTATTTAGTGAGTTCTTTTTGTAGAGGTTTTGGTTGAAGCCATAGTAAAGATTTTGGGCAAATATTATGTTTAAATTTTCACACTTGCTAAGTATAAGATTATATTTGAAGTAAAAAAATATAAAAAAATTCTTAGAAAAATTATGATTTCTAAAATATTTGAACATTTATTAAAGCAATGGCGATCCTAATATAATAGTAAAGAAAGAAAATTCTTTGTGTGCAATCAGTAACGTTTGATCACTTTCACGTATTTGTCTACATATGTTTGCATGTTCAAATCATTGTGGATCTTTTATATTTTTCAAAGTCCAAAGTAACAATGTTGATATCTCTTACAAAAACCTTGTGCATGATATTGGATACACCAACTCACAAAAGCAATTCGCCGCTTCTCCTTCATAGATGAAATGTTCTCATTTAGAAGATTAGAAAGAAAAAATAATTTATGCCCTTTTAGATCCAATTTGGGGCTGTGATTTTTGGTATGCATTGCCTCAATCTGAATATGGATTGGAGATAAAAAATCAACTCAAATTTCAACCGTAGATGATGAAGAATAGTTGTAAGAATGAAATTTCAAAAGGAATTTTTATTTTGAGAAATGATTGCAATAATATGGTAATTTAAATTACAAGCAATATTTTATAAAATAAGATGATTGATTTTTCTTTCATATTTTTTATTGAATGAATTTTAAAATACTTCTAACGTTTTTCAAAGTCTTATAATTAAGTAAATTGCATGTACATGAAATTAAATTTATACAAATTCCTCAAATCAAAATAAAAAGTTCATGAATTAGTGCAACTCAATTTTTTTTTAAAAATGTGTATTATAAAGCACCAAGTCTAATATGATGTAGATAACAATTTATTTTATAAGCCAATTTATCTTCTAAATGAGAGCATTTTGTCTATCAAGGGCGTAGCCAAATATTTTTTTGAGTCACTGTATATACTCTCCAAAACTCTAAAATACAACAGTGTGGACGGAACGTTTAGTTAGTAGTTGGATCATACAGTTTGGGTGGTGGAGCTCTTGCATTTGTTCAAACACTTGTAAGCAATTTATGTATCCAGTACAATTAACACATTGTTACAAATGTGTCTGCAATGGTGTCAATGCAATAGCTGCATGTTATAATATTGAGGTATTTTTTTCTTCAAATATACCCATGAAATAATTGAATACTTATTTTAGTTGCACTTAGATTGAAAGAGAGAGTAATGCGGGCCAAAGGCCCGCATGAATTAAGCGTCTATTGGAGATAGTAAAACTACGTATGCCACCAGGACCTATATAGTGCATGTCAACCTTATTGCCTTCTTTTGAAGGTGGACCCTATAACTACCTAGTCTAAGACTAAGTACCATTAGGAAGAACGGACATGTTCTACCCCCCTAGGACATTATTGAGGGTACCCATACAACAAGGTTAAAAGACCCCCTACCATGATTGGGTGGATCAATGGTAGTAAAGCCACCGAACAACATTGAGGTTTGAGCCCTGGTCATCCGGTAGGGATGCCAGTGGCTCAACCACTGATCTAGGCCTTGGAGACGCTTAGATTAAAATATTTAGTGTTTTATCATTTATAATTTATTAGTTTGATATCATACACAATTGTTTTGCACCTAAAATCTCAATTTGATTTCATGTGGGTGTTGTTTTAACTTATTGTCTGAGTTGCGTCATCAATTTTTGTAAAAAGAATCATTACATTCGCACAATCTTCCGTAAGTCTATGAGTTTGTAAAAGCTGCCATTTGTTTGATTGCACGTCCAGTCCTTGTGCTTGTGCAAGCATGCGTGTAATTTTGTCATGTCTTTGCCGCTCTAGTAACATGGTGACAGGCGCATACGCCAATCCCATCATCAAAATCTTGAACACATGTCTATTCTTGTCTACCAAACTTATTTGGAGCTTGTTGAGTCATTCTCATCTTACCAAGGGATCCAGAGCATAGTGTACACATCACAACTTTCGTAAGCACTATGCCCTCCACAACGAATGCCTTGCCACAATATCGAAGGGCTTTTCTCAAGAATTGCGGAGGACAGCTTTATGGAGTGCGTTGTTTAAGGTGCATGGGAAGAAACATTGACATGTTCTCTAGAAATGTAGACCACATGATCCACAAGACAACAAAAGGTGACATCGATGATAAAGTTGTCAGAGATAAAATAATGATGTTTTTAATTCAAACAAATACAAAGTTAAAAATATGCACCAACCATGAAACGTGCTAATTCTCTTAAGTGCAAACATGCGTCTCTGCAACCAGCTCCCCGAATTTCCACATCTCAACAACTTCTTTTTAAATTTCCAACCTCAACACAAAATCCAAAACTAAACTCTCTTATGTTTCTCAAGAAACACACTCTTAATGTGCACTTATTCTCGACAGGTAAATTGAAGCTTCACAAACTATTGTCAATGCCCATAGTACAATGTTGCCGGTGCCAATTGATCACGGACCATCTCGGGACTAATCAAGGAGTAGTCTTTCTTGGTTACTTCCCTTTGCCTGTCTTGACTCTCATCTCTACTCTATTTCATCGTTTGCGTTAAAACCAAGCCGAGTAACATTCCACGGGCTGTTCTCAATAGCCAAAAAGATCCTAAAAGCTCACTTGACTTAGAAAGCTCAATTGACTGTTTGAGCTTCATCTCAAAAGGAAGAAGAAATAGAACTATTACGCCATAACCAATCTATTAGCCCAAACTTCATGTGCATGAGTCAAATTGAAAGATTTTCACAATAAACACATTGTCAGTGATTCTTGCCATACCTCTAATTCCGAGCTCAAGACAAACACTAGTAGAAAGCCCTGCGTGTTTGACGGTTTTGATGACCAGAAGCCTGACCGCTTTGGAGCATGATGACCGTATTCACTCCCTGGTCATGAGGTTCTTGAACTTGGTCAAGTTCGTCACTCATTTGAATTGTTATCTGGCAGAGGTTGTCGGGGCCGGGATTAGAAGTTGGTGGTCCCAGGGAAAGTGAAGTTCGCGCAGACGCAGTAACTATCACTGGATGTTACCAAGTACTTCGAATGTTGATGACCTCGTAGTATTTATGCCCGGGCTTACATCCCGCTGGTTGATATCCTCCGGTGATACGGTTGTGATACGCACGGTCGATCATACCCTGATTGAGAACCTGAATATATTCTATATCCGGTAGTCCTATTACTGATAACCTTCACTAAGTTGCCTCCGGGTAATATCCGTTTCTTTTAGTGGATTGATAACCTTTACCGTTGGTTCATGTCCTTGCCGGGGTGTATAACCGTGGGGTTAATATCCACGCAGGGATATTTGTAGATGCAAGATGTCTACATTTGACTGGCGCACGTGTTGCAATTAGGACTGGTTTATGGTTTCAATGCAGCGGTTTTCGTTCCATTTTTAGCCATTACTATTTAATTTATAAAAGATTATAATCCTGAAATTTAGGGAATGAAACGTCAAGAATATGGTAAAATACACTGTGCGTGCGAATTTCCTGTATGCTCACGTGAAATGTATAGCTCGAAAACTGGAAATTGGATTTTTAGAACAGAATATTTGGCAGTATATTTATTCCGAACCGCATCCTGATCTTCTCGAACATTGTTGTGGTGTATTCACATGGTGTCCATTTGGGATGCATGCTCGCATCGCTACTACACTCTGAATACCAAGCATGTCCATGTGGATGAGTACCAGCAACGAGACGTGATCTGACTAAAATAACTGTGAACGATGCTACGACTCTCTCAAAGCTGCCTCATTATGTAAGATGATGATGATATACAAGCTTATCCTACTACACGTCTGTATTACGATGAACTGGTATGACTAGGAAACACTTCTATGTCTTCTTGTGCAAATACCTTGTGTCCCATTTGACAAATACATTTGATCCTGTAGGCTTCACGAGAGCATCATCAATGGTTCGAAATGGTTGACGATTCTCAATGTGAAGAAGAGGTAGATTCGGAATGAGGACCCGATGGATCTGCACCATTTGCTCTCCGTTGGCGCATAGTTTTCCAAATTTATTTGCTCTAGCCTTCCAAGATCCACCTGTTCTACCCTCAGCAACGACGCTGTCACCACCGTCTTGGTGCGACAAATAGCAGAGTTTATTGACCGCAATCGCCTCATTGGAAGCCCGTGGAGGGAACTTGAGGGCTGGATCCACGTAAATGTCTTCACTGCCTGTTTCAATTTCCGATGGCAAACCCCTGCCCCTTGTTGAAACAGTTGGAGTCATGGCGCTAACACCATGCGGGTCATGGAGAGTCGGTGCAGGGCCCCCTAGGTTAGTCTTCGCTAGTGCACTATTTCCTCGAGAGGATGGGCCCAATGCTGATCCAGACTCCAGTGCAGCACCGTCGATGGAACAAACACTCTCATTAACCGAGCCGTTGGGAACAGAGTCGAAGGAAATATCTGTCGACACAACTTGCATGTCACCGAGGGGTCCACCTCGGGGACGAAGGTTGTTGCGTGTATTTGGAGTTAGCAACACCGTTTCAGCGCTCATCCACGAAGCCAAAGGCTCCAGTGTAACGGGAGCAGCAGCTACTGCCTGTGCAGGTGGCAAAATATTGACGTCCGTTTCTTCCTCTTCAGACGTAGGAATACGCGGGCCTCGAACATCAGGCATATCGGGTGAGGCATCGCCAACAGTAGACTTACCATTCAGCAAACGCAATAGTATCTCCTTGAAGTCCCGTTGAGTGTCTAAAACCTCTGTGACCATGGCTATATTCTGTGACACTTGGGAAACAAGGTCCACCACGCGCGTCTCCAGTTGTGAAATTCGCATTGTTTCGCCGTTTCGCATACTGTGACTGTCTTCTTCGACTCGGGCTCGTGACGGCGGTCTCCGATTGTACTCGGGTGTGATAATTCCCTGGCGTAGCAGAACATGTTAGTTTCTATCATACGATGGTGCCATGTTAATTGAAAGCGGTGACATATTAAATGAAAGTATTGCAGTAACTTCGTGAAAGGAAAATTTAGATAATCTAACCATAGGCTCAAGCGGTGTGCCATCCTGTTCGAATGATGTGTGAGGGGCTGAACCGCGGGTTGATGCTCCGCGACCACTACTTGAATCCCTTATGGCTGAACCTCCCATGCCAGATCCACTGGATAAGTGCGAGACACCACATGGCAATGTCCCGACCTGAGCAGGGACGCATGGAAGTGGTTACATAGCTTAACTGGCGGTTGTGTATACAATAATTGTGCGCCAAAAGCTTCCATGCTAAGAGTACAAGCGAGAGATGTGACCATCCAGTACAACAATTGTTTTGTAACTTCAACTGTGACTCACCTGGCTTCGCGGACTTGAGGTTGAATTCGGACCTTGGCTCCCGAGACTGGTAGACTTTTGTGGTCCAAGAGCACGAAGAGCAACCATTTGCTCACTTTCCGCTTTACCTGCCACACTCATCCAGTATTTCCGCAATGTGCCAAATGCCTCATCCGGACATTTATCATGTTGTGCACCGTGGTGTCTAAAAAAAAATTCTTTCCACTCTAATCTGTCATTTTTAATAGCCCCTTTCAAGTACTTAGACAAGTATGTTGCACACAGTGGGTAATCATACGTGAACACTTCTTCTAGTGCAGCATAAATCTTCTCCACAGACTTCCACCAAGCCCCCTTCTTCCCTGTATAACTTCTAATACTCTGATCCATGATTTGTCTAGCAAAAAGACGGACTTGTCTGTGCCATGCACTTTTTAAAGCAATAGGAATACATGTGGTAGTTGTTGGTACATGAATGACGGGTGACCTCCTCTCAGAGTGGGCGTTTGCCATCTCCGATAGGTAAGGTTTGGCATACTGTCTTTGGACTCTCCTTCGTTTGTTTTGTACTTCATCGGCAGTGAGCTCGTAAATGTCTGCTGCGGGGTCAAATTCAACGTGACGCACCATGACTGCTGGAGAAGTTCTCCCACCAGGAGAAGCTCTTCGATTAGCGAAAGGATGTACCGTAGTCTCATAGGTCGATAGATACTGGCCCTGCTCAGAGCCTGTTAATCTACCGCTTCTGCCAGAGGGTGTCGAGGATAAACCGGAGCCTCTCCTGATGACCCTCGCTCCAGGTGGAATTCGCTGACGCTGAACACCATGGCAGAGATGCGTCAAAGTTGACGTAAATCCACACTATCCTGAATTAGTGTGGAAAAAATATCCAATTAAACGTGGCGCGCGTCAAGCGTTTTAACGTGAAAAAGTCACCAATAACGTCACTGCGTCAAAGAGGATATGGGTGAAACGCGAATAAAATTTATACGTTCCAAATAACGGCATCACGTTAAATTAAACGGACACGTTCCTGTTGGACAGTAATTTTTTCACCTACTTTTTTACCTCAAGGAACTTTAGATATGACTAAATATAGTAAGTTTCCACGTCAGCACGTTTCTTATGACAGGGAGGACGTCAATCTTAACAGGTACTACGTTAAAATGTGTTAAAAAAAACGTAACACATTGACTGACGTGGAATGAGTGCGCTGACGTGGAATGCTTGAAGAGTCAATGGCTGACGTGGAAGGTAGTTTTGACTATAGTTGACCATAGTAGTATCCAGAGCAGCACGTTTCTTATAACATTGAGGCGTTAAAGGTAACATGCGCCACGTTCAAGTGTGTTAAAAAAAACGTACCGAGAAGTCTGACGTGGAATGACTGTGCTGACGTGGAATGCGATGTAGGGTGATAGGCTGACGTGGAAGGTTTAGGGTTTGACCGGTCAAGTAATGTTTGAGAGTCCGAGGGGGCTGTCAACATTGACGTGCGCGTTTCTTGTAACGTGATAGTGCGTTCAGATGTGTTACAAAAAACATGACGAACCTATTTGACGTGGTTTAACGTGCCGTGACGTGGAACGTGTGCGTGGATGGGTTGGCTGACGTGGAATGCAGTATTTGACCAGCAATATTTAATTTGGGAGACTAGGAGGCATTGACGCATGTGTTTCTTGGAACGGGAAGTGTGTTAAGATGTGTTACAAAAAACGCGACACTACATATCTGATGTACCGCGCATGTTAGTTGAAACAGATACCGCGTTAATAGTTGTTACAAAACACGTCCAGACATTTATGAAAATGTGACAGAGTATGGAATTCATAACGACATTGTAAGAAGCCTAATCCTCTGATGCAAACTCACTATCAGATGAATCACCCAGGATCCGGTCGTCATCCTCATCACTTCCCTCCGCTGCCACTGGCTCGCCTTCCTGCTCTTCTACAAAGGACCCGTAAGCTGAGACGTCTGAATGTGAAGGCTCTCCTGTGCACAGCTCTGTGTTATTGGCATGTAGTGAATTTGAGTCGGGTAATTGTGCCTCCGCATCGTCGTACTCTGCAGCAAAGGCACGACCTCTGCGGCTGCCTCGAACGTTTGCCTCGCACACCACTTTCCATGGCCCCTGGTCCGCCATAAAAAACACTTGATGTGTGTGAATGGGGAACGCGAAAGAGTGGGGACCCAAAGGAAGAAGGCAGTTTGTCGAAAAATTCATGGACAGAAATCCATGTTGATCCCGCTTCATTGTTGGCGAAGCCCCTCCCATTTTTCCTTTCACCCAGGAACAGAGAAGAACAACGACACACGTGCTCCTGTACTCTAATTCCAGTATTTCTTCAACCCAACCTACATACTCCTCCGTCTCTTCTCCTGCATCGTCGGTGAATATTGCATGGACTCCACTGTCCATGGAAGTCCTGGAAGCTTCAACTGAGCGACAGCGGAGGTGCATGCCGTAAGCCTTCATTGATCGATAAGCAGTTGCAATCAGCGAGGGGGGTCTGGACAGATCATAAGTGGTTTGATCGATGGTCCGAGAGCGTGTTCTCCGATCGGCTTCAACGGTTTGTTTTAACCAATCCGGAAATGGGGCCAAAGGCCTCAACTGTGAAGGAATGTCTGAGGAATTCCGTCTTCTTCGTCCACGTCTTGCGCGATTTATCAAGCGGCGTTCTTTGCTCCTGGAATTCTGCTCTGCTTCATACACCCTGCAGTGTGCAAAATGCATTAGTAGTGTGTGCAAACATGAAAAGAATTGAACATGGTCTGTGCAATTCACTACAGGAAAGCATTGGGGAAAATGACGTAGTTTAACGTGACATTCTAACGCATTTTCTTGTTTCAGGAGTGACATAGTAGTCACCAAAGACAAGGACTGTAACGCTGCCCAGAATGTACACGTTACTAAAGACGTGGCATACATGTTAACCCATGTTTTAGGCACGTTAAATCACGTTCAGGCAAGTTAACCCACGTTTAGACATGTTACACTATAAGTAAGATTCCAGAAATGCAATTATCGTGGAGTATATATGATTGTACCTTCTGTAGTACTGAAGTGTGCCAGCATTTCTGATCACAAAGTTGTGAATCCAGTCACGGAGAGTCCGAGACATAGGGCGTCTTATTCCCTTGCCCTCTACCATCTCATCATACATTGACTGCTCTTCGTTTGCATCCCAGACTCTTCGAGATGTGGCCCCGTAGCGTTCCATATACTCTGAACAAAATCCGAGGGTTTCTTCCATATAATACGCCTCTGCCATGCAACCTTCTGGGTTCTGCTTCTGATGCACATAATCCTTAAGGGTCTTCATGTATCGCTCCATTGGATACATCCAGCGGGTGTGAACTGGGCCGCATATAAAGAGCTCCTCCATGAGGTGCACAAATAGGTGCGTCATGATAACCATGGATCCTAGAGGAAACTCTCGCTCAACCATGCAAAGCGTCTCATTTGCGTCTTCAATGTACTCTTTTTCTTTAGACATATCCACTGAGCCACTGCACAGGCGTCGGAATACTCTGCTGACCCTCATGATACATAGCCGAACGGCTGCGTTCATTTCAACATTCCGTAGTGAATTGGGTAGTACCTGAAAATTGACATGATGTAAAGGGTTATTTTCCAGAAATAAAGATTGAGCTCATATTGCCATCATGTTAAATTATACGCGCACCACATCAGAGTTGCGTCAAAAAGGACGTGTTTTAACGCGAGTTTTAACAGTTTCCTTTAACATAGATATTTTGGATCATTGAAGTGAATATTCTGACCAAAAGAAATATCCACATCGTGAGGTAGCATTGCCACATTAAACAGTTTTGAACGCAAAGTTGGTACAAGTTAACGTGAACTTAAATTACCTGTTGCATGAGGATGTGAAAGTCATGGGATTTCAGAAGCCTGAGTCTCCCGTCAGAAACTCGTTTATGAATTGCAGAAGAATAATTTGTGGGCACCCTTGTTGATGCTATCACAGCAAGCATGTCTGCCTTCGCTTGGGGAGAGAGTACGTAGGGCGCATGCGGCATGAAGAGTCGCCCGTCTGTACCGTTTGTTCGTCTCAGCCATAGGTCAGGCCTGACTCCCATGTCTTTGTAGTCCTGCCGTCCTCGTGGAAAATCCGTCTCTCCAAGCAACGTCTTCACTATGTTTTCACATAGGTTTTTCTCGCAGTGCATGACGTCCAGTGTGTGTCGTATGAGCAAGTCCTGCATCACATTGAATATGTTCATGAGGCTGTAAATAATTTGTATGTATCCAAGTTAGAAGAGAACCGTAGCAGTCTAAAGCGTGTAAAAACTTTCAGCAGTCAGCCGGTCATGTTCATTGGGACGTTGAATAACACAATTTGACGTCAACGCATTTCTAGACGAGCGCGTTTTTATAAACGGAAATGACTGTTTTCACTTGTTTTATGGTGTATCTCCCATGTTTACTGGGATGCTTAGTGACAAAGAAAGACGAGCAAGACATGAAACAGAGCAACTCAGAGCACTCACCTTCCAATACGGGAGAGTAAAGAGTATTGAAAGCCTTTTCACCCCGTGCGTCCTCACAGGATCCTCTGGACCGTCTGCCCTTCCTCCCGAGGCAAGGTATGACTCCCTTTCTACTGCAAATTGTAAAACATCTTCGCCAGACATTCTCGAATTGGAAACCTCCTTCTCTTGAAGCCCATTGAACCGCAGGTCTTCACGAAAAGCATGGTCCTCTGGAAGACGCTGGCGTGCACCTACGTACACTATCTTGTCACCTTTGGGGCCTCTAGCGCTTCTAGAAACAGTGTCTGGGCCGCATACGGTACAAGCTTTGTATCCTTTAGTTTGTTGTCCAGAAATCAAACCATAAGCAGGATAATCTGAAATAGTCCATAAAAGTATACCCCGAAGAGTGAATCTTCTTTGCACGTCTTCAGCTGAAGCGTCTATCGCTTCTACTCCCTCCCATAGCTGCTGTAATTCTTCCACTAAAGGAGCAATGAAGATATCTAAATTCTTGTCTGTTGGAGACTCCTTGCCGGATATTAAAATGCTCATCATGATGAAAAATCGTTTTGTCACCAACCACGGTGGCAGGTTGTAAATAACCAAGAGAACAGGCCACGTTGAATGTGAGGTACTTCGAATCGAGAAAGGGTTCACTCCATCAAGTGACAGTGCCATGCGTACGTTCCGGTTTTCCGCTTGAAATGTGGGATCTATGACTCCAACGTGTTTCCAAGCGGGGCTGTCAACTACGGTCTCCATTACAATCTCGCCATCGCTGTTCGTGGTCACCCCACGCTCTGAATGCCATTTCAGGAGCTTTGCAATTGCGGGAGATCCAAACATGCGCCTCAACCTCGGAATGAGGGGAAAGTGTCTTATAACCTTCATCGGAGCTGTCTTTGTACCTTCTCTGTATCTTCCTTTTCCGCAACTGGGACACGATTCCAGATCGCTGTGTTCTCCTCGAAATAAGACACATCCTGACGGGCAGGCATGTATTACATTGTATGCGAGTCCAAGTGCCTGCAGCATCCTCTTCGCTTGGTACTGGCTTGCAGGCAACACATTATCTTCTGGAAGCAGCTCCACTGTCAGATAGTGAAGCAGCTCAGTTTCGAAGTTCCGACTCACTCCATGCGTGGTGCACAATGTCATCAAAACGACCACTGCTGAAATCAAGCTCACAGAACTGCCTGGATAAAGTGGGCGTGAGGCCTCTGCAGACAATAACTCCAACGCCTCAACTGTGGGGTCAGGTAAGTCTGGGGGATGTCCATCGTCTCTCTCCATGTTCCCAGAGTCCCGTGTAAGCTCTTCTAACTCTTCAGCGGTTCTAATGGCGTCCTCAAACTGTTGCTGTACGTCGTGGAGGCCATGTGGTTCAGAATCTGTGTCTTCGGGTGGAATCTGCTGAAAGTCTTCGTCATTGCTGCAGACATTGTCCTGTGTCCATTCCTCGTCGCTGTAGTACCAAGCCCCACGCTCAGGGTACCCCCCTGGAGGATCCCCGCCAATCATGGAGTGGTTTAGAAATTGGTCGCGGCCATAAGCGCTGAGATGCCGTGTTATAGCACGCACAGGCAAACGTCGGCCTCCATGACAGTATGTGCACGGGCATGACCATCTCGTTATGGGGACATCCCTACTTGCAGCAAACTGAAGTTCATGGCGATGAATAATTTCCGCAGTTGATCTCCATTTGCGTCTCCGATTAGGGGATACCATGGCTGCACGCAAGGCAAACAGAGGTTAGCAATTTCCGTTCATGGGTTTACTGATGTTAATGTGTGTTTTCAGATGACGTTCAGAAACGTTTCAGTTGACGTTCTCTCTTGTTTCAGAGGACGTTCATCAACGTTTCAGATGACGCTGTATCTTGTTTCAGATGACGTTGTACGTTGTTTCAGATGACGTCGTATCCTGACTGTATTCTAACTTTTCTTTATACATCAAGTGTGTTAGCGAAGTTCATTTTTATGGTTCACGTGAGGATTTGTCCATGAAGTTGTCAAAAGTCAATTATGAGAACATAGAGATTATTTCAACTGTCCCTAAACATATGGCACAGATGTTATATAATACAACATTTGAAGGATTTGGATGAACAAACCTTACTACTCAAGCTCTTTGCAACTGAATGATGTTATCCTTGTCCACTTCGGAGGACTTCTTGAAGACCGACCTAAAATAACCGCGTAAGCTGCAGAGTTAAAGCTCCGTGTTAGTATAAATTCAGTAATTGTTGCCTGAGAACTCATTCTAATTCAGGACTTTAGACTCTTCAGTTCACAAATAACAAACTTAGTGCTGCAATTTCATTCTGATACTACGAGTCAAACACCATTAGAGCTAAGTCACCAAATCGGATATGTCTTGCGGATGATAGATTATGAGCAGATGAAGTACTACTGACCATTCCATGGGTGCACGCATATATTACAAACCAAAAAACATGCACATGATTGTGCATGGACAGGACATGCATTGAGATAAAAAAAAAAAACAGAGATTGTGAGTGATAGTTGAGTTAGTTGTTCTCCTATTATAATTGCGTTCCAATTGACGTTTCATCTCGTTTCAAAAAACATTACATCGCGTTTCTAATGACCATGCGTTGCCTTTCAAATGACGGAAACTCACGTTATAACACGTTTCTGTTAACGGAACACAAAGGCTCAGAGTTCTTAATGCAGTCACGGAAATAGGGAAGAATTACCTGGTCACCGCCGCCGTCACGGAAATAGGGCCCTCTACTCCACCTCACTTATGGCGGCCGTCATTCGCAATTGGTCGTGATGATCCCTGCAGACATGGAGGCGGCTAATTCAGTTCCTCACTACGAACAGCTACGTGATGAGAGAATCACGAGGAACAAGATCGAGGTGGCATTGCGTTTGAGGGAGGCAGGGTTTCAGGATCAGGACTTCTGCAACTCACTGTTTCCTACTGCTCGTGCAGGTTCCTCCATCAAGTCATCCAGTGCTCCAGCCTCGAATCGCGATTGGGGGAGACAGCAATCGGAGGAGTTCAACTCTGTGCCACGCCGAAGCACGCGGCGGCGCCCAACTCTCGAGGTGACTCCTTCTGAAGCACCGCCAACAACTCTGAAAGCTCTAGTAAGTCTCCCCTAAGGCCCCAAGTATCTTAATTCGAGTTCTCTCATGTGTATTCTCTCCAATTGCCCTGAGCGACTCTGAAAACCCTAGACCTAGAGTACTAGTCAGTCTGATCTCCAATTGCCTTCCTATGTTCATAGACCCGCAAACAGAGCAAGGAGTTGTTTGAAGCGTGGCGGCAGCGACCTTCTAGGGTTTATTGTAGACCCAATTCTACTTCAGTCCGAGCGCTGCGAGCAGCTCTTTCCGGGGACGGGGTGAGACGATCAGCGATGGAGGAGTGGGAGGACGACGGTAGGAGGGGACGAAAGAGGAGTCGCAGTCAAGGAGGCCGTGGGCGCGTGGAGCCCTCTTGGATGGATTCCATGGCTGGTGAAGCAATGCGGCCTCCCAAGAACGCACACAGTGGAGGTGGTCGGGGTTCACCAGCACCTCAGCCACGCAAACCTGCAGGTACCTTGTTTCGCACGTGCCCCCTTCCTTCTGGGAATTGCACAGTATTGAAACCCTAAACCTTTCTGCTTCTCCCAATGTGCAGAGTGTTTGTTGTGAGTGCTGGGTTAGTTTTATGTGCGAGGGATTGGTTTAGGAGGGTGAGGTTTTCTTGGATTTGAGTAACATAACTGTGCATATAGGATTTTATAATGATTTCAGTAGCTGCCCTTATTGAGACAGAACTGGATTTCGAATACTATGTTCTGAATATCGTGCTTTTGTCAATGCCTTCAGTCAATTCTGTCATCATTCGTGTCTAGGAAACATGATAGTGCGTCATCTGAAACGTGATAGTGCGTCATTGGAAACGTGATAGTGCGTCATCTGAAACGTGATAGTGCTTCATCTGAAACGTGATAGTGCGTCATCTGAAACGTGATAGTGCGTTATCTGAAACGTGATGGAGTGTCTTCCTAAACGTGACGCAACGTCATGAAACACGCACTAGAATGTCAGATTCATACCTCCATGTCTTCTTGTCGTGTCTGGTTTCTATAGAAGTTTAGTTCTTGAGGTCTATTTCGTTTCTTCAGTTCTCATGTATTCTCTTCTTCTCTCTCCCATTTTCCTCCCTTTTTGTTTTTTTAATTTTTTTTCGATTTGGCGTTCTTCACTACATTTTTTAAGCGGCCTCTTCTTCTATGTCTGATCTCGATACTTTCGGAGGTAGTCCCTCCTCTATTTCCTTTTTTTTTTTTTTTTTTTCTATCATCACTTCACCTTTTGCTCCGTCTCCCATGTCGTTTCTGATCTCCGTTGTTTCAGATGTTGTTCGTTTTCTATTTTGCCCTTTTTTATTTTTTATTTTTTTATTTTTATTTTTTTTTTCTTTCGTCACTTCACCTTTTGCTCCGTCTCCTCTGATCTCCGTTGTTTCAGATGTTGCTCCTTTTCCATCTTGCCCTTCTTGCGTATTTTTTTTTATTGTTTTTATTTTATTTTTTTATTTTTTTCTTTCGTCACTTCACCTTTTGTTCCGCCTCCCATTTCGTTTCTGATCTCCGTTGTTTCAGATGTCCGTTTTCTATTTTGCCCTTTTTTATTATTTTTTTTTTTTTTTGGTTTTTTTTTTTTTTTCTTTCGTCACTTCACCTTCTGCTCCGTCTCCTCTGATCTCCGTTGTTTCAGATGTTGCTCCATTTCCATCTTGCCCTTTTTTAGTATTTTTTTTTTAATTTTTTAATTTAATTTTTTTATTTTTTTCTTTCGTCACTTCACCTTTTGCTCCGCCTCTCATTTCGTTTCTGATCTCCGTTGTTTCAGATTTTTTCCTCTTCTATTTTGCTCATTTTTTTATTTTTTTATTTTTTATTTTTCTTTTTCTCACATCACTTCACCTTTTGCTCCGCCTCCCATTTCGTTTCTGATTCTGTTGTTTCAGATTTGTGCTTCTCTCAGTATGTTTCTCTCAGTATGTTTCTGCACATGGTAGCCATCTTGCATGGTACATTCTTTTCATCAGAGGATCATAGACATTTTATATTGTATGACAGCTTACCTTCTTATGAGGAATCCACTTCATTTGTCACGTAGATTCCGCTTGAAACACTCCTTTTGCTAGAAATCTCTGCAGCCATAGTTTACTTTGATCCTCGCAGCTGAGATCGGAGCGTTTCTGTCATTGGTAAAGGAAGGTGAGGCACTTCAGAGTGCACATTCAGGCTTAGTTTTAGATCAAAAAATGACTTCAAGCTCCTGCTGTTTTTTTTTTTAAATTAATTGCTTGGAGCCAATGATGATGTAAACAGAGTGTTGGCAAGAGGTTAATCCCATGCCTGATAATGTCGAATACACAAGATTTATTATAGTTCTGGAAGAGGTGTATCTGATCCTGGTGATGGCTGCTTTGTTCATGTCCATCAGCATTAGCATGGGTCGTTTTGCTGTCAATTGTCATTCTAAACAGTGTGTTACAAGTTGATGCAAGTTTGCAGAGTTTCTGCTTTGTTTTGTTGTATGCATGTTCGTCTACAGAGTGCAGAGTGCAGCCTTATAGGGTTGTATGTATAATGATTGTGGTTTCGGGTTTCTAACGACAGGTACGTGACCTTGCGTTTTTCTTGACATGACCCTCTGTTTTAATTGACATGGATTTGCGTTTCTAATGACAGATACTTGGCAGTGCACTTATGTGTGGTTTGAAAATGTGGCACTCTCTCGGTTTGGATGGTATGGTTGTGGTTGTAGCTTTGTCAAGTTCTGATTTAAGATTTCATTTATTTTCAGATCAATAGACATTGCGTTTCAAATGATTGTGGTTTCGGGTTTCTAACGACAGTTACGTCACCTTGCGTTCTTCTTGACATGACCCTCTGTTTTAATTGACATAGATTTGCGTTTCTAATGACAGTTACTTGGCAGTGCACTTATGTGTGGTTTGGAAATGTAACACTATGTCGGTTTGGATGGTATGGTAATGGTGGTAGCTTGGTCAAGTTCTGATTTACAATTACGTACCTTCTAATTCTGTGTGTTGTGAATGTGAATCCAAGCTACCTAGTAAGTACTAAACCTATTTCCTCACTGTAGGGTACATGAGGAGGATACCGGCTAAATCCCCGGGCAGACATTCGCTATCCTACAGTGACGATCTTACTCCTCCATGGCGCGCTGCCAGCACGGACACATCCTCTGGGCACGGCATCCACGGCAACAAAGGAAAAGAACAGCCACGGGCTGGGACTACGTCGGCCAAGCGCAGCTCCGGGTCTGCATCACAGGAGCAGTTCGAGGATGAAGAGATGGAGGAAGAGGAAGAGTTTGAGGATGAAGACATGGAGGAAGAAGAAGACATGGAGGATCAAGAGGAGGAAGAGGATGACCAGCCTAAAGAGCCGCTGCGCATTAAGCTAGACCGTCGCGGGAAGCCGGTTGGCCCCCACGAGCCAACGCTGGCCAGGGAGCTCCAGAAGTTTGCAAGACGGTTAGATCCGACCGCCACTCCCTGCTGGCACGGACAGACGATGGCGGCAAAGAGGGCGTTGCTTCAAAGAGTGCGGGCTGAATTCGAGTTCTACGGCGAGACAGACGAACTGAGTGAGAGCTGGTTCAACACCCGGATGTCGAGGTGCGTGACACGGGTCAAATACCAACTCAACCAGCTCATCAAGCAGGGACATGCTCCGCCGGCCGACATAGCTCTGGAGCATTGGGAGAAGTTAGTGGAACTGAAAGACGACCCAGCAGTGCAGGAGAAGTCGCTCATGATGTCGAGCATATCTCTTGGGAGGCCGTCGAAGAATGGCAACACCTGGACGCAGTCCTTAGCGGCGGTCTCGGCACTGGTAAGTTTCCCACTTTCCATATCCCGTCACTTTGACTTCTGAATTCCAGATTGATGTGTTTTGAGAGTTGTCAATTGGTAGGAAAGAAATGTTAAGAGACGTTTAAATTGACCTGTTTACTTGTGTCATAGCACGTTTAAATAAACATGTTTTTGTGTCATAATAAACGCATGTGACCGGTTCGTCATGTGACTGAGTTCTAATCTTCCATGAATTAACGTTCTCTATGAGTTCTATGTGACATGGCTCGTCATGGTTGTTGCTACTGAAATGACTATGGGAGAGAAATGGACGGAATGTGGGACTCTTGTGCAGAGTATTCAGCTTGGTCGGAAGCCAACGGAAGAGGAAATTGCAAATGAGGTGAAGGCCATGAGGAAACGTGAGAGAGAGGAAGCCTTACTGGTGAAGAAGCAGCAGGCAGCAGAAAGTCGTGACTATGACCGTGAGAGGATGGAGAAGCTTGAGGACTTGTGTGCCGCCCAAGACGAGAGGTTGAGGAAAGTGGAGGACATGTTCTACCAGTTACACGCCAAGCTTCAACACGTGACCAAGCCGAAGGAGAAGAAGAGGAGGACAACAGCCAGGGAGAAGAGCACCAAGAGAAGGACGGTGGAGAGTAAAGAGGACACGGGTCTGTTGGAAGACCTAGGGACGGCGGCGGCCTCAGAGGGCCGCACAGAGTCGGGGGAGGCTCTTGAAGGCACAGGCATGGAGCCAGAGGAGGAGGTGGACCCAGAGTTGGTGACAAGTAAGAAGGTCGCTGAAGCAGCTACCGAGGCAGGGGAGGGGGCAGCCATGCACGATGACGCTTCGGAGGGGGCGACCACGGACACCGACACCGAGGACGTCAAGAATCCAGGTACCGAGGGCGGAGAGAGCGCCCCAACCCCCACTGCCCAGAATGTCGACGAAGACTTGCTTGACTTCAATTCTATGACACAGGCACCCGAGGAGGAGAAGGTCCCATCCGAAACAGCAAACGAGCCCCAGGTTGTGGAGCCGATGGCACAGCTGTCCACTGACTCTGCTGCTCAAGATCAAGTATGAGATGGTTTAAGTTTCTTCTATAATTTAGTAGGATGTTTGAACTGTCTAAATGGGCAAGCATTGGTTTCAGCAGTATCTGAAGTCCATCATGTTTGATTTAGCTATGTTACTAGCCTAGTGTCTACTCGGTAGGAACTCTGCCACTAAATCTGTAGACCACTTTTTAGACGATATTAGTTGCGTTTTGGATGACAGTACATTGCGTTTCAAATGACAGGACTTTGTGTTCGTAATGACGTGACTTTGCGTTTCGAATGACGTGACCTTGCGTTTTAATTGACATGACCTTGCGTTTAAAGTGGCATGAAGTTGCGTTTAAAGTTACATGGGGTTTGAGGGAGACAGTCTACACATGTGTGCCACATAGTAGTCTTTGTTAGTTCACTTAATGCCTTGTTTGTATTGTAGGGTGGATTTGCGAAAGGAGTGGCGGTTCAATTGTTGAGCAAACCTCGTGACGACCCCGAGTCCGAAGTTGTTGGAGCAGGAGTGTTGCATGGACTGCCTGGAGAGTCTATCCATTGCATGACCATAGAAGATGACGAGTTCTCCGTCCAGGTGCAGTCCAGCCTCAAAGACGACCACGAGCTTCAGTGTCCTGTGGAGGATGAAAACGTCCTCTCTATGAATCAAGCCATAGGCTGGTTCATTCGCTGGCCTGCGACAGACATGAGACTCCTGGACGCCCCAATTGAAGAACCATCGAAGGCAGTGGGAGGCGCTAGTGACGCCACTACGGCCGCTCCTGACTCCAACGCCACCAATGCAGCATCACATGGGAGAGCAACAACACGAGCTGGTGCAAAGAAACTCAAGTCTCCAGTGAAGGAATCGGCCAAGTCTCCTCCACAGAATCAGAAGCCGAAGGAGGATACAAGGAAGTTGCCTAAGAAAGTTGCATTTAACAACAAACAACAGGTCAGTTTTCACACTCCCTCACCTTGATGCACAAGTAATGTTTGACGCGGTTTAACGTGGTTTAACGTGTATGTCACCCTTGGATAACATGTGCGTTAAACTGCGTTAAACAGCGTTACTTTAGACAGTGTTCTCCTTTAGTGCAGTATGGGTTTTGATGCAAGCGTAGGGGCGGTGTTTTCCAATACGCAGGAGCGCTTCATTCGTCTACGGTCTCGGGCACCCGAATCACGAACTGAGCAGAAAAGTAGATCCCATTTGAAGGCATTGGTCGAGGCTATTTCTTTCCTCTACCCTGATGATGACGCAGTTGTGTATACAGGAAGAAGGTGGGGGTTCGGTGAAGTTGACGGGACAGAAAGCAGCACTGCCGGTGAAATGCTTTAAACGGGTATGCGCTCAATGATCCTTTTCCATTACATGGATTGTTTGGTTGATATGTTGCAGTGACCTCACCGTTCCCTTGATTATGTTCGCCACGCAGATCAAGAAGAACTGAGCATGACTCTCGGGATGTACGCTCGATTTGCTTTGTTTACATGTCAACCGCATCTCGAGGAGGTGGATCCTTTGATTTTGGTAGAAAGCTGTACGCATCTACGTTCAGCAGGTAGCCTTTAGGTTCTGGTGTATTTGACATTGCTCTTCACTGTATCCGTATTGTTTTAAATGCAATCCAGATTTTTTCATATTGTAGCACACTTCTTTGTGCGCACAGTGAAGTGCACATTCTTACACCCATGCTCCGTTTACTGCTGTTTATATGCATATTTCTAGATGTGATATGCACGTTTTTAACGACGTTATAACGTGTTTCATTTTGTGTTACAAAGCGTTTAACCGTATGTTACATAGCGTGGAATTGTGTGTTACAGCGCGTTTCATTTGTGTGTTACAGAGCGTTGAGCTGTATGTTACAGCATATTTAATTATGTTTTAATTGACGCTTTGTTTGCGTTTTGAATGACGTTCTCTTGCGTTACAGAACGTTATCGCTCACGTTTAATAGTGTTTGTATGTGTCACAATGATCATGAGCAATGCGTCTGGATAAACATTAAATCGCGTTTCAGTGAACATCCGAATTCCACTTTGATGTCACAAACAGTTGACACCCCGAACGTCAACTTCCGTCTACGTGCGTTTTTTAAAACGCATTCAAATACGTGAAACATGCGTTTATCAGCGTCAAAACACGTTATAATGAACGTCCACACTACGTTTACGTAAACACACAAAAACCGTCAACATAAACCGTTTCTGTAAACATACAAAACCCGACACCGTAAACGCATCCGGGAATATTCTACGATCCGTGATCATGACACGTGTCACCATCTCAGCCGTTGAAATCAAGTGCCACGTCAACTGCCACGCAATATCTGACGTGGAATGGACAATGGAGGGAAATATCCACGTAAACTCCAACGTGGAATGAAAAACAGCGGGAAATGCTCACGTGGCAAAAAGTAACTCCCTCAATTTACTGACCCCAGGTAACTTCTGGCAATTCCGAGTAACGTGGTTTAACAGAGATGACGTGCGCACGTTAAAACGTTTTAACGTATTATGACGCGTCGCGTCATAATCAAAAGACCTATGTGACAGGGCGCGTCACTTTTGATTAGTCAAAAAATCCACGTTAAACCGCGTTAAAAACCGCGTTAAACGGCGTTATCTTTGACGCATCTCTCCCATGGTGGAACTTCTGGTGGTATGCTATGCTCCCACTCAGACGTGTCGTACCCGAAATTGTTGCGGTCCTCTTCATACTCAGATTCGAACTCCGTGCGGTCGAGAGGAGCATACTCCGCCTGCACCGACGATGAACTCCCGTGCGTGCGCAGAAACTTATTAAAATTTGTTCGATATCGGATAACTGCAAAGTTATTTGCTAGGATCCTTACGCACTGTACGATTTAAGGTTTACAAACAAATATCAAATAAATCCAAAATTGTTATGAAAACAAACCCCCACACATGCACAGGTGCATTGCATGGACTATGTGAAAAAATACATGCAATGCGACAATCCTAGCAAAAATGAGATGGCTTTTACTTACAAGTGTCTCTCGGTGCAAGGGTGTCATTTGCGGATCCATATCCCCCTCCTGTAGTCCTCGTGCAGGGAAGGGTCCGGAGCGGGGTCCAGAATGCGTCGACATTAGTCTCGGACGATGGCTGATCCTGCCTAAGAGCCTACAGAATTCTAAAGCGCCTCTCTTCTCTGAGCACGAATCGGCGCTGTCGGAGAGTGAGCTATAATCCTATGAGGTACTATCGACTGAACTAAATCTGTATCCCGAGAATGTCCTTCTATACTCCATTACAATATCTCTCTGATATGTAGTAAAGCAAATTGATGTATCACGTACCTAGTGCGACGACTCTAAACTTCTCGGGAACGAAGCATGCGGCTGCAGGTTGGAGCGGAATTAGGTTAATTTTCAGAACTCAACAAACCTAACACATCAAGTTCTGGAAATCCCTGCAATGGATCCTCTAAAAAAAGCACAGTATCCGCAATTAGTTATCCTACACCGCCAAGTTTAGGAGATCGGTAAGAGTAAAATTCCTTTCTTCTGTCTCCACTGACTAGGAATTGTCAATAACAACCCCATAAAGAGCCGCCCGTCATTCTAAGACATGGCACCAATCCTACCGGTTCAGGGATGAAGTCGACGAAATATCTCTCACTAAATTAAACCAATAGTTCCGGAGTACCCCGAAACCTTTGCAGCTGTAGTTCTGAGTTTGTTCATCACAAGTCTTCCCCCACTGCATCTGGTTCGTTAAGCCAGATCTTGTGGCATTCGAGAAATACAGCAGGCGCCCAGAATGGGACACTAGGTTAGACCTTTGGAATCGTGTCAATCCTGCGTGCCTGGATAGATATCGGTCTATTTTCATTCTAAAGTACACGCCCCCGATTTATATTGCTCCTATTGTCATTAGGTATGCTGTCATGTGAATCTGTATTGGTTGTCTTATATCAAATTCAGTAGAAGCCATTTAATACGACGACGGCCACTAGGGGTCAAGCTGTACTGATGTAAAAGTGGTAAACAGTGGTCCCTCCATGAGCACGGCTATGTTGCCACTGTGTTTGCACTTCCAAGTCCGTCGTCGAAGGTCGACAAACCTTCGCTTTCTCTCTGTTCCTGGTGATCCATAAGTTCCGCTCCAACTCTGAACGGATAATCTCCACGCATCACGATCGACAGAGCCATTCTGAATTTTAAGTACCGCTGGACTAAACTTCAGATTCAAATACATCCATAGGTGGTTGCTCGGATAAGGAGTTCCATTGGTCGGATATGGCGACGCCCTCGTATTCTTCAAGAGCCGTCGAAGATAGTGATGACGAAACTCTCTGGTGGAACAATGAGGACGTATATGGTGTTTTCCAACATGGGGCATATTTGTTCGGTGAACTCTATCCCCTTGAGGTTCACATTGCAGAAATCAACGCTAGTGTGCTAACATCGCTCTTGCTCATTCGGGTCGGGCTGCGGTACGGACTTGAAGACCTCGCATACGACATAACAATATGGAATCATGTCTATGCAATCCTGTACAATGCTCTTGTGGGTTAGTCGTCACTTGAGTCAGGCACAGTTGTATGGAAAAAAATAAAAAAAAAACAACAACCAAAAGTAGCTTCGTTTTTTGCACAGGGTATTAGTTGGAACCCTAATATATTCCGATTCATTCCACGCATGTGATTGCGTTTGGGAAAATTTTGTACAATCATATTCAGTTTACCGAATAAAGGACAGGGAATTCAAACAGAATCATGTATATTAATCGCTTAATGAGTACCATTGAAGAGGAATTCAAGTAGTACAACAATGATGTATAATCATTTTTAGGGCAATCCCTCGGAACTGATTTCTTGGATGTACGTACCCATAACGACAAGGATGGATTAAGCAGAAACCCTGCAGGCATCTTGAATGTTTCTTTGCCATATCACTCTCTTTCCGTGTTGTAGTATTTACTATGTGTACTACGAGTACAACAGTTTGCGAGGGAAGTGAGATGTGGTGGGCACCTACAGTTTCAGAGGGTTCGAGATCACTGTTGGAGCGGAGGTGAACATCTAAGTCCAGAGCAGCAACCTGGATGTGGGGGGAGTCGCCAATACTGAACTAGGGAGGATGGAGGTGCGTCACGAGATACATACGGAGGCTAGTAGAGATGCGAGGGACAAGAAACTACTTGCTTAAGAGGAAGTTTTGCTTGCACGCCGTCGAAGAACGCATCGTCCCTGTCCATGCAATATCTGTTTGGGTGGCATTCGGTCTGAAAGATCTGTCGCCACTGTTCGCATCCACCTTGCAAGGTATGGACGGCACCCATACCACCGCGGAGTAACACGGGTACGTTTCCATATACTTATTCTCTTCTTTTGTTACAGTTTGTTTCCGTTTCTTAATAAAAGCGCCGTTGTGAACCTGAATAACATTTCTACCTAATAGGGTTTTAAGTTTTATGTATCCATTGAAATGATTCTAATATGTAATCACGACCTCTATGTGGCCAGGGATGCCCACCAGACCAAACTTACAATGAATGGGATAACTACATTCGGGAGGGATACGGGTCAAGGGAGGATGGATTTTAGGGCACTTCCAAGCGCATGTGGACGAAGATATGGACATGACCGTTCTTGTAGAACATGCGTTCCATATCTACGATGGTATTGCCGGTGCCATAGGTGTAATTCCCAACCCTGATTTAGATGCCTCGGAGCGGGATGTGGAAGACGAGGGACGGCGTAATCCATAGGACTCTCCTGCTGCGAACAGGGAAGGCAATCCGGAAGCGTCGGATTCACTGCCCACATCTAATATGACTGACCACTCGGATCTACCAGGAGACACACGGTGCGGCGCAGCGATTGCACACTCGAGCGATGACGAACGAGACGACGACGTACCGGCCATGGAGGAAGGAACAAATTTGGAGAGAGAGCTCCTTGAAGAAAGTGCCAGGACTCCGCTCTATGCCGGAGCAAAATTAACTTAGTTGAGTTCGACATTGCTTCTACTCAATTGCTTGCGCACACACGGGGCTTCGAATCAATTGGTGAATGAACTTTTCTAGCTGCTGTCGAAGAGCATTCTTCCCACTATCAATTCCCTCCCGCAGTCCGAGTACTCCGCATCTAAACTCCTTAAACAACTTGGTTTGGCATATGAAACTATTCATGTGTGTCCTAGTGCGGGAGCTTGCATGCTGTTCAGGGGGGAACAGAACAGCCATTTGGACCGATGTTCGAAGTGCGGCACTGAGAGGTACAGAAAGGTCGGCAACTCCAAAGTACCTGCGAAAATCCTCAGGTGGTTCCCCCTTATTCCCAGACTTCAGTGCATGTTTAGCACCCCTGTTCAGGCTTCACTGATGACATCCCACGCTAGGCTTGCTAGTACAGATGATGCAATGCGAGGCGCGTTTGATTCACACCAGTGGAAGTACATCGACTGGAGGTGGTCGGAAGAGTTTGGAAAGGAGGACCGCAATATACGCCTCGGGCTGGCTACCGATGGAGTTAACCCCTTCTCGATAAAGCGTTCAACTCACAGTACGTGGCCAGTTCTTGCAATAAACTATAACCTTCCCCCTTGGTTGACAACCAAAAAGCATTTCATTATATTATGCTTAATTATACCTGGCAAACGGTTGGTGACTGGTGACTGTTTCGATACATACCTGGAACCACTCGTGGAGGAGCTCGAAATTCTATGGAATGTAGGTCTACGCACTGATGACGCGGCTGTGTACAAGGGATCACGTACTTTCATGATGAAGGCCATCCTGATGTGGACGTCGCACGACTTCCCAGCGTATGGGGTCGTCGCCGGGTGCGTTACCAAAGGCTACAGGGGATGCCGTGTGTGCGGACCAAATACAGTGTCTTGACGTTCTCGAGCCCTCCAAAAATTGGTCTATGACCGCCAATATCGTCGTTGGCTACCAATGGACCACCCGTGGAGGCTTTCCTGTGATTTGTTTCATGGAGTGGAGGAGCTTCGAGGCCCCCCCGAGCCAATTCACGTCGATGAGATCTTGCGTTGGGGACGTCTGCGAGAGGCTTGGGTGTTGAGGGGAAGCACTCCCAAAGCTGAAGATCCAGCACGTCTGTATGGCGTTAAACGTGTATCTGCGCTATTTAAACTTCCTTACTGGGCGGTAAAGTATTCTCTCACACCAACTCTCATGTCCATTTCACTCCTCTGTGCCTAAATTAACTGTATTTTACTCCATGTGCTATGCTTCATGGTCAACTTATTAACATTAGCATGCATTTCTTTAATCACGCCTAAACCGACTGGGTTAACATACCTCTGACAGTCATCAGCCAAAGCGAATTATGCATAATGAGGACTTAACAGCTGACATGCCCTGTTATGGTTTCAAGAGATATTGGATCAGACGTACTGATGTATGCATAGGAGTGCATTGTAGCTTACTTTGTTTAGTACTGTTTTGAAATATAATTGAGTGCTGTGCACTGACTGATAATCGAACCATGTCCGTTTTGATTATCAGGAGCTACCTATTTGGAATACGCTCGATGTTATGCACATCGAGCGTGACATCTCGAACAATGTCATGAGGCACTTGTTCTCAGATAAAGACACGGCTAGCCTCAGGAGAGACATGGAGGAGGCGGGAGTTTTCCCACACCTTCACCTAATCCCCACAGATTCAGGTGACTACATCAAACCGAAGGCACCATTTGTTTTTTCCCATCGAGAGAGGGATAATTTCTTACGATTAGAGTCATCGACGAAGGTTCCGTCCGGGTACAGTTCTACACTCATTAAACATGTTGGAGAACAGAGATTATCCGGGCTAAAAAGCCACGACCACCATATTCTTTTGCAGCAAATATTACCCGCAGCTGTTCGCAATTCACTAACGCGAGGCGTCAGGGAAACTATAATTCGGTTGGGTAGGCTGTTCCAGAGAATTTTTAGCAAGGTGATCAAGAGGTCTGAACTTCCATCTCTATACACTGACTCTGCTGAAATGCTGTGCATGCTGGAGGCTAATTTTCCGCCTGGATTCTTTGACATTATGCCACACCTAGTCATACATCTTGTTAGAGAACTGGAAATCTGCGGGCCTGTGCATTCGAGATGGTGTTATTTCGTTGAGAGGTACCTGGGCCAATTAACTAGGTATGTTCGTGATAAAGCAAAGCCAGAAGCCGGGATGGCCACTGGCTATATGATTGATGAGAGTCTCGGCTTTTGCACCGAGTACTTTTCGTTGTTCTCCCATACCCGGAGACGTGTATGGGATCCTGAAGCTCAGGAGCTCCGTGATGGTGGGGAGTTGCTCCTGGGTGCACCCCGACAAAGAAGACTAACGAACCTGGAATTAGAACAGGTCCATGACTACGTTCTTCGTCACAGCGTCTACACTGTTGAGCTTATGAGGTATGGGACGTTTCTGTGAGTTTGGTATAGCGATTATGTCTATTCCTGCAATGCCCATGTGAGCTGTGATGTGTATACGCTTTGTCCCTAGTACTATAAGTTATACTAATGTCTTGGTGCTTTGTGCAGTGTCTGGATGGAGGAAGAAGCTGCGTGGCAGGCGGAGAGAGATATTTTCCGCTCAACAGTGCGGAGAGGGAGTGAGAAGGTTGTAGTATACAACTATCTGGAGCACCTGAGTGGACATTTCCCCAAGTTTAGTTCATGGCTGAACCGGCACATTCGGAGGATTCGTGAAGAAGGATTTCCTGTTGGACCTGAATTGCTAGAGCTGCACTGCCCACCCAGTCAAGTGGCAATGTCTTATAAAGGAATGTGGGCTTACGGTTGCCATTATAGGTGCGAACTAGAAAATCGAGAGGGGCATGTTACTTTTGATTGTGGCATCGCGTCTGTCGCTGAAGATGCATCCACAGTTGATGTTGGAATACTGAAAGACATTCTGTTGGTAACATACGGGAAAATGAACTGCGTGGTGATGCAAGGAGATTGGATTAAGGCAACTGATCAGGGGCGTGCAGCAACACGGAAGGATAGACTAGGATTTTGGTCTGTTCTCTATACAGCTCGTGAGCGTGGGATGGAAAAGAACCCATTTGTTTTTCCCGCGAGTGTTTCCCAAGTATATTTTATGGACGATGGAGTTGATGTACAGTGGAAGACAGTACTCCGGCACGATGGAAGAAGCAGGCGTATTTCAAAAGAGAAGGATATTTTGGATTTCGAAACAGCTGGTATTTTTTTTCCTCTACCTAATGGCGTGGCACCCCCAGGTGAGGGAGTAACAGGAGACAATTCCGAAGCTCCCACAGAAGACGTCATCCTCGAAGCACAGAACATACGCAACATGTACGAGGAAGAAGGAACAGACGACGAGGAAGCTTATATGGACGACGCGGACTATGAGGATGAGATTGCTCTCCAATACGTGGAGTGACCATAGAATGTGATTCGTACTCGTGTTCATAGGATCCTTGTTCGATGCATCGTGGACCACGTTGTTCTGTATTTGTTTTATTTTATTTTTTTTGTTTTCTGGTTTAGCTTCATTTGTTCGGAATATCTCCTTCTATGAAGACGATGATACGATATCATGTTGTATTAGCCTCTCTATTTTGTCGGAGATGTATGAGCATTTGCTAGATTACTTCTACTCAGTTAATGTGTTTCGAACTATGGACAATTAAATTACTGTCGAGGTCGGTGACTTTTTGTACGCAACATAAACGTTGGCTAATAGAACATGCTTATCGTCATGGAGTCACTGGATTTTCATTAGTAAAGTCGAAGCTTCAAAGGTGTTCTTCTGTTTTTGTTTTCATTTCTATGGTGGAGGAATCACCGTATGTGATCTTGTTTAAGCCTCTACTGTAGCAGGCATGATGAAGTATCAGCGCTGTTGAAGCTGCATTTGGCTGTGGCGGTTGCTTCTGTGTATCTGGTATAATCTTGATATGAGGTTGACCTCGTGTGACATTCAGAAGGCAAGGCCTACTGGCCCCCGTTCATAAGTTAACACACATGAATTTGACGTTTTCAAGGAGAATTTGATGAAATTAATTTCTGTAGTTGCCAATGTTTCAGGTCACGCTTTGCAATGACGTGTAGAGCCTCCCGAATTGCTGCGGAAGCTCGCGTATTCATCATCTTCTATCAGCACATAACTAATTGTTGAACAATTTCCCGGCCTTGATTTCTTTCATCTTAGATTAGGAGACCGCAGTCCATTTATCCAATTTCTTTGTAAGTGTACTTTCGCTTGCAGTCTTAGGGTCGTTTGACTTGAATCAAGGAAATCTTACATGTACGTCGTGGTTAGACTATAAAGCGCCGCTCTTGTACATATTGGCCATGGCCAATGCACAGAGGTAAAGACTGAATATGCAGGATCTCTTTTCGATTGCTTACCGTAGAATGCAGCATGGAGCTTCTTATGTTGTTCATAATGTTTCTGATCCATGTTCTGGGTGGGATTCGGCCATTTTCAGGATACAACCATGTAGAGGCTATGAAGCTATCATCTGGGAATTTGGAGGTTGGAGTGGAACAGGTGGTGTGGAAGACGGTATTTCCAACTGCATTGACCTAAGAGAGGAATTTCTACGACGCTCTAAGTAAGTGAACATCGGAACTGCCTAAATTGTTTTCAAATACTACCCAATTGGACCGTCGCTTAATTAAAGCTGCGATTTCACCTCGTATAATCGAAAATACTATGCCATTATGAATGAAGCGCCGAGAGACCTATTCTATAATTTAGTCATCCCTCATTCGCCTTGTAGACTACCCTAACCTTCCCCTCTTCCATTTGAAAACGTCTCCACATGCCGCAGATAATGAAATAGAGTGAGAGTCTCGGATAGTGCCCAGACTTATGGAGAATCTGAAATACTATATCATTTGTGGTGACATTATTACGTATTCAGGCCGAACGTCTAGCATGACGGATCAGTTCCGGTCTCGTGTTCTAAATAGCCAAATAACATTTGTGGTACAGGTGATTGTCTTCGAGAAATTCCTAGTGGGGCTTGACGGAATAGCAGAAGCAATTCAGGATTACATACTCATTTTAATGTCCACCACATGAGATTGTTGCTAATTAGGCACACTTTGAAGAAGCATAGACGTCGCGGTAAATGCTGGAGTACTTAACTGGATACGGAAGGACTAATTACGTATGAGTTCTGGACAGGGTTGATGAGGTACACTTAGGGCTATTGATATAAAGGGAGCCGTACTGCATATCTAAATGTAATTATGAGTATCTGTGGGAGATTTTCCAATTTGTTAAAAGAAATTAGCCTGGTACATCCATAGAGTATTACAGGGGGGACACGTCCGCTTTGCTCGATTTACTTCCTGCCCTACTTCCATGTTGATCTCCACTTTTAGGTGCCCCATCCCAGTTCTCTTCCTGATAATTAGCGCTTCATGGAGACATCGTATTTGTGTAGGACATTGCTGAATTCTGTAATAGAATGCGATGAGCGTCTGACGGTGCCTGTAGCTTAATTTCAGCTATTAAAAGTTCTCGCTCTCAAACTCTCCGAAGTGATCAAGAGTTAGACATGGTGCGCCACTGTTCTAAAATCTGGTACAAGCATATGCTGTGTCTCCCTTCCGAGGGCTTCGTTCCAAGCAAAACACGATGTCACCTTTACCCGAAGAAAGAATGCCGTGAAAGACTCGGGGAATCAAATAAGTATGGGCGGTACCCATGGCGGCATCGAGGTGGGGCTGCGTACGTTGGGTACGTCACGGAGTTATACGAGCGTGTGCACCAGAAGAAACTGTATGAGTCGGACATGCTGCCATGGCATTTTGCTTGCGGACTTCTTGCACAAGAGGACGGAGTTAAAGTTGATTGGGCCCAGTACGCTGTTGCACATCACCGAGGTGGAACCCGTCACACGACACAGAGAATGCTGGAAAAGTATCGACATCTGCGAAAACCTTTAGAATTTACGCACCCATTTGCGGCCCCCAATCTGCGTGATTCCGAGGATACCCCCGCGGTGAGTATTCACACTAAACCTTCTTTTTGTCTATGCTGGTGCTTGTAATTCAACGTACCCGTGCTACTACATTGCTGTAAATTCTTCTAGGTCATCGAGAAGTGATTCATTACTGTCGAGCTATGGGGTGTAAGCATGGTAAAGTGGACCAGTAAGTGCAATGTGTGATCACTAGAAAGTGAATATGAAGTGTGCTGTTTTTTGAAGCTCTAAGCTGATTTTGAGCATTTTGGTGTAGTTTTTGAGCTTTTTAGTCACTTTTCAGGGTGTCACAAGGTATCTAATAAGCAACTTCCTAAAGAGAACATCTTCAATTGATACTTAATTTGACCACTAGTTCTAAATCATGAAAATAAACTTTTCCAAAGTTTTAATTTCTTCATTTGGGGCCCTCTATTGTCTTTAGAGCATGTTTTTTCCAATTTGAAAAACAATGTTCGGTGAAAAAAAACTCACTAAAAGTACTGCGGAAGTGACCCTCTTAAAAAACATCCTTGCGATACTTTTGGAACCCTAAACCAATTGATGAGTATATGAATTGACTATTTTAGAATACCTCTTAAACATACAGAGGGCCCCCCATCATCAAAAGTGATTTTTAGATAGTTTTTGATTCTCTTCTAGCCACTTTTTCAAATGGTCACATTCACTTTGCTTGGACTTAAAGCCCTCATACAATAACTTAAAAGTGTCTACTTTGCATGAGACTTTTCCAAGTTGTACAAAAACAAGTTGAGAATCTATATTAGCAAGAAAATTTGACTTCAATAACATTTTTCCATCACTTTTGCATAATTTTAGCAAAAGGGCTGAATCTGACAAATAGTTAACCACTTTTTTGGTACACTTTACCATGCTTACACCCTATGGCGGTCGTTCGAATCGGAAGTAATTGAACTCTGGTGGGGTCGCCCTGTGCAGGATCGTCCCTCCTCAGCCGGTACCTCGCGTATGAGGACAAGATCATTCGCCATTGTCTTCGAAGCCGAAATTGAAAACGCGCATGTTCCGGAAGGGGATACAAGCGACGCCATATCTGTGAGTTTGTAGAGTAATCTG
Source organism: Ceratodon purpureus (assembly GCA_014871385.1). Classification (NCBI taxonomy): domain Eukaryota; kingdom Viridiplantae; phylum Streptophyta; class Bryopsida; order Pseudoditrichales; family Ditrichaceae; genus Ceratodon; species Ceratodon purpureus. The sequence goes on from CM026426.1 coordinate 104,819,816, forward strand.
TCAAATTTAGAAAACCTTGACTGTCTTACCTGATCTATGCGTTCATGTGTATTAGAGACCGTCGTGCTTGGTGAGAACTACAAACCACAGGACACAGTCTCTAACGCCATAGCTGATTCCGTGTGGCTTGAAATCTTGTGAAATTGACTTCAACAGGTTCCCCCCCCTGCTGCTACTACCGTGCCGTTCACTACACCGTCAGCCAACGTAGCCGTCAAAGCGCAAAACAGCGGAGGTCCCGCACCTGCGGAGAATACAGAGCATATAGTCACGGTAAGTACGCTCCTCCTACCCTGCCACCAGCGTGGGCTCTTCCCTTCCGAATTGAACGTTACTTTAGTTTTGTTGTGAGACCTAATTAGTCCACAGGGAATTCTGGTTGTTTACAGTCGTGTTTCGACCCGTATTTCTGACATGGTTGCAATGGTAATTCATCACTGTTAGGAGGATCCTCTACCCCCAGATGCTGCAGTGGCGACGAGGACTAGGTCATCTGCAATTCCCAGAGGGGGTGATAATCATGGATCGGATGTACCTGAGGGAATTCGAAGAGACAAGGACACGAAGATTGCAGCAGCAGCCGTCCAGCCCTCCGAGCAAACAGCGAGGTTAGTTCTGAAGGCGCTAGGGAATTTTACAGACACCATAACTGAATTAGCGGCAGAAAGGAGGGATGCTCTGTTCTACGATAAGATCCAATTACCACTACCGAATCGCGAAAGAGAAGCTGGAGAGATCTACGAAGACAGTGCACGAGTTGAATACGTGTCTCAAGGGTTGGGATGAGAAGCTCCTGGAGGCGGGGACTTATCAGGGGAGGGTTTTCTCCATCAAAAAATTCCTGAAGGAAAGAAAGAACGGCGGCCTAAAACCGGAGACCGACACTGAGGGCGGGACAGCTCTCAATAACGAAATCAAACTCGTCGAAGACATGGTGGACATTGTCACAGTTAACATCAAGTTCATCAATGGCCCAGGTAAGAACAAAAGTTTCGACGCAACTGGAGATCTAGGCTACTTTGGAGGCGAAATACAAAGAGACGAGGAACAAGACGAAGACTGAAACACGGGCCATGAAGGCAGAGTTGGAGGAGGTCGAGGCGTTGCTGGGATTCCTCAAAGATCCGGAGCAAATCAGTACAGCATGATCGCCCCATAAGTACTGTAGGGATAGTTGAAAGGCCAGTGTTTTGAGGACACTGTTAGTGCCACCCTTTGGACAATAGTTTTTTTTTTTCTTTACACCTCCGAACTTCTCTAGGCACATGGTGATTGCCAGTATAGACTCTGAAGATTTAATGAACAAGGTACTCCTCTGTGGACATCATGGCAGGCGTGTGAAGTGAAGCTCGTTAGGAATCCCCGCATCCTAACGAATTAGGCTATGTATTTTCTAGACCTGTTATGCACTTCATGCATGGATTTTACTACCCGAACAGTCTCTGACTTCTTCGCAAATCTTAACGAAATTTGTAGTTCTTGTTGAACTCAGACACATCTGGTCGACGTTAGTGATGTTAAAACAATGTGCAGCAATTATCACCGTTTACGAAAACTATCCCATGACTGCGAGGCAACATCTCTTCTAAGGATACACTACAATGGTGAAGGATGAAAATTTGTATGCATTCATCATAGACATGAGTGATGATAACAGTTCTGGATACCCGGCAGAAGGTATATGAACCATATCGACGTCCCGGGTATAAACCTCCGTGATCTGTCACATCTTCCCCAACCTGACCTGGTGAAAGTGATTTTTTCGTTTACATCAACAATTACACCACAGACTCAAAAAAACGTATTGTCTTAATTACATAGGTCCAGCTGTACCAGCAAACAGTAAACACTCGACATATATGGAGTGTACAGAAATCCTCAAGACAAAGCGGGTCCCGCAGAAACCTTTGCAGCGCATTATCCAATCAGAATACAGAGACTTCACATTTGATGACCACGATTTTTCTTGGTCACAATTCCTGGTCAAATAAACCGCCCTTTCTACTAGTGAAACAATTTTAAACATTTAATGAAGATAAAGGAATACATTACAACTATTCACAGAATATGAACTAACAGTCTTGTGCGGCAATGATATCTGCACACGAAGCTACATCCTCTACATCCTCCAGTCAATCATGCTCTCCATTGTACCATCTAGAAATCAAAAGATTGAATTCCTGAAGAAGACGAGAAGTACTGACTTGATTGATCATGACCAAATTGACTCCAAAGAGCCGCAGTTTGACATGGTGAGGAGCATAGTTGCACTTAAGACTTGACTTGAAAAGAAACAAAACTTTCAAAACTTTTAAAATGTGGTATACGAGAACAACAAAATCCAGTCCTTATCTAAAATCAAACATGGAATAGACACATATTACACCATTGTACCTTTGGTAGCAAATATTCTTGATACCTGTGTTTCAAATTCTCGTGTCAAGTGTATAATTTGAGATGATTTTGAGACCTTGAATCCTAGTGAATATCATTGATACATGGTTTTAGTGATTTGGATTCAAACCTGTGTTAAAATATTAAATTATGATCACTGCCTGGGAAGTTTTGTTTTTATCATGTATTATAGATGAAGTTTGTTTTTGGTAGATAATTGTCAACTCATGTGTACACATGATGGAATGATTGAATGCGATATTGCTTCAAAACTTTATTAAAGTTAAAAATGCTTGTTTCTTGAATCTTTTGTTAAGAACATTGCCACCATGATAGAATTGAATTGAAGCTTTTAGCCGAAAATCCTTCATTTAAGTAACCACAATTTCGAGGAGAACTGAATAGGAAATTTTGATTTTAGGCCTGGTGAATAGTACTCTCATCTTGAGAGTGCGCATAGGTTTGCTCAGGTAGAGGCTATTAGTCATAAAGGACCTTTTGCAAGGCGACAAAAATAAAATATTCATTAGCAATTATGAAAATCATCCATTTTGGTAGAACAAGTTAGATACAATATAATGCACAAAATATAGATTGATAATAACACATCCCTCACTGTATCCATTTTGCAATTTCTAAAGCACTAACTAGGAGTCGTGTAGTAACGAGCCTTGGCTACACGATGTACCTCATAAAGAAAAGATGGCATTTTGCTTAGAAATCTTTTTTTAAGGACAAAGGTGGGAGGCCAAGCCTGAGATGGGTTTTGTATACTGAAGGACCTGTGACTCGTGCTTCCGACTACATGAAACCTACCATTTTGATTTCAAAACTTGTGCTCCTAAAAATTAGTCATAGCACAATTACACCTAAGTTATTGCATTATACCGTACTTGCCTCATTTCCAATATCCATTAAGATCTGTTGTTGCAAAAATTTCTAATTTTTTTATAGCATTGTGATCAAAATAGCATGTAGGGCATATCTGTATTACAATGAAGGACGCTTTGTCTCACACAACGGTTCCATGGTGGAATCCGTGAAGGAGACAAAGCGCCACTTGCTCTAAATCTGAAGTAGAAATGGTGCTTTCACCTTCCGAAACTACCACTCTGCATGCGACACTCCCTCATTTCCTTCAAGTGCCCATACTGTAAGTACTAAAGGCCTCACCACACTTCAAGTTGTCTCTCTTCGACCCGCATCACAATCTCTAATGCTCCAACACACTCTGTAACAATTCTACTGTTGAAGCGTAATTTAGGACTAAATTAATTTGCAAGCGTATCTATAGCACCATGCATGGATATGTGTCGAACATTAAAGGAGCTCCTGCGCAGCCCGCAGCACCATAAGCCGTGAGGAATGAACAAGAGAATCAAGCACATCCGCATGAGTGTTGGACGCATTGTGAATTTTTCTTTCCCACTTTAATTATTGTCTTGTCAAATTTCAGTAAGTTGTGATCACTGTAACCTTTCCTTCTGAAATTATCGTGATGTCCTTGACAATTTCCATGGGCAATATTGTCGAAACAATCGTTGAGCGCCGCGAAGTCTTACGATCGAGGGAGGAAGAAGACGAGTAAGTTCACAGTGAAGCGAGGAAGAAGGCGCGTAGTATTCGTCCGACACAGGCTTTGAACCGTGATGGTCCTCTCCTTGAGCATGCACCCGAAGGTAATAGAGGAGTGAAGAGGAAAGCGTGGAGTGATGATGATCTTGAGGGGCTTGACAACGATGATGCAGCTGATGAGTTCAACAACGATGATGATTACGTTTGTGATGATGATGATATTGAGTGGTTCAAGCCTCCAAGGAGAGATGAGAACCCATAAAATAATTGAGCTGTCGACAAGTTGATATTTGATTGACTCAACATGCTAGAGCTTGGCATGAATCACCGTCGGCGAGAGTGGATCAACATGGAGATCGCACTGTGGGAATGGATTCATCACCAAATGGTATGCCAGGAGACAAGAGGTTGGCGGTTGCAAAGCTTGCTAAGGAATATAATGAGTGCACTTTGTGGCTTCACCAAATTTGCACTGATGGATATTCCAGGTGGTGTTGATTTGATCAACATTTATATGTATAGGGACCTATTAAACATTAATGTGCTGCAGTGAGAGAAACAATCCGCTATGAATCCGCCTACATCTTCAAATAGTACTACTCCTCGGGTCAATGATATGAAGCGAGCAAGAAATGAGGGTTTAGAGCTTTAGCATTATGCTTAGATTGTAAAGAGATAAGATTGCTTTAGATTCTGGAGTAAAGGATAAGAATATCTACGACTTAGATCTAAGATTGGAATAAAAAGTAAAAAGACTAAAAGTAGACTGTAGCTTTTTTGAGAAAGGAACTATGTTGAGAAAGTAAAATCACTTCTTGTGTGATTTATTATCTATTGTTGGGTGGTGAGCCTTAGGTCATTTTCATATATATATATATATATATATATATATATTTTTTTTTTGTTATTATATTATAAATTTCAATATTTTTTATATTATATTTCAATTAGTATTTTGAAAGTTGGTGGCAAATTGTAGAAGGTTTGTTATTATTTACAATGGCAACAATAGAATCGAGCAGAACGAGTGGGTCTACTCATAGCATTTGAATTGACGTTTGACCTAGCAATGTCAATGTACAAAAACCTTAAAAAAAGAAAAAAAAACGTGGTGGAATTCGTGGTGCTGGTCGTAGAAGGAAAGGCCATGATAGGTTTTTTTCTAGACAGTGTCTTAGATAAATTCATAAGAATGTAGTAAGCTAGTTTAAAGTTTGTTCTAAGAATTAATTTCGTTGAATCTTTTTGAGTAGTAATGTCCAAAGGGTTAATGAATATAAAAGACATGTAAAACGTATATTGTTAAATGAAGTTTTTGGTATTGAACATGAGAAGATCCACTTGTGTCCTGGAAGATTTCAGAGTTTGATTAGCGAGGATGTTAGAAGTGCAACATGGAATTTAAAAAATTGCATTATTCAAATTTGAAATCCTGCTGATCCTCATTATATCCTTTTAATAAACAAAGTAAATTGGTTTGATAATGAACCAACTAAATTAGTAGTTGAACCTTGATAATTAGTACAGGGCATAAACATAGATCTATTAGATGGATATTTGTTGCATTTTCTTCCATCCAAATATGAAGTTATTTATTTGAATAAAAATAGGGAATTTGCTAAAGGTAGCTATGGTATCATTTTACATATGTCACATTGTGGGAGTTGATTTTATATTAGGAGATGAAGAGTATGCTTGTAAAGCATTTGTTACTCCACTTAAAAGAAACATTATAACAACAATGAACATGGAAGCAACGAGTTGTCCTCTTGTTCATCCTTTATTTATTAACCTCTAAAGGACAATTGTCCTAGAATGGGCTTTTTTAGAATTTGGGCATATACCTGTGACTTCAATTAAAGTCGAGATTTTTTGAAACTTTTTGTGAATGTAGGCCATAACAAGGACTTTGAGGGAATCTGATTATTTTTGATTGGACATTTATAAAAATAGTTATGGTACCCAAAGTGGAAAAAGCTGTTCAAAGGGCAATTTGGGCAGCCATGCTAAATACATCAATTACCTCCGAGAATATTTCTATAAATACTTCATGATGTCATCTTTGTAACTTCTAAAGAAAAAAATTCTTTCAGCGCATAATGTTCACTCCACAAATATCAAAGTTTTCTCACCGTTTTAGGCATTGTACTAAAAAAAATCTTCTTTCCTTCATTAAAGTTAGAAAAAGTATTATTTTAGGATTTTTCTTTTTTTTAGTGAATATATAGAAATCAATCTTTACTTTGACTGTTTGAATTGGGATTTTATTAAATAAAGGAATTTCTAGGAAAGAAATAAGATTTAGCATTCTTGTGTATTCAACTTAATGATAATATTGTTATCAACATGCTACACTTGACTTTTGAGTGTAATTTTTTAATATAGTCACTTAACTTAGTCTTCTTTGACATGCATCAAAACTCTCAAAATCCATAATGCAAAAAACCTAAGAAAAAAAAAGTTAAAGTGTGTCAACTTAGTCAAAAAAGTTTGTTTTTAAATTTCAATTGCTATGATCTTCTAACCTCTTCGGTTGATTAAATATCAAAAAAAATTGAGCTGTCTACTACAATAATCTAGTTGAAGATCTTATGGTTAGGATTAAAAAACAATGATGTTTTAGTCATTTATGCGTAAATATAGATTTGGTATAGATATTTGCGATGGTGGAATGCCAGAGTTTTGAGAAGTATGATTAACAAGCTTAATAACAATCAGGTATAACGCTAAGAGTGGACAAGGAGAGAAGTTGTTTCAACGACTACAAATCAAATTGTCTTGGCACTTTTTATATGGTATGTTCTTTTTGTATAAAAATGGTAGTATATATTGTGATTTGTTTCTTGACAACATTTGTTGCATAAAGAAGGAGACAATATGTACATAGGTGTTTGTGATTGGAATAGACCTTCTTCATCAATTTAATTATCTATATCATTCACAAAAGGACTTGGATAGAGATAGAATGAGACGGCCTTAGGTGGATTCTTCTTTAATTAGTCTTTTTGTATCAAAAGTAGCTAAATTTAGTTTAGCAACTAATGTGTATGTTACATCAAGGTTAGCTCTTTGGATTATAGGCTCTTCTGCACTAAAAATCGGAATTTCAAACGGTTGATCTTTGAATATACACTACAGACTTATAAAGACTATGTAGTGTCGCTGCATACAAACGCTATGATAGACTTCTAAAGACAATCATAGCATTTGTATGCAGCGACACTAAGTATGCAGCATTAAGTATTCAATCATATTGAAGCAATTGCCGACCAAAGCCTATGGATCGGTCATGCTTTCTTTGGGTTGCCAGGATCAAACAACAACTTGACCGTACTTGACACATCACCTCTCATTCATGACATGGTATGAGGTAGCTCATCCAACATGATTTTTGTCGTGATTGAATTGGAATATTTACGATACTACTTGCTTGCAGATGGTATCTACCTGTTCTGGTCAATGCACGGGGAGAACCGGCAGCTAGTTACAGATCAGCCGACGAGAATTGAGGTTCAGCCGGTAGAACTTGAATGTCTTAGGCAAATTTCCAGTTGAAAAAACTAAAAATCATCCATGTATTACATGAGTATTAGACAAGTATCACCCAGATATTGTCAAATTATCATCCAGGTATCATCTCCCTTAACCGAATGAGTTAAGAAAAGAGAGGATATTAGCTGGGTTGAGTCCAAAATCTCCCCGATAGCTGGTTCTGGTCCTGCTTTGTACGAAGAATCCATGAACCGAGAGATGAGAAGAGATCACATTACATCAAGGTCCAAGAATCATGTTGTAAAGACGTGGAGAGGTGCTTTGGGGTTTTGGAGTCCAAGTTTGCAATCTCATTAATACTTGTCTACATTAACTTAGCTTAGAACTTCTACTCAACTGGAAACCTTAATGATGAATCAAGCTTCCCATTTTCTAGTTTGTCATATCACCCAGCATCCAAAAAGGAGACGACATTGCTGAAGTATGATATCCTCATCATCTTCCGATCCGCACTTTGAACTGCCTCGATCAGGAAAGAGACGGTTTGGGGGGGGGGGGAGTTGTTCTTCTTCTTGTGTGTTCTGTATGTTGTGTGTTTATATCAGGTCCGCAGACTATCGAGAAACCTTCACCAGAATTCTTCTCTCGTTTACGATAAAGTCAAAGAAACCAGTGGAGTGGTCCGGCGGCAATCTAGCTGTTAAATCTGTTCTCCTCAGCTGGATGTCATGTATTTTCTGGCTCCAAGACCCTCGACTTCAACAATTTCTTCTTGTGTGTTTATATCAGGTCCGCAGACTATCACAAGGAAACTGGGTTGAAAATGAACTAAAAATCAACTCAACTCTCTACCGATCAAGAGCAGCAGAGGAAAAAGGGTCAGCGACCTAGGAATCTAGAGGTGAAGACTCTGGATTACGTAAAATCTCTTTGAGTCGAGAGCCTCTCAAGTTGGGGGGCCACGTCTACTGTCCGCCGTGTCATCACTTTGTTTTTGAATTTAATCTAACTCCTACGTGGATATTACTTGGCAGCGTGCAATTCCAGAGTTAGGAATTTGTGAAGAGTCAACGAGTTTATGACCAACAGGCTTCCACTTCGTCTCGTTGAGTTTGGTGATTGGAGTTGCCTTGTTGAGGTTTTTTTAATATTTAGGGTTTAGGTGTGGGTCGGTATTTGATGGTGGGGATGGATTTGTTTTGCACGTTTTTGATGTGTTGCATCCTGGTCGTGCGAAAGTCTCCAAGGTGAGTTTTGATCCTGAGCTGGTGGGGTTGGTTTTTGAGAGAAGGTTTTAGGATTTAGGTGGGGGAGAGGTGTGAGTGTTGTCGTGAGTGTTGAATCAAATTGGCAATACAGGCTGAGCTGAAGGCAAAGCTGGACAAGGTTTACAAGGTTAGGGATCCCCAGAGCATCTTTGTGTTTGGGTTTAGGACACAATTTGGAGGAGGCAAGTTGACTGGGTTTGGCCTCATCTACGATTCTGTGGACTCTGCAAAGGATACAAGCCCAAGTACAGCCTCATTACGGTGGAAACGGATAGGTATTGCTTCTCTTTGCTACCAGAGTTAGGGTTTTGTGAATAGCTGACGAGTTAGGGTTATGATGCACTGCAAAGAGTACGTCCAAGCGAGTTTAGGTGCGGTGTATTTCTATATGGTGAAGGAGGCTAGGAAGTTGGCTCACTATAAGGCAAAGCTGAGTTAAGAAGATGACCAGGAGGCTCGCCATGAGAGCAGGTGGCTGCGATGGAGGCTCGACAGGGTCGGGCGATTGAGACTTATGAGCAGAACCATGCGGTCTCACTAGGGGTCGATTTCCTTTTGTATCGCGAAACCTTGATCGAAATTCTTCTCCCGTTTACATAAAGTCAAAGAAACCAGTGGAGTGGTCCGGTGGCAATCCAGCTGTTAAGGCTGCTCTCCTCGGCTGGATGTCATGTATCTTCTGGCTCCAAGACCCTCGACTTCAAAAATTTCCTTACCTTCCAACCTAGGGCGAGCTCATTGCCAGTGCAAAGAAGGATCTGTGGTCGGAAGATTGCTGCAAGGAGATGATTTTGTTAGGCATGTTGGTATTAAAGAATCAGCTCTAGAGAGAGCGAGTTCATTGTTGTAATAAAATATATACAAAAGTGCCGTCAGCGGCTACAGATTAGGGTTACTAATAAAAGACTAACCTAATACTTTACGGTCAACACCCCCTCTCAAACCGAGATGTTAGTTCTGGGGTGAACCAATATTCTATTTACAGATACAATGGCGAAGCTTGAATCGGAGAAAGTGCGTTGTCGAGACGTCGAGTGTTCGTGGCTCGATTACAGTACTTGGCACTCTTGATTTGGTTGGTGTCGGGCCTGCTGGTTGCATGTGCGGAAGTCTGTTTGTGTGGTTAGACCTAGCAGTGATGAGTTGATTAAGGCGCTTAATCGTCGTGAGTGACAATGGATAAGAGTAGGTTGAACCAGTCGAGGCGATGGGACTTTGCAACGGTGATGAATTGGATACGTTCTTTGGCTTCACTCCTCCGTTGTGTGTTGTCAACCTGCATTTCCTGTTTGAAACAAGTTTGGTTCTAATGTACCTAAGGTTTGCTTTTTGGTGTCTTGCGAGGAGCAAGAGCTGGTGGGGTTTCGGTTGCTCTCAGAAGAAATCTGGTTCTAAGTGATCGGAAGGAGGAGTCTGGTTCTAAGTGATTGGAAGGAGGAGTCTAGGGTGTCTTGTAAGTTCTACTCAATTAGAAGGGGTAGAAGTACTGGGATTTACACTACTTGGGAGGATTGCAGAGACTAGGTTTATAGGTACAAGGGTGCGGAATTCCGATCATTCGAAACAATAGAGGAAGCTCGGAAGTACCTGTGAGGTTAGGGTTTTTGTCTTGAAGAAGGATAGGCTAAAGAGATTCAGTGTCTTTCGATGTTGCTCGAATTTGATCCTCCCGAGTGGCTTGGTTAAAATATCAACCGGTTAAAGCGTTGTGCTAATAAATCTGATGTCAATTTCCCCCTCTAGGACTTGCTCTCGGATGAAATGATGATGTATCTCGATATGTTTGCTTCTTGCGTGGAATACCGGATTCTTTGCCAACTTGATTGCTGACTGATTGTTGCAGTGTATTTTGAGGGCTGGTTCCAAGTCTTTGCTAATTTTGCTTGTCTTGTGATGTACATGAACCCAATGTTGTGGGAGTACTTGGAGATTGCTGAGGAGACGAGATATCCACACGGCTTGCTGAACAACGTTGCTCAGAGCTCGGTATTCAGACTCCGTCGATGAGCAAGAGATGGTTAGCTGCTTTTTACTTTGCTAGCTAACTGGTGATCCACAGATGCTGAAGTGGTATGTTCCGATGCTTTTTCTTGTCTGTGGGCAAGATCCCCAATCAGTGTCGGTGTGGCCTGATAAAACTAAAGGTCGACCATGGTTGTACAACAGCGCTAGGTCTGTGGTGTGTTTTAGGTATCTCAGAATGTGTGTACCGGAATCTAAGTCTTTCTACTATGGCTTCGACATAAAAGAGGCTACTCTGTTGACAACATAGGTAATATCTGGGCGAGTGATGGTGAGAAAAATCAACTTGCCCACTAACTGTGAATAATGTGTGGGATTGACAGATGGAGTATTCGTTTCGAAAACAAGGATTCCACTTGCAGATAGAGGGATTTTAACGGGGAAAAGGTCGCAGGGAAGAAATTCGCGGAGAATGGACAGCGTATACTGTGTTTGATGTAGCAAAATCCCCTGAGGTAAGTACTCAAAAATTACTCCTAAATAATTGCAACTTTCCCTAGATCCATCATGTCAAAAGTGTCGTGTAGGATACCTGAGAATAAGAGTTTGACAACTACCTGTTATGAACCGGTCATCTACGTAGAGCATGACGAGTAAGGTGTCCCAGTTTTTATGTAAGAGATATAAATTGGGATCATAGGAGATGCGTTTCAGTCCTACCTCCTGAAGAGATGAGTCTATCCTATTGTACCAAGCCCTTGGAGATTGTTTCAAACCGTAGAGAGTTTTAAGAAAGGTAGCAGACTTTATTGGCTTGACCAGGTACTTCAAAATCTAGAGGTTGTGTCATGTACACATCCTCCTTCAAGAGACCATGAAGAAAGGCAGTGCGGACGTCCATGTGATGGACGTCCCACTTGTTTGCTGCTGCAAGAGCTACATTGCTTCGGATTGTGTCCCACTTGATTACGTGAGCAAATGTCTCATCGTAATGAAATCCGGCCCTCTACTCGAAGCCGCGTACTACGAGTGAAGCCTTCCGAGTTGGAGGAGTATTGGGAGGACCAGTTTTGGTTGTGTAAACCCAGCGGCAAGTGTTGGGTTTGACATCCTTTGGTAAGTTTTCTAAACGCCATGTTTTGTTTTTATAGATGATATTCATCTTTGTTTGCATGGCTTCGATCCATCTTGGATCAGAAATTGCTTCTGTAAAAGAAAGTACTGGTACTTCTAACTCGTCTTGTGAGATGGCAGAGATGAGGTCGAAAGAGAGATCAGAGTGATCGACAGTCAAGGAAGTCTTGGGATAAATATATGTAGTAGTGTCCCAGCCTCATGCTGAGAGCACGTGTCCTTGAGCTCCTACGAGGTTTGTGAATCTAAGGATCCTGATTGGAGTGCTCTAATGGCGTGGTTTGGTTGTGAGCAGGTGATGTCAACTAGAGACTGGAAGGAGAGGATGGCTGTGAAGGCAGGGGGTCGACATTAGGTAAGTCGACAAGTATGGGTGGTGAAATTAATGTGGTAGGGCTGGATTTTTCTAGAGGATTGAGAGATGGTTTCTCTAGAGGATCTAGGAATTCTGGGACATGAGGTTCAGGAGTAGGATCCAAGCTGAATAATGTTTCCTCAAAGGTTACGTCACGGCTGATTAGTATTCTTCTTGTGTTAGGGTTCTAACACATGTATGCCTTGGATGATTTGTTGTAGCCTAGGAGTAAGGTAGGTATAGCCTTAGGGTCGAGCTTGGTCTTCTTTTCCTTGGGAATGTGGCAGAAAGCTAAGCAATCAATAACACGAAGATGAGAGATGTTAGGTTTATGACCTGTGAACTTCTCTTCTGGTGTTTGTACGTTGAGGGCTCGACGCGGAAGACAATTTTGAATGTAGTTGACTGCTCGTGCAACCTCGTTCGAGAGGAAACGTGGAATGCAAGTGCCGAACACCACACTTCGAATGCCTTCCAACAGGTAACAATTCTTCCTTTCAGCAATTCCGTTTTGTTGTGGAGAATAACCGGATGTGAGTTGGTGTTGTATGCCGTGGAATACGCAAAATTCAGTGAACTCAGTTAAAAGATGTTCCCCCTCTCTATCAGTACAAAGTACTTGGATCTTCCTGGTAGGTGTTTCTACTAATCTCTTGAATGGGATGAAGTAACTTAGGGTCTGAGATTTGTTTTGCAAGAATTAGATCCATTTCTTCCTAGAAAAATCGTCAATAAAGGTTAAAATGTACTTACAATTGGTTGTGGTTGGCGTGTACAGGGGGCCGCAAAGGTCACTGTGAACGAGCTGAAGCGGGCTTGTAGAAAAGGTTGAGCGCATTTTTGGAAACGGCTGCCGGTGAGACTTCCCCAATATGCAGTTGGTGCAGTGCCGTTTCAGGTAAGGGAGTTTAGAAACTCTGTTAACTAAACCACGGTTTGTAATATGATACAAATTTTGCTGATTTGTATAGGCTAGCCATTTGTGCCATAAGTCAATAGTTTCTGTAGAAACTTTTGCTTGAATAGTAGGTGAGAGTATGGGTGTCGAGGCAGTGACTGGTTTCGCAGCTAGTCGAAACAGTTTATTTTGGGGGTCCCTGTGAAATTGTAAGAAAATTTTGCTGGGATGATGAGAGTCGTAGATGATGCACTTGTCCGAGTTGAACAATATGGTGTGTCCTGAGTCTACGAATCTCCCAACTAAGAGTAGTTTTGTTCATACGCCCGAGACATAGAGAACATCAGATACATTCTTTACTTCATTGTCCAAGAAGCTAACATTGCCCTTGTGTTGTACAGTACAGGAAGAACTTGACCGACAGCGGTACGAATACTAGTAATAGAAGAATGTGAAGTATCAGTAAAAAGGTGAGGGTTATCGGTTACATGGGAGCTTGCTCCCGAGTCAAGAAACCAAGGCTCCTCCTCTACTGTAAATGCCGACATACAAGCATTCAACGCTGCCAGCTCCTCTTCCTCAGAATCGTCATTAGGTAAATTGTCGATTGTAGCATAGGAGGTTGAGTGATTTGTCTTCATGCGAGATAGTTGAATCTGGAGATCTGGAATTTGGCGTTCAATTTTTGTGACGTCGCTGTCGAACTCCGTATGAGTTGAGTTGCCGCAACATTTGCAGGTACATGGAGGTTGGAGGTTTCTGCCGCGGCCTCGACCTGATCTGCCTCCAAACCTTCCTCCTCGGCCATCGTGAGTGGATGGATATCGCTGCTGCCGATCTGTCTTCTGTGCGTACACCACATCTTCTGAGTCGTGGCGGTTAGCGATGCGCAAGCTCTCTTCATGCAGCATAGAGCCCTAAAGTTCAGAGAAGGATGGACTTCGCTCTCGGCCCTACTGGATTGCTCGAAACGTGCTCCAGATTTTTGGTAAGCTAGCTAAAACCTGATCAACTAGGTCTTCATCCTGTATAGTCACATCTAGACTTGCAAGTTGTATAACTATGGAGTTCTTATCTTGCAAGTGAGAGTCTAGTGTCTTTCCCTTTGACATATGTAGTGAGTGTAATCATTCCTTTAGTGCTAGATGACGTGAGGGAGATTGGATATCGTACATTTGCCTAAGGTTATTCCAAATTTTTAATGGATCTGTCAAATGCAAGATGTGGAGAATAATATGGTCCTTAACTGTGGAGACAATGATCCTGCAGGTGCGGATCTTGCAGGCTGCGTCATCGGGAGGTGGAGGTGCGGTCGTATTGACAGTTGCACGTGCTCCAGCTCCGGCAGTGGTCACGCCGGTGAGAGAAGTTGCGGTTGCTGTCAAGGTGGTGCTGGAGCTGCTGGCAGTGGGTGCTTAGACGGTGGTAGGTATGTCAATAAACCGCCACAAATTCTCTTGCGTTAGAACCATTTTGGTTCTGTAGTTCCACAGGAGGTAGTTCCCCTGTCCGTCTAGTTTTGCAGAGTCAGATAGGTCCCTTAGGGTTGGATCCATTCTAGAGGAACTAGATAGGAAAAAGAGAGTAATCTTCTGAATCTGTTTTCAATAGATTCACTCTAATATCATGTTGGTATTGAAGAATCAGCTCTAGAGAGAGCAAGTTTATTGCTGGAATAGAATATGTACAGAGTGCCGTGAACGGCTATAGATTTGGGTTACTAATAAAAGACTAACCTAATACTTTACTGTCAACTGGGCAAACTTGCAAGACTCACATTCAAGGAATACACTTCCAAGCTGCCTTGACAGATCGGCAAGGAAGGGTACTGCCTTGCAATTTCTATTGAGATAGATTCAGAGGAACCATCACCAGAAGGTGCTATAGTGGGTTTAAATTTGTATGGCGGTGTGGTGGTGGTATCACCTGCGGCAAGTATTAAATCTCTTGTTTCTTCATCTCCAATTATTGACTTTAACCAAGAAGATGCGAGAGTTAGCTTAGAGTCTCGGGAAACTACCAATTCAGAATTCCAACGTTACTGCTGGAGGACTATGCCGTATTTGGGTCATTAGGAGCTTCATTTCCTTCACGCAATCATGAAGATTGTTGGCTGTTTTGACAAGGAGTACGCGCATTCAAGGGCTACTAGTTTCATCCCCGACTTCGTCTTCACGGGGGTTGCTAACTTTTTTCCGATTTCTGCTTCAACTTGTGACTACATTGCATGTTGTCAAGGGAGCGAGAGGATTCATGATGTTCCTAGCCCTGGAAGCTTACTGTTTAGACACTCAGGTGTTAGTTCTGATGTCAACTGGTCTGTACGGTGGTTCTCATCTAGGAATGTAGTTTGAATGCACTTACTACACACTCCCTTCTCAACTTTGATCTACCTCTCTCGAGGAATAGGAACTCTCATTGCCGGTGTCTAGATCTTTCTTTCTTTTGTAGAATTCTCAGACTTTCACGCTCTGGTTACTGTATGCAGCTTCTATGCAGCTTCAGATGCTTTGATTTTTGTTTAGATTTCAGTGGTTGTTACTTTGAACTCTGTTAGTGTTGACCTTCCCGAGCTTTACTCTGTGCCGAATGGTTTCCATCCTTACTGATTACTTTTCGTTTAGTTTTCAGCCTGTGGCACTATGAGGGTTTCCAGTTTCTACTGGTTTTCTGCGCCCCGGCCCTTGTGGTCTTGTTTCTTTTTCTCTTTTTAACCCCGTGGAGAATTACAAGTCCAAGTTTGCAATCATTCAAAACCCTCCTCGGCATTGTTTCCAAACCACCATCCACAACATCATGATGGCCGATGTAATGTTGCACAATATGGTGATTGAAGATGAACGGTATAATAATTTGCAACCAATCCTTAAGATTAATGCGGCCTTACAATTCGGCCATAATGTGACATTTGAGAAGCTAGCAGCTAGAACTCATGAGATTGAAGACAAAGATGTGCACTTTAGATTTAAAAAAAAAAATTGAGCAGGACGGAAGTACGGTAAAGTGGACCACAAAGTGACACATGTGATCATTTGGAAGTGATAATGAAATGTGCTCTTTTTTCAAAGCTCAAATCTGATTTGGAGCATTTTGGTGTAGTTTTTGAGCATTTTAGTTACTTTTTAAGGTGTCATAAGGTATCTTACAAGCATCTCCATAAGAAAAACATCTTCGATTGAAACTTAATTTGACCACTAGTTCTAAATCATGAAAATAAAATTTTCCACAATTTTGATTTCTTCATTTGGGGCCCTCTACTGTCTTTAGAGCAGGGTTGTTCAAATAGACGTCCGACCCGGCTCCGGACGTCAAGACGTCCGACCCGGACGTCCCCCGTCCCGGACGTGGCGTCCCCGACGCTCGAGAATTACGCCGCGGTAATAATTTTGCGACCCCGGAGGGGTAAAAACATTCCCCAGCCGTCCGATCGGCCGATCCCGCCACCACGCCTCATCTCGGCCGTCCGTTCGCGGGGACGGCCACGGAGACGGCCGCGGGGTCGTTGCGGACGGCCGCACGTCGATCCGACGGCCAAGATGCGGCCGTGCTGGCACATCGCGGGCCGTCGGATGTGGGCGGCCCTCCAGGGCCGTCGGATCCCACGGCCGTCGCCGCGGCCGACCGCGGAGACGGCCTCGGGGACGGCCGCGGGATCCGACGGCCCGGATCGATCCCGGCGCAGGCCATCGGGGACCGCTCTATCGGCGCGGCCGACCGCGGGCCGTCCGATCCCGCGGCCGTCCCCGTGGCCGTCCCCGCGGTCGGCAACGGCGACGGCCGCGGGATCGGACGGCCCGCTGCAGCCATGGTCGGCCTGGGTGGGCCGTCCGATCGGGCGGCCGTCTCCGCGGTCGGCCGCGGGGACGGCCATTGGATCGGACGGCCCTCCGCGGCCGACCATGGCCGCCGCGGAGGGCCGTCCGATCCCGCGGCCGTCCGCGTGGGCGACCGCGGGGAGACACGGCCGTCCGCGTGGCCGACCGCGTACAGACGGGGCCGACCGCGGAGACGGCCGCGTCGGTCGGACGGCCACGCGGCGCCATCGCCCGACGCGGCCGTCCGATCGGACGGCCGGCGCCTTCGGGCGGAGTCGCGCCCGATCGGACGGCCGCGGGGGCGTAGATCGGACGGCCGTGGGGACGGCCGCGAGGTCGGCTTCCCTATATAAGGGGAAGCCGCCTCTTCATTTTTTACCTTTTTTCTCCCTTTTCGAGTGAGGCTCATTGCTACTGGTGGGGGACTTGATCCTTCTCCGTTGGTCGTTCTCACCGGGAGGAAAGGGGTACTTCATTTGGGGGGGGGGGGGGGACTTTTCGAATTTTTAAACGGTTTTTTTTAAAACCCTTTGGATTTGTATTGCTCTTATTAATCATTGTGGGAATTGAGGGTTTCTTTGGAGTTGCGGTTACGATTTCTTGAAGCCTTGAAGGCTTTCCACGATGGTGAAGAATAAGAAGCAGAAGAATGTGGGGGAATGGGCGAACAAATTCGATGACATGCCGAGCTTACGTTGCAAGGATTATATTGTGGCATTCATCGTGGAATTTTACGAGGAGAATACCCTTGTTTCATTGAATAGTCGTTACGTTCGGTATGAGGAAGATGGGCCCAGGAAATTCAAGTCAGAGATGGAGACAAAGATTAGGGATCGTTTGATGGATCCGTGCTGGCATTCGGATACACAGAAGCCCGGTTACGATCATTTCGTGTCACAACGTGCACACGATGCGTTATGGAATGCTAAAGAGGTTATTACTAAGTATGCAAAGGCGCAAAGGGGGGGAGTCCAGGCCTTCAAGGATACTATTGCAAAGGCAGATTGCTTCACGAGACTAATGGCGCCCCATAGCTCAAGAAAGCATCGACGGGCGTCTATTACTTGGTGGAATTCTCCGATTGGGATGGAGACGGCGGCTGACTTACGTAAACGGCATTTGACTATCTTGGCAGACTTTGCAGTTTTCTATTACTTGGACAAGGAAGTCCAGAGAGGTGGTTATGCTACCATACGTAGGGTTCGTATCGAAGGAAACCCGCAAATCCCACCGTACTGGGAGTTTGCTGAGAAACGGCCGCTCAGTTGGTCTATGAGGCCGGATTTGGCACGTGTGGACCACAACAATGAATCTCTTGCGATAAGGATTCCCCATCCTGGTGTCATCCGCTTCCAGGCCATTCATCAGTTGGAACATGTGGGATTCATGTTCTGGTGGAACGGTGGGACCCTTCGAGCCATGCTACAGAGAGACAACGAGGCCCCGGGTGACCTCCCCATCGACTACATCTTCAGAGAGAATGCAGACGACAGTCCGATTCTAGGGAAGCGTCTCCAACTTTTCCGAAGTAAGCGTACAGAGCTTGCTTGGGCATTGTGTAACATCATAGATGCCGTACACAAATACGGTTACCTCCACAATGACTTGTCACCGGACAACATCCTACTTCACTTTCCGGAAGATGAGTCCAAGATCTACATCGGGGTTTGTGATTGGGGCTTGATGACGAAGACACTAGAGAACAGAAGGTCGCCTTGGGTTTTTGAGAGTGTCCATCAGAAGGAGGAGACTATGAGGAGGCGATACTGGGTGGATCCTCGCGTGGTATACGTACACAAGGAAAACCAAGATATTCAAATCATTCCAGATTTGACGGTTGCATCGGAGGATTTCGCAGCTGCGAAGATAGCGGCGAAGATCAACAGAGGCAACATGTGCACGGCATACCACGAAGCCGAGCCAGTAGAAACACGCCATTTCCAGAATATCGGAGAACTCGCAATGGTTTTCGAAGGTTACCTTGAGAGAGTTTGCCAAAACAACAGAGGAACTATTGGTGGACTCGGACATCTTATTAACCGTTTCAGAGATACACACAACTGGCCCACTCCCATCGAGCACTATCGCGAGGGTTACTGATATGGAGTTACATATCTACCTTTCCGTATTCCTATAAAAGCATAATGTTTTTTTTGTTACCGGATGGCGGGCATAGCTCTTAGTAGTGAATAGTCATATTTACACTCTATATTATTATGAGATGTTGGAATCTCAATTTTTGTACACCGGTCAATATTTTGTTTATAAAGTTTACTTGCATTTGGTTCAAATATGGTCTCTGTACTAAGATTGGTCTATTTCTACCCCTTGTATTATGAGGAAAACGGATTGGCTCCACACATCTAGCTAAAAGTCGATACTCTCAATTCTAATTATGAAAATTATGCGATATGTGAATTGTAACCGTTATGCTTTGTAATTTTTATTCTTACAAATATTGGCAAGCGTATACTCAAGTTCTTTTTGTGAAGACGAAAGCGTAAGGGCCGCAAAACGTGATTGCTCATAATCCCCTGTACAAACAAATACCTTAGATATAAATATGCATCCATCAAAAAAGATCATTCACGATATTCTTATTAATTTAGCCAAAAAAATAATTGAAAATTATTTTGCATACTTGTCTTGAGATTCATTATATTCTAGTGCTCGTAAGCCGTAGACTCGTAACCCATGTCAATAGGAAGTTGTCATTTTAAAAATAGTGATATTGATAGTAATGTGCACTTCGAATACGGCTACAAGAATATTAAAAAGGTAAATTCCTTTCAAATGTGAAGACAACTACAATATAAAAGACAACACAACTACACTCTAAAACACTAATTATATCTATTCTACTTGCAAAATGTGGCACGTGCCTGTATTCTTGAGTCTGTACATTTTAAACCTCCATCTACAAAACTGCAAACTACGTACATACTATGCTTGCATCTTTTACTTTCCGTTGTAAATTTGTAATATGCGAAGTCCACATTAAAGTCTCGGTACGCTCCGATGCTGTAGAAAGTACTACCATGCACCCCATTCTAATAGTCTCCTCTCCACCCTAATCCATTGTAGTCATATGGATGATAATAGTTCCCATCATTGGGGAGTTCGCTTGGACCTCCCCGATCGTACGTTTCTTGTGGCCCGTGCCTTGCAGAATTTGTGGAGGCTCTCAGAAGTCTCTCTCTCTCCTCCATCAATCTTCGATTATCCCCTCTAAGGTGAAACGCATGATTCTCCATCTGTAGTACGTAATTTTGCCTTGTTCGCTCCAACTCTAGTTCTTCCTCAAAATAGCTATCTCTTACAACTCGACCGGGAGGGTATCCAAAAGGAGGAGGTGGTACTCTGTCATCGCGATGAAGTACGTTGCGGTTGTCCCCGCTATTGTGATCAGTACCGTCGGTGTGATAACCTAGAGGTGGAGGAAATATTCCAGGCGAACTCCTGCCAAAAAACCGTACGTATGAAGCACTATATTGTTGGTTTCATAATAACCAACAAACGGTGCTGACAACCCTAAACACAATCCCACGATAACCCGTGGGGAAGTAGTAAAAGCTTGGAGGAACGCAACTGAGCTGAAGTAAATCCAGCACATGTAGCACGAGCACCCAAGTGAAGAAAAAAGAAGAAGGGCCAGCCATTTATGCTGGCCCGAACCCCTAGGCAGCCAGTTAGGTCAAACCACGGCCCCCCTACGGCCGTTGGATCTCGGGGAATGGAGAATCCAACGGCCGTAACTGGTCCGTCGCGGGAGCGGTCGCGGCCGTCCACGATCGCGGACGCGACCGCTCCCCAAAGGGTGCGTCGGTGGACCGCCGCCCCGCGGTGGGGACGGCCGACCACGTCGACGGGCGTCCCCGGGGTCGGCCGCGGCCCACCGTGGGGACGGCCGTGCTCCACCCCGCGGTCGGAGGCTGCAGCGGCGTGGTCGGCCACGGCCGACCACGCCGACGGCCCTTCCGACCGCGGGGTGGGCCGTGGCCGTCCCCGGGGACGGCCGTGCTGAACCCCGCGGGGACGGCCTTGTCCGACCCCGCGGGGACGGCCGTGCTCCACCCCGCGGTCGGCCACGGCCGTCCACGCGGACGGACCTTCCGACCGCGGGGTCGGCCGTGGCCGTCCCCGGGGACGGCCTTGTCCGACCCCGCGGGGACGGCTGCGGCCGACCCCGGGGTCGGGGGGCTGCGACCGCGGTGTCGGCCGCGGCCGTCCACGCGGGGTCGGCCGTCGTCCGCAGCCGTAGGATCTTCTCGTCGGAGAAGATCCGACGGCCGTGGGCGACGGCCGTCCACGCGGGGTCGGCCGTGGCCGTCCCCGGGGACGGCCGGGGGGGGGGGGGGGGGGAGGGTCGAAGGAACTCCCCTCCCCTTGTGTTTTCTCTCCTCTCCTCCCCCCTCTCCTCCCCTTCTCTCCCCCCTCCTTCTTGTCCCAAACAATCCGACTTGGGATTGTTTGGACAGCATATCTCCTACAATTGGAAAATTCAGACATATCCCGGATATTGTGGGGAATGTCCTGAAGATCCTGTGATCGGGGAGGTGGGGTCGACGTTTGAAATTGGGATCCAATGAACTATGTGATATTTTGGTTCTTTGGGGGTGGATAACCCCCTAGGATCTACAAATAATGTGAACACGTTTATGAAGAAGAATATATATCCTATTGAATGGAAAGAACCGTAAACATTGTGGGTACACTAAAACAGTTTTTACCAATTGTCATTTAAAGAAACGAAGTTACTCATGTTTTAGCATACGGTAATGAATTAACATTTTATACTAACGAATCAAAAGAGTAAATGTCAACAACAATATGATAAGAGGAACATCGCGGAGAGAATGCACTAGAAGTAATTCAACGCATAAATTGATGTACACACTTGGTTTTTCATGCGGTGCACCTTACGTTTAAATGGTTAAGAGATTTGCATTTATATTTCACCGGTTTACGGTTTAGGGTAATCTCTTAGAAATATAGATCCAATTTCTTCTCGAATAGTGGTATACAATGAAAATATTTATATAGATTCTTTGACTCTAATTTTTAATGGAATGATTTACCCCAGTTTTATTTCTTTAATTTTACATACTCTCGTTCTTTAGTATTATGGTAGAATCAAAAATAAAAACATAAATAGTAGTTTAGATTATGAGAGAAACTGGAGATAATAATAAAGTGAAATAAACCAAAACAAACATTCAATTCTCTTGGGATTATGCAATTCATGGGAGGAATAAAACTCAAATCATTGTTTTCATAACAAATGGTCCAATTCTAATTTCTCATGGCTGGTTTAGAGGTATATGAAATATAAAAACTCTCCTTGCTCTTTAATGTCTTTTATTTTACAAACTTCCATACCGTAGTACTGTGTTATCATTAAAAAAAAAAAAAAAATCACTAGCTCACATTATGAGATGAGGAAGGGATAATAGTAAAAAACAAAATTAAAACAGAAAACATTCAACCGTCACTGAATAATGCCAATTTGTGAACGACTAAAATTGAAATCATTGTTTTTATAAACAATTCTAGTTTCCAACGCCCAGAATTGAGTTGTACCTTGCAACTTATATGAAATAAAATAAATAAATTAGGTAACACATTTACATTATACTCTATACAAATATATGTTTATTCATATACACTTTAACGTAAATATAAATATGGAATTGGATTCTAACTTGTACAATGTATAGTACATACGTACAAAAGTAATCACTTACTAATGACACAATGAGAGAATTTAACAAGCACGATAATTCATAGAGACACATAGACTATACTGTACCAAGGAAAAATTAAAAAGTCACGACGTGAAATACTTGGAGCTACAAGTACGGAAATAAAATTATTACACGAAAACGTATATTGACGGGACATAATTTTAGAAATATATATATATATATATATATTATTGGAATACTAAAAATACTAATGAACGATGTTTAGTAGGGTGGTATTGTTTCGGAATAGTAATTAATTAAATTAATGAACAACACAAAGAACAAGAGGTTTGAGGACGGATATGAATATTAGAACTATAACGACGACGGGTGTAATATTAAGAAATAACGTATCGATACACTTGGGGAAAGCTGTGAAGTAGAAGTATATTCATAAGTAAACAGATGAGTGAACCATCAAAATAATAGACGAATAAAGAATAGTTTGAGAGGGAAAGTATCGAAATTATAATTATTACAAGAAATAGAAGTCGGCCATGATGTAGTGATACATGGAGAGTTCAAAACGTATATATGAAAGAGGGGTACAGTACTCAATAAAAACTAAAGCAGTAGGGTACATCTAGTAGAATATAATTCAAAACTAAAGCAGTAGGGTAGAATTAGTAAAATGGTGGAATAGTGGTCGAATTAGTAAAATATACTTTAACATGGGTCATGGAGGAAATAAATCGAAATACGAACGTTCAAAACGATATGAAAGGAAGAAATTCACGAAATGACATTTATGGAGCTTCGAGGGTTGAAGTTCTAAATTAGACAAATTAGACGTTAAAAAAAGGGCATAAACTAGAGGGGAATAAACATAGAGGAAAATAAGGAAGAGGTAAATGAAAACAATATTCGAAAGTGGAAATTGTATAGAGGGAGGAACGTTAAATGTACATAAAGAGATGGTAACTCGAATTAAATTGATAATATGAAGCCGTTTAATGAAAGTATAATAGAAGCACTTATGTATTTAAAAAAACAAAAATTCAAAGCAGAGAATAAGAAGACGGAGAACTATT
Source organism: Ceratodon purpureus (assembly GCA_014871385.1). Classification (NCBI taxonomy): domain Eukaryota; kingdom Viridiplantae; phylum Streptophyta; class Bryopsida; order Pseudoditrichales; family Ditrichaceae; genus Ceratodon; species Ceratodon purpureus. Next base: position 104,843,484 of record CM026426.1, read on the forward strand.
TAGATTACAATTTCTGAAACAAGTTTAGATGAGTTCGATTTCTGCAAGGAACTTTTGGAGTGCGATGATAGACCACCTTGAAATGCGTACGATAGAAACAACAGAAATAATGATTCGAATAAATGACACATACATTAACTTCAGTGGAGCGTACGGGATAATGACTCGTTGAAGAATTTAGATGCTTTGCATACCATGAAGTATTTTAATTCATGTTTACATTAACTGCTGTTCTCATTTTAATTGGTGAAAGAAATTAACAGGTTTAGTGTAATATGTGGTCGGAAGATGTAGCATTATATGTTTTTTTCATTTGTATTTTAAAAAAGGGGGGGAAGGGAAATTTCCCGCGGCCGCGACGGCCTCGTCCCCACGGTCGGGGGCCGTTTCCACGGCCGTGGGCCGTCTCCGCGAGGGCCCGTCCGCGGGGACGGCCCTTCGATCGCGGCCGTGATCGAACGGCCGTCGCCTTGGAGACGGCCCCGATCGGACGGCCGCAGGCTGTCGCCGACGGTGCCGTCCCCGCGGCCGTCTCCAAGGCCGTCTACGCGGCCGTCCCCGCGCGGTCGGCCGCCATCGGACGGCGACGGCCGCGGGGACGGCCGCGATCGGAGGGCCGCAAGCCGCCCCCTCGGGGGCCGTCTCCGAGGCCGTCCCCTCGGCGACGGCCTTCATCGGACGGCCGTCGCCGAGGACACGGCCCGATCGGACGGCCGCGGAGGCACGGGCCTCCGCGGCCGTCACCGTGGCCCCCGACCCGACGTCCCCCAACGGCCGTCGTCAGGTTCGGGACGACGGCCATTGGCCGCGGCCGTAGGATCGGGGGGCGACGGCACTAGGCTCGGGGGGACGGCCGTAGGGTTGGGGCGCATGCAAGGATAAGCAACGTCGTCTCTCTTTTCCCTTAGTGTTCCAGGCGGTGTGAGGTGCGGCGCTGCCGTTGCAAGGGTTTGCAACACCAATGTCTGGGGAAGGCTGTCCCTACAACCCAGCATTAGTTCAGTCTCTAATAACGTCGTACAATGGAGTTAGAGAACCTCCTCAGCTTGTCCAACAGCGAATTACTCACTACTACCCAAGGAGCGATGGTGTTGATGAGGAGATTCAGAGTGTAGATCAAATGTTTACTGCCCCTTCATGCTATAGTCCGGATGATGATGTGTCAAGCAGCTCGCACATTTCTGGTACACCAACTTCGAGGCTTGGAGATATTGCATGGTACCTCCATAGTGGAAACCAAGCAGTACATGCCCGTGAGTGTCTTGTCCGGAATTCGAAGACCCTGTTTGGATCCGAGCTCACTGAAGAGGCACTGTCACCTAAGGAGCTCAACCAATACGCATCCCCGACCCCTTCCAGTGCCAACTTGGTGAGTTTCGCTTTCCTTATCATTCAGTTTCTAAGCTTCGAAGTTTTATGTTACTGTTTGGATTCGAAGTTTTTGCTGCTGTAGACAACATGTTCCACATGTTGACAAATGTTTTTGCTCGTAGGTTCACGACATGGCTCTTTGCAGACTCTATTATCCCAGACTGTCTCCTCCTTCTCTAATCGCGTAGTCTCTCCTTGTTGGTGTTCGCGGCTCTTCACGGGCATTTGTAGGATGGGCGACAAAACCCGGAAACAGAGGTCCAGAACGCGACGGCCTAGTCCTGCGGAGAGGGCGGTGCTAATGGAATCGGCAGAGGCTGCACGGTTAGAGAAAGCGGAGCGCAATCGTGTGTACCAGCAACACCATCGAGAGAAGTCTTCGGTGCGTTCGGAAGGAGGGAAGAAGGAGATATCGATGAGGGACACAGCCACTGATGAAGTCGACTACATTTCGCCTAGGGATGCATCCAGAGTTGCTCAGAGGATTGTTACGAGCATAACTCATGAGCTCAGTGCACTCCTTGGACCACAGTGTCGACAGACTCTGTTTGAGAAGGTTCTGCGCCATAATCAAGTTTGGCCTTTCTTACCCTACTACTACCCTCGTCATTTAGAGGCAAAAAGTACCCATTATTTGATTCAAAGTTTTAGAGCTGAGTTACAATCTCTATCTATACCATTTTCGAACAACATGTTAGTTAGAAAAGGTGCCTTGTTAGATGCTGCTGTGAATGGCAGTGTAGGTGGTGTTAGGGCGCTTGCACGTGTTTTAGGAACTAAACCTGAAAATATTCAAGCCGCCTTGGAAAGGAGAGAAGAATACGAAGATGGAGCTCCTCGGTTTGTACCTCTACGCAGGCAAAAAAGGATTGACACTACGACAACTTACACAGTGGAGTTAGTCAAAGCATGGTGGCACAGTCAGACTAGAGTTAGCCCGAACAGGAAGGACGTGGTCAATAAAGGCGGTGGTGAGAAGAGGGGAGGAGAGACGCATGCAAAGCACTACTTGATTGTCACACTGGTATGGATTCAGTACAATACTCGAACCCATTGCTTTACCACATCTATGCTAAGTACTGCCGTGTCACTTTGCTTGTCGAACAGTACTTCACATACAGTGAATCGCCTTGTGCTGTACTTTTTCGATGTCCGAGTTCAAAATTATGTTACTTCCTGACTTGAATGTGTAGTACTCATAGTAGAGTGTGTATTACCATTTCCCAAAGTGTATTACGTGAAGTACATTTTCATAGAGATGATTTACCTGCACTGTATATTTGGCACTTCTAGGTATAATTTACCTCTCACTTTAGAGTACCATCTGTACTTGAACCACTTCGTATTGCTGTCATTTTATGTTTTTTTTCAAACTATGTACTCTCATTTAGTACTCACTGATGAAGAGTACTTCGAAGAGGTATGTGAAACATACTGTAGTACTTGCAGTGTTCTGGAGTAGTTCCATTCTGTACATTGTAATAGTTTGTCCATTCCGAAATGTATTTCGAGGGTCATGGTGATGAGTACCGAAACTAGTTTCAATTGACGCATACTACTTTGGAGTAGTACCTTCGCATCTATTGCAGTACTTTTAGTGCTTTTGCGTAGTGACAGTTTGTACTTTGTATTAGTCCGTCCATTTCGAACTGTACTTTGAGGATGAAGTTCCAACGGTACTGTAGTACTACTAATACTTGTCATCGGTGGCTTGTTGTAGGCGACCTTCTTTTTGCAATTTAAAGAAGCTCACCCGGAGTGCAAGATAGGGCAGCGAAGCTTCGATAACCTCAAGCCATGGTATGTGAAACCTCTTATGGAGCGTAATGTTTGCTGCTGTATCTACCACGTAGAAATGGATCTCATGAGGGCAGGACTCAACACTCTTCGGGAGGAAAAGAGGGGACTGCATGCACAACAGGGTTGCTCCTGTAGATGTGATGTTTGTTCTATTGTCTCAGAGGGTGCGTCGGGTGATAATGTGGGCTGTGATGCTCATCGCAGCACATACAAACGAATCACCCTACTTTGGGAAGCTTGTATTTGTCCGAAATTTGAGTTTGATGAATGGCACAAACTGAGCTGTATAATGGGTGATTGTGAGAACTGTGGGGTAGATACTCTGAAGCTTTGTCCACAGGAGTTATCTGAGGCTGAGGAGCCGAAGCTACGTTGGAAACATTTTTCCTACGTTCAGATTGGAATGGATCGAGAGACGGGGAAATCGAAAAAACGTTTGCAGGAGGTGTATCAAGAAACAAGTCCAGTCCAATTCATCAATTACATGAAGCCGAAGGTGGAGGCATTTATAAAGCACAACTTTATTGCCAATTGGCAAGATGCTCAGTGCAAGGAAATGATGGAAGGTTTGCCTGAGGGAGTTCTAGTATCCCACATCGATTTTGCAGAGAACTATGAATTCCAGATTCAAAACGAAGTCCAAAGCATGTACTATATGTCTGAGTATGTGTCCTTGTTGGTTCACATCACTTTGCAGAGAGTCCGTGATGTGAGTGGTGATTTGATCACCACAAAACATACACACTACTATATATCGGATGACAAGAAACATGACTCATTGTTTGTTCAGCATTGTTTGATGCTTCACTGGAGGTGGTTAAATGCTAACGGTCAACGACTAGTGGAGCATTGGGTTTTTAGTGACGGATGTGCAGGGCAGTTTAAGGGTGCGACCGCTATGTATTTTGTTGCGAGGTACCCGAGTCTCTCTGGTGGCTGCTCCATGATCTGGAATTATTTTGCGACGGGACACGGAAAAGGTACTTTGCGTACTTTTTAAGTTAACTCAAGTACTTTTAGTATTTAAAAGTACACTGCTGTCTACTGTACTCTAGGGATTTCCAGTGAATAAAATGCCAATTCATAGAAGAGGCTAATGGTTTGATGTTATATCATGCAGTCTGAAATCTCTGAATGCTTGCATTTGCAGGGGAATGGGATGGCGCAGGGGCAGTAGTGAAGCGTGCGTTACGAATGGAGCAAATCCGAAACCCAGAGCGGCAGTTGCAGAACGCTTTACAGTGTGTTGAGTTTTTGCAACAGGGCTTCTCCACCCGTGCGACTTCCTCTTATGCTGGAACAAGTAGTAGAGACATTCACCGTACCTTTTGGCACGTGGGCGAGCACGAAATCAACAGGGAGTCATCAATGGCTTGCAACACCATTGCAGGCTCGAGAGCACTGCATTCAATTATGGGGAATTCGATCATGAACAGGACTGTCTTGTTAGTGAGACAACTTTCATGTTTTTTTAGGGCATGCATACAGAAGGATTGGGAGAATTGTGAGCAACATGCACATGTTTCTGGATGGAGAGCAGTGCAACTTCAGCCAAAGACCCCAACTGAGGAGCCGGACCCCATTGAAGATGACCCAATGGAGCAGGTGATATTGATGTATGAATATGTTCGTTTCTTTAATTAATTTTTTAGTCATGTTTTCCTAGTAAACAACATTAAACATATTGCCATTGATGTTCAATTATTTCCTTAACTTTGTCTACAATTTGCCGTTCAGGTTCAGCAAGGAGAGAGACTAGATGATGTGCTCGACGTTGGAGACAACTTCGTGGTCCCGGCTGAACAACCAAATGAGGAAGGAATTGACTTTTATGTCATGCAATGCCAACGTCGAAAATATCAATTGCAGGCTCCTTTGCAGTGTCCATGGGGTGCTGAATTCGAAGTAGGAGACTATGTTGTTGAGGGAACTTATTATAGAAAGTCAGGGCGTGGGGAATTTACTTACACTTACTTGGATAAGTCCGTGGTAGCGCATGTTGCTTCTCATCTTGTCATAGCATGCAAGTTCCGCATGAAACTGGCTCCATATTGTTTGAAAGGTGGAGATCCAGTTTACAAAATTTCCTCAGAAGTTGTAGAGGTAGTTCGGCATGCTCTAGTTCAGTTGTGGGAAAATGACGATGACTAGTACTTATAAGTATTGTCATTTGCTTTGTGTTTCATCTCTTCATGAGATTGCTTTGAGTTTAAAGAGATTAAGTTTTATCATGACCTTTGAGTTTAATGATTATGTTTTACCCCTCTGACATTGAATTATTCCGTTGTTGAATATTAACAATGGAGTTCAGTGATTGCTAAGTTACAAACACACTGCTCGATCTATATGCTTCTTGTTATGGTTTAGTACCTGTACTCTGATTAACAGTATACGATAGACATTGTGTACAGCTCTTGAATGAACACATTATCCGTCAAAATGGAAGATGAAATTGCAGAAACCAGTGTTAGCTGAATATACATACTACATGAACCTACCAGAATCTCGTAGAAAGAATCGAACAAAGGGAGCATGAATGACAAACCTATCTGAAGAGCCGAAACATATGGGTTTGACACATGTCATTATTGGGGATCATGAATCACTTTCTTGCCTAGGAATGTCTTGCGACAGTGATACGGATCGTCCAAATCTGGAGAGTCTGACATCTGGTTAAAGAATCTCCGTATTTTTAATTCTGGACTGTCTACCTTTTTTCTAATATAGCGGGGACTCTTTAATTTGCCGCCTACTGACCCAATCAAATGCTTTTTTCGACCAAATATAGTGTTGTTTTCTGAGCATAGGACATGCTTACTGTTGCAAGTAGGAATACTATAATGCTTTGCTTTCAAATCCCTAGTCAAAAGGAATACGGATCTTGGGAAACAATGTATTATCATAACAAAATACCACACTGTGTCTCAATCACAACATAAAGGTATAAATAATGTCTCGACTCTCCACGCATGAAACAAACAAGGAAGGGAAATGAAGAACAAAACAAGGAAATGTAGAGTGAAAGCATAATGAATTAATTTAAAAATTCAAAATTACTTAAATTAATAAAGGAAATAGAATGGAAGTTCCTGAAAAAAAGAAAAAAATAATGGAAGACAAAGTAAATGAAAAACAAAAAGAGGGAAGAATGGAAGTTAAATAAAAAATTAAAAAAATGGAAGAAAAAATTGAATGAAACAAAAAATAAGGTTTTTAAAATAAATAAAAAATCAATGGAATTAAAAAAAAAAAAAAAAAAAAAAAAAAAAAAAAAAACCATAGACAAAGGAGTGTAAATGGAAGTTAGAAAATATAAAGAGCAAATAATGAATGAGAATTGATTCACTAGTGAAATACATGCCTATCTCCTTTTCTAGTATGTTTCCTTCATAAAGACACACCATTTTGAATACTAGGATATTTTCATTTCTATACGTAAAGCTCTAGTCAATTTCATCATATAAGCCATGAAAAGCAAGTTCATAAATTCAAGTTTTATTATACGATTCTAATTATCTTTCATATTTTTTAATTTATAACTTCCACTCTTATTCCTTTATTGTTTCGTTTCACTTATTTTTGCTTCCATTCCCTTATTTTTGTGATTTTATAAACATCCATCTTATCCCTTCGTTGTTTCCTTTTTTTTTTTTTTTTTTTTTTTCAATTCTCATTCTCTTTCATATTTTTTAATGTATAACTTCCACTCTTATTCCTTTATTGTTTCATTTATTTTTGCTTCCATTCCCTTATTTTTGTGATTTTATAAACATCCATCTTATCCCTTCGTTGTTTCCTTTTTTTTTTTTTTTTTTTTTTTTTTTTTCAATTCTCATTCTCTTTCATATTTTTTAATGTATAACTTCCACTCTTATTCCTTTATTGTTTCATTTATTTTTGCTTCCATTCCCTTATTTTTGTGATTTTATAAACATCCATCTTATCCCTTCGTTGTTTCCTTTTTTTTTTTTTTTTTTTTTTTTTTCAATTCTCATTGTCTTTCATATTTTTTAATGTATAACTTCCACTCTTATTCCTTTTATTTTTCATTTATTTTAATGATGATCCTAACAAAACTAGAATCCAATACCGTAACTGCTGCACATAGATTCTATAGTGTTGAGCCTCAATACATGAATATATCAGTTTTTAGGATTTAGGGGCTTGAAGGGACAAGTGGTGTAAATTATTAACGGCTACATGTGGCGGGAGAAGCAGGAGCGGGAAGATTTCTGAGTGGAGGGAATTCTTGCTTTTTAAAATGAAAGGTCCGGGCGGGACGGAATCACGGGCGTCCAAGTTCCCCCCTAAATGTTTCTCTTTGGAAACAAAAGGGGAAGATAGAGGAACATCGAGACTATACTTTGCAACTGGAGACTCCTTGTGTTCCTCATTGGGCATCATTGCCTCAGAACTAGAAACTGGTCCTAGCCTAGGTACGCTTCTCTCTTATTATTCTCTGATTTCAGCTGCTTCTTTACTTCTGCTTGTTCCATCCCTTTCTTCTGTGTTTATTCAGAGACTCAACTGAATGAGACCTCGGTTGTGCAGATTCCGGATTCATTCAAAGTTTTCTACCAAGATCAGTGGACAATATGTGGTATACTCTTCGACACTTAGGGAATTGATGAATAGAGTGCAAATCAATAGAGGTAAAGTCTCTCCAGAGCCGTAGTCCCACAAGATTCGAAATCAGTGTTCAATGTATTGAGATTCAGAAATTCTAAAGTACTATCTGTTCAGGCTTACTAGCGGCGCCTCACTGGTTTCTTCCATGCTTCTCCTTGAGTATTCTTTCTGATGCTCCTTCTTAGCGACCTGACTGGCTTCCCTCGTGTAGATCTCTTTGTCTTCTCCCGTTGTGACTTTAATGTTGACTGGTTTCCCTTGTCCCGGCACTTGCTAGACCCGCAGCTGCATCTAAAGCCGGGTATATCTCCATCATCCGACTTGAAATCCTCGCCATAGTCCTAGCACACCCGGTTCAATGAATTAGTCATAGACCTTTTTTTCCTTAAGTTTAGAAATTGCAGTTTTAGAAATTCAAGGTTGGTCCAAAGAAAGATAGCGCATCATGTTCGATTAAGTGTCCTTACCCAAGTCAACTCTTCTCCTGGGTAGATGTCACGACTTGCAAAGAATGCCACATGGTAGATACGCTCATCTCCAGAGTGCACTTGCGCAGGCATATCGACAACATTAGCTCCCTCGCACCTGAAACAGGTCCAGTCACAAATTCCGTAGTAAGATTCACTACTTCACCTTAGGCACTGTATTTGAATTTACATAAAACAATTAGAGCTGGGACAGTCCATGCCTGTGATTTAGGAATCTTGCAACATTTCCATAGTGGGTGGCATCGATACAAAGAGAGTTATTGTCATTGGCCATTATTTCAGACCGCCAACAAGCATCCAGTTGTAGAGTGTAGGTTTGTTGAAAACCAAGTAGCTTGTGCAGGAGGTGGTTCCGTTCGATGAGTTCACCGTTGGTCACAATCTCCCCGGCGAGCTCAAATAGGAACTTACCTGCCTTTATTAGCTCCACTGTCCGGACCCCCCAGCCGCGAGAAGGAGTCATGAAAATCTGTGCAAATAAAATTCCATGTTAGAAAATGCGAATATTAAAAATAGATAATGATAATTAAAATGACATCTCTCTAATTCTGGACAAGCCTTACCTGTACCTTCACCGTCATGCCATGCTGTATAATGCGGTTGCCGCACTTTAAGTGGCAAGCACACATGGAGTTACATTCTGTGATAAAGGTCCGGGATTGGTGACCATGACAAACTCCATCGTCACCACTGCTACTATCTTCAGTAGGGAGACTCGCACAGTAACAGCCTGTTCCTTTATTACAAAATTCCAAAGAAATTTTGTCATCCAAATTCTTTAAGATGTCAGCTCGAAGGAGACCAGCTGTGTTGTACACAAAATCCCCCGATTGTAGGGCGCAAGCGCAACCAGACTTTCCAGTAACAAGGCAATCCGAACCACACCCTGAACAACCTGCTCTCGGTCTGAACGACCTTCTAACACTCTTCCACAAGTCGCCATCATCAGGCTCTTCAACAAGCACCATGCTCTCTTTAGTGTACCAGAATTTAGGAGGATGAATGTGAGATCCAATAGGACAGACCACTTGCACAGGATTCCGCTCCAAACCATAGGACAAATCTTGAACCAATATATTATCCTGTTTTGACAAGGCACGTGAAATCAGCAATTCAAATGAAAGACTTCTGTGCGAGCTCAAATGTTTTTGCAAGTGATAGAATACATACAAAATTGTATTCTACAATAAATAAACCATAGACCCAAAGAGCCCACGTATGAATGCTTCACAATACAAAACAGAGTGTACAAAGTTTTTTTGCAGCCACTCTAATCTGCCTATACTAGACCCCCACACAACCCTGCAGATTCGCACTACATCAATTAGTTAGAGGACTCCAACAAAAATTTCACCGGTTTCTACTTCTTTCCACTAGGGCTCCCTCCTCCTGGACTTGCAACCTCCGGGACGCTACGTAGAGTAGGGGTCTCTTTTTTCTTCCTTTTGCTTGATTTTTTTTCCCCACTTCTCTCCATCGCATTATCCTTCTTCTGCTTCCTGGTCTTGTGTTTGCATTCGGATGCCTGCTCTACACCTTCCCCTAAGTGCTGGACCTCTCCGCCATCGGTCGATCTTCTGCGTCCCCGAGTCCTCTGAGCTGGTCCTTGATCCGTGGCAACTTCTTTTGCCATATTCTGTCCTTCCAACTCCTCCTGGAGCCTTCTCCCCTCCTCGGACTTCCTCTTCCCTCGCTGATGTTTCACCTCACGGTTCACCTCGTCTGTTGTGGCCCCTTCATCTCCCTCTGGCTTCTTCTTTGTTGATAGACCTTCAAGCCCTCCCCGTGTATGCGAACTCTCCTGTGGTGGGCAGTCCTTGTCCTGGTTGGCGGTATGCTCCGTGGCCATGTTGGAGTGGACCAGCGCTGTCCATGGCCTACCCCATATCTCCAAGCTCTCCTGCTCGGGCTCCACTTCCTGCCCCTCATCTAATCCCTCCTCAATACCTTGTAGCTTCACAACCTCAACAACTGCCCTTGCCTTCCCCTTAGTTTCCCCCTCTCCTTCGAATTCACTGTCTAACTCCATATCACTCTCCCTCTTTTCTCCACCTGGCTCTCTAATTTCCTGACAGCCCGCCCCTTGCACTACATCTACATCCACTGTCGGCACGAACACATGAGGTACATGTTCGCCCTCTACGTCGTGAGCTATCAACTGCTGAACCGGTGGATTCACTAGACCCCCTTCTCTAAACCTCCTCTCCACCTCTAACTTTCTACTGTTCTCCCCCTTACCTTCTTCTTGCACTATGTCTTCCAACTCGTTAGAAAAGCCACTGTTGCCCTCGTCTTCTTCATCCTCACTCTCCTCGCTGTCGCTGCCACTGCCACTCCCATTAGCAGTAGTCCCTGAGCTCGATTTAAAATCTGGGATATTACCTGAAACAATCCCACCATCACAATTAGCCTAGTCACACCATTCCAATTAGCCCAACCTAAACCATCACATAATACATTTGAATACAAAATAGAATGGTCATGCACTGTCCCACCTTTTAAACCGTAGATCATAATTATTTCTACTACAATTTGGATTATTAAGCTACCAGAAATTAGAGAAAAAAATCGAATGGCTTACCTCCGGATTCAGAGTCTTCCTCTTCCGACTCGTCGTTCAACTCCGGCTCCATCGCCTTTGACTTCCCGCGCGAATCCTCCACAAGACATTCGTAAACTGCCTGTGGAGGTAGCTTCGCTTCTGTATCGCGTTTTCTTCCATCAAATCTCCCAAGCTTCCCCCCAGACTTTGTTGCTGTCACGTGAACCTTTTGTGGACTATCCACCACTGTCTTCCTATTCTCCTCCTCTCTGATCTGGAATAGGCTGCTAGTAAAGGTTTCTCCAGCAACTGAGTCCCGTAACCGCGTGGAGCAAACCGCTTGGCTCTGTTCTCCAAAACTTGCAACTCCGTGAGAAAGGGTAGACATGGGCTTCAACGACGAGTCCGCAATCACAACAAAGAAACTGATTTATAAGAGAATCTAAAAGTACATCAATATACTATAAGTACTTCTAATCTTGCGGGAAATAGTAATAGTACATTATTATTAATTGAACCTGTGTAATTGCCCACTTCAAACTGCTTCAGTATACTTTTTTGAGTACGGTATAGTACTACTATGCGACCTAAGTACTATTAGTACTAATCTACCTAAGTACTATTAGTACTGAACAATCTAGGTATGCTATACTTTTAGCACTAACAAAATACATTTACAAAAAAGTACTAAGTCGGATCTGGCTACGTTATGTAAGTGAATACACAATGTACTTCATATACACTATGGAAATCAGAATATACATATTACATTAGTATTCAATGTACACCAACAATCTGATAAAACAAACAAGTATATGGAAGTACACATAATTTTGAAACAATTACAATAAGTACAGAAAACGTAGAAACAGAAAACGACTGCGGTCACAAAAAGTACAAACGAAAGAGGGGAATGTATTCTTCCTTGATCCTCTGCAAGACAAGTAGTGTTGATCAGTGACTCTAGATTGAACAACAAAGTACCAAGTTCTCTAAGTAGTACATCTATGGTAATCCCACTAGTACAAAAAGAACAGAAAGTATAATAAGCTGAACCAGTCAAAGTAGATAAAGTCCTATCAGGAGTATCACGAAACAACAAGCCGCGATGAAAACAAATTTTAAGCAAAGCTATGTACTCACCCGTGTTCGGACATCGTAGACGTGCTCGTTCAGCTTGCTCCGAAAGTAAACGCGCCACCTCCTCGTCACATATTGTCATCTGGGCAGCTACATCTTCAACGACAACACTCCCTGGACCTCCCCACCCAAAGCTACGGTGCCAATCTGGATCTACAAGTTTATCGCTACAATTCGGTGCTGCACATTTATAACCACTCTCGTAGGTCACCTTAGCGCAGAAAGGGTGAAACATGTGCTTACAAGATGCAATGACAATGTCACTCTTAGGAAAGTTAAAACCGCATAGGGCACACTTAGTAATTTTTAGGAACCTCTTCTCGGGAGAATCATCCTCTCCAAACGCACTGTCAGGGTATACGAGTGGAACTGGGTTGAGACTAGCGCTGTTTCTTCCGTACTTGATGCGTTCTGTCTCCATCCTCACCCCTTCGCACATCCGGATCTTCTGCTCCCTTAGCCTCCGACATTCTGCTGCTCCTAGGTCTTTCGCTAGCGCCTCTGTTTCCTTAATTGCTAGAGTACGCTTTTGATCCTCTAGGAGCTCTGCCAAAACCTGCTTCTTCCCTTGGTTTCCACATTGCTCCACGTCACTGCTCTGAAGTAAAGCCAGATTAGCCTCGTAGCTCTCCACCATTAAAAGCGCAAGTTGCTTATCTTGCGCAGCTAAATCCTTCGCTTTCACCGCCATCTCCTCATCTGTCTTCAATCCTTCAATTTCCATCAAGAGAATTGTGTGCATCGTCTGGAAATATTCCAGTTTCGACATCGATGCAATTCCGCGGTCTTCAACCTTCACCGAATTTACCGCCAATTCATCCTTCAGTCCCACCTTCCTATTTGTCTGTGCACTGTTTGGTGGCGGGATACCTCTCCTCTACAAGCACAATAACATTACATTGTACCACATTATCAAAACAAAACACAGCTTTCAGAAAATAAATCACATCTAGAGATAAACCTGAATGGTCTAATCTGCCTACACCTAACGTCTCTAACTCTGTATCTCTGTAACTCTGTATCTCTCTAACTCTACAACGACAATGACATTAAGCAATACCACTCTGTTAACACCAACTAGAGCATACGAAGAATATGTTACATCTAGACTTAAACTGAAAGCAATAACAAAAGTCTATCACAAAACAATGCAATGCAATACGACTTATTAACAATGCTAGGTCTAAAAGTACTGTTCGGTCTTGCGATTCTAAATATGCAAACAAAGAGATTAGCAAAACAGTAATCAGTAACAACAACAGCTCTAATCAACAATACAAAGAACTCTAATCATACACACAAACAACTCTAATCAAACAAACTAACAGATTACAAAAACCTAGTTAGAGAACGTACCTTTGTCGGCGTTGCAGCATCAACTCCAACATTCGGCTCCAACTTCACCGCAACGCCCACTTTCAAACTCCTCCAAGAGCGCTTCGTCACCCTCGCCCCCGTGTTGATCGCGAACTAGAGCTTCGACAGATCCTGCTCATACTTCCTCCGCTGGTGATTGTTGGTCTCTTGACCATACAAAGCCCAATTCACGGCATTCTTCTGGTACTCCAAAACAACACCGACTGCGAACTGCTTCGTCACACACCGAGGGATCTTGTCTGGTCCATGTTGGTACACTATTGGGTGCACGTATTTGATGCGGTTGACAATTTCCCGCACCTTGCAATCGCTCCAAGAGTACCCGCCACGACCCCTAACCCCTTCCGGCCTAAACCCTAACTCTTGCATCTGTTTGTCCGAGATATTCTTATCTTTGCGACACCGATGCGGGTTGATAGAGTTAGGGTTACAGTCCAAATCATATCTATCGCGGAAGTCCTTCCACGTCAACAAATCCGGAGGGGATTTCAAGCTTGCTATCAACTCTTCCAACTCACCGACTTCTAGGAAACGCTCCTCTTCCTTCACCGAAACCCCTACTACCTCGCTCCCACCTGACTTAGTCTTCCCAATGTTCACTCCCATTCCGGATCCACCATCTACTCCCGACTTAACCTTTCCATCCCGAGAACTTGCTTTCAGTCCTTCTCCCCCCCCCAGACTTGGACCTCCTAGACATTGCGAGACACCCAAAACAAACTGGACCGCAACTGAAACCTACTTGAAGCAAAACCTTGAAAAAAAAAAACAAACATAAAACCTACACCACCAGAGAAACCATATCGCAAACACTCGCTCCAAACTCAAACCCCGTAGCGTATAACTCTCTAACTCTCAATCCCCATCTGAACTACCACAAGAAAAAGAATACTCCTCTCCAACACTGCAAGACCCTAAACAATAGTAAAAAGACCAAAAACTACGACAACAAACTCAATCCTAAGCTCATCACAAGTATCTCACACACAAACCCTCTAACTCTCTATCTCTCTGTCTCACCCTAAAAACTCTAACCCTCTATCTGAACTAACGCAAACAAACAACACACTGTCTCCTCTCCAAACTCCAAAGTTGTAAGTATGATGCAAAACCAGAACACACCAACGAGAGAGACAACAACACCGAGACCAGCAAACACCGACCAGTGAATACAAACGAGACCATAGTGACGTTGGAAGTGGGAGACGAAGACTACCGGCTATAGCAGGTAGCATCCAATCCAGGTACCTACAACCACCGGTTTGATGCTTTCTCATTGGTCGATCTGAGCTTGGATACCGGTGGCACGCGGCGAAGATATGGACGGCTCAGATTTTCTGAAAAAGTATATCAAGTACATCTGGTTAAAAATGTACATGGAAAGTACTTCTATAATCTGCCCAAAGTGTACCCGGTGTAGCTTGCCAACACCCTCTTTTTTTTACTTGGTTTCTGCTTTGACAAGTGGCTACTGTGATGGCTAACGAAGACGTCCTTCCAAACGGCGAGGTCGTCCCGCTCCCCCATGGATCAGTGGTCATCATGAACCTTGTGGGTGAGGCATCCATAACTCCTAACATATAGCGTTCTAGGAACCCATGTCATGTGTTATTATATTTGGTGTAGTGTATAAGGTTAAGCTGTTGTAACTGCTACCACGAAAACACATCCGACGAGATTGAGTTTATATTCTTTACTCTGCAGGGGTTGAATTTGAATCATCCATGAGGTCAACGCGATTTTATCTCACTCGGGCCTGCCATATACTGTGGAGTGGTATAGGAGCAAGATACAGGTCCGTGACGTAGTATGATGACTGCTACTACGTTATAAGAACTCCTTTTGATGTTGTATGCAGAGGTGCTCATCTCATTTCCCTCGTACGTATTGTAGAGATAAGTCTTCCTCAGTCTAAGGAATGGTATGACGAAGAATTGAGGGTCTAATTACAGGACCGTCGTCGATGACAACGTCGTAAGCAGAGAAGGAACTACATGTGAAGTTTACTGTATTGAATCGAACAGATGTGAGAATAAAGTGGCCTTATATGTTGGTAAGGACTTTCTACTTCAGTTACTAGGAATACATGTTTAAATTACGAGTATGACTAGTGTTTTACATACTTCTCTGGTAGACTTAAAAATTCTTCCAAAGAAAATTACTTCTCTGGCGACAAAGTGATATTTTATGTCAAGTAATTGGGATATTAAACATAATACAGTAATGGAGAAGTCTTAGGATTTTGACGTATACATGAGCTGTGCACAACCATTAACACGTTCTCAGTTCTGCATGTGGTTTATGCTTCATTTGTGTCATGTGCTCGTAGTGGGAAACCTAATTATGTAGGCGGTTTCCATAACTTTTATTTGTGAAGGTGTTTCGTAGTCAATCTGTCAACGGCAAGTTGTACTTGTAAGTAGCGTTCCTTGGAAGGTCGCGTATGGTAGCGGCCATAGGTAGAAACAGTGTTACAAGGTTCTATTGGTATGACCGAGTCGTTTCTGAGTACCCTATAGCAGAGTGGAGCACATAAACTGTACAATTTTAACTTGGAACTCTTGTTGGAAGGGGGGATGGGAAGAAATTATTCGTGTTCTCTTTTGAGGCTTGTACTATATCGTGTCATGGGGATTAGCGGAATGAACATCCGTAATACCGAAGGTGTGCACGTCATTCAGCTCCATAGTTTTGATTTACATACCGTTCTAGTTTCCCTGGACTTTGTTATAGTTTCAAAAGGAACAGTGAAGGCAAACCTTGAGATTGTCGTAGTTGTAATACACGGATTCCCCGAAACTTGAAGAGGAAACGGTGATAGGCCTATTGGACTACACGGTATTAGGTGCATTACTGGGTCATCCTATGTCCGTGTTTCATCATGTAACCTACCTGGTTTCCTCAACTGCCGTCGTGTCAGCTGAAACTCCTTCAGTCTGTCCTGTCGAAAGTTTGCAGCGATGATGATTACGTTTTCCTTGGATGTCCATCATGTCCGATATTATGTCTATCATGTACATGGTGGTGGTATTTGATGGGAGGACATGGATATGACATCCACGCATACTGGGTCCCTTGACATGGTGGATTAGCATTGAAGACTCATACAAATTTTGACATTATGGGGTGAACCATGATTTATTTTCCGGACGTGGGGTGACGTTTATACGACAGTATGGACGTATACATACGGTGCTCAAATCGTATACCTCGAGAATCGTCTTCTTCTCCTCCACAGCGCCCCTACATATTGGAGAGAGGAGAGTTCAGTTTCTGTAGTGAATTACAGTCTCCTTCGTCTCTGCCATGGCTTCGGATAGTTTTGCAACGGTGCAGTGGGAGCTCAGTAGAGCACTTGGTGAGTACTCATTGGTCCCATTCTCTGGCTGTTATCTGTATTTTCGCTTCCGCATGTACATCAATGTTTTGATCCGATTGCTCTCGCATATCTCGGAGGAGGAACACATGTCTCTATTTCTCCGCCATGTCTTTTTGTTCACGTTCTGTGGTTGGTATGGGTCGTGAGCGAGCCTCCCCCTCCTTCGGATGCGGAATGACAGAGTTTACACACGCGTAGCTACACGGTGGCTCTTTGCTATGCCCTTGAAGTTACAGCGGCCGCCTTCGCTGCAAGTTTGGGGAATGATTGTCGCGGCTGGGGGGTTGTGTTGCGGATTGGAACGGTACCGATTTCCTCTTGAATTTTTGCAGGATGTTGATGGAGACTTTGTTCTAGTACAACAGCAATCTATAGGAAGTGTAGTGGTCTAAGTCCATACTCGGCGTGGGGATAGTTGTTTCGCCGGCGCGTCGGAAGAGGCAACTTCTGGCTGTGGATGCTCGACTCCAAGGTATTGATCTGTACGCCCTCGCTGTTATTCCCGCATAGCGCTTGTTTTTCCCCGCAGAAGCTTACTGATGCGGCACACATTACGTACCCGCGTTTCTTTTGAGGGCCTTCTTGTGAGTCAGAATTTGCTGCATGAGAGCTGTAAGCAAGAGAAATTGGAGGATTTTTTAGCGGGAGTTTGGATACAGTTTCCGGTATTGCTTGTCAGTCACGCCGACATGTCATTTCTAACTCATTGTCTTCTGCACTTCATCAGAAATAGGTGGGACGTTGGGGATTTCAGAGGATGGTGACCACGCGGGGAATGTCGGCGGCGAGGCCCACACCTCCGCAGCCTTCACCAAGTACTGTCGAAGACAGAAGGCCTAGTTCCATGTGGTGGTTCCGGGAGAAGGAGGGGCTCAATGCCGTCGGTTACATACCCGGCACAAATCTCGGGAACAAAGTATGCTCGAAGCAGGATTACGAAGATTTTTGGGGCCGAAAAGACTACAACAACGGCACACGATACAAGACATATGTCTCCCCGCGTATGGTCAAGAGAATTCGACACCTATACCAGCGGGTTTTCCAAAGACCGATAGGAATGGCAGATGCACTCCCATACCATTTCGGACGCGGCCTTCTTGCTGAGAGAAACGGATATCCCATCAACTGGGCTGCATACGCTAGGAGAATGACACACAAGGGAACAGGTGACACCGTCCACCTGGGGGAAACTTCGCGACAACCAGGTGAACTGATGAAGATGGGGAAACCGTTCAAATTCCTCTCGCTAGAAGATCTAAGGAAGAGGACTCCAGCTGGAATGTGGCCCAAAAACGAGGCGGCAGAGGAATCGAATGGAGAAGAGGGGAGGGACGATGATTGGGATGTGAATGTGCACTTCTCTGGAGGTGATATGAACTTGGCAAATTTCAAGCGAGCGCCGACGCACCCTGTCCCACCTAGACCGCTGCGGAAGTTTGTATCACTAAGAGGCAGTGCACCTACAGGTTTGAGCTTAACAGAACGTCGACATAGTTAAGTAGATTCTTTTAAATGCTATATGTATCGTCTATATCATCTACATTGTATATTTTGTTCTCGTCTTGATGACTCACATTGCAAGTGCTGTCGTGGCTTCTGTTTGGGAGATCCCACAGACGACGGAGATGTCGTGCTCGGGAAGAGGGTAGGCGGAGATATCACAGCAGAAGAACGTGGAAGAGGAAGTGTACACCACTCAGGCTGGGCTGTAAAAGGGAAAAGAAGTTGCGAGGGCTGCGGGAAAGAGGAAATCACACCCCGGGACTTCATGTTCGAAAGAAGCTTCCCACGACCGGGGCATCCTTGGCTCCATGGTGAGTAAGAAACTAAGAGTCAAAGTGTTATTGTTATTCACTTCTTGATGCCTATATTTTCCCGGTATGTGGATTTGTTTGTGTGTACGTACTTGGTAGGATGCGATATAAACCCCGGGCCATGCATTGATAGGAATTGCTCCACAAAAGAGGAGTATATAGAATTTAAAAGTAATTAAACATACACTGATGTTATGCACAGGGGTACTTGTGAAGCTGGAACAAGGAGATGTAGAGGAAAAGCCACGGGTCCTGGAGGCTTGGGGGAGTACTGGGAAAGGAAACATTTGCTCAGTCGAAGGTACAGATGGAATTCACCACTGCGATTTGTCACGGTCCCCGTAGGTGCTGGATAGGGAAATGCTTTGTATATGACACGGAGATAGATATGAGTGTCATAAAAAATCTTGGAGAGCAGACAGCAGAGGACAGTAAGCTCCAAGGCATCTTGCTGCTTAGACGAATGTGAAGTGGTCGAGGGTGGGAGGGTTGATTGTAATTGACTAATGCACTTAAATTTGTGGACAAGTCTCCCGGTGACAGCATCTCCAAATGAATTGGGCGTCAACATAGAGGATGCCATAACCGCGGAGTTGGGTGCAAAGAAAATACTGGAAAGGGGGAAGACCTCGGGGGGTATCGAAGCTGAATTCCGACCATTGTGCGATGAGAGTGCGAACAATCGAAGGTGTTGTCTAACCGTCGTATGGCAAAATGCGTTCATGACAGTACAGTATTTCACAGATGTTGTCACATTCCATGGCCATGAAAATCCAATTCACGATTTAGAAGGACGCAGTGGAGGGAATTAAATTGAATTCATGCGGAGTTATCTAACACATAAGTGTAATCAAAATTGCAGGAAACCTCATGGACGGCGGTGTCAATGCACTAACATTGGAATCTTGTCGGGAGTTCGTGCGGCTCAAAGTGAAGAGGGCAAGGGCGGTGCTTGAAAAGAGAAAACTGGAGACGGCAGTCCTGCTCGAAGAATTCAAGAGGCAATCTGGAGCGCTCCACATGCTCGAGCACAGAGCAGAGTACCTTCGGAGGCAGTACGAGCTCGACCTTGTTGCGCTCATCAAGAGGAAAGGGGGGCGTGACAAATTGGCAAGTAGCGACGTCGAGTTGGAAACAGAAGAGCTGAAAGCGTTGGTGAAGAAGGTCGAGGCTGACGACGCGTGCTACCATGCGTGGATAGATACAGGGGCCCTAGCGAGGAAATTGTCGGAAGCGAAGAGAAAAATGATGCATCTTGTGAAGGTCTCCGCCACATGGGAAAACCAGTTGGACCGAAAAGCGGCGTCGTTGTTCGAGGAGCTGATGCGAAGTGACATCTCCGAGGACGATGCATTTAAAAACGCAGGGCTAGAATGCGGATGCGACAACTTCAACTGTGACTACCTATACGAGGTAGATGAGGGGCACAAAAATATGTGAACATCTGGTCGACGGCGAAGTCAGAGTGTACGTGCGTTGCTGATGCGAGCCACCCAACACAAGTAGCGGACAGGAGGCTCCCTCTGTGGAGATGTCAAATTGTGGCGTACAGAAGAACGTTTTTGCAGGACATATGCGGATAGGGACTACAGTAGAGGGGACTATTCAATTTTTTCTTTTTCTTCCCCTGTGGGCTGCAATTCAAATGGAGCATTGTGTAGAACATTTACGGTGTTAATGCAAGGGTGTTAATATGGAATTACAACACCATTTTTTGGATCACTTAGAATATAGGCCATCGGTAGTGTACAGTTACATACTAGCCAGATGGCAATGCCTGTGTAAGCAAAGGCGTTAAGCAGTGAAATACTAAGGTCTACATAGAGTTAAACATATCCTGTCTACACGTGGTCAATATTGTATTTTGCACTCTACGAGTCGTCAATCCAGTAGGTGTTTTGGAGCCATTCCCGGAACCAGAGATGTGTAAGTCGAAACTTGTAATCCTACCTAGGTAGGAGAGGGAACAGCCCAGGAGTCATCGGGCAGAAAGGTCAGAATCCTCCATGGGTAGATGAGTCAGTATTGTACTTGCGTAGATCAAATCGTGAAAAAAACAAAATAAGAGGGAAAGAAACGGTAAGTATAAAAAAAAAAACAAGGAAAAGAAGTCAAAGTCAGGGGTAGAATGTGAATCTGAATCCATCTCCGCATGTCCATTGCATGTAAAACGTCAAAGTACCCAGCTAAAGTACACAACCATAAGTTACCAGGTCCACCGGCCAGAAAAAATTCAGCAAACCGCTCCCATAGCTAGATTTCCATATTGGCCGAGGTACATTTCGGGGCTATGTTTTCACATCCTGTTCCTACGAATATTTTGTAATGCGGGGAAACAAAATTGTGTGGGGTCCCAACGTCGGCGACGTCTGCACGACTCCGGTTTTAGAGCATATTTGGACTGTAGTGGTCATTCGATACCGCGAGTGGAAAATTTCTGGAAAATGATCCCCCCGCTGGAGAGAGAAAGCCAGGTATTGTAGTAGTGTCTGTTTTTGTGATGTGAATTTGTGAAGGGTAACTGCAGTAGCGAAGCAGTTTTGGGAAGGAGATGAGTGTAACAAAGATCTGTTTTTTGAAAGTTTGAGATGTTGTTCTCCTTGTTTCCACACAAATCAGCATGAAGTCTAAATTGAAGGGTACAGTCAAGATATTGACAAGGGGTTCATTTGCAAATTAATCACTTTATGCAAATGCGGGGTACGGCTGAATTCATTTGTTATGCCAGACCGTCTCCTAACAAAATGTCTAGTTAGGGTTCACCAGCGATCAAAGGGAAGTAAGAACAAAATTTCTGAGGAACAGAATGCAGCCTGATCGTTCTCTCCAGAACAATTCCACCAGATTGGAGGACGGGGCATTGGAGAAACAAGTAAAGTTCCTAATCAATTGTATCCTCGGGCGTCTCAGTTATTTCTGACTGTTCAATGTGCATATGGTTGAGCTCCTAGAAATTGACGCAAATTAACTGGAATTAAAGAAGATTACAAAGGATTTATATGTAAGGTTCTTACTCTGCAATGAAAATTAAGAATGCTGACCATTAAGAATGCTAGACTGGTTGCTCACCAAAAGAAGAAAAGAGAAGTTCAGAAGAAAAGAGCAGCAATGGAAAGTTTCTCTGTAACAATCTGATGCTTGTCTTACGATAAACCGTTGTTTGTCACATGAGCACCTATGATGCCAGGCCGACGGATGAGCACAAATCTTCACAACTAGCATTTTGAGCAGAGTTAATAAGGACCACTATAAATGAAGCAGAAGGCCGCCTTTCAAAATATTGGTTTGAGAATTACCATGTCGCTTTGGCTGAATTAATGATCTAAGCGACAGACTAAATAGAAGACTTACAAATGTTTGAAGAACAATTGGACAATTTCACCAACGAAAGAGTACTCGACTTCAATTTTAGTGAGAAATACGGGACGAATTACGAAATGGAATATTCACCTTTGGACCATTTTATCAAAACAATGTTGTTGTTTATAGCTTGAAAGACCGCAAAAGTAGCTGCAAGGGCAACAACTAAGCAAACCGCAATGACAATGAGAAGTGTGAGGCCTTGCAGGTCTTGAGGCAACTACTTGAAACAAGTGCTTAAAGAAAACGGAGTCCATAAGGAGAAGGATTCAGAAAGATAAAAAGATTCCATGGAACCCACAGGAAGTGCCATTCGGGACCTAGCAGGCTCGGCGGCCATCGGAGAAGATTAGAGTGTATTTATCCCACAAAAAATTCAAACGGGACTAAATACAGCCATCCCATTAATTATCCAAGAATACAGGCACTAAGAACTGGCAGAGCACCACTTATAATGCAACCTGACATCAGTTTCAGAAGGCAACAAAAGTGGCACGTTCAAAGGAGTTTGCCAACAAGGAGGACAGGGATGTCTACTGATGGTTAGCTCAGCTCCGCCTCCAATTTGACAGCGACCCTACTGGATATAGGACGGAGTGACAAAAAGTTAATTGCGCTCTATCATATATGACGGGGTCGGCACAAGGTTGGGCCATGCCCATCCTCCAAGCCCTTGACGAGGGTCGCGGTCACCCACTCTTGATTTCCTACAATGCTTTCCGCGAAGGGGTCGTAGTGGTCTTTGGAGAGATCGACGGGAAAGGCAACGCTCAAGATCACTTACATGAGCTTTGGCAGATAGCTGGGGTGGCTTCCTACATAGCCACCTTCAACGAGCTCGCAGCACAAGTGAACTTGTGCAAGGAAGCTCTCATTTCGACATTCTGCCGTGGATTCAAGAATGACATCTTTCATTCAGTAGCCACATCTAAGGAGCCTCCTTCAACTCTCTAAGGGTAGATGGCCAGAGCTTCACGGATTGACAAGCGACTATGAGCGATGCATCAATAGGCCGGTAGGCTACCTACTACGAGGGGTCTCCAAGGTCGCTAATTCCCAAGTCCCTTGTCCGCACCTTGATCAGTACCCATGGAGCTAGATGCACTTGCCACCGTTCCCTGCAAGTCAACCGAGATGGCTAAGACACTTGCGGAGCAGTTAGAGTATGAGCAGCAGGTACGTTGCTGGGGGTGCGGAAAACCAGGACATCTCCGGACCTGATGCCCAGCCAACCCCACCCAACATTTGTTGTTTTCCGCCACTTTGGACAAGGAATTTAGCGATGCGGGAAAAGACATGGCTCGGGATTGACATCTTCCGTTCGATATCGGAACCTACCACAAACGGTAAGAACCAGGAGCTATAAGCACGTTGTGGTGGACTTAGCGACATCGGAAGCCAAGCCTTTATATCTTCGTGCTACGCGGATCCTAGAAATCATTTGACATTGGCAGGACTTGTCAACGGCCAGCCAACAACCCTCATGGTGGATTCAGGGGTGACGGGCATATTTATTCATCCGGTTTTTGCTGCATCCAACGCAACAACCATCATTGCGAAAGCCAAGCTCTGGGAGGTGCGCGTTATTGGTTGGTGCGTCTTCAACACCGGATTAGTTACGCATGAGACAACATTCTAGCTAGTGAATGACGACCACACTAAGACTCTTAGAGCAGATATTACCAATACCGGATGGTATGACTGCATTGTGGGCACTCCGTGGTTATGGCGCCATGACCTCGATATCCGATGGGCTATCGAAGTGGTGCGGTTTGCATTGGCTTTCTGCCAAGCCCATTGCTTACTACAAGCTCAAGTTTTCAATAGGCTTCCAATTGCCTCGCGCCTGAGAGTCAATTAACATACCTTGGTGTCCTTGCCAACGTTTTGGCAAACTACCAGAGGTGCAGAAATTTATATAATGGAGATTTTCAAACTTTTTGAGGCCGCGCCAAAATCAAAGGCAATGTTTTCTATAAAATACAATAATTTTGAGGGGGCATTTAGCGAAGAAGCCTCCAATGAACTTCCACAACACGGACCTTTAGACATGAAGATAGACTTCAAGGATGGCGAGGAACCCCTATAATGGGTTTATAAGTTTGTGCTATAAGTTGCCTGTGCAAAGTGCCTATATATTTGATAACTTTCATATTTGAATCCACGAAATGTTATAATCTATTTTCAATGTCATATTGAAGTGGTTATAGATATAACATACATATTACTCTACTTGTACTTCTACAGATAAATATGGATGGTAGGATCTTATCATGTGTAATGCAATGTGTCCTCTCACTTTGACTATGATCCTTATATCTATATAAGGTTACTTGCTACATCTTGCATCTCCACAATTTATTGTCTATCTCATTTTCAAATATTATTCACCTTCTTTGCTATATCATAAGATCTTACAAAACTTCTACAGGTCATATTTTATTAG
Source organism: Ceratodon purpureus (assembly GCA_014871385.1). NCBI lineage: Eukaryota > Viridiplantae > Streptophyta > Bryopsida > Pseudoditrichales > Ditrichaceae > Ceratodon > Ceratodon purpureus. The sequence continues at coordinate 104,867,830 of CM026426.1, forward strand.
ATTTTCTGAGTCCAAATTTGGACTTTAACCAGTCTAGACTTTTGAAAGTCTAAAATTATTTAAACGTGGCATATAATATATTTTCTAGAAATCCAATGAAAAACATAATTACATTGCTCTAAAGTTCTTGTAAATTCCTACGTCTTTAGAAATTTGCAAAAATCTCAGCTAAGACTGACATCCTAGAAACTTGCAAAAAAACTTAATTGCTTGCCAAACAAACAATAGTCTTTTAGGGATTTAATTATATGTATAATAGTCATATATCGATTTTTTTTTTAATTTGATATTTTAATTTCACACGATCTTTTTATTAATTTATAACTATTTTTTATATCATAGTATAGAATTAATATTTTTTTGAAACGTCTAATATGATTTTATTCAAATATGAAAATTTATTTACAACTTAAGTATCTGAGGTAGCCATGTGAAAATGCTTTGTCAACACTTTGTATCAAACTCTACATACCTCTACTAGTTCTAAAACTTGATACACAAGTAACAAATACAATATTTTTTGAGCTGAGAAAGAAATAACCTTACTCTAAAGAAAAAGCATGTACTTCAAAAAGACTCAAAGTTTACTTATTGTGCCAAGCACAAAATGCCTCCTTTTCTAGCACATTAAATGTTATAGAATTTGTTCTCTTTCATCTTCTTATTTTCTACTTCATTAAGGGACATCAATTTTTTTTGCTGACCGTATACATTGATATTTAATGAAAAGTTTAACTTGTACAAAGTAAAATGCATACAAGCAAAGTATTTGACATAAATTAGTTGCTATGTATGTCTGAATGCAATACTAAATTCCTTTACCTCTATAACTTGGTATCAGTTCCTAACCCGAAAAATTTATACAACCTTGGAAAATGATCTATAATGTCTATACTCTAAATTTTTCAAATTAAAAGAAGTGAAATGGGGTGATGCTGTAAAGCAAAGTCATTTTTTCTCACTTCATATTTTATCCACAATTATTAATTTATCGATTTATGTATTTTGAAACTCATGAAAAAAGAAGTCTAGAATAAGAATTTGCAATTGAAGATGGGAATAATTTGTACATCTATTTATTTATTGATTATACTTATTTTTCTTATACTTAAAGTGGCAAATTTGGAGTTCTTTTTTCACAAAATTTGTCAAGAAATCGTAAGCTTTAGTTGATTCACCTATTTGATAAAGTATACCTTGAAAAATTTTAAAAAATCATCAAGTAAGCCAAAACATTATTTTAACATAACTATTAGATTAAATAGCTCAAAAACATTACTTCATCATATACAATTATATAGTACACTTGAATTTTACAAGCTAAATATATTTAATTCCTTGAAATTGTATAATCACTTAATGATTGTAGGATTTAATGAATTTATAACCTCATTTAAAAAGCATGAGGTCTGGTATATAGTATACTTCTCTCTGTTTTATAAAGAAAAAAAATCAAATTTCTGGTAAGAAGAAAAGGACAAGGTTTATCGTGCACTATTCATGTAATATATAATTTCTAGGTGTTATTGTAATCTTATTCTTTTAAAGGGTGTAATTGCATTCTTAAAAAAATTAGTGCATTTTGTATGGAAATTGTTCAGGGCTCCTTGGTTTAGGAGATGTAGAGATTGTTAGCCCCATACTTTATGGGTGAATTTTTCAAATCCCTAAACTTTTCTTCAATTAAAAACATAATTGCTGAAGAGAAATTGAAATAGTTTCTACTGTATTGAATTAAGCTTCCTCAATCTGGCGTAATGATAACAGGTCACCTGGGAAAAAGTAAAAGAATCTCTTGAAGTTGCAGAAGTCACAGCTAAGAAGATTGAAGTCGCCAGTTCAGCATACAAACCATGTGCAGAGAGGGCATCCCTTTTGTACTTCATTCTCATAGAATTGGTTGCAATCGACCCCATGTACCAGTTTTCATTGGAATCATATGTGGAGATTTTCCTGATATCTATCGCCAAATCAGCCAAGTATTCAACACATGCGCCTATATATGCTAATAAATGCAATATTTGTTTGAATCGATTAATAAGTTTGTATTGAATGCCTTTAGTCAACCTTTAAAATAAACTAGTCATTTTATTCCACTGGAGTGTTGTCTAAAACTGATCATGAGGTATCAAAAATGACTTCTAAAAAACCATTGTTATGATGCAATAAGGTGGAGGCCAGGCACCCATAACTAATCAGTAGACTTCTCCATTTCCGACCTCCATTTCCAACCACTTATTGTTCAAAATCTTGGGAGATCTAAAAGAAAGTATCAAGCATGATTGTTAGAAAGGGAATCAAAGGGAATCAAAGGGAATCAAAGGGAATATTTTGGTAGTAGCACAGTGATCAAGTTTTGGTGTCATGGTGGTCGGTTTTAGGTGGGCCTACATATCGGTTATATGTATTACAAAAAAAATGCCTTTCAAAATTCATAGTGAATTAAATATTGAAGTAAACATGACATTTAAAGTTGCATTCCTCCTTAAACCTATTTCCCCTTCAAGGAAAAATCTCCCTCAACTTATACACCTCCAAACTTAGTAGCAAATCACTTAACTGGTCATTTATAGGTGCCTCCACCTTATATATGCAAAACTACAATCTAGACTTCTGTTATATGCCAATATAAATGTAGAAAGATATGTTTGATGACTAGGAATTATAAGAAGACTGTATTTACTCAGTTGTTTTACTATGAACTATTTTATAAATAAGTTATTAGTTGAAATATATGTAGTGTTGTAAGAACTTTCATATCTAGTTCAAAACCTTTGAGAAGAATGAAATTTTCTCAAAGAAATAAAAAATTACACAAAGTTCTTGCAATGCATACACAAAATCATATAAATCATTTCTTAAAGTACCATTAAGATATGACCTTGTAGATAACTATGCAAATAGTAAATCAACCCAAACTGAATCATAATCACTGCAGAAGTACTCTACAAATCCAATACTATCTTCAATGTCATTTTTGTCGTCTGTAGTTAAGTTGATCCTTGTTCCATGCTATTTCGGTATATTAATTGGTTGCTACTAAAAAGTAATTGCATAAGTACATTTTCCAGTGCAGTTTGTGTGATATTCAGTAAATATACATGAAATTGCATTGAAACTGTTTGTGTTCATGGATTAAAATCAATGAAATTTAGAGTACTAAGATATTCTTACAATGAGTTTTAATGAAACAAAATTTAAAATTAATACAATATTTATGTGAGAGATAATAACGGAGATGATTTTAGAGATGGTCTTTACAATACCATTCAAACTTTGGTATTTGCAATAAAGGACCTTAATATTATACTGTGTTGTAGCAGAGTAACTGCTTTATGCACCTCCAAATGTATACTATTTGTAAAAAGAAATGAGGTTTGGACTCAAAAAGTTGATTCATTGATTTCCATGTTCAAACTATTAATCATCACAAATAGACTTGAATGGCTTAACCCCTAAAGGACAATTGTCCTAGAATGGGCTTTTTTAAAATTTGGGCAGGTTTCTAGAATTTCAATTTAATTCGTAAATCTTTGAAAATGATAATGTAGGTAGGCATTTTGAAGAGGTTTGTGTAACATTTTTTGTTTTTTTCTTTTTTTTAAAATTTTTTTGAACATACTGAAAAAAAGTTACGGTGTTTTGAGTGTCAAAAGTTGCATTCAGCCAAACTTTGGGCAAGCTCTCAGCCACTGTGAATGAAGCAAATTCTGCCAAAAACTGCCCCAAACTGCCCAAAATTACCAAAATCTGAAAAAAAGACGAAACTTTGAAATTCCACCAAAAATTGAGATTTTGATATTTTTCAAAAATAAAAATTTCTATGTATAGAGAAGACAGTAGAGCATGTTCCCACCGTTCGGATTATCAATCCAAGACTTTTTCATATGCTATTTTTATTGTCAAAAAACGGCCTTTGTTTGTGAATTTCAGCATACTCCTTAGCGGAAAATGATTTTTTTGGCAACCTTCCACAACGTTTTGGAATATGATATTTTTTGGACATGTACCTAACTCACTTAGAAATAAGAATATGGAGAGACTCATCCCATATCTACTTTTAAAATGGTTTTTTGGGCCTTCAAAACTCTGTTGTCTCCTTTTTTTGCAGGGAAAAAAAACATGTTTTTCAACTTTGAATGTTACGATCTTGCAATTTTGTGAGATTTCGTGGACATGTAGACATACAAGTTAACTACAAGATCTTATGGTTAGATGTACTAAAAAAGACCCCAAGTTTGCAGAATCCACCTTGCTTTGAAGATGGGCTATTTTGAGGCAGTTTTGATGAAAAATACCCTCAAAACTTTAGGGGTTAAAACATAGTCACGTATTACTAAAGGTAATTTGTCATATTTTCGTTTTTTTTATCCTTAGTCCTTACCAATTTTTTTATTTTGATTTAAGAATTATTTATGGACAAATCAACTATCCTACCAAAGTATGTTGTTGATATTTGTTTATAAAATTCCATGCTTAAGGATCCAGTAATTTATTCCCTCAATACAAAAACATGATTCTTATTTGTTCTAAAGGAAATATGGGAAAGAAAATACAATCAAGAAAAGCTGAACTTCTTTGGTCATTAAATAGGGAACTACATTGTGTACAACATCATGCACAAACTCGATCACTTGCTTTGTTCAACAATTATAGAGCTATTGTGGTAGTAGTGACTAGTGAGTGATGAGTAAAGAGCCTAAATTTTTTCAGCGATTTTTGGAATTAAGTCAAAATTTTGCTAAAATTCATTTATTTTTGGTTCAAAAACAGATATAATTCCATGGAAATCATAGACCAAGGGATTATGAGTGGCTTACAATTTGAATGCGGTTGTTTCTTCAAAACAAGGCTAGAAGAGAGCTATTGCATTTAATAAATTGTCATTCATCAATTGAAATTAGTAGAGACTCACATAGAGAAGAGTGTCAAGTGTGACCAGGGTTGTCACGGTCGTCCGGGACGCTCGGGACGTGGGGACGTCTGCGGACGTCCGCCAGCGCCACAAGACGTCCTGTGACTTAGAAAAAAAAAATCACCCGCACAGGTTTCACCCCGGGGTGAAACCACACCTTGAACGCGGGGGAGGGGTTGCGGGGGAGGGTGCGGCCGTCGCCGCGGAGGGGGGGGCGTCGGCCGCGTCGGGAAGGGGCCGTCCCCGGCAACGGCCCCTTGCCGTCGTTGCGGAGGGGGGGGGGCTGTCCCCAGCGACGGCCCCTTGTCGTCGCCACGGTGGAGGGGGCCGTCCCCGGCGACGGCCCCTAGCCGTCACCGCGGTGGGGGGGCCGTCTCCGGCGACGGCCCCTTCGACGGCCGTGACAACCCATGATCCGACGGCCCCCCGCTTGACTTACGGCCTCGACGGCCGTCCTCCCTTGATTTTTAGGGCTTACCCCTTGGCATTTCATGGGATGAGTATAAAAGACCCCTCCTGGAAGTTGGCATTACACTTCTGAATTGTACTCCATGTGCTATTAGTTGCACTAATACACGTGTGTATGCGTTGCATGGTGAACGGCGGCGTTCAGAAGTGTGTTGAATTAGAGCTTCTTGGGAGGCTCTACTTCTCTTGCGGACGTGGTACCCCGATTTTTTGAAGTTTTTCCGGGCGATCTATCAAGTGCACCAATGGCGTCTAGAAGTTACTCACCATGGTACACCAAAGTTCATATGATCGATGCGGAGAAGAAGAAGACTGAGATGGTTCAATGTATGCTATGCAAGAACACTTTCGCAAAGAGGATTGAGCGGATGCTCAGTCATTTGGGCTATGACAAAGTTCTAGGGGTACGGACTAGTGGAGTAGGTCGTTGCACTAATTTGTCACCCGCTATACAGTCCTTGTTCAAGAATTGCGGTGGCAAATTTGTAGCACGATGTGGTACCCGTATTCCTCCGGAAGGTGCTTAATTCACTCTAAATACCCTTCAAAGTAAACCACTCCCTGTTCGTTCCCACGAAGACCTATAGTTTTCCTCCTTTTAGATCATAACGGAAATCACCACCGGAATCCAACCGTATTCCGTCTCTTGAATGGTTGGCCTGATCCAGTAGTTTTTGCCTCGTTCCTATTTTCCGGCTTTTTAGACTAGTAGCTGGTTCCCACTGATCCGTCTATCCTTTCAAGTGGCTGGATTCTCCACCGTCCCGTGACTTAAAGTGGCTGGACACCCCACTGTTCCTATCTACCACCCGGAGAGTGGAGTAATAATCCTTCCGTATGGCTAGGTACCGGTCCGGATAGCTACTCAGTGCCGGTTATGGATACGGAAATCATACTACAATGACATCACCTTACGGTTGTACGGCATCCTAACTATATCATCTCCCTTCCGGATTGGTTCGCAGTAGGAAATCCGACTTTTATCCCATCTATAGAAAGCGACCGGTCCGTTTCCGGATCCCGGTGTACACACGGCCCTCCGTGTCCTTGAGACTACCAGCCTTGCTGCCGTACGTCTCTCCTCCCCTCCAGGCTCCTTCCGGGACTGAAAACCGTCAACACTCGACGCTTGACACCTTCCCAATCTCTCCGGGCGCTCTCCAAACTATCCCACTGTTCAACACTCCTCCGGAACACTACTGAAGACAATAGTACCAACAAACCATTACGGTGACAGACCCGTTAGCCAGCCGGTCGACACAACAAATCCAAAAGTATATTCTCAATTGCAACAACAAAACGGCGTACAAAACAAGGCCCCGGCCTTGGAAAAACGTCCAGCTTAAGTACTAAAACCTATCTGTCCTAAAGCAACCAAGTGGCCAACCGAGATCCAGAAATTCCGGATCTTGGATCCGGGAATCCCGGACCGGTGGCCGCCTTCTATTCCTAGTTACTGCCGCTATCTATCCGGATTGTCAGCCGGGTGCACTTGAGCCCCATCGTTAGTCGCTGCCATTTTATCCGATCCTTATCCTAACTTCTACTCCTTGTTCTTATCGAACCGTGGGCTGTGCCGGGTTCCATCCGGCTGTTCCTTCTTCTGTAATCCCTTCTTCAGCCGCTTCAGCGAGGGGCCTTCTTCCGGGGTATCAGCTGCAGGTTGGTCGATGGCCTTCCGGGCTCGTCCTGCTTGAACCGCCGGGGAGGGAGATCGTGCAGCCACCGGAATTGCGCTGAGATCCACCTGGAGATGTTCCGGAGATCCCTGTACCGGAACAAAGTCTTCCGGTGGTGGACCTTGGTCCGGTTCTAAAGAGATGTTCCCGGGGTTAACAGTCTCAATTCTAGCCAGGGTGGGCAGATTGTGCAAACTGTCCAAGGTATCTGGAATAGGATCCTCCAACGATTGTCCTGGCTCCGGTTGCACTGGCCGGATGGTCGACTGTACCGGAGAGGCTGAAGGTGGCACCTGTGCCGGCCCCCTTGTTGGTGCCGATGTTCTGGGCTCCTCCCGATCTGCCGGTGGCTCTGGAGGTCTTGACGGGCCGTCCTTTCCGGCGCTGATGATCTCCACGAAGTGCCTCATCTGTAACCAAGTGTCCCTCATCACCTGCGTCCGGTCGTGCATGAATTTCACGATCAACTTCCGAGCCGGATCCGGTTAGCGGGTCAAGAAGGCTTGGTAGACGGCGCACTGATTGGCCACATCCACCGGAAGGGCTAAGGTGGCCTTGACCTCTACAACCAACTGGACGGCATGGGCTGCCCGGTCACGGGCGTCATTGAAGTCCCTTTGGGCATCATATACCTCCTGCTTGAGCTTGTTAATTCTCTCCCGGTACTGCTCCATCTGGTCAATGTGCTTGGCCTGTAGACTGGCTAAGTCCCGGTGCTTGCGAAGGATAACCAGGCATTCTTCCAACCGGTTAGAGCCCGTAAGGGAAACTACCTCCTTCGCCAACCGGCCCTCCAGCTACCTAGTTGACTGTAGGAACTGAGCATACGCCGACACCTGCTCCGAAAGGTTGACTAAGTCCTGGCACGGTTCTCCGGTGTGCTCCGGTGGTCCGGTGGGTTTGAAGACTTCCATGTTCAGGGTTCGCTTGGTCGGGGTGGGAGTCCGAGGTGATCTGGACGGCTGTCCCTTCTCCGGGCTGGGACGGGGTCTCTTAGCCGGCGTGGGGGAGACCTCCATACAATCATCATCATCGTCCTGATCGGACACCTCTTCCGGTTCAGCGTACCGTTGCATGCTCTTCAGTTCATCATACTCCAGGATCTCCTTAGGGTTCAACAGCCCCCGGTGACGGTAGAGGTGGACGAGGAAAGACGGAAGGCAGGTGACATGTTTCTTGGTCTTCCGGAGGTTGGCTACCTGCCGGTCGACTATCGTCTTTATCATGAGGCCCTAGTCTACGGAGAACTCACCGTCCATGGCTCCGAGGAAAATAGACGCCCACTTGATGGTGATCCGTTTGGGCTTTTCTGGATGGAAAATAGGGTTCATAAACCCTACTACCCTCCGGGCTCTCGGATCCTTGATGTCGTCCAGGTCCCACCCCTCTCTCTTGTCTTCGGGCCCCGTGATATAAGTCCACACAAAGTCCCGGGCCTCCGGTGCCGAGACCTCCCCAACGTTGGTGAAGCCGTATGTATCCCTCCAGTCTTGTGCCGTCCACTGCTCTGGTTCTCCCCGGATGGTTCCTTGATTGTCGGGGTTCTTGACGAGGATCTCTTGTGCCGGAAGGGAATGTTTCCACCCCCACGCCTTGTCCAATAGTAACGCACAGCCCATGACATCTAAGGCGGTCCGGAGGAGCTCCCACTCTCCGTCGTCTGCCGGCATCAACGGCATGACCCGTTGTACCTTCAACAACTGTCCCTCCTCCGCCGGTTCTTTCCCCTTTCTATCCATCCTGCTAAATCGTCCTCACTGTCACTCCGGTAGCACCTGCACGCACAATCCTCACCACAATCCCTCAACTAACGGAAACACTTCCGTCTCACCGTCTCTCTCCTACCGTCCAACCCTAACTGCGCACTCCGCCGAGGAACACAAGGATCCAGCGCTCCACAAAACGACAAAAGAAAGGAGGAGCACGGTTGCTCTTCCTCCTTTTATACCTGCACTCACCCCCGCCCGTTCATAGCTCATCATGACGGACGGTCGTAGCCTTTCATCATTGGACGGTCGCGGCCGGCGGCGCTTTAATGGTCGCAGCCACTTTTCTCGCGTGAATCGCACCCTCCGGCGGTTACCCTAAGTCCGCTGTATCAGGGTTCCGTCACATGGACGGTGCGCCCTCTCCTTCGACTCAAATGACTGGATCTCACCCGGCTGACCTTCCGGTTCTCTTATTTATTCAGCCAACCGTCTTAACCGGCTGTTTCATTTATCTAAGTAGTACTTCCGTGTTCCTAACACAAATTTTTTTAATTTTTATCATTTTTCTACCGGAATTAGTATTCCGGCGTGCCAACCGTGGAAATTACTTTCCACAAAATTCCCCAACGACTCTAGAATATTCATGTCGGAGCAGAGTACTTCCCCCGTGACTCGTGGCAATATATCCCCGAGAGTTAACACTCCCATGGATGTGGACTCATGCGCTGGATCCCGGGTTTCAACTTCGAAGAATGAACCCGTTCTATTGGGTGAGGGTGTACCTTCCATTTCCACTCTTCCGGGGGAAGGTAGTGGACAGTTATCTCCTTTGAAGGCAAAGAGGCAATCTACGTTTCAAGAGGGCTTCGAAGAGACTCAGAGGCGGGAATGCGACAAAGCATGGGCCACATGTTTTTACGAGAACAGTATCTCGTTTAACGTGGCTCGGAGTGCCTCTTTCAAGGACGCGGTGTTGAAGACGTCCAACATGAAGAGATCATACACACCTCCATCTTTCCACCATCTCCGAACAAATTTACTAGCCTAAGCAAGGACTCATTTGGAGACTTCCTTGAATGATAGGATTTTTTCCAGTGTTAGGAAGTACGGGGGAACGTTGGCCCTCGATGGATGGATTTCTGTAAGCAGTCGCCCTCTAATAAATGCAATGCTGGTATCTCCTGCTGGTGAGTTATTCTTGGGAGCCGTTGACACGAGTGGGAAAGAGAAGGATGCTGTTTTCGTAGCAACCGTCATTGAGAAGTTTATCCAACAAGTTGGAGAACAGAACATCATTCAAGTATGCTACAATAATGCTCCGGTGATGCTTAATGCCGGAAAGTTGGTCCAAGCACTCTATCCATCCATATTTGTCCAAGGATGTGCTGCCCATGCGATGGACCTTTTGTTGGAGTACTGGAGTAAGATGAAGTGGGTGAAGGAGCTCCTAGATCGGGCTAAGAACTTGGTTAAGTTCATAAAGATAAGGCAAATGCCACTCTCTGTATTTCGAAAGCACGAGGCAAAACTTAACTTGTTGATGCCTGGTCAGACTAGGTTTGCATCGCACTACATTATGATTTCGCGTCTACTGAAGGTTCGAGGAGCATTGGAGCAGAGCGTTGTGGATCCTGACTAGAGAAACTACGAAACGAAGAAGACCTTATCTGCCCGTGACAAAGCGAAGATCTCACGCGATGTTAAGAGGGTTGTCTTGGATGACGTTTTCTGGGAGCAATGTGCAAACTTCAAGTGGATGACGAGTCCCGTTGTATATGCCCTACGAGAGTTTGATGCGAAGGAATCGGCATTGGGTAAAGCCTACGTCGTTCTCCGCAACCTTGAGAAGCATGTTCTCTCTTTATGCCATGAGCCCTTCAAACTAGACTCTAACAATGCTAATTTCTGCGAGGACTCATTTTATGAGCGTAAAGCCATGGTCAAATCACCCTTACAGTGTGCTGCTGCGCTTCTAAACCCTTATCTTATTGATGATGAGGACCTTCACAATGATACTGATGCGATGGCATCGGCGAAGGCGGTCTTGTTGTCGATGGCTCCTCCGACATTGAAGGAAGTGGTCATAGAAGAGTTCTTTGCATTTCGTGAAGCTTATCCTCCGTTTCGTGATGTACGTGACTCCTCTAAGTCACAATTGCCGCCTTCTGGTTGGTGGGATATATACGGATCCGCTGGTAAATTCATTTCCCCAATTGCAAAAAGGATTTTAGCTCAGCCCCTGTCTTCTTCTTCATGCGAGCGGAATTGGAGTAGCTACTCCTTTGTCCACAACAGGAAGCGAAACCGTTTACTTCCGGAAAGGGCTAATGACCTCGTGTTTGTGTATACAAATTCCAAGATAACTTCCCAGTCCAAGTTGAGTGCCTTAGGCAGGTTCTACGGGGAGTTGGAGGGGAAGGAGGATCCAAAGGCCGTGGAAACCGAGGACGTTGACTACTCTAGTGAGTCTGATGTTCATGTACCCTTCGACAATCTATCAATTGACCCCCCATTGACAACCCAGTCGACGACCTCGAGGTTTCACCGAAAGGAAAATCCCGTTGTTCTCCTGCGCCGATGGAGCGTGCTTTCGAGTATGATGATGTCGAAGAAGAAGGTACCAACGAGGAGGATACGATTCATCTTGCCTCTTTTCTGAATGGAGACGGTTTACTAAACAGTGATAAGATTCTGCGGGGAGGATCCTCTCATACTACCGTGGATTTGGTCGTACCAAAGAAAGAGGAAGACCCCTTTGATACTTCTAAGGTTGTTTCTCCAAACTTCAACCGCCTGAAGGAGGAAATGGTTCCACCCTCTACAAAGGACGATGTGCCCGTACCCGTATCGAGTGCGTCTCGGACATTGTTTGGAACCGCAAAGACTAGGGTCCAAGTTGGTGGGTTCGAATCGTCCACGAGGTTGGTTGAGTTGTCTAAAAAAATGAAGGCAGATGCTAAGGCTGCTGAAGTAGCGGAGAAATGTAGGAAGAAATTGGTAAGAACCCGACAAGCGGACCCGAGCATCCTCTCTACTGATGATGGACTTCCAATTGGGCATCTCTTTGGGCCGAAGTTGGCTTTGGGAAAACCGGACATATTTCCTCAAAAACCCCCTGCTAGAGCCATGTCCAAGCGGAAGGCTGTAGACAAGATTCAGAAGGTGTTGGCTTTCAATCCTGGGAAGCCAAAAACTCCTTTGGATGACCCGAATGGCCCAAAGAAATTCATGAACCCATTCGAGTCAAAGAAGAAGACTAAGGCGAGGGTGAAGAAGGTACGCGAGAGCGATGGCGATGACGAATACGATTGTTCCGGTCCTAGTGGGGCCAAAGTGAAGGACGACAGCGATTATGTGGCCTGATTGCGCACGATAGTTAGAAGGCAGCATTTCCAGTGCACCACCCTAGAATGTCACTCTTTTATGAATGTCCATTTCTAGAAACCATTATCATATCATATACATTTAACTTTTAAGTGGTGGTGCTTGCCTCCTCAATATTGTCCTCCACGTTGTGTACTTATGTTTACTTTGATTGTACTTCTCGCAATTCTTTTCTTGTAATGAATGTACAAAATCTACATATGAAGTTCGATGCATCTAAGTACAAACAATTCTTTCAACACAAATGCAACTCCGAGAAAACATAAATGAAATTGTATTAAAACCAGAGGTAATTTTTGCAAGTACATATAGAGGTAGAGTAAAGTCCATACAACCGGCTACGCAACCAATATATATATATTGCTCTAAATACGACTATCACCCAATGTATTGTCACATTAACCGAAGTAATGCGGGTACCATGTCCAATGTAAATACTCTATTCAACGTCCATTGTTTGCATTTGATCTCCGAGTAAAGCGTCGCTGGCTTGGTCGTGTAATCGTACCCCCCAATCGATATTCTTCCTCCACTGCTACCACTTCTCGACGATTATCTTCCCCCCATTCAGGATCATCTTCAAAAGGGCCGTCCCGATTGCGCTTCTTGGAATTCTTCCCGTCCCACAACTCCTTTGCCTTCTCAATCTTGGCTACTGTTTCTTGCACAATCTTCTCAATCCTAGTGCGTGACCAACGAGAGGAATTATCCTCCGCACGAAGTGCCCTTCTCTTGTCACAAACTATTTTCTGAAGAGCATCGTCAGACTTCTTAATGATCACCCAGTAGTCTAGGTCCAAATATTTGAAGGATTCCTCTGTAAAAGTGCGACGATGCTGAATGGCTTCTTCTAGTTTGGCCAATACAAGTGCCCTCCCAACCGGGGTTCTGTCATACATCTTGTACTCATCAAGTTGGCCATAGTCCCGTTCTACTTCTCTTCTCTTACCGTCGGCATCTACCACAACTTCTGGTTTTGGAAACCGGAAGAAGCGATTGCCATGTATACTCCAATGTCCACCGAAGTTCCTGCAAAAAAATTCTCGCTCCTTGGCATCCGGAATTTCACGTGCCCTCATCTCCACCTCATAGTCGTGTGTCATCCATGAAAGATCGTCCAATTCGGCATTGCTAGCCGTAGATAGTTGGTGAGTCATTGTCTCTGGGTTCCAAGCAAGTGATTTGCCCCAATCATAATAATTCAGCTCTTTCTTAGGAAGTTGGTCTAGTGGTAAATTCCACCGATCAAACTCATGCCCAGGCGGCATTACGTGTTGTAGTCCCAGCATCTCGTAAAAACGTGAACTAATTGGGGAGCGGCACATAACACACTGTTTGTTGATTAAAGCAGCCTTCGCGATGCAGGTTATGTGGAACTTGTGATTACAATGTCTCATCTCAAAGGCCCCTTCCGGCCCAAAACATTGTTGACAAATGGGACACGTCTCCTTCGAATATTCCTCCGAAGGTTTGTGGGTATGGATAACCACACGTTTCGATTCATCCAAATGAGATGATAGTACATCGTACGGCATCCACCCCTCCTTGACCTCTAGCGCCCAATCAATGACCCCTTCTTTATTTTTTGAACTATGTAATGTGCGCTCCATCATTTCTCCTACATCGCGCCATATCGTGATTTTTGTAGCATCCTCGCCGCCCTTGGCTGCTGCCTCGTTATACTTCTGTAAAGATAATTGGATAGCTTCTTCGACATCCATGGAAGTAATTGCACATTTCTTCATATCTTGTTGTGCTCTAGAGACTATTGTCTCCTTATCTCGTAGTTTATGGACCCAACCAAGCCATGATAATGCCCTTGTGGAAGATGGTGTATCATCTACCATCTGTATAGTGGTCCTCAGCTTTTCCAGTTCTGTACGGGCCTCGTCTCTTTCCCTTCTAGCCACCTCCAAATCCCGTAAAAGAATGTCTACTTCTTGTGAATCATCCATTGACTCCTTTCCTCTATCCTCATGTTTTGGTGTTGCTTGGCTAGAGCCAATGTCCAATAGAACTGGACCACATGTCCTTTTAGACTTTTGAGACGCCATCCCTTGTGTGGCCCCATCTCCACTTTCATTTGAGAATTTAGAGAGGCCGAGGTCATCGGAATCCTCATCATCGCTCAATACTTCAATGACACCATTCTTTCCGTCCACCTTCACCGCTTCCTTCGTCACCGTAGGCTTCACTTCTTTTATTTTGTTTTTCTCCTTAACTATCGGGTGGAACTTTTCGCACTCTTCCAATTGTGCACTCCAATTCATCTTCACTTTGTCCAAGCTTTTTGTCAAACTCTTGAATTGTTGCGTTGCCTCCATTAAATCCTTACTCAGGGCCACGTTCTCTTCGCTTAATTGCACACGGTCTTCCAGAAGAGGCTTAATGGAAGATGCCAAGTCTCAAAGCTGAGGGCACCATGTATCATGCCCGGAGTGATACTTCCAAATGCATGAGCCATGTTTATGAGTTTTGGTGCCATAGCGCCTAATACGGAAGCCCCTTCTTTCAAGGTGTGTGCAATCTTCAACACATTATGAATTTATTGCACTTCCTCCGTGGTTTTTCCTGCATCGTCTCCCTCCGTGGTATTCTCTAAGCCCCCACGCTGTTCATCAGAGGACACCTCCGTCCATTTGATGCTAAAATCTAGTAAATCCTTCAATGGTTCGTTGTTTGGCATCGACTTCACCAGCTCCATAATCTCCGAAATGGAATGAACTGCATCCTTTGTGCTATCCTCTTTGGTAGGCACTTGTACTATTGCCAAGGAACTCGGACCATCGTCCACTGAACGAGGGTTGGAGCATCCAGCTGCCGCATCCTTAAGATGTGTCATACAGTCATTGTCCACCTCAACTTCCACCTCATCCACGGCTGCCTTGCTCTTTGTATCATTGGAAGATTTCACCGTGATTCCCAAGTCTGCTCTAGGAATAACAAGGACATTGGTTTCCGTGGCAGTAGGGAACATCGTTGCGATCACATTGGCAATGGCAACGGGCTTCCTTTCCTCTGGACGGTGTGGAGTTTCATTCTCTAAATTCCGGACTTCATTCTTCGAGAAACTCTTCAGAGGTGGCCAATGCCCCTTTCGGAACTCCGCTACGACATTCTTCGCTTGCAAAGGATCGATCAGATATAAATCCGGAATATCTCTTACCCTCCATCCAATTTGCAACGGCCTGTCTTTCGTAGTGGGGTACGTACACCAACTAATCTTCCGCTTCAATATTAGCTCCGCATATACCATACTGCAAATGGTATAATTGAAATGGCCTTTGCTAGGCTTACGTTGCCCAAACATAGTAGTCCAGACCTCATATGCTCGATGCAAGAAATGGTCATCCATGCATGACAAGGGCTTGCAGGTAAAACTCCGTGTGTTCAAATTGTGTTCTTCTCGGGGCCACAACTTATCAATGTGATACATCTTCACATACTTCTTGCACTCCTTGAAAGTCCAGAAAATCTCCCCCACAGATTCCCAGCCTTCTTCCGCTACGATGTTTTTGTTGTCTAGGATCTCCCATGAAAAGTTGTGGCACGTTCCCTTCCGCCTGTTCTTCTTCCCGGTTCCTCCAATCTCATCATGTTGCGGATCCGCCATAGTAACCTCGTTTTAAACAAAAACGTTATGGTTCTGTTTTAAAGAAAACAAGGAGTTGATAAATGACGGTTTACAAAATAACGAATACAAAAAATTCAAAAACTCACCCCCCCCCCCCCAACAATAAAAATGACCCCCATCTCCTCACCCCTACGTACCAACAAGCTCCCAAGTGAATTGGGAAACTGTAGCAATAGGAGAGGGACTATTGAGGAGAGTGAAGTGAGGAAGAGGGAGAGGGCCGTCGCCATATATGGCGATGGCCCCCAACCCTACGGCCGTCCCCCGGAGCCTAGGGCCGTCGGCCCCCGATCCTACGGCCGCGGCCTATGGCCGTCGTCCCGAACCTGACGACGGCCGTTGGGGGCTGTCGGGTCGGGGGCCACGGTGACGGCCGCGGAGGCCTGTGCCTCCGGGCCGTCCGATGGCGGTCGTCGCCGAGGGGACGGCCTTGGAGACGGCCCCCGAAGGGGCGGCTTGCGGCCGTCCAATCGTGGCCGTCTCCGCGGCCGTCTCCGTCCGATGGCAGCCGACCGCGCGGGGACGGCCGCGGAGACGGCCTTGGAGGCGGCCCTGTCGGCGACGGCCGTTCGATCACGGCCGTGGTCAAAGGGCCGTCCCCGCAGACGGCCCCTCGCGGAGACGGCCCACGGCCGCGGGGACGAGGCCGTCGCGGCCGCGGGAAACTTCCCCCCCCCCCCCCCCCTACTTTTTTTAAATACAAAATGATAAAAACATATAATGCTACATCTTCCGACCACATATTAAACTAAACCTGTTAATTTCTTTCACCAATTAAAATCAGAACAGCACTTAATGTTAACATGAATTAAAAGACTTCATGGTATGCAAACCATCTAAATTCTTCAACAAGTCATTATTCCGTACGCTCCACCCAAGTCAATGTATGTGTCATTTATTCAAATCATTCGTTTTGTTATTTCTATCGTAAGTATTTCATACTGTCTACCATCCCACTCCAGAAGTTCTTTGCGGAAATCGAACTCATCTAAACCCGTTTCAGAAATTGTAATCTTAATAGTCCTCCGTCTTCTTATTCTCCGCTTTGAATTTTTTTTTTTAAATACATAAATACTTCTATTATACTTTCATTAAACGGCTTCATATTCTCAATTTAATTCGGGTTACCATCTCTTTATGTACTTTTAACGTTCCTCCCTCTATACAATTTCCACTCTCAAATATGTTTTTCATTTACTTCTTCTTTATTTTCCTCTATG
This sequence comes from Ceratodon purpureus, assembly GCA_014871385.1. Lineage (NCBI taxonomy): Eukaryota > Viridiplantae > Streptophyta > Bryopsida > Pseudoditrichales > Ditrichaceae > Ceratodon > Ceratodon purpureus. The sequence continues at coordinate 104,884,839 of CM026426.1, forward strand.
TTTTTTCTCCCCTAGTTTATGCCCTTTTTTAAACGTCTAATTTGTCTAATCTACCACGCCAACCCTCGAAGCTCCATAAATGTCACTGTTGAATTTCATCCTTTTATATCGTTTCAAACGTTCCTATTTCGATTTATTTCCTCCATGACCCATGTTAAAGTATATTTAACTAATTCGACCACTATTCCACCATTTTACTAATTCTACCCTACTGCTTTAGTTTTAAATTATATTTTACTAGATGTACCCTACTGCTTTAGTTTTTATTGACTACTGTACCCCTCTTTCATATATACGTTTTGAACTCTCCATGTATCACTACATCATGGCCGTTGTCTATTTCTTGTAATAATTATAATTTCGATACTTTCCCTCTCAAACTCTATTTTTTTCGTCTATTATTTCGATGGTTCACTCATTTGTTTACTTATGAATATACTTCTACTTCACAGTCTTCCCCAAGTGTAGCGATACATTATTTCTTAATATTACACCCGTCGTCGTTATAGTTCTAATATTCATATCCGTCCTCAACCTTCTTATTCTTTGTGTTGTTCATTAATATAATTACTTACTATTTAGAAACAATACCACCCCACCAAACATCTTTCATCAGTATTTTTAGTATTCCAATAATATATTTATTTCTAAAACTATGTCCCATCAATAAACGTTTTCGTGTAATAATTTTATTTCCGTACTTGTAGCTCCAAGTATTTCACGTCGTGACTTTTTGATTTTTCTTTGGTACACTATAGTCTATGTGTCTCTATGAATTATCGTGTTTGTTTAATTTTCTCATTGTGTCATTAGTAAGTGATTACTTTTGTACGTATATACTATACAAGTTGGAATCCAATTCCATATTTATATTTACGTTAAAGTGTATATGAATAAACATATATTCCTATAGTATATAATGTAAATGTCTTACCTAATTTATTTATTTTATTTCATATAAGTTACAACTCAATTCTGGGCGTGAGAAACTAGAATTGTTTATAAAAACAATGATTTCAATTTTAGTCGTTCACAAATTGGCATTATTCAATGACGATTGAATGTTTTGTTTTTTTGTTTTGTTTTTTACTATTATCCCTTTCTCATCTCAAAATGTGAGCAGGGTTGTCTATTCGGACGGACATGGGCAAAATTTCCGGACATAGACGGACGGACGGACGGACGGACCGGTCGGTCCCCGGACATAATCGGACATTGAGGGGAGGAGGAAAATTACTAAGTTAGTTTTTTTTTTTTACAACTTTCCTATAGGGGACACATATTGATGACATGGACAACGAACGATGACGGGGAATTCCACATATGCAAAAGGGGTGCCAGCATGTGTAGGGGGCGAGAGCGGGTACAGGGGGGGGCGCGAGCGGGTTCAGGGGGGCGCGAGCGGGTTCAGAGGGGGGGGCGCGAGCGGGTTCAGGGGGGGCGCGAGCGGATTCAAGGGGGGGGCGCGAGCGGGTTCAGGGGGAATGGGCGCGAGCGGGTTCAGGGGGGGCGCGAGCGGGTTTCTCGTGCGGCCCATTTTGTAGATAGTAAATTTTTGACAATGCAAAAAAACCTAACATTTTCATCAGAATAATATATTGGGGCTAAGCGCAATGACAAATGTGTAAATTCAGATACTCGTGAGCCAAAATACATGGACTTTGCAATGTTGTATATATTTATGAAAGTAAAAGCATTTCATTACCAATTCAAACCAAAACATTACAAAAACTGTAGTATATGAAAACTAGTCACTTAGTACTAAGTTGTAACTATTCCTATTCATCTGCATCTACTCCCGCTGTGCCACTTGGTCCCGCTCCATCGTCCAGCGTCAAGCTGCGCCTGGCTCTCGTCCGTGTCCGCCGGAATGGGCCATCACTTTCACTGAGAGAACGCAAAATTTGCGAGTTCCTCAATTCTCTCAATGTACGCAATGTCTGTGGAGAGTGTTCCTCCAGAAGAAAGTCAACAGCCTCATGTTTGAAAATTAACTTCCACTCCGAAAGAGACATTTGGACTGCATCTCGGGCGGTCAAAGACATGAATTGACCTTCGAGGTCTGTAACCAATTCCCCGTCCTTGTTCCATATGAGGCCTTTTGGGTGATTACCAAGTTGGAACTTCCTATGCTTCGGATCCCAGTATCCATTCAAAGTCTGATAGAAGAAATTTCGTTTCCCTTGGTCCTCCTTCTTTGATCCAATTATCTTCTTTGCCACCCTCACAATCTGATTGGGGTCATCCTCCCACCCCAACTCGTCACTTACATTGCTCTTGAAGACCGAGTGAGTCTGGGCCCGCCAACTCCAAATCAAATCTTCCCCCCACATGTTGCGGTACTGTTCACCTGGTGTGTTTTCGGGATTTCTCTCATGGCTTGGTGGCATGTATGGAGTGAGTCCAAAAACCTCGTACAAGCGTTCATGGAACGGGGATTTGCACACCGGGCAAAATCTCCTTACCAAAAAAATGTTAATTAAACACATTGGATGGAACATGTGGGTACATGATCCAACTGCCCATCCACCCTCAGGACCAAATGTATTTATACACACACTACATTCTTTTGAACCATCCATCACCCACGGTTGAGGATTTGGCCAAAGCTTTCTGCTATTAACTCCTTCCTTCATTTGAAGATCATGGCACGAAGTTGCGTTCTTCACATCGAAATTCAACTGGGCCCAATCTATGAGTTCAGGATTCGATTCTTGCTTTGGCATGTTATCTGGATACATATCATCTGCGTTAGTCCATGAAGTGAGGCCAAAATTCCTTCGTCTGTTGTGTTGCAAGTACGATTCGTCGATCTTCTTGAACTCTAATGCAATTTGGCGACCGCGATCAACGCTGAGAATGGTTGCCACTTTCCACTCGTAGTATGCTTTAGCAAACTTAGAAACAAGGAGCCGCAAATCATTATTGGCTCTCTTCAATGTCTCCACTTCTCCCGTTAGAGCATTGGGTGGAAATGACAAGGAATCTTGACTTAATGGTCCATCGATGTCCACATAGGGTCGCGGGTATGGGGCTGGTGGAGGCAATATCACTCCAACTCGTCGTCGTTTTGCTGGAGTGGAAATATTCTCCAACACACCGGCCGTCGCAACATCAACCGTGTTGTTGATGTAAGATTCATCCACCAACATTGGATCTTGAACTACAGGTATATCATTGGCTTGAGAAGACTGAGGTCTTTCTCGTTCTTGCAATTGATTGCGCAAATCTGATATTACTGCATCTTTTGCTGCTGATTCCAATCGTAGTTTTCGGATGGTCTCTTGTAACTCTGCAATGAAGCCATCCTTTTCTATAACCTGTAATTGCAACTCCCCGACCTCCTCGGTCTGGTTAGACTGGTCATTTCTAACTAGAACCGGCATGCCAAGAACCATCGTAGGTTCAGTTCCGACCACGTCCAAATTAGCTGCCGTATTTGGATCGTTTTCCACGAAGATGGTGTTCGCATTGTCGTGAGGTTCTATGACGTCCGCTGGATGGTTCATTGGAGGCTCTACAGCCATATTTGCTGGTGCTGCAATTCTACGTGGCACTCTTTCTCCACGACGACCATCGGAATCAGAATCTGGTTCAGACTCTGCTGTATCAGGCTCCCGCACTTGTGTTTTTTCCTTCATTTTTTTCCCCAGGCCACCATCTGCGTATTTCCTTTGTTTGGGAATGTCACGCTCTGTCGACGCCCTAACACTCGGCGTGGATTTGATGGTGGACCAATCCACCACTTTGTGAAGCACCACCTAAGCATACACCATTCTGCAAATGAACAATGGTACTTCATTGCGTTCAACACATCGTTGCTTGTATAGATGCTGGTAAACTTGTATAGAACGTTCAACAAACTCCGCATTCAAGCAATAATAGAGGTTAGCCTTGTCTGAGATCCTGTGTTTTCTGTGCCGATCATGTGGAAATATTTTTGTGATGTGGCACCACTCAATGAATTCCTCGCATGTGGAATATTTCCACGGTTCCGGCTCATCTTGCCAACCTCTAAATGCCAACTTTGTCGGGTTGTTCAGCACATGAAGCCGCTTCTTCATCTTCTTACCACCACGCTTCCGTTCACGATCTCTGATTTTCTTCTTTTCGGCCTTGGTGAGTGGCCTTTCCTCCGCCGGATCTGGGTTTCCCTCCATCGTGGTCTACTGGTAAAGTTTTGTGTGTTAAAAAACACACCAACTCCTCAAAACTTCCCCCAATTGATTTTACAATTTTCCTCCGTGGTTGATTATGGTATTGTAACTATACTTTGTGGCCCACCCAAGTATTCAGCAATAAGCCACCGTGAGGTAGTTTAGGGCCCGAATTCCCGGATGAGCGTACAAAATACGGTAGAACGAGGTACGTTGCGCTGTCAAAATGCTGTAGACCCCACCCAAGTACTCAGCAATAAGCCACCGCGAGGTAGTTCAAGGCCTGAGTGCCAAGGTGGAGCTTAAAAAGTGGGGGGGGGGGGGGGGGAGGGCGCCCCCTTCACTTATATAGTCGGGGGTCGGGGGGGGGGGGGGGGGCGCGAGCGGGGTCGGGGGGGCGCGAGCGGCTGAGGGGGGGGGCGCGAGCGGGATTAAGGGGGGGCGCGAGCGGGATTAAGGGGAAGCGCGCGCGGGTTTAGGGGGGGCGCGAGCGGGTCTTGGGGGGGGGGGGGGGGGGGGGGCGCGAGCGAGTTAGGAAGGCGCGAGCGGGTATGGGGGGGGGGGCGCGAGCGGGTTCAGGGGGAGGTGCGCAAGCGGGTATGGGGGGGCGCGAGCGAGATCAAGGGAGGGCGCGAGACGGTCCCCCTCTTAAAACAAACTCTCATTTCCTTAGGAGTACCATTGAAGAAGGTTGGAAGACAATAATAAAAACAAATGCAATGGATTTTTTCACCATTTCTCTCTAAAATAAAATTAAAAATTAAAAATTAAAAAGAGATATTAAAATAAGGAATACTGATTTGAATAATTTGGGGATGAGATATCAAATTATAGAAAAACAATCATGACTATAATAAGGGACTCGGGATAAAAAGGGATGAATAACATGGGATGAAAGAAGTTATCAAGATGAATAAATCTCATGGTGATTAGAAACTGAGTTATGCCATAACGGAATACTGATCTAATGCACCATGAATAATATAATGTTGACTACAAAAAAATTAGTGTATTAATATTAGAAGAGATGTGGAAATCTAAAAAAGATAAAACATTGGAAGAGACGAAGGGAATAAAATAAAATCAATAGCATGGAGTGGAAGAGATAAAGGGAATAAAATTAAAAGAATAGCATGGTGTGGAAGAGAGTTGGATTAGAGTTTAAAAAAATAAAAAATATAATGCATTGTACATACGGATCCTACAATGCTCTAACATAAAATGAAAAATATAAAGAATCATAAAGAAGGGCTCGATGCAATTGGTTTGGCTGATAAACAGAATAAAATTAAATCAATAGCATGGAGTGGAAGAGATAAAAGGAATAAAATAAAAAGAATAGCATGGTGTGGAAATACGCAGGATTAGAGTTTAAAAAAATAAAAAATATAATGCATTGTACTTACGAATCCTACAATGCTCTAACATATAATAAAAAAAAAAATGAATCATAAAGAAGGGCTCGATGCAATTGGTTTGGCAGATAAACGGAATAAAATTAAATCAATAGCATGGAGTGGAAGAGATAAAAGGAATAAAATAAAAAGAATAGCATGGTGTGGAAAAGAGTTGGATTAGAGTTTAAAAAAATAAAAAATATAATGCATTGTACATACGGATCCTACAATGCTCTAACATATTATAAAGAATCATAAAGAAGGGATCGATGCAATTGGTTTGGGAGATAGACGTTTTAAAATTAAATCAACAGCATGGAGTGGAAGAGAGCTGCATGAGAGGTTGTGCATGTATAAAATCCCAATACTTTCTATTTTTTAATTTGTTTTATTTTATTTCTTTCTCTTAGAAAGTAGTGTAGAGATTTCACTATTTCCAGAAGAAAAATAGAAAATAAAAAATTAGTTGGAAAACAAATGGAAGGGGGGGGCGCGAGCGTGTCCGAGGGGGCGCGAACGGGTGGGGGGGGCGCGGACGGGTACGGGCGCGAGCGGGTACAGGGGCGCGAGCGGGTCGGGGGGCGCGAGCGGGTACGGGGGGGGGCGCGAACGGGTATAGGGGGGGGGGGGGGGGCGCGAGCGGGTACAGGGGGGCGCGAGCGGGTACAGGGGGGCGCGAGCGGGTACAGGGGGGCGCGAGCGGGTTCAGGGGGGGCGCGAGCGGGTCCGTGGGGGACTATATAAGGTGGGGAGAAGCTCTCGCCCCCCTCACTCCTTCCCACTGCGGCTCCTTGTCCTGACGTGTGAAAACACGCCTTGCTTGGAACTGCTTATGTGGGAAGTCTTCATTGGGGCGGGGGGGGAAGTTGTTGATTTTTTTTTCAGGGATTTACTTTGCGATGTCTTCTAGACAAGGCTCCGGCAAGCGGCCTATCTATGTGGACTTGGATGCTCCAGATGCGGTGGACCCTATGAGTTGCGTAACACCTCATGGTTCTACTGGTTCTACTCCTTCATCTAGCTCGAAGGGTAAAAAGAAGAAGAGTATTCCAGCGCACGAGAAGGATGACGGTTATCCACCATTGGAGTATACGCATTTCATCAGGAAGGTGGCCGTCGAGTACTACAAGGCCCGTACCATACGAATGTTGAAGGCAATGTACCTTGATCACGGAGAGAATGGTATCTACAACCTCCAACGTGATTTGGAAAGGGAATTTTGGAGCGCATTGGAAGGATCAGAGATGTACATGGATTGCATGACGAAGTATTTTCACAGCCCGAAGTGGTTGACACAACAAGTGAGTAGTGCTACGACAAATGTCATTCATGTCTTTGAATCACATGTCAAGAAACCACAAGGCGAAGAATGGAGCAACCAAGACAAAGTGTTTATTCAAAAACTGACAACGGTTCAGGAGGCATGTCAGAGATGTTCTAAGGGGAAAACAAAGATTATGCCTTGGAATGAGCAAGCATTGAACTCAGCATTGGAAGCACACATGTATGGTGCATTGATATGGATTCCGGTTACGGCCAAGGTTGTGCCATTATCTGGCTTCAATGCCGAGGGGGGGTATGGCAAAGTGCGAAAAGTGCGAATAGCCAATATGAAGAAAATTCCAATTCACATAGAATTTGCGGGAAAACTTTCCAAGGCTAAAACCGAAGTGAAGAAGCGAGAGGAACGGGCGATTGAGGCCACGGTTAACCCCGTAGAGCATCCGGGTGTGATAAAATTTTGGGCCATTCACTCGAAGACTATGGAAGCTTATACCCTGTGGTGGAATGGAGATTGCCTCCGCAACTTCCTCAAATTAAATGAGAAGGCAACCGAGGCAACAGATTACAAAGAAATTTTGAAGTCGAGGGATATGCCCATGGAAGAGTGCCAAAGAATTGTTGCCTATCGAAAGAACCGGGGAATGTTGGCGTGGAGTCTCATCTACGTTATGGACATAGTCCATAAGGCTGAAATCCTCCACAACGACTTAACGCCATCCAACATTCTACTCCACTTTCCACCTCATGACAAGGATAAAGTATATATTGGTGTGTGCGATTGGGGTGTGGCAAGCAGAGTCATTGAGAACAAGGCCTCCCCTTATGGTGTGATGGACCCCGATGAACTTGTACAAGTAAAGGAGAGGAGGGTAGGAGTTGCACCGGAGTTGTTCTTTTTATATGGCAAAAAAGATGATGAGGAACGGAATTTGGAGCGCATGAAGAGGATGCATCCATGTACGACGCTATTTGATGCATTTTCGGTAGGCCATTTGGCAAAGAAGATATGGAGAGAAGAAGGTTGCCCAGAACTCTTCAAGGATTCAATCTCAAAGATTGTATTCTCATCAAAGTTGGATGGCTTGCTTAACGAAGATCCTACAAAGAGGCTTTCACTTGCAAAAGTTGTGAATGATTTGATGAGCCCCCCTTACAACTTCCAAGCTCCCAATGGTTGTTTTAGATACACATTGTAGTTCCATAGTGAATTACGTTTGGAACATTTTGATTGCCTATGTGGCCTTGTTTGCACATTTCTAATATTTTAATAAATTGTTTTTTCGGCGTATACATGCCTTGGTGGAACATGAAATGGTATTGTTGGTTTTGTAATGGAATGAAAAATTGTTTTTAAAAAAAAAATTAAAAAACTGTATGCCCCATTCACCGGGACTGCCCCTCGTACAAGGGTGCCTCCCCCCTGAACCCGCTCGCGCCCCCCCCCCCTCTGGAAGCTCGCGCCCCCCCCCCCCCCCCCCTTCCAGAAGCTCGCGCCCCCCCTCTGAGAAGCTCGCGCCCCCCTTTGCAGTAGGTTGCGCCCCCCCCCCCCCCCCCTTGGAGAAGCTCGTGCCCCCCCCCTGGAGAAGCTCGCGCCCCCCCTGGAGAAGCTCGCGCCCCCCCTGGAGAAGCTCGCGCCCCCCCTGGAGAAGCTCGCGCCCCCCCTGGAGAAGCTCGCGCCCCCCCTGGAGAAGCTCGCGCCCCCCCCTGAAGAAGCTCGCGCCCCCCCACCTGGAGAAACTCGCGCCCCCTGCACACGCTCGCGCCCCCCCGCCTGGAGAAACTCGCGCCCCCCCTCACGAGTATAAATGCCACCAACTTAGCCCAAGCCCAATATCATTTGAAATCATGGCCTCTAGTCCCGGAACTCCTTGTGGGCTCCTTGCTTGAGACTATGTGCATCACATTGGCCTGTGGTTGATGTCTACACATACCATTTTTTTCTCACATGTGTCATACTAACACTTGCAGACAGGAGATCATTGTACTTTTTCAGAGACACGGAGAATGGCAGGTCAACAGCGTCAGTCGACGGCTGAGTGGGCTCCGTGGTGGACGTTCATTGATAAGGACCATGTGAAATGTGTGTGGTGCAATTTCACCTTTCGTTATAAACGACAAAGAGCTTTCAAGCACTATGGATGGGGTGAAGGTTCAAGCAAGAGTCATTGTACCAAGGCCCCCGCCGCCGTATTTAGGCGCTTTGCCAATTGTGGTAATGTAATACCAAAAAGAATGACACATGCGGAGATATACGGCACTGATGGTGGTGATGGCGAGGCACACTTGGCACACTTGGCACCATGTTCTAGCCAGTCTATGCCTGCTGAGCAATCTACGGAAGTGCCTCAGAGAACGGAGGAGGTCCAAGAGGAGAGGATTTCCCAAGTTCAACCGTCTCAGTCAACTCCGCCTATAAGCAGAGGCGATTCATGTACACCAAGATCTATGCGGCAACAAAGTTTTACCGAGGCCTATCAGATTGGGATGCGCAATGAATTGGATGAGAAATGGGCGTCCTATTTTTACGAAGCGAATGTGCCTTTCAATGTGGTTAGACATCCATCTTTTATCGCTGCTGTGGAGGCAACATCGAAAGCGGGTTTTGTGTACCGTCCACCAGCATACAACGCAATGCGAACCAAGCACATCCAGCCAACAAAGCAGCTTCTCAAGTTGAGAATAGAGGAGAAAACGAAGCAGTGTATTAGCTTGTACGGGGCAACTATTTGCTCGGATGGATGGGACAACGTTGTTCATCGGCCGTTGATGAATGTCATGCTTGTGTGTCCAGCAGGAGATATATTCCTGGGTTCCATTGATACAACGGGGTACAAGAAATCAAAGGCATACATAGCTGGGAAATTGAAAGAGTGCATCAAAGAAGTTGGACCGCAGAATGTGGTACAGATTTGCTCCGACAATGCTAGTGCGATGTTGGGAGCCATGGACCAGGTGGTTGAAGCTTATCCTCACATTTACAAGCAAGGTTGTGCAGCTCACATCATGGACCTCTTACTAGAAGATTGGGGGAAGGAAGCAACCTTCAAAGAGCTGATTGCCTTGGCAAAACGCATACCAAATTTTATACGTCGCCGTCATGTCACCATGGCTTTGTTTCGCCAATTCAGCCCGAAGTTGTCTCTGTTGTTACCAGCGGAGACAAGATTTGGATGCCAGTACTTGATGATTGTTCGATTGCTTGAACTGAGGGAGGCACTAATCCAGGTGGTAGCCAGTCCGAAATGGGACGAATATGTGGGTACTTTATTCAATCGGTCAAACGGGTATCGAGCTCACACCTTAGCATGTCAAGTACGGAGTACCATTCTCGATGAGACATTTTGGTTACGTTGTGAGAATCTTGTGCATGTTATGAAGCCGGCTGTTGTGACCTTGAAGACATTTGATGGACAAACACCGGCAATGGGGAGGGCATGGTTGGCCATGAATAATTTGAAGAAGCATGTGTTCCGTCTACGGGGTGATCCTTTTTTCCTAGACCCCGCTATAGCAGGGCGCTTTGAGAAACATTTTACGAAGAGATGGAAGATGATGTTGACAGATCTCCATTACGCAGGCGCCATTTTGAATCCCTACATTTTCCCGGAGAGCCACGAGCTATTGACTAACAGTGCTGCGAAGCGTGCACTCCTGCAAGTGCTAATTCATTTGAGTGAGTCCCTTAAACTGGACCATGATACTGTGATGTTCGAGCTAACACAGTTTGAGGAACGCACCGGTCCATTCAGCCCTTTGGAGGCCCCAAACATTCGACAGACTAAGATGCTACCTCATCAATGGTGGCAGCGGGTTGGGGGCGATGCGTTACCGTTGATAGCAAAGCGCATCCTTTCGTTAACATGCTCGGCATCATCATGTGAGCGAAATTGGAGCATGTATTCCTTTGTTCACAGTAAGGTTCGCAACCGATTGGCCGTGAAGAAGGCAGAGGACTTGGTGTACATTTACACGAACAGTAAGCTCCTTCGAGAACGACGTGGAGCGGATCCTGTTCTTTGGTACGAGAACCAACCGTTCTCCGAAGACTCGGATGAAGAAGTGCCAGCCATGTACGATGAAGACGTATGTGATGATGATGGAGATGAAGGATTCCACGACGGACTTGAAGTTAATGAAGGCGATGGTGATGACGGTGGAGTTCATTACACTCCTGCTACTATGGATGATGAGTATCCAGAGTTACCCGTGGACAATGGTGATGGTGACATGCCACGCACTGAACCCGTTAACCAGCCGAATGGAGTTTTTGACTGGGCAGGATTTGATGAAGAGGCAGCTACTTTGCCTCACCACGTTGTCAATGAAATACAAACTAGAGGCGAGGTCGCATACGATCGGGCAGACGATGATATTGACGATGAATTTGAAGTCGAAATGACTCAGCATCAAAGCGACGATGGTGGCAATAATGATGACATTTACCCCGTTCGTAGCGTTTCGAACAATGACAATGAAGAAGGGGGTAACAACATGGGAGAGCAAATTCCAATTCCAGAAGACGTTGAGGGAGGAGAAGAAGTTGAACAACTCCAGGCCACTCTGCCAGTAAATGTTGAGGAAACAATCAGGTCTGGAGGTTTGGATGAAAGCCCTCCAAGAAATGAACAATCAGAGACAGTCAGAAATGGACAAGAAGATGAAATTCCTATTGGCCGATTGTTTCAAACACCCCTGCCCCGAGTACACCTTCAATCGGAGCAGTACTTGCAGGGTTGGGTCGACCCCCCCCACCTCGTTCAAGCACTTCTACTGGGCATGGTTCATTAACTCCAACACCGAATACAAGCATTCCACTCACTTCTTCTGGACGAAGTCTACCAGCTGGACCTTCTACGACGCGTCATGGAGTGATACGGTCACGGAAAGGTCCAACAAACGTTTGCCCTTTTTTTTCAGGATATACTGTTGGAACTACCCCGTCTTTACCTGTGGCTGTGGGTCCCCCGGGGACGGCCGTGGCCCAACCCGCGTTCGGAGGTCCGATCCGCGTGGACGGCCGTCGCTGTCCACGCGGTCGCACCCCCCGACCGCGGGGTGGAGCACGGCCGTCCCCGCGGTTGGCCGCGGCCATCCACGTGGTCGGCCGTCCCGACCGCGGGGCGGCGGTCCACCGACGCACCATTTGGGAAGCGGTCGCGGCCGCGATCCTGGACGGCCGCGACCGGTCATGCGACGGACCTGTTACGGCCGTTGGATTCTCCATTCCCCGAGATTTAACGGCCGTTGGGGGGCCGTCGTTTGACCTAACTGGCTGTCTAGGGGTTCGGGCCAGCATAAAAGGCTGGCCTTGCATCCTTTTTCTCCACTTGGGTGCTCGTGCTACATGTGCTGGATTTAGTTCAGCTCAGTTGCGTTCCTCCAAGCTTTTTCTACTTTCCCACGGGTTATCGTGGGATTGTATATGGGGTTGTCAGCACCATTTGTTGGTTATTATGAAACCAACAAAATAGTGCTTCATGGGGGGAAGCATGATAAAGTGTACAGGAAAAGTGCTTATCTATTTGTCAATTTCAGCCCTTTTGCAAAAAGTGCACAAAAGTGATGGAAAGATGTAATTGAAGTCAAATTTTTTTACTAAGATAGATTCTCAACTTGTTTTTGTACAACTTGGAAAAGTTTCGTGCAAAGTGGACACTTTAAAGTTATTGTTTGAGGGCTTCAAACCCAAGCAAAGTGAATGCAATAATTTGAAAAAGTGGCTATAAAAGAATAAAAAACTATCTAAAAATCTTTTTTGATGATGTGGGGCCCTCTGTATGTTTAAGAAGTATTATAAAATAGTCAATTCATATACTCATCAATTGGTTTGAGGTTCCAAAAGTACCGCAAAGATGTTATTTAGGAGGGTCACTTCCGCGGTACTTTTTGTCACTTTTTTTTCACCGAACATTGTTTTCTAAATTGGAAAAAACATCTTCTAAAGTCAATAGAGGGCCCCAAATGAAGAAATTAAGACATTGAAAAAGTTCATTTTCATGATTTAGAACTAGTGGTCAAATTAAGTTTCAATTGAAGATCTTTTCTTCCTGAAGATGTATATAAGATACATTGTGACATCCAAAAACGTGTCTAAAATGCTCAAAAACTACACCAAAATGCTCAAAATCAGATTTGAGCTTTGAAAAACAGCACACTTCATAATCACTTCCATCTGGTCACATCGGTCACTTTGTTGTACACTTTATCATGCTTCCCCCCTCATACGTACGGTTTTTTGGCAGGAGTTCTTGGTTTTGTTTTGGTCCTTATGCACTAGATATATACGAGATTAAATCAACTTTTATACGGTGGGGAGAAGTTACAGTCATTGTTACAAGGTTGGTTTGATACACGGTATTCACAGGTACTCGCTTACTGGACTTTCGTCATGCCTCGTAACGACCGGGGAGGATCCTCCACTCCAAAAAGGAAACACCCCTTGGGTCTATACGCTACGAATGACCCTGATTGCGTAGCAGAGTTTGGATGGGAGGGGGAACCATCACCATGGCGGATGGTAACTTGCAAGGAATATGTAAAGATGAAGCACCTCATGAAGTTGATCCCAATACATCTACGTACCGAGGCTGCGGAGAAACAGGCAACACGGGGAGAGATCAGGATCGACAATTGTGAAAGTAATCATTTCAAAATTACATATAACGAGGTGTTTCGAGCAGCTAATATCCAGAACTCCCGACCCCATATCATGTTGTATTCGAATATGGCAATGGTGTGGGCGGACATAGTCTTACACAAGAGGGTTGACTGGACCACAATCTTGGGCCTGAGGACAGATAGAATGAACAGAGAAAGCATGGATCTTAAAACAGACTGAGTTGGACATAGCAATTGTCCCCCACTACATATTTCAAACCGTCAGAGTCCACCGGCACGGGATGCAGGAATACAAACTCTAGCCATCGAATATAATGATGAGGAACAGGAGAGACGTCGTTTAAGCTATGATTATGAAGACAACTATCGAGGGCGTCGCTCAAACAAAAATCCCAGGAATCGCAGAGGGCATCGTCGCAGAGAGTCATCGCGTACCAACCATGACGAGTATGGACAAACCTCTGCCCACGGGGGACACCGTTCGCGAGATCGTCAAGACATGGGACCCCACGAACGAGGCTATGGCCACGGGGAGCCGGAAGGAGCTGATTTACCCTTTGACTTTGCGGATGATGCGTATGGACCGTATGGGGGACGACCTTGGCCAGATTATGCAACGGGATCAAGATACTTTAGTAACTATGACGACGGCTGGTCGGAAATACCGAGTCCTCCAAGGAGTGCTAGTCCCCGCCATCGAACACCTGCGAGAGAGGTACCTCACGGTTATTCCCTAGATCGCGAAGAAGTTACGCAGAGACTGGGACGTGATGATTACGCAACTCCCCCTCCATACCACGGATATGGTGGTCATGCTACCCCATTTGCCCTTTTTGCAGAAGATGATTACAGATCATCTTCGCAGACTCCGCCTGGAATATTTCCTCCACCTCTAGGTTATCACACCGACGGTACTGATCACAATAGCGAGGACAACCGCAACGTACTTCATCCCGATGACAGAGTACCACCTCCTCCTTTTGGATACCCTCCCGGTCGAGTTGTAAGAGATAGCTATTTTGAGGAAGAATTAGAGTTGGAGCGGACAAGGCAAAATTATGTACTACAGATGGAGAATCATGCATTTCACCTTAGACGGGATAATCGAAGATTGATGGAGGAGAGAGAGAGACTTTTGAGAGCCTCCACAAATTATGGAGGGCACGGGCCACGAGAAACGTACGATCGGGGAGGTCCAAGCGAACTCCCCAATGATGGGAACTATTATCATCCATATGACTACAATGGATTAGGGTGGAGGGGAGACTATTAGAATGGGGTGAATGGTAGTACTATCTACAGCATCGGAGCGTACCGAGTCTTTAATGTGGACATCGCATATTACAAATTTACAGCGTAAAGTAAAAGATGCAAGCATAGTGTGTACGTAGTTTGCAGTTTTGTAGATGGAGGTTTAAAATGTACGGACTTAAAAAAATTGGCACATGCCACATATTGCAAATAGAATAGATAGAATTAGTGGAATAGAGTGTAGTTGTGTTGTCTTGTATATTGTAGTTGTCTTGACATTTGAAAGGAATTTGTCTTTTTAATCTTCTCCTAGCGGTATTCTAAGTGCACATTAACATCAATATCACTATTTTTAAAATGACAACTTACCATTGACATGGGTTACGAGCACTTGAATATTATGAATCTCAAGACAAGTATGCAAAATAATTTTCAATTATTTTTTTTGCTAAATTAATAAGAATATCGTGAATGATCTTTTTCGAGGGATGCATATTTATATTTAAGCTATTTGTTTGTACCGGGGATTATGAGCAATCATGTTATGCGACCCTTACGCTTTTGTCTTCACAAAAAGGACTTCAGTATACACCTGCCAATATTTCTAAGACTAAAACGTACAAAGCATAATGGTTACAATTCACATATCACATCATTTTCATAATTAGAATTGAGACTATCGACTTTTAGCAGGATGTGTGGAGCCAATCCGTTTTCCAAAGAATACAAGGGGTAGAAATAGACCAATCTTAGTACAGAGACCATATTTGAACCAAATGCAAGTAAACTTTATAAACAAAATATTGACCGATGTACAAAAATTGAGATTCCAACATCTCATAATAATATAGAGTCTAAATATAACTATTCACTACTGAGAGCTATGCCCGCCGTCCGGTAACAAAAAAAACATTATGCTTTTATAGGAATACGGAAAGGTAGATATGTCTCTCCATATCAGTAACCCACGCGGTAGTGTTTGAAGGGAGTGGGCCAGTCGTGTGTATCTGTGAAACGGTTAATAAGATGTCCGAGTCCACCAATCGTTCCTCTGTTGTTTTGGCAAACTCTCTCAAGGTAACCTTCGAATACCATTGCGAGTTCTCCGATATTCTTGAAATGGCGTGTTTCTACTAGCTCCGCTTCGTGGTATGTTGTGCACATGTTGCCCCTGTTGATCTTTGCCGCAATCTTCGCGGCTGCGAAATCCTCGGATGCAACCGTCAAATCCGGAATGATTTGAATATCTTGGTTTTCCTTGTGTACGTATACCACGCGAGGATCCACCCAGTATCGCCTCCTCATAGTCTCCTCCATCTGATGGACACTCTCAAAAACCCAAGGCGACCTTCTGTTCTCTAGTGTCTTCGTCATCAAGCCCCAATCACAAACCCCGATATAGATCTTGGACTCATCTTCCGGAAAGTGAAGTAGGATGTTGTCCGGTGACAAGTCATTGTGGAGGTAACCGTATTTGTGCACAGCATCTATGATGTTACACAATGCTCAAGCAATCTCTATACGCTTACTTCGGAAAAGTTGGAGACGCTTCCCTAGAATCGGACTGTCGTCTGCATTCTCTCTGAAGATGTAGTCGATGGGGAGGTCACCCGGGGCCTCGTTGTCTCTCTGTAGCATGGCTCGAAGGGTCCCATCGTTCCACTAGTACATGAATCCCACATGTTCCAACTGATGAATGGCCATGAAGCGGATGACACCAGGATGGGGAATCCTTATCGCAAGAGATTCATTGTTGTGGTCCACACGTGCCAAATCCGGCCTCATAGACCAATTGAGCGGCCGTTCCTCAGCAAACTCCCAGAATGGTGGGATTTCCGGGTTTCCCTCGATACGAACCCTGCGTATGGTAGCATAACCACCTCTCTGAACTTCCTTGTCCAAGTAATAGAAAATTGCAAAGTCTGCCAAGATAGTCAAATGCCGTCTACGTAAGTCAGCCGCCGTCTCCATCCCAATCGGAAAATTCCACCAAGTAATAGACGCCCGTCGATGCTTTCTTGAGCTTCGGGGCGCCATTAGTCTCGTGAAGCAATCTGACTTTGCAATAGTATCCTTGAAGGCCTGGACTCCCCCCCTTTGCGCCTTTGCATACTTAGAAATAACCTCACGAGCATTCCATAACGCATCGTGTGCACGCTGTGACACGAAATGATCGTAACTGGGCTTCTGTGTATCCGAATGCCAGCACGGATCCGTCAAACGATCCCTAATCTTTCCCTCCATCTCTGACTTGAATTTCTTGGGCCCATATTCCTCATACCGCACGTAACGACTATTCAATGAAACAAGGGTATTCTCCTCATAAAATTCCACGATGAATGCCACAATATAATCCCTCCAACGTAAGCTCGGCATGTCATCGAATTTGTTCGCCCATTCCCCAACATTCTTCTGCTTCTTGTTCTTTGGCACGTGGAAAGCCTTCAAGGCTTCAAGAAATCGAATCCGCAACTCCAAATAAACCCTCAATTCCCACAAAGATTAATAAGAGCAATACAAATCCAAAGGGTTTTGAAAAAAACCGTTTAAAAATTCGAAAAGTCCCACCCCCCCCCCCCCCCCCCCTCCCCCCCCCCAAATGAAGGACCCCTTTCCTCCCGGTGAGAACGACCAACGGAGAAGGAGCGAATCCCCCACCAGTACCAATGAGCCTCACTCGATATGGGAGGAAAAAGGTAAAAAATGAAGAGGCGGCTTCCCCTTATATAGGGGAAGCCGACCTCGCGGCCGTCCCCATGGCCGTCCCCGCAGCCGTTCGATCTACGGCCCCCGCGGCCGTCCGATCCAGCGCGACGCCGCCGGAAGGCGCCGGCCGTCCGATCGGACGGCCGCGTCGTGCGATGGCGCCGCGTGGCCGTCGCTCGACACGGCCGTCTGCGCGGTCGGCCGCGTCTCCACGCGGTCGGCCACGCGGACGGCCGCGGGATCGGACGGCCCTCCGCGGCCGACCATGCCGGCCGCGGGCCGTCGGATCCCGTGGCCGTCCCCGCGGCCAACCGCGGAGACGGCCGCCGGATCGGACGGCCACGGGGACGGCCGCGGGATCCGACGGCCCGCGCCGGGGCCGATCCGGGCCGTCGGATCCCGCGGCCGTCCCCGTGGCCGTCCCCGCGGTCGGCCACGGCGACGGCCGCGGGATCCGACCGCTCGCGATGTGCCAGGACGGCCGCATCTTGGCCGTCGGATCGAGGTGCGGCCGTCCCCAGCGACCCCGGGGCCGTCTCCGCGGCCGTTCCCGCGAACGGACGGCCGAGATGGGGCGTGGTGGCGGGATCGGCCGGTCGGACGGTTGGGGGATGTTTTTACCCCACGGGGTCGCAAAATTATTAGCGCGACGTAATTCTCGAGCGTCGGGGACGCCACGTCAGCGACGGGGGACGTCCGGGTCGGACGTCCGGACGTCTATTTGAACAACCTTGAGTGTGACATCATGCAGACAAAAGACAAGGATGGTATTTGTGGAACATGATATGAAAATGAGATAGAGTGTTATTGACATATTATCAAACTCAATCGATTACATAACACCTTGTAGAAATGGAGAACATTAGCCGATGACGATGTTTGGGTGTAAGCATGGTAAACTGTACCAAAAAAGTGGTTAACTATTTGTCAGATTGAGCCCTTTTGCTAAAATTATGCAAAAGTGATGGAAAAATGTTATTGAAGTCAAATTTTCTTGCTAATATAGATTCTCAACTTGTTTTTGTACAACTTGGAAAAGTTTCATGCAAAGTAGACACTTTTAAGTTATTGTATGAGGGCTTTAAGTCCAAGCAAAGTGAATGTGACCATTTGAAAAAGTGGCTAGAAGAGAATCAAAAACTATCTAAAAATCACTTTTGATGATGGGGGGCCCTCTGTATGTTTAAGAGGTATTCTAAAATAGTCAATTCATATACTCATCAATTGGTTTAGGGTTCCAAAAGTGTCGCAAAGATGTTTTTTAAGAAGGTCACTTCCGCGGTACTTTTAGTGAGTTTTTTTCACCAAACATTGTTTTTCAAATTGGGAAAAACATCCTCTAAAGACAATAGAGGGCCCCAAATGAAGAAATCCAAACTTTGGAAAAGTTTATTTTCATGATTTAGAACTAGTGGTCAAATTCAGTATCAATTGAAGATGTTCTTTTTATGAAGTTGCTTATTAGATACCTTGTGACACCCTGAAAAGTGACTAAAATGCTCAAAAACTACACCAAAATGCTCAAAATCAGCTTAGAGCTTCAAAAAACAGCACACTTCATATTCACTTTCTAGTGATCACACATTGCACTTACTGGTCCACTTTACCATGCTTACACCCGTTTGCCATTAAAAGAGATTAGATATTGCCTAAATATATAAATGATATTGCAAATATTGCAATACAAGTCACATTCAAAACACTATGTCATCATTTCCCCAAGGACATTCCATGCATGTGTGTTCATGTCAGCGATTATCGTTTGCAATCCTTACAGAAGAGTGGGCGAAGATAGAAAAAAATATGTATTATTCTACCAAGGCCAGTGGAACGGCAATCCACATTGTCATCAATCTCAAAAAAGAGAAGGGGTGGATGAAGTTAGACAATTCAAAAGATGTTCTGAACTATTCTTGCATGATCCAATATATTTTTGAATCATAATAAACACATATAGAATATATGGCGTAATTCATGACACATCTTCTATGCACTACTTAACACAGACATGTACTGCATATTGTTTTATTGATCTTATTCTTTTGATACAAGTGTTTACAAGTTTCAAATTTTAACCTTATATGGATAACGAAGTTGTGCATGTAGATAGAATTAATATGGTAATAATGGTTCAACCCAATTAAACTAGAGTTGTTGATAAACCATCTAATCTTGATAATACTATCTATTATATCATACATCTAGCACCAATAGAGCAGCCATAAAGACTTGGTGGGTCTATTGGATCTTATGGCAATATATGAAATGGTTGTGAGATGGGATGATTTTGGATTTAAAGAAGTGTCGAGAAGGTTTGTTAGATCCAACATGCTATTTGGAGCGATTTTGAAATGAAAGAAAATCCTTGATGATAAGTATCGTGAAAACGATTATTGAATCCATTAGAACTTTGAAGAAGGCTCATGCAAAGGAGACTAGAGAGTAGGCTAAAATGGTCTTATTAAATTCATATCTTTGACCTTCTTCACAACATTTTTAAGAACTTTGCAAAACTACATGAATTTATCCATAATCAATAATATCCACAAGAATGCACTCAAGATTGCCTAAATAGGCGTAGATCTCACACTAATCAATGGATTTTATCATTTTGCCCTCAAAAGTTCTGAATGTTGTTTCTTTGCTCTTCAAACATAATGTAGAGTGGTCAAATGTCTCCAACACCACTCCATTAGACTGTGTCCATGCAACAATAAGAGATTGAGGGAAAATGGACCAAAAGCTTCATCTTCTTTTTCTAAAAAAGAAATCCCTAGTTGCCACTTTAATTAAGATCTTTGGCTATAATGAATTTCATCCATTTTGATTGAACTATCATCTTGTTTTGGGAGTCAACCTTGAGGCCATATCATGTTGACCCACATGTTCTAGTAACTATCATATATTTACGCTACAATAACAGTTTTGTTGTCATAGTAATTTTATTTTTTTGTTGTTATCTAGTTTACAAAGATGCCACTCTCAGCCCCTCAAAGATCTCCAATTTTTTAATTTCTTCTTTTATTCAAGATAAAGCACTTATTTTTTGATCCTTGATTCTTGATCCTTGCTCCTTAATCTTGTAACCACCATTACGAGGATGAAATAAAGAGATGAATGTAGAGAAAGGTAGATGAATAAGAAGATGGGTGAAGGTAGAACATTGAAAATGGAGATGTAAGAGAAGCATCTTCCAAAGATGATATGCTCAAAATGCATATGTTGATGATATTAAGTTTTGGAAAGTGGTGGATTTGTATGTATATAGCAAGAGAACCTCCCATGGCAATTGTCATCAACACACTCCGGTGAAGGCAAGGATTGACGGAATCAAATATCCATATCGGTCTTGAAGGCGGGGCTCTTTCAGTATCAACCAACATTAGGCCAAAATGGTTGTTGTGGGGAGTGCTAGATTGGACCAGCATTGAATCTCATTGTAACCCTTTTCTTGTCCTACATTATTGCTTTTTTCACATCCAATTAGTAAAGATGCCCCTCTTAAAGTATCAAAGGACCTTAATTCTTCTTTCGGTGCTTAAAATGAAGCATTCAAACATAATGCCATATCTTCAAGCCTTTACAAACACATAGATAGAATTTGGAAGCATGCGGAATAACAAAGTTGGATGTGTTAATGGATAGCTTTTGAAGTCTTGACGCTAATCCACCTCAATCATTTTGAAAGTCAAATCATTTTGGTTCCAAGATGAAAGCACAATACAATGCCCCTCTAAAAGCTAAGCTACAAAGTAATGTTTTAGTAGCTCTATGTTGTAAAGCATTTTATAATAGGTTGAAAATTATTTCCTTTGAAAAAATAAAACTAACCTATCATACGTAACATCTCTATATTTGAGATTTTCAAATTAAAATAATCTTATTTTTTTTAGAAAACCAAACTGATTAATAATTTGGATTTTTCTTCTATGTCACAGTTCTCTTTCAAATGAAAGGTATTTACTATCATAAGTAAACAAAAAATCAAATTCAAGTACTTGATACCTTGTAATGACACTTAAAACCTTGAAAAATCTTCATGCTCTACAAACTTTGGACCTTGGTTATTGATGAAGTAACATCATAAATGCAGTCAACACTTGCAAGCATTAATTAATATTTTAAAATTCATTTTTAGCATCCATTGCATTTCCAATCTTTCAATAGGGCTATGTTGAGATTGGATTTTATGTTATCTAAAAAAAATTTAATCTTACAATTTCAAAGGATCCAAAATTTGAATTCACACCTTAAAATGTCCAAACGTATCAAAGAGTGTGAGTATTGTTGGTTTGGAGTAAGGTGTAGCATACTTTCACCTCTAGCACGTTTTAATGAATGTCATGTGTTTGTCCCACTATAAGAATTTGTCATCTTGTTTTATACCTCTTTCATTTATACATTATTCTATATTAATCATATATCCTTATCAGATATGTTGTTCAGACATTGGCTTAGAGGTGGAATTTCAAAGACTCAATATTTATGTTAGTCCCTAAGAAAGAACAGAGTTACCATTTCATTATTCTTTTTGCACCTCAAATTTTATACAATCTCTATTTCATCATCTTTCAATGTAGCCGTAGTTTGTTCAAAGTTTGTCAAAAAATTGTTTTATTGCATCTGCTCTCTTTAAAAGTGAAGCTTTGCCTTGGAAGATTTTTTTCAATAATCTTGGCTTTCAAATTCATGCTATAATTAGTGCAATCTATAAAATTTGGGATATAGTTGAATGACCATCATGGATTGTTTTTACAGTAGCCAATCCTCATTGCAATCTTTGTATGGGCTTAGTACCACAAGCTGCCTTAACATCTGTTGTGATGGATGAATGGAGTAGATGATCAATGAATGAATTCTCTTTTGAACATGAATAGAGGAATGAATTTACTCTAGACACTTAGGGACTTCCAATAATTAGTAGATACATTAATAATAGTTCCTGGCATTGCCTTTGGTAGAAATGGATCCAATCCAGGACATAGGCCAACTATAGCTTCAACTTAGCTTAAATTCTAAAAAGTATGTTGGACCCTATATTCTACCTTTTGGAATAAGAAATATTTGGAATAAGAAATAACTCATGCTTTGGAATCATAGCTTTCGGTTGATTCCATACATGAAAATCAATACAAAGTACCTACACATTAACTACATGGCAAAAAGGATTGGTTGGATCTAATACTTGATAGTTTGCAAATTTCAAAATGGAGGGTATCTTGTGCCTTTGTTTGCGGTGGATTCCATATATGGAGGTAGGCTGAAGATTTTTTTAAGTCACCTTGTAGTGATGATGGATTTATCATGTCTTATACTTTTTCACAGTCAATTTACAACAAAAGTTGCATATGAGTGTCTTAATGCAAGTCAAATGTATGTAATTTGGACTTTATGTATTTTAATTTAGAAAAAATAAAATTCACTTGAGCACTCAGATGGGATCTTTAGTTATAAAAGCATGAAACACCTTTCACTTTAAATTTTCAAAATATCAAGTGTCTATTTTGAGAGATACGTATTGCTCTATTATAATATCAAATGTATCATTGGCCTCTTTTTGAAAGTAAGACCTGCCTCAAGCAAAGACATGTAACACCTTCTATATTGATTTTGCAATATACTAAGTGTTAGATCTAATGAACTCTAATTTGAAAGTGTTTGATTGGACAAATATCCTTACCCATCAAGTTGATTTAAGGGTAACCTTAGCCTTAGTTTAAATGAGACCCACCTTGAAGTAAAGCCTTGGTTTTCTTTGATTTTCTAATGCAAAATATGAAGTTTTAGATTTGATATGTACATTGATATGTCATTACAAATCCATACTTGATTATTAATATCATAAGTAAACTCATTTGAAATTAATCTTCCTCCTCAACATCTAGTGCCCTACCTAAATGTCCTCTTCAACTTTAAACTTTTACTTTGACTCCAAGCCCTAGACCAAAGTTCAAGACTTATCAAATTATCAATATGCCATGCAATTAGTCCCAAGCCCTAGCCTCTACCTTATGATAAGCCTTGAGCTGGTAATGTTCCAAACCTCTAATATGTCACGGCTATACTTTTTAGACAAATCTTGCATAATATCTATTCTAAGTCCCTTGCCCCCTCCAACCGAAAAAACTCACACAATCTAATATGCATTGCAACATGTTATCTTAGTGGATAAATTGCTTCTTTCTTCACCGGATGTATCCATTGCAACCCCTCCACAAATCCATGTATTGGATCTCAATACAAGAATTGTGAACTCTTCAAAGTCAAGGGTGGCTCATCCCTCCTTTTATTCTCTTCATCTATATTCCTCCCTTTGGACCAAGCTTTCTTCTGAATCCTCTTCTTTGATACTTTAAAATGGTGCTAATTCAATCAAAGAGTGTCAAGGCATGTGAAGGCAATGTGTTTAGTTTTCAAAAATATGGCTTTGTTTCTATCAATTGTTGAAATTGGTATTGGTATAGGTGTAAAAAAGAAGAAGAAAAAAAGTAACCACAATACTCACCTTTCAAAGAATTATAAGGTGGATAAAAGGACAAAATGATAGTAAAACCTAAATTACTATTTGTGTTGACATAATATACAATAATGTTAATAATTATTGAACTTTGAAATTATACAAGAATTATGGAGGTTTTACTCATTTACAAATTTAATATGTAAATGCAGGTCAAATAAAATTGCAGAACGGATAAAAAACTTAATTGATTATCACACTTATGCAGTATACAAATATACTACTCGTGGACTTTTTGAAAAACATAAGCTTTTACTCTCACTTCAAGTAAGTGTTCCACCATTTTCTTGACCTTTTTTTATTTTTCTTTTTCAGTGCCTTCCTTTTAGGAAATTCACCTTGAAATATTGTTTCAGACCTTTCGAAGACTTAGTAAACATATTTCGAATTACTGGTCTGAGATATTTATATATATATATATCATGTCAATTCCAAGAATAATCATAAAAAGAATACAAATATACATGTAGAAATTACAATTGGCCATAATATAATTGTTTAGTTGGCACTGAATGTTACAAATATTATGCTGTGTGTACTACAAAACAACTAAATCTTGTTCAAAATATTCCCAACTATTATTTAGTTTACATTTGAGGTGTCTATGTATATATATATGAATCAATATAGGAGTATGTTGTCATGCTAACACCCATCGTTGCATTTTATACAAAAATAATGTGAATGGTTAATGTTAAAGTAGAGAAAACTAAAATCACCTTGTTCACATTTAAATCCCACCAAAGGCACCTTATCTGAAAAACCTGACAAAAAGTATTTTCTTTTGATTTTACTACAAAAGAAGTTTTCATTATCCACAAATTGTTGAGTTTTAAATAACACCAAAATAATCTCAATAGCTCCTTTATGTATTCAGATTCTTTCGAAAGTTCTTCTATTATCTGGAGAAATTGCACATGATGAATGGAATTTCTTTCTAAAAGGTGCAACAGTCCTTGATCGTACAAAACAACCTCCTAATCCAGCTCCAGTGTGGATCTCTGAAGAAGCATGGGACAATGTCACTGGACTTGCTGTTCTTTCCACCTTCGAAAACATTGTAAATTGCTCCTTGTAATATTATTTTGCTATAGAATCTGGAAAATCATGTTAAGAAATACAGAATTAAAAAAATAAAAATAAAAATAAAAAATAAAAAATAATAAAATTATATATATATATATATATATATATATATATATATATATATATATATATATATATATATATATATATATATATATATAGTTACAAAGAAAAATTAATAGTAGTTTCATTTTTCTCTTCTAATCTGAACATGTAATAAATTTCATCAACATTGTAAAACACAGATAATCAATCACCTAGAGCATATTAGTCATAGACTTTGCAATGAGGAATAAAACTTCGTCCCAGACACATGTCTTTACTTCTGTAACATGTGTCCCAGGTTCCAAGCATCACAGCAGACCATAAATTGTGGTTAGATTGGTTCAAGTATAGTTCACCTGAAGAACAAGAATTGCCTGGTGAATGGGAAGAAAAATGTAGTGATCTTCATCGAATGATTCTGTTGCGTTGCTTCCGGCAGGTAATATGTTGATAGGATATAAATTATAACAAATATCAGAGAAATCATTTACTTTCCACAAGATTACTCTTGAATTGTAACTTTGGTGGAAAATAAACCAGCCTATTTCCGTCAATTTAAGGGATTCGCATATATTATTCAAGTAAACTCTACACTTGGGTAACTGGTTGCTCTTTGAATAAATTTGGGACAACCTCTTTATTTCTTGTTTCCTTAGATGTAAGTACATATGACAACTTGCTAATATAGGGGCCAAGTATAATTTTTTTGACAATACAACCAACTCATATTAGAAATACAAGCTGAGGTATTTGGCATGCTTCATGTTTGTTGAACTATCTTGTTTTCACTATTCAATTAAGGAATTTATGTTTCACTCATTAAAAAATCTACTGTACCAGGATTACTATACAATAAATAAACATTTAGTGGTCTACTATACATATAAAGCTTGTCCTTTAGACTAAAACCTTCTTTTGTGAAAAAATGATGAGTTGTTACCATGTCCAACAGAGTGAATGAACTCGTAATTCTTCTTTAAACGAAATTGATCTCTGTGAAAGAGGAGACATCCACAAAGTGCCAGATATGTCCTTTTCTTTAGTGCTTGTTTCTTTAATTGATTGATTTCTGATTTATTGTCATTTTTATTTCTTCATCTTTTACTCAACATAGTTTTGAAATTCTAAGGAATTACAATCATGCCAAAACCTTTCAACATTCAGTCTTGTGAGATTTTTCTCTACAACTACAGAAAGAGCTACAAACACGATGTTCAGACTTTTGCAATCTGAAGACATAATGTTGTAACCAGTATTTAAGTACTTCTGGACAAAAAGTCCAAGATTCAAAAACTGCGTAATTAAGAAAGCACGCAATATATGGAGACGATTAAAAATGCTCCAATGACACCTCAGCGGTTTGTCAATGATAAAAGGATATAAACGATTACTCTATGGATAGATGAATAGAATACATGGTTTGAAATGCAAAAGAGAAATTCTAGATGTAGATGGGAAGAATACGTGTTTGATAAAAGCAAGGTTTTCTATTCCGTCGCGGCTTGAGACTGTTGCGTCATAATGTCGGGACGTTGCGACGGTTTGTCGTCACGACCGGACGTCCTATACGGTCTTTATTGTGACGGCCCAAAAATTACGGCATCATTTTCACGTTTACATTTCCCGATCGGTGACACCTCGGACAGCATATGTCCACGTTTGTGTGAAGATTTGTCTGATACGTGTAAAGGAAGGTGGGCCCCTCCACTAGTCCGCTCACCTAAGCGTCGTCCACGCCACCGTGGAAAATCCGCAACCTCGTCACAGGACCTTTCTCTACCATACATCCCAAACATCTACTCCGTTTTCCGAGCTATCGTCCACGTTCCGCCGGATAGATGTCCAGTGGTCTGCCGTGCCCTCATGCTCTCGTCCGCATTCCGGCACCCCCCAATGCAATCATCCGACCCTCGTGATGTCCGCTCTCATTGCCCCCTCACAAGTCTCCCACATTCTCTTGTACGCCTCATCCTCGGACCCTAGTATAGCCACTACCTCGACATCGTACCTTCGACTGCCAAGTTCCAACCCGAGTTCTAGTCTGACGCTTATCAAATTCCTTTGTCGGACAACATATCTTTGTCCGCCTCCCATCAAATGGATTGGTATACTATGCTATGCCTGCTTTATCTCCATAGTCGTTCTATAAACCGGTGCATTATCTTCCACTTTGCAACCACGCTTGCGATCGGCTCGTTGAAACAAGACACCTTGACCGCATTTTAGCTATGGCTCACAGTGCTGGGAAACCTCGGAGTCCTATCCCCTTGTTTGGGGCAGCCTAGTTCAAGAACGATTCAAACTGGAGCGATGATGAAGAGTATAAGTCAATTGTAGACATGAGACTGAGAATTAGGCCGAGTTTCTTACCTGCCATCCCGATAGACGTCTCACATGGCATCATCTAGACAATGTTGATGATTGAGGATGACAACATCGTGAACAACAGAACATGCACTGTTCTCCGTTGTGTTTGCACAGGGTGGAGGAACTTCGTGGATTACTAGCAACATTGGATGCAAGGCCGACCTGCATTCAACCTGCGGCCTTATATGGATTCTGAGGACGAGTCCTGGGAAACTATTCTTTGAAACACTAAGGTGTAGGGTACCGATGAGCGAAGGTTAGTACAACAAGATTTGCATGGTTGGATTCCATCATTCTATTCATATTGTGGACCAAATGCCATTGTACGTAGGCGGATTCTAATTACAGTCGCGTTCACTCCTTGTTATCTCAACTCTGAATCCGCATTTATTGTCTATCTTTACACGTCTCTTCCAAACGCGTCGTCTTCTGTATATGTTGAATGGTCTTGTACATGGTCTCATCTCCTAATTTCTGCATCTTCTTCCTCCTAGATACACTTTGAACCGTTGTTTAGGCTTAGGATTGAGCCTATTTGCAAGTCTGCGGTGGTCGGATTGGTGTAGACTAGAGTACGGCATTGGTCGGATAACGGGTCAGACATTGCATCCCGCCGGAATCAAAGAAGTTGCTCTTGATCTCAAATTCCTACGTATTGGCATCATGAAACTACAATTGCAAAAGAATTAATGATATCATAATCATTCTTTTACATCTATTGTCACTAATAAGTTTTTGATGCGTATACATGTCCTGGTACTGCATTGAGTTGTGTTCTCAAGTGATGCTCGTGGAATAGGTGGTATTCTGAATGACATCCTAATCCCTAGACGTATTGAGCGTATTGCGTTTTATAAATTTGGCCATCGAACCTGTTATAACTGCGTATACGTCTGTTCGCTTGATGGGATTGATTTCATAATTCCAGGTGGATTGCTAGTTTTATTGCAATTGAGAAGGGAAAATAAATGCCCATTTGAAGCTATGATGATCATTGCCTCCCTTCTTCTATGTGTTGATCGCCGCTGGTAATGCAGGACCATTGGGGAAAACATTCTTTCGGGGTGGTGTAGCTAACCATTTCTCCGCCTGCTGAACTGACCACATGTCGGACCATTCCAAGCCGTGCCTAATGGCCTGTTTGCGGGGAGGCCCGCCATCAGTTACGCAAGGGAGTAGCCAGTGCGTATGCGAGTTTCTTCGTTCGGACTACGAATTTGCGGATTTGCCTGTGTGGGCAAATGCAGCGAGGAGAAGGGGAGGGGAGTATCAACATGCGAGAGATGTGCCGAGATCACAGGAGTGTCTACGGATTTGGCTGGGAGCCGTCAACACGTTTCAGGAGGAGTTTCAGCTCTTGTGTCCCGACATCTCCGCCGTCCGCCGCATGGAAATCCGTCTGTGGGCGTCGAACTAGGACCCCGTAGCACTGTTGGAGTTCCAATCTGTGGCAAATTGCACAGCCATTATGCATCCGATCTGCATGCGCATTCCCGCAGAACGCTTGGCCAAGAGTGGGGTCGGGCAGATACAGGAAGGTTGGACAATCATGCAGACACGGGCTAGAGGTCTAGTGATCGATCGAGTGCGGAAACAGTGTGCATGCGTGCATGCACAATGGTGGAAGGCGGGATGCCGGACGAGGATGATGCCACTCCGCCGAGATAGAATCAGAGCTGTTGGCATGGGTTTGGAGGAGATGGAAGCTGGAGACGCTGCGCTGGGATCTCACAATTCTATAAGGGCGAATACTAGATCCCCTTCTACCACACGCGGATCTTCCGGCTCTGCTGTGAAATGTAAGGTAGTCGATTCGGAAGACGAGCATGAAAGCTCTAAATCTCGCGAAACTACGAACTCTGAGTTTCAGCGGCATTGCTGGAGAACGATGCTGTATTTTGGTCAAATGTCCAATATTGTGAACAAACAGGAGGGTTTTTGGCAGGACACTTAATTTTAGTAGACAAGGACGGCGCTGATAATGACTCTGGAGCCTACCAATCTTGGAATGTTTATCTTTGCGTTTCAAGTTACATGTTGTCTATATGTTTGCAGAGCATTTTAATAGATTAGTCCGCATTACTATTTTTTTTTTCCCGTTGATTACTATGTTTATGTTTTGTTGTTTTAAATATATTGATGGTACCTGCGTAAGGATAGTGCTTTTCTGAATGTGCCATGTATTTTAAAATTCCCTTTTTTTGTTTCAAGGTTTCTAGTACTTATATTCGTTGTAGTTATCCATTCAATGCAGCTTCTAAGCACACAAACATCTTCCAACCTTTCTACTATAGAAAACTAGTTGCCAATGCGTAGCGCCGACAACAAAGATTCTCCGTGTTTAATCATATAATATTTACTTCTATATTAGTTAGAATTCCTAGCTTGTTCATGTCCTTTAATTTCAGGTACTTGCATGGCCAATTCGCCTCCAATTCCTCAACGTTAGTCCTAGATTTTGGAGATTCGGTTGCCATGGATGAGGCTGCTCTCCCCTACATGTACCTTTGTATCGGACCTCCCGTGCTTATAGCAACGCTGGAATGCTTCGGACCCTGTGCTAGAAATGACCTCCCGTTATAACCTCCTCCGGGCTTTCCATACACGTTGTTGTCCTTTCACTTGCACTCTTGATTAGCTTGTATGCAGACACCTCCTCTCAACCCTTGTACTTTGTCTATGCCAATGTCCTTGTCTCCACTACCCGCTTTTGGAGACTTGGAGATGGTGGGTGCGAGGCCTCAAAGACATGTTATATGTAGATTTTGTGATGTGACTATTGTGTATTGTCAAGATAGAATGTTCGCCCACATTGGATATAGACCTCTAGGTGGTCCAGGTAACAACGCGGTACACCTTTGCAGATTAATTTCTGCGCGGGTGAGAAGGTTGTTCAAAGAGTGTAGAGGTGAAATTCCTAGACTTGTGCCCGATAATGTTGAAGACTCTGAATTAGGGGAGAACGGGGACCCTAATTCGGTATTACTTCAAACTCCCGATAATGAGGGGGGGGCACGCGATTGATTTAGAAACCACGTTAGAGCCTAATATGGCACCGCACGGTTCTCCACCTAGAGAAATGCGTCAAGTGAATTTGAAAGGGTGATCTTGCTTCACACTGAAATTCTACTATATTGTTTTCCAAGCCAAATGAAAACTCACGAAAATTTAGTACCTACCTAGATTTTGATACCCCTTACTAACCTGCTCTTAGACTGTACCATGAATCCGACAACCTGCCCCCCCTTTAACTGTCATCAATGCAAGCTTCCACAATCCATGTTATCTCTCAAACCTTAGCATTCAATACACACAAGGCTCAATGATCCAAAAAGGATCTTGTTCCCTTCATTAAGGCCTGCAATGTACATTCAATCTTGTTCCTTGTAGTCCGGCTCTACCATCATAACTCTTAACCCTCTAAATTCCCCCTCCTAACCTCCATAGCCTCTGAAAACTCAAGAGAGTGAGAGAGAGTGAGAGCCGCCACAGCGTCACTCCTCTCTTATCCGCCTCCAAACCCTAGCCGCGTACATCCATCCGTCCATTTATCATCCAAGTCGAACGTTCATTAGACTGTCAAAAGTTCATCCAAGATATAGTAACTACGGACTAACAATAATTTCACTGTTTTACTGCTACCTCCAATTTACTGTTGCTGCCCCTGATTTATTGTTTCGGCTCCTAGCCTAAAGGGTGAAAAATCCTGTTAACATTATCCCCTTTTTAGTCTGCATCTGCTATCACATGCTCAGTTTTTATGTAGTTAACCAAAAATTAAAAAGTATCATAAATCAAAAATGTAAAAGAGAGTCTACTATGGGTTTTACTAGTACTCTACGTATGTATAATTCCTGGCCACTAGTGGGTGTCAATCCTACTTCTGCTGCGACCAACTCTCGTGGTGTTGAATCTGATCCTGGTGGTGTCGTCGTTGAGGCTCGTCCTGGTCCTCCTACTAATAGAGTTCCGCCTTGTCCTAACTCTCCTATTGGTACTGATGATGGTCCTTGGCGTCCACAGGCTGGTGAAGTAACTGGTACTGGTCCTTCAAGAGTATCCAAGGAAGATACTACTGCCTAGATGGTGCGATCCACGTCCTCAAACCCAGTAGTTGGAGATGGTGCCCCCTGCTCCTCGGCCACATTCTGTTCGTCATCTGACTAGTAAACAAAGGTAGGGAAAGTATTGACAAACCTGACTAGATACTGGTTATAATGCTCGTGGTCTTTGGAGTAGGCCTTGAGCTCATCACAGACCTGTTTCTTCGAGGTGGACAAGAGATGTCTCGCGAGGCCTCTACTGGCTGGGGAAGCACTGGACTCAGCCACTTCGAGTTGGCGTCGAAGTTGCTAGTTCCCCAAGGCCAGCTGGTCGTAATCCTAGAGTCAAGCATTGGTCTTCATCTTGAGTTCCAACCTCTGCCTGCGTCTTCCCTCAACCTCTCCTCCTTGGGCTGCCCACTGAGCCCGCTCCTTCCTTGGAGAACACTGTCAACTTGTTCCTTCGACCCCCTCTACCTTTACCCTAATTCCTAGCCCTCCTTACCTATTTCCTCTATCCAAAGCATTGACTAATCCCCACTGCTCTAACTTTCCCTTATTTGGGCTGTAACCCTCCTGCTCTTCCTCGTATTCCTGTTGAAACGCCTTCCAAAACTCAGCTGGGTTTAAGGATACCTGGGCCGACTGCTGGTTTTGTTGGTTCTTCTCCTGCTGCAAGCTGAGCTCCCCTTCCTCCTTTGTCCTGCTCGACTGTCCTCCTTTCAGGGTGATGCTGAACTTCGCTCCTTCAGTATAGTGTCTTGCCCTAAATGTCTTCTGTCTCTTGACCTCCTTGGTGCTTGCTGCTCCACTCGGCTTACTTCCCACTTTCTGCCTTGCCACCAACGCCTAGGGTTTTGCTCCTTCCGCTGTTCGAGACTTCACTTCTGAACTGCCGCCGTTGTTCTTCGTCAAGTTGCCCCAAATGCTCCTATTGCACCAATTGTTGATGCTCTTCTTCTGTCCGCTGCCTCTGCTTCTCTTCGCTTAGTTGCCGCTGCTCCTCTTCTAACAGCCGCTGCTTCTTCTCTACTAAGAGCCGCTGCTTCTTCTCTTCTAACCGCTGCCGCTGCTGCTCATTTGTGCGCTGCCACTGCTGCTCTTCGAAGTGCACCTCTGCTGCTGTTGATCGTTGTTGTCTTAGCTCCTCCGGATAGTCCAAGTAGCCGCAGTGTTGATGCTTCTCTTCCTCGCTTACTCCACACCGCCATCTCCTTTCGTGGTGATCCTCAGTTCTTACTTCTAACCTCTCACACTCCCTCACGCCTTCCTCTCTCCACAACTCATTGCTGGCTCTATTCTCCTGGCAGCACTAGAAAGTAAGGTCCGCACTCCTTCCTTGCTGAGGTGTCGCAACCCTAAAAAGCCTTATCCACTCTGTAGGTTTCATCCAGTTTGGATGAAACTTCATCCATTGTCTGTCCCTATCCCTGGTGGATGAATGAAAGTTTCTGGTCGGATGAATGTTGCTCCTCTTTAATGGGCCGCCCATTTAATTGTCCCATCCTCTTCTCCTTCATTACTGCCTCTATCACCCCACATCCTATAATTTCTTACCCTTCCTTTTCATTTATTTTTTCTTTTTCTATTTTCTCTTTAATTTTTTCTTTTTTTCTTATTTTCTTCATTTCCTTTAATTTTTTCAATTACCTCCATCATGTCTCCTTCCCTTAACTGATGTCTTTCCTCTTGCTGATTTTTCATTTTTTTCTCACTGTTTTCTTTACCCCTCTAACGGCTTGATGCTTCTCTGTCCGTTTCTTCAAGGCCTTTTTCATCTTCTAATTCTGTTTTTTTTAACTCTGAATGGACACTATCTCCCTTTTTATTGTTGACCAGTCTTCTAGTTAATTGTTCCGGTGTTCGGGTCTTTACTACGTTTTTATCGTAAAACCTATAAGGTTTTAACTAATTGATATTGACCAACACTGGGTTTGGTTCAAAATTTTTACCTGGACCAGCAGAGCAATGTTGTTGAGGAGTATGTACTAGACCCTATAAGGTCCAAACCACCTACTTTTGAATTTCCCCACATGCTCCTTGTGGCCTTTGGGGTACCAGAGTACGAAATCGCCCACTTGGAAATCCTTTCTCCTGTAGTGCTCCTAGCTCCATAGTGCTCTCTTCCATTGCTTGGCCCCCACTGCTTCTTGCACCTTTTGTCTGGATGTGTCCATTTGTTTTAGA
The DNA here is from genome assembly GCA_014871385.1 of Ceratodon purpureus. Taxonomy (NCBI): domain Eukaryota; kingdom Viridiplantae; phylum Streptophyta; class Bryopsida; order Pseudoditrichales; family Ditrichaceae; genus Ceratodon; species Ceratodon purpureus. Next base: position 104,918,497 of record CM026426.1, read on the forward strand.
TCCGCAATCCTGGCTGCCAACACTTGGGTTGGTGTATAATCTATCTCAGACTTGGTCTTCCTGGTCGGTACAATGTATTCCATTGCCATCAATGGATGTAATCCATAGACTAGTTGGAATGGTGTGTAACCTGTGGTAACTTTATAGGCAGTCCTGTACAAGAGCAGTATAGTATGAAGATGCTCATCCCAATCTATTCTTCTATCATTGATCAGCTTGCTGGGTAGGTGCCCAATCACCTTCTTTGATGAATCTGCCTGGCCATTACCTTGTGGAGAATAGGTAGTTGATGTACGATGCTCGAGCAGAAAATGCTCAACTAGGTGTTCTATAGCCTCATTAATAAAATGGGAACCCTGGTCACTGACCAATGTCAATGGACACCCGTATCTAGTGAGGATCTGCTCATAAAGAAACTTAGCCGTGGCTGCTGCTCAATTCATTTTCAACGCCCTTGCTTCTACCCACTTGGTTGCATAATCTATAGCCACCAGTATGTACTTGTTCCCTGTTCTTGATGCCGTGGGTTTAATTGGCCCAATAAAGTCCAACCTCCATTTCATAAATGGTTCTGCTAGCATACTGGTCACCAAGGTCGCCAAAGTAGTATTGGCCATACCTCCCACCCGCTCACACCTATCACAGGCCTTAACCCCTAAAGGACAATAGTCCTGGAATGGGCGTTTTAAAATTTGGGCAGGTTCCTAGAATTTCAATTTAATTCCTAAATCTTTGAAAAAAAAAATGTAGGTAGGCATTTTGAAGAGGTTTGTGCAGATTTTTATTATTTTTTTTTTTTTTTTGAACATACTGAAAAAAAGATACGGGGTTTTGAATGTCAAAAACTGCATTCAGCCATACTCTGGGCAAGCTCATAGCCATTGTCAATGCAGCAAATTCTGCCCAAAACTGCCCAAAACTGCCCAAAATTGCCAAAATCTGCCAAAATCTGCCCAAAGACAAAACTTTGAAATTCCACCAAAAATTGAGATTTTAATATTTTTTAAAAATAAAAATTTCTATATATAGATAAAGCAGTAGAGTATATTCCCACCGTTCGGATTTTTAATCCAAATTGTTTTCATATGCTAATTTTATTGTCAAAAAACGGCCTTTGTTTGTGAATTTCAGTATACCCCCTAGCAGAAAATGATTTTTTCAGCAACCTTCCACAACTTTTTTGAATATAATTTTTTTTTATACAATTAGTTAACTCAGTATTCTTTGACATGCATCAAAACCCCCAAAATCCATAACGCAAAAAAATGGTTTTTTGGGCCTTCAAAATTCTGTTATTCCCTTTTTGCGCAGGGAAAAAAACCTTGTTTTTCAACTTTGAATGTTACGATCTTGCAATTGGTGAGGAATGAGTGTCTAAGATTTCGTCGACATGTAGACGTAGAATTTAGCTACAAGATCTGACGGTTAGATATACAAATTAAGACCTCAACTTTGCAAAATCCACCTTGCTTTGAAGAGGGGCTATTTTGAGGCAGTTTTGATGAAAAATACCCTCAGAACTTTAGGGGTTAAAATACTCCGAAACATCCCAATGTATTGCTGGCCACCAGTATCTGGCGTCCAAAATTATTTTGGTGGTGATATCTTGCAAAAAATGACCTCCAGCTACGCCATTGTGCATCTCTTTCACCACTGTCCCTCCCTAAACTGGGTCTAGTACCGTTCTGACCACCAGATCATGTCCCCTCTTGTGTAGAATTCCCTGGACCATTGTATAGGGCAGTGACTTCAAGATCAATTTTTGCTTCTCCTCTTTGGACAAATCCTGTCGTACAATACCAGATTTTTGGTAACTACGAACATCCTCCAGCCATTCAGGTTTAACATAAAACAAACTAGCGTCTTTGGTCTGGTCCTCAACACTAGTCGCTAGTTCTCTATTGGGTAGCCTGGACATCGCATTTGCGACTCCGTGATTTTTCCTTGGCTTATACACCACTGTAAAATTGTACTCTTGAAATAGTTGTAGCCATCTTGCTATCCTCCCCGATACCTCCGGCTCATTGACCAGATACACCAATGCCATATGGTCAACATAGAAATCAAATTTATTGCCCATCAGATAATGCTTATACTTATTCAGAGCATAAACCATTGCGAAGGCCTCCCTTTCAGTAGTACTGTAGTTCCTCTCAGCAGAATTCAGAAGTCTACTGGCATAAGAAATGGGCTGGTCACACTTCCCTGTTGGATTCTGGGCCAGCATCAACCCTACTGCTCTATTTGGAGCATCAGTATGCACGTCAAACTCCAGGTCCCATCTTGGTGCAATTAAAATCGGCGCATTCTGGTACTGCTCCTTGATTTTCTTCCAAGCCTACTCATACGGGTCAGTCCAGATGAACTCCTCGATCTTCCTCATGTGCCTGGTGATTGGCTCCATGATATGTGCATACGACTCAATGTAGCATATGTTAAAGTGGGCAAAACCGTTAAAAACCTGGACATCACTTGGCTTTTCTCGTCTAGGCATCTTCTCCACTACTTTGATCTTTTCAGGATCAGGAAACTTTCCTTCTTTAAACACAATATGACCAAATATAATACCAGAGAAGACCAGTAATAAGCATTTTTTGGGGTTCATACTTATACCATACTCACGGCATTTTTCAAAACACTTTCTCAATTTGACAAGGTGACTAACGATATCACTGTATACACTGAAATCATCTAAAAAAAATTCCATAAAATCACCAATGAAATCACGAAAGGCTCGGTTTACTGCCCTCTAGTATATTGGTGGTGCGTTTTTCAGCCCAAAGGGCATGACTATCCACACAAATGCTCCCCAGTCCGTTACAAAACCAGTCTTGTGTCGGTTTTCTGGTGCTATCTGAATCTGGTGGTACCTAGAGTACCCATCCAGAAACGAATACATCTCATGTCCTGCCACAGAATCCAACACCTCCTCAATAAATGGTAATGGGTAAGGGTCCTTTTTAGTGGCAGCATTTAGTTTACAGAAGTCAATACAAATTCTCAACTTCCCATTCTTCTTAGGGAGAATAACAATTGGAGATAACCATGTAGCATCCTCTACTAGTGTAATGAATCCGGCGTGGAACAGCTTATCCAAGTCTTGCTTTACAATACTGGCGTAATTTGGATTCATTTTGTATCTGGCCTGGTGTGACGCTAGTATATCCTTCTCTAGCTCAATCCTGTGCTGTACAATCGAAGGTGGAATAAACTTCAAATCCTTACAGGTCCAGGCGTTACATCCTTGAACTCCCTGAACAAGGCCTCTGCTTCGTTGGCCTGTTCTAGACTAATGGCTGCATTAATTCTCAAGTACAGGGGTTCCTCCTCTATTTTGAGATTAATTTTTTGTAACTATTCTGACTCTGGTAAGGTCCAGGATGCAATCTTCAGTTTCTTCACCTTCTCTCGGGCGGGTGTCTCATCGGCTTCAATATCGCCCTCTTCAAAGTTGTAGAAATGGTCTGGGTAGGCTCGCTCTAGTCCCCACTCTTGTGTCTAGTCCTTGTTCTTGTTCTGGTCCTTATCGTGCTCTATACGAGGCAGAGTAACGGTTCCAACGGCTAGTAAGTCCTGCTCACCAGCGAACCACAAGGCTTCCTCCTCATGTGTCACTCCTTCAGTAAAATTATACCAGACTAGAACTTCAGGTAACTTAGGCGGGGGGAAGCATCCTAGGATGTCTAGGTAGGAACGTCACACTGTCATTTCCTCTGAATTAGAGATTTTTGACCTTGTGATTGGGTTTAGGAAAAATGATTTTTTTTATCATTGTATTCCAGCAAGTTCCAGCACTCATTGTTTTTGCATAGTATGAAGAGATAATTAGAAATGATTGGTGTTTCGTATTCCTATGAGTTTAGTTTGCTAAAAAATTCAGGAATGTCACAATGAGAAGTCATACAGTCAGGAACTTGTTATAAGTACCCGGTGTGTTAGTTTTTGAGATGCATTGATTGGGTTGGGGCGTACAACGTTAGGCTACTTGATTTTGTTTTTTATTTTGCAATAGGCCAGAAACTATTTTTTGGGGGAATTTTCGAAATGGCCGCATCCTGGAATTATGAGGGCGCTGGGAGTAAGGAAAGGAAATTCGACTCTGATTTGTATTATTCCAGTTTTGGCACCTAGAATTTTCACTCCTCTAACGGCTTGCAATTGCTGATTGCCTGCGACCTATGTTCTCTAGAACTTAACGACCATAAAGAATCTGGAAATAGGAAAAGGAAACGGTTGAATTCCAGTAAAGTCGTTCATTCCTAGGACCCTTAGTTCCTTGGCCACTTTAAATCTGCGCCGTTAGATCGTAATCCAACTGCATGTGACGACACCACGGTTGGGATACCGTCGTCTCTCTCACCTCGGTTTCCCTGTCGACACTGTCCGCGGCTGCGTGAGTTCCTGCGCAGTTGAGTTATAGGAAATTTTGTAAGTATGGGTTCACGACGAAGTTCTTCAACTGCTTCAGAAGCGTTGATCACTGATTTTTTTCAACAAGAGAGAGTGACAGAACGTGAGGTTGACGAGTGGTTTTTTTATCAGACGTTGATTACTGACTTCTACAGGGAGAGGGAGGAAACAGTAGAAGTCGGTCAATCACTTTCGGAGCGTGGCTTCACTGATTCAGAGTTCCATAGCGTTCTGGACATAGAGCCACAAACCCCAATCTCACAGTTAAGTTTGAGATACTCAGATTGCACTCATGTTTCCGAAACCCCTGAAAATAGAGTTGCAAGACCGAACTTCGGTTTTGATTCGGAGGTTCAGTCCCAGATGCGTAAATGCCTGTGGTGAGGTAAGTGCCGAATTCATATTTTGGAATGCCTAATGGGTTTTTGTCATATTTCATTTAATTTTGTTTTCAAAAATTTCGCAGTCTCTAATCATGACTTCCTTTTTTGCAGGTAAAAGGTTCGGTACCTAATCAGGAAGGAAGTATGCTTGCGGTGGTTTCTGTATGATGAAGTTCGAAGTAGATTAGAGCTCATGAATGTGCCTGCTAAGTGATGCATACATAGAGCAGCATTATATAATCTTAGATAGGTTGTCAAAACGTTAATGTCGAGTATATGAGTGGCTGGGGGTAGATACTCTCTTTAATAAACTAGCTACTGCATTCCAATCGCTGAAATCAATTTGTAGAGTTGGTCGACTTCCTATGCAGCCGGTGACTTTGAGCAGGCCTTGTGGTTGTCATCGTTACGATTAATATTTCAGCAATTAGGATCGTTAGTTATATCTGTTCTTCTCTAACAGTTTTTAGGATGGCTCCTCGTAGAGATGATAGACGACTTGGAGAAGGTAGCAGAGCCCGATTAGCTCTTCAGGAAAACTTAGTTTTGAAAAGGGAGAAAGCGGCTCTCAGACAGAAGAAGTGCCGAGAGAGGAGGAAGGAGATATTACAGAGGGTGTGTCAGGATAGTTTAGAGAGTGATGTTAGTGTGGTCAATATCCAAAGGTCATCTACTCGTGCAGCAGAGGATTTAGCTCTGAGATGGTTTGATGAGACAAGTAGCAGGGGAATAGAGTATCAACAAGCCTTGCTACCAAAGATTCTCAAACACAGTATTTGGCGTAGTGTACTCCCTAATTACTCTAACATGGAGGTAGCTTACAGTGCAGTGTCAAATATTTCTCAAGGATGGCAGTATGTTAAAGGTGGTCATTCCAGAGACCAACAACGAGCCAGGAATGTGATCATTCCCATGCTTCTAAGTTTGGGTGGTATTAGTGCTAGACAGACCAGTTTGTTGACAGGAATTCACAGACGAAACTTGAAGTCGGGTTTGGTGAGGAGGCTAGCGTTAGAGTCAAAATCTGATAAAAGTCTTTGGGCTGTTTGTGGACGGCAAAGGCGAGTTGATTGTCTACCTCCTCATATGACGAAGTTGGTAGAAGACTTCTGGACAGCAAACACCCGAATCAGTCCCAACAGAAAAGACGTCGCAAGGAAACGTATTGGTGTAAAGGAGTGGATTTACCACCCCACACATCATCTCACCGAATCTCAGGTCAGTTAATTGATCACCTTGTTTAGCCACAGTGTATGGTAGAATAATGTCCAAGGTACTAGTATAAAAACTCTGCAAATAACATAGATACAGTGACTGGTCGATGCAGCCTATGTTACTTAGTCTCGGCCCTGAGCTATAATCCAGGAGTAGTAGTCTTTTGAAAAAAAATTGTTGTATTGTTCTAGTCTAATTCGTTTAGACACTACTGCATTCCGTTAGTTTCTAGTTTTATCTCCAGATAATTTATCCACATTTCAGTTCCTCGGTTCATTTTGATATTTCATTGGGTTAATTGATTAACATAATATTTTACAAGCAATTGAAATAAAAGTAATGCTGAAGTACTATCATGTTCACTATGCTCATCAAGAGACGATGCAGTGAGGGCAGCCACTGTTACTTCATCTTGGACACGATCTATAAGAAACGGAAAGTAATGCCGATGAATTATAGGAACAGTCTTGTCTAGGAATTAAAGGAACCGGAACTCAAGGAACAATAATGCAAGGAACAGTAATGTCTAGCTAGGAATTGAAGTCCTCATGTTTAGGAACGTTAATTCTAGGAACAGTTATGTAGTCCTAGGAATTCAAGTCGTCATGTATTTTTTAAATTTTTTATTTTTGCCTCAAAAGAAAAGTCTATTGCAAAAGAACAGTTCATAAGCCCTCATTGGGCGAGAGACAGGGCGTGGGTAGTCGTCATGTATTTCAATTCCTAGATTCATTCTAACTTTTTTTCCTAACAAATCTTGTGGATTTTGGCTCTTCAGCTTTCCTTCTACACGCGATTTAGAGTAGCACACAGTGGCGTCGAAATTGGAGTGCGATCTTTTGAGTCACTGAAACCTTGGTTTGTGCGGAGGATGCGGGAGTTCAACAGTTGCTGCTGTAGGTACCACGTGCAGATGGCTGAATTGAAGGATGCACTGAACTTCATGCGCCGTGGAACAGTGCACAAGAATTGCTCTTGCCAGTTTGAAGTGTGTCGACCAGAGGATGGACAGGGTGAATGTAAAGCATCAGAGGTGACTTTTCAGTCAGTTACAAGACTCTGTGAAGAAGTTATGTGCCCAAAGCCCGAAGAAGAAGAGTTCCATGCACTCAGTTGCATTCGGGGAGATTGTACGATGTGTGGGGCTACGAAATTGAAGATTTGCCCCAACGAACTGTCTGGATGTACGAATGCTCTGGTTTCCTGGAAGCTGTTTGAGATGGTATTTGTAGGGAGAGGAGAAGACGGAAATGACAGGCATGCACTTCGTCTGGAGCACAAGTTGACCCCACCGTGTGACTTGGTATCATCTTTGCGGTCCCACTTGGAAGAATTTTTGGTCCACAATTTTGAGGCAAAGTGGCAGGATCAACAGTTCAAGGTATGCATGGGCAACTTAAGTCCTGATGCAATTGTTTCGGTTGTAGATTTCGCTGAAAACTATGCATTCAAGTGGCAGAATGAGGTTCAGTCCCAGCATTGGTTCAGTTTTCAGGTGTCAATCTTGGTTCATATTACATTCCGAATTCATCCTGAATGGGACGGGTTCGATCCTGAGAATAAGATACTCACGGAGTATCATTTTTATATCAGCGATGACAAGTCCCATGATAACAACTTTGTCCAATACTGTTTTGGGCTTCATAGAGATTTTTTGAAGGAACAAGGGTTTCTTTTCCCAGTGGAGCACATAGTCTTCTCTGATGGCTGTGCCTCGCAGTTTAAATGTGCGAAGTCACTGTATTTCGTTGCCAGGTATCCTTCTCTAACAATATCGGAAGAGTTACCCCTCGGTTGTGTGATGCAATGGAATCATTTTGGTACTGGTCATGGTAAGGGTCAGTGGGATGGAGCAGGGGCTCACGTGAAGGAGGCCCTGCACAGGAAGCAAGTGAAGCCTGATGGAGTGCGGCTACATAACTCATCTGATGTGGTAACTTTCCTGCGTCAAGCAATGAACCGTGAATATGCTGGTTACCACAGTGCTCGAAGATCAGTACACAGACATTTCTATGATGTAAAAGAGGCTGACGTGAACCAATTCCAGGCTCCAAATGCTCGCACTGTAGAAGGTACCAGATCATTTCACCAGGTTAGAAGTGTTGGATTAGAGGGGACATCATTGCAGACCCGGCGACTATCTTGCTTTTGTAAGTTCTGCTTGGACGGTGGCGATGGACCATGCGATAGTGTTGGGTTTGTTGAACCTTTCACTTTGATCAGGCTAGAGCCTTGTGAGCCCCAGACACTAACAAGGCGTGATAGGGCGCGTCTTGATGCTCAGGAGAGTAGACTCCATCCCCGCATGAGTGCTCGAGAATCACTTGCTGCCACGTTGGAGGTTGGTGATCACTTTGCGGTTCTAGCAGATGACGGATCCGGGGTTCCTGAATTCTGGATACTTCACTGTCAAGAGCCCTTGCATGGCGTCGAAGAGGATAAGATGGAAGATACCTGGGGTCAGACAGTGTATCATGGGGAGCAAATTGTGATTGGGACTTATTATAAGCGAAGGGGTAGTAGCAGAACATCTTACATCAGGGAAGACCCACGCAGACCCGCTTTCATTTACTCTCACTTGGTAGTGCCCACAAAGTTTGACTTACCAGCAGCCACGCATCGTCAGAAAGGAGGACGTGGAGGTACCCAGGTGTACAAACTCACCACCGAGGCCCAAGATCATATCCACTCTCAACTCTTAGTAGTTGACTAAGGAGTTCAGATATAGTACTCTGGCTAGGAGATTCATGATACGTTTATGGCCAGCAGTTGTTTTAGTAGCTTGCCATGATGTAGTGGAAGTTTAGGTGGCTTAGATTTGTTTAAATTTTAGTTTGGAGTGGTTTGTTTTGGTCATTTGCAACAGTGCTATGTATGTAGGATTACAGTAATGGTAAATAATAATTAAAAAAATGGATTCTGCTACTATCAGTTCCCGTACAATTGGAGTGGGTATTTAAGCAGAATGAAATGACTTCAATGGATTAGGGGATTCTCGTTTTTGAATACAGTACTGAAATTTGGAGAGCGCATACCAGGGACTAATTTCAATACCATATCCACATACAAATGAACCATAAGAGGCCAGCATTGTACACAATCAAAACACATCCAACTTTAATGAAGTACATCCCGTCTGGATGAATTTATGCTCAATCGAATGAATATTGACACTACCAGAAGAATGAAACAATTCCATTCCTACGAGTCCAATACATGATGATTTCCTTGGTACCAGGAAACCTTATTTCCTTTGCAATTGTAAATAGGAAGGTCTTTCGTTCTTAACCAATCTACTTTAAATCCTGATTATTTTCCTCTTATATTTATGTTTTTTATTATATTTTTCTAGCATGTGAAGGGATAGGATGTCATCCTGGTCTATTTTTTTCCTGGTTACATTACCCCGTAAAGTACTATTTTGGGGAATATTCCGTTTTCTAACCAATGTACGAATAATTTTTTAACATTTTTTTAAACTTTCATGAAAAGGTTGTCATCCAAGACACTCTATTGTTGGTTATATTTTTGCGACGATCAAGATTATAAATTTAATATTTTTTATCCAATATGATGTATGTGGACTTATTCACCAGTGTCACATGCCTTGTATAATTATTATGGGCATGAATTAATGAAAAAAATACTATTCCGTAGATTGGATCAGGGTCTTCATCTGTAGATTGGATCAGGGACTGCCTTCAATATTATTAGAAAGAAATGAAAGTGTTGGACATTCAACTCAAGGGATCATGAACTGATTAGGACATTGAAATAAGACCCCCCTTTGAACATACATAAGTGTGAAATTGGTAAAAACTCTACAACTTAGGAAATTAGGAAATGTGTGCAAAAGATAAAAAGTCACCAAATTAGGAAAAGAGTCTGTTTAGGCGAAAAGGGAGTGCAAATATTTTTAAAAAATGGTCCTCACGCGGACATGAAACCGGCTCCTATTTAGTTTTGTATTGTGTCATGTTGAAACCGGTCCCCGCACAGTCTGGGGCGACGTACGTCACTCCACTTGATTTCTCTCGTCCCAACTCTGAACTAGGACTCGGTTACCAACTGACGAGAGAGTAACAGTAAAAATCCATTATATTACCGCAGCTGGGTTACATTGCAATCAATATGGGATAAGTTCAATCTAAACGTGGTTTAAGGTAGGATCGAAGAAAGTCAACAGTGTGTTCAAATCTATGCGTGTCATAGATTCCTTACTGCTCGTTCCTTGAAATGATATACTGATTTTGCCGAAACCTAGATTTACTATCTTGGATGTCTACCATGACATCAAATTATTGACAGTGGGTACATTTCGAGAAATCAGTGTATGTAACTATTATTTCGAGTGGATAACTTTTCAATGTAAAACCAGTGACCAATAGTGCACTCAGATTTGCTTAATGTATTAATCCAATTTGTATATACTTGTTTCACAGTATACAAAGAATGACCTTACAAAACTTAAGAATAACATAAGAAACCATAACAGGATTATGTTGTTCCTCTTTTTGACTTCTCAATTCTCTTAGTTATAAATATCTTTACTACTTTCTAAGAACAAACCTAGAATTATGTGACTCTAATCATGGGCATATGTACCAATATTGTCTAATTTTACAATTATTTATACAGTCGTTTATCAACCTCGACACTTGGTAATATTTTTATATTATTTACCTTTGATACTATTTGAAGGAATATTGTAATTACGAGCCAGTATAATTTTGCCACCTCACATTGTTTTTTTTTTCTTATATAACAAGGGGGATATGATTTCATTATTAACTCTATATATTCTTAGTGTACTGTCCACTTAAATTACTCAATAAGAATATATTCTATTTTATAGCCAATCAAATTATGACATGTGTCTTTTTTATTCTTATTTTATTTTATTTTTATTTAGGCTTCCGAAGGTATGATGTCATCATTGTTTATTTTTTGTGAAGACATTGCGGGATATGATGTCATCGTTGGCGCTCTATATTGGTCTTTTATTGTCCACCTACATTACTATTAAAAGGAATATAATATACGAAATTATATTCTATTTTATAGCCAATCCAATTATCACATGTGTCTTTTTAATTTTTATTTTGTTTTATTTTTATTCATGCTTCCGAGAATATGATGTCATCATTGTTTATTTTTTGTGAAGACATTGCGGGGTATGATGTCATCGTTGGCGCTCTATATTGGTCTTCTATTGTCCACCTACATTACTATTAAAAGGAATATAATATACGAGAGTATATTCTATTTTATAGCCAATCCGATTATCACAGGTGTCTTTTTTATTTTTATGTTGTTTTATTTTTATTCATGCATCCGAGGGTATGATGTCATCATTGTTTATTTTTTGTGAAGACATTGCGGGGTATGATGTCATCGTTGGCGCTCTATATTGGTCTTCTATTGTCCACCTACATTACTATTAAAAGGAATATAATATACGAGAGTATATTCTATTTTATAGCCAATCCAATTATCACATGTGTCTTTTTTATTTTTATGTTGTTTTATTTTTATTCATGCTTCCGAAGGTATGATGTCATCATTGTTTATTTTTTGTGAAGACATTGCGGGATATGATGTCATCGTTGGCGCTCTATATTGGTCTTTTATTGTCCACCTACATTACTATTAAAAGGAATATAATATACAAAATTATATTCTATTTTATAGCCAATCCAATTATCACATGTGTCTTTTTAATTTTTATTTTGTTTTATTTTTATTCATGCTTCCGAGAATATGATGTCATCATTGTTTATTTTTTGTGAAGACATTGCGGGGTATGATGTCATCGTTGGCGCTCTATATTGGTCTTTTATTGTCCACCTACATTACTATTAAAAGGAATATAATATACGAGAGTATATTCTATTTTATAGCCAATCCGATTATCACAGGTGTCTTTTTTATTTTTATGTTGTTTTATTTTTATTCATGCATCCGAGGGTATGATGTCATCATTGTTTATTTTTTGTGAAGACGTTGCGGGGTATGATGTCATCGTTGGCGCTCTATATTGGTCTTTTATTGTCCACCTACATTACTATTAAAAGGAATATAATATACGAAAGTATATTCTATTTTATAGCCAGTCCAATTATCACATGTGTCTTTTTTATTTTTATGTTGTTTTATTTTTATTCATGCTTCCGAGGGTATGATGTCATCATTGTTTATTTTTTGTGAAGACATTGCGGGATATGATGTCATCGTTGGCGCTCTATATTGGTCTTCTATTGTCCACCTACATTACTATTAAAAGGAATATAATATACGAGAGTATATTCTATTTTATAGCCAATCCAATTATCACATGTGTCTTTTTTATTTTTATGTTGTTTTATTTTTATTCATGCTTCCGAGGGTATGATGTCATCGTTGTTTATTTTTTGTGAAGACATTGCGGGATATGATGTCATCGTTGGCGCTCTATATTGGTCTTCTATTGTCCACCTACATTACTATTAAAAGGGATATAATATACGAGAGTATATTCTATTTTATAGCCAATCCAATTATCACATGTGTCTTTTTTATTTTTATTTTGTTTTATTTTTATTCATGCTTCCGAGGGTATGATGTCATCATTGTTTATTTTTTGTGAAGACATTGCGGGGTATGATGTCATCGTTGGCGCTCTATATTGGTCTTTTATTGTCCACCTACATTACTATTAAAAGGAATATAATATACGAAAGTATATTCTATTTTATAGCCAATCCGATTATCACAGGTGTCTTTTTTATGTTTATGTTGTTTTATTTTTATTCATGCTTTCGAGGGTATGATGTCATCATTGTTTATTTTTTGTGAAGACGTTGCGGGGTATGATGTCATCGTTGGCGCTTTATATTGGTCTTCTATTGTCCACCTACATTACTATTAAAAGGAATATAATATACGAAAGTATATTCTATTTTATAGCCAATCCAATTATCACATGTGTCTTTTTTATTTTTATGTTGTTTTATTTTTATTCATGCTTCCGAGGGTATGATGTCATCATTGTTTATTTTTTGTGAAGACATTGCGGGATATGATGTCATCGTTGGCGCTCTATATTGGTCTTCTATTGTCCACCTACATTACTATTAAAAGGAATATAATATACGAGAGTATATTCTATTTGATAGCCAATCCAATTATCACATGTGTCTTTTTTATTTTTATGTTGTTTTATTTTTATTCATGCTTCCGAGGGTATGATGTCATCATTGTTTATTTTTTGTGAAGACATTGCGGGATATGATGTCATCGTTGGCGCTCTATATTGGTCTTCTATTGTCCACCTACATTACTATTAAAAGGAATATAATATACGAGAGTATATTCTATTTTATAGCCAATCCAATTATCACATGTGTCTTTTTTATTTTTATTTTGTTTTATTTTTATTCATGCTTCTGAGGGTATGATGTCATCATTGTTTATTTTTTGTGAAGACATTGCGGGGTATGATGTCATCTTTGGCGCTCTATATTGGTCTTTTATTGTCCACCTACATTACTATTAAAAGGAATATAATATACGAAAGTATATTCTATTTTATAGCCAATCCAATTATCACATGTGTCTTTTTTATTTTTATGTTGTTTTATTTTTATTCATGCTTCCGAGGGTATGATGTCATCATTGTTTATTTTTTGTGAAGACATTGCGGGATATGATGTCATCGTTGGCGCTCTATATTGGTCTTCTATTGTCCACCTACATTACTATTAAAAGGAATATAATATACGAGAGTATATTCTATTTTATAGCCAATCCGATTATCACAGGTGTCTTTTTTATTTTTATGTTGTTTTATTTTTATTCATGCTTCCGAGGGTATGATGTCATCATTGTTTATTTTTTGTGAAGACATTGCGGGATATGATGTCATCGTTGGCGCTCTATATTGGTCTTCTATTGTCCACCTACATTACTATTAAAAGGAATATAATATACGAGAGTATATTCTATTTTATAGCCAATCCAATTATCACATGTGTCTTTTTTATTTTTATTTTGTTTTATTTTTATTCATGCTTCCGAGGGTATGATGTCATCATTGCTTATTTTTTGTGAAGACGTTGCGGGGTATGATGTCATCGTTGGCGCTTTATATTGGTCTTCTATTGTCCACCTACATTACTATATAAAGGAATATAATATACGAAAGTACATTCTATTTTATAGCGAATATAATATTTTCACATGTGTCTTTTTAATCTTCCATTTATGATTTTCAATCTTCCTTTTATGATTTTCAAGAAATACTTTCACTGATCTCCAATCATATTTTTCTCCACCCCTTTTGCAATAGTTTGCTGCAACAATAAGCAAAGTAATTGGGAATTTGGTGTCATTCTTTGCTTTATATATATATATATATATATATATATATATATATATATATATATATATATATATATATATATACTTACAATTTATATTTGTAATTAAAATAGTATTTTATTTCTTAGCCAATCAAATTATTACATATTTATCTATGTTTTCTTAACCTTTGGGAATATTTATTTCTTTTCCTAAATTTCCCGCCATGTCGTCCCTCTAATTAGGAACTGCCACGTGTATCTCCCGCGTACTCGTGGGCCAATCAGATGGTCCCACTGTGTTCCCGCGTTTTTTTTTGGCGCACCAGCCTCACTACAACGTCCATGTCCACCTGATACCCGGAAGATACTCTGCCGGTACCATCCTAGTACTTAGACAACACCTGGGTAATACCCGGTTCTTTTTCCCCCCCAATACCCGGTTCGTCTTCCCCCCCAATTGGTTTCCCAGGATTCCACGCAGTAGTGTTCCTTGTACACGCCGTTCTCTCTCCCTAGGGTTTTGTTTAGTTGTTTCTCAGAGTCTGTGTTGGGTTTTGGGCGCACTAGATTCTCTAAGTGTTTTAGCTAATTGTGAGAGAGGTTTGTGGGTTTGTTGTGCAAATTGTTTGCTAGATTCAAACTGTTCGTGTGAGTTTTCTAAAGATTACAGTTAGGCATCAAGGCCCAAGGAATAGGTGTTTGTGTGAGTTTGGTACCATGGGATCACTTCGGGGGCCACTACTTCTGATTTCTCGTGGTCCGTGTGTTTTACAAACCTTATTAGAGATTCCGAATGCCATGGTGGACAGGTACGTGGAAGCCGATTTTCAAAACTTTCACATTTAATATGTACTTCATTTGCACTTGAATTGCTGGTTTTTGGGTTTCACTTCATTCCTAGGATTTGGTTCTAATCATTGCACTTGGATGTTGGGCTAGAAGGAGGTACGGGTCAATGGACAGCCCAAGCCGTGGCAGAATTAATTGGATGCGACACTTTGGGTGTCGGCATCCATTATTCCGTGGTCGTCTCTCTCTTTGGATTCTTGGAAAGGAGCTGGAGTTCTTGGCCACATTGATGTTCTTGTCGTGGTGTGCTTGGTTAGTGCTCTCGAGGTTGTGTTTGATTCCAAGTGATTCATGTTAGTATTTCCAGGACCTTGAGCTTTGTGTATCATTTCGCATAGAAGATGTATTGCTTTTGGGCCACGATCCTTGTGTTATAGTGCTTTCATTTTGAGTAACACTTACCTTTTTCCTTCACTGTCATCGTTGGCAGGGTCTGGAGTCAGGCATTTCTCCACTGTTCACCAAATGCTTCAGCTCCTAGTCATCAGATAGTTCAAGGATTACAAAGGTGAGTTTGTAAGTCCACATGTTAAGTTTTCCTTTGAGGTTATGCACTTTGGAGAAGAAGTCCTTTAGCTGTGACCTTCCAAGGAGATTTTAGCGTGGAAATCTCTGTACTTCCGGGTCTAATGTGATGCAATAGGAAAACAGTACATAAAGTAGGAGATCAGAATAGCATCAGTAAACCATTGTCGTGTCCAGTAGCCATTCCTTGCTCCTGATATGAATTTTCGTTGGATTTTCCTCTTGCACTCCTGGATTTGCAGTGGTGGTCCTGTTCCGGTGTATTCGCTGGAAACATTGTCCGGGTCGAGCATCCTCCACAGTTTGCAAGGAGTATGCAATACTCCTCCTCCTTTTCAGGTTTTATTTTTTCTATCAATGTCCTTCTTTTGATGTCGATCTCCTGGCTTTCATTTTTTATTTACAGGTTCCGGTTTTTGTCTTGGAGTTACTGGTTTCATCCTAGGAAGTCACCTCCTTCTCACTTCCTACTGTTCCTTCGTAGTCGTGGTTTGCGGTCCTTTTTCCTGAGCATACCCTTTTCACAATTAGCGTTCCTTTTTCCTTGCCAAGGTTTGGACTTGTATCCGTGAATGCGGTCTTCATTTCCTAAGTCCTTAGAATTCCAGTGTAGGAGATGTTCACATTTTCCTTAGTCCTTTTCCAGCACCCGTAACTCCTGTTCTAGATTACTGAACTCCTGTCACCAGATTCCGTAGCCTTTATTTCCACGTTCCTTACTATGAAAGTATTTCCTGGCTAGGATCTAGTCTTTTCTTTCATGTCCTAAATCCTGGTCTAGTATATCCTAGCTAGGTTCCTGTCCTATCTTTCCAAGTTGAATACTTTACATGCGAATGATACTTCTGATGTCAATGTTCTAACTAGATGAAATGAATTCTCTGATTTCTTACAGTATTCGTTGCCCCTGTTTCTTACACTATTTCAGGGCTTCAAACGACATCAGCATGGAGACTTTCTACTATCCCGAGAAGGGTTGGTTCAAACACGTCACCAAGCTGAATGCGACTGGACTCATCCCTGGTAGCACACTGACTGAGCAACATGTCAGCAAAAAAGAATGCAAGATAATGTTTCATTATGGTGGAGATCGATCGAACAACGGCTACAGACTCAACCCCCACTGTACCTTTTTCAACGAAAGATTGCAATGGCTTTGGCTTCGGGTTCATCAAGTGGAGAAACCTGCAAATAACGACTTCGGACTTGCATTTGCCCAGGCCTTGATTTATGAGTATAACACTGGGGAAGAAGTGGACTGGGCTGAACTCGCATTTCGCACCGTGACACGTTATTGCAAAACCAGGGGCACGAAACAGGTTCATCCTCTCTGGGCTTGGGCCCACCCCAGCGTCACTATTAATCTTCAGACTGGTGTCCCCGTTGGAACCAATTACCACTTCCCCAACACTCCAGGCTCCAGAATAATTCAGCTGTCCTCTTATCCCCCCGCAGTAATTTCTCAAATCACTCTCCTTGGTTTTCTTATATTCTGTTTGCCTTTATGAGTAAGTTATAGATTGTAGAAATATAGAAAACCATGTATGAATCTATTTTTTAGGATCTTAAGTATGAACCTAACTGAAGTACACATTTACTTTTCAGGATCTTTCCACGCCCAGGCCTGTAACACGTTCAACACAGAAGGTAAAGCGAGAAGATCCTTCTTCAGCAGAAGACTACTCTGACGACGACAGTCACACGGGTAGGCAAAAGAAACGCAAACGCAAGCAGATGGCAAGATACGAGAGCCCCTGTCAAAGATCTGGGCAGCCTTCTGCTCTAAATATGGGGTCCACATCTATGCATGTTACACAGTCAGCACCGGAATCCCCTCCCAAGAGCGAGACAAAGGACACGGATCAGCTCCTCACTACGCCTACTGAAAGCAATGATCTGAGGTGAGTTTAGACCGTACTTAGTATCCTGTATTATCATGTTTCACAAATTCCATTGATTCCCAACTTGTATTACTGTTTAATGTTTATTCCATTGTTTTCCATTACTTAGTTTAGGTGCCCATGTCTTTCTTCACAAATAACATAACTAACGTTGGGTGTTGTGCAGATCTGGGATTTCACGTGGAGAGACGTTTGAAGCTCCACTACCTCCAATAGTCGTGGCTGCCATCATGGAGTTCAAGAAGGAGATTCTAAACATGTGTGAAACAGTTATTAAGGACCTTGATCTTCGAAGGTCAGAGCTCCAAGTGAAGCTTAAAACTTTGGGCGATCAAGCATCCTTCGCAAACTGGACTCAGAGCGAGCTAAACACTGAACTGGACCTAGCTAATCGGGCTCTTGTTGAAAAAAATGATGATGCGACCCAAGGTGAAGTCCGGTATCTACAGTCAGCTCTCAGATGTGCAGAGAGCAAGCTGACAGTCGCTATGGAGAAGGAGAAGGAAACATCAGACACATTGACAGCTTTGTGTAAAAAAATTGAAGAGAAGCGCAAAGCTAACGGGATACTACAGGAACACTTCCAATCCTGTACAGGACCAGGTACGTATATTTTGAACTGGTTCTGAATTATTTAGTGTCGTATGTTGCCTTGTATAATTCTGCCCATCTACTTACAATTCAGTAGAAATTCTTGACATACGTTTGGTTTCGTAGTTCTTCGTTGAAGTTGAAGATCAACATCAGTCACCGACATAGGCACATGCCTGGGCCAAGGATTTCAGTACTTGTTACAAGTTTGTTTGTCGTGAAGGATGTGATTTGTAACTCATTTTTGATCTACAGACAGAGGGACCCTTTGTTTCTCCTTACGGTTTGTAAATTTTGAACTCAGCATGACATGAGTATCTAGTTCCTTTTTGTTTTGCTTACATAGACTCGGTTGGTGTAGTACATAGGATATATTAGGCTAGTCAGTGACAGATACTGTGTGTTCAACTTTTATCCTAGAAAAAGTAAACAGTATAAACACATTTCAATTTACAGTGGATGCTTATTATGAAAGCATAAATGTTTGGATATCTAATACTCTGGACAGTCATGGAGAATCTTCTCTTAGATTAGTATGCGTTTACTGATTCTGTGCAAGTAGAGCTTACAATTCTATTCATGTGTAGCTGCCCTGATGTCTCATTGTGCTTGTAGGGAACGTGTGTTTTTTTTTTACAGTTGGGTGTGGGTTGATCGTAGACTTACAGTGCCCTATTGTACTTATGCTGAGTGACAAGGAAAGTAGCATTGGACATTCATTTCGTTGATGATCTGATTAAACAAATACAGAACAGTCTGATGCTATTAGAAATTGTTTAGTTGTAAGTCTTGCTCTCATGTTATGGACTTGAAGTCGAAGATTTTAGATCCTTACCTGATTTTCATTAAATTGTGACATTGCAGTCTTGTGCAATACAAACTTCTTTGCATTTGTATCATGCTCCTTGTTTTTGAAGTTTAATTTCGCTAAATAGAAATGCTTAGTGACAAACAGAACATAGAGGCTGACTTGTATAAAAAACCATTGAAAACATCAAGCGCTTCTACCAACGAATTCAGAAAACAATAGCACTGTCAGTCTTGGCCGTAGACATATCAACAAAAAGTCAACGGTTCTGACTTACCAAGGAGCAGGGATGGTTTGCTTCGAAGTGGTACGACAAGTCACTAATATTGTCAAATGAATTAGCAGAGAAAATTGTGTTGTCATTGGCAGTGTGTTGTACAATTTGCACAAACAGATATGCAAGAAATTCTTTACATTTTGAGGAACACACCCAAATCACTCTCAGCTGTGGCTGGGCTTAACTAACTATACATTAATAAGTGTACACTCCAATAAAAGAAACTGCCTCTTATTAAAAATGTGGTCTGTACATGGCCTATTCATTTTCAAAACATCAAACAAGTCTTTCAAACTTGGACGTTATTTCTGAACCAAGTTAACGTGAATAAAAAACAAACTTTGATTACACCAGAAGTAGCTAAAATCGAACAATGAACCTGAAAAAAGGTTCTTCTACTCACTTTCGATAACTACTCCTTTTGCTTCTACCAGCCCCAGATTCTTTCGTGATCGACTGGGCTTGCTGGTCAGCCAGAAGTCGCAAAACCTCTTTCTTCTGGGATGTCACCAAGACATCAGTCTTTCCATCCTTTCGCAAATTTCTCTTGGGACAGTTACTAGGCTCAGTCGGGTTACGTCGTTTTGAGATGATTCTCGGTCGATCCTCCACATTGCTATTGTCTACCTTTTTAGTGAGTGTTGGACAATCACCTTCTTCATTCTCTACATACTCTGGAACTTCCTGGACCACTAGCTCCGCTGGACTGACTAGAGTAGGTGTTGACTCGAATTCTAATCTATCGTCAGCCCTCGCAGAACTTTCTAAATCCAACACTTGTTCAGTTTGAAAAATTTCTTGAGCGTTACCCTCCACAAACTGTACATTGTCCTCCACAGGAATGTCACCGCCACATGTGTCTTCAGTACTAGGGCCCTGTTCACCAACAATTCCTTGTCTTTCTACACCAGCAGATAAGCGTCTTGGTTTGTTTAAAACAAACGTTGATGGCGTGCTCAGTAGAGCCTCCTCATCATCGGAGGATGATTCATCAGAACCTGACTCTAAATCCGGTTCTGTACCTCCAAAGATCTCCATGCTTGCATTACTTTTTAGCCTAGTACCATTAGACCTACTAGGTGTAGCCTCGACGTCAGGATCGACACTAGAATTAAAAGCGGAACCTAAAGCCAAAGGTTTCAGCTGACATCTCATTTGCGCATCTTTAGATCCCTCCACGGTGGTTGAGCACTCAGGACAGACCAGAATTTCATTTGCACATGTCTTGCAGATTCCATCGTGCCCACAAGGCTGGTTCAAGAACAACAGTTTTTTGTCAAAGGACCACAAATTATTAGTATTTAAACTTCCATGTAAACAACAAAATAATACCACAACTAACAATATTGTAAGCTTTGTAAAGTCCATGATATTACCTCTAGAGCAAACATGACAGGGTCAGCTTGGTGGCATATGGAGCATGCAATCTTGTCTTCAGAATCTTGCGAATTAATTGGTGAAACAAGCGAACTGTTCTTCTGTCGAGCGTCCCCCCAATCTCCATCAGTATTAGGTTGTTGTAGAGCTGGCGAAGCAGATTGTATATCGCCAGCGTGTCCTATTGGGTAGTCAGAATCCGCTGATTGGACATCTATACAAATCAGTGCAAAGCAATGCCACATCAACCACTGTCAGTGAAAGGAATACGTATTTTCATGATTTAATTCCTGGAATAGGAATCTAATATAAATCACTATAAATCAAGTAAACAAGTTCCTACTACAAGTACTTATCCTTTTCGACTAGGAGATTTGACTCCTGGAAAGAAAGAGTTGTAGGAATCCTAAACCATACAGGACATAGGAACCAAAACTCTCGCAGGAAGACAAGGAAAATAAAAAACATAGTAGTATTAATCTCCTGTTCCAAAAAATACTTCCAATCACACAGGAAAAATAGCAGATACGGAAATTATGCTCCTGTGAATACTGTAGTACCCAAGGAGACACTCCTTCCGTAAAAGGAACTGATCCCGAAGGTACTCATTTACAAAGGAAAGTCTGTGAAACATGAAATAGGAAAGGAAGAAATGGGAACAAGAGCATGGAATGATGCATTCGCCAGTACCACAGTTCCCAGGAAAGGAAGGAAAAAATCATGACCGAGTACTAGTGAAAGTAATCCAGTAAGGAAAGAAAGGAACATCTAAAGTTTCTAACAAATTTCAGAGTGGGTTCAGGGAGTTACCGATACTACTGGACAGGATACCTGTTATTATCCTTGGAAATACATCGTGATGCAAGTACTTGAAAAGAATTCAAGGAACATGGCATAGGAATCACTAGGAATTCCATTCCTTACTGTACATATAGTAAGTGTCCGTTCTAAACGTCCCATGCCTCGGTACAGTCAAAGAACTAACAGTAATGAATGACACCGGAATAAAAAAAAAAAAATCTTTAGGAAAATTTTTTGATGCAAAGAAGAGGCCCTTGGTTGCAGTAGAGGAGTCTTACCAGACATTGCAGCAACGTTTGGGCTTCCAACTGCTGCATTGGTAGAAGAAGGTGGAGCCCTCTCTGGTTCCGTAAAGCCAAACGATAGTCGCCACTGCGAATCAAATTCCTCGTTGCAAAACTTAGCTATACAGGTTCTAGACTTCGAACAAAGTGAACTAATGCAAAAAGGATGGTAGCAGTGTCCACAGGAGGCAACAACAATGTCATTGCAGTGAAAATGTTCCCCACAAGCAGGACAGTTTTCCACGTACACTATGTTGGTTTTCTCATGATCTTTGAGCCTCTCTATTGGTGTCGGCGTGAAACTATCCAAAATACCTGCCTTGAGTCTAGTAAGATACTCGGATACAGAGACAAGAAACTTCTTCGTACAAAGCTGGCTCTCAAGTAAAGAATCATATCGCTTTTGAAAAACTTGCATTCCCTCGTTACACCTCTCATAGTCTGCTACAGTAGCTTCTAATTTCAAACGTGTCTGTCTACTGTTCCTTTCCTCACATAGAAGTTGTTGCTGCAAATCTGCAACTCTAGTTTGCAAATCCTCCTCACTTTCCTCTAAACCAGAAGTAGATGATAGGTCTAAACCTTCACTCCCTGAGCAATTTGTCCACTGGTCGACGTACTTAGAAGACTCCTCTAATGCCAACTTGACTCGCTGAACCTCCGCCAATGCCTCGTCAGACAGACTCTGCCTATCATCCCGCATTAATTTAGCACGCCTTAGCTCTAACTCCTTATCGTCCCTCTCTCGTTCTAAAACCTTCAACCTTTCTTTCCTTGACAAGTAGTAATTTTGTTTGTCTACTAACAAGTGGTGTACCCTTGTGATAGTCTTCTCCACTGCATCAGTGATGGCAGTTTGCTCTGAAGCAGTGAGTAAACCGCTAGGAGAAACTCTGACACGACGTCTGCTAGAAGACGCAGACTCCATCCTCCCCTTCAAACCTAGAGGACGACCAACACGGGATGGCAATGGAACCGATGGACAGGGAGAAACACGAATAGGTGGAGGTTCTCTAAAGCCCGAATGGCTTCCTATACCAACGTCAATAGTCACGGCAGAGTTGGGCTCGGAATTTACAGGAAGTGTTCCTAATCCATTTCCTGGGACTCCTACACTGGGGACTTGAGAGACCACAGTAAAATCCGGACCAACTCTACCGTTCACTCTCTTCTGGGGAACACCGAGTTGTTGGGACCTGGCCTTTCTTGTTAATATCAAATTCCGTCGCTTGGAACTTGCAGCAACGCCATAGGCTGCCCAGTTAACTTTGATTTTCTTTGACTCAGCAACGACACCCCTTGCGAATTCTAGAGAGATGGTGTCATTCATAGAACGAATGTCCTTTCGAAACACTCGGCGGTAAAGGTCACCAATCCACCGCTGGGACTCGGTAGTCACACGAGGAGGTAAGATCTTCCACCCATTCTTATCAAACCGTGTGCCAAGAAACTGTGTGATTTCTTCTATAGTTACAACAGTATCCAATGTCTTCACGATAAGTCCATCCCCACGGAGACCCTGCCGTTTAGTGAAGTACTCTAGGTCGTAAACAACCTACAAAAAGGCACATTAAGCCAAGCACTTAGCAAGAAGTATGTAATGAAAACAAATCTGTGAACATAGTAACGAAGCTGACTAAGTCAAATAAAAAAACATATCAGAGAAAATGCATGAGTGCTACACGTCATTTTCAGAAACACATCGACAACAGAGAATATTTAAATTATACCCAGATTCCTTCCTTCGAGATGACATTAATTTCAGTGACTCAGAATTCTAAAGACTACTCTGAGCCTTTCTAAGTGACCACGAGTTGTAAAAAAAGGCTACTCTCTATAACAGGTTTGCAACCCACTATATAGACCATGAAAAACACAAATTCGAATCAGTACCCAGTACTTGGCACCAAAAAAAAATTCCACTTTCTCCTTTACCTGCTGTTATTCATACAACGTGCATTGTTAAATCATTACTAAATCACTACAAAGGCTATCAAGTGCAGGTATACAAGATAACGAGGGACGACAATACTGCTCAATTCATCTACATTCTGGGACAACCTAAACCGAAAAAGAAAACAACGACAGCTTCTGATACAACCCAATGCTAAATCACTGTGTACTACAAGGGGATCTTTAAAATGCGGAATTGAGTCATTCCAGGCTCTCAAAAAGGAGTTCACATTTATGAAATTGACGTGTAACATGTATCCACACTGAATTCTGGACCTAACCATTTTCCTTTGATTCTTAACCTATCAGCAGTATGAGAGAAAATGGGAGGTCTAAGCAAACGAAAAAATTTGAGAACCCACTGGGTCGAAAAGGGTGAAAGCAGCAGGCATCGACAAGAAGACAAAGAAAAGACCCACTGCTTCCCCTACGTTTTGTGATTCGAGTTCTGATCTTAGAACCCAACAAGATATCGTAAGGAAAATTCTCAAGTCAGGTACTGAAAAGCACAAACAACAGAAGCAAAAGATTACCGAATCCATTGCACATGAAACAACGCACAAAGCTTGGATATGCAACTTTGTGAATTGAAAAGATAGTGAAACATTACCTCTTCGCTGGGGCTCTAATATCGAAGGTGCTTAGAGTCGTTGCTACAAACATTGAGAGCCGTAACAAAAAGCCAGAGAACTGTGATAGAGAAGGAAAGAGCCGATGCGACACCTACGGCAAAGGGGAGCAAGCCAAACAATGAAGCACAGCTTGAAACCCTAGACATGCCTGAACCGTTTCCCAAGGATAAAGTTGAGACTTCCTGGTTTCCTAGGTCCTGGACCAATAGAAAAATTGCATTTTATTGTTACGTTTTTATCACCAGTACCCCCAATTTCCTTGGTTCCTTGGTTCCTAGTGGGCCACCTCAAGGATGCTTGCCCCCAGGCCTGGGCCCCTTTCGCTAATTGACTGAGATTGTTTTTACAGTGCCATTACCTCTGATAGTGACCAAGTTGTTACTTCAATCATGATTTACCTTAGCATCAATCAACCAAGGTCTGCCTAGCAACATACTACAGGCCTCATTAACTTCTTTATTTTTAATGACAGTCAAAGTGATAAGGTAAGGAATACCATGGATGTGAATTTTCACATTACGTATCATTCCCACTGGGTTGACCACTGCCTGGTCCACCATTCTTAATCTGAAAGGAGCAGGTTGTGGATCCTTGAGGCCCAGTCTTTTATGCTCGTCCTTAAGTAGTTATCAGGTTAACACTTGATCCGCCATCCAACATGACGTTTTCCAAAGTCCCATTGCCCACCTGCACAGTCAACACCGACAGTTCTCTGTCAACATCAATAGCCAGACTGCTTATTAAATCAGTCTTACCTGGTTGACTAGTTCTTGGTTTCTTGTTTGGTGTTGGCTTCGATTGAGTGTCCCGGTTTGGTACCTCTCCGGAAACACGTGGGTCTTCACGAATTCGGTCAAGTTGAGAACCATCTTTTAGAGCTGTCCCAATGATACCGTGATAGGACTGTCCAAGATCTTACTTCCCACCAAAGTTGCATAATGCTGCTCCTCGTGGTCCTCTGTACTGGTCTCCCCTTGAGCGTCCAATTCCTGTTGTATGGTCTTGGAACTGTAGTCTAGAGTGTCCGAGTCTCAAAATCCTGCCCATTCATTATCCAGTACCTCGCCATCTCCTTCCTTTACTGCTGTTTTCAAATTCTCCTTGACTTTCTCTGCTTCTGCCTTTTGCTGCTCCTCTCGAAGCTGTATTTCCTTCAAGGCTTCCAGCATAGACTTCCGGATTCTTTCTTCTTCTTGCCAGTCCTCTTTTGAACTGGCCTATCTTGGTACCGTGGTTTCCTCTATTCATCTTGGATAGGTTATAGTTCTGCCTTCAAGCACTGAGCTGTGGTCATGGTAGCTACCCCCACTAGCTCTTCAGGTTCCTCTATTAACTCAATTTCCACATTGCTTACATGGTAATCCTGTTTTTTGTTAGTCTTCTCCTGGTCAGCCAAAAACTCATCCCATTGTGCCTTCTTGGGACAGTTCCAGCTCCTGTGGTCTGTTCCTCCATACAAAAAACATGGTGGTTGATCACCATAACTCCTCTGTTGGCTACTGCCGGCCCTCACGTACGGTGGTCTCTGGTATCCCTGACTGTGATTATAAGTTGCAGCAGGTTTCGAGGCACATACTTCATTTAATATTACACTAGAGCGCCAGATACTTATTTAATAAGTAGCAAAAGTACTGTATTTTTTCAGCTAGCTTTCATACTTATTTAATACAGCTTCATAGGCACAGCTACTTATTTAATATTATACAGCTTCATAGGATGGGGTCCACTAAAAGCACATTCGTTTGGAATGTTGTTACACTTCCCTGACAAGTCCTCGTCTTTAAACATAATGACATTGCCACCGTGGGCTTCAGTGAGTGACACGGCTTTCTGCATCTTGATGATAGCCTCCTTCTGTCGTGCTTCATTTCCTATCACCCACACTTGCATGAAGTGCAGATGCACAAGCTTCTCTATGATTTGATTCAGACAATGAAGTGTACATATGTGCACACGGTCTAAAGGGATGGGCAACACAGGCTTCCACCGCTTGTGCCCAATTGTTGGACTTGCATCAACTGTACTGGAAAACATGCCATGACTCCATGAGTACTTCTGTCTTTCCTTCATTATTGTCTCAGCTTGCTCGATCGTTCCTATCATTGACTTACATCGTTGTTGATTGCTGTATATGCAGCTAAATGGGCTCTTTGCTCCCATTGAAAGGCCATACATGCATTTGACAGTTTTCATGTCAGCTGCCATGTGCCGTTCAACTTTGAATGAACCTATTCCTGCAACTTCAAGCATTTGTCCTCTCTCTTGCTTATCTATCAATGATGGTATTTTAGTTTGAAAGAACACCCAACTTAGTATCTTATGCGACTCTTTAGGAATCTGAAACGCAGCAATAGGCCAGACTTCTCTTTCGCTCTGCATTGAAAAATATTTCTCACTTGTAGGATCTATACTACTGTCAAGGGCTCTATTCATCAGTGTTAAAGAGACTCTCTCAAACTTTTGAGCATGCACAACTTCCGCTTCATCGAGCTTAATGCAGAACATCAATGGATTCTCGTTCAGCTCTACAATAAAAAAAATTAAACATGTCAGAAACTTATTTTCAATGATGCACAAATCAATTTATATTCAAGGAAGGAGAGATTGATCTGAGAAGAGGCCGACAATTCAAAGCTTGCATTTGTGGGTAATGTGTTATTTCAAAATATGAATATACCAATTGAGTTTAGGCTGTGACACGTACCTTCAACTGTGATGTCATACAGTTCAACCATTGTGCGTTGCACTTGCTCCACGTCAGCAAAAATGTTGTTGTATTGATTCAAGGAAACGGTGACGGGATCTTTATCCTTAGATTTGGATGGCGGTGGAAATGTATTTGACTTAGTCAACGAGTAGTAATCACCAATGAACTCCGCTAACTTTCGATTGAGCATTTGTCTGGTTTTGGACACTCTGAAAGGTGGTGGAAGGCAACCTATTCGCAAACCTTTGTTTGACACCTTTGCAACACTCTAGAAACGTTTGTAAACAGCAGCGTAGCCATTATGTGTGATGCCATTATAATCCATTGTTTCAACAATTTCCTCTAGACCAATGCTCTTTCCAATCTTGTTCATATATTCATTTGTAATTCCAACTCCTACTTTATTCATTCTTGTTGTTTTACGGATTGCAGATACTTCATTCACTCACAACATATTTGCAAGGACCTTCCCTGTTTCAGCTTATTTTTCGTGACTACCGCAAAGTCGCCGCCGAAATCCAGTTTCATAATTCTGACTGCGTATTTTTGTTAATGTGGTTGGCGCTATGATCGCCCTGGCCAACCTTATCGTTCTTTTAGCTTGACCCCCTCCTGGAGCCAAATTGCATAGATCTTTGCGTGGTCTAACTATACTACGATAACCTAAAGGCGTTCAAATCAAATTTCCAATTTTTGCCTCTTGCCGTCTCTTGAGTTGTTCCTAAATTAATTTGAATTTCTCTTCACTCTGCTCCCTCTCACTTTCGATCAATATCCACAAGTCTAATTCAACCTGAAAGCGATCTTCTGCACTTTGTAATTCAATAGCAGTGAAACTGCGGATACCCTCTTCCTGATCAGACTGCATGGCAGAATATTCTTCTCGCAACGTAGATAGCTCGCCTCTCAAAGAATTGGTGGTAAAAAGGACCTCTCTACTTTGCTGAACTATGCTCTCACGTGCTTGAATCTCGGAGCGAGCGAAGTGAAGTAGTCGATTCTTTTCCTCAACATCATTTGTCAGTCGCAGAATATGCTCATGAAGTGCTTGTATATCTCTCTTGCATTCATCAGACAGAATTCGACAAACAATCAAATGCTACAGTATACTGCAAAATCACGCTGCAAAAGCATCACAGCCAATCTAAAACCACACAGAGTCACAGACAAGCAGACGCAACAATCACTCCTCAAGACACGCAAAATGCCACGTTCCAGATCTTTTTGAAATCCCAGGTCTTTTTGCTCACAAATTAGTTGAATTGAGTGTTAATGAAAGACCTTCTATGAAGGTAAACTTTGAGCTCGATTTTATTAGGAGAATCATTCTTAGGTATTGAGATGTGGAGGTCAAGACTGTACGAGCAAACTTATTCCAAATGTTTTCAAGCTGTTGGTTCCAATGTATCTTATTTTGCGATTCTGATGAAGGCTTGTTGCGTCTTTCAGTGATTGCAAAGTGGATGAAGCATGGCGACATCAGTTCACAGAGACCACTTGGCTGGAGGGGAGGGGAACATGATGGCGAATCCAGGGACGAGTGTTGCTTTTGATATTGAAATATCAGTATGCGTCATCTCCAATTCTCCTGTGCCCAAGTGGCTGAGACAACATCTGGATCAGGACAACCTTGAAAGCAAGACCAAGAGTCTTGACAACATGGTGACAAGACTCAAGGAAGCGGACGTGAGACGTCAAGTATTATTACGCGTTACAAGCTGCATTAGAGCAAGAATAGAATCTGTCTTGAGACTCTTATCATCTAATTCATGTTGTAGCTTGCTTGTTAAAAGACTGAGATGAAGACGATTCCAGCAGGTTCATCTTTTCTATATTTCAACCGAAAAAAACTATAAAATATTGTCGATCCAGAATTCGATAGACAATCAAATGCTTTAGTGTATTGCAGAATCACGCTGCAAAAGCATCCCAGCCAATCTAAAACCACACAAAGTCACAGACAAGCAGAGGCAACAATCACTCCTCAGGACATGCAAAATGCTACGAAAAGAAAATGGAACCATGAAAAGAAAAGGCTTGTTCATGAAAAGAATTGGAGGGGGAAAACTAAAGCGGGAAAGCTAAGAAGGCCAATGATGACGTGATGACGTGACAGGCGCAAAAGGTGAGCATGGGCAACATCTTTTGAACTTCCCGTTCATGCCATCCATTAGCGGCATGATTGTCCATCGAGACCGTCCACTCCTGGAGAGAAATATTTGCTGCTCGTCCGCTTGCCTGCTGGTGGCTATTTGAACACGCTTTGACATCAAAGGACCACGGCCTTCTCCAGGCCTCAGAATTTTTCTAAATACACCAGCTTATAAACTCCAATTTGATATTGAATCTTCAGTGGATATGAAGGGCAATTTGGAAGAGAGAATTCTGGATGTCAAGACAGAGTTTACTCTTAGAGAGGCTCTTGGGATAGCAAAGAAATATTTCCATGAGCTTATCATTGATGTGATAAAAAGGAAGAGGCAGATGACAGCTGAAACAGTGATGACAAGGGCATTGGATACTTTGATGTCCAAAAAAGAAGAAGAGGAGATTGGACAAGTGATTGCCTTGAGCTGTGATAATGCAGGGAGTGATAACCAGACTAAAAGACAAAGACTTATGTCTTGTGAAACCCAAGATACCAAGGTTGATATCATGGAGGAGGTTTTGAGTGATGAGTTGGAAGATGAAGTATTGCAGATGTTTTTGAGTGATGGAGTGGTTGAGACAAAGGAGAGGAAGGATTCTATGAAGAATCAAAGGAATATTGTCACAACAGAAGCTAAGGTTTTACGATGTGGAGCTGACAAGTCATGGAGACATGATAGTAAAGCCTTGGTAGCATTCACACATCCATTTAAGGCAAGAGCTACCACACAGACACGTGTAAGGATTGGAGATATTGAGGAGACTTTGGTGGATCATGGCTCAGAGATCAACATTTTATCTTGGAAGGTATATGAGAAGGGAAAATGGCCAATTAACACCAATCATGGATGGGTATTGAAAGCTGCCAACAATGAAAGAGGCAACCATTATGGAGCATGTCCAGCAGTGGCCATAATGATTGGTGATGTGAAGGTGTAGCAAAATTAATGTTTTTTCCTAGAAGATCAATGTTTTTTGCTCGGTGGAGGCGAGGACTTAGAAACGATACCGTGGTATAGGACAAACTATTGCCATTGGTATATATTTTATTGGAGACCATCACACTTACAAGGTTTGTCGTGATTTGGAAGAGAAGGAACCACTACGATCAAAGGATCGGGAAGATTACCTCATGCACAATTTCATTCCTGTATTTTCCAAAGACAAGGACGCCTTCATTAAGGTGTGTAATGCCTTGAACATTGAGGTCAAGGACAAGGTCGCAAAAGCAAACTATTGGTCTCAGCTGGACCGGATGCGCAAAAAGTGAATCAAGAAGGAGAAGATCAACACGAGGGTTGACCCAAAAGGATGGAAGGTAAGATATAATGTCTTCGCCTATTGTAGTGCATTTTTAGTTCAATCTCGTTGACGGGCCGTTGACAATGGTAAGCTACCCAGTTAATACCTAAAGATTATTGGTGACGTGTTGATTCACTTTTGATGTGTAGGATTTATGTGAGGAGTATCTCAGTTCTATCCTCGGAAAGACACCTTAGGCAAAATGTTAACCGGAGATTTCTCAATCTTCCCTCCCTCAATTTCAATAGCCTTTTTCGCAGTTTTTCATCCCTGGCTCCGACAGTCATCCAGTTTGCTGGATGAACTCTGTCATAGCCGACTGGATGAACTCTGTTGTAGCCGAATGGATGACTTCTGCTAGGTTCTTAAGGCAGATTTTAGGGTTTCTTGGGTCATTCCTCACTAGTGCACTCAGAGTTAGGAGAGATTGAGGAGACTTTATGAGCTACTGTACCATGATTTTAGGGCAGATTTGACCCTCTTTATACAGTTTTGACTCACTTTTCCACTTCTTTTGAGTGTTTCCAGCATTGTATGAGTGTTTCAACCCATAAGCTAGTTGGGTTTTTGTAGGGTTTTGATGGGTTGTGAAGGTTAGGGTTTTATAGGAAATCCTCCCTTTACCATTGGCAACCATGCTCTAGTTCGTTCCATGTGAATCTCCTGCTGTTTGGGGGCTGTCCACACACTAGAAGGGTCAGAAAGTACACTTCTTAGGGCTGCAGGGGTGCAGCAGGAGCTGTTACGACCTTCTAGAGGTGCTGATTGTTGTGTTGATTGGGTGTTGGGAGTCACTGCAAGTGTTTGCATTGGGGGCAGGCTGCATCCTCAGCACTGGCAGATTCTTTGGTGTTTCACTCGACATCACTGGGGCAGCAGACAGAGGACAACGGTACTCA
The DNA here is from genome assembly GCA_014871385.1 of Ceratodon purpureus. Taxonomy (NCBI): domain Eukaryota; kingdom Viridiplantae; phylum Streptophyta; class Bryopsida; order Pseudoditrichales; family Ditrichaceae; genus Ceratodon; species Ceratodon purpureus. The sequence continues at coordinate 104,949,898 of CM026426.1, forward strand.
GGTGTTTCCAAGGCGGAGGCACTGGTGTAGTTACAGGGGCAGACCAGCACACGTCGAGAGAGTAGTGACAACAGAGCTGATCTGTTGCGGACTGGAGGGCGTAGGTGCTGCGACGTTTTTTTTTTTGAGGCAGAATTTTCATCACCCACCACAGTGAACTGAGGGCAGTTCACAGATCGAAGAAGGGGATACAGGCTGATCTGCACCCTCATCACGGGAGAGGAGGTGAAGGTAAGTCAGTGTAACCCTAGTGTTTCAGATTCAAAGTTACAGATCCAGAAAAACTAGTGTTAAGGAATTTGAATTATGAATCTGGGTACATCGATTGGATACCTCACTCAGCCTTGCGGATCTCAAATTGGGACCTGGACAGACTGTAGGATAGTGTGGAGTACTTGAGTCTGCAATTGAATTGTTGTTTGAGTAAAACTGTAAGGGACAGTTAACCACAGGATTAAAAATCTGTAGAAGTTAATGCATTGCAAAAAAGGGGATAGCAAACAGCTGGGGAAGTATACCCCAGAACATGTTCAGTCAAAATTTTCACTAAGGAAAAAGATTGTACTACTAACCAGGCCACACAGCTAGGGGGCTGCGGTCTGTGAGTGTTGTATTGACAGGAAGACTCAGGACAGTGAACAGTCGACTGATTGTGAAGGGAGAAGCGAAATCAGCCAACAGCAGAGGCAAGTAGCACCATACAAGCAGCAGAACAACTCAACAGTCAACAACCAACATCCATGGAGGAGGGGGACCAAAATGACCTGCGAGCAGAAAGGCAGGCCAGGGAACGATTCAGACGCTACATGCAACGGGATGAACGGGCGACAGAGCCAACTCCAGCGGAAGGACGTGGCCGACTTAGCTCGCAGGGTAGTGCGGCTAAGCAGGTAGGAGAACTCATTGACATGGAGGTGGAAAACGACCTGTCATCATCAGATGGGAGAACCAGAGAGAGCAGATTTGGAGGGGAGACGCAGTTCGAAAAAGGGGATAGGCTGAGCCGTCAGCCTGACCCAACGAGTGCCCCCTGGAAGTATCAAGACATGAAGAGGACATCATCATTCAGGAGGGATTTTTTCACTGCTGCAGATGATTACAACACCTTCAGAGAAGAACGCCGACAAACGCAGGAGGTCTTCGCAGAACCAACCTAGTGGCCCAGTACAGTCACTGGCAGAGCCGACGCGGGCACAGAGCCGACTCGGGGGCGCAGCCGACCAGTCTCTCCTGTACACCTGCCACAAACCCCAGAAACCTTACCTGTTGCTTTTGAGAGTTTGAAGCAGAAGCTAGAAGAGACCAAGAGTCGATCAGTCCAGGAACAGGGACTTGCGAATCCCATAGAAGGTGGACCCAGCAGGAATGTTCATTTTTTGGACAAATTCAAACTTCGGGCTAAGGGAGCAAGAAGAGGGAGACAGGCGGGCTGTGGAAGCATTCAAAGCAGACTTACAAGCTAGAAGAGAGAGGGCCAAACAGTATTCTACGACCCACACTCACAGCAAGCCTGACCCAGGTAAATACCTCCAGCAATTGGAAGCTTTACAGCAGGCTGCACCCTCGGGCGAGGCGTCGTTACATCACTGGCATACTGAGCCACAGTGGCCGCCAGAACCGTCTCAGACTGTATGGGAGCTTGAGTTCAACCGACGGGTCCAGGAGAAAGCTCAGAGGTCAGCCACCCAGCAGTTAGCGGCACAGCAAAGAGAGCAACAAAGGGTGGAAAGGGAAAGGCAGGAGCTAGCGCAGCTGCACGATCTATGGGAGGAACAGAGACGGGAGCGCGAACAGGAACAGACTGAGGAGATTCCAGTCAGCACTCCTTACTTAACCGACCCAACTCCTGAGGTACTAGGGGATAGAAAGGTACCTCGACCCCTTCCAACTGTAGCTCCCTCGGCAGTCCATCGACCGCTTGCTTATGTGGATCACCTTACAAGTGACAAATATCACTCTGCCCAGCCGACTTAGCCCACAGAATTTCCTGTCAGAATAGCAGAGCCCACCTTTTGGGAATCAGTCCCTGAAGTGGTTTATGGGGGGAGGCCTACAGTTCACTCCTCATCCTCTGCCCCAGTAGGCTACAGCCTAGCTGCCGTCCCCGGAGGCCCTCACAGTACCGCACCTACTCCAAACCCTCCGAGGCATCCCACAGTGACATCAGTAGTGCGACCTCCTGCTGTACCCACAGCCCGCACCACCGACTTCACCTCTGCGCCTCCTCAACCCCCTGTCAGTACTCAACGGAAGCAATTGCCGTACAGAGCCTACAAGGAAGGTAGTGACCCAGATGCCCATCTCCGCTACTTTGATAAATGTGCCTAGTTCAATGGGGAAACTGATGAACAAGTGATCATCACAGTGTTCGGGACGACTCTTGTGGATAAAGCCCAGAGATGGTTTGATGATTGGCTGGACCACCATCTTTACTGCACGTGGGAAGAGGCTAAGGAAGCTTTCAAACTGCGATATCGAGAGCAGGATTCAGATGAGCAGGTCTACATGACTCTCAGAACCTTCAAACAGGGTGAGGGAGAGAAGGTACAAGACTACTACGAACGTTTTATGAAGTTGATCAAGTGCCTGCAGAAAGAAGTGGGAGAAGGGTTCAAGCTTACATATTTCAGGGCATGTCTGCTTGATTACTTGAAGGTGACTACCAGTGGGTCTACAGCAAACACCTTTACCGAACTGAAGGAGTTGGCTAGGCGCTGTGAGACTAATTGTACTGATGCTTCAGGGAAGATTTTGTACTTTCAGGCCAAGAGGACAGAGCCGACTAATTGTCGAGCTAGTACTGCAAATGCCCAGGCAGATCAGGTGGAGACAGTCAACCGCAGGTTCTGCACGGTATGCAAGAAATTTGGGCATGAAGACAAATACTGCTTCGTGAACCCAGATAACCCAAACAACAGGCTACCCAGGGCAGATGGGAAGCCAACTGTAGGAGTTCACGAAGTATCGGCTACATAGCCGACCAGTGGCTCAGGAAGACAGTCCAACAGCCGACCTGGAGGATATCGAAACAACGGAGCTGGCAGGATTGATGGGTGCTTCTTGTGTTTGGGCACTGACCATCAGATGCGTAATTGTCATTTACGTCTAAAGTTTCAGCAAATGTTGGCTGCTGAAAAGCTAGGAACTAACTCTGTTGGTGTCAACAGTGTGGAGTTGCAGGAGTTGGATAACCCTGAAGTGGCCACTATACTAACCAGGGCGGCTAGGGTGCGAGCCAGACTTCCATTGGAAGATAAGGAACTGAAAGAACCAGAACCACGACTGCCCAAGACTTAGGCAGACTGGGAGAAGGAGGAACGGCTCCGAAAGGAATTCATTGCTTTAGCTGAGGAGATTAATCGGGAGAATGAGTTGGCACATCAAAAGGAAGAGGAGCTTCAAAAAGCAAACGTGGACAACTCTACATCCACAGTTACAGACGGACCAGTACTAGATAACAACTGGGCAAGGTTTCCTGATGCGGATTGCTTGCAAGAGACACCCAAGCTGGTGCCGACTGGGACTTCGACAGAGCCGACTACTCCCCAGCCTTCATCAGCCGTTAAGACTGTGAGCAGACAGATTTTACAGACACCTATTACTGTATCTCTGGGGGAACTGCTTCGAAGTGGCCTCCAACCTTACTGAGTATGTCAGAGCAAAAGTATTTCCCAATAATCAGCGACAGCATAGACTGTCATTTGAGCCGGTTCAGCACCAGCAGGTTTCAACAAAGACACAGCCTACAACAACACCAGTGGATACCCAGAATCCCCAGGGATCATCGGTACACCCTAACTTGGTTGTTGGTGCAGTAGATATTGATCGAGGCCTTCCGGTTATTTCTGTGCAGGTGGGACAGTTAACATTGGATAACGTACTCCTGGATGGAGGGTCTGGCGTCAACCTAGTAACTGAGGAGGAGCGAATTCGGTTGGGGTTGAAGGAGCCGTCACCAGCACCCTATCGATTGCGTATGGCTGATCAGGAATGTTCGGATTCACATCCATGGTATTCCGTACAACATCAGTCTGACTGTTATCAGGAACAAGGAGGTCAACAAAGCCTACAGCATGCTACTGGGCCGTCCTTGGCTCATAGATGCAAAGGTAACTCATGATTGGGGAAACAAACTGGTTACTATCCGGGGTAACGGCACAGTCAAGACGATATCTATCAACCAACGAAAAGGCCCTCTACCCAAACTGCCAGAAGTACTTGTATGCTACAATTTAGCTGAAGGGCTGACAGATGAGGAGGAGGATCGTTTCTTGAGAACAGAGGAGGATATATTCGCAGTGGGAACTATTACACTACCGGAGGGTTTGAGTCTTCCACTTAACAACGGGATCAACCGACCCCCAGCCGACCTTCGCAAAGCGGATTGTACCGCAGCCGACATAAGAGCCGACTTGGGCACCGCCGACTCAGCGAAGGTACCTACACCAGTTCCGGATTCTGCCACTTACCCAGAACATTTTTATACCTTCACGGAGGGTGAAATGCTGGTTGATGAAACACCTGTAAGAGACCAGCTAAGGGATATGAAGGTGGCAGCATGGAACCTCACTGAAGAGGAGCAGTTACGCAAGATCAATGTTGGCACCGAGGAGTCTCCCAAGATCTTGAAGATTGGAGCTCAATTGGAGCCAGCCATGGCCAAGGCAGCTAAGGACCTGATGAGGGAGTATACAGATGTGTTTGCCTGGACATACAAGGATTTGAAGGGCATACCTCCATCGGTAGCTCAGCACCGGATTGTGCTGGAGAAAGACGTTCCGCCTATCCATCAGGCCCGTTTCAGGATGAATCCGAACTATGCCAGCATTGTCAAACAAGATATTGAAGAGGATGAATTGAAGCCGAGCATTGATCAAATAGCTTGCTTGGAGAAGGGTTCTTTCATTGGAGAGGATGAATTGAAGCCGAGCATGATCAAATAGCTTGCTTGGCAGGACATTGAATTGAACAACTTACAGTGGATGATCAGGGTGAGCAACCACGAATGTAGGAAGCTCGCAAAGAAGTGTATTGACCTTCATGTCTACATTAAGGTAACTAGCAAGGAGGTCGTCCATTGGGATGGGATCTCCTTAGACACGTGGTGTGAGAAAAACAAGATGCATTACATAATTTGGAACGAGCTAATGCTCTTGTACAGGAACTACCTGCTTTGTAAACCGCAGGAGTCAAACGTGGAGTGTGTCTGAATGGGAATTGCTTCAAAAAGAGAAGGGGTTTAACGACATTATCATTAGCAAAATCCGGGCCAAGGTGTTCAATAGCAAAGTAGGATCGGATTGGCTACTGGGAAGGTATAATGACTTGACTCTGAGAATACGACCAACTCCAGACATATTCAATGAAGCGGTTAAAAAGTACTTCAAGCTTGAGCTGGCAGATTTGTCGCAATCATGGATGTAATTTGATGCCCGAGTCGCCGTCACTAACGACAAGGTCATGGAGGTACTTGACGACAATGGACCCTTCTCCTTCGACTGCTGCGTCATCTTGGCTTTGACAGAGCCGGGAACACTATGTTCATTCTAGAAAAGGATGTCAAGATTATTGGCAAAAGGGTTTCACAAGAGTTGGAGGAAGAGCTCTACTTGGAAGATGAAAACCAGTAACCAACCAAGGTGGCTACTGTTGCTACCCCTCCGTGTGGCTTCTGGATTTGGAGTCAAATCACTTTGTTGAGGTAGAGTTCAGTTTAAAAAATAGCCCATGGAAGGTGCATATAATGTAGTACATTCCGGATCACGCCAACGGGTTTCAAAGAAGCTTTCAAATTGATTCAAGGCTCAATATTTTAGTTTCCATTATGTATCGGACGCTAGAGTGTTGGGGGATACTTTTCGGCACTTCTCTGAAATCACTGGCTTAAAACAGCCGTTGCCGCCACATTGGGACAAAGCGGCTATGAATTTTTTAGAAGATTGGGCTGGCAACGGGAATTGCCACACGAGCTACTTGTACCTCTTGTCTCGCTTGGAGCAAGCAATGAAGTTATAGGACGTCAACGTCATCAATGTTTGGGGAGGTGGAAACGTCAAGGTCATCAATGTCTGAGGAGGTGGAAATGTCACGGCCATTACTCTGCTAAGTGAATTTTCTTTTCTCTCTTATGTAGTTATTGTTCTCTCTCTCTCATTGTCGGCGGGCAGCCAACACTCACTACATCCAACCTATGTTTACTCTCCTAATCTACGTTGACCATGCCATCTTGTGCTTGTGCACAGATACCACGCAACGGTAATTGAAATCGTGCAAAGCAAGGAAGAGAAGTATAACGCAAACTGCCATGCGAGGAGCATGACCTTCATCCCAAGCAAGTACAGTGTACCCATGGAGAATTCACTACTTTGAAACGAGGATGGAGCCGGGCCTCTGGTTCCCTCTCACACTCGCTAACTTGGTTGTAAATGTCGAAGAGGTCCATGTGATTGGAAAGTGCGGACCTCTCGATGCTGGGAAGTCTGCTCGGGTTCCGGTGAGGTTAGAAGATTCTAATACTGAGGACCAGGAGCCATAGAACTTGGACGAAGATGTAATCCACAATGAGGTTCATGTCGAGATGAGAGAATTTGCGGCTCAAGACGTCGAGGAGGATGAGGTGGACTACAAACCGCAAGACCTAGATGATGCGGTGAAGATATTCTAGGATGCAAATCTACGTTATATAAAACCGTCCTATGTCGCAAGTTGAGGAGGAGCAAGAAATAGAGGATGTTGGGTTAGTTGGCTCTTCATCCGTTGTATATGAGCACGTAACTACTTTTTTGGAATCTCAAGTCCAGGTGGACCAAGTGAGGCCCGCAGCAACAATGCAGGTACCACTTTTATTGAGGCCCAAACATCAGGAAAATGTGCGAGTTGCACCTCCTCAAAAGCAGACAGTAAGTATTGAGGGGCATGGGCTTTGGGCACCTATCGGCGGCCTGCCGACAGGCCATGAGAAAACTTCATCTAATCCTGCCAGCAAGGGCAAGGGTGCCTCAAAGATTTTATTTGTATTGGAAGGTATCAATGGCGTACTCCGGCGGATTGGGCTTGCTGAGAACCCTGATCCCAAAACCCCCTCCGGAAAGAGAAGTAAGGTCCCAAGTCCATCGCAGACCACTTTTCTATAGGGCAATTTTTTACGCATCCCCACAAGGGGGCCGGTAGGGGAAGAGTCATCAAGGATGAATAATTGGAAGGCTTTCTCTAAGAAGGCTTCTCATGAAAAGGGCATATCTGGGAAGGTGTACATGAGCCCAACTCACGCTGACTCTCATGAGGTCGAACTTTCGCCCCAAGTGAAATCTTCATAAGGTCCCAAGCTTAAGAAGACCAGAGGGGGTTGCTTTATCAGGCGGTGGTCTCGTCCATCTTTTAGAAGCTTGTATTGAAAATGTAGTGTAGGTTGAAGGCACTGAGTTTATGTTTGATGTATCAAACCATATTTAAATAAATCTTGGATTAATGGCCATGTCTATGCTTATTCTTTCTTTGTTCTTCATTGGATGTCGGCTATCCGCCAATTGTCGTCCTAACCGTCACGTTTGTGGTCTTTGTATGCTATCACTATAGATTCCGCAGACAAGGATGTCCAAGATAAAGCCAACGAAGTCTTATACCACATAGGTCACAAGTAGCGTCCTCCACATGTAAGTGCAGATCGCGCAGCCCGTGGCTAGGCTAGTATTCAAGTACCTGAACCAGTGTTGAAGTACTTTGTGGTTTTGAATGAGACCGGGTTTAGAGAAGTTCTTAGAGTTCTGCCTGGACAATTTCAAGGTAGTATTCAGAAGCTGCGTTCAAGCTCAAAAGTTCAAAATGCTCCGGATAACTTTGAAGCAGCGTTGTCCTCGTCTAGTTGAAATGTGCTACAAGTTCTACTAGACTTTTCGCAAGATTTGCATATATTACAACGAGAGGCAATATTTTATGAAGAGACTCTAGACCCTCGTCAAGCTCAACGACAAACCAAGGCTTCTTCAACTAACACTCTTTTGGTTGATAATTCCCCATATAAGAACATCACATATAGCCAATGGAACGGTGTGTACCCTGAGCTTAGTACTTTTCAGTCGAAGGAGTCGGACATTAAGGGGATCTACTTGGTCGAAGAATTGATGCCTTGGCTAGAGCGATTGAAAGCCTCCAGACTCCATGTGCCCGACTACTGCCAAATATGCTCACAATTTGGTCAGCGTCAACTAGTCATGGATGATGAAGAATATGAGCGCTTCTCTGATTATTACACCTATGACAAAGGGGAAAAAAAAAGTAGGACTGTTGAATATGGGCGCTAGAGAATGTAGATGTGTCTGTCGGCAGCCCGCTAATGGTCTCTTCAATGATGTAGAACAATTCAGTAAATAATTTTTTTCCTCTTTCAACCATAGTAATTTGTAATCACTCATGGAGACTGTATATTTTGTCTTGGATGTTCTATAACTGTACTCTCTCTTGTATACCATAGTCTGTATTACTAGTACCCTTCTGATTGGACACCCATGTTTTACTTTAATTTTATGTTCATTGTTAAGGAGACATTGGAGGATGATGCCTTGCTTCAAACGGTGCCACCACCCTCCATTTTGGGTACGCTTTTGAAGCAGTATCCAATATCTTTTGATGGTGATGGTGACAAAGATGAATATCTGGCAGCGCTCGGTAATAATAACAGTGATGGAGAGGACGACTACACCTCTTGAGTTGGCGATTTGCCGACAATGTCTTCAACTTATAACTCCGGAGGGTGTGCTATAGCTTCCTCCTATTTTGTTGATACCAACATTGAGATTCACCATAACATTCCTTTGTATGATGATGCCATTAGTGTTAGCACTAAAATTATCGCGGGTAATATTGAGGTACCTCTTCTACGATACTACCTTGTCTTAGAGATCAAGGGATTGCTCATAGCAAAGCACTATGGGTATATCGGTAATGACTTGAAGACAAAGATTCATTGTTGGGGTAGACTACGACTGCGAGAATTTCTAGAATCCTGCACAGCAAATTTTGAGGTTGTCTTCATGTCCGCCACAAATGATAAGATTCTTGAGCGTCACTACGAGAAGCTATTAGCCATTTATCCTTTACTTGAGCACGATCACAAACGCCTCAATGCATGATGGTCTGATATCTCAACTTGGATAAGTCCTACTCGAAAGCAAGAAACCTTTGTAAAACGCTTGGATAGACTTTTCTCCGACTCTAAGCTATTGGGTGGATAAGATGCTAGTATTTGGAATACCCTACTTGTAGATGACCGGCCTCATAGAAATGTCTTTAATAATCCATTCAATGCTGTCCATCCTACTACTTTCTTTTGGAACTCTGAGATGCCTTTGTTATCTACCCATTTCCCCATTCCATATTTAACTAGAGTAGTAATACCCTTTCTTGCAAGACTTAAGCAGTTTTGGTTGGAGGTCCAAGGGTACTCCAGTAGGAATTCTTGGGTAGGAAAGCCACGCGTCTTACTAGGTTCTAGCAAAAATGGGAAGTTAAGAGAGGTTATTCCTTCTCATGCCTACGGGTTTGACGTGCTAGGGATCCGTGAACTTGGCATGTAAATTTACCCTATCCTACTATAGCCCGGTTTGTTCCATCGTCGGCCATTTGCCGATTGCTTAGGGTCTACATTAGCTTTGCTAGTTTTTGATGGTCTCATATAAAATAGTGCCTAATTTTGTAAAGAATGCTAAGACTCTTCCACTTTCACACTCCATGCTCCACACATTCGTATCCAATGCTTCTCATGTCTCTTGTTTTTTGTAGACCCATGCATGAGGTTCTCCTTCTTGCATATTTTCTTTTGAAGTTTCTTCAAACTTTCAATTTGTCGGCGGTTCGCCAACAACTTTGAATATAGTCCATAACATCATATATCTTCTCCTATTTATTGATTTTTGACATTGATTGCACTTCATATTCTTGAGGGCACTTCGTTTTATTTCATATGCCTTTATGGTCTACCCCATCCTGTCAAGATATGTATTGTCCTATACATCAATGGCTTTCTCTGCCATATGGATCACAATATTCCTACCTTGCCATGGGCTATGCATCGGAATGTTGTGCAGCGCCTAGGTATGAAGAAACTATTCGACATGCTTTTCTTGCATTTTCATTTCGGTCTATGATTGAAGATGCCTATGTAAAAATTAAAGCCTCTATTTTCACATATACACCCCCGAGTGTCATGAAGGGGTTCTCCTTCGTCTACTTTAGAGGTGACCTTGTTGACAAAAAGTTCTCGTGGAGTTATAAGACGTTAGATTTAGTTTGCTCCAAGGTACAGTCTCGTAATGTCTGCAAATTAGATCAGGTGCTCTTTGTGGATGTCGACCTGAGGTCTTTCAGGAGGACACCAAACTGTATGTGCTAGATTCCTTGGCCTTTTGAGGGTCATCTAAATTTCTCAAACGATGACGGCGTTATACCTAACGTTGCTATAGATATCCTTCCACTAGTATACTATTTGCCCAAGTTTGAAACGAGGCTTGTTCAGAGGACCTCTCCGTCCAAAGTGCTATCCGGTCTGCTCGTCCATCCGTTAGGGATCACGAGAGGTCTGTTTGACTAAGACTTAGGGCCGACCATCCCAACATTGCATATACTGAAGATTATCTTGCACATATTGAAGATATATATCTATTAATGTTTTTCTAGCGGACCGCTAGGTCCAATAAATGTTGGGGACCGACCGGTCCGTCTGTTTGAAGTGCCGTCCGGTCCGCCAGATTTGGCCCATGTCTGTCTGTTATGACAACCCTGTTTGAAACTGTACACAAGAATATGGCACAGTCGGAGAGGCCAAGGACTACACATTCATGCGTAATCCTGATTTAGATGAGAAATTCCAGATGTAGATGGGATGCTGACTTTGTATTATATATTTTACTATTTGAATTAAAATGATATTCTTTACAATGTTAAGTATAATTCTTATATTGCATCCTAGTCTCAATCCTTAGTATTATACTTTTATCTAGGGTTTTCTAGGCCGTCTGGTCGTGACTAACCCGTCAGGACGTTGCAGTGGCTCGCGACGAGGGCACTGCAACGTCACAATAGGGGTCAGCGTAGGGTCCGTCTAGGTCCTGCGAGTAGCTTAGGTAAAACAGTTACCCGGCCTCGTACGAGGCGTCCTACTTGGCAGAGCGGTTGTCCCGGGCGATGACATTGATGTACGGAGGAGTTGCGATGGCGGACTTAAGGAGACAAGCAATTTAGGGTTTAGGGGCGGACGTGGTTAAATGTGGCAAACAATTGGGGAGGAGCGCGGTTGCGGATTGAGGTTCAGGGTTGGATGGCGGGGAAGATGCGGACCCTAGTGGGGCGGACTGGTAGGCAGGCATGACGTAGACGCGGGGTGGACGGACTAGAAAGTAGGCATAATGCAGACGCAGGGTGGGCGGACTAGATGTCAATCATACTGCGGACGCGAGGTTGTTGGATAGTTCGGGCGCGATGTGAACAAACAACTCTAGGTGAATAGAGAGGGAAGGGGGTGGTCCGCATCATGTTGTCAGATTACTACAAAGCTTGCCTTGCATGCTGGACAAAGGATTTCTAATGAGTTTTACATACTCACATGTAATCTATGAATGGGAGTCCCGGAACGACATCGTGGATGTCTCCAAGTTGTAAGTTGGCATCTTCAACGACTTCACCACGTGTGTGACGGTTTGCCTAGCAGCCGGATTGATCTAGGTCATTTCTTCCAATCCCTGCTCAAAGCGCGTCTTAACCCCGTTTGAATTGTGGTTTTGCTAGAACAGATCCGAGGTTGAATCGGAGTTGTAAATCTACTTAGCGACTACTCCAACGCTATACGACTCTGATTTGTATGTGTGAGGGTGCTTCCTTGCCATTCGACGCGAGGATTGGGATGTGCCTCCAGAGCCATGCACATGGAACAACTCGGGAGAAGCACAACTATACCGTTCCATGTGCTTTTTTATCGCTTGTGCGCTACGTACTCTGTAGTTCGTAGGGGCTGATTTGGGCATAAAAGCTGCCATCTCCTAGTCACATATACCTATGAATATAGCCCTAAGGCTATGAATTGAAAAGTAGAGCATGACATTGTTAGAGTGGAGATCGTACTGTAGCACATCCTTGTTGTGTACCGCATCCACAATGCACATGAGAGCCCACGCCAACTGAGCTCGGTTTCTTCTGTACACAACCAGCTTCTTCTGGGCCTCGAAGTATAAACCAGCATCTTTGATAAGATCCATTTCATTGATTTTCCCAAATTTCAAATCAAATGCACGCATGTTCTTCAAGGAGCCCTCGTTCCACCATAGCGAATACGACTCTTGCGTCTTCCGGTTTAGGTATTGCAGCTTAATCACCCAGGATGATCAACGGGACACAACATTGCCTCAATGGAGCGTTGATCGCGACTTTGCTTTAAGTCAGTCACCTTCATGCTCTTCCCTGCAAAATGAAGCCACCCCGGGATGAAACACGCCTCTGCAATTCGCACCCTTGGCACGACTTCAAATGATCCCTGGAAAACATTGTCGTCTATGGGGATGGCGTAAAAACCCTTCGCAATGTAGTTCTCCCCTTTCCCTTCGCGAGGATAGCACCTCTTTTCCAATTCTCGAGCTTCTAGAGGAGCTCGGATTTTCCCCCACTAGTTCCTGATCCAGCTCCGCACAATAGGTTATAGGGAACTGTTGAATTGAACAACGCTTCCTACACCTATTCTTCAATCCAGTGCGCCCAATTGCTCTTCCCTCTATCCTCCTAGAACTCGTCTCCCGCCATGCCTTCCAGCAGTAGAAGCCTTAAAACATTTGAAGCCTTCTCGAGTCCGGCCGGACCATCATTCAAGAATGTACTCTCCAAGTATGGCATGTCGTGGTTTGCAAACCTTTCCAAGATTAGCTTTTGACAGTGCCCCCTAGCCTATGTCGTGTGCTGATTGTCCTTGGCCACCTTCTTCCGATGTTTGTGCTTCCTAGCCTCAGAACCGGACGCGATTGATCCAGCTCTATTCCCTGTATTCCCCTTGAGTGCTCATTTCCTTTACGTTCTTCCCAAGGTTTCCAGGATGTCCGGAGACGTTTGGGACGTTTGAACGTCCGCGGATGTCCGCCAGCGCGCCAGGACGTCCTGTGACTTTGAAATAAAAATCACCGGGACAGGTTTCACACTGGGATGAAAGTGGTTTAGGAAGGCAGAGGAGGGGTTGCGGGGGGAAGGAAGCGGCCGTCGGCGGCAACGGCAGGTGACTTCTGTAAGTAGTCGCCCTTTGATGAATGCAATGGTGGTCTCTCCCGTTGGTGAGCTATTCTCGGGAGTTGTTGAGACGAGCGGAAAAGAGAAGGACGATGTCTACATGGCGACAGTCATCAAGAAGTTTATTGAACAAGTTGGGGATGAGAACATATTCAAGTATGCACTGATATTGCTCCGGTGATGCTCAATGCCGAGAAGTTCATCAAATCACTCTATCTAATTCATTTTCATCCAAGGATGTGCTGCGCATGCGATGGACCTTTTGCTGGAGGATTGGGGTAAGATGAAGTGGGTTGAAGGCCTTTTAGATCGGGCCAAGAACTTGGTAAATTTCACAAAGATAAGGCAAATGCCACTTGCGGTATTTTGAGAACAAGAGGCGTCTCTTAGCTTATTGATGCCCAGTCAGACTAGGTTTGCATCCCACTACATTATGATCTCACGACTATTGAAGGTTTGATGAGCATTGGAGCAGAGCGTTGTGGATCCTAAGTGGAGAACCTACAAATCAAAGAAGACCTTATCTGCTCGTGACAAAGCAAAGATCTCACGCGATGTCAAGAGGGTGGTATTGGATGACATGTTTTGGGAGCAATGTTCAAACTTCAAGTGGATGACGAGGCCCGTTGTTTACGCCCTACGAGAGTGTGATGCAAAGGAATTGGCATTGGATAAAGCGTACGTCGTTCTCCGCGCCCTTGAAAAGCATGTCTTCTCTTTACGCCTCAAACCCTTCAAATTAGATCCTCGCCTTGCAAATCTTTGTGAAGCCTCCTTCATTGAGCGAAAAGAAATGATCACCTCACCCTTACAGTGCGTTCCTGCACTTCTAAACCCTTATCTACATGACGATGAGGAGCTTCGGAATGATATTGAACAATGGCATCGGCCAAGGATGTCTTGTAGTTGCTGGCTCCTCCTCTTCTGAAGGAAGTGGTCATCGAAGAGTTCTATGCCTTTTGAGAATCTTTCCCTCCGTTTGCTAACTACTGTGAGTCTGGTAAGTCACAATTGCCGCCTTATGCAAGGTGGTATATCTACGGATCCGTTGGTAAATACATTTCGCCAATTGCAAAGAGGATTCTAGCTCAGCCGTTGTCTTCTTCTTCATATGAGCGGAATTGGAGTAGCTACTCCATCATCCACGATAAGAAGCGGAACCGGTTGCTACCTGAAAGGGCAAATGACTTGTTGTTTGAAAATATAAATTCCAAGATGATTTCCCAATCAAAGCTTACTTTTTTAGGGAGGTTTTATGAGGAGTTGGAGGGGAAGTAGGACCTGAAGGCCGTGGAGACCAACGACATTGACTACTCCACTGAGTCAGACATCGATGTACGGTTTGATGTTGACGATGACCATCATCTGAGCAAACTCACTTGGTGAAGAAGTCTTACCATTAGACTCATCCCCTAAACCTTTTGGGCCCATGGAGCGTGTATTTGAGTATGATGATGATGAACCGGATGGTGCCAAAGAAGAGGATATGATTCCTATAGCTTCCATAATGAATGGAGACGGTTTACTTAATAGTGATAAAATCTTGCGGGGAGGATCATCTCATACTACAAGGGGTTTGGTTATAAAGAAGAAAGAGGTAGACAACACCTCTGATACTACGAAGGTTGTTTCTCCAGACTTCAACCGCTTAAAGGAGGAAATGCTTCCACCATCGACAGATAAGGTTGTGCCTATAACCGTAGCTGGTGCGTCTCGAACATTGTTCGGAATCGCAAAGAATAGGGTCCCTGTTGGTGGCTTTGAATCCTCTGCGAGAAAATGAAGGACGATGCTAACGTTGCCAAAGTAGCGGAGAAAGCTAAGAAGAGATTGGCCCGAATTCGACAAGGTGATCCAGACATTATCTCTAGTGATGAAGGAGTTCCATTCGGGCAGCTCTTTGGCCCGAAGTTGGTTGTTGGAAAACCGGACCTATTTCCCAAACAGCCCCTAGCTAGAGCCATGTTCAAGCGGAAGGCCGAAGAAAAGGTGTTGCCTTTCAATCCTAGAAAGCCAAAAACTCCTCTGAATGTTGTGAATGGCCCAAAGAAATTCATGAACCCATTTGAGTCAAAGAAGAAGACTAAGGGGAGGGTGAAGAAGGTACGCGAGAGCGATGGCGATGACAATGACAATTCTTCGAGTCCTAGTAGGGCCAAAGTGCAGAATGACAGTGATTGTGTGTTGTGAATGTTGCTCGTTTGTTAGAAAGAAGCATTTACAGTACAACACCCTAGAATGCCATTCTTTTATGAATGTCCAATTTAAGAAGCCGTGATCATAATAAATCCGCTTGAAGGAGTGGTGCCAGCCTCTTTAATATTGTCTTTAATGTTGTGTCCTTATCTTCACTTTGATGGTACTGCACGTTGGATAAAAGTCCCATTCCTTATTCCTTGTTTGTTATCTTTAATGATTAATCACTAATACTTACGGTGGAGGTTTTGGTGGGAGCTCTTAATGAATTCTGTTGTATACAATAAATGAGGAACCGTGGATGTAACAACATCCGCAATTGCCACGTACTGTCCAATTATTGAACAGTGATATAAATATACCAACCACATTTACATACCTACATTCATAGACTAATTCAATGTCAAGTATGGTAGGTTTAGGATATACCAACGCAATTAATTTATTGTAATGAATGTACAAAATCTACATATCTCAGTTCGATGCGTCGACGTACTAATAAATCATTCAATACACATGCAATTCAAAATCAAAAATGATATTCTATTTAAAACAATTGATATTCTGCTAGTACATTGAGACGTATAGTAAGCTCCATACTACCAACTACGCAACCAATATATTGCTCCAAGTACAACTATCACCATATGTATTCTCACATTAATCGAAATAACGTGGGTATGGTGTCTGAACGTATGTACTCTACTCAATGCTCATAGTCGATCCTCGAGTAACACGTTTCTAACTTGGTCGTGTAATCGTAACCGGATCTCAATTCTTTTTCCACTGCTTCCACTTGTTGACAATTATCATCCCCCCATTATCGGTCATCTTCATAGGGATTGATAGCTTTGCGCTTTCCGGCGTTCTTCCCTTCCCATATCTCCTTTGCCTTCTCAATCTTTGAGACTGTTTCATGCACAATCTTGTCAATACTAGCGCGTGACCTAAGAGACATGCCACCCTCATCACAAAGTGCCCTTCTCCAGGCGGAAACTATTTTGTCAAGTGCATCATCGAACTCCTTCAGTAGCTCCCAGTAGTCTAGGTCCAAATATTTGAAGGATTCCTCCGTGAAAGTGCGACGATGGTGAATAGCTTCTTCAAGCTTATTCAATTCAAGTGCCCTCCCAACTGGAGTTCTATCGTACATCTTGTACTTATTAAGTTGCCCTTATTCTTGCTGTACTTCACTTCTTGTACCATCGGCATGCACCACAACTTGAGGTTTTGGAAACCGGAAGAAACGATTACGCTGTACACTCCAATGCCTCCAAGGTTCCTACAAAAAAATTCCCGCTCCTTAGCATTTGGAATTTCACGTGCCCTCATCTCCACCTCATAATCGTGCGTCATCCTTGAAAACTTGTCCAAATCGGCATTGCCCTCCGTAGAGAGTTGATGAGTCAATGTCACCGGGTTCCATGTGAGTGATTTACCCAGTCAAACCAATTCACCTCTTTCTTAGGTAGTTGGTCTAGTGGTAAATTCCACCGATCAAACTTATGCCCAGGTGGCATTAGATGTTGTACTCCCATCATCTCATAAACTTCATAGGCTTCACTTCTTCTATTTTTCTTTTCCCCTTCTCTTTTGGGTGGTACTTCTCGCAATCTTGCACTTGTAAATTGAAGTGTTCTTCATCTTCTCTAACCTTACAGTTAAGGTATCAATTAGCTCCGTTGCCTCCACTAATTCCTTACTCAACGCCGTGTTCTCTTCACCTAATTGTACACAAGCTTCCAAAAAAGGCTTAATGGAAGATACCAAAGTCTCAAACCCGAGGGCACCGTGTAACATGCTCGAAGTGAGATTTGCAAATCCATGAGCCATGTTTAGAAGATCTGGTGCCATGGCAGCTAATATGGGAGCCCCATCTTTCATGGAGCGTGCAATGTTCAACACATTATAAATTTCTTGCACTTGTTCCGAGGTTTTCCCTGCAACTCCTCCTTTAGTGGTATTGTCTAAGCCCCCCCGCCATTTCTCTGAGCACACCTCTGTCCATTTGATGCTAAAACCTAGTAACTCCTTTAATGATTCGTTGTTTGGCATCGACTTCAGCATCTCCATAATGTCTTAAATGGAATGATCCAAATCCTATAGATTATCCGCTTTAGTATGCACCTCTACTACTGCCAATGTGTTCAGACCAGTATCTTCTGAACAAGGGTCAAAGCATCCAACTTCTGTTGCCTTGAGATGTGAAAAATACTCATTGTCCACCCTAACTTCTACCTCATCCACGACAGCCTTGCCCTTCGTATCATTAGAAGATTTCATAGTGTTTCCCAAGTCTAAGCAAGGAATTATAGGGACATTAGTTTCCGTGGCTGTTGGGAACATCGTTGCAATCACGCTAGCAATAGCAATTGGCTTCTTATCCTCATGACAGTGCGTTATATTACCCACTAAACTCTGGACTTCATTCTTCGCGCTACTCTTCAGCATTGGCCACCGCCCCGGCTTGTTTCTCAACTCCTCTACGACTTAATCGCTTGCAACGGATCGATAAGATATAAATCCGGGATATGTCTTATGTTCCATCCAATTTGCAGCGGCTTGTCTTTTGTAGTGGGGTACGTACACCAACTCACCCTACGCTTCAATATTAGCTCTGCATGTACCATACACAAAATGGTATGATTGAAATTGGCTTTGGTAGGCCTACGATCCCCAAATAGAGTAGTCCAAACCTCATATGCCTGATGCATGAAATGGTCATACCTGCATGACCCTGGCTTGCAGCTAAAAGTCCGCGTGTTCACCTTGTGTTGTTCTTGGGGCCATAATTTATCAATGTGATACATCTTTACATACGTCTTGCACTCTTTTTGCGTCCAGTAAATGTCGCCCAAGGATTCCCAACCTTCTTTCGCTACGATGTCCTTGTTGTCTAGGATATCCCAGAAAAAGTTGTGGCATGCACCCTTCTTCTTGTTCCTCTTCCCGGTTCCACCATTCTCATCATGCTGTGAATCCGCCATAGTAACCCCGTTTTAAACAAAAACGTTATGGTTTTGTTTTAATGAAAACAAGGAGTTGATAAATGACGGTTTACAAAATAAACGAATACAAAAACATCAAAAACTCCCCCCCCCCCCCCCCCCCCCACCCTACAATGAAAATGGACCCCCTTCTTGTCACCCCCTAGGCCCAACAAGCACCCACGTAAATTGGAAAACTGGAGCAAGCACAGGGAGACTATTGAGGAGAACGAAGCGAGCAAAAAGAAGACGGCCGTCCCCATGTATATGGCGACGGCCGCCAACCCTACGGCCGCGGCCAATGGCCAACGGCCCAAACCTCCCGGCGGCCCTTCGGGGCCGTCGAATTGCGGACGATGGCGATGGCCGCGGCAGTCTGAGCCTCCGCGGCCGTCTCTTCGCTGGCGGCCGTCGGCTAGGAGCCGTCTCCGCAGACGGGCCCTCGCGGAGATGGCTCATGGCCGTCCAATTGGGGCCGTTAGCGGGCCGTCGGGGTCGTCGGATTGGACGACCCTACTCGGGTCGCCCCACGGCCGCGCCCACGCTCCCACCAAGTCGACAGCCGCGATTATGTTGCCGTCGCGGCTGCGGGATAGCCACCCTCCATTTTTTTCAGAAAAGTAATTAAGTTCGACTACTTCAAATTTCCCTCCACAATTTGTACCGAAACTGCCATTTTTTTGGACCACTTTCCTTTCGTGGACGGTTAATGTTAAAAAAAATGCAGAGCGTTTGTGTTATGCTAATCGCCCAATCTTTTCAGTAAATCATTATTCCTTAGACTTTTCCTCGCATAATGTATGTATCATTTGATTCCCTCCTTCATTTGTTTATTTTTATATTTCTAATTCCACCACTCTTCCATCCTACCCTCGTTAACCCGTTTTTATTTTTGTTTTTTAACATTCCTCTATCATTTGATTACCTCCTTCGTTTGTTTTTTTTTATACTTCTAATTCCACTACTCTCCCACCTTACCACTTTATTTTTTTCTAATATTCATTTTTTTTTTAATTTTTTTCATGTCTTTTTAATCATTCCTCTATTGTTTGTTTCCCTCCTTCATTTGCTTCTGTTTATACTTCTAATTCCCACACTCTACCATCCTACCCCTTTATTTTGACTCTAATATTCCTACCCTCTTAATACTATTATTATTATTTTTCAAACTTTCCTCTGTCATTAGATTCTCTCCTTTGATTGTTTATTATTATACCTCTAATTCCACCAGTCTGCCATCATACTCATTTGATTTCTCTCTTATATTCTTTATTTCTCTCTTACCACTTGTGATTGTTTTTTTTTTTGGTACTCGAAATGATTATTCCTTTACCACTCCAATTTTTTTTCCAATCTTCTATTTCCATTCCATCTGGTGTTATTGTAAAAGCATTTCTTCTATTACTGTACCACTATGTTATTTACTTTTTAATAGATATAGTTTAATACATTGAATGAAAATTGGTCTAAAAAACCATATCTCGGACTAATTTTTTCCTTCCGCATAGATTTCTATCAATTTACTCTTTCATTATTCATATTTCCATGACATTAACTAACAACCCAATTTAGAATTTCACTAAAGTATTCCACTTCGTTTACCCATTCTGTAGTTGTTTCATGTTAACTTCTTATTATAAAACTTATTTTCCTTAAGACGTATGATTTAAATTTTACTCCTTCTCATTTTTTGATTACAAAAGAATGTTGATTTTTAATATTTTTATTATCTCCCTTTTATCTCATATTCTAAACCACTGTTTTGATTATTGTAGTATTCCCAACATACTAAATTATGGGAGTATGTAAAATAAAAGAAATCAAAGTGTGAATAATCATTTAGTAAAAGAATAGAATACAAAAACGTACATAAAAAATGTGTACCATACGTTGAGAACAAGATCTAAATATTTTTCTCTTAGTTTGACTAAGAGGGTAAAAGAAAAATGTAAGGCTATCAACTACGTACACATAGTTTGTACCGCAATAAAAATAAAAAATTAAATTATTTTAACTTGTGATTTTCATTTAGTGGATTTTGATCTCAAGATTCATTTTATTCAATTAGTTGTTGGCATATAATCTTCCAATTAGATTTTATAGTATGGTAATTTTTTAATTTCCACAAACATAAGCGTATGTGGTTCTTTGAAGGAACCTCACTAAAATATATATTGTTAGACATACAATGTTTATGCTTTGTTACATTCAACTTATTATATTCTTCTTCATAAACATGGGCACTATATTTGCAAGTTGTAGTACGGAACCAACCATTGAAGGACCAAAATATCTCGTTGTGGATTAGATCCAAATTTCTATGCGAACCCCACCGCCCTGATCACTGGAATGTCACGACATTCCCCACAATGTTCACGATATGTCCGAAATTTCCGCTTTTGGGGACGATGCCTTGTCCAAACAATCAAGAAAAGGATTGTCTTTGGACAAGGATGAAGGAGGAGAGGAGGAGAGGAGATGAGAGAAAACCCCAGGGGGAGAGAGGAGTCCCTTGGAGGCCCCCCTCCCCGCGCCATCTGCGCGGACGGGGGGGTCATTGCCTGCGGCCGTTGGTTCTCCTCGGCCGCGGCCGTTATCCCCCCCTCTCACCCGTCCTTGGCGGCCGTACCCGCAGACGGAGGCCGCGACCGCAGGATGGAGGGCCACCGCCGCACCCGGGGAGGCGCGATTGGCCGTGCGACCGAACCGCCGCGACCTACCCGCGGCCTACCGCCTACAATCCGTTGGATTCTCCATCGGCCGAGATCCAACGGCCATATGGGCCCCGTCTAGGGATTTGGGCCAGCTTAAAAGGCTGGCCCAACCTTTTTCTTCTTTACTTGGGTGCTCGTGCTGGTTGTGCTGGATTTACTTCAGCTCACTTGCGTTCCTCCAAGCTTTTTCACTCTCCCACATAGTATTGTGGCACTATTTTACGGTTCTCACCACTGTTTGTTGGTTATTATGAAACCAACAAACTAGTGATTGATACGTACGGTAACTATCTACGGGTTAGGGTTTTATTTTGTGGTTTTGCGTTAGATTCATACAAGTTTGATTCGTTATTTTTATACTGAAGAGAAGTTACAGCCCTCCATATTGGGTGGGTTCAATACAAGGTTATTACGGCTACCCACTTACTTGCCTTTGAGCCATGCCTCATAACGATCGGGGAGGATCATCGACCCCAAAGAGAAAAGCACAGTTGGATCCGGTCGCTACAAATGACCATGACTGCGTAGCAGAGGTTGGATGGGATGACGTACCATCACCATGGAAGATGTCCACTTGCAGGGAATATGTGAAGATGAAGCACCTCCTCAAGTAGGTTCCTTTTTATCTACGTTTCGAAGCTCTGGAGAAACAAGCAAAACGTGGTGAGATCATGGCTGACAAATGCGGAAGTGCACATTTCAGTAGAAGATATCACAAGATCACCGTAGCAGCGAACGTCCAAAACCAATGTCCACACATTATGTTGGTTTCCAATATGGCAATGGTGTAGGCGGAGATAATCTTGCACAAAAGGGTCGACTAGCGTACAACTTCAGGGCTGAGGACATGGAGAATGAACAGAGAACAGGTGGATGTTAGCACAGTTTGGATTGGACACAGCGATTATCCTCCGCTTCATATCTCAAACTGTCCAAGTCCACCTGTACAGAATGTTGGAATACAAACTCTTGCTATTGAACAGAATGTCGAAGAAGAGCAGAGACAGCCTTCAAGGGATGATTATGGTGGCACCCACCGAGGACGTCACTACAACGACAATCCCGGGAATTGTGGTGGTTATCGTGGCCAAGAGTACGAACGTACGAACTTCCATGAATATGGACAATATTCTGCCTATAGGGAGACATCGTTCGCGAGAACGTTACGACGTACGACACCACGGACAAGGTTATGGCAATAGCTTTGAAGGTGGACGAAACTATGAAGAGGAGTACAACTTGAATCGTGGCCTGCTCCAGAACTACGATTGCCACGTAGAACTCGAAAGAGCTCCTGTATTGTTTGGTGAACATTCTCGTGGAAATTGCTATTGCCTTGGAGATGGTCATAATGAGACCGGAGCTAACACTCCGGATATGTACGGGGCACCAGCTTGGCTGGATTATGCAACGGGATTGGAAACCAATACAAATGGCTGGGACGAAATACCGAGTCCTCCAAGGAATGCTAGTCCGCGAAGACCGTCACTTATGAGAGAGGTAAGTCACGGTTATTCTCCAAATCGCGAAGAAGATACACATTGCGGACATGATGATTACGCAACTCCCCCGCCATATCGAGTATATTGTGATGAAGATGCCCCATTTGCCCTTAATGGACAGAATGATTATAGATCATCTTCTCCGCCTAGAATATTTCCTCCACCTCTAGGTTATCACAATGACACTACTCATCTCAACAACGGAGAAAACCGCGACTTACTATATCACAATGACATTATAGCACCTCCTCCTTTTGAATACCCTCCAGGCTGAGTTGTAAGTGATTGCTATTTGGAGGAAGAATCGGAGTTGGAGCGGACAAGGCAGGATTAGGTACGGCAAATGGAGAATTTTTTGTTTCTCCTTAGACAGGATAATCGAAGATTGAAGGAGGAGCTTCGGAGAACCTTGACGAATTCAGCAGGGCATAGGCCACCAGAAACCTACGCACGAGGAGGGCCAAGCGAACTTCTCAAGGAACGAAATTGGGTTCATCCATATGATTACAACGGAATAGGGTGGACAGGTGACTATTAGAATGGGATGTAAGTACATTCTACACAATTAGAGCGTACCGCGTCATTAATGTGAACATGACATCTGAAGCCTAAGTTTGCGGATTACAAGCGTTGTAGGTTCTAATATACGATGTATGGACTGAAGTAAATTGGCACGTGCTACATATTTATGAAGAAATAGATAGAATTAGTGGAATATAATGTAGCTGTGTTGTCTAGTATATTGTAGTTGTTACAAGATTAAAAAGGAGTATGTCTTTTTAATCTTCTTTTAATGAGCCTCTAAATGTACGTACGTAAGTAATATTACTATCTAAAAAGAAAAAAGAAAAAACCATGTCAGAATGTCTTACATGACTCTTAGTGCATACTAAAGCTCCGTTGTTTTTTGTCATTCGTTATGTTTGATATTGACCATATTGTGAACTCGTGAACATCTAGAATGGGCATGGCATGGAATGTGTTATATCCGGGACTTGGACTTCTTGAACGTGAGATTATTTCTTCACCCATGAATGTCACAAAAAGTCGTCGTAAAACTTAAATGAATCTTCTTTCAACTCCAATATTTAGAATTTTAATGTAGATTCATTCTCATTGTTACTAATGAATAAGGTCTAAAAATATTTATTTCTATTCCTAGAAGAATGCTTGTGTATGAGATATAATGTGGAAAAAGAAAGGAAGGTAACTATTTTTCAACTCTCGATCTTAGAGGAATTCTACTTGAAAAAAATAGAATAAGTATATGAGTAGAATATATGCTACAAGTAGATGAACACACATGGAAGTACATCCTTTAATTAGCCCAGACATAAGACATGAAAGTTTCAAGTTTACAAATATTATAGGAGAATGAAATTTTCCAAGGAATTTGTGAGGATAGAAATAGATCATTCTCATTATATGGGGCTTGGTAAAAACTAAATAACAATAAACTATATAAAGAAAAGATAAGCCGGTTTACAAAAAATGAACTTCCAACATCTGATCACAATTCAGAGATAACTATTTGCTACTATGATTTATGTCCGCAAATAAAAAAAAACATAGCGGAATTATAGAAATTCTAAAAGGTAGATATGACGTTCCATGTCAATACCCCACACGGTAGTGCTTCCTCAGAGTGGGCCACTTGTGAACATCTTTGAAACGGTTAATAAGATGTCCGAGTCCACCCATCGTTCGGCAATCATTCTTGCAAATTCTATCAAGGTAAATTATATTGAAAACTAAAGCAAGGTCTCTGATCCTCTGAAAATGGCGTGTTTCCACTGCTTCCGATTTGTGATATGCCATGCACATGTTGCCGCGGTTGATCCTTGTGGCAATTTTGGCGGTTGTGAACTCCTCCGATCCAATATCCAAATCTGGAATGATTTGAATATCTTGTTTTTCCTTATGTATGTATACCACGCAAGGATCCACCCAATATCACCTTCCGACGATCTCTTGCATCTGGTGGGAACTCTTGAAAACTCAGGGCAACCTTTTAAGCTCATCTTTCATTGTCATCAAGCTCCAATCGCAAACCCTGATGTAGATCTTGGACTCGATGGTTGGAAAGTGAAGTAGGATGTTGTCCGGTGACAAGTCATTGTGGAGCCAACTTGTCTTCATTGAGGAGCCAACCATTGTCCCACATTCTTCTCCTTCTTGTTCTTCGGCATCGTGGAAGGCCTTCAAGTACTCCAATTTGCAACTCCATATGAATCCTCAATTCCCGCAAAACAAAGTTGGAGCAATTGAATTCCAAAAGGTTTTGAGGTAAAACCTTTTAAAAATTCAAAATGTCCCCCCTCCTCCCCTCCCCCCCCCCCCCCTCCCCAAATAAAAGGACCCCTTCTCCCCGGTGAGAAGGTCCAAGAGGGAAGGAGCAAATCCTCCACCACAAGCCAACACCCTCGCGCAATTGGGAAAAAAAGTGTTAAAAATAGAGGAGGGCGGCTTCCCCTTATATAGGGGAGGGCGGCTTCCCCTTATATAGGGGAGGCCGACCTCGCAGCCGTTTCCGCGGCCCCCCGCAACCGTCCGATCGGCCGCGGCTTTGCCCGAAGGCCTGGGCCGTCGGATCGGACGGCCGCGTCAAGCGATGGCGCTGCGTGGCAATCGCCCGACACAATCATCCGATCTGACAGCTGCGTCGGCCCGTCGGCCGCACAGCGGACAGCCGCAGGATGGGACGGCCCTCCGCGGCCGCGGTGGGCTAACGAGGGCCGTTCGATCCCGTTTCGTCTGTGTGGACGACGCTGCGGTCAGCCCTGCGGATAGCCGCGGGATTGAACGGCCCGCAGTTGCCCCACGAGGATGGCTGCGGGGTCAAATATACGAAGGCAGCCACTCCAATCCGACGGCCCGCGATCACCCAAATCGGCCGGATCGTGGCCGTCGGATCGAAGGAATGGCCGTTGGCGGCGATCTCGCGGCCGTCCTCGCGTTCTGATGGCGGAGACACGGCCGCGTCACGGGATCGGCCGATTGGTCGGTTGGAAAATAAATATCCCCCCTCGTTCGGTGAATTCCTACAACGATGTAATTCTGGAGTGTCGGGGACGCCCAGTCGGGACGGGGGACATCCGGACATCCGGGGCCGGGTGGGAAGTCCAATTTGAATACCGTGGTTCTTCCAGAGTTGCCGAAGAGGTGTCGGATGGTGCCAATGTCCATAGTACAGTATGCTGTGGCTTAGGTGGCGGGGGGTTTTCCATCGCGGTTGCTTGTACTCCCCTACAACTTCCCGAGCTGGCCCTTTGAGCTCTTGTGTCTTGGGTGCCGATGGTTTCCCTAACAGAGTGGCTCCCTATCACGCCGTGGCACCCCCCAGATCCATAGGTTCTACAAGAGCCATGACTTTAAGAACCATGGCCTGCCCGTGTTCCCCGCGCTTCGTGCAACTGATCTCCTCCGAGATTTCCAAGCCTCAGGTAGCAGAGGTAGGATCACACTTGTATAAGATTGAGGGTTAGCCGGTTGGTCGGACCATGAGGGCGGGCTTGCTGGACACTGTAGTCGGACTAGGCGGGTCGTTTTGAGGGGGGAGGGTGGGGGGTACGGGGGAGCGATTGCGAGGGGAGAGACTTTTGTCGTGCGTGACGTTCCTTCCAATGTGAACGGACGTGCCTTCGGCTGTTAGCACTAAGCGTACGTCAAGCGGGCCGCGGAGTGGGTCCGGCAGTGTGGACTGTTTGGCATTGTCGGACTTGATATTTGGGAAGTGGGACGTAGGATTCGGGTGACGGACATCTAGGCGGACTGAGCCGCGTGTAAGGGGCACTACAACAAATCCAGCCCAATGTGACTAGATGTAAACCGGCCCATGTGACTGCGTAGTCACATCAGTCAATAGTTTAGTCAAAATTCAGTCATAACAGGGACCAGTCATCGATTAGTCATGGACTAGTCATAGAGTAGTCATATACCTAGTCATTTTTTTGAGGACTTGGGTAGGAACGTCTTCGGGAACGGGCCATATGTTCCCCAGCACTGTTTACATAGTCATGCTTTGAGTGCTTACTATATGGAGTCATACTAACATAGTCATATAATATTGGTATTTGATTTCTGTATGACTTGGTGTTGTCATAGAGTTGGTTTGGGTGACTTCATGTAGTCCTGTAGTCTTTAACTGAACTAATAGTAGTCATGTATTTCAATTAAATGATTTTGAAGTTATCTAAGTCATTGACTCAATTGGTGAGTGCTGTAAAATTGGAGTAGGTCCATAATCTTCACTTACATAATATCAAACTTCCCTAATCAATATTACCGTATTTGCGCGCAAACATTTTAGGATGTCATTTCATTAACACTTGTAAATACAACTTCAAGAATTTGCAACTAACTGCAATGGAGTTCAAAATCATGATTCCACTTGTTCTATTCTTCTATTTGATTTGAAAGTTGCACAAAAAATTCTTGTATGCTTAACTTCGCTATAGATTTCAAGAGTTGACAAAGAAGTCATTATTGATTGCCTTTCCATATTTTTTGAAATGTGAAAGTGATTGCAAAATAACGTAGTCATGTGGACAGTTTTCTTTACTAAAATTGATAATGATTGCAAAGTAACATAGTCATCTAGTAAAAATTAAAAAATTATGAAGATAGAGAAATGAAATTAGAATCAATTAGTTCTTCTAATATTTTGTTATTTCTAAGTCATTTAAGATCACTGTTATTGCTTTTTTGCTCAAAAATGAACTTGAGAAATTCTAGTTTTGAAAAGCAAACCTTAATTTTTCATTTGCCAAGTGACAAACGTCCTACGGTGTTACAGTATGCATTACCCATGTGAATGAGAGATAGGACTAATAGTCCTCCACCTTAGAGGCAACTTTGGCAACCTCTAGTCAATAGTTAATTAATTTCAAATTTTGTTGTCTAGCATGAAAAAGAGCAATTTTTTTGAACTTCAACTTTTCAAGAAATATATAGTTTTTATTTCAATTTCCATCTACAAGTAATGGATTTTCATAATGTTTTTATTTTAGTGAACGTCAGGTGATCACTTTGAATTTTTTTAATTGATTTGATTTTAAATTCATGTGTTTGATTTCAAGATATTTCATCATTTATCTAATCTTATTTCATGATTTTTCAACAAACAGGCTATAATATTATTTTTTTAATCTGACATTTATATTTGGAATTATTTTTGGCAAAGCTCCCCTTAAGGTAGTGTAGGTTACTTGCAGCTTTTGCACCGTTTTGCCTAATAATTAATTAAAGTGCAAAAGGTATTCAGGCAATTCAAAATATAATATCTCAAAGTTGGGTAATTCTAACTTATATATTACAATGCACTCTTCAAAACCATCACATTCCATTACCAACATTACAATTAAATTAATTTTTTTGGGGGCAAACAAAGGGAAGAATTTCTAGAAAATTTAAGCAGATTTGTAAATAATTATTTTCTGCCTAAACTGCTAATAACCTGCGGTATGCATTATGCATCACCCCGCAGAGTTACTTTGAATGATGGTGCTGTGAATGAGAGCTTAAAGCTCTACTACTACCTCCTTCCTTCAATAAAGTCATCCATCAAACCATCATCCTCCCATCTTGGCACCCAATAAGTCAATCTTCAAGTACCCTTAAACCTTGACCTCATTACATTGCGATTTTTCTCTCTCCGCCTCTTGTCATTCTCCTTCTGATTTGTACTAGCCATAACAATGCGGAATCCCCTCGAACAGCACACTCAGGAGTAGGAAGAAGATGGTATGCAAATGAGAGGTTGAAGCTCTGTCTTTGCAAGCTACTACTTTGTAAGCTCTCTTTTCCACTTTGTCACTTCTGTTTTTTGCACCTTGGTGAGGTTTAGGGTAAAGCCATTCATCAAACCATCTATCTGTTTGATATTATGAGGTGATCTTGAGCTCATTTTGATTATGCTCTTGCTTTTTTGTTTTTGGAAAATGTGATGAATTGCTAGGGTTTGGTCATTTGATGTGAAGACCCACCTGTTGGTTTTTTTTTGAGTTTTTGCAAGGT
This sequence comes from Ceratodon purpureus, assembly GCA_014871385.1. Taxonomy (NCBI): domain Eukaryota; kingdom Viridiplantae; phylum Streptophyta; class Bryopsida; order Pseudoditrichales; family Ditrichaceae; genus Ceratodon; species Ceratodon purpureus. The sequence continues at coordinate 104,978,569 of CM026426.1, forward strand.
GATGAATTTGGGGTTTCATTGGTCTTTGGAAATGACTCTCTGGGAATACAGGACTGCAGGAGATTGGGTTTCTGAATTTAATTCAAGAAACATTGTTTTGGTTCAACGTTGGACTTCAATAATGAGACGGTTTGAAGTATATTCAGGTTTTGAGTGGAAGCATGATGTTGCTCTATCTACTACATGCTTATGGGGTTGAATGCAAGTTGTTTTGTTTCATTAAATTGCATAGGGCAGAGTGATGATTGTTGGGTGGTTTAGTAATTTAGGATTGCAAGGCATTATTCTTCGCAGCTGGCATCATGGTGGCGGTGGCACTCGCACTTGCTAGTGTCGCCACGACCAACACGACAATCTCTAGTTCCAGCCCCTGCTCTGTGCGGCAAAGCCCAGGGTATGAACATATGTGATTTATGTTATCTAGTCTGGGCTGAATGGTATCCGGATTCTTGTTACATTTAATTGGTTTGTTCGTTCAATTTCGATGCATATCTCTGTTGTGTTTGTTATGAAGCTAATGAAGTCGCTTTTATTCGTATTTATTTGTTATTGAACAGGATGATGGTATAATCGGATGATTTGGCGAGTTCTTTGATGAGAGGCAATAGGAAGCCTTTGGGAACGACAAACAATAGTCTCTCCATTACTTATGTTTTCAATTCCAACATGCTGTACAACATGAAGAGATTAAAGTGTTCAGGTACAAGCCAGATTGTATGAATCTATTGTACTCCTTGTGTTGTAACGTCCAAGTTCCTTTTTCATCTTACGAACTTGGTGAGGATTCTGTGATTTTTGAGTTGTGAGACGGAAGGTTTTCAAATGGTTTCGAAATGGTCCTTAGAGATGACGAAATTGTTGACATTTTAGTTTAATGTGATTTAGCTCCCTTGCACTTTGGAGGTTTTGCAGCGATTTTGGGAGCAGTCACCAGGTCTGGACAGCTGTTACACTGTTTCGAGACCGATGGATCATTTGGCTCTGCATGTACATTGCTTGAAGCCCGGGGTCAGTATCAAAGGAGATCAAAAAGAGGATGGGAATGCTTTGATTTGTCAGTAGCAGATGTCGGGAGTGCTGCGTTTGCAATGGAATGGCGACCAGCTGCGGAGCAGTTGATGCTTGTCACGAGTGTAGCACTTGCATATGTGGCCGATTCAAGTGAGTGGCAAACGTAGTCATTAGAGTATGGATAGTCAAGTTCTAGTCATAGGAACACTGATTTAAGATTGAAATTTGACTCTCGCTCGTGAAAGGAACAAATATATAAGGACTCCACATAGTCATCAGATGATATGGGTGACTATGTATAGTGAAGTATATATGACTCTACAGAGTCGTATTATCTCAATGTATGACTCAACTAAGTGACTGATCAATGTATGATTCAAGTAAGTCACCATCATACTACTATGCGTAGTGATAAAACCATTCATGTGTTGACTAATACATCACTACAATTAGTCATGCCAATCAAAAGATATTTTCGTATAGGTGACTCTGTACACTCATATATTGTTGACTATACTTAGTCACTTATACCATATTGGTGACTAAGTATAGTCAACAATAAATGCCTTTACACAGTCATATTTTCCCAAATCCTAGAGCAAGTCCCTACTTGAGGTCCCAAAACACCATACAAACGCAGTATCGGGAACAAAAAATGTCCGATGTGACAGCTAGTCAGATTGTCCGAAGCGACTAACTCAAAATGACTACAAACAGTGTAAGTCAAATTTTGATTTATGCCCTATTCCAGTCATAAAACCTAGTCACATTGGGCTGGATTTGTTGTAGTGGGGTGTTGTGCTCACGTTTCAAATATCCAATTTTACACGTGCGTGACTCGGGGCGAGTCTACAGAAATAAGGTAAAGCCGAACAAAATTATATTTATGCAATGGTTATGATACTTATGAACAAAAAAACTATTGTTCCTGGTTATCACCGTATACAGTCCTAGCAGTAAATCTCACTCCAAATCGTCCAAGTGCACAGTATCTTGTGTTCCGGACGCTATTCTACTATGGCCAGGTTGCATTGGGTCCCGAGAAGAAGGAATCGACGGTGTCAAGACTCTGGAGGTACGTGCCAACTGGCATGGGTTTGTCGCATTGGAAGAAAGCCATAACACGTTTTTGCTTGAATTCTCTAGCGGTGTCGTGCTTCTTTGGGGGAGGGGGGGGGGGGGGGGGGGGGGAGAGAGAGGTGCGCTAATCCCTAAACTTTTTGAAGTGGATGCACCACTTGATAAATATCGACAACATGGGGGTACTTGAGCCTTGGGCTTTAGTCCTAGCCCATCGAGCCATTTTCTGGTTTTCGGGTTAACTTGTCATAATAATTCTTTGAGAGCTTGTCATAATAATTCTTTGATTAGTCATTTCCAATGGTAATTTTGTTCGTAAAAAAACTCGCTCTCTTGTCTTGGATCCCTATTCAATCTCGGCAAGTTGGCCAATTTGTTAGTATATGCTATAGGCTTACCGTGTGAACTCACTTGATTTGGATTCGGTCCATGGATCAGCTTAGCGCGGCCTCGGTCATAGTAAAAACGGCAAACTTGATAGAAGTACTGCCCCAGTGGATGATCAGGAGCCCTCCTTGGGTCTATCAATTTGGCTGCTTTTAAAATGATCTTAGGCGTATTTAGCAAGTCCTCGCCCTTGTTTTGCTTATACATCTGAAGCTTCGACTTGTGTAATTGTTAGACCCATTCCATTGGTTTACCTTCGAACTCCTCAAGCTTGAATTCTTTCGAATAGTCCTTTGGATCGTACACTTAGCTCCTGGGCATGTAATCCTTCATTCCAAAAGATGAGTACAAGCGAGGGTGGAAAGGAGATCGGCAAACTAGACAGTGACGTTGTTTTACCATCATCGGGAATAAACACTGAGGATGAAATCCGTTGTCACACGTCCCTTGTTGATAGCATCCCTCCTCGCCAAATGGATTGTGGCACATGACGCATTTCATTCCGTTGCTGACCATTTATATAGATTAGGCCATACCAGCTTTAATATCTCATTCTCGGGAATTCCTTTTAGCTGCTCCCGGTTCCAATTGTGATCCGGGTTAGGAATAACCTCCCATTGAATGCTACATGTTGGGTTCTCGACGTTAGGTATGGTCTTCCATTCCTGAGGGTACATGGTCTCTAAAAGCGGCCAAGAAGTGAGGAGCAAGTGCCGTGACCTATTATTCAGGTTCGACTCCCGTTGAATCGCCTTGAACTCCATGACAAATTGTTGCTTTCCTGCTAATGTAATTATCGTGTTCACGTACATATCCTGCGTGGTTTGAATTGCATCCTGGATGTCCTGTTGAAGATTCTTGCACATGTCTTCCAGGCTCTTGACAAGCTCGTTGTTGGCACCATCTTGACCCGCAATGCCGATTTTCGATGCAAGGCGGATTGCCTCCTCCCGTAGCTGGATGTTTTCTGCTTCCAATGCCACCACCTTGGCAAAGTTTGCTTCCTTCTCTGCCTCTACCTCTGATGGTAACAAGCTCTCATTCTGCTGGGCGACCTCCTTGAAGGCGTTTAGTTTGTCATGTGTCCCCTTTGCCAAAGCTTCTACGACCAATGCTCTTTTCTTAGTATGGGTCAGTTTGACTTCTAGTGTCCTGACAACCTCTTCTGCCTTCGTTGCATTCCTATTAGCCTCCTCCAGTTGGAGAGACAGTCTCCGACCTTCTTCCGTTGCCTTCCCATGTTTCTCGGCCTCTTCCAGCCGGACACTCAGCTCCTTCGATTCCGCATCCGCCGCTCTTACTTGTTTTAGAGCATCTTCAAGTCGGATGTTCATGTTCTTGGAATCCGTTTCCAATGCCATTGCTCATTTTTGAGCACCCTCAAGTCGGACATTTAAACCCGAGGCACAAGCCTCGGCCGCAGTTGCTGCATCCATAGAGTTCTTCATATCCTTTTCCCACATAGTTGCCTTTGCCTCTGCTCTCTCAACGCCTCGTCCCTTTTGCGTGACAATAACATTGTATTCAACCTTCCAGCGCTCTGGTCTCTTGTGCCAAAAGCCGCTAGCGTGAGTTCTAATCCACCTATTGTTGCTTTTAATTTGCAAACGTCCGCCTCATGTATGGCAAAAAAAAAACCTCCAACAGCCGCCGCATTATCGGGTCCGTTCCTAGTACAACGTTTGTTGCACCTCCCAGCTTAGGTGGATCATGATATGCCCCGCTAGTTGTCGCACGGTGTCCAAGTATACCATGTTCTGACCCCTGCATCCGCCAATCTCATCTAGTCGTCACCCGGACTCTCCCACCGAATATCTCGTCCGACCCACCTAAACGCTCGTCCACCCCCCCCCCCCCCCCCCCCCCGATTCCATTATGCGCCCCGTCAAACTCCATGTTAGCTCCTGAAAAGCCGGCTACAGCTGCATTCACAGCATCGTCCACCCCAACCATAGCAACGTCTGGCCCGGAACTCCCCTTGCCTGTCTTAGATGCCCCCCATTCGGAGCCCGTTAGCTCATTCCCCTCGTCCCTCGTCCGCAATGCAGTTGCCGCTCTCGACCCTTCTCTCGCACTCCCGCCCATGGTGGAGTCCGATCCAGTTTTCCGCCATCCGGATCCGAGCATTCCATCCATCTGATTATCTTAAGTCAGACTCTAAATTGTGCATTGCCGTGGTCTACTAGCCCTCGATGGTTCCATGTCCGCCGATATTGCCCCTTTGCATTTTCAACGAGTGAAGGATTTTCCCTGATTAATTGCAGACATCTGTGTAAGGAATGTGCACCAGCATCTTCACTGTCAATTTGTCCCCTAGGCTTCCAAAGGCCCCTGGAAACTTTAAAGTAGACCAATTGACCTTCTTCTTCGACACATGCTCATCGTACATCAAAGCAAGGATGCTTCTCGGAATCTTGTTCTTCAGCCACTTGAGTTCGTTAGATATTGGCCAAAGAATGCACAGAAACCTCCACTTGACGTCCACCTCTGCTCAGGCATGGTACTTGGCATTCTTTGCCTTGCAATGTAACGCGTGCTGACCTTCTGGCCAAAGCTGATCAAAGTGAGGAAAGTCGACAAACTTCATAGTAGTCGCAGCCTCCCACGGCTTTGGCGCTCTCTCCCAGCCATCGTATGCCAACAAAGCTTGATTGTTGAAAATATCCAGCTGCAAATCCAGATCCTAGCGGGCTCTCTTCCCGGAACCACTCGCACACTGCAATCCGCCGGCGTACTCATCGCCGCCAGGTCTATTTAGCCTCCTTCTAGATAGACTGCTCGATCCTCCGGTAGACATCCTTGTGCAGTGAACTTCGGCCCTGTTCACAATATGTGGGTTAGTTGAAATTTCCACTAATCTTAAACCCTAAAGGAACACTTTGCTAATGCTGGAGGCGGATAAAAAAAACCCTTTAAGCATACAATATGACAAAGGTAGCCATTTAGTGCAATTTAGTCATTATGGAATATTACGGTCCTACAAGGACCCCACGCTCCACTCCGCACCCCACGAGCCTGCACACTTAGAGAGAGGCAAGCGCTCTGGGCGCAAAAGCAAAGGAGAATGGGGAACAAATGTGCGTCCAGAATTGCCTTTTATACAAGTCCGCCTCTCCCTCTCGCATTCGCTTGACCCAGTGCCCATCTCGCTCTCGCCCCTTCCTGTTATTTGCTCCCTTCTACATCCCGCGTTCCTTGTCAAGCGCACAACGTTCCCTTTCCGTTCAAAGGCGAATCAGACCTGGCCCTAGACGTCCAGTCCGCCCACTAGTCCGCGTCCCGCTCAGTAGTTGTCAATCCGGCTTGCATTCCATAGTCCGCTCTACAATCCGCACTATTGTCCGCTATATCGCCTCCACATGCAAACGTTCCAAAATAACCTGGTCACTAGCAGTGTCCGACCTCGTCCGTCGAATTGCCCTTTTAAAATTTGGTGTTCGTCCGCTCTTTTCCGATCTTAACCAGCAAATTGCATACAAGTGGAGAGATAGTCTTTGTCCAGCTCCCCAATTATCAACCCATCCGGAATAGTGCTTTGAAGCGTCCGACCGAGTGTTGGACTCCTCGTCATATATGTAGTCCGTGATGATCCGCTCTATAGTGAGTAATTTCTGGACGACATTACATTCAAAGCCCTATTCAGGAAAAAAAAAATTATATACATATTTAAGGAGGGTGCATGCACGAGTTTGTCACACATTGCCCAGGCCAAAATAGCAATATCATACATGAAGACAATACGTGACCGAAGCAAACATCGAGCAAAGAATAACACATGCATATGACAATTGTGAGAGCCAAGATTCTACAACACAGTATAAATTCCATCTCACAACCATGAATAATTCAGAATATATTACACGCCGCCAATTCCCTGCAACAAGAATTTGACAAAATTGGAAATTTATTGCATGTTGACAGAGCATTTTTCCTTACATAGTAAAATGCCATCATGAACCAATTGTATACACAAGAAAACAAAGGTTTGTGCAGATTTAGACCGGTCAAGTGATTCAAAAACGATCAGTTTCTCTAATTGAAAAACAGGAATTGCAAAAAAATATCTATGATACGTAAGGTACCATGGACAAAACTTCTCAAAATCAAATATTATCCTGCAAGAGTCATTGTGCTCCGGAACTCTAGTGGCTTTGCTCAAGAAACGGATTCGATGCAAGTTTCATCTTTGCTAGCGGCTTGAATTTTCACAAAATCCTTCCTTTGGATGCAGGTCCTCGTCGTCCCTAGCGCGAACACCGTCGTAGATCCTAAGAAGCCTCTAAATCATTCCTCTTATGCAGCTTTGAAGTCTCCATTCCTAATCCCTCAATAGGATGCCCATGTATCGTGGATTACGCACGTACATTCCGGATCTGACAGAAGATCCGCGAGATCAGTGTCCGTCGGCTGGTCGCGAGTTTCGCACCGAGGTGTAGTAGAGCCGGAAAAAGCAGGATATGGGCGCTCCGTACCTTTGTTATTGCGGCTAGGCCGCTGTCCACGACTTTTGCGCAGCCGTGCAACGTTCCTACCTTCGATGACAATCCGTGCAGCTCTGTCGAATCGTTCTAGAGCGAGGATCTCCAAGTCGCTCTGCGCGTTTGACGGAGTACCAGCCTGCGCGGGGGTTGCAATGTTGGCCACTTGATTGTCCGAGTTCGCAGCTCTAGCTGAGAGTTAACTGCGTCACATCCGCGTATAGTTCAACACATTGTTGATGTTGGTGAAGTGATCCTGCATACTGGTCGTCCATTGAAAATTACGAGAAGTGTTCAACAACGCCCACACAATATCCTACTGGGGTGGTATGTAGCGGAAATCTTGAATTTCATGCATCACACGAGTTACTAGCAGCCACCGCAAAACATCCGTGGCGGACTCATGGTGCGGAGAGGACTCTGTCGGGTTTGGCATTCTAAAAAACGAGCTCCCGACGCTGCTTCGGGACAATGCGGAAATCAGGGGAGACAAAGGAGAGCGGAGATTATACGCATCTGACCAAAGCCTGTTCACTCTAAAGAAAGAGTCTTAAGAATAAAAAAAATGACTACACGCATATTCTGGAAGAGCGTATATATTCTATTGTGTGAGCACTAGGCTGCCGTTGAAGAATAATGAGTGAATAGTGACTTGTTGGGTCTGTGATATGATATCCTAAGGCAGGGAAAGAGTAACAATGATTAAGACTAAACATATTCCTCGTAGTTAGTGATGATTTGCTGGGACTTAGGACATCTTAGTGCATGACACAAAGAAGAACGTCCATTCAAATCCGACATTCCACTTCCATTGTCCTACCTTAGCCCCCAGGTGCCCAAGCAAGCCAAAATGGCTTTTTGCTGATTTGGGCAGCCTAGGTGAAGAGGTTAAAAGTTATGTTGTTGCCTAAACTTTTCACTGGATGCTCTCTTTACCGCAATGTGTACGTGGTAGAATTTTCAAAGTCAAATCCAATTTTAGAACATTCAACTAGAAATTTCAGGTTTCAACTCCAAAATGGGCAGTCTAAAATTAGGTCTTTTTAAAAAAACAAAAACTGAAATATGTTCATAACCAAATCACTACTCAAAATCCAAAGTGATCCGAGTAAAAAAAATTACCAATTTTACAAGGGCAGCCTCCAAAAATTACATGAAGAAGCTTCAATTTTTTTTGTAATTTTACATTTTCTCCTTTCAAAAATTGTTAAAATTTGAAATTTAGGAATTTTTCAGAATTTGTTTTTTTTGAAATTCAAAAACTCATAGATGTAACTTTTTACCGTTCAATTATTTTGCAAACCAAAAATCTTTAACGTACTTTAAGTTTGACCATATTGTGGATTTTATACCTTCTTCTGGAATAAGAATTTGCATGAAGGCCAAAAAATCAAAATGAGTCTCCAAAATTTTGCATGGAGGTGCCTAACTTCGTTACCTACATGGAAAAAAATATGAGCAAAATGTTTGAAGTGATAATCACCAAGTCCCTCTTGGCACAAAGTTGAGTATGTCTTTCGGCCAAGGAAAAAAAAAATCTTGCATCAACTTTGAACGTTATAATCTCACTATCGGTAAAGATCCAACGGTTGAAATTTTTTGAGGAAGTACAAACAATACTTAGATTTGAGATCTTATGGTTAAAAGTAGAAAAAATCAGTAAAAAGTTTAACCATACCCCAATCACAACAAGGTGGTCAAAAATCACTTTTTTGAGGTTTTGAGATCCAAATCATGCTTGGGCACTTAGGGGTTAATCTCTGCCCTTTCCGCACCTTGTCCACTTGGACACTGGTGAACCCAAATCCACTAAGACTAATCCATCCACCCGTCCGACCCATTGTCTACATGTAATGTCCACGGCTAAACGCAGCGTCCGATGGTTCAATGACCCCGACGCCGATCCCACCGTCCGCACGTAATGGCCATGGCTAACCGCACCGTCCGATTGTACCCAGACCCCGACCCCGACCCCATCACCCATCATATTCTGGACCACATTCTCTCTTCCACCTCCTTCCGACAATGGCTTTCTGAGTTGTCGTCCAAACTCCAATCAGACTGAGGAGCGCAGAACTAGCCGAATTAAAACCATAACTTTTAGAAGATATTCCAAATGTCTCCATACTCTTGTTTTTCTATCTCTACCGCGTTTTGTTGTTAGGTAACACAATATTGTTGTTATGAATATGGGCAAACTGTTTGAAAATCATACATGTTTGTTTCTTCCCTTTTCTTTAACCCCTAAAGGACAATCATCCACATTTGGGTTTTTTTGGAATTTGGGCATGTACGTATGAATGCAATTTACATCCGGATTTTTTGAAATTTTATTGAAGATAGGCCATTCGGAGATCTTCGTGTGGGTATTCTTATTTTTCAATTCCGACATCAGGATCAAAAGTTATGGAGGTTTAAGTGTCAAACGCTGCTCGTTGGGCAGCTGCTGAAATTTTCTAAGCCACTGTGAATGCAGCAAATTCTGCCCAAAACTGCCCAAAACTGCCCAAATCTGCCAAAATCTGCCCAAAGACGAAACTTTGAAATTCCACCAAAAACTGAGATTTTGATATTTTTCAAAAATAAAAATTTCTATGTATAGAGAAGGCAGTAGAGCATGTTCCCATCGTTCGGATTTTCAATCCAAAATTTTTTCATTTGCTATTTTTATTGTCAAAAAACGGCCTTTGTTTGTGAATTTCAGTATACCCCCTAGCGGAAAATGATTTTTTTGGCAACCTTCCACAATTTTTTTGAATATAATTTTCTTTAAACAATTAGCTAATTCAGTCTTCTTTGACGTGCATCAAAACCCCCAAAGTCCATAATGCAAAAAAATGGTATTTTGGGCCTTCAAAACTCTGCTGATCCCTTTTTGCGCAGGGAAAAAAAACTTGTTTTTCAACTTTGAACGTTATGATCTTGCAATTGGTGAGGAATGAGTGTGTAAGATTAGTGGACATGTAGACATAGAAGTTAGCTACAAGATCTTACGGTTAGATGTACTAATTAAAATCCCAACTTTGCAAAGTCCACCTTGCTTTGAAGAGGGGCTGTTTTGAGGCAGTTTTGATGGAAAATACCCTCAGAACTTTAGGGGTTAATGATAATTTCCTAACTTTGAGAGGTATCCACTAATACAATTTCAGAATCATTAGAAATGATGCCTAGGTTTTGGAAGAAAAGATGATAAATCTAGCGGCTACGCAATGGAAGAACTAATAAACAACACAGCATAGTTCCTTTTCTAACTATTTTGCATGTCTTCTAAAATGACGACTAGGTACTAAATCACATATGATATGAAAAAGGAATAATTAAGCCCGACGTTATTATATAGCTACCTTCACAAAACATAATGAACGTTACAGCAAACAAAAATTGTAGTAACTCAAGGTTAATTTCTTTTATTAAAAATGTAAAGTACTTTTAATGCTTGTAGCGTCTACATTGAGATACATTACCAAAAAAAAGGCTTAACAAATAAAATAAATAAATATAATAACAAGAATAGGCGAAATCATGAAATTAGAAAAAAATAATTAAGGAAGAATGAAGAGGAGTGAACAAACATTCTATAAAAAAAATCAAAGACAAAATAAATAAATATGTGAAATAATGTTTAGATGAAAATAATAGAGAAAAAAACTTATAAAGGAAAAAAGAACGAAGAGGAAGTACAATAAAAGAATATAAAGAGTTAAACAAAATATCATAAAAGGGAGACAAAGAACAACTACTAAGGAGAGAATTGAAATAAAACTAACAATAAAATTATATGGTGGCAATGATTAATGAAATGGAAGGAGAGTGAAATTAAACTAAAGATAATAATAGAAAGGCACAACTACTACAACAATGAAGAAAGATGAAAATGTAAAAAAAATTATACAGTAAGAATAAAAATGGGAAACAAAAATGGAAATGACGAGCAAGATAAAAACAATAAATAATTTAAAAAAAACATATGACAACAAAAATAAGAGATTGAAAACGAGAACGACAATGAGGAAGAATGGAGGTGCCACTGAAGTTAGTACTCTGCCTCAAACTTCCGCTTTAAATTGAATTCCGTTTGGATCTAAGGCTTATAAGTTTCACTTGACGTGTACAGGATGATGGATTTGAGGCCTGCCTTGTGGACTAAACTCCCATTCGAGATTTTGTAGCAAGTTCTATCCTTTGTGCCCGTGCCAGATTTGTGTAGGTTCCAGAGTGTAAGTAAGAAATGGAACTAGCTCATTGGCAGCCTTGAATTTGGTGGCCAATGTGCTCGGAACGTGAAGCAACATGCGTCAAGGCAGGCGTCATACTTCATTGTTCTCTAGTATGCTTACTATGCTTCTAGAATCGGACCATATGAGAAGAGGAGGTAGTTTTGCTTTCTCGACCTCAAATTAAGGCGGTGGTCCAGACACTCAAATGCAGTTGACGGTATATGCAGCTCATTTAATAATGAGTAAAATATAAAAAAGACTATGAACAATATGACCATGTAATAAAACGGAATAGACATATCTAAATGGTTTATCAATTGAATCGGAATGATACTGTTTAACTGTTCTCTAAACGGCCTTTTATCTAATAAATACGTCCCTTCCTGGCAAGCCAAGTCGGGAGTTTGTGCACGTATTAGCTCTAGAATTACTACGGTTATCCGAGTAGCAAGGTACCATCAAAGAAACTATAACTGATTTAATGAGCCATTCGCAGTTTCACAGTACAAAAGAGGGGAAATTTAAACATTTAGGAAAAAAAAGAATTGAAAAAAAAAGGAATAATATAAAAAAAAAAGTTGAAGATAAGAATAAAAAGATGGAGTAGGGAATGGGGAAGAATGGGAAACCAAAAAAAAAAAAAAAAAAAAAGATGAAAATAAAAATGAAAATGAATTTAAAGATAAAAATAAAAATAAGGGGAGGTGGAAGAAATAAAATGAGAAGATAGATAGATAGAATGGAGAAGAAAATGTAGGTAATTTGAAGAAAATGATATAGGATTCCAAGAGAAGTTAGGTGATCAAGATGTACCGTTTGGTTGTCCACACGCACATTTGTTGTCTAGAGACGACGTGAAATTCCAAATTGATCGACAAGTCTAGTGGTACGTCAATGTCCAGTCTAATGGTAGACAATAAATCCATCTGCTCCTTTATACTATAATCTTAGTTTTTACAATAAAGGGGATCCTAAAATTGATCAGAATCATGGTTTAGAATATTAATCATCCTTCCATTAGCATGTCTAATCGCAACGTGCTGTGATAGATGATGGTTTGGACCCTTGCATCATGTAGAATAAACATTGAACTGTGAATTAGTGGAAGTAACCAAAGTTTTTGAGTTTCACTCTTATCTCTTGTGTATACAAACTTGCAAGCATTCAATACTTATGAGGGGAAGATAGTTGCTAGAGTAATGGATGTCGAGGCGGCTGTGAGGGTGTCGGAATGTGTTACGGTCTTGTTGGTGGCCATGTCCATCGCGAAGCAAGGAAACGCAGCTAAGAAGTATAGCTTAGACAATGGTTGTGGCATACCTAAATGGTTTCTCAATTAATTTAGAATGATTTTGTTTAACTATTCTCTTAGCAAAGTTTGTTGGTCCAAATACATCTTTACTATTTGGAGACATAGTGAAAATTGCCAATTTGATTGACAATGCAGTTGCGGACCTGCACAAAAATGCCAATCCTCCTCAAAGTTATATACATATATTATAGTTGTATCCCATTTGTCTTTCGCGTCAACACATCTATTTCTCTCTATAGCCCCAAAGTCAATTTTGTTTACTTACGGAGAGAATTGGAAGCATTAATCTTTAGAACGAATAAAGCTCAGACCAAAAGAGAAATATTTAAAAGATTCATATAGGTTCCCTATAACATACTTCAGTTTAATCGAGAAACATCCACGTCATCTTCTTTGAATAGTCAGAACAAGTACAAGGCAGCCAAAAAATTGCATAATCTTTAGTAAAGAATAGTGAAAGTTCGATCTTACCCAGTAGGGAAACCTATATAATAAAACAGAAGATGACTTTTAATTGTCATGCCACAAGGCTGTCGGTTGTGGTAGTTCAAGGATTGAGGAAAATAATCTAAAAACTCTTAACAACTCCACTCAAGTGCAATTGGCAAATTTGTTGAGCTTATTTTCATTAATATACAAATCTAATGTATAAACATTATTATGTTGCCATTATATGGGTCATTCAAATTTTTTTTAGAGAAAACAAAGTAGGCTAACCCTAAAGCGTGTCCCTTGGTTTTTGATGTTTTCATTGCATTGGAAAAAATAAATACATGGCCCCACGCTGTGTTTATACAATATGGACAGTTTCATCTAGATAACAAATAATATACCTAATGAGACTTGCTACGTTATGTGCTCTACGAAAAAATTAAACTTTTTATTATTCGGAACATGTGATAGGAGACAAAGTTGAGAGGGGGACCGGTGAGGTTACCATCGAATGCGCACGATATGAGAACTCATAGTGTGCACTAGCTGAAACGGACAAGAGCCACACACTGTCAAACTTGCAGCGGACATCCGGCAACAGCAACGAATGCTCCGTCACGGATGCGGATTATCAGCCGGATCACGAGCGAGGGGGAAGAGATGGCACTCAGAGGGAGAATGGAATAGGGCTACGTACGAGGGCGGGCAAGAGGCGAACACCGAAGTGATAGCAATTGATCACACGGGATGAGCCACATGGGCTAGGCGCCGGATAGTAAGCGGGGTAGTGGCAGATACGGGGAAGTAAAGAACGACGAGCATATATGTCCAACACACAAGTGCGGACGGGGTGATGGGAGGGGGGGGGGGGGAGAGAGGGATTGGAGACAAGGGGAGCATAAAGTCCAACTTGGCAGACACCGGAGGAAACATGGTGAACAAGGTCAAAGCGCCACTAGACAGGAGTAGAGTCGTGAGCGGACAGAGGTCACACATGTGTCGGAGGACAGACGGATTTCTGCGTGGACGGGGTCCCGAGGGTGTAGGACGCACGTTGGATAAGTTCGGGAGGGAGGTCTCTGAACCTCATGGTATGCAACTTGCACGCTTGGTCGATGTCGAGCGTTGACTTTCGGAATCGAACAGTTGGATCGTTGGTTTCGTTGCAACGCCGGTCCTCTTTAAAGTTGTCTGTGCTCATGTCGTCGTCAGACTGCAGACTTTTGTTCTCTAGGCGCAACTCATTGTCTCTCGTGATAACTAGCTTCTTCGTAAGCCGGGATCCTTCGGGGTCGCGTATTCCATTGTCATCATGCCCTGGTCTACCTTCAAAGTTATCGTAATCATAAAGAGGCGAAGCGAGACGCCACCCCTAGAACCTTTTTTGTCGGTTTACACCTCTTGTAGTTCGTTGGAAACCACCTCCTCTTGCAGGACCAGTGGGCACTCTTACCACTGGCAAACAGTTAGATGCATGTGCCGCAACATCTCGGATCAACGTAGATAGAACCCTCTTCCGCACGGCCCGACTACGTAAAGAGGTTGCAAACAAAGCAGCAGACTGACTATTATTGGTGTCAGCAGATTCTACAGTTTGGCGTTTGCGTCCCCGACTAAAGATGTCCCGCCGAAGGATGTGACCGCTAGCATCAGAGGTGGAGAGCAAGGCAGAGGCTAGCTGTTGCTCGTTTATTGCCGTACCTCTGGATGTACTAGCAATGCTCCAAGTTACGGAACGGCGTATTTCCTCTGACTAGGTCCAAACCTCCTGATCGGTCAACCGTCTGCTTGCATCATTCTCAATTGTTGCATCTCCCCGGCGGTTGATAGGGGTTGAATCCTCCTGATACACTGTTCGAAACTCTCCCCCTCTGTTTGTCAGGTCCTCATCATAGTCTCTTTAACCGAATGACAGGGATCTACTCCAAGGTTGTGAGAAGTCCGGATCGACTACAGGGGTCCCCCGATTTGGACTATCATTGCTTTTGTCTGACTGTATTTCCGCTGCCTTGATCGGACTATTAGGTCGATGCTCACCTCCAGCCTCCGCCCGCTGTCCTTCGTGACTATCCTCACTGAGGATATCTTCAACCGCATCCCAGAGGTATCCTTCCTCAACCAATCTGTGGAGCCCGACAATTCTGACATTGCCACTGTCGTCACCGTCAAATCCGGCATCGTCCGAGCCGGACTCTCCAATGTCCCTCTCGGGTAGATCGTCGTCTGCAAGTCCGACGCCACCCATACCAAATCTGCCTTGTCCGACACCATCCATGCGGGCCGCGTTCGGCACATGGATTCCTCCGTGTCCGACGTCTTCCTCCTTGTCGTCCTCGTCTGGATCTTCGCCATCCAGATCATCGTCGGAATGAACCTCCTCCAACCATACCATTGTGCCGGACGCGGGGCCTGGCGGTGACGAACAAGTCTACTATTGGTGTAGATGTACACTAGGTCCTCAGCTCGGCTGTGTTTCAATCTATTGCGAACCTTGCTGTGTACGTAGAAGTACATGCTCTAATTACACTCACACGCAGAGATGGAGCATACTTGTCCAAGTATACGTCTGGCTATTGATTGGAATGCCCGCACCTCCGATTGCATCCCACCATTCCTCGATAGGTGCGTCGTGCGCCGCATGATCAATTGAATCGGCAAAAGCCTTCCGATTTTTGAGGAAATCTTGATATTGAAGAAGGATAAGGATGTAGGTCTCCTCGTTAAATGCAAGCTTACAAAGAAACTAGTTTAAAATGATCCTCAACTCCTCGTGGTAGTGAAGTAGCGTCCATCCACGTAGGGTCGGGTTCAACATAGCACATGCCCAATGAAATTTTGTCAACATCATAGCCCACGTGTGCTCAAATGTGAGCATGGCTGCGCTACCAAGTCCGCCTTCAATCTAAACGGAGGGGAAGAGAAAGTGCGAACGTGGCTCTTCAAATCCTACATCACCCTCCATGCTAGGCCCATTGCAGATGCCATTCCATCAAAATGGCGTAGGCCCTTCACTGTTGGGATGACCATGTATAAGAAGAAGTGGCACGTGTTCCAGAAACCGTCTGCACGCACATACTGCCGCATCAGGCGGACCTTCCTCCCCGCTGTGCTATTCACATCAAGATAGCTTGCTAAATTTGCGGCAAATGCCAGATTGATGACCATTCTCTTGAGTGCATTCCAAAGCAACACAAGCCGATCAATCATAATGAAATTGGTTGCAAACCGCGTCTCAAAGGGCAACAGATAGACAAATCGGGTGAAGTCCTCGGGAACAAAGCCATTGATGAATGATGATTTTTAATCCACAGACAAATAAGTCTCGCCTTTCTCACTACGCGCCTCACCAAGTCCTCCTTCCTCCAATCTTTGAGCAACAAATCCAAACAGAGTGTGGCACAACCTTGAACATAAATGTGGGGATATTGTGTCTTAAGCACGCGACTGCATAAAAGCATATTCGGAGCATTGTCAGTGCAAACTTGGACAACATGTTGCCGTCCGACTTGATCTACAAACGGTCGGATCTAGGAAGCAAGGTACTTGTGATCTTTGTAATGACCCGTCGTGTCTAAAGTACCAAGAGAAGCATCGCCTCTGGTCCAACTCTGAATAAGATTCAAAAGAAGTCAGCTCTGAACATTGTCCCAACCATCTGAACATATCGGAACACCATAGTTTTGTATGGAATTTCCCGTGAGATCCTTTACTTGTCTCACCATTTTTGCCTTTCTCGCGGTCAACAATTTTGTACGGATAGCGTTCATCGAATGCCGCGGACATGACAGAAAGCGAGACTGTACTATTTCCGAACGGCGGTAATGAAGGCAGGATGCGTAACAAAGTTGAATGGGACATAGGCTTTGTAGAGTGCCAACACCCATACTTTACCAAATCGAAGCTTAGTTGAAGCGTTAAATCCTTGTACAATATTCAACATTCACGGGATTTTTACCCCTTAGGCTAGGAGCAGGAACAGTAAATCAGGGGCAGGAACAATAAATTGGAGGTAGCAGTAAAACAGTGAAATTACTGTTAGTCCGTAGTTACTATATCTTGGATGAACTTTTGACAGTCTAATAAACGTTTGACTTGGATGATAAATGAACGGATGGATGAAGGCGGCTAGGGTTTGGAGGCGGATAAGTGAGGAGTGAGGCCGTGGCGGCTCTCACTCTCTCTCACTCTCTTGAGTTTTCAGAGGTTATGGAGGTTAGGAGGGGGAACTTAGAGGGTGAAGAGTTATGATGGTAGAGCCGGACTACAAGGAGCACGATTGAATGTACATTGCAGGCCTTAATGAAGGGAACAAGATCCTTTTTTTATCATTGAGCCTTGTGTGTATTGAATGCTAGGGTTTGAGAAATAAAATGGATTGTGGAAGCTTGCATTGATGATAGTTAAAGGGGGGGCAGGTTGACGGATTCATGGTAGGTACTAAATTTTTGTGAGTTTTCATTTGGCTTGGAAAACAATATAGTAGAATTTCATGGTGAAGCAAAATCACCCTTTAACATTGGCGACCATGCATTAAGTCCGAACCAAGTGGCTCTTGCTGCGACCTTACATAGTATCTGGACAGGTGGACATGCACAGTGGCCGAAGAGGAGAATTACAGTCACAGAGGACCACACATGCTACAGTAGGATCTCATTTTGAGGCTGAGGAGATCAAGCTTTAGAATCTTGTGGGGGAGGATCTAATAAACAAACAGTCAATGGAACAACAGGAGCTGAGGACAACTCTAAAGCCAAGAGAGGATAATCACCGGTACTCAGGTATGTCTCAAACTACTGTTGAATTGAGGCAGCAAGGAAAGGAATAGTAGGGTACGTGAAAAATTAGCAATAAAAGTAGCAATACAAATCAAAAAGTTACTGGTAACAGAACGGTCAGTAAAAACAGCCAAGTAGTAAAAGGTAACAGTAAAAGCTGAGGGTAAAAATGAAAACAAGACTAAGGAGTTAGAAAAATAGTAAAGGACTTAAGAAGAAAAATGGAAACGGAAAAAATTGAAAAGTTAAAACAAAAATGAATGGGAATTATGGAACTAGCAGAAAACCTATGAGAAGAACTTGCAAAACTGTAATGCATTAAAAAAACTTGGAAAAAAACCTGGACAAACCCTAAGACTTGCAAAACTTTGGGCAAAAAACTATCTACGGTAGGACAGTAAAGACTGACAGGCCCCAAAGGGACCAAAGTGGAAGGGTGGCAAAGGAATGGGCTGGACAGGGGCCATGGAGCAAGAGACTAGCATTTGATGGACCAGAGAAGGTCTGAGGAACAGGAGCCTACAGCACCTACCCAGGAGTTTTGAAGAAGCAGACTTAGCTACGGAAAGCACCAGCCAAACCAGAAAGGCACCAGACCAGAGAGTACCAAGAGAAGAGCAGCAAATTGCACTATAATGAATAGAGAATACCCAGGGTGGGACAAGGAGGAGATAGCCAGGAGACAAGCAGCAGAATGGTTAGCAAGGTACAAACTCACGGAGCAAAGAGCAGCAGCACAAGTAGGTAAAAACATGGGAGGACAACTGAGTTCAGAAGAAAGCATAGCTAAAGGGAGAACCAGGGACCTGTTTGATATGGACCTGGTAGGAGAAAATTTGAGCCAGGACACGTCACTTGGAGTAAGTAGGAGGATAGGGTCAGCAAGAGGAGAACCTGGTCCAAGCTTCAAGAATTGGCAGGAAGAGGAAGCAAAAATTCGGAAATATGAGGGAAATCCACTATTGCCGAGGACCAATAGGACAGAATTCCCAAGGCGAGGTGATGGAGACACACAACATTGCTGGAACCCCTAGCTGAGAATGGCATCAGTATATGACCATTACCAAGAGAAGGAGAAGAAAGGAAGCAGCAGACCAGACACACCAAAACGAGGAGAGAAAACACCAGGTGATTTGGTGGAGACATTGGAGACGCTAAAAAAGAAATTGGACCAAGTTTGAACTAAAGAAAGAGTCCCGGAAGGAGTAGCAGTACTGTCAGAAATGTACAAGACAGGTAAGCCAATACAGGTGAATCCCAGGAGACCAATGGTGCATTTTGCACAGGAGCAGTTCAAAGAAATGCAGATAGAAGAAGAAGAGGAGGATAGAAGACAATTGGAGGAGTTCAAGGCTCGACAGCAAGCAAAAAGGCAAGCAGAAAGAGAGCGAAGAAACGAGCAGGCAAAAGAGGACCTCTGGAGGAGGCAGATGGAGGAACTAGGCAAAGCAGTGAGGTTCAGAGAAACAATGGAGGCTCGGGAGGAAAAGATATGGGAGGAGATTAAATTGAAGGAAGCCATGAAGCTATGGCAAGGAATAAAAAGACTTGAAGAGCAGGACCAGGAGAAACAGAGGCATGAGGCTCTTAGGACCTGGCTGGAGGCTCAAAGGAGGGAGGAAATTAAGCAGGCTGCAGAAAGAAAAGAAGCAATGCAGCAGGATGTGCTAAGAGAGGAGGCTCTGCGTTTATTACAAGAAGCACAGAGATTGGAAGACTAGAAGAAGAAAGAGGAGGAGATGCGAGCGGAGATAATGAGGGGAATGCCGTATGATACTAGACCACCTGCACGTATAGGGGTACCAGTTGATAGAGTCGACAGCAGTTATCCAGTGAGGCATGGCCTACTAGCTTACCCACGAGCTGCTAGACCAAGAGTACCTCCAGTGACAGGGCCAGTTCTCGTGGCACAGAGGAAACCGCTGACCTACTCCAAATACAAGGAGGGGACAAATTCCGATGCCCATATACGGTAGTTTGAGAGGACCCTATGGCACATTGGAGAAACCGATCAGCAGGTGATTATCAACTTGATGGGTACCACCATACTGGACAAGGTTGGTGCCTGGTATGAGAATTTCCTGGAGAACCATGTCTACTACTCATGGGAGGATGTTAAAGCTGCTTTCAGGAGGAGGGGGAGAGCACAATAAAGTGGACCACAAAGTGCAAAATGTGACCACCAACAAGTGAATATGAAGTGTGCTGTTTTTTAAGGCTCAAAGCTGATTTTGAGCATTTTGGTGTAGTTTTTGAGCATTTTAGTCACTTTCTAGGGTGTCAAAAGGTATCTTATATACATCTTCATAAAAAGAATATCTTCAATTGAAACTTAATTTGACCACTAGTTCTAATTGATGAAAATGAACTTTTCCAAAGTCTTAATTTCTTCATTTGGAGCCATCTATTGTCTTTAGAGGATGTTTTTTTCAATTTGAAAAACAATGTTCGGTGAAAAAAAACGCACAAAAAGTACCGTGGAAGTGACCCTCTTAAAAAGTATCCTTGCGGTACTTTTGGAACCCTAAACCAATCAATGAGTATATTAATTGACTATTTTAGAATACTTCTTAAACATATAGAGTGCACCGCGAAATTAAAAGTGATTTTGGACAAAACCCTGAACCGTTATGTTCACTTTTCCAAATGACGACCATTCACTTTGCCTGACTTTGACGTCTCCGTTTTCCATTGTAAACTCAATATCTTTTCTCGCAACTTTGGGAAGTTGAAGAAGATCAAGTCTACTTTCCGTATCCCACACTTAATTTTGCATCAACATAACGTAAATCCCACTTTCTCTAGTCTTTACAGAAGGGGCTGAAATTGGAAAAAAGATAAGCACTTTTGTGGTTCACTTTATTGTGCTTCCCCCCAGGAGTGTTAAACGGATTTTCCACCCTTTGGTTAGGAGCACAAACAGTAACTACAGGCAGGAATAGTAACTTGTAGGGGGCACTAAAACCGTTGTTACCTGCAACAGTAAATTGCTAGTTACTGTGCTGGACAGCAGTAACTCTGTCACGGATGAAAACTGCCAGACGGATGAAAACCGTTGACGGATGAAAATTGCTGTTGGATGACGGCGGCTAGGGTTAGGGCTAGTGGCGGTTGGTGGCGGCTAGGGTGGCGGCTGGTGGCAGCTAGGGTTTTGGATGGGGTTGTGGGGAAGGGGGCTGTGGCTCTCACTCTCTCTCTCTCTCCCTTCTTGGGTTGAGGGCTCTCAAGTGAGCTCTCTTGTGTGTTTTCAGAGTGTAGGCTTGGAGGTTAGGCTATGGAGGTTTAGATTGTAGTAAGAATGAGAGATCAGATACTGTATTAGAAGTAGGACTGATTGAAGCAGGATTGGATGTACTTGGGGAGCATTAATAATAAGAACTAGGGTCTTTTTGATCATTGGGGTGTTGTGAACATTGAATGCTAGGTTTTGTGGGGAATATGTGTTGGGTAGTTGCATTGATGACAGTAGAAAGGGGCAGGATGCTCATTAACCTAGTATAGTCCAGGAGCAGGAGGGTTCTAAGTAGTAGAAGTTAGATGGATACTAAAATTTCTTGGGTTTTAATTCTGACTTGGACAGTAGATTAGATTTCTAAGGGTGAAGCTAAATCACCCTTTAACATTGGCGACCATGCAACAGTTCGGATCATGTGGCTTTTGCTGCACCAGCTAGGATTCTGCTACTGCAGCAGTACGTTGGTGGAAGGCAGGCTGAGTGGCAGACCAAGGGAGAAGGCCTGTGGCATATTCTGCCTCAAGCAGTGGTAGAACAGAGGAGCCCATGTGGCTGACTGATCATGGAACAATAGGCAAAATGTATGATCAGCTGTAAAAAAGAAGAACAGTCAGTAAATACATTCTAGATTTACTAGCTAAGTGAATGTATCGGTTGTTAAATTAAAAATAAAAAATGATGCAGTAGAAAACTAATGTAAAGAATGAAGCAGTAAAAAAGTAATGTAAAAAAATGATACAGTAAAAAAGTAAGGTAAAAATGATGTAGTAAAAAATTATAGTAAAATTGAGGCAGTAACAAAAATTAAGGTAAAAACGAGGCGGTAAAAATGAAACTAAGATTAACTGAAGGAAAGGAAATTAGAGACTAGTGATAGGAGTCTGGAAAGGAAACTGGACTAGTAAATCACGAAATCTAGGAAAAACAATGAATACAGGATCAGGAAAGTGTAAAACTGGACTAGATTCACTAGAAACTAAAGAGGTAGGACTGGAAAGACCAGGACAGACCTCTAGGAATAGACTTGTGAGACTGTATTGGAGTAGTATCTGGTAGAAATTGTGGTCTATAAGTAGAAACTTAGAAAACCAAAAGGTAGTAATAAACAATCTAAGTGAGAGCAGAAGCTACTGACAGATCCACAAAGGACCAGACTGGGGGTGGCAAAGGAATGTACTGGCCAGGAACCAGGAGAACGAAGGACTAGCACGCAGGGACCAGAGCAGGGCTGGGACAAGGATACACAGCACCTACCCAAGAGATCACCTGGAGGGGCAGATTCGGCTAACGGGAGAAGCAGACATACCAGAAGATCACTACTAGGGAGTACCAGGAGGGAGAAGCAGTAATCGCACTACAATGGAGGAAGGCTACCAAGGGTGGGACAAGGACGAAATAGCCATGAGACAAGCAGCAGCAAGACTAGCCAGATACCAGCTCCGGGAGTAGAGGGCAGCAGTTGATACAGACAGGAACATGGAAGGGCAGATTAGCTCTGAGGAGAGCATTGCCAAAGGAGGGACTGGGGACTTGATAGACATGGACCTGGTAGGAGAAAATTCAACCCAGGAGACACTGCTTGGAATAAGCAGGAGGACAGGATCGGCTATAGGCGAACCTGGTCCCAGTTTCAAAAACTGGCAGGAGGATGAGGAGATCAGGAAGTATGATGGCTCAATGCCATCACCAAGGACCAGCAGAAGGGAGTTTCCAAGACCAAGAGGTGGAGACACCCAGCACAGTTGGAATCATCAACTGGAGATAGCAGTAGCATACGAGCAGTTTCAAGAGGAAGAGAGGAGAAGTACCAGCCGACCTAATACACCAAGACGAGGAATACAGACACCAGGAGACTTGGTGGAGACGCTGGAGACAGTGAAGAAGAAACAGGACCAGGTCAGGAGTGAAGACAGGGCCTTAGGAGAAGTGGTATACACTTCAGAACCGACCAGGACCAGTAGGCAGGGACAGCAGGCCATCAGGAAGCAGACAATTTAGTTCCAAGGACCAGAGGTGGATGAAGAAGAGGAGGACAAGAGGCAACTGGAGCAGTTCAAGGCCCAACAGCAAGCGAGGAGGCAGGCTGAGAGGGACAGAAGGAACCAGCAGACCATGGAAGAGGTGTATAGACGCCAGATGGAGGAATTAGGACAAGCCACCAGGTTCAAGGAAACCATGCAGGCTTGGGAGCAGAAAAACAGGGAAGAACTTCAAATGAAGGAAGCCATGAGGTTATGGCAGGAGACCAAGAGGATAGAGGAGCAGGACCAGGAGAGACAGAGGCAGGAAGCCCTCAGATCCTGGCAGGAGGCTCAAAGGAGGGAAGAGATCAAGCAGGCAGCACAGAAGCAGGAGGCTATATAGCAGGACCTTTTACACCAGGAGGCTATGCGCTTGTTGCACGAGGCCCAGAGATTGGAGGACCATAAGAAAAAGGAGGAAGAGAGAGAAGCAATTCGCCAGGCAACCTTCTACAGGTGGCAGGAGCAGTTGAGGGAAGAAAGCTAGAAGCTACAGGCACAGCAGAAAGGGAGCCCGTGGCCAGGATATGAACATTGTCACGTACAGGGTGGAAGATTAGGTCCTTCACGAGCAAAAGAGGTGATGGAGGTACTAGTTACTGCAACGGCTGTACCCTAGGGACCAGCAGAGAGCCACTTTCTACACCAAACGAGACCAGCAGGTCCATTGGGAGGAGGAGGAGCACCAACAACTTACGTGGATCACCTCACTGGTGATGCATACCAGCCAGAGGCACCCAACTTAGTGTACTGGCCAGGTGGAGGAGCAGGAGCCCCTAGTATAGGGACAGGGTTCCGAAGACAAGCAGAAGCAGTTGGAGGGACAATGTATGGAACAAGACCACCAGTGGGAATTGGTGTACCAGTGGCCACAGCAGCCAGCAGTTACCCAGAACGGTCGGTAAGACCAGTTTACCCACGAGTTGGCAGACTAGGCATACCACCATTATCAGGACCAGTTAGTGTGGCACAGAGAAAACCACTGACCTACTCCGAGTACAAGGAAGGTACAAATCGTGATGCTCACATTCGTCAGTTTGAGCGGACCCTGTGGCATAACGGCGAAACAGATGAGCAGGTCATCATCAATTTGATGGGTACTACCCTACTGGATAAGGTAGGTGCCTAGTATGAGAATTTTCTAGAGAATCATCTATACTGCTCATGGGAGGATGTCAAGGCTGCTTTCAGGAGAAGGTATCGGGACCAAACAACTGATGAAGCAGTATACAGGGAGCTGAAGTCTTTTAAGCAGGTCGATAGGGAGAAGGTGCAGAATTACTATGACAGGTTTACGACCTTGATCAAGTGTCTGCAGTCAGATCCAGGAGAGGGATTTCAAATCACCAATTTCAGGGCTGGTTTACTGGAGTACATCAAGATTACGACCAGTGTAACACCAGTTCGAACGTTGACAGAGTTGGTGGATGATGCCTTGAGGTGTGAAGAGAATTGCACTGGTTCTAGTGGCAAGCCAAAAAGTTTGAAGTCAAGAAGGTGGAGACCACCAGTAAGGCAGCAACTGTAAACAGCAATTAGCAAGGCCAGGACGCCCCGAGGAGGGTGTGTGGTATATGTAAGAAGCTTGGCCATGAAGATGGTAACTGCTGGTACAACCCGGCAAACCAGAGGGGACCAGGTGGTGAAAAAGATGGAGATGTATCAGTAGGAGTATATGTGGTGTCTGCTCATAAGCCGGCTACAGCCTACACACCAGGATACCAGAGGCCATCCAATTCAAGACCAGGTAATGGCCAGCAGGGAAGTTATGGTGACAAGGAAGAATGTTGTTATTTGTGTGGTGGATCAGGGCACAAGAGTTGGAACTGCCCCCTGAAGGCACAGTGGGACCAGTTTCGAGCACAATAGGACCAGACGACCAAGAAGCAGGACCACCATGTGACAAATGTGGAAATTGAATGGCTCAATGAGCCAGAGGATCCAATTGACGTGGCTAGTATGACCAGAAGCCAGGGGCAGAAGGCAAGATTACCTCCTATTGAAGACCAATCCAAGGAACTAGAAGCAAGGAAGGTCCAGACCAAGGAAGACTTGAAGGAGGATGAACGGCTCAGGGATTCTATGCTAGAAGCCCTGAAAGAGATTCAGCTCAAGGAGGAGCAGGAGGCCAGAGCAGCAGAGCAGACCAAGACTGCTCACTCACATGAAGCTCAGGAGAGAGCTACAAGACAGTGAGTGGGCATGATTCCTAGATTCTGACGTCCTCAATTACAGCTTTAAGACTGATCAAGAGGGACCAGTAGTACTTGCAGAAACCAGTACAAGGGGGGACCAGGAGCAGGATTATGCAAACCTCGTGGGCAGGAGGATATTGGCCAGTCCAATCAATGTGCCTTTGGGTCACCTACTACAGATGGCTCCAAACATGACTGAGATTGTCAAGGCTCATGTGTTTCCAGAGGTAATGGCCAGTAATGATTCTGGTCAAGAAGAAACGGCTGGGGTGGAGCAGATGACCAGAAAAGGAGGTCAACTAGGTCTGATACCCAGCTTGGGAGTAGATGTTGACACAGAATTGCCTATATTAACTGTGCAGATTGGCAACGGGACCTTGGACAAGGTATTGCTGGACGGTGGATCTGGTGTCAATCTCATTACTGAAGAGGAGCAGAAGCGTTTAGGACTGAAGGACCCACAACCTGCTCCCTACAGATTGAGGATGGTAGACCAGACTGTGGTGGAACCAGTAGGGATAATCAGAAATGTGAAGGTACACATCCATAGCATTCCTTATCTGATTACACTGACTGTCATCAAGAATAAGGAAGTGATTGAGGAGTATAGCATGTTGTTAGGTCGTCCTTGGTTGATTGATGCTAAGGTCAATCATGACTCGGGTAGAAATCTGGTCACAATTCGAGGCAACGGGACAGTAAGACAGTATCAGTGAGCGAGAAGAAGGGGTCTGGACCAGATTTACCTGAGGTACTGGTCTGCTCCAACTTTACTGAAAGACTCAGAGATAAAGAGGAGGAACGTTGGCTGGCCACAAATCAAGACGTATTGGTTGTTGGGACAGTGACACTGCCCCAAAAAGATAGAGACCAAGAGCCGGTGGTAGAGGCAGAAAGGGCCAGTCTAGACCAGTCTGTGACAACCACACTAGGGCAGTCGACCAAGGGACTGGTCGAACTGCAAAAGGGGGATAGTGGTCACGTAGGCCAAGAAAGGACCAGTCTAGGTGACCAGGACAGAGCTGGCGCCAAAGGGGAGCAGACAAGAGGTTCACAGGACCAGGACAGCAGATTTCTCAAGGACAAGGAGGCACATCAAGACCAGCAGAACAAGAAAAGACAAGACCAAGAGCAAGAGTTTGAAGGCCAAGAGCAAGAATTTGAAGACTAGGAGCAAGAATTTGAAGACCAGGAGCAAGAGCTTGGAGACCAAGAAGATGAGACTCAAGCCAAGTTAGAAGACCAGGAGAATGGGAGTTTGGAGAAGGACCAGCAGGACAACAGTCCAAATGACCAAGAAAAGAGAATGGACAGGTTGGACGAGGAAAACAGGGACCAGCCAAGGTGGACCAGAGATGGAGGAGGTAAGAAAAATAAAAAAGAGAAAAATGAAGGAAGTGACCAAGAGAAATGGGACCTGCAGGAGGTAGAACAAGAGCAGCGAAGAGCCAAGGACCAGTCTAAGACGCCAGAGGGGTCTAGAGAGGCAGGACAGGTGGCTCTAAAAGACCAGGGTGGCATTATGAAGGTGTTGGACTAGTTGGTTGAGCACTTACATGTGGTGTTTGGAGTGGCTTCAAGGGGGGAGAAGCTACTAGAGCAAGAAAACGGATCAGGTCCAAGTTATCAAGAATTGATAAACATCAAACTTTGCCAAGATGAGAGGATCCGGGAGTTGACTGATTAGCTTCAGCATGCACAGCAGCAGTTGGTGGTACTCCAGGAGAACGAGCACAAGGAGAGACAGGCTTGGGTTGATCAGGAGGTCCAGGCGGAGGTAGTCAGCACCATGACGTTGGAGTTGGAGGCTAGGATGAGCGGTAGGTCCAGGGATTTTAATAGGCTGGCCTTGGAGAACCAACAACTCAAGCAGAAGGTGGAGTTGGCTGAGGTTAGCTCTACTCAGGCTTCTAAGGGGTTGACCAGACATCTACTTCCAAGAAGCAGACGTTGGACCAGATTCCGGTCTATTCGGAGGATTAGGCCAGGTACTTGAGGTATTTGATGAGGTTTGCTGAGGCTTACCCATCTTATGTTTATTGGTCTGATGATGACCAGGATGAGGGAGAAGACCAGGAGATGCTTATGGTAGGAAGGTCTTTTGATGGTGGAGGAGCTTTAAGCAGTGGCATGGAGACCACTTCAAGTACTAGGTCCTACTGAGGGGGAGAACTAGGATGTATCGCTCCTGCTGTATCACGAGTACCAGCAACACCAAGACTTGAGGCAACACAAGGAGGACTAGCATCAGGAGCAAGAAGGGCGGCACCAATTAGTAGCTATATAGTGGGGGTAGGTTAGATTACCGTTAGGACCAGTAGGAATTTCCGTTAACTTCATAAACCAGAGCATCTGAGGGCAGATGCAAACTAAAAGGGGGAGAATGTTAATGGGATTTTTACTAGTAGGTTAAAAGGGCAGGAACTGTAAACTGTAGGGGGCAATAAAACTGTTGTTACCTACGGCAGTGAACTGCCAGTTACTGTGCTGGACAGCAGTAACTCTGTCCTGGATGAAAATTGCCGACGGATGAAAACTGCTGTTGGATGACGGCGGCCAGGGCTAGGGCTGGTGGCGGCTAGTGGCGGCTAGGGTGGCGGCTAGGGTTTTGGATGGGGTTGTGGGGAAGGGGGCTGTGGCTCTCACTCTCTCTCTCTTCTTCTTGGATTGAGGGCTCTCAAGTGAGCTCTCTTGTGTGTTTCCAGAGTGTAGGCTTCGAGGTTAGGCTATGGAGGTTAGGATTTGGAGTTAGAAGGAGATTAGTTGCTGTCCTAGGGCAGGGATGATTGGGGCAGGACTGAATGTACTTGAGGAGCATTAATGACAAGAACTAGGCCCTTT
Source organism: Ceratodon purpureus (assembly GCA_014871385.1). NCBI lineage: Eukaryota > Viridiplantae > Streptophyta > Bryopsida > Pseudoditrichales > Ditrichaceae > Ceratodon > Ceratodon purpureus. Next base: position 105,006,553 of record CM026426.1, read on the forward strand.
TGACTATTGGGTATTGTGAGCATTGAAGGCTAGGGTTTTAAGGAAAGTGGGTGTTGGGTATTGCATTGAAGATAGTAATTAGGGGCAGGATGCTTAGTAACCTGGTACAGTTTAGGAGCAGGATGGTTCCAAGTAGTGGAAGTTAGGTGGGTATTAAGTTTTGTGGGTTTTCCTTTTAACTTGGACAGTAGATTAGATTTATAGGGTGAGACTAAATCACCCTTTAACAGAAAGACAATGAAACCAAAGAAGCGCGCGAAACATTGACGCTTGAAAACCACGTAAGCGCGCGAGGCTTGTTTGCGCCTAAATCCGACCTTCTCATTTGATGAATCATCATACCTCTGCAACTGCCTCCCACGTCATACGTTCTTGATGTAGCCACGGGCAGGCTCTGCATGTAGGCTCCACGGGGTTCAAATATTGGAGGCCTTCTAGAGGCGCGATAACTTTTCTAATGCTTACTCTTTCCTTTGGCTTCATCCTCCTTACCTTTTCCCTTCTTGCTATCCATTCTTTCTTCCCACTTGTCTTTGGATAAAGGTGTATTTTCACCTCGATATGGTGGAGACTCTTGCCTTTGCCTTGTGTTTGTTGAAGGTCCTTTCTTTGAAGATGTATCTCTGCTGCTTGATAGTTTCTTCTTGTTTGCACGCTCTTCAGATTCTCCTTCATCAATAGCCTTGCCCCTCTTCACTTCCACTGATGCATCATGGGGTTCCTTCTCCCCATTCTTACACATCAAATAGGCTCTGATGGTAATAGCATTCACTCAATCATCCCACCTAGTCAACTTTCTAATGGTTTGTGCTCCCCTGACCATCACCTCTTTAGGTGCATAAGTAGAAGCTTTGATTGTGCTAAAATCAGCTCCAATCGTGTAGGTCTCTGTTTCCTTTCCACATGAAGTATTGCTCCTTCCCAACTTCTCTTCCATCAATCTCTTCATGCCTCCCTTCCCAAAGTTAGTCTGAAGAGGCTCATTTGTTGCAGCATCTCTAATTCTTCCCTCTTTGAAAGTTATAATGCCGCTCTTCCAAGCATCTGCATATGATCCACAATCACCACGTTTGTGATTGGGATCATCACACCAATTGCATCTCACCACAAAATCCCTTTCCATGTGGAAGGCCCTGAGGCTTTTGACCTGTGATCCCTCTTAATGGCACTCATCTCTACCTTGAGTTCCCTCATGCCCCTCATGAGTTCTTCAAGTGTATTATCATCAAGAACTCTCTCTTTGGAACAATTCCGTGGTGTTGTAGTTGTCAAAGGTACAATTGATGACACTGGAACCTCTGGAGCTGTTACAGCTATAATGTGCACTCTAGAGCCTAATCCCCTCGACTTTACACGATGCTATTTAGAGATAAGACTCATTGACTCTATCATCCTCTCCCAGTCAATAGTGAATCCGCCTTCTGCTCCTCCATCTTGAAAGAGTATGAGAAGTCTATCTTCTAAGGCTTCATTTGAGGCCTGTAAAAACATCTTAGACTTCCGAGCTTCCATAAGTTGTCTCTGTGACAATGGAAGTTGGCCAAACCTTCTTTCAAAGTCACAAAGCAACTCACTTGGTTCCATATGATTTCCAAGTTGTTGCTTCGCCCATTCAAGAAATGCCCCCTTTGTCATCCGTTCTAAGTCCTCATCAAAGTACTCATCCCTTAATCTCTCTTCAAACCTAGCCCATGTATGCACATGAGCATCTCCATGCATTTGCCTCACTCTTTCTTTGATCTCTGGAACAACTGCCAAGCCAAAGATCTCAATCATCTTGTTCTCTGGAACTTGATAGATTTCCATTTCACAAATGTAGGTCCTCAAGAACTTGATGATATTCTTCCCATCAAACCTTTCCACCTTCCCAATAACATCCCTCAATGCTTTAGTAGCCCACTGTCCTGTAGCATTAGCAGATTGCTGATCCATAACCATCTGCATGGCTCTCAAGAACTCTTCAACAACATTTGAACCATGGCCAGGTTCTTGAGAACCACCCCAAAACTCCATATCATGAACCGTGTCTCCCATCTTGCCTCAACCAAAACCAATGCCCCAAAGTTACTCTCAAAGGAAGCACCAAATGTTGGGTAGAGAAGTCTTTGTATAATAGTCTTATACATACATGTAAAAAGTATACGATTTATCGTATATAAAACCGTATAAGTCTTGTACATACCTTCAAAATCCCGAATCTCCCTCTAAAATAATAACCAAACTTCAAATAACCACCAAATTAGCATAAACACTTCAAATCAAGAGTGCTTTAGCATTTTGGAAACGTATCAAAGTGCTTTACAGAATGGTAGAAAGATTAAAGCTCAAAAAGATACTTTCCAGAGTCCATAGCTCGTCAAAGGTCGTACTTCCGAATTCAGCATCAACTGCACATCCCTTTGCTTCACAGAACACTCTGACTTCATACAAGCTTTGCCAAAGTTGAATGATAACTTTCTAGAAAGCTGATAACATCAACTAAATCCTTTCCAAAATTCATCTTTTGAGTCTATACCAAAAGAATTCTATGCTCAATTGAAGTTGGTGCCTACTTCCACTCTTGAATTTGTTCGGCAGCTCAACACTCTCTCACCTTCAAAGCCATAACGTTGTCTCAAACAATCTAAATCAAAACTTGTAAAGCTCCATAGAAAACTAACACAGTAATCCACTCAGTTTCTAAAATTTCATAAACATAAATATCTATAAACAAGTTTCTACAAGCTTTTGAAGTTTCAATCTTCTAAATTTCTTCACAGCAGACATTGTCCCACTCATACACACATAGAAATTACTAACTAAGCCCAAATAGAGCGTACAATATCATTACAAAACCACAACAACAAGATGTACAAGCTTTCAAAATCTCATAGAAAATATTATAGTAGACACTGAGCTCTTGCTCTCCTAAAACTGCACAATGCAAACTAAACAAACTCTGGTGGAGGAGAGAGGGGAACTCGACCCATTAGGGGAAATATGGGGTCTGCAACGGGCCTTTGCTTGAAACTCGTGCCTCAAAATTTGGCCATGCCCATGCACTTCCCTGCTGGCACCAATGGTGCCAGTAGGTTGCCAAATTGGCGTTTGAGGGGTCCAGCCAATCGCTGGCAGCGAAGGCGTGTGCCCAATACTATCACCTCATTGGACAGTAGCGGATTTTGTTGTCAGCGGTGCGAATTGTGTTGTCAGCGGAGCGAATTGTATTGTCAGCGGGCAGGATATCCACCAATGAGATTACCAAGAGAGGCATGCGTGGGCAGCAATTCACCTACCTTCGGGCTATCTTACAAGGCCCGTTGCAGACCCCATATTTCCTCTAATGCCTTTGCCTCCTTCTAAAGTCAACACCAGCCCATATCTACGCCTCATGGGCCACAACTAGTTATTGGTTAACTCCCTTAAGCTTACTTCAGCCTTATCTATCCCTTATCTTAGCCATAAGGCATCAAAAGTCCACCAAATAGTAAACTATTTCTACCTTTCATCTACCAAACTTCTAACACGCAAGGTGAAGTTTGGAAGCATTAAAAACTAAACAAATAAAATCAAATATATGTCTAAAAGAGCTTGAGAAGGATTCCAAGAGGAATTTCACTCCATTTGCAAGAACTTGAGGATGCGTCGAAGGATAAGAGCAACAAAGTGAGCACGAGCAGCCTTGGTCAATAGATTAACTGGACCTTCAAGTCAACGTTGATGACCGCGACTCCTTTTGACAGGCCTAAGACAACAAGAGTATTCATTGTCATTTAGCTCTTCAAATATCCCTCCAAACGTCACATCTTGAGTAATAAGTTCAACACACCCAACCTGCAACAGAATCACTAAAGCACGAGCATCTTGTTGAAGATTTCCGTGCCACCGTTGCTCTATACGAGGTTGCTTTGACAGCCGAGAAGGCCCAGCTTCTTCTTGTGGACGCTCATGCAACGGTGCAAGACTAAATGGCAGAAGAGTATGAACCAGCAGTTGAGATAAAGAAAAATCCAGCTCAAGCTCTGGTTGAAGCTTTTCATCCTGAGACTCAGAAAAAACTCTCCAATTTGACATGATCAAAGAATATCAAAACAACTACATAAAACTGATGAAGCTCCAAATGAACCTTCTTTTTATAACACAAAGACTTTGTAGAAGGCGACACCTTGAAGCTTTTTCAAAGATGTGATCTGTTTTCTCCAATCAAATCCACTCAAATAAAACATAAAACATAAATATAAAACAATGGATAGGGATATAAATCCCTTCACCAAGCTCTGATAATCGCCAAGCCGCGGAAACCCAACTGGTAAAGTACTTCAAGCGCCATAGCACTAGTCCAGGTTTGAAACCCTTTGGACCCGTATGAGCATGCAAATGGCCATATGGCTTGGCACTGCTAGTGAAAACTAGGCAAGAAACTACTAGTTGGCGCCACTTACCCTGTGAGCATGAGACAAGATGCAAAGGCTCCAAGTTCTGCGGTTAAACCACGGTCCTTTCTCTTCTCCCTTCATTCCTCTGATCTCCCCCTTTCTTTTTGTCTAAACTTTTATTTTTCTTGGTTTTATTTCTATTTGCTTCGAACACTGCTTCCAAACCATTCCACATTGTATTTACGTATTGTCTTTACACGACACTGTCATGTTGGAATCTTGATCTGAAAAAGGCACAAAAACTTGAATTCAATCCTAGCGCCAAATTTTACTAAAGGAAATCCCTAATTAACCTCCCGTCCTAAGCGCATGCTTCATTCTATTTCAGTCATTGCAATTTTGATTTCCTCTGAAAACGCTCCTCATTCACTCGTTTCTGAGAGGACCATCTTTATTTCCAAATGTGAGTAACCCTACAACTTCTTTTTTTGCCTTATTCTCAACTTCTTCCATTGCTTCTAATTGGACAGGTTGGAGGAGTTGATTTGCACTGCAGAACATGTTGTGTGCAATAGTTGTCGGTAGAACCCGTAGTCATAGTCGGCAGATGACATTATTGTAGACAGAAGGAATTGTCCGGTCCACGTTAGTTACCCGCCAAGGCCTTGTTTTTGTCATTGGATAGAGTCATCCCTCATGGCAACTACCTTTCATTTAGGTTTTGTTGGCGGTCCGCCGACAGCGATATGTGATTCTAACCAATGGAACTAGAGCCAATTCAAACATTTTTAAAGAATGATCAATCCGGGTGGTGGAAGATTAGAAAAGGCGTTGTCGTGGCCCTCATTCATTCTAGGCTCTATTTTGCTAGCAAAGCAGTGTTTGGCCTTATAGTATCACAAGATCCTATATTGGTTATAGTAAACGTGATTGAGGTTTTAGACAGCATAGAAAAGAATGTATCATTTCCGGAGGAGGGTTCCAAGTCTTTGAGTGACTACTGAGGGCGCATGATACTTTGGGAGGCGAAAGATCTTAGGCCTTACGCCAAAGTTAATGAAGATGTCATCCACACCGTCGGCAGACAGCCAACGGAAGTTGTAGAAGATGTCAAGCCCATTGAAGAGTTTTTGGACCTTGTAGAGCAGATGGAGGTTGCGCTTCTTCAAGGATCTGGGAATACAAGGCGTTGTGTTGCCACGGGAGTCATTTTTGAGTGTTGTTTGAAAGGAAGTAGGGAAGGATTTTTGATTCCCCACAGCTTCTTTCTACTAGTGACAGTGTCAACCATCAATCCTGAATTTTTGAATACACAAGCTATTTGCAAGTTACCAGATATGGTAACGCTTGGGTGCGTTGTGGGGCAATTGATTCTCTGGAGTGGATACAAGGTATGTCCCCTTGTAAACGGCGCCATGGCACGCACATATCTTGTGGGCCGGCAACCGAGAGAACTTTGAAAATGACATTGAAGATATTGATGAAAGGCACTATGATGCAGGCAAATATGATCAAAGGACTTATGTTGAAGATATTTGATCCATGAGAAATCATTTAAGTGATGATGAAGAATTCAACTCAGAGGAAAACGACTTAGGAACCGATAAACATAGTTAGGAACTCAAATCGGCAACTTTGGGTATCCCTTCGACATCTGATACTGCTTATTCCAACTACAACCTGTAGAGAAACAAGTACTGCGAGCTCCTGAATGATGATCTCTCAGTTTGTAGAAGGGCAATGATTCAAGTATGTTTATTGGACGAGGCATGTAATGACAAAGTTCTAGGGGATACTGAAGTTGGGGTTTTGTTTGTCTTTGACAACGAGCTCCTCCAAATGACTACTCTTAGATGGTGGTTGACTCATATTCAATCTGAAAAGGGTCACCTTCTCTCAGATACCGTCATGTGCTGCTCCAAGAGTTTACAGAACCGCAATGAGGATGATGGTTAGGATGCTATTTTTAAGAATCTCTATCGCTCCGTCTGAAGGAAAGTTTGCAATAAAGACAATGTCTCCTCTAGTAAGCTTTGTCGTGTGGTTGTGTCTGCTGAATGCCACCTAGTTAGATCAGAGAGGAGTTGCAAGGAAAGGTGTTGTGAGACGTTTGGATAAGAAGATATGGTGCTTATCCGTCATAGATATTCCTCCGCTACCTTCAAGGCAAGGCGCGATATGTCTTATACTGTGCAAGACCAAATGCACACTGTAACAGGCAATCAGAAGCTTTTTGTAACTCTTGCCTACATTGACGTCTGCAAGGTAGCATGGTATATTTTTCATGGTGTTTTGAAATCCGCATACTACAGCTACAAAGTTGTTGCAAAAAATGGCCGCGTTAATGGAAGTCACTGCAATGTTGGAGTACATCGTCCTCAGAATCACATTATTAGAATCTAGCCTTCATTCCATCATATTAGAATCTAGCCTTCATTCCATCATGTTATTGGATCATCACCATCTTTCTCATTGTGATCGTCGGCAACCCTACGAGCTCAGAACCTTACAAACTAATTGTCTTGACTATGTTCTCTCTAGGTAAATGAGCTGTGCAAGGCAAAGCCTATTTCGCAGTCTTTCGTTAGTCAAATGAGGTAGGAATACTTCCAAAATGTTGAGGTGAAGGCGGTAGGAAGTAATCTCTCAAAGTGCACTGGGTGTGACTTCCTCGTTGAACTCATTGCAAAATATACAAGAAGTTCAGAGGAGTTGCAAAACCTAATAGAGGATAGAAATAGGCACCTGAACTATCAACGAGCTTATCGCAACATTTATTACAGGTGGTCAACCCAATTTATACAGAATCTGACAGAGTTACTCTGCATCATACACGACAAGATGGACAAATCTAAAACTGCGATCCCCCGGATGCAACATATTACAAAGGCAACAACACTTCATGGTCAAATTCCTATAGCATGTACGGGGATGTTGACTCACGGACATAGAGACGGTGCCTACACACACTACTCAATTGTTCTATGGCCCGGAGATTCAAACTTCACGATATCCTTGTTGAGGAGGGTGATTTGTGCCTTAAAGAGACAACTTGTTTTAGGAGACGATAGCACTTTTTCTTGCTCGGCCACAAAGTGAATTTTTTGATGCCCTAATGTATGGAAAGTCACATTGTATTCCTTCAATTCCATCCTCCAGAGATGAGCCACTCCCTCCCCTCTGCCTGGTAGGCCTACCATTGGGTTGCCCAAGAAGTTGTATCTCCACCTTGATAATTCAGCAAAGAACAATAAGAACCCTTTTCTTATATCATTCTGCTTGCTACTGATGGCTAGACAAATATTCAAGAAAGTTACAATCAGTTTCTTGATCGTGGGACACAGGCATGAGGACATTGATGCGCACTTTAGTTACCGGCAATCGCCTTTATTTTGGAGGTTGTTCAAGAAGCAGCTGACTGCAAAAGTAACATAGGCAATTTTCATCACGACGGAAACAATGCGATAGAGGGACATGGTGAAATGTATCTTGTTAAGTTCTATATAGTAGAAGAGGAAGAAGACGCACGGTGGCCTGTAATAAGGTATAAGAAGCAAAAATGTGGAGGGCAGATGGAGAGGGCAAACCACCTTTGCCTATTAGTGATCCAAAATAAATTCCCTATAAGCACTTATGGGGCACTGTCAAAGTTGATGAGAGCAAGACAAACGTGGATAAAGAGGTCGCACGAGCAGAAGAGAGTTCAGAAAATAGGAATTTCATAAAAAACGGAATATCTAAATACATTGAGTACTGGAGAAATTGCATGGCTCGGGATATGAAATATGCACAAGACATCATACCCTACGTAGAGTACTAGGAGCAAATTTTAGAGGAAATCAATGAGCCACTCCCTAATAATCCCACCACCTTGCAAGAAGGAATTTGGCCCATGTTAAACTGGAAACCGGATTACGTCACTGCGTTCGATGTAGACTATGATGATGTAGAGGATCCGGATATTTGTCCCGGGGATGAAGATGAAGTGGAGCCTTATCCTTTCTGCGGTCCTTCAATAACTAGGCCAAAGTCTGTGTTCAACCCCTACCGTGACGTGTTGCGTGGCGATTGGGTTTTCTATCGTCCGAGTAACAAATGCTACCTATCCATTTGGAGGGGTAGGGCTGTAGAGCCTCTTACAATAGAGCCTGGACCTAATTATGGGAAATTCTAAGTTGAATGGTGGACTCTGATGAAGGGCAAGAAGGAAGGTAAGAAAGTAGTTGCTAGGGAGTGTTGGACAAGACGGTGGGAGAGGGAGTTGACTCTTGCGAAGTGGGTGGAGTGTAAATCCGTTGTGTACACTCATAGGACCAAGAAAAGTACGCATGTGGGTCCTCTAAAGACCCATCTAATATTCGATGAAGTTGCGATAGCTGCTATGCCAGACTTGGAATCTAATGGCATTGCAATGAACTCGGATGATCCGGATGAAAACTAATTGGCTATCCGCGAACGCTTATGACCTTACCAGTAGAATTTCTTGAGAGATATATTTAACTCTGTAGAGGATATTATATAAACATTGTAAACGTTGTCATTCCTTCAAATAAGATTTTTACATGACGAAGCAATAATTTGTATGGACGTACAATCTTCTATTATGCATAAAATAATGTTTCTATTGTCTTGTTCACATTTTCTTTCATGGAGAATAGTTGGCTACGTACCGACGCTTGTGACCATACGGGAAGAACTTTCTAACCATAATGTATACCTTACTAGTGGTGATTATATGAAGAAGATGAACATTGTGAACATTGTGATTTTAATAATTAACATTTTTACATGATTATTGTCGAGTGATCTTGTATTTTTGGATGAAGACTAGTCGGCTGCCCGCCAACGCTTTTTATAACAAATGGTCTCACGAATCCAAATGATGATTGTAGGGTGTTGTTCAATAAGCACTTGGGATTCCGCCATAGTTACCACTTGCAGTATCCTTCGAAATATCGTATGCTTCGTCAATGATCCGAACCCACCCCATAGTTGAAAGCTTGTGCGTTGAAACTTCTTCAATGCGGTTGAAGTGAAGACTACCTTTGCTCTCCAAGTAAGTGGCTGACCTGTGATTTATATTAGACTCGGCAAAGATCTCACTACTAGAAAATCGTGACCAATTTAACAAAATATCAACACATTTCTGTTGCTTGGGACACTGGATTGACCGTTTTAACAGATTTTTGAATTTTTGTAGAAACCAAGAGAAATTTCTGTTGATTTGGATAGTGCAATGACCAAATCAACAAAATTTTGTTGAAATTTGGAATCTTTTTAGAATCTTTAGGATTGCGGAAAAAATACTTGAAAAATAATAAAGAATCCTTTTAAGTAGCAAGAAAACAGTTTGAAATATGAAAATAGCACTTAAAAATCCCCAAAAAGTACTTCAAAATATGAAATCAGCACTTGGAAAAGCCAAGAAAACACTTCAAAATTTGAAAATAGTAGCTTGAAAATGCCGGAAAAGCAATTCAGAACTTCAAAATTTGGTGATTTTAAACTTCTGCAGAATGTAGTGGCCGTTTAGGCATAGTAAACTAACTTTTTTGGAAAAACTTTGAACTCAAAAAAGTTGAGAAATCAAGTAAATTTTAATTTCCAAAAATCCATTTGTAATATAGAGCCTCTTTTCAAAAGTTATAGATAGATTTCAAAGAGGGGGTTGCAAGGATTTTGTTTTTGATATTTTAAAACACCCTCTTTGACTTCTGTCTATTATTTTTGAATGGAGGCTCAAATCACAAAAAAAATCTTGGAGATTAAATTTAACTTCATTCTTCAACTTTTGTTATTTCAAAGATTTTTGAAAATAGTTATTTTACCATGACAAAATGGCCCTCAAAGTTTGCTAAATTCCAAGACTACGTAGTTGAAGCATATATGTATGAAAAAAAAATATAACTCTATACATTGACTTTGACGGATGGTGAGTTGGTCAAGGCATCGGACCATAGTTGTGAGGTGTAGAATTTGATTCGGCTAGCGCACAAGTTTGAGGGGCTACGCTACCCGGAGAGCCTAGGCTCAAAATAAATGATTATTTCCCAAAAATTCCAAGGGGGGGAAAAGAATAAATAAATAAAAAATTGCGTGGAGTGTCCAAATCAACAAAATCAAATCAACAATTTTTTGTTGAGTTCTGTCTCGTTCAACTTGACCTAATTAACAACCACAATGAACACTTTTTGGTTGAAATTGTGTTTGTTTGGTCACAGAATTTCTAGTAGTGTCTTCTTGGTGGTCAGGGGAAATACAATGTTGGAAGCCTCTAAAGTATGGATCATCTCAAGGGTATACACAACACTTTAGAACCACTCTACACCTAGCTGCATCAGACGTGCAATGTGCACAAAAGCTGGAATGGTTGTGGTGCCACCTCATTGCAACGGCACCTTGCCTCCTCATCAAGGCGCAGTCTTCGCTTTTGTCTAACCTCTATAGTATGCTCGTGGCTAATAAAACAGGTGCACTTGCATTCAAAGGGGCGGTCAGCCAAGATGAGAGAAGGTGCTTTACTAATTATTGGAACTGGCCTCGGTAGTTCCCCTTCTCAATGGCTGAAAGTTGAAGGACAACACTTGGCTAGGCTCTCCACGTCGGCTATTAGCCGATGTGGACCTACTCTAGTCGTTGGCGACTAGCCGACTAGAACTTACTTCAGAGAAAGGCAAAGACTTACTTAACAGTAAATGACCCACATTATTTGTCAATCATGTTGTGGTGTAACTTTTAAGGGGAATGCTTTGCTAACATCGTATGTCCGGCACGTTCGATGGACAAATTACCCAAAATTGTATAGTGTGGGAGGGGCAAGTTCTCCTTTGAACACCACTTTGGGCGAACAATGAAAACCAAACTGGATGAAAAAGTTGTTCTTTTTTTCTATTTCTAATTCCACATTTTGTGACATTTTGTGGTTGTGTATGAATTTCTCCACTTGTATAAAAATAGAAAACAAAATGCAATATGTAGATTGAGTACACTAGAGGTTGGTTCTCTACGTCGGTGGCTAACCGACTAGGATCCACTGAGGATCTCAAGACCATGACTACACTTGCATTTGGAAGAAGGATCCGAGAGAGGTGAAGAGCCCTCACAAAATTAGTCACAAATGATACAACGGCAACATTGCCATCTACTAGGCGGCTCGCCAATTGTGGCCTTTCTTTAACCTCTTTGACTTCACAGATCTAATTGCGGAGGGTGTCTTTACTTCATGGAGCATCTTTAGGTCTTCAGGGTTACAGTTAATGGTTAGAGTTTGAGGTTTAGGGTTTTTTGTCAACCATCCACTGAGGATATTGGCTATGTCAGTGTTGCGTGGTTGTTCAAATTTGAACATTATTATGAAATTTATTCATAATGTTTTATTTCCTTGTAAGCAGACTGCATTTTTCCTTTGATGATTCATTTGTTTTTCTTGAAATTTTAAGAGAAACACATCAAATGCACGTTTATTGTTGATACAATGTTCATGCAAAGTAGTCCACAATTGAGCGTTTTATCCATAGTTACTTAAATATCTCATCTATACAACAAATCTCAAAAATATGGGATAAAAAATTATAGTAAAGGCACTACAACAAGTTCCCTTCAAATCATCACAAGTTACATGTTTACTAAAATGTGTCCATTAATTTGATTTCGAAGCAATCAAGGTCAAAGTGGTCAATTAGAGGATTACTTAGAGTACTATAAAAATGATTGTTTGTCGAAAGTAGTTTAAATTGGAAAATGATGTCTAAATAAATTCTAAAAATTAAAATATATTTGTATGATGTCCTAGACACCTTTTCTACATTTTTAAAACATGTTTTGAACTCAATACAAAGAACAAAAATAACATTCTAGAATATGCTTGAAATTTTTGTTCATTCATAGATGAAAAACTATACTCTCTTGAAGAACTCTAAATGTTATATGTGTCATGTATTTATGAGACATCTAAAAAAAGCAACACTTTTTCTAATTTGGTCTATATTTTGAAATCCTTTTGCAAATGCTACATTTTGAGAAGTCTCATTAGATTATATGAAAATAGTTTATAAAGTGACACTCTTAAGGTGGAACTTTGCATAGTCAATCATAGCCTTCTGTAAAATTTGTTCAAAAATAACATTTTGACTTCTTGGTTGTCGAAGTTTCTTTTTTAGACTTGGAAATAAAGGATCTTCAATATAGAAGACTATGCACACTTTTTATTGCTATTTAGAGTGGTTACATTTATCAAAAATTGTCTCAACAAGTCATTATGTCCATTACAAGCTGCAATAGCATTACCATTATATTAGTTAAAATCTTAATATATAGGTTCATTATAAGAACCCATTTGAAATTAAATTAATTAATTCATTTAATATTGCAAGGAAGGAGTAGAAGTTGGATTTGACTTGGGATAATGTTGTGTGGATGTTGACGCCTTTCATTATTTGTGTTATAATTGCTATAATCAAACACTAATGGTTCCAATATTCTTGATATAGTAACTGAAGTTGAAATTTAAAAGATGTGTGAATTACTTAAAATTAAAAGGTAAGATGGTTGAGGGTAACTAAAAATGACTAATCAATTCATTTTCATTAGACGTACACTATGCATAATTCTTCTTTTATTGAAGTCTGGATAGTTATTTATTTATTTTTACTTGTAATAGTATATTATGACTTTGTTTTATATATGAAAAACCACATACATGTACTGCAGGATCGCATCATGTTTGCTTGTACTGCGTTTGTATCAAATGCTCTAGGTCAAAGATTTGTAGAACCACCAATGTTGGATCTAGGAGACTCATTGAGTGATTCAGTGCCACACAGTCCGCTACTGTTTATTTTGTCTGCTGGTAAGAAATGACATTTCTTTATGCAACACCAGATTAATACGATAAATCAGACTTATATAAAGCTTCTTATTTTATGACATAAATAAAATCAAAATGCATATAATATGTTTTTTTTGCAAAGTATGTGGCCTGTTTTTAATGTTAAACAATATTATATTAAAAAGACACAAAGCAGTTTTTGAACTAAAACTCAATATAGATTCCAAAATTGATAAACTTTCCTTGCATCTTGGACTTTCTTACATGCAAGAATACCATTGTCTGCTAAGAAAAATCTCAAAGCTTTAATTATAAGTAATCTTGTATGCCCAACTATAAGTTGTATACAAATTATATTGTTGTAAAGATAGACGCATTATATTTAGAACTTATTTATTCATTAAACAGATTTCATCTTGACCAAGAATTTATAACGAATTCTTTTGCAATTTAACATTTTAATAGGTTTGTCCTTAACCCCTAAAGCATTTGGCCTGAAAACATGAATTTTTCCCTCAAAACAACCCTGTTTTGCTTCAAATTATAATTTACCAAATTCGCACCTATTTCGAGGAATCTGACCGTAGGATCTAGTAACTAACTTGTTTATGTATGTGTAAAAAAAATTTCAGGTTGTAAGTCTTCACCATTTGCAAGATCATAAACTTTGAAGTCGATAGAAAAGTTTTTTTCAGTACTGCCCGGCAAAGATAGTCACCATTTAGACACCGAATTAGCCAATTTCTCGACCCTCTTATGGGTGGAGACAATGCTGATTTCTTTTCAAAGTCAGTTAGAAGTATACTCCCCAAATTTGAAGAGCATACAATTCATGGAAGTATACTAAAATCGCATTTGAAATGATTAGGGTCACTAGAAACACACATACACTACCTCTTCAGTGAGAGTGGAAATGCCAAACCTCAAATTTTTATTAGCAAAATCCAAACGGTGAAAACATCCCTTCCTACTAAAAAAAAATATTAGAAAAAAAAAAAAAAAAAAAAAAAAAAAAAAAAAAAAAAAAAAAGGAAAAAGATAAAATCCATAAAAGATATGAATTTCCTAACATAAAATGTGATTTTGTGGAATAAATTGGTGTAGGGCAGTGAAGGAAAAATGGGTGGAGACGGTGACCCGAGATTAGGGGTGGAAATCCTAACTGCCAACTAATGAAGGAAATCTAGATAGATGAATGCAAACACAATATCATGATCAATGAAGTCTAATTGGAGATTTTGAAAGAATTTTTATTCATGGATATGTAGAGGAGCCGTTGGTTCAATGCAAGTGTGACTAAAATTGTTCACTGCCACCTCACTCCCATTGGGTACCCATCCTCCACTCCAGCTCGGCTCTCAACATCACAGCCTGTCATACTGATCCCCTCCCGCCTCACCCGCCCCTCCTCTCCCCGACTCACCCACTCTTCCCCACCCCGACTCATCCACTCCCCCCCTTCTCGACCACCCACTCCCCAGCCCTGTGCCTCAGCCCGACTCAGCCAATCTTCCCCCCCCCCCCCCCTTCCCGACCACCCAGTCTAGTCCCTACTCCCGCTCCCGCTCCCGCTCCCTCTCGATCCTGTTACTCTCCTCTCGGACCCCTTTCTCCACTCCCCAGCCCCGTACCCCAGCCCGACTCATCCCATCTTCCCCTCCTTTCCCGACCACCCGGTCCTGTTCCCGCTCCCGCTCCCTCCCGATCTCCTTACTGTATCCCCCCGGCCCCGCCCTCAGTGCCAGCTGGCCCAGCTCGCTCCCTTTTTGCAGTCCCCGTTCCGCCCTTTGTAATTCCTCCCTGTCCCTGTCTCTCTCGTGCCGTGGCCTCCGTGCCCACCCTCATTCCAGAGCCCGTCCCCAGCCTATTCTGAAACCAGAAAAAAAAATCAACATATGCACCCTTCCAATCAAACAGAGGAATGCCTTAGCCAGTAGCAAGTTTAGGGGCTTCCTAACTCAGACACTTGGGGGATAATAATCATATTTAGGATACGAAGTGCATTTGTGAAGAAACGTAAATAAAAATAAATAAAAAAGTCATTACCTAATGAAAAAAATTTAAAAAATCAATTTAAAAAAAATAAAATAGTAACTTTATTTTGATGAAGGGTGAGGATCAAATGCAAGAAAATCCTTTCATTGATCTATGAACTCTATGAACAACAAATTTATATTTTCAGCATAGAAATTGTAGCATCGAATACGTACTAGAATATACAACATAGGAAAAAAAAAAAAAAAAAAAAGATAAATGACTTACCTAGTAAATATGAAACCACATAAAGATGGAGGTTTTCACATATTTGTATGAAACAACTCAAAGCAATTAGGATTTCTCCAACACATGAACTGGCCGTCGCACTGAAAACAATAAGTACAAACTGCCCGTGCCTTGCATACCACACATGTTCTCCTCAAATCAGAGTGAGACAATACGTGAACAAGCGGTCTGTGTGCTCGAATTGCATTCTCGCGGTCTGAACGCAGCTCATAATGCTCTAGAAGCTCTTCACATAACTTGGTCTTGAATTGTAGGTGAGTCATAGGAGGCTCAACAATTCTACCACGAGTAACTCGGTTGAGGTACATCACGTACATATTGACAACCGTTGTGTCAATCACGAACCAAAACACACGATGGGAATGTCTTCTCTAATGGCTCCGTTTCTCCGAGGTACCACTACTCGAGGCTCATTCGGAGAAGTAATAGGATTCGCGTGAGAAAACAATAAAAGGACTGGTCGCTTGTCCTTCCACATAACACAGGACAAGCAACGGCTGCGATGCATTCTCCACTCAAGGAATCCTTGGGGTGATCTTCTAAAATTTTGAGGTGTCTTCAAATATGTCGGAAGACCAACGCGGTTAGACTGTGCGGTACCTGTTGCATAAATCCCCATGGTTGCTAATTCATTGAACAAAGGCACGGATGTGAAGTAGTTGTCCATGACCACACAATGGCCCTTGTTCTCTAAGCCTTTGATCAATCTCAGGACTACTCTATGCGGTACACTTGGTCCACCCCGAGGTACTCCAACCACGATTTGTTCTTCAATGTCACAACCACAGTAGATATCAAAGTTATATACAAACTTTGATTTAGAGTCCGCTAAGCACCAGACCTTGATGCCCCACTTCTGCGGCTTCTACGGCATATACTGTCTTGCAGGGCAGTATGATCCCTTATATCGGATCATCATCTCATCTATAGTGACATACTCCCCTAATGTCCACTCTCTCTTGCATGCCTCTCTAATATCATTTACCAGCCATCGAACTTGCCGCATCTTGTCGTATCCTACTTGGCCTCGCTCAAGATTTGAGTATGTATCCGGATCCATAACATGCATACACCGCCTCAATTCCCTAAATCGTGCCAAAGTCATGATGTTGGAAATAATGGGGCAATGGAAAATAGACCCAATTCTCTCCCAATATGTCTTCATGTTTGGTTGCTTCTTCATTCCCATATAGATATGGATAGCCAAAAATGCCCTAAAATCTCCAATGGTCATTGGTACCCAATTCCGCCCCCCAATTGTCCTCCCTAAAACATCATTGAAGCAATTAGCATATCGATTGGTCTCCCTAACAATTCTCCGTAGTAAGCTGTAGGGCCAAAATAAATTCCAAAGTTGCAAAATAGTCGGTAAAACTTCGAACAAGCAAGTAGTTCCGCTAACTCCATCAAACGCATTTGGAATTGGCTCATACGTATAGTGATCCTGTCCCCAAAATTCATCCCCATATTCCAACCGTACATTTTCCTCCACAACTTCACCCACATGCCCCTCACTCAAAACTCCATCACTCTCATCTTCACTTTCGTACTCATTATATGAACTCATGTTAACATCGCTTAATTGTGCCACAAATGCTCCTACCCGTCTATATCTCCTTCTAACTGCCCTTCGTATAACCTCATTAGGAATTGCATCATGTATATTGACATTTGGACCTCCCTCATGGTGGCCTCCATCCTCCATACCCGCTCCTTCCCCCCCTTCCTCCTCGGTCCCGCCCACTCTTTCTACCCCTTCCCGGTCTGCCTCCCCACCCGCTCTCTCACCCCCTTCCACAGTACCCACCCCTCCCCGACCACCACTGTCCCCACCCGCTCTCTCACCCCCTTCCACGGTACCCACCCCTCCCCGACCCAGTGTCTGCTCTGTGCGCTTGTCTGCGTAATATCCTCCGTTCTATGTATGTGCTGTTTATTGAGTTGGTGTATCTTAATGTAATGCAATGTCCCTCCCCGCCCGTTCCCTCTCCCTTTCCGCCCGTTCCCTCCCCGCCCGCTCCCTCCCTGCCAACTCCCTCCCCGTACTCTCTCTCCCCCAGCCCCCGACTCCCCGTCTCCCCTCCCGATGTCGCACCCCCTCCATCCCCAGTCTCGCCCGCTGCTACCCCCCATGCATGAACCACCCTCTCCCAGCCCGCTCCCTTGGCACGTCCCTCCCCGCTCCCGCCCACACTAACCCCGCCTGCCCTCTCCGAACCCGCCCCTCTCTCATCGAACCCCGACACTTCCCTGTCTTCAACGTCGACCTGCAGGCCGTCTCCCGCCCATTCTCTTGCGTAGTTCTCTCCGCCCACACCTCCAGCCCACTCTTCGAAATGCAATCTTGTGTTTACCGCTTCCAATCCTGCAGCCATTTCTCCCTCCTCATCCTCAAGATCTTCGACACCCTCTACATGTCTACCTCCTGCATGGACCTCTGTTCCTGTAGTGATAGTGCTGCGTTTTCGACGTCTTTGATGTGGCCTGTGAAGAAGTTCTGGAGGCCAGGTAATACTCTCTAATCCACCCCCTTGCATGACTCTTTCATCATTGTCAGATTCAGATTCAGCATCACAAGAGGACTCCCTCCCCCATTCCTCTTCATTTGCATTTTCATTTTGTAGAATACCTTCTGCTGCAAGAAATTGCCTCATAGTCATATTCCTCAAAACCTCTCTCTCAGTTTCTGAAATGGGAGAAGCTCAGAAGGAGGACGTGGTGGTGTGTCCTGGATGGTTGGTGGAATAATAGGAGGTGTAGATGAGGTAGAAGGAGGAGCTTCGAGATTTGCTAAGCGCATGCTCCTCCGCACCACCTCAGCATGGTGTTTATAACGTCGTTTTGGCGCCATTACTGCAGAAACAGTTGTCTTTGCCTTTCACTAATACCGCTTACCTCCTGTACAACAGGGTTATGTCGTTGGTGTCGTGTTGTGATGCCTCCGAAGTCGTCGACGTCTTCAATCTGGCCCCGAACAGAAGCACCTCAAGAGGAGACGTCCCCAACCCCGTTTCTCCCGTCACAGTCCTCACTGCAGTCTCGGAGGACCTCCTTTCTGTAGTCTCCGCAGGTTCTATGATGATCAGCTCTTGCTCGATCAGCTCTAGCTGGACGAACCGCACGTTCTCTTCGTTGTCGTCAACCGCTGTTGCTGCAGTTGTAAAGTCCCCGCCCCCTCGCCTGTTGCCGCTGTCCCTCCACTGACGCTGAGCTAGCTCCTCGACTCCTGCCCTACAGTTGCTGATCCTCGTGCCGTCGTCCTCTAGTTCGATGAAATGAGAACTCTGCTGCCGCCCCCCCACCTCCACTTAGAGTTCCCTACCCGACCCTTGGTCCTTGCAGCCTCTCGCTCCCTCATGCTGATTCCCCCGTTGGCCATGCGAAACGCAGCAGCAAGTACTGCTCACAGTGATCCCATACCGAGTCCTCTTTTATCTCTCTTTGTGATGATCAATGCTGAGTTCATGTGAATGTGGATTCAGTGTTGCAGACAGAATGCTAGTTTAGTGAGATGTTGTTTGACTTTGTTGTGTGCATTATTTGTATGCCCCTGTCTGTAACTGCAGACTGTGACTGTCGACACTCGCCCTTGCTGTAACCTTGCTCATTAGCATCTTTTATTTTGTCAATGTAGTTGAATTTTTTCTTGCACATGTTGTCAGGTTCTTGATTTCTAGCTATTGTTTTTTAGTTCTAAAAATTATTGAGTGATGGAGAGTTGATGTAGGCTACCATGATGTAATTTTGCAAGTCAGCATATTGATTTTGTCAATGTAAGATTCATGTTTTTTGGAAAAAATCACTGGTTTAGTTCATTATTTGGAACCTGAACTTGCATGCCTATTGTGGTTATGAGGAAGTGTTCAGTAACAAGGTCAACCGTTTGGAATCCCATGACACAGGGAACCAAAATTAGCCCCAGCGTCACCCCCTACAAACGCTGCCCAACCCTTTTTTCAAAGCCCCTTCCCTCCAAGAAGGGTAGATTTTCTACCTCACTCCCATTGGCCATGACTCTGCCCCGACTGCCCTGAATTGAATTTTGATCTTTAAACCCGAATTATTTCTAAACTACGAACCCGATGAAAGTAAAATTTGGTCTTGTTAGAAAAATATGTCAATTTCCCATGCTGTGCCAAAGTTACAGCTTCATCTGGTAAAAATTTAATCATAGAGAGCCTGCCCAGACCCCAAATCATACCAAAATTGCTGAGTTGATGCTTTAGGGGTTAAAATTTGTCAAATATGTCAATTTTTTCATTGCTAAAATACCAAGATCAATCAATCAATTTTATGATATGAAAAAATTGTATACAACATCAAAGACTCTTAAGATAATTATAAGAAATTAATTTAGCAAAACTAAAAACAATGAAACTCATTTGAACAAAGATTAATTAATAAAATTAGAATTTTTAATGAAAATAAGATTTTTTTAAAAGATTTTTTCACTTCAAAAAAAATGATAAGTACAATAAAAATTAAAATGTTTTCATTACTTTGATTATAAATCAAATCATTATTTCGAGCATATCTTTGTACTGAACATACAGATCTAAAATTCATTGATGTGCATGAGGTTTCTATACAAGAATTATTTTTATTCTCTTACAAATTTTGGCTTAAGAATGATAGGCTTTGGTTTTTGCAATAGTTAAAAGGTGTTAGGATGTCAAAAGAAAAGTAATATTATGAGCTCGTGTGATATTGCAATTATTCTTAGAATAACAAGATGTCGACCTTTAGCTTTTCAACTACCTTTAAATTCAACTCTTGGTAATTTTGTCTCAGACTACAATAATTATGATTTGTAATCTCAGAATTATTGATTTCTAGTTAAAAAAACTTACAACTTAA
The DNA here is from genome assembly GCA_014871385.1 of Ceratodon purpureus. NCBI lineage: Eukaryota > Viridiplantae > Streptophyta > Bryopsida > Pseudoditrichales > Ditrichaceae > Ceratodon > Ceratodon purpureus. The sequence goes on from CM026426.1 coordinate 105,026,875, forward strand.
AATAAAATTGTACAATTCATAATGATTCTGTACATTTAGAAATACCGAAAATCAAAATTAATTTGGAAATATTTATACTAGAACTTCAAAATAACCTAAAACAGAAATCAAGGTCAGTTCTTGAAGGAAAAAAGTTTGGAATTGTAAAAGTTTTTGTGGAGAAGAATAATCAAACTCTGCAACTAATCCATTATATATATAAATAAAAGTAGTATTTTTACATTAAATTACATCAGTAGAATCACTATTTAAATAGCAATGATGTTGTCTTGAGATGGTTAAACTTAAATAAGAATTGACTATTGAATGATTAAAAAAATTGAAAAAATGGAACTGAAGTATATTCATTTTAGAAAATTGAAAACCTCCAAAATGCATTTGTAGCATTTCATTTACTATCAGCTAAAACAAATTTACACAAGTTTATCTTAATCAAGTCTAAATTTAAAATCAAGTCTAAAAATCTAGAGCGGGTTTCCAAGTCACTAGCCCTAAAAATGATTTTTAGTTAGTTTCTTAATTATTTTTTTAATATTTCTTTATTTTCTAATTTTTCTTTTTAGGCTGCAATTAATGATACAAGAATGGGTTTTTGTACATTTAAAGAACTCAATTGATGGAACAATAAATCAAAAATCATAAATATTTGGCTTTCAATATATGTGTTCAAAAAATCAAAAGGAATCAAAATTTATGTATTGCTTGCAAGTCACTATCCCTCGAAATGAATTATAGTTTGTTTCTTTGTTATTTTGGAAGTATTGAATTATAGTTTCGTTTCCTTGTAGTTGTTTTTTTTCTAGTGGGTTCTCACTTTTCTTTCTAGGCTTCAAGGCTTGATGTGGCAATGGAATTTGGTACATATAAAGCACTTAAAAGATGGAAGCTCCGGAAAAAAAATTTACAAAATAAGCCTTTCAAGTATGAACCATTTCATGTGTGTTGCTTTACTTCTGGATCCGCCCTTCATTGCTTTAGAGATGTCAATAGCTAACTCCAATCTGAACGCCTCTGAGGTGTGCATGTTAGAGAGGAGCTAGTGGGGATCATCGACGGCGAGCAAAGGCAACTCCTTTAAGCTGCCGTACAAGGAGGAGCCACATTAAAGAAGGTACACCGATCTCACGTAAATGGTGCCATTCTCTAGCAAGGTCTTGTAATTGCGGCCATTACGTACCGCAGCCTCTCCGACTTTGTGGTGAAGAACGAGAATGACATCCATCACCGTTGGTAAATCAAGCTAGTCCTCTCAATACGACTGATAAAGCAAGTTACATCCGTGGGGCTCCCACGCAGCCATAGTCGGATCCAGCTGCAATTGTCGGTGTTGATAAGCATCTGAACTTTGATGGCGTCTAGCTTCAGCACAACCCTACCACGCCTTGCCATTGCTTAAAAGTAGAACCCCAATATTTGAGCCTTCCATGCTCCAAAAAAAGAGTCTAGACCGTGAATCTTTGCATCTTGGGACCAAAGACCTCTTTCAACCGCACTCAATGTCACCCACGATCTTATCTCTATCCGCAGCGGAGCATAGTTCCTAAGATCATCTACGTTGTTGTAAAGCACAACACTAGAGCCCTCTTCAATTGGCTTAGCTATCCCAATTATAACAAAAATCACAAAAAACATAATTTGTAGCAAAGATCACAGAAAAAGGCAAGAAGTACTCACCGACGAGCTCCACTTACTACTAGTTACTCCACCTACTAATAGCTTGCTAGAAACCATCAATAACTGGATTATAATCCTTGATGCACCAAAGATGAGAATAGATTCAGAAAAAGAGGTACTACGAAGGTCCACAAAATTTGAGCATGACAGTGATAAAAGGCTATGGTTTCAGAAGTAGCTATAGCACATTACGCGGACATCTTTGAACTGCATGAAACGGCGGAAAGACATTGGTGAACCTCTGTGACTATGTGAGCCAATCTACATGGGATTTTTTTTCCCCATATCAAGCGATATAGTATGAATATTGTGTCACTTCAGTTTGGAAAGGACATTCAAGAGTATTTTGTTTTCTATAAAAAGTTGTGGCATTAGTAAACTGATCTCAGTATTACAATGGAGCAGCGCCTAATTATAGCGTGCATTGTAGCTAGAATCTTGGGCTTAGATATGTGTGATTGGCGAGCAACGTACCGTAGAATAGTACGTGGACTTAGACAATGTTAACCTGACATGGAATATTAATTAATAAGAAGGTCGTACAGATTGTCAAATGCTTGGATCCTTGAACAGTTAAGTTATAATTTTTTATAGGACGTTGTCGAAAGAGCTGTGATGTTGAAGTCAACCACAATTTAGTTCCTTTTGTACAATGTTGTAACACTTTAATTAAGGCATTGGACCGTGGCCTTCATCATGAGTGTGAGTGCCTAGAGTGGAGCAGGGTACCTACGGCCGCCTGAACTCCCACCCCTACATATTTCTTTTCCAAATATATATTAGAATAGTCCTATTACTTATTTCAGGTGGAATCGGCAGTGTAGGAACGGAAAGACAGACAATGTACCCCATCAGCCCCTAAACACTAAATCATTGATTTGTGGTGAAGAATCACTTGACAAATTAGGCCCTAAACCCTAAATCCTATACCCAATAAACCCTATATCCAAGATCCTAAAACGCATGCTCAAACCTTCCAATCTCTAATCTTGGTTTGGTTCATTGAATGAAGAAGTGCCTAGGCTAAATCATTGAGATTAGAATTAGGAAACTTGTCCTTAAAATTCATGTATAAAAACATTCTAACACCAGGACAGTAGAATCAGAACTACGATGTTAACATGCAAAGGTGGCTGGGTTTAAGGTGGCTGGGTTTAAGGTGGCTGGGTTTAAGGTGGCTGGGTTTAAGGTGGCTGGGTTTAAGGTGGCTGGGTTTAAGGTGGCTAGCTTTAAGGCTTCTGCAAAAATGACTCAGTAAGAAACGCAAAATATTAACATTTAAACCACTGTTCTTTTTAATGGAAGAAATATAGAACAAGACTGAAAGGTTTACAATCTATGCTTGCACAACACTTGTGGAAAACTCTCACATAAGTTACACTGAGCGAATACACCAAAGAGATGGCCTCGGTGTTCATTTCATGCGGATCCAGTGTTTTCATTGGCTGGGGCTCCAATTGGAAAAAATCGCACTTGCAACAGTAGCCAAGGGTGGTCCTACCTTCTCAGCATCTGAACGGGACGAGGCTCGGTATAGACATCCGATGTGGGGCGACTAATTTTCTGTGCCTCAAAATAGCCCTCGCTCTAAACCTCGCCCTCGTCTTAATGACGAGGCGGGCCCTCCCCCTCCTCCTCCCCTTTCTCCTTTCCTCCCTGATCTATTTTTAGGGGCCCTGCGGCCCTTTTTTAGTAATTTTTTTATTTTTAATGAAACCGGGGACCCCGAATTAGCCTAGGGGGACCCACTAGATTAATTTTAGTTAGTTTATATATTTTTAAAAATTTTTTAAAATTTAATTTTTTTTTTTCATCAACATGCAAAATATAGGGGGCTTTTTGCCCCCTCCAATGACAGCCCTGGTTGGGGGGCCCTCGTCATTAAGACGAGGGCGAGGTTTATCGCAAGGGTCAAAATAGGGCCATTTAGTTACTTCCTTGTGGATTTACAGTTTACAGTCAGTAGTTACTACGGATGCGAAGTTTCTAACGCCACTCTCCTTTTCATCCGATTTTGCACTTCAACAAGTAGTTACAGATTCACCTCGATGACTACGTTGTGACGATAAATATGTTTTACAGTGGGGAAGGGTGTGGACCGGATCCATGCCGGTTATCAATAGTGACGAACTTTCATATTATGTATCTACAAAGATGATGGGAATGTGGGGATGCTGCACATACCGCATTGATAGACAAAACGAGGATGCCTACTATTCTAAAGTTTCGACAAATTTTGATAATTACACACTGGATCGTCACTATATTAGCAGAAACGCACATGATATCAAAAAACAAAATTCATTAATCATTCCATTGCAAATATAGAACTTGTGTGCTAAAGTGCTCATGAGGTGCTCACGCAAGAATAAGTGGTCCACTGTCTCTACAATGCATGGCAGATTCTCGATGGTCCACACTTCGAGCAGACATATGTACAATTCATATTGCTTACAGTTTTCATACCTATGTCATTGAACGTCATACCTATGTCATTGTTTGCAACTTATATAACTTCTGCTTCCTCGTCTATAGGAACTATATTCTGCAATGCAATTCATAGTTAACGTCGAGCAATGAAAAGACGCTGCGCATCGATTTAGGTGTGACGGTTCTCAGAGATCTTTCACGAACTGTGAAAGTGCATGCATTTGAAAAATTTCCACTTCGATTTCCGCTGCGTCAGCAGCTTTAGTCACCTCGGCAGCTTGTACATCGTCTTTGGCCTTGTCCACGAGTACCGCCTGCCTCCTCGAATTGAACTCCCAACGCGACAGGGATCGATGTGAAGACTCCACATTCTCAGCCCAAGAACGAACTAGAGCATCGCAGATTTTTGGAATCGATTTCTTACGGGGAGCATGTTCCTTCTCTGATGTGGTCACTTGGGGCTCCTCTGATCTAGCCGCAAGCAACATCTCAAGTGCACGCTTGTGCTCTTCTACCGCTCTGTCCATGGCGTAAGACTTCTTGGCCTTTTTCCGGTTCAGAAATTTGAGGTGGTCCCGTTCTTGATTCAGGCGCGTCATGGTCCTCTTCAGTCCTCTTCCCACGTCATGAGCAGCCGCTCTTAGTCGCATACGCTCTGACTCGATACATTTTAGAATTCCTGGCCGAATAGCCACCATGCCGGCCATGGTGGTCTTCGGCATGGCCGGGATGTAGCAAGGTTTCACATCCATAGGCTCCTGCGCGACAGATGGGGGGGATCTCTGGTCTTGTCCTTGGACCGGACTGGAGTTCTCCAACTACTTGTGGCATACCGCGCGCGGGGATTGGCTGGCCTACACGGTATATAGTACCGGCAGCTGTTGCATTCTCCTTCAGGTGCACAACAATTCGGTCGAGAGAGATCCGAACTAATTTGAACTTGCATAGAAAGAGAAGCAGAAACAAGGAGTATAGAATGGGGTACACGTGAAGCCATTAGGACAAGCATAACTTGTGTCAAAAAAACTCGCCGGGACTGTTGGCGCCGGCACTACCTTGGGCAGGGGCGAAAGGGGTTCACTGAGGATTGTATATTCGGGAAGAACGCGAGGTATGCCGGTGTGGGATTGATGGGGTGAGTTTGCTTGTATGCAAACTCAGCCCAGTCAATCTCTACGCCGAATGCCTCTGCCACCACAGCACGAGCAAAATGAAAAGGTAAGATTCCGCCCAATGGCCATTTCAATTGCAGAACTCGGCGGAAGAGTTCATGTATGTACTCGTCATAACGAGCATCTCCGTGACTGTCGAACGTATAGCCAGCTCCGTGCTTAGGCCCAAGGAAAACTACCATGTCGGCTCGTGATGGTAGCTGGTCAGTAGGTGAGACAGATGGAACCAAACCGGCATTGTGCAGACGCATGTATTCTACGAACCACTCAATTGTCGCCAGATCTTCGGGCTGATCCATGTCTGTAGCGGAGTGGCGAGCTGCAATCTGCGCCACGAGATAAGCGACACGATCAACGTGTACAAAATCTGAAGACAAAAAACTTGGCGAAACCAGCGCTAACTGGTGGAGACCGCGAGTAGAGAATGCCGCTTCCTCTGCAGATCAGAGGATAGTTTATGCACTCTCCAGGTCTGAGCAACAAATTGGGTTTCCACCATGAAAGCTACAACACCATATTATCAAAGCCGCACTTGAAGAGACAGCTCCGAATCCGATCGCCATCATGGAAGGAAACACAGATATGCAAGTTCTGAAAAAGATTTTTTCTTCGATACAGTTGTCACATCAGTAATTCAAGACTGCAAAATACGGCTGAAATAATGAATTAGAGGGGAGACTGAACTCACAGGGTTGCATGACGGGTCACGTCGTGCATGGCTCGGGAATCGGTGACCGCAATACACGGCTGTAGGTACGGTTGCTGAGAAGTACCAAAGACCACGGCATACGGTATAAGAAGGTGACCGCGAAAGGGCGGTCGTAGGGAGATATATTGTCTCCTTCGACCGTGTGTGCAAGCTCTGCATAGTGAAATCAAAGGTTGAGCAGGAAATTGCATTTCACGACAAACATGATTCTCAGAGCAAAGAAGTGGAATCACCTCCAGCCGAGCTCATTTTCTGCCTTTTCCGTTGCAGCATAAACCTCGGACAGAGTCACTAAGTTCACAACCAGCAAATTACAATGGGGTATTTTGTAGCAAAACGAGCAAAATCAGAATTGTGTCAATTCCCATGTTAAACACGGGGGAATCACATCAGCATCACATTCTCGCATCACGTTCTCTATACTCATACAAAAGGCAGTTATTGTCGGTTACCTTTCCAGATGGTTATTCGAATGCTGCCACCATCTCAAGCACAGAGGTGCCTCTACCTGTGCCCAAATTACAAATTGCACATCCTCGAGGACGACGCAGCTGGATTTACTATTTCACAACATATCCACTGGATTCATCGAACATGACATTGTTTCACTTGCCGAATTTTAACCGTGCATATAAATTCAGTTCTATTACATGCCTTTGTCTGGCCGTAAGGATTTGTGACATGAAGTGTATAGTCTTCTGTACAAGGTACACTCGCTGGTTGGCCGCTAACTGTTGCTGACGATGACAAAACAACCTGAAACAAAGTATTCACGTTTGTTAAAATTACCGTCTTGACTATCATCTTGAACTGCTCAGTGACAATATCTCAAGTGTCTATCTGGTAGTTGTCTATCTCGAGTGTCTATATGGACGCGGAACAAAGCTCTGTTGTCACCGATGAAGCACTCTCGTGAACAGTTATGAAAGGGCATGTAGCATATTGAGTAAATTCATTCAGTTCTAGCAAGGGTGAGTTGATACCTGAATGGTTCGACCAGTAAGTTACAGGAGTAGTCATTCCACGTATAAAATCTCGAACTCATCTTCGTATTGAGTATCGTCTAAGTGGCGATCGTCCATTGCATCCTCAATCTGAGCTGCCACGGTGTTGTATTATTCCACAGAGACTTCTTCGTCCCTGGCATCGGGATTGGGCTCCTCTTCGACAACATCTGTCCCGGGACCGGGTCGAACAGTACCTGCGGCTGTCCCTGGCGCACTGAACTCTGCAACTTCATTGTCGCCTACAATCCTAAGAGCGCGTGGGTCATGGCGGATAACTACTTTCCAGTCCGGTTGACGCGAATCATCCATAAAAAATACTTGCAAAATTGAAGAAAGATATACGTACGGGTTCTGCTTCAGGCACTACAAGGAAAACACACGTCTGAGGAAGAGAAATCTAACAGAATTCTCTTCTTAAGTCCTCTTGATTCGGACATCTTGTTGGCGGACATTCTGGACACATATCTCTTGATTGGGTTTGCACTGCCACAACGGATTCCATGTCAGCGTCTCGATTGCTAACGAGGACGCCATGGGGGCATCCAGGTCATCCCGTCCTTCTTGATGGGGACTCTAATGTGGCGTGGGCCCTCTCGGAGTGTAGATTCGACCAATCTAAGAAATTGAAGTTTCCACTCTTGTTAGATCTACCAGTTGGGATTCTTGGGAGTAACATATCATAGTTCGAAATCTACAAACATCAAATCCATTACGACGCTACAGATGTCCTCTACTTCTTAATGAGGGTCGGTGAGAGCATCCTGTACTCAGTCTGCACGTGGCGTCACACGTTGGTTCGAAAATTGTTTTTCAAAAAATTAAATCATAAAACATATTTTCTGCACCGTTCAAATTAGAGATTCAGACCCTCCTGTGGCCGTACACGTGTCGTACTGAGAGTGGGGAATATGAAGTCATGCATTGTTATTTAATGACGTCATAATATGCAGAACATACGTCAGAAATAGTTCATGTGCCAAAAATAGAATTTTATTATAGATAAAGAAACGAATTGATCCGTTCGACTGACCAGATTACCATAACATACATGGTTTTCCAGACCTGAAAAAAGGATTGTGATGCATCAAGAGCTGAGCAACCAAGAATCTAACCAAATTGAGACGACAAACACAAAAGAACACCGCTTAGAGAGTACTCGCATTACTTTTCAAAAAGTTGCTCTTATGAAGCTTGCCGGTGTCATGAAGAACGCACGAGTCCTTGATTCGGAATACTTTAGCACCTGAGGTCGTCATTCTCATAAGGGCCTGTGTTGTGTGGGCAACAATGTCATTCAAAACCATTTACTTAAGCAGCAGAACAAATTCAAACCAGTAACCCCGTCAGTCCATCATTTCAATGCTGCATCGACTCTTCATGCATATCTAAAATGCTTTTCATTCAAAGTCTGAATCCTTAGTACCCAAAAGAATAAAACATCAAATCCATTCAAGTATCAGATATTCAAAGCATACCTGGTCGAAGATGGAAACAGGAATTGCAAGAGTCGCACAAGCGTTGGGCACATCCACAATGCCAGAAATGCAACCCTCACATGGGCAGCTAGAGAGGAGAAGGTAAACAACAACCACTCGGAGAAGCGTGGCTCCAGGGGGCCGATCTTGAAGCCCTCAAACACCAACCACTCGGAGAAGCGGGGCCGATCTCGAAGATGGGGTTCCCGTTGAGCTTGCCTGGGCCCATGGGAATAAAGTACTGCTCCATTACTCCGCGCATGATCGAGCACCTGATTCACATACACACCAGTCATTGGATCAGCTCACATCCTCAACCTGATCTCACAATGGTAAGAGATTCAAAGAGAAAATTCAGAACAAGTTTAGGTGTGGAGAGAAGGCGCCATACTTGAGCTCCAGGAACCCACTCATCTCAATGGCACCACAGTAGGAGACCTCCCTATCACCCTCAGAGAAATGCATATCATCCATGGAAAGGTTGGCTCCTTCAACGAAAACAGGGAAGTACACCATGCAACCCCTGCTCAGGTTCTTGATGTCGCAGTTGCCTCCGTTCTCTCGCCCGGGATTGGTTGGGCATGCTTCCGTTGCGATTCTCTCCCAATCCTTGCTTCCCTTCTCCACGGCGTAACATATCGCCGCCATATCCAGATCAGAACTTGAGCAAACCTAGAAATGCAAATCGCTGCTACAAGCAATTTGCATCTGCAGCTATGCATTACAGCAGATCCTAACGCATGATATCAAGGGTTAAGACTTTACCTTCCCGAAAAGAGCTCCCGTGGAGTTGGGAAGAAGAGCAAGAGGGCAGGTGTGCAAGTGCTTGCCCAAAGTGAGAGCATCCTCTCCCTCGTCTACAAGCCCCTTCTCATGCTCGTTCTAGATGTTGAGAAGCTCATGGGATGGGGCAGTGCCGATAAGCCCAGGGTGATTTAGGCCCGGGAATTTAATTTCTTTCTTCTATTGTAGTCTTTCGGAACGTAATCCTAGATCAGAAAACAAGTGCACGGCTAACTAAACCCTAGATCGGAAAACAGGGAAACATGTTAATTTCTCTTAACACAAAACTAGATTCCAACTGCTGCAAATCTACTAGTGCATATTTCTGAACAATATCTCCATAGTGCGGACATGGCTTCATCATGTACACATCCTATGTAAAATTCCAGCGACTGAAATCTACGAAATTGTTCCAGACCTCTAGTTTTGCCACATCAGACTTCCACGTCATCCTCCCATGGTGCTGCTACATAGCCTCTTGATGGTCACAAGATGTTTCACTTGATAAAAACCCCCTTTCTCTTGGTAAGATTACCATGAACCCGAATTTGAGGTCTGCTCTTGATCCCAACACCTTTCACTTGTTTTCTTCTTGATGGCAAGGAGTTTTCCTTGTAGTGAGGGTGTCTCTGGCATGGAATAGCACTAACCAAAATCCAAATGTGTCTCGTTTAACGACCGCTCTCCTTGATCACGTGGCTTAATCCAGGAGCCTTCGAGGAGGACGCAGTTGATATCACCGTAACATACAAGGATGATGTCCCGTAAGATCCCTACATCTATGGAGGATGATCCAGAGTCTGGCGGGAGAGCTGCAATTCCGCTATCGTGGGTGACATAGCCAGACCCGTTTTCTTGATTCGTTACAAGATGTGCACCATAAGCCTAGATGGCGTGGTAACTAGTCACATGCTTTGAAGGCATGCATGACAAAGCTTCCCATTCGGCTGAAACGGGAAATCCCTCTTCTTTTAAAATTCGGAATGACTGTAGAGCCACAGAACGTAGTAAAAACAGACCATACCTCAATGCTGTGTTTAGGAAGGCCCATGGTGGTTTTAGTGTTGCAACAAGGGTGGAGTTAGAGTGCACATTGGAGGTTAGTGAGAGCAGTCATGGAGGGGTTTGGGGAGGACAGAGAGTGTTTCCAAAGCAGTGAGGAAATGCTAGAAACTCAAGTGTATGGTGGGGGGGGACAATTCTCAAATGAGAGTGGGCAAAGAGGGAGGTCAGGCTTTGATGACCACATGGCTCTATTGCAACAAGGGAGGGGGTAGACATAGGATTTGTAACCCCACCATCCATGTCAACTCCATTGCAAGTAGAAGAGAGCAAAACTTATCACAAGGTTTGAGTGTAGGGGGTGATATACCTAGAAGAGTGGGGTTGAGAAGTGCAACTCCATGGGGGGAGAGAAGCCAACCTCAATCAGTAACTAGAGTGAGAAATCAAGAGGCCACCATAGCTCCATCCCAAGGCACTCAATCAGCTCCAGCTCCAAGTAACACTGTAGGGGTGAGAAGGAGCTCATAAGGAAGGGGTGCAGTCAAAAACAAGGGCCTTGGACAACTGCAACATTGAAGCAAGCAATGGATGCAGTCACTGATCAGGGTATGAAGGTAAGGACTCCTTCACATACCTTTGGCATTCCTTATACCTCCTTGAGAGACCACCTATATGGCAGAGTGAGGGGGAGGAAGAAGGGAATAAATACAATATTAAGTCAAGAGGAGGAGGAGAAGTTAGTGGACTATTGCTTTAAGATGCAAGATCTAGGACATCTATTGAGTTCAGGGCAATTGAGAATTAAAGTGGCCATGGCAACACAAACAAGAGACACACCATGGAGTCACAATGGGATCCCTGGAAAGTCATGGCTTAGAAATTTCAAAAAAAGACATCTAGATCTAGTGTCTAGGAAGAGCCAGCCCTTAGAGATGGGAAGAGCAAGGGGATTATGTCCTACTAGTGTGGCAACCCTTTATGCTAACCTAGAGGAGCTATACAGCATAAACAACTACCCACCTTCTCACATCTTTAAGCCTTTCAAGACTGCATTCGGACAAATTAGAGACTGCTGGTCCTTAACAAACAAAGGCAGGAAGGTAGAAAAAAAAGCCCTTTGTAAATGGACAAGTCAAGCCTTACAGAAAGCCCGCACTACAAAGAATATCAAGTCTGGGTTTCAAAAAACAGGGATTTGGCCACTAAATGACCAAGCATGCAATGGAAGAATGAATCCCAGCCAAGGATTTCAGGAAGGACATGAGGGCTTCGAATTTGCTGAAGGAGCAGAGTCCAGTGACTCTGAGTCAAGTGCCGCAAGTGAGAGGTGGGAGGGTAAAGGCATGCTGCCTCATGAAGGAAGGCTGCCCGATGGCATGCACGATGGGGGCAGTCGCCCATGCAGAGTCGGTGCAATAAGGCTTCCACGCAGCGGCGAAGGGAGGCGAGCTACGCAGCAAGGCGGTGCAGGGAACCTGCGGGGAAATGAACAGGGCGATCAACAAATGGGGCCAACAAGAACAAGACGCCGAACAGGACCAGGGCGACAACACCGAGAGGACCCACAAGACAAACAGGACCAAGGCGACCAAGTCGAAGACGGTGAGCAGGACGACCAAGACGGCGAACAGGGCCAACAAGACGAGGACGGCAAACAGGGCCAACAAAACCAAGACGGCGACCAAGGCGAACACGAACAACACGGCGACCAGGGCGGACAGGAACACGACGGTGAATAGGGCCAACAGGAACACGACAGCGAGGAGAGCGATGGGATCCAATGCGATCAAGAGCACAGGGCAGAAGAGAACCATTACACACGTGATCAGTAGGGCCGCGAGCTCTCAGGTTGGAGAAGCTACCGTGAGGGAGGGAACTCGGACATGGCTCCCGCAGTCTTGGCGGACCTCGGAGGTGGGGAACAGGACCAAGGCGATCTGCAGCAGTCAACAATAGGCACGGGGGGGTCACAATTCAAAGTAGGGGAGAGCAGCATGGGGCAAAATGGAAGAGCAACCCAAGCACCTAGACAGCACTACTACGTAGATGTGCAAAACGGGGAAGAAAGCAACTATGATTTAGTAGACCAACACACCACAATAGATCCAGAATTCCGTGCACAGATTCAAAAGGAAAATGAACAAAACATCAGTAACTTCCTCTCCTTGCCTGAGATCATTCCACCTAAAAAGAGAAAAAAAGCAGCAACCTCTCCTAGACTATACAAGAAGCAAGATCCTGACATCAGCAGATTACATTGCTGGTGTAGAGCAACTTCTAGCTAAAAAAGAGGCCACGGCTGCAGCAGCAAAGAAAAGGAAAGAAGAGAAGGAAGCCAGTAAAGAACAGCGGAAAGCACTCAAAGAGCAGCAGCAAAGAGAGAAGGAAGAACGCGCACGTGAAAGAGCAAGGAGAAAAGAAGAGAGGGAGAGAGAGATACAAACCAGGAAGGCGAATGCATCAAGGATGGGTCGTCGAGGGACAGGAGAGCCACCGGAACCGTCGCAGCCCCCTGCAGCTGATACATCTCTGCCTGCACTCGTTGATGCTCCGCGCCCCCCTCCTTTCCCCTACCCCTGGCAGCCTCATGCATCTCTCTTCCCACCTTATGGAAGTGGGCTGTCTGGCGCCTTCTACCCACCTCCTCAAGTGCCGTTTAGGTTTTACGAGTAGCAAGATCACCAAGGGCTGTGAGGAGCAGGACCACGGCGATGAGGAGCAAGATGACCGAGACGAGGAGCAGGACCACGGCGACGAGGAGCAGGATGACCGAGACGAGGAGCAGGACCACGGCGACGAGGAGCAGGATCACCGAGACGAGGAGCAGGATCACCGAGACGAGGAGCAGGATCACCGAGACGAGGTGCAGGACCATAGCAAAGAGGAGCAGGACCACGGCGAAGAGGAGCAGGACCACGGCGAAGAGGAGTAGGACCACGGCGAAGAGGAGCAGGACCACGGCAAAGAGGAGCATGATCACCGCGACGAGGAGCAGGACCACGGCGAAGAGGAGTAGGATCACCGCGACGAGGAGCAGGACCACGGCAAAGAGGAGTAGGATCACGCCGACGAGGAGCAGGATCACCGCAACGAGGAGCAACGCCGAGAGAGTGAGGAGGAGCGCGACAGCACCGAAGAGGAGGGGTCAGCGGCCTGTGAAGGAAGACCGTTGGGCGGGAGGGGCTTGGGCGGGAGGGGGGGCGAGATGGCGGATCCACTGCCACACGTGGAGCACTAAACTGGGCGGGGATAGGGGCCTCAAAGGGCAGATCCTAAAATCTCAATGGATGGGCTTGCGAATCACACATGTTGGGTCAGCCACATGTGTGGCATTGGATTCGAGCCCACAAGGGACCTTTTTTCAACACCACAGCAGTTGTGACACCCCACCACCCTCACGAGATTATCCTCCCTTGTGTTTTTTTTGGGGCAATTTTGGGTTGTTGTCACGGGATTTGTGAAGGGTGTTTTAAACCTTCATGGCTACAGTTTTAGAAATCCAGCTGGTGGAGATACCATGTACTCTATGATTGATTACTGGTCACTCTACGAGGTTTTCTTTCAAAATTTATAGGAAATTACAGGCATGGAGGAAAATTTTGTTTTTTTCAGCATTGCTCTTCTTTCAACTTTGTGGATCCCTGAAAATTTATAAAGTCAAAAAACTTACAACCCACCTATGCACATCTGAAATTTTCACGACTTCTGGACCCTCTACCTTAGATGACACATTGAGCAAAAATTTGGAGTCCTGACATAGGAGAAGGAACCTGAGTCCTGGACCGACAAGACATAATGACATTTGACTGCGTCGAATCCTTATAACAGCATGGTTTCAATTATGGTTTAATTGCTATTAAATTCATGGTAATTTCAGAATCTGAAGCTCACTGCAGATACTCAAGCTCCTCCAACTGTATGCACATCAACCAGCGTGTACAGAAAGCAGAGGTATCCCTTCGATATCCAGATCACATTTCTTACACTGCCTCAAGCAAACGTAAACTTTGATATACCCCACCGCCTAGGTCGAGCAAAAACTGCACATGAATTCTAACGGGTAAATGACGAAGCCCTAGTAGTGGTTTTTGATTTTAAGGATACACAATATATCACAAAGAGGCAATTTTCACACAAAATTTCAAGTCAAGTATTTTCTGACCTTCCAATAAGGTAGCTTAACCCCTAAAGTTCTGAGGGTATTTTTCATCAGAAATGCCTCAAAACAGCCCCTCTTCAAAGCAAGGTGGTTTTGCAAACTTGGGGTTTTTTTCAGTACATCTAACCGTAAGGTCTTGTAGCTAACTTCTATGTCTACATGTCCACCAAATCTCACTCACTCATTCTTCACCAATTGCAAGATCATAATGTTCAAAGTAGAAAAACAAGTTTTTAATCCCTGCGAAAAAAGGGGACAGCAGAGTTTTGAAGGCCCAAAAAACCATTTTTTTGCATTATGGATCTTGAGAATTTTGATGCACGTCAAAGAAGACCGAGTTAGCTAATTGTTCTAAGAAAATTATATTCAAAAAAGTTGTGGAAAGTTGCCCAAAAAATCATTTTCCGCTAGGGGGTATACTGAAATTCACAAACAAAGGCAGTTTTTGGACAATAAAAATAGCATATGAAAAAAAATTGGATTGAAAATCCGGACGGTGAGAACATGCTCTACTGCCTTCTCTATACATAGAAATTTTTATTTTTGAAAAATATCAAAATCTCAATTTTTGGTGGAATTTCAAAGTTTCGTTTTTGGGCAGATTTTGGCAGTTTCGGGCAGAATTTGCCGCATTCACAGTGGCTTAGAAAAATTCAGCAGCTGCCCAACGAGCAGCGTTTGACACTTAAACCTTCATAACTTTTGATCCCAATGTCGGAATTGAAAAATAAAAATACCCACACGAAGATCTCCGAACAGCCCACCTTCAATAAAAATTTCAGAAAATCCTGATATAAATTGCATTCATAGGTACATACCCAAATTCAAAAAAAGCCCAAATGTGACAGATTGTCCTTTAGGGGTTAAACAGCGCTGAGACCCTCTTAATTCCAAATCTCCTTGCTGGGTCTTTAGATGGTAGACCGCCACCTCGGTCTAAAAAGGACTCCGTCAGATTACTCCACTGCAATATGTCATTTGCTGTGACTCTACTTGGAGGTCCATTATGCTCTGGTCTTCCATTAAAATCTTTGAGGTTGCTTTGCCATGGGTGACCACAAGGTAGCCACCGACGATGTTGTGTTTTCTCCGCATACGTGGCAGCCACGATAGCCCTTTGTAACAAAACCCGCGATTTGTTTGTAGGCATGGAAGTCATGGATTGTCCAGAGTAGAATAGCCTTCATGTTGAATTCACGTGACCCCTTATAAATGGCTGCGTCACTCCCTCATTCCACAAAATTTGCAACTCCTCGAGGAGGGGTTGCAGGTAAGTATCAAAATTGTCACCTAAGACACTTTTCTTACCTGGTATGATAAGTGAGATCATGACAAAATGTCGCTTTGTTGTCATCCAAGGCGACAGATTGTAATTCAACAATAGGACTGGCCATGTACTCCAAGTTAATTATTACACTGAAAACGGATTAACTCCATCCGTGGTCAACCCCAATCTGAGATTTCTGTCCTCCACATTTTCATGTCATCTAAGACTTTGCTAACAATGCGTCCACCTTACTGTGCAAACATTAGGCACAACGCCATTCACAATGGTAATCAAAGACAATGTGTCCCTACATGCAGCCTAACTAGTGTGGACAACTTGATTTGAAATTTGACAAGGGGGAGAACACAATAAAGTAGACCACCAAGTGCAAAATGTGGTCACTGAGAAGTGAATATGAAGTGTGCTGTTTTTCAAAGCTCAAATCTGATTTTGAGCATTTTGCTATAGTTTTTGAGCATTTTAGTCACTTTTTAAGGAGTCATAAGGTATCTTATAGGCATCTCCATAAGAAAAACATCTTCAATTGAAACTTAATTTGACCACTAGTTCTAAAGGATGAAAATGAACTTTTCCAAAGTCTTAAATTCTTCATTTGGGGCCCTCTATTGTCTTTAGGGGATGTTATTTCCAATTTGAAAAACAATGTTCGGTGAAAAACAAGTAACAAAAAGTATTGCGGAAAAGGCCCTCCTAAAAACATCCTTGCGATACTTTTAGAACCCTAAATCAAACAATGAGTATATGAATTGCCTATTTTAGAATACCTCTTAAACATAAAGAGGGCCACACTTCATCAAAAGTTATTTTTAGATAGTTTTGATTATTTTCTAGCCACTTTTTTAAATGACCGCATTCACTTTGCTTGGATTTAAAGCCCTCATACAATAACTTAAAAGTGTCTACTTTGCACAAAACTTTTCCAAGTTGTAGAAAAACAAGTTGAGAATCCATATTAGCAAAAAAAATTGACTTCAATTACATCTTTCCATCACTTTTGTGCGATTTTTGCAAAAGGGCTGAAACTCGCAAATAGCTAAGCACTTTTGTGGTCCACTTTATTGTGCTTCTCCCCACAAGACATTGTCCATTCATTCTAAGTAACATGTTTATGAACTCACCAAATTGAGTCAAGAAACATGACTTCATTTCCTCCTTCCCGTAACTAGCATTACAGGTAGAACGCATCCTAAATCTACTGTTCATCATTTACTGGTTTTTTGTTGCTCAGCAATGGGGAAGCCTACTTGTCTATCATGGGTGCATTATTGGTCATGGGTGTGTATACCTTACGCCATCCTCCAAGGACACCATCTGCATCTGAAATTTAAGGGGCTCTCGGTACAAATTAACCCACCTCCCTTCAATTCGCTTGGTAGGGACACTGAGTTCTAGTCCTGCTGCTCGCTCAGGCAGATTTTCATAATATGTGTCAATTAGAAACATCGTGATTGAGTTGCAACAAGCCCTGTACCTTCCTGAAATCATGAATTCGTGTAAGCGCAGCCTGAATGCGAGTGTGACGCTGCTAATTTTCAAAGGATTGCAATTACTGTCAATTTAGAAGGAATTCATACGGAGAGTGGCAAGATCCTTTTCCGAGCGAGATGGATGTAGACTTGTTTGAAAATTGCTTTCCGAAGTTTCCTAGTTTCGAGCGAGTCTACGTGAAAGGTCGCTAGGAATGGCGAGGATGGGTTGGATCATGTGAGAGCTTGCCAGGATACTTTCTTCTCGCCTCTTGGGGGTGAGGCACAGAAATCATACGGCCAAAAACACATACATTCGTGTTGTGCGTTCCGCAGGTTGGAGACTCGCAAGCTCGAACAGTGCGGGGAGATACGTGCAAGGTGACGACGTTTTCCGCCCGTTGGTGCTGTAGATCCGTTCCTGCACAGAATTTCCCTACACGTGGTCTGCCGTCATTTCTAGCGGAAGGATGTGGAGGTAGCGATGGCGGTTCTACACGAGGAGCTCTACCGCGCGCCCATAGAAGGGACGAAGGACTGGTATCGGAGAAAACAGGGTCTGAAAGACGTCGGCTATATCCCCCGGATACAGCTGGGAGAGCTGGAGCACATGCCACCCAGCATCGCATGCGTCCAGAGTTGCATCGCCTGCTAGAGTGACAAACATAGAGGCCACTTTCGGTGCGATCAACCCGAGTAGAGTGAGAACTCCAGGATACAACGGCGAGTGGAGGTATTTGTATCAAAGGATTCACCATAGGCCCATTGGAAAGGTTACGGCACTTGGGGTAGCCTTTGCCCTAGGCATTCTAATTGAAAAGCTCGGGTATGCTGTCAGACTAGGCTGGAAGTGCGTTCAAGCAAGGCCAAAGGGGGAAGAAAGCACAATTACCATTTGAGTCCATTGATGCACTGAAAGCAAGATGCGCAGGAGGGGAAGGTGTCTGGCCAGAGGACGAGGTACCACTGGAGGGCGACAACGAGCTTGAGGGGGCACTCGATGCTTGGGACATCAACTGCAACTATCGAGCGTATTCTGCGGCAACATGTTTCGATCTCTGCCGTCACCTCCATTCGCCATCCTTGAAAGATGTGGATCGCCCATTATGGGAGATCAATCGGGAACAAATCGGTGAATACTCTAAATCCCTCGTATTGCTCCTGTTTACGCACGGCGAAGTTTGCATTCGTGTGGGCCATTCCCATTCCTCACATTCTGTTTTGAATGTGATCAATAGCAGGGATAGCAACTCGCACATTCTCCAAAAACGACGACAAAGGGAAAGACTCTGTTCTCGGGGAAGCCAGCGCAAGAGGTAGGCTTTATTGCACACAAAATTCTCTTTTCGGTTTAGCGCGATACGGGGAATGTGGATGTCACAGATTTCAGGCTTCCCTGAGTTTGTGTTTTGCTGCCGAACTCTAATCCTTCAGCTGTTGTCTTTGTTTTCCAGATAACGACGTAAAAGCACTGTAGTTTGTAGAGCTAGGTAGGGTCTGACGACTTAGACGCAGATACTTCCTGTGTGTCCCCCTATATGCCTCGCGCAATCAAGGTATTTTAAACCTGTACTTGATAATCACAAACACCGTGTTATACTTCCGTCAAATTTTTGTCATACGCGAGGAGTGGACTGGGGACTTTCCTGGTTTAACCTGTTTGTCTTTGCTGTGTAAGCCACATCATCGAGGACGCTCCTCTGTCCAAGGTCTTCTTTTGTAGCAAGCCCTAAAATATGTCGATGCAAGGAGAGTGTCTGAAGTCGCATGTGGGTCTTGGAAGTAGAGAAGGCGTTTGGAATATTGAACGACTGAAGGCAGTTACACAGGACTCACTGTGTGAAAGTAAAACGTTCAATATGATAGACGGAAAATGATACATTTATACTGGAATAATGGCCTTGCTAGGACTCCACATTCGGTTAATGGCTATTAAATGAGAGGTTGGATTTTGAAAATAATGTGCTTCTGCACCAATCAGAAGCATTCAATTTTTCCAGGCATGGATGGAATTAGAGCAATCTTGGACACTTTATAAAAATAGGTTGGATAAGTCCCCCTATCCTACAGCCTATTGTGCGGTTTCTGGATCCGTTCGGGTTTCAGAATTTCTACCTTACTCTATACCAACAATGTGGTGGTGAAGTGCACAAAGCAACTTCCTAACTGAAGTCCAACAAGGATCTGTCTATTTTCCCCCATCAAGCGGTGGCTCAGAGGCCAGGCTTGGGGAGGTGGGAGGAGAGGGGGCAAATCTCTGCCCCTATTATTTGCCTTTAGTAGGGGTCCTAGTGATCTCAAGAGGACCTACTTCGGGTAATTTGGGGACTACGGCCCCGAATTTATAAAAAAAAAACCAAAAAAAGACCCAAGGACCTCAAAACAGGGAGGGGCAGCAAAATGGAACCCATCGAGCCTAGCAACCGAACCAGCGGTTGCACCTCTCCATGGGGGAAAATAAAAAGACCCGTCCAACAAGAATTATAGCTGAGAGTATCACGACCAACATGGAAAGCGTTACAAAGAAGACGATGTTGAGGGGAAAATGCAACACAATGTTAAAAAAACACTCTCAGTGAAGTTGGGCATCGAACATGGGAACTGATGCGCCGAGTCATCTCTGATAGGGATATGAAACGAAGAAGCAGCAAGGAGGAACCACTAGATCGACAGCCTTGTGGCACTAGATTATCAAGTAATTCTCCTTGTCAGCTTCTCGGCAGGCAATTCTCAACGCTAGACTCTGCAGCCACCTTCAACAAATGACATTTGTTGATGACAGGGCTTTTAAACCGGTAGTCCCCACTCACTCTTGAGGTTACCTCACCTCTTTCTATATTCTGAGTCAAAATAACTTGACCACTCCTCTTATTCTCAGAGAGCTCCAAGAGAGGTGGAGAGACTCAGGGGATTAGGATTCCAAGTGGTGCAAAGTGTGTCCCTGCTTTATATACCTGTTAAAGGAAAGCGTTGCCAACACTCGAATACCTTGCATTTCTCGCCTAGACATAAAAATAACTTTGTTGTTATTCCTAGATTGATATCCTTCGTGAATAGATTTCCAACTTTCCTTCTTAATCCCATTGTATTAGTGGGTAGCCGTGAATGAATTGAAGACCATGTGAATGGTGAAGCTAACTTTGGTTATTGCTCTCTTTTATGAAGGAGAGGAAAGAGCAAAGGGCCATTACATCTTGATGGTGGCCGCAAACGGGGTCTACATAATGCTCGGCAACGACAACTTTCCATGAAGAGACATTGGTACAGAGAGGAAGATGAGAGAATGAGCTCACATAGACACTATGTTTTTTCTTAATTATGCGTTGTTCATGTAATCATCATACTCAGTTTTTAATATAAGAGCAAAGTGATTGTACTGTACATACGTAGATGTTAATACAATGTAGGAAATTTGTCTAAAATCTCATCAATGGACACACACTGCCATCTAGGCATGATGATAGAATTAAATTCCTTCTGGCGATTTGATTTAGCAATGAAGCAAAAACAGAATGTGCTCAAAAAATCCCTGTACTTGAGCATCAAGAATAATACATTCTATGCGCAACTGGTGTAATACATCAACAGAGAAAGGATAATGTCAAATTCTTGTGAAATTTGAATTGTTTAATTTGTTAAGTTTTCCATTTGGACTTAGTTTAGTCTCAACAGTGAATGTACCACATTCTACATAGATGGATGGAAGTTACAATACTGATAGGGATCCATACATCCATATCCTATTACACTGCACTTCAGCGAGGTGCCAAAACATCTTGCCTCCCAAAATTGTGCTTTAAAGCAAAGATCTGGTCTAACATATACATGTCTTTTTACAATTTAGCAATCCAAATGTTCCATGTGAGAGTGAATTTAAAAAGTTCCCATAGAGTTCTAATGAAAAAAAGATAGTTGTCTTAGAATCTCATTCTGGTTATTCTTCTATCAAAAGTTGAAGAGTACGTAGAATTCCAATCAAATGACTTTTGACAAGTTGAAAGTAGAAAAGATGCATTCACCTTTAGTTTATTAAAGATAATTGTCTTTAAGTGAAAAGGGGGCAAGTGAGAAAAAAAAAAAAAAAAAAAAAAAAAAAAAAAAAAAAAAAAAAAAAAAAAAACACTAACAATTTGAATCAATTATAATGAATTAAATTTTTATTTTAATTAGTTTCAAGTTGAGGTGTAATATTGATGCTAAATAAAAGTTGTTTGTTACAATGAATATTATAACTTTTCAAATGTAATAAAGCCAGATGTTTACAAAGAGTAGAAAGAATATCTTCCTTATATTTAAGTACAATTTCAAATTTAGTAATATATTAATTACAAAGTCTTCAATATATTCATGAAGGTACTATAAGTCTTCAATTTTTAAACATAATTTTTAATCCATATGATACACCTTGTATTTGGAATCTCTAGGAAATATAGTTTTGATCTTTAAAATGAGGTTTTCAAATAGGTATTGTCCATTAAAGTGACAATATTTTTCTCAAAGGTTGAATTTTACATACTGTATAATAAGAGTACAATTATTTCACATTGCATTTTAAAGTGATGAACGTTAAGATCTAAATTAAGTGGTAAAGAATAATTATCTATTCCTTTCGTCTAAACTTTTTTATTAGTTGGTTCCAAGTTGTTAAAATGATGTAATATGAATGATTTTAAAGGTACATTGTAGGCTCCAAAATATCTACTACAAGTTTGGCAAGTAATGCTACAACAATACTATTAAGATCAAGGATTTTACCTCTCCTTTTTAAATAAAACATATAGAACCTTGATTGATATTTGAACATCTTCATGCAAAAGATGCTTCTTTAGTATTTCAAAAAACAAATTAGAAAAATATACTAATGCTATTGCATCTTTGATGTATTTCAAATTCGTATCATTTAAGGCTATATCTAAATAACAAGCATTTAACCATGTTAATTAACCACATCATACTAAGATTTCATTCCAATCTTAAGTTCTAGGTTTAAAAGAAATCCAAATAGCTTCAATTTTGTGCCAATGAAGTTCACTTATCCAAAAATTTCAAAACTTAAAATTTCTATTGAAGTTTTAAAAAAGATAAGATGTATAAAGAAGTGTCTTTTGCAAACACAATATTTATAAAAGAGATGATATTTTGTTTCATTCTTCTTTACACTTAATAACTAGCATCAGCTCATATATATTTCAATATATTTACTGAAAAAAAAATTGGTCCAGAAGCCAAATGGCATCTTTGTCTAATGAATCAATTTAAATTAAAGGATTTATATTTTTACAATTGACTAATAATTATATTGACGCATAATGTATGTGAAGTGCTCTAATCTATGACATTAAAAAGATACAAAATCCATGTGTATTGAAACACACTCCAACTAATCCTATCACATATTTTTTAATAAATAAGTTAATAAGAAATAAGTTAATAAGTCTTGATTACTTAAATTAGCCCATGCTAGAACTTCTTGAGCTTTTTGAAATATATTGTCCTTTTACAGACCCGTTTAAAAAAGTATACTCCACAAAGGCATGAATGATTGATTGTGGTTATGGCTTCCAATTGATAATTTAAGTGTTGGTTAAATTAATAAAATATAAGTTATCAGGTTTTTAATAGATGATTTATTATTAATTGATATCATAGATAAAGGGTTAAATGGTAAATTGGAATAAAACTACGATTTTAGATAGAAGTGGACGATCTCGCTGAAGCAAGTTCAAGCACCAATTGTTCTTTATTCCAAAATAGAATATGTACAAAGAATCAAATCTTCTATAATCTATTTTCAAATACGTTTTTGAACATTCAAGGGGTAATACATTTAGAGGCAAGTAATATCTGTAATGTAAACCTTTCAAAGCTACAAAAAGATGACCTCTCCAAATCAATAAATTCTTTTAAGAATTCAAAAATTACTTTGATTTTAATATGCTTATCTTAGTATGGATTGAAAGAAGTGTTAATCAAAATTGAGGATTAGAAAAATATTTGTATTTTATTTTATTAACATATAGGTAAGTATCAAATTTTGTTTCAAAATCAAATCGAGTTATATTTAAAGAATTAAAATTTGATAATCCAAAAAATTTAAATAAAAATAAAAATTGACTGAGTTGTCTTTGGAAGGATGGCTCTGAAAACGTTCCGCAAAGTATCAATGCATATCAAATACAACATGTTTTTTTTTTTTTTAAAAAACTCTCTAATAATTGCATTTGCATTCAAATCAAAATGGACAGATTCAAAAAAAGAAAAAAAAAAAAAAAAAAAAAAAAAAAAACTATAGATTTAAATGAGGATTTTGGAGATGATACACATTGATCTTTTTTAGAAGTTGTATGATTCTTTTCAAGGTAATTCAAAGTTTCAATCAATGTATGATTGCATATATTTAACCTTTAAACCACCTAGAATGAAGTATCTCTAAAACAGTATTGCATTGAAGTATATATTTATTTTTTAAATGGTCTAAATTTACAAAAACATTATTGTGTTGATAAACATATGATCTATTATGATGATTTAAGTAGATTTTAAAGCATGTTGCTAAAAGAAAAGAATTTGAGTTTAAAAAAATGCAGATCACTACTTTTTTCTATAGTTTTCTCTTTCAAAATATATTATTTCTTCAAATTATTATGAGTTTAGATGAATGTACAATTTTTTTAACAACAAGGTATTTCTATTGCAATTATGATGTATTTTAAGGTTACATATTACATATCATTTTTTTCTTAAATCTACATTTATTCAACACTTCTGCCTTTGTTAACTTTTACCTTCATTAAAATTATAATAATATTGCAATTTTGGTGTTTTATAAAGAAACTGAAATTTTGGTGTTATAAAGAAATTCTTATGATTTAGATTTTGTGAACAGGAGTTGATCCTACATCGGGATTGAGGCAATTTGCTGGTCTGAACAACATGTTAGACCGTTTTCACACAATAGCACTTGGACAAGGACAAGGCCCTGTGGCCATCAAGCATATTAATGAAGCCGTACGTCACAATAGCTACATACATGTTATTATTCAAATATCCTTTTAAGCATCTTCTTCTAGTTATCATCGTTGTAATTAAATGTCGTATTATTGTTGTGGTAATTTTATTTCATTGAAATAAAAAACTATCTATAGAACAACACAGCCAAGTTCACTTCTTTCCTCACCACTTATTGCAATAATGTATAAGATCATCACCACCCACTGTTTTAGTTAATTTGGTATTCATCTATATACAAAATAAACCAGTATTAAAATCCATTATTTCTTTTTCATGAATTCATTGGATTAAATTTGTGCAATTTAATTCCATAATATTTTGGTAGCTAAAGATCATTATTTAATTTCAAGATAGGAGTGCATTTTATGTATTTTTATTAATATATCAATTAATTGTACCCAAAAAATGCACTAAAATATTGACTTTTCATATTGATTGATTAAGACATTGTACAGACACCAATATACCTTTCATGCCTAAAGAAAAACTAAAATGAGAGGAAAAAGACCTTTATGATGGAGCACATAGTAGAAAATATATTATGTTTTTTCCTATTTAAAGTAGATGTAAAGTACTTGATATTTTGAATAAAATTTGTGTTTTTTAATATAGAAAATTTATTATATCTTTAATTATTCTTTTCGATAAAGCAGCTTTGGAATATTAAACCTTTTTAAAGTTTATAAATTTAAGATATCATTGATTGGAAGGTATAGTAATTAGTTGGAATTTTGGATATGTATGTAGGTAGAGACATTTGTGCACATATGTGCAAGCCTAATGTGCCATAAACATTTTGAGATGTAACAACAGATGCTAATTTTTTTCATGACTAGTAGAAAATTTGACAGATACTATGAAACTAATAACAAGGTTTTATATTTTTTTGAAAGAATTGAGATTGACATATGGTATATTTTATTAAAATCGTACAGTGAAAGAATTCTTACAATCAATTTGGAGTAACTTCCAAATCCTTGATAGTATCAAAATCAATGATTTTTAAATTCATTCTTTGCAATATTCCTTAATCATGATTATTTTCAAAAATAAAATAAATTATATGTGAACTCTAGCTTTAATTAGACAGCCAAAAGATCCATCCTTAGATCAAAAATTGATATAGCCCAATACAATCTTGGCATTAAAATCCATATACAAAACCATGTTTTTGATAATAATTTAGATTTATTCTCATCAATGTGATTTTTTGGGCAAATGACCATTACGTATTAAAAATCTATTTTGTAAAGAATTTGGGTTCATTTGTTAATCTTTATTATTTAAATTTTTGACTAATGGAGAATGATTCTACATCTAAATCATATATGTTGTAGAATGGTTTTGGCTTCAATATAAACCCTGATGATAAAATTAATGAAATGAAATACAACAAAAACATTTAGTGTACATGAAGTCAAACCAGATCTTCATTATTATATTGGATATTTACAATGAAGGTCATGTATTTAATGAAGTTCATATAATGTACCCTACTTGATTTTGATGGACATTTATAACATCAATCAATCTTTGAAGTAGATGATAATCTTTTATGAATATCTTTAAATTTTGTTACATACAAACTAAATTTGAAGAAATATTCTTCATCTAGAATATTCTTATTATCGATATAATGTATTTTTTATTTTTTTTGAAAATCAAATGAACATGTTCATTGTAAAAGAACCAATGTACAATGTTCATTGGACCGAGGTCCAAGGCATAGGACCAGGAATTCTGGACATAGAACAAACAATGGAAATTACATCTATTCAAAATAATTCCTTATGGTGGGAAGAGATTCCATCGCATCTGTAACTCCTTTCTACAACCTAGAATGCCATGAGTCATTAAAATTGAGTCAAAGGCTCTCAAGTAATCTTGAATTTGATTTTCTAATATCATCTTTTGATGGTTATCAGAGTATGTTTCCAGGCTATACTACTGTAATCTAGTACGGCCTCCTAGAAAAACACTCTACATTTTGGAGGGGGCCAACACTTGTTCTCAAAGGTTTTTTTTATTGCTACAAAGCGGGATACACCAAAGTCCTATCCCCATGAGCAATGACCAAAATTTCACGATATCCTAATGTCAACATGCTTTCTAGATAAACATTGGTGAAAAGTAAAAGTCTAAGGATGGAAGAGGTTTTTAGGCCCTCTCTGTAGGATGTGGATGAGTAGGAAAAAATAGTTTCAAACCTCCTTTGCATGTCTGTATTCATAAAAACACAATGTACAGGTTTCTATATTGTTCCTATTGCAACGTTTTCAACTTACCTCAACCTTAATATTGGATTTTTCCCTCTAAGAATTGGTAGCAACTACTTGATGTCACAATCACCACATGATGTTCGCTCTCTTCCTTGCTCGAATTTTTTTCCAAACTTCCTTCTAGTTCAGGATGCATCCAAGACTGTCTTCATTACGCTACTTGTATACTATGGGCTTCTACAGCCCCCAACTGTTTGATAGGAATTCCTTGTTTTTCTGCAAACTATACATCATGTAGGGTGTCTTGTAGAGCCACTGGCAATGGTTGATGTAATAAACCTTCCATTGGTTTGCCACCAATTCTCAAATAAACTTCACAATAATAAACTCAATATGCATACAAATAATAAATATAAACTACAAGGACCAAAATATATTGTCAGAGGCTCACCACCCAACCATAAAGAAGATATCACGAAGAAGTGTCTCACCTTCTTACCATCCAACCAAAGAGAAGAGATCACAGAAGAAGTGTCTTACCTTCTCCCCATCAAGCTTTTATACACTACTTCCTTCCTAAAAGAACTAGGGTTTATTTCAGACTCCATCTCAAGGTCTATAATTCTATCTTAATATTCATAGATCTTTCTATCCTTCTATCTCTTAACTCCTCTATCAGGAGTACAGATATTTCATTGCAATCTGAATACGGCATAGTAGTCCAATTCTTTTGCACCTCGTTTTGAGTTGCCTAACTCTAGTGCACATGTTCTCAATTCGGATTTGTCTGACTCCAATCCATCGACCCTCAACTTGGAATTTTCTTACTCCTTTCATCCTTTGTTTACACACTGCTACATGTGATTAGAAGAATTCATTCATCCATCTATCATCTTTAGTTACCTTACAATCCTCCCCTTCCATTAAAAGTCATTGACCTCAATGACAAAGTCAGGATAATCCCTTCTGAAATCAACTTCTTTCTGCCAAGAAGCTTCTTCTTCCGAATAATCCTTCCACTTCACATAGAATCCCTGGAATGTCTTATTCCTCAAATGTTGATTCTCGACCTTCAAAATCTTCTCAGGTTGAGCAAGTAGTTCTCCTTCGGAAGCAGCTCTTGGAAGATCAAGCATGATATGACTAGGATCAGATACATGCTTTTCCAACAAACTTATATAAACACATCATGTATTTGCCAATCTTCAAGTAATCTCTGCTTATAAGCAACTTCTCTTACTTTATTCACAATCTCAAAAGGAGCACAAAGCCAAAGTGATAACTTCCTTGACTTACCAAACTTAAGTCCAGATCTCTTTGGAGCTACCTTTAAAAATACTTTATCACCCACTTCAAATCACAAAAAGGTCTTTTTCTATCTGCATAATGTTTAGCTTTATCTTGAACACTCTTCATAGCCAACTTTGCCAACAATCTAATTTCATTCATTTCTTTGATCATGTCACTAATGCTTTCAAGTCTAGTGGTAGGAGTAGAGAGTGTAATGGACGTTCTACT
Source organism: Ceratodon purpureus (assembly GCA_014871385.1). Lineage (NCBI taxonomy): Eukaryota > Viridiplantae > Streptophyta > Bryopsida > Pseudoditrichales > Ditrichaceae > Ceratodon > Ceratodon purpureus. The sequence continues at coordinate 105,054,791 of CM026426.1, forward strand.
TTCTTGACCACATAAAACATAGAATGGACTTACTTTAATACTACTATGAATATGATCATTGTAAGAAAAATCAATCATATGCCATTACACGCAAAAACAGGCTCCAAAAGGCCGTGTAAGCCTGCCCAAATTCGGTGAACTCCCTGCCCAAAGGCCGCTCTGTCGTTGGCAGCGGGTGCGAGAATCGCTGCCTGCAAAGTTAAGAGGGCGTCTTAATGGTATCGGGATGGGGTTGCGGGGCGGGGTCGGTGTGCCTAGTGGCGCCAAGGTGGCTCCGTTGTTTGGTGAACCATGACTCGTCGCATTTACTGACCTTGAAGCCCAGTCGAAGGAGAGATGACGGGAGATTGGTGTCAACCATTTCAAGATTTGAAGTTTGCTGCCACAACGGGAAGAAGCCATGAAGCTTGGCTGGGATGAGGTTAGTCTCCCCACCTAGGAATGGGGTGAATCAAAGTTGGGTGCGTAGAATTTGGATGTTGCAGAACCAAAGACCCAATTCTAAGGTGGAATTCAAGGAATTCGAGGGATAGAGTGACAACTAAACCTGTGAGCATGTTTTTACAGATACGCGCTGGCAGCAATTACAAATTCGAGCAACAAGCATTGGAAGGGTGTTCTTGCAACTTCTACTGCCGTGGACTGAAGACATACTGTAAGTGTTGTTTTCTCTATGAGAAGTTCGGGTCGTGCATGGCCTGTACTAGGGTAGATGATGCTCTTCATTTCATTTTGTAATTTCCTTGAGTGGCTATGGTATAGGGTTTTGTTGTTAAGGACTCTGGAGTTTTGGATATTTGGCAATCTTAAGAACTTATTTCTTCATACTTCCAGTCAGATCCGAGCCATTGAGAGTTGGGTCGCACTACTTTGGATTTCTGAACTCTCGATGGCAGCAAGAGTGGCGGAGCCTTCAAGCTACCGTCCCCAAGTTTGTATTGATCCACGCTATGCACCATTTGTTAGGAGAGGTTCATTGCGATCCGAGCAACCTTGCCCATCAACATTTTCAGGACGGAGGGCAGCCGGGGATACAAACATTGACTTGTGGATTGATGGCAGCATTTACCCGGTTGATCCAGGAACAGGGAGGCCACCTCCATTCAAAACTCTTAGGGATTGCCTGGAATTCATATGTCATGGAGAGCGAGGTCTGTATGGATATGCACGCAGATTGGGGGTCGTTGATGGAAGAGGACCTATACGGTGTGAGTTGGAAATGCAGTGCCGACATTTAGAAGAAGAACTGGGGAAGGTGAGAGACGACCTTGCTTGCAACAGAGAGAGGCTTGACCATTACAGGGACATTGAGGATACATGCATGCGATTGCGGATTGAATTGGAGACTATTCCTGGCGAGACGGTGCAGGGCTTGGAGACCGAGGTGCGTTCCTGGCAGCAAGCAAGTGAGCGCCTACACTTGTAAGTGAGCGCCTACACTTGTAAGTGAGCGCCTACACTTGTAAGTGAGCGCCTACACTTGAGTAGCCCAGCCCTTTGAAGGACACGCCTATGGGGATGCGACGTAGGGCTCGACCGCTTAGGGGGATTCATGAGTTGAATCATGGTTTGGGGTGGGCAAAACGCAGAGTGAAGCTTGTTAGGACGCATTTGCAACCAAGCAGGGGTGTCTTATCGAGGCTATGGTGCTATTTACCAAGCCGTGAAGGATCCAGTTTGGGCTTTGACCAAGGATGTGAAATCCAAGAGACTACCTAATCCCTACCACATTAGAAGGCTTCGGCAGGAGCTGAATGCGAACTTGCCACAATTTATTGGCCAGTACTACCGTGCTGAGGGAAGGATGGAGCTGCCAACAGTGTCAAAGAAAAGCAAGAAATACGAGGAGCAGCAAAAGGAGGTGGTCTTAGATGAAAAGAACTCACTATTCACGGACCTTGAGGTGGTCCAGCAGAGCATGGTGATCTTTTATGGCATCACGGAATCAGGTATGCATCCTCTTCTTATCCTGTTGGCAGCAAAGGTAAATGTCTGTTTGATGCTAGCAACTGCATTGTGTCTTTAACAAAGGAAGCTAATTCGATTGCATTACACAAACATTCTCACGTGAGGAGATTCTTGCAGAGTTGGAAGGGGCTCCGTTGATATATGTCTTCAAACTGGATGAGGCGGAGATTGTAAACCAGAAGAAATTTGAACGTGTCAGCATCACGTTGATGAACAGGGCTTTGGACGCTGACATTCAGGTGGACCACAAGAGGTATTTCTAAGTGCAATCCGAGCAGGAGATTTGGCCAGTTGCCACATTCTAGGGCGAGAAGGAGTCCTACGATGTTCTTTCCTGGATATTTGGCAAGTCGAACTTACCAGCTGTGATTGTAGCACAGTCAGATGGCGAGATACTACATGTCCCCGGAGTTGGAGAATTCAATGTGGAGTGGCACCTTGCAGGAGACATGAAGACAATTAAGTGCATGTATGGGCTTCAGTCTGGGCCTACATATGTGATAAACTGCATATACTGCGACCAAAAGAGGATAAAGCCTACTGTGGGGACAGCAAGTCAAGCAAATGCTGCCATCAAGAGCCGTGGTAAAGCAAACTGGGTGGGGGGGCTATTTTCTAGCAGCGTACCTGAAGAACCTTGTGACATGACAACCTCTACTAGGTGGAGGCTTATCCTGCCAATTCCTTTGTCCAGAGTGCACATTTGTACATTGCATGCCTTGGTTCGATTGACGGAGAAGATTGTGCACATGCATATCATGTATGTTTGGAACATACAAAATCGGAGACTTAGGGCTACTGCAATTGAACAGATGGAGAAGTCGTTGTCCGCGATTGGGGCTCATGGTGGAAACGTGGAGATTAAGAGGGACCCCACGCTGAGTGGCACCGCTGGAAACGTGCCACAAAAACCATCTTTGAGTGGTGTTGTTGTCTGCAGACTTTTTAGGCCAAGCGTTTGGTCTGGTAATGATAAGGCCTGAAAGGATATTTGTCAAGCTGAGGATAATAATGCCGGAAGTGGAGCAGACCGCATTGCAAAGTATCAGATGTGGCAAGCCTTTGAAGAGGTTGTACCATATTTGACCGGATTGGTGTTGACAGCAGAGCAAAGGATGCAGTTCAAGCAGAAGATACACAGGTGGGGAAAGGCATACTTAAAGGCCTTTGGAGAGGAGCATGTTACCCATTATATGGTATGCTCTCCGCTCTGTCTGTTGGTGCTTTTGGTCTTTCTTCAGTGGGCGCCTACTTCACCTCAGCCACCCCCTTTTAACTTCCTTCTTGTTGTTGTCAGCACGTAATTGTAAGGCACTCTACTTGGTTTGTGGATCACTATGGGAGTCTTGGAGTCTGCAGTTGCCAAGGTATGAAGAAATCACACCATCAAGCGAAGGCGGCACATCAAGCACATATAGTCCATGGTGGTGGGAAAGCTTGTACTAGTGCGATTCTCCAACAATTCCAGCATTGGTACTGAAACATATAACATCGATATAGGAAGTAAATGGAGATCCAGGCAGCTGTACCTGACCCTGATGACGGACCACGGGCCCTAGCGGCATCCAGGAGACGCGAGCGGTGGCATCAATCAAACGCTGCCATCGCCTGCGAGGAGTGGAGGTCAAGGAGGAGGCGTGTTGGGGGAGCATATGTTATTGAAGAAGTTGTGGAGGGCGAAGGAGATGGCTTGATGGAAGAAGAGCCGGAATGGAATGCCAACAAGGACATAGTTGGAAGTGGAGGCGAGGAAGATGAACAGAGGGACGCTGCTGGCAACTATGTGGGCATTGCTGATGCTGGCAACAAGGATGCCGGGGAGGATATTGCCTTCGATGTTGACATTGAACATGCTGACAACGAGTAGAAGGCTCAGAGACTTAAGCACGGTTGATATGTTTATTCTTGGTATACAATGTTTTGTAGGAGGGTAATGTCGTAGAGAAGTAATACCTTTCATTTCAAATGTATTCTATAGAGAGTATACTGAATCGAACAGTTTCATGGTTTTGTTCTAGGTTTTGTTCTGTTTAGTTCTTATTATGATTTTTCTCATTTCTTTAGAATGATGTTTTTGAAAGTTCCTTTGAGAACCACTAAATAATATTTTAAAGAGTAAATGTATTCTGTAAGACCTTTAGATGGAAGTTGGATATAGGAGATCCTTCTAACCTAATCTTTGAAGTTTGAATTTATGTTAATGAAAATAGTCTACGAGGCCGGGAAGATGAGACAAGCTCGTTAGTTATTATTTCTTTTTAAATTTATTTCTCATTTCTTTAATGGTTTTCTGACTTTTGATTTAATTTAATTTCATTTTTTTCCTCTTATTTTTTTAAAATGACGTTTCCTAAATTCCTTTGTGATTTTAAATTTTTGATATTGTAGTGTGAACTTTATCTTTATTTTCATGGTTTCTCATTTATAATTAGTGAGAGGCGATCTTCTTGAATTTATTTCCAAATTCATGATATTTTGTTCTTGGTTCTGTCTTATTTATTTTTTATTTTTAAAATTTTCCCCACATTTAAGAATTTTTAAAATCGCCAAACAAGGTTTAAATTTCATTTGGTTTTTATTATGTCTCCATTTGTTTTATTTTTCCCTTCCAATTTCAGATAATTCTCTTATCTTTTATTTTTTAATTTTTTTGGGTTTTCATCTTATTTATTATCTTTATTTTATTCTTTCGATATTGTAGTGTGAACTTTAGTTGTTGATTACTGAGTTAATAATTTATAATAAATGGTTTTTGTTCCGTTCTGGTTGTTACTATGTTTCAATTTCTCAATTTTGTCATTTTATAATTTAATTATTCTTTGAATTTTTGTTTCCTTTTCAAGTTTGGTTTCTAAAATTTTATGCTCAGAATGTGTTTTTTCAGAACTTTAGAGGGGCAAAAACTTACTAATTTGGTTTGGTCTGTTTTAAATTATTTTAATAAAAATAGTCTACAAGACCGGGATAAGGACTAAAGCTTGTTAATTATTACTTATTCTTAGATATATTTTAGAGGTCTTTTGCAGATTTTTAAAAAAAAAATTACAAGTTGTTATTATTATGACTTCTTTTAATTTTTATCCTTCTAATTTAAGATAGTATTCTTATCGTTCATTATTTTAGGTTCTGTTTTGTTTCGGTTTTTAATATGTTCTAGTGTTATTTTGTTTTTTTGGTTTCTTTTTTGAGGTTCTCTTATCATTTTATTGTTTTTAAAACTTTTCCCAATTTCCTTTACTTTTTGGTGAATTTACTACCTTAACCGCTTCGTACACAATTACAAGACCTAATCTTGTAAGATTACAAGCTCAACTATTGAGAGTTTTTGATACAAACTCTACTTGGTTCAAAATGGCCAGGGCCCCCATTAGGAGAAATTTGGGGTCTCAAAGGCGCCCTGTAAGGCAACCCACGTTGTTATTTTGATTTTCGTATTCATTAATTTTTTTTGAACTTTTCCTAATTTCCTTCAATGTTCTCCTCAATTTATTGCCTCAACTTCTTCGTTCATAGTTATAAGACCCGGTCTTGTAAGATTACAACCTCCACTACGGGGAGTTTTCAATACTAACTCAATTCGGTTCAACAAGTCATGGGACCTTCACATTAGGTGCGAAAAGGGGTCTCTAAAAGGCCCTGTAAAATAACCCGTGGTAGGGGGCTCTTTGCCATTAATACAACAACGAATTTCCCTACTGACACCAGCAGGTATAAACGTGTAATCTCCTGATCGAGAGTCAGAAGACTAGGAGATACCACCTCCAAATTCATTCAGAATTTGTTTAGAGGTACTTTTTATTCATGACTATACGTAATATCCCACTTCTAGGTAATGAAATGATCCTCGAATTCATGAGGTTGGCATAGAATGGACTAGCACTTCTTCTGATCGATGCCATTGATGACAAATAATTGGAATTTTTTTAATAGTCTAGATTAACTGCATAATATGTATTATACATTTAATCACAAGTATATGGTTGCTGGTTTTGATGAGAAATTTTCAGGTTCAAAAATAGATGTACACTGAAGTCGATCCTAAAGTGTAACTCGTGTCATTAATACAATTGAGAATATAAACTTATAAAAATAGATGTACATTGAAGTAGATGCTTCAAACTAATGAATACAATATTTTCATTAATAATCATGAAATCTTAGTAAACTTAAGGATGATTTTAGTTATATTAATAGCAAACCGTAAGTGGAGAAACTTCGCGAATAAGGAATGAATAAAATCGTACTCAAATATGTCCACAATTGCACTGTTGTTTCTAGTTCAAAATTTATTCTCATAACTCATTTTCGTTCTTTGTCCTTCAAATAGTAGCGTACATATTTTATGATTAAGAAATTTTGTTAGTTTGAAATAACTAAAGAAATTAAAATTAAATAAACTTTGTAGGAAAAGTAGAAAATATGAAAATTAATTAAAAAAATTGAATAATGGAATCAAAGATATTTTTCCGTTAAGATATTCTAGAATAAATTATAAGAGTTGTGACCCCTTATAGAACTCACATAAGTCATTTCCCCTCAATTTATCGAATATGAATAATAATTAATAGAACTTTCTTTTTTTTCAAATTTCTTTTATTTCTCGTATCTGTAAAATAATGTTTTCTAAATTCCTCTGTGATTTTCTAAGAGAAAGTCTATTATTTCTTGAACTTTTTCCAATGTTTTCCCAAATTTCTAATATTTTCATCTTTACAATAATTATTAAATAATTATAATAGTTCCCCTAAAATAAAATAGAGTACTTGGTACGAAAGGTAAGAAATACAAAAATAACATATAAAAACAAAATAGTAGAGTCAACTACACTTTTCCGCGGAGTTATTCCAGAATAAATTATAAGATTTTCATAAACTTATACAAGTCATATTCTTCAATTTATCAAATATGAATAATAATTTATACATTTTTTTAGTTTTTTATTTTCATTTTTTTCTCATTTGACAGCAAATGATGTTTTCAAAAGTTCCTTTCAGAACTACTAATTAATAATATTTAAGATTACATTGTTTTCCTTCTTCTCTTAATTTTTGTCAAGGTTCCTCACAATTGTTATTTTTGAGTTTGCTTTGTTTTGGTCTTTATTATTTTTTTTCTCTTTTTTGTCATTTTTTTTCCCTCCCATTTTATTTTTATTTTATTTTAATTTATTTTTAAAGTTTTTTCTCCAGTTTCTATATTTTTCCCGAGTTCCTGACAGTTTTTTTTTAAAACTTCTTTTGTTCCCTTTTTTAAGTTTTTTTTAAAAACTTTTCTCAATTTCTTTGAATTATTTTTCCAATCTTAAATAATTTTGTTATCCATCATCATTTTTTTTTCCCTTTTTTCATTTTTTAATTTAGCTACTTTCCCAACTTCTCTCATTTTTTCCCAAATTCAATCATTTTTAAAATCGCCGAAAAAGGTTTTATTTTTTTTGGTTTTTATTTTGTCTTTATTTGTTCTTTATTCCTTCCAATTTCAGATAATTCTCTTACCTTTCATTATTATTTTTTTCGGGTTTTTATCTTGTTTTTATTTTTATTTTATTTTTCCCGTATTTCTTCCCCTAATTTTTTGTTTTTTTTTTTTTTTTTTTTTTTTTTTTTTTTTTAATTTAATTTAATTTAATTTTTTTTTTAAATTCTTTTTTCAATTTTTTTTTTCCCCTAAATTTTTAATGTGGTAGGAAATTGTAGAGGGAGCTGCATTAAAATGGGCGTCGGTCATCCCGCTATGACCGCAGCGCCCATTTCCTCGGGAGGTAAAGAGGGAGAGGAGCGCTCCCATTTCCCCCTCTTGCCCACGTTGCTGATAGTAAACTCCTCCGCAACGCCGTTGGTTGCGTCGACCTTCGAGGGGAGCGGCTGCAGCAAAGGGTGTTGCGGAGGTGCTGGAGGGGTGCTGAAGTGCGGAGCTGAAGGTCCTACGGAGCTGAAGGTCCTACGGAGCTGAAGGTCCTACGGAGCTGAAGGGAGGTGATGCGGAGCTCAAGGAGGTGTCGTGGGGTGCTAGAGGGGGGAGGCGAAGGAGGTGTCGCGGGGTGCTAGAGGGGGGAGGCGAAGGAGGTGTCGCGGGGTGCTAGAGGGGGAAGGCGAAGAAGGTGCTGCGGGAATCTGCTGTGTTGTGCTGGAGGGAGCTTAGAGGAAGGCGAAGAAGGTGGTGCGGAGCAGAAGGAGGAGCAGCGGGGTGCTGGACGGAGGGAGGAAGGGAGATGCTGGAGGGAGCTGTGAACGGCAGCTGAAGGAAGAAGGAGGGCGTGGGAAGGAGCTCAACAGGACCTGAGGATTTTGGAGTTCCTTGATCGGTAAAGAGGTGCGGTGGCGCGAGGCAGTTGCGGGAGGAACAACGCCGAAGGACGAAGGTGCACTTAGGGGGGCGTAGCGGAGAATTCAGGTAAACATCCCAACTGCCCTGAATTTTTTGTGAAACATGTGTGCGCTGCTCGTAGTGTCAGTTGCCGAAGAAGCCTTAAGCCTAGGAGTCTTCAAGACCTGAGCATAGCGTAGCATGAAGGAGTCCTAATCTGTAGGTGTATCTGTTAAAAAAATTCCAATTAGTGTATGCAAGAAGCCAAGCTCATTGTGTTGCTACAGTTCTTTTTGTCATCAAAGATTGTAAGCATTTCCGGAGTCTATTTTCTACTTAATCTACTTAGAAGTTAGAGAGTTTTGATAGTGGGTATATTGTGTCACCACTAATTCGGTGTTGTGTTGCAGTCATGGTTGCTGGCAGCAAGGACGATGGTGTTCTCACGCCTTGGAACCTCCCATTCGACCTTCAGTCGCTACCGGAGGATAGGGCGGCCAAGCTCGTGGTGATTGCACCCTTTCTTCTTGGAAGGAAGAGTGCAAACTACGACATCGATTTCTTCCATCGTACACTTGGCCTCTGCGACACTAGGATTTCCTTCTCCGAGCTCAGTAGTGACAAGGTATGCAAGAAATCCTTGTTCATAGAGAGATGGCTGGAATGACAAGGAGGGCGCCACCACATTGCTGACTGCAGTGACAACCAGGCTATCGCTGCTTATATAGAGCAGCATGCGAAGGTGTATGGAGGTGAAGGCCGTGACAACGAAACATTTGGTACCTCCTTTCTTTGAGGCTGTCATCTGACCTTCGAGTTGGGCAAAGAATTCAACTGGGCAGAGAAAGCTGCGACCTTACAGAAGGCACATGAAAAGGGGGTAGCCCGCAACCCTCTCAAGCTCACACCTCCAGCCTTGAGAGAGCAGATCGAGGCCATCATCGACGTGCTCGTTGGCCACATCAACGACAAGCCCTCTGCTGGCAACACATCCTTGGCCATTCAGGGAGTCGGCACTCAACCTAGCCACGGCATCCTTGTTACGGGGAGCAGCAGCAAAGGAGGGCCTCCAGCAAAGGGAGCTCGGGGTCGCACTCAAAGCTAGCTCAGGGCGAAGGCGGCCTTGGTCACTGGGGAGGAGAGCTTGCCCAAGTCTTCACTTGCTGGCAGCAAGGATGAAGACCGACCCACCTCGGATCTGAAGGCAAAGTTGGACCAGGCTAGGGCCAAGAAGGCGAGAGCTCAGGCCGACCTTGCCCACAAGGAGGCTCAGAGGGAGGTGATTGTGGGAGACTTGAAGAACCAGAAGACTTTCTTGAAGGAGAAGGAGGATGAGGAGGGCCGGTTCTATGACGATGTGCCGCCCACCGTGCTGCCAGCAAGATAGCCGGGGCCGCTTGCAACATGGAAGCGAAGAAGCAGTTGGATGCTTTGGCCCGTCTTGGTGGTGATCAGATGGCCAATGCGAGCAAGGCTGCCCAAGAAGCCCAGCTTCGCATTGACAAAAAGGAGAAGCAGCTGGCAGCATTGATGGGGGACATAGAGAAGTCTAAGACCGAGGTCGGGGTTCTTAGTGTGGAGATCATGTCCCACAAGCTGGCAGCGGCATACATTTGCCCGAAGAGTGTGCTCCCACATCTACCATCCGAGTTTTGAGCCCTCCCCATTCAGCTTTCCGACCCTTGCCCCTTTTGTGCACGGTACTTTGTTGACGCTGCTTGTGTACCCTTGACATGCGGCTGCTTGGCACACCCACATTGCATGTTTGAGGTTGTCTTCTCCCTTGACGCCAAGTGTAGCCGTTGCTGCCACTCCTTGAGTGGGGGGTGGCTTGGGCAATGGGGATTTCCACTGCATGAGTCAGCTCAAGCGGAGCTCCACCACCTCTAGGAGGTTCTCAAGTCCGAGGTGGGAGCACCAGACCTCCAGAGCCCCGTTGCTGGCAACAAGAGGGCCGCTGAGCGCTCTTCTCCTCCTTTGGGGGAGGAAAACCAAGTCAAGAAGAAGACTCGCTTTCAAGAGGAGTCGGAGGCTTCGGGTCCGCTTGTCATCGCCAAGACCTTCGCTCAGCCCGTGGTATCCGCGGCATTGCTGCGAGCAGCCGTAGGGGATGCCAATGGTGTTGCCAACACCCAGAAGTTAGATGACTTGAGCTTCCTCCAAGTGACACAAGCCCCTCCACGTGAGGAGGTTGACAACACAGGCTCTCATGGTGGTGGACTCTGCACTAGTGCCACAGAGTCCAGGGGGACATCTTCAGACCCGGCTGGAGCTGCCCTGGAGAAGCTTGTTGATGCCATCGCGAGCTCAGCAGTGCCCTAGACTCTTGTTTTTTCTTTTTTTGTTGATAGTGCCATAGCGGATTAGTATTAGCGGCATTTACCTTGTTCCACGTTTGTTCATGTGCTGCCTTGATTTTTGACTCTATGTTCGCAGCTGGGGTGCCAGCAAGTAGTTGCTGGCAGCAGTGTGTAAGTAGTTCCGATAGGGGGTGTCAGACTTTCTAGAGACCGAACCTCATTTTTTTGGACACTTAGGATGAATGTTATCCTATTTTATTTGCATTTTGTACATGTGGCTACCACCTTGGTCGTGATGGTATGGAAGTTGCCATTGTCCTGAACCCTAATCTGTGCTGGCATCAAGACGTTCTAGAAGTACACTTGCATTCATCAAGGGGGAAGGTTACAGACCGTTCTGAGGATAATAAAAAATATATTTAACCATACATGATGTGTCAAGCACAATGCATGGTCCCTTACAAGTGTAAAAAATCATACTGGCATCGGTTTACTGAAATGTGGAGGCATTTCAAATACTGCGGGCAGAGTTGTGAAGACCCTGATAGAACACCTTAATTCCGTGGTGAAAACGTTGCTGCCCTACACTTCCACTATCTTGATGGTTTTGGAAACCGCCACCTCACCAAGAAATACACGCCTCTCATTACGTATGTTGATCTACATCAAAGCTTCCAACAAACTGTATTAGTACCGTTATGCTGGCACCAAGTAGCAGCACCTTGCGGATCTAAAACCAATGGAGTGATGTTGCTTGCATGTACCTTTTTTTCACGTGAACCGTCTGCTTCCACCAGAACCATGTTGTACTCTTTGCGATCATCGTCTCCGAGCATCATTGCAATTTCATGGCGCAAGTGGGATATAGGCCAGTCCTTGCCCCTTCAAATGCTGGCATTGGTCTCCCTCTAAATGTACAACAAACTTCTACCATCTCCACCTCTGGTAGATGGTCAATCGCATTCCATCTGTTGTTGGCAGCACCCCTAAACCTTGTATACTGGAACCTAGTGTATAGTGTTTGCCTGCCCACATGGTACCGGAAGACAATGCTGGACCTATTCACAACACACTTGATAACATCCTGGCCAATGTGAAACTTCTCAGCCCATCCAGGATTCATCAGACTACTTAGGAGTGCCTTAGACGGAGTGTAGAATGAAGAGTGTAGGAGTCCGCTGAATGCTGTCACATGCGACCGCAAATAAGTCCACCATAACGTGGATAGGCAAAAACCATTGCTCATGGGCGAAACTACTACCAGTGGACGCTATCATCGCATTGGAAAAATCTACTGTCAGCTTTGTCCTGAAGGCTTCAGAGGTGTGCATGTCTGGCAAAGGCCACTCCACGTCGTTGAAACTAGGGAGCGAGATTGGTTCTATCCTCCCGTACAACGTAGGCTCTACCGGGGGAAAATATACGCCACCAAGGAAGAATGTATCCATGTCCAACAAGTCTGTATGGCTTCGACCATTCCGCGTTGCCTCCCCAATCTATGCATGGAGCACAAGAATGGGACTAATGATAGATGTGGGGTGCACCCAATCATCAAAGTGCAAGGAGTATAGGTATTTGGCCGTGCATTGCCTACTCGCTGCCATAGCGGGATCCAAGCTTAATTGGCTAGGCTGATACGCATGCCGCACAAGCACCTTATCCAGGTTGCTTACTCCACGCACACAAGGTGTCCAGGAAAAATCCATGATCTCAGCTTTGAAGGCCTCACGAAAATTATCTCCACCATGCCGCCTCGCCTCTCTACCCCAAGGCCCTTCCGACTTTGGTTGCAGCAGAACCCATGAATTCCGGTCTAGCCTCATTGGGGTCCAATTGCCATGGACATCTTGATCGTTGTGCAAAATTACGCTCTGAGCTAGCGATTTTGGCCGTCTAGCCATGCTTCCCTAAACCCCAAGGTTTTGGAAGACACAGTAATGAACTATAACATCTCCCTTTCATACCAACCAAGGCGAGGGAACATAATGCCAGCACAGGAAAAATCACATTTGCATAGTTTGAGCACTTGACGACAGCAAAATCCTGAGTTGATAATTAAAGATGAAGTTTTCCATAATCCTGCCTACTCACAATGTTGCCTCCAGGAGGCAAAAAAGCCTGGATCATGTCAAGACAGAGCATTGATCGATATGAAAAAAAAGTTACCTAGTTTTGTAGCTCGCTGGCAGCAAACGGCACATTAAGTTGACAGCGAAGAAAGCCGCACTTCCACCTCGATTCAAGATGTCCTACTAAAGCACAATTCGCTACATATACAACACCCAATACCCCAAATCACCTGGACAACTCGCAGCAAGTGCCAACTCTTGCTGCCGGCAACAAATTCCCAAAATCATGTGTTTCTCCCTTCGCATTAATCCGCACCCACTCTCCCATATCAGCTGGAATCCTCCCAGCCCCAACTCCCGCTGGCTGCATCCAAGTTCCCAATTGCCACGCTCCTATCGTAGCGCTAACACCTACTGGCTGCACTCACTCTCTCTACGCGTTCAAAAAACTTCGCCACTCACTCGTCGTTGGCGGAGGAGGTAGGAGGGCGGACTCATAACTTCCTCGTTCAAAGAGTTGGCAGAAAGTTTGCTGACACGAGGAGGCCAGCTTGGGAACCGGTCCGAGCTCCGCCAGATCGCTCATAGCGCGCCACTGTAGCAGCGCCCGTCACACGCCCTTCGCGAAGGTCATTGCTTAGACCCTCCCGCGGCAGCGTTGCTGGCACAAGTGGTGCCCCGTCAAAAGTGCGCGGGCAGGCCCCATTTTTTTTCTCCCACGTGCCGCTTACACGGCCTTTTAAAGACCTGTATTTGCACGTAATGAATGACTTATCCCATGAGTGTTGTTTCTTACCAACATACTTTGTTAACATATCCTCAAAAGCCTTATTAGTTATTGCAGTCTGTCCATCACTCTCAAGATGATATGTAGTAATCAACTTAATTTTGGTCCCACACAATCTGAAAAGTAAAGTCCGAAATTCACTTATAAACTTACAATCTCTTTCACTTATAATCTCACGCGGAATTCCATGGTGTTTGAAGATCTCTCTCATGAATAACTCAGCTACCCCATAAGCAATGACAGTAGTAACTCTAGGAATAAAATGAGCTATCTTGATTAGATAATCTACAACCACCATGAAACTATCAAAGTTACTTCGAGTCTTAAGCAATCCAACAATAAAATCCATATTGACCGTTTCAAATCTTAAGTTAGGGATACTAAAAAGGTTGCAACAATTTAGGGCTCTTCACTTGTTCAGACTTAGAGACTTGACATTTCAAGCATCTTTCAACATATTTTTTGACATCTTTTCATTCTTCGCCAATAATATTGACGCTTGATTACCATATAAGTCTTTTGAAAACCTGGATGGCCTAACTGGGATACCATGAAGATTATTCATAATTTTGAGCCTATATTCTCGAATTTTGGAAATAAAAACTCTTCCATTATAATATAGAACTTCATTTTTCAATTCAAAAGACTTAAACTTATCAATTTCGTTCACAGTTCTAGCTTCCTTAGATAGACTTTCAAATGGAAGTCTTAAGAAATCAACATTAGGATAATGCATTTTGATTTCATCCATCAGAGAATTTTTAATGCATGAAATAACATTTGCTAGCGGTCTTTTAGAAAGAGTATCAGCAACCACATTATTCTTACATTTAACATATTCTATGTCAAAATCAAACTCTTGTAACAATTCCATCCACGTATACTGCCTTCTATACAAATTTGATTGAGTTGATAAATATTTCAAAGACTGGTGATCAGTTTCTATCTTAAACCTTACTCCTAGTAAATAATGTCTCCAAGCCTTCAAATAACAAATTATTGCAAGTATTTCCTTCTCATGTACATGATATATGACTCAATAGTGTTTAAGTTACCGGATTCATATGCACCTATCTTATTCTCTTGCATCAAATCTGTACCAATAGCTAAATCACTAGCATCGATATACAAGATTATGTTTCCTTTCAGGGATCCATAATAGTCAAAATAAGAGTTTGGATTAACACTGACTTCAAAGTCTGGAAACTCAAGTCACTAAATCAGCACTCCAATCTATCACGTTATCCTTGCCTTTCAACAAATTGGTCATAAGAGCAGCTATTTCAGAAAATCCTTTGACAAAACTTCTATAATAGCTTGCAAGACCTACGAAACTTCTCACCTCACTCTTGTCTTTTGGTATTGGCCACTCAACAACTGCTTTGACCTTCTTAGGATCTACTAAGATTCCCTTATCCGAAATGATGTGACCAAGAAATTCAATACGAGATGTAAAGGAAGCATAATTACTTAACTTGGCATATAATTTATTCGCTTTTAAAGATTGAAAAACTTGTTTAAGATGTTTCTTATGTTCTTCGACATTCTTGGAATATATAAGAATATCATCCATGAATATCAGTACAAGTTTATTCAAATGATTACAAAATAATGTATCCATCAAAGTCATAAATGTAGCAGGAACATTTGTAAGTTCAAAAGGCATTACAACGTACATATAATGACATGAACGTAATCTAAAGCCTGTTTTTGCAATGTTAGATTCTTTAAATTGAATTTGATGATAACTAATCTTCAAATCTATTTTGGAAATTAATTTTGATCCATGTAAGTGATAAAAAATATCATTGACATGGGGCAACGAAAATCTATTCTTAACAGTGAGTTTATTTAGACCGCGATAATCTACACATAATTTTAATGATTCATCTTTCTTCTTATCAAAGAGGACTAGGGCTCCCTAAGGTGATTGGTAGGTCTAATGTAACCTTTGTTCAACAAGTCTTTTAATTGATAGTTCAACTCAACATTTTGAATTAAAGAATGGCAATAGGGTGCATTAGCAATAGGAGCGGCATCAACAATAAATCTATAGCATGATCAACATCTCTCCTAGGTGGCAATCCCTTCAACTCTTCAGGAAATTCATCTTTACAGTCATTTAAGAATTCATTCACTCTTTTGTTGTCCTTACTTTCATCCTCAACTTCACTCACATGTATTAGAAATACTTCATGGATTTTTTTAATAAACCGTTTCATTTATAAATGAGAAAGCATAGGACACTTGGTGAAGATCTCTATACCTTTTATGGAGAAAGATTTACCGTTGTGAAGCTTTCCATGGACTACTCCCTTTTGCATGCAATCCATGCATTCACTTGCTTCAACCACGCCATCCCCAGTATCATTTCATATCGTGTTTAATTCCAAACTTCAAAGTCCACCTCAATATCCACACCTTGAAGGTTCATATGAAGCTTCAACTTGGAATGATTGATAAAAGTTGTTTAGGTGTTTGGTAATTAAATTGAGCAAGGTTTGAAAGGAACTAATGGAAGTCCTAGATTGTGAGCAAATGAAGTTGATATCATATAATGAGTGCTACTAAAATTAACAAGAATCATGAAAGAGAAGGAAGAAAACAAATTAAAATTAAAAGGTGTATTAACAAAGGGTCAATATACACAATTTGATAAGAATTTAAAAGGGCAGAGGTGATGAGAGTCTATATGGAGGGAATTTAAAATACACTTACAAAATTACTTTATTTTAACAGTCCGTTGTAGTTGAAATATCTTCATTGACAATTAATCTAAAATAAATTATACATATAGAGATTGTCATGATGTACATATCGTTAAAAAATTTGAGGCATTCAAGTAGGCATTGTTTTATGAATTTTAGTGGGCCACCATTGCCAACATATGAAGACTATGCAAATTAAATAACAATATACGATAAGAATTATCTCATTCATTAATATCAAACGACATACACAAGTAGAGCTAATAAATGAAGAACCTCGATATTCAATGTTATGAATTAACGCTTGAAGTTTTCGTTCATATGCCTTGTCGTCCTTGAAACTCTAAATTTTGGAGACCTGGAACTTAAACCGTATTAACCTTTAACCCTAATTCTTCATCCATTGGACAATGGAAATAACCACGACGTTGGCCTCTTGGATTACAGAGCTCCATAAGACTAAGAGCACTTCAAGAAATCGTTATTATTTTCATTATTTATTTGTTTGAACTCCCCGTACGTATACTAACAATTACAAGGTCCTTGTAGTGTCACAAACAAAAAATATAGCTAATTCATTTTCTACTCTGTGTTACATTTCTATCACTCATTGCCACTAAGCACTAAATGCACTAAGATTATGCAACTTCTCGTCATAGAAGGCCCCATAGAATTAATCAAGAATTGAGTTGTTGCATCTAGAAAATGAGATGTTGTCCTCATCGTGGTCGTCGTCTGTATTACGCTCGCCCGTTCCACATCAATGCCGGTCGTTGAGTACGTCTTTAGACATGACTCTGAAGACAAGGTGACATGACACCGAAGAGCTCTAGTTTTTCTCCGCTGCAAACCCTGCGGAGAAACTGAGTTGTTCTTGCAAGCTCCGGGTGAGCGTCCGCGACATGTGCAAGGTTGCACTCAAAATTTGGAGACCGACAACAAACGAACCACCATCCCAGCCCGCAACAACCTCTTATACACCTCTAGAATGAAGCAAAATCCTACACGCAACATCTCTTCTCTTGGTACGGTGAACACAAAGGATATAATATCTTCAAGAAAATGAAGGAGTGGCAATCACTAATTTCACCATGACCCATATGTCCACTTGTTCTATATAGTCAACCCCAGAGGAAGAATAATTTTGACGCTTTGTCACGCACATATAGTACTACAATTATACAAGGTATTGAATAAGTAAAGACGCCGCACTACATGCTTGTGCGATTTCTCAAAAAAATCTTTAAATCCATGACCATCACCGACCATACAAAAAATTAGAGAATACTCCGTAGGATGAACACTCTCTAATCTAGTTTTTCCTTAAGTCTCCTAAGCCATTCTAAGGTCTGATTAAAATCCGCAATTAAGTGCTCAATCAAAACTAGGTTTTTTTTAACCTCCTCCTACAATTCAATAATCTTCAAATGCAGTGCCATTGCAAGATCATGTGACATTGGCCTAAGAGGTGTGTGTCTCATAGCTGATTGAGGTGTTAATTAACAAAGGCAGTTGCACACTTTGCGGAGTGAGCAACTGACGGAGACCACTATTAATGTTACCTGCCAGTCGTCCTCAAAACGCGCTATAGTACCTTCAGCAATATCCAGATGCATCATTATCACCACTTTCACGTAATGTTTACACATCTCACCGCGCTATGCCTAGACGCAATAGCAAACTCCCGACTCTGAGACAAGATTATGTACAGTTTAACGCAGATGTTGATGAGAAGTGGAGGTGACCATAGATGTGTCATCGATCTTCTACCATAGAAGATCTTTTGCAAATCTCTGTACTAATAATGATGGTGCACATCCTTAGTTAGCGCAGTGGTGCACCAATCCACCCTGTGACCAATGATCATTAGGAGAATTTTGGGGTCTCGAAAAGGCCTTGTAAGACAACTCGAATTAGGTGAACTTCCTGCCCAAATACCCCTTTGCTGCTATCAGCATGAGTAGAGAACGCTACCCCTAGCGGCTTGGCAAGGTTCAGAAGGGGGCAGTGTGGCTAGATTTTGCCTCGTTGGCGTTGGCCTGTCGATGGTGTTTGGAGAGCGCCAACGAGTGGAATTTATTGCTTTGCAAATAATAAACTCATTTGATTAGTTACCTCAATCCATGGTTTCTTTGATTTGTTGCTACAATAGTTTAGACGAGATGGCGCCACCGGCTCTACGCTGTTCACCACCAAGAAAACGCATTGCGCACTTTTGCTTCCCACAAATCAATTATGCCACAATGACACCTACAATTCGATGTGATTTGCTCCAAAGGTTTCAAATGACAATAGCGCCTCAAATCGGGGGTGCGAAATTTAATTTTGGATAAACTTGTTTCTGGCGTCCGCTGGCAGCAACGGCGCCGAAGGCTCGTTTGTAGTCGGCAACATTGGCTTAATAAAAAAGCTGTAAATTGATGTACTCGACGAGGAGGTGAGTTGCCTCAATGAACTTGTGTGGGGTGTTTGTAGGTTAATGGGTTTTAGGAATTTGAAATTTGATGCTATTAGACCTTGCTGCCACCATAATTTCTAACAGAGTAGGTTTCCACGTCGAAGATGAGGCCCCTATTCCACTGAACTATATTAGAAGTAGTTGTGACTGTGAATTTGGTCGTCCAGCAACAACAACTACGGTTTAAAGAGTTTGTTCACATTTTTTTATTTTTTTTTGCGTTGGAGGTGTCACAGAATCATAAGAAGATTTTTCGGATCGCTACAGGTCACTGAGCAGCCCAGAGGAGATTCCATCATTTTTTTGGATTTTTTGCTTTACGATGGCAGCAAGGATTGCACTGAATACTTGGTTCAATCCCCAAGTTCCACTAGATGCACGCTTTGCCCCAGTCATCAAGCGAGGTTCTAAACAAGTAGAGTTGCGCATGATAAGCCTATTTATAGCATAGAGGTCTCTTGGAGACATTAACATTGACTTGAGGACTGATGGAGACATTTACCCCGTTGAATTACTAACAAAGAAGCCACCTTTACTCAAAATGCTTAAAGAGTTCATTGAATTCATATGCCATGGAGAGCAGGGTCTCCAAGGATATACATACAGACTGATGTATCATTGTGTACACGGTCCTATACGGCGTGAGGAGGACATGGAGATGCAATGCAGAGAGTTGAGTGAAGAAGTGCTTCTACATAGAGGCGAAGCTCTTGCCGGCAACTCAAGGGTGGGCCAAGATCTCCAAATGTAGAGAATGCGTTGCGCTGACTTAGAGAAGACATGCACGGATTTGAAGGCTGAAATATAGGCTGTCTGCGACAGCTGTGCCCAAAGGGTGGAGCAATAGGAGTGCCATGTGCAAAGTCTCCAAGAAGACGTTGAGCACTGCGAGCGAAGAGCCAGCTTCAAAAAGGACACTCCCATAGGCATGCAACGTAGGGCTCGTGCTCTTGAAGGGATTCACGAGTTGAAACGAGGATCAGGTGGAACAAAAGCAAGACACTACTATATTCGTTATATTGAGACTTTTCATAGTCTCAATTTAATGCTTGACTATAGCTTTTTCATTGATTTCTTGATTGATTCTATATTTGTCAAAAACTTTTTGACTATGTATGGGAAGATTATCCTCGAGTCGAGGATAATCTATAATTCGAAAGTCAAAAAAAAGTTCAAATTGTCTAAAAACAATTGCTGAAATTGTAGGCAAAAAGTCTCAAAGTTCTGAAATTGTCTCAAAATAACGAATATGGTCATCTAGTAGGAATCCTGGAATAAAAGACGGCCTAAATGACTATATTCAGAGTCATAATGGATGCCCAGAAAATTAAATGATAGTCTCGGTTGATGTCATTCAAGCCAAGTCATTCTGGTTATTGAGTCATTTGGGATCATTGTTGCATTTTTGTCTCCAAGCTTTTCGGGTTCACTTCCAGTTCACATATACGCCGATGGTGAACATATGCTGATGTGTGTTTTCTCATTGATTATGTCACGAATTGTAGATTTTTAACGTCATCGTAATATGTAGCTGCGGAAGTCATTTTTGGAATATTCAATTTCCCGCTTATGATCTTTAGTGTTTGTGGTTGTTGTTTACCGACCGTGTCTACAGTTCGGTGCATATCACTGTTTGGAAAGGTTTCTAAGCCAACTAGCCTATGTCCTCTATTTTCAAAAAGCAGCCGGTTTTTTTAGATTATACCCAGTATATTATGTCTATGAATACTAAATATAATTGTTTTTCTATCATTTCATCCAATGATTTTCCTCTATCCTTGAAAATCTACCAGCTATTTTCAAAATCCATCCGGTAGCCTTGTAACTAACGGCCGGCTCTTCCCGGACAGTGGTGCATATTCCCCGGGTTGACTTACACGCGGCAACGTTGTCTACCTCGGAACTGCTTGTGACATCTTTTTTTTTCTTGGGCCATCGTTCTGAGTATTCTGCACGTGTACGGATAGAATTTGTTGGTGCAATTAAATGAGTAACCCACACTATTCAGAAATGATATGAGTGTATTACCAGAGCTAGTTTCAGCGTTAAATTTGTATCGGTATATATGAAAAAACTTGATTACAAATTTTGAGTATGCGACTACAATGACTGTAATCCGCATGCTTCATTTTAAAGCATGTAACAACTCTGCTGATATAGATTTCTTCCACTTCCTCTAATCTAGACTACATGTTCCATCTCTACATGAGTGGAGCAATGTCACAAGCACATGACACATTTTCCTACATGAGTACATTTTGAAACTCCAACGATCCATTCCCCTCTGCTTGGCCAAAATCACTCTAACTTCTCACTTCATCACTCTCCTGTACTGACAATACTACGGTGTACATGTGACACACCTTAGATGTGTTGGAACGTCAGTGATCGAGACCACAGCACAGTCGACCCCATAGCATCAAGCAAATTCACTTGGTTGGCTTCTTCAACTGTTACCATGATTGGTATTGACTTCAACGCTCTCCAAATTCACACGGACATACTGCTTTGGGATAGGACGATTATGGAACATTGCTTCTCCACCTAGGCCCAAAACTCAACCGCTACCCACTCGCACCTTGGAATTCTCAGGGTCCCCGAGCCAAACCTTGTCACCTACTTTCAGCTGTGTCATTGGACAAAGTGAAATTAACATTTATCGTGTTAGAATTTTTGAGTCCACTTGTACGAATATTGACCACACAAACTTCATACATATGCAAAACACTTCAGAAACAAGCTCACTAACTTGATAATTTCTTTTGTCATGTACTGGATAGCATCTCACCTCCGATTGATTATTTAGTTTCACAGAGGGTGTAGTGTCCTGACTCCTCAGCCTGTATTAGTATTAACATATCACACATTTTTCAGGTTAGTGTATACTATTAAAAGACGTTATGTAGACAATGGGTTTCAATGACTCTCACCTTTTTGTCACCTTTTCTCCTCTCCACGGAGGTAAAACGTTTGCCTTCGACACTCTGTTTCAATATACATGCATTAGTTACAATAAGAAATAAAAAAATTAAAAAAAATAAATAAATAAAATAAAAAAAACCAAAACAATGCAGTTTGTTCTATGAAAGAGAAATATACAACAACGTCACCTCCCGACTCACTCAAAAACCACGTCTTTGATCATCGTACATCGTGAACAAAAATTACATAAAAGAAAGTATTGCAGTTTAATCTGGGATTGTAAACATTCATTGAAGCATATGATTATTGAACTCATGCTATTCCATGTGACCAAAAAAAAGAAATCTAAGTAACAGAAGCAACTACAAAGTTCCCCATGAGGTCCAGGAAAAAAGAGGATGCAGTTCAACCATAAAGAATAAGGATTTTTTCATGCGAAAATCAGGGTTGTCATAACGGACGGACATGGGCAAAATTTCCGGACACGGACAGACGGACGGACGGACCGGTTGGTTCGGGGTGAAAATCGGACATGTTCTATGAATATTCTATGAATATTCCTAATTTTTTCTCAAGTATGCTCAAATATGCTCAAATATTCTCGAATATGCTCGAATATTCTCAAATATTCTCTTATGGACCGGACATGACCCCTGACGGACAGACGAGCAGACCGGACGGTCTTTTGGACGGAGATGACGGACAGACTAGCAGACCGGACGGTCTTTTGGACGGAGAGGTCCTATGAACAATGAAGCTTTTATGGATGTATCTGTACAATGAAATTCAGTTGTTAATTCGATGTCGTAAACCTACAATACGTTTCTGGACATACATGATAATCTAAGCATTCCCAATAGCCAGACATCGCCAGTTTTGGTTAAGCATCAAGTGCGAATGGGAAACATAGTTACAACAATAGAACCACATGTAAAGCTCGAATTCAACAGAATTGAACTAATCGGAACTAGAAGACGTGTACTTCAAATTCTTTGACATCGTCATCACTGTGCTTTGTCAACTTGTCCCAGCAGTGTTTGCTACTCCCTTCTCCACGGTGCAGTGCTTCTGTGCCCGCACGTCCTTCGTCTTTGTTGCCGACGGTTTCTCGCACAGACAGAGTACTAATTCGATCCCCAGTTACGTCTTCTCCTAGTTTCACTAGAGAAACAGTTGTCAATACAGTCTGCATCAAGTTGTGCAGACTCTCTAATTTCTTGTTAGTTTCAGCCTGACTGCGCTCCATAACTGACAGCCTTGTAGCCGTTCGCCTTTCCATATCCTGAAATGCAACGCAACAATTACAATAATGATCGGTGTGATTCGCTAGTAAATTCTCTTACCTATTTAACCTCAGTGAATGTTATAAAAATAATGATTTTATATACACGGAGTCCTCAAACTTTACATCGAGCAGCGATAAGTATGCCATGCAGTATCTAAAAAATCTATCTGAATTTGTGTACAATGTTTTTCAGTAAGTTAGTATTTGTCATATAAATGTTCATTTCTTTAGACGTGAATTGACTGTTTGGGAATATGATTCATACATTTTGTAAAATAAAAAGAAAACCAAAGGTCATACTGGAAAACACATCCTACACTACTGAGGTTTACATACGCTACTAAGTGGAAGCTCCTGCGAGAGTCGTAACTCTTTTGCCATGTCGGTCAATCCCGGAGTTTTATCTATGTCTCCTTCCTATCAGACATAAATAGAATATTAAAACGTTAAGAAACTATTGAGATATAAAACGTTGGAGATTTGAAAACATACTACAATGGCGGGCATTTAATTCTGCACTGTTCTAAGTACTACAACTAAGAAACTGAGGCTCAATATCCACACTACCCCTTAAATGAAACATAAGGAAAAGTATTCATACCAGCTTTGCGCGTTTCCCTGCATACCTAATTCGACCCACTCGTGGATTGCTGGCTATAGCCACTGTCAATTATCCCAGAAGGCCTGACTTGAACGACATAAGGTTTGAGACCTTGTCCCTCCCTTTGTAAAGCCTCCTCGTCTACCTTTTTTTTATCCTGTCGACGAATCTTCCTCTTCAACGAATCTTATTTGATAGACTCAGCCTTACTGCATGATGGGTTTTCCGCTGCCTGTACATCTACATCATGCAATTGGGATGATACAAGATCAATCCGTGTAGGCTCAAAAGGCCGCAATCGTGAGGTGTTGCACTATGGAATATCTAAGCTCGTACCTTGATGTGGCGGTGCTGCAATATTATCCGGAACTTGTATCCACTTCCAACCGGGTGGCGTCGGATACGCCGGTGTTGATTCTGATTGCTTCCATTCTCGACCTTGGCTCTTACCTGCTCTGTAACCTACGAGTACAATAGCGTCCACGTTAGTAACAACTCTCATCGAAGATAATAACGACCGGGTTGCAATGATCAAAAACATATTTGCTTACCTCCCCTCCCCTTGTGTCGCAGCATTCGCTTCCTAGTTTCCATCTCGGATTTTGACTGTTGAGATGGTGACCCTTCATCTTCGTATTCTGCATGGTTGTTATATTGCTAAGCCAAGAGTTGGGGTCTGTTAAATCTAATACATTCTAGCCACAAATTTCTTAACCTAGTGATTCCTTTTCCGATGAGAGGTACACCCTAATTGGACATAGTGTGCATAAGGTTGATGATTGAATGCACTCGGTTGTTGCTACATACATACAAAAAGACGAAACATCCTCTACGCCAAATTGCACTTTCCATTGAATTATAACTGCAATAGAGTAAATAGTCATAAACCCTACTACATGCAGCCACGGCTTACTTTAATCATATAATTCAGATGAAGAAAACCTTACCTTCGGTAGAGTAACCGCGCAAGCTCGTGTTAAACTCTTCCCGACTTTGCTGAGGAACCTCTTCGTCATTCTCGTTTGGAGCCAACGAGTCCTGCGTGTTCAGCTTAGATGTATGCTTCGTACATCTCCTCAAGGGTTCTCCCCGTGTGGCTGGCGAATAAGGAGGTCCTTCCTCTCTTTTTCTTACCAATGCTTGAGTTGCTTTCCTTCAAACACACACAAAATAGGGTTACGAAGTGGCATGCAAGCAAAAAAAAAAGACAGACTGCGAAGTAGTGCGCACTGCGAAGACTGCAAAGTAGTGCTTCTTTGCCACGCTCCAGTAGAGATCACCTCGATTTTGGCGAATTGATGACCGAGACAGCCGGTCATTTGGATGGTAGCCAACAAAACATACACGTGTCCAACATCCGCATACATTGCATAGAGAAATAGGGTTTAAAGGGACGTAATCTTCTTACAACGCTGTCGCTGCCTTGCGAACTGGCTATAGGTAGGCATTATTCCTTGCTACTCTCTCGTTTCTTTGACGCTCATACTCGTTGACAGGCTCTGACGTCTCTTCTTCTTCAGATATATCAATATCCTCGTCCTCTTCCCCTATCAGCACTCTTTTGCCAGCCATATGTACGCTTCAGCTCTTAATAGACTTATGACGAGGACAAATTTGCTGTTGCAAAAATGAGGAAGGACACTCACTGAAGACACTAGTGGAAATTGACAAGTCCAATGACCGAAGCATGTATCTCTAAGGCAGCAGTCGCAAAGAAAGAACCTCAATTCCATCAGCTGCAGACTCTCGTGCAAAGAGCCGTCTCCGTCTTTACTTCGTCGAACACGCACATAAGTATCAGTTAAGAGTCTCTTGAATTTAGAAACTTTACTTTCTTCAATTTCTTTGGATTGGGTTGATTTTGATTCGTTGATTATATGTCTTATTCTACACAAGTTATGGATATGTGTTTTATACTCCTTCTGCTCTCTATCCTATCGATTGAGAGTGACAGTACACTCCTGTAGACAGATCGAGGAGATTGTTTTGGAGATTGCAGATTTCGCCTTTTGATACCCGTCGATTAAGTATCACTTACTGCTTGTTGTGTTGTTGATTTCCGGGGTAGCTTAAGGATTTACAATGATGTAGTAATTTGCGAAATGAAGATGTGGAAGATGAACGCGTTACGGTGTCGTCAATCGCCAATCTGGATTCTAACACTTGATCCACCTAGGGTTTTCGAGTCTGTGTATGATTGAACCATCTTCGGTACAAGCATTACACTACCCGAAATCAGGAGACAAAATACAGACAATCACCTTCACTATTGGGTTCCTTTAGGTATGTAATTACATAGTCACACACTCGATTTTGCGTTCAGCGACATCCATAATGAACTCTTGTCCGGACGGTTCAGAAGAACGGGAGGGTTTATCTAAGCAGCGTTAATGTTATAGATTATAGACATTGGACTAATCGTATGTGTTATGGTGTTTTATTGTCTTCGACTACTGGCAAAATGAAATACTTATTTTATGCTAGGGATATGCAATATATTACCAGTAAACCTTGAATAGTAAAATAGATTGCTGACCTCAGAGGAATGTTTGTCTCCTACAAAATGAAGTACAAATTGCGCACTGTTTGTCAATGCTACAGTTATGTTCAACAACAAACCCCGTTTCAAAGCCGTGTTAATATATTCCTTTATCTTTCAAGTCATCGTAAATTATACTCTCGGCTGTCCACCTCAAGCAGGTTAGTTTCAAACACTCTTCATCATTCCAGTGAATGCAAAAACCAGAATGAACATTACAATATATTTTGTGATACACTGACTTTGCCAATGTATCCAAATCATGTTTCATTTTGTCAATAAGTACATTGAATAGGTCAATTTCTCTCATTCCTCCAATGTCGAACTATGTGTTGATCATTGAGATGCTCTGATTGCTATGCATTAAAAAGCAAAGCTCAATGCCATTTCTGACATGAATATACATATTCGTTGCAGGCAAAGATGTCAGGCAGGTTGCCTATATCAGATGATAGAAGAGTTAGTTCTAGAGACAACAAGCTCTGGTTGAGGTATCAGGAACGCGCAGCTCTCTATGGTTTTTCTCGAATTCCCTGTCCATGTAAACTCCATAGGGGTACAGGAAAATGATTCGATTTAGTGGAGGGAGAAAGACTCTTGTTAAGACATGGACGTTCTCCGGATTGCCGGACTTGGAGAGGTCCCACTGAGCTTGATTCATCCAACAAAGAATGGGAAGCGGATTATACAAGTCGACTTAAAGGTACGCTTCATCAAACTGGAGAAAGAGATAGTGGTCTACAGATGCGGGGTATGATGCAAGACATCTTCCAACAGGTGCAATCTTTTGTTGAAACAGAGGAGAAACTACAGGACATCACCATGGACGCTATGGAGACCGTCGACAACATCACCGGGATTAATCAGGACCGTAACGAGCACAGTGGAGATCATAGCGGAGGAGATACGGCCTTCCATACTGTAGACGGCAATGACAAACATGTGGGGGCGGATGAAGCAACGACAAGAGCTGAATATTCTGGAGGACAGGAAGGTTTTCCAAAGAGCGGAATTACAGAATCCGTCTACCCGTGTGGGAGAAGATGCTGCAGGGTGTTCCGGTGCACATAACATAGATGCAAATGAAGGAGCGGGATTTTGCCGGGATTGAAACTTCTCAAACGAGGAGCAGATGGCATTGGATGAGGAAAGAATTCGAGACGCGAAGGCATTAGAGGACGCGATGGGAATGTTGTTCCCTGGGTCGAAACACTCTAAGTTGGGAGCAACTGTGATGATTGTGAATTTAGTAGCGACTCACAGTGGGATAATTGAAAAGGCTGCAGACAATATATTGGCCACTCTGAACTACCTTCTCCCTCCGGATAATTGTTTACATGTGTCCATGTATCAGGCTAAATCACTCACTAAGAGACTCGGTTTGGATTTCATAAACATTCACGGTTGCCCCTCTGGATGTGTATTGTACAATGAGGAGAATACTGTTCACTTAGATCACTGTCCAGTTTGTGGATCCCCTAGGTACAAGGACATGTTGAACAGAACAAGGCCTTTAAAAGTGCTTTGTTTTTCCCTGTGACACCTAGACTGTAGAGATTTTTTAGAATACATGTACTCTCAAAGTTAATGCGGTGGCACAGCGAGAACCTTAGCCATGATGGAAAGGTTCGGTATCCAGCGGATTCTCTAGCATGGAAACGGTTGGATTCCTTGGATCCTAAAGTGTGTGACACAAGACGATTCGGTTTGCAGGTTCAAGATGTCCGCTTGCAGGTATCTTGCGATGGCATTTGCCCTTTCAAGTTACATAAATCAACGTGGTCAGCGTGGCCTATCCTGGTTAGTTTTTTGAACCTTCCACCCTGGCTTATCACGAAGAAATTCTTCACTTTGCTCGCTTTATTGATTCCTAGAAGAGAGCAAGTTCCCTTTGAATTTTTCGATGTCTGGATGAGACCACTGGTGAATGAGCTCAAGGAATTGTGGAATGGTGTGCCTGGCTATGACGTATTAGCACCGGAGGGGAATTGTTTTTCCAGTTACGTGCCATTGTCATGTATACCACCTATGATTTTCCTGGGTATGGTACAGTGTCCGGTGCTTCCCATCAAGGCTATACGGCCTGTCCACCGTGCGGTGATCAACTGAGAGGTACCTATTCTTATGAGTGCAAAAAAATAATCTATAGGGATGCTCGTCGTTGGATGAGGGCTGGGCACATTATTCGTTCATCACAATATGACAAATTGTTTAATGAAAAGCCGTAAACTAGATTGGCTCCACACACCAAGACTCCGGCAAAGCAAAGAGATGCTCTGAGACAATATCATGCCTACCTTGCAAGACGTAAGCAGAGGTCGAGGATGTCCACAGAAGGGACTTCTAATGCAAACATTACTAGTTCAGTGAACACGATGCGTTCAGATGTACAATCAGTCGACAGAGGTACGTCAATACCATCCACAAGTGCGAATACTCGGCAGAAAGCAGGTCAACTACGGTCTTCACAAAGGTCGGCCTCAACTCGAGGAACAGAGACTCTAGATCAAAGAAATCCATCTAGGCGGCGGAGGGCGGTCACACCTGATCCTTTGAAAATCCATGGAATTAAACGTAGCAGTATCTTCTACGAATTGCCTTATTGGGAGGTACATAATTTTCCCACAACTACATTATACCTTGTCTTATATTTATAGCTGTACTTAGTAGTAAGCAAAAGCTTCATATAAAGATGTTCTTGAATCAGAACTTAGCCGTCTCTCTTCTTCATTTGGCACAGCCTAGAGGATAAGAAGACTTTCTTTTTTCATGTCCATGGTAATTCCTCGTGGGTGACGATTTCATGTGTTAACTCCTACTGAAGTCTGGTTATTCACTCCCGTGGCCTACTGTTAGTTTTCATATTATCATTTTGAACAGACTACAATACACTAGTAGAAAACGCGACTCCCTCCACCCGGGCAGTCCACCCACCATAACCACCGGCTGGACTGGGGGTTGGCTCAATTTTTAGAAAGTGCAGGCGATTGGTCGTAGCTTATTTCCGGGTCGATACTCTGGTGATGAGTCAGGCAAGGGTGGACTGAGTCCAGGCAAAGTTAATTTCCGTGGACTTACGTGTCCTGATTTCTCATTTTGATCCTCCGGTGGGCCATGTGGGTAGATGAATTGATTTTTACGCGGACGAAATTGGGCCACAGTTATATCTCAGCTGAGGACCGTGTTAACCACCTACAGTAGAGATCCGGGGTGATAACCGGTATTACATATCCACGCAAGTACCCATGTACCATACCCCTCCATCCGCCACCCGGGTTGAGAACATGGTAGTTGTCCGTGATGATTGTTCAAAGTCCTGAAAATTAAATCTGCCGCCTACATCAATTCAGTGGTACGTAAAATATCGCGTTCACTAAAAGCCAATCTCAATTCATACAAATCATAATCTCTCTCGATGCTACTCTGATAGGAACTCCCTAGGATCACTCATCACCACATTGCTTCATCACGTCTACTCAGTCGTCGTACACGTTAAGTGATGAGACAGATCGCAGGGCATTGTAACGTGAAATATCACTTCGCAATAGTGATCAACCACTACGATGCCAGAGAGGACGCCCCTTAACTTTGAGATAACAAACAGCAAGGAGAGTGATCGACGTAGTCTGAACCGAGAGCAGTGAGTTTGGTGTGATCGAAGCGGCTGATCGCACAGGTATGGAGAAGGGAGCGATACTTGGATGGTTGTCGATGGTGCACTGGCGCCGTGATTACCATAAGCTCACATACCCCGAGGTTCCAGCTTTGGCGGAATTGGTGCAATACTCCAACAAATTTGACTGGAGTGACCGCATTTACATGGAGATGGAGGAGCTCGGTGATGCATCCGGCTTGCATTTCAAGGAGTACCTACTAAAGTTCGGAAAAGAATATTTGACTCCAGGATCATGTGCCGCTAATCCAATTACGTTTCCAGAGGATGCAGGCAGCAGTCCCGCGAACCCAATTACTTTCCCGGAGGATGAGGGCGACAGTCCGTCCGGGATTCCAAAGGGCGGCAGAACTCCTGCCTCAGTTCCGAACGGGAGTGGGGGACACGGACCAAGGACATGCGGAGGGGGTGATAACAGCAACAGAAGCATCAGCACGAGCTCCATTGCCTGGACCAATGACGGTGGTGGTTCCGTTAACGGAGAGGGGGATCATTCGGCATCCGACGGTGCTGACTCTGTAGATTGGGCATCTGCGATCAGTGACGCTCTAACTTACACCACCGACACGGGTGAGTCCGACAGCTGGGTGAGCGCCGACGCTTCCTCTATGGACTGGTCATCAGATACCAACGTCGTTGACGATTATTTCGGACCTGTGAGGGAGGAGATGGACACCGCGTCTTACGCAGGGGAGTCAACATGGAGCCATGGTGGGGGTGATTCAGCAGGTCCGGTTTAGGGTCTGCGTTGAGTAT
Organism: Ceratodon purpureus; assembly: GCA_014871385.1. NCBI lineage: Eukaryota > Viridiplantae > Streptophyta > Bryopsida > Pseudoditrichales > Ditrichaceae > Ceratodon > Ceratodon purpureus. The sequence continues at coordinate 105,085,163 of CM026426.1, forward strand.
CCGCGGTGCACATCAATCTCTTCGGGGGCCCGACGCTCGGATGCTGACGCTGGAGACGCCAGGGATTGAGGATGATCACCGACAACGTCAATGCGAGGAGTGAAGAATTTGACTGTGGAGTCGTAAGACTTTTTGCTGTAGATATTTTTTCTTCGTTTTATTCAGAGGAAGTAACTTGTATTGTACAGGACATTGTAGTGGGAGTAGAATTGGTTAAATGGAGAGGGCGTTACTATCGATATGGTACAGTCCAAGAGTGGTGTGGAATTAGGGTTCTGCATTTGCGCTGTGTTCCTCAGCCCCCCTGTGCAGATAAGAACAATTTCTTTGCTCGAACAATTTTTTGGCAGGGGATTGTTGATATCCATGACGTCCAATGTCTGGAATGACTGACCTGGATATGGCAGTTGTTCGGTACTGCTTTTTGTAAAGGAATGATGTTTCTCTTATTGACTTCAAATTGATCCCGAACATTTGATAATTAGAGTTTCACATTGAGAAGCCGGGACTGATACACCTGCTCACCCCTTTCCATCACTAATGAATTAGTCAGACATAGAACTTTATAAATCATTTTCATTGACGAAGCATTTCTTGGTCCACTGTGTGGCTCATGCTGTTCAGTCTATTCTACGGTCTAATTAGTTTCGTGGCTTCCAACTGTCGGACTTTGGTCTACATCTACGCGCCAATTCTCACAGTCTTCTCCAAGCACGGATCTGCCTTCGCACTCCCGGTCTGACTCCGTCTTTGTGACCTGAAATTAGCCAAGAAGCGGACACCCATACCGAAGACAGATCCACATGAGATGAAGCAACTCACCAAGAGTACACGAGGTAGGTAGAAATCCCAAACTTCACTCGTACCTGCTTGTACGGACTGCCCATCTCAGTTGAGGATACTCCTCCGGAGCTTGAATGCTCGAGCTCCTTCAGACGGTCGTCGACGTCACGAAGCGCCGCATGGAGTTCGGAGAAATTCCACGTCTTCACAAGAGAACCATCTGCCAGCAGCGCAAGGGGTTCCCCGGCGTCGTCAAGTAATGCACATCCCCACGCTAGTGACATGTTCTCGGGGATCACCGCAGGAGATTGTTCCGCCTCAACCTGGAACTTGCAATTCTTAGAACTAGAATCGGTGCCAGGCGACGCCATGCTAAGGTGCGACGGAGCATTCAACTGCTCAGTTAGAATGGGAGGACATAACCTCCGGACGGCTTATTTAAACCCATTTCCGGAGGTCACTGTTGCATTTTCGTGCTTCAAGTATACGCTCAACGGTTAACTTTAGACATTGGGTGTGCGCGTGAAGATTCCTGGATCCCTCACTGTTTATACGAAGCCCAGATGCATGCGTGCTTTACAAATAGAATATTTCATTCATCACATCCACAGAAGCTCCATAGTCAACGCGGATTTCGATAGAATATCAAATCTACGTTTCTATGACATTCAACATCTACGTTCCCTGCATCGTCATATAAATTGCCGACTGTACTTTACGCCTTGCGCGTTTCCTAACTGCATGACATGGACGGGTTACTTTGCGAATGTCGACGACGAAGGACCCGGCAGTTCAATTGCCAAAGTATTGTAATCTAGATCAGCGATTACAGCCTTCAGTTAATTGTATAGGACTACACTTTTAGTTGGAAAAAATAGCTATCACAGATCACCTACATCTATGAGCCCTATAGCGTCCGTGAGTATATACAATTACGATGTCCATCCTTCGTTTACTGGGATTGTGATGTCCAGTGACCCCCATTGCGCCCGAGGGAGCTCATCGTATTCCATACATTCTTACCCACGGATCTTCGTCACCTTGAAAACAGTCTTATCGACTTGTGTGAGACGGATTTTCTCCCCGAGCTTCAGGTGATTCTTCGAACAAAACTCGTGCCACCCAGTACTGAAGCAGCACATCGTTTGATTAGGAAGACGACAGACATTTGACCTCACTACAACTTCGCATATTGGTCCCCTCAGCATGTAAAATATCCCGTTGAATCTTGACTCACCAATGGAGCGCCAGAATTTCACAGGTATGTCCTGAGAAAACAAGAACCATGTGACGCTGAAGTTAATGTATAATCCACGAGTGGCCAAATCTGGGAACTTCACTTTACTTGGAATCACGTCAACCAGTCATGTTAATGTGGAGTAACATGGAGGGTTTGGGCGTACCAGTCTTGAGGCTTTGTTTGGGACCGTGTGTGTCCGTCGCAGAATTTTCTCGAAACTCTGATACTCCTCTTCAGGGTACACAGTGACACTGAGTGCACGATCGTCGACTTCCTCAAAAACGACAAACTTCCCCTCCAACACATTTCTCTCCTTCATGAAATTCTGCCATCCCGAACCGGCACTCACCCAAATTGATTCGCGGTTTTCGAATTGGATTGGATACTCCTCCATCGTCGTAATTGAAAGCACCAGCGAACAATCCCTTTCGCCGGGCCACCCGTGCTTTGCAGTGAAAGAGGGTGGGATAATCTGTGCATCCACACCTTGTAATAGACATCAAAATGACAGCCATATCCGATAACGACTTAAAGAAGACAATGTTCGTTCCATTGACACAGAGCGGTTTCTGTACGCCGAGGAGTCTGCGCGGGCATTGCCCGATTGAGAAACTAAAGGGACGACATTGCAGACGGATTAACCAACGGGGAAACATGACGACGGACATGGAATACCGCCACGACTTAGGACCGTCACACCTCTCAATACGGACTTGAGAAATATATGGACTAGTCAGCAGAAATCTCACAAAGCCATGTAAGAGCCCAAAGAGTAACGTACCAGAGGAGATCTTGTTGCGGCTTCATCAACATAAAGAGTGAAGAACCGTGCTCCCACTGCATTGAGCTCCATGACGACGTTGCTGAATGTATCCACCATCTCGACCAGAATTACGAAGACAAAGTTTGGAAGGCCGTGTAGGAGAGAGTATGTAAGCGCAGACGTCTCGAAAGAGAGTGTGGACACCGAAAAGTTATAAACCTGACCTCTATGTATGAGACATTGGCTACGTCCCAGATCATCAGACCTACGCTTCTGGTGCACAACACATCACATTAAATCGGAGGTACTCATTACCGCCTCCATTGAAGTGGTTACTGCTGGGAAATCGGAGGCTCATTACTGATCAAATCTTCATCATTGCATCCGGATTCAATGACGACAAGACAGTATTTGGAGCGGGATTAATGATTGGGTAATTTCTAATTAGTGTACATTGCACACAACGGTGGGACCTGGATTAGACGGATCGGTGCAGGCTACAATGCAGAAATCAAGGGCAACCATAATAGGGAGACATGGACAAAGTCCCCTCCCTAGGATGGATTTCTGTGCCATATGCGTGCTTCGTCGCTGGCTGTACTTGACTGAGGGGGGAAGTACCCGTATTCTACATAGCAGATGAACAGTCGCAAACGGACGCGATCAAGGGAAAACGCAAGGAGAGCACTGCCAATTCCTTTGTGTTGTAAGGAAGTGCAACTCACAGCTCTAACCATCCTACGAACGATGATTAAAACCACGCTCTGATGAAAATCACTGGCATTCGAGATGTGGTGAAGGCTTACAGGTAATTCTATCGGTAGCAGTAACGTCCATGTTGTAGAACAAACACGTCCAATTCGATTGCATGCACGACTCCAATTCATATGCACATGTAGTAAACCCGTGGCGATACCCGCCACCGCTTAAAATTACGGTACTATCACACCCCTCGAGTCCTACAGCAAATGACAGACAACAAAGAATCAGGACAAATGCATCGGTCTTTGATATACTTAGAAGCTTCAAGAAAACAAGGATGGAGCTATAGGTCTCCGATTGACTGATGTGCATGCACGCTGTATATGCCATTACATCTCCTACATATCCTTCCTATGCTAAACCTCATCTCTCATAATCCAGTAATACCATCGTCCGAGAGGTCGTCATCCCATACAGAATCTACACCTTGTGCCCGGATCGTCGCATCTAATTCAAAAACAGCCTCTTCGCGGACAACTGCGCCTCCATCGGCTGCATCCTCGGCTTCAGTGTAACCATCTGCGTTAGGAAAATTCAGCATTGCCAAATCTCCGTCTTCAGTCCCGCAGGCGCCGAAGTATGGCAACTCCCGCTCTCCCACAATCCGGACGCTCCGCACGTCACTCTTGACAACCACCTTCAAATCAGGATCCCGGTGGTCGGACATGAAGAACACTTGACTGATGTGTTCCGGGTAAGCGAAAGGATTTTCAAAGTCAGCGTCCTCCTTGGCTGACATCTTCACGGACCAAAAACCGTACCGGTCTTTCTTGATAGTTGATCTTCCCTGGTCCTGCTTCTTATACCACTCTCCCTTCATGAGGACGGCGGTCATGGCACCGAACTGAACGTGTAATATTGCTTTTAGGACTCCAACATCTATGGCATCACCGAGTCCCTCTTCGGTAATGTGGGCTATACCGGAATCATACGTGACGTGACCGGTACCAACATTCCTCTCCACGCGAAAATGAGCTCCGTAGGCCCACATGGACGCGTACGAGAAGGCCTTCGCATCAGGGGGCAGAGAAAGGGCTACTACTTCCATGGGGACTGGAAATGACGCCTCCCTCAAGGAAACCACATGTCTCTCTACCCATCTGGATAGAGACGGAAAGGGACCCTGGAGATTAGGCGGATAATTCAACCTCATTGGATGTGTAGGGTCCATCTCATGCTGTGAGCGCACCTCCGCACGGTAGGATTCACGTGCGGTCCTATGCACTTCTTTCTGGATAGTGTATTCCCTGCATTTGTCAAATACAAAATTAGATTCTTAGACTTGAATGGCCTCTGAAATGAGTTTATAGCAGTGAATGGCACTGAGTATGCGGACTTACTCGAGAAGTTCAGCGCTGTGGACTGAATGCCGCAAAACGTAATCGTGAATTTGTCCGACCTCAATATCCGACAGCGTGTAGTTCGTGCCTTTGCCGAGTAGCACCTCACCGGAATCACGCAACTCCTGTTCTGGATCCCAAATTCGTCGACTTGAATGAGAGTACAACTGAAAGTACTCGGTACAGAAACCCAGGGCTTCGTCCACGACATACCCCGACGCCATACTCGCTTCCGGCTTCGAACGATCTCGCACATACGCTGTCAGAACTCCAAGATACCGCTCAATGCCGTAGCACCAGCGCCCATGTACTGGTCCACAAACCGCCAGTTCATTCACAAGATGGATCACGAGGTGGCTCATGACATCAAAGAAACCCGGTGGGAAGTTCAATTCGATCAGACACAGTGTTTCAGCAGCGAACGTCTTCAACCCCTGCATGTCCGCTGGATTTATGACCTTGCTGCATATTCTGCGGAAAAGATCTCCGATGCGGATGATTGCAAGGCGAGGACCAGGAGCTAGGCTGTGCCTGACAGCAACAGGCATTACTTGCTGCACCAGACAGTGGTGGTCGTGAGACTTAAGCCCTCCAAGTGATCGTTCCCCCATGTGTTTCGTTAATGTTGAACTGTATCCCGTTGGGACGCGGGTGTGCGAGATAATACTCAGAAAATTAGCCTTCTCCCGGGACGATAATACCCAGGGCGCACGCGGCATTACATAATCACCGGCGTCCCCTTGCCTCTGCAGCCATAGGTTCGGAAAAACCCCAGCCTCTTCCATGTCACGTCGCCCGGCAGGATTGTCTTTCTCTCCCATCACGTGTTTCAGGATGTTGTTCGAAACATTCCGTTCCACGTGCATAACATCAAGCGTGTGCCTAACAGGCAGCAACTGTTGCAAATTAACATAACAGAAACAACAATATTGATTAGTGAGTTAGACTGTACGATCATGTGGCAATAACTACTTCACTTCCTAGACGAACATCAAACGCAGTTTAACCCAAGACCTTCTGACATCAACTGTGGAAGAAACTGAATTAGCAATCATGAATACTATACGTACCCTCCAGTACGGTAACTGATACAATGTCGAGACGCGCTTGATTCCGTAAGTGCGAGCGGGGTCCGAAGAAGCCGGCATGGAGCCGTCTCTGATCCAAGCCTGTCGCAAGTTGCCCCACCTGATCACGTCATCACCACTTACAAGTACTGGCTCAGGCCGCAACTCCACTTCGCCGTTAAAGGTCAGAAGACGCCGCCACGGATGGTCATGTGGTAGATACCGTCTGTATTGGTAGCCACCGTACACATTCTTGGAAAGTGCAGCTGATCTCCTCGACTCCGTCTCAGGCCCGCAGCAGGGGCATGCTTTGTACCCTTTGGTAACACATCCAGCGACTACCCCGTAGGCGGGGAAGTCATGGATGGTCCAGAGGAGGATACCTCTCAATCTAAAAACCGGCACCCCTTGATAATTCGAAGCGTCCCGTGTCACTACGCCTTCAGTCCACAGAATGTGCAGTTCCTCAAGGAGAGGCTGCAAATACACGTCGAAAGTGTCTCCAGTCACAGCATGCTTTCCGGGTATCAGCAGTGACAGCATTAAAAAATGCTTTTTCATAGTCAACCATGGCGGAATGTTATAATTAAGCAGAATGACTGGCCACGTACTCCAATTGCTTCTCTTGATGGAGAAGGGGTTGACCCCGTCGGTAGCGAGGCCCAGTCTGACGTTACGCTCCTCCCCTACGAAGCCTTGGAACGTCGAGTCTACAAATCGCCATTGAGCAGAGTCGGCAACATGCCTGATCAGCCCGTCCGTGCTCTTGTTGTGTGCATGCCACGTCATCAAACCAGCTTGCTCCGGAGTGCTAAACATTCGTTGCAGGCGAGGTATGAGTGGGAAGTAACGCAGGACTTTAGTGGGAACTAAAGACCTACCCACCTGCTTAAAGCGTGGAGAATTGCACCGACTACAGTGATCGAGGGTCGCATCAATCTCACCCCTAAAAAGCATGCACCCACGCGGACATGCATGGATCATCTCATAAGACAATCCCAACATCCGAAGCAGTTGAGACGCTGCGTACTCGTTGGCTGGAAGCGAGTTGATCTCTGAGAGAACGCTATGACTGAGGATACCAAAGAGCTCCGAGATAAGAGTGTTGCTTGCTTTATGGGTCCTCAAACAATTTAGCAAGAGCAGTGTCGCTGTTAAACATGACAGTCTTGCATTCGCGAATAGTGGAGTTGTGGCACTGTCCTGCAGTACGGGAGGTGCACCCTCCATTGAGTCCGCCAGGTCTACGTCATTGAATTCAGGAACATCGTCATCAGGAAGTTCGGAGTCACTATCGTCGGATCCTTCATTGACTTCGAAAGTACGTGCAGCCGCTGCCGAGGGTGATGCCGGCTCCTGCGGTAAGTCGTCGTCGTTTATTTCCAAATCCCCAATCCCAAGATCTCGGTCGTAGAGATGGAAGGCGTGTTGTACAGCGTCGACAATGTTGACCTCTTCGTCCATGTGAGTATCCGCGGTCTCCCTAAAAATACGGCCTCTCATACCATACTCTCTTTCGATTGATAAGTCCCATTCGTCGTCCGATTCGTCGGAAGGGAAATTCTGCACAGCACTCACACAATTTGTTACCGTTATTAACTCGTGAATGATGAGGATTATAGTCAACAAATGATTTGTCAGAAATGTCAGAATTAGTAAGCGTGTTACTACATTCTACAGAACGCACACGAGTGGGATCCTGTCAAGCAGCACAACTTCCATACATCTTGTCCTACCTATCATCTGTTCTACCACCGACGGTGTCTACCTATGGCTGAGTATGACGTATGCTACCATAGAAACAACATATCCCAATGCGTAAAAAGATAGCATACCTCAGTGGACCCTCGCAACATGGGCGATCGGCCGAACCTCTCCAAGTGATATATGACGTTGCTCCGCTTGCGTGTAGACCGGAGCTCACCAACGCAAATATTGCACCTGCAGACTCTCATATCAGTGCCGATTGAATCCGCCAACTCCTCCTCTCTCCGATTCAATTTCACGTCCCTAGCATCTACTCTCCATTTCAGGTGCAAGGTGGATTGGGGCCGGACTGGCTCCATCTCGAACTGAGCTAATACACTAAGACTCTCTTGCGGTCCATCCAGTTATATTGTTCGACTTCGAAGTGCCGTTGATACCTCAAATAATTAACGGAATTCAATTGGTAACGGCAGCTGACACCTCGTCCCGAATTCGGTGTCAAACAAAATCAGTGTCAAGCTCGGCGGGCGGAAGGCATGTTGCGGCTCATGCATAAAAGATCGTTCACACTACAGAGAAACTCATGCTGGAAAAGGGAACTAAAAAATATCAGATAGAGTGACTTTAACAATCACACCTTGAACACGATGCGTGCAAGCAGACTAGATTGGCATAATTCACACGCAGCGAACTACATCGCTGACAAACGTAGAAGGCGGAATTGAATACCTCATGGGAATCTGACAGAACCCCTGCACGAAAGAAGAATGCAGCAATCACAGAAGGGATATGACGCGTAATGCAGTTCTATTCTAAGATTAGAACAGTTTAAAGTCATAAATATCTGGACGCTCCGGGTCTCTACGTCCCCACAAGAAAATTCACCATCTGCGTAGCGCAGTCTCTGTAACTGACGTATTCTATTCATTCGCAGTTTGCTATGAACATTGAACTTCAACCGAGATAGTCGATGAATTCCTCTCATTATCATCTCCGATCTCAGCACCGATACTCTGACGGCTCTGGCGAAACCCCTAATAAAAACTACGGCATGGGGATTTTCTGCCTTTCTAGAGTCTATTTCGGAATTTGGATCTAAGGGTTTGTTTCCTACGCTCCCCGCCTCCTACATCTGAGATTCTTCTTCTTAAGTGCTCTCATCAACATGGATACGTGCTCATTACAGGATTCCAGTGCCGGATCCGCTAGTCACGAACACGACTACTGGAGTGACGAATTGTTACACTCAACAATCCCCCGATTTGCTTACAAGGAAGCAATCGCGGAACTGTTTGCTTTCGGAGCGAAGATGTTGGACCAAGTTCGGCAACAACAAGCACAAGACGGTGGAGACTCACCTTCCCTGGTATGTTAGCAGAGCATCTTTTTTATTTGTCTGCATCAGTTGTTGATTTCACTGGCTATGGCCTTATCTTGACCTCCCACTCGGACGTCCTTCAATGTATGAATAGGGCTCTATCCTTCATCGGCGTTCCACTGACTCTTGTTCCACACGGGTTGTGTATGACCTAACGTAGGTCCTTCCAGGTTACAATACGGCTTTCTCCTCCCCAAGCACACCGGCCAGCTCCGGCCATGGCCCTTACGGGAACTTGCTGAATCGGGGATCACCGCAGCCCGTGAGACATGGCCCGACTCCTCGACCTGCGCTTCATATTCCTGGTAGTCGCCCATCCCCATCTCCACCGATCCCCAAGCACAGATTTTCACCCACAGCGTTCGCCCCCCCGGCTTGTACAATGCCTCGTGCCATTTCCGATGGACTCCAACCACAGACGTCCTCTCAGTCAGAGAAGAGCTGTGGAGTTTCCAACATCAGTTTGTCATTGGACAAAACCGACAGGAACAAGAGGCGTCGCGAGCAGCGTACGTATGAGCCGGCTTTCTTCAAGGAAACAATAGCATCCCACGCCGAAGGTCGCAAACCTAAACACTGCATCCCAACCAACACACAGGGTAAGATTGTCGGTCTTCGTACGAAGTGGCACGGTACATGTAGGTCTATTGCAAAACGGCTGATCAATTGGAACTATAAATCTTATGCGAAACACCAGGGTGAATGGCAGTTGCTTTGTCTAACAATCCAGCGGGAGTTAGACAGTTTATTTTCTTACAGCCCCACGGAACTCGACCCGGAATACTTGCCGAAGTACTTGGACGACGCCATTGCTCACGACAAGAGCACCTGGCGCCAACACTTCATACTCACGGGCGCCCAGCACCCCGATTGTCCTGACGCTGCATGGGAAACATGGCATCAACATTGGGACAGTGAGGAAGGGAGGCAGAAATCTCGAGCCATGCAAGAAAAACGCGCTCTGGCTGCATCTACTCCATCTCGAACTTCATCAGGTGACGGTCGACCACTACTGAACAAGGACTCCGCAACTCCCCTCGCTGACGCTGTAAGTCCTGAACATCAGGTAAATACAATTGAACCCTAAACCCCACCCATTCCCATTATACTTCTATGGTTCCCATTCAACTAGTCCATGTCTATCGGTTCCTGTATACAAAAATCTGTGCTGATCCCTCTCTAAATTTAATGTGTAGGTTGAGGATCCGTTGGCAGTCCCAAATCTTGTTCCAGCCGTGACTGAAGACGGTACGGCTTCCCCTGCCGATGAGGTAAGTGTACAATGTGAAGCTTTTGTTGCACATTTACAGAACATCGGAACATTTACTTTGAAGTGTACTGTACAGTTGTCCCTGAACTCTACAACCTTGTATGAAAAAAAATGTTCCTTAATCCCTATTGAGAATGACTGACTTTCCCTATGCAGCTCAATTGGGCCGAGGACCTAATGGAACGAACAACCGACCTGGCGGACACATTTCTAACAAAGAGCTCAGAAGCATGTCATGTCAAATTACGCGACACAGCCGTCTTCCCTCAAGTAATTCTCTCCCATTCTCCAATTGATTCTGCAATTGCTACATATATTCTGTCTCTATCATTTACGTTGCCCGATTCATATTCCAAAATGGAACTAATGCCTGATTGTTGTGCCCAATGACAGCGGACCCCCGAGTACGTGCTAAATCACGGCATCCGCGTAGGGGATCAACAACGCGATATTGCTTGGAAGAACAACATAGAAGCGACAGTTGACAGACTAGATCGAACGCAGCAAAATACTATGGACGTCTTGAACGATATGAAGCAGCTACTAACAAGATTATCAACGGGCACATTTGTACCTGTAGGCTACGGTTCAGTGACGAAGGACGGACGTGAGGAGCCTCCGAATTCCCCAACAACAGACTCAATCAGGGAGTTAGGGAAACGGTCCTATAATACTCCGTCAAGGACCGAGCCCGCGCTTCCACAGGATCAAGCTCGTAGCCCTGAGTCAACAATCGACTACTCTGCTGACCTTACGAAAAGCAGGACAGAAACACCTCGGGATAATAACATTCCCTTGGAGGCGCCATCTTCATCAGAGAAGAGGAAGCACTCGGTTGCACTGTCGGAGCCCTACAACGACGGAGATTTCTCTGCAGGAGCTTTCTCCGATGACCCCGATTTTATGACACAACCACCCGCAAAGGCGACCCGGTCCCAGAAGATTGCCACCCAGAAGAAACCAATAGTCCCGAAGAAGTACCTGAAGACGAAAGCACCGTTGCATCACGTTCCTCCTGTTGCAAGACCCTCCGTTGGCCGCATCAACCCTAGAGCTCGAACCGATCACCCGGTGGCATGCAATAAGCCGTGCTGGATCCTCCATCCGTCCGTCCCAGGCCTTCCGGTTGCATACGGGAAGACAGGCATCAGCTGGAAGTCCACACGAAAGAATCAGTTGTATACGCCATGTAACCTAGGGCAACAGATGGTGCAGGTGCATGAAGTGTATGACCATTCTATCGACCTCATGTTCTGCGAGCTCGAAAGACAACCGTTTCGGACACTTGTGGAAGCAAAGGTCTCACCTGGAAACTCTCCAATTTATGTGAAGTGGGCGCATCACCTACTCGTGCGAGATCTGGAAGCGGACGACATCACGAATTGCAAGCCGTGAAGGGAGACTACTGCTTCACAGGAGACGGTGTCTCGTATGTGCATGGCGCTGTTCAGAGTTGCATTGCATCACCGACCACGACTGCTTCGAATTCGGCGTCACGTACATTATCGGATTCAGGACTGTTTTCCTTTTAGGGATTAGTACTGCGGTTAGTATGGCGGAGTATTCTCGCTCAGTACCGACATGTATGACCTGATTTGGCTAATAAAAACCTCTACTTTAAATCATCGTCTACACCGCTCAATGCATTGTCTATTTCAGTTCCAATTCTACAATACACGTTCCGGATTAAGCCCTGCAGGTGGGAAGAATCCCGTAATTCACGACTCCTAAACCCCTACTTTCCGCAGTTGAAAAAGGGAATAAAACCCTAAAATAGTGAGGTTTATTTGGACGACGAAGATGTGGTACCCGGGAAGTCGACAGTTTACAGGTTCTCAACCCATGTCAATTCAGAACGGGTATCTAGCACAGTAGCGGGTACCAACCAAGATATGTGTATCACGACAAACCGGGTATGAACCATGGATCCGGATATGCATTGCTACATACGGGTAGAAAAGCGACATTCAGGGTATCAGTCGTTAAACACGAATAACGGACATGTGCCAATGATGACCACCCTCAGGCGGGTAGAAACCACAAACAGGGACTGGTATCGCTCTGCCGGGTACGAAACCGTAAACTGTAAAAAATAAATCACTGGGGTAGTTAAAACCACGGCCACCCACGGCCCACCACAACCCACCTCGCCCCATCGTGCATCTGACATACATGAAGGACTGTAATAGAAAGGCTCACTCAGAGTGTATTCTGAGCCTGCCCAATTCCACCCACCAGGGTTCGAGTCCACCCGCCTGGAGACCCAAGAATTAGGTGCACTCATACGTGGAACAGCCCCTGGAATGGGTCGCGTTTTCTACTAGTGATACTGTAATGATGTGGTACTACAGTTTAAGGAACATGGTAGTTTTAGTTGTATTGGAAAGAATGTAATCGCACTGACGTAACAATGACGTTTAGTCACCGCCTGGTCGATCTGGTTTTTGACATACAACACCTATTCGTCAACTGTATAATGTCAATTCATTTTCAATTCCATTCTTATGTTATAGTTGTGTACTAAATTCTCATCTCTGCTACAAAAAGTATGACTCGTGTCTGACGTGTCTTTTGCATTTCATTTGGTAGGATCAGTTCATGTCAATGTTAAATGAGCGCATAATGATAACCAAATACTATTGCAACTAAGTAGACATGATTTCAGTATCTCGGTTTTATATATCTAGATGTCAAACTATGTGGCCGTGAATTTTTTTGAGTCATTCTAACTTTGAACTTTATATTCCCGTTTTTTTTTTTTAAGACAACTGTGAGGCTTCGGTGACAGTTTTTAACAAGACACTTTGAATGTACATTGTGCAACATCTTGAGATTCGCAACTCCCTAGATGTAATGCATTGTGAGAAGAACTTTTCTAAGAATTTACTAAAGACTATATGCGGATTTAAAGACAAGGACAGTGTGAAGGTGAGGAGGGACATGCAACGCGAAGGCATCCGCCCGCATCTTTGGATGGTAAAGGACCCACGAAACCCAAACAAGATGTTAAAGCCGGTTGCAAATTACATACTGACGTCTCAAGAGATTGACACTTTATGTACCAGATTAGAAAATATAAAAGTACCAACTGGCTATTGCTCTGATTTAGGAGGGCACATCCGGAACAAGAAATTTGGGGCATTGAAGTGCCACGACTACCATGTAGTCATGCAGAATTTGATTCCCCTGGCTCTACGTGGACTTATGGAGACTTATACCCGGATGGGATTCATGAGAGCTTGCTGAGTTTTCAGAAGAATCTGTTGTAAAGTATGGAACCCAACTCAAGCAGATGACCTTCAGGAGGATGTAGCCATTACCATGTGCTTGATGAAAATTACTTTTCCACCTACATATTTCGACGTCATGTCTCATCTTCCGTTGCATTTGGTTAAAGAGTTGATTATTTTAGGACCGACGCAAGTAAGGTGGATGTATCCTGTGGAGCGGACGATGATGACGTTGAAGAGCCATGTGAAGAATAGAGCACGTCCAGAGGCCTCAATTGCTCATGGGTATCTTCTCGACGAAACCATGGGTTTTGCAACAAATTACATGCAGGGTTATGATGTTGTTCGTAGGAGAGTTTGGGATGCAGATCTTGAAGATTTCGAAGAATTTGAAGTTTTGGAAGGAGCACCAACTAATGTCTTTCTCTCTCGCGCTCAAAGGGACGCAGCACATAAATATGTTTTGCGGAATAGTACTTTCGACGGCGGCTTATTTCAGGTAATTCACTGCTTTTCTGTATTCATACTCTTGTTGATATGTTTCACAAGCACAATAATAGTTTCTAACAGAAGTGTAGTATTCTTCTCAATGACTGTCCTAATAAAAGCAGGCTTGATTTAAACTGACCATTAAATCTAACACATGATAGAATAAGCTTAGGTCTCGGCCACTGTTAATCCTGTATATCAACTACATTGTGTTGATTCATGTTTGATGCAGTGAATGGGTATAAGAAAGGTTATTGCGGGGGAATGATGTTGAGCCTGTAGAGATTTGGATGAAAAAAATAAATTCATGGGGAGATCAAAGACATGACAGACCTTGATGATCATGACATCGTGCTAATTTCGAATTCTCCTTCACTGAACTGTAAAAGATACGCCCGGATGAGTGCCTACGGAAACCACTAGAGGGTGGAAAATGATCAAAATAATATTTGCAATACGTATGACAGCGGGGAGCCTGCTTTGAAGCTAATCTACATTCAGCTGGTTCTGGAAAAGATTACGTCAGCATACTTGGAGATAGTTTTGTTCTTGATTATGGGCAGCTGAAAACGCCTATTATTTTGTTTAGCCGTCAATGGAAAAAGAGACATGACAACCGTGGGAACAGTACGTACATTAGGGATGGTGACAGATTTTTGGTGGTTAATTTTAAACACAATACGGCCATGACTGTAGACCCATACGTATTCCCTAGCCAATGTACGCAGGTATTTTTTGCCATAGACGACCTTCACCCTCCAGGTTCAGATTGGAAAGTGGTATTGAGGAAAGAGGCACAGGGAAGGAGAAAAACAGAGGACGACGATGACATTTTCATAAGTACAAACGTCTCTGGCACTGGAGATGTTCCGAGCACCGCACTTCAGAACCATTCCAATGAGCCAGATCTTACCGGAGCAATTATACTTAACGATGTTGATAATGCATTAGCTCTATAGACCTTAGAAAGAGTTGGCTCCAGAACACGCAAGCGAGACGTTGTTTCACATACCGACAAGTCTCTGAGTCGACAAAAGAGACTTCGAACTTAAAGATTATAACAGTTGAGGTAGGTTTATTGCCCCTCATGTTTTCCATGTATATCATTTACGGTGTAAGTAATTTGATTGCAATGTAAACTGTAAACACGTTATAGTAAAGTAACAATCTCACAGTACTTTTTTTGAATAATATCTGTGTTCTTCAACTTGCTCAATAGAGCCAGGATATTTTAGACGTCATTTCAGTGTTAGACAAAATAGAATTCATGACTGGGAAAGGACAAATTTTTGTTACTTATATAAATTTTGTGACCCTTCATCTTCATATTAGCTGGGTCAAATATAAATACAGAATGGGTATTGACATTGGAGTATGCACTGCAATTTATGATCTGATTTATTGAGAATTTGGGGTGTTCATAAGTTGCAAAATATAAATTCTTCCATATTTTGAATGTTGGCTGCAGAAAGGGATTACAGTGAGCAAATGCACGTGGAACACTGATGTCACTTGCAGGTTGTTCATGACGACATTATAGTTTTGGGAAAAACAAGCTGACACCATCCACTTATAAGAAACTTCGCAATACAGTAGAACCTGCCTAAACTAATACTGTTGGGACCATTAGATTAGGGAAGTTATTAGTTAATGGAGGTTGGATGTACTACTTGCTGATGTAATAGTACTGCTGGGACCATTAAATGAGGGAGGTTATTAGTTTAGACAGTAAGTTATTAGTTTAGACAGTATTAGTTTAGACAAGTTCTACTGTACACAGTAGTAGATAAACGTGAGTAAGACAATCAGAAGGTAATCTGGTGTTTTATATGTGGATCGCTCGTCTGAGATAGCTAGGTTGTTTGTACTAGTTCTTATCATTGTCTGTATTTATTTTCGTTCTTATTTCTGATTATTTAATAGTGAATATCATCCACGGTCTTTTTTCGGACTGAAATCGCTATGAAATGTAGAGTGTTAATTGATTCTCTGTTTCCAGAGTACTGTTATCGGCTTTGATATAATTGTCGAAAATATGTAACCTTTTTTATCTGGTTATGTTTGTGTGTAGGAAACCATTTTTGTTCATTTTAATGCTCTCGTCATTTGAATCTCGTATTCTAATAGGAAGACAAAGAGTAGCGTCTGTGAAAGGGAGCCCAAACCAAAATAAAGAAATGATTTTTATTTTATAAGACTTGTAGACAATACATGAGTCACCAGAGGGTTTCTTGTGACATAATTAGCCTAGTAATGCTTTGGAAATCTTATTCGTGTTTTGAGAAACGTGTTGTCATTCGCACAATTCAGTGGGCAGTTCCTCGTAGAGTTGCACTATTTTCTCTTAGGAAAAACATATTCAGTAACGCATAGTATTGCGCCTTCCAAAAATAATGAAGTTACAAAGAGGATTTCCGATCCAGGTTTGTGTTGTAAGAGTGTTACAAAATGTCTGGAGAAATAGTATAAGTATATCTTTTTTCAATGTATAAATTGCCTATGAACTTGGAGAGGTTGCTCTTTTTCTTAACCATCTCATTTCCCCAGAGGGCGTCAGACGCTGATCGCCATCGTTGCCGGATTGTACTTGCTCTTGTTGCTTGCGTCTGTAAGAATTCTCCTGTAGCTGGTTTGTTTTGTGAGGCTGATTTGTGAGTTTCTACGAGAGAAGTTCTTGTTTTTTATTCCGCTTTGGTTGTGAACATGTTGGCACCGTTGGATTACACACTCTTGACAAGATGAGCAACGTTAGTTTTATTTGGTGGCTGGTGTGTTACTCCGATGGCGGAGTTGATGACCGGTATTGTGAATTTTGTAAACTACATGAAGTTCCGTGAAAGTCGATTCATGCGGGTTTTGTTTTACGATGTAATCTTATCATAGAAGAGAGAGAAAGTAGAAACCTAAGCAACACGCTCCAAAAAGTATTAGGTTCTGTTGGTTAAGTTGTGTTTTCTGGGTTATTTTTGCAAAGTTTAATTCACTAATTGGAATCGTCCGCGATTTCGAGTTACGTAGGAAAGTCTAAACAGCATTTGCAGACGTTACCCACAACAATGGTGCGCTTTAAAATATCGTTGTCATCTTCCTCATCGGAGGAGACACCTCCACCGAAAACAGGTTTGTTTGAACTAAACCATATGTTTTTTTGTCTAATCCCGTAGTTTTCCTAAACAAACAGTGTGTATAGTGCATGTTTAAGTACAAGTCTGCATGTACAAGTACTTTATGTGATCAAACAATCTCCCGTGGAAAATTAGTAACGGCTTTCAAGTGTAAGTTAATAACATCAACGAAGAGGAAATGTCAGATATGTTAAACAACATGAACTACACGGAATAGCAAGTACAGAGAAAGGAAAGAATTTTAATGCAAATCATCATGTAGTTGCTGGTTTAAAGAAGACTTTGTTCGTATATTGTGTTTTATCTGTTGTTATAATCATTTGGTAGGCTATGGCAGGTCACGATTATCCACATAGTTTACTTACACAATATGTACTAGTGCAATAGACATGACATTGTTTTTGTTCCTTTTTTCGGGAAGGGAGTATTCAATTAAGTAGTGTTGAATTGGTTGGTTTCCAGTTAATTTGGCGGAACTCAGACGTTTCGAGGAAATCACGCGTATCACTGGCACCGAACATGGTCGTGATCAGGAGCAGTCTCCGAGAAGCCACCTCCAGCGATACTCTCGACCTGTGATACTTGAGCGTCGTGACCTACCGCTGTCGCTGCCTAGCGATGTCAATGAAAATGGAGTGACATGTGACGTCACTCGTGATAGACTTAACAATGAAAAGGAAATCGAACAGAATCACGACACGGGAATTGAGAATGCACCCTTGAACTACAATGTTGGATTTCCAGAAACGGATGAGGAGTTCAACTTTGATGGAGAGGAGTTGGATGACGATCACACTTTGGCACTTGTGTTCTCTCCTCCAGAACTACAGAAGACAAGGATGACAAAGACCAGATCAACGAGGACACTGTCGATGGGAGCCTTCTTGCGGGTGTTCATTTGGAAGGCATTCCCGGAGTTCCAGTCAGTAGCAACGCAATTGCCAATGACGTTGTTATCGTTAGCGATGAGGAAGAGGACGACGAAGACATCTCCAAAGAAACAGATCTCAACGTCACATCTACCAATGCTAAGAAGAAAGTCAATTCCGCGTCAGGGGATGCTATAGACGTTCCAAGAGGTTCTTCGACTAATTCTGTGGTGCGAATTCCATCTTTCGTAGCAAATTTTCATACAGGGACCAAATCGTTTACTTCACTTCAGAAGTGGGAGTACAAGAATGGGTTCCCAGTAGACGGCATTGAAGACACGCGTCAGTGGGCTATTGATGTTGGACTCGAGAGTGGAAGCAATGATCCGGAAATCCAACATAAAAGGAAGAAAATTTGTTGTGCAGTAGCACCACCGAAATACCTAAACGAACCCCCCTGAACATACTGTCGACAGAAGGTGAAGGAGGAACATCTCCCAAGTTGCGAAATCGTGAAGAGAAAGAAGAGAAGGATAAGCAGACCTCTCGAAAGGGCAAGGAGAAAGAAGAAGAGAAAGAAGAGAAGGATAAGCAGATCTCTCGAAAGGGCAAGGAGAAAGAAGAGTAAACTGTCTGGAAAAAGGTGCATGCACTATTCATATGTGAATTTGAATGTCTGCTGAAATTGATGAGATTAAGCTGCAAGAGAAAGTCGATTAGCGTAGCTGATTCACGTTCTTCGTATTGTGGACTAAGCAAACGTCAGTGACATCTTCTGCAATGAACAAATATATCTTCACAGTAGTATGCTGGTAGACGTTGATGTAGGATTTTTCAAAACGCAAGGAATTCTTCATAGCTAACGGCAAATGAGAGATATTCCTAAGCTCGAATTTAAGGTTTGAATATATAACCTTGCAGGTTGGAGGAAGGCAACCGGACATTCCTCCTTCATTAGGATGTCCAATCATGGATGTTATCTTCAAGAGGTCAATGAATTAGGAATTTCAGTACCGTGACTCTCCATTTCTAGATCGTCCATCGTTAAACTTTTGTTCTGGGAGAGATGTTGTGAAGAATTTTCTAAAACAGTATCTTCACAATGAGATTCTTGGAAGTAATAACCAGTTATTTTAAATTATGGGTTGACCCACTTCAGACATTGTAACAATGACAGTCAGAAAAACATTTCGTTTCCTGTCGTTTTAAGTAGTGATTTAAGACTTTCTAGCCTTTGGTAAGCACTGGAAGACTAAATGCACTTCATAACCCACACAGACTGTGCAGCTAAATGACCTTTTATCAGATTCTGTCTTTGCTCTTGTAACATAAAATGCATGTTGGGGATATTACTTACTTGTCGATATTGAGACACTTAGACATGCATCGCTTCTGTAAATATGCAACCTAGATTTTCCATGTCGTAAGTACTCTAGTGAAAATTTGTGTATGTGTTACTATGAATTTTTGAGGCTAGGATGTCCGTGCAGTGGGCTGTGAATGTTAGAGTTAGAAGTACATGTGTTGTGTTATCATTTAATTCCTCAAAATGTGAAGCAAGAATTGATTAGTTATGAAGCTTTGATAGCTCATTTTCAAATATTCGCTGCTTCCATTCAGTCTTTATGCCAATTTTGTTATGTAATGTAAACATAAAAAGTTTGTTCATGTAGACGAACGTGGTTTTGATTTCAAGTTTGTTTTTTTGTTAATACCGCTTAAACTGGATACTGTGTTCATGAATAAGTGGGCTTGATTTATCAACTACTGCCATGACTGCTGGTTGGCCGAGACTCTCGACTTGTTATTAGGGACGAGGACTTCAGCTTCAGAGCAACGTAATTCCCTTTCAGCCTTGATAAAGTTTTTTTCGGAGACATGGTAATGCTTTGACTGAGTTCTAAAACGGCGAAGTCCTCTACATCCAAAAGGTAATCGCTTTTTGAAAAATTTGAGTGCATAACACTTAGGAATCTTAGTTACAGTACAGATTATTTTCAGAATAAAAATGGCGGCTACGGCCTGTCTCAGCAATTTGAACTCTCGGATTGGTGTCCTTTACTGTTTCTGGTTTTTATCACTGTCGAGTACTGGGTTATAGATTATCAATTCATAATTTTATATGTGGTCATTGTTCAAGGCAGGGGCGGAACAATGCAATGCTAATAAGAACTGGGCATAGGTACATAGAAGTAAACGAAAAGACAGATAAATAGACGTGCATCGGTTGTATATGACTGTCAGTGATGAAAAAAAGATACACAGTGAATAAGAGTCTTTACATGTCATCTTTGTTATTTTTTGTCTATAACTCAAGTGAATGTGAAACTTAAAAGGATCTTTGTCTAAGTGAGAAATAGCTGGCCGCTTGGGTTTTTTATATGTTTTGGTAAGGATTGCCTTTGTAACGCAATCTAGTCTTCTTAGGCTTCGTAAAGCTGCATAAGTGGTGAACATCGTCTACTCACCTCATCTTGTTTCCGTGCTTTTCCAAGACTTGGTAAATCAGAATGTCAAACTCTCAAGAAGCGATTCTGGAGTCCACTACCGTATGGACAGGGCGACAATCAGAATCTCCAAACGAATGTAAGTATGTCTATCCTTATTTCATGATTACATGTATCAGGTAGAGCTCAAGAGAACTGGTAAGATAATAGTTGTCTCTTAATAGTTCCGATTTGTTGTAGACACTGGAAAGAGAAGCTAACGTTGTTCGTTATATATGTATTCACAGCCCGATAATATCATCTCATTTCGTATGGGTACATCAAGAAAATTTCATTACCCAAGGGACGCTACAATCATTTGGAATGGACGAAATCACCATCACCTGTGCAACACATGCAAGTGCATGTACTGCACCGCTTTACGATGGGTAGTTCTTCCCCATTGTAAGTGCAAGCTTCCCCGATTGAGTTGTGGTTTGCCTCTAGATGCCTGCATCAGAGCAAAGCGACGACGGTGTCCTCACCTGCCACGACACAAGCTCACAAAATTCAATGACTGTGAGTGTGTAGAGTCCGGAGACCGATGGACCTCGAAATTAACGGAGGTAGAATGTGATTTGCGTGACGGTAATCCAACAGGAGACATACAGGAAGAGGATAAATTTATATCGGGCAAGGACGGAGATGACCTGGGAATAGTTATATTGGATTAGAGTTGAGGATATTCATGTGAATTAGAGGGTTCTACTTCATTGTCTCTACATACCTTATTCCCAAATCTAAGATTTACTGATTAGGAATATCACGATATGTTGTGTGTTACATGAAATTGGTTTGGATCACAACAATGCTTACTGATTGCGTTACAGGTATGTATCTTATTTCCCACAGGACATCTTAATGACTGTTTTTTTTTAATATGTCTGTCTCACGTTGGGAAAAACAGATCTGTAAATGCTAATGAAGGATTTCAGTTGACTTAAATTCCTTGAAATATTATGCAGGACCCATTTGCATTGAACAAGCAGGAGAAATAACTAAATTCAAGGCATTGATATCTTCGCAAACTTCATGTCATTTTGGAAATTGCACAATGGCTTCGAGGTCTGAAGTTTAGGAAATTGCACAATGGCTTCGAGGTCTGAATTTTAGATTCAACTCCGAAAAACAAGAAAACTGTCGAGGGTGAATACTGTCGAAGAAGCTGTAAAAGGTATCATCCAAGTCAGGTGATTTTTGAATTCCATGTTTCGAATTATTCTGTGTGCATCGCGAACTTCTCACATGCGGATGTATATGTTGTGTAGTAACCTGCGCAGCAGGGAAATTAAAAGGAGTTTAACTTATTGTGAACAAATGAATGATTTGAGTGTTACACAACCTGTAAAAAGTGAAGATGTTGTGTCTCAATTCGTCCATGCATGTAAAGTGAGTTTCCATTGGCAGAGTTTTCAACATGGGCATGTCATGGAAAACACCAAGTGAACTTGAGATGTGAGAAAATGCGTGGGTGAGGATCTTTATTTGCTTGCGCTTGCCATGCATGTCCATGTACCCTAAATTGTCTCAATATTTAATTTCTCTATACTACCAAAGATGATACAGAACACAGCTCGAGATTTGAAACTAGCCGAGGGAGTTAGAGTGATGGACCAGTTGGTAGACTGTAGAAAGTGTAGAGAGACTATTGCACGCTGAGACAGGAGCAATGGTCATGAGACTTGAATTAGCAAACTTAAAGTATGAGTTGCAAACGATAGATGTACCTGCCCTTCGAGAGGCAGTGATTGATGCACGGGAAGAGTATGAGTTAGAGCTTGATGTTTTGTCAAACCTGCTGAATTTGTTTGCACCAACATGTTACAGACGTGGAGTGATTGATGTTGATAAGAGGATCGGGAGGGCGCTGCAAGACATGTTGAATGCAAAAGCGGAGAAGGAGGCGACGTTAGTTCGGTAGAGGCTTGGAAAAAGTCGGGTCACGAATTTGACAAGCATGATAAGTGTTGCAGAGGCAGATCTCGTGAATGTTCAGGCGGTGGAGCAGATTACGAGAGAGGACTGCTATGCACCCATAATCGAGTTGGATAGACTTGGACGAGCTGTAGGACACGAGCCAACAGCTGGGGATGAAGTACTCTGCGGACACTGATCTTTATTAAAGGTTCATCTTCATGCCAATGAGTGTAGTTCTTTAGAGCTGAATTAAAGAGCAGGAGTTCGGGACAGTGGACACTTTGGATGCAATACTCTACAAGTGTATCAGTTAGTTCTGTTAGATTAACAAAAACTTAGTTCTGATCTTCATATGGAAATAAAGAGAGATAAAGGTTTGTTAAAAGTCATCGTTGCGCACTGTGCATGTACCACTTCAGTTGCATTATACCTTCTACACGTACACAAGTCATGAGGAGATAAAACCGGCCATTCTGGCCAGATAGACACGCTTCAGCCTTGGAGAATGTCAATTGAAAGAATGCTTATGTCTCACAGGACCATGCGCACTGGTAATATATGCTTTTATCACACTATTCTGTTCATTTTCGATGATCTTGCCTGGTCACAATTTCTTGTTACAGATTACGCAATGGACTTCCTAATCAAATCCTCCATATACTTCCAGTAAGTACACTCCTCATTCATGAGATTTGCCATTCCTATGCCTGTCATAACTCAAGGAAACTTTGACTGGCATTGTTAATTTCACGTTGACAGTATTACAAAGCAAGTCTGTTTCATCATGTGAAACATCCCAGGTAATCACTCAGCTCTATTTACTAGAGCTGTTCATTATGCTATGCATACTAATTGTCAGCACTGAATTCTGTAAATCAGGGAGCTACTACAATTGTATGGGTAAAGTAAGGAACATCATCATTTCTTCATCATGCGAGTCATTTCGCCCCACCTAAGACACGACTACTTTCGGATTTTTGACGGGAGCAATCATCATTCATCATGACATCTTGGGACAGCTGATGTTAGAGACCCCCTCCGTATCATATCCATCCCTACAATTTTTTCTTGGATTCTGTTGATCATATGTTTGCGTGTTCCCTCCTCATACCCAGTAACATAGTGCTGTTGCGGCTGTCTTTCCCTTTCACGTAGCTGATTTTTTTCAATCTTCATACCTTGTGCTGTACCCATATGTAGGCTTGCGATTGCCCTCGAAGATAACCTTCGTCTTTCCGGACCCCTTCACTACAAAGGTGAGCTTCTTCTCCAATTCTCGCAGCTGTATCATTTCTGTTAACTAACTCACCTTCGCATGCTTCGCGTACTCTCCCATTTATCTTGCTTTGACAAATACCTCCTCTGTTTCACTCGACTGCTGTATTAGATTTTGTCTGCCTGATCGTTGTGTTTTTAATCTTGGAGCCCCTTCCTGTGCAGTCTGTGAGATGGCATCGTGGGAGTGTGTGGTGCGCGACGGCGTTCTTGCTGTTCTGTTGAGGCAGATGACCACGGTGCGTAAGTCATGGGAGGTCGAATTCCGAGATGACTTTCCTTCGTGGCTACAAACTATGTGCACGGTTCAGGATATCGAGAACGCACGTGACGCGAGTCCGTTGTGGAAGTCCGCCATTGACGCGAGCCCCAAGTGGGCAGCTTTGCGTCTCGCTTGTTGGGGTCATGCTCAGGATGCTGGCGTCGTCTAGATACCTTACGAGGAGTACGTCGTAAACAGCCTCCTTCAGAATTGGGCCCTGTTTTCGCAGTCCTGGGTTATGCAAACTCAGATCACGTGCCCTCGCTTGCGCCTACAGCCGCTGGGTGCTCTCTCGGATGTGGAGCTCAATACTCTGCGCACTCTCTTATGGAACCCGGGAAATCGTCGCATGAATTCAAGGGATGGTGAAAAGCTCTCCTCCGCTCCTGGCATCTGGATGTCCGAGTACCAGCATCGATAGTAGTGTTTTCGGTGGTAAGTGATCCTGCCTTCTTTCAGTAACTCCGGTATTTCCTAGTTTCCGCCTATATCCATTCTGAAGTTTGCGGAATCTGAATATGTCTGCATTACATACTATACAGGACAGTATGTGACTTTGAGGGATATGCAATTTTTGCCGGTGATTCGAGCCCTACAGGATGTACCAGCATCTCGGATAAGCCTGGAGAGCAAGACCTACACTTTCTGAAGTCTCCTCCAACGGACTTTTTTTACCAGATGTTCTCCATGGTACCCTATGCGCAGCTTCGGATATTGATGGTGATTCGTATTACTAGATGTGCAGTTTTCATACTGTAGTGCGCAGTGAGTACATACTTGGCTCGGAAGGAGCTTACCTTTCCTTAGCAGAATTTTCCTATACATATTTCCTTTTTCCATTTCACTTTGTAAGGACTTTGCAGCAATGTGCTCACAGTTTAGTACTTGAAGGGTAGAGTATTGCTGGCATGTGCACTCTAGGTCATCTTCAGTTTCGATGTCCGAGGATTGCATAGTTTGCTCTTCAGATCGCATAGTTTGGCATTCGAGATTGACATTATGTGTAACTATATCGGCACTCTATTCCCTTCAGTAAATGTGTGTTTATCTTTTTAATCTTCGTCTATATGTCCCAACATCGTCCTCAGAGTATATGTCTTGTCTTCCACTTTCCACCTTAGAATTTCGGCTGATACTCGGTTGAGATATCTCGCATTTGTCGGTGAAATTTATGCCTGCAATCCTCAGCAGCCTAATGTATGTGATGTGTATTACAATGTATAGTATCTTTAATTCTGACTGAATGAACCGAATTGATTTCAATTGAGGGATTGCGTGTACTAAGTTTACTCTCTTCCGGACCACGGAAAGCCTGTAGATCGGTTGTTGTACACCTCTATGAAAATCTGTATGACCAACCTATATGAAACGCTCGTTAAGCAGTTACAAAATTTTTAACCCAGGAAAACATCATTTCAAATCTACACTAATTTTGCGAATGTGACATAATGCTTTAAAATGTACACGGCACAATCAAACGACAACAACTCAGAGATGAACAAACCCCAGTAACTAAGCAGGACATAATCCGAAACTAACATAAAGAGGACGAATATGAAGATGATCAATGTCATGATGTAGGCAGATTTCAAAGGTAAAACAGACATCTTCGACATGGACACATGCGTCGTAATTCAGGAGATGTACGTTGGCGAACACCAGTTTGAAATCTATGAAAATACAATGCTGAAAGTAGGTTTTGAGTTTGAACCTCGCTGCGGTGATTCGTGAACGATGTGACCTAATGGAAATAAAGCCCACATGTACATTACGCACAAATCATACCGTTGAGTAGATTTCAAATCAGAGAAAAAAAGGGATCATGGCATTGCGAAGTAGCAAAGTTACCAGAATTCCAATTCAGAATTGTTTCACCATGACAACGCACTGCAGTGGCTGGATCCGAATGAGTCACACAATCATTGTCCTTTAGGATGTCACAAGGGAATATTTTTGGACACTCAGTCATTTAACACAACACTGTGGAGGACAAAATTCCTACTAGTGAGAGTGAAGCTTATGCGCAAAGTACTGCAACCAAATGTTGTGCAGTATGATGTCAAGAGAAACCGAGTGGAGCGTCGACCTCAACGGATGTGGGGGATAAAGTGTCCGAAGGTAGAACCGCAATAGCGCTAGCTCAAAGTTTGTCAAAGCATAAAGGTGTAGCCCTTGCTTCTCTGCCTTCTATGGCACATGTTGAGGCAGAAATTGTCAACAATGTGCTTCATTCAATTAGTAAGAGTATAGGACCGGACAAAATTCTTGCTGCTTGCAATAAGGCAGGGTTGTCCTATTGGGGATACAATGCTATCTACAAAGCTGTAAAGGCTTTAATTGCTGATTTCAACAAACGAGTGAACGTCAGTATTTTACCAAGCCTTTATCATGTGAAACTCCTTAGACAGGAGTTGAATGCCAACTTGCCAGAGTATATAGGCGAATACTACCATGATGAAGGTTGACTGACATTGCCATCAACTTCTAAGAAGAACAAGACATCCGAGGACATGGTAAAAGAAGTCGTCTTGATTGAAAAGAATTCCCTTTTCACAGACCTTGAGATTGTTCAAAGAAGCATGGTGATCTTCTAGAGGATCACGGAAGAAGGTGTGTTTCTTCCAACAGTTATCTAAGCACTTGAGTATGCACTTTTCAATGTTTGCTGTCAGTAGATCTAGGTATTGAGATGTAGTGTGCCCTCACAATCACTTGCAATGTTTCCACAAAGTTGAGAGGGGCACCGCTGGTGTTTGTCATGAAATTGGAAGAGGCTGAGATTGTGAATGGAAAAAAATTTGAATGTGTCAGCATCACGTTGATGAATAGGGCACTGGTCACAAACATTCAGAAGGACCATGCCATGTTTTTCACAGTCCAATTGGAGTAGGAAATTTGGCGAGTTGCAACCTTCTAAGTGGAAAAGAAGTCCTACAAAGTTCTCTCTTGGATATTTGAGAAATCCAAGTTCTCAGCTGTGATTACAACACATTCTAATGGCCAAAAACTTCAAGTCCCTGAAGTTGGTGAATTTCATGTAGAGTGGCACCTCGCCGCGGATATGAAGACGATCAACTGTATGTACAGGCTTCAATCCGAGCCTTTATGTGCAATGAACTACATATACTGCCAGTAAAAGAGGGTTAAGCATGTCGTAGGGATAGCAAGTCAGGCAAATGCTACCATCAGAAAATGTGCTAAATCCAACTGGGTGGGAGGACTGTTTGCCAACTTTGTGGCAACAGAACCTTGTGACATGAGTGCACATACAAAGTGGCGGCCTATATTGTCAATTCCATTGTATAGAGTCCACACTTGTACACTGAATGCCCAGGTTCAATTAACGAGAAAATTATGCATCAGCATATCATTTATGTTTTAAACATACAAGATCAAAGACTCAAGGCTACAGCAATAGAGCAGATGGAGAAGTCCTTATCAACGATCGGGGCATATGGTGGCAACGTGGAGAGTAGAAAGGATCCAAAGTTGAGTCGCAACATGGGGAATGTGCCACAGAAACCATCTTTCAGTGGCGTTGTTGCCAGCAGATTTTTCAGACCAAGCGTTTGGTCTGGCAACGACAAGGCTTGGAAAGACATGTGTCAAGCCAAGAATAATAATAGTCGCAGTGGTGCGAACAGTAGGGCGAGGGCTGCTATGTGGCAAGCCTTTGAAGAGGTTCTACCATACTTCAGCGGTTTGGTGTTGACAGCAGAACAACGACTCTACTTCAAAGGGAAGATAAAAATGTGGGGAACGATATTTTTAAAGGCCTTAGGAGAGAAGCTTGTTTTCCATTACATGGTGAGTTCTATACCGATTTTTAAGATTATTTAGGGATTGATGGGAGAGGTTACTATCTTCAATTTGCCAACAAGTTTAAACATGATTTTGGCTCTTGATAGCGTGTACTTGTGAGGTATACCAGTTGGTTTATGGAGGAATACCATAGCCTGTCCTTCTAGAGTTGCTAGGGTATAAAGAAATCCCATCATGAAGCTAACTTAGCTAAGGCAGCAAATTAGGTGGATACAACTCATGGGGGTGGCAAAGAGCGCACCAGTGTTATTTTGCAATAATTCCAGCATTGGTATCGAAATATAGAACATCGGTATAACAAGAAATTAGAGTGCGCCAGAGTTCTCAATACCCCAGTTGATGAAGTAAGGTTGGGAGCCGCGTGTCGATGACGCGAGCAGTGGCATCAATCAAATGCTGCTAGGGCGTTGGAGAATTAGCAATCTAAGCGATGGTGAGTTGGCAATGCGTGGGTGTGTGATGACTCCGTGGGAGGTTGTGGGTGCGACGATGTCCAACCATCAGATTCTGCCAACGAAGAGGACCATGAGGAGGCTGGCAACAATATAAATCCTAAGGAAGGTAGCAACTCCACCAACGGTGAGGACGCTTGCAATAACGTGGACAGTGATGATGCTGCCAACATCCGTGTGTGAATTGAGTGCAATGCGTTCTAAACTCACTATATAAACATATAGAATGTGGTTGCCAACAATGTTTTTGATAAGTTAGACCATGGTTCTCCCCTCAACATGTTTTTTGGGTAATTCACTAAAGTGGCTAATCCAAGAAATTATTAATCTCTATCTTGAAGAATTCAATGAATGTGTCTTAGTAATCATATGTACCAGTCACCCTAAAATTTAGATTTTAAATTGTGAAGCGATTTTCCTTGAACCCACATCAAATGGAAAAGTGAGGTTTAAGGTCGTGGCAATGATTGGCAATTACGGTCAACGTGAGATTCCCACCAACTCTTTAAGCTCCCCTTAGTGAACGCTATTTAAGAGTCTCAATCCCCCGATAAAGCACGTTGTCTATGGCAAGTACGCTCCGCCTTGTCCCAAATGACGTAGGTGGTTGACTCTAGCAAGACTATCCGCCTCTTTTTTTTTAGCCGCCATCTTGCTTCCTGCAAGCACCCTCGCAATTGCAGTGATAGGGCAGTACTAGGGAGCAGTAGAGATTTTATGTGTTGTAGGCGGCGTCACGATCACGCACCCCCTTGTGTCATTGAGGACCGCGGCAGGTGCAGAAGAGGAGCGCCGCAGCACTCGGGAGGAGGGGGCCATGGAGATTCTATGGTTGGAGCAGCTGCAGCTTGAAGAGCGGGTCGTGAAGGAGGGGGCCGTGGAGATTCTGTGGCGGGTGGAGCTACAACGTAAGGAGCGGGTTAAGAGTTGCGGCGTGAGGAGCGTGATGGAGCTGCAGCGTGAGGAGCGGGTGGAGCAACGGCGTCGGGAGTGGGGGGAAGCTACAGCGCAAGGAGCGGGGTGGAGCTCCAGAGTGAGGAGTTGGGTGGAGCTGCAGCGTAAAGAGCAGGGTGGAGCTGGAACGAATGGAGCGGGGTAAAGCTGCAACTTGAGGAGCGGGCACATTCTCACACGTGGCGGTAGGGGCGGCGAGCTGCACGTCTTCAAGCGCGGACAGTGAAACGCTACGAGGTAAGTTGTTACCCGTCCATTTTTTTCTTGTGAGCTTCTCATTTCTATTGTATTGGAGCGTATTGGCCATGGCAAAGATGATTGAGACGTTCAGCTATGGCCGCCAGAGTCCTCGGGTTTGTAGGTTTGCTGTTGCAAAGCTTAAATTGCTTATCTGCAAGAATAATCCCTCGGCGTTTTTCTCCTTTCAAGTGCCATGCGCGATCCCAAAATAAAATTTGTCAAGCCGCATGAAGGTGAAGGTAGGTGCTTTTTAGGAGGAGGATGACATCACCGAAGGGGTGAAGAGAGATGACCTGGACGTTGCTGACAACAAGGACGACGCCGGGGTGGAGACGCCCTGGGACAAGCCGTTCGACGTCCACGCCTTGCCTGGTACACTCGTAGGTCAGCTCCACCACCTCACCTCATTTCTTCTGAGTAGGGTGACAACTGAGTACAACAAAGACTTCTTCCAGAGAACCATAAGGCTCTCCATCAGTGGCTACAAATCCTCGGACCTCAAGAGCGAAAAATACTACAAGAAGTCATTGTTCTTGGAGAAATGGCCGGAGCAATCATCTAGGCCGCACTATGTGGCTAACTGTGAGGATGGTGAGACAGCGAGGACATACTTGCACATGGACCACATGATTTATGGAGGTGACCTTGACAACAGCACATTTGGGACTTCCTTCCTTCAAGCGTGCCACTTGTTCTTTGAAGAGGGCAAGGACGTGAACTTTGCACATGAGGCAAAGGTGCTACAAAAGGCAAAGGTAGGTGAGAAGCAGGCTGCAAGGAATCCGATGAAGCTTTCAATCCCGACATTGAGGGAGCACTTCGAAGCCATCATCAACTTCTTTGCTGGCCACATCCTCGGCGGTCTAAGCAACAAAGACAAAGGCTCAGCTCATGATGAGTTGCCTAGTTGCCAAATAGTTGAAGCCACCACCAAGGCAGTCAAGACCTTGGAGGTAAAGAGGGTAGGAGATCGTAGATCCCTAGTTGCACCAGCAAAAAATGTGGAGGAGAAGAAGTGCAAGTCCCCTGCTGATGCCAACACGGAGAAGCTATTGGTGGCAGCGGATCCAAAGCAGGTTCTAAAGCAGCAGCGCGTGAAGAAGATGTTATTGGAACAAGCACTTGTCAAGGTGGAGGCTAATTGGGAGCGCGTCAAGATAGCTTTGGTTAACCAGCGGGCCTTCTTGACGGAGAAGAAGGAAGAAAAATCAAAATCTATGAAGACGTTGCTGTGAGGGTTGTCATTACGGACGGACATGGGCCAAATCTCGCAGATCGAACAACACTTTCGGATGGTCGGTCCCCAGGGAAAATCGGACATGGAGGGGAGGAGGAAAATTACTATGTTAATTATTATTTTTTACAACTTACCAAAAGTTAAAACAAATTGATGACATGGACAACCGACGGTGACGGGGAATTCCACATAGGCAAACGTCGGCGCGAGCAGGTTTGGGGGGCGGCGGGCCCGAGCGGGTTTAGGCTCCTCGGGCTGGGGCTCTTGCCTATGTGATTTTAAATTTTAGAAAGCATCACCTTCTTTGAATTTGCTTATTAATATATGTTTTTTTAAGTCCACATTCAAAATTTACACCCAAGTCAAATATCTTTATACATTTAATGCAAGGGGGGGAAAACATCATATTCTATACATAAAATATAGAGACTTCTAACAAAGACTTACTGAATAAAGTCTAATTGACCAATCCAATTATCATTTCAATATTTATTTTTATTTGCTAAACTAAAAAACATGAAAGCATCATGCTTGATACAATGGTAAACAAAATAGACATTCTGTAATGCCAAAAATTTATATAATGATTTAGACCTTCGTTACATGTATTTGCATGGTATTTAATTTGTTCTTATACATGCTCAACCGTTATAAATAACATCACATATAGGTTAATTGATTTGTTTTGCATAGTTGACTCTAATGTGATACAAACCACATCACATGTATTTGCATTAATAATGGAAAGACGAATAGAAGGAAAAAAATTAAGAGTATAGAATGGAAAAAGATTGGAAGGAAAATTAATAAATAAATAAATAAACGAGGAAGTATGAAAGAATCAAAAAATGCTCTACACATAGAATTAAAAACAAATGGAAGAGATAAAAATAAAAATAAACATTAATATTGGAAGAGGAAGGAAGAATAAATTATCAAGAACTCAAGATGGATGAAGATTGGAAGAGAAATAAATACATGAATAAATAAAAGAGGAAGTATGGCTTTGAGATATTTAAAAATAAAAAATAAAAAAATGATGGGAAACAAATGGATTTTGGGAAAAAAATTTAAAATAATAATAATAATAATAATAGAAGTGGACTTTCTTCCTTGTTTCTCCGCCAACTTCTCATTATTTCTCTCCCTTCTTCTCTTTCTTTGTTCCCCTACTTCTCCTTCCTTCCCCTCCTACTTCTCCTTATTTCTTCCCGCACTTCTCCTTATTTCTCCCTCCACTTTTCCTTATCTCTCCCCCCACTTCTCCTTATTTTCTTTAATTTTTAATTTCATTTATCTTTTGTTTATTTATTTATTTATTTTTGACACAAATGGTGAATAATTCCACTTATCTTTATTTTTGATTCTCAAATATTTTATTTTATTTCCTTTTCATTTATTCTAATAATACCCTTTGCTTTTATTTCTAATTCCCATTTGCTTTTATTTCTAATTCTCTTTTAATTTATTTGAATAATTTTCTTTGCCTTTATCTCCAATTTCCTTTTCTTTAATTTTTTAATTTTTTGTTGTTTATTTTTTACTCCCCTTTCTTCTATATTTTTACTCCCTTTTCCTTTATTTTTTATTCCCATTTTGCTGTAATTTGTAATTCCACTTTTCTTTCATTTTGAATTCCGTTATATTTTATTGATAACTTTCTTTTTGTTTATTCTATAATTTCCCTCTGCTTTTATTGTTAATTCCTTTTTCTTAATTAATAATAGAAGAGGAAGGGAAGAATAAACAATAAAAAACATAGAATGGAATAAGATTGGAAGAAAATTGAATAAATGAATAAATGGAAGAGGATGTATGGAAGAATGAAAAGAAAAAAAATGATGGAATAGGAAACATGTGGAAGAGATAAAAAATAAATAAAATATAATGGAAGAAGAATGGTCAAAGAATGATGGAAATATAAAAATCCACTTCTCGCCAAAGTGGCTCCTTTGATTTTCCATCTAAGGGGCGGTCCTGGGTATGAAGGGAGGCGCGAGCAAGTACGAGGGGGGGCGTGAGGGGGTACGAGGAAGAGGAAGAACACGGGAGAGGGGAGGCGCGAGCGGGTAAGGGCGGGGGGGGGGCAAGCGGAGGCATTTCGAACACTTCATAAAGTTGGAAGACGCTCTTGCCCCTTCATCCCTTTCCATTGCGGCTCCTTGTCCTCCTCCTGGACGCTTGCGCCCCCCCTCCTAGGCGCTCGTGCCCCCCCTCCCAGACCCGTCATCCTCCATGACAGCTCTATTCCTGGAATATTTGGTGACATGTCAGACACGTGGCATCCTAGGTGGTTAAGGTAAATTTTCTATTACCGTTTCGACGATCAACCCTTAGTCTCGGTCAAACAGACCTCCGCTGACCCCCAACGGACGGACGAGCAGATCGGACGGCACTTTGGACAGGGAAGTCCTGTGAACAACCCTGGTTGTTGTCGCCCGTGTCGTCAGCAAGAAGGGAGCGGCCGCTGACAACGACGCTGAGAAGAGGCGCTTCAATCAGATGGCCCGTTTAGGCCAAGATAAGCTGGCTGCTGCAAGCAGAGCACTTGAAGATGTCTAGAGGCGCATTGACAGAGTCCTGCCAATAGCCCTGAATAATCCATGCCCCTTCTGCGAGCGTAACCTTGTTGACACTTGCTGCATATCTACAACTTCCGGCTGCTTAGCACATCCACATTGTATGTTTGAAGTTGTTTTCTCCCAGGACGTCCACTGTCGTCGTTGCGAGCGTGGTAT
The DNA here is from genome assembly GCA_014871385.1 of Ceratodon purpureus. Lineage (NCBI taxonomy): Eukaryota > Viridiplantae > Streptophyta > Bryopsida > Pseudoditrichales > Ditrichaceae > Ceratodon > Ceratodon purpureus. Next base: position 105,118,569 of record CM026426.1, read on the forward strand.
GAACAAGGGTGGCTTGGACAATGGGGATTCAAACTACATTCCAAGGTCATGGAGGAACTACCCATAACCAAGGAGATCCTGATGTCCGAGCCTACTTCACCACGTGCTGGCACCAAACTCTATAGTGGAAAGAAGAGGCCCGCTCCCCCCACTGTGCCCATGCTCTCTTGAAAGAAACCGAAGGTTGGCGCTGAAGACATCGCTCGACCATCAGAAGCTGCCAGCAAACGTTTGGCTCATGTCAAAGCCGATTCAGGTTTGTTGGCACATGCCTTAGCCACCCCCCTTTTCTTGCCGAATGCACATGTGCTACATGTATTTTCAGACCACTACAACTCAATGGTCTAGGTTTGTTGGCACCTACTGCAAGGAAGGTGAAAGAAGACAAAGACACACTGGCATTTGACGCTACGGAGCCTATGCAAGCCTCTCCTCATGAGACCCACGGTGACGACGGCGGAGATGGACGTGGCTCCAACAGTGAGGCGCACGGTGCAGACCTCCATGAGAACGCTTAGGACGACGCCAACATGGAAGGTCTCACGAGCCTTGTTGAGGCAATCGCTAGTGATGCGGCAATGGAGTAGATGCCCACGCTATGTTATGCATAGGACTTTTTTGAGCGCTGCCAACAATGTTTTGTTTCAGTACACGCCCACTGTTTTGCAGCAAAGGGCTGTAGAACTCGATCATCATTTGTTGTCAACAATGTGAGCGGGAGACCGTTAGCGTTTGGACACCTTAGACTTTCTTCAAGTTGAGAACAACTTTTATTTTAAAACTTTGACTTTCTGAAAGAAATGTGTTTTCGTAAATTTCACCATTTTGTTTTTTTTATTTGCAACTTTGGAAGAGCATGTAGGAACCACATTCCCGCATGTCCATGCAACTCATTGCCCGCTTGCAACATGGTTTTGCAAGCAGTCCGTGTGATTGCGTTGCCAAAAAGTTCACACCTCAGCCGTTACTGCGAGTTGAAAGCAAAGCTTAAACGCAAACATGTAAAAAATTGTGATTTCTTAAATTTAATGGACTAATGTTTTTGTTGCAACCCTTACGCAAAGTTCTAACGTTATTCACCCACGTCCATGAAGCTAAATTGACGTTGCAAATTTAATTTGTGAGGAATTGATGCTATCATCATCACTGAAAGCAAGAAAAGAGAGAATCCTTCAAATGCCCATGTACTATAATGTGGAGGTGCACCACGGACAAAACGGGTGATAGAGCAAGTCTTACAAAAAAAGTGCAGAATGATAATAGAGCAAGTCCTACAAAAAGTGCAGAATGATAAGTGCAACCACCACTTGAACTCAAGAGTTTGTAAACCGCATGATGAGGTCTTGCATATCGTAACAACCCATCTCCAGATCTCTTATCCAACAGCTCCACAATCTTGATCCTTTTAGGAACAGTGATTTCATCAGTTTAAGGTGTCTCTCATAACGTTGGTTGATAAGCACCTAAAAAATCCTTTTAGTTCTGTTTGTTGACAGCAACGAACCCAACCATGTCTACCAAAAACACCTGCAATTAGTTTCGGTTGCCACCAGCGGAATTACATTCATGAGTAAACCAAAAACAAACCCTCTATCTTTTCATAAAAAACAGCAAAGAGTCCATCTGTGTGCACCAAACCAGACCCCGGTTTTGTACTGTTTGGTAGCAATTGTGAGCAGAACTTCATATATCAAAAACCCACGGAATGGTTAGATTATTTCAGGCAAACGGCATGATGAATTTCTTAGAACTCGTACCTTCTTCTCACAAACACCGGTGGCATCTATCACAACCATGTTGTACTCTTTGGATATGTCATTTCCAAGTGTCATTGCAATTTTGTGCCACAGGTGGGATACTGGCCATGCCTTGCCAACTTCGAATCTTGGCAGCGCGTTCCTTCTAAACATATAGCACACACTTCCACCATCTCCTCGTCTGATAGGTGGTCAATCACATTCCACATCTGGTTGGCAGCTCCCCTGTACCTTAAATACATGAACCTGGTGTATAATGTTTGCCTTCCCACATGATAGCGGAAGACAATGCTCGACATATTCGCAATGCGCTTGATGACATCTTGGCCAATGTGAAACTTCTCATTCCACCGAGGGTTCATCAGAATGCTTAGAAGAGCCTCTGATGGATCGTTCAAAACAAACAGTGTAGTTGTCCGCCTAATGCTGTTAGCACTTACTGCAAACAAATCCACCATAAATGGATTGGCATGAATCATTGCTCGTGGACAAAGTTGCTACCAGTTGTTGCTTTCATAGCATTTGCAAAATCATTTGTGAGCCTTGCCCTGCACGCCTCAGATGTGTGGATGTCAAGCAAAGGCCATTCTATATCGTTGAATCATGGGAGCGGGAGTGCTTCTACCTTCTCATACAGCGTGTCACCTATTAGAGGCAAATACAGACTCCTTAGGAAGAATGTTCCTGTGTCCGACAACTCCTTGTGGCTTTATCAATTCCGTGTTGCCACCCGAATCTTGGCATAGAGCACAACAACGAGACTAATAATAGATGTAGGGTGCACCCAATCCTCCAAATGCGATGCGTATAGGTAATTTGCCATGCATGAATTGGTTGCTGCCACCACGGGATCCAAGCGTAGATGGCGTGGCCGATACACATGTCGCACAAGCACCTTATCAAGGTTGCATGCTCCATGCATAGTGGGTGTCCACAAGAAATCTCTGGTCAGTGCTTTAAAGGCGCCCCAAAAATTTTCTCCACCATGCCGCCTTGCCTCCCTACCCCAAGGCCCATCTGACGCTGGTTGCAGCATAACCCATGAATCATGGTGGAACCTCATGGGGATCTAGTTGCCCTCTACCTCTTAATGGTTATGCTAGATGACGCTCAGTATGAGAGAGTTTGGCCGTCTAGTCATACCACTGTAATGCAAAAAATACTTGATAATGAATTTGGGAACTTACAAATGTTGTCGTCGTTGGCAGCAACCGCGACGGCTACGTGTTGTCAACACACCTTCCACCATCACGAACTCTTGATTTCAACTTCCACGCAGGGTTGTCATAATAGACAGACGGGCTATAAAATTGTCGTGTAGTCACGTGACGGACGTGACGGACGCTTATCGGACGGACGCTTATTGGACGGGCTCCCCCGCACGAGCAAAATTACTGCCCTCACAGTTTACTACTGTTTACCATGGGTGGCGCCCGTCGTCACGTCTGCGCACATATCTGCCCCTGCTCGCGCCCGTCAGCTGGGGTTGATCGCGTCCGTCGTTTGTCTCGCGCACGCGCAGTGATCGCGCCCGATTGCCCTCACCCGATCAGGGTCGCCCGCGCCCATAGCATATCGCTCTCGCCTGAAACTCTCCCGCCGAGACCCGTGCTCGCGCGTACATATACCCGGCAGGTACCCTGGTTACCTGAACCGCGTGCGCGCGTAGGATCAATCTGCTCGCGCCCGTACCAGCATGCGCGCGCCCAACCTGCACGCGCCCACACTGCCACCCCCCTCCCCTGATTCGCACCCCCCCCTCACTTTGATTTTGCCTTCAACAGCCCGAGGATAGCTGATTGCTTAGTGTTACGGTGGGTTTCACAACAATCATTGTACCGTCCAACATGAATTTCAACGCATGCAATTGCCAACAAATCAAGTCGTACATGAGTTTAACGAATGGTGCCACCCCACCAGACACTGCACAGTGAACGGACACAATTTTTTGGTCAATGCTGAAGCGACTCCGGAAACTGATCGAGTTGTTCGAGGATTGGATCTCTCGCCGTGACAAATTGGTGGCCTACGCAGAGAATGGATGCCCTCTGCCTCCAAACACTGAAGAGTAGTTGGCAACCCAAGCAACTGTCGAAGAACTTGACTGTGAGATTGGCGATCTCATCAAAGAACTGAAGAAGGAGATGGCAATACTTTTTGTTTCCAGTATTGTCTCTAGTGCTCAAACAAACCATTTCGAGACGCACTTGAAAGACCTAGAGGACCAATACCTAGAGTGCATGGCACTGTAATTGACATTATATTGAAGTGATAAATTTTCTAAATAAATAAAGTATTTTTTTAACCCTGAATTTGCAAGTTCTCTTTGGTTTACTCTGATTTTTAATAGTGTTCTAGTTTGTGGTGGCGCCCGTTATCAGGAACGCGCGCGCCCGTCCTGGACCAATGCCCGCGCCCGTCCATCCAGCGATCACGCTCGACGGTTGCGCCCGTGCAATTCTGATCGCGCCCGATCCATATCCGCACGCCCGCGACGACATTCGCGCACGCGCCCCTTCCGTACCCGGATGAAGCCCGCTCGCGCTCGATGAAGACCGGGTCGATACCATTTATGAGCGGACCGCGCCCGTCTATTCTTCAGAACTCTATGGTAATTGTGTTGTACATTTGAAAATATTGTAAATATTGATAATTTGTAAATGTGATTGAGGTTTTGGGGTAGTCATAGGCTTTTAATTTTGCACTTTTGGAAGACTTCGAAGAACGATCTACCTCGAGCAGAGATGGAACAGCAACGACCAAATCCGCCCACGGAGGCAGAAGAGAGGAAACGACAAAAGGATGAAGGACGGAAAAGGCATGGAAACCTCCAACGGAAGAGGGTTCACGTCTTAACGAATCCTGCTAAGCTGGCATTCCAAGGGTGGGAAGCCGCACCGCAACCGTGGACTCTAGCAACGTGTGAGGAATTCATTGAATGGTGCCACATTGGAAAGTTTTTCCTGTTGCATCGCCATAAACAAAATCGTACTTCAAACAAGGCAAACATGAAATGCTGAAAGAATTGTCAGTTCGGGACCCGGTGTTTGGAGGTGTATCAAGTTCTATACGGGGAGCCGATCAACGATAGAAACAAGATTCCACTCTTTATCTGTAGAATGGTATATGCCGAGGTAATGCTTCATAGGCAGGTGGATTGGAGGACCATATGGTTGACTCCTAGCGTCCAACGGCGTCCACGAGAGATGGTGATACCTACAGGGGTCCTAAGATTTCCAGGTGTGGACTGGCCATACTTGGATGATCCCAATAAGCGAGGTGACGGTGCGCCACTTGAGTGGAGTGACTCTGAACTGGATAATGATTCTGATGGTATGGTAGAACGTCCCCCGCAGTTGCAAACAAAAGCAGCGGCTAATGCTAGAATCACACGGTTAAAAAAGAAGGATCCTAAGCTATCTGCGTGTTTGTTGACGAGGAATTGTGCACCGCCTGCAAATCCTACTGGGGTGGCTATTGCTCATCAGGCTCCTCTAGCAATCGTTGGGGGCCCAGACAATGTTGATGTAGCTCCTCCTATATTGATTCCACAGATTGCGGGCCCGAGCAATGTTGATGTAGCTCCTCCTGTATTGAATCCACAAATTGCCGGTCCGAGCAATGTAATGGAAGATGATGTTGCTAGGTTTGCAACTCAGTTGGAGGCTACATTAATTAGGGATGATGCCCAAGGCCAGCAAGGCGACGCATTGCGTAACGAGCTGGAAGAAAAAAATGCGTTAATTTCTGAGATGGAGAAGACTATCTAGAACTTGTACGAAGAAGCTGATAGGATGAATGAGATTATCCGGAAGTATAATGAAGAGATTTCGCAACTTAAAGCTGCGAGAAATCCGATTAACGTACCCGAGGTGAGCCAAGCTCCAATCCCTGGCAGCCCTGGAATGAACGAGGACGACGTGAATGCCACCATTGAATCGGCTACGCACGGTCTCCTGGAAGATACCCCGGTCCGAGTTCCCCGTAAGCCAATCATCCTGTTCGCATCATCAAGTCAAGTGATGCATCCCCCCCCAGCGGCAAATCATGTTCGTGGATTCTCAAGAGACAGAGGACTCTTTGGGATTTCAACAGTCAGACGTACCCACTGTCTTCGAATTGCAAGCTACCAACGGGATGCTCAGAACGTATCTGATCCAGATGAGCAGACAGTACTACCAATGGAAGATTGCATGCATTCCGAACGTTGACCGTCACATATAGATGTACAGTGGGTTTATGAGGATTGACCACGACTACCTCAAGCTTAACTCCAAGAGGGATTTCGGACTTACCTCGTGGGCAAATCCAGATGAAATGTTCCCTGACGACATACCGATGATTGGTAAGGAAATAGATTGGACGCAGTTGGAGTGGGAGTACAAGACCGCCAAATCCAATGAGAAGATCCCTCAGAATAGTAATATACAGCTAAGATTGCTCTGGCCCAATCCACAAAAGTATGTGTTGGATGGAACCAAGTGTCCCATTTGTACCAATCCATTTGGGCCAGAGGGGGGCTCGTCATTGGAATCTTGTCAATGCATGTATCATCTACAGTGCTTGATTTCCCTTGCCATGATACGTCAGTGGTGTGCAATATGTAAGGCCCCCTTACACAAGCGTTTTTATGAGCAGTTTGGCTTAGCGACCTGGATGCCACCGCATTGGGAGCAAAATAAGGAAAATACTCCTGACTATCTGGACAAGTGGGGTGAGGACTTGATTTGGAATTGGCTTATGGAAATGCACCAGACCTATGCTTGTGAAATGAGCACGCAGTGGGGGTGGGACAAGGATCCTGCGGAGATTATAAGGATCTGCCACGAACTCATCAAGGGCGGGACTGACGACGAACTCAAGGGAAGGAGGAATTTCTTCTACCAAACGCTACAAGGGTACTGGGATCAACAAACCAATACATTCCAGTACGGCGCCCATCCTCTTGGATTTAGGTGGAATTCCAAAGGGCAACTAGTTGCGGATCAGCACAAGGAGTTGCACAAAATGACTGAAGAGGAATTCCACATCGCTAATGACTTACAAGCCGCGGAATCTGAATGGGATATATTGTTCAAGGCTCAAGCCGTGGATTTCCTATGCGCACAACATAGTCTGGAGACCCTTACAATGCTCCGTTGAATGCACGACAGCAACTTCATGGAAGCAATGCTTGGAGGAGATGGCATAGCGAAGAGAACCCGTTCTGCAAAGCGGAAACTCATCGCTGGAGATGGGGCAGAAAGTAGTGCAGCGGGGAGCTCTCGTGCACGACACGATGAGGGTGGATCAAGTTCCTCTGCACCGGGCTTGTGACGTTGTGGATCGATGAGTGAAGACCACGTTTTTGGAAAGAGATATCGGAATATAAATACATGTAGAAGGCATAGGGAATTAGATAGGTTTAGGATTACATTCACATGTTTAATGTTTGTTTAACTCAAACAATGGATGTTAATTTTCTTTCCGGAATCATTGTCGGGATTTCCAAAACACTTTTATTCTCCTTGCATTGGTCTCCCGCTTTTTGATTGCCAAACGAGTTGTTCATTCCGTCCGTTGTCTCTTCTCATTCCATCGTATGATAAATGTTTAAATAACTCTGGTGCACACCAAAATGTTTTGCATGGTAAGTGGATTTAAGTCACGGTAAGTAAATTTAAGTTATGGTAAGTGTATTTAAGGTATAGACTCAATTTTATGTTACGCGGATTTGAACTGTGAACCCGCCCGCATGCACGCGCGCGTTTGCGCGCGCCCGTAGTGTGCGTGCCCGCGCGCACGCACACCAGTCCCTGGCGAGAACTCTCTTCTGTGAACTCAGGTACGCGCCCGTACGCGAGCGCGCGAACTGCTCGCTCCCGTCATTGCACGCACGCGAGCAATACAACCGGAATAGTGCCAGACAATTTTCCCCCTCGAATTCCGTCTTCCCATTTGCACGCGCGCATACCGATCGCGCTTGTCAAGCCACAGGCGGGTGCACGGATTCCGAATCGTGGAACTAATCCCCCCCCCTCCCCTCAATGTCTCTCGCGTTCTGCTCGCGCCCGATGTTGCACGCGCGCGAGCACTGCAACCGTATCATGCAACTAATTTCTCCTGTCGAACTCCCTCTTTCCATTTGCACGCGCCCGTACACGCTCGTGCCTGTCAGTGCTCGCGCCCGTTTTGCATGCGCCCGAGCACTCCAACAAGATCACTGAAATAATTTGTCTAATTCCACTACTCCTCCATCCTATCCCCTTATTTTTATTTAATACTCCTACACTCTTTAATTTGTTTTTTAATTTTTTCTTTTCCCTCTTACAACACTACCTTTTCATTTAATTCCTTCTCTCATTTCGTCCGTTCATTTTTCTAATTCCACCACTTCCCCATCCTATCCCCTTTTTTTTATTTGATATTCCTACACTCTTTAATTTGTTTTTCTTTTTCTTTTTCCCTCTTACAACACTACCCTTTTATTTAATTCCTTCTCTCATTTCGTCCGTTCATTTTTCTAATTCCACCACTCCCCCATCCTATCCCTTTTTTTTTATTTAATACTTCTACACTGATTAATTTGTTTTTTTTTTTGGATTAACATTATTTTATAATTTGAATGCCTATTCGATTTATTTATTTTTATACTTTTAGTTCCACCAATCTCCCATACTAACGAATTATATTTCACTATAGTCCATACTCTCCCTTGATTTCTAAATTTTATTTTTTTGAACTTTCAGTATGCAGGCTTTTTAACTTCATTGCGCGCGCCCGTTCGGTCGCGCCCGCCCGTCCGCGCCTACAGGCGCCCGCGCGGGAGCGCTCGTGCTCGCCCCATTGGCCCGCCCACGCGCGCTCGCGCCCGTAACTAATCGCGCGCGCCCGCCTTTCACGCGCGGTCGCGAGCCCGCTCAGCTGCTCGCGCCCAACTGCTCGCGCCCGTCCCCAACCATGCCGCGTGCGCGCGCGCGCGTGCGGTTTTGACTGGATTAACGCGGTAACTAGAAAAATTTATCTCATAGTTTTAGTTAACTCTACCCGAGGTTAACTTAAAACGACTTACCTTCCACTGAGAAGGCAGACACATACAGAGCTAGTCGACCACTTGCTCCAGTTCTTAGACATGTGTGAATGGGGTGGGTTGTTAACTGCCTTTAAATGTGTCACAATCTGAAATCTGAATAGGATTCCTCTTATTTTTTGTAGATGTTCACATGTTTGGAGTTCACAAAGTTTAATTTTTTTAAATTTTATTCATTTTTCCCTCTCATTGTTATTTCTTCTCAGTGAATTGAGCGCGCCATATCAATCTTGTCTGTCTGCTTGCGCTCGCGCGTGCGCTCGCACTCGACCGTCACTCCATTCGCCCGTCAGTGCGCGCCCGCCCCCGCCCGCTTCGTCCCGACTACGCTCGCGCGCGCCACGCATCGCGCACGCGCCCAACCGCCTTCTACCGCTCGCGCCCGCATGCGCCTGCCCCGCCCGTCTTATCTCACACGCGCGATCCGCCACGCGGCCTGCAATCGCGCGCACCCACCTGCGCCCGCCCGTTCGCTTCCGAGCGCGCCCGATCCTCACGGTGCGCGCGAGCCCGTTGGATCGCGCTCGTCTGGACAGTACTTGCCCGGCCGAGGGCGGCAGTATATAAACTGCCCCCCTGATTTGACATCCACCTTACTTCCTTGCTTATTTCATGTCCTGGGTCTCCTTGAGGGCTCCTTGCTTGAAACTGTTAGCTTGGGGAGACACTTGGTTTGGGTGGGGGGGAATGTAAAAATTCTTCTCTCCATAAATCAATTTGTCAACAATTTTTCAGACACACTAAGTTATATCAGATAATAATCTTTTGGTTCTATTGGTCCTATTAGTCCGGAGACTTTCCTAATCATTCACTATGGATCCGGTTGAAGCGGTTGAAGCGGTTGCTCCAGCTAGAGCCGTTCCGAGACTCGGTACGAGAGAGTGGGCATCATGGTTTACGGTCAAGCTCAAGGAAGGGTCACTGTCAATTAAGGAAGCCCAATGTGTGTATTGCAGGAACAAGCTTTTGTACGTGAAGTCTAGGTGCCTTCAGCATTATGGTTGGGACCAGCCCAATCTCTCGAGGGTTTGCCAAAAGGCACCTACCTTAGTGAAGAGGAAGTTTTACTTTTGCGCTGGAAAGAGTCCCGGCCCTTTGACACAGGAGGAGATGGATGGTATGAGGCCAACATACCCTGCGTCAGTTCAACGTCCGTATTCTAGTGCTTCCACACACGGCACTCTGTACGGTGGATCCGAACCCTCGTACAATGATACCAAAGAGGACCAAAATGTCTCCAGTGCTGCACCTAGTAGGGCCGGTTCGAATACCACTAGGAGCTTGCGGCAACAGGACATGAGTGAAGCATTCCAAATCTCCAAGCGAAAGGAGCTTGACATGTTGTGGGCATCCTTCTTTTACGAAGCCAACGTCGCATTCAACGTGGCCAAGCACCCAACATTTGTAAAAGCGGTGAGCACAACGTCGGCTGCCGGATTTGACTACAATCCCCCTTCCTATAACGCGATGCGAACAACGCACATCAAGGAAAAAAAGAAGCAAATCAAGGCAAAGATTGATGAACGTACGAAAACGTCGACCGAGTTATACGGGGCTACCATTTGCTCTGATGGTTGGGATAATGTGAATTGTCGGCCATTGATGAATGTCATGCTAGTATGTCCGGCAGGCGATGTATTTCGTTGGCTCTGTTGATACGACTGGCGAGAAGTAGTCAAAGGGATGCATTGCAGGACAGATGAAGAATTATATTCGAGAGATTGGCCCTCAGAATGTTGTCCAAATTTATACAGAAAATGCAAGCAACATGCTTGGCGCCATGGATAATATCCTAGAGGAGTATCCTCACATGTACAAGCAGGGATGTTGTGCCCATATTCTAGATCTTCTTATGGAGGACTTGGGCAAGGAATGCTTTGTGAAGGATTTGGTTGCCAAAGCTAAACACGTGTGTCATTACATTCGGAGACATCATGTCCCTATGGCCCTTTTCCGCAAATTTGAACCCAAGTTGTCCTTGGTGGTTCACGCTGAAACCAGATTCGCTTGTAACTATCTGATGATAGCGCCTTATGGACGTTAAATTTGCTTTGGAGCAAGTGGTCATGGCAACGGAGTGGTTCGAGTATGTTGACAGTTCATTCAACCAAGCCGAGGGGGTGCGTAATCATCCACGCGCAAGCCTAGTACGTCAAACAATTCGTGATGATGGATCCTGGCATCAGTGTGACAACTTCAAGCACCTGGTAAAACCAGCCCTGGTAGCTCTCAGAACGTTCAATGGAAACCAGCCCGCAATGGGCAAGGCATGGGTTACAATGAGCAACCTAAAGGATCACGTGTACAGTCTCCGAGGAGACCCTTGCTTTTTCCCACCAAACATGGCAACAAGGCTGGAGAGGCGATTCGACCATAGATGGGACATGATGCACACCGATCTTCATTATGCCGCGGCGCTCTTGAACCCTTGGACCAAAGGGCATCGTGCCCTAGAAGCCATAGGAGAAGCGAAGGCGGCTCTCAATCGGGTGTTTTGTCAGGTGGGTGGGCAAATGGGAATTCCATTTGCCGAACTCGTGGCAGAGATTACCCTGATTGACGAGGAACGTGGCCCTTACAGCCTTGAAGTGACCATCGATATTAAAGCAGCAAATCTGGAACCCCATCAATGGTGGCAAAGGATTGGGGGGGCCCGGGCCCTTGGCAATCATAGCGAAGCGCATTTTATCTCGAGTCTGCTCCGCCTCATCGTGTGAACGGAATTGGAGCATGTATTTGTTTGTCCACAACAAGGTACGCAACCGCCTGGGGGTGGAGAAGTCTGAGGCCTTGGTGTACATTTATACGAACAGCAGACTCCTCCGTGAACGCCTACAGCCCAACCCCCTCAGATGGTACGAGAAAAATGCATGGTCAGAGGAGTCAGATCCGGAGAGAGATCCAAGCGAAGAGGACAGAGATGACGACGATCATTACATACCGGATGACCACGCAGACGGTGAGGATGATGATGTCTGCGGACATGATCACGATGACGTTAACACGAATGGGCACAACGACGGTAATGGCAACGGGCACGATGACGCTAACCGCAACAATCCTCGTGACCGCAACAACCACGATGATAACGGTGATGCGTACGACTTCAACAATGAACCAGAATATAATCAGGGAAACCTGGACATGAACATCTATGGAGACAAATTACCCACACTCCCGGTATTTGATGAAGCGGCTAATGCAGAAGGAAGAGACACACGTGACCAAGAAGATGCTATTCCATTCCATATCAATCCCGAGAAAAATGACGGGGTTGCAGATGATTCGTCCAACGAGGACCATCTTGGAAACGATATCCATGCTGGCGATGATGACGAGGACAATGACGAAGAGGGTGATGGAAGTCATGGACGGGCTGCACATGGACCTCATTGGACCGGCCTCGTTAGTGGGGAGGGCAACTGGGGAACCGTTCCGGCACAAGGAGACTCAAGCTTGCTTCAAGAGATTCCTCCTGCTGAGGAGAGAAGGACCGTTCACGCAATCCCCGCACGGACTGTGCCTCCATCGCAACCCACTGGTATGGGGGGTAACGAAGCAGATACAATTGTGGATGGAAGCCTGGCTCGGAGGCCCACGAGTTCAATGGGCGCAAAAATAGCTCGACTCCTTAGATCATCTGCAGCGGCAAGGCCTCCACTCAATCGAGCTGGTGGTAGTCGGCGTGGTGCCTCCACCGCCAACCAAGTCGCTGTGGCGCCAGCTATAGACGACGCCGTACAGAATGTGGCCCAACGTGGTGCGAAGAAGTCCACAGACAAGGTTGTTAGGAAACCACCATCACAAGAACCCCGTGGAGGAACACGAAAGTCAAGCAAAAGAACCGGACCTGATCCCCTCCCATTCTATACAGGGTACATTGAAGGTGGGCCATTTTCTGGAACTAGGGTTGTTCTTACACGCGTAATCAGTGAGGATGGCATCACAGCCATCGGTAATGGAGGAAAGGAGAGGCCTATGAAGCGCCTAGTAAGTGCCAGAGATGGCAATACGGGTGAAGTTTCCATGCAAGTGCGCAATCTTACATCGGAGGTGGAAGGAGAGGTACAAGCTCCAGTGGTCGGAGCTCCTGAGGATGAAGGTGACAACGAGCACTCAGAGGAGGAAGACCCGGATTGCGATGAGGCGCCAAATGACAGGGATGTGATAATCCGGCACGAATTGGGGCCCACTTTGGCTCGGAAAAGACAATCTTCACGCAAGAAAAAGCCTCGCAAAGCAAGGAGAGAGTAGACTGTGGTCACTTTTTTAGCGCGTAAAGTAGCAGTAAATCTAACCATAAAATCTACCGGCTAAAACCCCCAAAAAAATACTTGGTTATTCTTATTTTTTTATTTTTTTTGCTTGTACCTTCTTATTACGTAGACATATATTGTTACTTAGAGACAACCTAGTTCATTATCTCACACTTGAAGGAATTGTATGGTTGTGCTCTGTATTAATTTTTGAGCGCTAAATGCGGTTAATATATTTCCATTGAGTCATTGACCAGTGATTTTTTTTTGTATTCTATTCAATATACGAGTATACCCTAGTCGTACAGTATACTAGTATGTAACGCTGCATATCCGGGCGCGTGCACGGGGACAGGCGCGTACTGGAAGGCAAACGAGTGCACGGAGACAAGCGCGTGTACGGTCACATGCGCGAGAAGCGAGCAGGCGCGTACAGATAACAGGCGCGTGCAGGGTTACGGGCGCGAGCACGCGGGCACGGGCGCCTGCAGCGTCGTCGAGCGTGCCCGATCTAGGCTGTCAAGCGCGCACGCGGGCACCGGCGCGCACATGCGGGCACAGGCGCACGCAGTCTCCCCGGGCGCGTGCGAACGTGGCGGACGGGCGCGTGTGGAGTCCGTGTTCGGGCGCGTGTGCAGGCCCTGTACGCACGCGTGTACGCGCTTACGGGCGCGATCATCCGAGGGGAGCATAAAAGGATCTCCTTAACCCTTATTTTCTACTTTTCAAAGTCTCCTCTTCCAGGTGGCTCCTTGTCCTAGCTCGTGACTCCACGTGCTCTGCTTGGAACTGCAGGAAGTGGGAGCAATCAGATTGGGTGGGGGGGAACTTTTGTTTTTTTTTTTGTGTCCAATTTATTATTCCAACTATGTCGGTCTCTCGTGGATCCGGGAAACGTCCCGCGTATGTAAATCTTGATGCTCCTGTAGATGAGGTGGTGGAAACCTCCACAGCACCATCCCATATTGGCTCGAACCCGTCATCGAGCTCCTCGGGAAAGAAGAGCTGAAAACGGGCGGGTTGAGAAGGACCCGGACTACCCACCTCCTCGGTACCAGGATTTCGTTCGAGTGCTAACATTGGATTGGTACGAATGTCATAAACGAGAGGCAATTACCCGTACATACGTTGACAAGGGAGAGTCGGAAATTAAGGCATTAAAGGAGCAGTTGGAAGAGTATTTGTGGAAGAAGCTGCAGACATCCGAGAGATATAATGATTGTATTGGTTACTATCATTTCCCTGAGTGGATGGAGCAACAAATAATAACAAACACTACAAACATTGTGCATGGGTTTGAGTGTGTCAACAAGAAGCCAACGGAGGGCTACTCGCAGGCGCAGAAGGAGGAGATAGAGAAGCTCGAATATGTCCAAGATTCGTGCAACAGATTCTTGAGTAATAGGACGAGGGTGAGGCCATGGCTTGAAGCAGGACTGAAAAGCGCAATGGATAAATACTTGTGGGGAGCAGTGGTCTCGGTTCCAAGAGGGGTCAAGTTGGTTCCGCTGTCAGGCACAAGGAAAGGCGGGTATGGTAAAGTCCAAAAATTACGTATTGTTGGCATGGAAACCATACCTGAGACTTGTGTCTTTGCGGGGAAGATGTCCAAGGCTACTGACGAGACCCAAGAGCGGCACGAGACAGCAATAGAAGCCATGGTTTGCAGGATTGACCATCCCGGCGTTATTAAGTTTTTTGCGGTCAATGACTGGACGATGGAAGCCTACACGCTTTGGTGGAATGGGGATTGCCTTCAGAATTTTCTGAACAAGTTCAATTCAAATATCTTCGAGGGTACTCAGAACCGTAACATCCACAAGCAGATAGATCAGCCCATGGAAACACGTGAATGTGTTAAGGCCTTCGGCACCCATAGGGCCAGGCTAGCTTGGGCACTGATCTGTATTATGGACCGGGTCCATAAGGGGTATTTGTAGCATAATGACATCTCCCCGGGAAACGTCTTGCTTCACTTTCTAGAGGATAAAGTGAGCGAAGTTTACATAGGAGTATGCGATTGGGGCATGGCAAGTCGCACTTGCGAGACAACTCCTTCAAGGTACGGTTACCCAACTGCAGCGGAGCGTATGGCTGCCTTCAAGGAACGTGGTACTTTTGTCGCTCCGGAGTTGTGGTACACTTATGGTAAGCCAAATTTGGAGACCTCATATGAAACCCTAAGGAGGAGACATCTATATACGCAGGCTGCCGATGCGTACTCAGTTGGAGTGGTAGCAAATATGATTTGGAAGGACGAGGACGACTTCAACCTTTTTAAGGATGGAGCGGGGAAGGCTAGATTTGCAGTGGTGTTGAAGGAGCTCACAAATCCCGATCCCAAGAACCGCTCCACCTTGCAGTTGGCCCACGCTACTCTAACATCCCTTCCCTACAATTTCCAGATCCCAGAGTGCTGTTATCGCAAACATATTTAGAAGTACGCAAGTAGTGACAGCAATGTGATCTTCCGAGTTCTCCATAAGAAGGGACATTCTTTGTAAGTGGTTTACTGCCACAATTTTGCAATACTTTTCAATAAACATTGCACTTCCCAATTGCCCTCTCTTGAAATACATGCCCTCTCTTGTGATGTTGTCCGAGGTCGCTCTTTCCCTTCTAACCTGCAACGCTCGCGCCCGACCGTCGGCGCCCGATGCAGCGCAGTCGCGTGAACGCACGCGCCCAATACTGTACGCGCTCGATCCAGGCTCGCGCCCACATGACCGCGCCCGATAAGTGTGATCGCGACTGTCAACAGGATCGCGCCTGCCGCGACGTTCGCGCCCGTTTGCAAGCGCACGCGCGCCGCCGAAATGACGCACGCGCCCTCGCTCTCCCGCACTCCTGCACGCGCCCGTGACATCGCGTTCGCACGGATGCTCGCGCCTGTCGTACTGCTCGCGCCGACATACACTCGCCCGTAATTGCGCTCGCGCCCGCACTAATTCAGCGCTAGGTAAATTCGTTTTACTCTTACCGTGAGTCAACTGGTCAACGCCCTTATGTGACTGACACGGGGTGTGTCTTGTCACCATGACGGACTAACAGACTAACGGACGGTCAGTCTGTTATGACAACCATGGCTGAGAGGTCTAGAATCTTGTTATCAACTCAGCAGAATCATTGGGGCTCCGTTCAGGTTTTGGTATTGTACTGTTTGCAGTAACGATCAACATGCGTGATATCCAATGCCACAAATTGCTAAACTGGAGCCTGTAGATCTCTGATACTGTGCAGTAAAGAGTGTCGAAACATGCACGAGATGTAGAATGTCATAGCAATCGTTGTTAGGAAACCTTTAGCCATATATCGCTTGATGAAGTTACAGTTTTAACATGATATTAATGGACATATCCATCATCCTCAGATTTTAGTGCTGACTTACGTGCTGAATTCTGTATGTTGATTATTATTTTGGGTATCTTCGGCGGTGCTGTAGTGTACAGAGTGGGGATTCTCTGTGCACCTCGCAAACACGCTCTTAGTCTTAAGTATCTGATGTCGCTGCTTGTTCTCTTAATTGTTTTTAGATGCTTACAGTTTAGAGAAGCGATCCAAAGACCAGTTGCATTAAGTTATTCCATGTGAATTCAAGCTGCAGTGCCCAGTTTTCGCAAGGAACTTTCTATCATGCTCCGTTTTTTTCGATTGCAGCTGCAAAATATGTTGTATGCTTTGCAAGAATCATGTTCTGGTGAGTAGCTTCTCACCTTCAAATCGGTTGTAAGTGGCCAACAGCCCAAATTCCTAATGGAACGAAATGATTCAAGCAGAGCAGCCCACGTCGAGTGCAATTTCTTCTCGTTCGGTCCTGATTTCTGGTCCTTTTCCAGTGTGTTGTCATTTAACACAAATTTGCTTAGGACAGTATCATAGACCCTCCCTTGCACTCATTTTTATCGCAGATAGCTTGAAGGATGTGAACGAATCAGAAACTTCTTAACTACTTCATAACGCAGTCGTATGTTGACTTCGAATGTCGACGTTCCGCGTGCTAGACTGTCCGGTCTTTTGAACACACTAACCTGAACCTCCTTCAACAATCAAACAACTCGGACTTGCGCGCCAAAGCATTAACGTGGCTAAACTAGAGTTGGGGAGGAGCACAATAAAGTGGACCACAAAGTGCAAAATGTGACCACTAACAAGTGAATATGAAGTGTGCTGTTTTTGAAGACTCAAAGCTGATTTTGAGGATTTTGGTGTAGTTTTTGAGCATTTTAGTCACTTTTTAAGGTGTCATAAGGTATCTTACACTCACCTTCATGAAAAGAACATTCTGAATTGAAACTAAATTTGACAACTAGTTCTAAATCATGAAAATTAACTTTTCCAAAGTCTTGATTTCTTCATTTGGGGCCCTCTATTGTCTTTAGATGATGTTTTTTACAATTTAAAAAACAATGTTCGGTGAAAAAAGAGTGACAAAAAGTATCGCGGAAAAGACCCTCTTAAAAAGCATCCTTGCGATACTTTTGGAACCCTAAATCAATCAATGAGTATATGAATTGATTATTTTAGAATACCTTTTAAACATACGGAGGGCCCCGCGAAATTAAAAGTGATTTCGGACAAAACCCTAAACCATTTTGTTCACTTTTCCAAATGAGCCCATTCACTTTGCCCGAGTTCAACGTCTCCGTTTTCCATTGTAAACTCAATGTCCTCTCTCACAACTTTGGGAAGTTGAAGAAGATCAAGTCTACTTTCCGTATCCCAAACTCAATCTTGCATCGACATAACATAGATCCCACTTTCCCTAGTGTTTACAGAAGGAGCTGAAATTGGTGAAAAGATAAGCACTTTTTTGGTTCACTTTATTGTGCTTCCCCCCATACATCATCTGCAACCTCTATGTCACGGCCTGTAAAGTTAATAACGGACGTCAATGCACAGCTAGTGTTCGAAACCTCGGGGGAATAGTAAGTTTAATCAAGATCATGTAATAAAATGCAGAAACTATTGGAAAGCACTGCCATAGTTGTAACCTGTGCATGCATGTAAGAAGCCGCTGCATCAGAAGTAGAATGTTAGGAAGGAGAAAAAGGAGCTTAGAGTATGGAGAAAGCAAGAGAAAATGGTAACCGCTGCAACATATTCAATAAAACAGAGAGAAGGTTTCCAAGAGCCTGTATTATGTACCCAAAGTCATTACAATTTCTCCAGGAGATCTCATGCCTACCAACACAGCGAGTTGCTCAATGAAATCTTTCCCTAATAGTATCTCAGTAGTAAGCTAAACCCGTGGTGGCTGCCCTTGAAAACAGTCGGCCCCTAACTAGTAGACACAATCACAAAGATGCCAAATTCTTATACTTGCAAGGGATCAGTGGTCCAGAATGCTTTGTGACAGCACGTTTAGGTCGAGCAACCGGGCCACCAGTATTGCCTACAGGATATGATGCAGTAGCAATTTGCTTGGAGACATTGGCCTCAATTTCATGCAACGCTTTTCGTTTTCCCCCTGCCACTGAATAGGAGCGTAGTCTTCAACGACCACCCTTCTTTGGTAACTTCTGAGCTTCCGTGGCTTCAAGCTTTTCAAGGAACTCACCATCTGCACCAACTTGAACGTCTGCAATGAAGTCCTTTGACCGGAAGCCACCCTCTGCAAATTTGTCACTGGAGCACCAGTGAACAAGCTTTGATCCACTCTCTTCGTCGCTCTCGAAAACATCATCGGAGTCTCTCGCTTCCTTTTCAAATTCAAGTGCCTCAGTTGCCATCCATGGAATGGTCTCAGTTGTAGGAGCAATCAATGGATCCAGTACAGGTACAGAAGGAGATTTGATACGCTCCCAACCATTAATCTCCTCTCCACATAGGTGGCAGCAATCGAGGCCTGTGAACATTCACAACAAACAGTGTGGCCACATTTCTGCACATACGACCGTTGCAATGTGTCAAAAATTACAGGAGCTATAAATTATACTCAAACTCCTATTTTCTATAATAAACTAAACAAAGTTCAATAAGATAAACAGTGTTTAGGCAATGTCTTACCTGAAACCTGATGCCCACAGGTTTCTTTTGGCACTGAGCACAACTCTCGGGGAGATTGTGGCGCTCATCAACCATTGAGGGGGCAGGTTTTAAAAACTCTTGTGGGCGAGTCTGGGACACATTCTCATTTGTGATAGGAAACACATTCACATATCCCATCTGTGCAGATTGTGTTGTATGAGATTTTGAGGAACTCTCGATTTCAGATTTTGCATTTGGAGGAGCCTTCCAACTTTTGACAGAATTGAAACCAGTAGCTGCTGAGGTCAGGCTGGCAGCATTTGCAGTGGAGTGCAATTCATCTGCAAGAATTAGAAACAGTTACAAAGGAATATTATGCTCTTAGAAACGGAATTATGCCTACTGAAAAGGAATATTTTCCTAGAGTAGAAAAAAATCAATGTACTACAAAGGAACCAGAGTCCTACAAATGAATAAAGCTACTACAAAGGAACCAAAGTCCTACAAAGGAATAAAACTACTACAAAGGAGTCTGGCAAGGAATTTAAGGAATGTAAAAAGGAATCGTCTAACTACAAAGGACTCCGATTACTACAAAGGAGTCTGGCAAGGAATATAAAGAATGCAAATAGGTATCATACAACCACAAAGGACCCCAATTGTTACAAAAGTTCTGATCAAAGAGATATAAAGGAATCACAGGATTTCAAAATTATGATTCAATACCACCTTGAAAGTTATAGAACTCCAGAGGAGCGGATTCAAGGACTGTTTGCCTCATTAGATCTCATGAAAGTTGGAAAATTAAGAAGTGCTGAACCAAGAAACTATGGAAGCTGTAAAATCTATATACATTCTGTTTTGTCACCAAGGTGGAGAACTGTTGAGACTCAAAAGCTTGAAACTAACATCATCTCCCAGCAAATCATCAAGTACAAGCATCGAAACAATGAACCATACATAAATAGAGAATGAAACATATTGCATTCACAGGCCCACCAAAAAACAAAACAAATAAAACGGTCATATATATAACTTTGAATATATCATACCAGACATGATATCTTCACTGTTGATGCCAGCTTCAATCTTCAAAGTCTTTGAAGGGATCATTAAGGCATTTCGTCTTTGCTCCCCAGCTCCTGTATTAGCCTTGGGTCGAATCCCGATTGCAGCCACCCATTCCACAGTGAAGGACTCATCACAAAGTGCGACCATGCACGATGATTTTGAGTGTTCCACGATGCACCATGGGTAGTATGTGTGGCCGCATGCTGCAGTAATGTAGTTGTAGCATTTATACCACAACCCACACATTGGACAAGCGTTTAAGATGCAAGCCACTCTTTCAGGGACGCGAGGGTTTTCACTGATCGGGACTGGAAACACCTCCCCCATACTCATGCACTGTAGCTGCTCATTGTATGAGCACAACATCTTCTCCGAAAATGATATCCTATCAACAATCGCACTATGCCAGCTGGTACACTCCTTCAACTTCCCCTCCAGCGTGGACAATTCTACCTCAGAAGCTACAACTTCTGCAGCATGATGATGAAGAGTCTTCTCCTCCAACGACACCTTGTTGGCTAGACCCTCGCTTGGTTGCATTGTATTTTCTTCCTCCCGCAAACTCTCCAGCTGATGTCGGCTTTCTGCTTCCATTACTCTCCTGTCAAAAAGCATTATTTTCCTCCGCCTCATTTCACCTTCCAGTACCTTCTTTTCTTCCACAATCGATGTAGAGTCCACCTGCATGGAGCTCAAGAGCAATTTTTGTAGCTCAAGAATCGCCTCCATGTTGCTGACGTCACCTGCAGTCCACTTGACGCCTCCAGACGTGACTCCAGATCGGCGTCCATCCTTTGCCATGCCTACGGACACACCTTCTTTCTTTAATCCCACAAAAGAGCAACTGCTAATTCTTTGCAAGTTTATCAATGGAGGTACAACCCCTCCTTCTCCAGTGCATCGTTTCTTGGACAATACGGTAACACGTTTCTCTCCCTTCCCCTCTGAAACACTTGAGCGCTGCAGAAAATCCACTTCGTTCTTCTCTACCTTCTTCACCATTTTAGTCGCCCTCACTTGGTTTCTTTTCACCAAAACCCTTGCTGCAAACTCAGCCCAGTTGACGACGTGGTTCCTAGATTGCATAACCAGCCCTCTTGCAAACTCAAGACTGAGTTCTTTATTGGGTATCTTCTCCTGCAAATAAACTCTCTGGTACAAATCAAGAATAGAAGCTGACACTTCGGCAGTAGTGTATTCTCCAAACTTCCAGCCGTTCTTCCCAAATTTCGGACCAAAAAATGTACAGATCTCAGTCTGGGTCACGTCAATGTCCGACAGCTTACTAACGTCAAGGCCTCCTTTAAGTAGCTGTTTGTGAGTATGGACCCAGCCTGCATCCTGGATTGGTCCATCCATTTGCCCCAAAACCCAACATAAAGAAAGGTTTTTTTCAGTATAGTTTCTTGGCATATTAAGCAAAAAGAGAGGGAAAACTAGAAAAAGACTCAACATAGAAGAAAACTTAAATATTGCAACATCGAACTCTGGACTTACGTGACAATCAAATCACGTATGCATGCAGTTCACAAAATAAAAGAAAGTTAGAAAACAAATTGCTCCCAGGATTGGACTTGCCAGAGTGTTCAACGTGATGTTAGTATCCAGTTGCAAGGCATGCAGTAGTGTAGAACTCATTCAGAACTCATCAGCCTCTAGCAAGCTTCAGGTTATGCGAAAAGGATCAATGTAGGGTGGACAGATACTAAGCATCTTAGAATGTGTAACACAATCAATACTTTCATTTTTTCTCTTTGAATGTATCCAATTGACATCCTTCGGGCCTGTTTCCAAACCCACTGTTCTTGTACATAATGGTCAAGAATGAACCACCAAGTAATTTATGTAAAATTGCAATCATAGCTCAATTGCACCTCAAATATCTGTCTTTTTATGAAAGAACATAACTTGGTACACAAATCTTGGAACAGACACGTGAAGTTACACGGGAAAGAACACCATACAGTATGTTTCAAGCCGATTCTTTACAACGTGAAAGCTGTGCCCTGTCACCTTAAGTGCCTGGCATTCTTGTCTGAAAGTAGCCATTGTGTTTCAATTCTGAAGAGCAGTATGGTACAGCACATACAAACATGTGTCATTCCAAAAACGGGAGCTACAATGAAATTACCAACTGCACCAGTAGTCTGTGAAGAAGCAATTTTACTCAAGCTGCGGTGGACATGGATTCCATTCTCAAAAATCATGTCAATCGCTGTTGCTCAATAACCCATGTAAAAGAAAAAGGGCTCACATCCTTAAGGTTTACTGAATGGAGTAAGACGCAGAATTGCTACAAGACCGCTACGGCATGACATTGAAAACATTGACAACCTTCTTCAGATACCATCGAAAACATTGACAACCTTCTTCAGAGCACCGTCATCATAGTAACACATGACCCAAGTGGATAACGTCAAGTTGTGCAGAAAGAAATTACTTGTTGTTCAATCCTACCCAAGAAAGCTTCCGGACAGAATCAAAAATTCACATACGGCACGAAACGGATAATTTTTCAACAAAAGTACTACACCTTTATCCTTAGCGATCAACTAGCAACTGATCCCGAAATGATAAGTTCTGATGCTTCAGACCAGGATTGCAACAACTGCTGATCACAAACGGAGTCATGAACAGTTCCTTTCCAATCGCCTCATTATACACAACCTCCAAAGCAACCTTCCTTGGCGCCACTTCTTTGGCGCCTAGGGTTTCCCGCTTCTCGCTGGAACACACTCAGTACTCACACGTGGCCAACGCATCACCTCAAAACAATATTATCCACCGGCCGGAACCATTTCGTTCATCCTGATCTACTGGAACGGAAACAGATACAGGAGTCCACGCAACAGGATACAGGAGTTTTTTTTTTTTTGAAGCACGAAAGAACTTTCATTGCAGGAAATAGATTACAAGGCCCCCATCAGCACGAAGCTGGGGCCGAGAGAGAGAAGTTACCACAAGATTAGAGGCACATCCGGGGAAGCATACTTCCAACTAACTCTAAGACCATCTCTAACACAAAAGACCTCAAAAATTGTCCAGGTAGAGTCAAATTCACATAAAGCAGACTGAGCCTTCTCAGGAGACTTAGCAAATTTTAGCTTCTTAAGGGTGCGGTCCCATTCTACTCTACCATATTCCAAGAGGGAATCCCAGATGTATCTCCTACTTCTAGCATTAGACCACACCGTCTCCTCAAAGACAGCATCGTTCCTCAGAATCCAGCTACCCCACACAATTATACCACGCAACAAAGCCCAGGCCCTCAAGGCGCCCATCATCCTTAGCCTGATTCTTTTACCGAAAATGCATTGCTCGAGGGAATAGGCTTTAGCAGGACTCTGGCTTTTAGGTCCTTCAGTGAGCCAATGTAAAATGGTAAATCCAAAATTCCAAAGCTCCTTGGCGAAAGGGCATTGAAAGAATCTGTGAGATTTAGTCTCCGGAATGCCCAAACCACAAAGAGGACAGTGAGGGCTAGCTTGGGGGTTGAACCGAGCTCTCCAAGTGTTGGTTGCTACAGCCTGGTGCAGCACAGACCAAAGGAAAGCAGATTCCTTCTTGGAACAATTGGACCAAACAGCCTTCCAGTCTGGTTTCGGTTGAAAATTCGTTTCATGCCTCCATTTCTCCGCAATAGGCTTCTTCAGTTGGTCCCTGTTGGAAAGCAATTCCTTGCCAATCTTAGCCCTGTACAAGGTGAAAGGTTCGCCATTCCTCCACTTCCAGAGGACAGGGTCAAAATCTTGTAAGTCACCAACCTTGCCATAATATGCGAAAGATTGCTTTGACTTCGATTTCTCTACCAGGACGATCCTGGCAACTGCAGTTTTCCCAGTCCAATTCCTAATTTGGTCAAAAGCATCAGCTCCTTTGGCCGGGATAAGCATCCTTGATTGCTGGCCAACATGGAAGATAGGGTACCCGGAAGGCAGAGTTGTGAACCGCTCCATCTGAGAGGAGTCTCCGGGTCTCCAGGTCCTACAAGCCTGGACTGCAAAGATAGGCTCGTTCTGCGGTTCCGGTCCATAGCCAGCAATCCAAGTACCTGGCCCAATGCTATGATGACTAGTGCCCAGCTCCGCCCTGTACCGAGTTGAGATAGCATCAAGGAGGAGCGAAACACTCAGTAATTCCTGCTCATCTATTCTGAAATCGATCCTCAGCTCATCCAGCGACTTGAAATCCGAGGCAGCAGAGTCCCATAAGTCGCCGATCTAGCAAAGGCCACGATTGTACAAGGAAAGAGCAGTGGTTTTGGCCACGTTGAGATCACCCCCCTTGAAATTAACGCCCCACCAGAGTTGAATCTGGAGGACCTCCGCATCATTTGAGGGCGGAACTTCACGCAGGTGAGCGTTCATTTTCTTCCACGCCATATGAACTTTACTCCAGACCTTCGAGCCGGGAACAGATGTGTGGTTGACAACGAGCCCCCATTGCGGATTCATAGGCCACCTGGTACCTTTGGCAGGACTCGAGAACCAAAGCTTGTTACGGAGCATAATCTGCAAATTGGAGTGACCAGGCAAATAGGCCAGCATCACCCACTTGCATAAAAGACTAGCTGTAGCCTCCTGAGGGTCCAGCAGCCCCTAACCTCCCACTTTCTTCTTAGCGCAACAATCGAACCAGCTAACTCGAGTTCTAGAGGAATGCTCCGATCCGGACCATAAGTAATTTTGCAACAGGGCTTTGGCTTTCGCTAAAGCCTTCACTGATCCGTTCCACACTGAGAGAAAATACCACATGGAAGAGGACAGCACCTGCTTAATGACGAGCGCTCTCCCAGCCAAGGACAATCTGGTATTAGTCCAGTATTCAAGCTTCGACTTGATCCTGTTAACTAGGAAGCTGTCAATGTCTTCCACATCTAGATCAACCCCGAGAGGGGTGCCCAGCATCTTAGAGAGGTCTTCCTCTCGGGCCCAGCTCCATCCGATATCCCCCAACCAGGGTATATTGAGGATACGGGAGTTTGGGCGAGACACCCATACCGTAACAATGCCCTTATGCGTTAGAGGTATGGTGTGCATGGGGTGATCACCTGTGCCATTGACTGGCAGTGAATGAGGGTAATTTTTCCTTCTGTTCACCACCGTGAAGCCATCAGTATCACTCGGCTGTATCTGCTCCCTGTGAGTAGCAGCCTGCGGAGGATCCAATTGCATCCTTGAGGCATAAGGGGGCTTGCGGGGTTGAAATCTTGGACCCAGTGGGGGCCTCTGAGGCTGCTTCGCTGCATTCAGTCTGTTTTGGGCCTAACTTGTAGGCAATTAATTTGAACCGCCGGGCTCAGCTACACCATTCAGCTTCAAGGCTACATAGTTTGACACTTTGTGGTCAAGTGAGAAGCAATATCGGCAGTGAATCGGAACGTGCTCATAGTTCACGAGGATTGTGCTGCAGTCGTTGCCAATACCTTTAATTCTCATGGCAGAAGGCCACCCATTCGTGACGTCAATTTCAACACAAAAGCGGAGGTCACACAGCTTACACTTTAGATCATCAGCTTCATACACAGGTCCTAGAGCAGAGGCAATGTGCTTGATCAAGCTTACCCATGTAGGAATTCGGAGGCCAATCGGATTGGATCAAACCTAAGGATTCATTCTTGATAAATGCATTTGGCTAAAATGAATTGACTATTTTAGAATACCTCTTAAACATACAGAGGGCACCACATAAATATTTTTTCTAATGTCTAGTGCAAAAACAAATTATACTCTTGCAAAGCTTTTAAAATTCCCTATGTCTACAAAGAATTCTAGGTCTTGGCTACTGAATTAATTGTTTTTCAACACCATGCAAGTCTTTGTAATTCAATTTTCTGTTCTTGTGGATTCCAAATTCAACTCTTATATGATTCCCTATGAGTCGACTTGAGTCCAATTCTAACAATGCACTTGAAGTAATAGGAAAGCAAAAAAATTACAAATACATTCTAATTTAGATAAATATTAACTATTACACAAACCACATGATTTTTTTTTCAATTATAGGGTGGAAGCACACTACGCCTAGGTAAAAAGTATGTCAGAAAAGTACTTTTCAGAAAATACCCGGTAGAAAGTACTCTGTTTCCCTAGGAAAAAACTATGCAAATGCATTTCCCATTACAGAACATGATTGGCACATTGCCTAGCATTGTTGTTGAAATCCCAAGATCAGAAAAAGAGCCGTATGGAGCTTCAAAAGTAGTACTTTTCCCGAATTTAAAAGTATGTCAGATTGTCAAAAATTCCACAAAGTACAGTTTTTCTAATATTTAGATGTTATATTTTGCTGTGATATTGTAACAGGGTATGGGACTCATAAAAGGCTACGGATCCCACTTGAAAAATTTGGAAGAAATTGAAGATCCATGGAAATATTCGCTGCCTTTTGCCTTTTTTTTTCGCAGCCTAGAATTCCTAAAATATAAGCATCTTTCGTGATTTTCCTACGTAGAAGGCTTTCCGGATGTGTGCCCCATGTTGGCTAACGGCCATTTCATTCTTATCAGTTGTTTTATTAGACATTCAGAATTTATGCGGCTGCCACTAAGAATAGTTGAAAATGTACTTCCAAAATGAGAAGTCATTAGGTGCAAAAACAGGTCAAGAAAAGGCCGTGTAAGCGGCACGTGAGAGAAAAAAACGGGCGCTGCCCGCGTACTTTTTGACATGGCACCGGCTGTGCCACCGTGGTGCCAGCAACCGCCACGGAGGCTCGAACTAATGACCTCCCCGCGAGGCGTGAGGAGGGCACAAGCTACAGTGGCAGGCTGACACCATCTGCCAACTTGGGACCAATCCCCGAGCCAAGTCATTCATGTCTCAACTATTATTCCGAGAACCGTTAATCACAGTGCGCCACGCAGTTCTGTGCGGGCAGCAACTCTGGCATCAGCTGCCAGTGGCAGAGGTGCCCAAAGCAAGGGATTCACCTAGAAAGGGCAGGCTTTCACGGCCTTTTCCAGACTCCGTTTTGCACCTAATGACTTAGAGCACTTTTCTGCAGAATTTTGGACCGTCCGATTACATTAGGCTCACATCTCAGCCGTACGCGTTGTTGATAAGGTCCGATATAAGTGGATCTAGCAGATTTCGAATGCAAGTGGATCTTCTGTTAGTTAATGGATGGACGTATTTTACTTGAATCTGTCCATCTAAAGTTGGTTTATCTTGCATGCGCCTACAGTGCATGCAAGGGTTGTGGACGTCGACCAAAGTTGTTTTTCGGAGTTGCAAGGAGTCTTAGCTGCGGCGCAGCCATCTCCAGGGTTTGCCACACAAATGTCTGGGGAAGGGCATCTTCCAAGCTCTACACTAGTCCAGTCCCTCATAACTTCTTACTACGTAGTGCGAGATCCTCCGCAGCTTATTCAGCAGTGAATTACCCATTACTACCATGTCTGCGACTTTGTCGACGAAGGGATTGAGAGTGTAGGACAGCATTTCACCACCCATTCATGTGATAGTCCCTCAGATGATGTGTCTAGCAGTACCCACATATCCGAGACACCCACTTCAAAGGTTGGAGATATTAGCTTCTACCTGCATCATTCAAACCAGGCGCTGCAGTCCCGTGAGCCCCTTGTCCAGAATCCCAACACGTTATTTGGATCCTTCACCTTTCAGGACAGTCTCCATCGAGAAGAACTCGACAGCTACCCCAACTGTCAGACTCCTTCCCCTATGCTTCAGGTGAGTTAATCGTCAAGTTTTTCCAGAGCTTTTGAGTTTCAATTATGTACTTGTTATGCTACCCAGTTAATGTTATTTGATGGCAACATGTTGTACTTGTTCTCCACTGTATTTGCACGTAGGTCCTAGACAACGTTCTTCCAACCTCTATTTTCCAGAATGTGATCTACCTTCTCTAACCGCGTAGTCTCTTTTGTGCGTTCACGGCTCTCCTCACTTGTAGCATGGGGGACCAAGCCCAGAGACAGAGGTCGAGGCCGCGACGTGCTGGTCTTGAGGAGAGGGTGTCAAAAATGGAAATTGTAGAGGCTGCACGGTTAGAGAAGGCAGAGCGCGATCGGCTGTACCAGGAACGCCGTCGCAGGAGAACTTCAATGGACTCGGAAGGAGGAGATATTTCTACAATGAACAGAGCGCTTGAGAATTCAGATGTCATTTCTACACGAGATGCATCTAGGGTTGCTCAAAAAATTATGCACAGCATGTGTGATGAGCTGAACCTACTTCCTGGTCCCCATTGTCGTCAGACTGTGTTTGAGAAGGTTCTTCGACACAGTCTTGTTTGGCCTTTGTTACCTTACTATTATCCACGGCATTTAGAAGCTAAGAATATTCATTACTTTATCCAAAGTTATAGAGCCGAATTACAGTCTGTGTCCATACCGTTCTCAAATAACATGTTGTCTAGAAAAGGAGCACTTCTGGATGCTGCTGTGAGTGGGAATGTTGGGGGTGTTAGGGCTCTTTCACGTGTTTTAGGAACCAAGCCAGAAAATATTCAAGCCGCCTTGGAAAGGAGAGAGGAATACGAGGAGGGAGCTTCTTGATCTGCACCCCTTTGCAGGCAAAAAAGAACAGACAGATCATCACAATACACTCTTGCTACAGTGAACACCATATTCGTTATTTTGGGAGATTTATCATCTCCCAAAATAATGCATTAGGTCAGGTCGAGTTAAAATGGGCACAATGGTCCCATACTTGGCAAGGAAAAGCCTATAAGCAATTTCCATTAATTTGGGACATGATCACACAGTACTAATGGGAAATGAAAGAACGTAGTGGTTTACTAGAAATATTTGAAAAAATACAAGGTAGGTCGAACCACCCTAAATGAACACCAAACAAATAACAAGAAATGGACACAACGGATATGCTGGGAAATCTTATATTATATATATGTGTGGAAATACAAATTAGGTCGACACTCCTTAAATGTTGAATCCGTGACAGGCTCTTTCAGACCTGTACAAACAATCAAGTTGTTCGACTAACATAGCTGCCTACAGTTTCCAGAGTATGATATGCAATCCAAGAACATACGGACTTCAGTTTAGTCCCGTGCCAACAAATGTATGTTATCGGCTCTACTCCAGAGATCCAAACTAGGAACTTCAACGCTAGATGTCGTTTAGGTCGCCTCGACCTAAATGGCTGTTATGTGGCAGTACATATGATATAGAATCAACGCTTTAGGGTACTAAGTAAAAATCTACACTAAGAACTATAGGTGACCTGTTGGTATCCCGCACTCGTAAAGTACGAACTTCAACGACAAATGCAGTTTAGGTCGCCTCGACCTAAACTGCGGCGTATAATGTGGTACACATGATAAATAAGGAATGGACTGAAACACTTAAGTAGTGTTCCCTCCAATTAAATATATGTAATTAGCTAGTATTCAAAACATAAATATGCTAGAACTAATACGCTATAACTGATTAGGTCGACTCGAGCTAAACATCTAGCTTTGTCTAGAAAACATAATGTTGGATGAAGGGACGAACGAAATTCAGTTCAGTCGTCTTCAAACGAATATAAGCGATCTCACTAAATTCAGAACTTCAAGACCACCAACTTCAAAGCTACATGTTTATTCAGAATCCGGAGACACAAATCTCTCCAAGGAGGCCTTTATAATGTCCAGTTGTTTCTATGGGATCTTCAGCGTTGGATCCTTGCCAACGTCCCGCTCGTTGACATTTTTTTTAACTTTGGATTTCCAAGCTGTTATGACTGCATCAGTACTCTGCCACCACTCGGGTACATCCTTCTCAACTGTCCAACGAAGTCTCCCATCCACATCCCAGCCGGTATAGAATTTCAAAACATTTTCATCTCCGGAAATTGGGCGGTAGAACTCTACTTGGAGCGTGTTCGGGAGGTCAGGGTTCGAATTAGGGTTAGTCAAGGCCCTCACAAGCCAGAAAGGACGATCGTCTTCATCGCAGGGTCGAAGCGCTAAGAAGTACCCTGCAAAAAGGTCTCGCGCAACACGGAACGACGGTCCTGGGCGATCTCGTTTGTGACCAACAGAGTGATCATCCTCTGCAAACTCCTCGCGCAAAGTTCCATCTTCCTGAAACTCGTCTTCGACGGAGTGAGCGAGCCGCGTGGATGGCCAAAAACCATGCTCCAAGGCGAGGAGAGCATCAAAGAGGATGGAAAGAGCCGTGTGGATGCAGAAGTTTAGCTCGACTCGAGCTAAACTCATGCTGCCCTTTGGATGCAAAAGTTTAGCTCGACTCGAGCTAAAGTGCCGTCCGCAAAAAGCGGCGCTTTAATAGGTGCTTCCATCTTCGGAATTCTGAGTCGCAGACTCAGAGTACGCTTACGGTGTCCGCTCTAAAACGTCTGTAAGAAGTAAAGAGAGACACTGCAAATACACCATGACTTGAAACAATGGAAAGCATACAACAACCAGAAATCAATGATGTGTACTGATGATCGGAGAAAACTAAAGAGAAGACGTACAAGAGAAACGGCGCAATACAGCTTCCGCCCAGAAAACAACGACCTCCAAGTGAGCGCCGAGAGCTCCTACAAGCGAGAGAAGCCAGTGAGTAGAGAAAAGACTTCGAGCGGGACGATTCCAGAGGTCATTCTCTAACGTGTGACCGTTTTCATGCCGCTTGAGTTTTGAAAATAGGCGGGAATCATGCATGACCATTCGTCCCTCCACATTTCGGGGTGTGAGAAAGCGCGGGAATTACCACTTTCCATACTTCTCAGCCCTTTAGATAGATGCAGATGCGAAATATTTGGTGCATTAAATCAAATGGGATGGGTTGGAAGTCCCTATAGCGCCAGACAGAGTGTTGACTTTTGGCCGCGAACTTTTCTTCCTCTATCAGGGTTAAGGGTTTAGGGTATAGGGTTCAGGGTTAAGGGTTTAGGGTCTTAGGTCCAGGGTTAAGAGTTTAGGGTATAGGGTTAAGGCATTTCTAGGGACATTAAATATCTCGTACATGGAATAAAATTAAATTGAAAATTGTTTGAACCCATTTGAATTTCGTGAGTCAGGTTGATACAGGGAAGTATATCGTTGCAAATATTCATACCTCCATTTACTAAATATGTATTTTTGCTCAATTTCATTATTATATATGATATATGAAATCAAATCATTGTATGTGAGTTGATGAATAGTTCTTGATAGACCTTGGTAGATATGTTTTTAAATTTAGAATTATTTATTTATTCTACATATTTAGTCAGATATAATTATCATGTATATATATTCATGTACTTTTATTTATGTCTCTATTTATTTCATAATGTGTTCTTTACGCCGTGAATGGTGTAGATTTGTTCTTTCGTTTCTGAAACTCTACATCTTAACATGTATATTTTTAATATACATGTTAATATTATAATATGTATAATATAATTATATATTCATTTACAAGTAGGTACTAATATATTCATTAACAATTTAATGTCCAAGTAAGAATAGTACGAGAATAATAAACTATAATCTAATGTATACAAATCTTAAAATGATATACAAGTATATTCAAGTATATACGAAATACATTGTTAAAAATAATAGTATTAGATTATAGAATTTAATTCATTTATCATGGCAAATTATATACGTTTTTTAGAAGATTGAATTTTTTATATTTAATCATGAGAAGCAAATATTTAAACCATGGTATGCCTTGTATGATTGGCATGGGGTGAAAGTACGTTGACCTAAATGTAAGCCTAATATTCTTAAAGTACATGATAGTATCATAATTTAATTATAATATAATAATATAGTATAGTATACTAAAGCTCTAATATATTCATTTACAATTTTAGATTTAATTATTGATTATAATACAAGAACAATAATCTATATTCAAGTATATACAAATCTAAAAATGATATACAAATATATTCAAGTATATATACAAAGTACATTGTTAAAAAAAAAGTATTAAATTATAGAATTCAATTCATTTATGATGGCAAATTCTTTATATTTTTTAAAAGGTTTATGGTTTTTTATATTTATTCATGAGAAGCGAATATTTAAACCATGGTATGCCTTGTATGATTGGCATGGAAATTACACAAACCTTAATCAATTCATTAATGTTCTACCTTGACTTCTATTTGTACAATTTTATTACATTCTAATAAGAAAGTGGAATGTTTGGTTCACTCATTTTTTAAAAAAAAATCATAAATTATGGATTCAAATGAAACGTATTAAACCAATGATCATAATTATAATTGTAGTATTAATATATAATATCGAGAAAGGCTCTAGATGCTTGTCTAAGCATACAATCCCATTAATCAATTCTTTAATAATAAATTAAAATGACACATATAAGTAAATCCGGACTTTCGAAAGCCCACATCGGTCAAAGTCCCGTTTCCGAGTCTGGTCAAAGTCCCCTTCGTTACTCTGGAACATTCGGCTTCCCGCCCATGCCGCTTCATAAGCATAAGTTCCTTTGGGCGACGAAACAGTTGTTTCATTCTTAGTTTCCCTTCTGTTTCATCTACTTGTAGTTCATTTGCTGTGATGAGGAGGTCGGGCGGTGGTTTGAGGGTGTCAAGTTACCCGCCAGACGAGTGGGAGGTGGTTGTTTCCCCACAAGGAGTGGAGGAGCTTCGTCCCTGGTTTATGGCTGTGGAACGCGCCCGTGGTCGCGGCGTAGAGATTCCCCCGTGGAACCTCATTGCACGCCTAATGCAGCCTGGTGTGGAGTGGGATTGGACTATTGCACATGGTCTAGAGCAACTGGAGATTATGAACGCTTCCAACATCAAGTTTCCCCTCACCTCCGGCGAGGGCTTCTCTATGCCTGATTCTAATGAGGAGGGGAGCGTGGATTTGGGGAGCCGACCACATGAGTGAGTAGGTGAATTGTTATCTCCTCGGAACCTTTAACCTTGTCCTCAGTTTGATGTTTTCATAATAATAGATTGCGTTTGCTGTATGTATTGCGCAGAATTTTAATGGCTGGATGCTGAGTTCGTTCTGATTGTCAGGAGGATGAGTCCTTGCTTTTGACATGCACTTTTCCGTTTTAAACCCTAAACATCATACCATCTGATCCTGTTTTTCTCTTTGCTCTTGAACTTGCAGGCATCTTCGATATACTTCTACGATTTTACTTTTTGCTGCTAATCACCTCAGATATGGAATGGGGACTTCAGGAGTAGTTAGCAGGACCGTTAGATTATACAATATTTGGAAACCATAGATGTAAAAATAGATGACTTTCATCTTTTGGTAACTTTTGCTGATGGTGTTCCCCGTGTGGATTGTAAACTATTTTTGGAATGGAATGCCTTCAAAACAGGGTTCTTCTAGACGAAAACCAGTGTTTCATCTGATGCTTTCATATTTGTATATTTCGTATTCTAATATGTCCATGCTATCTAGTAAATGTAGTAGTAAATTTTGTTTGAATCTATGAATTATGAATTTTGTATTTTAAAATTATGCAAATGAAGCTAGCATTCCACTTTCTTATTAGAATGTAATAAAATTGTACGAATATTAGTCAAGATACAACGTTAATGAATTGATTACGATTTTTGTAATTTAATGCCAATCATAGAAGGCATACCATGGTTTAAATATTCGCTTCTCATGAATAAATATAAAAAACCATAAACCTTTTAAAAAATATAAAGAATTTTCCATAATAAATGAATTGAATTCTATAATTTAATACTTTTTTTTTTAACAATGTACTTCGTATATATACTTGAATATATTTGTATATCATTTTTAGATTTGTATATACTTGAATATAGATTATTATTCTCGTATTATAATCAATAATTAAATCTAAAATTGTAAATGAATATATTAGAGCCTTAGTATACTATACTATATTATTATATTATAATTAAATTATGATACTATCATGTACTTTAAGAATATCAGGCTTATATTTAGGTAAATATGTTTCCAATTTGAGTATATAAAATTCATTATCATTGCAAATAGTGTATTTGAATTTGATGCTTAGTCAAATAATTACAAATTATTATTACAAAATTGGAAGAAGCATTATTGAATTGATTAAAATTTAGTTAATTCAAAAAAATCAAAAATCAAAATCTAATGTAGATTCAAAAATGTATATAAATGCAAATATAATCAAAATGCAATACCAACTTCACATAATGCAAGCATGTTTTGAAGCATTGTAAAATATTACCAATTCATCAGAACCCTAAAAAAACGAGTTCCCTATCCTGTTTTGGTTTCATTGAAACTCACATTGGGTTGGTAACCTCAACCCATTCATAGTAGACATTAAGGGTCATGGTTCTCCAATCCCATGTGAGTTATTGGAGCCATCATGGTGAATTCTTCTTAAGGTAAGAAAGAGCAGGTTTACCAAACCATATGGGGTTAACAATATGGAGACTGAATTGCACTATCTATCTTTAAAGTAAATTCCTATAAAAAGTTATTTTCACTTTCTCACTACCCGAATCAGGTTCATAAAAATAAAATAAAAAAAGGGCCAGTAATATTTAACTAGCAATTCTTACAAATATTAATAATACCATTCAGTGATTCTAATTAAACTAAAATTAATATTCCATAATGAAAATTAAATTTTTAAATTGCGGCATCTATGTACATGCTTGTATATGAATTCTGAATTACCAGAATCTTCAAAATTGCATGGAACTTATTTGGAATAGAATTCTAATTCATAATTATACTATCATGTATTTTAAGAATAATATGATGATAACATTCACGTAAATATGTTCCCAATTGGAGTATAGTAAATTAATTTTCATTTCTAACAGTGTATTCATATTAAATGCTTTTGTAATATAATAACAAACTATTATTTAAACTCTAATCTTGTGTAATTAAAATTGAATTTGTCTTTGAACATATTTTAACTTCGTATATCTCAAAGGATTATTAATAAATCATACATAAATATTGAAAGGATTATTTCCCAATATCATATATTAATACTACAACAATCATGATCATTGTTGTAAGTGGATTCATTTGAATCCATAGATTGAGGTTCATTTTTTTGGAATTATATAAAAGAGTAAGAGAACTAAGTACCGTTTAAGAATTCAAAAATTCGAAAAAGTATTGGTTAAATCTAGGTTTAAATTACACAATAAATTCAAAAATGAAACATTTTAACCCGCGGGGAAGGGGCATTGAACCCCGTGGTGAAGGGGCATTGAACCCCGCGGGGACGGGGCATTGAACCCCGCGGTGAAGCGGCATTGAACCCCGCGGGGACGGGGCATTGAACCCCGCGGTGAAGCGGCATTGAACCCCGCGGGGACGGGGCATTGAACCCCGCGGTGAAGCGGCATTGAACCCCGCGGGGACGGGGCATTGAACCCCGCGGTGAAGCGGCATTATACCTCGCGGGAATGGGGCTTTTCTTTTCGGCGGCGCGGTCACTGGTCCTCGCGAGGGCGAGGAAGAGATCCCCACCCAGACCTCGTCCACGCGTGTTTTCTCCTGCTTCTGTGTGTGTTTAGTTCTTGCGTTCTTTTTCTGTGGTGGCGGGAATCTTGTTGTTGTGGGTTGAGGAGTGTGGCGCGAAGCTTCATGGGTTATGTGCGTTGTTAAGTAGTGTGAGAGCTTGTTTACCGCGCTTCTGGACGTCATTTTCTTGGCAGTGTTTGCCAGTGGTTTTGTTTTTGGAGGAGTGTTTGCCGCTGGTAGTATTTGCCGCGAGTTCACTTCCGTGTGCGGTGATTTCTTTTACAGTTCCGTGTATTCGGCGTCGCAATTTGATGTTGATTCCCTTCGATTTCGTCTACAGCCGTGAGCATTAGGGTTTTAGGTGTCTTGTTTGTAAGAATTGCGAGTGTTAGTTGTGCAGATTAGGTCGTAGGTTACAGTTGCGCAGATTATTGGTTAGGTTTTTTTGTATTCAACGCGTTATTACAAACGGAGGGTTTTGGGTTGCACGTTGAGCGAAGCGGAGTTGGTTTTCTACATCAACGCCTGCACGTCCTTAGTCCCGACGGTTCAGACGTACGAATCTGAGAATTCAGGTGACTTCTTCTTCATTTTATCCTTCTTTCCTTCTTCAATTTTTCATTCTTTCGGTTCTGCTCTTTCACCATGTGATCTCACGCATAGGGTTAAGATGTTATTCCAAGCTTAGGGTTAGCGTGTTTTCTTCATTTTTTGTCTAGAGTTTTAATGTTCCTGCTTTCGTGTCTGTCTCTGTGTGTGTGAAAGTGTGCATGCTGTCTGATTTTGTGCATTTCTACTGTGGCTGTGTGTCTAGGTCTGTGTATTGTATATGTACGTGCGTTTTTGTGTGTATTATGTATTGTGTCTGTGTTTGTCTATGTGTGTCGTTGTCTGAATTCTGTTTCAATTGTGAATGTGTGTGTGTTTATCGGAGAATTATTGTCTGTTTCTATACATGGCTGTGTCATTATGAACTTGTATTATTAAATGCTTGCAATAGCATTTTTTCCTAATTCTGTACTACATATCAACGTCGTCTGCATTGCGAAACATAGTCTTCAAACTCTGCATTGCGAAACATAGTCTTTAAACTTTTTTTGGATATCTATGTAGGTACAGTCGCATTAGAATCCTATTAGGGGTCTTTTGAAAGCACCGCATTAGTTTTTCTTCTGCCATTTCCGGATACACTCTAATGGGATGGGATACATATCTTGTCTTCTACGGATTCGTGTTCTGAACTTTGAAATGCCTTCCTTCTTGCAGGCAAAACACGTTGCAGCAACTTTACAACGGAGTAAGTTGAGGAAAATTCTCGAAATGGTCGACAGGTACTACATATTTCTGCAAATTGCCCAATCAAAACCTCCAAATGCAAGGACAGTTTAGCTCGAGTCGAGCTAAACAGCTTGCCAAAGAGAACTACCGCTTCACAGTTTAGCTCGACTCGAGCTAAACTCACATCCACCATGCATAAGAATGACTGAAATCCAAAATTAATTATTAATTCAAATTCAGTAATTGATACAGTTTAGCTCGACTCGAGATAAATTGTAGCCAAATGCTATTCTGCACACAGAATTTAAGCTCAATTCGAGCTAGAATTCAGTGTGCAGAATAGCATTTGGCTACAGTTTAGCTCGAGTCGAGCTAAACTAAAGGTCAACCTCCCGAAACATACCCGGGAGATCCACTTCAGTTTAGCTCAAGTCGAGCTAAATTGTGAGCGCTCCATCGTGAAGCCCAAGCAGTTTAGCTCGACTGGAGCTAAACTGTAGTGATATGTCATGTGTTATTGTTTCAATAGAACCAACATTTAGCTCGAATCGAGCTAAATGGCTTCAAATTTCTCTAATGGTAAATGTCTCCTCCTTGCAGCGAGGAGAAAGCAAGGGTACTTGCGGCGCTACAACATTTCTTCAAGCCTGTTCCTACCTCGGATTCAGATGACGATGACGGGGATGACTCAAACACATTTGAGCCGTGGACCTTCAAAGACCCCTCGAAGGTTAGAAATTGGACATTGCGATGGGTTGCACACACACCATATCTAACGTTCGCAACCATTTTCAAGGGTGAAGTCGATGATCCCCACGTCATCGACATGGATACAAAGGTCACCGAGTTTGACCATAAGGAGAGAGATCAAATAAAGATCCTCTGCTCATCTATGGGGACTCATCCATACCTCTTCTCCATAGTAGTAGACGTAGCAGAGAACCTCTTCGACTCCATTTCCTTAATGGAAAGTCTGTCCAATTCACCTTACGACGAGATAGTGTCCACGATGAGGCAAGAAGTACTGGACAGGAAATGGGCAACCAAAGATGGACGAACTCTCCCGGCGAAATCCCTAGCGCGGAAACTGAGGAATGTTGTCAGCACCCTTGCGCTCCGCGCAACGGAGGCAAAGGTGAAGGAGAACCTTGGAAAATCTCATATCGACGTTTCTGGAGTGACAGCAACCGGGAGCCAAATGGGAAGCCAACAGACAAGACGCAGTAGGGGGAGAGCAATAGTTCCATCCCAAAGCCGAGGCGCTTCTGCAACTCCCACACCCCTCTCACCATTGAAGAAGAAAGGCCTCGAGAAGAAAACTGACAAGCCAAAGCCCAAGAAGGACTTGCTCTTATCTGTAGAGGACTTGGCAACAAGTTTGAACTCTGGTCTCGGGGAACTCCCTAAGGTGAACAAGGTTGGAGAGGTCCTGGACTTCGATAACGCCAATTGCATTTACCAGAATTTCTTTGCTCATTGCCAGGACGAGTTCGTCTTCAAAACAAATGGGCAACCAAAGAAGTTCAGTGTGGACATGACGCGGTGCAAGCCCGCACCGGCCCATTGGACTATCCGTGCATATGAGAAGCGGGGCATGGAGGAGATGAAGAATTACTTGGTCAACATGCCGGATAGGACACAGAAGCAAACCCTGTGTCTGATGCTAGGCACGAAGGCACGTCCTCAACAAGAAGAGGATCTAAGGGGCTGTACATTCCACATCATCAACGGGCAACACAACGTGGCGGCGTCCAAATCTCTCATCGAGGATAACGCCAGTGAGGAGTTGGTGAGGGACTTCAGGAGGTGGGATGCGTACATCGTTTGGACGCTTGATATAGATAAGCTGCGAAAGATCTCAGCATTCTATAATCGGGTGAACCATCTCGCACCCTTTAAGCCAACTTGGGCGAGCAATATACTTGCCGCAAGAACAGTGTGGGTGAAGTATGGTAAGCCCCAAAAGAAACATGCTGCCGCTGGTGCTGCCGACCGGAGGAGTACAGGTCCAAAAAGTAATCCCGCGTCGAAGACGTACGACGTAAGTTCACTGATTCATTAGCATTGGCAGTTTAGCTCGACTCGAGCTAAACTGTCTGCAGTTTAGCTCGAGTCGAGCTAAATATTGATAATCTTCTTTGTTTTCATTATTCTGGTGTACCTCGAGCAATTTAGCTTGTGTCGAGCTAAAGAGTAGTTCCGTAACAGCATCATTTAAGGTTTCTTCCTGTGCGTATGCAGAACTTTGTGAATGCAATCAGGGAGCGCTTCGCTATGATCGATGTGGCGAAGCATCAAGCCATGGTGGCGAAGAAGGGAGGGAAGAACACTATCTCCCTAACAAACGAGCTGTTTATCATCACATCCAGTGATGAAACATGGGATCTGTGGAAGGAGGTGATCGCGTCTGCGGCATGTGGTGGACTCATTGATCCCGACACCGAAGCTCCTCATAAGAAATTCTATGAGAAGAAGGGGTTCGTTCCGGACAAGGATGGGACGCTTCCAAGGGAGTTCTTCAAATGGCTCAGGAACTTGACAGAGGATCACCAGAAGATGTGTAAGCACATCCTGCATAAGTCTGGGCCTAGTCGGAAGTACACATATCCGAAGGTTACCATCAAGCAGAATACGAGTGTATTGGAGGACTGCTACTCGGTCAAGGAGTGGGCAGAGCGGAGAAAACAAAAGGCTGTAGCTCAAGCGGAGTTCAACAACATTAATCCAACGCTCCATTTATTCAAGAGAGACGGCTTTGATGTACCCACTTGGAAGCATTTCAAGAAGACTTACTATGTCTCCAAGGAGTCCAAGCACGTTCTGCTTGATTGGGGTATTCCAGACTCGTACTGGACTAACTCCAGAGCTACACAGTTCCGCAACAAGTCGGCCAAGGATCTCTCCCCATATGCGGTTGAGTTCTTCAAAACCTTCCTGAAGGTTCGACATGCATTTCAGTGTCCTTCAGCTGAGATGTGGTTCCTCCCATTCATCAGGGAGCCTCGACTCGCCTTCGGATCTTGGCCCTCCGATATATGGAGGTTGGCGGGCGGCGCACTCACATTTGGAATCCTCGACTTCCGGTTCCTCCCAACCTACAAGACGAGGCACAACTACACTTTGGAGAACCCCTTCTTCATGGAGTTCTTCAAAATGATCGATGAGTATGGGCAGCCCGAGTTTCACGATGTTCGCCACTGGCTTCTCATTTGCGGAGACGATGAGGACTTCGCCCAGGTGCTCACTTGGGTGGAGCGAAACACCTTGAGTGGTCGTAGAAGAGTCCATTCTGAGTATTTACCCGCTCCTAACGAGCGACTGCGCGGACACCCACCAAAGAGCA
Source organism: Ceratodon purpureus (assembly GCA_014871385.1). Lineage (NCBI taxonomy): Eukaryota > Viridiplantae > Streptophyta > Bryopsida > Pseudoditrichales > Ditrichaceae > Ceratodon > Ceratodon purpureus. The sequence continues at coordinate 105,158,724 of CM026426.1, forward strand.
GAATCGCGATGGAACCCGTCAAACTCTTGTTTCTCATTGATGATAATGTACTTGAGAGCGACGGGTCAACGCCTGAACCTCTGATCAAGTACACAACTCCGGACCACCCACTGTACAAGGACAACAGGAAGTTCAACGAAAGGAGGTACGCAATGTATCCATCCGAGTTAAGGATGGAGTTCTACCTGCGTGTCCACGACACTTTCTGCAGTACTGAGGGGGCGGTTTATCAGCTCTATGCTGGAACGAAGGCCCTTATGGCCGCCGCGGTAAGTGTTTCCACACTTTAGCTCGAGTCGAGTTAAATCGTTCTACTGTTTTGATCTTATGCACCATGTATGCATAGACTTCCACACTTTAGCTCGAGTCGAGCTAAACCTCGTTTACCTTGCCTTTGTTTTTTCAGATGCTCTCGATCTCGGCTTTCGTGGTCGCGGATGATAGTGACTCCTCTCATATGATCGAAGCTCAGTCACTTGGATTAACTCTGGACCCAACCGATTTTAGTGTCGACGCTTATTATGTCGATATGGAACGCTTTCCGGAATATGGCAGAGCCGTGCGAATAAGGGAAAGGCACAGCTGAGGAGGAGGGTGACAATGTTGATTTGGAGGAGGATGCCCCCACCGAGGAACAGACCCCCTCCTCCAGTGCTGCGGACATTAGCAATGAGAGCGATGCTCCGCCTTCTGATCCGGTAAGTCAGACAACATCTGAGGGTGGAGTGGGAAGAAGACTCGATTTCCTTGACGTCGACATTACGCGTACGAACGATGAGAGACCGGGTTCTGCACCGGAGCTAGGATCCGGAAGTGGGAGAAAGACTGGCGGTGCGCGAAGTACTGGAAAGCCGGCACAGAAGAAGAAGAAGCCCAACCCTACAGCTCGGCAAGCCTCTCCGTTAGGGAGAGCCGCTCCCTCTCCGAATGTTCAAGCTCTTATGGCAGAATTACAGGCGTCCAGGGAAAGGAAGAGAGACTTACAAGATAAGATGGCACAGCTAGAAAATGGATATAGAGAAGACTGTGCAGGCGACAGTGCACGCGGCTCAGCGAGGCATCAGTAACGTCCCTATTTTCCCGAATGCGGGTCTAGTTCTGCCCAACGTCCAGCCGATAGGTAGCGCCCCACCTTCTCCGCGAGTACTTGAGATTTTGGGATCCCCTACCAGTGGTGCAAAATTGCCAATGTCGGATCCGAGTCCCGCATCAGTGCCTGAGCCAAGCCATCATTGCACCGACCAGGTCATGCGTGACCCTAGTCCCAGCCCACCCTGTTCTCCCTCCCACAATCAGACTCAGGGAGATGCTCCTGAGACATCTTCAGGTCCCTCCCAAACTTAGATTTTTTAAACTCGGAATTTTGTAGATGAGGTGTTAATACCGGAGTAGTTCACTGAAATGTGCATTTTGTACCAAAACGATTGTAATTAATACAAATGGGCTGTTTAGCTCGACCCGAGCTAAACCGTTCAACTTTTTTCCAATCCCTTCTATGTCAGCTTCATTGATCATTCTCTGATGACTCTATAGTTCTCTTGCAATGCCCAGGTCACGAAGTGCATGAGGAAGTGGACGATCTTCGGATCGTGGATGATGTTGTCATGGCCCAAACTGCGGACAAGCCTGTACGCTTTTCATTCCTTTCTGATGTTTCGTTCATGTAAGTGGGTTAAGTGATGGTAGCTGCTCGCATCTGTTCTTGCCTCCTTCATGTCTTTAGTTTAGCTCGAAGCCACCTAAAATGATTGATCTTTTTCTACTTTCATCTAGGTTCGTGCTAGCTTATGTCGGCTTCTTCCTTCAAGGTCCGTTCGACCTTTACACTTGCACTCAGCAGTTTAGGTCGATTCGACCTAAACCGAAATCTCTTCCCAATGCTAATTTATCCCCTTTGCAGATGCCGAGGCTACGATCAACAACTACAGGATCCGGGGCAAGGAAGTCCGCCGACTCCCACTCTAAACCATCCAGTACCCGTCGCCACTCTCTGCCAGAGTCAAGCATAGGTGACAGGCGTAGGCAGAAGTTGCAACGTCTTCTTGATAGTCCAATGATGCAGGTTGAGGGAATGTCCTGGACACGTCAGCGCCAACGGGAATTTGTCAAGTCAAGAATTAAGGCTTACGGAGGGACTCCATAACCATATAGAGGATACTATGTACTGTATAGCAATGGCGCAGACAATATAGACGATTATAAGAGTCCTCTGTGTTATTTCAATGTAATTATGTTTTGAATAAAACGATTGATCTGTTTGTCAAATTTTCTCGTCTGCTATTTTTGCCTCATTGTCTTGCACACTTTTTGTGTTATTCAAGTTTCCGAATGTAATTTATGTGATTGGACATTGCCTTTTATTGAAACCTTGGTTTAGAAAAGGTAATGAATAGTTACTACTAAAAATACAGGGGATGTGGTATATTCTTTTTCCTTGTTTATATTGCGTTTAGGTGTGATCGACCTAAATGACTTAATCATCATCTCTCTTTATACATGTTTTTAATGAATCAATGAACATTACTAAGTTTTCTCTTGTATGTTCGTGCATTTAGGTCCACTTGACCTAAATGACATGGACCTCATTGTTCCTTTAAGGTGTTTTTAATGATTCAATATTGATTTCCGCAAGATTGAAGTAAATGGGAGGGGACGAATGTGGCCATTTCTCTACACGCTGATTTCCCAAATTCAAGAATATCTCCCAAAATAACGAATATGGTGTTAGTGCAAGCCTGGTGGCATAGTCAAACTAGAGTTTCGCCAAACAGGAAGGACGTCATCAACAAGGACGATGGGCTGAAGAGAGGTGGAGAGACACACGCGAAGCACTTTTTGACAGTCACTCAGGTATGTTCGAGTTACTTTGCATGAAAATTGTGTTGGACCGCGTGTACTACTGAAACCTAATGTATAATGTGGTTGTTCGTTGATGTACTTTGACTCCGTTTGTAAGCCAGCCTAATTGCAGTGAAGTACTAGTAGAGTCGCAAATATTCCCTTACAATATTTTTTGGATTTCAAAGTTCGAAAAGTATCACCCTTGATATAAACAACTTCGGTACTTGTAATACTGCCTGTACTAGCTATCCTATAGGTGTAGTATGATAAGTACTTTCAGGGCATTGGATACATGTACTTCATATTTCTAATACGCTAAGGTTCGATGGACATGTACTTTTGAAATTAGATGTTGTACTTTATGTTGGTTGTGTTGTTCATCACACTACTTTAAGCTCAGTATGTACGTTTAATTAGTACTTGCTTCTGAAAGGGTACTTGTGGTGACTATATGAGTACTGTAGATGTATTCTGGAGTGATATGCCTTGCTTACTATTTGTACTCTATAACTGTACTGTTTTACGATGCAGTAGTACTAATACAATGCGGTAGTACTAATACAATGCGGTAGTATTAATAATACTATGAGGTAGTACTAACTATACAATGCGGTAATACTAATAATACTTGTATGTTGGTTGCAGACAGCATTCTTTCTGCAAGTCAAGGAGGCTCATCCAGAGTGTAAAATTGGCCAGCGAAGGTTTGAGAACTTGAAGCCATGGTATGTGAAACCTTTGAGGGACCGTAATTTTTGCTGTTGTATTACCATGTAGAAATGTATCTCATGAGGGTAGGACTGAACACTCTCACGGAGGAGAAGAGCGGACTGCATGCATAGCAAGATTGTTCTTGTGACTGTGATGTTTGTTCTACTTTTGTGGAGGCTGCAACGGGTGAGGGTATAGGCTGTGATGCTCATCACAGAGTATACAAGAGGATCACTCAATTGTGGGAAGCTTGTCTTTGCTCAAAGCCAAAGTTCGATAAATGGCACAAACTTGATTGTCTAATGGGTGACTGTCTAGAGTGTGGCGTAGATACTCTAGGTTTTTGCCCACAGGAGATGTCTTCACTAGAGGAACCGAAACTAAGGTGGAAGCATTTCTCGTATGTTACGATTGGCACTGACCGTGAGAGAGGGAAGGTGAAGAAAAGGCTGCAGGAGGTATATCAAGAGACTAATCCGTTGGAGTTTGTTATGTACCTGAAACCCAAGGTAAAGGCTTTTATCAAGCATAATTTTATTGCCAATTGGCAGGATTGGCAGTGCAAGGAGATGATGGAAGGTTTGCCCGAGGGAGTTCTAGTTTCCCACATCGATTTTGCAGAGAACTATGAGTTCCAGATTCAAAATGAAGTCCAGAGCATGTATTATATGCCTGAGTATGTGTCCCTATTGGTCCACATCACTTTGCAGAGAGTCCGTGATGTGAGTGGTGATTTGATTACCATAAAACATACACACTACTACATTTCAGACGATAAGAAACATGATAGCTTGTTTGTTCAGCATTGTCTCATGCTTCACTGGAGGTGGTTGGTTGCTAACGTGGAAAAACCGAGGGAGCATTGGGTATTCTCTGATGGCTGCGCAGGTCAGTTTAAAGGAGCTACTGCAATGTATTTTGTTGCTCGATATCCTACTCTTACTGGAGGCTGTTCCATGACCTGGAACTATTTCGCAACAGGACACGTGAAAGGTACTTGTTCATCTGTACCTTTGTACTTATGTGAGTGGATTTTCTGTACTCTTTGTACTTTTGAAGTACACATTATGTACTCTATGTACATCTGCAACTAGAGCATACTGTGTATTATGTAGGGGATACGAACGATGTGCTATGTTGTGCAATATGGATTCACGAAACATTTCTGGATGCAAATGCAGGGGAATGGGATGGCGCAGGGGCAGTTGTAAAGCGTGCATTACGCATTGAACAAATTCGGAATCCTGACAGGCAGTTGCAGAACGCACTCCAATATGTTGAGTTCCTCCAGCAAGGTTTCTCTACTAGGGTCCCTTCTTTGTATGTTGGGACCAGAAGTAGAGATATTCACCGTACCTTTTGGCACGTGGGTGAAAACGAGATCAGTAGGGATTCACCGATGGCGTTCCACACTATTTCTGGTTTGAGATCTCTTCATTCAATTATGGAGAACTCTACCACAAATAATACATGCTTACTAGTTAGACCACTATCATGCTTCTGTGTATCATGCATACAGAAGGATTGAGAGAATTGTGAGCAATCCTCCCATGTTCCTCCATGGCGTGCAGTACAGCTGCATCCTAAATCCCCAACAGAAGCGCTTGACTCCCTCGATGACGATGCTGTGGAACAGGTATTGCCATATCCGTGTATTTTTCTTGTAAAATTCTATTTTGCTTCATGTTAAAAGTCTGTAACGTTAACTAGATGGCTGCAGTAATGTAGAATGATTTTCTACTGTCTGTCTACTTCCTATTTCTAGGTTCAGCAGGGTGAGAGGCTAGACGACGTCATTGACATTGGTGACAATTTTGTGGTTCCCGCGGAACAACCAAATGAAGAGGGTGTTGACTTCTATGTACTGCAATGCCAACAACAAAAGTATAAACTACGGGCTCCTCTTGCGTGTCCTTGGGGGGCCGAATTTGAAGCAGGGGATTTTGTCATTGCCGGCACTTATTACAAAAAGTCTAGCCGGGGTGATTACACTTACACATATCTTGAAAAGTCAGTCGTAGCACATGTTTCATCGCACCTTGTTATGGCTTGCAAGTTTCGAATGAAACTCGCCCCATACTGCCTTAAAGGTGGGGACCTTGTTTACAAGATATCTTCTGAGGTGGTCGAAGTTGTGAGGCATGCTTTAGCTCAAGTATGGGAAAATAGTGACGACAAATAGTTCAAAGCCATAACATATCCCTTGAGAGACAGAAGACTGGACCCATCTTTATACTATACTATAAGTTATATCATTTTTAAGTGAGTGAATGTGTTATGCTTCATATGAATTTGTATCTACTGTGTCCGGAATATGCCTTGTTGTTGTCCAGGCCTCATGTCTTTTCCTGCTTGTCGGTTTGTCGCATCCCATTACAACCCCAGTGCCTAAGTATTTGAAAAGGTCTGACTGAACATAGTTTAAGCAAAACAACTAAACATAGCTAGAAAAGATTGATTCATATAAATGCACATTCCGCTCCAGGATTGACATCGACTCAGTAATGGCAAAAGAACTGCTTCAAAGTTCCCGCACAGTTGTCCGGACCTAGTTACCAACAATTGTAGTACCTTAATAAAGAATTGTCGCGAGCTGTTGTTTTGTCGTGGGTATAATAACATTAATCCCCCTTTATTTTGGACCTAGTACAGACATGCCCCTTTTGCAAAGTTAGAGAACACCGTTCGCTTTCTCCAAGTGGACTAACGTCAAAAGATAAAAATAACAAAATAAGAGATGTCTAGGATCTCGGCTTGTTCTCTGCTTAGGATTCTTCCTCAGCAGCGCATACAGTGGATCAGTAAATACATATAAGACCTCGTTGATAAAGACATGAACCTACATCCAGCGAAGCAAGGTTTTCTAAGAAATATGTGAGTGCTCACTTAAAATATCTTTAACATTCTAAGATAAGAAAAAAATAACTTTGGGAATGGAAAAAAATCAACTATTTAAAATTAAAAAAAAAAAAAAAAAAAAAAAAAAAAAAAAAAAAACACAAAAAACATAAATTACCAACACTATTCATTTACAATCTCATATAAATTACGGACACTATTAAATAACAATCACATATAGTTCTTCAATGAATTTGGTACACATACATTTATATATGTGTGAACAGTAATAGGCTAATATCATATGTCAATTCAAGTGAACCCCGAATGTCCAATTATAAGGCTAAGAATAAGTATGAGAATATTTAGTGTATAACATCCCCCTTATGACCAAATATAACAAAGGTATGTCTAAATATTTGGACATAACCTTTTAAAATTAAAATAAGAGAGTGTGAGGGTGTTAAAATAACAATACAAAAACAGATAATGGCATACTCTTTATTTTCCCAATATTCTTTCTTTCCTCCACCTTTATTATTAATTTATTAGTTTATTTAATGTGTTTTCCGTCACTTTCTTCTTACTTTTCAATTTCTATTTTCTATTTCATTCACATTCTTCTATTTTTCCATCCCAACCTCCAACTATTCTATCTTCCACTATATCGTCTTGATTTTTTATTCTTCCAATCTCCTTCCATACTATCCTCTTTCATATTTTACTTTCTCAATTCTATTTTTTTTTAATTTTTTAATTTATTTTTAACATTCCATCTTCTTGATTTTTAATTCTTCCAATCTCTTTCCAAAATGTCTTCACAACTTTTTATTTTTCCATTATCCTCCCACTATTATTATTATTATTATTATTATTATTTTATTCTTCAACTTGTTTCCCATTCTAATCCTTTTTTTTCCCCCTCTATTCTACTATATACATACATATATACATATATACATATATACATATATATATATATATATATATATATATATATATATATATATATATATATATATATATATATATATATATATATATATGTGTGTGTGTGTGTGTGTGTGTGTGTATATTTTGTTTTCAACCATTATGTACGTTCTTGATTTTTTATTCTTCCATTATTTTTCCATTTTTATTAGTATTTTTATTTAATTCTTCAACTTTTTTCCCATTATGTCACCATATTTACTTTTGGCATGATTTTTAATTCTTTCAATCTCTTTCCCAAATGTCTTCTTGATTTTTTATTCCTCCATTCTTCTTCCATGATTAAAATTGATATTTTTTAATTCTTCAACTTGTTTTCTTTTCTATCACATTCCCCCCCCCCCCCCCCCCCCCCCCCCCCCATTCTTCACATTTGTTTTATTAGTATTATTTTATGTTCCATCCATTATGCAATTTTGATTTGTTATCCTTTCAATCTCTTCTGTTATTATTATTTATTATTTTTTTTAATTCTTCCACATGGTTCACATTCCGATCATCTCTTAACTTTTAGTTGTTCCATTACACTAATTGTTTTTTTTTTTTTTTTTTTTTTTTTTTTTTTTTTTTTTTTTTTTCACTATTTTCTTCCATATTGTCTTTTATTCCTTTTCTTTTATTAATTTTTATTCATTTGTTGCTTCCAATTTTTTTCCATTCTATTTTTTTTTTTTTTTTTTGAAATTGGTTTTTTTTTTTTTTTTTTTTTTTTTTTTTTTTTTTTTTTCAGTTTGATTTCTTCCCATTCTACTTGTTTATTTTTTTCTCTTATCTAACATTTATTTCCAAGTCTGTCTTTTATATTTTAATCTACATTTTCAACCTTTTCTTTTTTTGGGGGGAGGAGTCGAAAGGGCTAAAACCTACATGAATAGGGGATCTGTAACGGCTCACTAAGGCGGGAGAAGCTAAAGCGAGAAGGATTCTGAATGGAGGAAAGGATTCCGAATGGAGGGAAGGATTCTGAGTGGAGGGAAGGATTTTGAAGTCCGAGAAGGACTTAGCCAAGGGAGAACTAGTTCCCTCCCAACTGAGTCTGTTTAGAAACATATGGTCAATTGAGGGTCGTTCAGGGCATGCCATTGCGTTTGAGTCTCTTTCTAGTCATGTAGCTTTGATGGCAACATTCTAGCCCAGTGGCATGAGTTACTTGCTTCCGGCATGTGTTTCAGTTCCTTCTTTCTTCGACCGTCTTTCTACGGCGTAGGTCATCATCAATTTGATAGTGCGTCACTTGCACGACTGATTAAGCTTTTTGACGCGTCTATTAGAGTTATCCATGTCAAAAGAGAGCGGTGTCTCTTCTAGAACGAAAGCTCTGTCGCTGCGCAGGTAAGGTTGAAGACTTAACAAGTAGTCGCCAGTTGGTTCTGTTCATTAAAGTAGTGTGAAGTTCCTCCATTCCGAGAGTTGTGTGGTTAGTTTATTCTAATGGTTTTGTTTGCAGTGTAGGTGTTAAGTGAATTAGAGGAGCACTGTGTTTGTTGTTTTTTTACTAAATTCTGTGCTACAGCCTACAGAGAGGTTTCTAGTCTAGAACTGGCATTCTGGACTAAGCTCTTTAAGGTAGGCAAGCATTCTTAGTGTAAATTCAATGTAAGCACAATCTAAAACTGAAGCTGCACTGGTTTCAATTCATACTTTGAGGTTTTGAATTTACATAGAGTTCTCTTCTCTCTGCTCCATATGTTCTTTGTATGATCTTACAGAATAGTGAAACTATTTTACTTGCGCCTCTTCAGAGTGTGTTTAGATGAGGAAGGATGCATTTTCGGTTGTGTACTGCTTCTCAACGACCTAGCTCGTTTTCCCTTGTTTGTGTTAAGTTTCCTGCCCCGTGACGACCTCAAAGGCTTTTTCCGGCCCAACCGACCTCTCATCTCCCGACAGTTTTTACTCCCACACTGACATTTGAACCTGGGGATATCCTGGTTATCAGACTTGAAGTCTTCTCCGTAGTCCTGCCATGTCCATTACCGCTGTGCTAGGGGAGAGGGGTCTATGAGGGGAGAGGTGCTCAAAGGAGCAGATTATTTTTGAATTTCCCACTTATTAACAAGTCAATGACGAATCACGATGAACTTACCCGCGTCAACTCTTCTCGTGGGTTGATATCTCTTGAGGCAAAGAATGCTACATGGTACATACGGTCTTCTCCTGAGTCAACTTGTGCCGGCATATCCACCATGTTGGCCCCTTCACACCTGAAACACCGCAAGTACTTAGTTTGAGTCTACGGTTTACTCTTTTTTACTATACTGATAGATCATGGACATTGAGTTGCAGTGGTCCATGCCTGTGATTAAGAAATCGTGCAACATTGCCATAATGAGTGGCATCGATACACAAGGAGTTCTTGTCGTTGGCCATTACTTCGGAGCGCCATCAAGCATTGAGCTGTAAAGTGTACGTTTGATGAAACCCGACCAGTCTGTGGACGAGGTGATTTCGCTCGATGAGTTCATTATTAGAAACAATCTCCCAGCGAGCTCAAATAAGAACTTACCCGCCTGAATGTGCTCCACTGTCCGGACACCCCAGCCTCGAGCCGAAGTCCTGAACATCTGCCAAGCATAAAGTAAATGTAAAATACTCATCGGAATTATTAAAAAAAATAAAAAATTACGATGTACATGCACCGCCTATCTTACCTGGACTTTCACTGTCATGCCATATTATATCACACGGTTGCCACATTTGGAATGACAAGCACACATAGAGTTGCATTCATTGATAAAAGTCCTTGGCCGGTGGCCCTGACAAACTCCATCTTCATCTGTGGTACTGTCTTCACACGGGAGATTCGCACAATAGCAACCTGACCCTTTGTTACAAAATTCCAAAGGTAAGTCGTCATCCAGTTGCTTTATGACGTCAGCCTGAAGGAGCCCTGTTTTGGTGTAGGCAAAAGTCCCGGATAATAAGGCGCACTTGCACCCAAAAGGATTATCCCTTATACAATTTTTCCCACAACCAGAACACCCTGGTCTGGGTCCGATTGCTTTTCCCACCGTAGTCCATAATTCACCATCACTAGGCTCTTCGACTAGCACCATATTTTCTTTTGTGTACCAAAACCGAGGAGGGGAGATTGGGGATTGACCTGGAGCAACCACTGGCACAGAATGCCGCTCCTGGCCATACGAAAGATCCTTAAGTAACACATATTCCTGTTTTGTCAAGTAGATAAATTCACAATTTAAAAATGGGACACATGTCTGCAGTCTGAATTGCTTGATTGCAAGACAGAAGACATATAGAATGTATTGTGGCAAAAAAAAAACCACAAACCCGAAGAAGCTCCAGGTATGTACATTACATGGCACAAAACAAGGTGAAAGCATATTTTGCTCCCACTAAAATCCGGGCATCACAATTCTATTGCATCGTACACAATTCTACTGCATCGATTAGTTAGAGGCTTCCAAAACAGACTTAACCGGCTTAAGTTTCTTTCCGCTTAGGCTGCCTCCGCGACTTGCGAAGTTGGGGCCACTGCGCAGAGTTGGGCTTTCTTTTGACTTCCTTTTGCCACCTGACTTTGATGCCGGTTTTTCCACCTCCCTCTTCTTTGGTTTCCTGTTTTTGGCCCTTCGTTGGCCCTCACCTTCGTCTTTAGCTTGAGTCCCGTCGTCCTCTCCGCCAAGTGATCTCCTACTCGCCCGAGTTCTTTGGGCTGGCCCTGTATCCGCAACACTTAGTCTTCCAGCCATCCTCTAGCCTTCCAACTCCTCCTGCAGCCGCCTTCCCTCCTCCGATTTCCTCTTTTCCTTCACTTGTTTCCTGACTGCAAGAGCTTCCACCACTTCATCTCCCTCGGATCTCTTCACACCAGGAATGACTTCATTCTCTCCCCGATTATGGTGACCGTCTCGTGGAATTGACCGTTCCATGCAATCATCGAGATTGGTGGTTTCAGTCACTGCCGCCATGGTCTGCACCAACGAAGTCCACGGCCTACCCCATATCTCCAGACTGTCTTGATTCAGTACACCTTCCTGCTCGTCATCTAGCCCCTCAGATTCCACAACCCCCATTCCCTTCCCCTTTGTTTCGCCTTCACCCTCCACTATTATCTGCCGTTCCACATCAATCTCCATGTCAGAGGTTGGCTCGCCATTACCTTTGGTCTCAATGACCTCGGCCGTAGGGGTTTCTTCATGCAGCGTCGCCCCAGCCTGGTCCGCACCTGCAACACATTGATCTCTGTGGTTAGTTTTGTCCACCTGAGTAGACAAAAGGTTGGTGTTCTCTTTCCCCATATTTTTTGGTTCAGATCCGTCTCCATCTTCCTCTTGATGGCTACGTCTATGCCCACTTTTTCCCTCCTCTGAGTCAGCATCACTATCTTCGTCTTCGCTGCCGCATACAGCAGTCCCACAGCTCGACTGCAAGTCGGGATCATGACCAGTCAAAATTAGCACTCCAACAAGTATTAATTCAGCAAGGTTCATGTGAGACCATTCACTATGGTCAATAGCACCCCAAAATATACAAACATATACTGCCTATCACATTGTTATAGTCGGCAATTACAATGAGGGAATGGCATACCTTCACTTTCGGAGTCTTCCTCATCCGATTCCTCTTCTAATTCGGTCTCCTTCACTATTGATCCCTTACGTGAATCCATCTGAAGGCATTCAAATACCATTCATGGGGCTACCTGCAACCCACCCTGACATTTGCATCCCCCAGATTTTCCCAATGACGTGCCCGGCTTCGAGGCTATTGGGTGCACCCTCTGTGGACTACTAAATCTCTCACCTCTGTCATCCTCCCGGATTTGCATGAGACTGCTAGTGATAGTGTCTCCAGCCGCTGAGTCCCTAAATCTTGTTGAGCAAACAACTTGACTTTGCTCTCCTAAACTAGCAACGCCGTGAGAGAGACACTACATCGGCTTCAATGACGAGTCTGTCATCACAACAACAGAAATGAATTAGTCAGATGATCATGATTACATTAGGTATTTAGAAGTACGTCTAGTAATACATAACATACTATTGGTACATGTGGTCTAAAAGTACTATGCAAGTGGCTACAACAATCTGCTACTGATACATCCTAAACCCAATACTGTACTTTTTTGTTGCCAAAGTACTTTCACTTCTATTAGAACTACATTAGAGAACTACATTTACAGAATGTACTACCCTTCACGTATTTTAAAGATTAAGGTAAGTACTGTATGTACATCATCCATACCGTATCAATGTACATTCAAATTCATCTGAGGTACTTGACATACACATTGTACAATGTAAAAGGACAAACATATACACCACAATACGCAGAAATTCCAAAGTACAAAACAAGTATTAAACACAGAGTAACGGAACACGGCTTGAGTTACTAAAAGTATAAACAGTGTCGGAGAATGTATTTTTCCTTGAGCCTCTCCGATACAAGTACTTTTGATTAGTGACTCTAGAATACAGTGGAAAAGGAGAAACACCACAAAGTACTTATGTCCTGAAACAAGGCCTAAATAAACGCAGAGAAGTAGTGTAAGCCAAGGTACATGAAAAGCCCAAGTACTTTTTGGAGATGATTCAAGTACTGACCTGTGTTTGGACATTGTAGACAAGCTCGTTCAGCTCGATTACCAAGTAAGCGGGCCACTTCCTCGTTGCATACGGTCATCTGAGCTGCAACATCCTCGACGACAATTGTCCCTGGACCTCCCCATCTGAAACTACGATGCCAATCTGGATCCACTAACTTATCACTACAGTTTGCGGCTGCACACTTGTAACCATTCTCGTAGGTCACTTTTGCACAGAATGGATGGTACATGTGCTTGCAGCTAGCAATAACGATATCACTCTTAGGAAATCCAAATCCACAAAGGGCACACGTGGTGATTTTTAAGAACTTGCGCTCAGGAGACGTATCCTCTCCAAATGCGCTGTCCGGGTAGACTAGTGGTACTGGATTGAGGCTTGCCGAGTGCCTCCCATACTTAATACGATCGCATTCGGTCTTCACACCTTCACACAAACAAATCTTCTGTTCCAGCAGCCTTCTACACTCTACTACCCCTAAGTCCTTCTGTAGAGCCACACTCTGCTTTGTTGCAAGCGACTGCTTCTGCTCCTCGAGAAGCTCCACGAAAACACCCCGCTTCCCCTCTAAACCAGGATTTCCCCCTTCGCCCCTTGGTATTGAAGCCAGGTTAGCTTCATACGACTCTACCATCAAAAGCGCAAGACGCGTGTCCTGTGCAGCTGACTCCTTTGCCTTCAACGCCAAGTCCTTGTCGAGCTTCAACCCTCAAACTCCATCAGCAGGATCGTGTGCATCGTCTGGAAATATTCGAGCTTCGACATAGATGCTATCCCCCGGTCCTCTACCTTCACCGACTGGTTGACACAATCTGCCTTTGTTCCCACCTTCCAAGTCGTCGGTACATTGCTCGGCGCAGGCACTGACCTACGCTGCTAACACAAAGAAGGTAAGTTTCACATGTTAGAAAACAGTCCAATTTCAAAGACTTAGCCAATGGAAACAATGCAAGTTACAAGCAACATAACAACTTATAGCAAAGGACAGGTTGTACAACATAGCAAAGAGATACAATTTGACCCTGAAGTGGAAAAAGACTGATTAAGGCAGGATGATGCAACCCCAAGTCTAAACGAATTTTCTATGTGTCATTAAAAGAAACTATTGAATCCTAAATTCTCAATACAGTTAGGAGCAAAACATTTTATGTAGAATACAAGCACCATTTATACCCAAATCGCATCCTAAATCCTTATCACAAACTGAACCTAAATCACAACCTGACCCTGAATCACAACCTGACCCTGAATCACAACCTGAATCTGAATCCTAATTACAACCTCAACCTGACCCTGCATCAATAAACCTGAACTTCCCAATCAAAAGAACCGCAAAAACACACCTTTGTGGGCGTTGAAGAATCTCCCCCGACCATGAGCTCCAACTTCACCGCTTAGTCGACCTTCAAAGCCCTCCATGTCCGTTTCGTCACCATCGCCCCGGTGTTGATGGCGTACTGAAGCTTTCCTAGATCCTGCTCAAATTTTCTTCTCTGGCTATGGTTTGTCTCCTGACCATACAACGCCCAGTTTACTAGATTCTTCTGGTATTCTAGAACTACGCCCACAGCAAACTGCTTGGTAATACACCGGGGTATCTCATCTGGACCGTGCTGATACACTATAGGATGCAAGTACCTGATGCGATTGACAATGTTCCTATTGTTGCAATCTGCCCAAGAGTATCCACCGCGACCTCTAACACCCTCCGGCCTCAACCCAAACTCCTGCATTGTCTTGTCCGAAATCTCCTTGTCCTTCCGGCATTGATGCGGGTTGATAGAATTAGACCCACACTCCAATTTGTATCTATCCTAAAAGTCCTCCCAGTTTAACAAATCTGGAGGAGACTTCAAGCTAGAAATGAGCTCCTGCAAATCCTCGACATCTAGGAAATGGTCGTCCTCCTGCTTCACACCTACCCCAACTACATCACTTCCCCCTGACTTGGTCTTCCCGACTTTCACTCCCACAGCAGATCCTACATTTCCTTTGGACCTACTCTTTCCCACCCTTCGAACTAGTCCGAGCACCGTCTCCACTCACAGACTTCGACCTTGACGACATTGTACAATGCCCGCGACAAACCAAGACCCTAAACCCTAAACAGTTGTTGTCTAAGAATCCTCCCCTAACACAGAAAGTAACAAAACCTCAACCCTAACTTGCACTCTACACAACACTCATAGTCTACAGAACTACAAAGACACTAACAAGACCTGTAACCCCAACACTCCATCAATACTACCGCAACAACAAATGATATTCCCTAAAAAACTACAAGGCGGAGAAGATAAGGCAAAACCAGGAACTTTGAAACCGTTATTTACTCTAACCCTGAATACCCATCTCAGCAAGCACACCCTAAAGCAACACTCCTTCCCAAAAGACTAAGACCTAAACAATGACGCAAAGACACCTGAAACTCCGACAATAAACAACACCCTAAGCACAACACAAGCATCTCACAGAAACTCTCACCCTCAATATCTCTAACCCCCGTTTCTTCTACTCCCTCAATCCCTCTATCCTTCAATCCCTCTAACCCTCCATCTGAACAAACAACAAAACAAATAAACCTCTTCACATAAACTCCCAAGTTTTAAGCAAATTGCAAAATCCAAAAACACTACCGAGACAACATTGACACCAGTAAGACCAACGAGACCAGAGTGACTAGGAGGTGCGAGACGGTGACTACCGGCTACAACAAGTATAACCAAATCTGGTCACCTAGAACCACCGGTCACATGTTTCCTGATAGGTCAATCTGAGCATGGGCGCAGGTGGATCACGGTCATGATATCGACGGCTAGGATTATCCCAGAAAAGTACTACACTTACATACTAGCAGAAAAGTACTCCAGAAGTACTTCCAAATTTGCCCAAAGTGTACCCGGTGTAGTGTGCTTCCACCCTATAAAGTGAACATAGAGCTTCAAATGATTGTTTTAAGAATGATGTATCATCTTATGTTTGATTAAATTCAAAAATAAATACCATCAAATATTTTAATAAAGACTTGTATAAATCAATAAGAGAATTACGTAACCATGGCATCCATTACATAAAGACATTTTATCCATAAAAAATATAAAATTAATTTATTACTCAAGCCCTCGACCATTACCAAAGACCCAATCCCTTTCCCCCAAGCCCCAATTGCTACCCCAAGCCCACTGGCCAGCTGAGCTCTTCTGCCTCATACCCCATGCCACTTGACTTGCCTCACACCTCATTCGTCATGTCCTATGGCATCCATATTCCATCCCTATGCTACATGCCCCATGCGGCAATCAAGATCTGTGACTGTTCACAAAATCTAGTGAATGCACTCACCGTTCATTGTTCCTGGGTCCCTACCTCAGGCCATGAACGGTGGAGATGATTCAAAGGAGATCGACGGCCTCGATCGCCGTAGCCAAACCTTGATTTCGAGGCTAGCTAACGACAAGGCCATGCCAAAGCTCTCACGAAAGAGGGCTTCTTTGTACGTCTTCATCTGTTTGGGTCAAGCTACACATCTACCAAGTTGCTCATGCAACGGAAGAAAATTCTACATGCAGCTGCTAAATATAGGGATTACGGTAAACAGGATTAGGTTTAACTATTTGTGTAACTTTTGGAGTTTGGGGTTTATAATGTGTCTAGTCCGTTGAGAAGACATCTCTATAGTCTCTATTGCTACGCTCAAATTGCATGCTTTGCGATGACAATGTATAAGTGTTTTAGCAAAAGCTAGAAGCGATCAAGTGATAAAGTTGCTTGCTGGCGTCACCGGGCTAGGAGCTTATTAGAAAGTCCTATCAGTTCTAGTTTTCATCCAAATGTGGGAGGGCACCTACAGGTTTATAGATATCATGTATTATAACACCTCTCAAATTTGATGTACTTCTACAGATGTAATCTTTTAACTATAAAATATGAACTATGTAGACTTCATCATATGCAAATCATATTAATTAGCAAAAAAATGCCATGAGTTAATTTTCATTATTTATTAGTTAAAATAAAATACCATACTTTGTATACAATTATACATCATTCATTTGCCTTCAAAATCATTCAATTTATTGTTTAACCCATAAAGTTCCTTCACTACGTTTCTCAAAAAAGCTCTTTAAAACTACCATTTCTAATGTAAAAATCATGAAAGACTAAAACACCATTATTTTTCAATTCTAATTGTGATATCTTCAACTACATTTTTGTAGTGAATAGCTCAAAAACTTTCATCATAATCATCCAAAGATATTAGAAGATTAAAGCAATTGAAATTCATAAACAAATTTTTTGACACAATTTTTAACTAGGTTGACAGACTCCAACTTTTTATCCTTAGGATTTTTGCTGTATGGATTTAAAGGGTTTTGGTGCATGAAAAAGAAGACTAAGTTAGTTTATTGCATAAAAACAATTACACACAAAAGACAAATGAAGCATGTTGAATAAATTTTTTTATTAAATTAAATACACGAGAATATCAATTAATATTTCTTTCCTAGAATTCCATTATTTTTGGTACATTGCCCGAAACGGTGATGAAACTTTTAATTTTTGTGGAATGAACATTTTGTAGTAAAAGAAGTTTTTCTTGGAAATCTCAAAGATGACAACATTAAGTATTTATAGGAAATATCTCAAAACTAACAATTGTATTTAGCATGGCTGCCCAAATTGTCTATCAAATACAATATTCCTCTTTCGAAATCATAACTAATTTTTCAAATGTCTAAATAAAAATAAAATTAGATTTCCTCAAAGTTCTTGTTACGGCAGACATTCACCAAAAATCTCAAAAGAGTATATCTAAAATTGACATCACGAGTACAGGCTTGAACCTTAAAAAGCCCAAATGTGGATGATTGTCCTTCAGTTGAACTTTTTGAAAGATTGTTATAATTGTATTTACCTTGCTTATGATGACACCACACTTTTCACATTGTCTAAAGTATTTTTGGCATTCACATTTATTCTAAATTTACAGGATCTTGGAGCATGTAATGAAAATATATGAACTGAACTCTCCTGGGCTTTTCCGATTCCTTGTACTATTTTTAAATAAAATTTGCAATTTAGGTTGAAATATTATATGATTTTTGCAATTTAGTTTCTATCCTGTTAGATATAATTCATCTATTAAAGAATCTTCAACCTTCTATGTGACAATTACAATGAAGATAATTTTAGTAACAAATTGTAATTGTTATCATTCGGTATGCTTGTAATAAGATGATTACTGTAACACCATAGCAGATTCGCCACTTAGCAAACAAATGTTTATTTTTCATGAAAAAATAAGGTTTGCCTCCTAAAACTAATTTTTTTAATTTTAGCAAAAACAAATCAGCAAAAATGACGTTAAATGACTTAGAAATATTAAAACATTGCAAAAAAATAATTTATTCTTCTTTAGTTTTTTATCTATATAACTTTTTAATTATTAGGTTTCATATTTGTAAATTATTTTTGTACTACGGTAATTTTAGTATTCCATATTCACAAAAATTCAAACCTTACAATGTGTAGAAATCAAGCTAATGAAACATATATTATCCTTTGTTTTTCTTTTGGTATTATTTATATTATTGTAAAGACAATACATTTTAAAGAATTTTAAAGTAAATAATGGATATAAAAGAAATATCACGTATATGAATTTAATTTACATGTGTTTAACACACAAATTATATTTCTACGTGAGTGTTTTATTTATATGGTGAATTTATATGTTATAAATATGGAAAGTGAAATTCTTGAAGTTAAAAATATATGCAAATCGATTTCAAGATTAGTAACCTAAACATAGTCAAATTTAAAGTAGTTGAAAGTTCACATCTTATCTTTCCATCAAATTGTTAATAAGATACTTTTGACAGGCTAAAGCTGGAGGTTGGGTATTCTTGGCAAATTGCCAACTCATGACAAGTTGGCTTCCAAAATTAGAGAAGATTATTCAAACACTTGAAAAAAGCCATCCAAGCCCTGAATTTCGATTATGGCTTTCAAGTGTTCCAAATGATAAGTTTCCAATTGGAATTCTTCAGCGGAGTGTAAAAATGACCGCGGAGCCTCCAAAAGTAAGTCAAGTCTTTAATTTTTCTATTTTAGTTGGTTCTTGTATCCATTTCTAGCTCCACAAAGATAAATTATACTGTCAAGTTACCTCTAATTCTAAGCTGAAGAATACAATTTTTAATAAAACTGTCAGTGATCACAAATATCAGTAAGTTTGTTCTTTTGATCTCTTACTACATAAATCAAAGATGTTGAAATACACATATTGAATATTTCATTTTTTGGTACATTTCATATTGAACTAAATCCATTCTAATCTATTTTAACCCCTAAGGGTTCTAGAAATCCAAAATGGCTCTCGGCTGTTTCGGGCAGCCTAAGTGAAGGGGTTAAAAGTAATATTTTTGCCTAAGAATTTTACTGGATGCTCCCTACACCGCAAGGTGTATGTGGTAAAAATTTCAAAGCCAAATTTCACTTTTAGAACCTTCATCTAAAAATTTTAGATTTCAAGTCTAAAACGGGCAGTTTAAAATTAGGTTTTTTTCGAATTTTTTTTGGAAATGTGTTCATAACCAATTCACTACTCAAAATCCAAAGTGGCCTATGTCAAAAAGTTTATCAATTTTACAAGGGCAGCCTCCAAATTTTACAAAAGCAACCTTTACAGTTTTTGGTAATTTTACGATTTTTTCTTTCAAAATTTGTCAAACTTTGAGATTTAGGAATTTGTCAAAAATTATTTTTTTCAATAATTCAAAAAATCATAAACGTAACTTTCAACCGTTCACTTTTTTTAAAAAACCAAACAAATTTAACGTTATTTAAGCTTTACCATATTGTGGTTTTTGTAACTCCTTCTAGAAAATAATTTGCATGAAGACCTAAAAAGCGTAATGAGACTCTAAAATTCTGCATGGAGGTGCCCAACTTAGTTACCTACATGGAAAAAAATATGATCAAAATGTTTGGGGTAACGATCATCAAGTCTCCCTTGGCACCATTTAGAGTATGCCTTTCACGCAAAGCCCCCCAAAAAAAAAACATTAAAATTCAAACATTATAATCTCACAAATGGTAAAGATCCAACCGTTGAAATCTGACACGGTATTAGTGCAGGTAGTTAGGTTTAAGATCTTACGGTTGAATGTACCAAAAAAGTAAAAAAATAAGAATCATACCCCAACTTCTACAATATTGTTAAAAATCACATTTTTTGGTTTTGGAGGTCCGAAAACGGCTTGAACCTTTAGGGTTAAATTCAAATGTCAATATTACTTGTATACCATACTAACTAAGTCATTATTACACATTTCCAAGAATGTATTCATATAATGACAAGGAATGTTTTCAAAATGTATCTGTTGTGCTAGTAACAGTAACAAAATGTTGCAATAGAAGAATTATTCTTCACAATCTACAAATGTTTTCTTCAATTACAAGTCAAATTAAGTAATGGATATTGTATAGCTTTTTAATAATAAAAATATATAATTTCTAGAATTTATATTTCATCTGTGCTTCTCGTTTTCAAAAATTGAATCAATAATTGCCAAGTCCTGTACAAAACATTCCATGTTTATGATCTATATTACTGACACATGTGAAAGCATTATTGATTTAGCGAAGTATTATTATTCTTTCTTACTGAAATAGCCAAGAATTATTGATTTATTACTCCCATTGTATAAATTAAATAGAAACATGAACTTAGAATGTAAAAGCTCAAAATACCACATTTTTAATATTAGGAAGTAGGCATTAAGAAGAAAAAATAAATTAAAAATAACACATTCTGAATACAAAACTTTGTTAGATATGCTAAAATCATTTTCATTTTTAAAGTTGAGAAATTGTATTTAAACCACAGTCTTTAAAATCACATTTGACATTATTTCAAACATCTTACAAGGGAAATTTAGCCCTTAAAGATCCTTGGCTCTCTTTAATGAAAACACATTATTGATTTTAAAAAGCCATAGGCATAAATTATGGAAAGTGGGATATGAAAATTTTAACCATATCATTTTGTAGTAAATTTCTTGTAAATCCCATAGATTTGAAGATAATAATCTATCCATATTTTTAAGAATCTAAAATTGGTTGTAGGCGGATTGAAATTGAATTCATATGTGTGGTAAAAGAGATATTACAAAGTGGTTTTTTTATTTTTATTTTTTATTTTTATTTTTTTTTATTTTTAAATTTTTTTGAACTTTTTTTTTTTTTTTTTTTTTTTTTTTTTTTTTTTTTTTTTTTGTTTTTGAAACAAGAGGGTGAAACCTCATAGTATTAATGAAGAAACACAATCCGCGAAACCAAGAGAGACATGCCTCCCTAGCGAGAAAATATTTTTAACAGTTTTCAAAATAGACACCAGTTCAAAGGAACCATCCAAAGATGAAGCTAATAGAACCGACCCGGCTTTGGCCGCGTCAAGTGCCACTTAACAGTGGCCTCACTCCAAACTCCCAAGGAGTTTTGCATCCAAAGTGTATCAAAGCAAAGAAGAAACCAAACAGCTTGGGCAGGGTAAAGATCAGTGAGAGTTTGTATACGAGACCATGCCGCACGGCCATGGTCCAAAAAATTCTCCCACAGAGCTTGCTCAATGCGAGTAGCTGGCCAAAGCTTCTGCTAGAAGCAGTAAGCATTCCTCAAGATCCAGCAGGTCCATAATGTTGAACCGCGGAAAAGAGACCAAAGGGTAGCGACCGGTTGGAGCTTGCGGGGGAGAGTGGATCCGAGAAGGCATCGTTGCCATGTAAACCTTGGCCACCCATCAGTGTCACGAGGGATTAGAGCAATAAGGTAGAGCACACTACTAGCGAATTGCCATGCAGTTTGCGCTGCGGCACATGAGAAGAACCGATGAAGGATTGTCTCGTTAAGGGCGGCGGGGCAAACCTCACACATAGCCGAAGTCTGCGGGAAAATAAGAGAGGGCCACGAGTTCATCGCAACCGCGCAGTGATATATACTCCAGATAAACGCAGCCTCCTTATGAGGCCGGGTCTTTGTCCACAACTCTTTCCACTGTGGCTGAAAGGTGGCCGGAAGGAGGCCGTGCCATTTGTCTAGTATGGACTTAGTGAGGCCAGTACGCGGGTGGAGAAGTTTCCGCCCTTTCTTGGCGGTGTACGAGAGAAGGGGGCCTTCAGCACCCCAACACCACCGTCCCGGGTCAAAAATTAGCCTTGATATGATGCCGACGAAAAGAGGTGGATCTGTTCCGGGCCGGACCACGCGCACACGTTGCATGAAACCGTCAACGACTTCAGTGGTTGCGAGTGAAGCCTGGGTCCTGAGGTAATGGAACATTGTCTCTGCGCTGACTATGAAGCTCGGAAATCCCGCAGAGAATTCGAGATACATATGGCCTCTTTGGAGTTGCGGTTTGAAGGCGCGGGTGGTCTCAAAGATGACAAAGGGCAAATCATCCTCGAAGGTGTGGAATAATCTGAGGAATTCATTCCGCCTGGTTGTTTGGTGGGTGTATGTGAGCATGGCGCGCCACTGAGGGGGGAAAGACTGCTGCATGGTAAGGTAAGCGCGCCTTTCCTACGGTTGCAGTGTATAGCGTTGTATGACGATCTCCCAGCTGAGGAACTCTGAGGTAGCGGAGTCCCATAGATCGCGTACGTGTGCAAGACGAGCTCGGAGGAGAAGCGCCGCACGTTCAGGTGAAAATCCAAAATTTTGCCCTATGAAGTGCGTGGACCACCAAAGCACTGTAGAAAGTACTTTGTCATCGTTCTTTGGGGCGACAAAGTCAAGAGCACCAACGATCTTGCGCCAAGCTTGCACAATGCGGTCGTAGACTCTGGATCCTCTGGTTGCTCGGAAGAGATGCAGCAAAATCCATCGGGCATCCGGTTGCCAGTTGCCCTTCTCCTAAGGCTTGAGGTGAAGCAGCCGGTATCGCAAAATGAGTTGCACGGGTGTATTACCAGCAGTGAGAGCTTTGAGCACCCATTTGGCGGCCAGAGCATGAAGGGCTTCTTCGGAGTCGACTAGATTTAAACCCCCTATGGATTTGGGTGCACAGACGTCCACCCATCGGACCCTGGAGCGACTATTATGCATGGAGCCAGACCATAGGAAGTTGCGAAGCAAGACCCGAATCCGACGCATACACTGCAACGAGCCACCTCAAATGCCAATGAAGTACCACAGAGTGGACAGTAGAACTGAGTTGACGATAACTGCTTGTCCTGCGAGCGATAAGTGTATCGACGACCAGTAGCAAAGTTTACGAGTGATTTTAGCTTCCAGGAAGGAATCAACATTAGCCACCGTGAGGTCAATGCCGAAGGGTGTTCCAAGGACTTTGGCAAGGTGGCGCTCCATGGCTACTTGGCATCCCAAAGCGTCCAGCCAGTTTGGAGTGGCGAGAGGGGAGAACCAGAAAGCAACGCTCTTTGCCCAATTCAAAGGGCCCGGAGGCTTCGCCAAAGGAGTCCAACAGGAGCTTGATACGCTGCACATTAGCCGGCGTGCTCTGGAGCGCAAAATCAGTATCGTCTGCATATAGAAACATAAGGAGCTCCCCTGTTCGTGCCGGCAGCTGAATGCCTTCGAGCTCGCCAGCACGAATGGCCGCTTTGGCAGCAAGGTTGAGCATTTCCCCAACAAATAGGAATAGATACGGGGCAAGTGGGCATCCTTGTCGGACGCCACGCTGCACCGCAAAAGGGGTTGACTCGCCTCCATTCAGGTTAACCGTAGCCTCTGCGTTGACAAACAAGACTTCCACCATGGCCATGAAGTGCTCAGGGACTCCAAAGGATTGCATGGTTCGAAATGGGGAAGGCAGCGACAACGTGTCGTAGGCTTTCTTGAAGTTGAGTTTCAAGAGAAGCAGGTCGTGAGCAGATTCACTTGCCCAAGTGACGAGCTCATGATGGAGGAGAATGTTGTCCAAAATGTACCGAGTTGGGAGAAAGGCGGTTTGGTCGCTACTAATAATGTCGAACATGAGCGGTTGGAGTCTGCGTTGGAGAGCCTTGGCCATGATCTTGTACGAAGTGTTAAGCAGTGAAATTGGACGCCAATTGGAGAGGTCTTTGCAGTCTCCAGCTTTAAAGAGGAGGGCAATGAGACCCCTGTTCATGCCTTGAGGGAGGGCTCCATGCTGAAGGGAAGATTGAATCATTTGAGCAAACTCGGCACCTATCAAGGGCCAAAACTTGACATAGAACTGAACATCTATACCATCAGGCCCGAGACTCTTCTCATTTGCCATGGCTTTGGCGGCGGACAGCAGCTGAGTTTCGGTGAGGGGTTGTGCTAAAGCATGGATAGCTTTGGCCGGAACTGGCGGTGGGGGATTGACAAGAACTCCTCCATTGCAATCTCCTGGGCCAACGAAGGCGTTGATCGGCGGTAGAGCTGGCCAAAGAAAGCCGCGGCTGTAGCTCCGAGCTCCGACGGGGCTGTGACTGAGAGCCCCTGCTCAGTGCAAAGGCTGGCGATAGCGGTTGAGGAGGAGCGCTCTTGGACAGCGCAAAAAATTCCGCACTCAGCATGTCTGCCTTAATACGCCAACGGATGCAAGCCCTGAGCCGTTTCCCCGCAACCTTTCGGGTGAGCAAGGATTGGAGGTTTTGGCAAACGGTGCCGTGCTCGGACTGCTTGGCTTCGTCGAGGGGGTCCTCATGGAGAGCCGCAGTAGCTGTTTCAAGGGTGGAGGGTAGAGAGAGTTCCTCCTCCTTAAAGCTGCGGGCCTTTCTTTTGCAAAAGGTTCGGTAAATGTGAGTCATCACCTTGAGCATGGAGAAGAAAGGCTTGGTAGCGCGTTGACGACGCCAAAGGCGTTCAATGTCTCCCCTGGTTGCTTCAAGCCACTAAGGATTTATTTTCTAGCGACTTTTTCGAACGCTCTCAGCTTCCAACTGAACACTTAGCTCGACGGGACAGTGGTCACTCCAGGCACTGTTGCCACGTATCAAGTAAGAGAGAAGCGAGCGGGCCGGGTCACCTGGTGGACTTTGTAAAGGGTGAGCCGTAGGGCAAGGGCGAAGCCCGGTCCGAGGCGTAGGGTGCTCCCATTGCGTGAGCCCTCCTGCGGGTGGCTCACCCTTCATAACCTCCGTTGGGAAAAATTGTAATCGGGGCAGCTTGTGGAAATCAATATTCAAGTTCTGTCATCCGAACATGAAAAGTAGGCTTCGTATCTATGGATGAGAAGCCTGGGAGACTCATAGGATCGTTCGCGGGTGGTGGCGAATTTGAATCTCGCTGGGACACGGCTCACTAAGCTGCCCGGTAGCAAGAAGAAAATTTTGCCCGTTCCCGAGCCCCGTGGGCTTTTTGCCGTGGCGGGTTTGTTGCCCCCACAAACCCGGGAGGCCAACCGCCGCAGGCGATATCGCGGCGGGAGGTCCCTTGGGATGAGTGCAAAAAAAACCAAAAGAGGGTTATGGAAAAGATAAAAACGGTCGAGGCGTGCCAGAACCTGGGCGGAGTCACCATGATAGTTGTCCTAAGAGAACCTCAAACTGGTTGGGGATTGGGGGTTGTCAGAGACTCGAAAATGGTGCTTCAGAGCTTGGAAGAGAATACGTTCACTAGTGGGGATGAGACGGCCGCAAGGGTTGGTTTTATCTTGGCTGACTTTAACCATGTTGAAATCACCCGCCAAGATCCAGCGGCATGTCATAGGTAATTGGGCAATCATCAGCTCCCATAAAACGCAGCGGTCGCTCGATTGGTTGGTGGCATAGATGTTAGCTACATCCATTAGGAGCAGTTTGGGGTCTCCAACGGGCCTTTTCCATGCTTTCCGTGCCAAAGTTTTGGGCATGCCCGTGCACTTTACCTGCTGGCACCAACTGTGCCAGCAGGTCGCCAAATGCTGCCAGCAGTGACAGCAGTTGGCATTTGGGGGGTCCAGCCAATCGCTTCCCTTCTCCACCCCACCCCACCCCACCCCCCCATTGGACAATATAAGCAGTAATGACACTGTCACCGACCGTGTGCCCACTGCTATCACCCCATTGGACAGTACCGGATCCTGTTGTCAGCGGATCCTCCTGTCAGCGAATCCTGCTGTCAGCGAGGCGAATTTTGTTGTCAGCGGGCAGGATATCGACCAATGAGATTTCGAAGAGAAGTGTCAGCGGGCAGGAAGCTCACCTAATCCGGGCTGTCTTACAAGGCCCGTTGGAGACCTGATTTTTCCCCTAATGAATGTCGTCACCCGGAAGTCCTCGCATAATGATCCATTGAACTTGATTGCCCATTACTGTACCAGATTGGACAACAAGTTGGGAATATCGAGGGTGGATCAAAACTGAGACGCCTCCGCAGCTTGCGCCATTGTCCTGGTCGTCATGCTTATAACTAGGGCTAGCATCCTTGGTCCATGCTCTAGCTTGGAGCCAAAGAAGTTTCCTGAGAGATGCTGCTGCGGCCTGACAAAGTTTATGTTCTTGTAGCACAGGAATGTCAAGTGCGGGTATTGCCCTAATATAATGTTGGATCAGAGAAATTGAGGCTTTATCGTTCAAGCCTCGAACGTTGAAGGAGAGAAGTTTTAATTGCATCTTGACACTCTTTGGGTGGAGGGTTTAGAAGTGCCCTCAGCGCTAGGTGAAGTCGAACTGCGACGGATGCCCCATGCATCAAAGCCGGGAGAGGAGGAAGGAAAGAGGGGGATTGAGGGGGAGGAGCCCTGGCTACGTGCAGAGGCTTTAGCTGCTCTCAGAGAGGAGCTGCCAATGGATGCTCCAGCGGGCAAAGAGGGGCTGGATTGCTTGGCCGTTAGAGAGCGAAGATGCTGAGCAACCCGTTCATTATCAAAATCCTTCGCTGATTTAAGGCGGAGGGGGCGTGGAGAATGAAGGGGAAGGGGCCGGGGAGGGAAGGATAGGAGGAGAGCCAGAACCACTGATCTGAACCTGGCCACCGGGAAAGCGAATGGGTGAGAATTGAGTCGCTTCAACATCTTGAAATGTATCTTTGGCGTCCAGTAGATCTTCTATCTTATCGTCAGAAACCGGGTTAAAGAATATCCACCCTTGCGGAGGTTGGAAGATGCCTAGCAATGCGAGAGGTCGTTCAGTCGGTTCCAAGCGTGTGTCAGGCGGTCTGCTGGAGGAAAGCTCCAGAGGTGGAGGCTGCGCGTGCGAGGGCACAAGACGCTCAGGACTCGGCTGTGTACCTGCTTGCACCGCTGATAACCATTTCTTGCCTTGCATGGCTTCCCGCAATGACGACCAAGTGGGATTAGCGGGCAGAGGAATTGGAGGTGGATCAGGTTTCGGAGCAGGGGGTGTCACAAGGTGCTCGACACTGCTAGTGGGGAGAAGCTCAGCTTGATGGAGAAGATGAAGATTTTTTTGCAATTTTGGGTGGACATCCAAGTCCATGTCAACCATAATGGCCAAAACTTCCTCATCTTCCGTGTCGAGGTAAATGGTTGGTGTACAGGTGGACAAGGTAACTGAAGAGGGTGCTTGAGGGACTTTCAGGAATAGGCTCAAGATGTGCAGTGGGAGAAACCCTGGGCAACACGATGCCGGGGGTGGGGGGAGCTCTTTTGGTGCAGCCTCAAGAGGAAAAGAGGGCGGCCTTTTCCATTCGTGTTCAAGGAGAGGCGCCATGTTTCGGGGTCGAGCAAAGGGTCCGGGCATGGCTACTTCGACCTCCATATCTTCAGGGCCTCTTTATACTTACAATCGAAAGGCCAAAGGCTGTATGATAAAAAAAATTTGAAGGTTGTGATTGGCTAGAATTAAGAAGCCATTGTATTTTGGCTTTAAACTAAGAAAATTCAGTCCAAGGGACATAGAAGAAGAAAGTGAGGTGGCAAACACTTTTTTCCTACATGGCACCGAAATAGCTGGAAAAAGTTATTGGGCATTCGGCCTTTGGCTTTTGGGCATTTGGCTTGGACCTCCAAGTATAAAGAAGCCCTCAGGCTCAGAGGTAGAGGCTCTGCAAATGCGACGCTCCTCACTACATGCGAGCCTGACGTTTTTCACTGCCTCAAATAGCATAAAGTACGCCCTGGCGACAGTTTTTTCACGCTTCGACGTCGTTTGGGTTCGAGGCTGCCTTCCGCGGATTACTGAGTGCTCGAAGTCACATAGGACAAGGTGTGCCCGATTAAACAATTGCACCATCGACCGGCGATGGGCTTCCCAGTGCACCATGATGTGCGATCTCGATTCTCCCATGGCCTACGTGGACCTTCGTGCTCCAGCGTGGCAGTTCCGTAGCAAGTGTTTGTACTTTGAGAATTACTTTCACTCTGGTCCCGAATGGATTTCTGCGGGGTTTTGCATCCGTTGGATTTCAGAACTCCATTCAGCACCCGATTGGCCAAAACGGAGCGAACCCGGGAGGATAAGAGGAAGGGGACCTCGAGTTTTGGTAAAAACTCGGGCGACGACGTTTGAACACGTGGGCCAATACTACGTCGGTTAAAAAATCGCAGGCAATTTAAGTTTTCACTTCTGGGTAAATTTATGTTTCAGTTTTAACCCGGATAATTGGACAGGATCCGTTGTTTTAATGATGAATGTTTTGCGGATGAATTTTCTAGAGATGAATGTTTTAGGATGAAAACAAGTGGATGAAATTGCATGTTCATCAATTTGGGCTTGTACTCGATGTGCATAGCCGTTGCTGTTTCACACAATCGTACTCCTTTGTTTAATCATAAATGACGATCAAAATAAACGAATGCATCCGTTTTCACGATTTTTTATTCAAAACATCGACGTCCAATTCGGTGGTTTAGGGTATATCATAGTGTGTTATTCTTTGATACTCCCCATTTAACCACCGAGTGCATACAAAACAGTGCATTACAAGGCATATATATCATGGTACCAAAAAGAGTCGATTAAGTGGCATTAAACTGTAACTGTAAGGAGACACCTCGGCAGGTGTCGCTGACCACGGAGTTTAGGAATTCAGTCCTCCCGACTGTGCACAACGCCGTGGAAGTCACAAGGATTCAAGCTTTCTTCAGTAGAAGCTAATGTCTTTAGAGAGAAGCTATGAGGAAGGTCGGTCTTGATCGAGATTGTGGTTGCCCTGGCGTTAAGATCCCTGGAAGGTCGTACTAGAAATCGCAAGCTGCACGGTGTCCCTAACTGAAAGTAATCGCACAACGCTCCGAAGCTTTGGAAATCTGTAGTTATCAACGACATTTTTTAGTAATTAGCGGATACACGGGGTGTATCAATCCCTTTCTGTCATGAAGTAGTGGAAAAGACGACTATGGTGAAGCTAAACAGTGAAGGGGAACACTGCCTACCTACCCCGTCACTTCTCCTCTGCGTATTTCCAAACATTTCCAAGAAAGGGTAATTTAAACATCAGAGCAAATGAATCCAGAAAAGATGTTAATGGCAATTCAATAATTGAATCACACTGTGTCGAATGTTGAGTTCGGTAGTGCAACCATGCATGTAGTTTACAGGCAAGAAAACCTCATCTTATTTCAGTTTGCTGACCTCCACAAAGTTTAGATACCTTGACTGCCACATAATTGTCGCGTCCTCCGCGAAGTCGCCCTTCAATGCATCCGACACCATCTTTATGCCTTCACGCTGGTGATCTGGATATAAAACAAGTGTATGTGCCCATTCAAGGCATACATGCTCGATTGTAACCTGCTGCATCCCAGGTTCCTAGAGCACGCCCTTTATGTTCGGAACTGACTTCTTTTTGTTAGTACGCCAATGGGATCCGCATCGACCCAGTGCCACGGTTTTGTTCTCGTGGTCTGGATGGAGGACCCAGATTGCCTTGTTTACAGGCTTTAGGGGATCGCACTGCGGTACACATAGGCAGAGTTAGTTCAGACAGATTTGAGAGAGGCCCCTTATCCAGTATGTAGCCTGACGAATATGGAAGGGATCAGCTTGCTTACCCCCTCTGCTCGCGGCTTGTTTTCGGAGGGTGGAACGTAGTCCAGAAACTTTGAAGGCCTTTTACGTGCACGCGCTGGTCGCGTCACAGTGATCGACTCTGAGGCCGAAGGTAGCTCTGTAGTCTTTGCACTTCCGGTGTTTGTTTGGTTAGGGTCGCCCTTTCTGAGGGTCAGTTTGGCCTTTTTCGACACCAAATCTTGCGGGGCTGGTTCCGAGTCCACTACATTGCAGTACATATTAGTATTACTTAGGACATTGAGAGATTTTTTGGTCATAGACAGGGTGTACAACTCATTAAAATGTGTCACGTTAGTTACAAATGGCACGGTGAGGAAACGCCAGTGCTTACTTGTCTTGAAGGTCCTCTTCGACGGCAGTAGGTTCTCCCTGCTGTCCGTGATACCGAACGCAGCTTGGAGGCTCGTCATTTGATTAACGCCCTCACCAACCGATGTACACCCAGGAGCTGTATGTTGTTCGTCGCCTACGCAGGTACCGTCCTCTGATTGTACCCTTTGATCTTCAAAGCATGCCAATAACATCAAAGTTAAAATTAAATAGGTGTTATCGGAATTGATACAGGTATTTCGGCATGGTAATGTGAAACTATGGGGCTTGAAGGTCTTGCGGAGGATATCTCCGTTTAATTAGGAGTCGTACCTTGAGGGAATCCTTGTTGGACTATGCGGCACACCTCCTCTGAGACCTCCGATGCTGTATAGCCTGTGTTGTGTACCTCTTGAGGCTCATGAGTATTGTCTCTTTCTCCCCACTAAGATAGCTATCCGTGACCGCTGGAGGGCCAGATGTGTTCGTTGTAGTGGCGATGGTTGCTTCTCTATTACCTGTACCCTGACCCACACTTGTCGGCAAGATTGCACCTAGTAGCAAATCGAGTTTTTTATTAACTGATGCCATCCCGTGCTCTACCTCGTCCGGCCACTTTGAAAAGGCTTGGATTTTGCGTGAGTGTTCGCCCAGGTCTCGACTGATTGATCTCGCTGTTAGTTCACTCTTCTTCCTGTTCACGGTGGCGGTTGTAGCATCGGTGGGGGTGCCGACGTCATCGTTCAAAGCCAGCGTTGTAGAACCACAGAGGGATGATTGAGGATAAAATCAATTGAATATCCTTATACTTACACTGGTTGGGACGCAGCGAGGCATCCTGCTCCACAATAGTGACAGTTTAAATAAAACTCCTATTGTATGGATTAAGCGGAGTAAGGGTGTAGCTGATCTAAATTGATGCGTCCTGGGCCCTTGAAACGGGTGTGCTTGTCGTGCCGATCGTGGATAAATTTATAGCCTGTCAGAACTTATAGTTAAATCTAAAACGAATACTCCAATACGTTAAATATTCCGAACGGCAAATGGGTATTCAGACATTGACATCCAAGAACTTTTAAACCAAACCCCTGTCCGACAACAACACAGGTTACAACTATTACGCCACTCAACCCGCCCTGCATCGACTGAACAAGGTTCTGTATTGTCTATACTTATCCCATCTTAAGTCTGTGAAATATACAATAAGCCCATGCATACGCGTTGCACGAACTGAAGTCATGTAGCATTATACTGTAGTGTACGCACGGTGATGAAAAAGACTTATAGTGTTGTCTGGGTTGTTCACTGTCGTAGAGCCGGCCAGATCATTGCGTGGGAGGGAATCTTCATTTGAATCGTCGTCCTCCCACTCAATGTCTATGTCGTCTTCATCCAGCAGTGGCTGCACATTAACAACAGGTGCTCACACCGCAACGGGGCTTAGAACAGTAAATGGCAGCGCTTTGATATTTACTTCTGCAACTACGTCATAGCCAGAAGTTCATAATGCATATTCGGTACGTTGATACAACTTGTGGTGTATTACTTACATCCCATTCATTAACACCTGCCTCATTAGCCTGGCCGTTCGCCATCCGCAAATCCCGCTCCTTCCGTTTTGCATCTCTCTCCTCTTTCAACAATCTGGCCTCCTCATCAGCTTCTCTGGTTTGCCAATATTTAACGAGCGCTGGATAATACTTTAACGGGCATCGAGAGTGCTTCTCCCCCCTTCTTGTATTAATCCAGTGCTTATGCCACACGTACCTGGCTGTACGCAAAGAACTCTCGATGTAGGTTAGAATGTAGTCCTCTCTAAGGGGCGGGTCGAATTTGAACCGCATATCCAAATCCTTCACTAGGATGGCGATGTCTGTATCCGGGTGGTCTCTGAATTTGATCACGGACAAGTTCAGAAATCAATTGGCCGATGCCCTGAATTGAGTGTGCACTAGCAATCTTAAATCCAATGGTATATCGCCAGCTTCTGTGCCTTCAATCTTCATGGGCCATTTCCGTAACAGTATCTTGAAGGCATGTTGCCGTTCCCTTTGCACTTTCCTCTGTGCTATTTTCTTGGATTCTTCGTATCTTACGATGCCTGTCTCAGTCAGCCTGGAGGTTGTATTTATCAAGTCCTTGCCTAGTGACATATTTAAGGGCGTGGACAGTTCATTTTGAGTGCTCGGGATAGTGTCTCCCATGGGAAATGCGAACGGAGAGAGAACAAAGGCGCCCATCCAGTCAGGCCATTGCATACCGCCTGGTGGATGGTATGGGGCGCCTGCATTTTGAGATGGCATAACTAAAGGTCGCTGCTGATGTTTCGCTGCAATAGAGTCAGTCGTTGCAACGTTGCTCATTCCTCCGCTTCCCGCGCTGCTCCCATCCATGCCTAAAGATGCCGACATCTGGCTTGTGTTGGAAGGGGGCTGAAAACCAGGTTGAGCGTAGCTCTGTGCCAAAACACCTCTGGGTAGCATTCCCGCGGTCCCATTAGAGTATTCTGCATTCATCATACCTGGAGTGAAATTTCAGGGTGGGATATTCTGTCTTTGCATCACACCGGAATGTCCTTGCATCTGAGGATAAGGGAATCCACTGAAGAGGTATTGCATTTGCTCATTCGACTGCTCGGGCGTCGCAGCAGTGGGCGCATAGAGTGGCTGTCCTGTCCAAGGGTTCATATACGGCGGTCGAGGTGTATACGGGGCCATGATTTGAAGATGCCCGGTAGCTGCATCCTGTTGAGGCTTCTGGGTCTTCAGTCACCGATTGCATCGTAAGGAAGTTAGAGCTTTAAGATTACAAACTACTAAAGAATAGTGGCAGAATTCAGAGAGGACAAGTTCGTGGAATACCTGAGAGGAAATGGGAGAGACGTAAGGCTGTTGGTTGCTCATCTTCCCCTCCAATGTGGGGGTTGTTGTCCCACAATCCGGGAACGAGGATAGTGCAAAATGTACTCCTTGCTGCAGGAACCGACGAGGTCAAAAACATGCATTCACTGACTCTTGGAATTATGGAATACAAACTTTCAATGACATATCATAAACACATACAGTTTTGGATGTTGGACGTCAATTTCCGACAAGGGCCAAATATCGCATTTACAATTTAAATAAAGCATTTAGTACAGGAGCTTTGTTTGAGAGGCTCATATTACGTCGGAAACGGTGGACATATTCCATACTGTTGAATCGTAAAACGACTAATCAGATAGGGAAGGAACTAATGGTTATAGTAAAACTCTCGTAGCCTCTACTCTGAGTTAGAGTTGCTATCTGAGTATTCGGAAGAGTCAGAGGTTGTGGACAATGGATCATCGAATTGTCCAATAGGTAGCCTATGAAGTCCATCGCACCACCATTCGAGACTCTCCCTCCACTCCTGTCTTTCCTCGACGAAGCGTTTCCAGCTTTTGCATACACACTTGAGGTTGCAGCTACTCTGGAATTTGGATACCCAGGAGTAACATTCCATTTGCATGGGCCACATAGAATCCAAAATGACTTCCATTGCCAGACCCACCAATAACAGGGGCCACACCTTATTCAGAACTAAGTCTTCTGGTAGAGGGTCCAGAAAGGACTCTGCTATTCTCGACGAAGAATCTACACATGGAATAGGAATCGGTACTGGGCGAGTCGAGTCGTACATTGGTGCGTAAGCGGGCATCGGTATATGGTGTCTCAGCATGTACCTCTCCACTCGCCCCCTATTGTTTTGCATTATTCTTGTCATTTGTTCGTGAACCGTCTCCGGTAGGTCATCGGACATGGTGCTCTCATCTTCCTAACCAACGAACTCCTCCGAATCCGACATGTCTATCGTGATAAATCTAACCCTACCTTGGCTGTAGCCTTTGTCACCGATATTGCTTAGGTAGCAAATCAAAACAGTGACGAAAGACAAATACACGACGTCTAGTTCAAGCGTTTACCTGCGAGGAGAAGCTGAAGTGCAACTGTGTCCGTGGGAAACGAGTGTTGGCACCGTCCACCGTCAAGTATTCAGGTACTCCATGGAAGTTCGAGACGCCGTTGGGGGGGTCCATCATAGCACACCAGAGCCCGAGCCCTAGAAAAAAAAACGCAAAGTGTAACCCTAATTTACAAGTAAAACAAGTTGGTGCTCCTTCTCCCCGATTGCAACGCTAGAACATTAACTCACCAAATCGCTCTAATTTGGGACTTCTGTGTACGTGCCCTGGCGGAAGACATTTGCAAGCTCGATCGTGGGAAAGAGTGGAAGCCCGAAAAGAATTTGTGAACCCACTACATGGGTAGCCTAAGCAATGTACGGGGTAATGAAGGAACACTCTGACGGAAATTATTCGCAACCTTAGCCATCTGTGCGTTCCCATTGAAAAGTGATCCGAATTAGCCCACTCGGTAGCGCTATAGTCTCCCTTTTGCGGCGTAGGACTGGACTGAACTTTAGTACAGATTTAGACAAGTCATGTCCTCACCCTAGACTACTCGTTTTGTATCCGCGAAACTTATGGAAAGCGAATCCGGATGTTAATGCGACGTAGTGTGGTCGTTCACTTCCCATACCCACTAATATGGAATCCATTAAGAAAAATTGCCACTACCAACTGTCGTACTAGGGCGCAAATGGTGTGCGCTAGTGCACTTGGAAGAACAGGGTTCGGGTCGAGTTGCGTTTGATGCGCTCTCTCTACTTACGGTGAACCTTGCTCCATACGTGTTGCCTCAAGAAAGTCGTAATGGTCTGGCGTTGATGTGTTTCTTTGATTAATAAGGTTAGTATTCACTGTTCACCAGAGTTTCGATTTACATAGTTCCCAAGGACTGCATTTGGGTGTCAATTAGGTCAGGGAGTGTGAAAATAGACACAGTAACGATGTCTCTCCCAAAGCAGGCTACTTATATAGTTCGGCTATTAGAACTCGATGGCTGGATAAAGTGATCCGGGAGTATGAAGGGGGCCCACTCGGTTCCTTGCACGACTGCCTTGCTCCTTGCAATTGCAAGTCCTGTTTCAAACTCCGCTGGTTTAAAAATCCCTTCTGTGGTTGCAAAATTGGGAAGTTCTGGGGTAAATTCCTCTTTGTGGAAGAGGCATTACGCAATAAATGGAGACGCTGCAAGTACGAGCCTCAACTACGACCTAAAACCCCTCCAAACTACATATGCTCGTGTATCCTACTGCTTCCGACGCAGGAGTTTGTAATACCAACTGTCTTGGTTCCGGAATGTAGCGCTCGGGTGGAGGAGAGTATCGCAGACGAGGACGACGGACAGCGCTGTGAACTTGATTCTACATTTGAGTGGTCCTCCATAACAGCGGAGAGTTCTCAGCATGTGTAATTAGAGTTCTCAGCATGTTTTGGGGTTGGGAAGGATACGTTGCGATGATACGTTGTGCTGTGGTTATTCACACGGCAATGTAGAGTAAGTTCGAAAAGAGGTGGTCGAATGCCATTGCTGGTAGAGATAAGTCCCCCTAATTAGGCGTCTTGACACCCACCCGAGGGCGTCAACATTAAAGAGTCCGAAGTCGTGGATATTGGGCAACTGTAAGTACTGTTCTTTACGCGCTTGCTGCAGCGTTACTGCTTACAGACCCGGGGAATCACATTCTGTTTTTGGTTGATTTTCTTACGGAATAAACTTCTTTGATAGAGGACTCCAATGCTCGATGATGCGTGTGATTTTCTTTGTGTCCTTCTCTGGACGAGTTGTTTTCTTTCATGGCTTGTTACACGTCTGGTACGTAATCGGGTCCAAAATTGACTAAGGGATGTTAAATTAAAATACAATACTTGAAGGACAGGTTACATTTTTCTAGGAGTGATCGTGAACTGTGCTAAGTCTATTAAGTTTTACATAGCCATCGAGTGATGTTGTTGATTAGGTCATAACCGGAATTCGCAAAATCTAACGGAATTATTGTTGTGTCTCTACACAGACATATAGCTACATGGACAGCATTCGAAATTCCGTCCCGGATCAACGTCGCGTTCGACGACGGGAGGTGCGAATGCTAGAGCGAGAGATCGCATCCGCTAGAGCAAGAAATGCAACCAGATTGGCATGTCCTTGCCGTATCCACATGAGGGAGGCCAAACTGACCATTGCTTCCTACAAAAGGTGCCTCCGCGAGCACTCGAGGCATCCATGGTACCTCGGCGCCACAGAGGTGTGTAGACCGTAATGAACGGCAATCTCTGATTGTATACAGATTTCGTTTGGAAATATGTTGCTACTTAATTAAGGGTTCCTTGTTTTATCCTTGTGTACTCTTTCTGTGGTTGCCAAAAAGTCTTACAAATTGACATGTTCTGGTGTCGCTACTATCTTCATGTGTAACACCAATGGTACGCAGTAGTGCTTCAGCGTATCCCTAACCTAACATTCCTTCGATACATGTTCAGGGCTTTGAACCGGATGAATCCAATGACGAATGGGAAGAACATATCATTTGGTATTACGGTGCTCTAACCAGAGCTAATGTCAATCCGGATGGGCGCAGAACTCTGGATCCGGGGATGGACTTGACGGAGATGGTACTGGAGGCACATGACATTGTTGACAGGATCAGGGAACAGGTAGCCGACGAAGAAGGACAAGTACTGCGTCCAGAGGAACAGGGGGCCAATGTCAACCGGGAAGAAAACCCCATGGGCAATGCAGTGGGGGGGATGGTGTTGCTGGTGTGAACGGCGTTGCCGGTCAGGAGCTGCCGCACGGCAATGGCATCGACGTTCCTTTGGATGGGACCGGAAATCTGGACGACGGTATACAGGCGAGCCCTCTGCGTAGACAAACTCCCGTCACGTCACCTTCTCCTTCAATCAGCACTCACGGAGGATCTATGCCTGAGGGAAACGAAGGAGCAAGGGGTGATCACGGGCAGCTAGGAAGTGAGTCTGGCATGTCCAGCGAATTGTCGACTGACGACGAGGTAATGGATTGGGGCGAATCAGATGACGAATCTGACGCGGCAGTCACCGTGCTGGGGGAAGCAGCAGCGACCCCGTTATTTGCTGGTTCGAACCACTCCAGCATGGGAACCACGTATGTGATACTGAGCGGCGGGAAATTACACGGTTCTACTGATACTTACATGGACGAACTATTTCGTACCTTCAAGATGTTCCTTCCTCAACCAAATTCGCTTCCGAGGAATTATCACGAAGCTTCCAAGTACCTGAAGAAACTAGGACACACGTACAAATCGTACGATGTTTGTCCTGATAATTGCAAGATTTACAGAGGACATTTGAAGAATGCACGAGTGTGTCCAGATTGCAGAGCTCCGCGCAAGCGAAGGGCCGAGCGATCTGAAGTCCCATACAAGGTGTCCCGTGTTTTTCCAGTAACTCCCAGGCTGAAGAGAATGTTTCGATCTCCAATGCAGGCCGCTGCCATGACTTGGCACGCATGCATCGGTCAAGAGGACGGCATTATGAGACATGTTTCCGACTCAGAGCAGTAGAAATGGATATCCACCCGCTTCAGAGAAGAATTCGGATACGACGACACGAACGTGCGGATGGCGCTAGTTACGGATGGGTTCAACCCCAATTCAGATAAGCGAGGAACATATTCCATATGGCCTATTTTAATACTGAACTATAACATCGCCCCATGGTTAACAACTAAAAATTATTTCATTATGCTAGCGGTGCTAATCCCTGGTCGTAGATCCGTTACTGCTGAGCACTTTGATGTCTTCATGGAACCCCTGATAGATGAACTTTTGGATTTATGGACTTATGGGATATACTGTAGAGATGTGGCCAACTACAAAGAGTCATCACATTTTATCCTTAAGGCCATGGTGATATGGACGATAAGTGATTTCCCGGCATACGGGATGTTGGCTGGTTGTACGACCAATGGATTCGTCGGATGCCTCGTCTGCGGAGAAGGCTATAGGTCAAGGCGGTCAAAAGTTTTGCATAAAAACGTCTTCTGCGGTTGTGCGCGATGATTCTTGATTGAGGAGGATCACCACATGCGTCTCGATGTAGAGAGTTTTGGAGAGGTGGAGCTCCGTTCTGCGCCCCTTCCAGTTACAGGTGCAGCCGCATTGGCTCACGGGGAGGAACGCGAGCGGTGGTTGCGTGAAGAGGGTGCTCCCGCTCAGAACGACCCTGTCAGACGGAACGGCATTAAACGAGTCTCATCATTGTTCTGCCTACTGTATGGGAAGGTCTGTAAGCTTACACTCCCGTTTTGGTGGATACAGTGAAATTTACATGTTTCCATGCTTGACTGTCTGTTGATGAACGTACCCTCACTCATTTCAGGCATGGCAATGCTTATGCATCAGTTGTTGTACATACTGAAAAGATCTACTTGTGGTGCTTTCGAATACGAAATTAAAGAACATATACCAAAAAGCCATGGGCGTATATTTCATCTCACTGTTTCTTGTTTATCCTTTAGAGGCTATGTACGAGGTGTATATCGAGGTCATGCGGATCATAGTCTCCAGTTTGTCTCAATGTACCACTCACTTTGGGAAAAATAGATGGGCGTAGAATGCCTAGTGGGGATTGTGGAATTCGTCATTTCCAGTAATGTGGGTGGGACGTGTGCCATTGCTCTTACAGACGTCTTTTACGTGATAATATTCATGTCAACTGAAATGCACAGTCGGTCCATTAGAAAGTCATTGAAAACGTGTTACCACATCGCAACCGTCACAATAATCCCACTTTGGTTATGTTAACCTGTGCAGCTGGTTATGTTAATCTTAGCTGGTCATGCTAATCTTTGGCGTTTTATGTATGTTAAGTTCCCATTTGAATTATGGGGTACATTGTTTGATCTCTCGCAGGAGCTGCCGGTGCGGCACACCCTTGACTTAATGCATGTCGAAAAAAACGTGACCGCCACCATCACCGGCTTCCTTTTGGGCGAGGAAGATACCATCGCCGTTCGTAGAGACATGCAAGAAATGGGCATTAAGGAGGACCTCCATTTAGTACGAGAAGGGGAAACAGAGATCTTCTCAAAGCCGCATCCTCCATACGTGTTACGTCAGAATGAGAAGAGGCGAGTGCTGGAGACAATCAAGGCAGTGAAGGTGCCATCAGGTCATTGTGCGAACTGGCAGAAACTAGTTAACCTGGAGAAGGGCAAGTTACAGTTCATGAAATCTCATGATTGGCACGTCCTTATTGAAGAGATTCTCCCTGCTGCGCTGCGAGGCTCCTTGGCAGATGGTCCGCGTGTTGCTGTAATGCGACTTGGACACTGCTTCAAGAGGATGTGTGAGAAGGTGATTCGCGTCAGTAACTTGGGAGCCCTACAGACTTATGTCGCAGAAACGTTTGCCCTGCTAGAGCTCCATTTTCCCCCTGCTTTCTTCAATGTAATGGAGCATCTCCCTCTACATCTGACACTGGAGTTGTACTGGTGCGGGCCCGTACACGCACGATGGATGTAGAGTGTGGAAAGATACTTGGGACATCTGAAAAGTTTAGTAAGGAACAAAGCTCGGCCAGAGGGGTCCATGGCTATGAGTTACATGTACGAGGAGGCCCTAGGATTTGTTACAGAACATTTCAGAATGTACCCGGTAGCAGCAAGATTAATCTGGGACATGGAAGAGGATGAGCAAGACAGTGGGGAGGTTTTAGAGGGTCGTCCTCGAGAAGATAGTCTTGATGAGGTAGAATTGCTGGCCATACATGAGCACATAATACGTCATAGCAAGGCAACGGACGTTTTATATAGGTAATTTGTGCTCTCAAACCTGAGGCCACGTCGACTGATTGCTTTTGTCGATGGACTGGTAATCGTTTAGTTCAACCAAGCTCATGACACTTCCTAAATATGCTTTGGAATCGTAGACGTCCTCACGCTGTTTGGTGAAATCACTGCAGCAAATATACAACACTCTTTGGACCTACGGGAAGACGGCACAGACGTCGCGTCCCGCTCTTCTCAGACTGGCTGGAAGAACGCGTACGTGAAATGAGCAGGGCGGGGCAGGACCCGTCCGCAGAGCTGATTACAATGTCAAGACTTCCTTCACCGATCGTGAAGCACCATCCCTCCATGTGGGCGTATGGGTATCATTTCAGGGCGGAGGATGAAAATGCCGGGGGATACGTGACATTCGACGGTGGAGTAGCAGCCATCGTTACCCAAACTTGTCAGTTGTCAAGCGCCGACCCCAACCCTGTGGAAGCAGAGCTTTTTATATGTGGCGCTAATAAACGACATTCTAATGGTGGACTACGGACATATCACACGCAATGTTTTAAAATGATCCTGGATTAAGCCACACTTGGAGGGAACGCCGACCATCAGGCGCGATGTCGATGGTTTTTGGTTTGTAAAATTCCGAAGCCGACAGCCACGGGGTCTCGAACCTTACCTGACACCACTCCACGCTCGCCAGGTTAGCGCTGTGCTGATCTGTTAAGTAAGTTGTAATGCATAGATATTGGTGTTGAGCCTTTGCCGAAGCATGTCTGAAGTCTTTACATTGTTTGGCATTGATAACTTCAGGAAGTATCAAGCTCAATCGGTGATGTGCAGGTCTATTTCGTCGACGACCCCATGGACAGTGAGTGGAAAATAGTGGGGGCAAGCACAATAAAGTGTACCAAAAAAGTGCTTAACTATTTGACAATTTCAGCCCTTCTTATAAACACTCAAGAAAGTGGGATCTTAGTTATGTTGATTCAAAATTTAGTTATGGATTTCAAAAATAGACTTGATTCTCTTGAACCTCCCAAATGTGCAAGAGAAGACATCGAGGTTTAGAAGCGGAACGGATACGGCGAAGTCGGTTCAAGTGAATGCGGTTATTTGCGAAAGTGAAGAGAAATGTTAACGGGTTTCTCGAAAGTCACATTTAATTTCGCTGTCCACTCCGTTCTTAAGGTACCATTCTAGAAATGCGGAGGTTCCAACAGTTTGGACCCATGTATAGGCCCAAAAGTACCGTCGTGACGTTTTCTGGACACTGTTTTGGGCGAAACTTTTGGGGCTCTTCTCTTCAAATATTGTGGTGTTCGAATGCTCTCGGAGTAATTTTTTGATGTTTGGGATTGGTCAGAAAAAAAAAAAAAAGTGAAAAAAGATAAATTTCATTTTCAGCATTTCACTTGAAAACAAGTGTTGGGGAAGTGCTAGTGGAAAGCAAATGCGGTAGAATAGTGCCACGTCTTTACTGTTAGCTCAACGCTTTCAAGGGAACCTCATTACTGTTTCGATTCCCTGGAGTTCTCCCCTCGCTGCTAGACATTAGGAGGGAGTCAGTCGATGGTACAACCGTGAGTTGGAAGGTGTGACTGGGCTTATTCCTAAGAACATTGTTGTATGGTAATGAATGTAGTGTCGAATTGCAATGGACAGTATAGGTGGAGTGGACCTGCGCATGGGAGTTGACGTCGAAATCCAAAGGCGCCGAGTTTAATGAAGATGCCGACAGAAGGGTTTAGGGTTTGAGATTGAGGTGCCGGCAGTGTTTCCAATTGCGAGAAATTCAGGACGGAGCCGTCTGTGTACTGTTTTATGAGAATTAGGGTTTGGAGGTACCGTGCGTGATCGACGAACTCTGCGAAATCCCGGACAGGCGAATTGCGCATATGAGGACAGCAAGGGATACGGCTGCGGAGTCAATGCAACAAGGGGATATCACCTACGTTTAGGCGTGCAGAAATCTGCAGTGGGGCTCTCGGCGTTTTCGTAGTTAGCAGGCCGCAGGAAGTACGCGGAGGGTTCAGTGTTGTGAGGTGGAACAACGACAACGATTTGACAGCATGGGAAACTCGGCATAAGGAAATCGTCTTCATATGCGTCTTCGTCAGCCAGAGACAAAGGATCGTCAGGGAGGTACAAAATGCAATTCCCTCTCCTAGGTTTAGGGTTTCCTCTATGTGCATTGAGGGAAATTCGACGCGCAAGTAGCCCATACGTGAATGTCAGAGGCCGATGCACTGCTTGTAGAAAGATATACTTTCATGCTAATTGAAGTTCACGCATTGCACATTGAAGGTGAGATCCTACTGAATTAATTTCATGTGGTATTGTAGAGGAGCGTGGCCGAGAGCGGACAAGCATGTTGGGACGAAGGTTGCTGGCACTGTTTCGGAATTGGAAGAGTCGAACGAGTTCCGAGATATTTGGAGGCTGGACGAGGTGGCTTTGGCTAGGAATTAGAAGGCCGAGACTGTGGGCAGGTCGGTGGATTTGAAGGAGTCGGAGGCGAGTGCTGCAGCAGCTACTGATTAAGTGGTGGCTGATGGTCTTGTTGAAAGAACAACCGCTGAGGGAGGTCGGCAATTAAGACGAGGACGGGGAGAAGTTGTGGACAGTGCCGGATCGAGTGCACTCGGAAGCAGTTGATGAAAGGGGAGCACCGGTCTTGGTGGAGCGAAGGAGATGTAGTGCCGGAATTTGCGGTTTTAGGGTTCAGCTTCGGGCGGCTGTTACCTCGGCTGTTGTACTCCAAAGCTGGTGGCCGATGTCGGACGAGGTTGCATTGAGTTTTCATTGTCGATGTTGGTCAAGGCGGTTCACTTTGTAGGCGGCTGCCATTTGATCTCTGGTTGGAAGCTCCACGAAACTTTAGTGAAGGCCGGCTGCAAGGATGTTTGCTGCAGGCAAAGAGAAGTGTACATGCAGCTGTGGTGCATGTGGTTGGTGAAGCTCTGGTTGCTGGTTGTTTATAATGTGGAGTTCAATCAGTCGAACAAGAGAGCTTGGCCGGTTGTGCTGTCATGAATTTCCGGAAGGACAGAGGCGGTTTGCTGGTTCGTTGGGAGGTTGGATCGTTGAGTGGCTCGTAGAGAAGGTGGTCGCGGTGGATTTCAGGAAGGTGGCTGTCTGTTCTACCGAGGAGCTGCTGGTGGAGCCCAGGCCCTCGGCAAGTGTTATATTGAGAGGAAATCCAACGAAGAGTACAAGGGTGTTCACGCGTTTTCAGATATGGAAAACAAGCATAACAAGCGCTCAAGGCATGCTAAAGACACCCGGAGAGTATTGAGGCGGGAGGCGACTCAGCGGCGGGAGGCTGAAATGCAGGCGACCCAGGAAGAGGAATGGCTTCAAATACAAAGGTGAGTATTCCAAGTGCAGACGTTGCAGTGCTCTAGACGACATGTTACTTTAAACAATGTGCATTGAAATTGTCTGTGCGTCATGTCTTGGACCTTTTTGATTTCATTGTCGTGGCCACTGCAGAAGGCGGGCAAAAATAAAGATACAACTTTGTCCATCTGATCTGATCACTTCTTGGTTGCAGGGCTGCGCAGAAACGCGAGTATCATAGGACATGGAGAGCTCGGATTCGAGCAGTGGAGAGACGGCCTGACAGAGAAACGGCAGCAGGTGAAGGATCTATAGAGCCTGACTCCAGAGAATAGCCTGCGGTGGATTTAAACGGGGCTGAGGATCAGTGGGAGCTCGATCACCAGCAGGAGCAAGAAGAAGGCGACGTGAGCGAGGCAGGGTCGTTGGAGGAAAACTTAGATGGTGTCACTCAGGCCACGGAGTCCGTAGCTGATGAATGCGAGGATGTTGACTGCACGAGAATGACACCACGAAATCGCAAGTGCTGTGCTGCGACGTTGAAGGGTGTCACTGCTCTTATTCGCGTGCTGGATGCAAGTTTCACCGACGAAGAAAAGAAGGTGGTCCTGCATCGCTATTTCGCAGATGACCGCATTAAGGCGCTGGACCCAGAGTGGTGCAAACAGGTGAATAATTTGCCAGTAGCCACTACAACGGTGCAGAGCCTTAGAGGGGCATTGCAAACAATCCGTTCCACGTCTATTCAAGGAAAAGCGAAGGTCAGGAATATAGTGCTGACGGCTGCCGTCTCCAGGGGCGACTCACAGCGAATGATTTGCCAGGCATTAGGGGCGTCACGGAACCTTGTTCGTAAGGCTTTCTTGCGGCGTGCAGAAGTTGATGAAACGGGTGAAAACCTATGGGGGGGGGGGGGACAAAAAACGAAGAAGGGATGCACTCAGTGAAGAAGATCGGGGTACAGTCTGCTCTTGGTGGGAGTCGGAAACTACTGTCTCTCCGAACACGAAGGACGTTAAACGCAGAAGAATTTCAGCAAAGGAGTATGAGACACACGCCACTCACTACTTGCAGACGTCGCAGGTATGCTACTGTTCACCATTGCGTACACCGTCTATTTTCATTCTCTATTTTCATTGTTAGTTTGTTTTTCATTGTT
Source organism: Ceratodon purpureus (assembly GCA_014871385.1). Taxonomy (NCBI): domain Eukaryota; kingdom Viridiplantae; phylum Streptophyta; class Bryopsida; order Pseudoditrichales; family Ditrichaceae; genus Ceratodon; species Ceratodon purpureus. The sequence goes on from CM026426.1 coordinate 105,203,092, forward strand.
AGTTTGCGACTGCCGCGATGCTTGCACTATGGTCATAGTACAAGACCTGATGATCACGTGTTAAGGTTCAGCTATGGAGCAGTATTTGGTACTTCCGATTTGTTAGGTTCTCATCGTAACTGCCTCTTCATTTCTGCCTCGCAGTTGGAGTTCTATGCCAAGTTTAGGGAAGCAAACGAGCAAAGCACAATGGGGTTGCGGGCTTTCGAGCTTTTGAAGCCATTCTATGTCAGGCGGCTGAAGGAAAGGAATACCTGTGCTTGCCGATATCACTACGAAATGGCGGAACCGAGAACGGGCTGGAACAACATGAGGACAGCCACGAAGGGCATACACGGGAGACACTGCGATTGTGCCTGCGAGGTCTGCGACAGTCCGCCAAATCAAGCGACGACTTCATTGGATCAGGGCCGCACTTGTCATGCTGAGCTCTCGCATTTCACTGCATTGACGGATCTTTGGCATAGCGTCCTCTGCCCGGTGGAGGGGGACGGTTGGCATAATCCCAAGTGCATCAAGGGTACGTGCGATAATTGTGGAGTGGACATGCTACAATTGTGTCCAAGGGAGATGGACCGCGAAGGGACTCTCACGGTGCAGTGGCACAACTTCGAAATGGTGGTGCAGGGCAGGACTAAGGCTGGTAAGGAGAACAAAGTGCTCCGTATGACTTACCAGAATACTCCTGCTCCAATCTATTTGGACTACCTGACGAAAAAGCTAAGACCATTCATCGTGCACAACTACGTATCCAAGTGGCAGGCGGAGCGATTCAAGGAGTCCATGGACACCTTCCCTCCCGAATCTATACTATCAGCTGTAGATTTTGCGGAGAACTACACGTTCCAGCCTTACCAGGAAATTCAGTTGATGCACTGGCTGCAGCACCAGATTACTATACTGGTCCATATCTGCTACAGGTGGAATCCGGCTTATCTGGCAGATCCGAGTTCTGATGCCCCTAACCTACTCACGGAGTATCACTACTATATTAGTGATACCCCTGAGCACGACACGTTGTTTGTGCAGCACTGCTTCGCACTGCATTGGAGACACATCACAGATAGGGGAATAAAACCTAATGAGCATATAGTGTGGTCTGATGGGTGCGCGGCCCAGTTCAAGTCAAGACGTTGTTGGTATCACGTGTCCAGGTATTTACACTTCAGCCACTCTTCTTTGTATTTTTTTGGACATCTCTGTGACCTAATGAAACTCTCTCTTTCATTCTTCATGTTTGTGGATCCTGTGCCTGTAGATATCCATCCACGACAGTCATGCCTGAGTTACCCAACGGTTGTCGAATGGTGTGGTCTTACTTCGGAAGTGGGCATGGGAAGGGGCTCCATGACGGGGCAGGGGCAATGCTGAAGTGTGCTATCCGAAGTGAAGAGATGAATTTTGACTCTCGTACGAAGCTTCAGAGTGCTGCAGATGTCGTAGCCTTGTGTAATCGTAAGGAGCACGAAGAGCATAGGGCATATGCTGGAGCACGTAGAAGTCTGATAAGGTACTTCCATTTGATTGAAGCAAATGCCGTGGACAGGACAAGGGACCTAGATTGTCGAACCATTGAAGGCACTAGATCAGTACACTGAGTTTCGTCTGTATCGCCGACCAACGTCACGTACCTGCATATCCGACAGCTAGCACGTTTTTGTCCGGAGTGCATGGACGACAACCCGATGTTCTGCGCAAGGCAGAATCATGTGCGGCATTGGGCCCTGCAGGTCTTGCAACCTTTGACGCCATTTCAGGTGAGCCTGAACTGATTGATGCGTGTTTTTGGGTGGAGCTTCTTTCCCGGTGTTTGCTAAAGTATTCTCTGGAGAAGTTGGCAGAACACTGCGATGCGTTGTTTGCGATGCGAGAAGGTGGGGAGACTGAGGAAAACCTTCGTCAATTAATGAGACATGGGATCTTTTGTGGACAGAGCACGGGCCAAACGACGCGGCTACAACGAGCGAGTCATGTGTGCATTGAAGCGGTGGAGTCGCGCGGTGTTCCATCTGTAGAGGAGAATCCGCAAAATGGAGAAGAGGAGCGGATTGAAGGAATCGATCAAGAGACAGGAGAACGATCTGCGGAATTTGAAGATGATCTCATTGACGAAGGCCAGGATGATGGTGAATTGGATTCTGAGGCACAGAGGGTCGAAGCAGGGGATACATACGTCGTCTATACAGACCGCCCTGAAAACGGGGACTGCTTCTTCCTGGTGCTCTCTGACCTTCCTGTCCATAATAACAGCTCTACTTTCACCGACGGATGGGGTTGTACTTGGCCAAAGGATACGATGCTGATCAGTGGAACCTATTACAGGCGAATTTGTAGCCTGGGAAGGGACGCTTCCTCGTACAGATACGAGCTCCTGGAGGATCAGCCAAAGGCATGGAACTATTCGCATCTCGTTGTGCAATCCAGGGTTCATCTGACGCAGTACAAGAGCAACAAAAAGAATCCTCGATTCAAGATGTCTCCAGAAACACGGGAGACGATTCTATCCAATGTTGAGGAGAGACAGTCGTATAATGCTCATTGACTAAGAATTGTCCACATCCTCGTTCACGTCTGTTTTATTCGTCGGTAATAGCTCTTAATACCTCGCCTTCTCTGACTCATAGAAGGAATCAATCCGTAGAAGGAATCATACTGTTTGAAGCCATGTTGTCTCCTTATCACAAAGACATGGTTGTGCAATTTGCTTTCAATGATATGAGTGTTTTCAAGTGCATCTAAGCAGGCAATGACGATTTCTCGTGATTTTGTGCAAGGAAAGTGTCTTGTCGACGGTGACAAGACAGGTGCTGTCCTATGTGTTTCACCTTTACTGCCGGACGAAGGTGTAGACGGCATGGGTGGATTGGACTCCTCTTCCCAAGACCGAAGCCACCATCCACCTACACTTGGAGGTGTAATGGGCGGTCCGGGGAGTGTGGTGGTGGAATGGTGGGTAGTGTGGGTGGTATGTATCTTGGACGCAAGTTCCTGTACAACGGAGCAACTCCATCTGATGCAGGATCTACACCGATGTTTGTATTGGTCGCGCATCACACTGTTCTTGTGGTAACGTTCCTTTTCTACCTCAGTCTTCGATGAATTCAAGCTAGGAAAGTGTATTTATGAGCAAGTTCTTACGTGTTACATGCACTGAGTATCTTCTGATTAGTATGGAGTTGAATCTTTGTTGCACGTTCGTCTGGCTGCTGATATGCAGGCAGTATAGCGTTTAGAATTTATGTCAAAGCTGAATCGACGAACTGGAATTGCAGATGGTGCTATGGCGTATACAGCATGGAGGCGGATTCGTGATAAGCTGGGGTCCTCCGTTGTACCGTATTTGAAGTACTGCGGAACCCTGTTTTCAAATGGGAATACTGGCAACTGGGGTTGTCACTGTCCGTGCGGATGCAGAAAAGGACGACATTTACACTGTCAACGATGTCGCAGATGACGATGACTTGCCAATGTTAGGTATGGGTTGGCAGACGAAAATGTTCAATTGACAGCTGACGCACTGGAATTGGCGAAAAGTGCGGGGATGGGAACTTGACAGTCCTTCTGTTGGACCTGCCGGGCTTCCGGAGCAGGTCGATCTTGCAAACCACCTCCTGTAAGAAGGTCTTCTGTTTAGTAGGTTGCTCTGACAATTGTACTAAGATCAGGGTGTGAGTTCTGTGGTTCACCACCTAGGTCCTCTTGACATGTGAGAATTTTTGAGCTGTCACATTGTTAGAATAGTCTTAAGATTTCTCTGTATGCATCTGAGAAATCATTTTCTCCGTTGTTTTCAGAGTCTGGAAATGTTTTAAAGTATATAAAGGTGGATGCAGATGCCGGTTATTGTGACAGCCAGTGATGAACTCTGCTTGTTTACCAAAGAAGGAGTTGAATTGGAGCGTGGGTCCATAAGGGGAGAACAAGAAGGTGTCGGAGCTCTTATTTACCATACACACATTATGTACGCCTTTTGGTAATCCAGAGGAGGCCTCTCTCAGGCGTTTTTTTTGTACGCGGAGCTGCTTTCTATTTAATGGGTCCTCGCCAGCTATGGCGTGCCCGTCTGCTGCCCCGGCGGAAACGTACCAAGTCGCTAGAAGATGCTGGTTACTGGATGAGCGCATTCCACATTGCAATGGAACTTTATGATGGACAAGGTAGAGGTTCGTTATACTCTGTGAGCGTATGTGCTCTTGCTCCCCTTCTGTCTTAGTTTTCGCATTACTTTCCGTTTATATGTACGAGTGTATTCTCCCATTGAAAAGCTGTTTCCATCGCATTAGTGGACGCTATGCGATGTTCTCTGGTGAAATAAATTTTATACACGCGGGGGTGGACAGGTACATTTTTCGAGCTTCTGGAACACTGCATTCTAAAAGATATGCTGGGTGGCCTCACTGCTGAGGTAAGTGAATTTGTCATAGGATCTCAGTTGTATGTAGTGCTGCTGTGGGGCCCTTTGCTTCGACTTGTGCTGTATTTGAGCATGCATTTTTATCCCAGTGTATCTCTGCATTAGAATCGTGTGGTTCTTCTTTCAAACTGCAGACTGGTTGAGAGAGTACTGAACATATTATTCTCTGAATATCGCAGGTGATGTGCGCACTTGTTGAACACTATAGTCACCATGGATGGTTGGAGAGAGTGGACCAATATGTGCTCCATATGGATATTGGCTCTCTAGATTTCAATCAGGCATGTCTAAATAACCCTTATCTTAGAGTCATAGTTTGACAACCGTGTCATGCTGTAGCTTTAACCCCACTTGATGATGATGTTGTACATCGGAGTATGTGAACATCTATAACTGCCAGTAGTAAAATAACCTGTGCCGTCTAAAGAGGGAGAATGATTTATTTTCAACCTTCTCAGGCGCCTTTACCTGCCTCAATGGCTTGCAGGTCTGTGCTGGAAATTGATTCCGTTTTCATCTGATGTGGTTTGCATGATTGCAGGTGCTGAGATCATGTAAAGAGCATGGTTTGTATAGTGTCTCCGCCGATGTACAATACGGGCTTGGATGACTTCACTGCCACGCTGGAATAACTACTAACAGTTCTAGATCAAGCTTCCAATCTATCCCAGGTTCAACTACTCTGGTGGGTTTCTAGAGAGTTTCTCTTTCCGATCACATCTATGGTATTGCTGTTTTTCTCCTTTATTTAACGCCTTTCATGGAAGCTCTATAAGTTGGTTTCGAGCAGCTTATATTCCCATACATTCATTATAGAATGTCCTGAACTGGTTTCTACTTACTGCGTTATGTCTACCACTAGAGTCTGCCCTTTTATGGATGCGGTTCTTATATGCCTATGAAATGCGCTGCGGCTGTAAAACAGGTACAAGCTTTTGGTTTACTGTATAGTGGAGCTTAAAAATTGCTGTACTTGAAGTGAAGATGCTGGATGTCTTCTCGACTCCGTGGCTCAGTCTGTGGCATCCAGGCATGCTGTTGTATCGAGTTCTACATTCATGGAGATTTTAGAGAAGGTGGCATCACCTACACCTGGCAGTGAAGTTGCCCGGGATAAAGAGGATTTGATGGCGGGGCTACTGAGTGATGTTCCGGATTCAAACTTGGACGCCTCTGGCACTCTTCTATTAGCTCAAAGAAACAATCTCTGGCAGGTAAGCCCTTTGGAAAGTCTACGTTGGTTTGGTTTTGCTTCCGTCACCTATTCTTTCGCCAAACGCGTTTGTGAATTACATTTGATGCATTTTAAGTTGGATTGACTAACGGAGCCGTCGCCTCCTTGGAGCAGTTACGTGGCTTGCTTTATACACGCACGGATGACTATGAAGCAGCACTGGATGGCTACTTAAGCAACAAAATCTGGACTGTAAAACCCTTTCTGTATATCAAGGAAATGCTTGACCATGAGAAGGGCTTGAAAGGGTTAGACCTGATTAAATTTCGGTTCCGGTCACTGCTCCCGAGGTATGTGACACTTACACACACTTTCTCGCCTAAAATGTGCCTTGTCCTTCGTTTGGTACTTCGTTTGGTACTTCCTACCTGTTACAAATAGACAGATTCGACTTTGTATGGCCTTTAACCTGGACGTTGAAAAGTTGTTAACACTGAGGAAAGACTTTCGTGTTTGGACAGTGCCTGAGTGATCCCTCAGGTAGTGCACATCAGAGACGAAACACGACTGATTCAATGAAATCGTATGCTTCCAATCAATCTAATGCTCACTGACAGACCCTTATGGATCCTCAATTCAGCTTAAGCCACGACTCCTCCCTCTAATCCTGTTCCTAAACTAGGATGGCATCCAGTTACAGTGACTTCCCTTCTAAAACAAGCGGACATCCCTACATCTAAACCCAGCACAACTACTTCGTGGCAGTTCAAGCAACACGAAAGGCACACACCAGAACGCAGCCATTACACTCATACACGTGAACTTGGACACGCGAAAGCATTCATTGAAGCCCGGGCTCAAACTCACGTAGAGTAGACTCTCCGTAACTCAGAGGTGCACCAAATCGAAGTGCTAACGACCAAGCCCTGGGCTCAATGCTTTCAGAGAAGACATCCTTGACACATCTCAGCAAAAAACCAAAAGTAGGATCCCGTAGGACTCAGGCTTCTTTCGGAACTTACAATTAGTTGACGCTGCTGCTGCCACATTCCCGCCATCATGCCGGTTAAATCTACTTACTTGACCCTCGATCTTTGGTTGTCGAAGTGGTGGTGAGTGGACTTGATTGGCGCCAAAGCTGTCCAACCAGTCTTGGCAGAATTCTTGTTCGCAGAACTCTTTCGCTCACCTCCTTCTCCTGTCACTCAGCGACGCAGCAAGACAAAAGTGATGATACGTACATGAACAGTCCGCAACCGAGATGTTATGGCACAGGAAATTAAAGCCGCACACTGGGCAATTCGATACAATGATCACCTGACCTCTTCCCTCGGTAGCTACTTTGGGATTTCGAAGTGGGAGTGGAGTGGTCCCCATGCCTGACCCAACTGCCATCATTTGCACCTGTTTAGTCAGCTTTGCCACCCACGTCTCTAGCCGTGTTGACATCACACCTCGTAGCCGAATATCGTGCTCAACCTTTCTGAGCTCCTTCTCAAGCCCCTCCTGCTCCTGTTTAAGCTGCTCCGTCCGGGCACTCTCGCAGTTAAGTATGTGGAGCCCAAATTCCAGGTCCTTGTCAATCTGCCTCAAGTGTTCATCCTCCTTTGCACAGGTTTCTTCAACTCGTCCGTCGTCATTCTCCCCTGATTATCCTCCTGCTCGGAGGGAGTTGAAGTACGCCAGTAGACTCTCCCGTCGTCTCCTTATGTTGGCGCAGCTGAGCTCCTCCTCCCGCAAAGACTTCTGACGTTCAGCTAGCACGCCATCCATTCCCTTGCACTGCTGCTGGAGCTCCTGCCTTCTATGTTCCAATACGGACCTGCACCACAGTTGCCCCGAAGCACAGATTAGATACGGTCATGTTACAGTGCACCGTGTGCTAATACTCGGAGCTCCGACCTAAGTTTGCGGTGAGATCTTCTGACCTTGCGGTGAGGCCTGCAAGATGTACAGTATTCAATGCCATACATCTTCTCAGCCATATGAAACTATAATATTCCCTAGTATTTTGTTCTCTTCAGTTGAGCACAGATAATTATTGCCTCGATCCTGGGAGATGTAAGTATTCAATAACAAGAAATCAAATACAAAATAGCGATCCATCCTTTTCTGAACAAATACGTCCTGTTCCGTTGTAGCACCAACACAGAAGTCAAAGAACTATCGTAGAACGATGAAAGCTTCTACATCATAATGAATTCAGGCTTTGAACAAGAAACTGCAAATAATGGACCTAGTATATCTTCTGAGCAACTTAACAACGACGGGGCAGGTGAGACCTTCTAAGACTCCAACTCATCAGCTTTGCGAACGCCTGAATACTTGCTGGGTGTGACAAGAACAGCTCCGGTGGACAATCCGAGAGCATCAACATGTGCATGAACTGCAAGGGCTTCATAGTAAAAAAGAAAAAAGAAAAAAGAAAAAGAAAAAAGAAAAAAAAGAAAAAAGAAAAAAGAAAAAGCAAATTCGGAACAGACCTCAGAGGCCCATGGTCTGGGCACCCCAGGCCCATGGTTTGGGCACCCCACGCCCATGGTCTAGGCACCCCAGGCCCATGGTCTGGGCACCCCAGGCCCCCGCTCTGGGCACCCTAGGCCCCCGCATCCAGTCATCCACCTCACGTCATGCTATTCAAAGATACGTCGTGAATTTGCAGTGGAAGACTCTGCCGCGGCTGCTCTCACATATACCTGACCGCAACCTCTAGTGTTCCCTCATTGGCAGCCCACCGAAATTAAGAATTGCGGCCTGATTGTATGTCCATGTGTGCATCTGAAACATCCGAACATGTCCATTGACTATGTACTCTCTTCAATCCCTCGGTGCTGGTAACCTCTGTGTATGGATCGCATCACAACCCTAATTTGACAAAACCTCGGTGACGGAGCCCAACTTTCTCTCCAATCTCCCTCAGACACAGTGCATTCAAAAAGTTTCAATGCGAGAAAAGGAATCTAGACTGTACAAACAGCAACACGCATATCTGCCGATCTGACATTCACTACCATTGCATACATGAAATGCAAATGCTGTCGTGCATGTGCACAACCTCCTCACACCACCTGCCCAACATTATTATAAACGACCAAAAGCTCTGATGCGAGAAATTTCCCTAGCGTATCCCTTAACTTACTCGCCTGCTGGAGTGCAGCCAAAGCCCGCCCAACCAATTCAGCGAAGTAAGCTTAGTGTCGCTCTCAGAAGGCACGACCTCCGAAAAATCCCAACACTCAACAAAGCTCCTGCACGCAACCCGTATCAGGTGTGACCTCTCACCCTCGAATATCAGCGACCAATTGAGCCCCATCAACGACCAGATTAAGCGTAGTATTCCCCACATGCGTAAATCATCTGTGACCCCTACTCCGCAATATCAGCGGCCAGGACTGGCGACTCACAGACACAACATACGTGCACTTCCATGCCGAACGAAGGTAGAGATGTCTGATGTCTCATTCGAACCCTAATTTTTTTAAAGAAAACATGCACAATCAAAGAAGCAGGCTTTCACTTACAGCTTGGGCCCGATCCCGTTGCAGTCTGTCTCCGCATCCCCCACCATCTCCAGCACTGACTAGCTTTGTTCCTCCGTGAACTTCACTGGCTCACAAGTCGATCCGATTTGCCGTCGATATCCTTGGTGACCACCCTGCCCTACGATGCTCGCAGTTGGAATTGCTTGGAGGTCATCCCACTTCTTGTCGAGAGCCTCCTCCACTCTCCCATCCCTCTCCCAGGCGACGTACTGTTTCTGGCAAATGTCATACGCAAACTTTGCCCAATTTATCTTCGCCTTCCCGTCCCTTTCCGCCAACCAACTCCTCAGGAAATAACGAGCAAATTCTTTGTTAGGGGGTGGATGGTTGTACACGGCCAAGTAGAGCTGCAGGACCTCAGCGCACTCCTCCTCCGTAATCCATTCATTGGGCACTACCCGGATTCCACTCCCACCCTTGTTCGGAAACACACGCTTGAAGTGCGCTTCGGTGACGTGCGATAACCCACACTCCGTTTTGCCGCAGATACCGGCGTCTTCCTTGTTCAGCTTCTCAGCAAAATCCTGCACAGTCCAACGACACCGTTCATGCAGGGCTTTAACAAACTTGATTCTTTCAACATTCTTCAGGTTCCACTCCGGATCTGATTTCGGTGTTTGGACAGTAGCCAACTCACACCTCGCAGAAGCCATCCACACGAAACCGAGCGACTAGATTATCTCGTGATGGAAGTGCTGCATGCACAGTCTGCAGACCCAGAGCCCTATCGACAAAGAACCCTAATTACTTTCCTTTCAAACCCTACCGCAACACCTATCACACAGATACCAATTCTCATGCAGCATTTCACTGTTGTCAACGATTGGAGGCGAATTTCAATTTCCGACAGCGAAGCTCGCGACAGATTTCGCACTCAAACGTTGATGGTGTTTCACTCATGCTGCGACTCCCTACTCTCTCCAGCAAACCCTCACGGTGCAACTCGATTCTCAAAGCGAAAGTATCCGGACAGTGAAGTGATCCTGGATGATCGCCAACGCAGCCTATCGTGAATTCCTTAGCATAGACCGCCATGGTGCATAAATGAAGTTGGGCGCGCACTTGGTTGCATCAATTTCCCATCCTTGAAAACAAAGCTAATTCGGCTTGGAGCTCAACTGGCTGCGCAGCATTGACAACCCTCCGTCGCAAAATTCGCAACAATGAAGACCGTGAACTCGGCCTCTCTGTCCTACATAAACCCCTACTCGAAGTGTCGTCCCAAACCCCTCTCTGTCATTTGGTAGTTGAACAGCCCACTACGTTCCCAAACGTTCCCTAACTACCCAAACTCGACACTTGAAATTCACTGCAGATTGGTCACATGTTGCACTTTGTGGTACACTTTATTGTGCTTGCCCCCTAGTGCGATACAAGAACCCGCGCTCAAAACGTGTAATTGATGCCCTGCCCGAGGGATCACTCTCCGCTCCTGGTCGACGCAACGCCACACAACAAATATTTCCAGATGCACAGCGCGAGGACCCGCTCGACGATATTCTGCCGGAACCTGTGCTGCAAGCCGACATGGAACATGTTTTGGCCCATGAAGAAACAGATGAAGAGGCAGCGTATGGGGAACTGGATCATCAGGATTGAGCGGTAGATGATCAAGAAGAGCCAGTTGTCCACACTCCGGCAATGCAAGATCCAGTTGACGACCCAATTGACGACAAGTGATGGATACAATGTCATATGATTCTGATTCAACAGTCACTTCCCTTGCCAAGCTAATTCACGCGTCCAGGCAAGATCGTGGATAGACGCAAATTTACATATCCCCTACATAATATAGCTGGTAAGAGAGATCATTCACTACTGTTTTCAATCACTATATTCACAATTTTTATTTTTTCAAACTTGCTATGTACGCACGTCTAACAATGTGCCGATACAATTTCCCTCACCACTAGAGTCACAGTCTATGCTAATATCTTAGCGCCCAATGATGATACAAAACACAGGAACGCATCACGCACATCTGTGTCTAAAAGTGAGCTTACGGTGTATCCCATTGTCCAAGTGCTCCCCCCCCCTTTTTTTGCTTCATTGATGTACCGTCTGGCATAGTAGTCTGCGATCAGTATAATCTGCAGTCCTGTCACCTTCCACCACTTCCTCCCTTCTTTCCATTTCACCGTATCTTTTTTGGTAGCTTTATTTTATCGCTGCTGGCTGTCCCATGTCCGTCTCTTTCTCGTATTCCAAAGCCGGCGTACTACGTTCTCTCATGCTTTGCCATCCTTTTTCTCTCTTTTTAATTTGAGTCAGTTTGTCGGATCGTAGTGCTACATTTTACTGGACATTATTTATTGAAGTTTTTTTCTCTTTTTTTCCATTTTATCTGGCACTAGAACTGGGAGCACTAGACGGTGGGGCTCCAGTGCCTCATGTCTGAGGGTACTTAGTACAAGCTTATGTTGATGCAGTTCACATGCCATCTGTACCTTAAAGTTCTGTTTTCACATTTGTGTATCACCTAGCTACAAAAATTACACAGAATTGGAGCAGTTTTATGACATACAAAGTGGAAAGGTGAGTGTATCCACAAGTGAATGTATTCTGACATGGGACCATGAGACTCTCGGTGTTACTTTTCTGGTAAGATTATTCATCTTATACATTTAATGTTATAGTCCAACACCTAATTTAATCTCTCATATTCTTTCGATCGCTACTGTTGCTTTACTACTCATTACCCCCTTTTTTATAACCCTTTCTTACATCTGCCTCATATTCCGAAGCCTACTTCTTTGTTTCCTATAGCTGGTTATTGTTGTTATTTAAAACCTCGATTTCATATTACTTTACAATGAACTTCTAGGTGACTATAAGGGGTCTCAATTCATTCATCTCTCATACATCACATACTGCGTTATTGGACCTTTTTAATGCTCATATTTCTGATACTTCGTGCAGGTGCTCTTAGCAAGGTGAAGCCAATCCTCTCTCAATTGGGAACTTTGGTCCCTACTCGCATCATGTGATTCTTCTGAGTACTGCCAGTTTTTGCACTGATTAGGTACGTCCATTCCCTCATGGTAACTGCAGAGTGTGTTCATTCTATACGTTCTACATCATTCTCTATGACACATGGTTGGTACTCCGATTCTAAGTACATTTTTTTAGAAGCCCATTTACGCACCGGATAAGCGAATCCATGTAGTACTTAGGTAAGTTTTAAATACGAAGTACAGTACCAGTGTCCTCTTATATAGTGGACATACCTTTCACAATATATGACTAAATTCCTCGATTCTAGTTATAGAATTTTAACTAAACATCTATTTAATACAGCCACATGCACAATAGCATATGCTATGACCGGGTATAAAGCAATCAGTCCTGTACTTTGCCCTAAAAGCGTGAGATGACGTGTTTTTCCCTTGACACATGAACTGCGGGAGGTTACGTTCTCCTCAAAAACATCATCGTCGTATTCGGCCCAACCTGTCAATTGACGTGATACACTGTAGTTGAGGGCAGCCGTCAAGCGCATAATTGACGTGATCGACCTCCCACTATCCCCATAGTTTCACATCGTTATGTATGACATGTTGAAGTCATGTCAAAGCGTATGCTGGAACTGGACAGGATGGGTACCAAATTGCCACTACTGGAACTGCCTGACCTTTCCGACAAAAAAAATGCAAATTGCTGTTAATATGGACTCACTTTTGTTGATTTTCTGTAAGAATTTTACGCAGAGAAAATAATGTCAGAAGCATTGAACCGTTTCTGTTGGAAAAGACACTCACTGTTGAACTTTGTTTTCGGGTTAATGGATGAAGTTTTCTATGACAGAAGTCATCCTCCCAGAGTTATCCCATGCGATGGCTCTGTTTGATGTACTTCGTCTGTTTAGTCCTCCCCGGTGTTACCATTAAAAAGGGAAAGCTAAGCTGAAGTTTTAAATGAAATTTTAAGTAAGTGAGATCATTTTCTGTATTAGAAAATTTTGCTTTCAGTAGACGGGATGGGAATGACGTTGAGAGATGCTCCTGTCGCTCTCACAATTGCACAGTGTGCTTGCACACTCCACATGTAATCCACAATGCACACATCAAAGGGTACGACAACATTGTGCAAAGTACCTAGACACAATGAGAATCAGCGGTGAAGCATTCAAATAGCCCTGTTTAATTTCCATACACACCGTAAACATTGCATTTTTAACCCACCTAACAATTGGGGAAAGTTCGTACGTGAGCGGAGAGCGTAGAGCGGAGAGCGGTGAGCGCAGAATGGAGAGCAAAGAATTGAGAATTAGGAAAATTTTCAAAAGCAAAGTAGACCCTATAACCGTGGAAAATTACTAAATTAAGGCTTGATTTTGACACTTTTTTTAGAAAAATAGTGCATTACCGTGGAAATTAGGATTATCTCTGGTAAGAATTTATTACGTTTGTTCTCTAAGATACAAATTAGGGCTGATGTCATGATGACGTCATGCATATATTTTGTTAGATTTCTCATGGATTTAGGCAAGATATAATGATCAGGCGTTAAGTTCTAGATCAAACAATTAATTCTTTCATAGGTTTATGTAAATGCACAAGGAAAGAAACAACTTTCACAGAACATAAAGGAGGCAAGGTTTGAAAACTTCCTGGAATATTTCAAAATTCGTAAAAATATCTTAACTGCTGAACCCAAGATATACCTTGTTAGAGTCCTTGTCTTCATCGAAGATTACTCTCTCTTCCTAGGCATCGAAGCATCTTCATTTGAGTGATACAAGTAGGAGATTTTTCATCACGAAACAGCACTTGGTAAGCAAGGTTCCAGAGAAGGAGGTCACTCTTGGTTTCTTTAGCTTGTTTCTAGGTGACGTATTAGGATAGTGACACAGTCCTTGGCATTCTGTGCTGTATGCAAAGGTAGCGTAGGAGTTTGGGGATGTCAATCTGCAAGCTTGCGTGGAATATTTTAAGACTACAACAATTTAGTGTGTTGCGCGATGCCGAAGGTGTGTAATGCGAGATCGAGGAGGACGAGAGCGGCTGTAGGTTTGCCCCCAAAGGCACCGGCGTGTTATCAGGAGCTGCGGCCCTGGCTCTTGGAGGTGGAGCGCGCCAGAGAACGAGGCATGGACCTGCCACCGTTTAGGCACATCGGAAGCCTCCATGTTGGTGAAGGTGAATGGCGTTGGACAGTGCTTTGTACCAATGAGCTTCTCCGTATTATGGGGTTGTCCCTAATCCCGTATCCCTTGCTATCGAACGTCGATGAGAATCCAGTTGTTCAGCTGCCCGAAGTGATCATATCGGATGGCGAAACTTGCTGGTTTGATATGGACAAGAGTTGGACTGTATATCCTTCGAAGGATTAGTACTGTGAAGTCTAGTGGGGTGTTCGAATACAATCCTTAAGATTTGGTCATTCATTGGATCTAGATACGAGTATTCCAGCATGATGGTTTTAGATAATATAGATGATTCTAGAAATAAGAAAAGAAAAAGCAACTAAAAGAAATGGTCTTAGAAGTCCGTGGAATATTTCAGAGTTCGTGTACAATAATGGAGAAGCAGAAACCAAGATGTACACCAAGTGAAGAATAGGTAACATGGCTATGCAAATGTGGGATTTTGAATGAGTAAAATATAAATAACAGCACAATATTATATTTGAGCCTTTCTTTTGTAACATTTCATTCTTCATATTATATTTTGAGCATTACAGTTGTGACATTTCATCCTTTACAAACACGGAGACAAATTGGATATGAGAATCATAAGAAGTTTAGGTTTAGGGTAGTAGAGTAGACGAAGGATTACCCAATGAACTCCAATTAAATCAAATCAAATCAAATGAAAACAACAATAGACCGAAGTCTCCTTCAAACTCACAACATGCTACAGTCGCTACTTTCACTCTCAGAACTAGATGACTCTGAATCTCCTTCTACCGCCTCATCATCGACGAATAGAAGGGCCCTGGGATCAAAAGTAGTTGGCCGACTAGGAACATATGTAAGGGCTCCAGATTGAAACGCCTGTGCTAAGTCCTCTGTGTAGTCCGGAAGTATGAAAGGTTGAATCGGGCTGGAATGAAGACGCCACGATGGAGTGGACACTGCTCTTGGCTCACGTGGCGGTGATGCAGAAACTACTCTGCAATAGAGAACCGATTGTGGTTAGATCTTGTACGTAGAGCTGGAAAGAGAAGAAATGCTTCGATAATGTGAACGAAGAATAGAAGACGTACACCACTTGTCAGGTCTTGCTCTCTTTGGAGGCGCTTCGCCTGTTGCTGCCGGCCTTGGATGTTTAGAAGGGCCCATGGCGGATGGTTTGAGAAGGGCGTTGAATATGGCTTCGTCCTCCTCAAAAGCGAGAATGTGACGACCAACAGCCTTGGCGGCCTTGATGGAGGCCCCTGAAACTCGAAGAGAAACAAAGAAATGAGAAACTTTGGAAAAAACGAGAGGAAAAATGAAGCAGAGATATGTAAGAGAGATACCTGTCCCAGCATTCCATTCAACGACTATGTCGTCGGGCTTGGACAGCTCCTCAATGATGTTCTGCATCATCTCAGGGAATTTCTCACTTGGGCCTCTCCACGGCACCTCCCCATTCATGAGCTGAGATTCGGCATCGGTGAAGTTGAAAATGGCATCACTCTCGGTAATGTTGAGGAGCCCATGTATCAGGTCTTCCTTCTTCGTCTGGAAGGAGAAAGTACTGCCACTACGAACGTAGACGCGAATCCAGAACCGCATAGTCTGCAGTCAAGCAGAACTAGTGAGTAAAATTAAGCGGAAGGGTTATCAGTAAGCGAAGAGAAGGGCATGTTTAGGAAAAGTACCAAGTTCTCGGGGTTCGTAGGAGAAGTCAGGCCGAGTACATTGACACCCCACCAGTCCTTGAACAGCACGTATCCACCAGCAGCAGCTTCTTCCTCGATATCCTTAGCCAGCTTCTGATCAGTGTTGTAGATGAGGCAGATGGCACCATCTCTCTGCAGGAATTCATCTGCAAAATGGAAGATGTCGTACAAATAATCCTTGTAGCGAGAGTTCCAAGGCGGAATACTCGTGGGGGGAATGGAAACGGATGGGACGGGAAGATTCTCAGGGATGTCAGCAATGATCAAGTCGACTCCCAGATGGTTCTCTTGTTTGCACCGGTCCGGAACTTCGTTTTCGCGGCCTGCTCCAAACTAGAGGAAACAAGAAAGGAGAGTTAGTAACTACATAGCGAGTAGAGTTGGCAGAATCCATTAGATGTCAAATTATAGGAACAAACCTTGCGAATGAAGTCTTAAATCTTGATCCAATCCGGGTCGCCCCCTTTATTCTCCTGTCTCCTATTTCGCCGTAACAAGGAATCCACAGATGAGTTGAAGACGGAAACATGTGTGGAAATCGAAGCTCCAGCTGAAGAAGTTGTTTGAGGATATAGTTTGGCCTTCCTCTGCTGAAGGAGACCTCTGGTGATCTCCGAAGCACTGATCGATGAAGGAGCCGGCGAAGAAGCTGGAGAAGGGTTGGTAACAACAACACCCGGAGACGGCTCTGGTGCCTTCTCAGCTGGCGCGGAAGACTCCGCACCAGTTTGCTGTGATGCCTCTGACTGAGAACGCAGAGATTTCAGTCGCCTTCCTCTCCCTCTCTTCGGTGGTGGAGCAGAAGACTGATCCTGCTCTCCTTCACGACCTTCTGCATCATCCACGGAGTCCTCCACCACAACCGTACCCCCATCGTGCAGCATCTTGACTTCCGCCTCGGAGTCAATAGTGAAACCACCAATACAATCAAGATACCAGCATCCAGCATCCAGATGAGGAGGTTTGTACCTTTTTATCTGCTGAGGAGAGTACATACACTCGTCGGAGGATGTCTACGTCCACAGCTTGAAGTACTTGGGGAGGTGCTGAACGCTGATGGCCCCCTTCAGAACAAGTTCTCGCTTGAAGTACCTATGGGAAGACAAGAAGGACGTAAGTATAAGAAACAATTACAATGAAAACAATGAAATGGAAATGAGATTAAGTAAGGGAATGTACCGGTAAGTAACCCGCTTGACAACTTGCGCGGTTCCCGGGAATTTAGCGAAGTTGGACTTCTTGTCGAAGTGCTTCTCAGCTTTTTTTCCAATGAACGTAGGGAAGGCCTTGTTCCACAAGAGAATACGTGAACTCTCGACAAAATCGCCCGGCTGTTGGACATCAGGAAACGCCATCCAATCGATATCGAGGTTCTCAGACTTGAATACGTCCTCGACTTCGTGGATGACGGCTTCCTCCAACTGTAATACAAAATTCATATAAGTAGCATCGAAAAATGAATATGGTAAAAATTTAAAGGAACAAGGAAGTGGAATGGATTTTTTATGAGAATTACCCCTGCCCAGAATGAAGCTTTGTTCAACCATGGGTCGAATTCGGTGTCCTTGAATTCAGATGGCAGAAATCTGTAAGACGTTCGAGCAGTCGGGGATGAGTTCCACCACTTCAACCAACGAGCCTTGTATTTGGCCTCAACGGCCGCAGGAACAATCTTCTGAAGCTTATCCACTGACATCTCAGGCTTATTGTTGAGACTGAAATGGCGATTAATCTGCAAGAAGCACCGAAGTTTGAAAAAGATAAATACAGAAATTATAGAGGTCATGGGAAACATTGAATTGAACCATGATCAGTGAGTCACCTCGTTGAGGAAGTCGTCACCATTCTTGGGATTTGCAATGGCCAAGTACTTGGTAAAGTCCTTCTTCTTGATGGCTTCGACCATTCTTTCTGATGCCTCATTCATGACATCCCAAACTGCACTTGCAGACTGCTCATCCTCGGGTGTCTTCATGCGGTAGGCATTGGCTGCTTCATCGGAGGCCGCAGCGAGTTCCCGCTGTAGAAAGAGAATTCAGACTTAGGAAATTTCATGAGTATTGAATAATAAGAAGCAAATAGAGAGAGGATGTAGGACTTACTCGGTACAAAAATGCGATGAAAATTTTAGTTGTCAAGGGAAACCAGGAGGGATTAGGTGGCTTGTTCTTCAAACATGCGTCATACTCTTCAGGACTGAGGAGGTCTTTGAATTCCTCCAGCTTCATAATTCCGAAAGAGCGGATTCGAAATAGTTTTGCAGGGAGATTACTCTTGACGTGGTCATTCTCAGTCGACCTGAAAATGAACCAAAATCCGTATGATGAATAAAAGAGATGAGATAAAGTAACAAAAGAAAAACAGGAAAAAAGAAACAAGTACTTACCAGTTGATGTCATGCATTGCGTGAAGAAGATTGCCAACATGGCCACGGGGATCGAGTACTATGCAGTTCACAGATATGTGCCATGACGGGTCGTCTGCATGATGCTTGTTGATATGACGAAGCCATGCTGAGAGGCGATGGTTTCCTTCCCAGACAAAAAACATCTTCCCCGAGAATTGCGACCAGTCCTCGTCATTTAGAAGCTCAGATTCAAATGCATCATTCGCGTCCCTCCACAATGGGCTCCATTTAGCCATGACCTCATCCGTAACATCTCGTGTCTGCTCTTCGTTGTTGTACATGGAGATGTACATGACGCGGTCGCCATCTCTATACCCCTTGACGAACTCCCGCTCCAAATGCTGCACACCCACTTCGCCCACTGGTCTGACCTTTGCCATTGGGATCATCCTGCACAGGGGCACCGACATTCGGGACTTCTGCGATGGCTTGATCCTGAGCTTGTTGATGACGGCGTTGGTGTTCACCTTGTATAAGGTTTGATGTTCCAATTCCCCTTCTGTGGCAGTCTTCAAGTTTAACGGACAAGATGGTTTCACCAACACATCTTGTGTTTGCGTAACCTGCCAGAAGGTACGCAAATTAGGAGAACAAGCACAATCGAAGAAAGTCATGCAAAGTTGACAAGTATGTAAAAGAAAGTAACAATATATCTTCATACTGTCATCTCTCTTTTAACAACTCAATCATCATCTGTGATTAATAAAACTATCTACGTGAGGATCGACTATAGTACTCCTTAGACTGTCTACAGTTCCACTGACGGCGCCTCCTCCAAAATCGCCTGGTCTGTTGGACAGGGCACGGCAGAATTGCCGGCAGAGCAAAGACCACATGGGCTGGCCTCCTGACTCTAATCGGCGAGGAAGGAGAGGGTGGAGACATCGGCGGGGAGCCCTGTGGAGGAGACGTGGGCATATAGCCCGGGGAGGTTGGCTCATAAACCGGGGATGTAGGCATGTACACTGGAGAGGTAGGCATGTACACTGGCGAGGTAGGCATGTACTGAGGAGAGTGGACCTCGAGAGGTCCACTTTCCACACCTACAGGGTTGGCTACATCACAGGTACAATAAGGCTGATCAAATGAATCCGATAGATCGGAAACATTGATCACAGAAATGGGAGAGGTGGCGGACATCTCAGGAGCATCGGATGATACCTAGAGTAGGAGAAATGAAGAGAGGATTAACTTCCATAATTAAAAGAGTAGGAAACAAAGAAGGGAAGAGGGCGAATAGAATTGAAAATCATGAACAGAAAAAAAAGAATATAAATTGTAGATTGAATGAAATACCTCAGTTTCTGCTGGCGTAGGGTCTTGACGTTCGCTCCCCAGATGATCACCATCAACGTCCTGAGGAAATTGATAATTATTAGAGAAACTTACAACTATGAAGAATCAAACCACAACCTAGACAGGGCTACCAATCAAATATAAAAACTCATAAAGACATACAAGGTTTGGGTGTTTCTTTAATTTTTTAATTATCAATAAATACCTTTAAAAAATCAATAAAAACTCGCACAAATCCCCAAAGTAAAATCCATGCCTCCGGCCTACTGTCGTTGACGACAGTAGGCTTGAGGTTTTTTTATTTTTTTTAAATATCAAATAAAAAACATTTAAATATGAACAATTAAGCTCAAAAATTCAGTTTCCATTCAAAGTTTGGGAGACAAATACATTGACATAACACAAAAATCCAAATAGAAAATAAAAAATAAAAAAACTCGCACAAATCCCCAAAGTAAAATCCATGCCTCCGGCCTACTGTCGTTGACGACAGTAGGCTTGAGGTTTTTTTATTTTTTTTAAATATCAAATAAAAAACATTTAAATATGAACAATTAAGCTCAAAAATTCAGTTTCATTCAAAGTTTGGGAGACAAACACATTGACATAACACAAAAATCCAAATAGAAAATAAAAAATAAAAAAACTCGCACAAATCCCCAAAGTAAAATCCATGCCTCCGGCCTACTGTCGTTGAGGACAGTAGGCTTGAGGATTTTTTATTTTTTTTAAATATCAAATAAAAAACATTTAAATACGAACAATTAAGCTGAAAAATTCAGTTTTCATTCAAAGTTTGGGAGTTTTCATTTCAATTTAATGAACCGCATCTTTACACTGAGTAAAGCAAGCAATCTACCCGGAAAGCACACTGAGGAGTAGAGTAAGCAACCTCAATGAGGCCAGCATCAATAAGCAGCAGAAGTGCAAGAAGCTTCGAAACCACAAACATTATTTAATTATCAATAAATACCTTTAAAAAATCAATAAAAACCATCAAAAATTCATAGAAAACGAAGCATTGTCAAGCAATCCAGCCCATGCAGCAGCAGCGACTGGAGAGAATAGTTACGAAATCCCACTCAATGAACAGAAAAATTCAAAGAAATAAAAAAATGGAAACAATCCCCAAAGCAACCCCCACGCCCTCGGCCTACTGTCGTCAACGACAGTAGGTTTGGGGATTTCTTTAATTTTTTAATTATCAATAAATACCTTTAAAAAATCAATAAAATCCATTAAAATTTAAAAGAATATAAAGATAATACTCAAAATCTACAAAATATTCAAAATTTAATTAAGAAGATGTGAGCAATGATGAAGTTCATTATCACACAATGCCACCAAAAAAATAAATAAATAAATAAAATAATAAAATTCTCGAATTCTTTGAGGTGCCCCCGGCCTACTGTCGTTGACGACAGTAGGTTTGGGGTATTTTCAAAAATTCAAAATAAAAAATAAATATCAAGGAAATACTGGAAATCAACAAATAATTCAGATTTTAATTCACAAATTTTGAGCAATTATTCATTTCATTATCACACAATGTCACCAACAAAAGAAATAAAGACAAACAAATATAAAATCCCCGAATTCATTGAAGTGCCTCAAACCTACTGTCGTTGACGACAGTAGGTTTGGGGTTTTTCAAATATTCAAAATAAAAGAAATAAATCAAGAAAATACAAAAAATCTACGAGATTTCAGATTTTAATCAACAAATTGTGAGCAATTATGCATTTCATTATCACACAATATCACCAACAAAAGAAATAAAGACAAACAAATATAAAATCCCCGAATTCATTGAAGTGCCTCAAACCTACTGTCGTTGACGATAGTAGGTTTGGGGTTTTTCAAATATTCAAAATAAAAGAAATAAATCAAGAAAATACCGAAAAACACAAAAAATTACCAATAAAATACGTGAATAACTTCAAAAGGTTCACAATTAAGCTCAAAAATTCAGTTTCCATTCAAAGTTTGGGAGACAAACACATTGACATAACACAAAAATCCAAATAGAAAATAAAAATAAAAAAACTCGCACAAATCCCCAAAGTAAAATCCATGCCTCCGGCCTACTGTCGTTGACGACAGTAGGCTTGAGGTTTTTTTATTTTTTTTAAATATCAAATAAAAGACATTTAAATACGAACAATTAAGCTCAAAAATTCATTTTCCATTCAAAGTTTGGGAGACAAACACATTGACATAACACAAAAATCCAAATAGAAAATAAAAAATAAAAAAACTCGCACAAATCCCCAAAGTAAAATTCATGCCTCCGGCCTACTGTCGTTGACGACAGTAGGCTTGAGGTTTTTTTATTTTTTTTAAATATCAAATAAAAGACATTTAAATACGAACAATTAAGCTCAAAAATTCATTTTCCATTCAAAGTTTGGGAGACAAACACATTGACATAACACAAAAATCCAAATAGAAAATAACAAATAAAAAAACTCACACAAATCCCCAAACTAAAGTCCATGCCTCCGGCCTACTGTCGTTGACGACAGTAGGCTTGAGGTTTTTTTATTTATTTTAAATATCAAATAAAAAACATTTAAATACGAACAATTAAGCTGAAAAATTCAGTTTCCATTCAAAGTTTGGGAGACAAACACATTGACATAACACAAAAATCCAAATAGAAAATAAAAATAAAAAAACTCGCACAAATCCCCAAAGTAAAATCCATGCCTCCGGCCTACTGTCGTTGAGGACAGTAGGCTTGAGGTTTTTTTATTTTTTTTAAATATCAAATAAAAGACATTTAAATACGAACAATTAAGCTCAAAAATTCATTTTCCATTCAAAGTTTGGGAGACAAACACATTGACATAACACAAAAATCCAAATAGAAAATAAAAAATAAAAAAACTCGCACAAATCCCCAAAGTAAAATTCATGCCTCCGGCCTACTGTCGTTGACGACAGTAGGCTTGAGGTTTTTTTATTTTTTTTAAATATCAAATAAAAGACATTTAAATACGAACAATTAAGCTCAAAAATTCATTTTCCATTCAAAGTTTGGGAGACAAACACATTGACATAACACAAAAATCCAAATAGAAAATAACAAATAAAAAAACTCACACAAATCCCCAAACTAAAGTCCATGCCTCCGGCCTACTGTCGTTGACGACAGTAGGCTTGAGGTTTTTTTATTTATTTTAAATATCAAATAAAAAACATTTAAATACGAACAATTAAGCTGAAAAATTCAGTTTCCATTCAAAGTTTGGGAGACAAACACATTGACATAACACAAAAATCCAAATAGAAAATAAAAATAAAAAAACTCGCACAAATCCCCAAAGTAAAATCCATGCCTCCGGCCTACTGTCGTTGAGGACAGTAGGCTTGAGGTTTTTTTATTTTTTTTAAATATCAAATAAAAGACATTTAAATACGAACAATTAAGCTCAAAAATTCATTTTCCATTCAAAGTTTGGGAGACAAACACATTGACATAACACAAAAATCCAAATAGAAAATAAAAAATAAAAAAACTCGCACAAATCCCCAAAGTAAAATCCATGCCTCCGGCCTACTGTCGTTGACGACAGTAGGCTTGAGGTTTTTTTATTTTTTTTAAATATCAAATAAAAAACATTTAAATACGAACAATTAAGCTGAAAAATTCAGTTTCCATTCAAAGTTTGGGAGTTTTCATTTCAATTTAATGAACCGCATCTTTACACTGAGTGAAGCAAGCAATCTACCCGGAAAGCACACTGAGGAGTAGAGTAAGCAACCTCAATGAGGCCAGCATCAATAAGCAGCAGAAGTGCAAGAAGCTTCGAAACCACAAACATTACAAAACAATCTGCACACAAAAATCCCGAAACCGACAACAATACATACGCAACCAACAACTTGAAATCCGTGAGTAACCATAAACCATTCAAACCCACACAATTTATTGTAAAACCTATCAACTTGTGCATCCTCGGCCCACCCATGAGGGTGAACCTCTGCTCGCATGCTACCGAGAACAGCTGCTGTGGGCAGCGTTAATTTCGAAGCCAAGACCAAAACTCCAGAACACAAATAACAAAAACTGAATCTGAAGGAACAACAACTATTAGACATGCGGTACACTCGAGTACAGCCCACGATTGAAATGTTCGGATTCAAACCTTAGTCAATTCCATTAAGCTCACAAAAATTGCAGACACTCCACAATCCAAAGGGCAAGCGACCCGGCTTACCACCTGGCCACAACCAGCTGCAGAAGAGCGAATCCCAACTCCGAAACCCAACTACCCATAATCAAGTCCGTACAATCCAGAAGAGCACATCAACATCGATTACCACAAAGTCAAACTTGTACGGACACTACTCATTACCCCAACACCTTCAATGCCGTACATTTCAATGAAGCCAAAGATTCAAACCCCAATCAATCGCCTCATTCTTCAAGCACCCGAGAATCTATCAACCTGCTCACAACCGACTTCTTACCTGGTCTCCATCTTCGCGCTCTTCCTCCCCATCCTCCCCGTCCGTCGTCTGCTGGTCCTCGCTCGCATTTCCGGCCACCATCGGCTGCTCCTCCTCTCCTCCGAGCTCGCCCGCGGCCACCTCCAGACCCTGGTCCGCGCCCGCAGCCTCTTCCTGGTCCATCTCGAGAAGAGCTTCTCTCACCTGCTCCGCCCTTGCTGCAATAGCCTCGCCCCCTTCACCTGCTCCCAAGATCTCCCTCCTCGCCTTCCTCGCAATGGCCAGCAAATGCTCGACTTCTCCTCCCACTTCTCCAACTAAACCCTTACTCGATTCCCCTACTACCCTTATCCTCAGGTTACTCTACGCACATTGTTTCAAAAATACACAACCCCTGAGTCATTACGCACTTATGTAATTTTCCCAAATCGATTTAGTTTTTTCTGTTAGTAATGCTTCTACTGAATTTATTTAAACAAAACAATTCAGTTAAGACGGTGTAGAATTGCTTACATTTTCTGAGCCAAAATATAGATCTGCTTGAGAATCCGGCTCCCCTGTCGAAAATTCATTGAAACTAATAGAAGGTTGCGGTGACTCTACTCTTTGACTACAATTAAAGACTAATTCTTCCGTCATGGCCTCCCGATCAACTCCTCTTAAAATTACCTCCTCTTCCTGCTCGTGATTAGCGACTACGGGATTCTCTAAAAGGTCTTCGTGCTCCTCGTCTATAGACTCTAGAATGAGTTTACGAATGCTACAAAACTTCAAAGCAACAGGCAGACCTGAACCTCTCCTTTTCACGGGAGCACTTAAATGGTCACTTTTAAATACTACCTTCTTACGTGACTCTCTCCTCTTCCTAGCTCTTCTATCCGTAAAATCTGTACGACCTGGTTTTCTTCTACGTTTCGGAGTAACATATGTAGAGGGAGATGGCCCTCCACTCTGCTTCATGTGTCTAACCACAGGAAGGACTCTCTCAAATATAATCTCCCTGCAAAACCTCCTTCCAGCTTAAATACCTAAACTGTACAACTATTTCAATACAAACCTAAAAACTGACACGTTTTCTACTCTCTTTATTTAAAGAGTACCCACTAATATTCTACTTTGAATTAAAGTTAAAATTATCAACCTATAAATATAAAGAATAAATCCAAGCACACTATATATTAAATGATTTGAATCAAGCACTTTAATGCATGCCTTTTTTTATATTCATTGTTTTAAATGTAGAATTTAAAAGACGGCTCAATCCAATCTTACCAAACTTCATAACTAATAGACTCTGCGCCACGATTGAAATTACTAAAGAAGATTTATTAATATCTTACCTGCTATTCTTCGGCCAGCAAAAAGTTACATTCCAAATAGTTAGCGCCGTCCCTCTTAAATCATACATTCGTTACGTAACAGAATGAATCATTCTCCACCTGTTCACATGGACATTCCGACCTGAATATAATGATCAACAGCGATGCATCATTCCTCTCACTTTGCTCTTGCAATATTGCTTCGCCAGTACAGTCACACTTCTCTCTTCTTGACTGAGTTACCTGCGATCATGGGGATGGTCTGTCTGTATGCCCAAGGCATGGGCATCCCTCTTAGGTTTCGCGTAGATGACGATGGTCTAGCTACAGTCTCCTCTCTTCGCCTGAGTCTCAGATTCCATTTCCGTGAGGATTCCATCAGTATAGAGGAGGAGATCTTTGATGACGTTACTGCCGAGGTTACCCACACCCTCGGGCAACCTTCAGTGAGAGATGAGAACAACATGTTGCAGTGGAGACTCCTCCCTGGATCCTATAGAGTCTATGGTCTTACTGATTCTCTTATGGCTGCATCTACTGAGATCCTCACCCCCCGTCGCTCTTCTACTTGCACAATTCAGACTCCCTTACCTCGTGATGTCAAAGTCAAAGTCGAGCCTGGTATCGAAACTTCAGATGTAGAGAAACCTCCTCCGACCGTCATATCTCTCTCTTCTGATGACGAAGTCAGTCCCGTCAAGTTGGTGCCTAAGGTCCACGCAGATGCTCCTCCTTCCAATGTCTCTCCTCCATTGTCCCAGGTCACAGTTAGCATTGTTCCGCTCCTTAAAGAGATTGCTAAGACGCGTGGGTCCAAAAACATTTTGAAGAAGATAGACTATTCCACTATTAGACACGAGAGAGTAGAGTACTTGCCTGCGAAGTTTGATGGTCCGGTTCTTTTTGAGTTGCCCCCAGCTGCTGCAGGATCCTCTAAGCTCGCCGCCAAGTCTATGCAGGGAATGGATAAACGATACGACGGACACTTGTGGACCAAGACCATCACAACAAACATCAAAAACGACTTCGGACTCTCTTTTCGAAGTTCCACCTGCGTCGGATGGCTCCGCTGCAGCAACAATGAGTGTGACTTCCTGAAGCGTGTTCCCAAGATCTTCGAGGTTAACGAGACTGAGTTCGAAGGCTGTACCCTGCAAGCTTTTGTCATGGACCAGCCTCCTCCATCTGACTCCACGCTAGTTTGCAAGGTATGTAAAGAACCTCCATCATGTGTAGCTACATGCGAGGCTAAGATTTATTACGTTGTGGGCAAACCGAATCAGACTAGAGCGTGTATTCACATAGGAACACATGATCATCCAGTGAAAGTAGGAGACTACAGAGACTCTAAAGCAGAGATTAGTAGCTTAATAGAAGAGCAGGTAGAGATGAACAACAAAGCAACAAAGAGCGCCGTTGTCCTGGAGGCGAGCAAACTCCTCATCGGGAGCTACCTCCTACAGCCCGAGGATGCACCACCGAGGAAGCTGACGATGGAGGAGCTGGTTCCTGTTCTGGATCGATGCAAAGATATGGCGTCGCCCAACATCCGCAACAAAGTCGCCACCTTCAAAAAGTTCAAAAGGTACGGAATCATGGACGGTATCACCAAGCTCCGTGGAAACAGTCTCTGGGCGTATGTCCAAGAGAATAGGTTTCCTGGTCATGGAACTATGCGTGAAAAGTCTTCCTCTTCAAGATGTCGGAGGTCGGCCCGGGAAGTGGTGTCGACTTGGTCAGCCGAATGCAAGCTGGTGGCGACTTGGAGAACGCATGGATCATGTTCGACCATGTCAAACGCGTCAAAGACTGGTCGACCATGGCGTGCCATGTGTACGACGCCACGTACTGCCACGTGATGACAATCGCCACTTGCGACATGCAGTCCGAGGACACGGAGGCCCAGCTCGTCTTCTGGAAAAACCTGAACATGGTCATGGAGATCAATGGCGTTGCAGCGCCGAACTTCAAGGGGTTCATGGCGGATAACGCACAGGCAAATTGGAATGCAGTGCGAATCCTTTACGGCAATGGCAACAAAGAGGACCCAATGGAGGACCGAGAGAGGTCGTGCTTGTTTCACTGGACTCAGAACATGGTGGCGTATACGCAGAAGCACTTCCCCGAAGAACTCTGGGAACAACACAAGAAGATGTGCACTCAGTACAAGAATGCGACCAGCATGGCAGAGGCGGAAACTCTGTACCACGCGTTGCGAGCATGGTGGGCATCCACCGGGGTCGTTGGCGAAAGCGGGCTCATCAAACTCGATCAGTGGCTGTCATTCTGGCACCACCGCTTCCGCCAATGGGGAGGATTCATGACCGAGGTATTATCTCTGCACTCTGTTTTGATGTTTTTCATACTCGTTTCCTAGCCCTAACCTACAAAACTCTAATCCGTGAATCTAATGGCACCTACTGTCAAAATTGCAGAAATTCACGGAAGAAGAACTCACAGAGATGCCCACCTGTAACCTCGCCGAAACAGTTCACAACAAGTGGCTCCAAGCTTCAGGAAACAATGGGAACGACCTCTACGTTGCTACCGTGGACGATTTTGTTCGGGCTTTTCTACAGGTTGTCAACTACTACCAGTTCCTCAAAGGTGACGTCGGCGGAACAGGACCATCCAAGAAGGAACTCAGGCTCCGGATGGCTGAACGCAACGCGAAGAAATGGGGAAATCCTACAGTGCTCAACAAGCCCATGCTCGATATGCCAGGCGCGGATGAGTTCTGCACTCGTCAGCCTATCATGCCTGGAGCGGAAGTCTTCGGTTCACAGAAGCGAAAAGCCGACGTCCTTATCGGAGCTGACGAGGAGTCTCATCGCCCGGACAAGACAAACTTCTCACGCCCAAGAGGCCCAAGACGTGCCGTCAGGGCTCGCCCTATGCAGATGCCCGTCATTGAGGAAGACGACTCCGAACACGACACCGAGGTACAATGTACGCAACCTCCTGCCCAGGAAGTTCATTCCCCTTTACCTTCACCTGTGAACAAGGGCGGCATTCGCCATGTCAACGCGGTTGAAGAAACCAAGGTGGACGTAAAGGAGTGGCACATTTCCAGACTTCACAAACTTTCTGCAAAGTGCTGCTGGGCCCAAAGAGCTGAAACGAAGAAGAAGTGCACTGAGAGAATCGTCAGAGGGCCCCATTGCACAGCTGCACCGACCTACACTGGGCTCTGGACTAACTATCGCAGGAACACAGTCGAGAAGACAGAGTTCTTCTTCTGCTCCGACGATATTGAGCGCTGCGTGAAAGGCTCTAAGCGCAAGTGGGTAGCGCACTACTCAAAGGACCAGGAATTCCCCTCCATTCCAGAGGTCTGGCCAGTGAAACTAGGTACTAATCTAAAACTGACTGAGATTCTTGCCCTCGAAGCAGCAGGCTTTCAACTTCCGCCTAAAAAGCCGGTCTCCCCAAGACGCCTCTTCTCCTCTGCCCCGCCCCCTGCGAATCTCAACTCGGTGCCAGTCCCTGCAGACGCTGACCGCTATCCAGGCAAGAGAGACGGCAAGATGGTGAAGCGCACTGCCACTCGTCCCAATCCGGCGCAGCGACTATCCATGGGCTCCTCCGAGTCTCTCAAAGCGCGCCTCCGTTCCGTCACCATGATACCTGAGCCGGGCCACGGTTGCATCATTGGGCTGGATTCGGGCGTCGCTCCTCACATCACACGTTACCAGATTACCATCAGTTCTTACCCTGGTTGCACTTGCCCAGCATTCAAGAAGACGATGACTACGTTCAAAGGCAGGACTCAGTTCACGTATTGTAAGCACCTTTACTACATACTCTTGAAGGTCTGCAACCGTGATCCCGAAGCCGAGCTTTTCATCCATGCGCCTACCTTTAGCTTCAACGAGGTCAAGCTTCTCCTAGAGAGTGGAATCTTGCGTCACCCCTTGGCGAAGAAGTAGGTAGCCCTCCTACTTTAGAACTGCCATTTCCACAATGGCCATTTGTCACGTAGTGAATGATTTTAGTAATATACCATGTACTAAGTCAGCTATTAAGAAGCTGTATTGACTTTTTCATTATATTAAAGGCTTTGTCGTTCACATTGATTGCATTCTATTTCAATACATTCTATCTTGAAGAAGTGCACTATATACCTCGTATCCTCTGACATGTACCCTTTATTACAGCAAACATATACTTGTTATTAGATGTCTCAATCTTCGAACCTAACACGTTTAGGGTTGCCCACTACACTATCAACAGGACTGCCAGCCGCTGACTGTACTACAGGACAAACTACATTCGCATTTACTTTCGTTCCCACACTTGGAGCGTGTCCTTGGTATGAACGTTTCAGCAATGGCCCACCTCCGCGCCTCCGATTAACTGATTCCCTGGAATAGGTTCCCCTTGGGATCTTTCCAACCTTGGAGTATGCATGAGGTTGCAAAGGCACATCTGCGTCCTCCTCCAGCACTCTGATATCATCCGAATTTTCTGAACGTGGAGGGTCAGCTCTAACATCCGGTTGCACGTCAACATCCGTTGTTAAAGGACGCCCTTGGCTGCTGGCCATCACCTCTTCTTCGTCCTCCACCTCAACATATGGTTGAAATGGACAAACATCGTCAGCAAGTGAAACAACAATATCTCTGACCTCTTCCATAATTGCTGTCCCGCAGTACGGAAAAGAGCTTCACAAAACACCAACAGAAAAGAGGAAGAGACATTCCATAATCCTAACTTAAATATCCGTGAAGGAGATGCTTGGCGCCCTTGAAAATCGGATATTCATTCATTTGAAAGTTGCATCTTCCTCAACTGAATGGAAAAGGATGAGGGTTGAGCAGAAGTCATTTAGCTTTTAAAATTAAAAAATAATGAAAAAAATTTAAAAAAAATTATAAAAGCAAAAAGGAAAAAAGGCAAAAATAAATATTAAGGTTGAAAATAATATGAAGGCGACTAAGAAAATGAAAGAGAAAATAAAATGAAAGACAAAATAAAATGAAAGAGAAAATAAAATGAAAGACAAAATAAAATGAATGAGAAAATAAAATGAATGAGAAAATAAAATGAATGAGAAAATAAAATGAATGAGACAATAAAATGAAAGAGAGAATAAAATGAAAGACAAAATAAAATGAAAGAGAAAATAGAATGAAAAGGAAAATAAAATGAAAGAGAAATTATAATGAAGGAGACAAGAAAATGAAAGAGAGAATAAAATGAAAGACAAAATAAAATGAAAGAGAAAATAAAATGATAAGGAAAATAAAATGAAAGAGAAATTATAATGAAGGAGACAAGAAAATGAAAGAGAAAATAAAATGAAAGAGAAAAAAAAATGAAAGAGAGAATAAAATGAAAGAGAAAATAAAAGAAACTAGAAAATAAAATGAAAGGAAAAATAAAATGAAAGAGAGAATAAAATGAAAGAGAAAAGAAAATGAAAGAGAATTAAAGGAAAGGAAAGATAGATAGAGTAATGGAAGTTAATATGAAGAATAAAAGAAATAAACCATGTAGACCATGGCGGATGATTTCTAACAATGTTAAGAAAATCTTACGATATTAAATGTTACTTTATCCCTCTTAAGAGCTTTAATACCAATACATTTTATGCGGTAATTTGCATATAAATTTGAGGAGATAAAGGGAATTAATGTATGCCTAAACTAGTTAGAAGGAGCTGGAGCATAGTAATTGTTGCACGTTAAAAAATTAATCATCAAAAAAAAGAGAGAACGAACTACAAATTCAATGAAAACACTGTAATTATTCCACGGTTATAGGGTCAATAAAATTACTAAAATTAGTATTTTTCCAAAAATATACTGAGAATATTCGAATCTTCTAATTTTATATTTTATTTTTAGTAAAAAAGGTGCTATTTTTAGGTTCTGTCCCCCACTCTGTGCTCTCCGCTCTCCAAATCTGCGCTCACCGCTCTCCGCTCTACGCTCTCCGCTCACGTACAAGCTACGTCCCCTAACAATTTCATGCAAGGCATCTAATCGACTCATAACATGGAAAGCACTGAACATTCACATACAGCAACTTCTACAGGGAACATCAGTCCTGCAGGGCAACCAGTACAGAGAGTATATTCAATAACAACAGGACATGAAAATTCACAATTACATTCTGTGCGTCTTCGAGTTCGTATGTCTCTAGTTTTACGCGATCAACTACTTATGCGAGTGCATAGTATATATCAAATTACTCCTGCTACATTAACTACCATGTTACCCTCGCAGCTGCGTGTAGACCATTCCTGTACAGGAGCTTACTCCACTGCTACTTCAAAATTTGGGCACCAAAATTACAAATTTACCTGTAGATTCCTCACATTCTTGTAGACCATCACTCCAAAGACGTGCATGATCGTCCTGCCATTCCTTCACATACGTTCACCTGTAATGTACACACAACACATAATTTCGGTGTGATGTAGTCAGAGATGGATAAATTGTGTAATTACATTGTACGCCACAGGAATCCAGACTAAATAAGCTACCATAACAAAACGGCAATTTTTTACCAGGACAGTACAAACATATTGTCTCCAGCTCCAATTCATGAAGGACAACTTCCTACTGAGCTAACGATTGGCGACAAAAAATTGAAATTAGAAAACAAATGCGAAAAGGATTACTGGGGCGGAGCTAACGTGCACGCTGCGTACCTACTTGCGGGGTTTGGTGGTGGCGCGCTCTCTCGAACTCCGCGCAGCTTGTCCTCCTGCTCTGTTGTACCGCGGTCGGTAAGCTGAACCCTGAGTGCTTACGGAGTTTCTCGCCTCCTCGTCGCTGTCGTTGTGCTCCTCCGGGGCCATCTTCGCAGTTACAAAAGATCCCTGTAACTGCCGATGATGAATTAGGTTCTTCCTCAGAGTCACTGGAGTCGGGGAGGACAAAGACGTGGTGAGGGCCCCGTACTCTTGCCTTCCATGAGCGAATTCTTGCAGCAGACGCGGGATGTCTTGGCGCCGCAGGAACTTGATTGCGAGTCTGTGCAGCAAGTTCAGCAACACGGCCACGAGCGCGACAAGCAATAAAAGCGGCAAAGGGCTCGGCAGCTGCAACGGCTGACACAGGAGACCAACTCCTAGGAGGGCCATCTCGGAGATGTGCACGAGAAGGGGTACATCCGGTGCGAAGAGCATCCCGCTGTGCATGAACGCGGCCAAACGGAGGTGGACGCACAGAAGGAGTGACAGGAGGCGTAGGGATCTTAGACGTCACAGGGATTTTTCCGCTCAAGGGGTCCAAATTCAGAAACTTTCTGCTTTTGCCCAGAGATGGTGGGATCGTGACACCCAGATTCACGTTCTGCCTCGGCTGAATTGCATTGGAAAAGGAACATACCTCCCCGCCGTGTGTTCTCCACGTACGAACCGGGTTCTGGTTGCGCGGAGGATGCATGATCCCAGTGCAGTTTGCCACGGCTTGAAAAGCCAGCAATGCCTTTGGGGTCCATCTTCCCGCCCATCTCGGACCTACCAAAGCACGAACAACGGCAAAGTTCGGGCACTTGAGCTTCGTCATCACTTCGAACTTTTCCACTGACTCCAGCCAGATAATTAAGTCACGGAGAAGATGTGGAGCATCTTGGAGGTGCTGGTAATGGCCTCCTCGTCTGCGTGCCGCGTCCCTCCAAATCTCCAAATGCGATTCCTCAAAGTCTAAATTAACCATGCACTTCAGCGCGGGCTTCAACTGCCCTTCGTCACCGTTCTTCTCCGACATCTTTCGCTTCCCCTTCCAAAGAGCGGTGTGTGCATCCATCTTGCACTGATGCTCTTGCGTCTTCCAATCTCCTGCGGCGATCTAGCCCACCAAACAAGCGCACTTAGAATATGCAGTGTACCACTAGCGCATTCGTGACAGACCTCCCTCTGTGAATGCAAATGCCTTGCACTTTGCGTTTTCCAAAAACAATGAACTCTCGAGAGCTTCAAATTGATTACAGCAACACACAGTTTGGAGAAGGAGTATTACCCTCTGTCACCCTGGACATGAAGCAAGCCTCCACGCCTACGTCACTTGATTTGGCACTCAGGAGCCTAACGAAATGATCGTCATGCATCATGTCCACCTTCGAGATCTAAATCATACAGGATCCCACTCATCACACATAATTAACTGTGAGTGTTGCCACTAAGCCATAATGTCACCACTGATTACATCTACCAGTTAAAGGGGACTCAGTAAAAGTCCAATCAATCTAGCATACTGATTGTCTAACCATTGATGCATCATAATTAAGCTACGGAACCTGCACTTAACTCAGTCTGTCACTGTCTCGATATTGATGATGCGTGGGTATATGTTCTCCAGGTCCCGGGTATTGTTTGAGATCCTGACGTAAGGTGATGACCCGGATATCAATAGCCCGCCGAAGATGTCCTTGATCATACCCTGATTGAATCCTGCAAAACAAACCGGGTATTACACTTAGTAATTAGTAGACAGATAAAATTAAAACTGTTCCGGGTATCACACGTAGTAGATAGTGAAGGTCACTAACGTAACGCATGCTAATAATTTTGAGCCAAAAATTATCTACAGAATTGACAAACACTTCCACGCAAGTACATGCCCCTTTACACCCCCATCAACTCCAGATTTTTAAGCAAATTCAAAAACGATTATTAGCTCATTCGATATGTTTCTGCTACATACAAATACGCTACCCCGTTTCTGGATCTCATATCAATAACATAAGCAAAGAAGTGAACTTGGTCCAGTGCTTTGCAGTTAATAATGGTCCTAGAGGATGAATTGTTTTTTTTTAAAAAGAATAAAAAACGAACAAAAAGAAGAGGGTTCAGAAGATGCCTGTTGGAACGACCAAGCTGCGATTTGTTGTACCAGCTTCGATGGTGACCATGCCTCAAAACACAAGAGGTACATTTCTATAGCATCACCGAACCAAAACAATGGACTCTGTAGACGACATATACGCAACTTACCTTGGACAAACACTACTTATGCGCAGTGAGTCTAATTAAAAAGAAAGAAGATACAGATGATCACAGAGGACTAGAAGCTGACAGACATAACCAGGAGGTAATCAGTTCGAAAGAGTGAAAGCATAAAACAATACCAATTCACCCTGACTGAAATATTGATGAAGATTCATTAACGGTTATCAGTCTCACTCGAGCTGTTTTACATCATATACTAATGCTACTTCAGTTTTTGAATCTCATGTCATAAACAAAAGCAAGTAAGTGAACTGGTCTAATACTTTGCAAGTTCAAATATGTTCCCACAAAATGAAATGCTCTTTAAAAAAAAAACTAAAAAAAAATGATAAGTTCAGTACATGCTCCTTAGAATGACCAAACTGCGATCTGATGTACCAGCTCAGAAGGTGGCCATGCCGAAAAACACACAAGATATATACTATAGCACCACCGAACCCAAGAATTGGACTATGTAGTCGACGGATACACAGCCTACCTCGGACAAACACTGCTAACGCCATAAACAGATATTAGACAGAAGCAGAAACAGAGGAATACAGAGGACTGCAGGCTGACAGACACAACTAGCAGGTGATCAAATTGAAAGAGTGGAAGCATAAAACAATGACCAATTCTCCCTAAATGGAATACCGTCTACGATGACAACCAACCTTTTGAAATATCTGACATTATAACTATGTGACGACACGGAAAGATGGAAACACATGTATATCAGAAATCAGAATTGCAGTCTACAGCTTTTCCTATTGTAATTCAAGTGGAATGTGTTCGTACTGTCAATGCGCAAACAAAAAAAATATCAGTTTGATGCCTCGAAATGTCTGCATTGTTCTTCCCAATGACCACCAGAGTCGAGAATCACACAACCGATAGAAACAGTCGCAAAAAGAAATGTTTTGCCCCTGCACCCCACGAACAGAGAGCAGCAACTTCCAGATTGAACCCGGGAGCTAAACCATAGGATTCTATATACAGATCCACACCGACGTCTACACCCACAAGAAACGCAGACTTTAGAAATCATCTTGTCGCAAGCCCGATGTGAAAAAACGATCACCAACTGCCACACACAGCTGCTACACATCGCGAGGTGGCGAGCACATAACAACATCCGAAACGCTGTCTCCTGAGCTCGCAGAGGAGGACTCGTCACCGAACGAAGGACCACTCCAACCTTGACTCTCGGTAGAACTAGAACGGGAAGAACCGTCGACCCCATCGGACTTCATGCTCGACCCAGCTGAAGCCTCCGCGTCTAGGTCCATCAACGCCACTTCGTCCAACGCCACATCTTCCACTCCGTCTTCAACAGAGATACGATCTTCACCCTTACCGGCGGATACCTTGTCTGAATGCGCACTGTTAGTTGTCAAGACATTTAGGAGACAGGAACCAGGCACATTCAATGTTGTTACTTCTGAGTCTTCCAGAGTTATGGGATAAGCAGCGCAGCTTCCACGCCGGCTGAGAGGCGAGTTCAGGCTCGACATGTACTCCTCCAACGTGTATTTCGTGGCCATCTCCAACAAGCATACTTCACGGTGACAATCCTCCGACCAGTTGTACTGATCAGAATCCAAGAGGAGCTGGCTGATGTGGGGCAGGTCGGGTAGCTTAGCCTTTGAGTCCAGAGCACCGCGCGCACCACGACGGATAAACACTTGACCAACCCATGAAAAGAGAACTCCTTTCCCGACATCCATCGCTCCCAGAAATAACGAACACTAACCACAACTTCACAACACCCAAAAAAACACCACGAATCCATACAGTGACATACCTTATATGCACAATCTATCCACCACGATTACGGCGGCCTTTAATTACTGGTGAACTGGGGAATCACTCAGCAACCCATCGACATCACTCTGAAATTCAATACAGCTAACGGCGCACCCTAACAATACAGGAAAGGTAGTTTTCGCACGATCAGGGGAGACCTCTACTGAACACTGCAAACAAACCCTGATCACTCGTCCTCAACCACAATCTATCGTCACCCCTGAGGCTCTGCGTTTCCCTAGCAACGACCAACAACAACAACCAGATACGTTTCTCCCCCTCTAGACTCGCCGACCCTTACAAAATATGACATATTATCAGCCGCGTTGGTGTTAATATGTAATTAAGTACTGTTCTATCCGTCCCACAAAAGTTTAAATGGGTACAATGTTATGCGTATCAAAACTGCTGACAGATAAACAAAAAACACACAACAGCAAAACGTCCTACATCATCACTATTGACATATCTCTAAGGGACCAAGTTTCTGTAATGGTTGGAATGGACTCGAAGTTCATCTGCAGAGGAGTTAGTGCTCCCCCCCGCACAGATCCCAACTGAAACCTTACTGTCCTCCTCCGTGGGCTCCTCATCAGCAGAGGCGCGAGGAAATGATGCATCAACCGGAAGTTGGGAATCGGAGTGGGTTGAATCCTCGACATCTGTTGCGAAACGCGGTGAACTTTCCCTCGGAGCCCCATCAACGAAATTGGGAGAGCACGGATTAGGGTTTGATCCTCCACCTTCCATGGATTCCAGCGAATGAGGACTCGGGCGTGGAATACCAGCCTCGGTCTCAAAGACAGATCGTTGGGTGGGCGCTACATTTCCCGCTCCTCCTCGAACTTGCACGTGCCGAGCATCCCCGACACCACGAAGAGAATCAACAGGAAGTGTCTCAGGTCCAAAAAAAGAACTCGCCGAGTCAGTGGAGATTGAGTCAGTGCCCTTGGACGTAGTATCCACCGTGATTGGATTAGCGAAGCAACTTCCCAAGCTATTGGCAGGCAACTCCAGGCGCTCCAAAAATGTCGAAAACGGGTAACCAGCGGCCATTCCCAGCAGCAACACTTCCTCATAGCATTCTTCGGTCCATGCAAAATCAGAAGATGTATAGAGCAATTGGCCGAGGGCAGGTACATCAGGTAACCACCGTTTACATTCCCATTTGTTTCTTGCATTGCAATTGAAGAAGATTATAGATATCCATGCTAGCAACGCTCCCTTCTGCTGATCCATTCCGATGACTATGAATTTCGCAGGACGATATAGACATGCAACGACTCACTAACCTCACCAGCACTGAAGTAGAAACACCAGCAAGAGAACTCTCGGGAGAAACTGAAAACAAGCTCACAATAACAATAAACTTGTACTAACTTATGCAATCCTTCTAGCCAACGATCACAGACGACAGAAGCCATGAGCTGACAATTCGAAAAAAGGAAATAGTCACGTCAGCCAGACAGCAGACACATCATAATCCAAACGGGCTTTAAAGTGTAAATTGCGCCTTACCCCAATCATAACCATTAACCTGTCTTCTCAATCTAGTACTCATTTTCTTCACTATTATGTTAAATACAATACCAAAGTAGTGTTTGAATAGATAGTTTCATACCTGCTTCTGTAGGGTAAATGATGAACAAGGCGGTTTGATGTGATGCTGCAGGGAAAACCTAGGTTTACTATTCTGTCAACAACACATTTGGCAAATAGTGACACAAGTGTGCAGAAACAAATGGAGCGGCACGGCACATAACGTCACAACAAATATAGACTTTTCAGACAGGATTTGTGAGAGGACGTGTTAGGAACTCCACTCCAACACCCACAAAAATGCCTACTGCCACTAGTTGCAAAAGCAAACGAACAAGGGAGAATGTACTTACGTTTTTAAAAATGAGCTCCAATTTTCAGCAACAATTCACAGCAAAACTAGGTCGACGACTGCATGCTAAATCTTCACAACTAAAGAATGCGATTCATAAGTACTGAGTCCGCTTACCCACAAAATGTTGTGTGCCCCACAATCCCTATATTTTTTGTTAATAGCCGGAATGGAAATTTCCCCAAAAGTACAGACTGAAAAGGGAGATCACTCAACTTCTTTTCGGTTTTGTAGAGACGGGAGGAGGAGTGAACAAATTTAGTGACCTGAATTAGAATCCATTTTCAGTGATCCATGCCCGTGAAACTAAACCGATAACCGTGATCTTCAGGTAAAACGTTGTGTACAGAAAATAATGAACACGATAGTAACGAACTGGAAGCCTGCTTTGCCCATAACAAATTATGTTACCACTGTTACTTATAGAGCTTTCAAATGATGTTTAACGGTAAAGGTTGTTTCAGTACATGTACAAGATGTAAATGTATTTTCTACGAAACCAATAGGTTTTGGAAGACTATACATTATGAACTGTCGTGATAGGTAAACTTTATTAAAGACATAATGATCTCAAAAAAAAAGGAAAAGAAAAATCGAATCCTGTATTTTCTCCCTGTATATGCATACATTTCTCAGGTTAAACTAGCACCTGCAAAATAAATAAAAAACAGATAGCTAAATACTCGTGAAACAATACATAATCCAGTAATAAGATCATTGCTTCACCACTAATAAGGCAACGGGTTGCGAAGACTAAGTCTCACGAACTAATCATTAAATTGCATACAATGCTATTTCGACTTATCATAACACACATTTCCCAAACAAATGACATAGAAATTGAACTTGTATCGCAGAAGACGGAGTACAAATCGACGAAAACGAATGTTTCGTCTTGGCAATGAATAAGAACCATATGATCTCGCTCAAATCTCTCGCTGCTGAAATAAACTAATGATTTTATAAAACTTTGTAGCCCACATCCACAGTTGAGACTAAATACCCTAAGTCACTTCTTAATCTGTGTAAGGTATTTTGGATACTGATATATTCCAAAACAAAAAAAAATAAAATAAAATAAAATAGGAAAAAAAAAGAGATTTAACAGTCTCTCCAAAATAGGATTCCAGAAGGACTTGGATAAAACGGATATACATCTCTGTCAAGACTCAATTAGCTGTAGAATTTTAAATTGCAACGTAAATATTCCGAGTACATCAACAAACTTGAAGTGGTAAAAGATAATTGTCAGTTACACACAATGCCATTTTGAGTTACATTGACGATAAAAATACGATTTAAGAACAAACGAATTCATGAAACACACATGCTTAGCAAAACGTACCGTTAATTAGCTTCAGTCATATTGAATTCCGTCTCTTACGCAAACGACTGTAATTCCACAGCTCCTAAGTTCTGCAAAATACATGATTCGTGTCAGTGGTCAACACTAAGACCCTTCTGCTTCTGAAACACCTACATTCTTCAACCGTTATTCCTGCAGAAGGATACACATACAAACTTCAGACAGAAAATTGGCATCAACGTAACACGATCCTCGATAAAAATATCACGTACACACTACGATGGCGGTGTTCACAGTGC
This sequence comes from Ceratodon purpureus, assembly GCA_014871385.1. Taxonomy (NCBI): domain Eukaryota; kingdom Viridiplantae; phylum Streptophyta; class Bryopsida; order Pseudoditrichales; family Ditrichaceae; genus Ceratodon; species Ceratodon purpureus. The sequence goes on from CM026426.1 coordinate 105,242,770, forward strand.
ACAGACAAGGGGACAGAATGCAGATGACAGATTTCACAAAAACTGTTTCGAACTTTATTTATATGGAATTGAACAAAACAAAAGACATTTGACATGCCTGGATCATCGGAAAATTCCTAGGCAACACAACCATTAACAACAACAGAAACTCAAAACGCACATACAAACTGCCACTCCAAAGAGCCACTGTATACTCTAGACATACTTCGATAGTACTATTTACTCTCATTGTTTCCACCAACGACGTAAATGGTGGCATTCAAGACAAAAAAAAAAAAGCAAATAACAAACATAACTCTCCTCTTCTACTGATGCCAAACGAATATGGACATTACATGTCCATTGAGTCTACTCCAAATTGTGCCGCACCAAAAATAGCAATCGGCGAAGATGGAGGCGTTGACATTGGCACTTTTGCAGATTCTTCACTGTCTTCCTTTCGCACGAGGAAATCGTTTTTGAGGAGTCGATCTTCACGATTCATGGAATCCCGAACCCACTTGTGTGATACCACATATGAGCCACCGTCTTTTACAAGCAGGTTCTCTTCCGCTTCAAAGCCCAAACTGCAAACACAAATTTCTTGTTAGCTACTGTATGCCAACCACTGGCCCTTTTAGAGCCTGAGTTCAAAAAATCACTGCTTCATAACCAATAAAACATATCATGCGGTACATAGCAATCATTTAGGAAAATCCCTGACCACCAAGTAATCTAATGTAAAAAAAAAAAATGGAAAATAGGAGATCATAACATGCATCTGAACGGCTTTCGTAAATACCTTCGGCAAATGGCAAAGACACTCATCGGAATATCATCTCGAACGACACAGACGACATGAGTAACATCTTCGTTCAGTGAATAAGAGATTTGGCCACCATACATCTTTACTTCTAGAGCCAGCCTATCCGATAAAAATGAAGCAATGAGCCGAGCATCCCTGTTCCTATTGAAATTCACCAATAAAAAAATAACTTTCAGATATCTTTCAAAGTTATGAAAAAAATTCACCCATACCTTCGTACTGTCTATGACATGAACGCTCCTCTTAAGATTACACTAACATAAACAAATAACGACAGTTTATCATGAACAAGCGTTTAAATTAAGCTGACCGGAGTACTTGATAAACTGAGATAAAACAACAAGGTATGCTTCGCCACTTACTTTATGTAGTCCAAGAGGACAAAATACGCCACCACTCCCCTGTATTTCCTCCACATCTTCTGTTCACCGAACCATTTATCCATCATCCTGTCCACTTTCTTCATGGTCATCGGTTTTGTTTGGCGCATTGTCTCCTCCCAAAATTTTGACTCGAAAAGGCTCGACAGTTCGTCCACTGTCCAGTCCGTGTCATCGGTCATCTTCGCATCAAGGCGGTCCATGGTCCACTCTTCTGACATTCAGTTTTGGCTCTGTACGCAGTAAACAAACACAAGCTTTCTATGCAACAATGCTGTAGCACAGTGCTCTCGTCCTAACAAAAGTAAGCCACAATGGCACCGTGGTAATAAACCAATTGAGGTAGATATGATTGGTTTCCGTAAAACATCGGGTTATTTAAATAGTTGAATAGAAGCAACACGCCTTGAAAAACTTTAGTGCATGAGGAAGCATGGTGCCACTCAATGAAGTCTGACATAAAATAGAAACATCAGAAGAACATTCCTGCATGAGCAGTAAACTAAAAGTTCACCGCAGTGAATTATGTATGCCATCCGGCAGAAACACCTCTGCTCCCGCTCATACCCCTATTCAAACAGAACCCCTCCACTATACACATGCACGTTCCGAACCTTCACAGCAGTTTGCCATACCTGAGAGCCAGTACTTACTGCATGTAAGAATTCTGATCTCATGTACGTATGTACGCTATCGAATTTCTTGTGAAACATCGCAATCAACGACAGCTATGAAAAACGAAGGTGAAAATACAAACTAAGACGACTTCTAAACGACAGATGACTGAAAACGTATTCTCTAATCTAACTCGTAATGACCCAGACTGCACTCAACTCCACCTCAATATGCTAACGAACTCCATAACCTTCACAATGGTTCTAGAAACGGACGGTGCTCCAGAACGCCGCGAAGTTAACTTCATCGTTGTCGTAGTCGTATAGCCTAGGATTGTAATACAAACGGCAGTCTTCTAAGCTAAACAGGTAATTCATATGGGCATTGCTTATCATCCTAGGGAAATTACGTGAGAACTGTCGAGCCCAACTGCAAGTTTGGGAGAGAACCCAAAACACTATGAGCTCATCGTCGTCTTCATTCTCGACCGAGCCGTGGTTTTCCTGAATCCATTCCATAACAATCACGGTGCAAAGATGAGACATGCGGACTGAGGAAGACATCGTGCACAACGTCTACCTACTGAGACAGCAAAGCGAAACTAAAAGTACAGACATCAAATCTGGTTACGAATGCAATGAATTAGGTTGATTAATTGCCTTCTTATGCATTCGCAGGAGCCATACAATCCTCTCCCTCCCAACGAAGCCGCCAACACTGAAGCCAGGAATGGAAACATCCCATTTTTATCGAAAACTTTTTCCCTCCCCATCTACCAGCCTATGTCATGAAGCGGAAATAAAATGATTAGTGTTTCCAGACGTCCTCACATTTATTTAAACACACGCACATTAAATCAATATTAACAATGAATGTAATCCATTATGCCGAATGGCACACTCTATTGCAAATAAAGTATATCTGAAATCCAAAACTTTATTATCATAGAGCCTCACTAGTACATACTGTGAATTGTAGGTCGTTGTCACGCGCAGCAGTTGCATCAGGAAACTTAAAATTCAAAACCTCATGCGCTACCCCTGGGAATCAAATACTGGTCTACGGAAACCTCTTTTTCGTACCGGACGGAGTCGACTACCCAGTTATGAGTGACGACCTTCAAACCGTCTTGTAACAGAATATCATCTTCCTCCACAAAGTCCATGCTGAATGCAAACACTTTCGCGAATCAATAGCATATAGATCTCAAATTAAGAACTCCTTACTACCGAAAAATTGCAACACCGATTCCAAAAATAACTCAAGAAGCGGAGAGATACCTGCTCATGATCTCCGCGAATATGTCCCTGTTACAAGGCTGTGCTACATAACACACACAGTGGGTAACTTCATCGTCAACAGTTTGTTTCACTGTCCCACCGAACATCTCAACAGCTCCCTTGAGTATGTCGATGGTATTCTCAAAAGCTGCAACATGCACTTCAGCATTCAATGACCTACATTCGAGAAACAGAGGATCCTTAGTAGTTTAACAGTGAGTTCATTTGCTACAGAAAAAGATGAGATTGTTTTGACCATGAAAGCTAAAACGACACGTACCTTGAGAAGCTCACCGGTGGAAGAAAAGCACAAGTTCTTCTGAAAAATCCCCAATTCGCAGGAGTGTTGAATTTACTCTCGATTAAAGCCCATAGAAACCTGTCGTCATCCTTGTTTCTGTCAAGACCTGTGACCAAACTGGAATCTAAAAGACTACGGACTTTGCTGTCTGTCCAGTCTATGTCTTCTGCTAGTCTCTTCACCACCGTGTCGAATGTCCAAAGACTAGGATTGCCGTCCGATAGCATAGACGACGTCACCTCAAATGCCATCTCTCCGTGCCGCGACCTAAACTTATCGAAATCAATGCACTCGACCACTTCCCAAGGCTGCTACCTCCTCCCAAACAAACGAGATAATGTTGCGTGTTTCAGACGATGACTACTGATTTAATGCTCAGAACACAGTACCTCTAAAACAATCACATATAGAAATCCAGTGCCTCTGTGTAAGCTACAAGACATCTCCGAAGTAACTCTAAAATGAACTGGCACTTGCAGAATAGGAAAAGGTTCCACGTCACTCACTATAAGACCTGTTCCCACAGAACATTCATTCTCGACATGCGCTGCATGAAAATCTGTCTGCAACACGAGCTTTAAATGATGAATATCCACATGCAAACTGGTTTACAATGCATAATGTTCAAAAACTTATGAGAAGTCATCGGTATCACAAAAAAAATAAAAAATAAATAGAAACTGTCAAAAAATAAAAATAGAAGTTACAAACGATCCATTGAGAAATATAAATTTATCCTCACATTCATTTAAATATTCTGGGGGGAAAAAAAAAAAGGAGGAACACGAATTAATTAGAGACGCAAGTCTTTACACATAATTAAATTACAAAAAACATCTAAATTTAAAGGATGGATTAACCTAATGATACAGAACATAAAAGAGGAGGTGATTTATACCTATCCAACTTCACAACAGATTGTTTTGAAAATAACTCAAGCTTCAAATTTTTCACAACGACTAAATTCATCCTTCCATAATGAGCAAGTCTTCAACATTAACCTGAACGATGTTTTGTCGTACCTCAAGGTGTGCCCACTGGAAAGGACAGTGATGCAGCCTGATTGAATTAATTTCTACGAAATCCAAACTATTCAATTAAAATAAGTACCAAATTGTACAAAAACTCTACACACTTACCGTTCTGAGACAAGAGAAGGTTGACACTTACCACAATGCCAAGAGAGACCTGCGCAGTCAATATTCATTTGTTGAGAGTCACGTAACATCAAATCCACGCTGATCGCACAGTCCATTCAAGCACGGAGCAACATGTAGCATAATGTAGACCTGAGTATCTTTAAAGAAAATGTTTTAAAATTCATCTGACAGTCAATACCTAACTATTTTTCGTAAACAACGGTTTACTCTCACCTCTCCCTGATTCCTCATCCTGGTCACTCTAAATACCACTTACTTATCAACTGAAATTACTCTTCGATCTCGTCTGAAGAGTTCTCGTCAGCTTCGTCGGCACTCGCCTCTTCAAGGTTATGTTTTGCAAACATGACTTCATTTGGCAACACATTCCTCCCAGTCGGCAACTCCATCGGATCCTCTTCCGGTAAAAATCTCTCTGGAACTATCACATCGTAATCATTGTCACTTCCTATACGGAACATGCCAGTATTACTGCTCGCATCCTCATCGATGGATACTCTTTTAGATCTCGCTTCCTTTCGCAGGATGACCTTCCACCTACTGTCTTCTGCAGCCTCAGCATAAAATACCTGCTCACATTGAATCGGGAACGCAAATGATTCTAGCCCTAGACCACAGAGTGTGTCGAAATTAGCCAAAGTGAAGCCCCACTGATCCGACTTGATTGTGGCATGGGGTCCACGGTAATTTGCCTTTATCCAACTTCCCACGAATAATACAGTTTTATGTCCTCTGTCTTGCAGCGGCTCATATCCCCGAGCATCAGGTGACTGACTCTCGTAGTGACCAGGGTAGTGTAATTCCACTATCTCTTTCAATTCCCCTACATACTCCAAATCTGCTACTACAGGGCTTTTGTCTCGAAGTCCATTGATGCAAGGTCTCCTAAATATTGCACAAATGCCACTGTCGTAGGTTGGTAAAGACTCCTCTGCACTAGCCACTCTGAAATGATTTCCTTGAGAATACATGCTTCTGTACCTGCTGGCCATGCTCAAGGGAAGTCTCGATGATTCCACAACTAATGGGTCCAACCAAATTCCAGATTCCTCTAACTGGTCGACGTCTTCTCGTAGCCAATCGCTGAATCTTCGAAGGTCTGCTAACTCCGGTGGTAATGTAAGCCTGCGCTTTTTGTTTTTTCTCCTGCGGTGCACACGTCGCCATAGTTTCTGATCTGCGACCCTCTTCTCCACAGCATTTTGATATCGTCTAAAACAGTCGCCCAATAAAGTTAGTTCACATTTTATCCTAGCGGATTTGTGATGTATGGTAAGAACCTTGTTTTAATGATCCCAAAGTCCCTTAACCCTAGCATAATTTATATCTTTTCACTTGTACATTGTTATTAGAAAGTTTTTAGATGAAGTAAAAGGCAGTGAATAAATAAAAGTGCTTGTACATATTATTCCCAAATTTCAAGGTCACAGCAAACTGGTGTCGTTGGATGCCACCTCTCTAACAGTGCACATGCACATTAGACAGACACCATTACCAAAGTACTACCGGCTCTATTATCACTCTTTCGCAAAAACTGTACATGCTAATCAACAGAAATCATGGAGGACAAATTATGACTGCAATAGAAAACAAAAACAGATGTATGTATTTTACGAAAAAAAAAAAAAAAAAAAAAAAAAAAAAAAAAAAGAGAGAGAGAGAGAAAGAACATAAATAAAAAAAGTACTTTGATTTCCCGGCATCACCCTGACAGAGCATGAATCGGAAGCACGATCAAGCGCAGACATTCTACATCACAGTTGATGCCAACCCTGGTGACAGGTCCTATAGGATCCGTATCACATTTGAGAAAGACGGACTACAACAGTTGAGTAAGGAATGTCTACAGAGACACAAGGTACCAGTTCAACTCCCAAAATAAATGCATATCATGTCCACGACCAGATTTGAATTATACAAGCCTATCACTGTTTGTTCTAAAATCTGTCGACCACGTTAACACATAGGGTGGAAAAATGCACTGCACAAGTTCAAGATGCATTTGTAAACGAACATAGCAAACATAATTCACATGGAGAGCCAGCAAACTTACCGTCGCCAAGGTTCCAGGTGAGTGGCGTTGTCCAGAACAAAATTATGCATCCATTGTCGTTCGTTTTCGTTCAATGGTCTTTCTTTTGGCTCTCCCTCAAGTACGTCTTCCAACATGGATATGTCTTCGCTGTTGTCCCAGACTCGCCTCGATGTGCCCTTGTACTCTGACATATACTCTGTTAGAATCCCAAAGCCTCTTCAATGGAATACGATTTCGCCATACTGCCTTCAGGCCTTGCTCTATTTCTCACGCTTCCCTTCAGTCCTTTCAGCCACCGCTCGAATGGATACATCCAACGAGTGTGCACAGGCCCACACAAAAAAAGATCCTGTACCAGATGACGCGGTTGGTGGAAAGTAATATTGAAAAACGCGGGGGGAAATTCCTTCTCCATGGTACACTGGATTTCGGTGACATCCCTCATCATCTGCTCTTCCATGTCTGCGTCAACTGATTTTGCGCAGATTTTTCTAAACAGACGGCTGATGCGCATGATCAAGCCGACCACCTTCGCATCCCCAACTCCTCGCAAACAAAGTGGTAACACTTGTTGCAGCAGCACATGTAGGTCATGGGATTTTAATCCTCTCAGTCTTCCCTGGCTCAACTTCGAGTGAAGGTTGCTGCAGTAACGAGTTGGCATCTTTAAGCGTCGGAAAGTTTCCAGAACGGTGTGCCTCTGTGGAGTAGACAACACGTACGGTGCGTCAGGCATGTACAACCTTCCTGAGTCTCCAATCCTCCTTAGCCAAAGATGTCTCCGGATACGCCGGTTCTCTAAGTCCATTCTTACTGAAGGCGTATCAATCTCTCCGAAAAGCGTCCGGATAAGACTATCTGCGAGGTTCTTCTTGCAATGCATAACATCCAACACATATCGAACAGGCATTTCCTGCCACATGTCCACAAAAAAATAAATTTCGCAGAGAACATATGAATTTGTCAAAACAGAGTGTTATCTAAAACGATTGAAACATGTAAATTCGTAGAAACAGAAATTTGCAAGTAGGAATACACACTGACTCAACTGACAGTACATTGAATAAAGAGAGTCTGATTTCCATGTTAAGAACATTGGAATACTGAAATTATGCTGAAATGGACTCCTGTTTACGATGTAACAAGGTCTGTGAAATGTACAAAGTTTACTTTAATATAATAGCTTAAATGAAGTCCACGTACCTCCCAGTACGGTAGTTGATATAGGATACTCAGACGCTTTACTCCATGTCGCTTTACAGGGTCACCTTCGCTGTTAGGCCTTCCTCCATCGTCCAACCATTTCTGACGTTCCTCTGTATACTCACGAACCTCTGTTCCAGACATGCGAGAACATTCACCTCTTTCTTCTGTTTCATTGTTAAATGCTTTCCGTGCTCTCCTCCACGGATGGTTTGCATCCAAATTCCTCCTCGCACCTAGGTAGACAACCTTATTAATTGCTGGCCGACAGCTTTCTCCGCAGGTTTGCTCTCCACAGTGTAGGCAACCTGAGTACCCTTTTGTAACCTGCCCTGCAATTAATCCGAGGGCTGGGTAGTCTCCAACAATCCACATTAGTATCGCTCTTAAGTAGAAGCTTCGAGGTTCATTGGGGATGGAACAATCGACCGCTTTGACACCATTCCACAGCTGAAGCAGGTCATCCACGACAGGTTCCAAAAACACATCTATCGTGGTTGATGATGGCGACTTTGGGCCTCGTATAAGCAGAACTAAAGACACAAAAAATTTCCTAGTCACTAACCAGGGTGGAAGGTTATAAGTTATCAACAAGATTGGCCAAGTTGAATAGGTTGTCGATTGCATGTTGAACAGGTTAATCCCGTCCAAACATAAAGCAAGTCTAAGAAATCTGGGGTCATCTGCGTATTCACTCCACCTAGAAGAGAACCACCTCCAAATAGGACTATCAACCACTGACCGCATGACACTGGTCTCCGACTGATACTCCATATGGTATTGAGGTAACTTGGCGATTTCAGGACATCTAAATAGCCTTAGGAAACGTTTAACTATAGAAAAATACCTGACAACCTTCGCAGGAACCGTATTTGACCCAGCGACAAACTTGCTCTTGCCGCAACCAGGATAGGTACACTTGTCCAAGTGTTTAGTGTCTTTCCAAAACAGCATATGCCCATCTGGACAACATGGAATATCTTCATGTTTCAGCCCCATTCTCATCAAGAGAGTGCGGCATTCATAGGACGTCTTGGGCAGTCGGTTGTCTCTAGGAAGGATATCACTCCAGAGAAAACGCAGCAACTCGTCAAGAAAACTGTAAGAGACTTCGTAAAGGTTGCACATTGTTAGAATCACAATGACGAACTTCAACCTGTTAGTTCTACAACCTTTGAAGAGTCGTTTTCTTGATTCTGCAAACAATTTCTCCATCTCTTCCGTAGTTTGGCAACCGTCATCTTCGTCCGGCTCGAAAACATCATCCTGCTGCAGCTGCTCCTGGTGTATTTCGTCTCCTCTTGCAAATGCGTCTTCGACCATGCGTTGGTGGTCAAAGCCGTCGTCGTCGGAATCGTCATCCGTTAATTCATATTCAACCTCTTCCAGGTCTTCCCTAAACCTTCGTGGTATTCTCTGTATATATGCATTAACGACATCATCATTTAACAAAATAATTTTTGATTTAGAAACAGTCGGTAGGCACGCAGTGTTTTCCATTTTATTTTACCTGTTCTAAACTACTGAATCATTTTCCTTCATGATGTACCATAGCAAGTCGAATATATGAGAATATATATGGAAAAGGCTAGGCAATCAGATAACGTACCAGCAAAGACTCGGTCAAATAAGGATCTCTCTTGTTTTCTCGGTGATGTTGAGCTATGATTCTTACTGCATGTACTTGGGCCCCTCGGCATACTGTACAAGCGCACAGGTATTCCTTAAGCTTCATACTCTTCGCTATCGACCTCTCTTTGTGATAGGCCCGGTGAAGCTGCGAAGTCGACATGCTGATCTATCCCTTCACTGCGCAATTCAATTCATGCTCTGCTTACTCTGACTCTATGTACATGGAATTCTTATTTTTTTAATTAACGACACACTTGGACGGGATGGGAGTGATTGTACCTCGATATGGTGAACTTCTATTCGTGTCTGGAAGGGACGATATAGCGTTATTTCACTACGAATCAATTGAAATCAGTTTCAGAAGTGACGGGGCCCTTGTTTCGATGATCGACTGCCACAAAGGAAGAAAACCAATATATAGGTATGTAAATTGCGATGACAGAGTTGACGCGAGACTACAGAAATTACGAATGCAGTACTCAACAACCAGGATCTATTATAGCGAAATTGAAAGTTGGTGGAACTACTGGGTGACAGTAAACAATACAGACTCAGGCGATGGAGAAAACCTGTATGAACAAGAGAAAAGAAACCTAATTAGACTAAAAAGAGGTAGCGTGTAGACATCACTATGACCTCGACATCCTCACAGAGTAACAAACAATGTTCACAGCGGGGGGTAAATAATGACAGCACAACGTGAACCATTGTGCACATTTAAAACCACACCGATGAATGACATAGACAAAACAGCACCACATAAGAAGACATGTTACCGGAACATTTCAGACCTAGGGTTCTCCAAAACAAATTGTGTATTGATGAAGACAACTGTAATTGTCAAAACCTATATGTCCTGTATATTACCTGAAACACAGCGCACATTAATGTAGAAACATAGCTACTATGACCAAACCCTAATATAGTGGGCAGTTTAGTATCGCGAGGCGGAGGGAACTTCGGAACGTCCACGATCACAACAGTAAGGAAAAATCAGAAGGGAATTCGAGTTTGAGATCTCACAAAGTGTGTTTGAGTTGCTGTAGTATTCCACGATTGTCCACCTCTGCCATCACGAGTGCAAGCGTGCGTGAATCATCAGGGAAGGAAATGAAATTGAGAGACTTAATAAATCGTCTCATTGCAGAAGTTTGTGACTTCCACGAGGAATCAAACAACCCAAAACCCTTCTAATCCAGGAAAGAAGCGAGTCACTATGTGGTCATTTCGGAGATGTAATCTATTAAATTAGGACAGTACTCTTCGGTTTCTTGACAGGCCAGCTGAGAACGATCTAGCTCTATGTACTTTCAAAACAACGTTCCTACAAACAGAGATGTGTCTTTTGTAATTCCGGCACCGAATGATGCATGACATGTCCCCACGGAGTCGATTTCCTCTTGGGTTGTCGATGGAAATATGTAGATGACATCCGTTACCTTCGATGTCCGTGTGGATGTGAAGTGATTTAAAGGATGGAACTTTGTAACGACAAGTACTATTTAGGTTACTGTGCCTCCGAACACGATTACACGTCCTCGTAGTTCCCCTAAGGATGTCGCTGCAACCTTTTTCACGTGGCATACTTCCTCTGAACTTGGAGTCCCTTCGAAGTTCTAACTTCGCCCTCAGTAGAATCGGAGGAAGGAAAGATACTTAGAATTTTTTCACAACTTTGTAGTTTGTAAGAGAGAACAGTAAGTATTTGCTACAGGCGCATGCAGTATCCATATTTGGTTAAATATCTGAGTAGCGTTGGGTTTTGTCTTGCCTCCGTTGGGTTTTTTGTTTTACGTTTCATAGTTCACCCACGGTCTCAACTTCCTTTTCCAGATTGTTTCGTTTTTCCTATTCCGACGTTTTAGATTCTCGCGACGGCTCTGTTACATCGTCGCATGCGTGGAGAAGATATTGCTTCGGAGGGTTGCGGACATATACGACGGAAGAAACAGTTTCTGTATCTAAGTATACTTCCCAATTTGTGGCTTGCATGAGTCTGCTATTTTAAGTATCTACTTTGTCTATGTAAATCACGACGCACTACAGTTTGGTAGACTTGTTGGGTCTAGGAAGTTGTTCTTGTATGCACAAGGTCGTGTAACTCAGACGCTCATTTGGTGTTCAAGACCTTTCTAATTGCTGAGAGTTTTTTTCTTTTCATATTCACCAATGAAGCTTCATTTTTTGTCCGTTGTTGTGGACAAAACATGGCTTTCATGCAGGTCTGTAAACAACCACATTTACATGTCAGTCGAAGATAAGCACTCACAAACCCTGATCTTCCATTTCAAAAGGACGTTGTACTGTGTTTGCAAACCTGTTACTCTCATTCTGTGATTGTCCGTAGTAAACATATTCATTGATTTTAGCTTGAAAAGATGGGTGGTCCACAGAAAGATGAGAAATTGACGTTTTGGAGATGGTCTATTCAGAGGAAGAAGAGAGCAACTGGAAACTGCGAGGAAGTGAGGTTGGAGTCGAAGACAAAGGGATCGACCCCCACATCTAACAAAAGAGGAAACGACTCTAGACATTTGCACAATAGCACCGGACTCCAGCAGACGAAGATGAATACCCTTTCTAAAAATGGAAGCAGTGGCTCTCGAGTATGACGAGAGGATGATGAAGACACTATGATCGGAACAGCACCTTCGCCTGGTACGTACTGCAGAGCACATAGAACTTAAAGTCCTCCTTTGCAATTTGCTAAACTCTGATGTCTCCCTCTATATGCACACTTGTAGTAAAATTGGAGCAAATCATACTCTTAAAAAATAAAAATAAAATACAAAAAATTGACCTCCTAGTTTAATTGCAACTACATTGACTCGTCAAATTCGTGGATGGCATGCACCTTTTGTAATTTTCATTCCCAGATAAGTTTAAAAAATGTAACTTCTCTGTCAACCTCAGCATTATTATAAAACCATGCAGAGTTGATGAGATCCGAAAACATGTAATGAACTGTAAATTAGTAGACTTTCGTTTCGTTGAATGATGCTTTTATAATTCATGTTGTGGTATGTAACTCATTTGTGAAAGCGAAATCATGGAATGCTCTTTGAATATTATTCTTTTAACCAGTGAACGTTTTCAGATAAGTGTCACAAGAGTGAAAACGTGACCAACAGACTGCGAGGAATGGATGCCTCAACTTCAAAGGGAACAACAAGTATGGAAAATAAACAGTATGCGTCAAATGATGCCAGACTTTGTACTTCTGAGAAGAGGACTTATAGTGCTAAATCGGGCGATGACGGTCGTGGTGAGAGGAGGTCGAAAATTACTGAATCTCCAGAATGTGTAAGACATTATTAGCCTAACGTCCTCGTAGGTCTGTAATTAATGTTCAGATACTCTTAATGTAAACGTTGCTCGCGTCACTCAGTTTTGATTAACGCAGTCTAGATACGTCAAATGTTTTTGTTGAGAGCTGAGTTATCGAGTTATTCTGCTTTCAAGGGTATGTGTTCGTCCTCTGCAACCTTTGCTATTCCGATTCTGTTATGAACCTATCGCAAGCCGCACAATAAATATCACTATAATGTTTGTGTGATGCATTGCGTATGTAGAGAGTGGAAGTTTTATATATGACTTTGAATAATCATATTTCGACTTTCACTTAATTTTCAAATATGTAGTTGATAAGCATCATCATTTACGAGAGGTGTGGCACCACTGTGCAGGCCAGTGAAAGCGATTCAGATTGTAAGCAGCGACGGAAAGCATCCAAAAAACATCACGTGCGAAGATCTGAAGGCCATAGAGTGAAAGAGTTACCTGGGAAACAGCGAAAAAGGGAACGCAGTAGGGAGAGGGAACGAAGATTGAGTACGAGTTCCGATGACTCCACCCAGAGCTCCCACAGTTCCGATGAAGATCGAAGAGGAAGAGACTGGTTGCAGAAGAATGTGGATAGAGGAGTAGGACCTAGCTGTGGAGGATTTCACAGTGGTCGGAAGAGCGGATGGAAACGGAACGCAAGAAGAGACGGAGGTGAACGGTACGGGAGCAGCTCCTCTGAGTCAGACGAAGGTCAATTCGAGCATTCAAAGTCACGGAAGAATACACGGCATACCTCGGATAAACGCAGAAGCGGACAACGGCACACTGAGTTGTCATCGGATGAGGTCTAAAGCGATGGAGAAGCTGACGCTCTTGTGCGGACAGATTCAAAGCACGGACAGCAACTACCTGAATCATACAGGAGAAGAGAGAGTAGGAAGAAACAAGCCTCGATGAAGAAAGAGGCTAGCAGACGCCAGTCAGAAGGGAAGAAGCCATATTTTGTGGTTGTTGACAGTGACACAAGGGAGGTATATGGCAATGGATTAAAGAACTGGAAGAAAGAGGTCAAGAAAATTAGTTACTCTCTGGATCCTTCAGTGGTGGACGTGAGGAGGTTTCCGAAGGAGAAACTGAGAGAAGCAAGGGAAAAACTGGCTGAAAAATTCGAGTACAGCTCCAAGCTCAGTAAAGGCTTCTTTCGGAGTGTTCTCGGGAGGGCGCTAAGTCAGAGAAGGAACGTTGTTCTATCACTTATTGATAGCGGTGTTCCATGCCCCCTGTCGTTTGACGAGAGGATATGGAACACACTACGAAAGTATAAAGATGACCCTGCAACACTGAAGAAACGGGAGGATACTCAACGGGCACGTGCATCCAGAGGCCCAGGTGGGCGTACAGGACCACTTGGCGAATCCGGCATTCGACAAAAGTTGTCTGAGTTGATGGGCCGATCACCAGACCCTGAAGAGATGGCCCTCGAAATGAAACGCGACAAGGGCTACGGAGGGAGGAAGCGCAAGGACACAACGATTCAACAGATTGAGCCGCGTAAAGCAAGGTGTTATCACACATATCACTGTGCGCACGATTAGAGTTATTCTTTGACTTCTCCTAATTAGGGTCCAATGTAGACTACTGTTTGTCCGTGGTGGTAGAATGCGGTGTGGCATGAGGAATTGCGAGTTCTCAGATCCCAGTGAATGGTCTATAACTGAATTTTGGATGCTTTCCTTGTGAATCAGTATTTCGAAGAAGAATGAAGTGAGTGACAAAGTAGACAACAGAGACCAAACATCGGAGAAGCTAACAACTTCGGAGACACGTTTATCGAAGGAGGTCATCCTCCAGGACCCTTTTGTACAGTCAATGTGGAACGAGCTTCAAATGCTGAGAGCAAAGGATCGTGTAAGTAACGACTCTGGCAATGAACAAGGTCCAATCAAAGAAGTTGTAGAGAGCAATCCGTTACTGGACGTAGCAGTCGTGGAAAATATGAAGACGAAGGTATGACGGGACTAACATGACTGCACGCCTCGGGTGTCTCTCAGTCTCATCAATTTTCTTTCCTGAATTTGTGATTCTTTGCTTTCCTCGACCATGTTGATGTTTTCTCTTTGCATCAATTCCAGTACTTTTATCTGGATTTTTTTATTTCTTTTATTTTCTCTTTTTACTTTCTATTTTTTTGTAATTCTTTGCTACTAGGTTCGTTTTGACAGAGCAGACATTGTTCTCTAAAACATGCACATAAATTATACGGGTTGCTCGAATTCACGCGTTTGACATCGGAACTAAACTGAGTAGGGTGTGCATAACAGACAGGATGTTGTATGACAAGTCTAATAAAGAAATAATCTAATTATAATCTTGTGACAGGGTGTAGACGAGGGAGCTGGTGCGGATCGAAAGGTTGAAGCTCAGACAGAACCACCTGCTGCAGATATGTCACGGAAGACTAGGTCGAAGTCGGGACTAAAACAGGTTCTAAACGTTACCAGTACAGCAGCACCAACTAAACGCACCCAAACTCTAAATGCCTAGATCGTTGAATGACAGTGACTAATGTATCTGCACTCAAAAAATCGCAGGGGGGATTGTGAGTAGTACATCCAAAAGAAAATGTCACAAACGTGATCCAACGGTGCTACCGTGAGCACAGTTGTGTATGTAGATTGAAGTAGAGCATGTCATTTGAATGTGGGGGCGCACAAATCTGCAACTGGTCAGATGTACAAGAATCCATGCTGTGTCCACTGCTCACACTGTCGACAACTGTAGAAATCCTAGTCCATAAGCTAAGCAGAGTTCTACATCTTGGAGTCGAATTTGAAATACTTGAATTCATCTTTAATGAAAGAAAGGTGTGCAAACATTATACACATCACAGATCATGCATATCTTTTTCCTGTCATTCACAATGTTGCAAATACACGAAACGAACGCCGTACAAGTGGTGCAATATGCGCAAATCACGCCGCAAGCCCTGAATGCAAGTATACCACTAGCGCTAAAACACGTACGTGCTGTCGGTTTTAGAATTAGTTTCTTATCAGTTCCCGGCTAGTCATATGATTCCACACGTTTTCATGCGAGTTTGAACCTGGTTTTGGAGACATAGGTGGGGACAAATTGGAGACATAGGTGGGGACAAATCCAGTCGTGGATGCATCCAGCGTCTCCGAAAATAGCAAGTTCACAACATAGTAGACACACATGTCGATGCCTCAGGCAGGATGCGCAACCACATATCGACGGCGCTACCGCACTCAATCGGGGGGACCACAATTGTCCAAACGAAATGCAGGAAGTGCATCGCAGACGACCATCTCGTCTACATCATTGGATGGAGTTGCAGCACTTGGCAGTTCCTGATCGGGTCCGGGTATCGCGAACAAAGGGCGCGAGTTCGATGCTGGATGGCGGGAAAGCTGATGTGGTGAGCTGACTGGATAATGACGCTGGCGGGACTAAGACGTGGACGGTGACATGGATGTCCGACGTGGATGATGAGTTGGCTAGATAAGTGGACGGTGACATGGATGTCCGACGTGGATGCTATATTTTCTACAGAAACTTTAACACTTCTGTGACTGAAAATCTGTCAGTTGTCGACGGAATCAACAAATGGATCGACACGTCCTAACTAACACACTTTTGTAACCCTTCAGTTGGTTTTTGTGTTAAAAGGGACGTTGTCACTCTGGTAGCATGCGGCTGGGGATACGATGCTGGACGCGTCGTGTTGGTGAAATGGAGTGGCACCTGTCTTATCCACTACTCGTAGTGATGGCTTTTTGTCAAGTCCGATTCGCAAAGATGTCCAATTGTCACCACACGTCCAGTCGCCAGTCTCGGGCTGCAATGAGTGCTATGTTAATGCCTTGTAGGGTTTCCGTCGGTCATGTCGCCTACACCACAGACTCCATTTAACCTTCTATGTGTGCGCGCATTGCTAGTTTCTTTTGCCCTCCTCATTCCTGTTCTATTGCACCTAGCCTCCCACTCTATTGCACCTAGCCTCCCACTCCTTACTGTCTGCTTGATTACCTCATTGTTGTTACCATTTCCAGCTGCTTCTCTTCCCATAGCAAATGCTATTACCAACATTTGTTGGACTTCACTTCTGTCTCTGGATTATCTAACATTGTGCATGTGTTCAATCATTGTTCTTACAGTTGTTCACATAACTGTGGTTGCGAAGTATAGGTCTCTCGTTCTAGAAAAGCCCAGGGCTTTCGCCGTTTCACTCTAAGCGAGGTAGTGTACTACTCTCATATCTGACATTAGGAGAAAAATCAGGTCACAAAAAGGCCGTGTAAGCGGCACGTGAGAGAAAAAAACGGGCGCTGCCCGCGTACTTTTTGACATGGCACCGAAGGTGCCACCGTGGTGCCAGCAACCGCCACGGGGACTCGAACCAATGACCTCCGAGCGAGGCGTGTGGAGGGCACATCTACAGTGCCGGGCTGACAGCGGACTGGCGGAGCAAGGACCGGATCCCGAGCCGACTGCTCATGCCAGCAAACTTTCTGCCAGCACTTTGAACGAGGAAATTATGAGTCCGCCCACCTACCTCCCCCACCGACGATGAGAGAGTGCCGAAGTTTTTGAACTTCGTAGGGAGAGTGAGTGCAGCCAGCAGGTGTTCGGCGCTACGGGAGAAGGCACGCACTTGGGAAATTGGTTGCAGCCAGCGGGAGTTGGGGCTGAGAGGATTCCAGCTGATTTGGGAGAGTGGGTGTGGGTTAGTGCGAAGGGAGAGACACATGATTGTGGAAATTCGGTGCCGGCAGCAAGAGTTAGCACTTGCTGGGAGTTGACTAGGTGATTTGGGATTGTGGGTAATGTTCATGTAGCGAATTGTGCTTGAGGAGTTACTTGCTGAATCAAGGTGGAAGTGCGTCTTACTTCGGTGTCAACTCGATGTGCCGTTTGCTGCCAGCGAGCTACAGAACTAGGTAATTTTTTTTTCAATATGATCAATTCCCTGTCTTGACATGATCCAAGCTTTTCTGCCTCCTGGGGGCAACGTTGTGACTAGGCATGAATTCCTCAAACTTCATCTCTGATTACAAACTCAGGATTTTCCTCTCCCCAAGTGCTTAAACTATGCAAATTTGATTTTCTCTGTGCTAGCAGCATGTTCCCTCGCCTTGGTTGGTACGAAAGGGAGGTGTTATAGTTCATTTCTGTGTCTCCCAATACCTTGGGGTTTAGGGAAGCATGGCCAGACGGCCAAAATCGATAGTTCGGAGCGTAATTTTGCACAACGAGCAAGATGTCCACGGCAATTGGATCCCAATGAGGCTGGACCGGGATTCGTGGGTTCTGCTGCAACCAAAGTCGGAAGGGCCTTGGGGTAGAGAGGCAAGGCGGCATGGTGGAGATAATTTTCGAGGGGCCTTCAAGGCTCAAATCGTGGATTTCTCATGGACACCTGGTGTGCGTGGAGCAAGCAACCTGGATAAGGTGCTTGTTCGGCATGCGTATCAGCCTCCCCAATTAAGCTTGGATCCCGCTGTGGCAGCAAGTAGGCAATGCACGGCAAACTACCTATACTCCTCGCACTTTGATGATTGGGTGCACCCCACGTCTATCATCAGTCCCATTCTTGTGCTCCATGCAGAGATTGGGGAGGCGACGCGGAATGGTCGAAGCCATACAGACTTGTTGGACACGGGTACATTCTTCCTTGGTGGCGTATATTTTCCCCCCGTAGAGCCTACGTTGTACGGGAGGATAGAACCAATCCCGCTCCCTGGTTTCAACGACGTGGAGTGGCCTTTGCCAGACATGCACACCTACGAAGCCTTCAGGACGAAGCTAACAGCAGATTTTTCGAATGCGATGAAAGCGTCCACTAGCAGTAGTTTCGCCCATGAGCAATGGTTTATGCCTGTCCATGTTATGGTGGACTTGTTTGCGATCGCATGTGACAGCATTCGGCGGACTCCTACACTCTTCGTTCTACACTCTCCGTCGGAGGCACTCCTAAGTAGTCTGATGAATCCAGGATGGGCTGAGAAGTTTCACATTGGCCAAGATGTTATCAAGTGCGTTGTGAATAGGTCCAGCGTTGTCTTCAAGTACCATGTGGGCAGGAGATATAATCTAAACCAAATGAAATTTAACCCTTATTTAGCGATTTCAAAAATACTTAAATGCGGGGGAATATAAAAAATAAAAGATAAAAGAATTATCTTACTCTTATTTGTCTGAGTATGGACGATGTTTCCTTGACTATGTATTCGCACATGTACTAAATTTTGAGAGTGAATTGCCTAAATTTTTGAATTTTTTAATATTTTTTTTAATGAAAGTTTACATTTGAAGACAATTTAAGCGTTCATGTAACTACTCGCTTCACTATCCTCTCTATAGAATACAGTATCTTTGAAAGGCATTACTTCTTTATAACATTACCCTTCTACAAAACATTGTATACCAAAAAAAACTCCATGACTCTGAGCTCCCTAGTCGCTATCAGCATGTGCAATGTCGACATCGGGGGCAATATCCTCCCCGGCACCCCTGTTGCCAGCATCCGCGATGTCCTCGTCGTTGTTAGCAGCGTCCCTCTGTTCATCTTCCTCGCCCCCACTGCCAACCATGTCCCCGTTGGCATTCCATTCCTTCTCTTCTTCCATCATCCAATCTCCTTCGTCCTCCACGACTTCTTCAAGAACATATGCTCGTCCAACACGCCTCCTCCTTGACCTCCACTCCTGGCAGGCAATGGCAGCGTTTGATTGTTGCCACCGCTCGCGTCTCCTGGCCGCCTCAATGGCCCGTGCTCCGTCATCCGGGTCAGGTACAGCTCCCTGGATTTCTATTTTTTTCCTATATCGATGTTGTATGTTTCGGTACCAATGCTGGATCTGCTGGAGAATCGCACTAGTACGGGCTTTCCCACCACCATGGGCTGTATGTGCCTGATGTGCTGCCTTCGCTTGGTGGTGTGATTTCTCCATGCCTTGGCAGCTCCACACTCCAAGGCTCCCATAGTGTTCCACAAACCAAGTGGAGTGCCGTACAATTACGTGCTGTCAACAAGAAGAAGGAAGTTAAAAGCCGGATACTTAGGTCAAGTAGACGGTTCACTGAAGAAACACCAAAAGCAACAACAGACAGAGCCGGGAGCATACCATATAATGGGTAACATGCTCCTCTCCGAAGGCCTTTAAGTATGCCTTTCCCCACTTGTGTATCTTCTGCTTGAATTGCATCCGTTGCTCTGCTGTCAACACTAGTCCTGTCAAATATGGTACGACATCTTCAAAGGCTTGCCACATCTGGTACTTTGCAATGCGGTCAGCCCCACTCCCGGCATTATTATTCTCAGCTTGACATATATCCTTCCAGGCCTTATCATTTCCAGACCAAACGCTTGGCCTAAAAAGCCTGCTGGCAACGGTACCACTCAAAGAGGGTTTTTGCGGCACGTTTCCAATGTTGCCACTGAGCTTGGGGTCCCTCTTAATCTCCACGTTTCCACCATGAGCCCCAATCGCGGACAACGACTTCTCCATCTGTTCAATTGCAGTAGCCCTCAGTCTCTGATTCTGTATGTTCCAAACATACATGATATGCATGTGCACTATCTTCTCCGTCAATCGAACCAAGGCATGCAATGTACAAATGTGTACTCTGGACAAAGGAATCGACATGATAGGCCTCCACCTAGTAGATGTTGCCATGTCACAAGGTTCCTCAGGTACGCTGCTGGAAAATAGCCCCCCCACCCAGTTTGCTTTACCACGGCTCTTGATGGCAGCGTTTGCCTGGCTTGCTGTCCCCACAGTGGGCTTTATCCTCTTCTGGTCGCAATATATGCAGTTCATTGCACACGACGGCCCTGACTGGAGCCCGTACATACACTTGATCGTCTTCATGTCCGCAGCAAGATGCCACTCCACCTGGAATTCTCCAACTTCGGGGACCGTGAGTTTCTCGCCACTTGACTGCGCTGCTATCACAGCCGGGATGTTCGACTTTCCAAATATCCACGAGAGAACATCGTAGGACTCCTTCTCGACCTGAAACGTGGCAACTGGCCAAATCTCCTGCTCTGATTGTACTGAGAAGTACCTCTCGTGGTCCACCTGAATGTTAGTGTCCAGAGCCCGATTCATCAATGTGATGCTAACACGTTCAAATTTCTTCCCGTTAATAATCTCTGCCTCATCCAGCTTGAGGACAAATATTAACGGAGCCCCTTCCAACTCTGCAAGAATATCCTCATGTGAGAATGTTTCTGTAATGCAATCGAATTAGCTTCCATTGTTAAAGACATACAATGCAGTTGCTGGCACCAAACGGACATTCACCATTGCTGTCAACAAGAGAAGAAGAGGCTTCATACCTGACTCCGTGATGCCATAAAAGATCACCATGCTCTGCTGGACCACCTCAAGGTCCGTGAATAGCGAGTTTTTTTCATCTAAGACCACCTCCTTTCGCTGCTCCTCAGATTTCTTGGTTTTCTTTGACACTGCTGGCAGCTCCATCCTTCCCTCAGCGTGGTAGTACTGGCCAATGAATTGTGGCAAGTTCGCATTTAGCTCCTGCCGAAGCGTTTTGACGTGGTAGGGACTAGGTAGTATGTTGGATTTGGCATCCTTGCCCAAATCCCGAACTGGAGCCTTCACGGCTTGGTAAATTGCACCATAACCTTTCAAGGACACCCCTGCTTGGTCGCAGGCAGCAAGAATATTACTCGGCCCTACCCTTTTTCCAATTGCCTTCATGACGTTAGTAGCAATCTTTCTCTTAACATGCTCCATAGATGGCTGAGTTGCGAGGGTGAGACCTTCATGCCTAGTCAGTATCTTTGCTAACGCTACAGCAGTTACTGTTTGGGAGGCTTTATCCCCATGAAGTCGCTGCTTCTCATGGTTGACCCGGTTGTTGTCGTTGACAGCATCCACGAGATGAGGTCGCAAATGCGTCTTAACGAGCTTCACTCTCCGTTTTGCCCACCCTGAACCATGATTCAATTCATGAATCCCCCTGAGCGGTCGAGCCCTACGTCGCATCCCCATAGGCGTGTCCTTCAAAGGGCTAGGTCCCTCCGGTAGGCGCTCACTTGCTTGCTGCCAGCGACGCACCTCGGTCTCCAAGCCCTGCACCGTCACCCTATGATTTCTCTCCATGCTGCTCATCTCGGTTCGAATAGTCTCCAATTGAACCCGCAATTGCATGCATGTATCCTCAATGTCCCTGTTATGGTCGAGCCTCTCTCGGCTGCCAGCAAGGTCCTCTCTCACCTTGCCGAGTTCTTCTTCTAAATGTCGGCACTGCATCTCCATCTCACTCCTTGTAGGTCCTCCTCCATCAACGAGACACAATCTGCATGCATATCCATACAGACCTTGCTCTCCATGACATATGAATTCCAGGCAATCTCGAAGAGTTCTGAATGGAGGTGGCCTCCCTGTTCCTGGATCAACCGGGTAAATGCTGCCATCGACCCACAAGTCAATGTTTGTATCCCCGGCTGCCCTCCGTCCTGGAAATGTTGATGGGCAGGGTTGCTCGGATCTCAATAAACCTCTCCTAATAAGTGGTGCATAGCGTGCATCAAGCGAAAGTGAGGGACGGTAGCTTGAAGCCTCCACCCCTCGTGCTGCCATCGAGAGTCCAGAATTTCGAAGTAGTGATTCAAGCTCTCAAGGCCCCGGATCGACCTCAAAGTATGCAAAGAATCGTTTTTAAGATTGCCATGTACCCAAAACCGCAGAGTTCACAACAACCAAACCCTAAACCATAGCCACTCAAGGAAATTGCAGGATCAAGTGAATAGCATGCAATGTACAAATGCACGACCCAAACTTGTCATAGAGAAATTGACACTTACACAACATCTTGAGTCCACGGCAGGAGGTGTTGCAAGAACACCCTTCGAATGTTTGCTGCTCGAGTTTGTAACTGCTGCCAACGCGTATCTGCACAATCATGCTCACTGGTTTAGTTCTCACAATTTCCCCTGACTCTCTCGAATTTCACCTGCGAATTGGGTCGTTGGTCCTGCAACACCAAAATTCTAAGCACCCAACTTCGATTCACCCGATTCCCAGGTGGGGAGACCAACCTACTGTCGACCGAGCTCCATGGCTTCTTCCCGTTGTGGCAGCAAACTTCGAATCTTGAAACGGTTGACACCAATCTCCCGTCATCTCTCCTTCGAATCGGGCTTTAACTTCAATAAATGGGAGAAGGCGTGGTTCACCAAACAAGGCAGCCACCTCGGCGCCACTAGGCACACCGACCCGCCCCGCAACCCCTTCCCGAGACCATTAAGTCGCCCTATTAACTCTGCGGGCAGCGATCCTGGCACCCGCTGCCAGCGACAGTGCCGCATTTGGGCAGGGAGTTCACCTAGAAAGGGCAGGCTTACACGGCCTTATTTTGAGCTCATTTTTCTCCTAATGCTACCGTTCATCTAATGATTGAGTTATTGTCTCCTCAACGCAATTGTCTCCTACACAGCTAGATTGCGAAGCCCACATGATATGTCCTCTGTTCGGAGTTTAAAACGATGACATATCCCTTGTATAGTTGAATTTCCAAAGGAAATTGTAGTCGACATGTGTGTTTGTAACCGTGTGGACATAAGGCCGCAGAAGACATTTCTCGTTGGAATCTCATATGTCTACTGCCTGGTTTTTTTATTTTCGCAGAGGGAGACTCTGCAGCAGCATTTAAAGGGAAATCAGTGTGGTTTCACAGAGAGAAGGGACTGAACAATTACGGGTACGTCCCGGGTGGCCCAGCGAGCAATCGGGACAGTCTTCCAACGGGGATCGCGAGTGAGACCATGTGTGCGCAGCGTTGGGGTCCAAGAAGTAGCAAGAAATTTTGGTATGCCAAGGAGGGTCGCAGTGAAAGCCCTAGGCAGATGTATCGAATTGAGAAATTGTACCAGATCACACACCAGAAGCCAATTGGCGACGTTCGGGCTTTCGGCATTGCGTTCGCAAGGGGTCTGATAGCTGAGAAAGTAGGCTATGCTGTGGATTGGGCTACCTTCGCCGAGAAGCAATGCAACAAAGGAGGGAGACAGTTCGAGACGACATAGGAAGCAAGACAGCGCTATGTCGCCGAAGGGAAATGGTGGCCTACGAATGAAGTGGTAAATCTGAAGCTCGACGAAAACATATTGGAAGGTGCGGAAGACGATTGGGACGTGAATCGACATCCCCGACAAATGGATATGAGAAAAATCAAGTTCTTCGACCTGAGGGAGGCATTGCCCACCTTTCCTGCTGGAGTCGTCAGACGACCACGGTACAGGCAGCGAGACAGCGACGAACGTACGGAATTGTAACCTGTACTCTCCCCCCGATTTCACTTCATTAGTCTGTCCATAGGCTATCAGTGACGAATCTGACTTCATTTTTTTGGTACTCCAATTACTCAGAGTCATTTGATTCCTCGGAGGACAAGCATTCGGACATCCCTGCAGACGCCAAAATGGAATCCACACAACGAACCAGCATTCGTGAGTGTTCTTGGTCACCAAAAATTGCTCTTTAGGTATACGCTGTACTACTTGTGGGCTTTATTTTGATGTCGTAATATAATGTGTGAATTTGGATCTCGTCAATTTGGATCTGAAACGCAGGCCGTTTTGGAGGGGGACGAGCGAAGGGGGTAGTTCTGCAAAGAAACAAAATGAGTGGCTCTGAGACTGGCGTAGGTGGACGCTCTGGTGATAGAAGAGGAAAACGTCGTTCGGAACTAGAGACTACGACTTATGAAGAGAGTATGTCAATATCTATTGCTGAATTGTCCTTTAAATCCACGTTTTCCATCAACACTTTAGATTTTGTTGTCAACGTCATAGTTTGCATAATGACTGTTTCGAAAAATGTGTGGGGCGTAGTGGAAGACCGTGCCAGAGCAGACGGGTATCCACGTATGGCGGTGAACGAAAAGCTCCAGTACCTAAGCGGCCGAGCCAACGATCTCTGGGAGGGTCGGAAAAAGAGAATGGCCGTCGAGGACGTGCAAGAGGCAAGGATCGGAAAAGCGAGGAAGGACACGGTAGAGGAAATGAGATCGGAGGTGCACTCAGTAACAATTCAGCCGCTCCCAAAGCCCACGAAGGTCCCGATTCTGACTACGGTAATTAGTCAACCTAGTTGCTAAGTTTCTACATTATGTTAGATGTGAATAGCAATTTCACATCAATGTGCCGTTATTCGCTAAATCACATCTGTATACCGTTCGTTTACTATCCATTGAACTGAGCTCAAACTTCCGTGCAGAGGATTACTATTCCCCACCCGCCCATTTGATACAAGGGAGAGGTTCTCAGGCTTGCTCAATTTCACGACTCACTCAGTCTTCTCCGTATAACCCTTGCGCTGCAGGATTAGAGGCGATAACACGGGGGTTTGTAACTGCGGACCACACGCCAATGTCACCACTAACGTTCAAGCGTATACCACTGGATATTCCCCTAGGTAAAGTCGGTTTTTAAAAATTTCTCGCAATGTTGTCTGCCTTATGTCTATGTCCATTAAATCACATTAAAATTGCTGGATTTATGCGGTCCTAATTTGTTTTAGGCACTAACCCTCCTCCATTGTATTTACTTTATCTTGACAGCTGAGACGTCCCAGGACCAGCGTCGAATTTACATTGACGACACTGAAGACAGCGAAGGATAGTGATACAGATTCTACAAGGGTCGACAAGAAGCAGCCTTCGTGAAGGACACCGACGGATAGTAAACTTGGAGCTTAAACAAGACAGGAGTAGCAGGGATATGCAGAGGACGATCAGCAAGGAAGATGTACAGAAGATTCGAACTACGTTTTCACGAGCACAGTTACAACAACGTGCGATGTTTCATGTCACCTAGGAATTGCTTCGGAGTAGTAGCAATGCAATGGAATGCTCACTATAGATTTAAGCACGGGCATGGGATTTTTTATATACTAAGAATATGTTAGGAGAAGCATCTTGTGGATTTAGGGGTTCTACGAGATAGTTTGGCTCCAACAGTGAAAACATTGTTCATCCATAGCCACTTCACAGTAGAGGCGCAATTTTGGTTTTCATAACAAAGACTCTTGATGTCAGTGTGGTATCCCAGACTACTGTGAGACTACATAATTCGAACTAAGAATCCAAACCACTTGAACTATGTGAATGTATGGTTACGGTCAATGTGAAAATATCTTTACTGTGTAACACGCTGTAAGTCCCCGATACAGCAGTAAATCCATCGGCCTTCCACCGTCTTTCTTATTACAGTGTGTAACTGACATTTCCTACAGGTGAAATCCGAGAAGAATAGTAAAAAATGGGGTCGAGTAATAAAATCTCACTCTGTAAACTCAGTTATAACTCTGCCCCCGAACCTCGGTAAATCTGGATTGATGGGCATCCAGGTGCTAACCCTATCTCCAACATTCCCGCAAGGACACGGACTCTGGTTTACTTCCATAAGTCCCACTGTGAAATCTACGTGGACAAAGAAGGTGGTAACTAATCCTAGGTGGACTATCCCGGAGTTAAACATCTGATTGGTCAGGACTGATGAAGATGCTGCAGAAAGGTCGGGGCGTGAGTACCGCGGATGGAGAATTCAGTCCGATTCTAAGTCTGGAGCGTGAAGGGCGTCAGGTTCCTTCGAAGCCGGTGTGGGGGACGTCAGGTTAGCTTGTAGTGCCTTGTTCTTCAATCCTCCCCTGTAGGCACATCGTCGTGCTAGTCGGAGTGGCTTGAGTCTCATTTTCTTGAGTTGGACCAGGGTAAAGCCTTCGAGGTCAGGTTCTGTGTCAGGTGACAGGCTAATCCTCGGCAGTGAGGGCTCGGGGGGGAGAGGGGGGGTGGGAAGAAAGCCACGGTCGGATGGAGGCGGTTTCCAAACCTGACTCTGATCACTTCGGGGAGTTGAATGTTGCGGGCACTCGCGCTCCAGGTGGGTGATGGCTAAACAGATCCCACAGCTAATCTCCTGGTTCTCGTACATGACCAAAACCTTCGCCGGGGGGCCAGAGCTGCTCGGGAGCAGCAATGTGGAGATCGAGCCTTTGGCTGGGTCAACTGCAACGCAAAAACGAGGGTCTCCATCAGTGCCGGAACTGTAGTCTGTGTCAAGGATCCGCCCCACCAAACGGACCATGTCTTGCGCCATGTCAAGATATTTGAGAGGGACCAGTCCTAGTCGAATCCAAGTTGGAAGCTCTAAACCTGTAGGGTGCCGAGAATTAAAAGCAGGGAGCCACTGTTGAAAAAAAAATAGTGCCAAAGGAGAGCTTTAGAGGTAGTCATGTGAAGAACGCGTTGCGTGACCTCAGCTTAGCGGAATTTAATATAATAAAAACCTTCACCAGCTGGGCGAAAAAGCTCCACGTGAGCTCCACGTGAGCTCGAATCTTGCGCTCCAGCTCGGGGATCCACTGTTGCTGTCCTTGGTCTGGCTGCAAGCGGTGCCAGAAATGTAATGATCACCACGTGCTTCTTTAGGTACGCCACCTCCGTTTGGAGAGAGGTGCGGTCCAGCGCAGACTCCTGGAAAGAGCTGAGTTGCGCGGACAAGGAGGCCATTAGGGTTACGGATAAGTTCCGACGTGCCAGACGGACCAGCGGGAGTAGCCGGCGTGGGTGTGGCCGGGGGCTGGTGCGATGTGGAAGACCGATGGTTCGAAGTTGTCTGGGCAGAGGTGTGCGTGGAGGAGCGTCCATGCTCACCACTTCGCACCATCGCCTCGGAATTTCAACCTGTGAACTAGGGTTAGGGTTTGCAAAACTTTAAGTCGTTAGAAAACTAGGATGGATAGTGCGAATTTGAAAATTTGACCATCAATCGCAAGCGCCTGCCTGAACGCATCAACTAGCATAATCTGAGCAAGTTTGCAAGGGAATGATGTATCAAAACACTAATAGCTTCACAAGCTCGGTCGCACGGGGCTCCGCACAGCTCCGGCCGCCATCATTGTCCGCACCATTACAGAGTGGTTTGAAATCATCTCAATTGTATAGTTGAGTACAACATTGCTTATTAAGAATCTAAAATTGGTTGTAGGCGGATTGAAGTTGAATTCATATGTGTAGTAAAAGAGATATTACAAAGTGGTTTTAAATCATCGAGTACAGTCGAGTACAACATGCTTACAAATTTCCGTTTGAGGGAGTTTTCCTGAAAAGTTTGAAAATTCATTGTGAACTCCGAAATGATCCGATTTGAAAACCGTAAGGTGTGTTGGAATTACATCGGAGTGTACTACTATATTATGATAAAATATCGATTCCTTTTTGTAAAATCATTCAACATGTTACAATTAATTTACACACCACCTACCATTGACTACTCCTACCTTTTGCTGTAATCATGATGTACGTTTCAATTGCAAATTTGAAATAAGCTTCTAAATTTTTTCTTAGGATACTTCAGCGCATACTTATGGTATTATTCATATTTGTCTTGTTTGATTTTTGGCTTGGAAGAATTTCTTAATAAGTCCTTATGACCAGTAAGTTTTTTCCAAAACCTGTGAAAGCCTTTCACACTACTATGTTTGTCCTCCAAGGACTAAAAGGATGGTCAGAGGCTATTAGAGTGATAAATCTAATGTCTAGCTTAAATTCTCATAATATTCTTGTCAAGTTCAAAAGAATATTTATTTTCAACCTTGAGTTTTGATTGAAAACCTGTAAGAAACCATTTCAAACCAAAGAATTCAACATAGGAATTTTTTTTTATCATTCAAATATGTTCTTAAGGATCCTAAAAAATAGTTTAAAATCTTATTTCAAATTTGCAATTGAAACGTACATCATGATTACAGCAAAAGGTAGGAGTAGTCAATGGTAGATGGTGTGTAAATTTATTGTACTATGTTGAATGATATTACAAAAAGGAATCAATATTTTATCATAACATTGTAGTACACTTTGATGTGATTCCAACACACTTTACGGTTTTCAAATCTGATCATTTTTGAGTTCGCGATGAATTTTCAAACTTTTCAGAAAAACTCCCTCAAAACGAAAATTCGTATGCATGTTGCATCCAACTGTAAAATTACACCCAAAAATAACCGCAGAATAAAATTAATGTATCCAAAAATGGCCTTACAATGTAAAAGTGGCTCAAATTTTAAATAGTAAAATAGTATAAAATTAGACACAGCTTTACTAATTATGTGCCAAATCTTAACAACGTTTTGGGTTATACTAAGAATTTTACGACAAATTTTCTAACGAATCTGAATAAAATCTAGCAAATTTCACCACAATTGGACTCCACATGAAATAGGAATGACTTTTCTGTGTTAAAAGGCTAGTGCTTGGGTGTTGCAAAAATTAGGGATTAAAGTCTGAAACTACATAATTTTCTGGAATATAATTTACTTCAAATTCGTGATCTTCATAAGGATTTGTGATTTTGTTTTCCTTCTGAATTTGCAGATCAGTACATAAGAAGTAGCAAAATATGAATGAACTTGTAATTCATTAATAAATAGTAGGATTTTAACAAGTACACAACTAATTATAAAATAACATTGTATACTACCTGACTTAAACGACTTCATTATCTCTAATTCGGCACTCGGATATGAACTTTAAGGTCAAAACTTATATTTTTGTTGTAACACTTGCTTATTTGGAACATACCACAACTCAACACCACAGCTAATGAATTATAAGTGAAAATTCAGGGCCAAAATTAGATGGGTTGTGTGGCTGTGCAGCTGTAATTACATACTAGGCGAGTCCTTCAACAAACAATATATGCTGAATGATCTAATGTTGATTTCATTATTAATTAAATGTTCTTTTAGGGCTTACGAGCAAACATGATGCGGCTTTATGCTGCAACAACAGAAGAAAGTTTTTACTTGTGCAAATCTCAAGAGAAGTATCAGAAGTTACATTTTGCATTAGCATATTTCCATAGTGTGCTTCTCGAGCGTCGAAAATTTGGCACTTTAGGTTTAAATATCCCATATGATTTTAATGACACAGATTTTGAGGCAAGACATACTTACCTGTATTCTATCTTAAAACAATTAAGATTCAAAATTACAAATTCAAAAATGAAAATTTCTTAAGTGGTGTTTTGCATGACCATCATATATATTATCTTTATGAATTATAAATTCTTAACCTCATCACTATGGCTTTAACATGTGAATGTATCTTATATATGTAACAAATGCAGGTTTCCAATGACTTGTTAACAACATATTTGGATGAGTATGAAGAAACACCCTTTGATGCACTAAAGTTTCTTATATCTGAAGCAAATTATGGAGGTCGTGTTACTGATGAAATTGATAGACGTGTTTTAGCAGCATATCTGAACCAATTTTACTGTCCGCCAATTTTATCAGTCCCAAATTATGAGCTATCAACTTTGACTGCTTATCATGTCCCAGATGATGGGACATTACAAACTCACAGGGAGTTTATTAAAACCTTACCAACTACAGATCGTCCAGAAGCCTTTGGGCAACATGCTAATGCTGATATTGCCTTCCAACTATCAGACAGCCGACTACTCCTTCAGACAATTGCAGGACTTCAAGGTGGTGGGGGTGGAGGAGGAAGTGGTGCTGGCGCTGAAGAGCTTGTCTTAAATATCTGTCAGGACCTACTACTGCAGGTAAATTACAAATGCCATAACCATTGTACTATTTTATCTTCTTACATTAATCAACCTATGGTATGTATAACCAATTCGATTTTAAACCTATTACAGCATCTGCACGGCAGTCCCTCCAAACAGCCCCTTGATCTGGATAATGGAGGGACTGTTGGAGGGATTTATGGAGGGGAAGGAGTTGAGTGCTCCAGCCTAAAACTCTAAAATCTAGTTTGTTGCACATTGCCCAAGTCTATTTCCTTGGTACAAATCACAAAGCATTGATTAAATTTAAACCATTATTCTAATTTTCTTCCCGGGCTATCCTTGGTAATATTTTTAACTTGACTTTTCTTTTCAGGGTACCCCTTTGTAGAACTGTGAGGCTTTGGACTCCAAAGTATATTTAAAGATAACTGTATTAGGATTTAAATTTGGACTTCCAAATTTTAATTGTAAGGTTTTTTAATTTTATATTTTATTATATATTTTGAAAGTCAAATCTTCACTTCTCTTTATTTTTAAACAATTTGTGTCCACATAAGCTTAAGGTAATTCTAAATTTAAGCTATGGTATATTTTTGAAAAAAAAATCCTATTTTTTATCGCTTGAGTATAGTCACTAGTGTATAAAGACATATGACTTGTTGAAATTATATTATCTCACTTGTCTTCTCTTATATTTCTAAGTTGGTCACATATGATATATTTTCTCCCCCTTCTAAATATATTTTCTCCCCCTTCTAAATATATTTTACATATATATTTCAAAGGTTTGATAACATATATTTCTATTATTATATTTGAAGACTTATTTGAAGATTAATATATTTTTTTATCAATATATGTTATCATCATATAATTATATTTATATATATTTCATAAAGATGTATTTTAAAAAATCATTTTTGGAACTTCAATTTTCATTTTTGGATTTAAGAAAATCATGGATAGATTTTGGATTATGTACTTCTTATCTATGTCTGAACTTTGACTTTCCATTTATGATTTTTAATCTTTCATTTCTGATTTTTGATCTTCCATTCATAATTTTCAAACATTCAATTATTTTGAGGTGCTTCAAAAATTTTGCTCAAAACTTTGGAATTTTTATCACATAAATTACAATTTAACTATGTTTTTGGTAATCCTTCATGACCAAATCCCTTGATTGCGATTATTTAAACCCCGTCCGCCATGACATTTGTGATCAAAAATAATCTCTGACTCAAAAGCTGATCCTCCGGCCATAATGTATTGCAAAGATGCTGCTTTGGAAGGGATGAAAGATGAGCCGCAAGGCCCCTTCAATATCCAGGGAAGTTGGCTTTAGAGGGGTGTGATGCCCTGGATTTACGCGTTGGCGGGGTCCATTTATGGCCGGGTGGGAGCTTGAACACCAACTACCCCTGGAAATTGAGGTTGGCCGGGCAAAAAGAGCTTGCGGTGCAGATGCTCTTTTACTTGCTTCAATAAAAGTGCACCTAAACATGTGCACTTTATCTTGGGAGGATAAATACCGTTTATGAGAAAGAGGTTAGCGCTCGAGAGTGCGTCACAAAGTGAGCACATAGCATGTCAATTTACAAATTGAGAATCTGATTTAAATGGTGGAAAGGGATGAAGATGGACATTTATGAAGGATTCAATGAAATGTACAATTTCAGATTGTGTTATGTAATTGCTTCTAAAAGGAAAGAATCAAGATTTTTTTACTTTTTTTTAATTTAATTTATTTTATTTTATTACTAAACTATATATTTCTCGTAAAAATATTTGAGCAACATTAGGAATTTCAAATCCATTGAGCGGAGCGAGAAGGGTTAGAATATGGGTAGCGGGTTCGGTAGGATCCGGTGCTTGTAAACCCGTGAACGGCCAAAGTCCTAGAAAGGGCGTTTTTGGACTTTTGGCAGGTTCCTAAAAATTCAAATTTACTTGAAATTTTTTGAATTTTTTTTGTGGAAAAGGTTTTTCCAAGAAATATATGGGAATATATTTATTTTATCTTTTTTGGTGGAACTGAGGAAAAGTTATGCTCCTCTGAGCATAAAACGCCCTTCCACGGGCAGGCTCTCAGCCACTGTAAATGTTGCAATTTCTGCCCAAAACTGCCCTAAACTGCCCAAAACTACCAAAATCTGCCAAAATCTACCTAGGATTCACTCAAAACAATGATTGCGGGGTACGTAGTGTTTATTCAAAATAAGCAGCATGTAATACGCCCTTAGGAGGCTATGTGCTCTCACTGTGACGCACTCTGAAAGTCCTACCTCTATCCAAAAACAACCAACGAAGTGGTGATTTTTCTTGGATGTTGTACTTGGACAGGTAGTGATTTTTCACAAGGTTCCTACCTTGTCCAGGGACATGTTTATGGAAAATAATCATTTCTAGTGGACAAATTCTTAGAAAATGAACCGGTTTTTGGACGTGTCAAATTTATTTTGGACGTGTATGTGACATGTGCATATAAGCATATTGAAATCAAACCACTAATTCCTAACCAAAATACCGTAGGATACTCGTAGCTTAATTTTTTAAAATTTGCCTCAATTTTCTAGAGATTCTTGACTTTGTTTGCTAAAAAATATTAAATTAAATTGCGGTATTGTCCAAAATTACATAAATTCAAGATGCATGCGGCAAAATTTATAATGCAAAATCCACTTAATTTTTATATAGTATCTCTTTCGCAAATGACATAACTCACAAAATCTCTAACCTATATATAAAAAACCACTGACATACAATAATATTTGTTTTTTAAGTTACTATCACATGCGATTAGAGTAAAGTTAATGGTAAATGTAGCCCCCATCCCTCATGAAAGTAATTTTAAATTCAAAACTGCCTGAGTTTGAAATGGTATTTTTGAACTTCATAACAGCTTTTTGCACTCTAATTAATTATTAGGCAATGTGGCGCCTAAGATGCCAATAGCCTACTATATTAATCTTCAAGTGCTCGATTCACCTAGACACATTGATTCATCATCCACAAAATTTAGAATCTTTTTAACATAATGTCAAAGATTATAATTGAAGGTAAACTTAACAGGACCTCGGTTGTGTCTTAGTTCATGTAATTTACAGGAGTTTATGTCCAACTAAAATGGTACCATTTGCTAGCTATCCCTTTGAAGAATCCATCTTCACATGTACAACAAATAAAAATTTATTAGGATTAAATTAAAACCTTCATAAATATTAACTACCAAACCTTGATTATCCGCTCATGTGTAATTGCTCATAAAAAAGGAAAATGCTTATAGGTTGTCATTTGAACAACCCTATAGCATCTTCTAGACGGACATAGAGTACTTACCATACACATATATCACTACGCAAAAAATCTAGCCCCACGTAAATGGCATCCAAAGAACTCAAAAAACCAATAGAGCTTAGAAGTGGCAAACGATACTGAGATTTACTACTCATGGACAAGAACTGACATAAGAGTCCATAGGAGACACACAAAATGTCTTAAACCTAGAACTTTTCCATATTAAAAAAACTGCACAATCTTAAATCCACTCTCCAACTCCAATTTCTTGCATCCACAAGCTTCCCATCCAATCCCTCCAACCATAACACCAATCCCTTCAATCTCCCTCTCACTTCCATCCCAATGACCACACATCTCTCTGCCCCTCCCATTGTTTGCCTATAACCTAATCCGCTCAAAACTCCCGACACCAAACCTCTCTTACCTCGTCCCTTTCTACAAAGATCTCCAAAACTTCATTAGACAAGTCCACCAGCGCCACCCCCAATCCATTCAGGCACCCCCTCTACATCTTGATCAACGCGCTCTTCGTCGCCTCGCGCACCTGCACCCTAATGGTCGGACCCCTGCTCTAGCTAACCCCCTTAACAGCGTCTAGCACTGTATTCATTTGCACGCTCCGTCTTGCTTCTGCTCCATCATTTGGATGTGGATTTGGATGTCCATGCACATCACCATCTTTGACGACTTCTAGAGCTCCTCCAAGTGCTCCGCCTTCTTTGAGGAATTCATTGAGAGAGCAAGAGAGACCAAAAGAGAAGCAAACGACGGTGATGGTAGGAAATGGAATAATCTATCCAAAGGCCCTGCCTGGAGATTTGTATGTAATAAGTACACAAGGTTCAAGCTTTCAAGAATCACTGTTTCAGAACTAGAGGCAACACGCAAGAGGGATTCTCAGCTTAAGTGGGTTAAAGCAAAGCAAAAGTTATATATCATTTCCTTCTCAAAGGAACTGGAATCTATCTCCAGTTCTTACTATTTCTATCTTGAGTCCTTTTACTTTCTATTCCAAATTTAGATCTAAATCACAGATTTTCCTATCCTTTACTCCTATACTCTAAATATTTCATTATTATCAAATACGGCATAGTAATCTAATTCTAGTGCTTTTCATTTTGAATTGTCTAACACTAATATACATGGTCTCAATCTTAAGCGATCTAACTTTAGTACACTATATAAGGAGCTGTCTAACTCTAGTGCACATGTTCTCAATGTGGAATTGTCTGACACTTGTCCATTCGTCCGCACCTGAGAGTTGTTCGATTTTTCTCATCCTCTATTTACACACTCTTACATGTAATTAGAAGATTTCATTCATTCATCCATCATCTATAGTTACCTTACAGTAATCAAAATGTGGTATCCATATTAGAGCGCAAAAATAGAATGACCAAAACTTTGATCATTTGTGCTAGGATGCAAGAAGAAATCTCAAGCTTACATTTTATAGAATGATCATACGGTTTACATTTCAACCTCTTTAGTTTAAAGTGTTAAATTGTTTGAATATTCTCAAAACTCATTTTACTTCATAATATTCATGTTGTAGCAACAACCTTAAGTATGAGTGAGAGAGTGGGGGAGAGTGGGAGAGAGGGGGAGAGAGGGGGAGAGTGGGGGAGAGTGGGGGAGAGTGGGGGAGAGTGGGGGAGAGTGGGGGAGAGTGGGGGAGAGTGGGGGAGAGTGGGGGAGAGTGGGGGAGAGTGGGGGAGAGTGGGGGAGAGTGGGGGAGAGTGGGGGAGAGTGGGGGAGAGTGGGGGAGAGTGGGAGAGTGATAGATTGTAGTAACACTTTCAGTTAAAAGTTGAACATAAATGATTGTGATTTATTGTATAATATCATACACAGTATAATCAAATCTGTGCATACATCATTTTCACGTAAACACTACATATAAAATACAATATTTTTGGAAATGAGTTTTTTACATAAATGGTCAATAATAACTCTAAAATATAAATTATTGCTTATTGAACACAGTGTCCAGAATCTTTTGATCTGAATGAAGTTATAAAATCAAAAGCATTTGACCCTTCAGCATTGCACACTGTGTTGTTTCAAGAAATTGAAAGATACAATCTTTTATTGAATAGCATAAGGGAACAATGTACAATGTTATCAAAGGGCATACAAGGACTAATTACCATGTCCATTGATCTCCAAGTAATATTTTCTTCATTTGCTGTTGCTCAAGTACCAGCCATCTGGGTGAAGTAAGGAGTGCACCAAATTGGAAAACTTTAATCATTAATTCCTCACAGTAATATCTGAGTTATGTTATATCTTATTGTCAGGTTCCAAATATGATTGTATTTATAGTGAAAGAAGTTTGGGTAACATGAATGGATGTTCTACATCATACAGGATATAGCATTTTATGGATGTAGATGATTTTTTTTAATGTTTTATTTTGATTGATGATCTAGGGCTTATCCAACAATTAAAGCATTGGGGTCATGGGCAAGAGATTTGGTAATAAGAATAGGAGAACTTCGGTCTTGGGTTGATGGTACCTATCCAGTCTGTTATTGGCTAGCCGGATTCACCTATCCAGCAGATTTTTTAACAGCAGTGTTACAAACTACAGCAAGGCGCAATTTGATTCCTATTGATACTCTTGTGTGGGAATTTTCGAGCGTCTACAAAGATGAGATGGACATAACAGAACAACCAAAAGAAGGCATATATGTCAAGGGGATGTTTTTAGAAGGAGCTGGATGGGATTCAACGAATGATTGTCTCACAGTATGATTGCAGATTTTTTTTATTTCAAAGTCTTTGTTTGATCAATAATCAATATTATCATCATTGTAAATTCTTACACTAAGATAATACATTATGGTTTTTTAAAGGCACAGTGTAGCCTTTGGGCAAAAATAAAAATATGCAATGAAAATGTACAAAGTATAATTAATTTATAACCTTAATTTAGCAAAGTTATTTCATTACATATTTAACGCATATCTCTATGGTTATGAAAAAAATCCTTTATTGAAGTAGCTTCAAGAAAGATAAGAAAATGCTTGTTATTCTATATTAAAAAATAATATTTAAAATAAATATAAGGCTTTCCTTTTAAACCATTTAATTAGGAGATTTTAGTTGTTATGCATGGAAAATGGCATACATAAAAGATATATCAAAGTACATTTTGGAGTAAATTTAAATTTTGGAATGTACTCTTGCACTTAAATAAAGCCTACAATTAATTTTAAAAAATTTCCAAATGAAAATGGAGTTTTAAATAACCTGTTAAGCTTTTAAGTTCAAGTTTAAGGGACCTTCATGAATTACATCATACCTCTAAAAATGTTGGTATTAGAATTTGTCATTTCTGGCTTCAGATTTATACTACAATAGTTTCAAAGCACTTATCCTTTATTGCATAGAACAACCAACAAAAATCGTTTAGATTACAACTTTATGAATTTCCTAATAATTCTTATCATTGTATCATTTATGAGCATTTTTTCATAACGTTAAATAGCTGCATATAGAAATCAACTACTCTAAGGTGGTCACATCAAAACCAGTTGTGTCTCTATTTTCAATCTAGCCCCTAAAGTTCTGAGGGTATTTTTCATCAAAACTGCCTCAAAACAGCCCCTCTTCAAAGCAAGGTGGATTTTGCAAACTTGGGGTCTTTATTAGTACATCTAACCGTAAGATCTTGTAGTGGGCTTCTATATCTACATGTCCACCTAATCTTACATACATATTCCTCACCAATTGCAAGATCATAACGTTCAAAGCAGAAAAACAAGTTTTTTTTCCCTGCAAAAAAAGGGGACAGCAGAGTTCTGAAGGCCCAAAAAACCATTTTTCAAAGTAGACATGGAATTAATCTCTCCATATTATTGTTTCTAAGTGAGTTAGGTACATGTCCAAAAAGTATCATATTCAAAAACGTTGTGGAAGGTTGCCAAAAAAATCAGCTTCCGCTAGGGGGTATGCTGAAATTCACATACAAAGGTCGTTTTCTGACAATAAAAATAGCATATGAAAAATTCTTGGATTGAAAATCCAAACATTGGAAACATGCTCTACTGCCTTCTCTATAAATTGAAATTTTTATTTTTGAAAAATATCAAAATCTCAATTTTTGGTGGAATTTCAAAGTTTCGTCTTTTGGCAGATTTGGGCAGGTTTGGGCAGTTTTGGGCAGTTTTGGGCAGAATTTGCTGCAGTCACAGTGGCTTAGAAAATTTTAGTAGCTGCCCAACGAGCAGCGTTTGACACTTAAACCTTCATAACTTTTGATTCCGATGTCGGAATTGAAAAATAAAATTAAGCACACGGAGCTCTCGGAACGGCACACCTCTATTTCAAATTTCAAAAAATCTCAATTTAAATTGAAGTCGTAGGTACATGCCCAAATTCTAAAAAAGCCCAAATGTGGAAGATTGTCCTTTAAGGGCTAGATACCAAATCATATATGACATGATTTACTGTTGTATTGCAATGATGTATTAAGCTATTTTAATTTAGTTTAACATCATAAAGTTTGTAGTTTTGAACAATGTTGCTTTTTTCAATTCAATGAAAATCCATCTTAAACCATTTGTTCTATTCTTGCTACTATTTGAGTTGATTTTGAACTGATTTTGAATTGATTTTAAATAGACAATCAAATATGTTTGACCAGATAGAAATAAAGGGTGTATCTAAGTAGAGAGTAAAGAGCAAAGAACATAGATTATCAAGCATAGAATTGAAGTTTGGAATGTTGTTTTGGAGTTAGAGGTGGCCTGATAACCAATTATTTTTATTAATATAGGTACTAATTCTAAGTTTTTAGATGAATTGAGCATGTACAGGTACAACTTTTTTTATTTGGGTTTTCCAAAATTCTTTTTTAACCATGGAGCAAATAACCATGAAAGTTGATTGTCTTATTCCATCCACTTACCTTTAGAGATTTTAAGTCAATGTAACGATTTCACAACATTCCAACATGACCTTACAAATTGTAATGTAGCATGGCCTTTGAATAATTTATTACATAAATACACTCTTCAAGCGAATTCATAGAATAGTTATAAAGTAGAATGAACAAAAACAATTGTACATCCTTTTAATAAACTCACTACCTGTATAAAAATGAATTTCTATAATCAAACATGTTTTATTTAATGAAGACATATGAATTTAAGTTGAAGGAAAGCAATATGCCAAAGTTACACAACCATGAATGTATACATAATTAATCCCTAAAGGACCATTGTCCTAGAATGGGCTTTTTTAAAATTTGGGCATTGACCTGTGACTTTAATTGAAGTCGATATTTTTTGAAACTTTTTGTGAATATAGGCCATAACAAGAACTTTGAGGGAATCTACTTTTTTTCAATTGGACATTTATTAAAATGGTTATGGTACTCAAAGTGGAAAAAGCTGTTAAATGGGCAATTCGGGCAGCCATGCTAAATACCTCAATCACATCTGAAAATATTTCTATATATACCTCATGATGTCATTTTTGAAGTTACCAAAAAAAAAAAAAAAAAAAACGACTTTGAATGCATAATGATCACTCTACAAAATATCAAAATTTTGTCACCGTTTTGGGCAGTGTACTAAAAAAACTTCTTCTTTCCTTCATAAAAGTTAGAAAAAATCTTATTTTAGTTTTTTTTTTTTTTTTTTTTTCATTGAAAGAATAAACATCAATCTTTACTTTGACTGTTTGGATTGGGACTTTAATGAATAATGGAATTTCTAGGAAAGAAATAAGATTTAGCACTCTTTCCTATTCAACATAATAGAAATATTGTTTTCAACATGCTACACTTGACTTTTTGGTGTAATTTTTTTTATAGAATTATCTAACTTAGTCTTCTTTGACATGCACCAAAACCGCCAAAATCTATAATGCAAATAACCTAAAGAAAAAAAAAGTTAGAGTGTGTCAACCTAGTCAAAACTCTTGTCAAAAAAGTTTGTTTTTAAATTTCAATTGATATAATCTTCTAATCTCTACGTTCGATTATATTGGATTTTTTTAAGCTGTCTATTACAATAATTGAGTTGAAGATCTTATGGTTATAATTAGAAAGTAATGATTTTTTAGTCATTCAAGCTTTTTATATTGAAAATGGCAGCTTTGGAGCGTTTTTTGGTGAACTATAGTCGAGGAACTTTAGGGGTTAATGAATGTACAACAAAGAGTTTCAAAAAATAGTTAGTCTGCATAGACATAATTGGCAACTCTCAAAGAATCATTAATACTAAACATATGTAATTCAAAATAAAAGAAAAGCTACAATCAATTGTGATTGAGATTAAGGCTCGTTTACGTTTAGACTTTTTTGTAATAAAAGTGCCATCAATTAGGGCTGGAAAGGTGTTAGTAATAGTAGGAAGATTACATAATGGCCCGTCAAGTGCCAGATTAGCTAAGACCATTCTTTAGTGTTCAAAACTAAAGAATATTTTCTATTTTGGTACTCCTTTAATAATTACCTACTATTGCTCAAATATTTTTTGTTCTCCTAAATGTTAAGTAATACCCATTCTTAAGAGTGTGCCATGTGTACATTCAGGTACAACATGCTTACAAATTGCCTATTGGAGATTTTCAAATTTTTGTGTACAATGTGTAGTGTAAATTGGTAGATTTTGGTAAATATAATTGTAT
The DNA here is from genome assembly GCA_014871385.1 of Ceratodon purpureus. Classification (NCBI taxonomy): domain Eukaryota; kingdom Viridiplantae; phylum Streptophyta; class Bryopsida; order Pseudoditrichales; family Ditrichaceae; genus Ceratodon; species Ceratodon purpureus. Next base: position 105,283,001 of record CM026426.1, read on the forward strand.
TTGCATTCTCGTGCTATTGCACTCAAGTCTACCAAGTTTCATCTTTAACAAACCAAAAGATAATTTTTGGTGAACTTTTATAGTCAATTTTCATGGTTTTACAAGATATTTAAGTGCAAGCAATTGGTGTTGAATTTTTTAAGTTTGGTTATGGGTATATGTAGAGAACATTCATACGCTGAACCTTGCCTAGGCAGTTTTCTTCAAAAAGGTTTAAAAACTTCCTTCTATAGAATTCTAAGTGTTAAGATGACAATAACCAAATGTTGTATAAATAGATATATCTTATTGTAAACATAATTTTCTATTTGGCACTCATGTTGTAACTAATTTAGCACATTTGAGCATGGTGGTACATCTTCTTTGCCAAAATCTAATTCAAGATATAGAAATATCTATGAAACAAAGCTTCGTAAACTGACGCCTCAAAGTGTACACAACTTAGCGTATTTTTCACTAATTTTATTGTCAATGCCTATTTGATCCGCATTGACGTTTTATTGTGAAATCATATTCTATCCAATTCCATTTTCATATGCTTGATAAAAACGCAGTTAAGCCCCGAATAATATTTTCATTTCAAAATTGGCTTTATACACGACATGCTCATGAATTTAAATTGGCTACAATATATTCTATTGCCAATGAACACGTACATCGATCTGTTGTACCAAATGAGAACAACACTGCCTTTAGACATGAAGATATCATAGAAGACTACTTTTGAAATGGTTTTGAACATTTAATATGGTTCATAGAGAGAGTTATTAATTCAATAACGGTTAAAAAGACTTTGATTTGGTAACATATAAATGATATTCTCATCTTGAAGACATAAATTGAATTGAATTTGGAAAAGTGCAAGTAGAGTAAATATGAATTAATGTCCACAATCAACTGTGAGGAGCAACTTATATTATCAGCATGCATATGTATTAGAAAATAAAACTTATTCAGAGATATGAAATTTGATGAAAGACGAATGTAATAGAAAACAAAATATGTAAGTAAATAAAACACACTACATGAATCTCTATCTAGAAGCTACCTTTGAAGATTGGATACAAAATTTGCTAGGTCCTCTTCTAGTCTTTACCAAACGATGACATCATTTCACATTATTCAAACCTTTACAAAAATCCTCTAAATTTTTTGAATTTTTTCATTCTGTGGCATAGTATCAAATCTTAATATTTGTAAAAAAAATTATTTGCAAGACAATGAACCCAAAAAGAATGCTTTTAAGCAACGGGCTTAAGAGCAATGAAACATGTAACAAAATTTTCATCTTTTCTTTACACATTGCTACATGTGATTAGAAGAATTCATTCATCCATCTATCATCTTTAGTTACCTTACAATCCTCCTCTTCCATTAAAAGTCATTGACCTCAATGACAAAGTCAGGATAATCCCTTCTGAAATCAACTTCTTTCTCCCAAAAAGCTTCTTCTTCCAAATAATCCTTCCACTTCACATAGAATCCCTGGAATGTCTTATTCCTCAAATGTTGATTCTCGACCTTCAAAATCTTCTCACATTGAGCAAGTAGTTCTCCTTTGGGAGCAGCTCTTGGAAGATCAAGCATGATATGACTAGGATCAGATACATGCTTTTCCAACAAACTTATATAAACACATCATGTATTTGCCAATCTTCAAGTAATCTCTGCTTATAAGCAACTTCTCTTACTTTATTCACAATCTCAAAAGGAGCACAAAGCCAAAGTGATAACTTCCTTGACTTACCAAGCTTAAGTCCAGATCTCTTTGGAGCTACCTTTAAAAATACTTTATCACCCACTTCAAATCACAAAAAGGTCTTTTTCTATGTGCATAATGTTTAGCTTTATCTTGAACACTCTTCATAGCCAACTTTGCCAACGATCTAATTTCATTCATTTCTTTGATCATGTCACTAATGCTTTCAAATCTAGTGGTAGGAGTAGAGAGTATATTGGACGTTCTAAATTCTTGACCACATAAAATATAGAATGGACTTACCTTAATACTACTATGAATATGATCATTGTAAGAAAACTCAATCATATGCAATCACTAATCCCATGAGTGTTGTTTCTTACCAACATACGTTGTTAACATATCCTCAAAAGCCTTATTAGTTATTTCAGTCTGTCCATCACTCTCAAGATGATATGCAGTAATCAACTTAATTTTGGTCCCACACAATCTGAAAAGTAAAGTCCGAAATTCACTTATAAACTTACAATCTCTTTCACTTATAATCTCACGCGGAATTCCATGGTGTTTGAAGATCTCTCTCATGAATAACTCAGCTACTCCATAAGCAATGACAGTAGTAATTCTAGGAATAAAATGAGCTATCTTGATTAGATAATCTACAACCACCATGAAACTATCAAAGTTACTTCGAGTCTTAAGCAATCCAATAATAAAATCCATATTGACCGTTTCAAATCTTAAGTTAGGGATATTAAAAAGGTTGCAACAATTTAGGGCTCTTTACTTGTTCAGACTTAGAGACTTGACATTTCAAGCATCTTTCAACATATTTTTTGACATCTTTTTCATTCTTCGCCAATAATATTGACGCTTGATTACCATATAAGTCTTTTGAAAACCTGGATGGCCTAACTGGGATACCATGAAGATTATTCATAATTTTGAGCCTATATTCTCGAATTTTGGAAATAAAAACTCTTCCATTATAATATAGAACTTCATTTTTCAATTCAAAAGACTTAAACTTATCAATTTCGTTCACAGTTCTAGCTTCCTTAGATAGACTTTCAAATGGAAGTCTTAAGAAATCAACATTAGGATAATGCATTTTGATTTCATCCATCAGAGAATTTTTAATGCATGAAATAACATTTGCTAGTGGTCTTTTAGAAAGAGTATCAACAACCACATTTTTCTTACATTTAACATATTTTATGTCAAAATCAAACTTTTGTAACAATTCCATCCACATACACTGCCTTCTATACAAATTTGATTGAGTTGATAAATATTTCAAAGACTGGTGATCAGTTTCTATCTTAATCCTTACTCCTAATAAATAATGTCTCCAAGCCTTCAAATAACAAATTATTGCAAGTATTTCCTTCTCATGTACAGGATAATATGACTCAATAGTGTTTAAGTTACCGGATTCATATGCACCTATCTTATTCTCTTGCATCAAATCTGTACCAATAGCTAAATCACTAGCATCGATATACAAGATTATGTTTCCTTTCAGGGATCCATAATAGTCAAAATAAGAGTTTGGATTAACACTGACTTCAAAGTCTGGAAACTCAAGTCACTAAATCAGCACTCCAATCTATCACGTTATCCTTGCCTTTCAACAAATTGGTCATAAGAGCAGCTATTTCAGAAAATCCTTTGACAAAACTTCTATAATAGCTTGCAAGACCTACGAAACTTCTCACCTCACTCTTGTCTTTTGGTATTGGCCACTCAACAACTGCTTTGACCTTCTTAGGATCTACTAAGATTCCCTTATCCGAAATGATGTGACCAAGAAATTCAATACGAGATGTAAAGGAAGCATACTTACTTAACTTGGCATATAATTTATTCGCTTTTAAAGATTGAAAAACTTGTTTAAGATGTTTCTTATGTTCTTCGACATTCTTGGAATATATAAGAATATCATCCATGAATATCAGTACAAGTTTATTCAAATGATTACAAAATAATGTATCCATCAAAGTCATAAATGTAGCAGGAACATTTGTAAGTTCAAAAGGCATTACAACGTACATATAATGACATGAACGTAATCTAAAGCCTGTTTTTGCAATGTTAGATTCTTTAAATTGAATTTGATGATAACTAATCTTCAAATCTATTTTGGAAATTAATTTTGATCCATGTAAGTGATAAAAAATATCATTGACATGGGGCAACGAAAATCTATTCTTAACAGTGAGTTTATTTAGACCGCGATAATCTACACATAATTTTAATGATTCATCTTTCTTCTTATCAAAGAGGACCAGGGCTCCCTAAGGTGATTGGTAGGTCTAATGTAACCTTTGTTCAACAAGTCTTTTAATTGATAGTTCAACTCAACATTTTGAATTAAAGAATGGCAATAGGGTGCATTAGCAATAGGAGCGGCATCAACAATAAATCTATAGCATGATCAACATCTCTCCTAGGTGGCAATCCCTTCAACTCTTCAGGAAATTCATCTTTACAGTCATTTAAGAATTCATTCACTCTTTTGTTGTCCTTACTTTCATCCTCAACTTCACTCACATGTATTAGAAATACTTCATGGATTTTTTTAATAAACCGTTTCATTTGTAAATGAGAAAGCATAGGAGACTTGGTGAAGATCTCTATACCTTTTATGGAGAAAGATTTACCGTTGTGAAGCTTTCCATGGACTACTCCCTTTTGCATGCAATCCATGCATTCACTTGCTTCAACCACGCCATCCCGAGTATCATTTCATATCGTGTTTAATTCCAAACTTCAAAGTCCACCTCAATATCCACACCTTGAAGGTTCATATGAAGCTTCAACTTGGAATGATTGATAAAAGTTGTTTAGGTGTTTGGTAATTAAATTGCGCAAGGTTTGAAAGGAACTAATGGAAGTCCTAGATTGTGAGCAAATGAAGTTGATATCATGTAATGAGTGCTACTAAAATTAATAAATCATAGAATCCTAGTACGACATCTTACACGCATCATCATTAAAAAACATCCTTAATTGAAACTTAAGTTGACCACGTTTCAAATCATGGAAATGAACTTTTCCGAAGTCTTAAGTTCTTCATTTGGTGCCCTCTATTGTCTTTAGAGGATGTTTTTCCCAATTTAAAAACCAATGTTTGGTGAAAAAAAACGCTCAAAAAGTACCTCAAAAGTGACCCTCTTAATGAACATTGTTGTGGTACTTTTGGAACCCTAAACCAATTAATGAGTATATGAATTGACTATTTTAGAATACCTTTTAAACATACAGAGGGCACCACTTAATTAAAAGCAATTTTTTGATAGTTTTTGATTATTTTATAGCCACTTTTAGAAATGACAGCATTCACTTTTCTTGGATTTAAAGCCTTCATACAATAACTTAAAAGTGTCTACCTTGCACGAAACTTTTCCAAGTTGTAGCAAAAAAATTGACTTCAATTACATCTCTTATCACTTTTGTGCAATTTTTGCAAACGGGCTGAAACTGGCAAATATCCAAGCACTTTTTTGGTCCACTTTATTGTGCTTCTCTTCTTCATTCAAAATTCATAGCCAAACTATAAGCATCACCTAGAGTCTTTGAATGATAGGCACTAAATTTAAATTTGAATGAATCCTTTAAGTTACAAAAAATAAACTTAATTCTACCACTTTCATCCTAATTAGGCAAAAAGACAATATGCAAATCAAACTTTGACTTGTATTGGGTGATAGACAAATTTTGACTTGTATTGGGTGATAGACAAACTTTCTTGTATCGATTTATACAATCTTTAGCGCATATCTTCTCCATAATTGCCATGAAGGAATTCTTGAAGAAACAAGTGCTTGAAAGTGCTCCAAGTTGACGTAGGTTGAAGTCCACGATTCTCTCGGTTGTTCTTCAAATTGTCATACAACACACGAGCTTTGTCTTGAAGACAAAGCACCATGGCCTTGATCTTGTCATCATCTTGGTAATTTCAAGTAAAAAAGCCCTCCAATATGGAAATAAAAGATTTGACTTCCTCTAGATTGTACTTCCTCCTCCAAAACAAGGCTTAAAAGGATACTTCTTCAAGTCCTCCAAAACATTAACTCGTCTAAAATGAGAACCCCTCAATATAGATGTTGCATTAGACTCTACCTCTCTTGACCTAGATGGTGAAGATGAAGAAGGGCGTGGAGTGTCTCAAAGAACCCCTCTAGGAAGAGGTGGAGCTCTAGATTTTACAGAACCTTGGACTCCCTCATTACTGCCATCATTGTTTTCACAACTTTCTCTTCCTAACCCTTAAGAGGATCTATAACTGCTCTAATACCACTTGTAACAAACCTCCCAGCTGGTTTGCTACCTACTTTCAAACAACTTCACAATAATCAAGGCAAGGAGAGATAAAACTCAAAATATTTATAATATAATTATATAAACTACAAAAACCAAAATATATTGTCTGAGGCTCACCACCCAACCATAGAGAAGAGATCACAAAAAAAGTGTCTTATCTTCTTAATCCCAAGCCTTTATATACTAGTTCCTTCCAAAAGAAACTAGAGTCTATCTAAGAGTATGTCTCATAGTCTATCCTATTTATAGATCTTTCTAAATCCTTCTATCTTCTAAACTTCTATATCTAGAGTAATGATAATTCATAAATTCTTCTAGATTATTCTATCATTTTAACTCATAGACCCTTCTAGATCCTTACTCCTATATGTGGACTAAAGATAATTCATTACCATCTAAATACAACATACTAGTCTAATTCTAGTGCACCTCATCTTGAATTGTCTAACTCTTGTACACATGTTCGCAATCTTAGAGCGGTCTAACTCCAATGCACTAAATATGGAGTTGTCTAACTCCAATGCACATGTTCTCAATCTGGAATTGTCTGATTCCAATCCATCCATCCTCAACTAGTATTTCTCACTTCTTTCATCCTCTGCTTACACACTTCCACATGTGATTAGAAGATTTCATTCATCCATCTATCATCTTTAGTTACCTTATAGAACAAGAATCATACATAATAATAAGAAGATTCTTCAACACTTTTATTTTAAATTCTAAGTCGGCCATTGTTGTAAAGAAGGCTTTTTGAAATATCGGACAGATTTCGACAATGTCATATTTAAATATGAATTTCAGAATTTTTTGGTACATATAGGGAATTGCAAAAGCTTTGCAAGAATATTTGTTTTCATCACTGGACATTGGAAATTATATTTAAAGTGCCCAAAGTATTTTGTATTCTTTGGGTTGCTTCAAAATTTTGATATATACTTCAACAATATTTTGGATTTTTTATGCAAGTACCTAACATAAATGGTTTTAAGATCACTAAAAACAATTTTTATATTGTGGAAGACTTTCATTTTACAACGAGCCAAAGTTTTCTCATTTTGTTTGGTGAAGCTGAAAAATACCTTTTTTTAATAACATAAAAAGTAGAGATTTTGTTCTTTCTTTTTCTTCTTCTTTTTGAGTTCAAGAATAGACAAAGACCTTTGTCTTTATCGCATAGATTTGTATTCTAACAAATAATATAGTCACAATGCCACACCTTTTTGTTAAGTTCAAAATTTTTTGCACGAGTAACTAACATCATGTACATCATATTAGTATAAAGCCTTCAGCTTGTATAGTACAAAACATTTACATAAAGAGAAGTCAGAGTCTGCTAATCGTGTTTCATTAGGGAAAAAATGGGGTCTCCTAAGGGCCTTGTAAGACAGCCCGGATTAGGTGAGCTTCCTGCCCGCTGACACTTCTTTGCGAAATCTGATTGGTGGATATCCTGCCCGCTGACAACAAAATTCGCCCCGCTGACAACAGGATCCGCTATTGTCCAATGGGGTGACAGTAGTGGGCACACGCTCGTAGACAGTGTCATTACTGCTTGTATTGTCCAATAAGTTGACAGCAGTGGGCAACGCCTTCGCTGCAAGCGATTGGCTGGACCCCCCAAATGCCAATTGTTGGCACTGCTGGCAGCATTTGGCGACCTGCTGGCACCATTGGTGCCAGCAGGTAAAGTGCACGGGCATGGCTTAATTTTCAGGCACGGATTCTCACCAAAGGCCCTTAGGAGACCCCAATCTTCCCCTAATGATAAAGACTAATTGAAAATAATGTTTCTTATTTCAAAGTTTGTTATTTCTTAATTCATACAGTCAAATTTATGGAAATGTTTTGTGCATGATTTTAAAAAAGTCTTAAGCCAGTTCCTACAGTTAAAGGTGCAAAAAAACTTTAATTTTTATTTTTTACTCTTGTTTCACAAATGGCATATTTTTAAGCTTTAAAAATGGCAGATTTTTAAGAGTTTTTTGTGGGAAATGGTCACGGTTTATAAGGAGTTAAAACACTGGCAAAATCTAAATTAGAAATGGTGTATACATTACACATATTCTCTGTAAGATTGGTGATTGTTCAGTTAATTTTTAAGTAAAATTTAGATTTTAAGCTTCTGATTGGTGTTGATATCGATATATTATAACTTAAGTTTTAATTAATAATATTAAAATTTATTCTATAGATTACTGATGTAATTCAGGTTCGCATAATACTGCAAAGTCCTGAAATGATACAAACAATCCAAATTTATAAAATATATCTAAAACTGTTTCCATAACATAAGTATAAATTGCATGTCATCATAAGTGGTTTTTTATTTTTATTGAAATCCATATAATTTGATGTATTACAATTGTTAACCCCTACATTTCCTTGACTATGTTTCACCAAAAAACGCTCCAAAACTGCCATTTTCAATGGAAAAAGCACGATTGACTAAAACATTATTATTTCGCAATTCTAATTGTAAGATCTTCAACAAGATTATTGTAGTAGACAACTCAAAAATTTTCATCATAATTTTCCGTAGAGATTAGAAGATTTTATGGCTTTGTGGTGACATGAAATTTATAGAAAAGGTGATTATTGGTCAATTTGTATCCTCTATTTCATGTTGAAGCAATCTATGTTTTTATCTCATGTTAAGGTGATTTGTACAAAGTTCTAAAGGTTTAAATTCACAATATCTTATAAGAAAACAAACTTTTACAATTGAGCAATTAAAAAATAATGAATGAGATTAAAATGTCATATTTTAATCCATCACAACAAATTTCTCTAATAAAATATCAAAATCCTCTTATTATTAAAACACAAAGAATTTTTTTTAAAATTATTTTAAAATTGAATTTTATTTAATTTATTAAGAATCTTTAATCTTGTCACACAAATGTAATTCAAAACTGATCATCTACAAATCTATCTCTATTAACAACTTATACTTTTTTGTGCCGCGTATGTTATATAATGAATCATTATGATTGTAAAATTTTGACACTTTAACGGTGAAAATATGTTTGTTGTGAATTCCTGCAAATTTACTTTCTTAATCTTTATAGGACAAATAGCCCCCAAAGACTTTTTAAAAATTTGGGCATGTACATGTGACTTCAATTTAAATTGAGATTTTTTGAATTTTTTTGTGAATGTTTGCCGTAACAACGACTTAGAGGGAATCTAATTCATTTCTTCATTTGTACATTTAAAAAAAAAAGGTTATGGTATTCAAAGTGGAAAGAGCTGCTTGATGTGTAATTCGGACAGCCATGCTAAATACATCTATTATCTCTGATATTATTTCTATAAATACTTCATGATGTCATCCTGAAGATTTCAAAAAAAAAACTTCTTTTAATACAAAGTGTTCACTCCACAAAATATCAAAGGTTATCTCATCATTTCGCGCACTGTACTAAAAAAACTTCTTCTTTCCTTCATAAACGTTAGAAATTTTGTTATTTTAGATCTTTTCCTATTTTTCACTTAAAGGATGAACATCAATCTTTTATTTTGACCATTAGCGTTGGGACTTTGGAACATTAAGGAATTTCTAGGAAAGAAATATGAATTACCATTTTTTTGTATTCAACTTAATAAAAACATTGTTTTCAACATGCTACACTTGTTTTTGGTGTGTGATTTTCTTTTAATACAACTAGCTAGCTTAGTCTTTTTTGTCATACACAAAAACTCCCAAAATCCGTAATGCAAAAAACCTAAAGAAAAAAAGTTAGAGTGTGTTGACATAGTCGGAAATATTTTCAAAAAAGTTAGTTTTTAATTTTGAATCGCTATAATCTTCTAATTTCTACGAACAATAGTAATGTTTTAGTCAATCATGCTTTTTCCATTGAAAATTGCAGTTTTGGAGCGTTTTTTGGTGAAACACAGTCAAAGAAGTGTAGGGGTTAATTGTAGAAATCAAAAATCTAAAAACTGTTTAAAAGAATTTATAAATGAAAGGAATAGATACAAAAATAAAAGACAAAGAAAAAAAAATTCAAAAAATTCAAAATATTACATGAATATTCAAAATAAAATTTTGATAAAATATGGAATTAAGTATTAATAAAGTTTGAAAAACATAGAATTATAGGGTAAAAAGACATGCATCTATGAATAGAAAATCATATATAATTTATCAAGTATAAATATTTATATCTGTAAAGTATTCAAACATGTATTTGGCCACCTTCTCAAAGAAAATAACTTAGATTACATAGATTTTTATCAACTAAAATATCATCCTAATTAGAACCTACTATGGCTTTACTACTTAGATTAGAAGTTGATAATAGTAAAAAAAATATTAGTTTTTAAAAGTAGTCTTCAATTTCTATAGAAGTATGGTTACGTTAAAAGATATCATTGAAGTTTCACTGCTTTGTGGCTTTACAAAGGGGTGCCTTGGAAGAAAACATTAAACATATGTTTTCAACAATAGGTTGCTGAGGATGAAAATTTGAAGAATGAGTAAAGTTAAATTAGTGTCTTGAAATTTGTACCAAAGGAATAAACTTTGATAGTGTGCAACAAATTGGATATAAGAGATTTTTGGGTGGGCTCTTTGTTACCATCCCATCCCCTTCTCTGCACAAATTCCTTCAACAGCCCCCACATTCAGATCAAGGGGCTGTTTGGAGAGAACAGGGAGGAGATGCTTTTATGTCAAATCATGTCTACATATGTCCATCCTTGAAGTCTCTTTCATTGATTACAAATATTAATTTAAAATTCTCAATCTACAATTTTTTGGCTCAGGAACCCAGGCCCATGGAATTAATTGTTTCTATGCCAATAATACTGTTCAAGCCAATAGTTGCAAAAAAAAAGCAACCCAAAGGACTGTATCAGTGTCCTTTATTTCTCTACCCCATCAGAACAGGTACAAGAGAAAGGCCAAGCTACATGCTTATGATAAATTTAAAAGTAGGCCTTCAAGATTCAGATTATTGGGTGAAACGGGGAACTGCCATTCTCCTGGCGTTGGCTATATAATTAAAATCCAAATCAACATTATTGCTCAGTGCCTGCAAAAAAGTTCTTTGCAAGTCAAAGCCAGTGGCCCAAGAGAAGACTGAAAAGCTGCTATGGGAGTTCTTCGTCATCATGGGGCACACTACTGGTGGGTGAGGATCACTGTCCGGGAAGAGCCGGCGGATAGTTACAAGGCTACCGGATGGATTTTGAAAATAGCTGGTAGATTTTCAAGGATAGAGGAAAATCATCGGATGAAATGATAGAAAAACAATTATATTTAGTATTCATAGACATAATATACTGGGTATAATCTAAAAAAACCGGCTGCTTTTTGAAAATAGAGGACATAGGCTGGTTGGCTTAGAAACCTTTCCAAACAGTGGTGAGGATGCAGGCCTTGAACCCAAACTAGTACTGCAATTCAACAACAGTTCACTATTTATGATAAATGTTCACTTTTGGAGGTGAGCCCCACTGTTACAAAAGCACCCATAAGAGCATCTGCACCGCAAGCTCTTTTTGCCCGGCCAACCTCAATTTCCAGGGGTAGTTGGTGTTCAAGCTCCCACCCGGCCATAAATGGACCCCGCCAACGCGTAAATCCAGGGCATCACACCCCTCTAAAGCCAACTTCCCTGGATATTGAAGGGGCCTTGCGGCTCATCTTTCATCCCTTCCAAAGCAGCATCTTTGCAATACATTATGGCCGGAGGATCAGCTTTTGAGTCAGAGATTATTTTTGATCACAAATGTCATGGCGGACGGGGTTTAAATAATCGCAATCAAGGGATTTGGTCATGAAGGATTACCAAAAACATAGTTAAATTGTAATTTATGTGATAAAAATTCCAAAGTTTTGAGCAAAATTTTTGAAGCACCTCAAAATAATTGAATGTTTGAAAATTATGAATGGAAGATCAAAAATCAGAAATGAAAGATTAAAAATCATAAATGGAAAGTCAAAGTTCAGACATAGATAAGAAGTACATAATCCAAAATCTATCCATGATTTTCTTAAATCCAAAAATGAAAATTGAAGTTCCAAAAATGATTTTTTAAAATACATCTTTATGAAATATATATAAATATAATTATATGATGATAACATATATTGATAAAAAAATATATTAATCTTCAAATAAGTCTTCAAATATAATAATAGAAATATATGTTATCAAACCTTTGAAATATATATGTAAAATATATTTAGAAGGGGGAGAAAATATATTTAGAAGGGGGAGAAAATATATCATATGTGACCAACTTAGAAATATAAGAGAAGACAAGTGAGATAATATAATTTCAACAAGTCATATGTCTTTATACACTAGTGACTATACTCAAGCGATAAAAAATAGGATTTTTTTTTCAAAAATATACCATAGCTTAAATTTAGAATTACCTTAAGCTTATGTGGACACAAATTGTTTAAAAATAAAGAGAAGTGAAGATTTGACTTTCAAAATATATAATAAAATATAAAATTAAAAAACCTTACAATTAAAATTTGGAAGTCCAAATTTAAATCCTAATACAGTTATCTTTAAATATACTTTGGAGTCCAAAGCCTCACAGTTCTACAAAGGGGTACCCTGAAAAGAAAAGTCAAGTTAAAAATATTACCAAGGATAGCCCGGGAAGAAAATTAGAATAATGGTTTAAATTTAATCAATGCTTTGTGATTTGTACCAAGGAAATAGACTTGGGCAATGTGCAACAAACTAGATTTTAGAGTTTTAGGCTGGAGCACTCAACTCCTTCCCCTCCATAAATCCCTCCAACAGTCCCTCCATTATCCAGATCAAGGGGCTGTTTGGAGGGACTGCCGTGCAGATGCTCTAAGGTTGACACACCTATAACCGACAACTTAAGGCAGTTTAGCATATCACAGCTTGGGTTATCGACAAGGAGATATTTTTGGTTCATAGGAAAATAATGTTCATGAAGAATGAGCATTTTTTCATGAATTATCTCCCAATATTGAAATTTGTACAATTTTTCAAAGTGAAAAGTACTTCCGAACCAATAGCCGATATATACAAATGAGGTACATCTGTTCTTTCATAATCTAGGAATTAGAAGATATCGGCTATTGGTCATGTGTCGACTATAGGTGTGTCAACCTTAACCTTGCCTTGTGACTTTCTTTGGAAGAAGTTATGCTATGCAACATACATGCAACATTCAAAATATCATCATATTCTTTTATTTTTTTTTTTTTGACGCAAAGGATTTCCATTGCAGAAAGTAGAGTACAAACCCACGGAGACAAAACACCGGGGACAAAGCTACCAAAAAATAATGGGACTGTCACAAGGCATAGGGTGCCACACAACAGACAAACCAGATCTAATACAAAAGAGATTCCTAATTGTCCAAGTGGCATCGAAGCCCTCCAGAACACTTTGAGCCTTCTCGGGAGTCTTCGCACGTTTGTATTTGAGCAGGGATTTGCCCCATTCGATCCTGCCGTATTCGATGATGGAGTCCCACAGGTAGGAACGAATTCTCGCCATCGACCAGTGATTGCCTTCGAAAAGGGCTTCATTTCGCAGAATCCAACATCCCCAGACTGCGATACCTCTTAGGAGCTCCCAAATCTTGGCAACACCTAAAATCCTCAGCCTAGTTCTTTTCCCAAAGATGCACTGTTCAATTGGAAAGGTTGCAGGCGGTCTGATATTACGTGTACCTTTGAGCAACCAGTGAATGATGAGGAAGGCAATAGTCCAAATCTTTTTGGAGTGAGGACACTTGTAAAACCTGTGCGAGTAATTTTCCAAAACCGGATTGATGCAAAGCGGACAATTCGGGTCAGCCATGGGATTGTATTTACTACGCCATGAGTTAGTTGCTATAGCTTGGTGACAGAGCGACCAGAGAAATGCAGCTTCCTTCTGCGACCTGCTTTTCCACATTTTTTTCCAGTCGATTGGGAAATTAATAGTGAGTTCCTGTCTCCATTTTTCCGGAATCGGGGTCCTGAGCTGGGTACGGTTAATCAAGATCTCCTTCCCCGCTTTCGCTGAGTACATCATGAGTGGGATGTTTGTCTTCCATTTCCATAAACTAGGATCAAAATGGGGCAACTGTCCAACTATCCCATAATATACCCAAGATTCACCTTGCAAGGATTTTCGGATCTGTGTAACACGTACCAGTCTAATTAGACCTCTCCATTGCCGAGCCAATTCTAATTGCTCTCCGTTACAGTCTGGGATGAGGGCCATTGACTGGGGTCCCACAGAATACACAGGGTATTGAGGAGGGATGGTTCGTAGACAATCAGGAGAGGTGATGCTCTGAGGTAGCCAAGCCCTTCCTAATTGAATGACAAAGGCAGGGTTAGGATCTTGGACATTAAGGAATCCACCCACCCAATCACCTAGTTTCGGTGAGGTTAAATCTCTTGCGAGAGCTGTACCGTAATCCCTGTTTGCGTTGGAGAGGAGGCTATCTATCCCCGGTAATTCCTCAGGGGAGAGATTGAACTCAATCTGCAATTGAGGCAGGGTTTTGAAGGAGCCCTGCTCCTTATTACAGATATCACCAACTGAACGGAGCCCTCTGTTGTAAAGTGAAAGAGCAGCTTGATGGGAGAAGCCCCAGTCTCCACCCTTGAAACCCGAACGCCACCAGAGGGGAGTTTGCCATACCTCTCCTTTGTTGGTAGGGGGAGCGTCCTGCAATCCTTTAGCCATTCTCTTCCAAGCAGCCTGGACCTTACTCCAAGCTTTCGATCCCGGTACGGGTGCATGGTTCCAAATTAATCCCCATTGAGCTTGGGCCGACCATTTCCTACTCTTCTCAGGGCTTGACATCCACAATTTCTGTCGGAGCATGACTTGTAAGTTGGAAGAGCCTGGGAGATAGGCTACAATCACCCATTTGCAAAGAAGGCTGATAGCGCCCTCTTGTGGGTCGATTAGATTGAGACCTCCAATGTGCTTTCTAGCACAGCAGTCAAACCAGTTAACTCTAGTACGAACAGAGTGCTCTCGGCCTGCCCATAGATACGAACGCAAGAGAGCCTTGATCCTATTCAGAGCTCTAACAGATCCACACCAAATGGACAAGAAGTACCATAACGAAGAAAGCAGCACCTGTTTAACTATCATAGCACGGCCAGCGAGGGAAAGTTTAGTGCTGCACCAGTAATCCAGCTTGGATTTGATTCGGCTAACAAGGAAGTCATCTATGTTGTCCGTTTCGATGTTAAGACCAAAAGGAGTACCGAGAAGTTTAGAGAGGTCTTTTTCTTCCGCCCACTGCCATCCTATATCGTTGAGCCAGTTCGGTTTTCTTGCTGGCGAACACCAGTAAGCATGGCTTTTCCTCCAGTTAATCTCTAGACCAGAGGCACTACGGAAGAGGTTTAAAAGCTCCAATAGGTTTGCAATGGTTTGGGGCTGACTTACAAGGAGAGAGATTGACGTGTCGTCAGCAAATTGTGAGATCAGCTGGGATTGTTCTGAGTTGGGGAGCTTGATTCCAGAAATTCTTCCTTCAATCTCAGCCTGTCTGAGCATAACGTTAAGCACCTCGCCTGCAATAATAAAGAGGAGGGGGGCAAGGGGACAGCCCTGTCGGACCCCCCTTCTGATTTCAAAGGGCCTTGATTGCTGCTTGTTAACCAAAACAGTCGCAGAGGCGCCAGTAAACAATAACTTCGTATAGTTGATGAATCCTGGGCCGATTCCTAGTTTTTCCATACTTGCAAACAGGAAAGGCCAACTAACCTTGTCAAATGCTTTCTTGAAGTCTACTTTGAGGAAGAGTAATGGCTGCTTGGATCTTTTCGCAATGTCCAGAGTTTCGTGCGCAACAAACACATTATCTAAAATGTACCTGTGAGGCACGAAAGCAGTTTGATCCGGGCTGATGAGGTCTGCGATCAGAGGTTTCAGTCTGAGTTGAAGGGCTTTAGCCACTATCTTGTAGGCTGAATTTAGCAATGTGATAGGTCGCCAATTGCTTAAATCCTCCTTGGTACCTGATTTGTGTATCAAAGTGATAGCTCCAAGAGTCATAGAGGCCGGGAGCCTACCTTGATTGAGGGACGAATTAACCATCTTAAGGAAGTCATTGCCCAATAAGTCCCAATGATGGGTGTAAAACACTATGCTCACCCCATCGGGTCCCGGGGCTCTGTCCGTTTCTAAAGCTTCGGCAGCGCTGCGAAGTTCTTCGAATGTGAACTCATGGTCAAGGCGTTGCCTCATTGAGGCAGAGAGCTTGGGGGACAAACAATCTAAAGCCTTCTCCAGCGCACCTGAATCTGGAGGCGGGGGTTCAGCATATAGCTCTTCGTAAAAACTTCGGCAGATTTCCTGAAGTTTAGCTCCGTCAGAGTGCAGGCTGCCATCTCTGTCTAAGAGCTTGGAGATAGGTTGGGTTTTCGGTCTCTCTCTGACCATGCTGAAGAATTCTTTGTTGCAAGCATCTCCTCGGTCTCTCCACCTGAGACGGGAACGCAGTCTCTGACCCTCCGATTTTAGACGTTCTAATTCGGCTAGTTTTTCTTTGGCAGTGGCCACCTCAAGCTGAAGCTGGAAGGAGCACGAATCTTGTTGGAGTTTCTCCTGAGCACAGGCCATCTGCTCCCTTAGGTTCCGCTCCGTTTCTCTCCGGGCCTCTGCTTTCTTTTTGGAAAATTCTCTGTAAAAATGCAGGACCTTCCTGAGCTTCGAGAAAAATGGAGCATTGGCCGGCTGGGCCTCCCAAATGCGCCTTACTTCAGCGCTAGAATCTTTGATGTGATTGACGTTCATTTTCCATAAACTCCTGGGGGGGTTAATCTTATCTAAGACAACTTGGAGCATCACCGGGAGGTGGTCAGACATGGTACAACCACCGATGATCTTGTAACAGGAAATCTTCATTTTGCTTTGACTAGGAGTCCCTCTCGGTGTGTAGAATCGATCCAATCTGGCGAGAATCCTTTCTCCGTGAAGTCTGCCATTGTCCCAGGAGAACTTCAGATTGTGGCGTTGGGAGAAAGAATCTTCTATGTTGAGAGTGTCTTTTAGATCTTTCCAAATGATTCTTTCCGGACCACTGATAAGACGGCCGCATGCTGAGGATTTGTCTGAGGTAGATTCAACCATGTTGAAATCTCCTCCGACGATCCAGCTGCAATTAGAGGGAAGGCCTTCGATGATGTTATGCCATAACTGCTTCCGCTTATGGGCATCATTGGGACTATAGATGTTTAGCAGACCCCAGGAGCTCCCGGCTATGTTGCTAAGAGTTACCCACTGAGCCCGGCCCTGGAAAAGGCTACCCGAACTGCTAACAAATCTTTCTAAGCTGCTACGCAGAAGCATCGCCGTTCCTCCACAACCTGCTCCAGAGCGACGATCTCCATTGCCATAGCCTGGGGTAGCCTCCGAGTATATGTAGGTAGCGTTTGGTAACAATTGTCTGCCAAGAATGGAAGCTCTAGCACCTGTCAATTTGTGTTCTTGAAGAAAAATGATGTCGGGGCTTGGTTGGAGATTGTTGATGTAGTTCCGTAATCTGGTCACCTTGGAAGGGTCATTCAGACCCCTTACATTCAAG
The DNA here is from genome assembly GCA_014871385.1 of Ceratodon purpureus. NCBI lineage: Eukaryota > Viridiplantae > Streptophyta > Bryopsida > Pseudoditrichales > Ditrichaceae > Ceratodon > Ceratodon purpureus. The sequence goes on from CM026426.1 coordinate 105,300,579, forward strand.
GAATAGATCGTCAATTTCATGAGGCAGGGGTGTTAAGAGGTGAATTCGAGTCAGGTTGTGCCTGGTTTGCTGCTGCAGCGTCAAGTCTTCTGTTGACTGCTTCCCACTTAGCCTTGTATGAAGCTGCGATCTTGATAGAATTCACTCTAGAACTTGTTTCACTTCCTGAGTCATTGAGGTCTGGGATATTCTGGCGTCCTGCTTTGCTTGTAACGTCGGTCAAGAGGAAAGGATCTGCAGAGGACCTCTGGGGAGCTGGAGCCTCACTGATAGCGCCTGGTGAACCATTCTGCTCAATGTCTTGTCCATCGGGAGAGCCAAGGTGCTGCGTTGGGAAGTGTTCGAGGCCAAGGCTTGACGAAGAGGCACTACTAGGTTGAGCTTGGTTGCTTTGACGTTTGATGGCTTCGATCTGTCTAAAGGCCACGGCAGGAGGAGTGTCAAGGAGAATGCATAAATCACCCTCAGGGTCCGGGATTCTCACCTGAGCGGGCTGAGGTAGCACCGGAGGGGAGGTTAAAAGTCTCTTGGAACTGGCGTTACTTCTAACTGGAGAATTTTGTCGAGAGGCAATCCCCGCACTCCTTTTGCTGCCCGGGTTTCTGCCGTATCTTCCTGGAGACCAGGACATTGGCAGTCCATCTTCTGCTTCGTTGTTTGCTAACATATCCATGACTTGGTCAGAAGTGAGTATGGGCTGGTTGGGAGCAGCTTCCGCATGACCACTTGGAGCTTGGCAACCAGGTTGATTCTGGTATTGACTATGTGATGGTTGCTTCGGAGGAGTCTTAGATTTACGGGGGCGAACCACCGTGAATCCGTCGTCATGTGGAATTGGCATATCGCTTGCCCTGTTCTGATCTGCAGCTTGCCTGTGCGGAGTGACAATGGCCAATGCCGATGCTTGGGCAGGGGCTTGCTGGCGCATAGCTTGAGGATTCGGTGGAGCTGTCGGGGACATGCTGCCGTTAAGTTTCAACTCATCGCAGTCAGCCACCCTGTGATTCAGGTTTAGACAAAACCTGCATCGTATGGGGGCATGCTCATAATTGAGTATGATCGTGTTCAGATGGTTACCTAGACCCCTCACCGCAAGGGCCGAAGGCCATCCCTGAGTCAAGTCTAAACCAACACAGAACCTGGGGTCACGCAGAAATTTGTTTTGTGGGTCGGCCTGGTAGACAGGACCTAGTGTTGCAGCAATTAATCCTTCAACCGGCTTGAATTCGTGTGGGAGCTTGGTGAGACTAATCCAAGTCGGAAGCTTGAGCCCAGCTGGATAGTCTGGATTAAAATTAGGCTCCCACTCTTGAAAAATGCATTGTCCCCATGGAGTCGGAAGCGGGGTTAAGGCTAGCACTTTCTTAGTAACCATGACGCTAGGGGTTGATAGGAACAAAAACCCTCGTCCCATATCCATTTTGAACGAGACAGCCTCTAACCCTAATTTCCTATTGATCAACTGCACCCAATCAACCAGGGCGCTCTGGGGGATTTTCCTTCCGAGAAAGCTAGCAATCACAGTGGTTTCTCTAAGGTAGGAGGCTTCCTTCGCGATGATAGCTTCATCGAGTTGTGGGCATTCGGTAAAGTACCTGATGAGGAATTCGTGGTAGTTTCTCCCGAAACCTGACGGGAGCTTTTCCCCCTCAGCAGCTTGGTACGGGTTGAATGGGCCAGTATCGCCAATCCTGAAGCAGAGGATAGGACAAGCGAGTGAAGATTCTGAGGGAGGTACCTGGCCAGGTTGGAGCTTCTGTCTCACGCCTTGTCCTGCTCCGCGTAGCTCCATACGCTCTCCTCTCCCTCGTGCGGGCAGACTGGGAGCAGCGCGATTGAGAACTTCCTTGAAAGTCGCCATAATCTAGGGTTTTGATTAAGCTAATCACTTCATTAGGGTTTTGGGTTAGACTAAGCACGATTGAGTGTTGATACGCGATGCTGTTGAATCCACAAACCTATCATCGGATTCTACTTCTACAGCAAGCACCTATCTAGTAACAGATCGAAGAGGAGCCTTCACAGGCAGACTGTGCGAGGTAGGTTACGCCTCACCGCCTCTCCGCTCATCGTCCCGTGTCCCAAGGCATTGTAGTTTTTCATCATATTCTTTTAGTCTGTAATACAAAGGGCCTCTACCCTTTTGCTCTAAAAAATATGAGAGCTTCACCTTTTTGGGAGATGTGAGGTACTTTATATAGGATCCTGTGAAGGAATCTACACCTTAATTTTTTTGCCCCCACCAACTATAAAGATCAACGGTAGTTGATGTACAAATGCTCTATCTGGCCTTAAATGGCACCACATAAAGGCATAAATCGAGGATGCTATACGCCTCCAAATCTGATTTCCCTAAATAGTGTTGGGACATTGAGCCTCTTCTCCCTCCTCTCCATAGTAGCATTTTTAAAAATTTATTATGGCCTGAGGATTATTTTTGGTCATAGATATCAAGCTGGTTAGGGTTCAAATAAGGCTAACAAGGGACTTAGTCACAAGAAACTTCTAGAAGTAGAGTTAAACTTGAATTTAGTATTTTTTTTATGGTGCGATAATTATTTTAAAATTTCAAGCAAAATATTTTAAATACCTTAAAAACATTGGATGCTCAAAAATCATAAGTGCAACATTTAACAACCACATCAAAAATATAGTTTTTGGACTGTTAATCTCTCAAAAGCTTGCCCATGTTGTAGACAAGACGTCAAAGCAATGGTTTTCTTGCGGATGGAGAGCTGCAATTAAGGTTGATGTACCCATTACCACCACATAACACTTGGCCAAACTGTAGACTTTCCTTGCACCACCATTTATTAGAACCCATCACCACCATTCCACTGTAGCACCCATGAAACAAGCAAAGCAATGGCAAGCCAGGGTTTGGAATAAATTTGTAGAATTTGGAATAAGTTGTGTGGTGGTTTAACATATTGACTGAAGTGGTTTCTAGTGAAACCTATAGGTGGGTTATAGGAAAACACTACTTTTCACTTTGAAAATTTGTATCTATTAATCTATGAGGACTTAAATTATGGAAAAATACGCGTTATGTAAAAAAACTATCTTCCTATCCAAGAAAATTACTCCCTAAAAATAGAACTGCCACAAATAAGCAAAAACCCTTATTTTGGTGGTTATGGGTGCTTCAACCTTAAGGTTAATCACGTTGCACTAGTAGGAAAGGATTCCAACTACACCAAAGGATTACACCGAAATGAGACATTGGTGTTAGTTTGTTTTCAGCCGAATGAGGGAGATTGCCCTTGGGAAAGGATGCTTCAGAATAGGAAAGCTAGTCTGATTTCGAGAATGGCAGAGTGTACTGTTCATCGGATTCCTTGGGACTGCGAAGGCTTGAATTTCCTCACACTAAATTTACAATTTTCACTCTGGCCGATGCTTTCTCCCCTCCGCCTGGTAAGTGGATTTTGGCATAGGGGCTTTATCATCCCAGGGGGTGGTTTTTCACGGCGTTAGAGTCAAGCAGATAAGCCGAAAGTAAAAGGAAGCAAATTTTAACGGCGTGCTAAGTAAAAAATCGTGTCCACCCGGATGTAGTCGGGCATCGTCCGGATATCAATCGCACAGCGTGGAATCTTTGGGCCGTGTTGGAGAATAATCAATTCAAAGGCAAGGGAAAAGGGATATGTCTATTCGAATTCGAAAACAACAAAACACACATTTGGCGTTACTATTCCATAAATTCTCTGAATTTGTTTCCCTACTTCGAAATGATCAGAATCCTCTATCTATTGAAAATGTGCATATCAGTGGATAGTCCATGTCCAAAACTGAAGATTAGAACACTGTGGAAGCAAAAATAACTGAGTCCGAGTTTTGGCTATTCCATGTCGGTGATACAGACTCTCTGCTATCTGACTATCTGACGCTACTACGTATCAGCTCTTAAACAACAGCTCGGTCACTGTGTCGCGGAGTTACCTACAAATTTTCGATGAGGTTGGAAAGGGCTTGCAGGTGAGTGAGTGAATTCTCGAGCTCGGTAATCTTCTCTCTGTAAAGTACCTCCGATGCAATTAATTCCTCTTTGAGTTTCCCAATGCGCTCGTTTTGTCGCCTATGCTTAAACTCCTAAGCCTTCAATCTGGCGTCCGCGACGGCTACGTTTTCGATCCATGACTCCACCAGGTTCTCACAACCTTTCCTGAAAAATTTGCGAGCCAATCTCCGATCCTTCAATGCAGTGGTTCCTTCGTCAATTTTAGCTTGAACCAAGACCTCTCGAGCTAGACGGTATTCTGTAGCAGCCCTTTCGTGCAACGCGGATTTCTCCACCATATTCCTCTTAACGAATTTCAAGCGTTCTCGTTCCTCTGCCAACCGAGTACGAATTACGGCGACCGACCTTCCTGCATTATGGCGCAATGCCTGAATACGCATGCGTTTGTGGTGCACCACTCCCGTCACCTTGTCACGAAGCAAAATTAGAGCCTGAACTGCTGAGTCGTCCAATGTGCGAGTTCTTAGGCCGGGATCCGCAACGTTGTGCATGGCTCCCGCCCCGTCATTCTGTGCCGCTGCAATTTGTGGTCCCCCTGCTTCGGCCTCAACAGTAGCCGTCTTCTCACGCTCCACCGTTTTTCCATGCATCCATGCAGACGGAGCTTCAGTCTGCACGCATTTATTACTCCGCGTTGTAAAGACATGAACATAATTATATGGAACTGCCTACATGTCGAATTCAATGGTACATGCACTTAAGTGAACGTTTATTGACAATGATGCGGTTTAAGGATGATGACGGTTGGCATAACAACTATGGAATTTGGAAAATTTTCTTTGAAAATAATCTCATTCAAGAGCGACCTTACGTACCTCTAATTAACGCAGGGCATAATGACGTCTAGAGGTGGTAGCGGCATAACGAAGCCCTCATACATGGGGAGAATCCTCGGCACGCCTGTGCATGACTAGTGAGAGTGTGTCACACGGTAAGCGAACTCGGCCCAATTGACCTCGACGCCTAACGCCTCCACGGTAAGACCTCGGAGGAAATGAAAGGGTAAGACTCCACTGATTGGCCATGGTAGCTGATGCACACGGCCAAACAAATCACGAACGTATTTTTCGTACTCCGGGTTACCATGATCGTGGAAGGTAAAGCCTATAGAGTCGGGGGGCCCCCAAATTTCTGCAAGGGCACGTCGAGTCGGCATGAACTCAGACGGCGTCACTGAAGGCATTACCCCGGAGTTATGCAGACGCATCACTTCTGCGTACCAAGGGATGGAAGACTCCTCCGGAATTGGCATCCTGTCAGGCTTGCTGGATACAAACAAGACAGAAACTAAACAATATAAGTGATGGAGATGAGCACTACACACTTTAGAAAAGCAATGGATTGGTCAATAAATGAAAGCAATCTAGAAGGAAGGACAGGAAGCGTTGATAAGCACCATGCAATAAACAATAGGGAAAACCAAAGACAAGGTGAATTAAAATGCGAACAGGAAATACTCATGCATGCAATACAGGGGTTTATTCTGCAGACCTCGGAGATGGCAAGTCACGTAGAAAAGAGAGTTAGCCTTTGAAGTTGTCGCGAGTGGGGAACACCGCCGTGTGTGCCTGGACTGCGGCTTTCCGGAGGATGCTTCGAGAACACAAGAGGTGATTCTAAGTTCAGACTAGTACCTGCTGCAAAATGTAAAACAGAAAGGAGTGAAGCGGGGTCGCGTTTTACCGTCTCGCTTCGTCGACGGACTCAACCGTAGGATTTTGGTCAGATCGCCGGCATGTCATTGGTAGGTTGGGTGCGAACTTCAACATTGACGAGACCCAGGACCTTGTCATCCGATCCATCGCGTCCTGTGAGGACGCTGCACGTGTCACAATTGAGAAGCATGATTTGGGTTAGGTTTAGGGTTCCGTGTATTGATACCGCTTTTTTTGGCTGATTAATGGACCTTTTACTAGTCTATAATTTATGAAATCGAATGTTTTATTGTATATTTTATATTGGCCATTTGAATACAAACTGCTGTTTTTTTTAGGGTCAAGGGGAATGGTCTTGGTCCAAGCTAGGTACACAGAGATCATTCGCAGATGATTTTAAAATTGTAGATAGTGTAATATGTCTTGGGGACAATGGTTATTCCAAAACAAACAGTCTTAATAGAGTGTCCGTCAGATAGCTGTCAAATTCAGGGATCAGCGGAGGTGATTTCTGAGCTATGCTACATGTTATGTCGTGGGAGGTTAATGCACTGCAATCCAAACCTGTCAACCAGACATACGCACTACGGGAGGATCTAATGAACAGAATGTAAATAGCACCTATACAAAATTGATGGAATAGATAATAAGGGGTGTAGGGCTATGGCGGCATTCACATCGTCGTGATGTATGGTGACGGTTCGCTGGAGCCGCTCCTGACCACGATCATGTAGTCGCATACATCTTGAAAACACTACCAAAGTAGGTGGTGAGCAACTAATCCTGAACATTTCCATGGAGCTGGCGAAAGGAACGGTGGGTGCTAAAATGAATTGACAGACTTCGAGCAGCTGCACCGCGGACCTGTAAGCACGTTCGGGTAATGATGGCATCAGTAAAGACAATAGCAGTATCTGTGTACAAGAAACGAAGGCATCTTTCTCAATCTGTGCTTACTGTTTTTTCCTCAATTTATTGAATATTTACCGTTTGAGGGAGATGAATCCTATCACTTACGTCGTTGGTATGCTGTTCGTGCAATGGCTGAACAAGAATTTAATTGAATTTACATTTGCATCATTATAAGACAGTGGTGAGACTAATAAGTTCACGCGAGGTAAAAAGCAACATTGATAACCGGGTAGTATGAAATGGCATGAAAGGAAAAGATTATCTCACCGGCTAATTCACTTTGCTGACTTCCACCAAGTTCAATAACCTTGTTTGCCACAAAATGGTTGCGTCTTTGTTGAAATCCCCCGTCAGAGCATCCCCGATCGTGACGATCCCATCCCGCTGTTGATCCGGATATATAACACTGGGGTTTGTGCCCACTCAGGATAGACGTGTTCTATGGTAACTAACTGCATTCTGTGCTGCCAAGAGACGCCTTGGATGTGGGGCACTAGTTTTTTCTTGTTGGAACGCCAGTGCTGACCACAACGTCCAACAGCGACTGTTGTGTTTTGCAGGTGAGGATGCAGCACCGACACTGCTTTTCTGAGCGGAATGGGGTCGCACTACAAAATGAAACCTCTGCTTAGATTGACATTTTCAGACCATTTTCTAAAGTGATTAGACACTGAAAAACTAAATGGCATGGGAGAGAGTCAGTGTGTTTACCATCTCGGCGCGTGGTTTGTTGATAGCGGAAGGCACATAATCCAGAAATTTGGACGGTCTTTTCCTCTTCCGTGTTGGCCGTTGCATTGTGGCGCATCCCGAACCAGAGCCCTGCATCTCATTAGCTGTTGTGTTTGTTTTCTCTACTTGTTTGGGGGCCGCTCTTTTAGGTCCTAGTTTTGTGACATTCACTCGTTGCGACCTCTCCGGAGACTCTGATGTGCTTGCGTGACCATGACCACAACTCAGCAACTGAACATGCTCGCATGTACGACATACTGAGCTACGCTATTTTAGGAACGTAAGTAAGTCGTATTCATTTAGTGACAAATGAGGTGTCCATGAGGGAGAAGAAATAAGTGGGGAGTGCTGGTGTGGAGCGTTTACAGATTGTCGAGGGCCGCAACTGAGAGCAAAGAATCTCCGCGTTATCGGGTAACCCAAACGCTGCTTGTAAATCGTCAACGGAGTTGTCATTCGCCTTGAGCTTGTAGGGTTCTGGTAAATTGTCAGTGCTGAATATCGGCTCACATCCTGCAGAGGTTTGCAGTCCCACTTCTATTCTTGAAAATCATGCAAACGGTCAGCGCATATTAAAAACTGACGGGTACGTCTACAATCACGAGAGCTATGTACCTCTACTTATCTAACATCTCCTCTACATATTTGAACATCCGAAAATCAAAATTCAACATTCCTTTCAATTCTGACCTGGAAGGGACGTGCTTGGATCTTCTATAAATGTGTCCTCCGAAACAGATGATCCCAAACACATTCTCTCGTCTGTTCCCCGTCTTGGAGGCGGAGTAGTTGTCTTCCCCTTCCTGACATTGCTTGCTCTTTGATCCGGCGGACTCGACGCACAGCCACCGTCATCGATGGCTACGTCTCTTACCGCTCTTATGCCACCGGGTTGCAAAATTGCCTCTAGAAGCTGGTCTAATTTTTTGTTGACCATCGCCATTACTTTCTTGTTTTCAGACCTATCAATATCTACTTCGGCCCTCTACGTCGAAATGCCTTGAACCTGGCTAGTGATTGCAGCAAGCTCTCGGGTTATGGACCGGGCCACAGCGTCCGACTTCTTCCTCTGAGCAACATATGTGGTGGCGTGGCTGGGTGTGCCGGTTCCCTCGTTGATACCCTGCTTGTACACGTTGTCAGTTTTCATAATGAGAGGGGTTATTCATATCGTCGAGATGAGGTTACGCACTTAATGGGAGAATGATATATCAGTATAATGTATATGACAGTGTTTTTATACTGAAGTGATGAATAGATAGGTGAAGAATCGATTACCTGAGATGACGGGTTGTGTGGATTGGAGGCTGGTGTGCTCGTAGTACCCTCTTTTGAGAGGTTATTAATCTGTTTTTGGTTATAACGGAAGTCATGAACGCAATACATGTGTAGAAACACTATGTGCATAAGAACTAGTAACAACTGCAAGAAAGTCACCGTCCCCCTACGGGCACCATGTAGGCAAATGTAGATATTCTACATGTGCATGACTTCGACCAGTATAAGATACACATAAGCTAATCCTCAGCTATACGTGAAACTGAATATGACTGGACGAATGAGTAATGAGGACAATGAACCGCTTACTTGAGGTCGGCTGTCATTCATAGCCGTGGAACCCGCGAGATCGTCACCGGTTGCAGAATCTTACTCCCAATCCAGATCCTCCCAGAAAATACATTCGTCGTCCTTGTCCAACAATGGCTTCACCAACGTGCGAAATAGACCGTGACATTTCAGATAGGACACATACTTTGAGATAGAAATTGAGGCGGATATCTAAGTTCAAAGAGAAAAAAGAGATAACTGTAGCACGACGTGGTACTCGTATTCCTCCGGAAAGCACTTAATTCACACTAAATACCCTCCAAAGTAAACCACTCCGTGTTCAGTCCCACGAAGACCTATAGTTTTCCTCCTTTTAGACCATAACGAAAATCACCACCCGAATCCAACCGTCTTCCGTCCCACGACCGGTTGTCCTGACCCGATAGTTTTTGCCTCATTCCTATTTTTCGGCTTTTTAGACTAGTGGCCGGTTCCCATTGATCCATCTATTCTTTCAAGTGGCTGGATTCTCCACCGTCCTGAGACTTAAAGTGGCTGGAAACCCCACTGTTCCTATCTACCACCCGGAGAGTGGAGTAATAATCCTTCCGTATAGCTAGAGAACGGTCCGGATAGCTACTCAGTCCCGGTTACAGATACGGAAATCATACACCAATGACATCACCTCACGGTTGTAAAGTATCCTAACTATATCATCACCCTTCCGGATTCGTTCGCAGTAGGTAATCCGGCTTTTATCCCATCTACAGGAAGCGACCGGTCCGCTCTCGGTTTCCGGTGTACACACGGCTCTCCGTGTCCTTAAGACTACCAGCCCCGCTTCAGTACGTCTTCCCTCCCCTCCAGGCTCCTTCCGGTACTGGAAACCGTCAACACTCGGCGTTTGACACCTTCCCAATCTCTCCGGGCGCTCTCCAAACTACCACACTGTTCAACACTCCTCCGGAACACTACTAGAGACAATAGTACCAACAAACCGTTACGGTAACGGACCAGTCAGTCAGCCGGTCGATACAACAAATCCAAAAGTATATTCTCAAAACGGCGTACAAAAACAAGGCCCCGGCCTTGGAAAAACGTCAAGCTTAAGTACTAATCCTAACGGGCCTATAGCAATTAAGTGGCCGACCGAGATCCAGAATTTCCGGATCTTGGATCCCGGGTATCCCGGACCGGTGGCCGCCTTCTATTCCTAGTTACTGCCGCTATCTATCCGGATTGTCAGCCGGGTGCAATCGAGCCCCATCGTTAGTCGCTGCCAGTTTATCCAGTCCTTATCCTAACTCCTACTCCTTGCTCTTATCCAACCTTGGGCTGTGCCGGGTTCCATCCGGTCGTTCCTTCTTATGTACCTCTTTCTTCAACTTCTTCAGTGAGGTGTGGCTCCCGGGGTATCTGGTACCGGATGGTCAGTCGCCTTTCGGACTCGTCCTGCCTGTGTCGCCGGTGAGGGAGATTGTGCAGCCACCGGGGTTACACCGAGATCCACCCGCATACGTTCCGGAGAGGGAGATCCCTGTACCGGAACAAAGCCAGCTCCCGGCGGTGGTCCTTGGTCCCCCTCCAAATGGATGTTCTCGGGGTCAACAGCCTCGACTCCTTCCGGATTGGGCAGGTTGTGCAGATTGTCCAAGGTGTCTGGAAGAGGATCCTCTAACGGTTGTCCAAGCTCCGGTTGAACTGGCCGGATGGTTGACTGTACCGGAAAGGCTAAGGGTGGTACTTGTGCCGGCCCCATAGTTGGTGCCGATGGTCTGGGCTCCTCTCAATCTGCCGGTGGCTCTGGTGGTCTTGACGGACCATCCTTTCTGGGGCAGAGGATTTCCACTAGGTGTCTCATCTGCAACCAAGTGTCCCTCATCACCTGCGTCCGGTCGTGCATGAATTTCACGATCAATTTCCGAGCCGGATCCGGTTGACGGGTCAAGAATGCTTGGTAGACGACGTACTGATTTGCCACATCCACCGGAAGGGCTAAGGTAGCCTTGACCTCCACAACAGACTGGATGGCATGGGCTGCCCGGTCACGGGCGTCATTGAAGTCCTTTTGGGCATCATGCACCTCTTGCTGGAGTTTGTTGATCCTCTCTCGGTACTGATCCATCTGGTCGACATGCTGGGCCTGTAGACTGGCCAGGTCCCGGTGTTTGTGAAGGATGACAATGCATTCTTCCAACCGGTTAGTGCCCGTAAGCTAAACTACCTCCTTCACCAACCGGCTCTCGAGCTGCCTAGTTGCATGTAGGTACTGGACATACGCCGCCATCTGTTCCGACAGGTTGAATAGGTCTTGGCACGGGTCCCCGGTGTGGACCGGTGGCCTAGTGGGTTTGAGGACTTCCGTGTTCAGGTTACGCCTAGTCGGTGTGGGACAGCCCATTTGTTTTAGGCGAAAGGTCGCCAAATAGCTCCGTTCACACTACGCTGGCGAAATAACCCTTTGCAAATAAATGAATGAAAATTATTTTTTCGCCAGGATGATACTCACTTACTTTCTGTGATCGTCACTTTGCGTGGGGGGTACGCAAGGGTTTCGCCAGGGTTAGTGCTCATTTTCCGCTGAATGTGTTTCGGTGATAGCCAGAGTCTCCACCGCGAGGAGAGAGCCTTCGCCGGATGCGGATTTCCTTCTTTGAGTGTCGCCAGCTTGCACTCCGATTGCGATACTTGTTTCGCCTAACTTCGTTGATGTAGTTGCACTAATCCGGCTCTCTGTTCGCCCGGGATTGCGAAATCTGCGCTGACGAAGAAGCCCGCTGAGCGCTGGCGCCTTCCAATGTGGAGCTAGATTAGCAATTTACAGGTGGGTGACTCGAATTGTGCAACTCCTGCGATCTGCAAGCGTCCTCGCAGGTAAGTATAAACTTCCCCCTCAATTCTGTGAATCACACAATGCATGTCGTCAATTGTGCAATTTGCTTGCTTCATCGTTGAGGGTTTTCAATGTGCTTAGGGTTTTGCAATTACTTGCGGTTTTTTGGCCGCCACATTGTTTCTAATTCCCTGTGCTTTGTTGTCCGAGATGGAGGGGAGTGATTCTATGGCGCAGGAACTCGAAATGAGCCCGATTGCTCAGACAACGGGGGCTGCACCGGATCGGGAGAGAGTTCAGGAGAGGCTCGAGAGAATTCGGAAATTAAAGGAGGAGTAGAAGATTCGAGCCCAGAAGGCTGCCGCGGGGAAGGACATTCGAAGCCGTTGTTCGAAGGAGCTCAGTGACCGCGACAAGGCGAAGAAGTTGACAACGATCCAAACATTTTTCAACCGGGGGGGACGGCGGTGCCAAAGCGGCGGAAGTCTGGAGAGTCGTCAGGGGTCGACGACGAGCTCGAGGCCGGGGCTGTGGAGGGCGCTGCAATTACCCTACTGTCCTCGGATGATGGAGGGTGTCGGAGAAGGAGACGGTCCTGTACTGATGAAGAGGGATCCGGTGGCGGGGCAACTTCTGAGGAATCAGCAGAGCTCGATCTCGACGGGCTTTCTGAGGAAGAGCTCGTCCATGTCTCTGAAGGTGAAGGCAGCGACGACGAATCGGACGATGGGGGACCTGTGAAGCCCCCTCCCTTCAAGAAGGCAAAGAAGTCGTATGATCTGACGAGGAGGTTTCAGATGGAGTGGGCGGCCAGGCTCCCCTGGGCCGAGTCTATCCTTTCCACCGATGGTCGCCTTCACATGGTGAAGTGCAGAGTCTGTAGCACCGTGGAAGGGAAGCCCAAGGTGTTGGCACCGAAATTGGACACCTTACTGAAACACGAAGGGCGACGAAGAGCTACAGCTGAAAATCCTGGGAAGAAGATACGAAAGGGGGATGTCTTTGTGATCAAAACATGCCGGCATCAGGTTAACTTGGGTCTCTACGCTGCGAGGCCTCCACTGTCCGTGGCTTCGCAGCTGAACAAAGTCTCTTCCATTGAGCGGAAAAAAAAAAGGTCCAGTTTGCAACCATCTTCCATGTTTTGTCAAAGGGTAGGCCGATGTTGGAATATGAACATTTGTTTTCTTTATTTGAGTTCCTGGATGTTCCTTACCTGCCGAGAGCACACTGGAGTGACAATTCAGGCTGGATCATGGCTGAGTTTCTTTATGACATGGTTCGCTGTGAGATTAAATCCAGAATCGCATCTGCTGATTTCATTGCTGTGACTTGCGATGAGACCACAAGTGTTGATAACGGATCGTGGTTGAGTTGTCACGCTTATGTTTGCCAGGATTGGGAGAGAATGCCTTACTTAGTGGCATTGACAAAGGTGACAGAGGCTCCAAATGCTAACAATTTTCTCGAGCTCATTTTACAGTCACTTGAGAAGGGGGCAGGGGTGGACATTTCGGCAGTGCAGCGTAAGCTTCTATGCTTCGGTGGTGATGGGGTGAGTGCCTTCCAGGGCTGCCGAACTGGGGTGACTGTGCAGCTTCAGCAGAAAAACTCCCCCTTTATGATAGGAGTTCACTGCTGGGCTCATAGGATAAACCTAGCTGCAGAATCCATGGGCCACCTCCCAATCATCAAGCACTGCGAGCAGCTTATGCAGAAATGCTGGTCGTTTTTTAACCACAGTCCCAAAAGACTTTCGGAGTTCAAAAAACTAGCTGAGGTGATTGAAACAAAAGGGCTCAGGCCCCTGAAGAATGTCGCAACTCGGTGGGTTTCGCTCTTGGAGCCCCTGAGGCGCTTGATGTCCGAATACCGAACTTTAATTGCTAAATTCGCAGCTGAATCGGAGAAGGCAGATGCCCGGGTGAGTTTTTCCTTATGCTGATTTGAATTTTCTTTTTTAATTTTAATGCTTTTAATCCTCCCTTCTATGGACTTATATCGCTATTTGACATGTTCTCGTTTGTTTGTGCTGCAGGCATGCCTTGCTATGCTCTTGGACCCGTATACAGTGCTTGGCATAGCCACGGTCATCCCGTTGTTGGAGACAATTGATGTTCTGTGTGTCTTTGCGCAGCAGACAAATGTCTTTGTCTGTGACATGGTCGCAGCGTTGAAGCTGTGTGAAGGGAAACTATATTCTCTATTTGTCGACAGAGGGAACGGCTTCTCACAGGACGAGTTTTGGTCGTTGCATGCACTATTGGATTCAAGTCACGAGTCAATCCACCTGAAGTGGGTAACTGATCTTAATTCGGCTGGTGAGGCTCAAGTAGCCTTCTCTGTTGGCGGAACCCAACACTGGGGTGTTCATGAAGGACAACCTGTTAGTCGAGCCCTTTGGGCCCAGTTGGTGGCGCGGGTGAAGATCAGTGTGCCGGTAAGTGTTTTTATTTTTTTTATTCTTTTCTGTTTTTTTTCCATTAAATGAATCCGATTTGAAATTTCTCTGAAACTGGCCCTGCAGGCTGCCTGCAATGGATCATTTACAGTTTTGTTGCTCTTGTGCGGTAGAAGTGATCAGTAGCAGATGGTTGTTCATGTTAATCTTCTCTTTCGCAGTTTTTGTTTTTTTTTTTTTTTCAATTTTTTTTTTTTAAAAAAAATTCTCCTTGATGTTTCATTTACCTGATAGTGGTGTAGGCTTCTTACTGATCGTTTGTTCTTGTTTGGCAATTGCATTTTTTCTTTTTTAATTTTTAATTTTGTTATTCTCCTTAATCTCTCCCTTACATGACTGTGTGATTTCAATATGCAGCTGCAGCAACGCAGCTGATCCAGGAGCTGAGGTCGCGCTTTCCAGCGCACTCTGTGCTTGACGCCCTCGGTATTGTGTACCCACAATACTGGGCGGTTCCGGAGGCGGAGCAGAACTTCAAAAAGCATCTGGAGGTGCTAAAACATTTCTACTGCGAGCGAAAGCTCATAAGTGACGGGGAGAATAAAGGCCAGTCTGTGGAGCCAATTCTAGACTGCTGGCAACTCGATGCTCAACAGGGCTACTTCAAGCTCGCCATGTTGTCTAACTATTCCGCTGCCCTTGAGCCTCCGTTTCTCTTAAATCCACTCACACGCCTATGGCGTACACTCGATGCTGCAAGTGTATGCGTTTATCCCGAGTACATGAAACTGGCCCGGATCGCCGTTGTCCATGTGCTCGGTTCTGTGCAGGATGAGCGCTGCTTCAGCAGCTTGAGCTTTTTGAAAAACAAGTTGCGAAATGCTCTAGATACTCATCTGCAGCTCGTTGTGGGCATGTATAGCCAGCAGTGTTTTACAATTCAGAATTTTCCATACGAGGCATGTTTTGAGAAGTGGGCTAATGCCGGGGAAAGATACCGGTACTTACTGCAGGATTAGTCCATCTCAGTAGACGGCCTTAGGCTGCCTTATCCCCCTCATGCACTTCAGTGCATCTCCAAGAGTCTACCGGCTCTTTTGTTTCAATCACTCTAGCTGGGTTTTTAAACTCAATTATAAAAAAGATCTACTTGTTTTGAATTCTGGACTTCATTGCATGGCCATGTATGTTTACTGTACATCGCTCACTCACTTGAGCGTCGGAGTGTTTGTGTGTTTTTTGCAGGTCTGTGTGTGTTCGGGAGCCAGGTCGCACTTAGGATCAGAAACTGTCGCCAAAACTTTACTGCTGACAATTCCTACATAGCCAGATTATTCATTGGTTTTACAATGTAGTAGCCAGTCTACTACTTCATAAGTACTCCTTGTCGCCACTTGTTTTCCACCACGAATTTACGATGGTCGCCCTATGTTTCACTGTTCCTTTAATTTAAATCGCCATTATACTTTACTGCTGAAATTCTGTCTCGCCTGCTGTTAATCCACAATTTTACCATGTGTAGCCACCCTTGCGTTAAAATTGCATAAAACGGTGCAAATAAGGCTATCGTGTAAAAACGTAAAAAAAAGGGCTGGTGTGGGAGTCTGAGGCGAACCGGACGGCTGTCCTTTCTCCGGGCTGGGACGGGGTTTCTTAACCGGACTGGGTGAGAACTCCATACAATCGTCATCATCCTCGTGCTCGGACATCTCCTCCCGTTCCGCGCACCGTTGGTGGCTTTTCAGTTCGTCATACTCCAAGACCGCCTTAGGGGTCAACAACGCCTTGTAACGGTAAAGATGAATAAGGAAGGACGGAAGGCAGGTGGCCTGCTTCTTGGTCTTCCGTAGGTTGGCTACCTGCCGGTCGACTATTGTCTTAATCATAAGACCCTAGTCCACGGAAATCTCACCGTCCATGGCTCCAACGAAGATGGACGCCCATTTGATGGTGATTAGTTTGGGCTTTTCCGGATGGAAAATTGGGTTCATAAACCCTATCACCCTCCTAGCTCTTGGATCGTTGATATCCTCCAGGTCCCACCTTTCCTTCTTGTCTCCAGACGTCTTGATGTAGTTCCGGACGTGGTCCCTGGACTCCGGAGCCGAAACTTCCCCATCCTTGTTGAAGCCGTACGTATCCCTCCAGTCTTGTGCCGTCCACTATTCCGGCTCTCCACGGATAATTCCTCGATTGTCGGGGTTCTTGACGATGATCTCCTGTGCCGGAAGGGTCGCTTCCACCTCCACGCCTTGTCTAGTAGTAACTCACAGCCCATGATCTCTAAGGAAGTCCGGAGGAGCTCCCACTCTTCGTCATCTACCGGCATCAACGGCATGACCCGTTGTACCTTCAACAACTGTCCCTCTTTGACCGGCTCTTTCCCCTTCCTAACCATACTGCTAAATCCTCCTCACTATCACTCCGGTAACACCTGCACGCACAATCCTCACCACAATCCCTCGACTAACGGAAACACTTCCGTCTCACCGTCTCTCTCCTACCGTCATAACCCTAAATGCAAACTACGCCGAGGAACACAAGGGTCCAGCGCTCCACAAAACGACAAAGGAAAGGAGGAGCACGCTGCTCTTCCTCCTTTTATACCCGCACTCACCTCAACCCGTTCGTAGCTCATCATGATGGACGGTCGTAGCCTTTCATCATTGGACGGTCGCGGCCGGCGGCGCTTTAATGGTCGCAGCCACCTTTCCCGCGTGACTCATACCCTCTGGCTGTTACCCTAAGTCCGCTTGGTCAGGGTTCCGTCGTATAGACGGTGCTCCATCTCATCCGACTTTGTACGACCAGATCTGAATCGGCTGCCCTTCCGGTTCTCTTATTTCTTCAGCCAACCGTCTTAACCGGTTGTTACATTTATCTACGTAGTACTTCCGTGTTTCTAACACACTTTTTTTAAATTTTATCATTTTTTTTCTACCGGAAATAGTATTCCGGTGTGCCAACCTTGGAAATCACTTTCTTCAATAACCTGTTATGGTCGGGTTTAGAGTGCAAATCAATAGCTTACGTCCCAGTCTTCCTCGGTTTCTTCAGCTCCAACTTCTCCGTTTTTATTCCGCAACTCCCTCTCCTTCCTCTTAGCATCTCGTTCAACTTTCAGTTATATGGCCTCCTCATCTGCCTCTTTCGTTCTCCAGTATCTAACCAATGTCGGAAAAAATCGTGTTGGGCACCACTTGTGTTTCGCCCCTCTACCGGTTTTCAACCAGTGCTTGTGCCAGATGTACCTAGCAGTTCGCAGAGAACATTCAACGTAATGTAGTACGTAGTCCTCACGAATGGGAGGGTCGAAGAGAAACCTCCGATCCAAATCATCCTTCAATAATTTGATGGCAGAGTTAGGGTGATCTCTGAACTTGATGACGGAGAGATTTAACCACCTCCGCGCAGTTGCTCGGAACTGGGTGTGTACAGCTGATCTGAACTCCAACGGGACATCACCCTTTTCGGTGGCTTGGATTTTCATGGGCCACTCCTGGGATGCAATTTTGAAGGCTCGATGATGCTCCCTTTGAACCCTCCTTTGGGCTGTCTTCTTTGATTCTCCATTATTGACAACTGCGTTTCCGCACTCCTTCCCTATACCTACTTCTCTGTGCTTCGCGACCTCGGCCATTGGGGTGCATGGCTCGGATATGCTTTGATTAACATTGGTCAACGAGAATGGGAACGGGGACAACGAAGAAGGCCCCCTCCAACCAGGCCAAGCAGCAGCCCCGGGATTGAGATAATATGGTGCCTCTGAGCTGTTGAAGGGGATGTGCGAAGGGTGTGGTTGCTGCCTTGTTGCTGAAGCACCCGTGGGGGTAGAGTAACCATTGCCTCCGCTGGTACCGGTACTTCCCTCACGCTCAAATTGAGCCTGACATGCGGCTAGGTGCAGGTACAGAATTCTGGTTCTCGGATGATAGACCCGGGAGTGGGGCATTCCTCGACAATACATTCGGCAATGAATAATCCATGTTCAGAACTCCAGGATTCATCGTCCGAGGGTTGTTCCCTAAAGATCCCATAATCGAAGCCTGTCCATGCATCTGTGACTGCTGAAAGGCTTGGTACAAAAACTGGAGCTGTGCTGCGTCGATGGACGTCGCCCTAGGTGAAGGATACATGCCCTGGCCGGGCCACTGCTGTAGGTAGGGCGGCCGCGTAGGATATGACGACATGGCAGGCGTCGGGTCTGTTGGAGCACCGTGTCCTTGCAAGAGAAAGGACCATAATAACATGCATGTGTATGGTTCCTGAACTCCATAGCTAGAGGCTACAGGTATTTTGAATTTATGTATGCGGAAATACTGAAATGAATCGAAGTTCGTGAATGAACCAATTGTCTTCTTACGTGTGATGTATTGCCGGTCGTACCATAAGTGTGGTTACTCATCTTCGATTGTAACAGAGGTGATCCTTTTGCAGGTCCGATGCTTGTATTGAAGCCAAGAAAACGTCCCTTCTATACAAATACACCTTAACGTGTGAGCAAAGAACGTGAACAATTAAACAAGTAGATAGATACATGGGCACAAATGCTTAGACATTGTGATAACAAGTCCCTCTTGGAAAAATCAATCAAATCTCCGTTAAGAGTATATTAATTTCGAAATCGATACTTGGGCATTCCCAGAGACAAAGGGCAAACAAATGTTGGCCAACTATGCCCTTTCCCTGTGCACGTTTAATTGACTTGCGAGGCCTCTAAGGCGAGTGCAACATCTGAAACTTTGAATAAAAAAAACAGAACACGAACTACTCTGCCTCTGACTGTATGTCGTTGGATTCCTCTGATTCAGACGCATCCTCTGAATCAGTGGTGTCGTAAGGGTGCTTTGTTTCACCGTAAGGAATCCTGTGTACACCTTCGCACCACGCGTTTAGGCCGATACTCCACTCTGGCCTCTCTTCAACGAAAATTTTCCACCCCTTGCAGACGCGACGAAGGTGACAGCAGATCCCGAAGTCTCGAACCCACTCGCATTCTTTTTCTTGTATAGGATAACAAGCCCTTTTAAGCTCCTCAATGGTGGGGGTCTCCATCACCTTTGGCCACAGCTTGTTCATGACTAGGTCGAAAGGCAAGCAGTCCATGAAAGTCTCCGCTACTCTCTCCAGTGGGTCGCCCACACAGCAGGGAATAGGGGTATCTCGAAGCCAGTCCTCTTTGGGATAAAACAGACGATCTTGGAGGTTGTGTTTGAGCATGTACGTTTTTTCTCTAAACCGTTCAAATTCAGCAATAAATCTCATGCGCTCATGAACACATATAACAACTCCTGACCTAGTAAGCTCGAAAACAGCCCCGTCTTTGTTCGCAATGGCCATGGCTACGAGGGCAATGGGAAACAAGATGGTGGTCTGGGAAACTGAATAGAAGAAGAATAACAAACAATGATATACGGACATACGAGGGTAGTCAAGCGCTGGAAAACTAACTTGGAAGCATACGGAGAATGTGCACTGCGTCTCTGTGTTGCGAATATGGTCTCCTGCATTCCCCTCGGCAAGTAGTCCACAACCTCGGAAGTCGAAGACGCCGCTGGGACTCTCCATCGTCGCCATCGAAAGTGCAAACCCTAAATAAATTTGCACAAAGTGTCACCCACAACTGCAAGTAAAATAAATTTCCCCGATGAGATCGCACCCCCATTAATTGATGGTGGTCGCTAATTACGGGTGGTGGCGTACGTGCCCTCGCAGAGTAAGCTGAATGTCTCGGTCGTGAGCCCCTTAGACGGTCTCTTCATAATTGGTGCGTCACTGCGTAGGTAGAACTTCAATGTAGCTGCTGTGATTGACTTGCGTAACGCTCTATGTATGGTCGTCCCCTCCACTCCGACTGAAAATAGCTCGACACGCGGCAGTGTACTTACTCAATCATTGTTCACTCATTCCATTCTCTGCCTACAATTTCTGAAGTCCGTAGATATTGCATGCTAGCAAATCTATAGTGATAGTCGAAAACCTAATGATAACGTTCCCAGGTTTAAAACATTGCTCGGCAAGGGGGGCGATCGCAAGCTAAAGCATGTTCTCTCGCATGTGTGGACAAAACGTCATGTACTTTGGGATGCCCCTAAGGTCGCCCCCCTTGATCGGGGGTCCGCAAAAGGGATTTATTGTTCTCTATGTTTGTCGTTTTCTGTTACCTCCTGGCATGGTTATCCTCAGAACTACAAGCGAGTCCTCTCAGACACATTAAAGACAACGTCGTTTGCCGCAGGTCGCAGGTATGTCAATTTTAATGATTTAATTTCATATTTGAAACAATCATTCTCTCATTATTTCAAATTGCCCAACAACATCAATATGCACAATGTCCATCATAACATACCAGCAGGAGTACGGTACGAATTTGTGCCGAGTAGACAAATTTGGTGGATCACCTCGTTGGGTGGAGCATGTGATTCGAGAATACAAACTCGGGCCACACGGTCCAAGACATGATTGCACTTTCACATGTGGATGTGACTCGTATTCAAAGCTTCGTTGGTTCTCCAATCCTGTTTGTACATGCAAGTTAGGTAACATGCTTGGAAAATTCAGCACTCTCGACGATGCAATGCGGTAGAAATTGTTGTCATGCCGATGTGAACCTTCCTTGCCGCCATGGACGGACGTTATCTGCCCCTGTTTGCTACTACTCCCTACTCAGGAATTCTTCATCGCGACAGTATGCAACATGGATACGCAACCTCCGGAGGCGACAACAGACAGCGAGGATGTCCTAGAATCGGAGTGGGTTGTAGATTTGTGAGGGTAAACCACAATTTCAATTAGGTCCAACACCGTATACACCAACGCCAGGGAAAACTATTCTCTAGGGTTATAGACGTACTAGCGACCGCGGTAGGTAGAACGCCGACGTGCCTGAACCGCTATGGTATATGTTCTTTGCACGCTGTTATTGTAAGTTCGAGTAAGATGATGCAAAGCAGCCGTCGGCTTCATGTTTTCTTGCGGCCCACTGTAGGCCATATTTTTGGGAGAATAGCAACCCAGCTTCTGCAGAGGGGTTTGTTATAGAATTTGGAATTTCATTTAGGCGGATACAAAGAACAGGTAGTGGAGCAAGAATAGATGTACGTGATAAGCTGAAAACAATAAAGTGTTTACCAATTGAACAATTCGCGTCCTCTTTATATTCCTGTTTAGCGTCGTGGGGTATTGCATCAATTGCTTGTGTTCTCAATTGTTGTATAGAGAATTTAGGTTTCACTCTTCCTATGATTTGGGTTTCGGTACTGCCTCCAAGTAAAGGCTAGGGTTCAGTGCAAACTATAGCGCCATAAAGCTTCGTGGGTTATACGCGTTGATAGGGTAATGTTGATAGGTCTTGGATCGGTGTTTGGAGTGTTGAAGTTTGTTTTCTGAACCAGTCCTGTCTCGGTCCTGAAACTGTACTATTACCCGTGTTGATGTATCCCATGTCAATGTTCACGCAGGTCTAGGTCAAGATGGAGGGGATTCGCCGGTCCGCTCCAAACGAGCAACATATCCGAAGAAGAGATGCGAAGCTTCTTCAGCAAGAAGTGGCAGCGGCGACATCATTGGGCTTGACTAGAATGCCATGCCCTTGCCGAATACACATGCAGGAGGCTGAGCTTACTATAGCTTTCTACAAGAGATGCGTGAAAACGAATTCAAGACATTCTACGGGGCAACAGAGGTATGCACCACTTTATCGCTAATTGTTTACATTATACTTTCCTTCTGTTCTTCATGTGACTCATAGGGCGAGGGTAGACATGCTAACAAAAACGCATGTGTTAGCTTGATAATGACATTGATTTGTGTAATGATTTCTGTTGTAGGGTTTCGACAATGACGAGTCAGACAATGAGTGGGAAGGACACATTTCATGGTTTTACGGGGCACAAGCAAGGGCCTGCCCAAATACACTAAGGAGACGCCTTGATCCTAGAATGGACATGACGGAGATGGTTGTAGAAGCTTACGACATGGTAGATTGGATTCGGGAAGAAGCATGGAGAGATGGGCAAGCTCAACACATCCCGCCGCGCGATCCAGAGTCGAATAATCCACCTCCAAGCCCTGTGCTCGAACTTGAAGTCAGGCCAGCAGAAATAGGGGGCTGACGCAAGCATAATCTTCGAAGATAACATTCTGAGAGAGGATGGACCCTCCACAAGACCCGTAAGGCCGGGTTCACAGTCGCGGCGTACTACACCATCGCCACCCACGTCACCTGCTGCTGGAGGAGACCAGGCACCGGGGTTAGCCGATGCAGCTCCAGACGATGGAGCGGTACAACATAACTCCAATGAGGAAGATGACGTACTGTCTGATGACGACCAGGCCATGGATTGAGGGGACTTGGATGATGAGTCAGATGCGGCAGTGACTGCCTTGAAGGAGGCGGCAGCAACTCCGTTATTCCCTGGATCTAACCACTCTAGCATGGGGACGACTTACGTATTACTTAGTGGAGGCAAACTACACGGCTGTTCCGACGCTTACATGGATGAATTGTTTCGGACTTTAAACACCATGATACTTCCACAGCCTAATTTTCTCCCGAAGACCTACCAAGAAGGGGCGGAATATTTGAGGCGCCTTGGCCAGACATACAAGTCGTATGATGTTTGTGCCAATAACTGTAAGCTATTCAGATGACCACTCAAGAATGCAAGGGTCTGTCCGATGTGCACGGCTCTACGGAAGAGACGTGTTGGGAGGTCCGAGGTTCCGCACAAAGTCAATTAGGTGTTTCCACTGACGCCCCGCCTCAAGCGAATGTTTCGTAGTCCCATGCAGGCAGCTGCTATGACCTGGCATGCCACTATAGGATCAGAGGACGGGATCATGAAGCATGTGTCGGATTCTGCTCAATGGAAGTGGATCTCAAGCCGGTTTGCCGAGGAGTTTAGGTACGACGATCGGATTGTTCGCATGGCGTTGGTGACAGATGGCTTCAACCCAAATTCAGACAAGAGGGGGACCTACTCCATATGGCCTCTTCTGCTAATGAATTACAATATTGCTCCATGGCTTACCACAAAAAACTACTTTATCATGCTTGAAGTACTGATACCCGGACCGAAATCCATTACCGCTGAGCACTTCGACGTATTCATTGAACCATTGATAGATGAGCTGTTGGATTTGTGGTTGTACGAAGTTTATTGTATTGATGTAGCTCAATACAAACAGTCCTCGCATTTTATACTGAAGGCAATGGTGATATGGACGATTGGCGACTTTCATGTTTACGGGCTCCTACCAGGGTGCACGACGAATGGCTTCGTGGGGTGCCCGGTTTGTGGTGAAGGATTCAGGTCGAGAAGATCAAAGACTCTTCACAAAAACATCTTCTGCGGTTGCGCCCATAGATTTCTACTCAGTCCAGAACACCACATGCGCTTTGACACAGGAAACTTCGGATCTGTGGAGGATCATTTCGCTCCTCAACTTGTCTCTGGTGAACTTGCTCTTGCCTTGGGCGAGGAGCGACTGCGGTGGCAGCGAGAGGGAGGTAGACCTGCCCAGAATGACCTCGTCCGAGTTAACGGAATAAAGCGCGTGACTTCCCTGTCTCGTCTACCATATTGGAAGGTAATGAAACCTGTGTGCATTTGCTACTATTCTGTCCTGATTATTAGCCATAGCGCTTCATAATGTGTACCGATCCGAGAGGGTCATCTGCAATGCATGTTTCTGTATAGTCCAGTTTTTACTCTGTTTTCTGTCGTCTTATTTGATGATTTTTCGAACCTTTGACAATGAGTCGTATTATGATCTCTCTCTTTGTTGTTGCAGTGAATGGCATGCTGCCTATTGCATGATGATACAATACGTTAGCTATTTTCAGCAGGAGTTGCTTTCAGAGAGTGTAGTAAATCCTACTGGAACCTCTGTCCTCGTACCACTGTTATTGCCCGACGAGATCAGCTAGCATGCACTAGAATTATTATTTTGTAACACCGTAGTCCTCTCCCGTTTTATCGTCCACCTTATTAGCTTTCATGCATGTTGAACACCTGACTGTCATGTGTGACCCATTATGGAATTGGTCGTTTGACACGATATGTTAGAGTTGTCGATATAGTAGGCTTCTTCACCGTAACATTCGTGGTTGTATAACAATCGTCCCCTTCTGCTGAGCAATGGTCTACTACAGCGTTCAGGTGTAAAATTTTCATTGAAGTTGACCATGCGAGGCATTTGAATTTCCAATGACATGTACCTTAGACTTTGTGTGAAGGTGGCATCTACTGTGGAGCACATGGCATAGAGTCAAACAAAACAGAGTTTCTAATTTTTCTCTCAATTGTAGGATGACGAGTCAATTTGTTTGACATTACGTGAAGAGACACGGTGAACTACCTAACTTGTGTACCTCTTTACTGGATCAGGAGCTTCCCGTTAGACACACCCTGGATGTAATACACGTTGAAAAAAACGTGGGAGCCACGTTGGCTGGTTTTCTATTTGGAGGTGACGACATCATCGCGGTTCGAAAGGACATGCAGGAGTGCGGTGTCATGGAGGACTTGCACTTGGTCAGAGAGGGAGACTCAGACCAATATCTGATGCCACATACACCATACGTGCTTCTGCTAGGCAAAAAGAGGAGGGTCTTAGAGACGGTTAAAAATGTGAAAGTCCCTTCAGGTCACAGCGCGAACTGGGGCAAGTTGGTGAACTTGGAAAAGGGGAAACTGCAATTTCTCAAGAGCCACGACTGGCACGTCCTCATTGAGGAGATACTACCAGCAGCGATTCAGGTTCCATGGCTAAGGGTCCGAGAGTAGCTGTGATACGGTTAGGCCATTGCTTTAAGATGTTCTGCGAGAAGGTCATCAAAGTCAGCGAGTTAAGAACTCTCCAGACATATGTAGGTGAAACTTGGGCTTTGCTTGAGTTGCACTTCCCCCCGGCTTTTTGGAATGTAATGGAGCATCTTCCTCTCCACCTGCGTCGAGAATTGTACTGGTGTGGACCAGTCCATGCGAGGTGGATGTACAGCGTTGAACGGTACTTGGGACACCTCAAAGGCCTTGTCAGGAACAAAGCCAGGCTTGAGGGGTCCATGGCAATGGGTTACATGTACGAGGAGGCTTTAGGGATCGTCACCGAACATTTTAGACTCTATCCAGTTTCAGCACGGCTCATATGGGACCTGGAGGAAGATGAACAAGAGTGTGGGGAGGTCTTGGAGAACCGAGGTCACGAGGAACATTGGGATGACAACGACCTAAAAGAACTCCATAAGGCGATTATCCGCAACTCCAATGTCACAGGTGCTTTATATGGGTATGTAATCCCAAATTTGTGAATGTATAAGTGGTGGATGTGTAGGTCCGCGATTGATTAAATCTGTAAGAGGTTGTTTGGTTTATTTGAACTATCTCGCTTTCCTTACAAGGGCTCGATGTCTGTACGGTCAATTGGAAAAGGACCGAACACATAGGATATTGAAGTACCGAGGCTATTACGCTCTTAATTTTTTTTTCTATGCATATTCTTTGTATGCCGATTGGTAAGCCAGATTCTCTGGTTTCAGCATGTTTATCGCGGGTTAAGTAAACGCAATATAATTTGGGTCGTCGGGTTGATGTGACAAGTACATGTTCTCGCATGGGACGAAGTAACGGTTCAGCGACAATGGCGCTGGATATACATTTCATTTATATTTTTTATTTTATAACGAACTTCACTTATGCAATGCACACACATGAACACAGTAACATATTTGGGCATGAGAACATCCCGACCTGGTAATGGAAACGTAGGTTAATTTAAGAGCGAATCACGTAAAAATTACGGTAAGTTCGTTTATCTTTGTCAAATTCAACTGAACGAGTCATTCCTTCATCGTTACTGCTGTTTGCTCTGACCGCCAGGAGTGTAAATATCTTCCCTCAATCACTTTTCGCCTTAACCTCATCTGACGCCTCGTACATGGAATGTCGCAGTGAGTACCAAGAGCTCCAGTCTGTGCAAGACCGTTGTAATCGGCATCGATTACCAGCATTCTCGGAGTGGTTGGAAGAGCGTGTCCGAGGCATGAGTCAAGACGGCAAGAATCCGTCAGCGGATCTAATCACTATGTCCCGTTTTCCATCCCCTATTGTAAAACACCACCCTTCAATGTGGGCTTTCGGCTACCATTTCCGCGCTCAAAATGAAAGAAATGGGGAGTTTGCAACCTTCGACGCAGGTGTTGCGGCGATTATAAATCAGGAGTGTCGTTCTTCAAGGGCAGATCAACACCCGGTAGAAGCTCAGCTACTGTATGTGGGTGTAATTAACGATATCCTACAGGTAGTCTATGGTCATATTAAACCGTATGTTCTAAAATTCTCGTGGATAAAGCCAGATTTGGAAGGAGTGGCCACCATGAGGAGGGACGTTGACAGGTTCTGGTCAGTGAAGTTCATGGCTAGGTAGTCTCCCGCGCTGGAACCGTATTTGTTAGCAGCCCACGCTCGGCAGGTGCGTGTACAGGCATTCAATAAACAACATATCATTTGCGTCTCATTTTCAGTATTCTTTGACTCTAATGATTTGTTATTTATTTCGTACCAGGTTTATCTGAGGAATCCCTATCTGCACCTGGACGCTTCAATGCGACTCGAATCATTACCCGGGATGGACATGGAGATGGCCGGCATGGCATACCCCGACTGGAGCCCGTGCTAAGAGTGGACGTCCAACAACTTGATGCCCACATGGAGGACGACGACAAGGCGGCCTACGATGACATCGAACACCCAGATTCATCGGACGATGAGCCAGACCCAAATGTCAATGAACCCCCTACTCGAGACCCGATGTTGGACGCGGCAATGGACGATGTTTAGCGAGATGGAAAGGTAAGTAATGAAATCCGACGACTCTCCCCCGCGTTCTCATATTAACCATAAATGCTCGACGGTTCATTGGTGAGGTGAAGAGTAGGGATCTAGTTCACCATATATTCTGTTTTTTCAACTTCCACTAATAACTTGTACTGTGACTTTGCTTGAAATAAAGCACGAAAAAAGAATGGCAGCCTGATATATACCACCCACTGCATACTACTACTTCGTAATATTCCCAGGATAATGTTTAAGGGGTTTCTATCATTCGTTGTTGACACAGAGTAGATAACTTGTGCAAATTATTCCAGCATAGTAGTTGGGTGAGTATCCAATATTTTGCTGGACATAATTCCACCCTTGCTGTACCTCCCCTGATCAGTGTGTCCAAGATTTAGAATCCGTGGTTTGGAGTATTTTAGAACTCCCCGAAAGTCCAATGTATTTTGAGTCTGTGTTAGGCGCATCGAATGAACAAATCAAATGATCGCTAACACTGTGACAGTAGTAATCTGCTTACTTTGTGCATGTTTTTGTTCCGCTTTGTGGTGGTAATAAATCCTTCTTTTATTTTAGTTTTTTAGAAAAAGAAATAAAAATTAATTGTTTCTTCTAAACCTCCATCATGTTATCTTGGCAGGACAGCGGTGGTCAATCTGTCATCATCCGCAAAGGTGTTCCGTAGGTTCGAGGTTTCTCAAGAAATGTTAGCATTTATCGGTTCCGTGGGAAGAGAACTACACTAAAATGCCGTTAAGAGTAATAACGAATGAACCTGGATATAAGAACACGCATTTTTTTTTTTTAAAAGACAGAATTAAGATACATTGAATGTTGAATTTCAGTGTAATAGCATTAAGTGTGCTCTTGAGCATTTACCATTTTGGAAGTAAATTTACGATTACTAAGAAGTTACAGTTTGCAGTCAGAGTGTGCCTTCAAATGGTCCAGAATGGTCCAAATGAAGTGTCTCTTCCTTGGCATAGGTTTTTGTTCTTCTGCAAAGTCTATCGAAACAGTTAATGAGTTGATTTTTGTATAAAATGTTTGCGTTCATACTAGTAAATCCCATCTTCAGTTCGAGATCGATTCAGCATAATACATTTTTGAACAACCACAGGATCTCCTGTTTGTCCAATACTTTACTGACAACCCTTTGTATGTTTTCTAATTTCTGTGGGCTTGTTCACAGAGGACGTAGTATCCGAAGGGGCTGATGTTGGAATGATGGGATCCCGAATAAGATGCCACTGCGAAACACCGAATTTTACTACTGTAAAGACGTATGCTTGATGCCGGGATTAACGACCCCACTCTGCTAGGTACCCAATTTACCCGGGAATGATGTACAAATCCGCATAATCTACAGAATGCTGATTGGCAATGTGACTATAGTATCCGCCTATCATCATGTACTCTTTATTCAGGCATGGTCCCATCTATTATACAATTGAGCATGGTTTGTCTCACTCGACGGTTCCGCGCCGGAATCCGTCGAGGAGACAACCATGCTAAGACACGTCGACATGCACCGAGGTACCCTCATGCAAGCTGCAGTTCCCCATCTCAGACATGCAGACATGCCTCCTACGCGAGGGCCAAATGGTTCACAGAAGCGCATGCCTCCTACGCGAGGGCCAAATGGTTCACAGACGCGCATGCCTCCTACGCGAGGAGCCCAAACGGTGCAGAGATGAGGTGCAATGCTAGCTTGAGCAGGGTGAGATTTCAGGGCGGAGTGACTCAAGACGTAAATTCTAGGCGTTCTCTACAGGTGGAGTTGGGTGGCTTTGTGATAAGGTGATTGGGAGTTTCTCATGTGAGTCTTTTTTTGAGATTAAACGAGCGGGTTTTGTTTTGTGTTTGTTTGTTGATCGAGATGGTTTTTAGAAGCGTTGTGGGTGATGTTTCTGTGTGTAGTGTTTCGTGTTTTTTCGCCGAGTTAGGATCGTTCTGTTCTCTGAATTGGACTGAATTTGTCCTGAATGAGCTTAAATTGGTCGGCACTTGATCACACGCTAATTGAATGAGCTTAAATTGTTGGCCCATTTGCAGGGGTTGAATCAAATTGTGTTTGATCTCCCTTCGAGCACCCGCTTCCAGATTCAAGGCCCCTGAAAGAATTCCTTGGGCACACTCCGCCGCAGGTATTACTTTGTTTGTTCGAGCGTTCTCACTCACATGCAATATCGGAATCTCTTCGTCTTCTCTAATTCGGAAGCATTTTTGGAGTATATTGGAGTATTTTGGAGCATTTGGTTGTAGTTTGAGATGGATTTAGGGTGGTTTATGTTGGAGGATGGAAGGGTTTGAAGGGTTAGGAGAAGGAGAGATTATGGCGCATCAGGTTGACGGTCGTATGATGTACAGTGTTGAGTAGGTGACACGAATTGGCATTTGTGATGGTGGCGGTGACGCGGTGGTGATATAGAAGAGTCGGTTTTTTTGGAGGTTTTTTCGTTTTGGGTACTGTGCGTTGTTGTGAGGAGCCTTGAGAATGTGGATTAGGATGTGGGAGTTCATTTGGGAGCTGGGTTTGTGATTCCGGGTAGGGTGGTCGTTGGCTGTGAAATCAGTCAAGCGTAGTGGTCAGTGCTCGTGTTGGAGGAGCTTTTTATTTTAATCGAGGGGAATCGTGTGTCAGAGGAGGTGTTGTCTTTGATATAAGTAGAGGTGGGGTTAGTATTCGTAGTGTCAGAAGCTGGAGCTTCTTTTTGTGGTGCTCGTCATTGCATCTTCTTCAGCATTCACGAGCTTGATAGGTTTGTGGTTTGGTCTGAGGGAGTGGCTTTTCGTGGTTAGTAGGGACTGCAGGTTTGGACTTCGTGTTGGAGTTTTTGAGATTGGGGTTGGTTGTTATCTACACGGGAAGTGCGGTTCGCTTAGCTCGAGGGAGGGGGAAATAGTTTTGGTGTCATATTTAGTTGCGAATCTCTTCGTCAGTGTTTGAGGTGCTTGATAGGGTGCCTGATGTTATATGTTACTTGTAGTTAGATTAGTTGTTGCAGACACGATTCATATGCTTTGTCTCTCACGTTCGTTTGGAGAGGGTTTGTTGGAAGCATATTTTGAGCCTTCAGATGAGCGTGTCTGAAATGTGTTTCTTGGTTTAAAAGTCTAGAGGTCGCTTGTTGGATAGAGATGGAAGGAATATAAGAGTTTCTCTTCATAATTCTAGGGAGGTTGAAAGGTACACATGTGTGTTCTCTTGTAAAGACAAGTGAAGCACATGTGGAATGAGGCCTCGAGGCTGTGAGATTGAATTGCTAATGTGTGTCTGATTCTTCTTTCTTCGGGTCCTGGACTCTGAATTGCATAATGTACCACGGTCTTTGTGTTCGGAATGATGATGTTGATGAATAGCCTAAGTGGTAGCTGCTTGTGTGAGAATTCTGAGAATTAATTTAGGGAGTCACTTTCTTTAGGTCAGTGGTGGAGGATATTAATCTGGTTATTTTTCATCGGTGTTACAGTGAGGACTTGAGCAGAAGAAGCCGTCAACGAATGCGCCCCTTTCATGAGTGACAATTTTCACAATTTGAGGAATTGAAAATCCACGGGCCCTTCCACTGGTTTGTCCAACGCGGTCAATGTGCTTGCCGCGACCACATGACCGCGTCTGCTTGAATGTGAAGCCTGTCTGCAAATTCTGCGGGGCAGAATGTTCTAAAGTGCATGTTAACTTTCTTTTAGGTGTGCTGCCGATGGTAGTTTTACTGCATGCTCGTTTTTGTGTCTACTCAGATGGTTGTTGCATGTGAGCTCATGTGATTTGCACCTTAATGATCATCAGAGTGGTTATGTGTTAGCGTTAGTGTGATTATGGCCGTGCAGCTTTTGCAAGCAGGAATCATTTTTTTCTCAACCTGCATTTTCAGTTGGGTCATCTGGCAGGGAGATACGTGTGTATGCTATTGGAAGTGTTGGTTTTTTTAGATTTGATTGTTATTGAAAGTAAGTGTTTGCAAAGTACTTTAATTGAGTGTTAAATACTATGTTATGTGTGTCCTGAGTTCGGTGCACACGTTTTATTCTGCTCCTTTTGGCTCCAGCTTTGTGTGTTTGAAGTTGTAGAACAAGAGCTGAACTTGTTCCTGTCTATGTAGGACGCCACAGCGGTTGGGGAGTCCGTTCAGGAGCAGTCTGCTGTTGAAGCGCGGGCTTACGAAGGTAATATTTGCGATTTAAACTGCAATCGAATAGTGTGTGTGGCTTTAAAATCTCCTGTAGGGCATGGGCATTTCCTTCTTGAACTGCATGAGGAGCTAGGTACTTGCATGAAAAGTGGTGACCAACCTTGAGAGTAATGTTACTTCTTCATGTAGTTCTTCATCAATTATGGCCTTGGAAAAAGTTAGTCGCTGAGAATGTTTTAGAAGAACTTCATGCAGAGTCTTCCAGCGCACTTATTTTTCAACTATTGTGGCATCAGGACTGGCCTTGATTACTGATATATGCCCTTCTTCAGGTCCTACGGTTAAGGTGAAATTCGAGCTTCAAAGGGAATGCCATTTCGGACAGCAGTTTAAAGTTGTTGGCGGTGACTCTCAATTTGGTGACTGGTGAGGAATATACTTCGGCTTTGTGGTTTCATTTTAGTACTTCCATCGTGACATTACCTCCGATTCGTGTTTAGAGCGGACTCCTTGGGTTTAAGTGCTAGGATTTTGCGCCAATCGAGTGCTCATTTGTACAGATACCTTGATTACAGTTTACTACGGGGTACGAGAAAATTGTTAGTTTGGCGTACAGAAGCAGGACCATTACAAGCTAATAATCTCATCTATTTCTGATGTTCAGGTTGAGCCGATTGTTTGGTGCCGATTGCTTGGTGCTTGTGTATTTTGTAGACGTTGTGACAGTAGTGAGTCTCATCAGGTGTTGGAAGTTTTGGTTTTGTGATAATTGCAGATAGTTAGCGTGTAGAATTACATTCTTGAACTTCCATGTGAGGGATGAGATTTTTTTGACGGTCTTGGAAAATGAAAGAGTTTTATGGTTCCTATCAAGACGTAGTTCTGTTTATGAGGTGTACAGTATGGTAGTCGAAGGAAAATAACAACAATTAAAGAAGGTAATGATACATCGATCACATCCCGAAACAATTACATTTCACTGATCATGAGATGTTTTTCAATAGACCGAATACTCTCAAGTCCAGATGCTCGATTTTATGCAAATCGTATCAAGCCTGGCGTTGAGGTAAATCTGTATGTATTAAAGTGAACCGGTGTATACATGAAAATTCAATGACAGCTTTGTACAGATCATGGCGAAAACTCCTGAGGCATAGCTACGATACAACCCCACGTGACTGGGAAAGGAAACAGCAAGGCAAAAAACTCAAACAGAACTACGTCTTGAGAAGTTAAACTCCAAGTGCAGCACTCAGTAGTAGTTTCCAATCTTGCGGTGATGAGCAGCAGTTTTGCCGTCAGGGTTAGATACGTTGCCATCTGTAACTTCGGCATACACAATCCAGTGATCTGCAACGTCGAGACGGCTCTTGACTTCGCACTCCATGTAAGCTAGAGCGTTGATCAGGATAGGGCTTCCATTTTGCCCAGTCGTCACCTCCACTCCTTCGAATTCCCCGGAAGGCCGAGAAAGCGTTTGATGGAACCGCTGCACTTTTGCTCTCTCGCTTCTTGTTTGTTATTCCCGGCTTGTATGTCGGGAGATGGAGAGACATGTGTGTGCTTGACAAAGGAAGCAAAGTTAAAAGTAAATTATCTGATGTAGTATTCGAAATACGAGTGTCTGGGTAGAGGGCTCGAGGAGAATCAGAGCAGTGAGCTGGTGCCTACCAAGTTGACACACTGCATGTTTCGAACATAGTCTCGGCTGCATTGCTGTAGTGCGTTTCGTCTATGTCAAAACTCTTTAATTATGCACAATTTTCATAAATCCAATTATTGATTGTTAATCGTTGATTATTGTTATTTTGCAGGACATTGCAGACCTTTGTGGAGTTCTACGAATTGGTGTGAAGTTGGGACCCTTTTATTTATTTGTTACTATAATCCACTCCTGGTTAGTCTTTAGAACTCGTGCATATTGCATTTGAGTTCTTGGACGGTATCGGGAGTGGGTTGTGCGGACGTTGTTGGATTGACCGAAGGTTTTTAAACCTTTGGACGATCGCGAACGACCGCTTTACAGACTTTTACCTTATTTTATATCATCGATTCGTTCATTTGGTGGTGAGTGAAAAAATGAATGCCTTGTGATTGTTTTTGAAGGGGGAGTGTTTATTTGGAATTGGATGGAATTTTAATTTTGAAAAGGAATGAAAATAATTTGTGATTTGGTTATAATTTTTAAAATTCATTTAATTTTTTTGGTAGGATTTTCTGAATTAAATTAGCTAATGGTGTGAATGCGTAATAAGAACACAACAAAGGCCAAGAGTTAGACACAAAACTGACATGGTTTTCAGAGAATTAAAATACCTTGAACTTTTTGAGATAAGCAACACACTCAACATCAGATTCTGATATAGAGCTTTAACTGTTCCTGCAACAAAATTGACTCACATCAGTCGTACAATAGTTCCCATGGCATGTGGGTCTGTACAACATGACATAGCTGAATGCTCTAAAACAAAAATAAAAGTACTATTTTAAATCATCGGGAGCAATAGAATGAAGTCTATTGAATATCTACTTTACATAGTACTATCTTGAAATTTAATTACAACTCCCAAGTTAACACAAATAAAGAAATATACGTTGTAATGAAACTAGAATAACATCTTATATAGCTTCTATTATTTGATGATAATATATGAAATGTAGGAGTTTTTTTTTTTTTTTTTTTTTTTTTTTTTTTTTTTTTTTTTTTTTTTTTTTTTTTGGAATTGAGGAAAATTATGTTGTTTCACAAAAATTCATCAAACAATCACTGGTGTTTTACCTTAAATATCTATAGTGCACAAATGATTTTCACTTGAGATTTAAAATTGACATAAATCATGGTATACTAAATCATAATCTATTTATTTATTTTGGATTCCAATTATTTCTTTTATCTTCATAAACTTCTTTTTGAGGAGACTCATATTTTACCATCACATTTTATATCATATATCTTATCATATAATTCATCACATTTTAATATAATATTGTAAAAGATTTATTGGAGATTTGATTTTGAATATTTTATTTGAGATTGATAATTTTATCTGATTTCATTTTGAATTACAGAATATTTACAAGACATTTTTTCATATCATTTACCAATATGAATCGATTTCGTCGTGAAGCTATGAGTGTGCGTGCTCTACGTTCTATGGCTAGAGATCGAGTACAACGACAACAACCATCTCAAATGTCCGTGATTATGTCACCTCAAGGCTCATTGTTAGGTTCAGAGTTCTTGGAGATTCCAAACTCTATTCCTTCATCTACAGCCTTAGATGTTGACAGAGGAGTTGAACCCTCCCAAAATCATGTAGATCTTTCCGCCATTGGGCCATTTCTTGCACCGTTGGATCAAGGAATTCCCTCGAGTGATGCGGTGACCATTCCAAATTTTGCTTTGTTACGGTCGGAAATGAACAGACAAGAGGCTTTGGTTCGACGTGCAAACTCTCAACGTCAACGGATGATTCGAAACAGAGATGCGGCATTGGCAATTCGTGCAACAAGGGAGAGAATCAGAATTGAGCAACAAGCTCGATCAGAACGGAATAGGGCTATTGCTCTTAATATTCGGAGACAGAGGCTTGAAGATGAACAACGTGCTAGGTCGTTGCAGAATAGAAATATAGCATTGGATCGCCTTGCTTTACGAGAAGCTGTAGCTTTGTTGCCGCAATCGCCAGATCGTGTTCCAGAATCTGATGAAGAAGATATTACTGTTTGACGTTGTAGTTTGAAAAGACTTTTACATGTTTATTTCCTTTTGTTTATTAGATAGCACAGCGTTCGTTTAATATAAAATATTGTTGTTTTTTGCTAATAATTTTATTAGACTGTCAGCTCAATATTCTATTGCAAGGTTTTTGGGAATTTGTGTCTTTTCAATCTCAATGATGAAAATGATTTTTGAAATTGTTGTTTTGAATGTTAGAAGTGAAAATCATGTATGCCTTTAATTTTATTGTTTTTGAACTCAATTTATACATATTATAAGAATCACATTTTCTTTGAACTTCAAAGAACCTTGAAGAATTAATGATAATAAAGATTTTGATATTCAAAAATATTTATCCAAACATCTTGAAAGTATCTCTATCTCACATTTCTCATTTTATTTTAAAGTTTAGATGTTTTTTAAGATTTTTTATTTTAAATTAATATTAAAAAAAATTGATATTTTTAGTTCATATTATTTATTATTACATTTGACATGATGCAGGTGATTATGTGATATAGATATTTTGTCCATGAAAAATGGACAATTCATTGGTAGAAGAAGAGACTTTGCCTAATAGCCATAGAGCAGGAGGTGTTGCCGAGGTGCAAAGTCAAAGTATGTACGAACATTTATTGAGGCGACGTGCAGCACGAAGAATTAGCAGAGTCAGAGAAGATGGCAGTGCAAATGAAGTACGCTTGGAGAGGGCACGATTAGCAAGTGGAAATGCAAGACGTGGGCGAATGGATTTGACTCCTCATTATTTGGGTCGCATGGATCGAGTTTGTACTTACAGTCGTGGACTACATTGGAGTGATGAAAGATTGACAACCTCAAGTAATCTAAATCCACAATTTGGATCTTGTTGTCTGAAAGGCAAGGTGAGCCTTCCTTTATTGCGAGATCCTCCACAACGGTTGCGCCAGTTATTTGAAGGTGACAATGAACAAGCTAAAGAATTTCGTACAAATATCTGGAGATACAATGCTGCCTTTGCGTTTACTTCTCTTGGAACTTCAAGTTCCAATACACACGTTGCAGGAAATGGTCCCTATGTCTTTAAATTCCAAGGAGAATTAAGACATCTGAGTGGATCGTTGTTGCCTACTGTTGGTGAAACACCCAAATATGCTCAACTTTATTTTATTGATACTACTGAGGCAACTAACATTCGAATGGAGCGTAATCCAGAGTGTACTCAAACTACTATGCTGGAGATTCAAGAATTATTACAAACTCATCATGTGTTTCATAGACACTACAAACAAGCGTATGAAATCATGATGGAGTTTGAACAACAACAAGAACAACAACAACAACAACGACAATGTGGTAGAAGAATTCCAAATGTTGTTGCGCATTTGCATTTTGAAGGTCAAATGGATCGAAGACGCTACAATCTTCCGGCAGGCAGTGAAATAGCTGTTTTAATACCTGGAGACGAAGATCGACCACAAGGAACACGAGATATTGTGCTTCGACTAAGAAGGGAAGGTCATTTTTTGGAGCGTATTAATGAGTGTCATCCTGCTTATTTGCCATTGCACTATGTGCTGTTATTTCCATTTGGGGAGCTTGGATGGCATGAAGGTCTAACCCATTCTAATGGTGAAGGTCGGCTAACCCAAAGAGAATACTTTGCTTTTCGGTTATTCCCACGGAATTCAGAATTTTCTACCATTCTTTGTGGTGGGAAGTTATTTCAGCAATTCATTGTCGATGCTTGGGCTGCGACCGAACAAAATAGATTGAACTATATCCAAATGAATCAATCGGATTTGCGTGCCGATCTGTATCAAGGCCTTGCTGATGCACTACAAGATGATGGAGAAAGAAACATGAATCTTGAAAACTTGGGGCGTCGTATTATTCTTCCATCAAGTCATATTGGTAGTGCTCGGAACATGTTTGAATTGTTTCAGGATTCCATGGCCATAACCAGATTTTTTCAACATCCAGATATTTTTGGAACCATGACGGCAAATCCCAATTGGCGTGAGATACAAGAAGCACTTTTGCCTGGACAAACTGCAGCAGATCGGTCTGATATCGTAGCGCGCGTATTTGAACTTAAGCGCAATGCACTCATGGCTGATATGAGAAAGATGCATTTTTTGGGGAAATCTGTTGCCCACGTTTTTGTCATTGAGTTCCAAAAGCGGACTTTGCCTCATATGCACTTTTTGATCTTTCTTGCTACTGAAGACAAGATAAGAGAACCTTGCCAAGTTGATAGAATAGTATGTGCAGAGTTCCGTGACGAACAAGAGGATCCTGAACTTTTTGAAGATTATAAAACCTATATAGAAAAAATATTGCTATCGGAAATTTTTGATGATAAATTCAAACAGGAAAAAGACAAGTTGTCTGAATTGAGATTTCAGAGTCTGCTTACCGAGTTGGTTAGAAGTGCAACTGGGCATTTAAAAAATTGGGTTACTCAAATTCTAAGTCCCGTTGATGACGGTTATAATGATTTACTGGATAAAGTAACTTGGTTGGATAGTGAGTTAGGTA
This sequence comes from Ceratodon purpureus, assembly GCA_014871385.1. Taxonomy (NCBI): domain Eukaryota; kingdom Viridiplantae; phylum Streptophyta; class Bryopsida; order Pseudoditrichales; family Ditrichaceae; genus Ceratodon; species Ceratodon purpureus. The sequence continues at coordinate 105,337,897 of CM026426.1, forward strand.
AATTAGTAGTTGAACCTCGAAAATTAGTACATGGTATAAACAAAGATATGTTAAATGGATCTTTGTTGCATTTCCTTCCACCCAAAGCTGAAGTTATCTTTAGGGATGGAAAGAAGCCGTTTGCTAAAGGTAGCTCTGGTATCATTTACAAATGTGACATTGTGGGTGTTGATTTTATACCAAGGCATGAAGAATATGCTTGTAAAGCATTTATTACAACTTCGGTTGAAAGAAACCCTATTACAACAATGAATATGGAAGCAATGAGTTGCCCCATCTTCATCCTTTATTTATTAAGTTGTTTGCTATCCATCCTACTAAAGCGCATGGATATATGCGATGGTGGAATGCCGGAACTTTGAGAACTATGGTGCAAAAGTGTAATAAAAAATTATCTACATTGCCAGGAGTGGACAAGGAGAATGTGGAGCTGTTTCAAGGACTAGGACTCAGATTGTCTTGGCACTTTTTACATGGTATGCTCTTTTTGTATAAAAATGGTAGCATACATTGTGATTTGTCTCCTGATAACATTTTGTTTCATAGAGAAGGGAACAATATGTACATAGGTGTTTGTGATTGGGGACTTGCATGTAGGATAGACTTTCCTCACCAATCTAATTATCTATATCAAACACAAAAAGATTTGGACGATGATAAGATTAGACGGCCTTGGGTGGATCCTCCTTTAATGAGCCTTACTGGATCAGAAGTAGCTAAATTCAGTTTAGCCACTGATGTGTATGCTACATCAAAGTTAGCTCTTTGGATTCTAGGTTCTTTTACGGCAAAACTTGAAATTTTACATAGAGATTATGATACGTACTATAACGGCCTACAACTAATAGGTAGTACTGCAGATGACCGCTACGATAGATTTCTAAAAAGAATAGAGACATTTCAAAAGTCAATAGACAAATTGAGGATTGATCCGTCAGAATGTTATCGAATAATAAAATAAAGCCAACTTTGAGGCTTGCAATGTATATTTTATTTCATTAAATAAATCAATATTCATGTTGATGACTAGGGTATATACACCATGCAGTATATGTTCGTAGGATTCAACAAAGACAGCCGTGTAAAATAAACCAATATTATTGACGTGAATTCAAAATCCATCACAAGGGAATGGATATAATATACTTCATATTTAATTTTAATTTTTTTTTAATAAAATTATTTAAAGTTTCTAAAAGTCCTTCATATTAATCTAATGACAACGTGCTCAACGGCACGGGTCCCACTAGTACCTATACAGTTTTGTAATTGACTTGTGGTTCTCCATGTAGCGGGTTTGGAAGGTCACGGAAATAGGATTTTGGGGCACCACGGACGAGACCCATGTCACATCAGAGCGTGCAATCATTTTGCGCTCAATGTCCATAGGGATATCACATCATGATTGTGGTGATGACATGGAGAACACCGCCGTAATGTATTTATAATTTGACGGGTTGGCACCAGCGGCCCTAGGACAGTTTTAAGGTATTTAGGGGATATGCTAGGCTTAGGTTTAAAAAAACGCTTCCAGAGCTCCTTTCACGGGCAGTAGTAGAAAAAATAAAATAAAATATGTTTTCCATTGTAGGAATTTGACTAAAAATAATAAATAAATGGGAAAAGAGTTTGCGACAATACGTTTAATTTTGTAAAGCAAAAATGACTAAAGGGTGGAATTTTTGGTGCATGTAAATGCTAAGTAATCAGAAGAAATGTGGAAATAAATGCGAAATGGACGAATGAAGTGTGAACAGAAATGCTAGGTAGGAATATCAGATGTGAAAAGGACCTTGAAAATTAAAAATTAAAATGTTAAAAAAAAATTCAAGAAATTAATTTGAAAAAGAAAAAATCTCAAGGGAAAACCGCAAGCTCAGCCTGGGGCCTGCATTGAGAAGTGATGCACAAATGGGATATACACAGCATTGCAGCAACAAGCGTGATGCACAAAGGATATATCATACAAGTAAACTCAGACAGGCACAAATAAAACCGCATGCACAATTGACAAACAAAAAACCTCATGCACAAAGACAGGCAGAAATGAAACACATGACAGATTTTAAAAAACTCAATGTGAGAATGTGAAAATGCACTGTATGGGAATGCACAAGTGAAATGTATTGAAAACTAAGTTCTTAGTCACTGAGTTCTAAATTCTAAGTGACTGAAAAATCAAATTCTAAGTTCTAAGTCAAACACAAATTCTAAATTCTAAGTCACTAGTGAGGGAATTGAACCCTTGTTGCAAAGCAACACTGCCCATTGTAGCACTAGTGTTCTGCACACAAACAAACAGCCCACATTAATTTTAAAAAAACAAAACAAGTTAAAAAAAGTGCCGAGAGTTCCACTGTTCAGAAGCCGCCTCACTGCTTGCGTCCCAGATCCAGGCCACCTCCAACGTCGATGCCGCATCCTGAATTCGGCTGTCAAGGGTGACAAATAAATCTTCACCTTGAGCTTCAAAGCTAGCATAGTATCATCGAAACTAAAGCAAAGGAAACGTTGAGGATACTAGAATCAAGCGTCTTCTTGCCGGCCCACCTTAACAGCCTCTTTCCAAGACTGAATAGCCTCATTGTAAGGAAAGGACCTAAGGTTAAAATATTTTTGGCCATACATGCGGACAACAAGGGGTAAGTGCTTGTCTAATCTATTCCTTTGGCAGGATTTCAAAAATTTAAGAGAGGAAAAACACCTCTCATCCTCCACTGAGCCCCAAGACAAGCATCAAGTACTCTGGAATCAACTTAGACAAATGCCGAGAAGCTGAAAGATTCCTCCACAGTCTGATCAGAGGATTCACCCCCAAGGGCGGAGCACAAGCAGCCTTGCAATTGACTTTCATGCTGGATTTAAAGAGCCTTTGTTGTGTATCCAGCTTTGAGGCATTGAGCAGCTCCGGAGCAGCATAAGGTTTCCCATCCTCAACGAGAGCTTTACCCTCATTCACAGGTCGAGAGCCACAATAAATTTTTTTCAGAATCTCAAGGTGTTTCTGGAAACTGTCGTCGGCCCCCTCTTGCAGCCAGTATTGCGGATAGATAATGCCAAAGGCATCCAGAACCTCATGGTGAGGGAATCGGCGATCTAGCTCGTCTGAGAGAGCTTGTGCAACCTCTGCATAAAGACAACACCAGTGGTTAGATACAAGGCACATCAACATAGATACAAATAAAACACCGCCCCCATACAAAGCAAGCAACCTGAAGCAATGCAAAGAAAAGACCCCGGACCCAAACCCCGCAAGGAACCTGAACCGAAGCCAACAGCAAAGCCCTGACCCAAACCCCGCAAGCAACCTGAACCAAAGCCAACAACAAACCCGTGACCCAAACCCCGCAAGCAACTTGAAGCACAGCAAATAAAAAAATTAAGTTAAAACAAAGCAAGCAAACTGAACCTGAACCAAGATCAAGAAAGCTGAGCCAAGAAAAACAGAGAACAGCGAACCTAGAATGAAAAAACCGCAAGCACAAATGACAGCAAGCTCAAAGGGAAAAACCGCAAGCACAAATGACAGCAAGCTCAAAGGGAAAAACCGCAAGCACAAATGACAGCAAGCTCAAAGGGAAAAACCGCATGCACAAAAGTTCAAGCAAGCTGAAATGAAAGCAAGGAAACCGAAAAACAGACCTGAAATTTGACGCTCAACATTAGACTGGCAGCGATAGAGTTCCTCTTTGGTCACGAATTGAAGTGCCCCAGTTTGCTTGTCGTGGCACCGAGCAAAAACATTGGTGGTACCAAAGTCGAAGTACAAATACTTCAGCCCAGAATCCCCGGGAGTTCCTTCCAGGCCATGGGAATAGCCTTATGCTTCAACTCAAGAAGCTCGTGATATTCCTTAAAATCCGTGTCAAAGAAGGCGGTGCGAGGCTCTATATATTTTGCCGCAAGCTCACCCTGTGCCACCTTAACTGCCTCCAAAAAATCACATATAAAAACATCACGTGATTGTGAGAATTTACAGAGGAGATGAATGCAAGAAAACAGGGGCTGCACTATCGACAAGGAAAGCAAAACTTCGATGTCAACAAGAGTCTCAAAATTGTCAGTGGCCGTGGCACTCTGTTTTTTTCCCGAGGTTCCTTCCATGTCCAACCCCATCTTCATCACCAAAGTCTTGTACTCATCAAAAACACGTAGGGCCGGACTTCTCATGGAAATCCAGCGAGTGGTAACATTCCTCAACATCTTATTTCCCTTAGTTTCCATGAGGCTAGCGAGCTTCTGGAGCTCAGCATGCTTCTTATTACTCCTGCAAAAGTACGAGTAGATAGAGGCCAACATCCCTTCCAAACGTGAGATCATCGGGAAATTAGAAAGGGTCTGAACAGCCAAATTAATCCTGTGACTTGTGCAGTGGATTCCGAGCATGAAGGGGGCCATTTTCTTAAAGTGCGTGGTCACGCCAGTGTGAGTACCCTGGAACGTACTCACTCCGTCTGCTCCAAAGGAAACGAGTTTCCAAGCCACCTCCTCTCGGGTGAGGCCACCCTCATTGAGGAGGCCTTTCAAAATGACCTGGGTCAAGTGATCACTGCTGCCATCCTCCGAAACAGAGGAGAGGTGCAACAAGTGCGGCACTCTCTCCCAGTCCTTAAGCACGTAAACATGCACCCTACACCATGCAGTATTGTCTACTGCAGTCACCTCATCTGCCAAGATCGCGATCACATCGGCCCCCTGCACAACTGATTTAAGCGCTTTCAGTACCACCAAATGCATGTGTTCACTTATGTTCCAGCCCATGGTCTCAGACCAATGTTTCCTTGGCACGTTTTTCACCTTAAGGTGATCCAAAAGCACATGACATCTCTCATAGTCTACCATAGGTCGACCATGTGACAGAATTTCAAATAACGTAGCAAGCTGAACTCCCTTTCTCTTGTTTTCGGCAATCAAACCTCCCGAAACTTGCTCAGCCACCGAGCCAACTTCCTTTCGCCCCGCCCAGAGCTTGCAGTTCTTCAGGTGCTTGCAGTCAAGCTTCGTGTAGGTGTCCCCCACCCTCATCTCCGCTAAGGGCACCCCATCAAATCTGCAGGATCTCTTCCCCTCGTGCTTCTGCAAATTGTCGTCTTTGGGCACCATCACCTTCCTCCTCCCATCAACTGTTGTGCACATGGTGCACAAAACACCCACGATATCGCCCCTTGCATCAAACACCCCCTCAGCCCAAATGTATTTGGCCGCCCACACCTCTGCCACCGCCGAGTGGCGGCACTCACCCCCGTCCCCATACTCTTCCTCTTCTTCACAGCCACCCCCCCACCGAGAGCTCCCGCACCCTTTTGTTTTTTGACAGATCTGAGAACCGCCGAGGCAATGGGCGAAGTCACAGTGGCGCAAGAAGGCTCCCCCTCCGCCGGAGACACAATTGTTTGCTCCGATTGGCAATGCAGTGGCCTCTGCACAGGGCGCGAGAGGGACTCTTCCAGCCTTGTCTCCGATACATGCGTTAGATCATCATCTCCCCCTGCCAAATACCCATCCAACCCAAAACGAGGACTCGGAACAAGATACTTCCCAAGCCCACATGAGTTTCTCCCAGATCCAAAGAACTTAACTTTCATGCCCAATGGCAGGGTTAGAGGCCGCGGAGCCATGGCTATGGCCACAAACAGATACGAGGCACAGCAAAAGTACACCAACGATACAAGGCACAGCACCACAAGTGAAACAAAACACCACCAACTAAACCTACGCACAGCAAGTGAAACAACAAAGACTGATCACCCCGAAGGGCACAAGAGGATCAGCAAAGCACCACAACAGGATCAGCAAAGCACTACAACTGAAACAGCAAAGGATCGGTTCCCCCGGGGTCTTCGCATGAGTTCATGTTTTTATTTTCCGGCGTCGTTTGGTTTGATTTCAAGCTGGGACTTCCCCGTTTATATTTTTACGTGGGTTGTACTAATACTTGATTAGTTTTCCACCTTGAATTGGTGTTGGGTTTAGTTGTTTTTTAAGATACAAGTAGATTGATGTCTTTGGTCTTCCTGTAAGTGTGGCGATATGTGTGGTTTCGTATAATTACATCTTCTGTTTAGAATGTTTAGCTGAAGATGCTGGTGATTCTCTTGTTGGACTTATAAGCTCTTCCCCCCAAGAGTTCATTAGGGTTAGGAGGGTTGAAGTGGATGGGTAGTTGCGTTTATGTCTTGTTTTCATAGCAAGTACCATGTAGCGCTTTCCCCCGGTTATGTGCAATGCGAAATTGATGTTTATTTCGGAGTCGGCTTCCCTACTTTCGAGCACAGAATTATGTTGTCCTCGTACCTACATTTATGCTTACTTAGGCTGCATTTCAACCTAAGCCCTGTCTGTGTGATTGCTAACCGTTCTTTTGTTGACTGTACTAGGGCGCAACATTACAACCGCGATCCGTGGTGGTTTGGTTGTTCGCATACGCAGTCTACAACGACAGCCGTGTTTCCCTGAACCTGTCACCTCCCGGTTACAATCTCTCTTCAAGCTTGCTCCATAGCTTTCCAAGACTTCGTTTTTGGTGGCATATCAGGACACACAATTCTTACCGGTAAGTCACGTGCGCGACACCGTACCACATCTTCCTAATTTTCTCGGTATGTAAATGTTGATTGTTGAATGCCGACCTCAATTTTTAAGGCCATAATGGGTGCGGCATTAAAGCAACATGATCGTCATATTGCATACTAAGTCTGCGTGTGTAGTTACATAATTTGTGTTATACTATTCGTTTACAGATGTCGAGAGGGGACTCTCGTTGGTTCGACATTGAGGTAGGCCTCAACGACGAAGGCTTCATCCCTGGAGCTCTTGGCAACCACCCTGACTTGCTGCCAAAGAACAAAGTCTCCGAATCCATGTTTTCCCTTTGCTGGGGACCTCGATCCAGCGGGTCGTTCTGGTATGCAAAGCCCGGCCGGAGCTAGAGTCCTAGGCAGATTTACCGTATAGAGAATCTGTACCAACTAACACATCAGCGACCTATGGGGAAGCAGAAGTTTATCGGTCTCGCGTTTGCACGAGGTTTGATCGCGGAGAAGCTTGGTTATGCAGTGAACTGGGCGTCTTTTGCCGCAAAAACTTGCACACGGGGGAGGAAGCCATTTGAGACCATCGAAGAACACCTGCGCAGGGTAAAATCAAAGCCAGGCTAGTGCCCGTCCAACAATGTCGTCGATGTAAACCTGGACAAGAACACACTTGAGGGTGCGGCAGACGACTGGGCGGTGAACGTAAACATGCAATCACTGAATAGGCAACTGATCCGCGGCTCTTACTTGAAACATGCCCTGCCTGTACCCCCAGCATCGACTGTCAAGGCGCTAGCTTACAAGGGCAACGTTGGAGGAGCTGGTAAGTGATTTTTGTGATAGTATGATAGTGACTTCGGCTGTGTAGATCAGTTTGAAAACTTAAATTAATACTAATTATGTGATTGCTCGATCTGATCAGTGTACTCTGCCGGCATCGGCAATGACAGCGAAAAAGGTAAGGGAAAAGCTCACCTTGGAAATAAAAACTGAGATGCTGTTTTGCAAAAGTATCCGTGTTCTCCGTAGGATTGCTATGAGTAGAGTCCACTCGTTCTGTGAATGTTTGATGATCTGTGTTTTTTTCTTAACCGGCGCATTATCCCCCACTCTATATACAACATCAGTTCAGCACTTGGTCTTATTGATTCAATTGTGCTCTGATGAATCGAGTCACAGGCCGTAGGGAAGAAGGAAGCGATGACGATGAAATGAATCTGCCCGGCCTGGAGCCTAATGCAGCCGGAAAAGGCACAAGGAAGAGGGCACTGACGAGCTTCTCTGTGTAAAGTGAAAGACGAAGCAAGACAGTACGGGTACCCGCATATGAATCCGGGGGAGAAGCTTAATTGCCTAGCTCACCGATTTTCGAAGCTATACGAGGAAAGGAGCAAGCGGATGTGCATCGAGAATGTGCAGGAGCAGTGGCTTGCCAATGAGAGGAAGAAGTCCATTAGACGGGACATGGCACAGTTCTGCGCCCGTTACAGTTCTGGACCATCGCGTCTTCCACCGCCGACAGTTCCTGACTCCGAATATGGTAATTATCGAACCTTCATTGAAGCCTACAGCCGCGTAGAAAACAAACATTTTGATTAGCGTGTTCATATTATATAAGTGCTATATTGTGTCAGGATCCAAATAACTTGCACATACACTAACGACAACCTTGAATGTGTAGAGGATTTCTTCCCTACTCTAGGCAGACTGCAAACCCAAGGATGTTTATCTCACGAGACTCCGACACTTCCAGTAACGAATCAGCATACACCAGCGGAGGTTGGCAATGCACGCTCGGAAACGAATGTCGTAGAGGGGTCCTTGTTCGATCACATTGTCCTATCACCTTTGCATTTCAAAGACATACCCCTCGAACTACCGGAAGGTAAGCACATTCTGCAATATGGTCTAACAACTTATTCCACTGTTGAAGTTTAGAAGTTTTATTGCTGAGTCTTCAAACCCGTCTGTACACATCACTGACATAGCGTCACGTGTTTTCCACAGCTTATAGGAATTTCACGACCAACGCATCAACGTCGAGAGCTGGCCGAATCGTGGAGACGGAAATTCTATCGTCTACCGATAACAGGGACAGCCTCTTGATGCAAGAAATTGAGATACAAATGGGGTCCACTCTCTCGTGGCTTTAGCCATACGCTTCGAGATGCATTCAGTGATTTTGGTGGATTTAGATTTTGGTTGATATAGATACAGTGTATAGAGAAAAAACAGAGAACTTGACCGGAAGCTACTCTATGAGATACTAGAGTAGTGTCTCCAATTTTTTTGATATACATTCGCGTTTCACAAAGAACACTGTGGTTACAGGGCTCTGAACATTATTAGCGTTACCCAGTTTTACGGACTGTAGTCCATTTTGTTGATGCAATTTCTGAATGACATTGATCACGGCATTTTGTAGACTCAGTGATATCCTGGTAGACATCTTTGGTGGTTTTCAAAATTTAATGACCTAGTTGGAGAGAGTTATAGTACTAGAAGCTTTTACAAAAACAATATTGTCTTCACGAAATGTGTAAATGCCTATAGATACAAATGCCCCTTCAAATGTGCCGGGTTGCAGACGATGAATGTTAAGTGTACAGAAATCGGTGTCTCCCGTAACCTAAAACGTCACTAGAAACAAGTAATGAAATGCAATGGAACCGAGGTCTACCTTGGGATAACACCTTCCAAACCAGGTCCTACGCCACTCAGTTCCATCGGCACCTCAGTCCAGGTATCCACATTCGTCCTGTCAACGTAGAAAGCATTTGATCTGAGAGTAAAAATCCCCGCATGTATGAGTTGGACACACATTGGGGTAAACTTCCACGCTGGACTAACCCCCGGCACATGTGTAAATCAATTCTCAAGCCATTGGACGGTATAATAAAAAACCCAGAGAAAGCGGCGAGCCTCGCCCTCGAACCCAGGACACCCAAATTGTGATGACTCGGAAGTCACCGGCGTCAGGTTCCTGAAGAGCCGGAATTGGGAACGTCAGGTTTGCTACCAGTGTTCGTCGTCTAGTTGTTCTTCCTCACGCACTAAAGCGTTGAAGCGTTCCACGGGGACTTCCTCTATTTCAAGTTGTTGTTGAGCTCCCCTTGCTGAGGTGTTTGCATGGTGGTTCCCTGACCAAGTGGATAAAGTGGGACGGGTAGATCCAGTAGCATCAAAAAAGTGCACTTCTCTTTCCCCTTGAATTCGCCTGGTTCGAGGGTCGTGCCTCAAGACTACCTTCCAAGCAGGGTCAGCTGCACCTTGAACAAAAAAAACTTGAGAAACATTTACAGGAAATACGTAAGGATTGTCCTTATCTCTAATTTCGCAACAATGGAACTGCACCAGCCAAAACCCGTATGAGTCCTTCCGCACTACTCGGCGGCCCTGGTCCCGTGTCTTTATCCAAGAGCCCTCCATTAACACGCAATTGACTCCTCCATATGTAACCAGTATCATGTTTTTCAAGACTCTTACATCAATTTTAGTGCTAGTAGGAGATGGCGGAATTGCAGCAATTCAGCTGTCAAAGGCTACAGTTGAAGGTCTTGTCTCCGAATTACATGAGAAATGGCATCCATATGCCCACATGGCATGAAATGCCAAAGCGTGTTGCGAGGGTAGGCAATGCAAGGCGTCCAATTCGGACGACACTGGGAAATTACCGTCTTTTAGCTCACGAGCATGGTGGTTGAGCCATGGGCCGAACTTGGGAAATGCGGTGGCAAGATCAGGTGGGTATTGAATTGGGTGCCCTCTTTGGCAGCGCTGAGAGTTTGCAAACATCTCTCTGCGTAACTTCAACAGTCGCTTCTGCTCCAACCATTCCCTGCATGAAACACACAACTCTTCAATACGTTAAGCTGGGTGGATCTGCATACGTTGATGCAATCTGGGTACACAAAGACAGTGATTGCGCACTAAAAAATTATACAATACTTACCCCAACAATTCCTCAGTATGTACACAATACTTAATTACATAGTCGTGAATTTGTTCCAATTCTCCGTCCGTTAGTAGCTTAGCTTTGGACTTCCCAAGAAGACACTCTCCAGAATCTTTTAGCTCCTCTTCAGGATCCCATACTCTACTCTTTCAGTGCTCATAGAGTTCAAAATACTCTCTGCAAAAGCCAATGCTTTCATCGATCATATACCCCGTAGCTTTTACTTGTCTCGTACATACTTTGTCAAGACTCCTAAATATCTCTCCACAGAATAGCACCACCTCGCATGTACTGGACTACAAATCTCGATTTTGTCTACCAAGTGGATGACCAAATGAGTTATAATATCAAAAAAACCCCGAGGGAAATGAACCTCTAGTAAACAAAGAACTTCCAGTGCGCATGTACGAAGCGGTTCAATTTTTGACAATCGCATCACCATTGAACAAATTCTCTGGAACAAATTTTCCACTCTAATGATTGTCTCCCGTACTCCTCGTGTAAGGGAATTCCGTAACACTGCATGGAGAATCTACTGAATGAGAATGTGGTGGTCGTGGCTCTTAAGTCCCATCAATCTTTGTTCTCCTATGTGCTTTGTCAAAGTGGAGCTGAATCCAAAGGGAACCTGAGTATTCAAAACACAAGTCATGAAGTCATTCTTCTCAGAATCACTGAAAGTGTACGGAGCCTTTGGTTTTAATGTAGTTCCCGGTACGGCCCACGACGAGGTGGAGATCGTGCATTTTGTCAGGTTTTGCCATGTCTCGCCTACACTCCAACGTATCTTTGTCTCCAAACAGATGCCTTAGCAAATTGTCGGATACGTTCCGCTCAATATGCATCACATCTAATGTGTTGCAAATGGGCAATTCCTACACAGCAGGTGTCGATGTGAGGAGAGAGATGAAAATTTCACTCTGAATGCAATTTTGAATAGTCAGCGGTGCTTTCTGGGCAGCCTAGTATATCAACTCGATAGAGGAAATGGAAGTGGTGAGAACATCATTGAGGAGAGTAATGTCAATATAACCATGTGCTAGATTTCCAACAGTCTAGCTTTGCGTCAAGTTAGCCTAGTATACCAGACAAAAATCCAGCCAAACACTATTGCATGACAGTGTATTGTACGTGAATATTGAATTGAGACCAATCGAGCATATATGCTGTACATGACATACTAGCTTCACTTTGATCAATTCATATACATCAGGTGCAAAATGGGGTCATGAAAAGGCCGTGTAAGCCTGCCCAAATTAGCTGAACTTCCAACCCAAAGCCCCTTTGCCGCTGGCAGCGGATGCCAGAATCGCTGCCCGCAGGGTCCTCGGTGGCGCACTGTGAACAAAGGTCCTCGGAATATGCGAGCTGACATGATCGGGTCGGCTCAGGGTTTGGTCCCAAGTGGGCCGAATGCTGTCAGCCCGCCACTGTAGCAGCGCCCTCCACACGCCTTGCGCGGAGGTCATTGGTTCGGCCCCCGTGGCGTTTGCTGGCACCGCGGTGGCACCTTCGGTGCCATGTCAAAAAGTACGCGGGCAACGGCCATTTTTTTCTCTCACGTGCCGCTTACACGGCCTTTTCATGACCCCATTTTGCACCTAATGCAGAACTACATCGAATAGTCTGCGTTATTCTCTTGGGAAACTACTGAAAGTCCAACTATCTCAAAACGCATTGCTATCAAATAATTTAACGCACATATACATTACGTCCTGCTAGTTCAGAGTCTTAGTCAGGCATAAGTGCACACATCCTTAGTATGTTGATACATGGTAGCTGAAACTAACAGAATACGGAATGCAAATTTTCTTTAGCAAAATACAAAGTTTGATAGCGAATTGAATAAAACAACAGCCAACCTAAAATGATAAAATTGTTAGACTCGCTGTAAAGAATTAATTCTCTTCCAGCCAGCACTCGAAAAACAGTATGTTCGTCTTGAATGGTTATGAGACTTGTCAATTACGGAAGGCTAATGGTCTACAGGATCTCAGTTGGACGTAGCATGTACTCTGAACAACATCCAACGATGGTACCGAAAAGTTTGGCAAGTAACATAAGTAGTGCCATCATTCAGGAATGCTGACCTTCCGTACAACAAATGACATCTAGAGCTAATTCAAATCTAGATGACAGAAACCAACTCCAATACATGATGCCAAACTATCACAAGGAATACAGCTTGACTGAATCATCGGTAGCGGATTTAAGCAGTCAAAGTGAATAGAGCGCATTCTAGAAAAAACTGTGTGTCTCATTTTTCTGGGCAGTATGGCATGGCAAACAAACAATCGGAAATTAGCGCACACACGAGGATGCATTTTCAGTGATTAAAACAAACGCAAAATAGGAGAAACATACAGGAGAACAGAGTAGCTTGATACCTTCCAATACGGCAAATCAAAGAGACTGGAAACTCTTTTGATGCCAGACTCTCGGGCCAGGTCTGTGGCTGCTGGAGCTGCTCCATTTTCCACCTAGCTTTTCCTGAGGCATCCCCAACGAAGGACATCTTCCGCTGATATCTTCGATGGTGGCCCTCTTTGTTCTGCAACCCCTCCAAACTCTGGCCACGCTGCTCTCCACGCATGTCCCGCTGGCAAAAATCGTCTATGCTGATCATCATATACGTTTTTCCAAAGTGAAAGAGACCGTCTTGAAATTGTGTTTGTCCCGCAGATGGGGCATCCACGATATCCCTTGGTTACGCAGCCTACGACGACCCCGTAAGCGAGAAAATCATGCATAGTCTAGAGCAAGATAGCTTTCATGTAGAACTGCGGGCCTCCCTGGTACTGTGAAGCATTAGATGTTGGAACTCCGGTGCTCCACAAAATCTGTAATTCCTCTAACAATGGCTGTAGGTAAACATCGAAAATTTCACGAGTGATTGATCGCTTGCGAGGATTGATTAGACTGAGCATAATAAAATGTTTTTTGATAGTCAATCAAGGGGGCAAATTGAAGTTGAAAATCAGAACAGGCCACGTACTCCATGTACTACGTTTCACTGGAAATGGGTTAATCCCATCGGTCGCTAATCCCAAACGCAGGTTCCTAGGCTCGAACACAAATTTAGCGTTATATCTCCAATTCACAAATTTCCATTGGTGTGAATCTACCGCTCCCCTCATCACGCCGTCTTCACTCGCATGCCGTGAGTGCTCGGTCATATAACTAGCCTGAAGCGGGGTGCTATACATCTTTTGCAACCTCGGTATCAAAGGGAAATGGCGAAGGACCTTTACGGGGACCCTAAACTTCCCTACGTGTTTATACCTCTAAGCTCCACATTTTGGGCAACAGATTAAGTCTTTCAGGTCATCTCCTCTAAACAATACGCAAGTGTTAGGACTAGGACAACAGTGTATGGTATTGTACGCAAGGCCCCACTATTTCAGGACTTTTGAAGCTTGATATTCATTATGAGGCAGTGAGTTCACAATAGGTAACATACTTTTGGAAAGGATTATGAAAATTTTGGTAACCAAGGTGTTGGACGCACCGTGTGTCTGAAGACAATTTAGCATGAGCAGGGTACCTCCAAGCTGTGTTAATCTAGATCCGACAAAGAGAGGAGTCTTTGCACTCTCCTCCAGGAGCTCTTGCTGGGTAGTTTGTGTGGCGTCCATAGCCGGCAGGTCGTCGTCAAGGAAGTTCTCCTTACGGGCGACTGGTTCTGATGGCTCCTCACTCGTATCCTCCATGCCAAATCCTCCGCTCGATTGGAGTGGGTTCGTGTCTAGCTGCTCGCCTTGTGCAGCTTCTTCCCCATAATTGCCTTGTAAGTCCTCCCCATTTTTGCCTTGTAAGTCCTCCCCATTTGTCATCAAATACGTTTCCGACCATTTTGTCATAACGATTGAAAGTATGCTGAACGAGCCCCTCCATATTGAGCCCTTCGTCAAGTCGTCTAGCACCTCCCCTGATATTCATCCCCCCCGGACACCAAATTCCTCTACTATGTTTGCGTCCCACTCTGAGTCCAATTCGTCTTGTTCAAAACCCTAGTTTACAAATGAATTTCATATCAACACAAATTCGACAGAAGAACAGCACCTCAAATCATAAATGGTGAATATAGACAAACGGATTATCATTGGATTGATAATGTAAGACATGAGCGGGAACTGACCTCGATTGAACCTCGGTGATATAGGTGTCTCCCGTATACCTGGAGATGCTGTGTCCTAAACCTGAACCTCATTGAATGGCTCTGTCCCATGCAAGGACATGTTCGTTTACTTGCGCCTGCACGGGAAACTATCAGTTCTTCTCTCCGGGCAATTTTTGCATGGCAACTTGAACTCTTCCGCCATAGCTACCCGCAGCGCAAGCGCATATACCAAGTTCCTCGCAATACGTGTAATACCATGGAGAGAGGACTCTCAGACATCTAGAGTGGGGGAAAATTGCTTGCTACGAACAGATTCCAATTCATCCATCAGGTTGCAGACAGAAAACAACGGGGAGGACACGAATGATAAATGAATAAATAACAGAGCCTTTATATCATTGATCTGAAGCAACGTTTATAATTCTTAAACGTTCATTAGTGCTTCTTGACATTCCAAGTCGCGCAGTCATTGACATGCATGAATAAGTAAGCTACTCAATCAATTTAGAGGGGTCAAGAGCTACAAGCCGCCTGACTAAGCGCGGCCACCTTCCATACTACTGTAAACAAAGTACTGAGACACCAACTGAGCTATGTGTGCCTCCTTACTCTACGTCGACACTAACAGCTACCTCCCGAGACAAGTAGTATACAAAAATGAATACATCGACCATTTCGGCAAGTATAGCATTCGGAGTACCAAAAATTTGACAAAGCGCATGCAGAATCACAACATTGGCGACGAGTTCGACGGAACGCGCCCAGACATGATACACTGCCCGGGCCATACACGGAACTAAAATCTGTTGATCTCTGGAAACAAAACCCCTCATGTGTCTCACTTCCCCAGATTCTTCCATCGTCGACATGTACCACATGTACGACATCGTTGACAGGTCTATCCACATGTACCTCTACTGCGGTCACTAATTTACTCCTCGTAGTGCGCATCCGTGCCCACTTGCACGAGAGATGCTGAATCAGAGAGTATAATGCAATCTCTCAACGGGACTGGCTGTCTTCCCTAGTCGGAATGGTCGGATTCGTATTGCAATGAGCAGGGGACGAGGCCATCCTTCCACAAATCACGAGTTCCAGCGCCCTCTATGCAGATCTCGTCACAATGTGATACATTGTCGGAATCCTCGGGTGATCCAATGCTTTTCAAAACCTCGTCTAGATCGCCGAAATTCCAGATGCTAACTATGTTGCCCTCATCGTCAAGTCGGCATAAACCGACCCCGAGAAGAGTACGCGGACTCCAACTCTCCATTGTCAGAAACTTGTGTTCTCTAAGGTCGGACCTCAACTCTGCGCAACTGATTTGGTGACTTGTGACATCTACAGACGATATGGTGAGCAATTTCCATTTGAATTTATAAGTCAATTAGCTTTGCGTCGAAGTCACTATTAGCCAGCACCTATACTTCAATGTTTTTTCCCCCCGTTCCCTAGTATAGTTCCACCCCGTAACCACCCTAGATCCCTAATGCTACAAACCAATCCTCACTTGTAGTACTGCGGCGTTAGAGATCGCAGGTACTTCCGCAGACTTTTTGTCATATGCTCAACGGTATCTATTAAAAATAGCCAAGAAGTGACGCTGCCTGCTTCAATCGTGCCAAGTTTCAATCTAGAATAGCTCACTGTCACCTTTTCGGAGCACATCCATCCCCCTAAACTTTCTATCACTCTATTTTCATACGCATGCTAAGATCGTCACAAATCCAAGACGCTGAACCCTAAACCCTAAACCCTAATGGATACGGTAGCTGCATATCGAAGGTTTATGTCAAGGGAGGTGGATCCATGGCCGTCGAGCTCATTGTCCCACGACAGCGCATCCTCTGTTGGCTCTTGGAGCGGGACAGAGCAGACATCTTTGGCTACCTCGGGAGATAGATCAATGGCATTCCCTGCCACGATGTCCGATTGCCCATTGATGGATGGTCAGTACTAGGCCAAATCTTCACCGGAGCAGGTAATGTGCTAAGCGTCATACTCGTTTCATGCCCTGTTCCTACATATGGTTTGTTATCTACGGGGTTGTACATGTTACCACTGTCGAGCGTGAAATAGCTCGAACGCATTCCCATAGGGCAGAAGTAGAAGTGGTTTTTTCGGATGGGGTGGGTACGAGGTGACGGAGGTATGGACTTGGCGTTTCACATATACGTGGGTCCAGACCACTCATAGTTTGATGATGGTTAAAAAGTGAGAAGATGTTGTGGGGGTAAACTCGAAGTGATTGAAGTGGTGACTTCGTGGGTTTCTGCCGGGCAGAGGGGCAGCATGGGAAATGGCCGAGCAGACAAGTGCAGCCCGGGACTTTGTCTCCTTCACCTGGAACCCCACCCTTGTGTTTCGCCAACGTTTCTTTTCTTGTGCGCATTTGGTTCCGGAGCTCCCTCAAGCGAGTTGTTTGAATTATGTGCTGCCTGGATTCGTTGTTGCGTATGGGGGATTGATTCGGGTTCCTTTCGTATTCTCGATTGGGGAGGGCCCGCACTGATATCGTAGCTCCGTGTGTTAGACCGAGGCTTCACTACTTTCGGGAAGGAATTGTATCCTCGTGTGCGACCTCCGCCGGGACATTGGATAGTTCTGCTTTACTTCGTAGGTTCTCATTTGGATTCTTCGTCGCTTCATCAAGGACTGGAGAACTAGAAACGTGAACCAGGTTTGCCAATTTCCCGAGTGTTTTTTTCAATTTTAGAAGTTAATGTTAGAACCTGCTAATTCCGATCATGCATGTGTTCGCTGAACCGCATGCGCCTTCTGTCTGTGCAGGTTCTAGGGATTAGGTCGACGCTGGATTTATAGTTGGTTCACTTCAGGGATTGGAATCTCGGTTAGCTGGTGGCTTGTAGATTGCGACGCAGCCATATACGTTTCATTGTCGCGGCTGAATTCGTTGTGGTACATTCTGGTTTCCTGGAGCGGTAATCAGTAGAGTTAGGGTTTTCTTTTAGTATTCCCGGTAGTGCTCGATCCCTCCATCATGGACCATCGCTTGGATCCCCAGAACGTCGCTTTTTTTTTACCCTCCCTTGTGCTGTTACTGCAAAACGTAGTGGATTCAATGTTTCGGCCCGAAGAGGCCATTGCTCCCGATGAGGGTGAGGGGTCAGTGGACGTGGGAACTGTTCACGATACTCTGGTTTCCATGAATACAATTGTGGCGTCAGTGCTGCATGATTTTCGCATAGCTCATGCGACTACCCTGTTAGACCAAGAGCTTGGATGGTGGGTACTCCCCCGATCCACCTCCGACGACAATAGATGGCTAGAAAATTTTAGACTAACAAAATCTGTAGTTTTCAGTCTCACTAATCTCCTGCGCCCCCACATCGAAAAACAGAATACCCGGTACCGTTTGGCTATCCCTCCTATAGTTCGTGTTGCCTGTTGTCTATTCAAATTATGCCAAGGAGCCAGCTTGCTTTTGTGTTCAGAGTTCTTTGCCATTGGTGTTAGCACAACGTTTGGAATTATACGTGATGTTGTCAAGGCAGTGAATGATGAACTTCGGCATGAAATTTCATGGCCCACGGGGAACCGGTTAGAGTTGATTATGGCCCAATTCAGGGAGTTCTCGGGACTGCCAGGTGTGGTTGGCGCTATTGATGGTACACACTTTCCAATCCAAAAACCTAACGCAAGTCCTAAAGACTACTTTTATTTTAAGTCGGGTGGCTACACGATGCAATGTCAAGCCGTGGTAGATTGTGACAGGAAGTTTATAGACTTGTCAGTAGGGATGCCTGGGTTGACTAACGACGCCAGGCAATTGCGGAGATCAATACTTTACGAGAGAGCAACAAGCACAGCGTTGTTCGACCCGGCTGACTCTGTTGATGGCTTCACTCCATATCTGATAGGGGATGAAAAGTACCCAATCCTCCTCTGGTTAATCACGCCTTACACGGATTTGCGGGGGGGGGGGGGGGGGGGGGGAGGTCGGTACAAGAGGCTCTCTTTAACAGAAAACTTTCCCGTGCGAGGTCAGTTGTCCAGAATGCATTCGGGATACTAAAACAAACTTTCCGGGAGCTCCATAGCACCTTGTATCTTCACGTGAAGCTACTGCCTGATGTAGAGGTATGCTGCTGCATCCTCCATAATCTGTTGCTAGGGCAGAGCGTGGAGGAAGTGGATAGACTCCTCGCAATGCTCCAGCAGGAGGGAATGGTCCCTGCAGTCGATAAAGACGTAGCTTGTACGTGAGCAGAGAGCGAAGAGCAGAGAGCGGTGAGCGCAGATTTGGAAAGCGGAGAGCACAGAGTGGGGGACAGAAACTAAAAATAGCACTTTTTTTACTAAAAATAAAATATAAAATTAGAAGATTCGAACATTCTCAGTATATTTTTGGAAAGTTACTTATTTTAGTAATTTTATTGACCCTATAACCATGGACTAATTACAGTATTTTCATTAAATTTGTAGTTCGTTTTGTCTTTTCTTGGTGATTGATTTTTTAACGTGCACCAATTATTATGCTCCAGCTTCTTCTAACTAGTTCACGCATACATTAATTCCCCTTATCTCCTCAAATTTATATGCAAATTACCGCTTAAAATGTATTGGTATTGAAGGTCTTAAGAGGGATAAAGTAACATTTAATATCGTAAGATTTTCTTAACATTGTTAGAAATCATCCGCCATGGTCTACATGGTTTATTTCTTTTATTTTTTATATTAACTTCCATTACTCTATCTATCTTTCCTTTCCTTTAATTCTCTTTCATTTTATTTTCTCTTTCATTTTAATTTCTCTTTCATTTTATTTTCTCTTTCATTTTAATTTCTCTTTCATTTTATTTTCTCTTTCATTGTATTTGTCGCCTTCATATTATTTTCAACCTTAATATTTATTTTTGCTTTTGTTTACTTTTAATTTTTTAATTTCATTTTTTATAAATGTTTTTTTTTTTTTTTTTTTTTTTTTTTTTTTTTTTTTTGCTTTTATTATTATTATTATTATTTTATTTTTTTTTTAAATTTTAAATGCTAAATGACTTCTGCTCAACCCTCATCCTTTTCCATTCAGTTTAGGACGATGACAACTTTCAAATGAATGAAAAGCCGATTTTCAAGGGCGCCAAGCATCTTCTTCAGAGATATTTAAGATAGGATTATGGAATGTCTCTTCCTCTTTTCTGTTGCTGTTTTGTGAAGCTCTTTTCCATAGTGCGGGACAGTAGTTATGGAAGACGTCAGAGATATTGTTGTTTCACTTGTTGACGATGTTTGTCCATTTCAACCATATGTTGAGGTGGAGGACGAAGAAGAGGTGATGGCCAACAACCAAGGACGTCCTTTAACAACGGATGTTGACGTGCAACCGGATGTAAGAGCTGACCCTCCACGTTCAGAAAATTCGGATGATATCATAGTGCTGGAGGAGGACGCAGATGTGCCTTTGCAACCTCATGCATACTCCAAGGTTGGAAAGATCCCAAGGAGAACCTATTCCAAGGAATCACTGAATCGGAGGCGGGGAGGTGGGCCATTGCTGAAACGTTCATACCAAGGACACTTGCCAAGTGAAGGAACGAAGGTGAACGCAAATGTAATTTGTCCTATAGTACAGTCAGAGGTTCGCAGTCCTGCTGATAGTGTAGTGGGCAACCCTAAACGTGTTAGGTTTGAAGATTAGGGCGTCTAAAAACAAGTATATGTTTGGTGTAATAAAGGGTACATGTCAGGGGATACGAGGTATATAGTGCACTTGTTCAAAATAGAATGTATTGAAATAGAATGCAATCAATGTGTACGACACAGCCTTTAATATAATGAAAAGTCAATACAGCTTCTGTATTGCTGACTTAGTACATGGGATATTATTAAAATCATTCACTACATGATCAATGGCCAATGTGGAAATGGCAGTTCTAAAGAAGGAGTGCTACCTACTTCTTCGCCAAGGGGTGACGCAAGATTCCACTCTCTAGGAGTAGCTTGACCTCGTTAAAGCTGAAGGTAGGCGCATGGATGAAAAGCTCGGCATCGGGATCACGGTTGCATACCTTCAAGAGTATGTAGTAAAGGTGCTTACAATACGTGAACTGAGTCTTGCCTCGGAACGTAGTCATCATCTTCTGGAATGCAGGACAAGTGCAATTAGGGTAAGAACTGATGGTAATCTGGTACCGTGTGATGTGTGGAGCGACTCCCGAATCCAGCCCAATGATGCAACCGTGGCCCGGCTCAAGTATCATGGTGACGGAACGGAGGCGCGCTTTGAGTGACTTGGAGGAGCCCATGGAGAGTCGCTGCGCCGGATTGGGACGAGTGGCAGTGCGCTTCACCATCTTATCGTCTCTCTTGCCTGGGTAGCGGTCAGCGTCTGCAGGGACTGGCACCGAGCTGAGATTTGCAGGGGGCCGGGCAGAGGAGAAGATGCGTCTTGGGGAGACCGGCTTCTTCGGCGGAAGTTGAAAACCTGCTGCTTCGAGGGCAAGAATCTCGGTGAGCTTTAGGTTAGTACCTAGTTTCACTGGCCAGACCTCTGGAATGGAGGGGAATTCCTGTTCTTTCGAGTAGTGTGCTACCGACTTGCGCTTAGAGCCTTTCACGCAGCGCTCAATATCGTCGGAGCAGAAGAAGAACTCTGTCTTCTCGACTGTGTTCCTGCGATAGTTAGTCCAAAGCCCAGTGTAGGTCGGAGCAGCTGTGCAATGGGGCCCCCTGACAATTCTCTCAGTGCACTTCTTCTTCGTTTCAGCTCTTTGGGCCCAGCAGCACTTCGCCGAAAATTTGTGAAGTGTGGAAATGTGCCATTCCTTCACGTCGACCTTGGTTTCTTCAACCGCGTTGACATGGCGAATGCCGCCCTTGTTCACAGGTGAAGGTAAAGGGGAATCAACTTCCTGGGCAGGAGGTTGGGTACATTGTACGTCGGTGTCGTGTTCGGAGTCGTCTTCCACAATGACGGGCATCTGCATAGGGCGAGCCCTGACGGCACGTCTTGGGCCTCTTGGGCGTGAGAAATTTGTCTTGTCCGGGCGATGAGACTCCACGTCAGCTCCGATGGGAACGTCGGCTTTTCGGTTCTGTGAACCGAAGACTTCCGCTCCAGGCATGATAGGCTGACGGGTGCAGAACTCATCCGCGCCTGGCATATCGAGCATGAGGATTTCGAGCGGTGTAGGATTTCCCCATTTCTTCGCGTTTCGTTCTGCCATCCGGAGCCTGAGTTCTTTCTTGGACGGTCCTGTTTCGCCCACATCACCTCTGAGAGATGGTAGTAGTTAACAACCTGTAGAAAAGCCCGAACGAAATCGTCCACGGTAGCAACGTAGAGGTCGTTCCCGTTGTTTCCTGAAGCTTGGAGCCACTTGTTGTGAACTGTTTCGGCGAGGTTACAGGTCGGCATTTTAGTGAGTTCTTCTTCCCTAAATTTCTGCAGTGTAGACAGTAGGTGCAGTTAGATTTAGCGATTACAGTCGTGTAGGTTAGGGCTGGGAAACCCGTATCAAAAACATTAATTCAAATTGCAGAAATCGTACCGTGGTCATGAATCCTCCCCACTGCCGGAAGCGGTGGTGCCAGAATGACAGCCACTGATCGAGTTTGATGAGTCCGCTTTCGCCAACGACCCCGGTGGATGCCGACCATGCTCGCAACGCGTGGTACAGAGTTTCCGCCTCTGCCATACTGGTCGCATTTTTGTATTGAGTGCACATCTTCTTGTGTTGTTCCCAGAGTTCTTCGGGGAAGTGCTTCTGCGTATACGCCACCATGTTCTGAGTCCGGTGGAACAAGCACGACCTCTCCCGGTCCTCCATTGGGTCCTCTTTGTTGCCATTGCTGTAAAGGATTCGCACTGCATTCCAATTCGCCTGTGCGTTA
Organism: Ceratodon purpureus; assembly: GCA_014871385.1. Lineage (NCBI taxonomy): Eukaryota > Viridiplantae > Streptophyta > Bryopsida > Pseudoditrichales > Ditrichaceae > Ceratodon > Ceratodon purpureus. The sequence continues at coordinate 105,360,359 of CM026426.1, forward strand.
TCCGCCATGAACCCCTTGAAGTTCGGCGCTGCAACGCCATTGATCTCCATGACCAGGTTTAGGTTTTTCCAGAAGACGAGCTGGGCGTCCGTGTCCTCGGACTCCATGTCGCAAGTGGCGATTGTCATCAAGCGGCAGTAGGTGGCGTCGTACACATGGCACGCCATCGTCGACCAGTCTTTGAAGCGTTTTACATGGTCGAACATGATCCATGCGTTCTCCTAATCTCCACCAGCTTGCATTCGGCTGACCAAGTCGACACCACTTCCCGGGCCGACCTCCGACATCTTGAAGAGGAAGACTTTTCACGCATAGTTCCATGACCAGGAAACCTATTCTCTTGGACATACGCCCAGAGACTGTTTCCACGGAGCTTGGTGATACCGTCCATGATTTCGTACCTTCTGATTTTTTTGAAGGTGGCGACTTTGTTGCGGATGTTGGGCGACGCCATATCTTTGCATCGATCCAGAACAGGAACCAGCTCCTCCATCGTCAGCTTCCTCGGTGGTGCATCCTCGGGCTGTAGGAGGTAGCTCCCGATGAGGAGTTTGCTCGCCTCCAGGACAACGGCGCTCTTTGTTGCTTTGTTGTTCATCTCTACCTGCTCTTCTATTAAGCTACTAATCTCTGCTTTAGAGTCTCTGTAGTCTCCAACTTTCACTGGATGATCATGTGTTCCTATGTGAATACAAGCTCTAGTCTGATTAGGTTTGCCCACAACGTAATAAATCTTAGCCTCGCATGTAGCTACACATGATGGAGGTTCTTTACATACCTTGCACACTAGCGTGGAGTCAGATTGAGGAGGCTGATCCATAAGAAAAGCTTGCAGGGTACACCCTTCGAACTGAGTCTTGTTAACCTCAAAGATCTTGGGAACACGCTTCAGGAAGTCACACTCCTTGTTGCTGCAGCGCAGCCATCCGACGCAGTTGGAACTTCGAAAAGAGAGTCCCAAGTCGTTTTTGATGTTTGTTGTGATGGTCTTGGTCCACAAGTGTCCGTCGTATGGTTTGTCCATTCCCTGCATTGACTTGGCGGCGAGCTTAGAGGATCCTGCAGCAGCTGGGGGCAACTCAAAAAGAACCGGACCATCAAACTTCGCAGGCAAGTACTCTACTCTCTCGTGTCTAATAGTGGAATAGTCTATCTTCTTCAAAATGTTTTTGGACCCACGCGTCTTAGCAATCTCTTTAAGGAGGGGGACAATGCTAACTGTGACTTGAGACAATGGACTAGACACATTGGAAGGAGGAGCATCAGTGTGGACCTTAGGCACCAACTTGACGAGACTAACTTCGTCATCAGAGGAGAAAGAAATGACTGTCGGAGGAGGAGGTTTCTCTACGTCTGAAGTTTTAGTACCAGGCTCGACTTTGACCTTGACATCACGAGATAAGGGAGTCTGAATTGTGCAAGTAGAAGAGCGACGGGGGGTGAGGATCTCAGTGGATGCAGCCATCAGAGAATCAGTAAGACCATAGACTCTATAGGATCCAGGGAAGAGTCTTCACTGCAACATATTGTTCTCATCTCTCACTGAAGGTTGCCCGAGGGTGTGGGTAACCTCCGCAGTAACGTCATCAAAGATCTCCTCCTCTACACTGATGGAATCCTCACGAAAATTGAATCTGAGACTCAGGCGAAGAGAGGACACTGTAGCTAGACCATCGTCATCTACGCGAAACCTAAGAGGGATTCTTATGCCTTGGGCGTACAGACAAACCATTCCCATGTTCGCAAGCAACTCGGTGATGATAGAGGAAGAGGAGAGAAGAGTGAGTGTACTAGCGAAGCGGTATCGCGAGAGCAAAGTGAGAGGAATGATCACCATGGCAGAGATGCGTTAAACTTGACGTAAATCAACACTATCCTGAATTAGTGTGGAAAAAATATCCAATTAAACGTGGCGCGCGTCAAGCGTTTTAACGTGAAAAAGTCACCAATAACGTCACTGCCTCAAAGAGGATATGGGTGAAACGCGAATAAAATTTATACGTTCCAAATAACGGCATCACGTTAAATTAAACGGACACGTTCCTGTTGGATAGTAATTTTTTCACCTACTTTTTTACCTCAAGGAACTTTAGATATGACTAAATATAGTAAGTCTCCACGTCAGCACATTTCTTATGACAGGAAGGACGTCAATCTTAACAGGTGCTACGTTAAAATGTGTTAAAAAAATCGTAACACATTGACTGACGTGGAATGAGTGCGCTGACGTGGAATGTTTGAAGAGTCAATGGCTGACGTGGAAGGTAGTTTTGACTATGGTTGACCATAGTAGTATCCAGAGCAGCGCGTTTCTTATAACATTGAGGCGTCATAGGTGACATGCGCCACGTTCAAGTGTGTTAAAAAAAACGTACCGAGAAGTCTGACGTGGAATGACTGTGCTGACGTGGAATGCGTTGTAGGGTGATAGGCTGACGTGGAAGGTTTAGGGTTTTACCGGTCAAGTAATGTTTGAGAGCCCGGGGGGGCTGTCAACATTGACGTGCGCGTTTCTTGCAACGTGATAGTGCGTTAAGATGTGTTACAAAAAACGTATGAACATATCTGACGTGGAATGCGTGCGCAGACGTGGAACGTGTGCGTGGAGGAATTTGGTGACGTGGAATGTAAGATTTGACCTGCAATATTTTATTTGGGAGTCTAGGAGGCTATCAACAGTGACGCACGCGTTTCTTGGGTCAGAAAGTGCGTTTCTTGTAACGGGAAGTGCGTTTCTTGTAACATAAAGTGCGTTCAAATGTACTACAAAAAATGAAGGCAGCTAGGGTTGGCGGCTAGGGTTTGGCGGCTAGGGTTTGACGGCTAGGTTTTTGAGGGGGTTTTAGAGTGAGGATTGACTCTTTTTCTCTCTATCTGGGTGTTTCAGCTGGAGCTAAAAGTGTGTGTGTGTGTGTGAGTATGGAGCAAGGAGTGTGTGTGAGTAAGAAGCTAGGAGTGTGTGTGTGTGTGTGAGTGTGGAGCTAGGAATGTGTGTGTGTGTGTGTGAAAGTGTAGAAGTTGAATATTACTTTCATGAGGCCATTACTTTCCTCTATCCTAATGATGACGCAATTGTGTATACAGGAAGAAGTTGAGGGTTTGGAGAAATTGCTTGGACAGAATGCTACAGTGCCGGTGAAGACCTTTAAACGGGTAAGAGCTTCTTGATACTAAACCTTCAGATGGGATTGATTGGCTGATTTATTGCTGTGACCTCACCGTTGGCTTGATCACGTGGGCTGTGTAGATTAAGAAGAATCTAGCGTGAGCCTCTTGGGATGTACGCACCGTTTGTGTCCTCTACATGCTAATCGCTCCTCCAAGAAGTGGACGAGCTCATTTTGGTAGAAAGCTGTATGCCATGGCAATGTAGAGGTAGACTTTATGTATTTTGTATTTGAATAACAGAACATTGTATCAAAAAAGTTACAGCGTGTTTAATTGTGTTTTAATTGATGTTTCGTTTGCGTTTTAAATGACGTTCTCTTGTGTTCCAGAACGTTATTGCTTACGTTCAATAGTGTTTGTATGTGTTATAATGATCATGAGCTATGCGTCCGGATAAACATTAAATTGCGTTTCAGTGAACACCCAAAATCCACTTTAATGTTACAAAGAGTTGACATTGCGAACGTCAACTTCCGTCTAAATGCGTTTTTCAAAACGCATTCAAATACGTGACACATGCGTTTATCAGCGTCCAAACACATCATAATGAACGTCCACACTACGTTTACGTAAACACACAAAAACCGTCACCCTAAACCGTTTTTGTAAACATACAAAACCCGACACCATAAACGCATCCGCGAATATTCTCGGATCCGTGATCATGACACGTGTCACCATCTCAACCGTTGAAATCAAGTGCCACGTCAACTGCCACGCCATATCTGACGTGGAATGGACAATGGAGGGAAATATCCACGTAAACTCTAACGTGGAATGAAAAATAGCGGGAAATGCATACGTGGCAAAAAGTAACTCCCTCGATTTACTGACCCCATGTAACTTCTGGCAATTCCGAGTAACGTGGTTTAACAGAGATGACGTGCGCACGTTAAAACGTTTTAACGTGCCATGACGTGCCGCGTCATAATCAAAAGACCGATGTGACAGGGCGCGTCACTTTGGACTAGTCAAAAAATCCACGTTAAACCGCGTTAAAAACCGCGTTAAACGGCGTTATCTTTGACGCATCTCTGCCTTAGTGGATGCATCGCTGTTGATCATTTTATTGAAGTTGGAATGTCCATGTGGACGACTAGGTAATGATTCATTCTGTTACGTAACGAATGTATGATTAAAGAGAGACGGCGCTAACTAATTAGAATGTTGCTTTTTGCAGGCCCGAGTTAGCAGGGTAGGGATTTTTAGAACTACGCATTTAATATATGAATCGTGGAACCGATTCTATTCGATGTGGAGGTTGGTGAGATTAGACTGAGCCGTCAGTTGTTTCCTTATTTAATACAAGTATTCCAGTGCTTAATTCAAAACTTTTATTATTTTGTGGGCTTGGTTTATTCTCTTCCAATATAGATTGATCTTATGAGCTTTAATTCAAAATACAATTATTTATAGTTTTCATTAATTTAAATAGGTTTAGAATAGGGTAAGTATTATGGGCTGAATCAGAGGACTTGAAGGTTTGGGATATATAAGAGGAAGGGAAGTTAGAAGGAGAGCAATATTGTGAGGAGAGTTCTCTCGTTAGTTAGACACATGAAGGAGAGTGGAGGGTCAGCTCCCTCCACTTATGTCACTCCTAAACCTAGAAGAAAGGCATACGGTACAGATTTTACGAACAGGAGAGCGAGGAAGAGGAGAGAATTACGTAGGAAGTCAAAGTCGAAAGGCAACCTCTTGAGTGCACCTCTGAAGGTTCGAGGAGCTGGGCTGCCTGTGGCAATTAAATTTTGTAGCATTCGTAAACTCATTTTAGAGTCCATAGTCGAGGTGAAAGATGAGGTTTTAGAGGACATCGCAGTTGAGCATCAGGAGCATGAGGTAATAAGTAGCGGAGAGAAACACCTAGAGATGACGGAAGAGCTAGGGTTCAATTCCAGTCCGACTTTGGAGACCCCACAACCTTCGTTCAGATTCAAGGAGTGTTCAACAAGAGGGACGAATTCACAGTCGGCCGACCATTCTAACACGGATGCGGTAAGTTTCATAATCGATACATTATAACATGCTAACTGTAAATAATGTATTTTTGAGAGTTACCTTCATTTTTATGTAATGTCTTCGCGTTTTAATTTTTTTACTATTTAGAGTTATAATGCCGCATCAAACCGAGTGGTTGTTTACAATAAGAGATCCGAAGTATAAATACTGGTCATAGTCTTAAATATTTGTGCAGATTATCGATTGGTTTAGGATTGATCAAGAGGTTTTAGAGGAAAAGACGCAAGAAGTGGATGCGGGCGAGGAGTCCGATCCTGAGACATTGATAAGAGTGGCTCGTAGAGCAAGGCGAGAAATTATGGAGGCGGGCGAAGGTGGGGAAGCAATAGCTGCAAGACAAGCGGGACGAGGGGACCCCGGAAGTCCATCGTAGATGAGTCTAGACGAGGACCAATCGCCCGGTAGAATGGCGGGGCCCGTTGATGACATAGATTGTGAAGAGATAGAGGTGGCGGATCGAGGGAGAGGAATACATGGTCCAGGGAGAGGGAGAGGTCGAGGTAGTCGAGGGAAGGAGTCAAGGGAAGGCAATTTGCAACTCAACCTTGCGAATCTGGGGTTGGAGGCTACTGACGGGAGAATGGCCGCGCGTGAAGAGAACCGAGGGGCGGAGGAGATGGACAGCGCGGGCGGAGATACTGATCGTGGCACAGCCACAGAGGAGGTAAAGGTTCGGGTTTGGGATTCTTGGGATGTAGGGTTGTTGAATGTTGAAGTGGGTGAGGTTCGGGATTCGTGGATTGTTATGCTGAGGGTTGCGGAGTAAGAGATTTGGGTTGCAATTCCCTCTGCAGCTCTGCCTGCGAGAGCGAAGGTCGCGGTTTGGGCATTGACAGTTGAGTTTTTTTGTTGGGTTTTTGGTGAGGTTGAGGATCAAGAGGGAGTGGGGGAGTTGGGGGAAGGAGAGCTCAAGGCCGCAGCTCTGCCTGCGAGAGCGAAGGTTGCGGTTTGGGCATTGACTGTTGAGTTTATTTGTTGGGTTTTTGGTGAGGTTGAGGATGAAGAGGGAGTGGGGGAGTTGGGAGAAGGAGAGCTCAGGGCCGCAGCTCTGCCTGCGAGAGCGAAGGTTGCGGTTTGGGCATTGACTGTTGAGTTTATTTGTTGGGTTTTTGGTGAGGTTGAGGATGAAGAGGGAGTGGGGGAGTTGGGGGAAGGAGAGCTCAGGGCCGCACCCCTGCCTGCGAGAGCGAAGGTCGCGGTTTGGGCATTGAATGTTGAGTTTTTTATTTGGGTTTATGGTGAGGTTGCGGATGTAGAGGGAGTGGGGGAGTTGGGGGAATTAAAATTTTGGGGTGCCGCGGCTGCAGCAGGGGACGCGACCGCGAAGGCTCGGGGGCAGGGCAGGCCACATTCTGTACAGAATGTGGCCCATTGGGAGGAAGGGGAGGTTGCGGATCTAGAGGGAGTAGGCGAGTTGGGGGAAGGAGAGCTCAGGGCCGCAGCTCTGCCTGCGAGAGCGAAGGTCGCGGTTTGGGCATTGAATGTTGACTTTTTGATTTATGTTTATGGTGAGGTTGCGGATGTAGAGGGCGTGGGGGAGTTGGGGGAATCAAAATTTTGGGGTGCCGCGGCTGCAGTAGGGGACGCGACCGCGAAGGCTCGGGGCAGGGGGAGGCCTCATTCTGTACAGAATGTGGTTGATTGGGAGGAAGGGGAGATGGGGGGAGGCCGCGAGTGTACAAATGTGGGGGATGCGACATCCATAGCCGCGGGGTCTCGGGGGCGGGGAGACCCACATTCTGTACAGAATGTGGGTATTGGGTTGGTGGGGAAGGTGGGAGGAGGCCGTGGGGATGCGAAGGTGGGGGATGCGAGAGCCATGGCCGCGGAGATATGGAGTGGGGAGACCCACATTCTGTACAAAATGTGGGGATTGGGGGTGGGGGGCAGAGAAGTTTAACATCTCATGACGATATTATTTGTTTGGATTGCAACTGTTTGTTGGAATCTTATAATTAGTTTGTTGTCTGTGTTGTAGGAGTTCACAGATCAACTCACTACAACTGAAGCTGATGGTCCAACTTCTGCATAAACTGAGGTAATTTAATCTTATTTTCTTTTTGTATTGAATATTGCAATGTAGATTAAACTTCTTTAAGTAGTTTTGTAAACTAAATTGGTTAATTGACAATGTATTTTTTCCTCTGCATGTAGGTATTCTCAGATGCACCCTTGTCCATCAGTTCCACGATCACAGTGATCAATGTTTCCGACCTCTCGGATTCATTTGATCAGCCCCATTTATGTAGGTGTGATTTAGGAAACCCTGTAGGTTTAGGTAGTGGACCTCTCGAGGTCCACTCTCCTCAGTACATGCCTACGTCTCCTGTCTATGAGCCTACATCCCCGGGCTACATGCCTACTTCTCCACGACTTCGTACCCCGCCGATGTCTCCACCTTCTCCTTCCTCGCCTATTAGAGTGAGGAGGCCAGCCCATGTTGTCTTTGCCCTACCGGCGATATTGCCTTGCCCTGTCCAGCAGACCAGGCGTTTTTGGAGGAGGCGCCGTCATTGGAACTGTAGACAGGCTAGGGAGTATTATAGCCGTGCTCCACGTACATAGTGGCCTATGTACTACTTTCTATTGTTTGGGTTTAGAGTTGGTTTTCCAGAAGAGATGTATCAGATCAGAAAGCTATTGGTTTATTCTTCTTCATAATTGTTTTACTTCTTATGATCCTTGTCTTGGAATCGAATTTGAACATGTATGACTTCTGGCAGGTAACTCAGACACAGGATATGTTGCCAGCGCCATCTTGTCCTCCTGATTTAACGAATGCAGTGGACGGTGAATTGGGACATCGTGTACAGTACAAAGTGGACTCCATAGGCGTCATCAACAAGCTCCGAATACTTCCAAAGACGAAGTCGCGTATCCTAGTTCCCCTTTGCAGAATGATCTCTATGGCAAGAGTGAGACCTGTGGGGGAAATGGGAGTTCAGCATTTGGAGCGCGAGTTTGTCAAAGGATATAGAGATGGAGACCGAGTCATGTACATTTCCATCTACGACCATGAAGAGAAGACAGCCGATGTCACAGAGGAGACCAAGGCTGCGTGGAGCCCTTGTTGGCAAAAAGCGAATGATGCTTTCGAAGATGAGCTCTTGGCCGACTCGGATGGGAAGGAGTTTTCTGGGAAGATGTTCTATGTCTGGGAAGGTAACCATCGCCTTGCCGCATGGTACAGACATATCAACAAACATCACAGCGAAGATCCAGCATGGCACATTTCTGTGCATTGCATTGTTCTTGACCCCCGCGGTCATGTGGGAAACCTTCTACATGCCATGCACGACATAAACTGGTGAGGATTTAAACCCTCTATTTTGTCCATTCCTCTTGCACGCAGCTTGAACTCGTTCTTCATGCATTGTACTGACCATCGACTATTCGTACAGGTCTACAGAAAATGATCATGTAAAGAGCAATATTCGGGCAAAACTTTTCCGAATTCGCTCCTTCGGTGTGATGAAATTGGAGGAATTCAAGGATCTCCTCACACCAGCGGAGTGTCATTTATGTTTGAACCACAAACCGTCCAATCCATCCTGGTTTACCTTGCCAACCAAAGTCTTCATCGCGTTTCTTTATCGTGTAAGCTCTTCTTTCTCCCTCCCTCACACTTCCATATCGACAAATGATTTGTGTTTGTTTGTAAACTTACAATTTCATAAATCTGTTTTCCAGAGAGAAATCACGGCTGCTTCTGACGAAGCTGCCCGAGTCTACAAGACGAAAACAGCCACTGAAGACCAAACCGCAACTGGTGTTTGGGATGCCATGAGTGCAGCTTCAAACAACATGGTGGAACTCATTAAGAGGAAGGACTTCACCAAGTATTTGGCAATTGCAAACCAAGAACGGTGACGACTTCCTCAATGAAGTGAGACCCTGACCCTGGTTGACTTAAGTATTTCGTTTGACTACATCGATTTGTATTCATATTTTCTAAAACTCCTGTACTTGTTTCAGATTAATCGGCATTTCAGTGAGAACAATAAACCTGAGATGTCCCTCGATAAGCTTCAGAAGATTGTTCCAGCGGCCGTGGAGGCCAAATACAAGGCTCGTTGGTTGAGGTGGTGGAACTCATCTCTGAGTTCCCGAATGTCTTACAGATTTTTACTAACTCAATTCAAGGATATCGATTTCGACCCTTGGTTGAACAAGGCCTCATTCTGGGCTAGGGTATAGTTTCTTAAAAACCTTTTCAATGATTTGATCCTTTCTTCTCTTCCTCGATTCTCTCTTACTGCTAATTAATTGAATTCTGAATTACAGTTGGAGGACGCCGTCATCAACGAATTTGAGGACATATGCAAGGCGGAGAACCTCGTTATTAATTGGAAGGCATTTCAAGATGTCCAAGAGCCGGGCAATTATGTGGAGAATGCACGTATTATGTTGTGGGACAAGGCCTTCCCTACGTTCATTGGAAAGAAGGCTGATAAGCCCTTCGACAAGAAGTCCATTTTTGCTAAATTTCCTGGAACCGCTCAGGTTGTCAAGCGGGTTACTTACCGGTACGATACATACCTTTTAATCAGATTCAAATTCCAGAATGACGTCTCTTTATCTTCTTGATACTAACCTTCTACATATTGGTTTACTTAGGTACTTCAAGCGAGAGCTTGTTTTGAAGGGGGCCATCACGGTCCTGCAGCTCCCCAACTACTTCCTTGCTTGGACGTCGAAAACCTCGGACCAGTGTATCTATTCTCCCCAACAGTTGAAAAGGTACAAAGCTCCTCACTTGCTTGAGGGATGCTGGTATCTTGATTGCTCTTGTGGTTTCACGATTGACTCAGAGGCGGACGTCAAGACTCTACACGATGGGGGTGAGGTTGTGGTGGAAGACTCCGTGGATGATGCAGAAGGTCGTGAAGGAGAGCAGGATCAGTCTTCTGCTCCACCACCGAAGAGAGGGAGAGGAAGGCGACTGAAATCTCTGCGTTCTCAGTCAGAGGCATCACAGCAAACTGGTGCGGAGTCTTCCGCGCCAGTTGAGAAGGCACCAGAGCCCTCTCCGGGTATTGTCGTTACGAAGCCTTCTCCAGCTTCTTCGCCGGCTCCTTCCTCAATCAGTGCTTCCGAGGTCACCAGAGGTCTCCTCGAGCAGAGGAAAACCAAGAAATTCCTAGAGACTACCTCTTTTTCCCTGGAACTCTCAATTCCTCTCAGGTTTATGTCATCAACTCCTCTGTGAATTTGGTTCTATCCCGAATGTTGAATGTACAAGGAACTTGAAGACGTTGGTGGCGATCCCGAATGAAACAAGGCTCTGGACATCATTCGAATGGTATGATTCGTTGTTTCATTCTTTCCCTTGAATACTTATATTCTGTAAACCTTATATTTTCTAACTCTGATATCTTGTTTACTCAAGTTTGGAGGAGGCCGCGAGAACCGAGTTTTCGATAGATGCAAAGAGGAGAATCACTTGAAATTTGACTTAATCATTGCCGACGTTCCTCAGAATCTTCCGGTCCCCACGATATCCAATCCTGCCTACGTCGCTCTGTCTTGGAACAAACGCGGTAAGGATTATTTGGAGGACCTCTTCAAATTCGCAAGACATTTCTTGCAGTTTGATGGTGCTCTCTGCATCATCCACAACAACGACCAACGTGTGGCTTCGAAGATTTCCGAAGTGGCTACTGCTGATGGCTTCGTGCAGCATCGAGACTGGTGGGGCTTCAATGCACTAGGCTTGGCTCACCCAACGATGCCCGACTCCTTGGTATGTACATCATAATCTTCGCTTGTCTTTGCATTCTACTAAGTTTTCTTTTTAATTACACTCACATATTTTTGTTTCTCGCAGTCTCTTCGATTCTGGGTGCGCGTCTTCATTCGTGGTGGTTCTCCCTCATCCAAGTTTTCTTTTCAAAGGAAGAAATCCGATGTCGTTTACAACGACCTCCACATTACCGAGAGTGATGCCATTCTCAACTTCACCTATGCAGACTCGCAGCTCATGAATGGGGAGGTGCCGTGGAGAGGCCCGAGGGAGAAAGCCCCTGAGATGATGCAGGCCATCATTGAGGAGATGACCAAGCCCGGTGACATAGTCTTCGAGTGGTCGGCAGGAACAGGTAATCCTCCATTAGCAGTTTCTGCATTTCCAATCCTCTGATTTTCTCCACAGGGACTCACTACTTTTCTGTGCTACGTGTTTTCAGGTGCCTCCCTCAAGGCTTGCCAGAGTATTGGTCGTCATATTATAGCTTGTGAGGAGGACAAAGCCATATTCAACGCCCTTCTCAAACCGTATATGGCTACGTCAACTGCCATGGGCCCTCCTAAACATCCTAGGCTGGCAGCAGCAGACGAAGCGCCTCCAAAGAGATCAAGAAGACCTGATAACTGGTGTAAGTCTTCTATTTTTTGTTCAAATTCTCCAAGCATTGCTTCTCTTTGCACCTCTACGTACTCAATCTAACCACAATCGGTTTTCTATTGCAGAGTAGTTTCGGCAACACCGCCACGTGGGCCAACATCAGTGTCCACTCCATCGTGGCGTCTTCATTCCAGCCCGATTCAGCCTTTTATACTTCCGGACTACGCAGAGGACTTAGCACAGGCGTTTCAATCTGGAGCCCTTACATATGTTCCTAGTCGGCCAACTACTTTTGATCCCAGGGCCCTTCTATTCGTCGATGACGAGGCGGTAGAAGGAGATTCTGAGACATGTAGTTCTGAGAGTGGAAGTAGCGATCGTAGCATGTTCTGAGTTTGAAGGAGGCTTCGGTTTTTCATTGTTTTCATCTGATTTGATTTGATTTAATTGGAGTTCATTGGGTAATCCTTCGTCTACTCTACTACCCTAAACCTAAACTTGTTATGATTCTCATATCCAATTTGTCTCCGTGTTTGTAAAGGATGAAATGTCACAACTATAATGCTCAAAATATAATATGAAGAATGAAATGTTACAAAAGAAATGCTCAAAAATAATATTGTGCTGTTATTTATATTTTACTCATTCAAAATCCCACATTTGCATAACCATGTTACCTATTCTTGACTTGGTGTACATCTTGGTTTCTGCTACTCCATTATTGTACAGGAACTCTGAAATATTCCACGAACTTTTAAGACCATTTCTTTTAGTTGGTTTCGAGTTCTCTTATTTCTAGAATCATCTATATTATCTAAAACCATCATGCTGGAATACTCGTATCTAGATCCAATAAAAGACCAAATCTTAAGGATTGTATTCGAACACCACGCTAGACTTCACAGTATTAATCCTTTGGAGGATATACAGTCCAACTCTTGTCCATATCAAACCAGCAAGTTTTGCCATCCGATATTATCACTTTGGGCAGCTGAACAACTGGATTCTCATCGACGTTCGATGGCAAGGGATACGGGATTAGACACAACTCCATAATACGGAGAAGCTCATTGGTACAAAGCACTGTCCAACGCCATTCACCTTCACCAACATGGAGGCTTCCGATGTGCCTAAACGGTGGCAGGTCCATGCCTCGTTCCCTGGCGCGCTCCACCTCCAGCAGCGAGGGCTGCAGCTCCTGATAACTCGCCGGTGCGTTTGGGGGCAAACCTACAGCCGCTCTCGTCCTCCTCAATCTCGCATTACACACCGTCGGCATCGCGCAACACACTAAATTGTTGTAGTCTTAAAACGTTCCACGCAAGCTTGCAGATTGACCCCCTCGAACTCCTACGCTACCTTCGCATACTGCACAGAATGCCAAGGACTGTGTCACTATCCTAATACGCCACCTAGAAACAAGCTCAAGAAACCAAGAGTGACCTCCTTCTCTAGAACCCAGCTTACCAAGTGCTGTTTCATGATGAAATTCTCCTACTTGTATCACTCAAATGAAGATGCTTCGCTGCTTAGGAAGAGAGAGTAATCTTTGATGAAGACAAGGACTCTAACAAGGTATATCTTGGTTTCAGCAGTTAAGATATTATACACGAATTTTGAAATATTCCAGGAAGTTTTCAAACCTTGCCTCCTTTATGTTCTCTGAAATTTGTTTCTTTCCTTGTGCATTTACATAAACCTATGAAAGAATTAATTGTTTGATCTAAAACGTAACGCCTCATCATTGTATCTTGCCTAAACCCAAGACAAATCTATGAAAATATATGCATGACGTCATCATGACATCAGCCCTAATTCGTATCTTAGAGAACAAACGTAATAAATTTTTACCAGAGATAACCCTGATCTCCACGGTAATATACTCTTTTCCAAAAAAAAGTGTCAAAGTCAAGCCTTATTTTAGTAATTTTCCACGGTTATAGGGTCTACTTTGCTTTTGAAAATTTTGCTAATTGTCAAATCTGTGCTCTCCATTCTGTGCTCTCCGCTCTCCACTCTACGCTCTCCGCTCTCCGCTCACATACGAACTTTCCCCCAGTCGATAAGGACCTCGCCGAGGAGCGTCCAGGCGAGGACGGGGCTCCTCGTGATGAGGTGCAAGGTGAAACAAAAAGAGGAAGGCACGCTGCATTCCTTGTGCAAGACAGGGCTTGACTGTTACGGTATTCCGCATAGAGGCAGCGGTGTACCATGAGCAGGGGGGTTTCTCGAGCTGAATTGACTTCTGGTGGATGCGGGGACGGTGGGAGGGTGGGCATCCTTGCAGACCGCAGCTGTCACTGAGGTAAGGCATATGGTCGGAACTCTTATCTATTTGCATGCCCGGTATTTCAAAGTAGATTTTTATTTAGATGATACGTTCCATTACATGGAACATAGATGAAGCAGTAAACGTTTTTTTTTTTTGTGCCTTTTCGGCATTTCTTAATAGTGCAAGCTATGGACTGTAATCTAACTTCTACAGTGCCTGGTGCACTCTAACAACACAAGAGGAGTACGCAAGGAGGAAGATAAACAAAGGCTACTGCTTATTGTAAAGGTACGGACCCTTTACTTTGAAGTACTCACTATTTTTATGAAGCGGATTTCATTACGATAATTGCCGCTACTCATTGATGAATTCGACGCTTGTACTTGGTCCAGGTGAACTCGGCTCATTAGGTGGAGGTACCTGCATTGGAGGATTAGCTTTAGGTGGAGGAGTCGGAGGGGGCGGGTGTCCTACAGATCGCAAAATGGCTGAGGCTAGATTTGCGATTGACTGTACTACCATCGATTGATTCATTAACCCCAATCGTGTGTGCTCCTGTGCTATGCGGATGTTTTCTAAATTCAGTCTATCTCTCTCTCTTTTATATTCCAAGTTCTGATGGAATAGCTTGGACTGTACCTGTAGCTTCTCTTTTTCCTTTGTTTTTTGAGTTTCATTGATGTTGCTAAGTACCCTCACCATCTGTTCGACACTCTTGGTAACACCATCCGCAATTGTACTTGCTTCGGCGGTCCTCTTCCTTTTATGACCAGTATTGCCCATTACTTTCCTCAGTTCGGCTGCTGCACATGTGGCGGTTGACGACAAGACATGGATTTCATCTGGTTTTCGCCCTTGCCTAGACACGGCAGGGACTGTTCCTGCGGCTGCTGAGACTGAGGCACGTCCACTTGCAGATCCCGCTGTCACAGGGGCCGGGGACCTCAGAGGCGTTCTAGTAGGGACGAGGGGTGCATTGAGGTCCATCTCTTGCCGCACCCCCGGTTGGCTCCTACTCTCGACCCTGTTTCTCACGAGAGCTGCTGATGCGATGAATGTTGGTTGGTCTTGGCTCGGCGTGCCTCCTGCCATGGCATTCATGAACAGTCCTCGCTGGCTCTGAGCGGTAGAGACAGACGGGGACTCCGATGCCGTTAAATCAATGTGTTCAGCTGTTGGCCCTATGCCACCCGCCCAGTCTTCCTCCCCCATATTCTCAAGGAATCCGGTGCCCACTCCTACATCCTTAGGGATAGGTGCCTCAAAGTTTCCATCACATGGATCCATAGCATCTCGGGCATGAGGTGGCCTTATCCACTTAACCAATCCGACATATTTCTGTATGCGGAGAGATAGAAGGATTTGGGGAGCTTGTGACGCTTTTTCTCATCTGATGTGGTTTCGGTGAAGTACTCTTCCGAGTTCCTCCTAGTCCGGGAATGAAAATCCCAATTATTTTTAAAATCAGACAATAGAGTGCTCCATTTATACTTACATGCGTCTCTATCTCTGTCAACATCACCCTGTGCCTTTGCCAAATTCAATATCATGGAAATCTTTCCCCATTTGCCCAATTCAGGGCACATGAGCTCCCTTGCGTCCTGTACGCTCAGTTCATCCAACTACTCTTGCCTCTTTGCTTCAATTAAGGCCAATATCTCCACTTTTGTCCAATTGGGATCTCTTTCCTTCTTGGAAGAGGGTCCGCCTTCATCCTCAGGGCCTTTGCCACGCCTTGATCCTCTTGCGGCAGCCCTCCTCGTGAACGGTGTGAGCGTTCCTGTGCTTCCTAACATAACAATTTTTTTATTTTTTTTTAATTTACTTGTTTACTGACTTGAGCTTTGGAGGGGTTTCGGGGGGGTGTGCAGGTTCTATCTTGGAGCTCACAATCACAATGGCACGCAGCCTTCCCAAAGCACACGGATATCTGAGACATGGTGATCTACACTCTGTCTACCCTCGAAGCTTACTACATTGCCTGAACTTCCTCATAACCAAGCTTGTCTACACGTACTTAAAGGTAATCACCAAGCCCTCGCAAAACGTTTCCATTCCTTGTCATGAAAGTCCCCTCCACTATAATGCAAAACAGAAGGAAAAAAAAAAAAAAAAAACCAAAAACTTACTCTCGGGTCCTTCTTCTTGCTGCAGGGACGGAGCTGGTTCGGCCATTGTGAAGCGCTGCTACACCGAACTGGAAAGAAGACCACTGTAGAATAGAATTCACCGCACATCGAGGTGCATAGTAGCGTAGAGCACCGGTACAAAAGACATTCTTTGTTACAGTAGCTGGGGTTTTAAACACATACTATAGACCTTCTCATCGATGGGCAGCTTGTTTGGGCACGCCCTTGGGCAGAAAATAAAAAGCCGCAAATCTTTCAATGCCCGCGTAAAATTCTCACCTTTAACCACGCACTTAACTGCTCTAAAAATGACGATGTCCATACCACTACATTTTTCTCCCATTTTTCCTAATTTAGGCACTAGACGTCCCTTCCAAACCTCTTTCCTCCCACCGCCTTCACAACGCCCTGCCACCATAGTTACGCAGTGCAAGAAGTGCTGCCACATCATGCTGTGACTAGGATCGGTAATTTTCAACCTTTCCTGGTGTGAAAGGGCAAGTCCAGACCTCCGCTTTAACTTCTTCGGTACCTACTTCCCACCTCTAGGTGGAAAGGGGGCATTAGTTTGTCTTCAATGAAGATGCAGCCGTAGTGCCAAAGTCCGCAGGCTCGTCTATTTTGGAGCTTAGAGATTGTTAGATTTCTACAACCTTCCTGATATTTTCTCCATCGAATCTCATTTTGTACTTATTAGGAGGCTCACTCCGTCATTTCCTCACTCAGTAGATTGAGTCGATGGGAGACAACATTTTGTTTGGTGGATGCCTCCTTGTCAATCTGGATAACACGTAGCTGGTCAATGCTGTTGCAATTACGTGTTCGACCTTGTCTTTATTGCACAATGTCCTGAAATCACTCCATCCATCAGCACTTTATGAAGATCAATGGCTGATCTGCAAAAACACGGGGACATCCGGTCCTATGTCTTTGACTCAGTTCTTGAGTTTACAAAATATGCATCTCTCACTACGGCAAATCCTGGATCCTGGGAGTGGACGTCTCCGGCTCCTGGGAGCGGCCCCCCAGCGGTCGACCCCTCTCTCACGCCAGGCTTTGTGAGAACCAATAAAAACGATCCGTCATGACCGGAAAGTGAGGGTGTGCTCCCGGGAGCTGAAGGCCTTATTCGTCATTTTTTGTTGCACCTGAGGGTAATGATGTGTCAACACGGTATTACTTCCAACGATGAACAGACCCGAGTTTTACTGTCGGGCTTCCTGTGGTCCCGCTGGACTGGCACTTACGCTTCTTCTCGCTGTCGATGGTTTACCACGTGTTGATTACCGGAGTCGAATTAGTTGATGATCAACTACCTGCCCTATGTCCCATGACACGGACTGAGATGGCCGTTAACGACCTCGAACAATTGCACTGTACCGCGTTCATTTTTTGAGGACTCTACAACTTTTCAACTCCAACACATAGCAATGAAATAACTTTGAGACAATATGTTTTTTCAGCTCCGAATACTGAAACGGTTCATAGTTCCTAGATAAACGCAGGAACAGCAATTGTGTGATAAGGTTCAGTGAGTGTTTTGTTCAAAGAAAAAGGAGAAGAGATATATACTATTGTTTCTCAGCTTCTAAAATATGATCTCCATACAATAGAGTTTATACATGTATTTAACAAACAAGTAGTTATCAGATATATCCTGAGAAAAAAAAGGAAAAAAACCTGTACATATGCTACCATCGACAAAAAGTGAGAACAATTCTTCAGCTTAGTCCGAAGTAATCAACCCAACGAGAGGCAAAGTCATATTGCGACACACCGTCGTCTTTACCCAAATTTGCACCAACGACACTATAACTCCTGTCGGGAAGAACACACCAGACCATGGATTCTCAACCTTCGAAGATGAGACCGATCATGAAAACCCATTTACGAAGATTTTTTTTCTTCAGTGGTTCAGCTCTTCACGCAATCTGCCATCATCTTCTTCTTCCACAGACGGTAGCATTCACCTGTAGAAATGAAATCCTCGTCACTGTCATAGTAGCTACTTGAGGAGCAGCTCATGTCCAAATGTTGGTCGGCGTTGCTCATCTGTGCATCCCTGTCAGCTGACACCTCTTGCTTGGCAGCTACGCTGCTACATGCCCCGCCGTCAATCGCAGCGTAAACACACGGAGGGGTGAAAGTCCCCTTGAGTCTACTGCCAAAGTCCTGCTCAGTGGCGACTCCCTTTCCCCGTATGTCCTCTTTGACGTTTTCTGCATCGGCACATCCGAAGTCTTCGTCGTCTGCGTCATTTAGTATGAGCATCCGTCACTCCTGTGTTCCCCTCCTACCGGGCTCGGTGAGAGGTGACTAAGTCGTTACTTTGTTTTCCTTTCGAAAGTTAGGGGGATCGTACATATCGTCGTCCTCTATGTTGTCCTGCCCATAGTGTACTGAACGTTGAAGATGTGAGTTGTCTAGCGGAAGCTGCCGTTGAGGTTTTGGCCATATCGGACAGCCCGGGATCATTGTTTCTTGTCTCTGAGTTAGGTGCTGACGGAGCGCCACGATAGGCAAAACCTAGGGATGATGATCTAGCGACAAAGTTTGAATCCGGATCAAAGTACTCATCGTCATCTTCCTCGAACTCTTCACCTGAATTCAATTGACGTATAATTTGTCATTACACATATTGGGAAACAAAACTCGAGAACAAGAGCCATAATCATGGCGATTGCATACGAAGTAAATAAATTGTAAACATCAAGTGCAAAATCGGCCAGATTCAGGTGTGACAAATACTTTGATAACGGATACAATGTTACAGATATTGGTGGTTTACCTGTCAAGTCTTCTTTCTCCGTAGGTGAACCTTTCGGGTAGAAAGTGGGGGCACCCACGAGCTTGTGATTTACTCCCTCGTCCTGGTTATAACCATGAAGACGAAGGTCGATGCATTGTCTCGAGGGGGTCTCACCAACAGGGGAGCCAACGTCGCGGACAAGCTCGTTGCTTTGTACTTCTCCAGTCCCAGCATCTGTTACAGTGTCCTCCTTATCTGAAAAGTCACATAACGTTACAAGTTACAAACAGTAATGGTGGCGAATACATTGCCAGTACATAATATTTTTTTCCCCCGGGTTAAGTGGTTCAATTTCTCTCTTCGGACTGGGCACCTAAGCTCACTTCGTTAGAGTATACTACGTATAGTAATACATACAATTAAAACGAAAATGAAGACGAGATGTCCATAACAGATTTCGCTCCCTTGTCATGTTTTTAACACATATTCTTTTGAATCGGGATTTAAAAAAATAATTCAGGGGTGTAGCACAATTGCATCAGTGACTCAGGAGTGAAAACAGATAACGGACGCTCGCTTTTAATGTCAATAGCAACTTAACTAGTTTATGTCCATTGCTGAGAGTATATTCACTTACCAATGCTCATGTCGTCTTCTTCAATGCCGCGATCATCTTCAAAGAAAGGGTTGGGTTCAGGGTCAAATGGGCCTGCCTCGATCGGTATTTTGTGATTCACCCACGCCTCTTTCACGATTGGATTATTCTCCAGAGATGTTCTTATAGTCAGTGAATCAATTCCTTTATCACCTTCAGTCTCCTCCGCAGATACAAAGTCATCATTATTTTTGTCCTTCACTGCAACCTCGTCGTTCTCTTCTGTATATCGAAACAGAGCAAATGGAAAACATTAGTCATTCATTTTGGTGTATTCTGTAACGATCGCTGCCAGTTTGGTGGCTAGGAAAGGTTCCTATCTTTTATTATTCAGCAATAGGAATACTTTACATTTATTACATGATACTTCTGAATCTATTCAAGTCCATTATAAAAAGAAAACTGAAAACTGACAAATGACAATCAATGGTAAAAACCTTCGAAGGGTGTATGAGAAGTAAAAAATCCAAGTTGTAAAAAGACTGTGAAAAAAAAAACTAAAAAGATATTGGCTTGAAGATCAATTTCAGCACTTGATGAAGTCCAAAAAAAAAAGAACTTATGGACAAGAGAATCAATGAGAGTAAACAAATTTGAAGTGTGAAATGGAAACTAGATTGAACATATGCATGATTGAAGCCAAACGCAGTTACCTTCGCTGTCACTCTCGAAGAATGGTCTTGGTTCCTTGTCAAAAGGCCTGCCCCGATTGGTATCTTGTGGTTTACCACTGGCTGCGGTATCTCTTCTTCTGCGTCTACGTTATTTCCGTTGCCATCTGCAATGCCAGAACATTTTGTTTAGGTTCACAGTCCATTACAAGTGCATCACACTCTCACGTCTACTGAAATCGTCGTTATACTTATGCAATCAAATGTGAAACACATAACAAAGAAATGAGCAAATAAGTTAAGTGCTAGCTTCGATGTAAATTTATTTGTTTTGATAAAAAAGTAATACAGATTGATAATAAAGAATATGATATTTCTATAAAGATTTAAACGACAAGGAAACAAGATACTTATTGACAACAAACAAATTTGAAATGTGAATCGCAACTAAGTTGTACACATGCACAGTTGCATACAAAAGTAGCTACCTTCACTGTCACTGTCGAAAAATGGCCTTGGTTCCTTGTCAAAAGGTCCTGCTCCGATTGGTATTTTGTGGTTTATCACTGGCTTCGGGAACTCTTCTTCTGCGTCTACGTCATCCCCGTCGCAATTTGCAATGCCAGAACATTTTGTTTACGTATCTCAGTCATTACATATGCATCACATTCTCACGTCTACTGAAACCGGCACCATATTATGCTGCCAAATCTCAAACACAATAAATTGGAATGAGCAAATAAACTGAATGCTAACTTCAATTACAAAACTCTCACTTGCCTTCGCAGTCTCAGCATTCCTGGAGCAACGTCTCGGTGGATTTTTGCAGTTCGATGTAGAACCCCGATTTATGGACGATGGTGTCAAATGCGGCTTTCGTTCGGCGACCAATGTCATACCTCCACGGCTTGGGGCTTTCCTTTTTTTGGAAGAACTGTCCGCCGCCTTTTGCATGGATGTATTTTTCGCTTTGTCCTCTCCTGGGATCCCCTCCTCACTTGTTGCTGGTGAGCAAAGTCTTATACCATCGTTTGTTGTCGGTGCAATGCGCTTTTTCCTGCTCCTTTCCTTATGGTTTCGCAGCCAGTCCGATTCTCCGGCGCTTACTCTCCCTACACGGCTTGGTTGTCCACGGAGTTTGTCATGCCCAGCCTCCCTGCGCTTTTCCTCTTCTTTTTCCAAATGCAACTCTCTCTCATTCATCTCCTTGAATGGACCATCGTGGTTGTTTGATTGCCAACAGGCAAAAGTCGCCCACTCGATAGATTCTTCTCCGAATTTTTTCCTCCGCCACCCATCCCAACGCAAAGAACAGTGGAAGGAAAGCCCATCGGCCTTTGATGCACATCTTCGTACCTTTTCTTCAGCGCCTCGTATCGAGGGTAATCTCTGCTGACATGGAAGCCGTTCTTCCCCTTACGATCTCCCCATATCTCAATGCATTCAGCCTCGATTGCCATCCACTCTGGAAGTCCTCTCGGGCTTGGAAGATATCCTTTGTGAGGAAGTTTTGACTCTTTCTTGAACCAGCGTCGTTGTCCCTTAGAAACCACAAAGTTCATTTTGTCAATCTGCACAGCACAAGCAAAGACGAAGGTCAGAGCAATGCAAACTCTTTCTCTACAAGTAGAAGGATTTAAATTAAAAACCAAGAATATATAGCAAATGTGCGAGACACTACCATTGAATGCTTTTTGGCATTTTGTTTTAAGTTTACCAATCAAAACAATAAAAATAAATGAGTCGACGATAGAGGGAAATGCATGGGACGCTTTCTCTCTTAAGAACCGTATAAGTGCTTTTAGATCACTGAACAATTTACATTGCCTATACGGGTGTAAAAAAATGTAACGATATCAACGGGGTAAACATAAAACCTCTTCAGAAGAGGATAAAAGGAGACAACCTCTCCCGTTCAATCCTTACCGAGTATACCCTTGACAGTGTGTCAGTGAAGAAGTTTTTTGGCGACGGAGAACTCTCCCCCCCTGCGGATCAGAACAAAATCATCAGTGGGTTCATCGCTGACTAAATCATATAAAAATGCAGCCATTTCCTAGGACTATATATAGCAAAAAAACATGAAACTGTAGATGAGGAATATGTAATAGATGTTTAGAGAAAAACAGAGTAAAAAAAACAGCGAAAAGGCGTATGATCCATGGCGGTGGTGAAATTTGCATGAGACGCCATAACTTACTTGAACAATTGTACTTGAAATAGTGTCTTCTGCAGATAACTAGAAATAGGGTTCCTGTCCATGCAAACTTCACTTTAGAAACACTGGTTCGATAGCATATTAGAGCTACTTTCTTTACGACTAATCTCAATAGTTTGAAAAAACACTTCGAATGTAACCAAAAATGGAAAAAAAAAAATCACTCCAATACAGGAAAAACGGCCAGGTGCAGACAATGCAACAGTCTCTCGCGACCGATCATACTTACATCATATAGTCGGTAGGATAACAAATAGACCACAATTCATTTGAAACAATGAACAAATCGACTATCTGACTATGGGCTCATTGCATTTTCTGAATGGAAAGAACGTGCAGATGAGAGATTTTTGGTTTACCTCAAGTTATTCGTTTGATTGACGGTCGCTCGGCTATCTTCGGTGTCGTGGAGTGATCTAATTCCGCAGCGACAATAGAGTATACCCAGGAAACCCGTGCAGGAAGAGGAGATTTAGGAAACTAAAGGTCGTTAATGACGTTCCGCCGCATCTGTGCCCGAAAACTCAGACGGATCAATGATCATTAAGGAGCTCTGAAAACAGACGAAACCACATTCAAAAATGAAGTGTTGATCTTCTAGAGCCACGATAGCACTGTATGTGTCTCGGAAAACTAACAAGTACGCAAAGCGAACAGATGCGGCAAGGGAAATAGCAATCAACACAACGCAATTGTGCAAAAGGAGGGCGTTCGTGGACTACCAGTGTTCTTGATGTCTTGCGTCTCCTATTTGGGTATGAACAACGTTCGACGGGTAATAACAATTTGTAACACTACTACAACCTTGTACAATGCTCCCATCAATTGGATTAGGCCAACACCAATAAAGTGCCAGACATCAGCTTGCAACTAACTCTATCCCTCTCTATCGAAGCAGACTCGAATGCCCAGAAACAACAACATAAAACGCGGAACTTTCTTCACAACTTGCTCGCGGTGGAACAGCAACAGAGCATTGAAGGTTTGTATACTACAGCGATCCAACGCTACACTTCTCCCAATTGAAACAAAAGAACACCGCGAACAAGGCAGAACTCAGTTCGCAACGGACTCTATGGATCTCTCTCTCTGACCAGACCTGGACGCCCAACACCAACGACACAGTAACGTGAAGCTTTCCGATGCAAAGCTCTCGCAGAGAAGCGCTTGACCTCAACAAAAAACAAATACAACTACTAGGTGCGGCGGGGGAACTACATATAATGCGAGGGACGATGGATCAATGAACATAAATGCAGGAGAGAGACAATGCAATCTTCCAGAAGAAAATAGTGAATGGGAGTACCAGCATGGACCTGTACGTGGTGGAGTGTATTCGATTTGGCACGCCATTACTCAGCCTCCATCATAAACCCGACTCATGAGGCGGGACTTGACAGCTTGAGTGATTAGTCACTTATTAGTCACTCATGAACTCCACCCTCTATGAGAAAGCCTACTCCATATGCTACATCCATGCAGTTACTAAAGCGTTACGTCATTAGTTACTAACATACTACGGGTAATAATAATGAAGCCGTCTACTCTGAGTGTAATGTGTTCATAAATGCGTCAGGTCCTAATATAGGACTATGAGAAATGAGTACTAGTTACTCATAACTGTACACATAATCAATCAATTGTAGAACCATTCAGCTTCTCTGCCCATTTCACAAAGGACTTGTCTTTATGTGCTGCTTTCTATTCTATGTGTCTTGTGCTTCCACTAGACAGGGAACTCTGATAAAATTGTAACAAAAGGACTCCCAAAATATTCTCTAGCATATCAAAGACTGAAGCGTACGAGGTGTTTCCTAAACTAACGAAGAAAAAACATGTTTGTTTATTACAATCAAGATGACACAGTCGAAGAAATAAGAGCTGCTCGTTCTATGCACACTCGCAGCAAACACAGCACACGTTCTGTACTGTATTGAGCAAGGAAATTCGATGTTTAGCTATATTATATTCACTTCAACTCTTTGGATTTATCCTTTTAAGTTCAATTCAAGGTAGGGAACAACAAAAAACTAAAAACAAATGCTATCTACACAGAATACATAATGTGACGACCTGAACCCGTGCATTTAAAACCACTGAAAAAACTTGAAAAAAAATAAAGAATACAAATAAGAGGAAGGAAACATAAATGCAAGTGAACAGCATTAAAACATAAAAATTAATGAATCATTTCCAGAAACGAATGAAGAAAAATCTCTCCAGGCCAATGCTTGGACACTATGTGATACGTACACAACAGGGGACTTGTGTTTTCACTTATATGCTATACCTGCTGTTAGTATCCAGGTAATGCTATAAAATACGAGACTAATGTTTACAAGTAACATTCGAGTATTGGACTGTGCTTGCATCAATTGACATCAATTATTGACTAAGAACAGATAAGTTGAACAAACATACCACCAACGCTAGTTATTGATAAACGTGCATCTCTTAGATTAGGATTTGTATTTGGATTGTATTACAAACAGGTACCACGGTGAACCTAGCTAAGACGAAGATCCGGGTTTACAATCATTACAGATAGGTCGAACAAGTGGATAATAAGTCCCGCTAAATTACAGTCTAAGCAAATAACCCTTTCTTGTCAGCAATTTAAAAACACATGTACAATTATATAAAGCCTAATGTCAAAAAAATAAAAATAGAAGAATAGAATAAAAAATGACAAATAAGGCTGAATGTATATGTATATAAACAGCAGAAAAAACCTGACTATAAACAACGCAGTTTCTTTGGACATAACTTTCACTTGAACCTCTACGCTCGACATGAAATATGATCCACGATTACCTCGATTGCCTATGTCCTTTCAATTGTGTGATGGTCAGGTTAGAGCCAACCCTCTATCCACTCTTCACCCATTTTGGCATATGAAAATTAACTGAAAGAAGTCAATGACCTCTACGCGATTTACATGGACACTTGATTGGATACCAGATAACAGAGTTAGATCTATCATAAGGTTCAGGCTGTATACTTGAAAAGGCGATTACTACTACGAAGTAGAGGAAAATAGGTATTAGATCCTACAAAAATCAAGAGTGTGATGAACGATCTGAATGCTAACGTTCACGTTAAACCTCGTAACCGTGAATGACATGGAACTTCAGAGTAAAAGTAACGATCGGACATACCTTGGAACACAAGTCCTGTGCATGAAGCAGAGTCCTGCCACCTACGACGTTCCATCCTCTCTGCTCATGTCGAGGAATCTCCCTAACTTGGCTTTCAGAGACATTTTCGGTTTTTCAGTCCTTCGCTTCGCTCGGAACTCCTCCATCTCTGCGAATTCGATTGGATGCAGATCCTTGAGTCGACCACGCTTCTTGACAGGTACAGCTGGAATCTGGTCTGAAAGATGCACATCGCCCACGTCGCTTGCGTTTCCTGTGTCGGGATTAAGAGTGACATTCATAGACGGATCGCTCGTTACCGTTTGTTTGAGAGATGCTTCACCAGATTCAGGAACACACTGTGATGCCACACACCACCTCCCGTTTTGTTGTATCATTGGTTCTGTATAACTAATTCCCCTCCCCTCTCTTTTCGCCTTCCATCTAGCCTCAATCCATTCTTTAGTTGCAGAAGGAGGTCGTTCTGGCTCCATCCCAAACGGTTTACTGGAAAAGAACTCGTACTGCTCCTCACATTTGTCCGGGAGACTCGTGTTTCTGGATCAACACCTGCATTTCCTGCGAGTTTTTCCGCAGGGCATAGTCCAGCACTACGTGTGTCATCTCCTAAGATGTGTCCAACGTCAGAAATCATGCTATCCTCACATCTTGAGACATTCCCAGCGTCCGAGAGCAAACTGTTTGAAACGTCAATATGGTCATGAGGACTTTCCGATCCTGCCATATTGGAACAAAATGCACAAAGATAGAGACTTACAACGTGGAATACTCCAGCAGAATGTGCGAAAGCATAACAAGGATGGTCGAAAGAATATGATAAAAAAACACCAACAAACAGACTGCCAACATCAGTTCATCGTGACTATATACGATCTCAAGTTGCCATGTCATAGGGATTGCTCATGGCGATGCAGACGATGCAATAATAAAGTGGGAAAATCGGTGAGATAAATATCCAGTTCTGATATTTACCATGCAACATGGCAGATGCTCTGCCACTTGTCCAGGACGAGTCTGATGTTCTCTTGCCGACCTCGTAGTTCTAACTCCCAAATACTACAAATTAAAATACTCATCTGCTCCACAAGTAACCATCAATGAGGGAAAAGACACCTAACAAACGGAAAACTATACAAGGAAAACAAAAAAGCGATACAATCAACCTCGTTGTGACCAGATAGATTACATGTTGTTCCTGAAACAACGGCACTCCTATGTATGTACACGGAACTTGGACGACACAGAGAGCGGAAAATCAAATCAACAATTAAAGAAAAGGAAAAACAAATAGGAGGTGGAAAACAGTAAATTAACAACAGAGATCGTTTCATTTCAAACCTGAACTTACGTGAAAGCTACGAGGGCCTGAAAACAATAAGGATCGGGGCTGAATCCGGGAAAACGTGCAACACTTCATCAGTTAGTCTACTGCTAGCCCCGCGTCGTAAGGTAGGTTATCATCATCATCTTCAAAATCTTCGCCTAACCATATATCTGGGTTATTGTCTGCCTCACAGTTGAGAATAGCAGCAGCAACCTCTGACTCAGGGATATTTTGGCCCTGGGTTTGAAATGTCTGTCCACCTCCGCGCTCATGAGACCGCGAGGATGATGCTTCCCGTTGATGACCGTCGCTGGGCTGCGGTACTGCACTTGTCATGGGGTCTCGTAAACCAGGTGTGTCGAAGACATGCTCAACACTGTCTGGCCAGTGGACATCGTCGTCTGTTTGCGAGTGACGCCTTGATCTTGGCGGCTTGTCCACGACTACCTTCCAATCCGCATCCTCAGGGTCGTCCACAAAGAATACCCGTCCAACATATATACACATAACATTACAGTAGAGAAAGAAGACGTCTTGATTTGTATAAAAACATTTCAGACATCATAGCGGCAATGTCATGTAACCATCGTCTACATTATAAAATGAATGTAAAAAACATGATTCGTAAAAGTGGTACGTGAGTTGTACCTGAGTAATGGAAAACGGAAATACATATGGATTTTCTCGCAAAGGGTCTTGCCGCGATCTGTATTTCGCTAGCCAGAATCCATAATCATCTTGGCGTACACTGGGATTCCCTGCAAGGTTTGGACAGATCCAAGAGCATTGCATAACAACTCGCGTCATAGTGGAATAAGTGACTTGAACAATTTTCTTAAGCACACCTACATATGGTAGATCCGCATCAACAATGTTTCTGTCCTGGGGCGAAGCACGGCAACCTTGAGGAGACATAACAAAGACACCGGAATCGAATGTTTTGTGATAGATT
Source organism: Ceratodon purpureus (assembly GCA_014871385.1). Classification (NCBI taxonomy): domain Eukaryota; kingdom Viridiplantae; phylum Streptophyta; class Bryopsida; order Pseudoditrichales; family Ditrichaceae; genus Ceratodon; species Ceratodon purpureus. The sequence goes on from CM026426.1 coordinate 105,387,960, forward strand.
CATCATCTGGCAGACAACGGTAATGGTTACCGTAAGCCCACATCGATGGGTACTCTTCTGCTTCACGAGAAGGAAGGATTGATAACAATGCCAGGTCTAGATCCACCACTTCTCCACTGTTGATTCTCGTTTGTACACGTTGCCGCAGCCACACGTAAAATTCATCGAATGGTTGTTGTCTATGTCTCCTCCGTTGCACGTGCTCCTACTGTAAGGTTTCGTACTCAGTGCTCAGTTTGTACAGAATCATGCAAGTAAACAAACAGTCATTAGAGGTAGCCAAAAAGAAACATCACAGACCAAACGAACATGACAAAATCCAACAGAAACTGATGCGGCTCAGCCAATACATTCTCTATCTTGTTAAGTACTCCGGTTTATCCAAAAGCTATATCAAATCATAAATCAACCTTTCTTGGATATGAATTGACAATGCAATATCAAAAATTTATCACAGAAAACTCACCTTCGCAGCTCATGTGTGGGAACTAAGTTCCATATTATATACTTGTGAATATCCAACCTCTCCCGATCACTGAGTTTAACCTTTTTTACCCCCCCTTCCAGAACCTCCCCATAAATCGTGTCATCCTCCTCCATGTCCCACATCCTACGCTTGATGTAAGGAGACAACGCAGTGTAATCTGCAACAAAGCTTAAAGACTCGTCCGCCAAGTACCTGGTTGCCATACAGGCTTCAGGCCTATACCTATTTCGGACTAATTTTTTTAAAATGTACAGGTACCGTTCTACTCCATAGCACCATCTACTGTGAACTGGTCCACATAACCGTAGCTCCTGTACCAAGTGCACCATAAGATGCGGCATGCTGTCAAAAAACGCAGGGGGGAACCATATTTCGAGCAAACTAAGTGTCTCGGCAGTGTACGTCATAAGGTCGTCCAGTTCTTCAGTGTCTATTACCTTTGCGCAAATACGTTTAAACACGTTCCCAACTCTAATAACCACGTCTCGTGCACGAGGATGTAAGAATTTCCTTATAGCAGCTGGGATGATTTGCTGCACAAGGACATGGTAATCATGACTTTTAAAACCACAGAGCCTTTTTTGTCCAATGTGCTTGGCCACCTCACCGGCATAACCTGTCGGGGTCTTTATGGAGGAAATGAGGTTAATGAACCTCCCCTTATCGTTCACAGAAAGTGCATAAGGAGCTTGAGGTTTAAATTAACGACCTGTGATTCCAAGAGGTCGCAGGTGAAGCTCCGGAGTATGTTGTTTTCTAGGATCACGAGCATCATAGCCACATGTTGGTTCTCCAATCTCCTCCATGTCCCTGCAAACCCCGACAGTGTCCTTTTCTCCGAGAATGAAACCCAAGAGACTCTGGCTGACATTCTTTTCGCAGTGCATAGGGTCCAGTGTATGTCTGATAGGCAATGTCTGTCAACAAACCATCCAACATTGTGAATTGCATATTCGACTAAAAACTTGAACACAGAAGTCTGTAAAGAAAATTAACATTAATCTCTGAAACACCTATACTACTCAAACCACTGCAGAACATCATGTGTGAGCACGGCGCAGGAAAATTGACACATAAGGGTGAAGTATCAGTTTCTATTGGACTCCACTACTTCTAGTTAAGATAACAAAATCACATCCACCGAAGAACAAAGAGTATGAATAGTCAATGAAGAACAAAAAAGAAAGGAAAAAAAAGGAAAAAGAGGAAAAAAAAAAAAAAAACAAAAAAAAAAAAACAAACCAAAAGATGACGTTATAGTGTCAAAACAAGGGATAGACTTTACAAGACTAACACAAAGTCATCATGTTTTAAAAATAACATTATAGACTTGGGACAAGCCTCCATGTAACATTGTTTAAAAGCGACGCTACATAATTAAAACAAAGGGGAGACGTCACGGAATAAAAAACGAGCCTCCATGTTTAAAAATAACGTTACAGAGTAAAAACAAGCCTCCATGTAATGTCGTTTAAAAATGACAATACAGGGTTAAAAGCAGCCTTTATGTAATATCGTTTAGAAATTGACGTTACAGAGTTGAAACAAGCCTCCATGTTCATTTAATCTCCACAAAATCTTACTGTCTGTTCACATTAGACTCTTGGAATAGGGCTCATGCGCAGAGACAGAAAAACTAAAATAAATCCTGTCAACATCCCACATAAACTGTTTTACGTGATATCAAGTATAGGAATAAACAAATAACGAACGGAAGATAATTTAACAGAGGCAAACCACATTGTTCACATTCTATCCAAGATTGACTAAGGAGGACCATTTAAATTGCACATAATATTATTCTATGTTCACGTTGATCATTGTTTTCCGTTTTTCAGCCCAATTGGAAAAGGAAAAAAAAAAAAAAAAAAGAAGCACAATTGCCTAAGTTAAGATCGCTAACCGGTTTTAATTATAAACAAGAAAAAATCAAAAACTCAAAAAAGAAAAAAAAAAAAAAAAAAAACTCTAACAGCCCACTCGTTTGGGAGAACTCAATGCTCATCGAGCGAATAGAAACACATTGTAGATCAACATGTATGGTCAGACACACCACTGTACTGCGAAGTTGCACACATAGTAGCCGAGAAGATAGAAAACGAAATGAATTCAAATGTCAGGATCAAAAGATTACCTCCCACTATAGCAGAGTAAAAAGGGCAGACACCCGTTTTACTCCATGTCGACGGACAGGGTCACCCTCTGCACCTTTTGTGCCCCCATTCCTCAGCCACTCTTCCCTCTCCTCTCCTAGACGTTTAGTCTCCACTCCAGACAACCTCTCCGGTGCTGGACGGTGCTCCTTGAGGCCCCTAAACTGATCTTCATTCTCCCTCAGAGGATGTACTTGAGGTAGATAAATGCGACGCAGGTGATCCCATAGGTTTTTTTTCAAATACTTGGATCTCCTGCAAATGGTGTTAGGCCCGCAACAAACACAGCCTTTATAGCCTTTTGTCACAAGACCTACAACTATCCCATAAGCAGGATAGTCGTGAATTGTGAATAGGAGAGCAGCACGTAATAGATGGCTGCGACTTCCACGTGGACGAGATGAATCTCTGATCCAGGTACCTGTAGACCATAGCAATCTTAACTCATCAAGTAAAGGCTCGATGTACATGTCAAAATAATCCTCGGTAGTAGACTTCTTCCCTGGGATAATGACCATTAACATAACAAAAAACTTCTTCAACGTCAACCACGGTGCAACGTTAAAATTTAATAGCAAAACCGGCCAGATTGAGTAAGTGCTTCGTTTCTCAGAAAACGGATTTATATCATATGTTGCGAGCGCCAATCTGATGTTCCTCGGATCCGCTCCAAATACAGGATAAGTTCTGTCCACAAACCGCCAAACCTCTAAGTTAGCACACTCCGCATCTTCGTGTCAGTGCTTTGGTGTCTTGCTGCGTAGCTCATGGAGGCCGCTAAGAGGGGATTCTTGAACATTCTCTTGAGCCGAGGAATAAGAGGAAAATAACGCATAACTCTTCTGGGAACAAGGCTTCTGTCGCTCCTTCTCCTCCTAGATGCTCCGCACTTTGGGCACGTATCTAGTTCAACATACCTAGGTCCGCGAAACAAAATACACTGATTGGGACAAACGTCTATTAGTTCATATTTCAATCCCAACTTTTTCAGCATTTTTGATGCTCCGTACTCTAAGGCAGGCAAAGAATTAATCTTAGGGAGAATGACCGTTGAAAGAAGGGTAAATATCTCGTTTATCAAGACAGAGGAAGCACCGTGCATTCTCAGACAATTTAAAAGCAGGATCTAACAGTGCTCAAAACAGAGACCCTGGAGTTTGTGAACAGAGGAGTGCGTGCCGCATCACGCATGAATGCCTCTTCCGGAGATATTGGCCCATCTTCAAGATCATCATCCGGCAAAGGATCATCTTCGTTAAAATCTCCTCCTTCGTCTCCTCTGTTATAGAACACATTTTCGGCTTCGATATCCACGGGTGTTGTCGGAGGTGACTCTTTGTTTACGTCATGTCCTTCAACAACCGCGTCTCCTTCGTTTGTCTGAGGTATGGATTTCTAACGATCCATCTCATACTCTGCATCATGTTCCCGTCCATGTGTCTGTGTTCTCTATGGACTGTCTATGTCGTTGGGTTCCACTTGCACAGTGTTCTCTTCCTGCACAACAGTGTCTTCTTGCCCGGCAGTAGCATCATCAACTCCGTCATAAGTATCATCTTCACTTTCAGCTGCAGCTCCGTCAAATTATGTCATTGCCTGGCGGACAAGGACTTTCCTCGCCTCCATCATCATTGTTGCCTTCGTCGTCTGAGCTCAACCGCAACTGCAAGTTGTCGTACGTCTCGAAAGCATCCACGACGCAGTCCGTTAGATCATGGTCATCGAAATCTGCATCGATGTTAGGTCCATGTGGAGAGGATGCACCGAGCTCACCGTATGTTCGGCATATATGGTCGTCCCACTTTCGGTCAGAGTCATCTGACGGAAATCCCTATACAGACGCAGGTGCAGGAACATTGTCAGCTTGAATACACTACGTAGGTGACTTGAAGACATTCCTCTGAATATGTAATACACGACACGTTCATTTATAAATACAATTGTATAACAGTATGTGAGCGTCATATTAAAAAATTGAAATCGAACAACGACAGCAGAGATAGCATATTGTATGTTGGACATACCTTGGAACTCCTGTAATATTTCGGGTCTCGACCATAGCCTTTCTCACCTTTCTCACCTGTCTCATGTCGTGCACTGTTTCCACATATAATTCCTTTCTGAATCCACAATTGCATAGTCTGCAGGAGCACGACATTTCCAGTAGCGGTTCCCAATTTCGACGTTGCGCTTCAGTCGCATACGCAAGCTCTCTTTTCCACAGTTTTTTTTCTCTCGCTTGGATCCTAACTGGGTCATGGAGGGGACGTTGGTTGATGGCATCCATGGTAACTCTGCACAATTTAAAGACACGATTTCTTAATCACAAAATAAAAGTAATACATTAAGAGGATACATAACAAACTAAGAAAATGGAACGAAAGAAATATTCTTTGTAATTGTAAAGGGGAACAGTGTCCGTTCTTTCCCAAATCAACTGTCTTAGAATTTTATTTTATTTTCAAATTTCTAGAAAGACGTGGACTCTATGGAAAAGCGTGCAAAACGAAGAAACTTTGGCCTCAACGAAACAGGAATTACTTCGTCCGACCGCAAAGACTTGATTGCCCAATAAACACGTGGACAAAACGACATTCCCGACCAAAGATAAACTATTAAAGCTATTTGACTTAGGGATCTGAGAAGTATCAGTGCAATAAATTTGATAAAGAGGAAGGTATCTGGTACTCACCGGGATGTAGGTCTAGCGCACTTTCAGACGGGGAGGCGGGGGGTGTTGGATACAAAGTCAATGATAAATATTCTGAAGTCTACAGTGGAGTGCAAAACGTTGCAAAAGTTGAGAAACCTCCTTGGAAAATAACAACCAATATTTGATTCTATTTCAATCGCAGACGTCGATGCACAGCTCATCAACCCTAAACCTTAGAGGCCGTTCACGTCCTTTCCCTGTTTCATATGATGATTCTGCATCAGTAATAGTAAACGATAGCATAAAAAGATACTGAATCTGAAATTTTATGTGACCAACTACAAGACACAACGCATTGTGATTACAAGGACACTCGTATGTGGTCCTCTGCAATTGAAAATGCAAAAAAACACACGATGCACTATAAATTACAAGACACAGCAACGCATGTATGGGAGGATCGTGCTAGTAACAATCGACACAATCAACTTTGGAAATACCGAAAACAGATCCGTCACGGTAAGAGAGTTATATGACCTATAAATATATGAATCAAGGAACCCCAATTGTTTGGGCACACGTTGTCTCTCTACTTTCCTACGGACAGAGATAGCGGAAGTTGGAACGCACCTGATTGCCCTATATGGATATAAAGCAAAACGACGCGATGTCCTCGATTGTAGCTCCCAACTCCCCACTGTCCTATGAGTCGATTGCGAATCTCAATTTTGACTTCTACACGCAGGATCTGCACAATATGCTCATCGTTCACAATCACAAGTTAGGTTCGTAAGGAAAATAGACGCTGATATCGACAATGCATTGTTTGTACACGGCGGTTCCAATACGCAATTGACAACTTGAAATCTCAATTCATGAAAAGGAGATACAATAGAGGATTCTGACCTGCAACGTTTTGAGGTCGGCAGGGGACGCAATGGGGGCTGTACGCTCTCAGAGTGCTGTTGGGACGGAGTGTCAAGTGAGATACGGTTGTTGATCATATAGATGAGAGGAAGCGGACTTTCCCAAAAAGACATAAGTTAACTTCCAGTTCCATATCCAGGAAGTGCAGATAGTGTTTAGGGTTAGCAATTATGGACTCCAACCTCGTCTTCGACTTGACGTTCTCTCGCTGGCGTCTCCAATTGTTTCTCCGTCAACTACCGAGGACGTGCAGTATGACATTAACGAGGTGACTTTTGTTTGGACTTTGGATACTCGTTCTTTGCTTGGAGAGTATACTGTTTCGGGAGAGTTAGAAGAGGGATTTTTGGAACTCTTCTTGATCAACGTGATTGACTGTCTACTGAAGCTGTCCCCGTCTTTATCTTCCGATACTCTAAAAGTTTTCCCGGTCATCGCTCCAGAGAAGGTGTGTCAACTATCACTTTTCGTCTGTTTTATATGCTGACAAACTTGTTTTGTACATGAATCGCATGTGTTTGCGTTCTTTTTTGAAATTAGGTATCCCGGTAATGTTGCATGACCTAAATTTAACCTCTGATAAAAGATGTCAACATGTCGCTTGCAGTTCTGTTTGTTTGCTGTAACGAATCCTCCGCATTCATGCAAAACTAAGCGTAAGGAAAGCTTGGAGTTTTACCTTCGAACCAAAGGTCATGTACTGTTTTCTAATGTTGTATCCACTAACTGGTGAATTAAGCAGACGCAAGCGCATGGTCAGTCTACCTTGGGTACTTACCCACACAAGTCAGAGTAATTAAACCTTGCATCCCAGAGAAAGTCCCGTAAATTCAGGAAGCGTTTTGTGTGAACACAGTAATCCTATTCACGTTGTCGTCACTTGTCTTCATAGGTTTTGTTTGCTAATTGTGCGCTCAGGTGGTTCATAAATTGAGACTTTACCACGGTCATCGCACAAGCACCGACACCTTGATGTAAAAATTGTTTGTGACATGCAGATCAACATGGAATCTTCGGTCCGTCGCTCCAGCAGCCAGGGTTCTGACGCCTCCTTTCAAGACAACCCTAATCTGGTTTACGCACGACGCTACGAAGGGAGAGGTCCTATGAAGGCATCAGAGGGACCATCGTCGTTGACTTTGTTGCGGACGTCCGTGGCTGCCGTGAGACAACAAGAAAGTCTACGCAACGATATGAGGAGATTAAATCCCTTGATTTCCCGCATGTTGAATGCAAAGGATCTTTGTCGGTTTAATGCCGAAGATGGCAACAAGTCATCATTTGAAGCTCGTACACGAGCACCTGTATGACCACCATATGAAGCAGGGTATCAGACGCCTTGGCTTACGTGAAGGAGTTCATGAGGCGGAACCAATCAACAAACATGCACTCCGTTCCAGCTGGCCATGCATCAGTCTCTGATACATTTATGGAAGAAACAGATTGCTTCAAAATTGTCGGAACACGGAAATGCAACTAACATCCGGATAGCACTCTAATTGAGCGTAAACTTCCGTATTGCCACTAGGTTCTGAGTATCGTCCAGGGATTCAATAGTGTTTCACCAAGTAGTTACTCCTAATAGTTCCGAGCCTTGCCACTGCTCGGATAGTGTCTCCGGAACGTAATTCCTCGACTATATCTCTCTCTCTCTTTCTCTTTCTCGTCAGGTGTTTCGTCCACAAACCCCAACGTCTCGGAACAGCTACCGTCTCACAACTGTCTTAGAGTACTCTGGCCAGCAGGTCACGCAGACGACCTCTTCTGATCCGTGAGACTACAACGACAAACCAATCCGGATCTGGGAGAACCAGGATCCGATTATCACTAGGCGACCCGTACCACGTTCCGAATCCCCCTCTCACAGTGTACGGAACCTCTTTAGAAGTTCAAGGAGCACGATCAAGTACCCCTTGATCCGCTTCGACCCTAGCGACGGCTATTCCGCGTGAGGTTGGGTTGGGGACGGAACAGTGAGGCTTTACTCCTACGACAATTCACTAAATCTTTCCGCTCAATCCCATTACCTTTCCGGTTCGGGTCTCGTCACAACTCCCATCACCTTCCTATCCGAGCTACAGCGGAACTCTCATATCCTTCCCGGATCATTCACACTTAGCTGAAAACCACGCACAGTACTTGCAAAACACGAATACTTTACTGATAAGGAATATAGGGAGAAAACATGCAAAACGAAGACCCGGACTGCATCGCCCTCCCCGTTTAAGTAAGCAGGGGCTTTCACAAAAGCGGCGGCGCCGGCAGTTTAATCAAAAACCCTAATCCCTAGTTATCTACCTAGAATCCTACTTTACGAATAATCCGGATCTCCCGATCCGAAACCTACTCCTATAAATCCGGAAAGTGACGGCCAGTTGCAGCGAGAGGAATCTACCCCATCTTCGTCTTCTTGTGGCTCTCCCGCTCGCGGTCCTTCTCCTTCGACCTGGTCATCCGTGGCTCGGATCCTCCTGCCCTCGCTGCCCGCTCCGCCTGACGCCTAGCACTCCGTTCCGCCTTTGACTCCTTCGTCTGGGCCTCCAAGGAAAGCCGGGTAACGACTCGGTTCTTGGGAGACTTGGGAGACTTCGGCAATATATGCGCGGGAGGGGTTCCAGACGTAGGGGTCCGAGTCCCAGTTCTGGCTGTCCCAACCGGGGAGCTCGCATAGGTTACCGAGTCGGACCCGGAAATCGTAATGGGTCCCTTCTCCGCCGGATCCTTCCTCTTCCTCAAAACTCTCCGAGCACCGAAACTGTCAGCAGGGGAGTCCACCACTGGCGTTCCGGTGGATGTAGGAGTCACCGTTCCGGTTTGGGCTGTGGGTGAAGGAGTAAGTGCCCCCTCCTGAGTCACCCGGGTCCGTCCTGTTGGTGAAATGGCCCTTCCCCATTCCGCTCCTGCTACCTCCCCTTGGTAAGCCGGCATGATTACCGACAATCCGAGTGTTGGCAGAACAACCGGCTGCACGGGCCGAGTTACCTCTTCTGTAACCGTCCGCTCCTCGGATCGTCTAACGGTGACTGTAGTCCCTGTCACCTCCGCCTGACCAGTGGGGATCGCGCAGCCTTGCTGAACCGTGCTAGCTCCGGGTGACGCCACCTGTCCTTCGTGTTCCTAGATCATAACCGCGATCGTCCGGACTGGTTTGAAGATATTTGCGTCGACCGTCATCTGCTCCTCAAGCTGGAGGTTGCGCTCTATTGGGGTCCGGAACGCTACCCCACGAGATTCCCCTACAACGGTCCGAGAAGGGGATCCGGGAAACGGATGGTTCCGACAAATGGTTCCGACGCTGGGACTTCCGACTCCCGGATTGAGCAGCTGCCGAACCTTCTCCAGAATCTGGTTCATCGAGTGCTCGCATTTGGAGAGGATCGTGATGATCTTCTGCTTGTTCTCCAAATCTGCAGGCTGCAACACATTCTCGTCGAACAACCCGGCCTTGTTGACTACAGCACTCGGATTCCCTACCAACTTCTGAAGCTCGCCCAAGGTCTCCTCCTGCTCGGCATGGAACTTCCGGATCTCCTCGCTCTTCGTCGCCAGTTCCCTCGTAAGTTCCTGCAACTGAAGCTCCAATTGCTTCTTCTCACTCCGAAGTTTCGGAGCGTCCTTCAACAGCTCTACCTCTCGGATCACCTCCCTTGGTAAACAGCCCCCGAGAGACGTGCAGACTCTCCGGAACAGCGTCTCGATCCGATCGTAAGAGGCCTGCGCCCGATGAGTTTCCTCCCGAATTCCCCGGAACGGAATAGTTCAACCGGAAATCCCCGCTCGGAACTGACCTCCCTCCGTTCCGCATCTCCCCGGGCCATGGAGGGCTCCGCGTGCTGCGACGTAGCGCGTTCCGATCGTGACTTGGAGTGGGCCTTCGTAGCGCCCGGATTTGGAATGATCGCCGTATCATCATCCCGTTCCGTGGACGCTGTATCCGAGGTTTTGCCGTGTGGTTCGACATCCATCCCTGGCGGAATCTCCTGAAAGTTGAGGAAGTTCTTGGCCGTCGTATAATCCTCCTCCTCTTTATCCCTCAGCAAACCATACGAGTGGTAAAGGTGGTAGAGAAAAGGGGTGATCGGGGTCGGCTTCTTTCCGATCGATGGCACCATCTTCTGCACGGTTTCCGCTATGAGCGCAGCCCAATTCACCGGACGCTCCCCCGTGTACGCTCCGAAGATGGTGTTCCCGACCGTAATGGTGACCTGTTCCGGTTTCAGCGGATACAGGATCGGAACGAGGAAGGCTAAGACCTGTCTCTGTCTCCTATCCTTGCAGGCGTCTATCTCGTATCCGTTATTCTTATGGATCTTCCCGTGAAACCTATCATGTACGTACTTATTCGTCTGGGTTGCCCAAAGGAGTCCGTTCTGCTCGAAGTCGTAAGTTTCCGCCCATCGTTCCGCACTCCACAGCGTGGACTTGCCCCAGATCGTGTTGTCCCACCTATTGTCCGGTCTGTCCAGGATCTCTGTCACCATCGCCTCATCCTTCAGCAACCACGGCCGTGATCACAATCCCTGGCACCTCATCCGGGTGAGGTCGGTGATCAACTCTTCCATCTCCGATTCCTTCACCGGGGTGCCGGGACTAAGAACTCTACACTGCACGTGCGCCATTTCTACGTCTCACTTCTCTCCCTTCGCGATCCGACAGCAAGAAACCCGGCAATCCAACTGCTAGTGAATTGGAAAAGACAAGACACCTCATCCCTCTTTCACTCTCTACTCCCAGTCCGCAAAAAGGAACTCCAAACCCTAACACTCTCGTTTATATACCGAGGGCATCATAAACGCTGCGGCGGCCCGTAATTGCAGCCGCCACCGTACCGAGCTAGGTACCTATCCGAGTCATGATGACTTCCGCGTCGTTTTGGATCCTAGACGCGGTTACAGTAACGGTTAGTTCTCGGATCTTTGACCCGTTCCGTGTTTTCTCTTCCGAGTTTCCAAAATCAAGGTTCCGAGAATACTTCCTGCGTTAACTGTTTTAAGGTTTCTGGAGTATCCGGTTTGCGTTAACTCTTAATGCAGCTAGTGTCTAGCTAGTTTTTACCTAATTAACCAAAAAAATGAAAAATTAATGGAATACTAACTCCGGATGAGGCTCTTCCGGTTTATTCTGAGTTTCTCGGATCCCACAGAAATAGCACCGGAGAACGTGGGCAATGCAGCGTCGGATCTTCCTAGCGCCTCAACTTTGTTAGTGGACTCTCCTTTGCTGACTCCTCCAGAGATGTCAATTTTTGCTCCGGGTCCAGATTCATGGGAAGCAGCCGGGAACGAAGCAGCAATTGACAAAGGTGCTGCACCTCTTACAACATCTGGGGACACAAGGCAATACGAAGGACGTGATACATCGAAGAGAACCGTTCAGCGTTGTGCCGATGCTAATTACACTGCACACAAAAAACAGAGAAATGGACAAAAAAATCAAGATCATCACAGACGCAGCGGGGAACATCCTCACGAACAAGCTAAAGATCACTTCAACCATTAAAAGTCTGATGCGTATTTTTGTGGACATTGCGCAGATTCAATACAAGGATGACGACCCTAAGTTTTTGAAGGTGGAGAAGCTGGTTTGTGATGAATTCGAGTTTGACCCCCTGTGAAGGAAGGATGGTTTGCAAATTACATGAGGAGACGGCTAGAGAAACTTTGATCAGAATATTGCCAACATTTCGATGAGACTGGCCGAATGCACCCTGATTGCGAACCCGAGAAACACCATGCTCTTCTCCAGTAGTGGACGAGTCCCTCAGGCATGAGTAGATCCCACAGATTGAAAAACAATAACGAGGAAAGGAAGAATAAAAGGCTCTCACTTTCTTCCGGTGGATCTGAGAGTGGAAATGGACGCGTTTCCCAGACAACGACTAAATCAGGGGTGATTTCAAAACCTTTGATATATTGTAATCACTGTCTTGATTTTGTTTCTCTCCAAGTGCTGGCTGTTTTAAGTTCACAGTTCTTGCACGAACAATGTACACTTGGAGTGTATGATTTATGACACCTCGTTATTTAGCCCTCCTTTTCCTACTTGTATTTTCTACTCACGTGATATATGTCATATCATTCATATAAGGTATGAACAAAGTTAGTACGTCATTTCAACCGTGGGCATGACAATGTTTAATGTTGGTTATTTTGTGCACAGGAAGAAGGTGGACCACTCTATACATAGTCTCACGTAGAACCGAAGAGAAATGATAGTAATCAACACAATGATTTAACTGATGATGTCGCAGAAGATACTTTTCATGAGGTATTTACATGAAGTTTTCCAAACCGTTGGCAGGATTCTTTGTATTCTTCACTGTTAATAACGTGTAATTGTAATGGAACTAACACGTAGCATTGTAGGTTAGTAATCATTGGTTACCGTTATAGTTTGTTTATTCTGTGTGCGCAGCTTAGTGAAGGGAATATGCAATGCGTCAATGTCGAAGGGCAACCACAATATCAGAGATTATGGCAAGTAGAAAAGGATGTTGCGGATCTGAAGAGCGACGTCACAGAGATTGTGGACCAACTGCGTTCCTACCAAAACATACCAACCCTCATGGAACAGATACAGAGCATGTTAAATGGCGGTACCAGCGAAGGTACAAAGAGAGCGTCGGTGCAGCAGCCTCGTGACACATGACATACTATTACACATGCGTCTGGAGGGGAACAGGATATGTCTGCAATACGTGTTCCATAATCAGAGGTGAGTCATTCGCAAGAGATGTTTATCAAAGAAAAAGTGCAGGTGTATGATAATGCCCCGGAACATACGTGTGTCGATGATGCGGCAGAGGACCACAACGTGACCCCACTTTCGAAATGTGTCTAAACAACTCCAATGGAACAAACTGCTATCTCAGATGGAGCAAACCCGCAGGCAGAGGAAGGGACTCCCCTTCATAATGAAGGACCTGGTAAAGAGCTGAACCCGAAGCTCGATGTATCTCCTCCAATTGACCCTGAACCACGCCCAGGTAATACATTTGTCACAGTCGTTGATCTCTTGAGATACTATCTCCTGTTGTTTTTATTTTTATTTTTATTTCAGAGCCCAGTGATGAGTCAGACAGCTAGGATGGTAGTATTGCTTGTGCTGTTTTTTACTCGTACAATCTTGACTACAAGATATTAACATATGAATGTTTTATGTTCGGGATTTTATCACCTATTTTGATGCAGATGAAGGCGAAAAATACAAGACTCCGTCGGAGGATGCACCTATGTGTAAAGAAGGGAAAACCGTGGTAGAGACGGAAGAGGCCAGGAAGGATGATCAGCAACGTGGAACAGTGACAGATTTTAACTCAAGAGGGGCGATAGTTCACGAACCCGCCCCTAAAGGTAAGGGTAAACGTAAAGTGGAAATTGATCCAGGTTTTCGGAAAAAAGCAAGTTTGAAGATTGGGAGCCACCAGCAAATCTGAAACCTAAAGCAAACAAGGTAAAAATTTCTCACTGTCTACTCATGGCCTGTTCATACACAGATTAAGAAGGTTCCCTTTGAGTCTCGTATCCATATTTATTACTCAATGTATACATTCTACTCTGAAGCGAGATTAGATGAGTCCACGACCATTGCTTATGATGTCCTTCGTCATTTGCTTATCTGAATACCATTTAACTCCACGCACTCCTCTGCAAGTAAATCGACTAAAACCCCTGGGTGTGTGTGCATTGATTGTTTGTCTCACAGAAGAGGTTTCCTATAGCCGCAAACCGAGATGTTTGGGTGATCTACCAGATCCCCACAGGAAGACCGGTGGCTCTGAGAAGAACAAGTTATAGTCACAAAACCACAAAGTTGAAGATTCAGAAGTCACCTTGAAGGGCCATAAAATGGGAGAATGGCATGCAACTCGTTGAGATTTTTAAAGTATATGAACCCGTAGTCAAAGTTATGCACCCTACAAGGCAACCAACCAAAGGGGTGAAGATTCTGGACGACGTCAAGGATGTTGAATTTTCTGATGACGCCCTCGTAATGTGGGGTTCGGAGTACCTCGTTGACGTCTCCCCCCCCCCGCCCGGCAAAGGAAAACTCAAGTGAATAAAGGTACTGGAAGTGAAAAAACCACAACGACATTCCTTTACGAAGTTGCTATTTCATTTTTTATTTTACTTTCTGTTTTATGTATCTTCTGATCACGGTTAGATAGCATCGTTGTGTTTCTATGCTTATCTTTCATTTCTCTCAATTTAGAACTGGAAATTGCAACACACAAAGCCCGGACCATGATGTTTTTAGTAAAGATGATGAATCATATGTTGCTTTTATGTGCGCGTACTGGAATTTTTTTCCTACTTCACATATAAGATCGCAGAGAATGGAGACATATCCAAAGGGGGTTTTTGTTTCTTGTTTTAATGTTTTTATTTTTTATTTTTTATTTTTTCTGTTTTTTTGGAAGAGGGGGGGGGGGGGGGGGGGGTTTGTTAGAATAAACATATCAGTATATAAGCGATTATTGACGACAATGCATTGCTTTACAGGGGATACCAGAACATCTCTCAGCGGAAATAGTTGGATTTAAACTTCTGTGAAAGAGTGTTGAAGACATGAGATTGAAGCACGGTGTTCCGCAGAAGCAATCAAGATTCGACGACAGCCTGCGGCGTTCACAATCACTAGGTGTTCAAAGAGGAGTGGAAGTCGTACTGTGGATTCTCAACTCTTCTCTTATCCACGCACAGAAGATCTCTCTGAAGGTGTTGTCGGCTGTTTCACTTATGTGTGACAGTTTGAACTTGTTTATTTTCTTCTTCTTTGTTTGTGTTTTGTGGTTTTACTACCTTAAGTCTACGTTCATATACAATCCAGGTGTGTTTACGCAGCAGGCGGATGACCCTAGGTCAGATGCATTCAGTAAATTGATAGCACCACCTGGCTTGTCTGAAACTCGTTGAGATTGGAGTTTTTATGTACATATTCTTCCCGTTGTGAATAATAAAGTTATCAGCTACGGATGCTGTTTCAACAACTATATTTTTGGTTGATTTACTTGCAAAATAAATGCTGCAGAACACACTCTCAGATCGCTTATCAGATAAACCAGAAAGCATCGGAGTTAAGCCAAATGTCTGATGGCTGGCGCTTCCCTCGGGTTCTGATAAACGCCGTTACCTCCCGTTTGCCTCCACATGGCCCTCTACTGAGCACTCAGGCGAAACCCACAAACGATGAACACACTTCGATGCTTCAACAAATGGACGAAGATGCTGCGTACCCACGCCCGGTCCGATGAAACAACACTCATCCAACGTTCTACACATGGCACACACATGGTTCGACCCAGGACTGAGCGAGTTCAGTCAGCTCCGAGAAAAGAGACAGTAAATCCCCAGATTCTCGTGACGAAGGGGGTGACTTGGGGGGAGCGCTCCCGAGAGTCAAAGGCCCGGCTCCCCGCTCCACTCTTGGGTGTCACACTTTGTACTAGTGTCTAATCTCACCCACCAGGTACATCAGCATGTTGTGCGAGCGCCCTCACATAGGAGTCGCGGAATTCCGCAGCAGCCTTACCGCCCACAAGGAATACAACAACGCAGCGATGCACGAAGTGTTATATATCCAGAATACATCGAAAGTATTCCGGCTCAGGGACAGTGGTTAAACAATAGCCGACCTAATGTGTCGCTCAGGAACAGGGAGTTTGGCGAGGAGACACGCCGACCACAGGTGTCTCTCCCAAACAGCGAGTTTGGAGAAGAGACTCGCGCGAGATTCCAAGGTTCTTCAAATCAGCGTCGAAGTAGCGCACTAGCATCTGCAGATGGCACCTCCGCTCGGTGGAACAGTACGCATGCAACGCCACCACCGGAACAGAATCGAGAGGAGAACAAGAGACACACTGGCGCTGCTAGAGAGATTCATCGGCCTTATTTGAAGGAAATGGCCGCAAGTCATGCACAAAATCACAATCCACTTATAGAGATACCGGTGTGTCCATCAGTTTCAATTTTTGGAACTAAAAGTCCTTGGCATCGAGCAGCACAATTGTGTGCCTTTTAGACCTTAAATTTTAGAGTATGAAGTTATAAGGCCAAACGAGAATATTGGAATGCCAAGGTAGAATGTATTGCGCAAAAACTTGCTCAACAATTCTCATATTTTAGACCCCTAGACATACAATATCTTGGCAAATTCTTGAAGAACACTTTGAAAAACTATAGGAAAACATAGATTTTTATTTTTTTTTGAAACTAGTGGCTTTAGTCACCCTTGATGTTTAGTGGAGGCCTTCATAGAGTGGAAGAAGTACTGGTTGAGTGCAGCAGGGAGGGAGGAGTCCATTCAGATGTCTGAAATGAGGAAGCGAAAGCAAAAGGCCCACACTCTAGACAACAACGACTACAGCTTAGGGTATCCTTCTACAACACCATCTATTTAGAGGGTATGCCTCTTTTACCATATCTTAATGTTAATAGATAATCATTCAGTCGTCAAAATCTCATGCTTATATGATATGTGCTGACTACATTAAGACCCGAATACCCTAGGTCGGCAGCAACTCTACAGGCTGTGGAACCCGAACAGATGCAGACTGGCTCTACCTTCTACACCGAGTCCAATACGAGCTCAGCACCGGATTCCAGCATAGCAATTCCACAACCGCAGTGAATCACGTTACAACAAAGACGTCTGCCCAAGGCCCAGGTCAAGAAGACCAAACTCCCAGCTTCCCTCTGGTAAATTCTCCTCCGATTCCAATCGTTGTTAGGTCCTTGCAAGTATAATTCTGAGCTATTTCACAACACCTGAATTGCTTACTCTAGAATGCTGATCGCATTAAGTGAACGTTATATATATTCTGACATACTGGTACTTCATTTTTCTAGCACCCATCCACACCGCCATACGTAATCAGGGAGAGTACTCGAATAAACGCCCTCAAAACAACAGTGCAGAAAATGGCGTCAAATTTGAGCTCCAGCAAGGACTAGATTAAAGAGGTGAAGGAGCTATTGTTGCGCTTCCTAAATCAACCCCAGGTAAATCCCCCGCAACACATTTTGCCATCCTCAAACGTTCCAATGTACTCAACCAATGGCCCGACTACAGGCCCAAACGAACCAGGTATTATGCAAGATGCAATTGCTCCAGAAAGTTCAACACCTGCATTGCCTTCTAGATCAAGTCCGCAGCCAGTGGTAACAGCTGACGCAAGCTTGCTTTGACCACACCATTCAGCAACGCTGGGATCATGTGAACCTTTGGACAGAAATCCCCTGAACTTGACTCTAGCGAGATGTATTCCAACACCGAAAGGCAACACAGGTGCTCCCTCCTTGCCGTCTTAGGGAAGCGGGGACACCGTTCCAGTGACGCCGAGCACGCTCCTCCTGAACTTCACGAACCAAATGGCTATTGGCGTTGCGGTATCTACTGACGTGTTTGCTTCAATCCAAACAGGAGGAAATCAGCATTCTCCGCACCCAAGCGCGGATAACTTGAGGAGGTTAGATTGTAGTCATCGCCAACTTGAAGACAACAGGAATCCAAAGACGGTGCAAACAACAAGTCATCCAGACTCCAATAATGTACAGGAAAGAGTGACGACACGGGGAATGACGAACATTGTTGAATCTGTCCCACTGGTAAGACCTCCTGGTCTCCGTTTTGAGTTATCATTTCTACCAAGAATTACGAACGATGCCTTGGCGGCAAATTGCTTGTGTTATGTTCTGCACCCAGACAAAGTTTTGACAGTAGTATTAGGACCGGTGGGAGTTGGAAATCTCCCCCCGCAAAGTTTGGATCTTTGTGTGCCGAAGGACATCAAATGGTACAGATACACAAAGTACTTGTGCCAAACCTGCCCCTCATCTTCATCGAAGATCGACACCCTTTCACTTTGTTGGAGCACGCGGTAGTAAAACCTTTGGGGAGTAGTGTGTACATCAAGTGGCAATCACGACTGCTCCAGAAAAAGAAGAAAACCGTGCCTGCGATGCACCATAGTATCATATTTGCAGCCAGATTTACAATCTATATAGTGTTTGGATTGTAGTCTCTCAGACTATGTAAACGTCATTTGGTCTGACGACATTTTGTATAACCACAGCAAAGCTGATTTCAAAGCTCATTGAATGTCAAGCGCCATGCACGGAATTCAGCCGTATCCATCTTTCATTGTGATTCTGTGTCGTCCCTATAACGCTCCGCATGAATTCCGGTCTGTCAAAATTAACCTCCGGATTCTCATTTGTGTGTAATAGAAATCGTCATGCTGGCGGCGAGCCTAGCTAATTCATCGCTACGAGATGCATTCCGGGATATGAGGCGGATTCTGTGCTGACAATACCCGGCATTATGAACCAGGCATGTACATATCCGGGTATAAAAGGTGTACCCATAACCACTCCCCCCGGGTATATATACAGCGTCCAAACACGAACTGAACGGGATTCTACTCGTGGACCTCAATCCAATCGGTGCACCCGGGTCTTACTCGTGGATAACCAGGTATGGCGGATATGAACTAGGTATCGCAAGAGGGTATAATTGATACACGCGAACACTATACAGTAACACGGTAACATGCCTTGCAGGTCAGGTCGTCGGGTGTCGAGAACATCAATCTAAGAAGACCGTGTGTTTGAAAAAGCGAGGGTTAAATTCATGAGAATTTTCATTGGATCAGTGGTCCCAGAACCATTTTATGACATTAGCACACTATGCTACCTCCCACATAAATGATAGCTACTTTTGCTACCTGGTGCATATACAAGATGTGATAACCCTATGATATCCTGTGATATCCTGGAGGTATTATGGTGATACCATGATGATATCCGTGGATATCGTATCTTGAAGTTGCTACATACTAATGACATGGTATAAAATTTGGCTAAATTTCAATTTTTTTTTCAATTTTTTCCTTTGTACACGTAGCAGCCCCACTATTTTGGTAGCTTTTTTGCTAAATTTAGCCACTTTTGGGATCACTGCATTGGATACACGTTTTTCCTTGGACGGACAGAATGCGTCTAACCAACGACATCCACAGACCTTGAATATTACTCGGGTCAGAGACTGTTGCTAATTACCACGGCATAACCCGCGTGAGTACGTCCCGATAATCAGAGAGCGTCGTGGGGACCACTGCCTCACCGTGGATCACTATTCACTACACCTCAAAGGATGTGTCAAGTGCCGGTTTACACCTAACAGTGTTTGGATTACACCATTTCAGAAAGCCAAGTTTAGTCCCAATTCCGGTGTAGTTCCTGGTGTAGTTGGCCCCAGTTTCCACTGGTGTTGCTAAATATCTAGATTACTAAGTTTTCTTTGTCTGTGCATATGCGGAACATTTAAGATGCATAGTGATACTGTACAACGTCAAGGTAAGAGATTTACAACCAAATGCTTTGGTTTTGTCGATTATAGGAAAACTCTAATGAGTATTTAGAAGCGCTTCACATTGGTGGTATTGGCAAGTTAATGAGAGGCAAGCGGATGCCTACTCAAAAGTTTTCCACGTAAGCAATGCCTATTCTGCAATGGAGCTCATTCTTTTTCCAATCTTCTAAGGAAACTCTTCTAATAAACAATCACCACAACCAATATGCCACATAGGTAAATTATTCATCCAATGGGCGATGTAGAGAGCGGCAACCATTATGCAGTGTGAAGGACTCAGTGATAGGGATGAAACACCATCGGCTAATGGGGGAAATGGCTTCATGCACTACCTACTACCACTTTCAACTGTGTGAAGCGCACCTTAGGTAGGGTACATGTCCGCACCTAGTAATAGGAAACTCCGTCCCGCGGACCTATATACAAGGAATTGGATATTTGATAATAGTTTTCACACAGGCTGATGAAACTCGGATGCAAAATCAATGTGAAAGTGAAGAGTGGTCTGTATGCACTTGGTACTTGTACCCGTATCCGCACCTGAGTCTGTCTATTATGGAGAAGGTGGTGTATTGATGGAACGCAATGTTGTGATGATGGTGGGGGCAGGGTGGCACTCCACGGATAGTCACATGCCGCAGCCTTTGAGGGCGTGACCGTCAAGTCATTCCCCCACCTCCATGATGCCTTCTTCATAACTCTCTTTTGTGTCCCTCTCTCATGCGCATTTGGTTCTTCCTCCTCATTTTTTCGTTCCAATTGATCTTTCAGTGCCAGTGCATGCAATCTCTGGCCCTCGCGGCTGAGCACCGCACTGCATTCTTGGTCTGTGGGGTTGGTTGCTGCATGTGCGTTGTTTCATTGCGCTCACTTGTGAGTAGTTTCTGCTTTGTTTTCTATATTTCATTTGCTTTAGTAATTTCTGATTTTGTAACCCCGATCGGCTCACGCTCACAGACACACGACATTCTATTGTTTGCACTTTCTGTAGGTGCAGCGCGATGGAGCTTCCGTGTAGTAGCAACAAGCGCGAGGCTTTCAATCCTCTCGGCGGTTCTGTGGTCACTTCTTCTTATTGGGCGTAGATGAGGTTAGTCTCACTGCATTGAGTCTACAATTGCTATCTATTGAATGTTGTAGTTGTCTTTCTGAGCTTGTCTCCGATGCCGCCCCTAACCGACCCAACCAAAGTCGGTCAATTCCTCCACGCTTTTGTAGTTCTTCTTCAAATTGCAATTGACGGTCTCTTTCTTGTCGATACTGTTGAGGATCGTGATGACCCCACGGACTTGTACTCTCTAGAATCAATCCAGCGTATGTTGATGGACATGAATACAATTGTGGTTGCTGACTTGCATGACTTCCGCCTGCAGCACGCTGTAGTGCTTCTCTTCCCTGACCTCGGTTGGTGGATTCTTCCGAGGTCCACCACCTGGTATTCGCAATTTGTTATGTACGAGTTTGATGATGAGAGGTGGATAAAAAACTTTTGCATGTCCAAACAATTGGTAATCATATTGTCCAATGTCTTAGCCCCGCACATAGGTAAACAAGATACTAGATTTTGGCGTCCTATTCTTGTTCCTGTTAGAGTGGCCTATACCCTTTACAAGCTCAATTAGGGTGCAGGTTTGTTGATGTGTTCGGAGAGCTTTGCTATTGGGACAACCACAATCAGCAAGATTCCAAGGGAGGTGGTGCACGCGATAAACCTTGAGTTGAAGGGAGAGATCAAGTGGCCAAAGGGCAATAAGATGATAGAAAGTATGCTGACCTTCGAACAGTATTGCAGCAGGCTCCCGGGTGTAATCGGAGCTATAGATACCACAGATTTTGAGATTAGAAAGCCCTCCCTCTCCCCCAAAGATTATTATTACTTCAAGACATCCACTTATTCCATTCAATGTCAAGTAGTAGTGGACATAAGAGCACGGTTTTTAGCCGTCTCCATTGGAATGCAAGGCTCCACTCATGACGTTTTGGTCCTGAAGCGACCATGACTCTACTATCTGGCAACACAGACAAATCTTTTTGATGTGGCATACGCATAGTAGGGCTTGAGCCCTTACATTATTGATGACAAAGTTTACCCGCTCCTACCGTGGTTGTTGACCCCTTGTCACTACTAGAAATTTTGTGACCAATTCAACAGAATTTCAGCAGGAGTCTATTGATTTTTGTTTTTGATTTAGACGCGTTAATTCAGACATTTTTCAACATGGAGTTGTTGGTGTTCATCTGTTGATTTGGTCATTTTTCAACTTTCTTTTTTGGTTCTATGCAGCTGCTACGTCATGAGCACTTCTGATGTGGCATATATTATATTGAGTATTTTTCCCATGTGCATGTGCTATTTGTCCACATTGTACTTGATAGTAGTTGAATCATTGATCGGTTTACTGGTCCTTTGCCCCACGTTTTCTTAAAACTGACGAATCATAAAGAAGCTAAAATATTCACAATTTTAGGTTTTCTTACATTATTGAATTGAAATTATCTTTTGATTGGTTGCAATTTGTTTGTGAATTTGAATTCTTGCACATTATAAAATGAATTCCTTTTTGACATGTGTCACTTTTGTAGGATTTGTATTGGTCATACATATGGAATTTGCAGGCTCCACATGTCTTTTTATGTTTGGAGTGATGCATGATTTTATCCTGTCCATCATTGGTCATATGTCCATTTTAGATGAAGAATTATTATCAATATTTAGGATTTACTTTCAAAACTTCGGGAACAGTAAAACGATCTCTTTGTAAAAAACCTAGATTATAATACTTTCCAATACATCAGCATTGGTACAATTAGAAAGTGGCCATGGGCAATGGTACGCTAGACGTAGTGCACTTTTGGCAAAACAGTTTTGTACAGTTGGGACCTAGGAGTACGTATGTGTACTTCTTGTACAGTACACTATGACTATGAATCCTAGCCGTTCATAAAATTTCTCGCTGGATGGTGGTTCAAATTAAGATCAGCCAATGAAGATAGCTAAAACTGACACAAAGGGATTCGCCGTGATTTGGAACCTTATGATCCAGCTCGACGCGAAGGCTTGGCGCCGTCGAAATTTAAACACTGGCCTGGCGGGAGGGGAGTTCGAGCCTCGGTGGGAGGATCTGGATTTGAACGGGGTTGTAAGCATCCTACATTGTTCACACCACGTGTCACTGTATCGTTATCCTACAGACTTGTCCAACGCAAAATGTATTCTCATCCTACTTCTGAAACTATGGATTTAATAAAGACACCAAGAGCTATGGATAAGTGACATCTTGAGTATTTTTTTAAGATGAATTTCAGATGAAATATATGTTGGTGAAATTATTGGATTTATATGGTATTCTAGAGATAAGAGTAGATATAAATTAAATAAGAGTACATAAGAATAGATATAAATTAAATTAGAGTACAGTAATGTAATGTAAATGAATTTTGAAAGGGATTCTGGGGAACAATTTTTTAAAGAGACCCATGTTCTCTGTGTTAGCTGCTTTGGAATACATTGTGCTCGATAATAATAACATCAACTCGCACATCCATTTTTTAGTACCGTAATTATTATTTATATTTATGAATTATTCAATAGTTGAAATGAACAAAGAGAGATTACACTCATGAAGTTAAGTTTTTTTTAATTAATAGTGTATATTTGTATAATTGGATGTTTTCTACACGTAAGGTATGTATGACAAAGATAGTTTTTTGCTTCAATCAAAAATTAAGTGCATGGTTCATTGAAGACATTCTATTGTTTACACTTTATGCTATAAAAAATGTGTGTTCATCATTATCAAAGTGAACTCAAATTTTGAAGAATTAATCTATGAATTAATCTTTATTTCAGTTGCAATTCTATAGGACCTATTGAACCCTTGACTTTCTTAAATAGACGAAGAACACATGCAAGCAAAAAAATTTATATAACTATATATTTGTAAGAATGTAAAGGTGCTCTTAGAAAATATAATGAAGTAGATGTGTTTTCTTGAATATGGTTACAAACCCATTTTTATTTGGTGCATCAAAACAATAAGTTCACAAACTTCTTGCAGAAAGGACTGAATTTTTAATTTTTTTAAGGAAATAAAAAAAACAAGAAGCTTATCATTTAATCAAATACAAAAGGATTGAATTAAAAATAAAAAAATAATGGCTAGAGAAAACAATAAGTTATTGAAATCAAGTACAGAATGGGTTGAATTATATATATAAAAAAAAAATAACACAATAAGCTATTGAAATTAGTGGTTTGAAACTTGAATAAAATTAGGAAAAAACAATCAGCGAGCAAAATCCATAATGAGTTGAATTCTAAAAAAACTAAAGAGATTAAAAAAAAAATAAGCTATCATAATCAAGTAGATAAGGGGTTGAATTGGAAAAAAAAATAAAAAATAAAAAACAAAAAAATGAAAAAACAACAAGAAGCTATCAAAATTAAATAAAGAAGGGGTTAAATTTTAAATCTAAAAAAATGAAAAACAAACAAAGGAATAAAAAAGGAAAAAGAAACATCAAAACAAAACATAGAAGGGGTTGAATTAGAAATGGAACCACAAAAAAAAAAAAAAAAAAAAAAACACAATTAGCTATCAAAATGAGGCTACGTGAGGGGTTAAATTATAGAAAAAGAAGAGAAAAAAAAGAAGATGCTATCAATATCAAATACATAATGGGTTGAATTATTAAGAATATAAATACAAAAGAGGTTCAATTATTAAGAATAAAGAAATAATAAATAAATAAGAGGATCAAACAAAATCAAATACATAAAGGGTTGAATAAAAACATGAAGAAACAATATGCTATCAAAATAAAAGACATAAGTATTAAGGAGTTGAATTATTAATTTGAGAGAAAAAAAAACAATAATCTATCAAAATCAAATACAGAGAAAAAAATTAAAAATAAAAAAACATTGTGATCTTGGTGTCTTCTATTCCTATGAATAAGAATACCTTCATATTTTTTGGAAATACGAGGACGTGCGATATTACATGTATCCTTCAAAAGTGAGGAAGCACTGTTTTTGGTAGGATTTAAATAAGTCTTCTAGAATGTCAATTATGGGAATTAAAAAAAAAGGGGGATGAAATATTTGCTACATGATATAAGTATGTGTATATACAACTTTTAAAATTTTATATGGTATATTCTTTTTCTTCTATCATTAATTTTTCTTATTTTTTCCTTTGGTTTCCTTGATTTCTACTATCTTTTTTTTGTCCTTCTACTTTCTAGAACAAAGGATGCTATGAATCATTTTAGAGTTTATGTTCCACGTGAAAAAACATTCTACAGCAACGTACTTACATGTTGGTGAGTGCAGGAATGAAGATAGGTATGAATGAAATAAATGCTCAATGAATGTTGGTGAGTGAAATGAATGAGGAAAGGGGTTTAAGAACCGGTGGTCACCTGTTACCACTTTGGTTATACATTGAGTCAACCGGTGATCACCGGTAATCGGAAAACCACGCACTGCTAGTGACTGGTGACTGGAGGTCACCATCGTCTCGCACCTTGCCTTGAGGGGAGGCTGCGCAGAGTCTTGGGGGTTTAGCGCAGGAGGTTTTTGCTTGCTGAGTTTTTGGTTACTGGTTTTTTGCTTGGTTACTGGGTCGCTTCGGTGTGTTTGCTGGGGCTTGAGGGTTTTAGTTTGTGTAGGGTTTGGAGGGCGGGGGGGGAGAGGGGGGGGAGGGACGTAGTTGTGGTGAGGGAAAGGTGTAGTTGGTTTTGGGGCATTTCAGTTGGCATTGAGCACATTGGGGGCTAGGCTGGGAAGAACTTCACGTGTTGGGCCGGAGGGTGTGTACCTGGAGCTCGCTTGACGATGGACAGAGCGATCAGCGGGAGGTTTGGTAGCGCTGCCAGTGCTCGTGCCGGGAGAAGTGGTTCGGGGAGAGCTTGTAGTAGGCAGGGCAAGTGGAGTGATGAAGATGGTGTTGATAGGTCCGCGCGCAAGAAGGCAAAATCGGGGGTGAGAGAAGGCGTAGCTGCTGGCGGAGAAGACCACAATGTTGCCCCGAAGAAGAGGGCAGTGATTGCTTCGGAGGACTGTCCGAGAGAAGGAAGGCCTGCTGCGAGGGACGAAGGTGGGGGAGCGTCAAGGGAAGGCGGGGAAGCTCCGAAGGCTGCAGCAAGGAAGAGGGCAAAGTCCGCCGGGAGGTCAAAGAAAGCCTTCAACAACGTCGAGGATGTTGACGAGGAGATCGCGAGGTTGAAGAAGCCGCCGAGAGAGTTGAAGAAGCAAGATTTTCAGGAGGAGTTCGGACTTCCAAATGAAGGGGACAATCCGCACCATTTCCGAAGGAGTACAGTTCCCGCAGATTCCTTGCGGAAGTTGTTTGGGAAACCGTATGGAGACGGTGGGCGCAGTGGTTTTAATTGGCAGAATTGCGAGGTGACGGAGGTCGTTGATCGAGTGAAGTATCTCCATCCTATTCTCTACCAACATGGAGAGGAAGAGACCCCAAACTTGATCACGGTGCGGTTTGCTGAAGGGGTCACCCTAGAGTATGAAGAGGGTGGAGGTCGGGTCAACTGGTGTGCATTTGGAGAAGAAACCAATAAGCGGCAACGAAGTCGGTATTTGCTGGACCGGTCCAAGTTGGATGAGCTGCGAAAGAAGATTGCGTAGTCGAGGACCCTGGAAGGCAAGGGAAAAATCGACGTGCGAGGATTGGAGTGGCGGGGAATCAAAGTGGAGCCTGGTTCGCAGGTGAAGAAGGAGGGGAATGATCAAGGGGAGCAAAGTCGAGGGAAGCAAGGTGCCGCAGCGGAGTCCGAGGGAACAGTGCGGAGTGGAGGGAGAAATCGATACACAGAGGGAGATGGTAGGCTTGAATCCGCTCGGGAATCTGGAATTTGTCTGCAGGAGGACATTCAGGAGGGAGGGAGGGGTGCGGTGCTGACCAAGGGAGTAGCGCTGGAGCGGTTGCAAGTTGTGGAAGGTTTAATGGCGGCGCTACACATGGAGCTGAAGAGCAAGCGCGAGTTGAAGAAGAAGGCCGGGGAGAGGCTTGACAACGCTGTGTGGAAGAGCAAACAATCGGATTGGGGTGTGGAGACACTGAGGAAGCAAGAGGAAGAGAAGGCTACGCTCATCAAAGGGCTAGAAGAGCAAGGAGCCGACGTCTACAAGGAGAAGTTAAAAATGGAGGGAATCTAGGAGCAGATAGCGGAGGAAGATGTGAAGGTCTTAGCTGCGAAGGAGGAATTGAAGCTCGCCAAAGAGGAGATCCAGTCATTGACACGAGGGTTGGAAACTGGACAGATGCAATTCTACGACCTTGTTGCGGAGAAATTTCTGCTCAAATAGGGAAAGAGTGGCTCTAATTTCTGCCCCCAGCTGATGGTGTATGCAAGAGGAGATCCGAGGACATTGGAGTTTGAGCACACCGAGGAGAGCCAGTTCTTGCAGATCACTCCTTATTGCTTGTTCAATTTTCCATTTCCGCAATATGATATAGTTGTGTCCTCTTGTAGGCATCTGTATCACCCCTATTGTGCTTCAATGTTGTATGCCCGAGGCTGCAAGTGTGGCTGTAGGGTGCGGAGACTTATCCCATCCAGACTGGCATCGGAGCTTCGGCTGGGGAGAGCCATCTCCAGAGCTATTGGAGAGGACCAGAATTTTGGGATTGGGAGAGGAAAGAAGAAGATTATTGCAGGAGAGAATAGACCAAGCTAAGGCGATGGTGCCCGCGGATGGTAAGTTTACGTGACTTGCAAATTAAGCCACTCCTTTCCGATTCTTTGCAATTCTTTGGATTCTAGACTTCATGACACTTTGCCATTAGGTGCAAAATTGGGTCACGAAAAGGCCGTGTAAGCGGCACGTGAGAGAAGAAAACGGACCCTGCCCGCGTACTTTTTGACATGGCACCGAAGGTGCCACCGTGGTGCCAGCAACCGCCACGGGGGCTCGAACCAATGACCTCCGAGCAAGGCGTGTGGAGGGCACAATCTACAGTGCCGGACTGACATCACCTGCCCACTTGGGACCAAACCCCGAGACAAATCGTTCATGTCTCAAGAATTATTCCGAGAACCGTTAATCACAGTGCGCTACGCAGTTTTGTGCGGGCAGCAACTCTGGCACCCGCTGCCAGCGACAGTGCGGGGGGCAGCAGGGAGTTCACCTAGAAAGGGCAGGCTTACACGGGCTTTTCATGACCCCAAATTACACCTAATGGGTTTGTAAGTGTATGCTATCCCTAGAGTTCTGTGGCTACTCCCTGGTTAATTGTTTGACTAGTCTAGGCTTGATCTGAGGTACAGAGTTTACCTTAGAGAATGAAACACTAAGCAGGGCAAGGTCTCAACTTTGTAGGAAATATGGAGAGCTTTGATACTGTACCTTCTCCCTAGTGCTTTTGTATTTTGTCATTTCTATTTGAGTCCGCAAGTGACTTAGTAAACTCCGAGTTGTGGAAGTTTGGCTTAGGGTGTATGATTAGTACACTATCGGCTTCTAAGAAAGGTACACAGAGTTAAACAGTAGTAGTGAACACCCAATAGACTAATACAATGTGTACTGAAATTGCGATGGAAGTGTAAAGGGTGAATGGGGATCTTTACAGTATGTGATGACGGTATGTCTTAGTGTACTAGGCTAAGAGAAAGTGTATTAAAAGGATATACTTCAATGTGATACACAGATTTAGTGTACATTGCAAAGTACCTCGCGGTTTAGGGTAGGTACTACAGTTTTGTCTTCGTACAGAGTGTTGAATATTTAGGTACATGCAAAAGTAGATAAAGTACTTTCTGTACTTCAAATCCAACCTCTCGGTTGAAAATGTACTAACTTCCGTTGTACGCGATGAGCACTTGTAGCACAACGGGGTATCCGTATTCCTCCGGAAGGCACTTAATTCACACTAAATACCCTCCAAAGTAAACCACTCCGTGTTCGTTCCCACGAAGACCTATAGTTTTCCTCCTTTTAGATCATAACGGAAGTCACCACCCGGATCCAATCGTATTCCGTCTCTCGACCGGTTGGCCTGATCCAGTAGTTTTTGCCTCGTTCCTATTTTTCCGGCTTTTTAGACTAGTGGCCGGTTCCCACTGATCCGTCTATCCTTTCAAGTGGCTGGATTCTCCACCGTCCCGTGACTTAAAGTGGCTGGACACCCCACTGTTCCTATCTACCACCCGAGAAGTGGAGTAATAATCCTTCCGTATGGCTAGGTACCGGTCCGGATAGCTACTCAGTGCCGGTTATGGATACGGAAATCATACTACAATGACATCACCTTACGGCTGCACGGTATTCTAACTATATTATCTCCCTTCCGGATTGGTTCGCAGTAGGACATCCGGCTTTTATCCCATCTACAGGAAGCGACCGGTCCGTTTCCGGATCCCGGTGTACACACGGCCCTCCGTGTCCTTGAGACTACCAGCCCTGCTGCAGTACGTCTCTCCTTCCCTCCGGACTCCTTCCGAGACTGGAAACGTCAACACTCGACGCTTGACACCTCCCCAGTCTCTCCGGGCGCTCTCCAGATTATCACACTGTTCAACACTCCTCCAGAACACTACTGGAGACAATAGTACTAACAAACCATACGGCAACGGACCCGTCAGCAGCCGGTCAACACAACAAATCCGAAAAGTATATTCTCAATTGCAACAACAAAACGGCGTACAAAACAAGGCCCCGGCCTTGGAAAAACGTCCAGCTTAAATACTAAAACCTATTGATCCTAAAGTGACCAAGTGGCCCACCGAGATCCAGAATTTCCGGATCCGCGGATCCGGGAATCCCGGCCCGGTGGCCGCCTTCTATTCCTAGTTACTGCCGCTATCTATCCGGATTGGCAGCCGGGTGCACTTGAGCCCCATCGTTAGTCGCTGCCATTTTATCCGGTCCTTATCCTAACTTCTACTCCTTGTTCTTATCGAACCGGGGACTGTGCCGGGTTCCATCTATCCGTTCCTTCTTCTGTAATCCCTTCTTCAGCCTCTTCAGCCAGGGGCCTTCTTCCGGAGCATCAGCTGCCGACGGGTCGCTGGCCTTCCGGGATCGTCCTGCTTGAACCGCCGGGGATGGAGATCGTGCCGCCACCGGAATTGCGCTGAGATCCACCTGGAGATGTTCCGGAGATCCCTGTACCGGCTCCAAAGGGATGCTTCCGGGGTTAACAGTCTCGATTCCAGCCAAATTGGGCAGAGTGTGCAAACTGCTCAAGGTATCCGGGATAGGATCCTCCAGCGGCTGTCCTATATCCTGTTGGACTGGACGGATGGTCGACTGTACCGGAGAGGCTGGAAGTGGCACCGGCGCCGGTTCCCGGGTTGGGGCCGGTGGTCTGGGCTCCTCCCGATCTGCCGGTGGCTCTGGTGGTCTTGACGGACCGGCCTTCGCAGCACTGATGATCTCCACAAGGTTCTTCATCTGCACCGAAGTGTCCCTCATCACGTGCGTCCGGTCGTGCATGAATTTCACGATCTTTGAGGTTACCGGATCCGGTTGACGGGTCAAGAAGGCTTGGTAAACGGCGCACTGATTTGCCACATCCACCGGAAGGGCTAAAGTGGCTTTGACCTCGACGACCGACTGGATGGCATAGGCTGCCCGGTCACGGGCATCATTGTAGTCCTTCTGGGCATCACGCACCTCCTGCTCAAGCTTGTGAATCCTCTCCCGGTACTGCTCTATCCGGTCCATGTGCTTGGTCTGGAGACTGGCCAAGTCCCGGTGCTTGCGAAGAATACCCAGGCACTCCTCCAACCGGTCCGAGCCCGTAAGGGCAATTACCTCCTTAGCCAACCGGCCCTCCGTCTGCCTAGTTGATTGTAGGAACCGAGCATACGCCGACACCGGCTCTGAAAGGTTAACTAAGTCCTGGCACGGGTCCCCGGTGTGCTCCGGTGGTCCGGTGGGTTTTTGGACTTCCGTGTTCAGGGTTCGCTTGGTCGGGGTGGGAGTCCGAGGTGATCCGGACGGCTGCCCCTTCTCCGGGCTAGGACGGGGTCTCTTAGCCGGCGTGGGAGAGACCTCGATACAATCCTCATCATCGTCCTGATCGGACACCTCTTCCGGTTCGGCGTACTGCTGCAGGCTCTTGATTTCATCGTACTCCAGGATCTCCTTAGGGTTCAACAGCCCCCGGTGACGGTAGAGGTGAATGAGGAAAGACGGAAGGCAGGTGGCCTGTTTCTTGGTCTTCCGGAGATTGGCTACCTGCCGGTCGACTATCGTCTTTATCATGAGGCCCCAGTCTACTGAGAACTCACCAATCATGGCCCCAATGAAAATGGACGCCCACTTGATGGTTATCCGTTTGGGCTTTTCCGGATGGAAAATAGGGTTCATAAACCCTACTACCCTCCGGGCTCTCGCATCCTTGATGTCGTCCAGGTCCCATCCCTCTCTCCTGTCTCCGGACCCCGTGATATAATTCCACACGAAGTCTCGGGCCTCCGGTACCGAGACCTCTCCAACGTTGGTGAAGCCGTACGTATCCCTCCAGTCTTGTGCCGTCCACTGCTCCGGTTCTCCCCGGATGGTTCCTCGATTTTCGGGGTTCTTGACGAGGATCTCCTGGGCCGGAAGGGAATGTTTCCAACCCCACGCCTTGTCCAATAGGAGCGCACAGCCCATGGCATCTAAGGCGGTCCGGAGGAGCTCCTTCTCGTCGTCGTCTACCGGCATCAACGGCATGACCCGTTGTACCCTGAACAACTGTCCTTCCTCCGCCGGTTCCTTCCCCTTTGTACCCATTCTGCTAAGTCCTCCTCACCGTCACTCCGGTAACACCTGCACGCACGATCCTCACCACAATCCCTCACCTAACGGAAACTCTTCCGTCTCACCGTCTCTCTCCTACCGTCCAACCCTAACTGCGCCCTTCGCCGTGGAACACAAAGATCCAGCGCGCCACAAAATGACAAAAGAAAGGAGGAGCCCGGCTGCTCTTCCTCCTTTTATACCTGTCCTCACTCCCGCCCGTTCGTAGCTCATCATGACGGACGGTCGTAGCCTTTCATCATTGGACGGTCGCGACCGGCGGCGCTTTAATGGTCGCAGCCATTCTTCCCGCGTGCATCGTACCTTTCGGTGGTTACCCTTATGTCTGCGGTGTCAGGGTTCTGTCACATGGACGGTGCTTCCTCTCCTTCACCACAGACGACCGGATCTCACCCGGCTGACCTTCCGGTTCTCTTATTTATTCGGCCAACCGTCTTAACCGGTTGTTTCACTTATCTAAGTAGTACTTCCGTATTCCTAACACAAAATTTTTAAATTTTTATCCTTTTCCTACCGGAATTAGTATTCCGGTGTGTCAACCGTGGAAATCACTTTCCATAGCGCTATACTTGACGGAGCTACAATAGGTATTTCTTGTATTCTATACCATTTGTACTAAAAGTCCATTAGGTTTCTCACTAATCTAGTGGGGTTTAAGGAATACAGTAAGTACTCCTGATTAGTACAGCCGCTCCATTATTGTAGTTTTATAGGTAGACATAGTACTGGTTCAGTAGTACATCCTAGAGTGCTTGTGTATTTTAGTACATTGTTTACAACTTGTACAGTATCTAATGCCGTGTGTTATGGAAGGCTCAAGTTTGAGGTTTGCACCACGTCTTTCGGCGTTCAACACCCCAAGTCGCATAGTAGAGGGAGAGACAACTTAGGGAGAGTGCTTTACACGGGACGATGAGGGATATGTTGCCGCACCGACTGTTATGGCAAAGACCGCGCCCCAGCTCGGACTATGGGGAGAGATAAGTGAAGGGAAGCCGGTTCAAGCTGTGGTGATGGATTGCTTGTCGGGTGGCAATCTCTTGAAGGGCTCCGAACCTGAACTGGACTCTGGGGATGATTCTTCAGAGGATGAGGAAGAAATCAAAATGTCTCCCTCGCATTCTAGCTCGGGCACAAGTATGTCAGGGGGCAACGACAAAGATGATGCTTTATCCGACCAGGCAGAGGGGGATTGTGAAGAAGGGGATTGTGAAGAAGGGGAACGTGAAGAAGGGGATCGTGAAGAAGGGGATTGTGAAGAAGGGGATCGTGAAGAAGGGGATCGTGAAGAAGGGGATCAATTGGACCAGCCGACAGAGGGTCCGTTACCGGCTCTGCCTAAGGACAGTGGGACAAGACCGTCTAAGAACTCAAGCATGGAGTGTAGAGGACCAGCAAAGGGAACCAGTTCAGCAGGAGGAGGGGGCAGTCCAGTGGAAGGAGGTGGAGCACTAGCGGAAGAAGGCGGTCGAGCAGGTGTGGGCGGCATTCCACTGGAGGGAGGTGGCAATCAAGTGGGGCAAGAAGTGTATGCAGGTATCAATAACAGTCCACTGGTAGGATGCGGCAGTCTAGCAAGAGAAGGGGGTCTAGGGAGGAGAGGCGGCAGTCCTGTAGTAGGACGCGGCAGTCCATCGGGAGGAGAGGATGCTCTTGCAGGAGGGGGCGGCAGCCCAGTGGGAAGGGGCATAGGTGAGGGTGGGTGCGAGAAGGGGTCCCTCGGGCGGGATGAGGGGACTTTTCTGGTAACAGTGGGAGAGAAGGGCGATGGGAGGAAGGTAGAACCGGATGTGACAAAAGGTGCCCCAGCAAGACCAGGATCCCAATGCTTGCCAGGGCGCAAGGCCAAGGAAGCAAAGGAGGGGGAGCCCGCAGCGAAGGGAGGGGAGCCCTCGGCAAAGGTTAGGGAGCCCACAACGAAGGAAGGGAAGCTGGCAGCGATGGAAGGGAGGCCTGCAGCGAAGGAAGGGGGGCAGAGTGTAAAGGAAGGGGGGCCCGCAGTAACTAAAGGGGGGCCCGCAGTGAAGGAAGGGGAGCCCGCAGCGGAGGAAGGGGAGCCTCCATCAAAGGGAGCAAAATTGACAGTGGAGAGTCCGAGATCGCCTTTCAAGCTAAGGGCTAAGAGAGCAAAGGGTCCAAGCGTATCTGACGACACAACACTAGAGAATCACACTGCATCGGAGAACTTCTACTCGGCTGAGAAGACCACCTATAAAGAGCTCTCAGAGATTGCTGGGGTTAGTGGTAGCCTGGCAGCTGGAGAGGGGCAGGTGCGAACCAGAGCACGCTGTGCAAAGGAGGCGGAGCACGCATCAGAAGAATCCCCTTCTTCAACAGCGGTTAAGTCTCAACGGGGAGAGAAGGTGAAGGGTGGTAAGGTAGATGGCGCTGTCTCAATGAAAAGACGGCGAGGCCACACATAGAATGAGTGTAGAAGTGGACTATTTTCATAGTTCATCATTTTTTTATTTTTTATTTTTGTTCTTGCTATATTATCTATCGACCTGCGCTAGCATGCTTGGATAGAATGGTTCTGCAAGTACTTCGATGTATCATGTACCTCATCTATGAGGCCCTCTAACAAGAATTGTTCACGGCTGAGATGCAATTTTTTCTCCTTGGCCTTGATGTTTTTCCTTTGTGCTTTATCCTTGATGAATTAATTGATCATATTCCTTGATGACTAACTGTCTAGTAGGTTCTTGGTTACTCCGCTTGAGGTGTTTTCTTGTATTTTTTTTTTTTTCGCATCATGACTTGTGGAAGGTGGTATGGTGGGATGTGACTCAACCATGCCGACAGTTGGTATGATCCTGAAGATCTGTCTAATGGGCTCGAGAGGGTGCCTATCCTTGTTGGTCAGTCTGATATTGCTATGCATTATTTTCACTATGTGAACTCTAGTGTGGTCTATGACCAGGCCCGGGTACCTACCACCTTAGAGAGTTTCCGCCCCGGGGACTACTGCTTGTGTTCCTCGGAATGGCTCCGTAGGAGTGGTACATGTGCATGCCAAGAGCAGTCCCTAGGTGGAGTCGGCTACAGCGATGGAGGACTTTTGGAGGACATGGCTCTTGATCAATTCAACACCGGCGATGCTAACTACTGTAAGAAGGGTTCACAGTGTCTAAATGGAAATGAAGTTTGTGAGGGTCATGTGCCTTGTCCATTTGTTAAGGAGTGCAATGTTAAGTGTAGGTGTCGTAGTGATTGTGGCAATCGTATTGTTCAGCAGGGGATGAAGTATCGAGTAGAGGTTTTTCGTAGAGCCCTTATAGGGTGGGGGATTCGGACATGTGAGCTTATACCTAGAGGTGCGTTTGTTTTTGAGTTAATTGGAGAGATTTTAACTAATGCTGAGCAAATGTTTAGAAATTCGGAGGTAGATGGGGGTCAGTCCTATACCTTGCACCTTGATGCTGATTGGGCCACAGAGCGGAATTTGGACGACAACAATGCTTTGTGCTTGGACTCTACTCAATTTGGGAATGTTGCCAGATTTTTGAACCACAGGTTAGAGTCTAATTCCATTATCTAAATATAGGCCGCCCCTTCCTTGTATCCAGTCCGTTGTGCCCTAACAGTGGACCTTTTGTACTACAGGTGTAAAGATTCTAACCTAGTGGACATCCCAGTATCAATAGAGAGTGTTGATCGCCATTATTACCATGTGGCATTCTACGCTAGTCGTATCATTTATCCAGGAGAGGAACTAACATGGGATTATGGTACTGATTTTGGTAAAGACGATCCAGATTTGCCTAAATTTACTTGTAAATGCAAGAGTACTAAGTGTAGAGAGAGTACAGTACCACTTGCAGTCCGAAGGCCACCCCGTACACCGCGTAGGAGTAGGTGACTTCGGCATTTTGTCATATGTTTACTTTGTTAAGCATGCACACATTTACACATTCTTGTATTTTTTCACGCGGCTGCCCTTAATGCACGTATAAACAGAATCATTTTCAATTGACAAATAGCCTATGTACTATCTGTAGGGCTGAATATAAGCTTTACTTCATCTTTGTACGTTTTTTTGATATACCATAGATACAAGTAGGCTTACTGCGAAATCTTTCAACACTTAAGGAACAACCATTCATCTACAGCAAACAAAACACACTAGAGTTAAATAAGGAAGAATTTAAGTTGAGTTTATAAACCCAGGCAATAATTTAAGGTAAGGAACCACTATTTCAGGTCCGAAAAGTACTTTCAATGGTACTGTTTGAGTAGTCTTAGTACTTGTCTAAACACCAACCAGTACTTCTAGAACCTAGGTCAGATGAGAAACAAACCTCTCACCATAACCGATAGCGGCCAATTCCAACATTATGCGTATCATTGCTATCCTCAGATGTGAGCTCTTGAGGTACCGCTATCCAGTGCTCCCTGTAAAAGGCCCAAAACAAAAAGGAAAAAAACTAAAGTACCTAATATCCAGCAAAGTGTAGAACTATGATCGTCCAGCCTGACTCGAAATGAAAAAAGAAATATGGAATGGGTGATACTACGTGATGGGTGTGGCTAAGAGAGTGACATTAGAAGGTACAAAATGAAATTCTAAAAAGAAGATTATAGAATAAAAAACGAAAGGGACTGCTGGTTCTCTTAATCACAGACTACTATGCCAGACAATAGATGACTGAAGCAAAAAAAAGGGGGAGCACTTGGATAGCGGGATATCTCTGGAGCTCACTTTCAGTCAGACAAATACCCAAGCATTTGTTTGACTTGTATCATCACGGGACCAGGGGGTTCAAACCAACTTGAAATGAAAAAAGAAATACTAAAATCAGTCTACACTGAAGGACCAACTTGTACTTAATCTTCATTGAACGCCCACCACTCTCGCAAGGCATCTTCACATATCCTTTGCGTTTCACTAGACATCTTGTATACAGGAGTACCCTTTACCCTGTGTGGAGCAAGAACCATCGGAAATTTGCAAGCTCTAACCAGATGGGCATCTACATGTGCATCAACAACTTTGTCACACAATACATATGTCTTCTCTCCACGACCATACTTCTTGTAATATTTTTCCCGGATCACAAAGTCTCCGGCTCTGAATAGGCCCCTCCATGGGCAAGTCATGGGTTCTCTTAAGACGAACTTCTTGGCTTGACACTGTAGAATGTAGAATTCCACACCGTCTTCATTTTCTTCTCCCGTTGGAATCATGAAGTTGTCGCCAATGTCCACCAAGTCTCCCACCTCCTCTGAGATCCCGTCATACACCCAGTTTGCTTCTTCGTCAATTTCTTCTATCTGTTGAGCTACAGCACCTGCACTCAATGGACAGAGCCTTTGGACCTTCCACTCCTGCACATGTGACAAGTTCTCACACTCAGTCCAATCACCATCTATGCAGGGATTACAAAAACAAGACAACTCACGAGTTCTCAGCATGGTAGGATCAGTTAAAGAAAAGCCCATGATTGAGTAGAGACTCTTCGAGCCTGGAAGAGTGTTACACTTCACACTCTTGTCAGTATGATCGGCTTCTGTATTGCCAATCAACCAGAATACTCGGGATAGGGGAGCAATTCTGGTATCAGCATATGAGCTAGGAACACGCTCTGTATATTTCTCCTCTAAGAACTCCACAACTTGAGCTGCATTCTGTAAGGGCCTCAAGGGATTCTGAATTTGTTAAGCAGGAAGTGCCCTCTTCACCACAGCCCCTGCCCCATCCCATTCTCCCTTCCCATGAGCCGATTCAAAGTAATTCCAACGCATCTGGCAACCACTGGTTAGCGCAGGGTACCGAGCAACAAAATACATAGTTGTTGCACAGTTAAATTGGGCACTGCATCCATCACTTTACACCCAGTGCTCATCCAGAGTCAACCCCAAATCTCTTAGCCAATCCCAATGCAACAGTAAACAATGTTGCACAAACGCTGAATCGTGCGCCTTGTCGTCAGATATGTAGAAGTAGGTTTGCTTCATGATCTGCTCGCCTTCCTTCCATATCGTAATATGCACCAAGATGGTCACACTTGTACTGAAGTAGTACAAGCTCTGGACCTCGTTTTGGATAGCAAAAGTATAGTTCTCCGCATAGTCAATATGTGATATGACAACTCCCTCAAGCACGTTCTTCATCATTAGCTGGCACTGCTCATCCTGCCACCGTGCTTTGAAGTTATGGGTGATGAAAGTGGTTATGGTTTTCTCCATGTATGAAAGGAATTCGTGGGCAGGTGTCTCTCTGAAAGCCTCCCGCAGTTGTTTCTTCACTTTTCCAGTCTGTGCATGCACTCCCACCTGGTAGTATTCAAAACACTTCCATTTCACAAGCACCGTGTTAGAAGCAGACAACTCCAGAGGGCAGATAGGAAGCAGATGGTAACCACACTCAGAACAGTCGCCCATCAGACACTCAAGTCTATGCCACACATCATACTCTCCTTTTGGGCACACACAGGACTCCCACATCAATGTTATTCGCTTGAAAACATTCTCGTGTGCACAACAATTCCCCTCCACATTGCCTGCAAACACCCGACAGTCACAAACGCAGGTCATCTGTGCATGCAGTCCTCTAGTCTTCTCCCTGAGGTTGCTTAATCCAACCTTCATCATGTCCATCTCGACATGATATATACAACAAGATGTATTCCTCTCCTTCAGTTTCCGCACCCACCACGGCTTCAACCTTTCAAAGGCTCTCTGCCGCACACTGCATTCTGGGTGAACCTCTTCAAATTGTAAGAAGAATGTGGTCTGCAAAATACACACGTAAATACATCAGGTACAGAAGGTCTCCTAGGCTAAAGTCCATATGGACAGATGGTACATAATTGTACTAATTGCAACAAACTACTACCACAGAGTACAAAAACACATTGACTACCACAGAGTACAAAAAAACATGAAATCTTATTGGTATATTACAACTTACCTGAGTCTCACAGAGATAATGTGTTGGATGAGGCTCGGCCCACACCCTTCGGGATACTCTGTGTCGCACAATGTCCTTCTTGTTGGGCAATACCTTGGTCTGACCATTCCACCAGGCCTCTATACACCGCTTCACATAGTCAGATAGACCTTCTCTCTTCTTCCGATGGAGACGAAGACTACACACCGTGTCTGCTTGGTTAGGGGCATAAACCCTTCTACTCAGGGCGATAATGATGCTTGCTTGTGTCGTATCCAGATCACGTGATAGAGGCCTCACCCCATCAATCTCCAAACTAACAGCAGCATCCAGCAGGGCACTCTTCCTTGCTAAGCGCTCGCTTGAGTTTGCCACCTTCACCAACTGCAACTCATTCTTGAAGTTCTCAATAAAAGAATGAATAACCTTTCCTTCCTAAGGCCGAGCATAGTAAACAGGAAGCAAAGGTGAAATAGTGTTATGACGCATGACCCTCTCCATAACATCTCTCCTACTCGATGGACCGGGAGAACTTCTCACCTCCTTGACTACATACTATGCAATGCAAAGGGGCATCCGATTCAACTCCCGCACTGTCATACTATCTTGAACATCGTCATCCGGCAGCACCGAAGCTAAAACCAGGGTCTCCTCGTGTGGTTCTCTATCTCTAGCTCTTTGACGAGCCTTCCTTTCCCTGGCCACATCTGTAACCGCTGCGTGCTGCTCTTCCCGCAAGGGAGCCTCATTAAGCCTAGCTGCAGGACCTGGACAACTAATACCATGCCGTACACGTTGTCTCTTAGCAGTGTTACCCATTGCTGTAATTCTAGTAGACAACCACACGTCAAAAACCAAGCCACGCATCAGATATGGACACTAAAGCCGAGTACATAGTTGAGGAGTTGAGAAGCTAACACGATTCAATACTATTGCATGAGAAACAAAGCAGAATCACAGTGTCATGAGCCTAAGACGGGAACTCACCCTTGAGCCTCAACCTCTCTACTTCCTAATTGCAATAGATTCGCAAGAAGCAGCAGGGGACCCTGGAGTAACCCTTCCGACCGAAACAGACGGTGATTGCTCAAAACTACTGCTGGAATAAGAATACGAAACTGGACTCATGAATAGAGAACGCCTGGGGGACTCATCTACATTGTTGCACTTGCCAAGGTAGAAATCCCGATTCCCTTGTTTAGACATTGGGGTTTCTTCAACATATCCAGACTCAGATATCTCACTAAGTGACTGGTAACAAGAAGATTCGAACTCACTAATCATCTCCTTTGTAAAGTAAGAAGTAATCAGTCTCTGAAATAGAACAACTTGGTGTGGCGTGGACCTTGACATTATTCAAAAGGGAAGAACAAGCGGCTAAGAACTCATGAAGTTGATGTGTCTCGCAACACAATGCGAACTACAACATTCAACCTAAACCCTTGCACGCAGCATGAACATCAACACACGAGGAACAACATACTGAATCAAACAAGCAACAATGTGCTACAGGCTCCAGGAGGGGACGTGAACGAGAGAGACGATGACGTGGACAAAATCACAAGGTGGCGGCATCTTCATGACATGGCGGCCTGCCAGAATAGGATCTGGCATCAAAAACAAGGCTGTAGTTATTACACATTACGAGTACAATATATACTTCTAGGTACATTTAGTACAATTAGCACGCAGGAAGGCGTCGAGGGCCAAGTGACGGGAAAATGATTTTTATCAAAATTTGAGAGAAGGCCATTGTAGAAATATGCCCTGCCGTCTAGAATCACAGACCCGATGACATCAAATTTACATTTTCTACTTCGTAAGCCGTTGCAACCAAAACTAGCATTTACTTCTAAGATTTGTGCAAATAAAGTGACGTACTTGTAAAATTGACGACGAATCCCAGAAGACTGGTTCTTCTTATCTCCTCTACAAAGAAAGAAAACAGAATTTGAACCTTTAATGTTTACAAAATTTGTACTTTTCTCAAATCTAAATACAGTGTGACTTTTCTATAGTACCCTACATAAGTATTTTTTTTTTGCAATTAACTTAGTTTTCTAAACAACTCAATAACGCACAGGAGACTTTACATACGCAGAACTAAGCAAAGCAAACCAAAATTCAGAAAACAAACTTCTAAGCTTAGGTAATACGAAGTACAAAGTAATGTACTCTTTGACTATTGTATTGTGACTCGAAAAGTGCATTGGTCTAGCGTACCTTAACCCCATATACCACATCGTTTCCATGTAAGGATACTTTTACTTTGCCAGCTAATATCGACACACCAAGCGGGAAAAAAGAAAACAAACACATGAAACTATCAAATACTGCCATGTAAGCCTGAAGTTCAGCAATCAAAAGTGTGGTTTCCTCCTTGTTCGATCAAGTCCTCCATCCTCCTACGTAACTGCTACTTCTGGAATGCTCTTCTATGTGCTCTGAAACTTCCCTGGAATCGTGATAGTGAAGTCAAAGTCGGTTTAAGCTGATCAAGTTTACATCTATAACTTACTTAACTTATGATACATTATGTGAATATTTCTAAACTAACCTGGTAACAAAATTCAGATTATGAAATTGCTCAACTTCACAATTATTCACAAATTCGACACTTACCTAGTTCTTGTGCCTCAGATGTGCCGATCCCCTTCCGGCTTCGGCTTTTAACCGATCAATTTCATCCTGCAGGTGTTTGACGTACTTATCATTTGAGGTGTGACTTCTTTCACGGTTGTTGGAAAGTCTCCTGCTAGAGGCATTATGTTCCCTACTGAATTCCCTAGGTCGGATCTGCATTTTAATGTGGCGTGGAGTTCTCCTACACCACATGACATCACAATCAAAGTGAACTTTAGTGACACATTCTTGCTTCATGTACTTATTTACATGTGCACTTACAAAAGTCACTATCACTTACCATTTCTTGTTCTACTAACAGTTTGTTGGAGGTAATGTATACATAAATACATGCATGCGTTCTCATGTATACGTGGTTTTGAAATTCTCGTCGCGCTCGTGATGTTCATCACTGAAACTGTCATACGATCTCGGAGTATCTGACTCCGAGCACACTGTATTTGCGTCTGCAGATATTGTCACTACTGGAAAAACATGGCGATAAACAACTAATCTCGAAGAGAAATCTGTTCAGGATCTCTGTCGATTCGGACAAGCTGTTTCGGACATCCCCCAAGAGAATTTTGTTGAGCTGAACAGAGAGTCTCAAGCTGTGCACACGTCGGATTGACACCGTGTATATAGGTCACAGGTCAGCATCCAGGTCACGCATGCGTTTCCCGGTGGTGACCCCCGGGTATGTGATCCGTGTATGTACACCGGGTATGTTGATAGGGTATGTTGTTCGGGTATGGTTACAGGGTATGATGCCAGGGTATAATATCAGGGTACAAGAGTAGGGTATAGGGTCACGGGAATGTTGTCAGGTTACATATCAGGGTATGCGATCCGGGTATAGTTTTCGGGTATATGATCCAGGCGGGAGTTAGGGTTTAGGGTTTACGGAGGCTAGACCTACTGTAATTAGGGTATGTTGCGGCTAGGTTTAGGGTAATCTGAAGGGTGTGCCCAATGCCACGTGTGCGGAGAAGGAGCGTCGGATCAAATTGAAGCAGGATCCCGACCTGTACTGATTTACAGATGTGTCGGTAGAGGCACACAATTAATGCATTTAAGCGGGAATTCTGCTTTGGTAATCCACTTGACACGTAGCGGAAATGTATGGAGGTTTGACTATGGATGTCGGTGAAATTAAATGGTGTACATAACATCAGTACGTTTGCATTTAAAGTGCTTCGTGACAGATTAATTGGCAGGTAATCAGTGAATTACCAAAGAAATCCGTGTACGTGCAGAGAGGGGACTATGTCATCAAACAATATATCCGTGTGCTCAGTACTGCAGTCACATTCAGTGATTGAATTTCGGATTATGCTACTAGCTCGAACAGTGTCGACAGAGTATAATTCCGAGCCATGCAAACGTAGACCTGCAAGATAGTAGGTAGATTGACGACAAGTAACCATATATGAACCTGAATAAAAATTGCAGACAATGAACCGAGAATTTCCACACGGTGATTGCATATGAAATGTCTCTCTGTCAAACAAAATAGCAAAAGTCTGTGTGCCATGTACTTAGTGGACACGGAGTGAAGCAGGCCGATCATAAGAACGGTTCTCCATCCACGTGAACTAAATGTCGACTGCAGAACTGAAACATGCAGGAGGGGAGTGCCCGGCTTGGACTGTGCACTGCCAATGAGCAGAGTCAAGATGTGACAATTGGCAACCGGCATTTCAATCCACGCTGTCGGGAATTCGGGGCTGTGCGTTGGTGAGGAGATACCCTGCCGTCACATAACTGGACAGAGCGAGATGCACATGAGAAAGTGGTTACTCACAATAGGGGACAGAAAACTATAGAAAGTGGTAAATAATTCAGATTTGGCAGAAACTGAACCTGAATTAGTCCGGACCTTCTTCTTTAGTTTACAACCACTTTTTCGAACTGGAGCCACCGGTTCAGGGTCTGCGTGGACTGCTTCACCCGCACCTTCCACGTCGGTATCCTGTGCAGTCACATCGACCTGCGTATTAACCGAGAGAGCACGGTTACGAAATTGAGTGATGGAAAAAATCCATCAAGGTGGACTCGAGGGCAATGATTCCTGGTGGAATTACAAGCAAAGAGAAGCTCATGGATTTGAGGGAAGTCAGTACAGATAGTTAATGGTATGGTTGAGACACTGAAACATTTTGTACTCCTCTGAATTTCTGGAAGGCCGTATGCGTTGGATACTTATGATATCAGTGTGAGGAAGCAATAATTCGACTTAAACTCACCTGAAGGGGATGGGATGCGTCGGCCCCAACTGCTTTTGCTCTATCATCGCCATGAGGGGACGTAGCTTGTACGTGAGCGGAGAGCGCAGAGCGGAGAGCGGTGAGCGCAGATTTGGAGAGCGGAGAGCACAAAATGGGGGACAGAACCTTAAAATAGCACTTTTTTTATTAAAAATAAATTATAAAATTAGAAGATTCGAATATTCTTAGTATATTTTTGGAAAGTTACTAATTTTAGTAATTTTATTGACCCTATAACAGTGGATTAATTACAGTATTTCCATTGAATTTGTAGTTCGTTTTCTCTTTTCTTGGTGATTAATTTTTTAGCGTGCACCAATTACTATGCTCCAGCTCCTTCTAACTAGTTCAGGCATACATTAATTCCCCTTATCTCCTCAAATTTATATGCAAATTACTACTTAAAATGTATTGGTATTGAAACTCTTAAGAGGAATCAAGTAACATTTAATTTCCTAACATTTTCTTAACATTGCTAGAATTCATCCGCCATAGTCTACATGCCTTACAACTTTTTTATTTCTTTTATTTTTTATATTAACTTCCATTATTCTATCTATCTTGTTAAAGGGGTCAAAAGAGTCCTTTCCTTTAATTCTCTTTCATTTTATTTTCTCTTTTATTTTTTCAATCGCCTTCATACTTTTTTCAACCTTAATATTTATTTTTCCTTCTGTTTAGTTTTATTTTTCTAATTTCATTTTTTCTAAATGTTTTTTTTTTTTTTTTTTTTTTTTTTTGCTTTTATAATTTCATTTTTTTT
The DNA here is from genome assembly GCA_014871385.1 of Ceratodon purpureus. Classification (NCBI taxonomy): domain Eukaryota; kingdom Viridiplantae; phylum Streptophyta; class Bryopsida; order Pseudoditrichales; family Ditrichaceae; genus Ceratodon; species Ceratodon purpureus. The sequence goes on from CM026426.1 coordinate 105,431,862, forward strand.
TTTTTTTTTTAAAAATTTTAAATGCTAAATGACTTCTGCTCAACCCTCATCCTTTTTCATTCATTTTAGGACGACAACTTTCGAATCAATGACAAGCCGATTTTCAAGGGCGCCAAGCATCATCTTCACGGATATTTAAGGTGGGATTATTGTATGTCTCTTCCTCTCTTCTGTTGGTGTTTTGTGAAGCTCTTTTCCGTAGTGCGGGACAGCAGTTATGGAAGACGTTAGAGATATTGTTGTATCACTTGCTCACGATGTTTGTCCATTTCAACCATATGTTGAGGTCGAGGACGAAGAAGAGGTGATGGCCAACAGCCAAGGGCGTCCTTTGACAACGGATGTTGACGTACAACCGGATGTAAGAGCTGACCCTCCTCGTTCAGAAAATTCGGATGATATCAGAGTGATGGAGGAGAACGCAGATGTGCCTTTGCAAACTCATGCATACTCCAAGGTTGGAAAGATCCCAAGGAGAACCTATTCGAGGGAATCAGTGAATCGGAGGCGGGGAGGTGGGCCATTGCTAAAACGTTCATACCAAGGACACTTCGCAAGTGTGGGAACGAAAGTGAACGCGAATGTAGTTTGTCATGTAGTACAGTCAGAGGTTCGCAATCCTGCTGATAGTGTAGTGGGCAACCCTAAACGTGTTAGGTTCGAAGATTAGGACATCTAATAACAAGTATATGTTTGCTGTAATAAAGGGTACATGTCAGGGGATACGAGGTATATAGTGCACTTCTTCAAGATAGAAAGTATTGAAATAGAATGCAATCAATGTGAACGACAAAGCCTTTAATATAATGAAAAAGTCAATACAGCTTCTGTATTGCTGACTTAGTACATGGGATATTATTAAAATCATTCACTACATGATCAATGGCCATTGTGGAAATGGCAGTTCTAAAGTAGGAGTGCTACCTACTTCTTCGCCAAGGGGTGACGCAAGATTCCACTCTCTAGGAGTAGCTTGACCTCGTTAAAGCTGAAGGTAGGCGCATGGATGAAAAGCTCGGCTTCGGGATCACGGTTGCATACCTTCAAGAGTATGTAGTAAAGGTGCTTACAATACGTGAACTGAGTCTTGCCTCGGAACGTGGTCATCGTCTTCTTGAATGCTGGACAAGTGCAACCAGGGTAAGAACTGATGGTAATCTGGTAACGTGTGATGTGTGGAGCGACGCCCGAATCCAGCCCAATGATGCAACCGTGGCCTGGCTTAGGTATCATGGTGACGGAACGGAGGCGCGCTTTGAGAGACTCGGAGGAGCCCATGGATAGTCGCTGCGCCGGATTGGGACGAGTGGCAGTGCGCTTCACCATCTTGCCGTCTCTCTTGCCTGGGTAGCGGTCAGCGTCTGCAGGGACTGGCACCGAGTTGAGATTTGCCGGGGGCGCGGCAGAGGAGAAGAGGCGTCTTGGGGAGACCGGCTTCTTCGGCGGAAGTTGAAAGCCTGCTGCTTCGAGGGCAAGAATCTCAGTAAGTTTTAGGTTAGTACCTAGTTTCACTGGCCAGACCTCTGGAATGGAGGGGAATTCCTGGTCCTTTGAGTAGTGCGCTACCCACTTGCGCTTAGAGCCTTTCACGCAGCGCTCAATATCGTCGGAGCAGAAGAAGAACTCTGTCTTCTCGACTGTGTTCCTGCGATAGTTAGTCCAGAGCCCAGTGTAGGTCGGTGCAGCTGTGCAATGGGGCCCCCTGACGATTCTCTCAGTGCACTTCTTCATCGTTTCAGCTCTTTGGGCCCAGCAGCACTTCGCAGAAAGTTTGTGAAGTCTCGAAATGTGCCACTCCTTCACGTCGACCTTGGTTTCTTCAACCGCGTTGACATGGCAAATGCCGCCCTTGTTCACAGGTGAAGGTAAAGGGGAATCAACTTCCTGGGCAGGAGGTTGGGTACATTGTACTTCGGTGTCGTGTTCGGAGTCGTCTTCCACAATGACGGGCATCTGCATAGGGCGAGCCCTGACGGCACGTCTTGGGCCTCTTGGGCGTGAGAAGTTTGTCTTGTCCGGGCGATGAGACTCCTCGTCAGCTCCGATGGGGACGTCGGCTTTTTGCTTCTGTGAACCGAAGACTTCCGCTCCAGGCATGATAGGCTGACGGGTGCAGAACTCATCCGCGCCTGGCATATCGAGCATGGGCTTATCGAGCAGTGTAGGATTTCCCCATTTCTTCGCGTTGCGTTCAGCCATCCGGAGCCTGAGTTCCTTCTTGGACGGTCCTGTTCCGCCGACGTCACCTTTGAGGAACTGGTAGTAGTTAACAACCTGAAGAAAAGCCCGTACGAAATCGTCCACGGTAGCAACGTAGAGGTCGTTCCCATTGTTTCCAGAAGCTTGGAGCCACTTATTGTGAACTGTTTCGGCGAGGTTACAGGTGGGCATCTCTGTGAGTTCTTCTTTCGTGAATTTCTGCAGATTTGACAGTACATGCCGTTAGATTCACCGATTAGAGTTTTGTAGGTTAGGGTAGGAAACTAGTATCAAAAACATCAAAACAGAGTGCAGAGATAATACCTCCGTCATGAATCCCCCCCACTAGCGGAAGCGGTGGTGCCAGAATGACAGCCACTGATCGAGTTTGATGAGCCCGCTCTCGCCAACGACCCCGGTAGATGCCCACCATGCTCGCAACGCGTGGTACAAAGTTTCCGCCTCTGCCATGCTGGTCGCATTCTTGTATTGAGTGCACATCTTCTTGTGCTGTTCCCAGAGTTCTTCGGGGAAGTGCTTCTGCGTATACGCCACCATGTTCTGAGTCCAGTGGAACAAGCACGACCTCTCCCGGTCCTCCATTGGGTCCTCTTTGTTGCCATTGCCGTAAAGGATTCGCACTGCATTCCAATTCGCCTGTGCGTTATCCGCCATGAACCCCTTGAAGTTCGGCGCTGCAACGCCATTGATCTCCATGACTAGGTTCAGGTTTTTCCAGAAGAGGAGCTGGGCCTCCGTGTCCTCGGACTGCATGTCGCAAGTGGCGATTGTCATTACGCGGCAGTAGGTGGCGTCGTACACATGGCACGCCATGGTCGACCAGTCTTTGACGCGTTTTACATGGTCGAACATGATCCATGCGTTCTCCAAGTCGCCACCAGCTTGCATTCGGCTGACCAAGTCGACACCACTTCCCGGGCCGACCTCCGACATCTTGAAGAGGAAGACTTTGTCACGCATAGATCCCTGACCAGGAAACCTATTCTCCTGGACATAAGCCCAGAGACTGTTACCACAAAGCTTGGTGATACCGTCCATGATTCCGTACCTTTTGAATTTTTTGAAGGTCGCGACTTTGTTGCGGATGTTTGGTGACGCCATGTCTTTGCAACGATCCAGAACAGGAACCAGCTCCTCCATCGTCAGCTTCCTCGGTGGTGCATCCTCGGGCTGTAGCAGGTAGCTCCCGATGAGGAGTTTGCTCGCCTCCAAGACAACGGCGCTCTTCGTTGCTTTGTTGTTCATCTCTACCTGCTCTCCTATTAAGCTACTAATTTCTGCTTTAGAGTCTCTGTAGTCTCCAACTTTCACTGGATGATCATGTGTTCCTAGGTGAATACAAGCTCTAGTCTGATTTGGTTTGCCCACAACGTAATAAATCTTAGCCTCGCATGTAGCTACACATGATGGAGGTTCTTTACATACCTTGCACACCAGCGTGGATTCAGATGGAGGAGGCTGATCCATGAGAAAAGCTTGCATTGTACACCCATCGAACTCATTCTCGTTAACATCGAAGATCTTGGGAACACGCTTCAGAAAGTCACACTCCTCGTTGGTGCAGCGCAGCCATCCGACGCAGGTGGAACTTCGAAAAGAGAGTCCGAAGTCGTTCTTGATGTTTGTTGTGATGGTCTTGGTCCACACGTGTCCGTCGTATCGTTTGTCCATTCCCTGCATTGACTTGGCGGCGACCTTAGAGGATCCTGCAGCAGCTGGGGGCAACTCAAAAAGAACCGGACCATCAAACTTCGCAGGCAAGTACTCAACTCTCTCGTGTCTAATAGTGGAATAGTCTATCTTCTTCAATATGTTTTTTGACCCACGCGTCTTAGCAATCTCTTTAAGGAGCGGAACAATGCTAACTGTGACCTGGGACAATGGAGGAGACACATTGGAAGGACGAGCATCTGCGTCGACCTTAGGCACCAACTTGACGGGACTGACTTCGTCATCAGAGGAGAGAGAAATGACTGTCGGAGGGGGAGGTTTCTCTACGTCTGAAGTTTCAGTACCAGGCTCGACTTTGACCTTGACATCACGAGGTAAGGGAGTCTGAATTGTGCAAGTAGAAGAGCGACGGAGGGTAAGGATCTCAGTGGATGCAGCCATCAGAGAATCAGTAAGACCATAGACTCTATAGGATCCAGGGAGGAGTCTCCACTGCAAAATGTTATTCTCATCTCTCATGGAAGGTTGCCCGAGGGTGTGGGTAACCTCGGCAGTAACGTCATCAAGGATCTCCTCCTCTACACTGATAGAATCCTCACGGAAATGGAATCTGAGACTCAGGCGAAGAGAGAAGACTGTAGCTAGACCATCGTCATCTACGCGAAACCTAAGAGGGATGCCCATGCCTTGGGCGTACAGGCAGACCATTCCCATGTTTGCAGACGCAGAGACCAGAAGAGTGAGTGAACTAGCGAAGCGATATCGTGAGAGCAAAGTGAGAGGAATGATTCATTGCTGTTGATCATTTTATTCAGGTTGGAATGCCCATGTTAACAGCTGGAGAATGATTCATTCTGTTACGTAACGAATGTACGATTTAAGAGAGACGGCGCTAACTAATTACAATGCCACTTTTTGCAGGTCTAAGTATATGAGGTAAGAATTTTAGAACTATACTTTAATAATTTGAATCCTGAAGAGGATTCTATTTGATATGATGTATTATAATAGTAGAATGAGCCGTCTTTTATATTCTACATTTAAGACAATGAATAAAAAAAGGAGCATGCATTGAAGTGCTTGATTCAAATCTTTTAATTTTTAGTGTGCTTGGATTTCTTCTTTGTAATTAAAGGATGATATTTTAAATTGTACTTTAATTATAGAGTTGTTAATGGTACTCTTAATATAAAGACTGTAGAAAATGTTGAAGTGGTTAATATTTTATATGTATTTAGGGTTGTATTAAATTAGTTGTGCGATATAGGTATTTAAGCAGGTAGGAAGTTCTCCAGAGAGCCTTTTTTTTTGAGTGAATCATTCTTTTGGTTAGACACATGAAGCAGAGTGGAGGTCCATCTCCCTCTACTTATGTCACTCCTAAACCTAGAAGAAAACCAGGTCGAACAGATTTTACGGATAGAAGAGCGAGGAAGAGGAGAGAGTCACGTAAGAAGGTATGTTTGAAAGTTGACCATTTGAATGCACCCGTTAAAAGGAGAGGAGCAGGACTGCCTGTAGCTTTGAAGTTCTCTAGCATTCGCAAAGTTATTCTAGACTCAATAGAGGAGGAGAAGGAACAATTCTTTGAGAGCACCGTAATCGGTAATCACGAGCAGGAACTGGAGGTACTTGTAAGTAGAGATGCACGTGAGGCCATGACGGAAGAATTAGTCTTTAATTGTAGTCAAAGAGTAGAGTCACCGCAACCTTCTATTACATTCAATGAATTTTCGACAGGGGAGCCGGATTCTCAATCAGATCTATATGTCAACTCCGAGCAGGTAAGCTTTTCTACACCGACTTGACTGCAGTGCATTCGTTTAATTAATTAAGTGTTCTAAAGAGTAGAAGCAATACTAATTACAAAATGTATATTAATTTTGGGAATGTACCGAATGATCTGCCTAATCTCACGTAAATGCCGCGGAACTAAAATGGTTGAAAATTTTTTAAAAATATTTGTAGAGTAACCAGAGGATAAGGGTGTTGGGAGAGTCGAGTAGAGGTTCAGTGGGTGGCGAGCTCGACCATCTGCTTGCGATTGCGAGGAGGGCGAGGAGTGACATACTGGGAGCAAGAGAAGGGGGCGAGGCTATGGCCGCGAGGGAGGAGCAAGTGAGGGACGGGCCGGTACAGCTCAACGGAGAGGAGGCCGCAAGGCAGGATCTTGAGATGGCGGCGGAGGAGGTCGGAGAAGAGATGGAGCAGCTCGGGCTTCCCATGGACTCGAATGAGAAGCAGGAGAGGACGGACGGGGACGACGGGGAGGAAGACCGCGAGGAGGAGGTACGGAGCTTGTGACAGAACTTTTTGCACATCTTGGCTGTACGGATCTTGGGTTATGAGTTGAGGCTGTACGGATCTTGGGTTATGAGTTGAGGCTTTACGGATCTCGTTGTGCGGGTCGTTTTGGTTTGACTTGGAGTCAGTCCATGTTGATAGAATGCGTAATCAAGTGTTGGGTGATTATAAATTGGGGGTTTGCTTGTGTGTTGGTGTGCTTGCCTGCCCTCATGCATTTGGGCTTCCGATTGGTGGTTAGTCGTAGCATCACATTTGGGTTTGGAGTTGGGGGATTCCGAGGGTTGGGTATGTGGGCTGTAGCAGTCAGTTGGGTATTCGGGTTTTGGAGTCGTGGTTTGGGGTTACATTGACAAGCGGTATGAGCTTAAGGTGACATTGATAAGCTTAATCTCGAGCTGCTTGCAGCCGCGTGGAGAGCATGTTTGCCTGCTCTTGGAGTTCTTGAAGCTTTCTGTTTCGGATTTAAAACTGTTCCGCTCGTACTACAGCTGCTCAGGAGTGGGAATGGTCTTGTACCGATTCTGTAACAATTTGTCAGATTACAATGCTTCGGTTATCACTTAATATGAAAGAGGTTCGAAGGTGCTTGAGAGCTTTCGGGTTATTATTGTTATTTTTTTTTAATTTTCCAATTTTCAAATTCAAGCCCGCCTACTGTTGTGCACGACAGTAGGCCGCGACCTTGGGGTGTTGTTTGGGGATTGTGTTAATGTTAATTATTTTTTTTTATTTTGTGACAATTTGTTTGATTGCAATGCTTTGGTTATCACTTAATATGAAAGAGATTCGAAGCTGCTTGAGAGCTTTCGGGTTTTTATTTTTATTTTATTTTTATTTTCCAAATTTCAAATTCAAGCCCGCCTACTGTCGTGCACGACAGTAGGCCGCGACCTTGGGGTGTTGTTTGGGGATTGTGTTAATGTTCAATTGTGTTTTTTATTTTGTGACAATTTGTCTGATTACAATGCTTCGGTTATCACTTAATATGAAAGAGATTCGAAGCTGCTTGAGAGCTTTCGGGTTTTTATTGTAATTTTTTTTTATTTTCCAATTTTCAAATTCTGGCCCACCTACTATCGTGCACGACAGTAGGCCGCGACCTTGGGGTGTTGTTTGGGGATTGTGTTAATGTTCATTTTTTATTTTTTTATTTTGTGACAATTTGTTTGATTGCAATGCTTCGGTTATCACTTAATATGAAAGTGATTCGAAGCTGCTTGAGAGCTTTCGGGTTTTTATTGTAATTTTTTTTTTATTTTCCAATTTTCAAATTCTGGCCCGCCTACTGTCGTGCACGACAGTAGGCCGCGACCTTGGGGTGTTGTTTGGGGATTGTGTTAATGTTCATTTTTTATTTTTTTATTTTGTGACAATTTGTCTGATTACAATGCTTTGGTTATCACTTAATATGAAAGAGATTCGAAGCTGCTTGAGAGCTTTCGGGTTTTTATTGTAATTTTTTTTTTATTTTCCAATTTTCAAATTCTGGCCGGCCTACTGTCGTGCACGACAGTAGGCCGCGACCTTGGGGTGTTGTTTGGGGATTGTGTTAATGTTAATTATTTTTTTTTATTTTGTGACAATTTGTTTGATTGCAATGCTTTGGTTATTACTTAATATGAAAGAGATTCGAAGCTGCTTGAGAGTCTTGATGAAAATCGTATAAGTTCTTATGAGTTTTTAAGGTTGTTGTTTGATTCTTATAAATATCACTTTCCTTAGGACTCTGATGGAGATCATCTCGGGAGTGAACGTCAGGACCCGACGCCAGCAGAAACTGAGGTATTTCCTTCAATTTACAATTTAAATTATTTTCTTATGTTTATGAATTTGAGTTCTTTTTGCCGTGTACCCTTCATTGTTTCCTACTCTTTTTAAAATGGAAGTTAATCCTCACTCCATTTCTTCTCCTCTAGGTATCATCTGATGCTCCAGAGATGTCCGCTACTTCCCCTATTTCTGTGATCAATGTTTCCGATCTTTCGGATTCATTTGATCAGTACTACTGTACCTGTGATGTAGCCAACCCTGTAGGTCTGGATAGTGGACCTCTCGAGGTCCACTCTCCACAGTACATGCCTACCTCGCCAGTGTACATGCCTACCTCTCCAGTGTACATGCCTACATCCCCGGTGTATGAGCCTACCTCCCCGGGCTATATGCCCACGTCTCCTCCACAGGGCTCTCCGCCGATGTCTCCACCCTCTCCTTCCTCACCGATTAGAGTCAGGAGGCCAGCCCATGTCGTCTTTGCTCTGCCGGCAATTCTGCCGTGCCCTGTCCAACAGACCAGGCGATTTTGGAGGAGGCGTCGTCACTGGAACTGTAGACAGTCTAAGGAGTACTACAGTCGAGCATCACGTAGATAGTTTTCTTAATCACGATTGATGATTGAGTTGTTAAAAGAGAGATGACACTATGAAGAGATATTGTTACTTTCTTTTACATACTTGTCTACTTTGCATGACTTTCTTTGATTGTGCTTGTTCTCCTAATTTGCGCACCTTCTCGCAGGTTACGCAAACACAAGATATGTTGGTGAAACCATCTTGTCCAATAAACTTGAAGACTGCTAGGGAAGGGGAATTGGAACATCAAACCCAATTCAAGTTGGACTCCAACGCCGTCATCAACAAGCTCAGGATCAAGCCATCGCAGAAGTCCCGAATGTCGGTGCCCTTGTGCAGGATGATCCCAATGGCAAAGATTAGACCAGTGGGCGAAGTGGGGGTACAGCATTTGGAGCGAGAGTTCGTTAAGGGCTATAGAGATGGCGACCGCGTCATGTACATCTCTATGTACAACAACAACGAGCAGACAAGAGATGTTACCGATGAGGTCATGGCTAGATGGAGCCCGTTATGGAGGGACGCGAATGATGCTTTTGAATTTGAACTTCAAAGAGACGAAGAGTGGTCGCAGTTCTCGGGGAAGATGTTCTTTGTCTGGGAAGGTAACCATCGCCTCTCAGCATGGCTTCGTCATATCAACAAGCACCATGCAGACGACCCATCGTGGCACATATCTGTGCACTGCATAGTACTCGACCCCCGTGGCCATGTTGGCAACCTTCTTCACGCAATGCATGACATCAACTAGTAAGTACTTGTTTCTTTTTACCTATTTTTCCATTTGTTATTTTATCTCATCTCTATTATTCATCATTTGTATTTTGGTTGATTTTCAGGTCCACTGAGAATGACTACGTGAAGAGTAATCTCCCCGCAAAACTATTTCGAATCCGCTCTTTCGGAATGATGAAGCTGGAGGAATTTAAAGACCTCCTCAGTCCTGAAGAATATGACGTTTGTTTGAAGAACAAGCCACCTAATCCCTCCTGGTTTCCGTTGACAACTAAAGTTTTCATCGCATTTTTGTACCGAGTAAGTCCTACCTCCTCTCTCAATTACCTTCTTATTATTCAATACTCATAGAATTTCCTAAGGCTTAATTATCTTTCTACAGCGGGAACTCGCTGCGGCCTCCAATGAAGCAGCCACGGCCTACCGCAACAAGACCCCCGAGGAGGAGCAGTCTGCAAGTGCAGTTTGGGATGTCATGAATGAGGCATCAGATAGAATGGTCGAAGCCATCAAGAAGAAGGACTTTACCAAGTACTTGGCAATTGCAAATCCTAGGAATGGTGACGACTTCCTCAATGAGGTGCCTCACTGATCTTTGTTCAATTCACTGTTTCGTATGACTTCAATAATTTCTGTATTAATCATTTTTAAAACTTCGGTGCTTCTTGCAGATCAATCGCCATTACAGTCTCAACAATAAGCCTGAGATGACGCTCGAAAAGCTTCAGAAGGTTGTTCCAGCGGCCGTTGAGGCCAAATACAAGGCTCGTTGGTTGAAGTGGTGGAACTCATCCCCGAGTGCTCGAATTTCTTACAGATTTCTGCCATCTGAATTCAAAGACACCGAATTCGACCCATGGTTGAACAAAGCTTCATTCTGGGCTTGGGTAAGTTTCGTAATTATACGTTTCTAATTCAAAACGGAGAACCTCGACATCAATTGGATGGCATTTCCTGATGTCCAACAGCCGGGCGATTTTGTCAAGAGTTCACGTATTCTGTTGTGGGACCAGGCCTTCCCTACGTTCATTGGAAAGAATGCTGATAAGCCATTCGACAAGAAGTCCATTTTTGCTAAATTTCCTGGAACCGCTCAGGTTGTCAAGCGGGTTACTTATCGATACGATACATACCTTTTAATCAGATTCAAATTCCAGAATGAGGTCTCTTTATCTCTTTGATACTAACCTTCTACATATTGGTTTACTTAGGTACTTCAAGCGAGAGCTTGTTTTGAAGGGGGCCATCACGGTCCTGCAGCTCCCCAACTACTTCCTTGCTTGGACGTCGAAAACCTCGGACCAGTGTATCTATTCTCCCCAACAGTTGAAAAGGTACAAAGCTCCTCACTTGCTTGAGGGATGCTGGTATCTTGATTGCTCTCGTGGTTTCACAATTGACTCAGAGGCAGACGTCAAGACTCTACACGATGGGGGTGAGGTCGTGGCGGAGGACTCTGTGGATGATGCAGAAGGTCGTGAAGGAGAGCAGGATCAGTCTTCTGCTCCACCACCGAAGAGAGGGAGAGGAAGGCGACTGAAATCTCTGCGTTCCCAGTCAGAGGCATCACAGCAAACTGGTGCGGAGTCTTCCGCGCCAACTGAGAAGGCACCAGAGCCCTCTCCGGGTATTGTCGTTACGAACCCATCTCCAGCTTCTTCGCCGGCTCCTTCCTCGATCAGTGCTTCCGATGTCACCAGAGGGCTCCTCGAGCAGAGGAAGGCCAAACTATATCCCCAACCAACTTCTTGCGCTGGAGCTTCGATTTCCACACATGTTTCTGTTTTCAACTCATCTGTGGATTCCATGTTGCGGCGAAATAAGAGACAGGAGAGAAAAGGTGGCGACCCGGACTGGATCAAGACTCAAGACTTCATTCGCAAGGTATGTTCCGATATTTTGACATTTAATGGATTCTGCCACCTCTACTCGCTACATAGTTACTAACTCTCCTTTCTTGTTTCCTCAAGTTTGGAGCAGGCCGCGAAAACAGAGTTCCGGACCGGTGCAAACAAGAGGACCATCTGGGAGTCGACTTGATCATTGCCGACATCCCTGAGAATCTTCCCGTCCCTTCCGTTTCCGTTCCCCCCACGAGTATTCCGCCTTGGAACTCTCGCGAGAAGGATTATGTGTACGACATCTTCCATTTTGCAGATAAATACCTGCAGAAAGATGGTGCCATCTGCCTCATCTACAACACTGATAAGAAGCTGGCTAAGGATATCGAGGAAGAAGCTGCTGGTGGTGAGAACGTGCTTTTCAAGGACTGGTGGGGTGTCAATGTACTCGGCCTGACTTCTCCAACGAACCCCGAGAACTTGGTACTTTTCCTAAACATACCCTTCTCTTTGCTTACTGATAACCCTTCCGCTTCATTTTACTCACTAGTTTTGCTTGACTGCAGACTATGCGGTTCTGGATTCGCGTCTACGTTCGTAGTGGCAGTACTTTCTCCTTCCAGACGAAGAAGGAAGAGCTGATACATGGGCTCCTCAACATTACCGAGAGTGATGCCATTTTCAACTTCACCGATGTGGATTCGCAGCTCATAAATGGGGAGGTGCCGTGGAGAGGCCCAAGGGAGAAATCCCCTGAGATGATGCAGGGCATACTTGAGGAGCTGTCAAAGCCGGGCAACATAGTTCTTGATTGGAATGCAGGGACAGGTAACTATTCATGCATATCTTTGCTGAATTATTCCTCCCGTTTTTACCACAGTTTCTCATTTCTTTATATCTCTCCGAGTTTCAGGAGCCTCCATCAAGGCTGCCCAGGCTATTGGTCGCCACATTCTTGCTTTTGAGGAGGACGAAGCCATATTCAACGCCCTTCTCAAACCATCCGCCATGGGCCCTCCTAAACATCCAAGGCCGGCAGCAGCAGGCGAAGCGCCTCCAAAGAGACCAAGACCTGATAAGTGGTGTAAGTCTTCTATTCTTTGTTCAAATTATCCATGCGTTACTTGTCTTTGCAGCTCTACGTACTCGATGTAACCACAGTCCGTTCTCTATTGCAGAGTAGTTTCAGCAACACCGCCACGTGGGCCAACATCAGTGTCCACTCCATCGTGGCGTCTTCATTCCAGCCCGATTCAGCCTTTCATACTTCCGGACTACACAGAGGACTTAGCACAGGCGTTTCAATCTGGAGCCCTTACATATGTTCCTAGTCGGCCAACTACTTTTGATCCCAGGGCCCTTCTATTCGTCGATGACGAGGCGGTAGAAGGAGATTCGGAGTCATCTAGTTCTGAGAGTGAAAGTAGCGACTGTAGCATGTTGTGACTTTGAAGTAGGCTTCGGTCTATTGTTCATTTGATTTGATTTGATTTGATTTAATTGGAGTTCATTGGGTAATCCTTCGTCTACTCTACTACCCTAAACCTAAACTTGTTATGATTCTCATATCCAATTTGTCTCCGTGTTTGTAAAGGATGAAATGTCACAACTATAATGCTCAAAATATAATATGAAGAATGAAATGTTACAAAAGAAATGCTCAAAAATAATATTGTGCTGTTATTTATATTTTACTCATTCAAAATCCCACATTTGCATAACCATGTTACCTATTCTTGACTTGGTGTACATCTTGGTTTCTGCTACTCCATTATTGTACACGAACTCTGAAATATTCCACGAACTTTTAAGACCATTTCTTTTAGTTGGTTTCGAGTTCTCTTATTTCTAGAATCATCTATATTATCTAAAACCATCATGCTGGAATACTCGTATCTAGATCCAATAAAAGACCAAATCTTAAGGATTGTATTCGAACACCACGCTAGACTTCACAGTACTAATCCTTTGGAGGATATACAGTCCAACTCTTGTCCATATCAAACCAGCAAGTTTCGCCATCCGATATTATCACTTCGGGCAGCTGAACAACTGGATTCTCATCGACGTTTGAAAGCAAGGGATACGGGATTAGGGACAACTCCATAATACGGAGAAGCTCATTGGTACAAAGCACTGTCCAACGCCATTCACCTTCACCAACATGGAGGCTTCCGATGTGCCTAAACGGTGGCAGGTCCATGCCTCGTTCCCTGGCGCGCTCCACCTCCAGCAGCCACGGCCGCAGCTCCTCATAACTCGCCGGTGCCTTTGGGGGCAAACCTACAGCCGCTCTCGTCCTCCTGGATCTCGCATTACACACCAAGAGTGACCTCCTTCTCTGGAACCCAGCTTACCAAGTGTTGTTTCATGATGAAAATCTCCTACTTGTATCACTCAAATGAAGATGCTTTGCTGCCTAGGAAGAGAGAGTAATCTTCGATGAAGACAAGGACTCTAACAAGGTATATTTTGGTTTCAGCAATTAAGATATTATACACGAATTTTGAAATATTCCAGGAAGTTTTCAAACCTTGCCTCCTTTACGTTCTTTCAAATTTGTTTTTTCCCTTGTGCATTTACATAATCCTATGAAAGAATTATTTGTTTGATCTAAAACTCAACTCCTGATCATTGTATCTTGCCTAAACCCATGACAAATCTAAAGGAATGTATGCATGACGTCATCATGACATCAGCCCTAATTTGTATCTTTGAGAACAAACGTAATAAATTCTTACCAGAGATAATCCTAAATTCCACGGTAATATACTCTTTTTCTAAAAAAAGTGTCAAAATTAAGCCTTAATTTAGTAATTTTCCACGGTTATAGGGTCTAATTTGCTTTTGAAAATTTTCCTAATTGTCAATTCTGTGCTCTCCATTCTGCGCTCACCGCTCTCCGCTCACGTACGAACTTTCCCCCGCCATGAGGAACAGCATGATCGCCTGACAGCACCGGAGTATGGAGCGGTTTAGTTTGAATATTGATGACATGTCCTGAGGGACATGATCTCCCCTGCATATTGTCAATTGAGAGCGGAGTGTATTGATTAGGGACTGTCCTTCATCCGAATCAGCCGCAGGAGATTTCAATATTTCTTCAATCTGTTTCTGTAGGAGAATAACAAGCGGATTTCCAGGAGAGTCAGCTATGGAACGGCCTCTCAGAGGTGCCTCATTCGGCTGCACTTGGATCTCGGGAGCGGTATCATGTGACGATACGGAGACATTCAATGGGGCCGAATGTAGCTCTGTCGGTTGCGTTGGGACCGACTGATGGTCAGGTTCACTCAGTGATGCACCTTCGTCGCGATTCTGTAGTGTGCACGGTTCGGTGTGTCGAATTTTGCGACTTCGACCAGCAAATCCTTTGTCACGCTGCATCTCCTCATAGGCTTCGTCTGGGGCGGGTGAACGACCAAGTTTCTTCCACAGCCTCTCAGAGACTCCAACTTCGCCAATGGGGCCGGTGCGGCTGTAGCTTCTCCGGCAGGACTGTGCATAGCGCATTGCGGCTGATTTCTGCTTGAACTTCTCTGAATTCTGCAGACTCACGAGCTTCTCCCATATGGACTCAGATACCCACGGCGGCCTTGACTCCTCGGCTGTTATCATCTTCATTAACTCGTGCCGGTACGAGCTGAGGGCATTCCCGACACGCGCACGCAGCCAAGATGAATTGAGTTTGTCGGTGTAGTCAAACTCTTCATGCAGGTGTTTGAACATTGTATCCATAAGGTGGCACGGTTGCTGCCTGATGTCAATGTACGACGGATCCAAACCCCTCACTACTTTCGCCAACACATCGTTCCAGACAGTTACTCCATAGCCGTATGGCTTCCCATCAACGCTGACGTTTATGAGATGTGGTTTTTTACCGCATGACTCACGGTATTGTGCAATTGTTTCCCGCTCCAGCTCCTGTTCCCTCCTCTCTTGGCGAAGAACGCTCTTCCTGTTCACGGTTGAGGTGTGTGAAATACGAGAACTCTGCTTGTACGATTTTACACTGCTAGGCATATTCGGGTCAGCTGTTGTCCCGCTTTCCTTCTTCATGGGAACAGGTTCGCCTCTGGAGTTGTAGATCAATCCAGAGGATGCACTAGAACGCGTAGGGGGAGGTGTAACGGGAGACTTTGATTGGCGGCGTCTTCTGCTTGATTTGCCGGAGCCATGGAAATCCTTTCGAGATCTACTGTACTCCCTTCTGTATGACATATCGTACTCATGATATCCTCGTCTATCAGTGCTGCGGGACCGCTTTCGACTCCGCGATCCAGGTTCACGCCGACGGCGATCGCTGTGGGGTGAATCCAATAGATAAGAGTGGCTTCGGGAACGACGCCGGCCTTCACGACAACCATACCTCCTCTGCAGAGAACAATCTCTGTTAGACCAGCCCCGTGACAGTCTGCATGTACAAAATTGAGAGCGCTAAATGATCCGCCTGCAGCGGAGAAAGATCGCATGAAAAGAGTCAAAACGAACGAATACTTGTAAAAAGATTCGAATGTAACTGACCTCCCGTGTATCATCAGAACTGCATGGGGACGGTGTGTCGTGATCGCGGCGCTTGCATCTCACTTGTTCCCCCCTGGAATTGTACCTCCTTCTGTCATCGTCGCTAGAGACGTCCACAAACTCTGCTTCGACTTCCCTGGGCCTTTGAGGTTGGCGTCTCAGTTCCGTGGATGCACCTGCAGGGGACGGTGAACGACTAATATTGACAGCTTCATGACCGCTCATTTCATTACCGGCCCGATCTTTCGGTTCTGTTCTCCATTTGTCCTGTAGGGGTCGGTGACTCGTTGCAGCATAGTTATCCACTGCACGACGAACCCCTCCAACACGTACACGTATAAATCCGCATGTAAATGGAAACACGACCATTGACAGTACATTGCATGACAATTTCGCACGGTACCAGTACTTAAGAACTGCCGCATGGATCTTTCATGGGACGAGGTTATGCATTTTTTGATCTGCATTCATATGACTCTCTACTCACTTAGATCCAAGGTGGGACCCCAACAGAAGCACAAGGAGGGGAATTAAAGGCTCCGTGCAGGGTGACATACCTTGTGACTCTATGTTCACTGTGGTATTCCGGGGACGGGCTGATGTGTCGCAATTCGCATGCGACGAGGACGAGCTCCTTCGCGATAATGTAGCATACTCCGCCAACACCTCGTCGCACGCGTCCACGGGAGGTAGAAATTTCTTCGAAGCACGTGCGGACGTGGATGGCGTTGACGCTTCACGGCGGCCTCCAGAACCGGCTTGAAGTTTGTCAGAAGCACCATGTGCAGGGGCTTCGCCGCCCTTCTCTACGGCATTAGACGCCCCGGAAGAATTGTGCTTTGCCTCTGTCCAGTGCTGGGGTCCTCTCTTGATTCTCGCCAACGGAGCCATCTCCCGACTCAAGCGTCGGAGACGGAAGGGTTCAACCCCGTCTTACTGACCTACCGCATGAAAACAGAAGCACAATAGCATGGTCTGTATCTGACCTACATAACTAGAGCGCACGGAACACAGGATACCATGCGAGGTACGTGAAGGCAAACCTAGACAGAATGGACTCGTAACAGATCGGCAAAATCAGCGTATTGACATAGAGCAATGTAGGGCACTTATGACGCTAACCTCTTCATCTGACTCAACGAATAGCGCTATGGGATACCCGAAATTAATTCCAAGGACGATTATCGTCTAAAGCAAAACCAAGAAAGAGCGAGCATGATTACTAGCTTTGAGTTTCAAAGGAAGAAAAACGGCGCAGCCTGCTGAGATGTTCAGGGTACGCACTCCCGTGGCTCGGTGTGCAAGGGTTCGAGGTGGGTATGAGTTTGAGACGTGAGGATCGGACTGCCTTCGGGAGGAGATGACGGAGCGGAACTAAGAAAAAACAATCTAATCAAGTTTGTCCTGAAGGTGACGATCGTCTGAGGAACTGCAAGGGAAAACACATCGGGTGAGCCTCATGGGGACTCAGAGGAGCAGCCACCAATCCCTAAATTCCGCTGGATCTGGGCCATATAGGGTATTGTTTCTCCAACCAGTGATGCGTTCCCCATCCTCTATGAATCTCCTACTCATCCTCCTTTCAGTTCCTGTTTCTCGTTATGAGCTATGTTCCATGATGCTTGCTCCTTAAGGAAACTGGTTAGAGGTATTAATTACATTTTAAAGGAGCATTAACTCTGCTGTCGAAGGGTTCGTGTAATGAGCAGTACCATGCAGAGTTTAGTCTACAGTTGACCTGGGTTTGGCGGCTTCTGACACCTCCCGGGGCGGACTTAGGGATCCACAACCAAACACTCGTGGTGACTGGGGCTACCACCGGATTTAGCCAAGCAGTTGTGCGCGTCAGACCAGAACCAAGTCGCTGTTTCTCCTCCTTCTAACATCCTTGTCTCCGAGGGTTTACGCTCTCGATCTTGCGTATCTTCACAGACTCCGTCCAAGGAACATGGCACGTTTTGAGACTCCGTCCAAGGCGCAGCTTCTTCTGGAGCTTGCCGAAAGCTTAGACGAAGAGCTACCAGTAGAGGCTCAATGCCGGAAACGGAAGCGGAAGGGTGGGAGACGACGACGGAGTAAGCCACGTTGGACTGATGCAATGGCGGAGGAATTGTGCTCGGAACTTGACGACTTAATCCAGGACATGGCGCGTTGGCATCGGGAGAAATACTGTTGGTTCGCAGACGTTGTCCTTTTCTTGGCGCGGCCTATCCATTCAACGTGAGTATTTTCTGCATGACCTGGTTCTTGTCGTCGGCGTCAGGTGCCGTAGAATCTGTATGTTGTGAATCGTTCAGGGTTTGGGTGCAGTTGTTTTCTAAAATAAGTGTTGTTCAATTACTCGTCGTAGGAACCCAGACTCCCAGACAATTGCTGAATTGACTCTCTGCCGACTCGCCCTTGAGGCTGGGATGGTCGGCGCAAAGTTGAGCACAGTCCTCGACGACAGTGTGACACATGTCCTGACGTTCCACAAACCCGGCCAAGTACTGCCACCAGATTGGGTACTGAGGAGGTATTTTTTCTTTCGAATCCTGAATACCCAATTTCCAAGCTTTTTAATTATGTTTCGCTCCACGTTTGATATCGTTCAGTTCTGAGGAGAAGGAAAGCTCAGGGACCACAAATTGTCTGATTAATAATTAATTGTTTCCCCCTTCTGTTCGCAGCCTCGGGGGCGAGAAGGAACAGCAGCTAGTTCTTTACGGAATTCCTTTGCCACCCCCATGGACAGTATATCAACGTGGTCTACCAAGACTGGGTAGTGGAGTCGCTAGCGAAGGGCTACGTTCTCTGTGAGATGAATTTCATGGCTGTACCACACCAGCTTTAGTACAGAAATCAGTAGGTGCGTGTTTGTTTAAGACCAAGGGAGTGCCAATTTTCAGAACATGGCAAACCCAAGGTGCCCATGATCATTAAAGTGGTGTTCGAGCCTCATTTCTAAACATAAGTCGGGCGTATGTGACTCAACACGACTGGTTTGGCTGTATAACATTGTGATAATCCCGTTCTCCTTCAACGTTTGCATTGCATAACTTTGAATTCTGCAAGAGCCCATGTACAGCTCAATTGACAGACATGTACACGTCATTGGTAAGCCGTGCATATTTAATGCCACGGTGATTCCTGTTATCATTGAATCAATCAGTGAAATTAATGAGGGAGGGAATTCAGGACAATAAGAACGCGTGATTGTTCCCGTTGGAGTCTATGGCACATTTATTACATGTAATTTACACGTTTGCACAGCTAATCTTAATATGCCCTAAGCATTCTGCTGCAGGTGCACCGTGTCTTGGCAGTACGCAAAGAAGGCAAACTCTTCACTTGGCGCCAAAAAATACCCGCACCAAGGACTTTCTCATGTCCACGGAGAAATGGCCATCGCGGGGAGTGTCTCCATTGAGGAGGTCTGGAGCATTGGGCAACTGGTCTGTCTGGTTTTTTTAGAGCACGTTCGAGAGTCCACCTTGTCGCGCGAGGTTGATTTCGGAGAGAGGACAGATGAGATACTGGCATACGGCAAAATTGGTTGCACATGTCGAGGGTTCAGGCCATTTATAAACGACGCCGCCGTCATCAACAAATTTCACTACGACATTGAGGCGATGCTGCACGAACTCAACCCATGAGGGAGAATTCAAGCGGATTGAACCTCATCTGACGCCGAATGCTAGGTAAGACAACAGATCGGGCTTCTGCGGCCATGGCTACTTTTTCATGCGGGATACTTGTGAGCACGATTCCTGTTCTTACTTTCGTTGTGCTCTTCATCACGTATGCTGAGCAGGTTAGAAATAGGTTACATCACTTGTGGAATACGCTCGAGGGACGTGTGATTCACCACCAAATGTACAATGATTCTAAGACGGTTATGCGCAGCATTCTATATAGAGCGGAGTATTGCTTCGCGCATGGGACTCCCGGAGTACCCATGTGCGTGCCGGCAGTGCAGGGGTGCTCGGGTGAGGATGCCTTCGACAATCTACCGTCACCACCGACGCCACGGCCGCGACAATTTTCTGCCGCATCCTACACTGGTAAGTGTATTTTCATAAACAATGTAATCTTTCTTTCAGGCAGTTTGAGTAACCCTAAGTGCGTATGTATTTTCCAAACTTGGATCAGTCTTTAACTTAATCGGACTACAATGTTAGCATTAGAATTGTGTACCAGGAGCTGTTTACTTCTGAGGACGTAGTGGACAATTATTCCTCACATGTTTATAAGTACCCGGTTGTTATGTTATAGACGGTTGATGGTCGACCTCTTCGGGGTCCGGTCAGGAATCCTGATCGCGCTGCCAGCGACCGTGAGAGTGAATCCACCGAAGAAAGCGAAGGTCGCGATTACGGATCCGAAGAAGAGGCGGTCAGGGTGAGAGACATGGCCTACGATGCTTATGGCAGAGCGGACTCGTTGGAACGGGAAGCGGCGAATCACAACTTCCAAGACCCTGAATTCGTTCCTGAAGGAGATAATCAGCCAGGGGACCTCGACGTGGATTTTGAAAACGTCATGCAGGAGTGCATGGAGCCGCTGTTCGCGGGTTTGACTGAGACGAGAATGCAAAGCGGCATAGTCCTTATGACACTGGCTACCGTCTTTGGAGTCTCTGATACGTTTCTCTCGGCTCTTCTCACTTATCTCTCAGGCACTTTACTGCCACGCAGCAATAGCATGCCTAGGACAACCTATGAGTTGAAGACAATGATTCTAAGACTGGGTCTAGAACATTCCCGAATCGACTCATGCCCGAATGGTCATGTTTTATACGAAGGTGAAGAGAATGGACAGCTCTCTCAATGCCCACGGTGCCAGCATCCAAGATTCGTATCGGGTTCAACAACAATTCCCTGCGCTGTAACCAGGTACTTTCCAATTATACCGAAACTGCTGAGGCTGTACAAGTGTCCCAGGTCGCGGACCTTCTGAAGCATTTTGAAGGAGCAAATGCGGATTCGAACATTATGAGGTCGATTGCAGATTCTTTTCAATGGAAAGAGGTTTCGCGTATGTACCCTGACTTTCGCGACGTTGGTAAAAGTCTCCGCCTCGGTTTGGTAGCGGATGGTGTATGCCCGCACGGCAATCAGAGCTCCAAACACTCAACTTGGATCATCCTTCTGCCTATTTACAACTTCCCTGGATGGCTGTCTACAAAGAAATTCTTCTTGAACTTGACACTGCTCATTCCAGGGCCGAAGGCTCCAACCAGCGAAACGATAGATGTGTTCCTGAAGTCCCTCGTTAGAGACTTGTTGACTTTGTGGGATGGTGTTCCGGCCGTCAACATGGGCAATCCACCGGGACATCGTGCCTTCACACTGCGAGCTATGCTCCTGTGGACGGTTCACGACTTCCCGGCATTTGGCCTTATTGGAGGTCACGTTGTGAAGGGCTATGCAGCCTGTCCCGTCTGCGGAGGAGACACGTATGCTGAGCACTCGTCTTGTCTGAAGAAGATGGTGTACTTGGGCCACCGTCGCTTTTTACCTGCGGACCATAGCTTCCGCAGAGCAAGACAGGCATTCAATAATCAGCCGGAGTAAGAATCTCACCCACCAAGAAGAGACGGAACGCAGATATATAACCAAGGACGAGAGAGGTCTCAGTGGATACGTAACGGCGGTGCCGAAGACACAGAGGACGACCCCGTGAAACTCCATGGAGTGAAACGCGCATGTATCCTGTATGCCTTACCTTACTGGGTGGTGAGTCTGAATTCTTTCTCTGCCAGCACTGTCATCTTTTATATTGTACGAGAATTGTCGTTTCATTACCCGATGGTACTTTACATTGTAAGAGAGAACTGACGTTTCATTACCGATTCCTTCTGATTTCACTGTCGTGAAACCGGTCGTTACATCTGTGGGCAATGTTTCATAGAATGTGCAACTGTATGAAGTCCCGTCGTTAGTCTCGCTCCGTCTTAGCACTTCGGTGAATTTCCATTCGCACGCTCATTTTCTGGTCGTGCCCTGACAATCTGTTATCGTCCCCATTTTTTAAGGCCATGTGGGCTGTTGAGATAGAATGCAGCTGCTTTTAATGGGGGAGGTCTGCCGGGAGTACGTCTCGATGTCTACACTGTACCATATTCACACAGACCTCGAACCCGAAATTGATGCACAGGTCTTTGGAATAATGGGCAACTGCGACTGGCAAGCCTCATTTTGACTTCGTTAACATTTCAGATCAGAATCACTCATTTTAATTCTAACCTATTCTGAAATCCTGTATCCCATGCAGGACTTACCCATCCGCAATCTTCTGGACGTCATGCACGTCGAGAAGAATGTCGCCGAGAATTTGTTGAAGACTCTGTTTGGGGAAAAAGATGGTCCAAATGTGCGCCAAGATATGCAACGTCGTGGAATACGTCCCCACCTGTGGATCCGGGAAGTTCCAGGGCAGGTGCGAAGAGCTTTCATTCCAGACGCCCCTTACGTCCTTTCGAAAACACAGAGGGAGCAATTTCTGCACACTCTGAAATCTATAAAGCTGCCTTCGCATTATTCGGGGAGCCTTTGCACTAAAATCTCTAAGGGAAAGTTATCTGGCCTGAAATCGCATGATTTCCATGTTCTTTTACAAGATCTGTTACCAATCTGCATGAGGTCAACAGGATGCCGGAACATGACTTCTGTAGTTATACGGGTAAGTAGACTCTTCAAAAAAATTTGCTCGAAAACAGTGGACATGCAGGAGAGAGAGACTATGTTCATCGAATGTGCAGAGACCCTCTGTCTCCTGGAGAAGGAGCTCCCGCCATCGTTTTTCGATATTATGATTCACCTTTGTATCCACCTTGTCGAAGAACTCGTCATTTGCGGTCCCGTTCACGTTCGATGGATGTACCCATTCGAACGGTACTACAAGACTCTGAAGGGGATGGTGCGAAATCATGCCAAGCCTGAAGGATGTATGGCTAAGGGATATCAGCTGGAGGAGGCATGCGGATTTGCGTCAGAATACTTATCTCACGGGCAGTCCTTCGTGAAGCGAGTATGGGAACATGAGGAAGATTCTGTCATGTCAGACGTGTCCGTGGAGGGTAATGGGAAGGTCCGGGAGCTCGATGCAACACTCCAGGAGCACATGCATGGGTTTGTGCTTGACAACGTGGACATCATCGAGCCTCATAGAGGGTGAGTTCGGCTTCTCTGTTTCTTTGTTAAATCTGCCTTTCCCGTAGATTTCATGCCGCATGTCTAAATGTTCACCCTAAACCAGAAGTTCAGTTCATCTTCTCATTCCCCACGGTCACTAACCCTTCAACGGCACAGGGTTTTTAATTTCCCATCCCTTCTTTGTTTCTGGTGATCCATGTTTATGAGTCATAGTTGTCCAAAATCCCCATATACCTTCTTACCACTAATACAAGAAACTCATGTGATCTTTTTCTGAAACAGAATGTACCAACCGATAGTCGAAAGCAGGAGGTCAGAGCGAGCCAGATGGCGTTCCCGTCACCACGGCCAAGAGGGAGCACGTCGTCCGAATTTCCCCATTGAACTGGCGGAGATTCCTTTATTCGGCGAATGGCTCCGAGACAAAATTACATATGAACTGGATAATGGTATGGATGTTCATCCTACAGTGGAGGCACTGTCTAAATATCCTTCAAGGTCAGCGAAGAAATACAGAAGCCTCTATGCCAACGGCTATCATTACAGAGTACAGAGTGCGGAATTGAGCCTGAAGACCCGCGACTCTGGCATTGCTGCTACTTTTGAACGAGAGTGTCGATTCGGACTTAGAAATCCCAACCCGGTAGTGGCTACTGTTGAGTACGTAGGTCATCTCGAGGAGATTATTGAACTAAATTACGGTGTTGTCAAGCAAGTGGTCCTTATGGGCACATGGGTTAAGGCAAACTACAGGGGTGCGTCTGCGACAGTTAAACGGGATGAGTGGGGGTTTACCATTGCCAACTTCTCTCGAATGATACCCTTCGGCCGTGACTCGTTTGCAATGCCTTCTCAGGTACAGCAGGGTTTTTATGCAGATTGTTTGGATGTCCCAGGATGGAAAATAGTAATTAGGACAGATCCTCGTGGTAAAAGAGTGGTCGCCACTGACGACGAAGCTGTTGATGGTCAACTTCTTGCTCATGGACGTGACAACGAGTTCCCTGGGCTTCAAGCATCTGCTGTCCTAAGCGAGGCACCGCAGACTCGTACACGGGAAGGACGAGTCATAAGACTGAATGACGTGTTGCAGCAGGATACACCTGACGTCAACGAAACTTTCGACGCGGACTTAGGCCTGTCTTCGGAGGAGGAGTGATGCAAAGGACAATCCCAGGTCCGTTTTCCACTTCCCGTGGCCCATGCTGACTTTCTTGCACAATTCGCTTTCAATATTTCAGTATTTAGTTGTTCGTATACAGAGTTCCTATGGAGTCTCATGAAGTCTGAGTGTTGCTTTGCCCAAAAAAAAAATAAAAAAATCCTATTTTATGCCGAGCACCGGAGCATGGAACTCCAGACTGACTCTCTGCCATGCGGTGTCCAGACTACGGATGTTTCGCGGTGTACCATGTCGACAGCCATGCTCATTCTCCGGCGGTTTAGTTTTGTAGTTATTCATATGTCCTCTTAGCACTTTGGTTATATCTCATGCTGAGCATGTCGTCACACTTGTTCTCAAATTGGACTCGGTCTGGTAGGCATGTAACTCTTCTCTCCGGTTTTCTCTGTATTTTCCTCTGTCAGTTGTCCTGTATTCCTCACTTCAGCTTCCACTAAATGCGTGGTTATTCACGAAATTACAACCCCTTCTTTATTCCTGGTTTAATTTCCGAACTTGCATATTGTGGTTTAAAGACTTCGTTTTGCTCGGACCCTTTAGTGACACTTGTAAGTGCCGTTCAGCGTCTTCTCTACGCTCTAACCGAAACAGGAGCAGATGTTCATCTTACTATGTCTTAGACTCCCATGTTACCTTTGGATATTTCAAGAAATTCTTTGGAATTCGTATGTCTTCTTACGTCGTTGGTTGGATCCTCTGCTGATTTTTTCCCTCTCACCGTGGCCCCTACTCTGCATAATTCGAATTTTGGTAAACTGCTTTTTGATATCGCGTGGTCTCTAATTACCTCATTGGCGACCAGTGTCTACAGAGGTACGTACTGAGCATCTCCCTTCTCCATGTAAATTGAAATATCTTGTAATTGCTAAAACACATCAGTTCAATGTTGCTAGTTTTATATGAGCCCGTCTGTATTTATTTAATGCCATTTGCCGTTCTTTTTTTCTATACTTCCTTGTTCACTACTCCTGTCCAGACCATGCATGCATTCTTATATTGACTGGCTTAGACTGTGGACTGCATAAAATTATTTCCAGAAGTGAGTGTCATTTTTTAATTAAACTCGAGGGATGTACTCCGATTCGAGGTTTATTTTATTTCAATTGATACACGGGTGTATATGATGTTTGAAATAGTGCAGATTTTAATTCGGACAGCCTTTCACTCTGAATTCAGAAAATCCAGCGATGGCCAATCTCCATAGGTACGTTCCCCACTAGCTCAGAAGACGCATTTTCTGTAACCAGCTGCTCAGTAAGCCATGTTCAGAGCCATCTTCGCCCCCCCCCCCCCCCCTTCCTCCGTAAAGAGCCCTTGACACAGTTCAAATTAAATAAGTTAGATCCGTGTGCTTCATCCTAGTCCCTATAATTTAGTGTTTTCTGCCAATTAGTATCGTTTATAAAAAGACAAGTACACCTTTTGAAAGTCATAAATATCACTTGTGAATGAAAGGAATCTCATAATGTATGTACCGCAGATATCTGTATGTTGTGAATCATGAGATTCTGATCCCAGGAGCATTACGTCACGCCACATAATTGTAATTAACGAGTATGTGATCATCATACTTCCCCTGTAATCATGCCTCTCAAAGTCCTCACAGCCTGATTAGAAAGACTACACCTACAAAAAATCTCCTACATGTGGCACTAATAACCTCGATCAAATTTTCAATTGTGTGATTAATGATGTTCTGTGATTGCTGATCATATCAGGTACTCCTGGCGATGCTAGACCTAGGATGGAGCTTCGTAGGGATCCGATGACGCTACTTGTCACTCCAATCTGTGCAGCCTCAGGGGTTCTAAGCAGCTCTGGGATTCACTACATAATGTGAGTTCTCCTCACGTTTCAGCACCACCTCTGGTTCTCTCTGGCTACTCTTCGGTGTCTTGCATTTCCACTTCACTCTACTCCACTGTAGTCTGCAGTCCGCATGTCATTAGGAGTTGCTCACCCACTGTCTCTCTTGCTCCTTCTTCTTTGAACTCTACATTGTGTTTGCCGTCTCTCTCATCTGCACCATGGCATCTTGGGAGATTGTGATCAGGGACGGGGTTCTGGGGAATCTGTTACAGCAGATGGTAAACAGCCACACCCCGTGGATGCTAGACCCCGCGCATGAGTGGAACCGGGGGGATTATGTTGTCTGCACTATTGCGGACATTGAGAACGTGCGCCTGGCAAGCCCCATGTGGCGCCAAGTCGTTGACAGTAGTCCGGAGTGGGCTGCGTTACGGCTCGCGCGCTGGGACTATGCCAACGAGGTTGGTGTTCCGTGGGAGCCTTTCGAAGTCTACGAGGTCTCACGCATGCATCAGAACTGGGAGATCTTCGGCACGACTTGGCACATGGCGACTCCAATTGCCTCACGTCGCCTCCGTCTTGCTCCTGTGGGATCTCTTTCCAACTCAGAGCTGGACCAGCTGCGCACTCTCCTGTGGGACCCCGATAACTATACCGTGTACGTGGAGGACGGGTGCGTTATGGAGCCCGATCCGGATATGTGGATTGCAAACCATCACCGAGCCTAAGGTAAGTGGGCATTCTCCTGCACTGTTACTTTGGTCCGAGCTTCTCCTGCTTCCTCGAGTTTTGTTTTGCCGTAATTGAAGCTCATCATTTAATTGCTTTGATCTCCTTTCAGTCTCCATATACAGTCTGCATGTTTTTGTAATATTCGATGGCAGTGTTTGTTTTTCCGCTCTTGGCGCCTCTGAAATATTAATTTGTTTCCTTACATTTGGTTTGTTTATATTCAAATTCGCTATCCACGCATTGCCCACGGTTAGAGTTCTCTTCCATTTTATTGTGCAGTAAAGGATTTAATTTTCTTGATGTAAGGTAGTTCGCTGTGTTGTATTGGACGAAGTGAGATCAGTGAGGTCTTGGTTCGCCTTGATTCAATTATTTTATAATTTATGTTTCGGGAATTTGTGTAGGTGTGTTTGGGTATTTTGATCGAGCTGCGTTGACGCTTCCTCACAGAACTTATGCACATGTCATTGCACTCTGTTGAGTCTGTTCTTAGATGCTTCGTTCCATGATAGAATTTTAGATAGCCGTCGGCAGTTGAGTTTTTCTGTTTTTCTTCTTGTGGTCAGCAATTGTGTTAGAAGATTTCGGGATCTTTGTGTTGTGCAGTGTTGCTTTATGAAGGAAGCCACTTGATGCAATTTAGAATATCTTTCTGCCGATCGCCGATGAGAACCTTTCCGACCTGAATTTACACTCTGTTCTCGTACAGATTACTTCCATTTTCTGATCTGTACCTCCTACGTTGACCTTTTGCAGAGCATACGGAGCTTGTACGCCATGGACTTCCGCACGATGGCGTCTACACACGACAGTTCAGTCAACTCCAAAGGTTCCCCTCGCATGGAGTTCACGCACTCCATAATTTTCCGGAAGGAACAGGTTTCCACCGCTGTCAATCGTAGTCTAAGTACTTTGTGGAAATTAGCTGCATTTTCTACAATACTGTGCAGCTCACTCTAGCCATTTCGATATCATGGCCTGGCGATGCTTCGTAGTTTGTACCCAGGCTAGATCACAGCCACATTTTGTACCGGGATAGTGAAGGAAAACTATAGCTCGAATAGGAATGCCATACTGCATGCATAGGAAGTTGTTTATATTTTGCCGTTTCGGACATTCACTGTTCAGCTTTTTTATGTAAATAAATAAATTGCGTTATTGTACATTTCGGTGAATCTCTATTCATTCACGTGACGCCTAAATACTCTAAACCCCCAAATCCCCCCTCACTCAATGACACTCTGTTTTCTGTCCGGACTTCGTTACGCCACGTCCTCCATCTGAGTCGCCACGCTGGCATGCCATGATTCAGACTTCTGTTAATCCGAACAAATTTCTGCTGTTTGCTCGCGACCCGGCCATGTCCAGTTCGGTCCGAGTCCGAAACAACTAAGCCGCCTCTCTGCTCTTGCACCCAACATATTTTAGCTGTTCCTTAGTTGTTCAACTTCGTTTTTTCTAGTAGTGTGTGTCCGAGTCCTTCTTGACCTTCACTGTTTTCACATCTGATTTCTTGGTTTTTCCTCCAAACCCCTTGTGCCGGTTCATTTCGAGGTCAATTTCCTCTGGATCAGGAGACCGCTTCTATTGCTGCCGGAGTTTTTCTCTCACCCCATTTAGCCCTGCAGCACCGGTCCTTCCGTATGACCTTCGGCAGGCATTCGCATATCTTCCCTGCTCCGATTTGTCTCTGCGTTGCTTACTGTCTGCCAACTTCACCAACCGCTTTCAAACTTCATGATCAATGTGCAATGGCTCTTCTTCCCCCTTTTTGATCAAAGATATTGATTTTGTCCGTTTCTTGGTGACTGCCTTGCCCATCATAGATCGCAGGTAATCGTCATTCAAGGGTCCAGAGTACTCGAAGCTATCATTCAGTCTAGCTTTGAGGGTAGTGACAGCATCAAACATTGTCTTGATATGTGCGTGCATGACGGATCTAAACCTGATGCTAACTTCCCTATTTGAGTTACCTAAGCTGGTTGTCCCATGCCATACGGTTTCCCCTCTGAGTCTGAGGTGAGATAGAAGGCTTTCTTCCCATCGCGTTGTCTTCGTGCCATACTCTCTTCACAAGCAGCTTGTTTCTAACAACGGGCCTTTCGATCTTCAGACGCATCCATTGCTGGGGTGTGATCGGGTTGCGCCGTAGAATCTCTCTTGGACTGTGGCTGTTGCCCTTCACCCCGTCCAATCCTTGGCGTTGAAGCGGGTGGTGAGAGTGATTGTGACTCTGCAGACTGCCGTGGATAATTCAGCCTTCTGCAATTCGGTGATGGAGACCGGCTGTCCCTCCTACATGCATTCTCGGAAACTGACCTCTTCTGTCAATGCTGTGGTGACTTTGATGGAGACCTCCTGTGATATCTTGATCCTGCCATAATTGCGTCACCAAGTCAAATATCTAAACCAAAGTATACAGACTTCTTTCGTAGTGGAAAATCTGCTTCCCAAACCAGCTTTCAGAAATCAATGCCAATTCAGAAGGACAGGAATCAAACTTCTGAAGCTGTCATTAATTACATAGCTAGAATATCAAAGTCTGATTACAATTCCGATAAAGACTCACATCCTGACCTCACAACATTGTTCCTACACCACCTTAAAGAAACTTGAAGTAATCCAGTCAATCAAAACACATGGTTACTGCGGAAGATCTAACGCACAACTTTGGACAGATGAAAAACAGATAGATTAAAATACGAGACTTACAGGTATATGTATTGTCATGGCCAAACGGCCCACTACCTGCTGTTACGCAGTTGCTTAACAAACTGCTCAGTGCTAATGAAGTGCCACTAAGGTGAAACCACCTATAAGCGGGCATTTAAGGATTATGTAAGGAATCTATATTCTTGGGTGATGAAATGAGTGGGTTACTATTTTTCAGGGATAAGGAATAGGAAAAGACAAGTTTTCCCTATTTTTTTGATATTTTAAAGCACACACATAATTAAGTACAAATTTTCAAAGCCGTAAGAAGTGGTAACCTATAAGCGGGCACCCTGTTTATGTGCGCATGAGGTACATGCAAGGGAGGTTATATCTTTATAAAGGCAAGAATCTTAGGGCACGCCCATGGGGTGGTGCCCGCTTATAGTTGGTTTCACCTTACTCGCACTTAAGACAAACTCGTACTGTTACTCTTGCTGGAGCCTACTTGTGAAGTACGTGGCAGGGTGTACCAGGAGCGGCAGTAGCCACAACACCCTCCCTTGCTCAGGACTGGGCAGCATGAGCTAGGCGCTTGATTAGGTCAAGGATGGCGATCCTGGTGGAGAGGTCGACAAGAAAATTGCTTATAGGGTTTGTTGGTGAAATGACAATCTAGCAAATCGTGTTGCTTGTTTTTTGGACGCTGAGCCATACATTGCATTGCCTTGTAAGGACGATGGCGAAATTCTTTGAGCAGCGTTTCTTGGGTGCAATGGGGGAAGACCAAATTTCATCAGCTGCTTCCGACACCCTCGATGCAGAGAACTCGGACATGGACGAAGACTTAGCTACCGGGGGTTACTTGTTGCCGACTGATTCGATCGTTGTTGACGATGATATAGCTCGCCTGTGCCTCCCTGGTGGGATCAGGACTGTGCATACCACGGTGATCGATACAGGGTTGGGGAGGCAAATCTTAGCTTCTAGAACTAGGGTTTAGAGAATACAGCAAATATCTATGGACGAAAGTCCGGGTTACTACGAGCTTCGGCTTGCTTTGAATGAAAACTATTCTATCTCGAGACTTTCTTTATTGGACTGCCTGTTGGGATTTTGAGTTGCTAAACACACTCTCGGACTATTGAGAGAGTTATTGTGGATCAATTCAAACTAACCCTAATGGGCTCTCAGGTTCTCGAAAATCGTTCTGCCTATTGGTTTGGTTATATGTCGGCAATCTGCTTTGTCGTGAGCACGTAATCAAGGCAGGTCTCACGAGACAGAATCTTTTCACGCACAAAGTGATGTCTCACCTCGATGTGCTTCGTTCACCCATGGTAGATTGGGTTATGAGCGCGGTTCAGGCTCCGCTGATTGTTGCCAAAGATGGTCGTAAGAGTGTGAGCATCCTGTATCTTGAGGTCGTAGAGTAGACGCCGCAGCCAAACAACCTCCTTGGCACCTTCTGTGAGCGCCATATACTCCGATTCGGTCGAGGAGAGGGCCACAATTGGTTGCTTCCGGCTATTCCAAGTAACAGGCGTGCTCTCCAAGAAGAAGACGAAACCCATGGTGGATTTCCTGTTGTGTGCATCAGCGGCCCAGTCCGTGTCTATGAACCCAGCAGGTTATTCTCCTCCCCCTTTCGATACGCCAAGGCAAGATTGGTTGTTCCTTGCAAGTATCGATAGAGATGCTTGACTGCTTGGGCATGGGGAAGCTGAGGGTGTGCCATGAACTTGCTAATCACACTAATTGCGTACGCTATGTCAGGACGCGTGTGAGTAAGGAAAATCAGTTTCCCCACCATGCGCTGGTAGAGGCTGGAATCTGCAGCACGAACCTGCATGTTAAGAACCAACTTCAGCTTCTCCATCATCGACGTCGTCGTTGGCTTACATTGGTCTAGGTCAAATTCTTTCAAAGTCTCCCGGATGTATTGCCGTTGCGTGAAGAAGATGCCGTGTGGGCGGGAGAGAAATTCGATGCCAAGGGAGTATGAGAGCAACCTCAAATCTGTCATATCGAAAGCTTGCTAGATATCAGATTGGAGAAGTGCGTTGTGTGGTGTGTTGCCCTTGTTGATGTAGACATCATCTACATACAGTAGAAGCAAGGTAATCTTGTCCACCTCCTTGTAGTAATAAAGATTAGAATCTGCAGATGATTTGCGCAAGCCTTGACTGGACAAGCAAGTGTCCATCTTCGTATACTAGCATCTAGAAGCCTATTTAAGCCCATATAAGGCTTTCTTGAGTTTGCACACAAGAGTAGAGCGAGGGGAAGTAAAACTTGGAGGTGGCTCAACATAGATATCTTTAGTGATAGTGCCGTTGAGGAAAACGGTTTTGACGTCAAGGTGGTAGATGTCTTAGCCATGGTGACCGGCGAGAGCTACAATGCTCATGAGGGTGTTGTATTTCATCACCGGCACTAAAGTTTCCGTGTAGTCCATGCCTTCTTTCTGCTGAACCCCCGGGCCACTAGTCTCGCTTTCAACTTGGCAAGTGAGCCATCAGAGTTTGTCTTTACGCGAGACACCCACATGGTGGAAATTGATTAGATGGTAAGGGCACCATGTCCCATGTGTCATTTTTGTAAATGGATTATAGCTCACATTCCATGGCAGCTTTCCATCTAGGGTGAAGTAGAGCAGCAACAACAAAGTCAAGAAGGCTTGCCGTAGGCACAGTTTCCGTGAGATGCATGTGGTAATCAGTGAGACGAGTCGGTGGACGAGCAGCGCGACCACTCCTGGTAGTGATGAGGAAAGGAACTGGTGGAACACCAAATGCAGAAGCAGAGACAAAGTCCGGGGGACGATGATACATTCGGAGTGGTGGCGATGATCTGCTGCTCGGTGGCAATGAGTCACTGCTCTTAGTGGTAACACCAGTACCTGCTGGATGAGATACCTTAGAGGGAACGAGAACCGGTGAGGCGCCAGAGTCGAGAGGATCACCAGGAGTCAGAGTAACGGAAGCTTGATTTGCCGGAACTGAAGCTTCAAGTTGGCTAACTTCCAAACTGCTGAGAAGTGGAAATGCAGAGGTGTTCCTTGATGGTAAGAAAACGAGTTGCTGACCGGAGTGGGATGATGAGCCATGATGGGCAACTCCCAGTCCTGAGACGTCAAGGTCGGGGAATAAGAAGTAGAAGGAGTGGCGCACTGAAAACTTTGTTCGTCGAAACGAACATCTTTGGACACCAGAATGCGTCGAGTACCTCGGTTGAAGTGTTGATGGCCACGGGAGGTTGAGTCGTAACTCACATGAAGATGCATTCGTGAGCTCTCCGAGCCCAGTTCTTCAAATGAGGTGTAGTATCCAAGACATAACTCTTGCACCCAAGAATCTGAGATGGTCAATGCGTGGAGGCTTACCTGTGAAGCATTCGAAAGGAGTAGTGCCACTATTGGCACGAGTCGACGTTCGATTTGTCACATAATTCGTAGTGGCAACGGCTTCGGTTGAGAGGTAAGGACGGATCTTACTCGCAAATGCTATACAACGTGCCTTGTCAAGAAGTGTCCGGTTCTTTCTTTC
Source organism: Ceratodon purpureus (assembly GCA_014871385.1). Taxonomy (NCBI): domain Eukaryota; kingdom Viridiplantae; phylum Streptophyta; class Bryopsida; order Pseudoditrichales; family Ditrichaceae; genus Ceratodon; species Ceratodon purpureus. The sequence continues at coordinate 105,464,568 of CM026426.1, forward strand.
TGCCACACCGTTCTGGTGAGGGGTATAGGTCTGCGTAAGCTGGCGAGTAATTCCAGAGTTATGGCAGAAAATCACAAACTCATGGGAGATGTATTCTCCGCCGTTGTCTCATCGAATTGCCTTGACACGGTAAGGACTTTGGAGCTCAATCATAGTCTTAAACTGCTTGATTTTGGTCAAGGTTTCAGATTTTTGTTGGAGAAAGAAAATCCACATAAATCTGCTAAAGTCGTCAATGACTGAGAGTATGTACCTAGAACCAGATGGTGATTTTGTTGCTAGTGGACCGCTGACGTCTCAGTGTAGAACCTCAAGAGGAGTTGAGGTTCAACTGGAGCATGTGCCGCTATTATGGGAGGCCATGCCGCTCTGAGGAGAGCCTGGGTTGCTGGCAGAACTTCGAGCACTCTGTTTTGAAACACGTGCTTGCTTGCGGGCACAACATGCTGCACAAAATGGAGTTTTGTAGCTAAGGGTGGGTAGTCCTTCCACCTTTGTTGTTGCTGCCATGTAGGTAAGCACTTTTGGGCTAACATGACAGAAGTGAGAATGCCAGAGTGAACCGAGACCATCCTTCGATGAAACCTTCACACTGTTAATCAAGAGGTGACTCCTAGAGTAGTTCAGCTGATAAGGTGGCCGAAACTTATACAAGCTGTTCTTTTGGTCCTTTATTCCAACTGAAATAATTTGATGGTCTTCAGGAGTTGAACAGTTTCGGATTATGCACACATGGTTTGAATCGAAAAGTATTTTTGGTTTGCTTCTTCCGTCAGCAATAGCACCTACAGATAGCAAGTTTTTCGTAATGCCAGGCATATAGAGAACATTGTCAAATTGTATTCCTCCTGATCCAGTGGAGAAATCCACCTTTCCTTTGCCTGCCACATTGAGGGTGTCACCTCCGGCGTGCTTACTTTTGATCGACAACCCTCTCTAACTCGCTTAACATGATCTTGAGTCCTGTGACATGCTTAGATGATCCGCTATCTACGTACCAGACTTCTTTCTTGCTAAACTTGTTGCTGTCCCTTCCTCCATCTTGAAGGGGTGGTCAGCTTACGTCGGAGAAGCAGCTTGCGGGAGTATGTGTCTCCTGCATATAAACCCTTCAAAACAGTCCAGCACTGGGCAGGATCAGTAATGCCTGCAATGTGTGGGATTACGTTATCTCTCACAAATAACGCAATGATGGAAAGCGTGCGAACTTCAACGTCTGCAGCGCGTCCAGCTCCGCTTGTGTTGTGGGTGCCACTGTTCATGCTAGCGGATCAACGATCTTCAGTGTTGGGGCTCAAAACTCCAGACGGAGTAGTTGCGTATTCCTTTGAGCTTGGAGGCTTCGTGCATGACGGCGTTGCTGGCGGCCATGATGCTATCACTACACTGATTTGCTACAATGATTGCTACACTGATCTGATCACTTTCAAGAAAGCTGAACTTCTTGCTACGGTGTTTGCCTGCGAAACACACCTCTCAAGCGAAGACTAGTCAGCTGCTTCTGTTGCTATCGACCAGGCTCTGATACCACGTGGAAGATCTAGCGCACAACTTTGGATAGATGAAAATAGATAGATTAAAATTTGAGACTTACACGTATATGTATTGTCATGGCCAAACGGCCCACTACAAGTGCTGTTATGTAGTTGCTTAACAAACTGCTTAGTGCTAATGAAGTGCCACTACTTGCACCTAAGGCTAACTCGTACTGTTACTGTTACTGAAGCGTACTCGTGAAGTATGTGGCAGGGTGTACCACCAGGAGTGGGAGCGGCAATTGCCACAACAATTACAGCCTCAATAATAGTCGCCACAATAATTACCACATCTGCAACTACATAAAGTATGTAATCCTTTTAAACACAAAAGGAGTACAATGCCAACTCTATTGATCCAATGCTAAAGGAACTTGTGATTTACATCCTAAAACCAATGGATGCTCATTATGGTGAACGAATCATCTGATTACTACAATCCAATATAAGTCACCGAGGCAGGTAGGACATCCAATTCTTTACAGATTCAAAACAACAAAAAGGATAAAGATTTGTCATAGTGAAGTCTTCAGATTAGATGAACTTACCCCGATCATTTCTTCCATACTCTTCTCTGTAGTGATGAGATTGTGTAAACACTTGCTTGCCCCCTCAATATCTTGGACTCCTTGAACGTCTGTAACCTGGGCTGATTGATTCACATCTTTCACTGTAGCTGAACCGATGAGGGCGTGGGCTACATTATCTAGGGTTGTACGACCTCTCCCGACGTCCTCTATGTCTATCTCTTGAGGAGTCGCTATAAATTGCCCGTCGTAGAGAGTGCTGCCAATACTGAGGAAGACAACGACTCAGAGCTTAAACCATACTTTCAATTCCAAACAAAGCATTATATTGTAGAAAACTCTAAGTCTTTATAAGACTGATTCAATAAAAAGAAAACTGAATACATTGAAGGAACGAAGTGTCAACTAAATACTAACTAAACTGTGGGTTCTCACTAATCAACTGACTAACTAACTGAGAGTAGAAACTAATTACAGTGTGACATGTGTAAGTGATCACACGGTCTAAGTTCGGTGGAACTTAGGTTATCTGTAGCTTCTAGAATGGACTAGGTATATTCCAACACCCTCCCTCGTTCCGAGAAGCAATTGTGTTTTTGTTTTTTGAGATGAATGCACAGGAATTAGATTGGGCGATCCAGAGACTAACATCGGTGAATGAAAGATTTTTTGATGTTTGTATTCCTTGGCTTGTGTTGATTTGGAGAAGCTTGCTGATGTAGTGCAGTGTCGTGCAGGTAGAGCTGTTGAAGCTATCACTGTTGTCGGCGGTGGTGTTTGTAAGTAGACTCTTCCAAACTTGGTGTGGAAGAATCGATCAAGCGTTAAGCCGAAGATTAGGAAGCCAACTCTGAGGATCAGGTAAGAAGGATTTGCGTAAGAAACCTTCCCTTAACCCTAATTTCTTAAGTCAATTGAGAACTAACCAAAAATTTGTGGGTTTTCTAGGTGGGATTGGAGAAAGAAGGAATGGAGAAGTTTTACGGCGGTCAAAGGTTCTTGGTGCTGCCGTGGAGAGAATTGTGTCAGTGGTGAAGGGAGAAGAGAATGGTGCCTGCGTTCAAGATACGTACAGGTTACGGTGTTCAGCATCAACACATAGACTTTCGGAAAAGAGTTGCATTCTAGTCCCTGAGTCTATCAGTTTTGAATCATGTGAGGAAATGTCTCGCAGTGATTCAGTAGAGGTATGTAAAGAGAGTTTGAGATGTATTCTATGTCCTAGGGTGTGTATCTGCCCTTCTTACTATGCTGCCTTTAGTGTGAGCGACCGAGCTAGAAGAGATAGAAGGTAGAGTAAGAACTTTTGTAATGCCAATGGTTCCTCTGTGAAATTCGAAAATGTTTCTATCCAGTGACTTCGTCAAAATATCTGCAGGTTGTTGTGATGTGGGTATGTAGTGTAGGTTGATTTTCCCCTCTAAAACTCGTTCTCTAATGAAATGGTGGTGTAACTCGATGTGTTTTGTCCTAGCGTGGAACACAGGGTTCCGGGCGAGTTTCAAAGCACCCTGATTGTCACAACTCATATCAATAGAGGATGGTAGCGCTCCAATAATGTGAGGGTCGTCGCAGTGAAGGAAGATCGCAAGACCGGACAGGAAGCCAATCTCAAGGAGAAGGCGACGGATCCACACTCCTTCCTGTGTGTCGTCGGAGAGAGCACGGTACTCGCTTTCGCTCAAGGAGCGGCTCACAGTAGGCTGGCGTTTACTAGACCATGAAATGGGTCCACCGGCCATGGTGAAAAGATATCCCCCAGTGCTGCAGCGCGTCTCCTCGCAAGTGCCCCAATCAGCATCCGTATATCCTTGTAGTTTGTAATTTTGTACTGTTTGATATAGGATGCCAAAGTTGAGAGTATGTTTGATGTAGCGCAAGATGTGCAAGCAGGCATCAAGGTGGGCTTGTTGTGGTGCGACCATAAACCGGCTAACGAGGCCAATAGCAAACTACAGATCTGCTCGAGTGATTGTATAATAAAGAAGGCAGCCGACTAACTCACAATAGTGGGTTGAGTCTATGGCCGGGGTATAGGTTTCGGTAACAAGTTTGATGCCTTCGTGAAGAAGGGTCTGTGCAGGCTTACAGTCCAACATGTTGAACCGTTCCAACATTTGGTGGGCATAAGCACGCCGATGAAGAAAAATCCCCTCAGGAGAATGGGAAAATTGGACCCCTAAATATTTCTCGACTACACCAAGATCGACTATCTTAAACAATTGTTTAAGAAGATTTCTCGGATACTAACTTGCGCTGTGAATGTCCTCCTTGTATCATTTGTAAAACTCCGTCCTAGTATAATATAGTAATGTCCATTTGTCATCGATGTTTCCTCTCCAGTTGCGCGAGGCATATGAATGTGACGAAAGTTCTAGAGAAGGATTAAGTTCTGGCCCCACGCAACCTCAGAGCGGTTGGTTGGACGTTGTCCTTGACCTCAATGGAATACTTTACTTGAGTACTCCTAAGTGGCCTAGAAAATCATTCATTAGCCATGACCTTAATATCCACTCAGCGTCTAAGCCAGCGTTCGTCGGCCCCAAGCTTGTTTGTATGAGGCCCAATTGTGTTATGATTATCTGTTCGGTCTGATTTGTCTTATTGCTCCGATAAGAATTCAAGGCAAGAGGACTGTCAGAGAGTTCCTATGGGCGTAGATTTGGAAGGTCGCCGGGTATTTATGAAGGAACCCGGGACTCAAAAGGAGATCTTCCTTAAGCCGATGTCTGATCGTCTCTTTTGAAATTTTGATGGCCTATATTCCAATGCCAACACCATTTTTATCCACGACAATCCGATCAAGCATTGTCAAAATGATTCTCATAATGTCTTTTTACTCTCCACGTGGAACTACCAAGACCCCAAAGCCGCAGATGATCGCATATTGTTGTCAAGACTTTTGCCATATCTTTTAGACCTCCACAACTTCTTAGGGACACTTGCAAGATATCGGGCTGAACGTCCGATCAGGCAAAAAACATACTATGATGACACTTCCACTTGTAAACACTACGTTAAGATAAACGAGACTATTAGCCGTAGAGATTAACTAGGCATGTCTTGGCTCTCTTGTCGGCTATAGGACATATTTGAACTGGCGTGAAGCTATCAGTATACACTACATCGTAAGTAAGTAGTTAATCATTGTATCATGAGTACTGGTTTTCTAATATGACGTATGTTATTCTTTTTGATCCATTATGTTCCTTGCGTCGACCTGTATGGACAAACCATTGCTGTGTCATTATGGATATATGTTTTGATTTCAATTTATGTATTTGCAGGTGAATGCATGACGAGCTTCAACAGATTCTTTCAGGGATGCATATGACTGCGCGCCTTTGCTGTGAAGTAGTAGGCTACTGTTGCAATCGGTTGCAAGAACGCAGTCCACAATGGACTATTCATCTGTGGCTGTCGATGAAGGAGTTGTGGACAGCCCTATTACCATGTCCATTCCCAAGACCATGAAATCCCCTTCTCCTATATGGCCACGGACCGTATTGCAAGTGTTATCTCCGAAACGACAAGGTTGTACATCTACAAAGCGTGTCAGGGACACAAGAAGACAAGCTACAAGAAAGACTCAAACTAGAAGAGGAAATCTGGATATAGCTTGAACAATACTCAGATTAACTAAAAAGAGTACACAACAACACCAAGAGGTGTGAGCTAGAGCTCCAAGAGATGCGTTGTCGAGACTGAGGTTGCCCTCAGCCTCGACTCCTATTTATACTAGCTCAAAAGAAGGTTCTCTAGAACCTTCCACAACTTAAGACCTTCTAAGACCTTCTATGAACTTCTAGGAGCTTCGAGGAACTTCCAGGAGCTTCCGGAAGCTTCTAGAAACTTCTAGAAACTTCGAGGAGTTTCTAGGAACTTTTAGATCCTTCCAGAGTCTTCCTAAGTTCTTTCCTGAGTACGTGGCCGTGACATCACCTCCCCCTTTAGCTTTGAGGTCTCCGAGAAGCTTAGAACACGATCACCTTCAAAATCGCAAGAAATCAAACACTTGGCGCATAGTCTCTGCAATGTATTCCAACTGTCTTGCTCGCGGTAGATGACTCATGGGTCCATGCAGCCATCAATAGTGCCCAACGCCTTCAACTTGTGACCATGCTTGAACCTCCATAGCTTTGTTGATTAAAACTTCCTGCAAATACGCCCTCAAGACGGCCTTCTCCTGCACGTTCAACTTCTAACACCAATACAAATGATCTGCTATTTGGTATCCTTTGACGCCTTCTGGGTTCGGTTGGTTCTTCATCTCGAGGACGCCGATGTGATCTGCTAGGCTGAGAAAGTACAGTTAATGTAGTATCTACTTCTTTGCTATCCATGTCTAGAAGTACTCGTAAATTTGATATGGTTACAGGAAATCAAACAAACAGCACATGTAGTTGTGTTTTCGCATACTAAAAGTCTATCTTTTATACCTATACAAGAAGCATTGTCGTGAAGTTTCATCCACAATGTGGTTTTGGCTTTTCATGATATCGTTGATGAAATTCCTGTACCTTTAGCGGCGCATTTGCCAAGTTTGCGGCTGGCTCCCACGTTCGTTCACTAATGTCATATCCTCTCCAATGGATAAGATATTGTAACTTTCCCCTTCTCCTCCGCAAATCAAGGACCTCCTCCACTTCATATTCTTCATGATTTTCTACTTCAACAGAGGGCAAAGATGGTTGTCATCGTCCCAAGATAGTAGACTCTTTACATGATTCTAGAAGAGAGACATGGAAAACTAGATGTACCTTTATGGAAGCAGGTAACTCCAACCTATACGCAACTGGGTTGATTTTCTTTTGAATACAGAATGGACCAAGTCGCCTATAGTCCAATTTGTCGCAGGGCCAACGAGTCTTGATGTTTCGCCGAAGAAGCCACTCCTTATCACCAACATGAAAAACAGGAGATTCCTTTCGAAGCCGGTCTGCAGAAGTCTTATACAAATCTTGGGCTTGTTGTAACTGCATCTTCAGAATAGCTTGAATTTCTGTTAAATGTTTGGCAAGATTTTCAGCTGCTGGATTCTTGTCACCGGTGGACGCCAACATATCAAGTTTTGGATGATAACCATAATTGGCATAGAACGGATTTTGCTGAGTTGACGCGTGAATAGAATTGTTGTAAGCAAACTCCGCCAGTGATAAATACGATGTCCAGTGGTCTTGCTGATAATTGATTGTACATCGTAGATATTACTCCAACACTTAATTAACGCGTTCCGTCTAGCCATCAGTTTGAGGATGAAAAGCACAAGAGAACTTGATGTTGACCTTCAATATCTCAAATAGCGATCTCCAAAATCTAGATATAAATTGGGGTCCCCGATCAGAAATAATATCATCCGGCAAGCCATGATACTGATATATGTTGTCAAGAAAGAGTTTTGCAGTCTCTTTACCAGAAATAGACTTTCTACATGGAATAAAGTGCGCCATCTTTGTCAACTGGTCTACCACAACACAAATGGCGTCAAAAGTAGCTGATGGCGGCAGATCTGTGATGAAGTCCATCGAACAGATGACCACTGCCGTTGGGGAATCGGCAATGGTTGCAAGAGTCCATAAGGTCGATGCCGAAGATTCTTTGACCATGAATATGTATCGCAAGATAATACAAAGTCTTTGACGGCCTTCCACATTTGTGGCCACCAAAAATCTTGAGAAACAAGCTCCAATGTCTTGTTAAAGCCAAAATGTCCCGCTGCAGGAAAGTCGTGGCAAGACTGAAGCACGCGGAGTCGGAGTGACCCTTCCGGAATATACACACGATCTTCAAAGTACAACAAGTTATCTTGAATCTTGAACTTGTCGTTGTCAGGGTGTTGTTTTTTTCTACAAAACAAGGGGTCTTGGCTAGATGCAATCTGAATATCACAACAGAAGTCGGCATCAATTGGTAATGCCATTGACATCGCATTGAGGCAAAATCGTTCAGGTTGCAACAATGTTATGCATTGTTGATCAAACGCCGAGTCTCCTGCCTTTGGTGCAAGATACGCCCTTCTTGATAATGCATCGGACAGTCCCTGTTGCTTCCCTGGCGGATATGTGATAGTAAAATCAAACCGGGATAAGGACATATTCCAACGAGCTTGGCGACGATTTAAAACCTGAGCGGATGTAAAGTACTCTAGATTTTTGTGGTCGGTATACACAACAACCGGATGAGCAGCTCTTTCTAACAAATGACGCCATTCTTGGAAGGAATCAACTATAACAAGAAGTTCTTTATCATGAATCTCGTAGTTGATTTCGGCCACCGAAAATTTCCTTGAATAAAATACAATAGGATGAAGTTTTCCATCTTCTCCCATCTGCGGGAGCACTGCTCCTAGTGCAAAATCAAAGGCGTCCATCTCCATATAAAATGCCTTTGTGAAGTCAAGATGTACTAAGATTGGAGCTGTAGTAAACGCAACCTTCAAATCTTTAAATGCCTTCTGTGCAGCAGGTGTCCACTCCAACTTGTCCTTACATGTCAACCGGGTCAAAGGGGCCGCAACTTTTGAATAATTCTTGATGAATACCCGATAAAAGTTAGCAAAACCAAGGAAACATTGCACATCGCATACTGTTTTTAGTGATGCCCAGTCTGTCATTGCTTGAACTTTCTTCGGATCCATCATAAGGCCTTTGCTAGATATGATATATCCAAGAAATTCAACCTTAGGTAGGTGGAATGCGCATTTCTCTGCCTTGGCATATAAGCCCTTTTCTCGCAGCCTTTGTAATACCAGCTTTACGTGCTCTTCATGTTCTTCGACGTCCTTGGAGTAGATCAGAATGTCGTCTAAATAGCAAACGACGAATCTATCAAGATATTCTCAAAAAACATCATTCATTAAATGCTGGAAGATGGCCGGCGCATTGGTCAATCCAAATGGCATGACATTATACTCAAAATGCCCATACCTTGTGCGAAATGCAGTCCTTCACTCGTCTCCTTCTTTAATCCGCACAAGATTATAGGTTCCACGGAGATCTATCTTTGTATAGATCTTGGCTTGGCCGAGCTGGTCCAAAAGTCCCGATATTAGTGGCAACGGATAACGATTCTTCACGGTGACCTTGTTCAGACCTCGATAATCTACACACAATTGTAACGAGCCATCCTTCTTCTTTACAAAGAGTATAGGTGCCCCTGCTGGAGACTTGGAATGTTGAATAAAATTCTTCGCAAGATTCTCGTCAATATACTCTCTCAAAGTCGTCAGCTCGTTCTGTGACAAGTTGTATATTGGGCCGAAAGGTGGTTGTGCTCCATCTTGACGATCTATGGCGCAATCATACGGTCTATGCTCCGGTAATATGTCCGCATTCTTCTTTTCAAATACATTTTGAAATTGCTTGTATCGCTCCGGAATAGTTGTAGGCGGTGTTTCATTTTGAATAGGTGTTGCGTAGATAATAAACGGTGTATCCTCCTTCGCCATCTTCATGAAGGCCTTTGCTCCAACAAGCAAAGGTTTACTACTCATAGTCCTTTGGCATTCCTCCGGCTCCTGAGGTTTTCTCGAGAATGATATAGTACGAAATAACCAATCTATGTCCGGGTTATACGTCGGGGAGGAGCACAATAAAGTGGACCACAAAGTGCAAAATGTGACCACTAACAAGTGAATATGAAGTGTGCTGTTTTTGAAGGCTCAAAGCTGATTTTGAGGATTTTGGTGTAGTTTTTGAGCATTTTAGTCACTTTTTAAGGTGTCATAAGGTATCTTACACTCACCTTCATGAAAAGAACATGCTGAATTGAAACTAAATTCGACCTCTAGTTCTAAATCATGAAAATTAACTTTTCCAAAGTCTTGATTTCTTCATTTTGGGCCCTCTATTGTCTTTAGATGATGTTTTTTACAATTTAAAAAACAATGTTCGGTGAAAAAGAGGTGAAAAAAAGTATCGCGGAAAAGACCCTCTTAAAAAGCATCCTTGCGATACTTTGGGAACCCTAAAACAATCAATGAGTATATGAATTGATTATTTAAGAATACCTTTTAAACATACGGAGGGCCCCGCGAAATTAAAAGTGATTTCGGACAAAACCCTAAACCATTTTGTTCACTTTTCCAAATGAGTCCATTCACTTTGCCCGAGTTCAACGTCTCCGTTTTCCATTGTAAACTCAATGTCCTCTCTCGCAACTTTGGGAAGTTGAAGAAGATTAAGTCTACTTTCCGTATCCCAAACTCAATCTTGCATCGACATAACATAGATCCCACTTTCCCTAGTGTTTACAGAAGGGGCTGAAATTGGTGAAAAGATAAGCACTTTTTTGGTTCACTTTATTGTGCTTCCCCCCCGTCTCCAGCCAAGATTTCCCAAAAACAACAAGATGGGAGGGACTATTGATTATGTTAAACATAATCCTACTACTATGACCCTCCATTGCTACGTCTAAAGGTATAGTCTCATAAGCGACAACTATAGGTCGTCCGTCTATCACCTCTGCTTGTACACGGTTAGGCTTTTGCTGAAGCGTGATCTTCTGAAGTTTTTCAAAAGCCATATCCATGAAACAAGCAGATGCTCGAGAGTCCAATAAACTAATAGTCTTTATGTTTTCACGTCTGACAGAAATAGGTATTGTAAAAGATCAAGAAGGTTGGGAAGAGAGGTAAGGACCTTGATGTTTTGGTGGTGTTGAGAGGTTCAGCCGCACGGCCCCTACTCTGACTGGCCGTCCTTGTTTTCCAAAATTGTGGCGCTTCTAATCTTTGTCACGGGTAATTTCCGCTTCTTTGGATAGCTGCCGGCTTTATGTCCAGGTTCTCCACAATACAGACACAGATTCTCTTCATACCTTTGTTTCTTCTCTTCATGTGTCAATGGCTTGAAGCGTGTCGCGTCAATCTGCATATCTTCCACGCCTTGATATGAATTATGAACCTTTGTTAAGGCAGTATGTGCGCTTTGTCTTGAGGAACTTGAAGAACGCCGATCTTGATATCGCTGAAAGAGCCGATTATCACATTTTACGGCCTATCTGATAGCTTCATCAAGCGTGCAAGGATCTGGAAAATTTAAGCAACTAGTCCTTCACGTCATCCCTCAAACCTCGATAAAACTGGTCCATTCTTGCTTGTTCGGCCCAGTTGATATCTGCAGCGAGTTGTCTGTATTCAGAAGCATATACAGATATAGAGCGCGACCGTTGTTGTAAGGCGTAGATCTTGTTTAACGCCACTCAAGCCTTGTCATGTTCTCCAAACGCCTCTGTTAATGCCGCAATAAATGTCTCAAAATTGGTCAAAATAAGTGATCTTTGTTGAAAATGAAGAGCAAACCAAGAAAGAGCTGATCCTGTCAGCAAGGTTCCAACTAATCCAACTATTTATTCTTCGGTGGGATATCTCTCCGGTTGCAGCATCGCTATGAGTTGGACTTGATTGATGAATCCTCTAAACTTGGATCGCGTTCCATCAAACTTCTCCGGCATGCTAACTCGAGGCTCCTTACGTTGTTGAATGTGTAGAGTGTCTTGCCGAATAACAGGTGGAACAACCTCCTCTGGTCCAGACGTAAATGGGTGATGAGCTCTAGTCGACATTGCTCCAAAGCTTGAGTTGTTGTGAGCAACGCCTTCTATGTCCGTGAGTCTCGTGGATAGCACGTTTATAGCGTTCATAAGGGCGTCAAACCTAATTTCAAAAGACTCGATCATACCAATATCTTGACCTCCAGTCATTGCTATGTAGATAAGACAATTCAAGCAAATAACTAGGTCGAGCCCCAAATTAGAAGTGGGTAATCCACGCCCTCTAAAAAAGCTTTGAATTCTCCAAGATTGGGGTAATCTGCACACTTACAAGAAGATTCAAAGCTAAACAAAATATCAGCTTGAGAGAGGGTAATCCGCAACTCTCAAGACGCCAACAGTCCTTCAAGCAAGAGGGGTAATCCACGCTCTAGCAAGAAAGCCTTAGCTCTAATATTTGCAAGTAAGGCAGTCTCGACAAACTGTCAGGGACACGAGAAGACAAGCTACAAGAAAGACTCGAACTAGAAGAGGAACTCTGGATATAGCTTGAACAATACTCAGATTAACTAAAAAGAGTACACAACAACACCAAGAGGTGTGAGCTAGAGCTCCAAGAGATGCGTTGTCGAGACTAAGGTTGCCCTCAGCCTCGACTCCTATTTATACTAGCTCAAAAGAAGGTTCTCTAGAACCTTCCACAACTTAAGACCTTCTAAGACCTTCGAGGAACTTCCAGGAGCTTCCGGAAGCTTCTAGAAACGTCTAGAAACTTCCAGGAGTTTCTAGGAACTTCTAGATCCTTCCAGAGTCTTCCTAAGTTGTTTCCTGAGTACGTGGCCGTGACAAAGCGTGCTCTTTATAACAATGTGGAAGACATGTCGTCCTCTCCTCCGTCAAAGGTTTGTATTCGTTCTTTACTATCACCTTTCATTGCTTTGTTTTGTTTATGTAAGTGGGTTAAGTGATGGTACTAGCTCGCATCTCTTCTTGCTTCCTATATGTCCTTAGTTTAGCTTGAGGCCACCTAAAATGATTGATCTTATTCTACTTTCATCTAGGTCTGTACGAGCTTATGTAGGCTTCTTTGTTCAAGGTCCGTTCAAACTAAACAGATGCACTCATCAGTTAGGTCGATCCGACCTAAACCAAAATTTCTCCCCAATGCTAATTTGTCCCCCTTGTACTTGCCTTGCAGATGCCGAGGCTAAGATCAACAAATACAGGATCCAGGGCAAGAAAGTCCGGCGACTCCCATCGTCCTCCATTTAGTTCCCATCGCCAGTCTCTTCTTGAGACAAGCATTGATAATAGACATAGACAAAAGTTGCAACATCTTTTTGATAGTCCATTGCTGCAAATGGAGGGAATGTCGTTGAAACGTCATCATCAATGGGAATTCGTCAAGTCAAGAATTTAGGCATACGGGGTGACTCCATAACCATATAGTGTTTAGTATGTACTGTATAGCAATGGCGCAGGCAATGAAAAGACGATTATAAGAATCTTCTATGTTATTTCAATGTAATTATGTTTCGAATAAAACAATTGTTCTGTTCGTCGAATTTTCTCGTCTGCATTTGATGCCTAAATTTCATGCAGTGTTTTCGTGTTCTATAAGATCACAAATCTATTTATTCTGATTGTACATCGCGTTTTAGAGCTACCATGTTCAGAATGGTAACGAATAGTTCCTACAATGAATACAAATATGTGGTTTACTCTTCTTTCTTGTTTTTAATTGCGTTTAGGTCTGGTCGACCTAAATGACATAGTCATCATTCTACTTTTAATATGTTTTTAATGAATCATTGTACATTATTAAATTCTTTCCTGTATGTTAGGTATTTAGGTCTAGTCAACCTAAAGGAGAGAGTCATCAATCTACCATTAGCATGTTTTAAATGAATCAATAATGATTTTAGGTGAGGTCTAGGTAAATGGGAAGGCATTAATGTGGCCATTTCTCTGCACGCCGATTTGCCAAATTCAAGAATATCTCCCAAAATAACAAATATGGTGTTAAGTTGGTGCAGTCATCATTGTAGTTTACTGTAGAAAATGATGGTTGTTGCGGTTAGGGTAGAGTGGGGGGCGCCGCGAGCAAGAAGTGTGGCTTTGAAGCTACCCATGCCAAGGGAGTGAGCACGCATAAATTGACAGACATGGAGCCTTTTTCTTCATTTTAGGCAGGTTTGTGGTGTTAGAGGTGAGAGTTGCAAGGAAAGGGTTGGGGATGAGGTTCTTGGCGTTCTCTTGAGTTGCTCGGGGGTACGGTGAATTGGTGTAAGTGGAGGGACTGGAAGGGGTGGCTTTAGAGAACATCTCTATTTGGTTTGGCGTTGCAAGGTATAGGTGGATAGTAAAGAGGTCTGCATGTTCGAGGCCAAAAAGGGTTTCATTCGATTAACTTTTGTAGGCATCACGCGCGGCATTTTTGGAGAGCATTTATCATTGCAAGTGATACAAGAACTAAAGGATTGCAATACAACACGCATTACAAGTGTAAGAGTTGCTTAGGGTATCGGATGACTATTTAGGGTTTTGAGTGTTATGCTTCTCTTTCAAGCTTATAAAATGTGTTCTCAAACACGACCTTCCCCTTGACGTGCATATGTCGTGCCTTTTCCATGTAGGGCGCGTAGAGCACTTCTTACAATATAATAGACGCGGGTACAAAGGCAGTTAAGAGCGTGCTAGTCGATATTCCAAAAGGTAATTGCTTGGACGAAGAGATGGGTAGTTCACAACCTCCAATCCGTGTAGATAGAGCCACTTCTGAGGTGAACATCATGGGCTCCTTGCACAAAGAGGAGGATGAAGAGGGCGAGGCGGGGGACTCGGGTGATTTGCAGGAGGAGGTTTTCGGAGACTGTGGCCAACAAGATCACAGCAAGGATGTAGACAATGAGACTGAGGATCAGACCCAAGTTCGTGATGGCGAGGCCAACGCTGATACTCTCTTGAGCCTTGGTGGGTAGGAACAAGAAGTTGAACCTCCTTGGAAGCGTGTGAATGTTTGGGAAGCTTTCCGCAATTCCGGGTGGAGTTGAAACCGAATCCATACGATGCATTACTCAGGATGCGCCGGGAACCTCACCAGTTTTCATTGATCAAGATACCTTATGCTGGTTAATTCCATGTGATTTCATGCGTTTTGCAATGTAGAGTGATGTTCAAAAGTTGCAAGCTGAGTTCTTCAAAGGCATTAGACCCGGGTATGGGGCATTTTATGTTGCTGATATATCGCGTTTGGGTGACGTTGCAACTGTTACCGAGGAGATGAAGTCGGGATGGTGTAACGCTTAGGAGGTGTTGAACGCTACGTTTGAAGATGAGATCTCAAAGCAGAGGGAGACACAAGATCTTGCTAATAAGATGTTTTATGTCTTCAACGGTAACCACCGCATGAGGGCATGGAGGGAGTTCATTGAAGTGGAATACTCAGGTGATCTCGAATAGGCTTCTGCAAACAGAAAGCCCAACTATATTTTGATTGATGTAAAGGGGAGCCGTGAGGCTCTAGTGACAGCAATGCATGCATGCAATCAATTAGTAACACCATATTTGTTAATTGAGACTTTTCATAGTCTCAATTTAATGCTTGACTTTAGATTTTTCATCAATTTCTTGATTGATTCTATATTTATCACAAACTTTCTGACTAAATATGGGAAGATTATCATCGACTTGAGAATAATTTATAATTAGAAAGTAAAAAAAAAGTTCAAATTGTCTCAAAACAATTGCTGAAATTGTAAACAAAAAGTCTCAAAGTCTCAAAATAACGAATATGGTCATTAGTGAGTCATAAGCGGACTACTGTTGTCTATTCTCCGATGTTGATATTGATTCAAGTGACATAAAGATTTAGCATTCTTGGTTTTAAAAATTTGTTGTGGTATTTGAATCAGGGCCAATGACAATGCTTATGTGAAAGAGAGTGTGCCTCACACGCTACATAGGATACAGACGTACGGGACAATGACCGTGGACAAGTTGGAAAGGAGTGGAATTTTAGGGCCGGATCTTTTGGCGCGCACAAAGAATTCGACGAAGAAGTCGTGGCACACAATGCCTCAAAAAGTATTTGTGATGTTTTTACACAGCGTAAGTATTCTCAAAAATCACTAATGTCAACTTGTAATTGGATGATTCAAGTCCTCAAAGGTCAATGACACGTGGACTGCAACAGGCTTCATTAGCCCAGGTCGCAAGGGAGGCTTCTCAGATTTCGATCAACGAGCACCCAAGTGATGACTTCGAGCACGAGATGAGGATGACAATGGACAAGGTTGTGAAGGAGGCCAAGGACAAGCTGCAGACAAAGTTCAACAAGGAGCAGGCCGTCGCCAATCCAATTGATGGCCGTGCATTTCAATAGGAGCTAAATGATTTTTTATTGGATCTTGACACCGGGCTGTGCATAACATCATGTGCTAGATCCCACAATTTGTGATTTAAAGTGCATTTATCATAGGTCTCTGAAACTTGTTGTGTCATGTGTTTAAAGAATCAAGGATATGTGCAAATAATACAAGTAGAATTTGTAAGTAAAATCCGACAGATTGTTTATAAATTGGAGCTTTGCATGGTCATGTAAACACCTTGATGAGGAAGAAATCGACTATCAGATCCTAGGACAGAATGTTTTATGTTCACGTTTGATGGCTATGTGAAAATGCTTGATCCAATTTGCAGGGCCAGTGCCAAATTGTTGAAGAAGGTAGCGATTGTCGAATATTTTGGTTGATATGTTAACGTATAACTTCTGAGGGCATGGTTGTCATAATGGACCGACCGTCCGTAAGTCCGTTAGTCCATCATGGTGACAAGACAGACCCCCGTGTCCGTCACGTAAGGGCGTTGACCAGTTGACTCACGGTAAGGGTAAAACGAATTTTCCTAGCGCTGAATTAGTGCGGGCGCGAGCGCGATTACGGGCGCGAGCGGGTGGGCGCCAGCAGGACGACGGGCGCGAGCATCCGCGCGAACGCGATGTCACGGGCGCGCGCAGGAGTGCGGGAGAGCGAGGGCGCGTGCGTCGTTTCGGCCGCGCGTGTGCGCGTGCAAACGAGCGCGAGCGTCGCTGCGGGCGCGATCCAGTTGACGGTCGCGAGCACACTTATCGGGCGCGGTCATGTGGGCGCGAGCCTGGATCGGGCGCGTGCGTTCAGGCGAGAGCGCTCCATCGGGCGCCGGCGGTCGGACGCGAGCGCTGCAGGTTAGTAGGGAAAGAGCGACATCGGGCAAAATGACAAGAGAGGGCATGTATTTCAGAAGAGGGCAATTGGGAAGTGCAATGTTTATTGAAAAGTATTGCAAAATTGTGGCAGTAAACCACTTACAAAAAATGTCCGCTCTTAGAGAGAACTGAGAATATCACATTGTTGTCACTACTTGCCTACTTCTAAGTATGTTTGCGATAACAACACTCTGGGATCTGGAAATTGTAGGGAGGGGCTGTTAGAGTAGCGTGGACCAACTGCAAGGTGGAGCGGTTCTTGGGATCGGGATTTGTGAGCTCCTTCAACGCCACCGCAAATCTAGCCTTCCCCGCTGCATCCTTGAAAAGGTCGAAGTTGTCCTCGTCCTTCCAAATCATATTTGCTACCACTCCAACCGAGTACGCATCGGCAGCCTGCGTATATAGATGCCTCCTCCTTAGAGTTTCATATGAGGTCTCCGAAATTGGCTTACCATAAGTGTACCACAACTCCGGAGCGACAAAAGTATAACATTCCTTGAAGGCAGCCGTACGCGCCTCAGCAGTTGGGTAACGGTACCTTGAAGGAGTTGTCTCACACACCCGACTTGCAAGGCCCCAATCGCATACTCCAATGTAAACTTCGCTCACTTTATCCTCTGGGAAGTGAAGCAAGACATTTCCCGGGGAGATGTCATTATGCTGCAAATACCCCTTATGGATCCGGTCCATAATACAGATCAGTGCCCAAGCTTGCTTGGCCCTATGGGTGCGGAAGGCCTTAACACGGTCACGTGTTTCCATGGGCATATCCGCCTGCTTGTGGATGTTACGGTTCTGAGTGCCCTCACCGATATTTGAATTGAACTTGTTCAGAAAATTCTGCAGGCAATCCCCATTCCACCAAAGCGTGCAGGCTTCCATCGTCGAGTCATTGACCGCAAAAAACTTAATAACGCCGGGATGGTCAATCCTGCAAACCATGGCTTCTATTGATGTCTCGTACCGCTTCTGGGTCTCGTCAGGAGCCTTGGACATCTTCCCCGCAAAGACACAAGTCTCAGGTATGGTTTCCATGCCAACAATACGTAATTTTCGGACTTTACCATAACCGCCTTCCTTTGTGCCTGACAGCGGAACCAACTTGACCCCTCTTGGAACTCCAACCACTGCTCCCCACAAGTACTTCTCCATTGCGCTTTTTAGTCCAGCTTCAAGCCATGGCCTCAACCTCGTCCTATTACTCGAGAATCTCGTGCACGAATCTTTGACATATTTGAGCTTCTCTATCTCCTCCTTCTGCGCCTGCGAATAGCCCTCCGTTGGCTTCTTGTTGACACACTCAAACCCATGCACAATGTTCGTAGTGTTTGTTGTTATTTGTTGCTCCATCCACTTAGGGAAATGAAAGTAATGAATACAATCATTATATCTCTCGGAACTGTCCAGCCTTTTCCACAAATACTCTTCCAACTGGGTCTTCAAGTTCTTAATTCCGGTCTCCCCCTTGTCAACGTATGTACGGGTAATCATCTCCCGTTTCCGACATCTGTACCACTCCAAAGTTAGCTCTTGAACGAAGTCCTGGTACCGCTGAGGTGGGTAGTCCGGGTCCTTGTCATTTGCCCGTTTTCGGTTCTTCTTTCCCGATGAGCTCGATGACGGGTTTGAGCCTGTATGAGATGGTGCTGTGGAGGTTGCCACCACCTCATCTACAGGAGCATCAAGATCTAAGTAGGCGGGACGTTTCCCGGATCCACGAGAGACCGACATAGTTGGAATAATAAACTGGACACACAATAAAAAAAAACAAAAGTTCCCCCCCACCCAATCTGATTGCTCCCACTTCTGCAGTTCCAAGCAGAGCACCTGGAGTCACGAGCTAGGACAAGGAGCCACCTGGAAGAGGAGACTTTGAAAAGTAGAAAATAAGGATTAAGGGGCGCCTTTTATGCTCCCCTCGGATGATCGCGCCAGTAAGTGCGTACACGCGCGCGTACAGGGCCTCCACACGCGCCCGTCCGCATGCGCCCATCCGCACGCGCCCGTCCACCGCATTCGCACGGGGGACTACCCGCGCCCGTGCCCGCGTGTGCGCGCCCGTCAGCCCACATCGAACGCGCCCGTCGCCGCAGGCGCCCGTGCCCGCGTGCTCGCGCCCGTAACCCTGCGCGCGCCGGTTATCTGTACGCGCGAGCACGCTTCACGCGCCCGTTACCGTGCACGTGCCTGTCTCCGCGCACGCGTTCGACTCCATCCACTCGTCCGCCTTCCTGTACGCGCCCGTCCTTGTGCACGCGCCCGGATATGCAGCGTTACATACACTGTACAGGTTTGGTTACGGTATACTCGTATATTGAACAGAGTACAAAAAAAAATAACTGCAAAATTACTCAATGGAAATATATTAACCGCATTTAGCGCTCAAAAATAATATAGAGCACAACCATACAATTCCTTCGAGTTTGAGATAATGAACTAGGTTGACTCTAAGTAACAGTATAAGTCTACGTAATAAGAAGGTGCTACCAAAAAAAAAAAAAAAAAAAAACATTAAGAATAACATAGTATTTTTTTTGGATTTTTAGCCGGTAGATTTTATCGTTAGATTTACTGCTACTTCATGCGCTAAAAAAGTGACCACAGTCTAGACTCTCCTTGCTTTGCGGGGCTTCTTCTTGCGTGAAGATTGTCTTTTCCGAGCCAAAGTGGGCCCCAATTCGTGCCGGATTATCACATCTTCGTCATCTGGCGCCTCATCGCAATCCGGGTCTTCCTCCTCTGAGTGCTCGTTGTCACCTTCATCCTCAGGATCACCGACCACTGGAGCTCAAACCTCTCCTTCCACCTCCAATATAAGATTGCGCACTTGAGTGGAAATTTCCCCCGTATCGCCATCTCTAGCACTTACCAAGTGCTTCATAGGCCTCTCCTTCCCTCCATTACCAATGGCTGTGATGCCGTCCACATTGATTCCGCGTGAGCGAACAACCCCAGTTCCAGAAGATGGCCCAGCTTCAGTGTACCCTGTATAGAATGGGAGGGGATCAGGTCCGATTCTTTTGCTTGACTTTCGTGTTCTTCCACGGGGTTCTTGTGATGGTGGTTTCCTAACAACCTTGTCTCTGGACTTCTTCGCACCACGTTGGGCCACATTCTGTACGGCGTCGTCTATAGCTGGCGCCACGGCGACTTGGTTGATGGTGGAGGCACCACGCCGACTACCACCAGCTCGATTGAGTGGAGGCCTTGCCGCTACAGATGATCTAAGGAGTCGAGCTATTTTTGCGCCCATTGAACTCGTGAGCCTCCGAGCCAGGCTTCCATCCACGATTGTATATGGTTCGTTACCCCCCATACTTGTGGGTTGAGATGGAGGCACAGTCCTTGCGGGGATTGCGTGAACTGTCCTTCTCTCCTCAACAGGAGGAATCTCTTGAAGCAAGCTTGAGTCTCCTTGTGCCGGAACGGTTCCCAGTTGCCCTCCCCACTAACGAGGCCGGTCCAATGAGGTCCATCTGCAGCCCGTCCATGACTTCCATCACCCCCTTCGTCATTGTCCTCGTCATCATCGCCAGCATGGATATCGTTCCCAAGATGGTCCTCGTTGGACGAATCATCTGCAACCCCGTCATTTTTTTCGGGATTGATATGGACTGGAATAGCATCTTCTTGGTCACGTGTGTCTCTTCCTTCTGCATTAGCCGCTTCATCAAATACCGGGAGTGTGGGTAATTCGTCTCCATAGATGTTCATGTCCGGGTTTCCCTGGTTATATTTTGGTTCATTGTTGAAGTCGTACGCATCACCGTTATCATCGTGGTTGTTGCGGTCACGAGGATTGTTGCGGTTAGTGTCATCGCGCCCGTTGCCATTACCGTCGTTGTGCCCATTCGTGTTAACGTCATCGTGATCATGTCCGCAGACATCATCATCCTCACCGTCTGCGTGGTCATCCGGTATGTAATGATCGTCGTCATCTCCGTCCTCTTCGCTTGGATCTCTCTCCGGATCTGACTCCTTTGACCATGCATTGTTCTCGTACCATCTGAGGGGGTTGGGCTTTGGGCGTTCACGGAGGAGTCTGCTGTTCGTATAAATGTACACCAAGGCCTCAGACTTCTCCAACCCCAGGCGGTTGCGTACCTTGTTGTGGACAAACAAATACATGCTCCAATTCCGTTCACACGATGAGGCGGAGCAGACTCGAGATAAAATGCGCTTCGCTATGATTGCCAAGGGCCCCCCTCCAATCCTCTGCCACCATTGATGGGGTTCCAGATTTAAACCTTTGATATCGATGGTCACTTCGGGGCTGTAAGGGCCACGTTACTCGTCGAAGTCGATCATCTCTATCATAAGAACAGCAAATAGAATTCCCATTTGGCCACCCACGTGACGAAACACCCGATTGAGAGCCGCCTTTGCTTCTCCTATGGCTTCTAGGGCACGATGCCCTTTGGTCCAAGGGTTCAAGAGCGCCGCGGCATAATGAAGATCGGTGTGCATCATGTCCCATCTACGGTCGAATCGCCTCTCCAGCCTTGTTGCCATGTTTGGTGGGAAAAAGCAAGGGTCTCCTCGGAGACTGTACACGTGATCCTTTAGGTTGCTCATTGTAATCCATGCCTTGCCCATTGCGGGCTGGTTTCCATTGAACGTTCTGAGAGCTACCAGGGCTGGTTTTACCAGGTGCTTGAAGTTGTCACACTGATGCCAGAATCCATCATCACGAATTGTTTGACGTACTAGGCTTGCGCGTCGATGATTACGCACCCCCTCGGTTTGGTTGAATAAACCGTCGACATAATCGCACCACTCCGCTGCCATGACCACTTGCTCCAAAGCAAATTTAACCTCCATAAGGCGCGCTATCATCAGATAGTTACAAGCAAATCTGGTTTCAGCGGGAACCACAAAAGACAACTTCGGTTCAAATTTGCGGAAAAGGGCCATGGGAACATGATGTCTCCGCATGTAATGACACACGTGTTTGGCCATGGCGACCAAATCCTTCACAAAGAGTTCCGTGCCCCAGTCCTCCATAAGAAGATCTAGAATATGGGCACAACAGCCCTGCTTGTACATGTGACGATACTCCTCTAGGATATTATCTATGGCGCCAAGCATCATTAGGAGAAAAATCAGGTCACAAAAAGGCCGTGTAAGCATCATTAGGAGAAAAAAACGGGCGCTGCCCGCGTACTTTTTGACATGGCACTGGCTGTGCCACCTTGCTGCTAGCAACCGCCACGGGGGCTCGAACCAATGACCTCCGAGGGAGGCGTGTGGAGGGCACATCTACAGTGTCGGGCTGACACAACTTGCCCACTTGGGACCAAAGCCCGAGCTGAGGCATTCATGTCTCACCTAATATTCCGAGGACCTTTGTTGTGAGTGCGCCACGCAGTTCTGTGCGGGCAGCAACTCAGGCATCCGCTGCCAGCGGCAGAGGTGCCCAAAGTAGGGAGTTCACCTAGAAAGGGCAGGCTTACACGGCCTTATTTTGAGCTCATTTTTCTCCTAATGATTGGCTGCATTGTCCGTACAAATTTGGACAACATTCTGAGGGCCAATTTCTCGAATATATTTCTTCATCTGTCCTGCAATGCATCCCTTTGACTACTTCTCGCCAGTCGTATCAACAGAGCCACCAAATACATCGCTTGCCGGACATACTAGCATGACATTCATCAACGGTCGGCGATTCACATTATCCCAACCATCAGAGCAAATGGTAGCCCCGTATAACTCGGTCGACGTTTTCGTACGTTCATCAATCTTTGCCTTGATTTGCTTCTTTTTTTCCTTGATGTGCGTTGTTCGCATCGCGTTATAGGAAGGGGGATTGTAGTCAAATCCGGCAGCCGCCGTTGTACTCACCGCTTTAATAAATGTTGGGTGCTTGGCCACGTTGAATGCGACGTTGGCTTCGTAAAAGAAGGATGACCACAACATGTCCAACTCCTTTCGCTTGGAGATCTGGAGTGCTTCGCTCATGTCCTGTTGCCGCAAGCTCCTAGTGGTATTCGAACCGGCCCTACTAGGTGCAGCACTGGAGACATTTCGGTCCTCTTCGGTATCATTGTACGAGGGATCGGATCCACCGTACAGAGTGTCGTGTGTGGAAGCACTGGAACACGGACGTTGAACTGACGCGGGGTACGTTGGCCTCATACCATCCATCTCCTCCTGTGTCAAAGGGTCGGGAATCTTCCCAGCGCAAAACTGAAACTTCCTCTTCACTACGGTAGGTGCCTTTTGGCAAACCCTCGAGAGATTGGACTGGTCCCAACCATAATGCTGAAAGCACCTAGACTTCACGTACGAAAACTTGGTCCTGCAATACACACATTGGGCTACCTTATGTGACAGTGACCCTTCCTGGAGCTTGACCGTAAACCATGATGCCCACTCTCTCGTACCGAGTCTCGGAATGGCTCTAGCCGGAGCAACCACTTCAACCGGTTCAACCGCTTCAACCGGTTCCATAGTGAATGATTAGGGAAGTATCGAGACTAATAGGACCAGTAGTACCAAAAGATTATTATCTGATATAACTTAGTGTGTCTGAAAAGTGCTTGACACATTGATTTATGGAGAGAAGAATTTTTACATTCCCCCCACCCAAACCAAGTGTCTCCCCAAGCTAACAGTTTCAAGCAAGGAGCCCTCAAGGAGACCCAGGACATGAAACACGCAAGGAGGTAAGGTGGATGTCAAATCAAGGGGGCATTTTATATACCGCCGCCCTCGATCGGGCGAGTACTGTCCGGACGGGCGCGATCGAACGGGCGCGCGCGCACCTGGAGATCGGGCGCGCTCCGACGCAAACGGGCGGGCGCAGGTGGGTGCGCGCGATTGCAGGCGCGCGTGGCCGGTTGGGCGCGAGCAGGGCGCGCGCAGTTGGGCGCGCACACGTACTTGCGGGCGCGGGCACGCGTGTGCGCGCACGTGTGCGCGCGCGCGTGGGCAGGTTCAATGGGACGACCGCGGACGCGATCGCGCGGGCGTCTGCAGGCGCAGACGGTCGGGCGCGATCAAACAGGCGCGCGCAGTGAAGTTTAAAAGTCGGAAGTTCCAAAAAAATAAAAATAAGAAAAGTTAAGGAAGAGAATCGATTACACAGAAATATAATACATTAGTATGGGAGATTGGAATAACCAAAAGAAAAAAAAAAAAAAAAAAAAAAAAAAAAAAAAAAAAAAAAAAAAATTAACGAATAGGCATTCGAATTATAAAATAAAGTTAACCACGGAGAAAAAAAATCTTAAGGCGAACATTGATAACCACCTTGTCAAATTAGCGGCTGGAGGTGCACTTATAGAAAGCGAAATGATAGCTGCATTTTTGTTCACATCTACCTTAGTTGCAAGGTTTGGGTGGTGGGGTCACCATGATGGGGTGTTCACATCCTTCTGAGGTGATATGTTGGGTTTTGGCGCACGGGCAGGATGTGGGGGTTAACGAGCAGGTTGGGGAGGGGGGGGGGGGGGGGGGGGGGGGGGCCAGTGCTACCTCACAATGCACATGCAGCCGTCTCTCTCCTTCATTTCTTCATGTTCACCGTGTGCATAGAGCTCCGCTTAGATGCGAGGTTCGGCGAAGGGAATTTGTCTCTGCCGTACCATTTACAACGAACGTCTTCTCCACCGATGGCCATGTCTTCTGCTACATTTGAAACAATGGATATTGACGAATCATCAGCTAAAGTCAAGCGCTTAGAGGATCTTCAGGTGACTCTGGGTTGACCTGAAGATTTACTAGCTTTAGTATATTATAAAAATGAACGGCCGAAATGAGAGAAGGAATTAAATGAAAGCGTAGTGTTCAAAGAAGGGGAAAAAAAAATAAAAACAATTAAAGAGTGTAGGAATATTAAATAAAAACAAGGGGATAGGATGGGGGAGTGGTGGAATTATAAAAATGAAGAGACGAAATGAGAGAAGGAATTAAATGAAAGCGTAGTGTTCAAAGAAGGGGAAAAAAAAATAAAAACAATTAAAGAGTGTAGGAATATTAAATAAAAACAAGGGGATAGGATGGGGGAGTGGTGGAATTATAAAAATGAAGAGACGAAATGAGAGAAGGAATTAAATGAAAGCGTAGTGTTCAAAGAAGGGTGAAAAAAAATAAAAAACAAATAAAAGAGTGTAGGAATATTAAATAAAAACAAGGGGATAGGATGGGAGAGTGGTGGAATTATAAAAATTATTTGAGTGATGTTGTTGGAGTGCTCGAGCGCGTGCAAAACGGGCGCGAGCACTGATGGGCGCGAGCGCGTGCGGGCGCGTGCAAATGGAAAGAGGGAGTTTGGGGGGAGAAATTAGTTCCATGATACGGTTGAAGTGCTCGCGCGCGAGTATTGACGTGCGCGAGCAGTCGGGCGCGTGCGAAATCGGCGCGAGCGGAACGAGGGAGACACCGTCGGGTGTTCCACATTTCGGTATCCGTTCGCGCGCTGTTGGTGCGACAAGCGCGAGCAGTTCGCGCACGCGCGTACAGGCGCAATCCTAGGTTTACTCTCGCTGGAGGCAGGTTTGCGCGCGCGCGGGTACGCACACTACGGGCGCGCGCAAATGCGCGCGTGCATGCGGGCAGGTTCTGAGTTCAAATCCACGTAACATAAAATTCAGTCCATAAGTTAAATACACTTACAATAACTTAAGTTTTCTTACCGTGACTTAAATCCACTGACCATATTAAACATTTTGGTGTGCAACAGAGATATTTATACACTTATCATACGATGGTAGGAGGAGAGACAACGGGCGGAATGAATAACATGATTGGCAATCAAAAAAAGGGAGGCAAATGTATTATGTAGGGAGAATAAAAGCGTCTTGGGAACCACGCAAAGATTTCGGAAAGAAAATTATCATCCATTGTATGAGTTTAACAAACATTAAACATGTGAATGTAATCCTAAACCTATCCAATTCCCTATGCCTTCTACATGTATTTGTATTCCGATATCTTTTTACAAAACGTGGTCTTCACTCATGGATCTCCACGACGTCACATGCCCGGTGCAGAGGAACTTGATTTACCCTCATCGTGTCGTGCACGAGAGCTACCGGTTGCACTACTTTCTGCCCCATCGTTGGCGATGAGTTTCCGCTTCGCAGAACGGGTTCTCTTCGCTATGCTATCTCCTCCAAGCATTGCTTCCATGAAGTTGTTGTTGCGCATCCGACGGAGCACTGTTAGGGTCTCCGGAGTATGTTGCACACATAGGAAATCCACGGCTTGAGTCTTGAGCAATATATCCCATTCAGATTCCGCGGTTTGTAACTCATTAGCGATCTGGAGATCATGTTCAGTCATGTCGTGCAACTCTTTGCGCTGATCCGCAACCAACTTCCCTTTGGAATTCCACTTAAATCCAAGAGGATGGGGGCCGTACTGGAATGTACGAGTTTCAATATCCCAGTGCCCATGTAGCACTTGGTAGAAGAAATTCCTCCTTCCCTCGAGTTCGTCCTCCGTCCCGCCCCTGATGAGTTCGTGGCAGATCCTTACAATCTCCGCGAGATCCTGGTCCCACCTCCACTGATCGCTCATTTCTTTAACATAGGACTGGTGCATTCCCATAAGCCAATTCCAAATCAAGTCCTTACCCCACTTGTCCGGAAAGTCAGGAGTATTTTCCTTATTTTGCTCCCAATGCGGTGGCATCCAGGTCGCTAAGCCGAACTGCTCATAAAAAACGCTTGTGTAAGGGGGCCTTACATACTGCACACCGCCGACGTATCAAGGCATGGGAAATCAAGCATTGTGGATGATACATGTAGTGACAGGATCCCAATGACCAGGCCCCCTCTGGCTTAAATGGATTGTAACAAACGGGACACTTGGTTCCATCCAACACATACTTCTGTGGATTGGGCCAGAGCAATCTTGGCTGGGCAGTACTATTCTCAGGGATCTTCTCATTGGATCTGGCGGTCTTATACTCCCACTCCAACTGCGTCCAATCTATTTCCTTACCAATCATCGGTATGTCGTCAGGGAACATTTCATCTGGATCTGCCCACGAGGTAAGTCCGAAATCTCTCTTGGAGTTAAGCTTGAGGTAGTCGTGGTCAATCCTCATAAACCCACTATACATCTATCTGTGACGGTCGACGTTCATGATGCAGGCAATCTTCCATTGGTAGTACTGTCTGCTCATCTGGATCAGATACTTTCTGAGCATCCCGTTGGTAGCTTGCAATTCGGAGACAGTGGGTACCGATGGCTGTTGAAATCGCAAAGAGTCCTCCGACTCTTGAGAATCCACGAACATGATTTGCCGTTGGAGGGGGTGCATCACTTGACTTGATGATGCGAATGGGATGATTGGCTTACAAGGAACTCGGATCGGGGTATCTTCCAGGAGACCGTGCGTGGCCGATTCAATCATGGCATTCACGTCTTCCTCGTTCATTCTAGGGCTACCAGGGATTGGAGCTTGGCTTGCCTCGGGTACGTAAGTCAGAGTCCTCGGAGATTGAAGTTGCGAAAACTCTTCATTCTGCTTCCGTATAATCTCATTCATCCTATCAGCTTCTTCGTACAAGTTCTGGATAGTCTTCTCCATCTCAGAAATTATTGCATTTTTTCCTTCCAGCTCCTTCTGCAATGCATTGCCTTGCGGGCTCTGGGCATCAGCGGCGGCTATTGTAGCCTCCAACTCATCTGCAAACCCAGTGTCATCATCTTCCATTACATTGCTCGGGCCTGCAATCTGTGGATTCAGTACATGAGGAGCTACATCAACATTGCTCGGGCCCGCAATCTGTGGAACTAATATAGGAGGAGCAACATCAACATTGCCCGGGCCCCCGACAATTGCTGGAGGAGCCTGATGAGGAATACCTGGTCCAGCAGGATTTGCAGGCGGTGCACGATTCCTCGTCGACAAACAAGCAGCTAGCTCAGGATCCTTCTTTTTTAACCGTGTGATTCTAGCACTAGTCGCTGCTCTTGTTTGTGACTGAGGGGGACGGTCTATCGTACCATCAGAATCATTATCCGAACTCGATCCACTCCAATCAACAGGCGCATGATCCTCAGGATCATCCAAGTTTTTCCTGTCCACATTTGGAAATTTTAGGATCCCTGTAGGTATCACCATCTCTCGTGGACGCTGCTGGACGCTAGGAGTCAACCGTATGGTCCTCCAATCCACCTGCCTATGAAGCATTACCTCGGCATATACCATTCTACAAATAAAGAGTGGAACCTCGTTTCTATCGTTCATCGCTCGGTTGTATAGAACCTGCCACACCTCCAAACACCGCCTCCCGAACTGACGGTTCTTGCACCATTTCATGTTCGCCTTGTTTGAAGTACGATTTTTATTATGGCGGTGCAACGGGAATAACTTCCCAATGTGGCACCATTCAATGAATTGTTCACACGTTGCTAGACTCCACGGTTGCGGTGCAGCTTCCCACCCTCTGAATGCCAGCTTTGCAGGATTCATTAAGACGTGCACCCTCTTATGTTGGAGGCTTCCATGCCTGACCCGTCCTGCATCCTTCTGCTTTTTCCTCTGCTCTGCCGCCGTGGGCTGATTTGGTCCTCGCCGTTCCATAGCTGCTCGAGGTAGACCGTTCTTCGAAGTCTTCCAAAAGTGCAAAATTAAAAGCCTACGACTACCCCAAAACCTCAATCACATTTACATATTATAAACATTTACAAAATTCTCAAATGTACCACACAAACACCATATGGTTCTGGAGAACTAAAGCAAAGACACGTGTCAGAGTGCTGGGACCCACCAGAGTACCACGCAATCAGCTACCCGGGGGCTGTTGAAGGCAAGGTGCTCAAAGGGGGGAAGTGCAAAATGAGGGGGCAAATCGCCCTTTTATAGTCACGGGCGCCAGGGAACGGGCGCGAACATCCTGCTACGGGCGCGAGCAGAAACCCCACGGGCGCGCGCGGGCACCGACGGCGGGGTTTCGACCGTGTATACCTCCGCGCCCGCGCGGGTATCAACGAGCGCGAGCGGTTCCATGGCGGGTATATGACGGGCGCGAGCGGGTTTTACCGCGCGCGAGCGGGTAGCGACCCGGTCTTCGTCGGGCGCGCGCGGGCGTCGTCCGGGTACCAAATGGGCGCGCGCGCCGACGTCGATGCGGGCGCGCGGATATTATTCGGGCGCGATCCGAATTGCACGGGCGCGACCGTCGGGCGTGAACGCTGGATGGACGGGCGCGACCACTGGTCGAGGACGGGCGTCACCACAAACTAGAACACTGTTAAAAATCAGAGTAACCAAAGAGAACTTGCAAATTTAGAGTTAAAAAAAAATACTTTATTTATTTTGAATATTTATCACTTCATTGTAATGTCAATTACAATGCCATGCACTCTAGGTACCGGTCCTCTAGGCCTTTCAAGTGTGTCTCGAAATGGTTCGTTTGAGCACTAAAGACAATATTGGGGACATAAAGTATTGCCATCTCCTTCTTCAGTTCTTTGATGAGATCGCCGATCTCACAGTCAAGTTCTTCGACAATCGCTTGGGTTGCTAATTGCTCTTTAGTGGTTGGATGCAGAGGGCGTCCATTCTCTGCGTAGGCCACCAATTTGTCACGGCGAGAGATCCAATCCTCGAAGAACTCAATCAGTTGACGGAGTCGCTCCAGCATTGACCAAATAACTGTGTCCGTTCGCTGTGCAGTGCCCAATGGGGTGGCACCATTCGTTACACTCATGTACGACTTGATTTGTTGGCAATTGCAGGCGTAGGAATTCATGTTGGACGGTACAGCGATTGTTGAGAAACCCACCGTAACATTAAGCAATCAGCTACCCTCGGGCTGTTGAAGGCAAAATGCACAAAGTGGGGGGGGTGCGAATCAGTTGAGGAGGGTGGCAATTTATACTCACGGGGCCGACAGTGTGGGCGCGAGCAGGTTGGGCGCGCGCAGGCTGGTACAGGCGCGAGCACGTTCATCCTAAGCTACGGGCGCGCGCGACCCTGATCGGGCGAGGGTAATCGGGCGCGATCACTATGCGCGCGCGAGACAGACGACGGGCGCGATCACTGCGAGCGCGCGAGACAGGCGACGGGCGCGGGCGACCCTGATCGGGCGAGGGTAATCGGGCGCGATCACCGCGCGCGCGCGAGACTGACGACGGGCGCGATCAACCACATATGACAGGCGCAAGCAGGCGCAAAGACGCGCGCGGACACGACGACGAGCGCCACCCATAGTAAACAGTAGTAAACTGTCAGGACAGTAATTTTGCTCGCGGTCGGGAGCCCGTCCGATAACCGTCCGTCCGATAACCGTCCGTCACGTTCGTCACGTGACTACACGACAATTTTATGGCCCGTCCGTCCATTATGACAACCCTGTCCGAGGGAATGTGCAAATGTTGTGAGAAGAAATCATCTATCGGATTTTGTTTATGGTTTTTTAACGGATATCTTCTGAAGGAATGTGCAAATGTTGTGAGAAGAAATCATCTGTCAGATTTTTTCCATGATTTTACAAAGTTCAATTTCCAAGGGGATGTGCGAATACTCCTCAAGGAAATCAACTATCAAATTTTTTCAAGGATTTTTCAAGGAGATGTGGAAATATTGCTTGCAGAAATCATCTGTCGGACTTTTTCATGATTTTTAAATGGATAATTTCTGAGGGGATGTGCAGATATTGAGAAAGGAAATCATCTGTCGGATTATTCTTGATTTTCCAACGTTTATTTCCAAGGAGAGGTTCAAATATAGTGAGAGGAAATGTTCTGTCGGTTTCTTTTCATGATTTTCGGACATTCAATTTCCAAGGGGATGTGAAATATTGCTCGAGGAAATCAACTCTTGAATTTTTTAGAGGGTTTTCCGACGACCAATTTCCGAGAGGGTGTACAAATATTGCTTGCGGAAATCATCTGTGTGTTTTTTCTGATGATTTTGAAATAGATAATTTCCAAGGGTATGTGCAAATATTGCGAAAGAAAATCATTTGTCGGATTTTTTCCAGGATTTTCCGACGTTCAATTTTTGAGGGCATGTGCAATTATTGCTTGAGGAAATCAACTATTGAGTTTTTATGAGGATTTCTTGACGTCCAATATCCGCGGAGAAGTTTAAATATTGTTTGTGAAAATCATCTGTCAGATTTTTTTGATGATTTTAAATGTATAATTTCTGAGGAGATGTAGAAATGTGGGGGGAAATCATTTGGCGGATTTTTATGATAATTTTGAAACTTATAATTCTCAAGGGGATGTGCAAATATTGCTCGAGGAAATCAACTGTTGATTTTTTCTAAGGATTTTCCGATGTTCAATTTCCAAGGGGATGAACAAATATTGCTCAAGGAAATCAACTGTTGAATTTTTTTGAGGATTTTCCGACCTTCGAATTTTGAGGGGATGTGCAGATACTGCTTGTAAAAATCATCAGTAAAATTCTTCTAAGGATTTAGAAACATATAATTTTTTGTGGGATGTACAAACATTGTGAGAGGAAATCATCTGTTTGATTGTTTTCAGGATTTCAATATCCAAGGAAATGTGCAAAAATTGCTCGCAGAAATCATCTGATGGATTTTTTTTGATGGTTTTTAAATGTATAATTTCTGAGGATATGTAGAAATGTTGTGAGAGGAAATCATTTGGCGGATTTTTATGATGATTTTGAAATGTATAATTCACGAGGGGATGTGCAAATTTTGTGAGAGGAAATCACTTGTCAGATTCTTTTTATGATTTTCCGAAGTTCAATTTCTGAGGAAATGTGCAAATATTGCTCAAGGAAATTATTTGTTGAATTGTTTTGAGGATTTTCTGACATTCAATTTCAGACGGGATGTGCAAATACTGCTTGCAAAAATCATTGTCGGGTTTTTTGAGGATTCTGAAACGTAGAGTTTCTGTGAAGATGTGGATATATTGTGAGAGGAAATCATTTGTTGGATTCTTTCTTGATTTTCCGACGTTCAATATCTAAGAGGATGTGCAAATATTGCTCGCAGAATTCATCTGTTGGATTTTTTTGATGATTTTGAAACGTTTAATTCCCGAGGGGATGTGCAAATGTTGTGAGAGGAAATCACTTGTCAGATTTTTTTCATGATTTTCCAACCTTCAATTTTTGAGGAAATGTGCAAATAATGCTCAAGGAAATTATTTGTTGAATTTTTCTAAGGATTTTCTGACGTTCAGTTTCCAATGGCATGAGCAAAAATTGCTTGTGGAAATCATTTGACCAGTTTTTTTGATGATTTGGAAACATACAATTCCGGAGATGATGTGCAAATATCGCTCGAGGAAATCAAACATCAAATTTTTCCGAGGATATTCCAATGTTCAATTTTACGAGGGGATGTGCAAGTGTTGTTTGCAAAAATTATCTAACGATTTTTTTTTGATGATTTTGAAACGCAAAATTTCCGAGGGGATGTACAAATATTGCTCAAGAAAATCAACTGTTTAATTTTGCTAAGGATTATTCGACGTTCAATTTCCAAGGGGATGTGAAAATATTGCTAGCGGAAATCATCTCTCGGATTTTAATGATGATTTTGAAACATATAATTTCTGAAGGGATGTTCAAATATTGCTCAAGGAAATCAACTATTGAATTTTGCTAAGGATTTACCGACATTCAATTTGCAAGGGGATGTGCAAATATTCCTTGCGGAAATCATCCGTCGGATTTTAATGATGATTTTTAAACATTTAATTTCTAAGGGGATCTATAAATATTCCTCGAGGAAATCAACCGTTGAATTTTTCTAAGGATTTTTGGATGTTCAATTTCTGAGGGGATGTGCAAATATTGCTTGAAGAAATCATCAGTCAAATTTTTCTGAAGATTTTTGGACGTTCAATTTCTGAGTGTATGTGCAAATGTTCAAAGAGGGACTCGTCTGTTGGTTTTATTATGTTTTTTGAACGTTCCATTTCCAAGGAGATGTGAATTTAATTGTTCTTCAAATCATTTGTCGGATTTGACAGATCCATTTCAATCTCTCATGAAAGCGAGGTACCTCGTCATTTCAACATACACTTAGCTGATTTGCATCAAAAATATGCTAAAAGATGTGTTTTTTGGCATATTTAACAGGAAATGTGTTAAATTTTTTGCTTTTTGGCATATTCAGATGGTTTTCACATGTGATTTACGAAGGTACCGTGGAAAGTTGGAGATGAGAAATTATCTCTGAAATCCAACAGATGATTTTCGGTGGTCAATTTACCAAGGTACCGTGGAAACATGGAGATGAGAAATCATCTCTAAGATCCAACAAATCATTTTTATCTATCAATTTTACCAAGGTACTGTGGAAATTTGGAGATGAGAAATCATCTCCGAAATCCGACAGATGATTTTTGGTGGTCAATTTACCAAGGTACCGTGGAAACATGGAGATGAGAAATCATCTCTAGGATCCAACAAATAATTTTTATCTATCAATTTTACCAAGGTACCATGGAAACTTGGACATGAGAAATCATCTCTAGGATCCGACACATGATTTTTATATGTCCATTTACCACAGTATTGTGAAAAGTTGGAGCTGAAAAATCATCTCTAAGATCCGGCAGATGAATTCCATCAATCAATTTAACACGATACAGTATATATATTAGATGAGAAATCATCTCTAAGATCCGACAGATGAATTCTATACCGTCATCTTGACGTGGTACTGTGTAGCATTTTGGATTATAAATCATCTCTCGAGTCCGACAGTTGTTTTCTAACACTCCATTCATCCACGAAGTTGTGGAAATTTATGCGATTTTACATGAATAATATTGCTTGGTGGTGTGGAAAATTGGAATTTGGTGCATTGATGTCTTTCAGATCTTGGAGTTTTTGAGCCTGACTACTTGAAAAACGCGTTTGTATGACCATGAATGCTGTTGAATTTTAGATCAAGAAACATTATGATTGACACCAAATCAAGGTCGAGATGGTCATCGATAAGCTCCAGTCGGTTGCAGCAGCTGAGGTTTTGGCAAGAGTTAAAGCAAAATGACTGAGGTGGTGGAATGGTTTGGCGAGTTCAAGGAAAACATTGAAGTTTCCTTCATCGCCTTGCTCGGTTGTTTCCATGTACAGCGCCTTTCCTTTCATTTTCACCATCCATTAAAAATTGTTGGCATTTTTTCAGCTGGAAGAAGAAACCTAGAAAGAGTTCGTCAATTGGCTGGAAAATACCTGGGAAGCAGAGGACAAAGCCAAAGCAATAGCTGCCGACGGTACAGGCTTGGCCGTTACCTCGAGACCAAAGCGCATTCCCGTGGATGAGTACATCGAAAAGTGGCGTGTGCTTCTATGGGAGAAAGCATTCTTGTCTTTCTTTGTTGGACCGCATGTGCATTCTAAATCGCAGCCATTCAATTCCTAAGTTGGGACTAATATGGCTTGGAAGCAATGTCTGTATCGATACGTTAA
Organism: Ceratodon purpureus; assembly: GCA_014871385.1. Taxonomy (NCBI): domain Eukaryota; kingdom Viridiplantae; phylum Streptophyta; class Bryopsida; order Pseudoditrichales; family Ditrichaceae; genus Ceratodon; species Ceratodon purpureus. Next base: position 105,498,741 of record CM026426.1, read on the forward strand.
GAGGGAGCTCATCCCGGCTAGTGTAATAAAAGAGTATTTCCGGTTGCGTGGTTCAGCTGGACTGAGACACAGAATTCGGAGTTCATATTCACAACCAACCAGCGGAAGCTGTTCAATCTGAACCACCTGATAGAGTGCTCCTGGTATACTGAGTGCCCGAGGTCTTTTGTCTTTATTGGGAGAAGGCTATAATAGAGATGCATACTAAGAAGAAAGATGGAGATGACGAGGCCCTTGATCTTTGAGAGGACACTCTCCCTCCTCAAGAAGCTGAGGCAGAACAAGAGACACAAGTTGTTTTGACATCCACCGGTGCCGGGGATGCCAGTACAAAGAAATGGAAGAGGGGGGCGAAGTCTGCATCCAAAGAGACCATCCAGGAACGAGTTAAAAAGAAGAGTAGAGCAAAGAAGTTAGACCCCTTGACGGTTGAGCCCAATAGATTAGAGAACGTACTTTTCTCCTCCAAGATTGGGCATGCCCAAGAAGCCAGACGTCAGCGCATCTCAAGCAAGATGATCGGTGCATGAGTTGATTCTAAATGAATCAATTATTGTGTGGCAAGTGGTAAATCCTAAAATGAGGTTAAGAAAAATGCCAAAGGCATTCAGCGATATGGTTCACTGGATTCGGAGTGTCACACCAAATAGGCTCCGCATGAAGGAGGGGAAGAATGTTCGTGGCGGTGGATTAGCCGATCTTATAATAATTGATATTCCGGAGGGTCCTTGTTCCTAGTATAACCGATCCAGAGGACGAGATTCCGGATTAGAACTGTAGAAACGACAATTACCTTGTTGCCGTCTTTGGCTTCATTAAACTCGTTCTCCAAGACAAGGGATGTGTGATCATTATCCATTTGGATGACAATGGCAAAGTTGAAAAGGAGATTCGTGACTTTCATGAAGTGGTTGATTTGAATTTTGAGAGGTCCTGGAGAGGAATCATCAGATTGTACACCCATTTTGCGCCCCATCTTGAGCTCCATTCCGTGTTCACACTTGGTTCTCTTATCCAAAGGATACCCTAAATCCTCGCCGCCTCATTCTTGTGCTTTGCCAAGCCCTTCCACCGCCGCCTATCTTTACAGCCGCCAAACTTCACCTTCTTCCATCTCGGTGATTCTTCCTCGCCCCCTCTTCTTGGTATTTGTTCTTGGCCCCCTCATCTCGGTATTCCATCTTTGTCTTCTTCTCAGTGGGGCAGTCTTGGTTGGGCATTCACGATGGGGCACTCTCGCTATTGCAGTGTCAATGGAGCAGCTTTGGTTGGGTAGTTTCGATGGGGCAATCTCGGTGGGGTAGTCTCGAGCGAGCAGTGTTGGTGGGGCAATCTCAGTTGGTCAGACTTGGTGGAGAAGTCTTGATGAGGCAGTCCTGTTGAAGCAGTCTAGGCTGCGTAGTTAGTGTGGCTAATGTTGTTGCAGTTGTTGTTAGGATTTCATTGCTTGGATTGTTAGTTGACATGATGTTTAGTTAGTTAGTGAGCATGCTTTCTGATACAATACCTTGTCTATTGTTCTTGTTGTCTATAGCTCGCTACAATAATCAGTGCCTGAAGTTGATTAACAATTTTATTTTGGTGTACATTGTACGACCCGCACATTTGTACCCAAGAGCTGCTTGATACTATAAGGTACAATCTACACCTTACGTTATTACCATTTGAATCTTGTTGGAACTTAGCGCGTTTAAACTTCACAACATAAAACAAGATTGTTAGTTAGGTTCAAGGCTAACTGCAAGTCAGTTTTTCTGCGTAGATGGCAAGTTGTCCTTTGGGCTCTTCAATGACTTGCAAGTCATGCCCAGTAGGGTGTGCATGCTCCTATCCTGCGGCACCTATCGATCATGTCTACACGACACTCCAAGAAGGCACGTGACCCAAATGGAGTAAGCCCACCCCGAATCAATGTCAGCGGAGACACGCTAAAGGTCATGTACGTGGAGGGACATGGTAGGTCACTTTGCTTCGATGTGGACAACTTTGATGATGACATTCCTCATTGGGTTCAGCGGTGAATGGACAAACATGCTATAGACTGCGGAGGGAGTATTTTTTGCCCAGAAGAAGATGGTAACAAATCCAACGATGATAGCACGGCAATTAGCGTTGATAGTGTGAAGGATGGCACTAGCGTAGTTGACGGTCATGGGCTCTCTCTCATCGTCTTGAGTGACTCTAACAGCGATATCAATGAGTAGACGGTCTCCAAGGATTTGATTTTTTAATTAAATATATATACTCGTACCTACTAGTAATGTTGCATTACTTAGTCTATGTTATTAAAGATAGATCTAGTCGACTCTTATGCTTTAAAAAAAAATTAAATAAGATATTGGTCTTACATAATGTGTCTCAATTTTGCGCAATTCCTATGTGAGTTTCTTGCATGTAACGACTAAAATTTAGTAAACTAGCCATGTGCTATAAGAGTGTAATGATAGTAGAACATAAGGAGAGTTGTACATAATTTACTTATAGGACAAAAGACAATGTTTCTTAGAAAATGATACACTTCAACAAAAGGAAATAACGATTATAGCCATTGCAAGGGATTTAATCCCTTAATGATTATCCTAAGGGCATTTTTATTTGCTGTGAAGCGTGTTGACTTTGTGCAAGTCAATACATGTATATTGAACTGATTCCACAAAGATCAGAGTACACCAACTCACCGTCAAAGAAATCATGGTAAGGGCATGTTGCTCTGTCGGATCCGACACAGTGTTAGAGCTCATTCTCTAATTTGCCAACTCTGATTTAGCTCACCCTTTCTAACCTCCATTGTAAAAAAGGACCTCTTCTTTAGCATGCTATCAAAACTCTAAAAGGTGTGTAATTTACATTCATCTAGTCTACAGTGTATGAAAGTAAGTGTTTGGATACATCCCTTGTGAATAAAGATAAACACTAGGCCATTTTCATGAATCATAGTTCACAAGTGCACTTCTTTACTGCCAATGCACTTCAGAACATACATGCCTTCTCAAGGCTATCTACTGTTGAAGTATAGTTCCAGCCTTCAACCGATTAGAAGTATTATCCTTAATCAACATTGTTCCTTAATCTATATGTGAACTTCATATGCGTAAGTGCGCCTGGCGGCTTCAATAGAATTTAAGCATAAATCAAAATTACCCACTCTAGTTGTAGCACCCTCAATTTCTAAAAATGTTACATTGAAAAATGCCAATTTAAAACTTTAAGCTGATGACGGTTGTCACCTTGATGCAATCAACTCGGCTCTAGCATAGATCCTTGAAAAGCAACAATCCATTTGCCCACCACTCAATACGCAATTCGTACAAAAGTCTTAGCATAGAGCAAAGTAAGTGATAATTGAAACTACTGCCTCAACTACAACATTAATCAGACATTTTTACTACCAACAATGTCAACTATGACAACATCTATCATAGAGCCTCAGAGTTGTTATTGCAACAAAATTGAAAAGTGGAATTACATATACCTTCATTTTTGTGATTGCTTTCCAAGCACGTCGTTTAGATGCACCTTTCTTCTTAGGGGCCACAATATGTAACCGCAATGCAAAGCTCGTGGTACCCAATATTTAGGAAACACTTTCCTCTCCTTCAATGAAGACCCTCGTCCAGACATAGAAGACCGGCCAATGTTGTAGCCCGGAGGAGGGCCCATCACCTCCTTGGTGTAACTATTTTGAAGGTGATCACGCAATAGTACTTTCTATTGCACTGACAGATTAAGGAGCCTTGTTTCTACAAGTTTCTCGTCAATCTCAAATGGGATAACCCTGTGGGTCATAAACAAGTCAGGGCCTCAATCCAGTATGCATGAACCATACTTGTACCCCACTCGTCATTCCGCTTCCTTGCATCTCGCGACTCCTTGAAGGCCACCACATATGCTGACCATGCTGGCATGGAATCTCAACGATCACCTCTTTGGCGCATGTTCTCAAGCAACGTTAGGTAGTCATAGCACCAGTCCGAGTTCTCAATGTACTGTTGATGCAACTCGGGTATGAGGTCTGGAAAGAAATCAGCCATCGTTGACTCAAGCGTGACCCAACTCTGGCTGAACAAGTCGGTGATCACTGCGAAATCCATTCTACAATTCTCAACCCAACGAAGTAGAAACAAAGTGATGACAGAAGTCTAGAGACAAACCTTGGATTATATACTCCAAGTCCAAATAACTTAACCTAGAACTCGCATATTAATGTTCAGTACCCCAATAACATTGCAATCTAGTTTTTGGCTGTCGGATTTGACATCATGTTTTCACTGACTAAGATGTTCAAGGGTAAGCCATTGAGTTTATACGCACGCGCGAATTCATTGCAATGTGCTAGATTTTTTTTATTTTTTTTATATTACCTCATGAAGGATCATTAATAATTGCCGTGTTACTAGCTATAGACCGTTATTACTACCTACTCCTATATTGCTTTTGGTAGGAAATGCCTAGACTCTTAACCTAATACATCTAACCGGTGTATTTAATTAACAATTTATGGTATTTGGCACAAAGGAAATACTCTACACTTTACACATGAAACTATCATTGAGATCTTCATGCTCTTAAAATCTATAATTACTCTATTTCTGTAAAGTAATGAGTTACTTGAATATCTCATTAGATAGGCACTGAATTCCCGTCTTAGTAACTCAGCGTCACTCCAGTTCTCTCTAGTCATTTACGTTCTTACCTTTTAAATGACATGGCCGCCAAAAAATTATAATTAACCTCCAATTACAGGCTAACATTTATAGTTAAGCTTTGGTGGATTTTAACTTGCTTTATCAGTTAAAGACTTCCACCAAGAAGTTGTTCATTTCATTTTGGTGATAGTTCCCCCTTTTGCGCGCTCCCGTCTGCACGCACCGAAGAGCTAGCAACGGACTTCCACCAAGAAGTTGTTCATTTCAATTTGATGCAAGCTCCTCCTTTGAGCGTGTGGATGTAGGCATGCACACAGGAAAAAATCGAGCACCAAAATGAAATGAACAACTTCCTAGTGGAGGTCGGGAACGTGCTTGTGGGTGTGCGTAGAAAAAACTAGCACAAAAATGAAATGAAACCAAACTCCTAGAATTCATGTAGATATGTTCTTATATGAGTTGAATCTAGATTTTTGTACTATTAAAGTTATACTTGTTAAATATAGTTTTGTATTTTGTTCATGATTGCATTCATTAATACATATATAAATAACTAATATTTGATGTTATTCTTGAATTTATTTACCATGTTTCATTCAATTGGCACATACAATGAGTTTACACAAAAAAATATAGAAAAAATAAATAAAAAAATACATCATGGAATGGGAATGATAAAATAAATAAATAAATACATGATAGACTAGGAATGGAAGAAAAAGTAAACAAGAAGTTAGAACGGAATAATAATGAAGTTAAAAAGAACAAGATGAATTGGAAAGATAAATAAAATAAAAGATAGAATGGGAGACTAATGGAAGAATAATAAAATAAATTAATACATGATAAACTAGAAATGGAAGAAAAAGAAAACAAGAAGTTAGAATGGAATAATAATAGAAAAATCAACAAATAAAAAGATAGAGGGGGGGAGAAATGAAAAAAATTCATGGATTAAAAGCCATCAAGTGTGATGAACGACATAGTCTCTAATGGATTGACGCATAGAGAATTTTTCAATTAATCAATGCAAAAACAGCGGAAATGAACACAAAGTGCTCTAATTTAAACAAAATTAAACTAACTCCAAAATCTCCTACTAATCTAATTATATATGCCTTTGACTACTACCTCTATATCGATATCATGTTAACAAAATGTTCTCCTTAGTCATCGATCTCCATCACATCGCGTATCCAGCTGCTTGGTCTAGCATCGTTTATTTGTGCATGAAAATGCAATGAACAACTTCTTGGTGGAAGTCTAGCGCGAGCTATTAGGAACATGCGTGTTGGCGTGTGCAAAGGATGAGCTAGCACCAAATTGAAACGAACAACTCCTTGGTCGAAGGCCGTCGCGAGATCTCGGACGCATGCGGACGAGGCATGCATGAAGGCGCCTACAAAAAAATTAAAAAATATACATATATAAGAATTCAAAAAACAACCAAATTCATTATATTTGTAGTTCCGTGGGATGGACCGAGAGGACGGCGAGGTTATCATGCGTTAAAAGGCAATCGAGACGTTCAAAACTAAAGACATAAACCTAGAGATCCTCGCCTTGATCGCAAAGGAATTAGATCCAGGACGTCGTGACACACGTTATAAGGCCTCTTTCACAATTCTTCACAAGGACATCATTTCCGAAGGCAACGTTGAGACCGACGTCCTTATAGTGGACTCAAAAGGTGATTGATTCATACTATGGATTTACACATAGGATGATTTTTGTAAATGCCCCTTTTTAGGGAGACTAATATACACGTTCGGATTTTAGGTCCACGAACCGATGTAGAGTAATTCGAGTTACGTGACACTATTTACCGCAACATATAATACTTGACATTGTGACTGCACAAGAAGAACTCTAATACCCTATGCATCACCATTTGCTACCAATAAAAGCGAGACTATATGTACATTTTTTGTTATTTCCATTATCCATGAAGGATTTTAGTTTATTAAGAGTATGGCCTTCTCCTATGTAACAATCCTTGTGTAATGTGTCAGACATACTTGTACTTAATCCCTAATACATGTTGGCATCAGAAACCGTGCAGCTGTACATGGTGTATTCTGCAGCAAACTTAGGATACAATAGCCAATTTTGATATTCTAAAGTGACATTTCTAAAGGTTTGAATTTTTCTTCGCATTCTCTGTGAAGTCTAAAAGAGGGTTGTGTAATTAGATTTTGAATGTGATGAGTTTATAATTTTAGAGTAATTGAGAAGTAAGAGGGGGTGTGAATCCCTGTGGAAACAGTATGCGTATTGGAGAAGGGGAATAAAAGGGATCAAACAGAGGTCTGAAACAGTAGGTGAACTATTTTTTCGAAGTTAGTGTAACTGTTTGTAGACAGTTGGAGAAGCACTGAGTGACCGGTAGAATCAGTTCCACCAAGGTCGGTTGAGGTTTGCCAGTTTGTTCAGCGAATGGGGAGAGGCCACGCAGGAGGGGGTGAAACGAGCCAGGATGTCCAAGGACTGGGGCTTCCAACTTCCATGTGTCCCGTGGCCCTGCACTCGCCCAGCCCTTACAGTTTGGTAAAACTCAAGACGACACTCATGAGAATGGGGGAACAAAGGGGGATAAGAGAAGTTGCACAAAGTCCAGTACATTGGTAATCAAGTTGCACAAAGTCCGCTATGAACACCAAATTGTCAGTATACAGCAACAACCATGGAAGGTGTCTTTGGGCGGAGAATGTCACAGTTCCAAAATTCTAGAGTGACACAATCTTTGAGGCCGCATCTAAGAGCCCAAGCTGTGACTCTTGACGAACATCGCAGCCAGAGTTCCAGAGTTCTCCCCCAGGACAAGTCTGTAGATACACATAAAGCAGGAAAGACTTTCTATCGACAAACAGCTAGAAGACCTCAAGGCACCCGAGTGAAGTAGCTAGGCTGGTGCGAGAGATACTTCGAATGCACAAGGTCCAGTCTTCACAAACAACACTGTGCCGCCCAGCTTGAATTTGTTGAGGCTGTGGAACTCGTACCAACCTTGTGTGAAGAAACAAAATGTTTGTCGGAGGGTGATGTGCAGCGCACTCTTCGCTATGCCCGACCACAGTGGCCCGGTCAAGGTAAATAGCCCTCCATCAAACTGTTTGTGGCCGTGAGCCCTCCAGCAGGGGGTGGTGATGTCCTGCCACGACATATAGAAGCCACAACTGAAGAAACATAACTAATGAGTGATAACAGGGGAAACACTTAGAATCCAGAGGGTAATTGAACTGCATATGAGTCTAGAGGATAGTAAGGTGGAAAAAAAACCAAAAAAAAAAAGTAGACAATGGGGGTGACTTACGAGTCTTGCGTTTTGGTAAGGCAGGATGTTCGACCTGCGGAGAATCTTCTTGAAGCGTGGAGACTTGTGAAGGCTGGCAATCGTGCCCATGCTGTGCAACAACTGAGGGGGTAGCGGGGGTGTTTGGTATGGCCGGGGGTGTAGCATTGACATTTTTCCCTCTGCTTACCTTTGGCTTCTTCGGTGGGCTGCGGGGGTGTTTGGTCACCACCAGACACCAGTCGACGACCCACTCAAAGACGAGGAGGTCACCGACAATGACATTGTGGTCTGCCACAAATTTCGAGAACCCCGCGCCGATTGAGACAGCAAAATGGACCCACTGTCTGCCTTCGAGAAGCTGCAGGGTCACGGGCCACTCCTCCTTGCTGGAAATTGAGTTGACCAACACACATTTGCTTGAGGTTGAGAACCCGCATTGTGCTGTGAACGACTTAGGAATCCCCTGCAGAAACAGAGGGCATAGACATGCAGAAACAGAGGGCATAGACATGGCGGGTTAGTCAGGATAGGGGGGAAGTTCCAAAGCAATGAGAAGAAGCAGTCGGGCTAGAGGCAGAAGGTTTACGAACTCACCAGCGAGAGCAGATTGGATGGCAAATTCATCGTGAAAAAAGAAGTAAAATGCGTTGGCCTCGTCCAGCTAATAGAGCACCGCTCCGTGTAGATCATCCAGGACCTCACCCGCGTTTTCGGCAGCCATGGGGTCAATTTCGCTAAGGAGATCCGGCAGCTACAAAGAGAAGACAAGGTGAATTTGAGGCAGCAGATTAGAGAGGAGGGAAATTAGGGTGAGGAGCGCGCGCAGGTGGCGGATGGAAGGAGTTCGGGGTTGAATGGGGAGATTTAATGGAGGAATCGCAAGGATACGCAGAACCCAGCGGTGAAGAAGACGGAGAAATAAATGCCCACCGGCGTCCGCCCCCTGTCCATGGCTGTCCGACTCAGATTGATGGCGTCAAAAACAGAGCATTGGGTACTGCAGAAATTCCACCGAGAGCAGCAGATGTGTTGGGGACTGCGAAATCCCTCGGGACTGCGGATTCGTGAGAACATAAATTCCAATATCCCGCACTTTTCAGCTAATTCCTGCTTCAAGTCGGTTGCTAATTCCTGCAAACCAGTGACTAATCTGTGAGCAACAAGAGTGCGGCACTGTAGTCCTTTACTCGAGAATACTTCTCAGTGACGACTCTGTGAAATTGACACGAAAAAATTCTCCGCATGTCAAGCTTCCCCCACCACATTGCCTTCAAGTAGAGTCTGATCAGAGGATACCAGTTGCGGTGTCGGTACAGTCCATTGCGTGTCATAGCGACTATCTTGGCCTGCTTTGCCATCAAATAGTTGGCACGATCAGCTGTTGATTTTAGCAACTCATAAGCATGACATTCTTCAAGTTCCTGGAACATAGTCTTTAAGTGCCGGAGACGCAGCAAATACCTCGCTGGAACATCCCTTTGCATAATCTTCTCAAAGATGTCATTAAGCACCTGATTAGAATGAGTAATAATCAATGTTTGCTGCATTGGATAGTTATGGTATAGCAGATGCAAAATTTGCTAGGCTGTGTCCGTCTTACCAGTTCCTGGTGGACCCACAGGCTTGCAGCAGTGCTCAAGAGTGTCACAAGACACTTGTCCTGCCACGACATAACTCCTATCTGCCTATGGTTGTGTGTGCGGATCAGCATGGAAACCCTCTAGTGATCCTTGTTCTCTCGGTACATGCCACTGGGCAAGTTCTTGCTTGATTGCCTAATTGTTCCAGTAGCCCAGTAGCCCAGACACATGAGCTCATGAAAAATGTTGACTGAAGTGAACAAGTTGTCCACAACTAGGCAATGCCAGCGTCGCTCAAGACCTGCCACGAGTCGCATCACAACATGGTATCCTAACCCATGCCAGCCCATACCCGTGCCTTCCCCGAAATAGACTTCGATGTTAGAAACAAACCTGGACTTTGAACTAGCCAGCACCCAACACTTGATTCCAAACCTCACTGGTTTGTCTTTCATGAATTGCCGAATAAAGCACTATTGCCCCTTGTAGGGGATCACACATTTGTCGACTGTGATCTCGCATTCCACATTGTAAATCTCTTTAGACACCCCCACGAACATATCTATGATCCATCGCGTCTTTGCGATTCTGTCAAACCGTGGGCAACCTACATCCCTAACTACCTCCCGATTGTCTACAAGATGCAAACACCAAAGCAGCTCTGACCACCTGGCTAGGCTCATGATGCTAGAAATCAGATTATAGTAGATGAAACCTTCTCCACGCATCTGCTAATGCCGGACCGAGGGCAATCTCTTCACGCCCATGAGAATACAGACACCCAGCCATGCCCGGAGCTCAGAGACAGTAACGTCCTTCAACCTTGGCCCCCCTTTGGTCCTTGAATCCCTCGCTCTTCCGCTGCCGTGCCCTGCGTAGCGATTCGCCTCCTCTACTATCCTTCCAAGCGTCTCGGGAGTCCTATACAAGTCAAACACTTCTGTAACTCCTAGCATCGAATCTCTTGCTCGGCAATACACAGGTTGAAGCCCACAGAAGTTGTCCCTGCTCCCAAGCAACGACACCTTGTCTACGTTCCACGATTCTCGTCTATAAAAAGCCTGCAGTTGGTGCAATTCCATGTGTCCCAGAAGGAAAGAGTAAGCACTTTGGCACCACTCCATGTAGTCCCGGGATTGAGGAGGTTGGGCCAGGACATAATCGTCCTCAAATTCTTCGTCACTGCCGAGGTCGTCCTTGAAGGCAGGTATCCACTCCTCGCCGGATGAGACTGCGGCCTCGCACTACTGCGGAGCGTCACCCTCACCTATGAGCCCGTCATCCCCATCCGGTAGCATGTAGTCAGGGAGAGTTTTGCTCACATGTGAGAAGACGGTGCGTGTAGTTGACTCCTGGGTTCCGTCTGGCCCCTCTACATCCGACTGCACTATGTACTCCTCGATTGGCCGCGTCCTCCACCGCTCCCCAGTTGCTCCGTTGTCGGCAATCCCCTCTGTATCCCCGTCCACTCCAATACCAACCCCAGCCCCAGATCCCTGCCCGAGGCCCAGTCTATTCACCCCCGCTGCTCCCAAGCTCTGTTGGCACTTGGCCCAGCCATAGCCATGTCCACCCTCGCTCCCATGCGCCCGCACATCCCTTCCCTTTGCCATGCAAATGTCACATGCAAGAAAATGCATGTGATCTTTGAAGCCGCCCAACTCGACCACCACCATCTGCTTCTTTGCTACCACATCTTCATATTCTGCAACGACATCTCATAGTCTCCAAGATGGCGTGTCACCTGTATAGAAAGAATACTCAGAGATGAACCTGTTGGGTATGAGAACGGCCCATCCCGCACGAGTAACATCCCAATCTCTAAGTTCTCGTCTCGTATCCTGCAGCACCTGTCGATGAGATCCATGGGGTCCCCCTCCCTGAACTCCTCCCCTTGTCAAAGGCGTAGTGGCTGTCCACGCCACCTCTTCAAACAGGCGTTCCTCATACACCAAGTTCCGAGTACCCATGCTGACGCATGTTTGTTGCGATTCCGGAGGCTGGTAGCACTGCAGCACGTCCCAAATTGCTGCATCGGCATCAACCTTCTCATGCTCATGAAAATCCAACATTCTTCTTGCCCGTGTCGTTACTCCCACCACCGCACTCGTCCTGCTGTTGGTTGGTGGTTGCCAATGCTTCGGCTTCCTTGGTTTGGCCTTCGACTTGCCCTTCTCTTCCTTTGTTAGCCGGGGTACCCTTCGCTCTTGACAATTTATCCACCACACTCATCAAAACTAATCTAAACCAAGTCTGAATCGCTACTTCACCACAAAGTCCAAATGCGCATAATTCTAACTAACTGTACATAACAAGAATTCACCCCCCTCATCTCACCTTTGTGATGTGCTCTCTAATGGCAAATTTCTTCCGCTCCAACGTTGTCCACCTGTGCAATCGGCTGCACGCATTCCCCCTTCTTTCTTTGCTTTGTTGCTGGCCTCGCTGCACATTGCTCGATCCCCTCCCCCTCCTGCTCAGCCACGCTTGTTTTCTTTCCTCACCCATGCCGTGGCTTGGCGTGGGTTGCCACACTTCCGGAAAGCAGCACCTCGGCCCCGTCCAATACCTCTTTGCCACCCTCCCCTTTTTTCCCTCTGCGACGCCCTGGCTTCATAACCTTCGCCACCCCTCCCGAAGGTATCTGCTCGCCCCCATACTCCCCTTCAATGGCAGTCTCTTTTTCTTTTCATCTCGGCACAGGTGCCTTCTTCTCCGCAGGCACATCTCTTGGAACCTGAAGTGCCCCCGTTCCACTGTCTCCCACCTCTGAGGGCCCGGGCTCCTCTCCCTTCTTCTTCCTCGGTGCCCTCGGCTTCTTCATGACTTCCGCCTCCTCTTCTTTCTTCTTCCTCGGTGGCCTCTGTTTCTTCATAACTCCTAACTGTGTTGATTCTCCACTCCTCCCATCTGAGGGGCTCCCGTAATTGCCTGCTTCCTTGGTCGTCCAGGTCTCCTGGCGTTCGTCACCAATTCCGCCTCGACCCTCAGGAGTGGCTGGTTGATGTCCCCCGTCTGAAGCAAACAAACCACCCACGCACCCCCCCCCCCCCCTCCAATCCGCAGCTAATTCAGCACCATACACTCACTTTAGTCCTTTACTCCAACATCAACAACCCACATGTTCCACAAATTTACAGAATTCAGACCGCAGCAATTCAATTCAATTCGGATCAACACGGAACACGGCAATTCAATTCAGATCAACGTCATTGCAAGGTAGACACATCTAATTACTCCCTAATGGAAACCCTCACACATAAACCCAGCCCTCATAAACCCTAAAGCTTGGTACCTGATCCCTGAAGAGCGCTACGCTCACCATGTCTGGCATCACCCTCGCCATGGTGTGGGCTGGAGGCGCCGATTCCCCAACGTCCATGGACTCTGGGATTAGCATCTGTCGCGCCCTCGCCTGCTTCTTCAGTGACAACTTTATCCCTGACTCCATGACTCCGGAAAGTGTGACTCTTCAAGAGCGTTGATACAATTTGTGGAAATTTTTGCCTCTCCTTCCAACCGAGCAATCTTGCAGCATGCCGATACCACAAGTACCAAAGTCTCTCGTCCTCTTCAAAGTGTCCTCTGCGTAACGAGGTCCTCGGTCGCGGCTCTGACCATAGCCGATCTGCTTGTAACAGAGCTACAATCTTTGATGTTGTTCCCTCTGAACGCCCTTGCCCTCTCACCCAATCTCAAAGAGCCTCCTCTTCGACCTCCCTTTCTGGACTCTCACTCTCAACCCGCGCCTCTGCACACTCCATCAAGGGATCCATGCACAATCAGAAGGTGACCTCTCTGAACTCACCAACGATCACCTCCCTGAACGTAGATTTCTGTGCCATGGTGACACACTTGGGACTCAACTGCAATAATTTTACCTCATTGAAGAGGGGATCTCCATCTCTAGCTGCCACTGCTTGCAATCACACCTCCCTATCGTCAATTTGTGAATTGGATTTCAGATTTCAGAGCTCTCTTTCCTAAACCCAGTGCAACACTCTTCAAGTTGAGAGAGGGAAGGACTGTTGGATCCACTGTTCGAAGTGCCACGCCTAGAGTAGGCTAACCGCTAAATCACCTGTCGCATCGGTCACCAAGGCAAGATTGGAATCATTGGTGTCAGGCCAGGGGACGCGTAGATTCAGGGGGGCGTCGTTACAGCTCACAGAGGAAATACGTAGAATACGACATTCGAGGCTGTCCACAGGGTGTGTTTGATTTTTTTAATTTAAAAAAAAAAAAATCAGTCATGATACTCACAACTATGCCTACAATTCCTCTTTGACATCAATATGCAAATACAGTCAATAAGTGCCCTCAAACTTCTGAATACAACAAACCGCAGTCCATATGGGCTTGCAACATGCATTTGGGGTTAAAACCACGTTGTTAGAGTTAGACAAAGACAAGTCCTTTTGACAACATTGTGAGAAAGGTTTGGAACAAGGGTGAATGCCTACAAATATTAAATACATCTGCAAACCACGAACATTAGAAATTTAACTATAACCCAACAGTGAAATTCATGGCTATTTACTTAAAGGTCGTAATTTGTGGCTATACCTTAAGGGCTAGAATATATAACGTTAAATGCTAATCAAACATGGTCTGACCTTGTATTGCTGTATGTTTTTTATAAAATAAATGTAGGCAACAACGAAATATGAGTGTAAGGGATGTTGTGGGAAAATTGTAAACATGATATGTATATTGTAGATTTTAATTGATAATGTTTTTGTCATTGGGCATTTGTAAGAAAATGATGGACATAATAATATTTAAAATGAAGACAATGGCCCGAGTATAACACTATGACTTTGATGCTTGGCAATAACGATAGAATTCATTGATTACCGCACGGTCGTAAATACATTGGGCATACGCCAAACTGAGGGACAATGGCCTGGACAAAACCCAAAACCTAGGTAACTCTACTTTACACTGTAACAGCTGAGATTGTGCAACTCTTTGTCATCAAGTGCACCGTAGTATCCGTTCCATATAAATGCAGCGTTGTCAAAACCATACTCCACTCTGACGTGCGAATAGTCATTGAATACATGGGAGGCGCCACCACCACGACGCAAGACCACGTTATCCTTTGTAGTAGCCTCTTCCTCCTTTCTACATCGTGTACGGTTTGGACACAATGTGCTCCTTCGTGACAATGATCTACCCCCGCATCTAGAAGAGGTCCTCTAATATCCTTCCGCCCCAACTGTCCGACCGTCACGTCCAAACACCGTCATTTAGCGGCAAACACAAACCACCGAGATTACAAAGAGGGCAGCAACAAAGAGAGCAAAAAAAATCCATTCCTGAAAGTCGAAAACGACCAACACTACCATCTTACACATGCATCTTGAAGGTCCTATCAAAAAACCCTATCTCAATAAAAGCACTACGATATCTTTTGGGGAGAGGCGGTGTGCAAACCTATGTAAGGAACTTATATATCTGTAAGATGTGACCAACTAACCCTTTTAAGGTTTAGGCAAAAACCCTAGTCTGATATCTAGATACGGTTTTCCGGCGGGTATAGTCTACAGACGACGTGCCACAGTAGACTTCAACCGCTCCAAGAAACCCTTAAATCGCTCAATTTTAAATCCTTTCGCGTTGTTTACGGGGGAGAAGTGCGAGGATCCAGCCATAGGATGTACATTCCCCAACTTCATCTCTACTTTCAGTATTTTAAGTCGACCCAATGCCTGGTTAAGGTCCGCTATCAAATGGTGCACCATCGCTTTGTCTCCGTCAACCTCCTCGTGCAGTAAAATTATTTGTTGATGCAAAGTCTTAGCTAAGTTAGGCTATGCACGCTTAGCCGATGTAGCCCTTGGCATCGACATGGGTGTTGGAGCCTGTGACATTGGTGAGAGTCCAACTTGTCTGGGCGTTAACACTTGCTGTAAACCCCCGTTTACATTGCCAGCTAATCTGCCACAATATCTCGCTATTGTTCCCTCAGCCATGTCCGGGTGCATCATCATTATGACCTTGACGTGGTATTTACACATATTTCCACGTTGAGCCCACACGTA
The DNA here is from genome assembly GCA_014871385.1 of Ceratodon purpureus. Classification (NCBI taxonomy): domain Eukaryota; kingdom Viridiplantae; phylum Streptophyta; class Bryopsida; order Pseudoditrichales; family Ditrichaceae; genus Ceratodon; species Ceratodon purpureus. The sequence goes on from CM026426.1 coordinate 105,514,309, forward strand.
ATTGCAAACCTTTACTCGAAACCACGATTGTGTATAGTGTACCTCAAGTGCCGATGTTGAGTTGACGACACGAGTGCCACATCTCCATCTTTCAAAGGCAGCGTCACGTCCTCATCAGGGAAACTTCTCGCTTTCATAATGGAGTTCACGATAGAATCCTGCATTTTCTTATTATCTACAAATCCCATCTACTTCCTGAGGTCCTTGTACCGGTAGTGATCAAGAACGTCCTCTGTAAGGGCCGCAATACACCAGTCCACTCTCCGCCTTGTCATCTTACTACGCTCTGATTTCAAGATGGACTTTGCAAATCTATGGTAACCCTCTATGGCAGTACTGCGGTCCTGCTCACAATAGTTTAAATTGCGGAAACCAACCACCCACATGTGCACCTTGTCCAACCACTATGTCTTCATATATTCCTAGAACTCCTCCTCTTCTGGATATCTTTTCTGCAACTCTTCTATTTCTTTGACAGCCCATTCCTTGCCTTCACGATCCTCTAGTGCACCTCGGTCGTACATTAGCAACCCTAACTCTTTCAAGATTGCAGCACGTCTTTCCTGATTCACTATCTTGAAACAACAACTTTTTTCCCAAGCCTTCCGAACGTGCTATAGGCACAAAAATATCGTCGTATTGGGCCACGTGACACTACCACCAAAGAGAGGAAATAGTGTCACAGATACAATTAAATCATAAAATGTTTAATTGGAGAGAGATATGGAAATGACCCTGTCAACCATACTACAAAAGCTAGAGTATATGCAACTAGTAAATCAAAACAACATGTGCTGTAAAAAACATGCGAATGATTGTACTTACTTTATTGCATTGATCTTCCCTTGGTCGCAGTCCACAATAAAAGCAGTGGGCTTCCAATTTGGTTTCTCGGCAATCATTCTCTCATTAAGCGCCTTAATCCAAGGCGTGAGGTCTTTCTTGGCACATCGCAAAGTTAGGATAAACGCCAGTGGAACACCCTTATGCCACTTGTTGAACTGCATGAGCGTGTACAGAGGGAAGTGGAAAAATAAAAATTATATATGTGTATATATATATATATATATATATATATATATATATATATATATATATATATATATATATATATATTCTCTGTGTTACAGTGTATAGCTGTACCAAATTTGACAAATTTAAGTGGAGATCTGTAAAACACTAACCTTTTCTTCTTTGTTCCAAAAGTGGTGTTAACCGATATACCACTGCAATGACCATGCTTGAGCATTATTTCTTTTTGCCAAAGCATTTGTATACCAATTGTAAATGGCATGTTTTCTCCTATCAATTCTCCAGGCACCGGTATGGGCTTCTCTTTGTTTGACTTGGTGTAGTAGAATACCTTGTCACTGTTTCTTTGCACCCACATACGCACTGATTGCGCATCGTTCTTGTATAACATGTAACTTTCCTATGCCAACTTCCCTGATATGTTTAAAAAATCCTTGGTTGTCAATAGTGAATCTTGTGTAATCTCTCGCCCCTTCGTTGGTACCTCTTTAGTAGGTCCAAATGCTTCTTCATAATCTGGTTCAACATGTCGTTCCTTTGAAGGCAATCTTCAATAAACAAAAGAATTTCAGGGGACAAATGGCCTGAAAACGCACTACGATCTCTTACCTTCATACCACCATGGACCACTAACCCATCACAATTTATATGCTTTTCCTAAATGATGCAAATTTCAGAGACGTGAGGGAGGTAAAGGAATGTCTTAACCGTAAACTGAGCGAGACATCCTCTTTATACAAAGGCCCCTCATTTCTTTCTTGAATCTCTTTGCAACCGCAGACGATTTTTATAGAATGGACTTCTTCCTTTAAGTCAACCTTGATGCCATCGGTCAGTGCTGTATCCGGATTAAGAACCTCTCCTATTACCTCCTCTCCACAAGCACATGTACTCCCATGGGCCAATAACGAGCAGTTAGAATCCATGACAATGTCTCAGAGGGCAGACAAAAGATAACCTAAACCATTCTCTTGCTTACGAGTATTATTCTTGTAGGTAAGGTCTACAGCAGGTGGATCCTTCATTTCACCATGTAGAAGAGATCCAGCGGTGGACTCCCTACTGACCTTTGCCCTATGCCCTCTGCTTTTCACCGCCTTTGGTGGCCTTGCGAAACCTGAAACGGGAGGATTAACCACCTCATGTGTAAATTCAACACTTCCTTCTCCAATTGGACTTGTCACCACGCCCTTCTTCTTTCTAGGGGCTCGCTTCTTGACCAACGGTGGCACGTCTCCTGTAACATTGTTGGAAGCTAATTGTGCGACATTCAATTTGGCCGCATCCGTCTTCTTCCTTGGGCTGCGTTTCTTTATAGTCTTTGGTGGAATGTCAGTGGCTGTGACATTGTCCATTGGCGTTGCACCGTTACAGTCGGCTGTATCCGGCAAGATTTTCTTCCTTGGCTGTCGTTTCTTCACAATCTTACCAACTTCGTTTAAGGGATCCTCTATAGTAGGTAGCTCCTTGAGATCAGGGATAGTGAATGTTGCGCCGCAAGTGGATGTTGAGTGAGGACTTCCCATCGGTTTGGAGACACCCTTCTTTGCTTTAGTCAACTTCTTCGGCAGGGGGACATGAGGGGGCTCTTCGAGCATCTTGTCCATTGCATCCGGCACTAAGGTCGGACTTAAACTTAGAATTCAACTTCCACGAGGGTTTCCTTGCCTTTGGACTCTTTGCCCGCTTAGCTCTGGCTTTTTGAGCGGGAGCCAATACGTTGCCCTCCGAGACTACATTGGGAGCATGTGGTTGCTTTTTAGGTTTCGGCAAGAGATCCTCTATAATCGGTTAAATGATACGACTGTAATCTTGAGGCCTATATTTGCACTTGTACCTATATAAATTCAAATATGCAATTTTTAGGTTTTGTAGCTGTTGCGGGCATGGTTTATTACTTACGTCGCCTCTGAGAAGAGAAATAGCCCAACAAACAACATTGGCAACACAAAATGCATTGTAGATTTGTTTGTGACTCTAGGCCTTTGTAAACTCTAAATCATGTGACAGTGTTGTGCGGAGCTTCTAGCAATAAAATCCAACGTCCTAATCAAAGTTGCATATATCTAATGAAATTTATTATTGTGCAAGGTCCGTCGCCTGTGAGAAGAGAAATAGCCCAACAAACAACATTGGCAACACAAAATGCATTGTAGATTTGTTTGTGACTCTAGGCCTTTGTAAACTCTAAATCATGTGACAGTGTTGTGCGGAGCTTCTAGCAATAAAATCCAACGTCCTAATCAAAGTTGCATATATCTAATGAAATTTATTATTGTGCAAGGTCCATCTAGCAACTGACTCGCCTCGTTGTTCTCCTTGTTTGCACGGGTGACGGAACTTACACTGCGCCCTCTCTCTCCCACACTACATCCCTTCAATGAAGTCTAGAACCCTATTAGTGGGAATGTAATAGTGCTCTACAACATGTGATTTCTTGTGTTCACCATGAGGGGGATGATACACTAAATCCCACTTCAAATCGCGAGGCCTAAGAATGCCTAAGGGCGGACATTGGACACGATCCTTAATCTCTACTAACAAGAGTCTGTGAATATCGTGCTGACTAATGTCTACATTGCCTACAAAATGATCTTCAAAACACTTTGACTCATCTATAGTCATGTCCATGGTGCCCTTCAGAACTTGCTGCAGTAGTGAACATATCGTAAACAAAATGCACAGTCCACTCTTTGGCACACATCGTTCTGCATTGTTTGTCAAAATGCATTTAACCTAGGTGGGCAGAAGATGAACCCAAACCATAGATCGAAACAACAATAGTCATAGTGGCATTGAACACGGATGACATTATCTTTTGTCACAGGAAAAAAAATTCTCAAGCACGGTCAGTGTCGCGGTAGGCAGTGTCACACGAACGCAGTATTTAGTGTTACGTTCAATGTCTCAGAATGTGGGCGGTCGCGTGCAGTGTAAGGGTGACGCAGAGTCACGGTTGGGCGGAGTTACCGCGAGGGCCCTACAACGGGTGAAACCACGAAGGCCGCGCAACGGATGAAACCGCAGGTCCGACATGGACAGCCATGGGGCGGCCGAGGGCCGCGACTCCCGCCCTTATCCTTCACTACATGGGAAATAGCGTTCTCGCATTTCCTATATGGTAACACAAAATGGGGCATGCAAGGGAAGAGTCTGAGTTGGGCACTTTTCCGGGGTACCTTGAGTGACGCATGCTTTACGTAGACTCCCTGTTGCCCTCCGCTTTGCACGCCTTGATTTACTCCAGAGGGTTTTTCCTCACCTGCAGTGTCGCATGTGAGAACATCCTGATATGTCGTTATCCTGTGGGACTATATTAAGTTAATCACATATTTAAGGTTTTAAGAAAACACGTTTTCGAAGACGCTGAGTCTGCTAGTCCTTTGGCAATCAGGGCTAAGGATCACAAATAGACACAACGTACCCAATAAGCGATCAAAGAGTGCTACTTCGTGGCTTGCTGCACAATTACAGTTTCACCGCGCTTCCTCTCCGCTCGCCACCCTCCCTACAAAGGACGACCTTTTAGATGGTCCTTAATGTAGTAGCAAAAACAAATTGTATATTTGCTACGTTGCAGGGCAAAGAGGCGCAAGAAACACAATCAAGCGGCACCTGTTGTGTGTGATCAAGTACTGAAGAGGGGCAATCTTGCATTAGCTAATAACCGTGACCGAAAGTTTCCAGTCCAGGTTATTTGTAGGCATGAGTCTGTCTCAGGTAGCAGTGCCCCTGAGCTTCTAGGCTACACGTATGATGGCTTGTATAGAATCACAGATTACAATTTTAGCCTTGGATTGGATGATTTCAAAGTTTACAAAGTACTCATGCAGAGACTTGAAGACCAGCTCCCTATCCCGCCATGTATTCCAGGTTGCACTGCAACCAAGCGAAACAATAGCCACGGGGGCAGTGCCCCTCCAGGGAAATAGACCCTTTCCCCGTGGTGGAAGGTGTGAAACATGAATAGCATACTTTCAATTCCCACCACCACTGCAGTTCCTGTTGCAAATTGAGTTATCAACATGAAATTATGAATGAAAAATCAAGGCAGGTATTGTGGTACCGTGATTCAAATGGTCCATGGGATTTCCAGACCATGTCTCATTCATGTTGCTGGTGGCGTCCTTGGCTTCACACAATGTCCAGACAGAGCATCCTGATGATCGGCACAGCTGGAGATGCCAAAAGTACTTGCGGGTACCGCATGCCGAGCACGCATTTGAGACTGATGGGTCGTACTGCAACCTCACAGCTTTCTCATTGAATCCTAAACAAGAACGGTGGAACCGTGAGGCTCTGTCCTCAGCATGATACTCTACAATTAAACAAATTAAAACTAAACTTAAAACTTAAAATCATTACAAATATTAATAAAATTTCATTTTATCAAATGATAATTAACCCCTAAAGGTCCAAGGAAGCAAAGAACTGCTTTTTGCTATTTTGGGCAGCTTAGATGAAGGGGTTAAAAGTTATATTTTTGCCTAAGATTTTACTAGATGCTCCTTTTTACCATAATGTATACATCGTAAAATTTTCAAAGTCAAATTCCAATTTTAGAACCTTCAGCTAGATATTTTTGAATTCAAGTCAATTTTGGACAATTTAAAAATATTCTTTTTTAATTTTATTTTTTAAGAAATATATTCATGACCAAATCACTACCCAAAATCCAAATTGACCCAAGTCAAAAGGTTTACCAATTTCATAAGGGCAACCTCCAAAATTTGCATGAACAAGCTTCAAAGTTTTTTGTAATTTTACATTTTTTTCTTTCAAAAATCGTCAAAATTTGAGATTTAGGAATTTTTCATATTTTTTTTCTTCTAAAATTCAAAAATTCATAGATGTAACTTTTCACCATTCACCTTTTTTTCAAACCAAAAAATTTTAGTATTATTTAAATTTAACCATTTTGAACATTTTATACTTGCTTTTGGAAAATAATTTGCACCTAGGCCAAAAAATTAAAATGAGTCTTCAAAATTTTGCATGGAAGTGCCCAACTTAGTTACCTACATGGAAACAAATATGAGCAAAATGTTTGGGGTAACAATCATCAAGTCTTCCTTGGCACCATTTAGACTATGCTTTTCAAGCAAAGCCAAAAAAAAAAAAAAAAAAAAAAAAAAAAAAAAAAAAAAAAACAATAGACTTTCAATGTTATAATCTCACAAATGGTATAGATCCAACAATTGAAATATGACATGGTGTTAATGCAAGTAGTTAGGTTGAAGATCTTACGGATGGAAATACCAGAAAAGCAAATTTTATTGGAAACATACATCAATTTCCATGAAGTGGTCAAAATCTGCAGTTTTGGATCTTAGAAGTTTCAAAAGACTCTGGACCTTTAGGGGTTAAGTCATTTTAATTAATGGTTAAAATTTGTTTCTTTAAATTCTCCGTTTCTTCTATAGAATGATCTAACATGTAAAATTTGGTTCCTACAAAAAGTTAAAAAAGTTACTTTATTAGATGGCTAAAATTTATTTCAAAAAATATTTGTTTCTCTATAGATTTTGAATGATACGAAAATAACAGATTTTATTCAACCTTTTATACTACAAGATTTTCCAATCAATACTTCATTCTAATTTTGTGGTAAATAAAGTTTATCAAATAGTTAAATATTCTTCTATTAATCAAAATGTGATAAATTAAATCTTTGGTAAATGTAATAGGCCAAGGTTTAATTAAAAAACCCTGATAATAATTCTTTGATGGATTTTTTTTATTAAATTAATAAGAAAAATAAAAATAATTCCTAAATGATGTTGAAAATATATCACTTTTTAAAAATAATCTTACAAAAATTTGCTTTTAAGTTTGATTAAATATTCCAAGTGCCTTGCATTATAACATGATCATAATTTATTTAAATGAAATAAATTACTTCATATAGAAAGGTATCTAATGGAAATAAAAGACAACATTCACGTTAGAAATTAATGATTTCAAGGGTCTCAGCCATGAAAATATTAAAAAATTACCATAAACTTTAGAGGCATAGATTGAATCTTCAAAATACTTTAGTTTAAAGCATTATTCTAAAATATCTCTTTGTTGTCAATATAAATTTTTTGCACGTAATGATTATTCTTTTTCACATATTAAAACATGTCTTTTCTAATCTATTGTTTTATCATTTGATGTCTTAATTCACTATTTTTTTTGTTTTATATAGAAATGATACACAGCATGTGTTTAAAAAGTTGTAAACATTAATATTCATCTTTTTCATTTAATACATCTATATTTCTATAATGATTATTATGGTTCTTTTTGTTTTTTACTAATAAGAATTATTTATTATAATTCAATTTTAATTTGATTCATTGAATTGATTTATAAAGTTAGATATTCTATGTGCACAATTTGCTTTAAAAAGTAAATTTCATTCCAATGAGTAAATTTGGTTTCATAAAATTTATCTAAAAATTTATTAATTTCCAATTTGAATTAAACACTAACCTTTGCAAGTACCAATGACATCTTCACTATTAAGATTTCATATTCCATATTGCTTTCTAAAATAATATTCAATTAAATGAGATATATAATACTACACCTTTGATAGGAAAGTACTTTTATTTCTTTGTTCTTATTAATTTGGAATTTCTATACAATTTAACCAACGTTCAATATTATAACCAAAGGACGTAAACAATAATCATTAACTTGGATTTATGTGATTTGTTTTCAAGGATAATGAACAAAATCATTGAAAATCATGTTAAAAAATTCTTCAAACAATGGTATTTAAACAGGTTGTTGAAGATTATTGAAGTACACTATTGAGATAAAACCAATGAAGCAAAATCATTTAATACAAAATCATTTAAAAAAAATCATTAATACAATGTATTTTGAGCAAAGCCATTATTACAATATTGTTTAAATACAACCATCTAACCAATATCATTCAAAGAAGACCATTTGAACAAATCCGTTAAGCAAAATCATTTAAGCAAAATTGTTTAGGCAATACCATAAGAACAATACCATTTGAGTAAAACTATTTAAGACAAACGTTTAAGAAATACTGTTTACGAAATACCGTGTCAACAATGTTGTTTAAGAAAAATCGTTAAAGAAATACTGTTAAACAAATACTATTTAAGAAATATCGATTATAGAATACCGTTTGAGCAATATTGCTTAAGAGAATGAAAAATTGATAAAAGACTGCGATGAAAAATTGATAAAAGAGTGATGAAAAATTGATGAAAAACTGCGATAAAAAATTCATGAAAGAGTGCGATAAAAAATTCATGAAAGAGTGCGATGAAAAATTGATGAAAAACCGCGATGAAAAATTGATGAAAAATTGATGAAAGACTGCGATTAAAAATCGCAATGAAAGATTGCGGATGAAGGATTGATGAGAATCTTCTGTCGTAGCACACATTCTCAGTAGGTACTAGGCACAACGTGAAATAAAAATTCTCAAATTCATAATGTAATCACATAGTCTCAAATGCACACATTACTGTAAACAATCTAAGGATTGTATGTGGCCAGATGAGGGGAACTAGCAACTCAACAAACTTCCAAGGCACTTCTGCTTTTGTTTTGCACAACATGACTTCCATTTTGCAACCTGCACATAAATGTGAAAAGCACAACATGCAGATTGAAACAGTACAGAAGGACTGTTCCTAAAGAACTCATGGCTTAGAACTACCAAATGACCAAAGGACTATCAAGACTGCTCAATCAGTTAATGAAACAAAAACTCACTACTAAACAGACTCCTGCATGGAACCATGATCTGCTGTAACCTCTCTCACTTCAATTGAGCTCTAGCCTTTAATAAACCAGCTTTTCGCGTGAAATGAACAATGAACTTCAGTTCCTTCAGACCCAATCAAAAACTGTAAATTTAAGTTCATTCCATTTGTGCCCAACTTTCACACACACTAACCATTGCGGCAGAATTGGAAAAGCACCTTTCAAGTTGTAATCCATAAATAGTGATGGATAGAGAAAAGCAAAATCCAAAACTACAATAGAGTCCTGCATACAAAACATTAAATATCTTGCCAATCAAGCAGAGCCCCTCCGCAGTCCAATTCTCGGGCCTAGGTCAGACCTGCATCGCAAAATAATTCCAAATCACACATCCCAAACATTGTTTCAAACCTTTATTCGAACAGAACTTCTTCCAGTAGTTTTCATAGCGAATACATAGTGAACTCAAAAAACCTAAATCGTCACAAACTCCATTTGTTCACAAGCACGCAACCTAGATACATTTCCCGCTGTCTAGTGCTTGGGAACACACCAGTAAAATTCTAAAATGAGAAAACAATCTCTCCTTCAAATAGACGTTCTGAAAAGAAAAAAACCGCTATCCGGACTCGAATTCAACATCCAATATACCCATCGCGCAAGAATCCCAAATTTCAAGAACCCAATTCAAGCCAACATTCGCCAACGCACTCATAACAATCAACTGAGCTCGAAACTCACAACATCCCATGACCCACATCAACACACACAAAAACGCTCCTTGAAGCACAACAATACTACCCACCTCATCGACGAGGATGTGATGGCTGCTCCACACATCGCACTGCAACTGGAACATGGCAATGCCTGACGCCACGGCAAAACCCGTGAAGAAGGATGTCGCACGCACTCGAAACATGGCTCCGGCCTCGCACCACAACACAACACAACCATCCGACCTCGACCACGCGCAGCTTACAGCCTTATCCACCTTCGCATCCATTGATGCGTCCTCACAACGACAAACCCCATCTTCACAACAACGAACCCCTCCTTTGCACCCACTGCATCCACACAACAACGAACCCCATCTTCAAATGTGAGACACGTGACCCACTTGCGTCGCAACACTCAGGTGTGAAACGGATTTAAAACCCTGTTTCGAAGTGTGAAAAGGGTTTCGTAATAGGTCATTGGACTTTTGGGTGAGTCGATGGGGAAGTCTCCACATAGTCTCTGCCTAGGAGGACAGAGACAATAAATGTCAGATTAAACAAGTGGAATGTGTGAGGTTGTGCGCTCTTCATCACCCAATCAAAACTGTTTTGATGAGCTGGAGACCATAGGAAAAGAGGGGAAATGAAACACAACGGCATGTGCACAAGTATGTACAGTATAGGTGGCACAATCTTGGAAGAGCATAGTTTTAGGGCCTTTATCAGCTAAAAAATGATTGGATTTGGGGATTTCAGGACACATATAAGGTAGAATGACCTTAAACCGTGCGAATAAGAGATTCAGCATGGTTGTGGACCTCGTGTGTACTGTTTGTAATTTTTCTTGGATGGGGAAACAGGAGGGAGAGTGAATGCAAAAATTTCCAGAATTAAATAGCAAAAACTGAATTTACTACAAATTTTTGAAGCGAAAAGTGTACATGACCTTAAAGTGATCAATAGACTCTCCTTTTTATCCGGCAGACGAGTACTTTGTGGCGCTCACGCATGTAGCTAAAACCGTGCAAAATAGAGTTAATGAACCATGAACCAACCACCTCCCTACACATGTCCATATCGAGTCACTATTTATGAAATTGCTGTGCACGCAATAAGGTCCATGCCATGGGCGGCTACAAAGGCGGTCTACCGTGCGCTTCTGGGGGGCCGCACGGTTTAAGGTCATTCTACCTTAGCAGAGGTAACCTACAACCATGGCCCTGGAGAAAGGAAGGGTCGGGCAGGGGGATCCGGTGCCCACTAGGCATGCAGCCTCCACTGAATTTGAAAAATTTTATTTTTTATTTTAAAAAAATTTAATTTGGGAAAATATAGAGGCTATAAAAATCAAATTTCAATGAGATTAACCCTAGCTACCTCCACAATCGTTGTTTTGAATGAACCCTAAGACGAAATAGGCAACGGGTCCTATTGGACAGGTTGCCCTTATTCAAACCCTTCTCATTCCGCCTTCTCGTTCTGCTCGATGGGTTTGAAAAACCTTATATTACTCATGTAAATTTTTTAGACTATTTGTCTCAATTTTTAATTTTTTTTCTATGAAGTTAGGGCTGCCCGATAAGAGACGCTCTTTGCCGAATGTTGGATGTCAAGTTCTCTTGTCCCCAACCCTGCAATTTGCCGGGTCAAGAGGCAAAGGTTATCCTTGCTATATTCTACCCTAGACTTTCAGATTGTGTTGGAATGCTAGTGAAATGAATTTTAACATCATATAAAAATACACATATAAACCTTAAAACTAAACAAACATTTGTATTTTTCTTATACAATATTTACCACCTAGTACTTCCATTCCTAGTAGAAATCATAGTTTAACCCCTAAACGGCCATTGTCCTAGAATGGGCGTTTTTGAAATTTGGGCAAGTTCCTAAAAATTCAAATTTACTTCAAAATTCTTGAAATTTTTGTCGAAAAAGGTTTTTTCAAAAGGTTTATGGGGACATTTTTTAAATTTTTTTGGAATGAAGTGAGGAAAATTTATGCTCCTCTAAGCATAAAACACCCTTCCACAAGCAGGCTCTCAGCCACTGTGAATGGAGCAATTTCTGCCCAAAACTGCCCAAAACTGCCTAAAGACGAAACTTTGAAATTCCACCAAAAATCGAGATTTTAGTTTTTTTATCAAAAATAAAAATTCCTATATGTAGAAGAGGCACTAGAGCATGTTTCTACCATTTGGATTTTCAATCAAAAAATGTTTCATATGCTATTTTTATTGTAAAAAAATGGCCTTTGTATGTGAAATTCAGCATACCCCTTGTGGAAATTGATGATTTTCTCAAGGTTCTACACCTTGCATGGGCATGAGATTTTGTGGACATATACCTAATTCACCTAGGAACAAGAATCTAAAGAGGCCCATTCCAAATCTACTCTAAGAAATGGTTTTATTGGACCCCAAAATACTGATGTCCCCGTTTTGTAGGGTAATTTTTTTATTTTTTTTTCAACTTTGAATGTTACGATCTCTCAAATGGTAAGGAATGAAAGTGTGAGATTTGCTAGGCATATAGACATAGTAGTCAGATACAAGATCTTATGGTTGGAAATACTAAAATTGGTTCTCATTTTGCACTATCATACTAGCTTTCAAAAGGGACTATTTAGAGGCAGTTTTGAGCAAAAACACCCTTCGCCGTTTAGGGGTTAAATGCAATTGGACATACTTGGAATGAGCCGTTTCAATTGCTCCAAGATAAACTTCATCCTACACTTTTTGAATGGCTTCTATCAATTTTTGCTTATTTTTTGGTGTTCTTTTGGTGTTTCAGATCTTTAAGTATCTGCTGCACTTAATCTAAATTCCATTGAAACCCTGCATCAAGAACTTAAAGATCCAGCGGACGAATGGCATTGGAACCTGGCAAGCAGTGGGGTTGAAGTGTGCCACTTGAATCAGAACATGGTGATTCAGATGACGTCCTGCTAACACTGGACTTGATGCTGGCTTTGTAAGTGTATCGTTGAGCAAAAAACATATAGGCAAACAGATTGAGAAGACTCAAACCTGCAAGAAGCCAATAGAAATAGTCCATGTGGCTTATGTTTAGGTTATTCCCAATCCAGCCTCCATTTGAATCGTATGTGGCGTTTGTAACGATGGAAACCAAAAGGCTGCTTAGAAAACTTCCCACTGCCACTGTGCTTAGGTACAACGCGTTGCCCAAGCTGCGCATGGATTCTGGAGCCTGGTCCAAGAAAAACTCCATCTGACCGACTGAGAGAAACACTTCGCAAATACCTGTCAGCATATACTGCGGTAGGAGCCAAAAAATGGACATAGGAAGGATGAAATCTGGTCCTGCGTGAAGACTACGAGCGAGGGTCAATCGGCGCATCTCCACGACTGCAGCAACAGTGATAGAGAGTGTGGAAATAATTTGACCAACTCCAATTCTCTGTAGCAACGTCAAGCCCCGTTTATCTCCCGTAATTTGACGTATAGTAGGTACGAAGAACTTATCGTATAGTGGTAAAAATACACAGATCGTCAGGGTAACGAAGAGGGGCATGGAGGCAGCGGGAATTTTGAAGTTAGGCCCCATAGATCTGTTCAGGGTGGTACCCTGGTTCAGAAATAGAGTGCCTACTTGAGCGAACACTGCGGAAAACATGAGATTTGTCAACCAGATGGGAAGCATCCGGATCAACAATTTAACCTCCTCGACTTGTGTTACTGTGGAAAGCCTCCAAGGGTCGGGCTTCATCACTGCTTCAAACCTAAACACTCGTTCATGGTCCATTACTGGTACAGTAGCAGCTTTGTCAAGAAATCTGCGAAAAACCAAGCCGGAGATGTTCATCAGGTCAGCGGAACATTAAAGTCAACAAAAATACCACCTAAGTTAGGTAACTTAAATTTGCCTAAGTTACGGAGCAGCGCAAGAGCATTCGTGCGAAGTAAGTCATTAGGTGCGATGTAAGTGCATTAGGTTTAATAATTCTCGATGCTATTAGGGCATTCTTGTCCTATTCAGAATACACACTCGAACTCTTTCAGACACTCAAATTTCTTGAATTAAGCCAATCAGCGTGGTTGATCGAGTTGATCACCAGTGAAATGGTGAGGTAAGGTAATCACCGAAGTCCTGGAGTATGGCCAAGCAGTCTGCCTGGAGCCTGAGTTAATGCTTCCTTGTCGTCGAGTTCATACAGCAGCTCCGGATTGGAGGGCACGGAGATTCTCCAATTGCGAGCAGCCGAAACAAGAACCTGGGCAACGCGTGTGAATGGACTTCCTCCCAGGATGTGGTGAGTTCGGTAAAGAGGAGTGCAAATGAAATAAAACAGAGTAGCGAAGCCAGCGATGGCTGTAGGGATACCGTAGCCCCATGACCAGCCTATTGTGTCTTGTGTGTAAACTAGAAGGCTTACTGAGAGCATTGTGCCAAAGCTAATGCTCACAAACCACCAGTTGGGAAATGACATTTTGCGTTTCGCTTCGACTGGATCAAAATTATCAAACTGGTCACCTGCAAACGCGGTCACACAAGATTTGATTCCTCCAGCACCCATTGCCATGAGGTAGAGAGCAAAGTAGAAGAAGCCGACTTGAAATTTCGTCGCTGGTGGACATAAGTTGCTAGGCCCTGGTCCTACTCCCTTACAATCAGGAGATTTCAGGGCTGGCAGCGTTACCGACATTGTAACAAATGTCAGAGCCTGCAAATAGCAAACCATATACAAACCTTAATAAACTGTAATACCTCAACAGTTAGCCGAAAAGAAATCTCAGCTTTGCAAAATTACCTCTAGCGATATAAGCTATCAACAAATAATATATACGACCCATGTACCAGACTTGTGTTTATTTTCTCCATAATTGTATTTAAAATCATTCAAACAAAGACGTGATAATCACCGGCTATTGCGGCCATCGCGGTACAGACATGATAAATCAAATTCAATTTGACTTCTATTCATCCTCGTTGGCAAGGATACTGCAAGTCGGCTTCCAAATATAGATTGCTAGGTTAGTCTCGAATGTGTCAATTGGAATTTGTTCCAAGTTTGATCACGCTTACCAGGAAATATCCACACAAGAATGTTCCAAGCGTCAAGTAGCGACCAAGATACGCATCCGCGATGAAAGCTCCAATAAGAGGCGTCATGAATGTTGTTCCTGACCAATTGTTCACATTCCTTGCGGAAACCGAAACTTCCTCGTGTATGACTTCTGTGAGGTAAGTGACTAAATTGGATGAGATAGCATAGAACGCAACTCTCTCACATACCTCACATCCTGCAGATTTTCAAGCACAGTTGTATCAATTGATCTGTCTTGTCCGTTTTGAACAAGTCGAAATACAGAGGGCAAATCCGCGGTTTAAAAGCACATGAAATTTACAGCCATCTGCAGATGAGAATCAGGCACTATATTTTTTATACTTTCGCGACTTGTGTTGGCTCTTTAGTAAATTATTAGATCACTCTTGAGCTTTAATTTCAGGGTAGAGATGCGTGAAGCTCTCGTACATTAATTTTTCACCAATATCAAAAAATTTAGCAAATTATGGATCAGACGTTATGGATAGAAGGATTCATCACGCAGGCATTCTGAATTTCAGTGTTAGCGACCGATTATCATCTATAAGGAACAGTGAAACCAACCAAATATCGGCCAGCATGCTTTCCAATTCCCTTTGCTACACTTGATAGACGGCCGTCCACGAATGTCCACTGCACCATCACCATCAGCGACCGTCTCATCGATTTCCTCGGAAACTTCGTCTTTCACTTGAAGCGCTCGGCAATCCGTCCATTGATCTGTTGCATCCGCCACAAGAGCAAGCTCCTTCAACGTCGCTTGCTCGGCCTCTCTATCGTACGCTACTACAGGTGCCATTTTAAAATGCGATGTCGTGCCTATCACAGTAGCCACACAGCCTCTGTCAACAATGTAACAATCGACTACAGAACTCCTCACGTTTCACTCGCCATGACTGTTCACGCTCATGAAACATCTACGTTGCCTTCAAAATGAGCCTCCATCAGGAATCTCGAAATCCAGCATCAGCAACGTATCCTACTTATTCAACTAACAATCACTCGCAGTCTATCTAGTCTCCTGATGCCCCGTTGCCCGCACTAATGAACTAGTCCTAAAAGTCAAAAAAAAAATCATGCAACAGCACATCCTAAATTACCACAATGCACTCATCTACGTCGACAACAGAAACGACATGGACACGCTCGAAGTTGATCATAGACCTGGTGCCATTTAAAATGGAGTGCGCGGTAGCTGCCTGCTGCGCCTGGCAGCTGAAGAGATGATTGAGATAAACAATGCTTCCCCGAGTTCGTATTAATCCCCAAGGCGCTCAGCCCTCCAGGAGACGAAGGCACCAGCAGTCAACCTCTCTCCCAGCGCAAGGCAAAGCATGCACCGTCACGCATGCACGGGAAGGGGCAACGCACGCCGCGGCCCCGCTACCGCGCAACGCAAGCAGCAAATGCAAGCAAGCTGGTGATATGACGTCGCCACCACAATCAGGTAAAAAGCCAGAAAAATAGAATACCAAAGAAACAAACAGCAAACAAATCAAAATAATAAACCAACCAATGTCATGAAAATTAATTGACAAGGCCTCCTCTCCTCAAGCAATCAGCAACGCCTCTGGCCATTCCGTTCCCTGGAGCATCTACTCAGACCGTTAATTAGGTGACAAGTCGGTCCGTTACTCCTACGTCTCTCACTCAAGGATATTGCTAAGGCACTTCTCGACTGATATCCAATCGGTAATTAGGTGATGCTGATCTGGTATCCTTGTAATATATACCCTCATGGTAATCAGGCGCTCATCTTGTTGTAATCTGTGTACGCTCTCCACAGTGAGGTCAATTATACACTGCTACAACTAGTTGTAGCAGATCAACTTGAAAATCGACGAGGTGAAATATAGTACAGCTGGAAGTGTGAATTTGAAAATGCATTCCAATTAGCCGAAGATGATATTTTCATGGTGGAGTCATATGAAGAGAGAATTTGATACAGAGGGCAACGGGTAAATTTGATGTTGCGGTGGTTGTGGCAGCGATGTGCTCGCGCGTACATCACGAGAGGCAGGCAGCGCTGGCTGGGGGCCTCCGTGGGGCCTTTCTTGGCCCCGGGCCCGACAGTAAGCTGCCCATTTACTGGCTTGCGCAGGGGCAGCTAAGCAGTCACAATAATTGTACAATTATACTTCTCACGGCCATGAGATTAGTTAATGTGGCATGATCCATCAACGATATTACAGCCGGTACACCATGAAAATTCGGTCTGGTAATCCTTGCAAGCTCCTCCACCGTTAATTCTCGCGCCTGCCCCCTCGCATGGCCATTATCATCAGTCCTCTCGCGCTCTCTGCGTGTGCCCTTGCATCGTACAATCATGACCTGCCATTGCCTCTGATGCCATCGTCGTACTGGCACCTCTCTGGAAAACCCGCCCATTTCCAAGAGCAAGAGAGATTAACCCCTAATGTTCCAAGCCCTCAAAACTGCAAAAAACCCTCAAAATTGCCCTTTTTCAATGCAAGGTGAAAACTTTTAACATCTAACATATTTTCATATAAATGACCGTAAGATCTTGTACCTTACTTGCCCATGTACACGTGTACCAAATCTCAGGTTCAAATTCTTCACTAATTATAAGACCATAATGTTAAAAGTTAGAGTAAAAGGTTTTCTTGCCACTGCCCGAGAGGGACAGCAGTACTTTGGAGGATCAAAAATGGTTTTTGAATTTTGTTTTCGAAATGAGGCTCTTCAAATTGTTGTTACTACTTGAGTTGAGAGTATGCTCAAAAAAAATTAGAGTTTTCCAAGGTCTTTTGGTATACGAAAAGTGGAATTCAATCGAAGGTGGTAAGAAAAAACATAAATACAAAGGCATAATTTTTACTCTAAAATTTTCAGCCAAAAAACAATAATTCTTGAAATCCCAACGGTGGATGTATGCTTTGGTAATAAAAATAAAATATTCACAAAAAAAAATAAAAAAATAAAAAATATCATTTAATTATGAATTTCAGCATAGAGAAAACATAAATACAGTCGGGGCAGACTTGAAAAGAGGGTGGGATAATGGGACCCCTGAATTCCCCTTCCACCCTCAACTACCAGCGAACAGGAAATTCTAATGACAAAGTTCAGTCGCTCATTCATCCTTCACTTATCATTCGACAACAAATAAAAAGCAAATCAGATCCGGGCCATAAGCCAATCAGATCACTACCAGCCATAAATCTGCCACGTAGGCATGGCCTCCGGAACTGGCATGAATAGCATGGGCTCTGACATGGCATGGTATGTCACCTACCCTGCATGGAATATGTGATGTCATCTGAATGGAACAGCATGCTAACTGGGACTCCAAGAAATAAAACCAACCTCTCAGCCTTCTCAGTACCTACAAATTTGAACAGAAAACAGACATAAAAATTTAGAAATATAACACAAATAACATGTCAATAAAAATTAGTTTGTAGTAAACTCTTCCTTCTCAAAAACATTTACTCCAAAATATTAATTTTTATTACTCCATTTTGAAAAATTAGAAAATATCATTGATACTATGAAAGATGTATCAAATATGAACTTATGTAAAATGCAAAGAACAAAGTTTAGAGACAATAATTTTACCTTCGATTGTTGTGAATAGGAACTTGCAACTCCAAATGTAATGCTTCAAAACAGTTTGACTTTTCATAACACGTAAACTTCCCACATTGGAGACAATATGTATGAATTCAACTCCAAATGTAATGCTTCAAAACAGTTTGACTTTTCATAACACATAAACTTCCCACATTGGAAACAATATGTATGAATTCTATGGAGTTTGCAAACCACACAAATCCTCCTCAAATCTGAGCGAGATATCATGTGAATGACAGGGCGATCTCTAGTAGTTGCCGCTTCATGCTCAATTAACGATGGAAAATTCATAAAACGTTGCTCACATAGTTGTGTTTTGAACTCCAAATGCGATATTGGAGATGCGAACATTGATTGATATAAATGACATACATGTTTACCACCGTCATGTCCACCAAAAACCAAAAAACCCGTTGCCACCATTTATGGCTTCGGGTTTGACTTGAATATGATGCTCGGAGTTGATCCGCCACATCAACTCCACGCATATATTTAATATTTTGTATACTCAAGTAAAACGGGCGATGTGGAATATTTTCTCTAATTGCACCATGTCTCCGTGGTACAACAGCTTGTAGTCCGTTTGGATTACTAATGGGATTTGCATGTGTAGATAACAATAAAACGGGTCGTTTGTCCTTCCACATAACACAAGGCATTTTTCTAATTGTATGCATACGCCACTCCAAGAAACCTTGGGCAGAGCGATTGAAATTTGTAGCCGTTTTTAGATAAGATGGAAGCCCAACCCGATTTGCACGTGCCGTGCCAGTGGCATAGATCCCCTTCAATTCTAATTCCTTGAATAAAGGCATGGAAGTGAAATACTTATCAACTACAATGCAATGTCCTTTGTTCTTTAAGCCACAGAGTAATTTTGTAACTATTCTGTGAGCAACACTTAATCCACCCCGAGTTTGCTCACCATTATCACGGCCGCAATAAATATCAAAATTGTAGACAAATCTACATTTTGCATCTGCTAAACACCAAACTTTGATGCCCCATTTCTGCGGTTTTTTAGGAATGTATTGTCTTGCATGACAATATGTACCTTTATAACGTATCATCATCTCATCTATGGTTAAAAATTTCCGGAGATGCCACTCTCGCATGCATGCATCACGAATGTCAATTACTAACCATCTCACTTGCCTCATCTTATCATAACCGACTTGGCCCCTCACAATGTCCTCATAAATCATTGGGTTTGTTATATGCACGCATCGTCGTAACTCTTGAGACCGTTTCAACTTCATAAAATTTGAAATCTGAGGGCTATGAAAAATAGATCCTGCTTTCTCCCAATATGTTTGTATGTTTGGATATATATATATATATATATATATATATATATATATATATATATATATATATATATATATATATATATATATATATATATATATATGTACTAGTGGGACCCGTGCCGTTGAGCACGTTGTCATTAGATTAATATGAAGGACTTTTAGAAACTTTAAATAATTTTATTAAAAAAAAATTAAAATTAAATATGAAGTATATTATATCCATTCCCCTGTGATGGATTTTGAATTCACGTCAATAGTATTGGTTTATTTTACACGGCTGTCTTTGTTGAATCCTACGAACATATACTGCATGGTGTATATACCCTAGTCATCAACATGAATATTGATTTATTTAATGAAATAAAATATACATTGCAAGCCTCAAAGTTGGCTTTATTTTATTATTCGATAACATTCTGACGGATCAATCCTCAATTTGTCTATTGACTTTTGAAATGTCTTTATTCTTTTTAGAAATCTATCGTAGCGGTCATCTGCAGTACTACCTATTAGTTGTAGGCCGTTATAGTACGTATCATAATCTCTATGTAAAATTTCAAGTTTTGCCGTAAAAGAACCTAGAATCCAAAGAGCTAACTTTGATGTAGCATACACATCAGTGGCTAAACTGAATTTAGCTACTTCTGATCCAGTAAGGCTCATTAAAGGAGGATCCACCCAAGGCCGTCTAATCTTATCATCGTCCAAATCTTTTTGTGTTTGATATAGATAATTAGATTGGTAAGGAAAGTCTATCCTACATGCAAGTCCCCAATCACAAACACCTATGTACATATTGTTCCCTTCTCTATGAAACAAAATGTTATCAGGAGACAAATCACAATGTATGCTACCATTTTTATACAAAAAGAGCATACCATGTAAAAAGTGCCAAGACAATCTGAGTCCTAGTCCTTGAAACAGCTCCACATTCTCCTTGTCCACTCCTGGCAATGTAGATAATTTTTTATTACACTTTTGCACCATAGTTCTCAAAGTTCCGGCATTCCACCATCGCATATATCCATGCGCTTTAGTAGGATGGATAGCAAACAACTTAATAAATAAAGGATGAAGATGGGGCAACTCATTGCTTCCATATTCATTGTTGTAATAGGGTTTCTTTCAACCGAAGTTGTAATAAATGCTTTACAAGCATATTCTTCATGCCTTGGTATAAAATCAACACCCACAATGTCACATTTGTAAATGATACCAGAGCTACCTTTAGCAAACGGCTTCTTTCCATCCCTAAAGATAACTTCAGCTTTGGGTGGAAGGAAATGCAACAAAGATCCATTTAACATATCTTTGTTTATACCATGTACTAATTTTCGAGGTTCAACTACTAATTTACCTAACTCACTATCCAACCAAGTTACTTTATCCAGTAAATCATTATAACCGTCATCAACGGGACTTAGAATTTGAGTAACCCAATTTTTTAAATGCCCAGTTGCACTTCTAACCAACTCGGTAAGCAGACTCTGAAATCTCAATTTAGACAACTTGTCTTTTTCCTGTTTGAATTTATCATCAAAAATTTCCGATAGCAATATTTTTTCTATATAGGTTTTATAATCTTCAAAAAGTTCAGGATCCTCTTGTTCGTCAGGGAACTCTGCACATACTATTCTATCAACTTGGCAAGGTTCTCTTATCTTGTCTTCAGTAGCAAGAAAGATCAAAAAGTGCATATGAGGCAAAGTCCGCTTTTGGAACTCAATGACAAAAACGTGGGCAACAGATTTCCCAAAAAAATGCATCTTTCTCATATCAGCCATGAGTGCATTGCGCTTAAGTTCAAATACGCGCGCTACGATATCAGACCGATCTGCTGCAGTTTGTCCAGGCAAAAGTGCTTCTTGTATCTCACGCCAATTGGGATTTGCCGTCATGGTTCCAAAAATATCTGGATGTTGGAAAAATCTGGTTATGGCCATGGAATCCTGAAACAATTCAAACATGTTCCGAGCACTACCAATATGACTTGATGAAAGAATAATACGACGCCCCAAGTTTTCAAGATTCATGTTTCTTTCTCCATCATCTTGTAGTGCATCAGCAAGGCCTTGATACAGATCGGCACGCAAATCCGATTGATTCATTCGGATATAGTTCAATCTATTTTGTTCGGTCGCAGCCCAAGCATCGACAATGAATTGCTGAAATAACTTCCCACCACAAAGAATGGTAGAAAATTCTGAATTCCGTGGGAATAACCGAAAAGCAAAGTATTCTCTTTGGGTTAGCCGACCTTCACCATTAGAATGGATTAGACCTTCATGCCATCCAAGCTCCCCAAATGGAAATAACAGCACATAGTGCAATGGCAAATAAGCAGGATGACACTCATTAATACGCTCCAAAAAATGACCTTCCCTTCTTAGTCGAAGCACAATATCTCGTGTTCCTTGTGGTCGATCTTCGTCTCCAGATATTAAAACAGCTATTTCACTGCCTGCCGGAAGATTGTAGCGTCTTCGATCCATTTGACCTTCAAAATGCAAATGCGCAACAACATTTGGAATTCTTCTACCACATTGTCGTTGTTGTTGTTGTTGTTCTTGTTGTTGTTCAAACTCCATCATGATTTCATACGCTTGTTTGTAGTGTCTATGAAACACATGATGAGTTTGTAATAATTCTTGAATCTCCAGCATAGTAGTTTGAGTACACTCTGGATTACGCTCCATTCGAATGTTAGTTGCCTCAGTAGTATCAATAAAATAAAGTTGAGCATATTTGGGTGTTTCACCAACAGTAGGCAACAACGATCCACTCAGATGTCTTAATTCTCCTTGGAATTTAAAGACATAGGGACCATTTCCTGCAACGTGTGTATTGGAACTTGAAGTTCCAAGAGAAGTAAACGCAAAGGCAGCATTGTATCTCCAGATATTTGTACGAAATTCTTTAGCTTGTTCATTGTCACCTTCAAATAACTGGCGCAACCGTTGTGGAGGATCTCGCAATAAAGGAAGGCTCACCTTGCCTTTCAGACAACAAGATCCAAATTGTGGATTTAGATTACTTGAGGTTGTCAATCTTTCATCACTCCAATGTAGTCCACGACTGTAAGTACAAACTCGATCCATGCGACCCAAATAATGAGGAGTCAAATCCATTCGCCCACGTCTTGCATTTCCACTTGCTAATCGTGCCCTCTCCAAGCGTACTTCATTTGCACTGCCATCTTCTCTGACTCTGCTAATTCTTCGTGCTGCACGTCGCCTCAATAAATGTTCGTACATACTTTGACTTTGCACCTCGGCAACACCTCCTGCTCTATGGCTATTAGGCAAAGTCTCTTCTTCTACCAATGAATTGTCCATTTTTCATGGACAAAATATCTATATCACATAATCACCTGCATCATGTCAAATGTAATAATAAATAATATGAACTAAAAATATCAATTTTTTTTAATATTAATTTAAAATAAAAAATCTTAAAAAACATCTAAACTTTAAAATAAAATGAGAAATGTGAGATAGAGATACTTTCAAGATGTTTGGATAAATATTTTTGAATATCAAAATCTTTATTATCATTAATTCTTCAAGGTTCTTTGAAGTTCAAAGAAAATGTGATTCTTATAATATGTATAAATTGAGTTCAAAAACAATAAAATTAAAGGCATACATGATTTTCACTTCTAACATTCAAAACAACAATTTCAAAAATCATTTTCATCATTGAGATTGAAAAGACACAAATTCCCAAAAACCTTGCAATAGAATATTGAGCTGACAGTCTAATAAAATTTATAGCAAAAAACAACAATATTTTATATTAAACGAACGCTGTGCTATCTAATAAACAAAAGGAAATAAACATGTAAAAGTCTTTTCAAACTACAACGTCAAACAGTAATATCTTCTTCATCAGATTCTGAAACACGATCTGGCGATTGCGGCAACAAAGCTACAGCTTCTCGTAAAGCAAGGCGATCCAATGCTATATTTCTATTCTGCAACGACCTAGCACGTTGTTCATCTTCAAGCCTCTGTCTCCGAATATTAAGAGCAATAGCCCTATTCCGTTCTGATCGAGCTTGTTGCTCAATTCTGATTCTCTCCCTTGTTGCACGAATTGCCAATGCCGCATCTCTGTTTCGAATCATCCGTTGACGTTGAGAGTTTGCACGTCGAACCAAAGCCTCTTGTCTGTTCATTTCCGACCGTAACAAAGCAAAATTTGGAATGGTCACCGCATCACTCGAGGGAATTCCTTGATCCAACGGTGCAAGAAATGGCCCAATGGCGGAAAGATCTACATGATTTTGGGAGGGTTCAATTCCTCTGTCAACATCTAAGGCTGTAGATGAAGGAATAGAGTTTGGAATCTCCAAGAACTCTGAACCTAACAATGAGCCTTGAGGTGACATAATCACGGACATTTGAGATGGTTGTTGTCGTTGTACTCGATCTCTAGCCATAGAACGTAGAGCGCGCACACTCATAGCTTCACGACGAAATCGATTCATATTGGTAAATGATATGAAAAAATGTCTTGTAAATATTCTGTAATTCAAAATGAAATCAGATAAAATTATCAATCTCAAATAAAATATTCAAAATCAAATCTCCAATAAATCTTTTACAATATTATATTAAAATGTGATGAATTATATGATAAGATATATGATATAAAATGTGATGGTAAAATATGAGTCTCCTCAAAAAGAAGTTTATGAAGATAAAAGAAATAATTGGAATCCAAAATAAATAAATAGATTATGATTTAGTATACCATGATTTATGTCAATTTTAAATCTCAAGTGAAAATCATTTGTGCACTATAGATATTTAAGGTAAAACACCAGTGATTGTTTGATGAATTTTTGTGAAACAACATAATTTTCCTCAATTCCAAAAAAAAAAAAAAAAAAAAAAAAAAAAAAAAACTCCTACATTTCATATATTATCATCAAATAATAGAAGCTATATAAGATGTTATTCAAGTTTCATTACAACGTATATTTCTTTATTTGTGTTAACTTGGGAGTTGTAATTAAATTTCAAGATAGTACTATGTAAAGTAGATATTCAATAGACTTCATTCTATTGCTCCCGATGATTTAAAATAGTACTTTTATTTTTGTTTTAGAGCATTCAGCTATGTCATGTTGTACAGACCCACATGCCATGGGAACTATTGTACGACTGATGTGAGTCAATTTTGTTGCAGGAACAGTTAAAGCTCTATATCAGAATCTGATGTTGAGTGTGTTGCTTATCTCAAAAAGTTCAAGGTATTTTAATTCTCTGAAAACCATGTCAGTTTTGTGTCTAACTCTTGGCCTTTGTTGTGTTCTTGTTACGCATTCACACCATTAGCTAATTTAATTCAAAAAATCCTACCAAAAAAATTAAATGAATTTTAAAAATTATAACCAAATCACAAATTATTTTCATTCCTTTTCAAAATTAAAATTCCATCCAATTCCAAATAAACACTCCCCCTTCAAAAACAATCACAAGGCATTCATTTTTTCACTCACCACCAAATGAACGAATCGATGATATAAAATAAGGTAAAAGTCTGTAAAGCGGTCGTTCGCGATCGTCCAAAGGTTTAAAAACCTTCGGTCAATCCAACAACGTCCGCACAACCCACTCCCGATACCGTCCAAGAACTCAAATGCAATATGCACGAGTTCTAAAGACTAACCAGGAGTGGATTATAGTAACAAATAAATAAAAGGGTCCCAACTTCACACCAATTCGTAGAACTCCACAAAGGTCTGCAATGTCCTGCAAAATAACAATAATCAACGATTAACAATCAATAATTGGATTTATGAAAATTGTGCATAATTAAAGAGTTTTGACATAGACGAAACGCACTACAGCAATGCAGCCGAGACTATGTTCGAAACATGCAGTGTGTCAACTTGGTAGGCACCAGCTCACTGCTCTGATTCTCCTCGAGCCCTCTATCCAGACACTCGTATTTCGAATACTACATCAGATAATTTACTTTTAACTTTGCTTCCTCTGTCAAGCACACACATGTCTCTCCATCTCCCGACATACAAGCCGGGAATAACAAACAAGAAGCGAGAGAGCAAAAGTGCAACGGTTCCATCAAACGCTTTCTCGGCCTTCCGGGGAATTCGAAGGAGTGGAGGTGACGACTGGGCAAAATGGAAGCCCTATCCTGATCAACGCTCTAGCTTACATGGAGTGCGAAGTCAAGAGCCGTCTCGAAGTTGCAGATCACTGGATTGTGTATGCCGAAGTTACAGATGGCAACGTATCTAATCCTGACGGCAAAACTGCTGCTCATCACCGCAAGATTGGAAACTACTACTGAGTGCTGCACTTGGAGTTTAACTTCTCAAGACGTAGTTCTGTTTGAGTTTTTTGCCTTGCTGTTTCCTTTCCCAGTCACGTGGGGTTGTATCGTAGCTATGCCTCAGGAGTTTTCGCCATGATCTGTACAAAGCTGTCATTGAATTTTCATGTATACACCGGTTCACTTTAATACATACAGATTTACCTCAACGCCAGGCTTGATACGATTTGCATAAAATCGAGCATCTGGACTTGAGAGTATTCGGTCTATTGAAAAACATCTCATGATCAGTGAAATGTAATTGTTTCGGGATGTGATCGATGTATCATTACCTTCTTTAATTGCTGTTATTTTCCTTCGACTACCATACTGTACACCTCATAAACAGAACTACGTCTTGATAGGAACCATAAAACTCTTTCGTTTTCCAAGACCGTCAAAAAAATCTCATCCCTCACATGGAAGTTCAAGAATGTAATTCTACACGCTAACTATCTGCAATTATCACAAAACCAAAACTTCCAACACCTGATGAGACTCACTACTGTCACAATGTCTACAAAATACAGAAGCACCAAGCAATCGGCACCAAACAATCGGCTCAACCTGAACATCAGAAATAGATGAGATTATTAGCTTGTAATGGTCCTGCTTCTGTACGCCAAACTAACAATTTTCTCGTACCCCGTAGTAAACTGTAATCAAGGTATCTGTACAAATGAGCACTCGATTGGCGCAAAATCCTAGCACTTAAACCCAAGGAGTCCGCTCTAAACACGAATCGGAGGTAATGTCACGATGGAAGTACTAAAATGAAACCACAAAGCCGAAATATATTCCTCACCAGTCACCAAATTGAGAGTCACCGCCAACAACTTTAAACTGCTGTCCGAAATGGCATTCCCTTTGAAGCTCGAATTTCACCTTAACCGTAGGACCTGAAGAAGGGCATATATCAGTAATCAAGGCCAGTCCTGATGCCACAATAGTTGAAAAATAAGTGCGCTGGAAGACTCTGCATGAAGTTCTTCTAAAACATTCTCAGCGACTAACTTTTTCCAAAGCCATAATTGATGAAGAACTACATGAAGAAGTAACATTACTCTCAAGGTTGGTCACCACTTTTCATGCAAGTACCTAGCTCCTCATGCAGTTCAAGAAGGAAATGCCCATGCCCTACAGGAGATTTTAAAGCCACACACACTATTCGATTGCAGTTTAAATCGCAAATATTACCTTCGTAAGCCCGCGCTTCAACAGCAGACTGCTCCTGAACGGACTCCCCAACCGCTGTGGCGTCCTACATAGACAGGAACAAGTTCAGCTCTTGTTCTACAACTTCAAACACACAAAGCTGGAGCCAAAAGGAGCAGAATAAAACGTGTGCACCGAACTCAGGACACACATAACATAGTATTTAACACTCAATTAAAGTACTTTGCAAACACTTACTTTCAATAACAATCAAATCTAAAAAAACCAACACTTCCAATAGCATACACACGTATCTCCCTGCCAGATGACCCAACTGAAAATGCAGGTTGAGAAAAAAATGATTCCTGCTTGCAAAAGCTGCACGGCCATAATCACACTAACGCTAACACATAACCACTCTGATGATCATTAAGGTGCAAATCACATGAGCTCACATGCAACAACCATCTGAGTAGTCACAAAAACGAGCATGCAGTAAAACTACCATCGGCAGCACACCTAAAAGAAAGTTAACATGCACTTTAGAACATTCTGCCCCGCAGAATTTGCAGACAGGCTTCACATTCAAGCAGACGCGGTCATGTGGTCGCGGCAAGCACATTGACCGCGTTGGACAAATCAGTGGAAGGGCCCGTGGATTTTCAATTCCTCAAATTGTGAAAATTGTCACTCATGAAAGGGGCGCATTCGTTGACGGCTTCTTCTGCTCAAGTCCTCGCTGTAACACCGATGAAAAATAACCAGATTAATATCCTCCACCACTGACCTAAAGAAAGTGACTCCCTAAATTAATTCTCAGAATTCTCACACAAGCAGCTACCACTTAGGCTATTCATCAACATCATCATTCCGAACACAAAGACCGTGGTACATTATGCAATTCAGAGTCCAGGACCCGAAGAAAGAAGAATCAGACACACGTTAGCAATTCAATCTCACAGCCTCGAGGCCTCATTCCACATGTGCTTCACTTGTCTTTACAAGAGAACACACATGTGTACCTTTCAACCTCCCTAGAATTATGAAGAGAAACTTCTTATATTCCTTCCATCTCTATCCAACAAGCGACCTCTAGACTTTTAAACCAAGAAACACATTTCAGACACGCTCATCTGAAGGCTCAAAATATGCTCCCAACAAACCCTCTCCAAACGAACGTGAGAGACAAAGCATATGAATCGTGTCTGCAACAACTAATCTAACTACAAGTAACATATAACATCAGGCACCCTATCAAGCACCTCAAACACTGACGAAGAGATTCGCAACTAAATATGACACCAAAACTATTTCCCCCTCCCTCGAGCTAAGCGAACCGCACTTCCCGTGTAGATAACAACCAACCTCAATCTCAAAAACTCCAACACGAAGTCCAAACCTGCAGTCCCCATTAACCACGAAAAGCCACTCCCTCAGACCAAACCACAAACCTATCAAGCTCGTGAATGCTGAAGAAGATGCAATGACGAGCACCACAAAAAGAAGCTCCAGCTTCTGACACTACGAATACTAACCCCACCTCTACTTATACCAAAGACAACACCTCCTCTGACACACGATTCCCCTCGATTAAAATAAAAAGCTCCTCCAACACGAGCACTGACCACTACGCTTGACTGATTTCACAGCCAACGACCACCCTACCCGGAATCACAAACCCACCTCCCAAATGAACTCCCACATCCTAATCCACATTCTCAAGGCTCCTCACAACAACGCACAGTACCCAAAACGAAAAAACCTCCAAAAAAACCGACTCTTCTATATCACCACCGCGTCACCGCCACCATCACAAATGCCAATTCGTGTCACCTACTCAACACTGTACATCATACGACCGTCAACCTGATGCGCCATAATCTCTCCTTCTCCTAACCCTTCAAACCCTTCCATCCTCCAACATAAACCACCCTAAATCCATCTCAAACTACAACCAAATGCTCCAAAATACTCCAATATACTCCAAAAATGCTTCCGAATTAGAGAAGACGAAGAGATTCCGATATTGCATGTGAGTGAGAACGCTCGAACAAACAAAGTAATACCTGCGGCGGAGTGTGCCCAAGGAATTCTTTCAGGGGCCTTGAATCTAGAAGCGGGTGCTCGGAGGGAGATCAAACACAATTTGATTCAACCCCTGCAAATGGGCCAACAATTTAAGCTCATTCAATTAGCGTGTGATCAAGTGCCGACCAATTTAAGCTCATTCAGGACAAATTCAGTCCAATTCAGAGAACAGAACGATCCTAACTCGGCGAAAAAACACGAAACAGTACACACAGAAACATCACCCACAACGCTTCTAAAAACCATCTCGATCAACAAACAAACACAAAACAAAACCCGCTCGTTTAATCTCAAAAAAAGACTCACATGAGAAACTCCCAATCACGTTATCACAAAGCCACCCAACTCCACCTGTAGAGAACGCCTAGAATTTGCGTCTTGAGTCACTCCGCCCTGAAATCTCACCCTGCTCAAGCTAGCATTGCACCTCATCTCTGCACCGTCTGGGCTCCTCGCGTAGGAGGCATGCGCGTCTGTGAACCATTTGGCCCTCGCGTAGGAGGCATGTCTGCATGTCTGAGATGGGGAACTGCAGCTTGCATGAGGGTACCTCGGTGCATGTCGACGTGTCTTAGCATGGTTGTCTCCTCGACGGATTCCGGCGCGGAACCGTCGAGTGAGACAAACCATGCTCAATTGTATAATAGATGGCTAAAAATGCCTTGAACTCCCTCATGCTCAAAGGTTTCCAAGAATTACCTCCAATTCTACGCCCTGTTGCCTCAATAATGCAATTCGCATAGCGATTTGTTTCAAATACAATTTTCCGTAAAACACTACAAGGCCAAAATAACTCCCATAGTTGCAAAATGCTTTGAACTCCATGTACTATATCATGTGAACATCCTTCTAAGCCTTGAAATTGCATAGGTGTTGGATGAATAATAAAGTTTTCTTGCCTCTAAAACATATCTCCATAAGAATTCCAAAAATCCTCTTCTTCATCACCCAAATTCTCATAATAATTTTTGTCATCACTTTCATAATCACCAGTGAAATCCATAGCATCTAGAAGATCCTGAAACTCTTGGAATCCATCCAGTTCAAATGATCTATCCCAACCAGGCCTCTGCACACCCACCCCTCCTGAACCCCTTCCCCGCATCCCACCCCCAACCTCTCTCTGGACCCCTTGCGCTCTCCCTTGAGCCTCACTCCCCACCTCTAACCCATCCCTTTCCCCACCCTCTCCCTGCCGTAACAAACCCCTTCTCGGGCTCCATCCTCCATCCCCCCGCCGAGCCTCTCCCTGGCCCGATCCATCCCCTCTCTCCTCCCGCCGAGACCCTCCCTGGCCCGACCCCTCCCCTCTCTCCTCCCGCCGACCCTCCCTGCCTCGACCCATCCCCTCTCTCCTCCTGCCGAGCCCCTCCCTGCCCCGACCCATCATCTCCCTCACCTGATCCGCCCGCTTCCCATTCCCACCCACCAACGGCACTTTGACCAACCTCCACACCTTGCTCTCGTCCCTCACATGCTGCATTATTTCTCTGTACTCTCTGCCGTTTCAATCGTGGTTCAGGCGTGTGCAGAAGCTCCGGCAGCCATGTAAACTCATTTTCTTCGTCTTCAGATTCTCCATCGCACGAGGAATCTCTTCCATAATACTCTTCACTCATATCAGAATCTGTGTTCATCTTGTAGAGTCCAAGGTGCTTGAGCTCTGTGGTCGCAAGTGAAGCAGCTCAGATGTGCGTCTGCTGCACTTGAGCTCAGCACTTGAGCTCAGATGTACCCTCTTCGGCAGAGTGAGGTCTATGATTCCTTGATAAGTGTCATGCCTTCGGTGTCCATGAGGAAAAAAAACCTAGGTGGATTTTTTGCTCTCTGGAAGTGATAATGCCGACCAAGTTCTGCATTCGATAGTTCTAGGAGTCTGACGATGTCATCTTTACGAATCTTTACGAAACCGTTCACTTGATCATTCTTGACGTTGCTCCAGGTGGTGTTGACAGGTCCAAATGGCTCCAATGCGCGTCCTCCAGTGCATGCTACTATGTGAACTGTGCCGTCACAAGGAGCCTATAACCTGTTAGCATATGCAAATTGTTAGAACATTACCATGTGTATTACCTGGTACTTAACACTAATCAGGTAATGTTACTCCATCCATGAATAATGAGACTTTCACTGATGACTTTAGCACTTGACATTGACATATGCAAAAGAAAAATGTAGAAAATGTGCATGACGATATACTCTCTCCGCTGTAAGGGTTCGACCCTGCGCCTCTCTGGACACAGGCCAGTACCTCTGACCGTGAAATCCCCACCGGGGTTTAAAAGGTACAACAAAGTTGGGTACAGACAGGCCGGTTTTACCCGGCCTGGAAAAAGTTGTCTCTTACTTTTACTGGGGTTCCTTAATGGATCTCCTATATTATGCAATTCGGGTTTATAACCCATCATGCTGTAATCACGCCAGTACCTCTGACCTATTGAACTCCCACGGCCTACAAAGCTATTCCATAGCGTGACTTTAAGTACGTAGAATAAAGCTATCTACAATCCCTTCAGCACACCTTCATCGACGTTTGGAAAACTTTACCATATGCTAATAAGAAGATTTTTGACACATCTAGTTTTTCATTCTTAGTAACACATACTAATGAGTGGCTTATTCACTGATGGCACAAATTATGACTAACATTTCCACATGGCCGTTGAAATCACATACTAATAACCTCGTTTTTTACTGGTTTGTCATGTGCAAATGTTTACATGCCCCTTGTGCGTTGAAACGACCTGAGTAATGTGATGGCTCATCACTGGGCCAAAACGGTTTGCAATCGATGGAAACTCACATTTCATAATGGTAAGTAACTGTTTGTCCAATTTTACAATGACTTGGCTCAAACTTTGCAATATCTTCTTAACGAGGGCATCAATGGTTTCCTACTGTACACAATCTGTACAAATCTCTTGTAGCACTTTCAAGCATCGGGTTAAACATGTCCAATTTAATTGCAATATTTAGCTTGTCCGATTCTGTGAGGTTATAGTAAAGTTCAAGTGATCTTCCGTTCAAATGTCAAGGCTATCTGGTTAGACCATTGAGAGTTCACATACGACATCACTTTTGCCGTTAATAACTTTTGTGATACCTGGATGTCTGCTTGCGTGAATGTGAATGACATGCACTTTGTTTCAAAACTGTTCATGATTTTGACATGCTGTCGATGTTTGAAGTGGCGAAGGATATGCAGGTGGCTAGACGACTTGAAGTGCCATCAACAGAGCATCAACAGCTCTCTTCGGCTCCACAGCCAGACCTCCACGGCCCATGCTCCGCAACTCGACCTCCGCAACTAGAGCTTTGTCTTGAGGTCATCATGAAGGTGCGAGTTGATACAAGACGTCAACCTCATAGGAAGTTTTCGTCGCGTTAGCCCCCGGGGCTAAACTGCCTGGGGGGCTAATCCACAATACTTTAGCCCCAACTAAAGGTTTTTTCACGTTAGCCCCGGCTAATGTTGAATATACGAAGGGGGGCTAATCTCATGCATGTTAGCCCCGGCTAAAGTTGCTTTTTACATTTTCACTTCCTCGAGATTCAGAGTTTATATTGCAGCGTTGCTCTGTGCATGTCCGTTTCATCATGAAGACACATTTTTTGCAATCTTGTAAGCATTGTTCTTTAATGTGTGTCCTCCGGTACTTTTAATTTCACCTTCTCTACTTTCAATTTTACTTTCTCTGCTTTTACTTTTAAATTTGTTATTTTAATTTCAACTTTCTACTTTCAATTTTAAATTTGTTATAAATGAAGGAGTGGAAGTTCATATTTCCATATATTTTATAAGTGGAAAATATATTTTCATATATTTTATAAGTGGAAAATATATTTCCATATATTTCCAAATATATATGAGTGGGTTTTCTTTTTTTAATTAAATATTGGTGGAAGTTTTTTATTAAGGTGGAGAGCCCCATTGATCATTGAGCGAGAGATTCCCGAATCCCATCCTACATACATATTTCATTTTAGCAAATCATTTCTCTTCTTAATGGCGCGACCTATCCGTCCACGTCGCAATAGGGAGGTGAAGTGTAGGTGTTCCAGATGTGTTGCTAATAGTGGATGGCATGGATTCAGAATGGTGGATCAACGGACTCAGCAAACGCATCACAGAAGAGACATTGAATTACAAAGAGAGAGGGATGCTCGAGCTGGACCACAATTGGATGACCAATCTCAAATTTTTTAACAAGCTGAGACACCTCCACATGATGAGGCCCCTAAACCCGAGCTCGAACCCGAGTTTGTGCCCGTTGATGAGATGGAGGATCGGAGGGAGTATTTACTCAAAAAGATGAAAGATTTGGTCATAAAAATCCAAGCGGAGTGGGACAAGAGAGGCGTTCCGGTGGAGTGCCAAGATTGGACTCTACGTCATATTTTCGAAGGCTTATCGCGCACACCAGATGATCATCTAGGAGTTTCCCTTGAAGATAGGCTGGCCCCGTTGATTAGGGCAATGCCTGAGGATTGGGACGGTAGCTTGGAGAGGCCTGCTTCCATCCCTTCATCCTTCCAAACATTGCTTCGATTATATAAGACGTGGGGACTCGTGCAACCCAAGAGGTGGAGGATGTGCCTCGGTACGAGAAAATACTCTCACGAACCCTTCATTCTGCCACCAGCCGAGGAAGATGGTTATGATGGCAGCCAATATGTAGCATGTACCTGCAATCCATCGAATGATATGCGCACGTGTCCCGTGTGTATAAAAACATGTCCACATTGCAACCACTCGAGATTCGAAATGATATCATTCGGCTATCTCAGCATTGAGGACCAACTATCAAGTTCAATGGCTTCCAAGACTTTGTGTCATGAACTGTTGACCATGTGGAGGGCGCATCTGGAGTGGTTGAATGTGCATGAGGCTCCACCAACTATTTTAGAAGTCTGGCATGGTGAAAAAATTAGAGAAATCCAAGACTTTTGGAACCCGGAGGTTGAGTGGGAACTCCCCGTTATCTGTCCAAACACAAAGTGTCATAGAGCATAATGTGCATTTCCGATGAAATGCAAATCCCTACGCACTCCACAACATTGGGACGCACAATTACATTCATGTGTAAACAATGTCGGAGGCAGATAGTGGCACCCAAAAAGGTGGTTATGGGCGACCCCCGAAATTTAGCTCTTGCAGGGCATTGGGACGGGTTTGAAGTGTCGGGGAAAAAACAACGTGGTTGTTGGGTTATGGAGGCCAATGTACTGAACGCAGGCAGGTCATCAAGTTTATCGCTACTGCTAGTGTTGTTTATCCCCCTAAGTGGGAATCAACCCTACATTGCTGAACGTATGAGGAGAAACATTATGGCTTTCACAAGGCCTTTCATTGAAGAGCCGGGAGACCTTGTTCGTGGACGGAATGGAGTGTAGATACAACTATCTTACGTGCAGGATCAGCAACCTCTTGCCTCGTTCCGAGACCCCGAATGTAAGGGCAGTATTGATGTTGCTGACCGGGGATCATTCAGCTCAGTACAAGATTTCAAATCTGAAATCCTCTAAAAAATTGGCTTGTCGAAGATGTAAGATGCATTCAGAGTTGGTTGATGGTCGGTACATTTATGGCGATAATGAAAATCAAATTACCCACCCCCCTCATGAGGCGCACTGCTAAGGAATTAAGTCACAGTGTAAATTATTTGAAAAGGCTCCAGAATGACAAGGCGGCCAGAGAGGAATACAACATGGAATCTGGTGTCTCTGGGGATTCTCACCTATGGCAACTATATCACTTATACAGATTTGACATTTCACGGGACTTAGTCTACGATGTTATGCACGTATTCAATCTTAACATGTTTAAGAATTACATCATAAAGTTCTTTGAAGATATCCGTGAACATCCGAAATCAAAAATCTTACTAGAACTTGTAGATGCCACTTGCGCCTCCATAACCAAAGCCCGTACTTCCGAATTAAAGCAGGGTCAGTGGCCTGATGATCCCTTTAATGATTACAAAACCTACACTGTGGAAGAATGTCAGCTTTTTGTGATGTGGATGTTACCTTTTATTTTACACAAATTGGCGTTGAACAAATATCAATTTTTGAAGAGGCGTAGCATGATTGGGCGTTTGCTTGTTGATATAGCTCATTTCTTCTTCAACTGGACTCGGAATAAAGGTTGGAGTGTAGAAGACTTGGATTTTGTTCGTCAGTTGTTAGAGAAGTGGCGTGTTCTTTCAGAAGAACTGGACGGGCCAAATGGAAGACCATTAGAGCACGTGGCTGGCGCTGCCCACATTTTAGAAGACATAGTACGATTCGGCCATTCCGACATGTACTAGTGTTTTCCATACGAGAGGGAGGTTAAGAGATACAACAACATCAAGACTAATCAAAAAAATGTGGAAGCGACATTTGCTAAGTATACCGCAAGGAAGTTATTTCATAAAGTTCAACTCTGTATTGCAAAGGAAGCTGACGGGCTGGATACGAAGGAACGAGTTCTCGACGAAGTTCATGGTGCTCTTATGTATCCACAAGGGATCAGACATACTCACATCCTGCAGTGTCCACGGTGGCATATGAACTGCTGTCTGAAAACATCATCTACAAAAAAAGCAAGACATTTGCTGAAGCTATTGAATCAAGCATCTGATTCATTTTGTTCTGCTATTGCAACATCAAAGGGAATAGTCATTAGTCCCATGAACAACAAATACGAACAAGCTTCGGATACGATTTGGTCTTACTTAACGCATCGTTTGGACGGAATAGATACTACACACTCCCCTTACATACTTATACACAAGGCTTGTCTAGTGAAAAAATATCACTACGCAGTAGGCGATGATGTGGTGGTAGAAAACGACGAAGCTGGTGGTACTCCGTACAAAGCGAGGATAAGAGAAATATTTAGCCATGACCATAACATGCACATCAAAACCTACTTCTCGGCAGATTATTACCAACATGTCTGCTTTCATGAGACAGATGTGGTGGACCCAATCACATATATGAATGTGATAAAAAAAAATATCTTCGTCCCATTTGATGATTCCTGTATTCGGCCGATTAGATGCATTAAACACAAATTTTTGTGTATCAAGAACCCAACACAAGGAAATGGAAGATCTCTAGCTTATGAGACAGAGGACAACACATTGCGAAATCACTTAGTTATATAGTTTAGACTTGGAGGCTTATTTTTAACAATCCTTAGGAATTCAATTTTTGGAGAAAGATATTTTATTCATGTATAAATTATTTAGAAATGCAATTTTTTTAAAATTTAAAATGCCTTAAAATGTTTCATTGCCTGGTTCAACATCAATGCATTTTTTATTTTATTAATATACATTAGTCATGCAGGAAAAGACTGTACTATTCAATAATTTTACATTTTTATTGATGTAACAATTTAACTACTGTCCCGAAAGCTCACTATGTCTAGGAGGCATATCAGTATCTATTCAGACAACTCATAGTAGAAGTAATTATAAAAAATAATGTGAGAGAAAGGTGAACACACCTCTTCAGTGAGTAAGACTGGTTAAGTTCTCTCTGCAGATGTGTACAGAATATTTTTAACATCCTCATTTACCAGCATCATGTAAAAGCGTACCACCTGAATTCACAAGATGTTGTAACTACCGTACTGAACTCAGGCATATGTGACTCAAGAGGATGTGCTGATAGGCACACTGAGGGTGCGTGAGAGCATCATGTACTCTGCAAACATACGATTATCAAAGAGTATCACAAAGTAAGAGAAGAATGCAATTGTGGACACCACAATCTGAAAATGGGTCTCTCAGGCTGCCAGAATACATATGTGGGGAACTATTTTGTGCGTAGTCTTAGTGGGGGAGATAAACGACTCATACGGGCTGGACTTAAATAATATGCGCAAGTTTGGCTTATTTTAAAATATTGGATAGTTAATCTTGGTTGTCATTTATTCAAGTAAAGTTCTTGCCACCAGAAAGTAGCTTTCATGTAAATTACATGATGAAACTTGCATAACAAGATAGAATTAAGAATCAAATTTAAAATGAACAGAAAATGTTAGCTCCTAATGCAGTGGGTGCCACAACTACAAAGTAAAACTAATTATTTATGACCATATTATACCAATTAAGCATGCATTCATGATGCAACTTCCATTTCGGTTTTCACAACTTGTTTCACCACAGCTCCACTAGGCCCTCCATTCTATTGATCTATTCATTCATCAAAGCCTTCAACCTCAAGACTCAATACTACTATAATTGTGAA
Organism: Ceratodon purpureus; assembly: GCA_014871385.1. NCBI lineage: Eukaryota > Viridiplantae > Streptophyta > Bryopsida > Pseudoditrichales > Ditrichaceae > Ceratodon > Ceratodon purpureus. The sequence continues at coordinate 105,551,595 of CM026426.1, forward strand.
CTTTAGTTTTTCTATTTGGTCGCCAATTCCTTGTATTGATTTTATGATAGATTTTTAGTTTTTTAGAATGGGCTCATTCAACAGTTTGAAATTAGGTTTTAATGCCCAAACAATTTGCAATGTTTCTATGTAAGCTATTCTTTCCATACTAGAGTCATTCACTGATAAATAAATTTATGTTTATGAGCTTCTACCAATCTTGTTGTTCATTGGTCTTGGTTCACCAAGCTCCACAATAATTTCCATTGAAACTATTTCACCTTCAAATTTGTGTTTTCATGCCATCGGTACATGGTTTCAAGGGTTGCAAATGCTTATCATTCGTTAAAAATGATTTCAAATAAATATTGTATGTACTCACAATATAAGGTCTCGGTTTTATTAAATGTTTATAGAATTTAATTATAATAGATTCATAGAATGGCCAAATAAATAACTTTGGCTTTGTTAAGAAGACATTAAATTTGAAAAATGAATCTATTTAGTGCCTTTTCAAGGCTTTGTATTAATATGTTAATTGATTCACAATTATAATAAATATAGTCTTCAAATAATGTATTTGTATTTTTTAATTTATTATCATCAATTGTGTGGATATGTTAGAATGAGAAATCTAAAAACCAACTTTAATCCATTAAATTCCAGCCGGTTATAGAGGTTCCAAAACCCAAAACAACCATTTTAGACCACCTTGTGAAACGATGGTATGGACCAAAAACAATTGTTTATTTAAGACATCCAACCGTAACTATCATTTTCATATAAATCTCATATTATAATTGTGTGTTGTCCATACATAAATGCTTAATAGATTTTAAAATGCATACCTAGTTTTATATGCACTTCATATGAAATTTACATGTCTATGATTTTTACAAGATTTCAAGCCAATTTTCAATATTGAAACTTCTCATGATGATTTAGAAGTTGAATTATGGAATTGTGGAGACTTGTTTTGTAGCAATGGCATATTATGTGGAGAAGTATATTAATTCAAAGTATTATTAAATTATAATAATTTAAATTATTTTCAAAACTATAAATATTTCTTGTAGACTTTGGTGGCATCAATTCTTTAGCACATGAGCTTAGTAGAACAATATAAATTATGATCTATAAGCTAATACTCTCTAAAACGTGAGATTACATCTTTCATTTGAATTGATTCTATTATTTAATGGTAATTCTTGAATACATATATTGCCAACTAGATGACTATAAAATCATTGGAAACAACTCTAGTTTGAAATGACCAAGTAGTGCACACACACTAAGCTCAATCTTTAGATTATATTTAAAAAAACCACTAAATTCATATAGATTATTGTGCTTCTATTTTTTACTAGAAAAAAAGTAATGTAATATTTCTTAACACTTTATATTTATAACACAACATTTGATTGAAGGCACCTGTAAAATATTTTAAAATAAATAAATTAACTTTCGATGCAAATATTATGAAAAAAAATTCTAAAAATTTGAACAAATTTGTTCTAAATCCAAATTTGCTAGGTGTCGAACACTTGAATTAATGTATGTTGGATTAATAAAGAAACTATAGTCATTTCTTAACAATAAACTAGAAAGTTGGAAGCTGGCAATTGAAAATTTAAAATTGGGACTTGAGAATCTTGGAAAGCAGTGGGCAGATTTAAAAAAAGAAAATTCTAACATAAGGTAGCATTCACTTCTTAGATAAAAATTGATTTACCAATTAAACAAAATGTCCATATATATTCAGAAAAGAAGTTTGTTTCAATTTGAAAAAAGAATTTTGTGAATCACTTTCACCTTATTTTTAAACACCAAGTCAAAATACAGTGACTAGCTACATGGAATAACTTCACTTTTTTCCTCCACTGACTAAAGTATGAAACTCTAGAAATCATGCGCATCACAATCCTTCTCCGAAGTGAACGACATCGCTTAGGGTTCAACCCACGCACACCCAAAACTGTCTTGAGACCCCCAAACCAACACCATCTACGGCACCCCTATATATCAGAAACTCAAATGCACAAACTGCAGGAACGACGCCGGTTCTGGGTGCGGTGACTCATTTGGGCTCGCATCCCGTAGCAACGAAAACCCATGGTGAGAGCTCCGGGCTATGGAGATGCCTAATCGTTTCGCTGCACCTTGGCCCGCGCGCTCCTCTGGTTTCTGACGCAACTCTTATTGGTGCAAACCCTTCGCCTATGTCTCGCCGTCCTCTTGCAATCAAGCTTTTGAATCCCAAATTCTGCTCACTTTGGCCTTCACCGCAGTCTCTGCAATAAACAACAAGCTGGGCAGGGTTTATGGTCCTCAAATTCATCATCAGGTCGTTGTGGGTACGTTTCTCATGCTGGTTTCTCTCCTTTTCCTTCTTCCTGGATTTTGGTTTTAGATATATTTGTTGGTTATGTTTTCTCTTGTGTCCTCTTGCTGGGTTTTAAATTTGGGGTTTACTGGGGTTTTGGATTGGGAGGCGGGAGTTGGGGCAGCGTAGATGTGGCGAGAGAGCGAGCGGTTGTATTTTTTTTAATACCATCTTACGCGATGAAAGGAATTCTGAACTCTCTCTGTCTGTTTTACAGGGTTCAAAATTGGACTTCAGAGTTTTCTCAGGCATCGTCGGATTTGAGAAGCCTGATCCACGAATTTTCGAGATTGCGCTCCAGAAAGCCGGCGGGGTAGCTCCCGATCAAACCCTCCACATTGGAGACAATCTCCGGAAGGATTACCTTCCTGCCAGAAGCCTTGGCATGCTGATGGACAGGTTCCAAACCACGGAACATCGAGCTGCAAGGGAGGCGGGCGTACCTGTGTTTCTAGACCTCTCATATGCACAGAAGTTCATCTTGGCACTGCAAGAGAAGTCAGAAGCTGCAGTTATGATCTAACAACTCGTTTCTCATCGTCTACATCAATCCAGACATGTATCATATTACCTTAAACCTGTCAATACCTGCTTGGCAAGTAAAAGCACCCTTGTAGAAGTAAAAGAAGTTTTGCACTACCCGGCCAGGGTGGAAATTGGCATCCTACACAGGGTAAACACCATATCCTCAAACTGAAACATTTACTTGTCAGTGTGATTCTTGACAATTGTCAAATATTTTTAACTCTTGCAATGGGAATAATTCAATACTTGTGATACAGGTGGTAAAATGTTGTCTCCATTTTGCGAAGAATGCGGTTGTACCTTTGAGAGGGACAATGCAAAATTTTGTCGTGAATGTCGAACACCTAGGGGGATACGTCCAGATGGGACCGAGGAGAACAGGCAGTTGGTGGTGCAGACAGTGGAGGGGCCAGCGGAGGGGGTGATAGCAGGAGATTTACGAGGTCCACCTGCAAGACAAGCAGTACCGGGGCACCGAACCAGGAAAGCCCCTACATTCAATATGATTTTTGATCCACCTTCTGTGCAAAATAGGGTAAAGAATAAGTTGTATGGCAGAAAATGTTTGAGAGAGGATTATGAAATTTAACACAAGTGTTATAATAATAACCACCACACAAGACATAAATGGATTGAAGAAGCTCAATCTAGTGGACTTCTTCCACAGGGTGAATTTACTTTGGAAGACCCTTTGGTTAGAGGTGCATTGAAAAAAATAATAGATGAGAAGTATGATGAATTGATGGATATTAATTTTGGTAGTGGGAAAAAGTATTCGTGGAAACAAACTGATGCTTATAAAAAAATAAAAAAATATTTAAAATATAAAAGATGGAGGAAAAGAAACTTAGAGAAGGCTCAGGGTGGTAGTACTAGTGGAAATTCTAGAGCTAACCCTTCAATGTCACAACCTAATGATTTGCATGAGTTTGGAGAGTGTGTGGACCGTAATTTGGAAGATGAAGAGGCACATGGAGATGAAGAGGTAGATGGACAAGAAGATGATGTGACATTTGTCATGCGTAATCTTGAGACAGAAAACATACATGACATGTACGGGATGTTGACTACATTTATGATGGGTCAAAATGAAATTGCCACTCGTGCCGAGAGACGTCCCCCTTTCCCACCGAATAGTCGGACTTATTCAAATGAAGACAAAATTTACCTTGTTGCAAATTTTTTCCGAGAACAAGGAGCGCAACAGTGTGCCATGGATACTGCATCGTCATAGATGGCAGTGAAGGTTAGACAATCTGCTGAATAAGGTTAGTTTGCTAATAAGGCATTGTTTGCATTTTCTTACAAAGGTTCTGTGCTAATGTATCCCAGGCAACAGTGAAGGATGGCTGTATTACAGCCGGAAACATTGAGCCTGCACATCCTGCATCAATTACACACAGTAAAGACGGCGAACAGGAGGTAATAGGTCGTGCGGGTATGTCCAACTCGGACTCCCCACATTTTGGTTCTTCGACCGCTCAGGGGACTAGCGATTGCAGCTCCCCGTCGTCAGAGGGCAATCCATCTTCACAAACGAAGACTTGGCCCACTCATGGCGATGTGGTCACGATAAAGGTCACATATGGCCAAGACACGGTGCGATTCAAACTGGTTGGTGCAATCTAATTCGCTTACAATCTTCTGGCGAGTGGGTTTTCAGTACAGCTCTATCTTGGTAAGCTGCTAATTGTTCCTAATCAGTCCCACTCTACTGTTTCCGACTACTGTTGGTATCATTGATTTTCAAAACAATTAGTGAGCCGAGTCTCCTAACACATACCACATTTTATTTCTGCAGGCGCAATCTCGGGTTTGCGGAGGCTGCTGTTGCTGCGTTGGAGAAGCGTGGGATTACGCAGCTGTTCCCTATTCAGGTTGGTGCTTGCTTTTTTTTTTTTTTTTTTTGGGAGGGATAAGGTTTCGGGGAATGTGAGGGTTTGAGTTTGATGCGCTGGTGAGAATTTTCTTGCGGTCACCGTCTGTTGCTTTTAGTGAGCAGGAGAATTGGAATTCTGAGGCGGTTGCTTCGACTGTGATGAGTTAGCATGATGCTTGGGAGTTTCTCTAGGGTTCGTCATGTTTTGTGCATTTGAAGTGTGCATCTTTGATAAAGCTTTTGACTGAAGTGGGTGGCAGTTGATTAATGCAAGAATAGGTTTGTAGCTTGTCTTGGTGCTGTGGCTTTGTTTGGAGGTTTGAGTGTGAGTTCGGTTGTTGGAGCGTGGTTTGCTTGACTTGGGGGTTAAGTTATCATCATGCTGTGTGCAAGAATTGTGCAGCCCAGGTGTGAGATGTGCAACGAGACGGTGTGCCTTGCGGACAAGTAGACGGATAATGGTGTTGTGTATAACAAGGGTTGCTTCCGGTGCAACGGGGACACTCAAGGTCGGCGAGAAGGATGTTGATTTTTGAGGGTTGGCATGGTCGGAGCATCGCGTTGCATAAATCTTACGACGTTCGCTCAGGTTGGGGTATGTCAATCATGTGAGAGTCGATCAACGTTTCTGGGACAGTGTCTGCCGGTCTTGCAATGATTTCTTTTTCAAGTGTTTGGATGTGTTGGGAGGTCAAGAGCTGTTTCAGCATGTGCCTGAGATCAAACTGAAATTCTTGTAAATTATGTGAGATGTTTTCGGTGCGTTGCTACCACAGGGTTTAGTGTGGGCGTGAGAAGTGCAAGAGACGGACGGCTTTTAGGTCTCGTCTGTTCTGTGATTTTGATTTAAGTTCATGAATTTAATCAGCTATAGCCAATGAGGATGCGATTTGATGGGCTGCATCTCCATCTCACACTCACATTTCTCGCTTTGCTCTGTACTGTGCAGTTGTGAATTAGTCCACGTCCCTGTCCGTCTTTTTTTGCTTATTGTCATCTTTTTCCACTTATCCGACCCCTCGAGTCTCTCTCCATTGCTGCTGATTACAGTGCACCTCCTCTGTTGATCCGACCCCTTGAGTCTCTTTCGCTCCTCTAATTAAACGGCACCTCCTATGTTGATCCGACCCCTCGAGTCTCTCTCCGCTCCTCTCAGGCTCTCATTACAGTGCGTTGGTTTAACTTCTGTTACATTCTCTTGCTTAAATTCCCGCACTTATTCAGTGACTGAGTGGCTCAGTGTTAGTCAATCTTTGAAAGTGCAAAATGATTACAGTCGGATTTGGGATTCATGGTCGCCGTAGTATACTTTCTCGAAACAGTGGACTGCTTGTGGACGATTTAGTGTTTGCAGAGGAAGTGGCTTGTCGTTGTGCGAAGCCTATGTCGGAATAGTAATTGTGATTTTTGACTGTCTTGGCATCTTGTAACTCTCAAATTGTTATTCAAAAGTGCGAAGGGAATTTCGCAGTGCTCGTTGCTACTGATGTTGCTGCGCGTGGTTTACACATTCCCAATGTTGATTTGGTGAGTGGCAGCGTTGTTTGTCTTACTTCTTCTTAGAATTATTCTGTTTCGGAGATTTTTTTTTTAATGTGGTGTATTGCACGTCTGCAGGTTATCCATTACGAAATTCCTAATGATCCTGAAACATTCGTGCATCGTTCTGGTCGAACAGGAAGAGCAGGTAAGGAAGGAACGGCTATTCTTATGTATTCCGACAGGCAAACTCGAACAATGAGGCTTATTGAGAGGGATGTTGGGTGTAAGTTCACAAGAATTGGTGCGCCCAGGGTGGAAGATGTTCTGAAGGCTAGTAGTGAAAGTGCCACCGCGGTCATTAAGCGGGTTCATCGTGAATTAGCCGAAGTGTTTATGTAAACTGCCGAGGAGCTTCTGAACGAGCAGGGTCCCACTGCGTTTGCTGCTGCTCTTGCTCATTTGGCCGGCTTCACCCAGCTCCCGGCATCACGCTCCCTCATCACTCATGAAAGGTACCCAGATCCCCAGTTATGCTGCTTATATACTCAACATCTCATTGGTGCTAAATACTGTATTTCTCATTAAGTTCCTTGCTAAATGATTATTTTGAAGGACATAGTTTCAGTGGTCTGAATATGCTCCTTTTTGGTTAGGGAAACGTAAAAATCTAGGACAATGATTCTTATGAGGCATCTTTATTGATTTTGGCAGGGCTTAACAACACTTCGCTTGGTGCGGCCTAGGGGGTCTCGACCAATGAGTGCCCGTGTTGTCAGGTGAGGAAAAACACTCGTGTGCATCATAACTTTCATACATGTTCAACTGAATCATACTCTTCCAGTACGTCTGGAGGCCCATGAATTTAAGAAGGATATTGATTCACTATGCAGGGGCTGTTCAAGAATGACTTCCCAGGTCTCACGTTTCAGAACTTCTTGGGACTGGATGGCAAACCAATTGGTGCAGACAAAAGTGAAACATACGTCCTCCGACAGATGTAAGGGATGACAACCAGTAGAGGAAGTGGGGCGATCTGGGTATCATAATTGCGATGATCAGCATGTACAGGATCCTCTGAACGATTTACTTTGTATTTTTTTTTTATAAATTTTACATTATATATAAAGCAAAAGTCCATGAGGGACAGGTATATAGTTCAGTTTGCTTGTCACTCCTGCAATTAATTCTTTGTTATCAACTCAACGCAGGCGTGTAAATATAAATATCAATAGGGATTCATTAGAGAATATTCGAGTTTCAGGCCATCAAGTTGTTTTCTTATTTGGATTCTGGACGCTGATATTTGATGATCAGGTACTGGTATGGGGAGGACGACGCTGGGAATGGGAGGTGAGGTGGTGGTGGTGGTGGTGGTGGTGGTGGTGGTGTTCGGAGCGACTGTCGGGTGTGGGTGAGGGGGTGGGAGAGTTCGGGGACTGGGCGGTGTGGGCGTGGTGGTGGTGATGGAGCTGGTCAAGGTGTTTGGGGGAGGGCGCTCACGGAGCGGGGTGTGGTTGCTAGTTCTGGCGCTGCTGGTTGGTTTTGGAGGGCACTTATGTGCTGCAGATGATATCGTGCATGATGATACGCTGGCGCCGTCGCATCCTGGCTGTCCGAATAGCTTCGCGCTTGTACGTTTCATCTCTTTACACTTGCTCTAACGATATTTTTTTCAAAAATATCGTTTATGTTCTGGTTTCTGTTACTTTTAAGTACCTTTAGTGGCGTTTCGTTTTTGTTTTAGTTTTTGTTGACAATGGGGGCTTTACGTATGGCTTCTCCGACTGAAATTCTGGGGACTTAGATTGTAAGTTAGGTTGGACGTTGAACTTCTTAGGAGTTCGTTCTGGGCCTGTGAGGTTGCTGTGATTTTGTTGAGATGCAGCATGTCAGCAGCGTGGTGTTTACCTACTTCATTCTCGTCTGGAAATAGTCCAATTAAAAGTGTTTTACACTTCGCCATCAGCGTTTTTAAGGGCGTATGTGACCTGGTTGCAAGTGCATGATCTGCAACAATTAAGTTCGAGCTTATGGTGGAATGTTGGCCTAACATGAACCGTGATAAGTTAGCATAAGCTTTGAAACGGGCTGAATGAGCTCGACCATGGGATTTCTTTCATTGACGTCTCACGGGGACATTTTAAATGGCAAAGGATACGTCTGTGAAGGGACGGACAGTGCTGAACTTTTTAGTAGATTGAGTGATTTTGATCAACCATAGATTTTTGGTTTCACAGGCTGGGTCAAATTCCATGTTAAGTATTATGCGCGACCAGCGAAAACAATACCCTCGACTATCGACCGTATTAGGGCATTATTGTTTTTTGAGACTTAGAATGCTATTGACCGATATCAAGGTCATGGGAGTCTTCGCCTCCTCTGATGTCTTTTCCAAGACATTATTACAAGTGGAATGGGCAAGAGACATGGTAATTTTTCGACCCAGTTAACCTGCATGCTCAACATGGTTCTAATGGGGATGATCTAAAAGAGCAAGAAGGTTTGAATGGCGGAACTGATGCTGAAAACACTTGTGGGCAGGTCAAAGTTAGAAACTGGGTTGCTGCACAAGAGGAGCCAGAGGTTGTAGGTGTGGGTGCAAGATTTGGCACGCTCATCACGGACCATGAACAAGAAGCTCACAATGGCCCTCTGGCAAAGCTGGATCCTGAGGACGGATGCACTAATTCTAACAAGACAGTAAGTCTTCGTCACCTGAGCGTGCAAGGGGTTCTTTGTGGACATCGTTTTGAATGCTGTCCACACATGGGAATTTGCAATGATCAATTCAAAGAGTTGTTGGTAAGCCCTGACAACCTAAAGTTGACGAAGAATTCTTTGTCAGCTGTTTTGGATGGCGCTTCGGATTACAATATTTCTTTTTGTTGCCCGTGTCTTGTGAGCTGGAGTAATTCTAAAGCCAAGTGTGTGCATTTCCAGCTTGTCGGATTTGCAGCCCTGGTTAGACGAGGGAACTGTGATTTCACAACCAAGGCGAGAGTGGCTCAGAAGTCAGGCGCGGTTGCACTCCTGGTCGTGAACGACAAACAAGGTTCTCTCCTCTGTCACTTCCTCCGTGTAGGGTCCTCTGATTTCTCCTAAACCATTTGTTATGGATGCAATCAATGATAGTTATTTTGACACTTGTTTCCTATTTGAACTACTCCTTTTTGGTGTGTTCTTTGGCTCCCGAGATTTGTTATTTGATGGTTGTTTTGTGAGATTTCCCAAACTTGAAATAGCCATTGTATCTGCACCTGATCACTATGAGAAGCTGGTGCACTGATTGAAAATTATGCCCATCATGCCGGGTATTAAAGTGAGAATAGTTGAGTCGAAGGATATGATAGGCATCTTGCATAGGTTATGCATTGTCTGAGCGTGGTTTCAATGTACGTGCAGAACTGTACAGGACGGTATGCTCTAATAACGACACCTTCCAGGATATCACCATTCGATCGGTCATGTTACCAAAGGCGGCTGGAAACAATCTAGAGGATGCTTTAAATCTCAATGAAGAAGGTATATTCACATTCTAGTGAAGGTTGGTTGGTAGGAGTGACAAATGCTGAATTCTTATGCCATGGGCACTTTGCCGCTACTACATGATTACGAAGTAATTTTTTTTCAGTCGTAGCATTGATTACAGAGGATAGGCATTTCTCCGGAGTTTATTGGTATATTTCTTGGGGATGTTATTCATCTCTGTTGCTGGTGGATTTCAGTGCGAGTGCTGCTCTACTCCCCGAGGAGAATTCTAGTCGACATAGCAGAGGTCTTTCTCATCGTGTGTTAATGATACCTTTGACATGATTCCTTCGTGACAATTCAGGGAGTCCGTGACAAGGGCGCTGTTCAAAGACTCGCTTATTTGGTGTTTCCAGTTGTTATCTCGTCTTCCTTTCGATTCAATCGGATCGGGGTTCCTCTAGCCGTCCTCGTCGTTGCCATCATTGCTAGTGCAGGCACAGCTGCTCACCAAGGTCCACTGTATCGTGACAATGATAGCCACTCTCTTTTGCAGGTATTTAATATTTGAAGGCGTACTTGTATGAGTATCGATTCAAGGGCTTGGACAAGGTTTATATAGATGGTTACTTTTTAAGTGAATATTAAGATGGATATGTTTAGTTGCTGATTTGTTGATTGTCGACGGGTAGACTTTTATCCCCATCCTGATTGTTTCAAAAACTGCTTGCAGGTGCGTGCAAGAACTTTGGAATTTGAACTGGCCAATAGATCTTTACAAATTTCGTCAGCCTAATAGTCGAATGTTGATCATTTGCTGATTTAGCTATGGTTCTTTCATACAATACTTTGATTTGTTTTGGAACCTAGAGTGTTTGTACTTTTATAGAACAATTTTAATCTTTATGTTTTTGGAGAGTGCAGCATTGCAGCGTCGAAGTTGGATTTGCTATTTGAGAAGTTCACTCAGTGCAGCAGCTCTACCACAAGTACATACGGTGGAACAGGCCTTGGTTTAGCTGTATCAAAGCGTCTGGTGGAGCTGATGGGAGGCACCATAGGGGTTGTAAGTGAAGAAGGGAAAGGCTCGAAGTTCACCTTCACGATCCCACCTGAGCTTAGATCCAGAGTTCTCCCAGTAGAATTTGAAGTTTATTATGACAATTTTGATGTTCTCAGGAAGTTTTCGTCAATCTAAAATCTATGTTATTCTGGAATCTACATTGTTTCAAATCTACATTGTTTCAAATCTACATTGTTTCAAAATCTATGTTGTTCCAAATCTACGATCTTCCAAAATCTACGATATGCCATAATCTACGATATTTTAAAATCTACAATTTGTATCTGCGGAAATGAATCCTAACCCTACACTTAGTGCCAAGCAAATAGGACACGTAGCCATTTTCATCCCCCGAAAATAATTTAGCTGGGTCTAATAGACAAAGGGTTAACCGGGGCTAACGCAAGCCACATTAGCCCCGGCTAACGCATGAAAGGTTACTCCGGGCTAAAGTTCCAAAAGATTAGCCCCAGTAATGGGATCAATTTGGGGGGCTAAAGTCAAGTTTACAAAGGGAGTCCAAGATTTTTTGGTTCCTTTGCTAAGGGGGGCTAAAGATGGGGGCTAATCCCCACTGCGTTAGCCCCGGCTAACGCCGCGAAAACTTCCTGTGGGCCTGCTAGTCCTCCGCAGCTAGAGCTTAGCCTTGACAACCTTGACACCGCATCGTAAGACCTTGACAGCGCAGTATGCCATCTTTGCGCTCGGATCGATCTCTTAGCCTCGCTTCACACACATGATCGTCGCTGTAACTTCCCAGGTCAGTATTCACACCACCTTTCTCTCTGCTAAGTCACTAAGTCCTCGGCTGTTACAAGGGTGTTCGGAATAACAGATGATGTCTCCTGCAGTCTGAAATTTCGCTCATGAGATCTAGATCATATCAAAGTTCACTACGGCTCTACTCTCTATTCATCACTGTGTTGCGTTTATGCTCTCAGCATAGCAACTGCGGTGTCTGGCAACTGAGCTGTCGACAACCAAATGTGCATTGACGTTGCTACGAGCGGCTCCTGCTGAGAGAGCTCCCAACTCGATTTTCAGGTGACCTAGCATTAGGTTGCAGTTTGCAGAAATAAAAAATCTCATTCAGGTATGAATTACTGAGAGATTATAGCTACTCTCTGGAATCTTAATTGCACTAGAGTCCTCTTTCATACCTAAACCCTAAAAAATCTAGAACCCTCCTTTGCTGTCTACAATGCTAAAAAAACACAATAACCGCTTACTTCTGCCACCACATCACATGCTACCGCATCACATCACTTTCTGTGCTGACCAGGTGGATGAGTTGTATGTATTTGAGTGTCTCGCGTGCATGACTGTTGATTACAGATTGGAGTGTGCATTGTTGATTACTTTGTGCTGGAATTTCTAGAAAGATCTGTGGACTAGAATTAGTAACCTTGCAAGGATACCTCCTATTTTTGTAACTCTAAGTTCATGCTTTGTGACAATCCCATTGGTAGTTTTTTATTTTGGCGGCTCTGTTTTTTTTTTTTTTTATTTGGAACAAATGAAACAGTATTTCATTGCAAAAAAGAGAAACCAACAGAGAGGCACCCAGCCACAGGTGGCCTGGGTGGGGAGCAGACAACCGGGCTGCCGAAGGCGGGCTGGCCGGCTACGCGGCTTTGCCGCGAGCCGGCACAAGGCCTCGCCCAGGGCCAATGCCCACCCCCCACAAGACCACAGGACACAAAACAGACACAGACTAGTGAGGCTCAAAGACGAGGCCAGCGACGGGCCCCTTGGCCTGCCACAACGGCTTCCCATCAACCATGGTCGCGAAGACCCCTTCTCTACACCTACGACTGATGAACAAGCTTAACTCCTTCTCAGCTCGGTCCGGCCTAATTTTCTTCGAAATCTTCATACTCTCCCATTCGACCCTGCCATAATCGATGATGCCAATCCATACCGCTTGGAGAAGCTTCTCGGGAGGCCACGCACAATTGTTAAAGACCATATCATTGCGCTCAATCCAAAGTGCCCAAAGCACCACAGTCCGAATTTCCATCCATATTCTCTTCACAGGGTTGAACTTGCGTGGGATGGCGTCGGAAAAAATCCCGTGCTTCCAGGTAACCATTTGCCACGGCCCTCTGGCGTTCCGGCCGCAGATTAACGTGTTCATGACATGAATGGCCCAAGCCCATGCTCTTTGGGCAGAGAAACATTCCCAAAACCGGTGGAGGACCGATTCCTTCGACCGGCGCGGGCATACTGGACATCTAATGTCTACAGTGCCATTGTAATGCCCTCTCCAGTGATTCACGGCGACTGCTCTGTGCCACACGAGCCAGAGCAGCCCAGCTTCTTTTCGGATGCGTTCCTTTGCCCAAACGGACTTTCACTTCAGCCTGAAGTCCTGCGGGAGAACACCTTGCCATTTTCTAGTGACCGGGTTGGATACAACAATTTGCTTCTTCAGGAGCTCCCTCCCGATCTTGGAGGTGTAGCTCATGAGAGGGATAGCTGGGGGCCCGTTGGGTTCCTCCCTCCAGACGAAACGCCCGGGATCTCATGCAAGCTTGTCTACTCTTCCGTAGATGAGAAGGACAGTGGCTTTCTTCGGTCCCCTAACAATGCTTTCCACCCGGACACGAAAGGCAATGCCGCGGGGCCAGCGGACCCAGGGCCACTCCATTCCAATCAAATTCGCATCCGGGATGGGACGAAGGCATTTAGAGTGGGGTTGCACCTCAAATGTGTCAACACCAGGATCAAGGTTCCAGGCTCGTTGGGGGCCTCCGAGCCAGATGAATTGCCCTTCGACGACTTGAAGAACGTTGATCGGATCAACAGAGTCTTCATTGTCAAACCAACCGACCCATTCACCTATGACCGGGTACGAGTGCGGGCCAACGAGAAGGTCTCCCCACTCAAGGTGCAGGGTTCTCCCTGCCGCAGCCCAAGCGCCTCTTTCCCCAGGGAGTAACCTGTACTTCCGGGCCGCTTCTTCAAAGGGCATGAATCTCCCATGAAGTAAAGCGTCTCTGATACAACGGAGACCGAGTTTGTGGAGTTGCGAGGCTCTCTGCTTGGAGAAACCACCCCCAATTTGAGGTAGAAACCGAGACCACCAGAAGGGTTCACTCAGCACCTCTTCTTTGTTGCTCGGCCTGATCGGAATGAGATCGGGGCGGAGCCTCTTCCAGGCTTTTCCGGCCCTCGTCCATGCAGAAGAGCCCTGCTTGGCTTGGAAGTTTGGACAGGAGAAGAATTCTAAGCTCGGTGCCCAACGCCCGCCTTGGTAAGGCTGGAAGAGCATGAGTCGGTGTCGCAACAGGAGGTGTAGGTTGGAGTCCCCAGGCTCACAGGCCTTGAGGATCCACTTCACCATGAGGGCAGCAACGGCGTCCTTGGGGCTGATCACGTTAATACCTCCGAAATCCTTGGGAAGGCAACATTGGTCCCAGGCGACCTTGTTCCGAGCTCTGTGCATGGAGTCTGACCACAGGCAATTCTTGATTGCGGTGGTCACTTTCTTTACTCCACGCTCTGACCCGCCCCATATTGACGCAAAAAACATCACGGAGGAGAGGAGGACGCTGTTAACGATTACTCCGTGGCCCGCCGAGTTAACTTTTGCCGTGCACCAGTATTGGAGTTTCTTCTTGATTCTGTCTTCGAGGAATGTGTCAACGTCCTGGGATGCTAAGGACAGCCCAAAGGGCGTCCCAAGGAGTTTGGAGACACTTGCATCATCAACCCAGGTGATGTGGAAGCGGTCAGTCCAGGGGGGGCGTACCTCTCCTCGCACACCTTTCCAGTAAGCACAGGACTTCTGCTAGTTTAAAACCAAGCCGGAAGCAAGGCAAAACTTATCCAGTAAGAGGATGAGAGCCTTAACAGGTGCCTCCTCCCCTAGTAAGGTAAAGGAGGTATCATCCGCAAATTGCGCGATGACCTGCTCTTTACCTTGTACTGGAAGGGAGATGCCTTTGACCTGGCCTAGGGCGACCCCCTTCTCACCATTGTGGTGAGCACCTCGGCCACAATGAGGAAAAGGTAGGGTGCCAGGGGGCACCCTTGCCTAACCCCTCGGTGTATGCTGAATTCTCTTGACTGGGACCCGTTCACTTTTACATTGGCTGAGGCGCCATGGAAAAGTAACTGGGTCATTGCTACAAACTCCTCGAGGAAGCCGAGGCATCTCATGGAGCTGAAGAGGAAAGACCATTGCACCATGTCAAATGCCTTTGAAAAATCAAGCTTCAAAAAGATAAGGGGTTGGTTCGTGTGCTTGGCCCAGTCCATGGTCTCATGGGTTAACAGAATGTTGTCGAGAATGAATCGAAGTGGTAAGAAAGCAGATTGATCGAAGCTTATGATTTCCATGAGCACGGGTTGAACTCTCATCTGCAGCGCCTTCGCAAAAAGCTTGTACACGACATTAAGCAATGTAATGGGCCTCCAATTGGTCAGGCGACTCCTGGAATCTCCCTTGTGCAGCAGCGAAATTAATCCTCTTGTCACTCCTGGCGGAAAGAGGTTGTTAGCAATTGCCGTGTTGACCAGAAGAAGGTAGTCTTCTTGGATGAGGGGCCAGAATTCTTTGAAGAATTCGGTAATCACACCATCAGGTCCAGGGGCCTTGCCCCGAGCCATTTCCTTTAGGGCCGAAGAGAGCTCCCCCAGGGGAAAGTTCGTATGTGAGCGGAGAGCGGAGAGCACAGAATGGAGAGCACAGAATTGACAATTATCAAAATTTTCAAAAGGAAAGTAGACCCTATAACCGTGGAAAATTACTAAATTAAGGCTTGATTTTGACACTTTTTTTAGGAAAAGAGTATATTACCGTGGAGATCAGGGTTAACTCTGGTAAGAATTTATTACGTTTGTTCTCTACGATACAAATTAGGGCTGATGTCATGATGACGTCATGCATACATTTTGTTAGATTTGTCATGAATTTAGAGAAGATACAATGACCATGCGTTAAGTTTTAGATCAAACAAATAATTCTTTCATAGGATTATGTAAATGCACTAGGAAAAAAAACAAACTTGAAAGAACATAAAGGAGGCAAGGTTTGATCAAATCAAATCAAATCCAATGAAAACAACAATAGACCGAAGCCTCCTTCAAAATCACAACATGCTACAGTCGCTACTTTCACTCTCAGAACTAGATGAATCTGAATCTCCTTCTACCGCCTCGTCATCGACGAATAGAAGGGCCCTAGGATCAAAAGTAGTTGGCCGACTAGGAACATAAGTGAGGGCTCCAGATTGAAACGCCTGTGCTAAGTCCTCTGCGTAGTCCGGAAGTATGAAAGGCTGAATCGGGCTGGAATGAAGACGCCACGATGGAGTGGACAGTGATGTTGGCCCACGTGGCGGTGTTGCTGAAACTACTCTGCAATAGAGAACGGACTGTGCTTACATCGAGTACGTAGAGGTGCAAAGAGAAGCAATGCTAGGATATTTTGAACAAAGAATAGAAGACTTACACCACTTATCAGGTCTTGGTCTCTTTGGAGGAGCTTCGTCTGCTACTGCCGGCCTTGGATGTTTAGGAGGGCCCATGGCGGATGGTTTGAGAAGGGCGTTGAATATGGCTTTGTCCTCCTCAAAAGCGAGAATGTGACGACCAACAGCCTGGGCGGCCTTGATGGAGGCCCCTGAAACTCGGAGAGAAACAAAGAAATGAGGTACTCAGGAAAAAATGAGAGGAAAAATGAAGCAAGGATATGTAAGAAGAGTTACCTGTCCCTGCATTCCAATCAAGGACTATGTCGCCTGGCTTGGACAGCTCCTGAATGATGTTCTGCATCATCTCAGGGGATTTCTCCCTTGGGCCTCTCCACGGCACCTCCCCATTCATGAGCTGAGAGTCGGCATCGGTGAAGTTGAAAATGGCATCACTCTCGGTAATATTGAGGAGCCCATGTATCAGGTCTTCCTTCTTCGTCTGGAAGGAGAAAGTACTGCCACTACGAACGTAGACGCGAATCCAGAACCGCATAGTCTGCAGTCAAGCAGAATTAGTGAGTAAAATTAAGCGGAAGGGTTATCAGTAACTAAAGAGAAGGGTATGTTTAGGAAAAGTACCAAGTTCTCGGGCTTCGTAGGAGAAGTGAGGCCGAGGACATTGACGCCCCACCAGTCCTTGAAGAGCACGTAGTCACCACCAGCAGCTTCTTCGTCGATATCCTTAGCCAGCTTCTGATCAGTGTTGTAGATGAGGCAGAGGGCACCATCTTTCTGCAGGAAATCATCTGCAAAACGGAAGATGTCGAACACATAATCCTTGTAGCGAGAGTTCCAAGGCGGAATACTCGTTGGGGGAACGGAAACGGATGGAACGGGAAGATTCTCAGGGATGTCGGCAATGATCAAGTCGACTCCCAGATGGTTCTCTTGTTTGCACCGGTCCATAACTTCGTTTTCGCGGCCTGCTCCAAACTTGAGGAAACAAGAAAGGAGAGTTAGTAACTACATAGCGAGTGGAGGTGGCAGAATCCATTAAATGTCAAAATATAGGAACAAACCTTGCGAATGAAGTCTTGAGTCTTGATCCAATCCGGGTCGCCACCTTTTCTCTCCAGTCTCCTATTTCGCCGTAACATGGAATCCACAGATGAGTTGAAGACGGAAACATGTGTGGAAGTCGAAGCTCCAGCGGAAGAAGTTGCTTGAGGATATAGTTTGGCTTTCCTCTGCTGAAGGAGACCTCTGGTGATCTGCGAAGCACTGATCGAGGAAAGAGCCGGCGAAGAAGCTGGAGAAGGGTTTGTAACGACAATACCCGGAGAGGGCTCTGGTGCCTTCTCAGCTGGGGCGGAAGACTCCGCACCAGTTTGTTGCGATGCCTCTGACTTAGAACGCAGAGATTTTAATCGCTTTCCTCTTCCTCTCTTCGGTGGTGGAGCAGAAGACTGATCCTGCTCTCCTTCACGACCTTCTGCATCATCCGCGGAGTCGTCCACCACAACCTCACCCCCGTCGTGTAGAGTCTTGACATCCGCCTCTGAGTCAATCGTGAAACCACGAGAGCAATCAAGATACCAGCAGCCCTCAAGCAAGTGAGGAGATTTGTACCTTTTCAGCTGTTGGGGAGAGTACATACACTGGTCCGAGGTTGTCGACGTCCAAGCAGGGAAGTAGTTAGGGAGCTGCTGGACCGTGATGGCCCCCTTCAAAACAAGCTCTCGCTTGAAGTACCTAAGTAAACCAATATGTAGAAGGTTAGTATCAAGAAGATAAAGAGACGTCATTCTGGAATTTGAATCTGATTAAAAGGTATGTATCGTACCGGTAAGTAACCCGCTTGACAACCTGAGCGGTTCCAGGAAAAGTAGCAAAAATGGACTTCTTGTCGAAGGGCTTATCAGCCGACTTTCCAATGAACGTAGGGAAGGCCTTGTCCCACAACAGAATACGTGCACTCTCCACATAATCGCCCGGCTCTTGGACATCTGGAAATGCCTTCCAATTAATAACGATGTTCTCCGCCTTGCATATGTCCTCAAATCCGTTGATGACGGCTTCCTCCAACTGTATTTCAGAATTCAATTAATTTTCAATGAGAGAAATTCGCGGAAGAGATGAAAGGATCAGGTCATTGAGAAGGTTTTTAAGAAACTATACCCCAGCCAAGAATGAAGCCTTGTTCAACCAAGGGTCGAAGTCGGTATCCTTGAATTCAGGTGGTAGAAATCTGTAGGACATTCGGGAACTCAGAGATGAGTTCCACCACCTCAGCCAACGAGCCTTGTATTTGGCCTCAACGGCCGCTGGAACAATCTTCTGAAGCTTATCGAGGGTCATCTCGGGTTTATTGTTCTCACTAAAATGCCGATTAATCTGCAACAAGTAGAGGAGTTTTAAAAAATATGATCACAAATCTGATGTAGTTAAACGAAATACTGAAGTGAACCAGGGTCAGGGTCTCACTTCATTGAGGAAGTCGTCACCGTTCTTGGGATTTGCAATTGCCAAGTACTTAGTGAAGTCCTTCCTCTTAATGGATTCGACCATGTTGTTTATAGCTGCAGTCATGGCATCCCAAACACCAGTCGCGGTTTGGTCTTCAATTGCTGTTTTTGTCTTGTAGACTCGGGCAGCTTCGTCAGAAGCAGCCGTGATTTCTCTCTGGAAAACAGATTTATGAAATGGTAAGTTTACAAACAAATACAAATCCTTTGTCGATATGGAAGTGTGATGAGGGGAGAAAGAAGTGCTTACACGATAAAGAAACGCGATGAAGACTTTGGTTGGCAATGTAAACCAAGATGGATTGGACGGTTTGTGGTTCAAACATAAATGATACTCCGCTGGTGTGAGGAGATCCTTGAACTCCTCCAATTTCATCACACCGAATGAGCGAATTCGGAAAAGTTTTGCCGGAATATTACTCTTCACATGATCATTTTCTGTAGACCTGTACGAATAGACGATGGTTAGTACAATGCATAAAGATCGAGTTTAACCTGCGTGCAAGAGGAATGGACAAAATAAGGGGTTTAAATACTCACCAGTTTATGTCGTGCATGGCATGTAGAAGATTTCCCACATGACCGCGGGGGTCAAGAACAATGCAATGCACAGAAATGTGCCATGCTGGATCTTCGCTGTGATGTTTGTTGATATGTCTGTACCATGCCGCAAGGCGATGGTTACCTTCCCAGACATAGAACATCTTCCCAGAAAACTGCTTCAAATCCGAGTCGGCCAAGAGCTCATCTTCGAAAGCATCATTCGCTTTTTGCCAACAAGGGCTCCACTCAGCCTTGGTCTCCTCTGTGACGTCGGATGTCTTCTCTTCATGGTCGTAGATGGAAATGTACATGACTCGGTCTCCATCTCTATATCCTTTGACAAACTCGCGCTCCAAATGCTGAACTCCCATTTCTCCTATAGGTCTCACTCTTGCCATAGAGATCATTCTGCAAAGGGGAACTAGGATACGCGACTTCGTCTTTGGAAGTATTCGGAGCTTATTGATGACGCCTATGGAGTCTTCCTTGTGTTGTACCCGATGTCCCAATTCACTGTCCACTACATTCGTCAAATCAGGAGGACACGATGGCGCTGGCAACATATCCTGTGTCTGAGTTACCTGCCAGAAGTCATGCATTTTCAAATTTGATCCGAAGACAAGGATGAGAATAAGTAAAACAATTACGAAGATGAATAAACCAATAGCTTTCAGAACTGATACATCTCATTTGCAAAACCAACTCTAAACCCAAACAATAGGAAGTAGTACATAGGCCACTATGTACGTGGAGCACGGCTATAATACTCCCTAGCCTGTCTACAATTCCAATGACGGCGCCTCCTCCAAAAACGCCTGGTCTGTTGGACAGGGCATGGTAGTATCGCCGGGTGGGCGAAGACAACATGGGCTGGCCTCCTCACTCTAATAGGCGAGGAAGGAGAAGGTGGAGACATCGGCGGGGTACCAAGCCGTGGAGAAGTAGGCATGTAGCCAGGGGATGTAGGCTCATAGACAGGAGACGTAGGCATGTACTGAGGGGAGTGGACCTCGAGAGGTCCACTACCTACAACTACAGGGCTTCCTAAATCACACCTACATAAATGGGGCTGATCAAATGAATCCGAGAGGTCGGAAACATTGATCACTGAGATAGGGGAACTGATGGACAAGGGTGCATCTGAGAATACCTGCAAGCATAGAGACAAAGACAATGTCAATTTAGCATTTCAGTTTTCAAAACTACTTAAGAAAGATTTAATAAAAATGCAATGTTGACTACAAAAGCAAAAATGATTAAATTACCTCAGTTTTTGCAGGAGTTGGACCATCTCCTTCAGTCGCAGTGAGTTGATCTGTGAACTCCTATATTACAAACAGCAAACCACTTATAAGCTTCAAAAAAAAATAAGTAGCAATCCAAAAAAAAGAAATCGTCATGAGGTGCGAAACTTCTATATTCCCCATCCCAAACCCCCACATTTTATACAAAATTATCACCCCCCGCCCCCTTGCATTAATGGTCATGGCAGTCGCATCCCACTCCAATATGCCCTCGCGGCCTCCCCCCACCTCCCCAAAACCCGACATCATGTACATAATGTACATCCACTTCCCCCATCCCCTCATCGCAATGGTAGGCGCATCCCACTTTAAAGTGCCCTCGCGGCCTTCCCCCATCTCCCCAAACCCCCACATTTTGTACAGAATGTACATAGAACTCCCCCCTCCCCTTATGGCCATGGCAGTCGCATCCCACTCCAATGTGCCCTCGCGGCCTCCCTCCACCTCCCTCCTTCGCGTATTACCCACATTCTGTACAGAATGTGGGTCTTTACTCCCACTTGCCTTCGCAGCCATGGCAGTCGCATCCCACTCCAATGTGCCCTCGCGGCCCCCCCCCACCTCCCAAAACCCCACATTCTGTACCGAATGTACATCCCCCGCCTCCTTGCATTAATGGCCATGGCAGTCGCATCCCACACCAATGTGCCCTCGCGGCCTCCCTCCACCTCCCCAAACGCCCACATTCTGTACAGAATGTACAACCCGCGCCCCCTTGCCTCCGTGGCCATGGCAGTCGCAGCCCACTCCAATGTGCCCTCGCGGCCTCCCTCCACCTCCCCAAACGCCCACATTCAGTACAGAATGTACAACCCGCGCCCCCTTGCCTCCGTGGCCATGGCAGTCGCAGCCCACTCTAATGTGCCATCGCGGCCTCCCTCCACCTCCCCAAACGCCCACATTCTGTACAGAATGTACAACCCGCGCCCCCTTGCCTCCGTGGCCATGGCAGTCGCATCCCACTCCAATGTGCCCTCGCGGCCTCCCTCCACCTCCCCAAACGCCCACATTCTGTACAGAATGTACAACCCGCGCCCCCTTGCCTCTGTGGCCATGGCAGTCGCAGCCCACTCCAATGTGCCCTCGCGGCCTCCCTCCACCTCCTTAAACGCCCACATTCTGTACAGAATGTACAACCCGCGCCCCCTTGCCTCCGTGGCCATGGCAGTCGCAGCCCACTCCAATGTGCCCTCGCGGCCTCCCTCCACCTCCCCAAACGCCCACATTCTGTACAGAATGTACAACCCGCGCCCCCTTGCCTCCGTGGCCATGGCAGTCGCATCCCACTCCAATGTGCCCTCGCGGCCCCCCCCCCCACCTCCCCAAAACCCCACATTCTGTACCGAAAGTACATCCCCTGCCCCCTTGGATTAATGGCCATGGCAGTCGCATCCCACACCAATGTGCCCTCGCGGCCTCCCCCCACCTCCCCGATATTTGTATTCCCCATATTCTGTACAGAATGTGGGTCTCCTTGCACTCTTGGCCATTGCAGTCGCATCCCACTCCAATGTGCCCTCGCGGCCTCCCTCCACCTCCCTCCTTCGCGTATTACCCACATTCTGTACAGAATGTGGGTCTGCCCGCCCCCTTGCACTCTTGGCCATGGCAGCCGCATCCCATTTGAATGTGGCGTCGCGGCCTCCCTCCATCTCCTTCATATTTGTATTGCCCACATTCAGTACCGAATGTGGGTCTTTACTCCCACTTGCCTCCGTGGCCATGGCAGTCGCATCCCACTCCAATGTGCCCTCGCGGCCTCCCTCCACCTCTTCCATCTGCGTCTTCCCCACATTCTGTACAGAATGTGGGTCTACACTCCCCCTTGCCACCGTGGCCATGGCAGTCGCATCCCACACCAATGTGCCCTCGCGGCCTCCCTCCACCTCCCCAAACGCCCACATTTCATACAAAATTATCACCCCCCCGCCCCCTTGCATTAATGGCCATGGCAGTCGCATCCCACTCCAATGTGCCCTCGCGGCCTCCCTCCACCTCCCCAAACGCCCACATTCTGTACACAATGTACAACCCCCGCCCCCTTGCCTCCGTGGCATTGGCAGTCGCATCCCACTCCAATGTGCCCTCGCGGCCTCCCTCCACCTCCTTAAACGCCCATATTGTGTACAGAATGTACAACCCGCGCCCCCTTGCCGCCGTGGCCATGGCAGTCGCATCCCACTCCAATGTGCCCTCGCGGCCTCCCTCCACCTCCTTAAACGCCCACATTCTGTACAGAATGTACAACCCGCGCCCCCTTGCCTCCGAGGCCATGGCAGTCGCATCCCACTCCAATGTGCCCTCGCGGCCTCCCTCCACCTCTTCCATATGCGTCTGCCCCACATTCTGTACAGAATGTGGGTCTACACTCCCCCTTGCCACCGTGGCCATGGCAGTCGCATCCCACTCCAATGTGCCCTCGCGGCCTCCCTCCACCTCCCCAAACGCCCACATTTTATACAAAATTATCACCCCCCCGCCCCCTTGCATTAATGGCCATGGCAGTCGCATCCCACTCCAATGTGCCCTCGCGGCCTCCCTCCACCTCCCCAAACGCCCACATTCTGTACAGAATGTACAACCCGCGCCCCCTTGCATTAATGGCCATGGCAGTCGCATCCCACTCCAATGTGCCCTCGCGGCCTCCCTCCACCTCCCCAAACGCCCACATTCTGTACAGAATGTACAACCCCCGCCCCCTTGCCTTCGCGGCCATGGCAGTCGCATCCCACTCCAATGTGCCCTCGCGGCCTCCCTCCACCTCCCCAAAACCCCAACTAGTGTACACTCCCTCATGTTCCGAAACCCCACCCACAACAAATGCGAGCATCTCAACAATCACTGCCCAACTCGCAACCACTGCATTCACAGACTGAGCTGCAGGGACACTTGCAATTCGAATCTCTCCTTTCACGACCTTGTGCTGAACAATATGCGAATCCGAATCCTCAACCATAGCAATATTCAGGAACCCAACTTCGGAAATCCGAACCCTTACCTCCTCTGTGGCTCCATCACGATCTGTCTCTCCGCCTGCACTGCTCATCTCCACAACCCCACGGTCTTCTCCACCTGCCGCCATTCTTCCAACAGAATGCTCAAACTCCGATGCCGCAAGCTGGAGTTGAGATGTGCCCCCACTTCTCTTCCTCCCTCGAGTTCCTCGACCTCTCCCTCTCCCTGGACCACCTACCCTGCTCCCTCGATCCGCGACCTCTATCTCCTGACACTCGTTGTCATCAAGGGGCCCCGCCATTGTACATTGCAATTGGTCTTTGTTCAAACTCCTCTGGGATGGACTCCCGGGGTCCCCTCGTGGCGCTAGCCTTGCAGCCTTTTCTTCCCCACCTTCGCCCGCCTCCATAATTTCTCGCCTTGCTCTACGAGCCACTCTTATCAAAGTATCAGGATCTGACTCCTCGCCCGCATCCACTTCTGGCGTCTTTTCCTGTACGACGTCTAGATCAATCCTAAACCAATTGAGAATCTGTAAAAAAATTTAAGGCAATGTCCATAATTTCTACCTCGCATCTTTTTTTCTTAACATTATCTATGTTTGATGCAACATCGTAATTCTTATCAGTAAAAAAATAAAACGCGAGGACATTGCAAAGAACTGAATATTACTCTACAAAATACATAATTAACATTCAGATAATTCAATGTAGCAATTACGAAACTTACCACATCCGTGTTAGAATGTTCGCCCGAATGTGAATCTGTGCCTCTTATCGAACACTCCTTAAAACCGAAAGAAGGTTGTGGTGTCTCTAAAGGTGGACTGGAACTGAGCCTGAGTTCTTCCGTCATCTCTATCTGTTTTTCTCCGCTATTAATTATATCATGCTCCCGATGCTCAACTAAGTTGTCCCCTAAAACCTCTTCTTCTACCGCTATGATCGACTCGAGAATGAGTTTACGAATGCTACAGAATTTAATTGCCAAAGGCAGCCCAGCTCCTCGAACCTTCAGAGGTGCACCCGAAATGTTGCCTCTAGAATTCGCCTTTCTACGTGTCTCTCTCCTCTTCCTCGCTCTCCTATTCGTAAAATCCGTACCATATGCTTTTCTTCTAGGTTTACGGGTGACATAACTAGAGGGAGATGATCCTCCCCTCTCCTTCATGTGTCTACCTAACAAGAATCGTCCCCTCTCATCACAAAATAGCTCTCCTTCTAACTGCCCTTCATCTTATATATTCCAAACCTTCAACCCCTCGGTCTCAGTCGTGAATATTTTCCCTATGCCTAGACTATAAATAAATGCATTTTGAATTAAAGTTCACCTGATAAATCTAAATTGGAAGAAGGAAAACATGTCCGCAAAATAATAATAGATTTTATTGTGCAATGGTATACTTGTATTAAATATAGAAGGCTCTGACGGCTCACTCTAATCTCACCTACCCACATATCAAATGGAATCGGGTTCACGATTCAAACATTATATGCTTAGTTCTATAAAATCCTTCCTTCTATACTTGGGCCTGCAAAAAGCAGCATTCAAATTAGTTAGCGCCGTCTCTCTTAAATCAAAAATCAAATATGGACATTCCAACCTGAATATAATGATCAATAGCGATGCATCAATCCAATCACTTTGCTCTCATGATATCGCTTCGCTAATTCACTCACTCTTCTCACTACTTACCTCAGTTACCTGCGAAATTTGGGTGGTCTGTCTGTCCAGCAATCTAATATGAAAATTGAGGAACCTTAACACTGAATAAAATATAGAATTTGAATAAATCATATGCTTGCATTAGTCCTATATATTTATAACTAATGCATGAATATGATTAATTCAAATTCTATATATTTATTGTTTTAAATGCAGAAGGAAAAGACGGCTCTTTCTAATCCAATCAAACCCCATAAAAAATAGAATCTGCTCCACGGTTTAAACACTTAAAGCAATATTCTGAAAATCTTACCGCATATTTATGGGCCTGCAAAAAGTAACATTCTAATCAGTTAGCGCCGTCTCTCTTTAATCATACATTCGTTACGTAGCACAATGAATCATTACCTAGTCGTCCACATGGACATTCCAATTTGAATAAAATGATCAACAGCGATGCATCATTCCTCTCACTTTGCACTCGCGATACAGCTTGGCTAGTACACTCACTCTTCTCCCTTCTTCCTTTAGTATATCTGAGTTGCCTGCAAATATGGGGATGGTCTGTCTGTACGCCCAAGGCATGGGCATCCCTCTTAGGTTTCGCGTAGATGACGATGGTCTAGCTACGGTGTCCTCTCTTCGCCTCAGTCTCAGATTCCATTTTCGAGAGGATTCCATCAGTATACAGGAGGAGATCTTTGATGACGTTACTGCCGAGGTTACCCACACCCTCGGGCAACCTTCAGTGAGAGATGAGAACAACATTTTGCAGTGGAGACTCCTCCCTGGATCCTATAGAGTCTATGGACTTACTGATTCTCTTATGGCTGCATCCACTGAGATCCTCACCCCTCGTCGCTCTTCTACTTGCACAATTCAGACTCCCTTACCTCGTGATGTCAAAGTCAAAGTCGAGCCTGGTACCGAGACTTCAGATGTAGAGAATCCTCCTCCGACCGTCATATCTCTCTCTTCTGATGACGAAGTCAGTCCCGTCAAGTTGGTGCCTAAGGTCCATGCAGATGCTCCTCCTTCCAATGTGTCTCCTCCATTGTCCCAGGTCACAGTTAGCATTGTTCCGCTCCTTCAAGAGATTGCTAAGACGCGTGGGTCCAAAAACATTTTGAAAAAGATAGACTATTCCACTATTAGACACGAGAGAGTAGAGTACTTGCCTGCGAAGTTTGATGGTCCGGTTCTTTTTGAGTTGCCCCCAGCTGCTGCAGGTTCCTCTAAGCTCGCCGCCAAGTCAATGCAGGGAATGGACAAACGATACGACGGACACTTGTGGACCAAGACCATCACAACAAACATCAAAAACGACTTCAGACTCTCTTTTCGAAGTTCCACCTGCGTCGGATGGCTCCGGTGCAGCAACCAGGAGTGTGACTTCCTCAAGCGTGTTCCCAAGATCTTCGAGGTCAACGAAATTGAGTTCGAAGGCTGTACCCTGCAAGCTTTTGTCATGGACCAGCCTCCTCCATCTGACTCGACGCTAGTGTGCAAGGTATGTAAAGAACCTCCATCATGTGTAGCTACATGCGAGGCTAAGATTTATTACGTTGTGGGCAAACCGAATCAGACTAAAGCGTGTATTCACATAGGAACACATCATCATCCAGTGAAAGTAGGAGACTACAGAGACTCTAAAGCAGAGATTAGTAGCTTACTAGAAGAGCAGGTAGAGATGAACAACAAAGCAACAAAGAGCGCCGTTGTCCTTGAGACGAGCAAACTCCTCATCGGGAACTACCTGCTACAACCCGAGGATGCACCACCGAGGAAGCTGACGATGGAGGAGCTGGTTCTTGTTCTGGATCGATGCAAAGACATGGCGTCACCAAACATCCGCAACAAAGTCGCCACCTTCAAAAAATTCAAAAGGTACGGAATCATGGACGGTATCACCAAGCTCCGTGGTAACAGTCTCTGGGCGTATGTCCAGGAGAATAGGTTTCTTGGTCAGGGAGCTATGCGTGACAAAGTCTTCGTCTTCAAGATGTCGGAGGTCGGGCCGGGAAGTGGTATCGACTTGGTCAGCCATATGCAAGCTGGTGGCGACTTGGAGAACGCATGGATCATGTTCGACCATGTAAAACGCGTCAAAGACTGGTCGACCATGGCGTGCCATGTGTACGACGCCACCTACTGCCGCGTGATGACAATCGCCACTTGCGACATGCAGTCCGAGGACACGGACGCCCAGCTCGTCTTCTGGAAAAACCTAAACCTGGTCATGGAGATCAATGGCGTTGCAGCGCCGAACTTCAAGGGGTTCATGGCGGATAACGCACAGGCGAATTGGAATGCAGTGCGAATCCTTTACGGCAATGGCAACAAAGAGGACCCAATGGAGGACCGGGAGAGGTCGTGCTTGTTCCACTGGACTCAGAACATGGTGGCGTATACGCAGAAGCACTTCCCCGAAGAACTCTGGGAACAGCACAAGAAGATGTGCACTCAGTACAAGAATGCGACCAGCATGGCAGAGGCGGAAACTCTGTACCACGCGTTGCGAGCATGGTGGGCATCCACCGGGGTCGTTGGCGAAAGCGGGCTCATCAAACTCGATCAGTGGCTGTCATTCTGGCACCACCGCTTCCGCCAGTGGGGGGGATTCATGACCGAGGTATAATCTCTGCACTCTGTTTTGATGTTTTTCCTACAGGTTTCCTAGCCCTAACCTACAAAACTCTAATCCGTGAATCTAACGGCACCTACTGTCAAATCTGCAGAAATTCACGAAAGAAGAACTCACAGAGATGCCCACCTGTAACCTCGCCGAAACAGTTCACAACAAGTGGCTCCAAGCTTCAGGAAACAATGGGAACGACCTCTACGTTGCTACCGTGGACGATTTCGTTCGGGCATTTCTACAGGTTGTCAACTACTACCAGTTTGTCAAAGGTGACGTCGGCGGAACAGGACCGTCAAAGAAGGAACTGAGGCTCCGGATGGCGGAACGCGACGCGAAGAAATGGGGAAATCCTACACTGCTCGATAAGCCCATGCTCGATATGCCAGGCGCGGATGAGTTCTGCACCCGTCAGCCTATCATGCCAGGAGCGGAAGTCTTCGGTTCACAGAAGCGAAAAGCCGACGTCCTTATCGAAGCTGACGAAGAGTCTCATTGCCCGGATAAGACAAACTTCTCACGCCCAAGAGGCCCAAGACGTGCCGTCAGGGCTCGCCCTATGCAGATGCCCGTCATTGTGGAAGACGACTCCGAACACGACACCGAGGTACAATGTACCCAACCTCCTGCCCAGGAAGTTCATTCCCCTTTACCTTCACCTGTGAACAAGGGCGGCATTCGCCATGTCAACGCGGTTGAAGAAACCAAGGTGGACGTGAAGGAGTGGCACATTTCGAGACTTCACAAACTTTCTGCGAAGTGCTGCTGGGCCCAAAGAGCTGAAACGAAGAAGAAGTGCACTGAGAGAATCGTCAGGGGGCCCCATTGCACAGCTGCACCGACCTACACTGGGCTCTGGACTAACTATCGCAGGAACACAGTCGAGAAGACAGAGTTCTTCTTCTGCTCCGACGATATTGAGCGCTGCGTGAAAGGCTCTAAGCGCAAGTGGGTTGCACACTACTCAAAGGACCAGGAATTCCCCTCCATTCCAGAGGTGTGGCCAGTGAAACTAGGTACTAACCTAAAACTTACTGAGATTCTTGCCCTCGAAGCAGCGGGCTTTCAACGTCCGCAGAAGAAACCAGTCTCCCCAAGACGCCTCTTCTCCTCTGCCCCGCCCCCTGCAAATCTCAGCTCTCTGCCAGTCCCTGCAGACGCTGACCGCTACCCAGGGAAGAGAGACGGAAAGATGGTGAAGCGCACTGCCACTCGTCCCAATCAAGCGCAGCGACTCTCCATGGGCTCCTCCGAGTCTCTTAAAGCGCGCCTCCGTTCCGTCACCATGATACCTGAGCCGGGCCACGGTTGCATCATTGGGCTGGATTCGGGCGTCGCTCCACACATCACGCGGTACCAGATTACCATCAGTTCTTACCCTGGTTGCACTTGCCCAGCATTCAAGAAGACGATGACTACGTTCCGTGGCAAGACTCTGTTCACGTATTGTAAGCACCTATACTACATACTCTTGAAGGTCTGCAACCGTGATCCCGAAGCGGAGCTTTTCATCCATGCGCCTACCTTTAGCTTCAACGAGGTCAAGCTTCTCCTAGAGAGTGGAATCTTGCGTCACCCCTTGGCGAAGAAGTAGGAAGCCCTCCTACTTTAGAACTGCCATTTCCACAATGGCCATTTGTCACGTAGTGAATGATTTTAGTAATATACCATGTACTAAGTCAGCAATATAGAAGGTGTATTGACTTTTTCATTATATTAAGGGCTTTGTCGTTCACATTAATTGCACTCTATTTGAAAACATTCTATCTTGAACAAGTGGACTATATACTTCGTATCCCCTGACATGTATCTTTTATTACAGCGAACATATACTTGTTATTAGATGTTTCAATCTTCGAACCTAACACGTTTAGGGTTGCCCACTACACTATCAGCAGGACTGCCTGCCGCTGACTGTACTACAGGACAAACTACATTCGCATTCACTTTCGTTCCCACACTTGGAGCGTGTCCTTGGTATGAACGTTTCAGCAATGGCCCACCTCCCCGCCTCCGATTAACTGATTCCCTGGAATAGGTTCCCCTTGGGATCTTTCCAACCTTCGAATATGCATGTGGTTGCAAAGGCACATCTGCGTCCTTCTCTATCACTATGATTTCATCCGAATTTTCTGAGGGTGGAGGGTCAGCTCTTACATCCGGTTGGACGTCAACATCCGTTGTCGAAGGACGCCCTTGGCTGTTGGCCATCACCTCTTCTTCGTCATCCACCTCAACATATGGTTCAAATGGACAAACATCGTCAGCAAGTGAAACAACAATATCTCTGACGTCTTCCATAGCTGCTGTCCCGCACTACGGAAAAGAGCTTCACATAACACCAACACAAAAGAGGCAGAGACATTCCCTACTCTTATCTTAAATATCAGTGAAGAAGATGCTTGGCGCCCTTGAAAATCGGCTATTCATTCATTTAGAAGTTGTCATCCTCTTAAACCGAATGGAAAAAGATGAAGGATTAGCAGAGGTCATTTAGCATTTAATTTTTTTTTTAAAATTAATGAATGATAAAAAAAAAAGAAAAAAAAAAAAAAAAAAAAAAAAAAAAAAACATTAATATAAATTGAAATTAAAAAGATTAAAGAAAATTATAGCAATTTTTAAAATGAAGGTTGAAAATAATATGAAGAACATTAACAAATTGAATGTGAAAATAAAATGATTGTGAAAATAAAATGAAGGAGAGAATTAAATGAAAGGAGGCTTTCGACCCCTCTAACAAGGTAGATAGAATAAAGAAAATTTTATAAAAAATACAAGACAATTATTAAAAAAAAAAAAAAAAAAAAAAAGGGTGAAAGGCATGTAGACTATGGTGGATGAATTCTAGCAATGTTAAGAAAATGTTACGAAATTAAATGTTACTTGATCCCTGTTCAGAGGTTCAATACCAATACATTTTAAATAGTAATTTGCATATAAATTTAAGGAGATAAGGGGAATTACTGTATGCCTGAACTGGTAAGAAGGAGCTGGAGCATAGTAATTGGTGCACACTATAAAATTAATCACCAAGAAAAGAGAAAACGAACTACAAATTCAATGAAAATACTGTAATTAGTCCACGGTTATAGAGTCAATTAAATTACTAAAATTAGTAAATTTCCAAAATTAAATTAAGAATATTCGAATCTTCTAATTTTATGATTTATTTTTAGTAAAAAAAGTGCTATTTTAAGGTTCTGTCCCCCATTCTGTGCTCTTCGCTCTCCAAATCTGCGCTCACTGCTCTCCGCTCTGCGCTCTGCGCTCACGTACAAGCTACCCTCAGCTCCCCCATGGAGATTTCCCATGGCGAAGGGATTGTTTCATCTGCGGGGTGAGGCGATCTGATAAGGTACCGAGGGCTTCGGCGGAGGCGGCCACTGCTTCAGGCGAGGCTGGGGCTTTTGCATAAAGTTTTTGGTAAAAATCCGAGCACGTGGCCTCTAGCCCTGCCTGGTCCGAGTGCTGAACGCCCTTGTCATCCTCGAGCATGGTGATGTTGGAGGCGCTGGAGTGGGATTTAGAGGCACTAAAAAATTCTTTTGTGCACGCATCCCCTACTCGTTTCCATTTTACCCTGCTCCTGATCCTTTGGCCTTCCGCTTGCCGACGCTCCATCTCCTTGAGCTGATCGCCGGCTTCTGATAGGTTCATCTTGAGGGCTTCGTTGGCCGGGTCCTCATGGAGGCCTACAGTCCCTTCCTCAACTTGTTGCCGCAGGCTTGCCTCAGTTGCTCTAAACTCTTGAGCCTTCTTGACACAGAAGGATTTGTAGAACTTAACAACCCTTCTGAGCTTGCCAGTAAAGCCGAGATTCGGGTTGAGATTCCAGATCCTCTCCACCTCAGCCTTAACCACCGGGTCTTTGAGGTATAAGCTGCTCATCTTGGGGGAAAGTTCGTATGTGAGCGGAGAGCGGAGAGCACAGAATGGAGAGCACAGATTTGACAATTAGCAAAATTTTGAAAAGCAAAGTAGACCCTATAATTGTGGAAAATTACTAAATTAAGGCTTGATTTTGACACTTTTTTTTAGGAAAAGAGTATATTACCGTGGAATTCAGGGTTATCTCGGGTAAGAATTTATTACGTTTGTTCTCTAAGATACAAATTAGGGCTGATGTCATGATGACGTCATGCATACATTTTGTTTGATTTGTCATGGGTTTAGGCAAAATACAATGATTAGGCGTTAAGTTTTAGATCAAACAAATAATTCTTTCATAGGATTATGTAAATGCACAAGGAAAAAAACAACTTTCACAGAACATAAAGGAGGAGGCAAGGTTTGAAAACTTCCTGGAATATTTCAAAATTCGTGTATAATATCTTAACTGCTGAAACCAAGATATACCTTGTTAGAGTCTTTGTCTTCATCGAAGATTACTCTCTCTTCCTAAGCAGCGAAGCATCTTCATTTGAGTGATACAAGTAGGAGATCTTCATCATGAAACAACACTTGGTAAGCTGGGTTCCAGAGAAGGAGGTCACTCTTGGTTTCTATAGCTTGTTTCTAGGTGGCGTATTAGGATAGTGACACAGTCCTTGGCATTCTGTGCTGTATGCGAAGGTAGCGATGGAGTTCGGGGGTGTCAATCTGTAGGCTTGCGTGGAACGTTTTAAGACTACAACAACTTAGTGTGTTGCGCGATGCCGAAGGTGTGTAATTCAAGATCG
This sequence comes from Ceratodon purpureus, assembly GCA_014871385.1. Lineage (NCBI taxonomy): Eukaryota > Viridiplantae > Streptophyta > Bryopsida > Pseudoditrichales > Ditrichaceae > Ceratodon > Ceratodon purpureus. The sequence goes on from CM026426.1 coordinate 105,584,106, forward strand.
AGGAGGACGAGAGCGGCTGTAGGTTTGCCCTAAAAGGCACCGGCGAGTTATGAGGAGCTGCGGCCGTGGCTGTTGGAGGTGAAGCGCGCCAGAGACCGAGGCATGGACCTGCCACCGTTTAGGCACATTGGAAGCCTCCATGTTGGTGAAGGTGAATGGCGTTGGATAGTGCTTTGTACCAATGAGCTTCTCCGTATTATGGAGTTGTCCCTAATCCCGTATCCCTTGCTATCGAACGTCGATGAGAATCCAGTTGTTCAGCTGCCCGAAGTGATCATATCGGATGGCAAAACTTGCTGGTTTGATATCGACAAGAGTTGGACTGTATATCCTCTGAAGGATTAGTACTGTGAAGTCTAGTGGGGTGTTCAAATACAATCCTTTAGATTTGGTCTCTTCTTGAATCTAGATACGAGTATTCCAGCATGATGGCTTTATATAATATAGACGATTCTAGGAATAAGACAACTCGAAACCAACTAAAAGAAATGGTCTTAAAAGTAAGTGGAATATTTCAGAGTTCGTGTACAATAATGGAGTAGCAGAAACCAAGATGTACACCAAGTCAAGAATAGGTAACATGGCTATGGAAATGTGGGATTTTGAATGATTAAAATATAAATTACAGCGCAATTTAAAATTTGAGCATTTATTTTGTAACATTTCATTATTCATAAGTCATGTCTTAGAAGACTTGCAATTTTAGACCTTTACATACACGAGTATAAACTGGAAATGAGAATCATGAATATTTTAGTGGTTTGCAATAGAGTAGACGATGCAGTATGTAATCAACTCCACTGAAATCAAATCAAATCAAATGTTTACAATGATAGAGCGAGGCCTCTTTCAAACTTAGAAGATGCTACAGTCGCTACTTCCACTCTCAGAACCCGATGACTCAGACTCTCCTTCTACAGCCTCTTCATCGTCAAATAGAAGGGCCCTGGGATCAAAATTTACGGGCCGACTAGGAACATATCTAAGTGCACCACATTGAAGCGCTTGTGCTAAGCCCTCTGCATAGTCCGGAAGAATAAAAGGCTGAACCGGGCTGGAATTAAGACGCCACGATGGAGTGAACACGGCTCTATGCCCACTTGGCGGTGTTGTCACAACTACTCTGCAATAGAAAGCCAGAAGTGGTTAGATCGAATAGGTAAATTTGCGTACAGAAATAATACTAGATGAATTGCACGAAACATACAAATTCTAGAGTAAGACTTACAATACTTAGTGGGTCTTTGTTTCTTTGCTGGTGCTTCCTCTGCTGCTGCCGGTCTAGGATGTTTAGGGGGGCCCATGGGAGATTTTGCTGCCATATACGGTTTGAGAAGGGCGTTGAATATGGCTTCGTCATCCTCAAAAGCTATAATATGACGACCAATAGCCTGGCAAGCCTTGACAGAGGCCCCTGCAACTCAAAGCAAGGTGAAGACGTGAGAAACTGAGGAAGGAATCAGAGAAATAATTCTGTAGAGACATGTAAGAACGGTTACCTGTTCCTGCCTTCCAGTCGAGGACTATGTCGCCGGGCTTCGAGAGCTCTCCAATTATGCTCTGCATCATCTCAGGGGCTTTTTCCCTTGGCCCGCTCCATGGAACATCCCCATTCATTTGCTGAGAATCAACGTCGATAAAGTTGAAAATCGCATCACTCTCGGTAATGTTGAGGTCGCCATGTATGACATGGGATTTCTTCGTTTGAAAGGAGAACTTAGATGGCGGCTCGCCACCACGAACGAAGACCCGGATCCAGAACCGATTAGTCTGCAATCAACCAAATTATGTCAGAATGAATAAACGGAAGGGATAGTACTAAGTAAAGTGAAGGAAAGGAAAGGATGAAATTACCAGGTTTCCGGGGTTCGTAGGAGAAGTCAGGCCGAGCACATTGAAGCCCCACCAGTCTTTGTAAAGGACGAACTTAGTGGCGCTAGCTTCTTCGAGAATCTCCGTAGCCAACGCTTGATCATTGTTGTAGATGATGCACAGAGCGCCATCATTTTGCAAGTAAAAACTTGCGAAATAGAAAATGTCGTACACATAATCCTTTTCACGGGAGTTCCAAGGAGGAATCACTGTAGGGGGATCGGAAACGAGAGGGACAGGAAGATTCTCAGGGATGTCAACGATGATCAAGTCGACTCCCAGATGATTCTCATCCTGGCACCGCTCACGAACTTCGTTCTGGCGGCCACGTCCAAACTGCAGAAAGAAGAAAATAGGGTTAGACTATATGAAATTAATTGAAGAGTATGTAATATCGAATTATGTAAGAAGAGAATCATACCTTGCGCACGAACTCTAGAGTTTTCACCCAATCCGGATGGCCACCCTTGTCTTTGAGCTCCATGTTACGAACCAGTAACGGGGTCACGGATGACTTGATGATAGAAACACCAGTGGAATGGGGAGTTCCTGCGGAGGAGGTGCTTGCCGGGAGAAGTCTGGCCTTCCTTTGTTCCAGAAGACCTCTGGTGATAGCGGATGCACTGAGCGATGAAGGCGCAGGAGTAGGGGACGGATTGGGAACGACAATCACAGGAGATGGAACGGCAGCGCCCTTCTCCGGGGCGGAGGACTCTGCACCAGTCTCCTGAGAGCCCTGGGACGTAGCACCCAGCTTTCGCAGTCGCCGCGCCCGCCTTTTCTTTGGTGGAGGTGCAGATGATTGATCCTGGAGGCCTTCGGCCTCATCAGAACCGTCTCCAGAATCGTCGATGGCTATTGATCCCCCGTCAAGCTCAGATTTGAGCTCCGTTTCAGACTCAACAACGAAACCTCGAATGCAATCGAGGTACCAACAACCAGCGGCTAGGTGCGGAGAGCTGTACCTCCTCAGCTGCAGAGGAGTATAGATACACTGATCTGAACCTTTCTGAATCCACGAGGCGAATATTGAAGGGAACTTCTCAGGGTCAATTGCACCTTTTGGAAGCACCTCTCTCTTGAAGTACCTAATGAAAATCAAGTGCCATTGATCAGAATCATAGTATTGACAGTAAATAAAAGCGAAAAGGAAAAAAGATAAAAATTCGAAGTGCATAAAAGTCATACCGGTATGTCACACGCTTAACAACATCTGCTGCTCCAGGATAAGTGGAAAAATCAGACTTCTTATCAAAAGGCTTTTCTGCGCGGGTACTAATAAATGCGGGGAAAGCCTTTTCCCAAAGGAGAATACGCCAACTCTCCACATATGCGTCTGGCCGCAACAGTCCCGGTAAGGACTTCCACTTGATGACAAGGTTCTCGGTCTTGCAGATGTCATCAAACTCCCGGGTAACAGCATCCTCTATCTGCGACAGAAAGGTAAAGTCGTTGAGATAAATATTGACGTGGTGCAAAGAAGAAGTGGTTTTAGTTTTTTTTACGAAGTTTGAAGGAACTATATCCCAGCCCAGAATGTTGCCTTGTTCAACCAAGGGTCGAAGTCGGCCTCCTTAAAGTCCAGGGGCAAAAATCTGTAAGATTATCGTGCACTTGGTGAAGAGTTCCACCACCTCAGCCAACGCGCTTTGAACTTTGCATCAACAGCTGCGGGAACAATCTTCTGAAGCTTCTCCACTGTCATCTCCGGCTTGGAGAATTCACTGTAATGCCGATTGATCTGGGAAGTGAACATTACATGAACGGGAAGGTTAGTGTTTAAATTAGTTATTCAAAAGTAATGTAGAGATGTGAAGAAACTAACCTCCGCGAGGAAGTCATCACCGTTTTTGGGATTGGCAATGGCGAGGTACTTGGTGAAGTCCTTCTTCTTAATGTGGTCGACCATGCTGGACGAAGCGGCAGACATGGCATCCCATACACCTGCCGCCGTTTGCTCTGTTATGGGTGTCTTCTCCTTGTAGGTCCGGGCAGCTTCGTCAGAAGCAGCCACGATTTCTCTCTGGAAAATAAAATTATCAACTTCAGAGTGTAAAGAGCATGGCAATTCATGACATTTAGAAGCGTGGGGGGGGGGGGGGGGGGGGGGGAAAGTGCTTACACGATAAAGAAATGCGATGAAGATTTTGGTTGGCAAAGTAAACCATCCAGGAATTGATGGTTTGTGATTCAAACATAATTGATACTCCGCTGGTGAGAGCAGATCCTTGAATTCCTCCAATTTCATCACACCAAAAGAGCGAATACGAAAGAGTTTTGCAGGAAGATTACTCTTCACGTGATCATTCTCTGTAGACCTGCTCAAAGATATGGTAGTTAGTAAAAGCTGTGTAGTGCAAGTTCAAGCAGCTTTCAAGAAGTGAGGACAAGAAGTAGGGAAAAAATGCTTACCGGTTGATGTCGTGCATGGCATGAAGAAGGTTTCCCACATGACCGCGTGGGTCAAGAACAATGCAATGCACGGAGATGTGCCAAGCTGGATCATCATAGTGATGGTTGTTGATATGTTTGTACCATGCGGCAAGGCGATGGTTACCTTCCCAGACATAGAACATCTTCCTAGAGAACTCCTTCTAGTCCGGATCGGCCAAGAGCTCATCTTCGAAAGCATCGTTGACTTTCTGCCAACAAGGGCTCCAGTCAGCCTTGATCACAGGCGTGACTTCCGCTGTCTTCTCCTCGTGGTTGTACATGGAAATGTACATGACCCGGTCACCATCTCTATATCCATTGACAAACTCTCGCTCCAAATGCTGAACTCCCATTTCTCCCACAGGTCGCACTTTTGCCATTGACTGCATCCTGCAGAGGGGTAAGAGGATACGGGACTTCGTCTTTGGGAGTATTCGGAGATCGTTGATGACGGTTGTAGAGTCCAATTTGAAATGTTTTCTGTGTTCCAATTCACTGTCCACTGCATTCGTCAATTCAGTAGGACAAGATGGCGCTGGCAACTGATCCTGTGTTTGAATTATCTGTCAAAGGTCATACGTATTTAGAGTTGATTCAGAGATGATGAACGTAAGCAAATCAAAAACAATAATGTAGAATATAAGAATTACTTCTCAGACTGGTACATCTCATTTGAGAATACAAATAGCTGCAGCAGAAATAAGTAGAGCTTAGGCCACTATGTGCGTCGTGCACGACTATAATACTCCCTAGCCTGTCTACAGTTCCAATGACGGCGCCTCTTCCAAAATCGCCTGGTTTGTTGGACAGGGCATGGCAATATCGCCGGGAGGGCGAAGACAAAATGGGCTGGCCTCCTCACTCTAATAGGCGAGGATGGAGAAGGTGGAGACATAGGCGGGGTCCCAAGTCTTGGAGAGGTAGGCATGTAGCCCGGGGATGTAGGTTCATAGACAGGAGACGTAGGCATGTACTGAGGAGAGTGGACCTCGAGAGGTCCACTACCTACACCTACAGGGTTTCCTAAATCACACCTACAGTAGGGCTGATCAAATGAAACCAAGAGGTCGGAAACATTGATCACTGAGGTCGGGGAACTGATGGACAAGGGTGCATTTGAGAATACCTAGAGAAAAATAACAAAGACATTGTCAGATTTCCATCTAAGCCTTCAGAAGTAAAAAAGAGAAATGATTATTGAAGTTCAATAAATTATGCTATGTTCAATTCAGAAGGCAAAGTCGAACAACTTACCTCACTTTCTGCAAGAGTTGGGCCATCAAAGTCACTTGCGGTGAATTGCTTTGTTAGCTCCTACAATACAAAGGAAAATCAAATTATAAGAAAACAACACAAAACAGCACATAAAAAAGATAAAGCAAAGACTACCGAATTTAACAAATCAATTTTTCAACAAGAAGATTTATTTTGTTCTTTTAAATCAGCACCCTCCCCCCCGATTCCTCCCCCTCTCCATGGGGGAGTATCGGCTCCGAATGCGGTGTGGCGGGGGCTCCTTCCCCCGGGGCTGCTACTGCCCACTCTCCCTCTACTGCTGCAATGCCGACCGCAATGGGTGCAGCCACGTCCTTCGCAGCATCGCCTGGAGCAGCCACACCCACAGCCCCCGATTCCTCCCCCTCTCCATGGGGGAGTATCGGCTCCGAATGCGGTGTGGCGGAGGCTCCTTCCCCCGGGGCTGCTACTGCCCACTCGCCCTCTAGTGCTGCAATGCCGACCGCAAGGGGTGCGGCCATGGCCTTCGCAGCATGGCTTGGAGCAGCCACACCAACAGCCCCCGATTCTTCCCCCTCTCCATGGGGGAGTATTCGCTCCGAATGCGGTGTGGCGGGGGCTCCTCCCCCCGGGGCTGCTACTATCCACTCACCCTCTACTGGTGCATTGATGACCGCAAGGGGTGCGGCCATGGCCTTCGCCGCATGGCTTGGAGCAGCCACACCCACAGCCCCCGATTCCTCCCCCTCTCCATGGGGGAGTATCGGCTCCGAATGCGGTGTGGCGGGGGCTCTTGCCCCCGGGGCTGCTACTGCCCACTCTCCCTCTAGTGCTGCAATGCCGACCGCAATGGGTGCGGCCACGTCCTTGGCAGCATCGCCTGGAGCAGCCACACCGACAGCCCGCGATTCCTCCCCCTCTCCATCGCAGAGTATTGGCTCCGAATGCGGTGTGGCGGGGGCTCCTCCCTTCGAGGCTGCTACTGCTCACTCGCCCTCTAGTGCTGCATTAATGACCGCAAGGGGTGCGGCCATCGCCTTCGCAGCATGGCTTGGAGCAGCCACACCCACAGCCCCGGATTCCTCCCCCTCTCCATCGGGGAGTATCGGCTCCGAATGCGGTGTGGCGGGGGCTCTTGCCCCCAGGGCTGCTACTGCCCACTCTCCCTCTACTGCTGCAATGCCGACCGCAATGGGTGCGGCCACGTCCTTCGCAGCATCGCCTGGAGCAGCCACACCCACAGCCCGCGATTCCTCCCCCTCTCCATCGGAGAATATCGGCTCCGAATGCGGTGTGGCGGGGGCTCCTCCCTTCGGGGTTGCTACTGCCCACTCTCCCTCTACTGCTGCATTGATGACCGCAATGGGTGCGGCCATGGCCTTCGCCGCATGGCTTGGAGCAGCCACACCCACAGCCCCCGATTCCTCCCCCTCTCCATGGGGGAGTATCGGCTCCGAATGCGGTGTGGCGGGGGCTCTTGCCCCCGGGGCTGCTACTGCCCACTCTCCCTCTAGTGCTGCAATGCCGACCGCAATGGGTGCGGCCACGTCCTTGGCAGCATCGCCTGGAGCAGCCACACCGACAGCCCGCGATTCCTCCCCCTCTCCATCGCAGAGTATTGGCTCCGAATGCGGTGTGGCGGGGGCTCCTCCCTTCGAGGCTGCTACTGCTCACTCGCCCTCTAGTGCTGCATTAATGACCGCAAGGGGTGCGGCCATCGCCTTCGCAGCATGGCTTGGAGCAGCCACACCCACAGCCCCGGATTCCTCCCCCTCTCCATCGGGGAGTATCGGCTCCGAATGCGGTGTGGCGGGGGCTCTTGCCCCCAGGGCTGCTACTGCCCACTCTCCCTCTACTGCTGCAATGCCGACCGCAATGGGTGCGGCCACGTCCTTCGCAGCATCGCCTGGAGCAGCCACACCCACAGCCCGCGATTCCTCCCCCTCTCCATCGGAGAATATCGGCTCCGAATGCGGTGTGGCGGGGGCTCCTCCCTTCGGGGTTGCTACTGCCCACTCTCCCTCTACTGCTGCATTGATGACCGCAATGGGTGCGGCCATGGCCTTCGCAGCATGGCTTGGAGCGGCCACACCCACAGCCCTCGATTCCCCCCCCTCCTCATGGGGGAGTATTGGCTCCAAATGCGGTGTGGCGCGGGCTCCTCCCCCCGGGGCTGCTACTGCTCACTCGCCCTCTAGTGCTGCATTAATGACCGCAAGGGCTGCGGCCATGGCCTTCGCAGCATGGCTTGGAGCAGCCACACCCACAGCCCCCGATTCCTCCCCCTCTCCATGGGGGAGTATGGGCTCCGAATGCGGTGTGGCGGGGGCTCCTTCCCCCAGGGCTGCTACTGCCCACTCTCCCTCTAGTGCTGCAATACCGACCGCAACGGGTGCGGCCACGACCTCCGCAGCATTGCCAGGAGCTGCCACACCCACAGCCCGCGATTCCTCCTCCTCCCATGGGGGAGTATCGGCTCCGAATGGCGTGTGGCAGGGGCTCCTCCCCGCGGGGGTGCTACTGCCCACTCGCCCTCTACTGCTGCATTGATGACCTCAAGGGGTGCGGCCATGGCCTTTGAAGCATGGCTTAGAGCAGCCACATCCACAGCCCGCGATTGCTCCCCCTCTCCATGGGGGAGTATCGGCTCTGAATGCGGTGTGGCGGGGGCTCCTCCCCCCGGGGCTGCTACTATCCACTCGCCCTCTACTGGTGCATTGATGACCGCAAGGGGTGCGGCCATGGCCTTCGCCGCATGGCTTGGAGCAGCCACACCCACAGCCCCCGATTCCTCCCCCTCTCCATGGGGGAGTATCGGCTCCAAATGCGGTGTGGCGGGGGCTCTTGCCCCCGGGGCGGCTACTGCCCACTCTCCCTCTAGTGCTGCAATGCCGACCGCAATGGGTGCGGCCACGGCCTTCGGAGCATGGCTTGGAGCAGCCAAACCCACAGCCCCTGATTCCTCCCCCTCTCCATGGGGGAGTATCGGCTCCGAATGCGGTGTGGGGAGGGCTCCTTCCCCCAAGGCTCCCACTGCCCACTCTCCGTCTAGTGCTGCATTGATGACCTCAAGGGGTGCGGCCATGGCCTTTGAAGCATGGCTTAGAGCAGCCACACCCACAGCCCGCGATTCCTCCCCCTCTCCATGGGGGAGTATCGGATCTGAATGCGGTGTGGCGGGGGCTCCTCCCCCCGAGGCTGCTACTATCCACTCGCCCTCTACTACTGCATTGATGACCGCAAGGAATGCGGCCATGGCCTTTGCAGCATGGCTTGGAGCAGCCACACCCAGAGCCCGCGATTCCTCCCCCTCTCCATGGGGGAGTATCGGCTCCGAATGGGGTGAGGCTGGGGCTCCTTCCTCTGGGGCTGCTACTGCCCACTCTCCCTCTACTGCTGCATTGATGACGGCAATGGGTGCGGCCACGGCCTTTGCAGCATCGCCTGGAGCAGCCACACCCACAGCCCTTGATTCCTCCCCTCTCTGTGGGGGAGTATCGGCTCCGAATGCGGTGTGGCGGGGGCTCCTTCCTCCGGGGCTCCTACTGCCCACTCTCCCTCTACTGCTGCAATGCCGACCGCAAGGGGTGCGGCCACGGTCTTTGCTGCATGGCTTGGAGCAGCCACACCCACAGCCCTCGATTCCTCCATCTCCCCATGGGGGAGTATGGGTTCCGAATGTGGTGTGGCGGGGGCTCCTCCCCCCGGGGCTGCTCTTTCCCACTCGCCCTCCAGTGCTCCATTGGCGATCGCAAGGGGTGCGGCCACGGTCTTTGCAGCATGGCCTTGAGCAACTACACCCACAACCCGCGATTCCTCCCCCTCTCCATGGGGGAGTATCGGCCCCGAATGCGGTGTGGCGGGGGCTCCTCCCCCCGGGGCTGCTACTGCCCACTCTCCCTCTACTGCTGCAACGCCGAGCGCAAGGGGTGCGGCCACGGCCTTCGCAGCATTGCTCCATTGCTCCTCACTCTCCTCCCCTGCATTCTACATCTCCTACCCCGCAAATTCCTTCGCGGCCTTCGCGACTGCAGCACTCGGGGCTTCAACCTTCTCTCCCTTTCCACCCACACGCACAACCGCAACAGCCCAAGATCTAAACAACATTAGCAGCCAAACACGAAACCTCACCTCATCTGTTGGAGGGCCACGGTCTGAGGCACCTTGCTCACTCGCCATCTCCTCCTCACGCTCTTCTCCTCGCCCCTCGATCTCCTTCACGATCTCTCCTTGGGCTGCGGCTGTATGCTGCACTGGGGCTTGCGAAGAGCCTTTCCCTCTCCCACCTCGACCCTTACCAATCCCTCGACCCCTCACCTCAGCCCTTCGACCTCTCCCTCGGGCCGACCCCTCATCCATGTCCTCTTCTCCTGGTCCTACCGCAATGTCGAGCGAATCACTATCCTCCCCACTAGTTTTAGTAGGACTTCCAGGGTGCCCTCGCCCCGCTCGTATAGCAGCAACTGCTTCCCCACCTTCGCCCGCCTCCATAATTTGGCGTCTCGCTCTCCTGGCGTCTTTTCTCAACGTCTCATGATCTGACTCTTCGCCCGTATCCACTTCTGGCGTCTTCTCGTCTACAACCTCTTTCTCAATCCTAATCCAGTCGACAATCTGCGCAAATGTTCAAGACGAAGACGAGAATTACTACTCGACTCTTACTTTGATCAACCATTCAGTTTAATGCGGCATCACTATTCTAAACAGTAAGAAAATGAACTCGCAGCAAAGACAATACTTCTAACCTAATAAAACTCTAAAAAAATACAGAATGTACATTTAGCATTTTTTAATTTATGAATTATGAAACTTACCACATCCGTGTTAGATTGGTCGCCCGACTGTGAATCCGTCCCTCTAGTTGAACACTCCTTTAATCCGAAAGAAGGTTGTGGTGTCTCCAAAGTCGGACTGCAATTGAACCCTAGCTCTTTCGTCATATGCAAATGTTTCTCCTCGCTACTTATTTCCTCATGCTCCACATGCTCAACTGCAGTATCCTCTAAATCCTCATCTTTCACCTCTACTATGGACTCTAGAATGAGTTTACGGATGCTACAAAATTTAATTGCCAGAGGCAGCCCAGCTCCTCGAACCTTCAGAGGTGCACTCAAAAGGTTGCCTTTCGACTTTGACTTCCTACGTAATTCTCTCCTCTTCCTCGATCTCCTGTTCGTAAAATCTGTACCACCTGCTTTCCTTCTAGGTTTAGGAGTGACATAAGTGGAGGGAGCTGACCCTCCACTCTCCTTCATGTGTCTAACTAACGAGATATCTCTACTCACAATATAGCTCTCCTTCTAATTTCTCTTCCTCTTATATATCTTAAACCTTCAACTCCTCTGACTCAGCCCTAAATACTTACCTTATTCTAAACCTACTTAAATTAATGAAAACTATAAATAATTGCATTTTGAATTAAAGCTAATGAGATCAATCTATATTGGAAGAGAACAAGCCAAGCTCAAAAAATAGAAGTAGATTTGAATCAAGCACTGGAATACATGTATTAAAAATGGAGACAACTGACGGCTCAGTCTAATCTCATTGACCTCCCCATCGAATAGAATCGGTTCCACGATTCTTATATTAAATGCGTACTTCTAAAAATCCCACGCTGTTAACTCGGGCCTGCCGCCTGCAGAAAGCAACATTCTAATTAGTTAGCGCCGTCTCTCTTTAATCATACATTCGTTACGTAGCAGAATGAATCATTACCTAGTCGTCCACATGGACAATAAAATGATCAACAGCGATGCATCATACCTCTTACTTTGCTCTCGCGATACCGCTTCGCTAGTACTCTCACTCTTCTCTCTTCTTCCCCTATAATCACTGAGTTGCCTGCGAACATGGGGATGGTCTGTCTGTACGCCCAAGGCATGGGCATCCCCCTTAGGTTTCGCGTAGATGACGATGGTCTAGCTACAGTTTCTTCTCTTCGCCTGAGTCTCAGATTCCATTTCCGTGAGGATTCCATCAGTATAGAGGAGGAAATCTTTGATGAAGTTACTGCGGTGGTTACCCACACCCTCGGGCAACCTTCAATGAGAGATGAGAATAATATGTTGCAGTGGAGACTCTTCCCTGGATCCTATAGAGTCTACGGTCTTACTGACTCTCTGATGGCTGCATCCACTGAGATCCTCACCCCCCGTCGCTCTTCAACTTGCACAATTCAGACTCCCTTACCTCGTGATGTCAAGGTCAAAGTCGAGCCTGGAACCGAGACTTCAGGTGTAGAGAAACCTCCTCCGTCCGTCATATCTCTCTCTTCTGATGACGAAGTCAGTCCCGTCAAGTTGGTGCCTAAGGTCCACGCTGATGCTCCTCCTTCCAATGTGTCTCCTCCATTGCCCCAGGTTTCCGTTAGCATTGTTCCGCTCCTTAAAGAGATTGCTAAGACGCGTGGGTCAAAAAACATATTGAAGAAGATAGACTATTCCACTATTAGACACGAGAGAGTAGAGTACTTGCCTGCAAAGTTTGATGGTCCGGTTCTTTTTGAGTTGCCCCCAGCTGCTGCAGGATCCTCTAAGCTCGCCGCCAAGTCAATGCAGGGAATGGACAAACGATACGACGGACACTTGTGGACCAAGACCATCACAACAAACATCAAAAACGACTTCGGACTCTCTTTTCGAAGTTCCACCTGCGTCGGATGGCTGCGTTGCACGAACGAGGAGTGTGACTTCCTCAAGCGTGTTCCCAAGATCTTCGAGGTTAACGAGACTGAGTTCGAAGGCTGTACCCTGCAAGCTTTTGTCATGGATCAACCTCCTCCATCTGACTCGACGCTAGTGTGCAAGGTATGTAAAGAACCTCCATCATGTGTAGCTACATGCGAGGCTAAGATTTATTACGTTGTGGGCAAACCGAATCAGACTAGAGCTTGTATTCACATAGGAACACATCATCATCCTGTGAAAGTTGGAGACTACAGAGACTCTAAAGCAGAGATTAGTAGCTTAATAGAAGAGCAGGTAGAGATGAACAACAAAGCAACAAAGAGCGCCGTTGTCCTTGAGACGAGCAAACTCCTCATCGGGAACTACCTGCTACAACCCGAGGATGCACCACCGAGGAAGCTGACGATGGAGGAGCTGGTTCTTGTTCTGGATCGATGCAAAGACATGGCGTCACCAAACATCCGCAACAAAGTCGCCACCTTCAAAAAATTCAAAAGGTACGGAATCATGGACGGTATCACCAAGCTCCGTGGTAACAGTCTCTGGGCGTATGTCCAGGAGAATAGGTTTCTTGGTCAGGGAGCTATGCGTGACAAAGTCTTCGTCTTCAAGATGTCGGAGGTCGGGCCGGGAAGTGGTATCGACTTGGTCAGCCGTATGCAAGCTGGTGGCGACTTGGAGAACGCATGGATCATGTTCGACCATGTAAAACGCGTCAAAGACTGGTCGACCATGGCGTGCCATGTGTACGACGCCACCTACTGCCGCGTGATGACAATCGCCACTTGCGACATGCAGTCCGAGGACACGGACGCCCAGCTCGTCTTCTGGAAAAACCTAAACCTGGTCATGGAGATCAATGGCGTTGCAGCGCCGAACTTCAAGGGGTTCATGGCGGATAACGCACAGGCGAATTGGAATGCAGTGCGAATCCTTTACGGCAATGGCAACAAAGAGGACCCAATGGAGGACCGGGAGAGGTCGTGCTTGTTCCACTGGACTCAGAACATGGTGGCGTATACGCAGAAGCACTTCCCCGAAGAACTCTGGGAACAGCACAAGAAGATGTGCACTCAGTACAAGAATGCGACCAGCATGGCAGAGGCGGAAACTCTGTACCACGCGTTGCGAGCATGGTGGGCATCCACCGGGGTCGTTGGCGAAAGCGGGCTCATCAAACTCGATCAGTGGCTGTCATTCTGGCACCACCGCTTCCGCCAGTGGGGGGGATTCATGACCGAGGTATAATCTCTGCACTCTGTTTTGATGTTTTTCCTACAGGTTTCCTAGCCCTAACCTACAAAACTCTAATCCGTGAATCTAACGGCACCTACTGTCAAATCTGCAGAAATTCACGAAAGAAGAACTCACAGAGATGCCCACCTGTAACCTCGCCGAAACAGTTCACAACAAGTGGCTCCAAGCTTCAGGAAACAATGGGAACGACCTCTACGTTGCTACCGTGGACGATTTCGTTCGGGCATTTCTACAGGTTGTCAACTACTACCAGTTTGTCAAAGGTGACGTCGGCGGAACAGGACCGTCAAAGAAGGAACTGAGGCTCCGGATGGCGGAACGCGACGCGAAGAAATGGGGAAATCCTACACTGCTCGATAAGCCCATGCTCGATATGCCAGGCGCGGATGAGTTCTGCACCCGTCAGCCTATCATGCCAGGAGCGGAAGTCTTCGGTTCACAGAAGCGAAAAGCCGACGTCCTTATCGGAGCTGACGAAGAGTCTCATCGCCCGGATAAGACAAACTTCTCACGCCCAAGAGGCCCAAGACGTGCCGTCAGGGCTTGCCCTATGCAGATGCCCGTCATTGTGGAAGACGACTCCGAACACGACACCGAGGTACAATGTACCCAACCTCCTGCCCAGGAAGTTCATTCCCCTTTACCTTCACCTGTGAACAAGGGCGGCATTCGCCATGTCAACGCGGTTGAAGAAACCAAGGTGGACGTGAAGGAGTGGCACATTTCGAGACTTCACAAACTTTCTGCGAAGTGCTGCTGGGCCCAAAGAGCTGAAACGAAGAAGAAGTGCACTGAGAGAATCGTCAGGGGGCCCCATTGCACAGCTGCACCGACCTACACTGGGCTCTGGACTAACTATCGCAGGAACACAGTCGAGAAGACAGAGTTCTTCTTCTGCTCCGACGATATTGAGCGCTGCGTGAAAGGCTCTAAGCGCAAGTGGGTAGCGCACTACTCCATTCCAGAGGTGTGGCCAGTGAAACTAGGTACTAACCTAAAACTGACTGAGATTCTTGCCCTCGAAGCAGCGGGCTTTCAACTTCCGCAGAAGAAACCGGTCTCCCCAAGACGCCTCTTCTCCTCTGCCCCGCCCCCTCCAAATCTCAGCTCGGTGCCAGTCCCTGCAAACGCTGACCGTTACTCAGGCAAGAGAGACGGCAAGATGGTGAAGCACACTGCCACTCGACCCAATGCGGCGCAGCGACTATCCATGGGCTCCTCCGAGTCACTCAAAGCGCGCCTCCGTTCCGTCACCATGATACCTGAGCCGGGCCACGGTTGCATCATTGGGCTGGATTCGCGCGTCGCTCCACACATCACACGGTACCAGATTACGGTCAGTTCTTACCCTGGTTGCACTTGTCCTGCATTCCAGAAGACGATGACTACGTTCCGAGGCAGGACTCAGTTCACGTATTGTAAGCTCCTTTACTACATACTCTTGAAGGTCTGCAACCGTGCTCCTGAAGCGGAGCTTTTCATCCATGCGCCTACCTTCAGCTTTAACGAGGTCAAGCTACTCATAGAGAGTGGAATCTTGCGTCACCCCTTGGCGAAGAAGTAGGAAGCCCTCCTACTTTAGAACTGCCATTTCCACAATGGCCATTGATCACGTAGTGAATGATTTTAGTAATATACCATGTACTAAGTCAGCTATTTAGAAGCTGTATTGACTTTTTCATTATATTAAAGGCTTCGTCGTTCACATTGATTGCATTCTATTTCAATACATTCTATCTTGAAGAAGTGCAATATATACCTCGTATCCTCTGACATGTACCATTTATCACGGCAAACATATACTTGTTATTAGATGTCCTAATCTTCGAACCTAACACGTTTAGGGTTGCCCACTACACTATCAGCAGGTTTGCCAGCCTCTGACTCTACTACAGGACAAACTACATTTGCATTCACTTTCGTTCCCACACTTGGCAAGTGTCCTTGGTATGAACGTTTCAGCAATGGCCCACCTCCCCGCCTCCGATTAACTGATTCCCTGGAATAGGTTCTCCTTGGGATCTTTCCAACCTTGGAGTATGCATGAGGTTGCAAAGGCACATCTGCGTCCTCCTCCAGCACTCTGATATTATCCGAATTTTCTGAACGTGGCGAGTCAGCTCTTACATCCGGTTCCACGTCAACATCCGTTGTCAAAGTACGTCCTTAGCTGTTGGCCATCACCTCTTCTTCGTCCTCCACCTCAACATATGGTTGAAATGGACAAACATCGTGAGCAAGTGATACAACAATATCTCTAACGTCTTCCATAACTGCTGTCCCGCACTACGGAAAAGAGCTTCAGAAAACACCAACAGAGAAGAGGAAGAGACATTCCATAATCCTATCTTAAATATCCGTGAAGATGTTGTTTGGCGCCCTTGAAAATCGGCTTTTCATTCATTTGAAACTTGTCGTCGTCCTAAAATGAATGGAAAAGGATGAGGGTTGAGCAGAAGTCATTTAGCATTTAAAATTTTTAAAAAAAAAATAAAAAATGAAATTATTAAAGCAAAAAAAATAAAAATAAAAATAAAAATTTATAAAAAATGAAATTAGAAAAATAAAAGTAAACAAAAGGAAAAATAAATGTTAAGGTTGAAAAAAAATATGAAGGCGATTGAGAAAATGAAAGAGAAAATAAAATGAAAGAGAATTAAAGGAAAGGACTCTTTTGACCCCTTTAACAAGATAGATAGAATAATGGAAGTTAATATAAAAAATAATAGAAATAAAAAAGTTGTAAGGCATGTAGACTATGGCGGATGAATTCTAGCAATGTTAAGAAAATGTTAGGAAACTAAATGTTACTTGATCCCTCTTAAGAGGTTCAATACCAATACATTTTAAGTAGTAATTTGCATATAAATTTGAGGACATAAGGGGAATTAATGTAAGCCTGAACTAGTTAGAAGGAGCTGGAGCATACTAATTGGTGCACCCTAAAACATTAATCACCAAGAAAAGAGAAAACGAACTACAAATTCAATGAAAATACTGTAATCAGTCCACGGTTATAGGGTCAAAAAATTTACTAAAATTAGGAACTTTCCAAAAATATCCTAAGAATATTCGAATCTTCTAATTTTATAATTTATTTTTAGTAAAAAATGCTATTTTAAGGTTTTGTCCCCCCTTCTGTGCTCTCCGCTCTCCAAATCTGCGCTCACCGCTCTCCGCTCTGCGCTCTCCGCTCACGTACAAGCTACGTCCGCTCATCTTGTAGGAGGTTTTCCGCCTGGGAACCGGGAGCAGCTGAATGGTTCAAAGAACCGGGAGGTGGTCTGAGTGATAGCAGTCACCTTTGATATGGTACTCGGTAATTAGGTTGGGGCCTGCACCATTCTGAATGAACGAATAGCACCAATCAAGCCTTGCCAGGGCTCGAGTAGGGCCCTGTCTGCGACTGTCCCACGAGAACCGAATACCATTAGAGCTCTCAAAGTTCTCTGCAACGTTGAGAGCGTCTTTCAACAAGGACAATACTCTTGATTCTCCAGGGGAGATTAGGCTCCCATTAAGGTTGGATTTATCACAACGTTTTTCCACGAAGTTCCAGTCACCGCAGATGCACCATCTGCAGTCCCTCTTGAGAGTCTCCAGGAGTTCTTCCCAGAGAAAGCTCCGTTCCCTTGGGCTGTTGGAGGCGTAGACATTGAGTACCGTGAGGTCCCCGCCCGGTAGGCCCCCAAATCTGACCCAGTGCGCTCTACCTCCTCTCGATTGCCCCGAGCTAGTGACGAGGTGGGCAATCTTCGGAGCCACCCACAGGCATACGCCCCCTGTGCCTGCCCCTTCGTCTAGCGGGGCATTGCCAAAACCGACTTCAGCATCTACGCCAAAGAATTTCGCTTGCGGCCAGAAAGTGCTCTGAAGAGCAATCAGCCGGTCGTTCCGAAGCCTATGCTCTTGAAAGCACAGGATGTCAAGACTTGAAAAGAGACCACGAAAGTATTGCCTAACTATGTTAAGTTTCAAGGAGTCGTTAATTCCTTGAACGTTCTGAAAGATTGTTGTAATCTTCATAATGCGGGGGGGTTGGGGAGGGCGGGGAACAACTCCGAGTTGCAGGTTTTGTGGTCGATGGGATCACCTCTTGCAGCCTCTCGCCGCTGAGTGAGGATAGTGGTTCTCTGGCGCCGGGCTGATTGGGAAGCTTCCTGTCTCCGGACTGAGTGTTGGTTGTGGACAGAAGCTTGCTGGGGAGTGAGTGCCCCACGGCGATTGGCTGAGCCTCCGGGGGTCACCGCATTCCGGAGCTGCATCCACGCATAAAAATCAGCCTGTAGCTCATCGGGTATGCCACCATGCAGAGGAGCCGGGGTACGAGGTGTTGAGGCACCGGACCTCTCTCCTGCCCGGTGCATATTGAGCGGGTGCATATTCGAGGGAAAGGCAAGGGAGTCCTCTCCTATGCTTCCTTCTGGATGCGCCACTGAGCCCGACTGGGCCGCGGAGTCATTGAGATCGGGGGCGAGGCGCCCTGTGGCTACGAAGACCACTGCAGCTCCGGCCCCTCCAATGATCTGCCTTTGAGGCGGGGGGGGGGGGGGGGGGGGGGGGGGGGGCATAACGTTGATTCCTTCCTAGCTAACGGCGGGGCTTTGGCCTTGACTCCTGTTGCCATCCCCGCTGGCTTGGGCGCCCCCAACGTGAGCTGCCTGCTGGAGGAGTTTTAGATTCCTTCGGGTATCCGCTGCTCGCACAGCCGCTGCAATAAGGAGGTCGGTTTCATCAATCATCATGAGGTCTTCCGGGTCGCTCACCCCTTCATTCCTATCGTTCTCCGGCTGATTGGCTGGGTTGACCCCTTGGCTGGTTCCTTCACCGTCAACGTTAGCTTGCCCACTCGGTTGGGCTAGTGGTGCTGGTCCTTGAGCACTGCTTCCAGAAGCCGCTCGTGCCTGGCTCAGGGGCCCAGCGACCCATTCCACGTCGGTCGGCTCAGACCGCCTGCTTGGACGTCCTGAGGCCTCGCTCCTGTCACCAGAGCGGCTACTGCCTCCCGCTCCCCTGTTCACTGATTGACCGCCTCTGCCATGGCCTTGGGATGTGCGTTCTTCCCTTGAGACATCCCTGGAGACCGGGAGCTGGCGCCCTGTAGAGCGTTGCTGGCTGTCGGCTGGAGGCCTGGGGCGGGGACGTTGTTGATGCTTATGTCTTGGGACCTTCTCCCACCCATTCCACTCCCATTGAGGAGTGAGTCGTGATTCCCTGTTCGTATAATGGTTGCCAGAAATGTCAGTAGTGGGCTCGAAGTTAGTCCCCATCAAGGGGTCGACGGAGTCAACAGGGGCGCGGACTGGGGGAGGATTGGGACCAGGAGGGGGAGGCAGCGGAGGCTCTCGTGCTTCGTTGTCCACCCCCTTAGCTGGTTGCCCACCTACTGCAGAGGAATTACGATCTTCCACCGGAGTGCCGTCAGTTGCCTCGCTGCCGGCGGTGGGGCCTTTGACGCTTGGGCAGTCTTTGATCAAATGGTCTGTTGAGTGGCAGCAGCGACAGCGAATTGGGAGGTTGCAGTAGTCAACCGAGATAATCACCTTCTCCCCGGTCGCGTCGTTACTCACCGCTAGCTGCGTCTTCCACCCTTGACCAGATTGAAGAGCAACGCAGAAGCGTTGGTTGGCTGTGGAAGAGTTCCGCTTGTCACTCCCCAGAAGTTCACCTAACCCTCGCGCAATGTCTTTGGCAACCCCTAAAAACTCCCCTGGGATGCCCCTCAATGTCACCCAAGTGGGGACCTTGAGACACGAGGGTTTACTCGAATCAAAGCCTGTGGTCCAGGTTTGAAGAATGCAGGTCTCCCACTTAGATCTGTGGGGGGTGAGCATTAACAACTTCTGCGTGGTGGTCGTTTGCCTGGTGAGGATCTGGAAGAATCCCTTCCCCAGATCCCTCCCAAGGCCGACCCAATCTCCCGTCTGTGTCTGCAGGGTTGCCACCCATTGCTGAAGAGCGAGGGTAGCTTGGCGACCACCAACAAAATATGCCACAATGGCGTGCTTTTGCAGGCACTCCACCTCCCTCTTGACAACGTCTTGGTCTACCTTTACTTCAGTTAGGGTGTAGCAGAGGAGAAAGCCCGTGTAGCTACGCGAGTAACCCTCCGGGAGAAGCTCGCCTAGTGTAGCCATAGTTGGGTGAAAAGCGGCGTGACGGCCATGTTCGTCACCGCCTGGACTAACTCCGGCTCAATAGCTTCTCTATGATGTGCCCCATCTCTGTCTCAATCTAGTGCAGGTCCTGAATCCGCCACCGGCGCGTGCTCAATCTTCTCCTTGAGCGCATCTGCGTAAGAGGGACGGGTAGCCATGGTTGCGCATCAACTTCTGCCTTGCTTCGCCAGATCTGAGCGATACAAGGACTAAAACCCTAACCCTAAAACAGGGATTTCCACTCCACTCCGAAACGGCTACCGAGTGATTTAAAATCCTCGGGAGAAATGCTCAGACAAACCTGAGCACCGCAAGGGAATTGAGACTACAAAATCAGAGGACGAATTGATGTGACTATCCGCTCGGTGAGCGCAAGTAGGTTGCTGCGCCTCTCCGGAGCTTCATTGCGCCCCCTTATCGTCCGTGTCCCTACCTTAGAAACATACAAAACCTTGGCGGCTTTGTTTTGGATTTACTTGCTTTTTGTTCGTTGCGACGGAAAAGAATCTGCATGAGGACTTGTTCTTCTTTGTTTCGGTGGAAGAGTGCACGCTCAACTGCATTGTGTCCCATGACAAGGAGGTTGTTTTTAGACCCATTGCAGACCCTTTCAATTTCTTGCCCCACCCTCAATTCAAGTCTACAGCCCACCATATTGGGCAGATTTTGTTGGTCTTTCTTTTTGGTGCACACACTACCCTAGCTGCCCTAAATTCAAAGGCAAACTTTGACTGTAAATATCTCAAACGGTAAAAGGAATTATACGCTGTAAATTATCTTGTTAGAAAGATGATGAAAAATTCTCCATTCTGCCAAAATTAGAAATAATAATCAATAAAAGCAAAGTCATAAAGAGCGTGATTGGACAGAAATCAACCCTGATCGGGTCGATTTGCACATTAGGGGTTAATAGTTTGACTAATCTTCTGCTTAAGTCTAACTTGATTAACTAAGGGATCAACATTGTCCAATTGGAACACAACTAGGAGTTTTGGGAATCCATGAATAGCGCAGGCACTGGTTAATATTGGATAAGGTGATGGTTTTAACCTAAAGTTCATTGACTATGTTTCACCAAAAAGCGCTCCAAAACTACCATTTCCAATATAAAAAGTATGATTGGCTAAAAAATCAATATTTTCTACTTTTAATCGTAAGATCTTCAAAAAGATTATTTATTAGATAGCTCATTATAATCGACTGTAGAGATTAGAAGATTATAGCGATTGAAATTTAAAAACAAACATATTTGACATGATTTTTGACTAGATCGACACACTCTAACTCTTTTTCCCTTAGGTTTTTTGCATTATGGATTTTGATTATTTGGTGCATGAAAAAGAAGACCAAGTTAGCCAATTGTATAAAAAATATAACAAACAAAAAATAAGTGTAGCATGTTGAAAACAATATTTTTATTGAATGGAATGCAAATGAATGTTAATTCACATTCCTTTCCTAGAAATTCCATTATTTCATAAAGTCTCAATCCGAACGGTCAAAATAAAGATTGATATCCATAATTTAAGTGAAAAAAAGAAAAAACCTAAAAAAACAACTTTTCTAACTTTTATGAAGGAAAGAAGAAGTTTTTTAGAACATTGCCCGAAATGGTGAAAAAACTTTGATATTTTGTGGAGTGAACCTTTTGTACTGAAAGAAGTTTTTTCTTAAAAAATCTCAAAGATGAAAACATTAAGTGTTTATAGAAAAAATCTTAGAGGTAACAGATATATTTAGCATGGCTGCCCGAACTACCCGCCGAACACCAAATTTCACTTCTGGCACAATAACTATTTTTTGAGATGTCTAATTGGAAAAAAAATCAAATTTCCTCAAAGCCCTTGTTACGGCAGGGTGTAAGCATGGTAAAGTGTACCAAAAAAGTGCTTAACTATTTGTCAATTTCAGCCCTTTTGCTAAAATTGTGCAAAAGTGATGGAAAAATGTTATTGAATTCAATTTTTTTTGCTAATATAGATTCTCAACTTGTTTTTGTACAACTTGGAAAAGTTTCATGCAAATTAGACACTTTTAAGTTATTATATGAAGGCTTTAAATTCAAGCAAAGTGAATGTGACTATTTAAAAAAGTGGCTAGAAAAGAATCAAAAACTATCTTAAAATCACTTTTGATGAAGGGGGGCCCTCTGTATGTTTAAGAGGTATTCTAAAATAGTCAATTTATATACTCATTAATTGATTTAGGGTTCCAAAAGTGTCGCAAGGATGGTTTTCAGGAGGGTCACTTCCGCAGTACTTTTAGTGAGTTTTTCTTCACCGAACATTGTTTTTCAAATTGGAAAAAACATCCTCTAAAGACAATAGAGGGCCCAAAATGAAGAAATCAAAACTTTGGAAAAGTTTATTTTCATGTTTTAGAACTAGTGGTCAAATCAAGTTTCAATTGAAGATGTTTTTTTTACAAAGATGCGTGTAAGATACCTTATGACACCTTAGAAAGTGACTGAAATGCTCAAAATCTACACCAAAATGCTCATAATCAGATTTGAGCTTTAAAAAACAGCACACTTCATATTCACTTTCTAGTGATCACACATTGCACTTACTGGTCCACTTTACCGTGCTTACACCCGGCAAACATATACAATAAGTTTCAAAAAATCTCGATCTAAATTGAAGTCACAAGAACATGCCCAAACTCCAAAATAGCCCCCAGTGGGCTATTTGTCTTTTAGTGGTTAAGTATCAATCACAGCTCTAAGTGATCTGTTAGCACTGAGATTATGATTGCATCCTTAAAGTTGAAGTTTGGGGTCATCTAGTCGTGCAAAGGTGCAAGTACTAACTCTATATTTATTAATATGGGAATTTTGTGTGTCCCAATTTGTACATCACCTTAAATTGGCATATACATCTTAATGAAATTACAATTT
Organism: Ceratodon purpureus; assembly: GCA_014871385.1. NCBI lineage: Eukaryota > Viridiplantae > Streptophyta > Bryopsida > Pseudoditrichales > Ditrichaceae > Ceratodon > Ceratodon purpureus. The sequence goes on from CM026426.1 coordinate 105,606,647, forward strand.
ATATGATTTGAAATCTTGCAAGGATTGAATGACTTAGAAATTGTTTAGCTATAAGGTTGTTCACAATGGTACAATACAATTCATCTTTTAGTATATAAATTTAAGGATTTTTCAAAACGTATTCCGAATATATTGAAAACGGTGTAGAAACACTCTAAGAATGTAAGGAAATCTTAGGAAACAAGTGGGAACATTTTGGGAATTGAGTTATAACTTCTTTGGCCTGAGTTTAGAAATATTTGCATAATAGGCTATAACTACACTGGCTAGATTCTCTTGTATGAAATAGACGTAAAATGCCTTCTACTCAATGTATGACATGATTGTAAGCATACCACAATTGCAAATAGTGCTAAAATGTGCCACACAATTCTTTAAAGTTTTGAATCTCAAAGTTGAATTAATGAAGTATGTATTTCAAATTTTTGCTTGAATAAAATCTTTGGCACTACAAGCATTTCCTACTCTTGTACATTCAATTAATTTTGTATATACTATAGAGAAACTACCAATGAAACGTCTCTAACATAAATGTTGACAGCACCTTCATCTATCAATTAAGATTGAAATCAACACTTTAAATGCATATACATGATAATAGCAACTTACTATGTTAAAAAGGTTGAGTTTATCACAGTAAATGCACATAATATATGTACATTAACAATACAAAAGTTGTAGTGATAACTACATTTTTTATTGATGTAGTATATAGATTGCAGTAGTCACCTTAATTATGTTGGATAAAACATTGATGTTGTCACTGACATTTGGTTGAAAAGCTATTGTTGAATCTTGTCACTGCATCTTCAAGCTTAGTCTCACGTGCTTTTGGTAGCCTGTACAAAATTATCTAAATGTGAATCTCTTTCTAACAGCAATGAGCCATGAGGTACCACAAAATAGCCTATAAGAAATAAAATAGGGTCTAAACCCAACGTGATAAAATGAAAGACACTCGTTTGGACCAACAGATTTGAGCGCATAGCTTTGCAACAGGTAGTATGTTTTGTATTATATGATGCCATCGAACCCCCAAATAAATCACTTGTACTAAATGTCATATTATCACACAATGAATTCATTAGCAACAAAAAAAATAAAAACTCAGACAATAATATCAACATTTATATCATAAACAATTCAGAGTGAAATATGTAGTAAGGACATTCTTTTATTTTAAATTAAGAAGGTCTTCTTGATTTATGAGTGTACCATCACCTATGTAACTATTTGGTAATAATTAAAAAATAAAGACACTGACGGAATCTGATCCAAGTACACATCTCCAATTGAATACAACCCCAACAATATTTTTGAGGAGTACAAGTTTTAGGTGTATAGTTTGAGACATCTTAAGAAACCTAGCTGGACTATGCCTTCTAATGGCCAAATTTATATATCATATTTTTGGTATAATTTATTTCAATATGTAATAACTAATAAGTTGACAAAATAATGCACATGCACACGTAAGATGATTAGAGTAGTCTTTGTATTGTACATCCAATGTAATAACAAAATCAAGAATTGCTAAATTCTTTAATGTTTATACAATTCAAAATACCTTCCATTGAGATTCAAAAAAATACCAACAATGAACAAATGTATGAGCTCAATTCCACACCCTCTACAATTATACCTACAAGAATAACTACATGAATAACTCCTCATATTTCATCTAGAAATCCATCTAAACCACACATAATTCTAAAAATACACAGCAAAGAAGTAATTGAGTCATTTGCAAAAACAAAACACAATACTTGCCCATGATAATTTTTAGAAGCTCTTAAATATTTATGTGCGCTATAGATAAATGATAACTTCATGAACTCTCACCTCCTACCAAAGATAAAAATGAAATCATACTCCCCTACTTTCACTTGAGACAATCTAATGACTAAAAAACATGTACTCTTTAGCTGTAATATGGATTCCACAATTGTATATCATTGCTACATGTAGGATGAAAATAAAAAATTCTTACTCATATTCTAGCTCTTATCGTGCCATTCCACATATACTTTAATGTGAATGTGATGATTGAAAATTCTGATCAACCTCCCCATGGTGCTCTTCATTATCCTTTGCAATTCTTAGTTGCAGCTCCGAGATGGTAATGTTTTTGGCTCCGGCTCAATGTCTCCAAGCAATCAAAACTAAATCAATGTGTACCTAGCATGGTGGATAACATGATTGGCCATCAACTTCAATGTGGCTCTGTGGTAAGGGGAGGATTTAACCTAAATCCTATCCCCTCACGGTTCCCAACCAAATTCCAGACACCCAACTGCCAAAACATTTCCCCATGTCCTCAGTTTGTATAGAAGTCACAAGAAGGTCAATGGAGAAGAGTATAAACTAAATTAATCAAGGCTGAAATCGCCCAATATCCAAGTACAGTCTATCTTAATGGCTCTCAAATCCTGCTGATCCTAACTCCCGGGAGTTGAATGAGTGCTCCCTAAGCTCGTAGTCTCCTACCCCCTCCTGGACTACTTAACCTAAGTCTATCCATCCGAGATCACCCGACAGAGTTTGTCAGTCAGTTTGACAGAACTCATCCGTTTGGTCGAGATGATACTGTGACTCAAGAATGACGGTTAGAGTGTCACTGGATGAAACAAAAAGGAGGAAGGAGAATATAGGTCTCCGGTTAACATTATCTCTTTTTTAGTAGTCATGTCCTCAAGACCAGGGTAATGGAGTGATGGAAAAAATGATAAGGGGAAAAACTAAGGAGAAAAATAAGGGAGCTCCAAGAAAAAAATGAAAAAATGTAATAATAATAAAGAATTGAAGAAAAGGAAAAACGGGATGAACTTGCCAATGAGGATTAGAACTAATGTCGATTGTGCAAAGAAGGCCGTCGGTGAAGTGTTGTCACAGCGGACTAGGAAGTCGGATGTGCAGACCTTGGAGATGTGGAAGTCAGCTATGTCAGGTCGGAACGAGGAAACGCCGGTGGAGGACGCGGTAGATGAGTAGCGTCGGTGAGAATGTGCAAAGATTGCTGACAGGTAAGCGCGGGTTTAGTGGCATAGGAGGCCACGGCGGGAGATGAATGTCCCTGATCTGAAGGCGGCTGAGTCTCGTCGTCGAGCCAAGGGGAAAATTCGGGGTCCATCTCTTCAAACCGAGTTAGCCATCATTGCTGTTGTTTGTAGTCGGCGTGATGCGCTGCTAAAGTGGGCTCGAGGTCGCGGTGCTTGGCACTCGCGTAATCTCCAACAGCGCAACTTAGGTCGCGGGGAGGTAAATTCCGAGCAGCCAGCTCGATCACCAACCGCTGATTCTCCACAACGAGGCGATCAGCTTGTCAGAGGCGAGCACTGAGGCCTTGCTCAAGCTCAAGGCGACGAACGGAGGGCTCAGAATGTGGTGGAGCCACGACCCAAGCATCGAGTTTGTCTTGTAAAGACTGGATTGTGACTCCCAGATGTGTGTTATCTATCAACAACTAGTCGCAAGTCATGGCCGTGGACTGCAACCGAGTGGCAAGGAGGGCTACCTGATCAGTTAAATCCTAGACTCAAAAGTGGAGGTTGATGGCAGTCAATGCAGCGCTATGGCGGACCGTTTCAAGAGACCTAGCAGCAGTGCGGGTCCTGACGAGGACCGTCGCCTTGGTTTGGAGATTGTTCATCAGTTGGCAAAACTCTAAAGACACTTCGTCCAAGCCGACTACTAAGCTGCTCTGGTAATCATGGGGCGATCCAACTGAAGAATTGCGGGAAGGCTGTCCGGATTGACGGGTAGGTGGGGTAGTTGGCTCGCGGCTTGTTGGATAAGCAGGGGGTGAGACGTTGACGGGAGCAGACGTTGGCGGATTCGACCAGAGGCATCAGATAACTGTCACGTGGTGCCGGCGTTGCAGGGTGTTGTGGGCTGTTGGCTATAGGTGGACACAACAAGACGAGCTCCCATCCGGTGAGCACATCGAGCAGCGGCTGAGACATTTGGGGATGCTGAGGTTGATCTCCGTGGTGGACATTGGGTGACTGTAGGTCAACCTCCATGGGCTCAAAAGGTGGGTTTGTAAACTCCGACAGGGCGGGGCCAAAGAGGCGCTCAACGAGGTACAGACTCGTTGGACGAGGGTGCGGCTGTGAGTGCAAACCAACGCTGGTATTGGGCAGAGGTCAGAATTTGAGGATTGACCGACTTGTACGTGTGTCAGTGGGCGGGAGCGAAGGGGGTACCTACAGCTAGGAGATCCTGTGGGTTGTACGACATGAGTGCACTGCTAGAATAAGTGTCGTTATTGTTTCCCGTATATAGTATAAAGTGATCAAACAACGCCATGTTTCTGGAGAACGCTGGTTCCGGGAGGGGCGGGCATTTGCGTTCGAAAGCGTCACAACAGACAAGGTGTATGCCCTGCTGCAGCGGGAGGGGCGGCGTTCGTTGGCATCGTCGATGAGCTCTCGCAAAGGTCCAGTTAAGCGCTACGATTGCTTCAGCTGCCATCGCTTGCGTATTTACGGTTCTTCGCTGTACGTGGTTAATTTGGAGGGTTGGATTCACTTTGAAATCGGGACGCTCAATTCAGTGCTTTTTCTGTGCACGTCCTGTTATATCCCGTCGGATTAGTCACCAGTGATTGGATGGTGAGGTTTAGGATCCTCCAAGTTGGGCCCTGGCGAAGACTTCCAAGTCTTAATACCTGATTTTTGCATTAAAAACGGCTTCAGGATTCTGACACGTGTCATGTTCATGTATATGTATCTCACGGTGCACGAGAAAACAGATGATGCGGGGGGGAATATTCTTTGGATTCAATATTACGTCCAGACGGATGATAGGACAGATGATATTGTAATAAACAACGATAATCTGGTAGTCGTCCACGTAGAATGTTGCACCACGGCATTTAGGGTTCAGGCAACTGATATGCCACCATGGAATATTCGTTTTGTAGGAAACAAATGTCCACTGTAATGCCCGTAATGAAGAATAGACATTATAAATTCAGAAATCGTTATCCAAGAGCAATCGATCAGTGGCGGAATCAATTATCCCCATCTAATCCTTGTAGAGATATGGAAGACCTCCACGAACGCAATACAGAAGTTGTAAATAAAACCCACAGTTTATGAGAAGTTGTGTATTACATGGACGGTCATAGAATTGCAATTTCCTAATGTGGAATCAATGTTCTCCTCTACTCACAGATAAGTGGACTACAGACATGTATTACAATTCCAAGTCGAGACCTACCACTGTTTCTCAGCAAATCTTCCGTCGTCGACTTCGTCATTGAATTTGCTCCAATTCACGAGTCATGCATTGAACGTTCTCAGATCTCCACCAACGTTTGCTTAGGTTCAGAGATTCCGAGGGAGACCCTTGAAAAGGAAGTGGTCCCCATGGAATTGGACGTAACACCTGATATGCACTTCGCCACAGGAAACAAAGTCGATCTCTGTGATAGAATATAATCATGGTCTGCCATAATAACAAAAACAGTCACTTTTTGGCAACCTACACATAATTTAAAAACCTGGTCTTCCATAGTATGGTCGAGTCCTCAGCATAATCCCCTTTCAGTACGTCCCCCATGTTGCGAAGTCCTTCACGCTGTTGGTCAGGGTATAGAGGTAGCACATGAGTCCACTGTGGATATACATGTTCTACGGTCACCTGTTGCATTCCATTTTCCTAGAGCACACCACTAACATTTGGAACGAACTTCGTCTTGTTTGATTTCCAATGTGAGGATGTTTGGCCGAGAGCTAGAGTCTCATTTGGATGGTCCGGATGTAGAAGCCAAACATATCGTTTAGGGTGCAAGGGTCCTACCTGTCAAATTGAAGATACGAATGTCAATTTTGTCACAGTGCAGCTCACATTCATGTCCCAGAGATCAATCATACGGACTTTATCTACATGGTTTAATAATTGAACCATCATAAGAAAAAGTCGCACATGGATAGTGAAGTACGTAGATTACACATAAAAACTTCAATATAATTGTACGGTACCTTCTCGCCCCTGGGTCGATTCTTTGAGGGAGGTGTGTACTCTAAAAATTTGGAAGGCTTTTTCGTCGGTCTCTTGCTCTTCTCCCGCTGCGGTACTTTAAACTTCCCTTGCATTGGTACGTCGATACCAGACTCCCCTGCGTTTCCTTTCGAAGATTCTGAAGTAATCCGTTCACTCCTGGTATCACCTGTTTTGTTACCAGAATCCCAACAAAAATATATTTCAGTCGTTGCTTAGGAACTGTGTTTTGAAAATATAAATTCACAGTAATAGAGAGGGGCTTACTTACCAATACCACACTGCACACGTTTCCTTTTCGCAGGTGGTTCAATGTCCTCAGATTCCTCTATAAAATAAAAGGAACGTTAGTTAGAGGAAATACTCAGTAAACCAGGGACTGCCCTTGTCATTTTGATGTTACGGAGACATGTGCCTGCAAGGATCCCTACAACTAAATCCTTAATGTGAATCGAGAATCACATGTTCCCGTGCGCAGAGTCGGCCGCTGGGTGCACAATACCTCATCGTCAAATGACCCAAAGGCAACTTGCATTGCATTATACGTGACTCCGGCGTTCTCATCGTGCATTGCAAGAGTCGCAGTATCGTGCCCTGGTTCCAGTTGCTCCGTACCAGGTCTTTGTACAATGTCTGGATTTCCGGGCGCATACTCCGTACTCCTTGAATGTCCTGGAATGGTACGCCGTTTACGACTGCTTGAGTCGCCACCATCACCTGCGAATTGGATGTCACTGCCAATTTTGTGTGAGACAACCGATGCCGAACATCCCCTATCCGTAGTACCTTGAGCGTGCACGTTCTTGGTCGGGCGCTGCTGCGGTACTGTCGCGTTCTCGGCGGGTACCCCTAGCAGATTTGGTGAACTATCATTCCCAACTATAACACCTTTCGCCAGTACACTCTGTATTAGGAAATCGATTTTCTTGCTTATGGATGACACTTCCGTCGCGGTGGTGGCAAATCTTCTCTCCATCTCTGCCCGCCAATCCGACGTGGTTTGAACAGATGCTGATACCAAATCCTGGCCAGTTGCAGGGGTTCCCTCGCCATTGACGTAATATTCTCGCTCAGCTGCACGAGTCCGGATATGGAGAGGAGAACCACCGATTCCTAACCCATGGGCACTCTGGAAGTGGTATGATTAGATGTTAAGTTCGGTCATTGAACAAGGCGAATAAGACATAGATGAATTCATTGTCTTACCCGACTAGCAGAGAGGACTCCATCATGCGTAGGAGGGGAAGACAATCTTCCAACCTGATCACGAGAAAAGGAATAGAATTTCATTAAATATTCCTGACAAATACAGTCTTTGCGAGTACCGCTTGGTCACTAATATTTAGAAGCACCACATTCCCTAAATGAAAAAATTGCGGCGTCTATGAGCTGTCATACTATCTTCATATAACAGATGTTCCACCTAGGACTCTACGTAATCCTTGTACTCGGGGACAGTCGACACCCACTCCCGCCATTCACGACATACATGTCTTGCAGTAGGGATGGTCTTGCATTTACCGTTGAATGTCTGGGTCGAAGCCATTACCCTTGGCCATATACACATAATGAGAACGTCGTCTGGTATGGAGGAGAAAGAAGTTGCCTCGGGGGGTTGACTTATCCTGAGCCATTCAGGTTCAGCTACTGCATCCATTCCTTCAGTAGGAGTTGGATTCAAGGTTTCGAGTCCACAGTCTACGTCGGGGCGTATACGCCCTCTGAAGCTTGTTACGACCCAGCGAACAAGAAACAACGCTGCGGCCAAAGCGAATACAAGTGGACCCATAGTAGAAGGCAGGAGAAAATAAACAAAATGGTTCATGGACAGAGTGCTTAAATACCCTCGGAGCGCTGGGCATCAGTAACTTCAGGGGGAAGCTGCCGACGGTGGTTGGTATGGATGAGCCCCAACGCGTCCGAGTGCAATGTGACGAAGAAGTCTGCCGGATGGACTTCGTTTCGAGGGAACAATAAAGCCGTTCACTGACTGAAACCCAAGTGTCCCGTGAATGAATGACCATCGACATAAGGGACAGGCTGCTCAGATCGTCTGATCCAGCCATTACCGTTGAAATTATCCAGAATTCGAAGAAAATAATCTCATCTACCAATATTCGTGAATAATTCTGTGCGCTTTCGTACTCACCTGCGGGTTCCGAATTATATTTGCATCGACGCGTGTTAGTCCAGGTTACAACATGGAGACTGCTAGGAGCAGGGCTGGAGGGTAGGTAGAGGTACAGTACTCCTAGGGAGAGCTTCGCGGTTGTAGGGTGTGACCGTGGAGCCTTGGAAGGTGAGACCGAGTGTCCTTGGGTGAGGACTCGGACGGTTGGGTTAGTCAGAGCCTAAGAGATTGTGTGAGTAGTGGGGCTAGACTCGGACAGGGGACCTAGGGGCGGAGTATTAGAGAGTATAGACGGATTTCCCAGGGTCTCCAACAAGGTGTTGGAGCAAGACCAAGGTATCCCAAGGAGTCCGAGGGCTGACAAGAAGAGGGAGTGCTTTGGCAATACTAGCAAAAACAAAATCGTTATAGTCCTAGGGTTAGAGTCGAGGCATACATAACGACGCCAAGAAGAAAGAGACACAGCATGCAAGAGTGTGAGGAAACCAAGAGTTTAGCAGGGAATAGTCTATGATCAAGGGGAGTGCCGAGGTCTCCTCGAGCAGTGCTCAGGCATACAAAATGGCGGCCAAGTGACCTAGACCCAAGGTCCGACTCAACTATGAGAATCTAAAGAGTGTAAGTCTCTGTTCCACTACCCTGCTTATACTTTATGTCTCCTAGTTTTTAGCTACTTTACTGCTAGTTCCACCGCTCCAAGTGTCCCTGACTGCGGAGGCTGTGCCAGGTAACATTTTGCCCTCTCTCCGAGAATGCAATCCGTCCCGGATTGTAGGTTCAGCCACGCGTGCGCTGGTGGGCAGGTCTCCTATCAGGTCTTGTCTCCTCGCGGGGCAGCTGGGTGCGACGTCGAGGGGGAGCTTGATTTCCGTAGATGGCAGCTATGGCTGCACCAACACCCCTGTGGATTAGATTGTGTTTGGATCTAGATGTTACTGCATGCTGAAATACATCGTAAACAGTCTTGCCTAGGATTCTATTGCAAGCGGGGCATTGCACATGGTCAGCTTCAGGGTCACTGTAGAGGGCAACGAGATCCGGGTGGGCAGCGAAGTATCGTTTTACTTCTACAATTGCGGTGTCTAGTTCTTCCTCGGCCTCCTCATCATCGCTGGCCTGCACTTCCAAACCAAATTCCTCCTCTATCTTTTTCAATGCATCTTTACGATATTTAAAAGATCTAGATCGCGTGGGTACCGTGGGAGTGACTGATGTTGGTGCAGTTGGCAATGCTGGTTGTAGGTGTGGCGAATGCTGTGGCGTATCCTCGATGTCCGTGAGATGTTCGGGAATATTGGCATGCTCCGAGTGATGGTGGAACTCAGGGATGACGACGCTGGAAGTACGTGGTTCTTCCTGGGCAGCTCTGGTAGGGCTGATCCGAACCTAGTCTTCTTGTGGTAGCTGAACAGGGAACAGCGTTGCCAAGGCCATGGTTTCCAGATCCATGTCTTCCCAGTCGTTTTCCGACTGCTCCAGTTTGAGGGCTGCGAGGGAGTTGTCAATACAATGATCCAAGAACTCCTGGGGTGGATCTGCCTTGGTGGGAAGGTGGTCTCGCATCCACTGGTACGCGTTGTTAGCAATCACCTTGGCTCCCGTATGAACCCATCCGAGCTTGTTTGCTTCGAAGTCCTGCATGGCTTGGTCAATGGCGATCTTCTGCTCCTGGATCCCCGTGGCAACCTCGCCTCTTTGTGAACTCTGCCCTTGCTCTCCTATATCAGTGGGAACAGCCAGGGCCTTGCACCTGGCCAGGTATTTGTGATTCTGCAATTCGAGCATCTGCATGCGGTCCAGGGCTCATGCCTTCTCTGTGGTGAGCACATCCACATGTTCCTGCGTTGCCTTGAGCTCCAATTCTGCATTAGCAACTTGATTTCGTAGGTTTGTCAGAGTTTGATTTACCTCATCCATCTGTTGTCGATGCTTTCCGTGGGTCTTCTCTAGGATGCGTTGTGTCTGCTCGCGGGCTCCTTGGATTGCCGTAGTAGCCTTTCGTTTGTTTCGTTCCTCTATGTCTTTGTGTTGTGCTACGAGGGTCTCCTTCTCCGGCTCCGTGACGTGGATCAGCTACAGCCTCTTCCCTACGCATTCGGAGAAGGCCGCACTCTGGGCGTGGAATTGTGTGGCCCGTGGTCCCCATGGCTCCCGTTGCACATCTATAAAGGTGCCCATGAGCGGTGGTTTATTGTGTCGCCTGTGGAAGGACAGATAGTGCGCGATGTACGATGTGAGGAAGGGCCCAATGGGGCTGGAGTTGTCATCACTCTAGCGATGGCCAAGGAGTTGAATACGGAAATTTTCCTCCACGAGCATGCCCCAGTTCACCTTGACTCCTTGGTCGGTGTGGGAACATGCAAAGTTAGTTTTTAGCTAGATAGCAGTAAAAATAGGTTAGGAAAATTGTTTTAGTGTTAATTTTTTAGTTAGATAGCACAAAAGTAATAGTGGTAGATAAATTAGCACATAGAGCCAAGTGTGAAAGGGCTAGAGGCTAAAAGGGTTAAGGAAAAGAGTTTCATTTCAGCTAAAGACCGGATTGGAAAATCTGGATTTAAAGATCCGAGTACCCGATCTGGGTGCATGATCCAGGTTGGAGGATCCGGGTTGGAGGATCCGGGTAGAAGGATCCGGGTAGAAGGATCCGGGTAGAAGGATCCGAGTAGAAGGATCCGAGTTGGAGGATCCGGGTTCCCGATATGGGTTGGAGGATCTGAGATCCGAAATTTGTGGATCTGAGATCCGAAATTCATGGAGCGCCAAATGGGCGGTGCTGAGGGCGCGTGGGCGCCTGGTTTGAGTTAGGGTTAGGGTTGGCATTGTGTTTATAAGGGGGGGAACTTCCGGTTCTTCCTGGTCCTCTTTCTTTGTTTCCTTTTCTTTATGAAGTAAAGTCTCATCTAGAGTTTTGCTGCAAGTGTTGATTCCACAGTTCCTTATAGACGTGTGAGTGAGCTTTGAGAGGACTACTTGGAGGGAGGAGCTTAGGAGAGTACCCGGATCTATCTTAGGGTCTAGTTTTGGGGTTGGTTTAAGAGCTGGTTGAAAGACTACGTGTAGTAGGAGTGAAGCCTCACTGGGTGGTTTGCTTGTATAACTTTCATGTGGGATAGCCATTGTTAGGATGGGTATGATCCGGGAAGAGCCTAGGAAGCACCAACCGACCTTTTGAAGAGGTTCCACAGTATCTGAAAGGGGTAGACAGCAAGTGGTACGGGTCGCCTAGTTATCTGGTCACCAAACTCCCCTCCAAAACCAGATCCAGATCCGGATATTCAGAAAGTTCCGGAAAGTTTCGGAAGGATCCGGAAGGATCCAGAAAGTTTTGGAAAGATCCGGAAGGATCCGGAAAGATCCGGATCCGGATAGGTTTGTCGTTGTAGTATTGGTAGGATTGTGGAGATTTCCTGTGTGACCTGCTGGACCGGATTGTCAACCCGGAATAGTTGTGAGGAAGTAACTGCACCCTTTGTGTTTGTTGTTGTTTTATTGTTTTAATAGTGGTACTTCAGCCACTCAAATCTCTAGAAGGGTAGGAGCCATCCTTCCTAAATACCAACGGCACCCTATGATATAGAGGTTAAACTTCATTTTGTGTTAACTTGTTGTGAACCGGATCCGGATTTGAAAGATCCGGATTGGAAGATCCGGGTTTGCAAGATCCGAGATTCCGGATCCGGAAAGGAAAGGATCCGGATTTGACTTTCCGGAAAGGAAAGGATCCGGATTTGACTTTCCGGAAAACCGGATAGGAGGTAGTTTAAACCTCCGGTTTTGCTTACCTTTTGGGTTGTTTGACACCTCCACTCGATTCACTCTACTCTGCTCACTTCACAGAATCCCAGGAACGATACACGAGTCACTTTTAAGGTGTTTTATCACTTTTGAACACCTTAGGGGGATATTTCGTACAACGCGTGTTCCGACAATCGGCCAAGAGGAGCAAGGACAGCTGCTCTTGCAAGATGCCATTGCAGTTGTTCTGAAAGTAAACTTGGGACAAGACTCCTCGCATCCGGGAAAACCAGGGATCGAGCATGTGGTTACCCAAAGCAAAAACATCATACCTGCCCTGCTTCGTGGGTTGAAGGTCACCTACGCATGCTGCAATGTCGGGCTGTGAAAAACTGCTTGCTTCGTTCCACCCCGTGACGCCCAAGCCGTCCCAGCCGAAAATACATGGAGATACCGCGCGGAAAACTTTACCAAGATGCCTTCTACCTCGCCGGATGGATACAGCTCGTCTTCACTCCGCGTGCGCATGGACTTCACAAATTCGGTGCAGTGCTTAGTATTGACCTTGCCTTCGAGCAGGGTCCAATACTTGATGAGTCCCACCTTGGTAGCCCAGATCTGGTCCGGCTTGCGCTTCCATTCCATGATCATCCGCGGAACATGGAATGGAGGGCTAACCTTCCGGGATGTCATGGAAACTAACGGATGTGCGTGTGGAGCACTGTGCAGGTTTGCGGGAATGGGGAGATGCAATGTGCAAGGCGAGCAGCCGGGGAAGGCGAATAGAGAGAGCGAAGCACCCAGGGCTATGGCTGGAGCTGTGCGAGAAAATGAGGAAGGGAGAAGGGGAAAAGGCCAGCTTGGGAGAGGAGGGGATTCGGACTGGTGGCTGTGGAGAATGGGGCAATCCGCCCTTGGCGGCGGAGATGGGACAGGGCAGGGATTCCATGTACAGCCGAGGTAGATGTGTGAGTCCCCATGGTGATGATTGAATAGGGGCGCTGATTGTGGCGGCTGAAGCCCCATGATGCGGGGTCTAGGGGTTGTCGGGTTTGTCCCATCAGTGGGATGTAGAAGACAGTTAAGGGAATCCTGGGTGCTGACATGGATAATGCTGACATGGATCTCCATGGCTTCCATGCTGTCCAGGGGGTTGGCGATCAAAATCAGCAGAACTGATGGGGGTACCAGTACCAGCAACTGCTATACCCCAGGGACCAGCAGGTCCATCGGGAGGAGGAGGAGCATCAACAACCTATGTGGACCACTTGACTGGTGATCTATACCAGCCAGAGGCACCCCAGTTAGTGGACTGGCCAGGTGGGGGAGCAGAGGTGGGAGCAGGAGCCACCAATACAGGGACAGGATTCCAAAGACCAGCAGAAGCAGTTGGAGGAACATCATATGGGACCAGACCACCAGTGGGGGGTGGAGTACCAGTGGCAAGAGCAGCCAGCAGTTCTCTAGACCAACCGGTACCACCAATTTACCCACCAGTTGGAAGGCCAGGTATACCCACCAGATGGAAGACCAGGTATAGGACCAGTCTACCAACCAGTTGGAGGACCAGTGTACCCACCAGTTGGAGGACCAGTCTACCCACCAGTTGGAGGACCAGTCTACCCACTTCTTATGGGACCAGTATACCCACCAATTACAAGACCAGGCTACCCCCCAGCTACAGGACCAGGCTACCCACCAGCTAGAGGACCAGTATACCCACCAGTCGGACTACCAGCATCAGGACTAGTAAGTATAGCACATAGGAAGCCACTGCCATACTCCAAGTACAAGGAAGGTACAAATCCTGATGCTCATATTCGTCAGTTTGAGCGCACTTTGTGGCACAATGGGGAAACTGATGAGCAGGTTATCATTAACCTGATGGGTACCACCTTACTGGATAAGGTCGGGGCCTGGTATGAGAATTTTCTGGAGAGTCACCTTTACTGCTCATGGGAAGAAGTCAAGGCAGCCTTTAAGAGAAGGTATAGGGACCAGACAACCGATGAAGCAGTTTACAAGGAGTTGAAGTCCTTCAAGCAGGCAGATAGGGAAAAGGTGCAGGATTACTATGACAGGTTTATGACCCTGATCAAGTGTCTGCACTCAGACCCTGGAGAAGGATTTTGAATTACAAATTTCAGAGCAGGTTTATTGGAGTACATCAAGATTACGACCAGTATTGCACCAGTCAAGACCCTGACAGAGCTGGTGGATGCTGCTCTGAGGTGTGAAGAAAACTGCACCGATTCAAGTGGCAAGCCAACCAATATTGAAGTCAAGAAAGTGGAGACCACCAGTAAGCCAACGACTGTGACGAGGAAAGAACCAGGTCTGGATGATCCTAGGCGAATATGTGGCACATGCAAGAAACTGGGCCATGAAGATTGTGACTGCTGGTATAACCCAGCAAACCACAGGGGTCCAGGTGTTGAGAAAGATGGAGATGTACTTGTAGGAGTGAATGTGGTGTCTGCTCAGAAGCCTGCTGCAGTCTACACTCCTGGATACTAGAGATCACCAAACACCAGAGCAGGTAATAGCCAGCAGGGAAGTTATGGTGATAAGCCAGAATGTTGTTTTTTGTGTGGTGGATGAGGGCACAGGAGTTGGAACTGCCCTCTGAAGGCCCAGTGGGACCAGTTTCGGGCACAAGGGGACCAGTTCCGAGCACAAGGGGACCAGTTTTGGGCACAAGGGGACCTGTTTCGGGCACAAAGGGGACCAGTTTCGAGCACAAGGGGACCAGGCAACCAAGAAGCAGGACCACCATGTGACGAATGTGGAAATTGAATGGCTAGATGAGCCACAGGACCCAGTAGACGTGGCCAGTATGACCAGGGCCCAAAGGAAGAAGGCAGGATTACCTCCTATTGAAGACCAGTCCAAGGAACCAGAACCAAGGAAGGTCCAGACCAAGGAAGATGAACGGCTCAGGGATTCTATGCTAGAAGCTTTGAAAGAGATTTAGCTCAAGGAGGAGCAGGAGGCCAGAGCAGCAGAGCAGACCAAGACTGTTCACTCACCTGAAGCTCAGGAGATGGCTGAAGCAGAGATACAAGACAGTGAGTGGGCAGGATATCCAGATTCTGACGTCTTCAATTACAGCTTAAAGACTGCTCAACAGGGACCAGGAGTACCTGCAGGGACCAGTACAAGGGAGGACCAGGAGCAGTATTATGCAAACCTGGTGGGCAGGAGGATATTGGCCAGTCCAGTCACTGTGCCTTTGGGTCAGCTACTACAGCTGGCTCCAAACATGACTGAGATTGTCAAGGCTCATGTGTTTCCGGAGTTAAGGGCCAGTAAGGATTCTGGTCAAGGAGAAACGGCTGGGGTGGAGCAGATGACCAGAATAGGAGGTCAACCAGGTCTAATACCCAGCTTGGCAGTAGATGTTGACACGGAATTGCGTATGTTAACTGTGCAGATTGGCAACGGGACGCTGGACAAGGTATTGCTGGACGGTGGATCTGGTGTCAATCTCATTACTGAAGAGGAGCAGAAGCGTTTAGGACTGAAGGACCCGCAACCTGCTCCCTACAGATTGAGAATGGCAGACCAGACAGTGGTGGAACCAGTAGGAATAATCAGAAATGTTAAGGTACACATCTATAGCATTCCTTTTCTGATTACACTCACCGTCATCAAGAATAAGGAAGTGAATGAGGAGTATAGCATGCTGTTAGGTCGCGCTTGGTTGATCAATGCAAAAGTCAATCATGACTGGGGTAGAAATCTGGTCACAATTCGAGGCAATGGGACAGTCAAGACAGTATCAGTGAGCCAGAAGAAGGGGTCTGGACCAGATTTACCTGAGGTACTGGTGTGCTACAACCTTACTAAAGGACTCATAGATGAAGAGGAGGAACGTTGGCTGGCCACCAAGCAGGATGTACTGGTCGTTGAGACAGTAACACTGCCCCAAAAATATGGAGACTAGGAGCCGGTGGCAGGAGCAGAAAGAGCCTATCTGGACCAGTTTATGACAACCATACCAGAGTACTCGACCAAGGGACTGGTCGAACAGCAAAAGGGGGATAGCAGGCAAGCAGGCCAGGAAGGGACCAATTTGGGTGACCAGGCAGGCCAGGAAGGGACCAGTTTGGGTGACGAGGACAGCACCAGCACCAGACAGCGACATACATAAGGAGCAGAGGACCAGGACCACAGACGCACTAAGGACCAGGGAGAAGACCAAGACCAGCAGAACAAGACAAGAGGGGACCAATGAGAAGACCAAGACCAGAAGAACAAGACAAGAGAGGAGCTAGAGGCAGACCAAGACCAGCAGAACAAGACAAGAGAGGACCAGGGAGAAGACCAAGACCAGCAGAACAAGACAAGAGGGGACCAGGGAGAAGACCAAGACCAGCAGAACAAGACAAGAGAGGACCAGGAGGCAGACCAAGACTAGCAGAACAAGACAAGAGGGGACCAGGGAGAAGACAAAGACAAGCAGCACAAGACAAGAGAGGACCTGGAGGCAGAGCAAGACAGTGCAGGCCTCAAGGACCAGGACAAAGACCAGGACAACAATTTTTTCAAGGATCAGGAAGCAGACCAAGATGAGCGGAGCAGGAATAGACAGGACCAGGACAGCAAAAATGAAAAGGGAGAGAACAAAGATCAAGAGCAGGAGCAGGAAAGAGGGCCAGAGTTCAGAAAAAAGAGATGAGGGCGAAATAGAGGAAAAAATAATAGAAAAAAGAGAAAAAAAAGATGAAGTAATCAGAAAAGGGGTAGGAGAGAAAGAAAGGAAGCAGCTAGCAGTATTGTGCGGGGTAGTGGGAATCAGCCCTCTAAAATATGAACAGGGGATGGGACAGCAGGAGGAGCTGTGTGAGCCAAGAGGAGGAGACAGCCAAGGTTACAGCAGGAGCAGCTGCCAAAGCAAAGAGGAGCAGGAGCTTGGAGACCAAGAGCAAGAGATTGAAGACCAGGAGCAAGAGGTTAGAGACCAAGAAGATGAGGCAGCAGCCAAGATAGAGGACGAGAAGAACGGGGGTCTGGAGAAGGACCAGCAGGACACTAGTGCAAATGACCAGGAAAAGAGAGTGGATAGGTTGGACCAAGAAAACAGGGACCAGCTAAGGTGGACCAAAGATGGAGGAGGTGAGAAAAATAAAAAAGAGAAAAATGAAGGAACTGACTAAGAGAAATGGGACCAGCAAGAGGTAGAACAAGAGCAGCAAAGATCCAAGGACCGGGCTAGGATGCCACAGGGATCTAGAAGGGGACATCAGGGCAGGAGGATGCGGGGCCAGGTGAGCAGTCTAGTACTGATCTCCAGTAGTCCAGAGTTGGTGTTAGAGGGCCAACAGCAGCACCTGCATCAGGACCAGCCCCAGGAGCAGTCTCAGGAGCAGTCTCAGGAGTAGTCCCAGGACCAGCCCCATGAGCAGCCTCAGGAGCAGCACCAGGGTCAGGATGTGGAGGACCAGGTACAGGGGCAGGATCCCATGGACCACCAGGATGAGCCAGTTGTGGATTTTCCCACAGGCTTGGTAGGGACCAAGATTCAGCCAGGATCAGCAGGGATGTCACCAAGGAAGTGGACCAGTTGGTCCAGCAGTTGCAGGTGGCATTGGCCCAAGCATCTCGGGTGCAGATGTTACAGGGGCAAGAGGACAGGTCTGGACCGACTTACCAAGTGTTGTTGACCACCAGACAGGCCCAGGAGGAGCACATTCAGCAGTTGACTGACCGGCTGCAGCAGGCTCAACACCAGCTGGTAGTACACCAGGAGGACCAGGGCAGGGAGAGGCAGACTTGGGTGGATCAGGGGGTCCAGGCAGAGGCAGTCCGGGCCAAGAGATTGGAGTTGGAGGCCAAGACCAGTGCCAGGTTCAGGGACTTTGATAGGCTAGCCAGGGAGAACCTGCAGCTCAGGCAGAGGGTGGAGTTGGTTGAGGCCAGTTCTACTTAGGCTTCTAGGGGGTTGACCAGGCATCTGCTGTCTACCTCCAAGAAGGAGGTACTGGACTAGATTCAGGCCTACTCAGAGGATCAGGCCAGGTACTCCAGGTATTTGATGAGGTTGGCTGAGCCTTACCCATCTTTTGTATACTGGTCTGAGGATGACCAGGAGGAGGGGGACCAGGATATGCCTGATGGGGGGCAATCTGTGGATGATGGAGGGGCTTCCAGCAGTGGCCTCGGGACCACTTCTGGTATGGGCTCTCATTCGGTTGAAGGACCAGCAGGTACAGCTCCTGCTGTACCACCAGTACCAGCACCACCAGGACCAACGGCAGCACCAGGGGGACTAGCATCAGCACCAGGAGGGGCGGCACCAGTTAGTGGCTAGACAGTAGATGTAGGGCAGATTACTGGTAGGACCAATAAGATTTTCTTTTTTGATTTTTTGATACCTTAGTTTTTTTTTTTTTGGTTAACCCCATAAAACTTAAAACCGAGAATCTGAGGGCAGATGCAGACTAAAAGGGCGATAATGTTAACTGGGGATTTAAGGTAATAGAATAGAGGGGCAGTAAAACTGTAGGGGAGTAGTAAAACTGCAGTTACTGGGGGGGGGGGTAGTAAACTATTAAGTTACTGTCCTGCCCTGTAGTAACTCTGTTGGATGAAAAACTGCATGTTTTGGATGAAAACTGCTAGATGGATGAAAATTGTCGGATGGATGAAATCCGGTGGTTGGATGAAGTCTGGTGGTCGGATGAAAACTGTTGGCAGTTAGGGTTTTGGGGGTGGCGGCTAGGGTTTTGGATGGAGTTGTGGGAGAGGGGGCTGCGAGGCTCATTCTCTCTCTCTCCCTCTCAGTTCAGAGCTCTCAGATGGTAGTTTGTGTATAGGACATGTTGTAGGACTGTAGGAGGATGCTGTTAGAGCAGTTTTCAGGACCCTGGGGGGTCCAGATAGTGATATCAGTAGGGAGCAGAATCATGTACGGAATTACAGTGAGTAAAGGGAAGGAATTGATTACATTGGGTGTAAATGTCTGAAATTGTAGTTATGAGTGCTTGAGGGACCAGGTTAGTGGATTCACCGGGTGGGTCCAGTAGATCTGGTGTTTAAATGAATGGGTATTGTATATCAGACTAAGGGGAGTAGAAAAATGTATTAGATCTAGGAAAATACCACTAGGATTTGAGTAGATCTAAGTTGGCAGTTTCAGATCTAGGACCCGGATTTTGGTAAAATTCAGGGCAGTTTCAGGGACAGTACAGAATTTTTCGCAAGATTTCAGAGACCTTTAGGACAGTATTCATTTTTGAAGGAGTAAGAAAATATTCCTTTTACAACAACGGCAGAACCCGTTGTACATTCAGCAACGGTCCTTCCGCCGGTTCCTTCCCCTTTCTAGCCATACAACTAAACGTCCTCACAGTCACTACGGTAACACCTGCACGCATGAGTCCTCCCATAGTCCCTCGACTAACGGAAACACTTCCGTCTCACCGTCTCTCTCCTATCGGCCTAACACGGAATGCGAACTACACCGAGGGGCACAAGGTCCCAACGCTCACAAAACGACAAAAGAAAGAAGGAGCACGGCTGCCCTTCTGCCTTTTATACTCCGCTTCAGCTCCAGCCGTTCGTAGCTCATCATGATGGACAGTCGTAGCCCTTCATCATTGGACGCTCGCGACCGGCTGCGCTTTAATTGTCGCAGCCGTCTCTCCCGCGTGAACTACACCCTCCGGCTATTGGCCTAGATCTACTCGTGTCGGGATTCCGTCCTGTAGACTGTTCTCCATCTAACCGGTTCCGAGCGACCGGATCAGCCCCGGTATCCCGTCCGATTCATTATTTTTTCAACTAATCGTCTTAACCGGTTGTTATCTAGATCTAGTTAACACTTCTGTATTTCTACAACAATTTTTTTTAAATTATATCATTTTTTCCACCGGATTTAGTATTCCGGAGTGCCAACCGTGGAAATCACTTTCCACATTTTTAATCCAACTCAATGTTGCAATCGACATGACTTGGCAATAATCAAAATCATTGACGTCCACGACCTGGCACGTTTGGCATGGTCAAACATTATCCACGTGTTCTTAAAGTCATTACATGATTGCATTCGCTTTGTATTTTCATTGCATTCGCTTTGTATTTTCAAACAATTCATTTTAATGTTGTTTGGGGCCCAAAACATTAATCGGCATTTTCCAATTTTCTTGAATATTATAACTTCTAAGTCGAATGACGTGAGGTTGCGACCAAACATCATGTTCTTGCATTGCCTGCTTGGTGTCAAAACTAAGTTCCACAATCCATAATCTTTTGTCAAAGCTACAATTTTTTGGAATATAGGATGATTTTTGTTGACAGGTCTAGCTATCTATCCATTTTAATTATATCCTTTTTATTTCCACTTCACTTTCTTCTTCAATTCCATCTCCATTTTCTGATTTTTCCCTCCCTTTTGTTCTTAACATTTCTATTGTCATTCTCTTTTTTCTATCCAAAACTATTTCCGTTTTCATTCCTCCTTTTCATTTTCTTTGTTCCTTTCATTTCGTTGTTTATGTTAACCCTTATTTTATGATTTTATCGTCCATCTTTCCCTTCCATCTTCATGTTCCTTTTCAAATTTAGCTTCATTTCTTCTTTTGTATTTCCCTTTCATTATCAATTTTTCCTTTTATTCTCATTTTTTCCTTTTATCCTCATTTTTCTAATTTTGTCAGTTCTTTTTTCATTTCCATCTTCCAATTTTTCCCTCTCGTAACCTTTCCATTTCGATCACATATCCCTAATTTTGTCCATTTCCTTTCTCAGTTTCATGTGCGTTTTAAGTTTTTTTCACATTTCTCCTTTTCATTCTCATTTTTTCCCTTTCATTGTCATATCTTTTTTAACCCTTCATGATCGTTTTTTCTCTTCCTTTCACTCTCCATTTCCATTCCGAGTTACTCATCCATTTCCATTTCCATTTTCAATTCCATTCAGGATTTTATTTGAATTGCCATTCCGCCTTTCCATTCTAATTTTCTTATTTCATTTTCAATTTCATTCCCCCCTTATAATTTTCATTTGTCTCATTCACTCTTATTTTTCCC
Organism: Ceratodon purpureus; assembly: GCA_014871385.1. Classification (NCBI taxonomy): domain Eukaryota; kingdom Viridiplantae; phylum Streptophyta; class Bryopsida; order Pseudoditrichales; family Ditrichaceae; genus Ceratodon; species Ceratodon purpureus. Next base: position 105,627,554 of record CM026426.1, read on the forward strand.
TTTCATTTTTATTTTCTTTTTCATCCCTGTATTTCGGTGTCTGTCTTCCTCTTTCCCTTACATTTTCATTCTCATCTACCCTCAATTATTTAAATTTTCATTTTCATTTTTCTCTTTCATTCCGAGTTTTCCCTTTCACTTTCATTACCATTTTAACCCTTCATTTTATGTCAATTCACTTCCGTTTTGCCTTCCATTTCCAATCCCAATTTTGCTTCCATTTCCATTTGAAATTCATCTTTACTTTTATTTTCATTATCATTTTCTATATGTTTTGGCTTTCCCCTCTCAATGTTCACTTTCATTTTAATACTCATCTTCTTCCTTATTTCCTTTTATTATATCCTAGGTCACTATTCCCTTTCACTGCCTTTTTTCATTCATCAACTTCATTTTCATATTTTTTATTGTGAAAAAGAGAATATTACACTATAAGTCCAAAGCAACAGAATCACATACTCGGTATTCAGCTGCAACTTAATAAGTGCACAGAGAGTTGTTCTAATTAAAACCACGTTTGAATTTTAAAACCACGAGAGGCTTTTAAGAACTCTTTTAAAGTTTAGTGGCAGAATTGGATCAATTAACGGCCTACCAACATTGACAACTCTAACCCAATTCATCAAAACCAACTATATATACAAATATGTCACCACCGACAGCACACAATCTACTTACTCTAGCTATACTCTGAAACTTATTTCCTTCGACGTCCTCCTTCTGGTTCTCCACGATGTGTTGACATCCATATACACCACCGTGAATTTGCATCCAAAATCTCCACCATGGAGACTGACCTCTTCCACCTGCATTAAATCCTCAAACCCCGCACTAGGCCAACACTCCGTGATACATTTACAAACTCCTTCTGCGGTTGCAGGCTCCCCATTCTTAATTTCCGAAGCACGGGACAAGGGCGGGAACCCATACCTCCAACGCATAATGTCGGACACGGCTACATCCATCGCAAGGTCAACGATCAGCACCTATTCAGAAGAATATAATCAAAGAAATCCTTTCAACAAAAGCAATGTAGGCACTTACGAGGTATTGGATCGGTGCTGCTCCACAAAATTCCAGTGGCCATCCCTAAAAACGCAAGCTCTGGGATTGCCTTCTTTGACCATACGAAGTAGGTACCGTACTGCAGAAGTGCATATACACGCGGGAAGGAAGGGAGTTGGAAGCCACGACGCAAGCGAAAGCATTCGATCCAAAGAAGCATGTTCTCCGACTCACGCTGACTCGACAAAATCTCCAACTCCTCCGTATAGTATTGCCAAAACTCGCTGTATGCATACCCCCACACTAGGAGCTCACGCCGCCATCAAAGCCGGCGCCTAAATCTACGCATTGATATCATTCTGGTTTCTGGCCTCGAATATCGATCTAGCATCCCTCAAGACCATGGTACAAGAAATGGGATCACCATTGTAGCAATATCAAGCACCGACAGATACACTCACAGCCCATACAAGCAGCATACAAAATATGTACAAGATATACGTAAGCAAAAAAACTCCTTCTCAAATCCCTTTAGTCATTCTGACACTAAATCCAAGAAGTCACTAATCACATAATCACAACGTCTAAACATCACACATCAACATTATTGAAATCCTCAACACATTCCACCACATTTCAATCACTATGAATTAATTGAAGCCTATAAGATTGTTTAGCTATGCTAAATTAATCAATTCGGAGATTCAAGCTATATACATAGTACTCAGATATATTACATTCAAATATTGTGTATTGTTGTCAATAAATTGCTTTCAATGTAAAATGATCATTTTACAAAAGATCATAACTCTCTCAAAAATTTCCGACATTAAATCCCAAAAAAAACCATTTCCTCCTTACGGTCCTGTTTTCCCCTTCTAGGATGCGCTTCAGTCTCTAATTTCAATCTTTAAAATCTATTTGTAAAATAATTTCCGAGAATCCTTTTGTTATAGAATTCTATATCTAAGCATGCCACATTTATCTTCTATCTTTCAATTCTTGAACACATCTACTTAACAAGTCGCCTTTTTAAATTCAATTGAAATCCTTATCGTGTGACAATGATTATATTTCTTTTCAATTTTCCAAACTTAAGTTTTTTAAATAAACTTGAATAATTTGGCTATTTTCATTTATCCTTTTCTCTTCTCATTTTTTTTTCAATATGTGTATTTTCATCTCGTTCTCATAATTTCTACTTCTTACCAATTGCATTTTAAAATTTGTGCTATGAAGTTCTTTCTCCACCTCCAATTTTTGCTAAGTCTAGTCTAGTCCGTGGGGAACAAAGAAGTACTAACAAAACTATTATTCAGTAACCAAGCTTTAATCCAAACTTAAACCATGTCAAAATAAATCCTCAAATCGAATCCAACCAGCTGACTCAGCTACTACGATTATTCCATAATTATTGGAATTACAGTTCATGGCTTTGATAAATAGTATGGACATCCAGTTAATATTTTTCACTTAGTATTGCCCTTGGCAAAATTTAATTAACCATTGAAATCGAATGGTGCAATGTAAGTTGTGAATTAAATCTGCCGGGGTTAAGACCAAACTGACATGATGAAAAACCAAATTGGAAAGAAGATAACTCTACAAGGTTGTGTAAGTTCTTTGTCATCCATGATTAAAGTTTTTAACAAATTCTCTTAATATAAACAATAACATCTATAGTCCTAAGTTATGACATCCTCGTTTAAATTTGAACTTGGAAATGGACTTTAAAACCAAGACACTTATTGCCCAAAGTTCTGCAAAACAATTAGAGTCAACACGGATATAGGCCCATAGCAAGAAATTTGAACACAGTTACAGATTACATATGCTCGTTCTACTACCTCAAAACATTCAAAATAAATACAAAAATACACGGCCATAAGTTGTGAATCACTTCAAAAAAACATCCAAATATGTAAAAAGTTACCGCTCACCGCTCGCAGACTAGCATTTCCCGCTTACGATGCGAGGAGGAGGTGCGGGTGTTCCAAGAGAAATTTAAAAAGTGCCAAGCTGATTATGATAGGGTCGAAAAAAAATGAAGGTCGATGGTGAAGACCCCTCTTGGTTATCGCGAACGTGTCCGGAAGAGAATGAAGAGTCTACACGAGCTTGCGAGTGGGTCAGGACATGCTAAGCGTCGCAGGACCATGGTAAAAGCACAATTACAGTCGTCTATCGTTGAGAGCGTGCAAACGAGAAATAGACTTGGCGGGTCAAGGAAACGGCTGATGGAAGATTCATGTGCTCAAGGTATAACTGCTGCAGCAGTTGCCAGCATGTTATCTCAAGGTGAAGCAAATGCGCTTATTGACCAACCCAGAATGAGCCAAGCAAGTGCCGGTGAAGTGAAGAAGGTTCTCCAGAAGACAGGCAACAATGTGGGGCCTGATGCAATGCTAGACGCATGTGATGGAGTAGGGGTTATTCATCGAGGATACAAGGCAATCTATCGAACACTGAAGAACCGGATTGGGTTAATTGGTCCGGGTATGACCGCAAGCATTTTGCCTGCTCCACATCGACTAGCTAGTTTGCGACAAGATATAAATGCTAAGTTGCCTCAATTCATCGGTGAGTACTACATTATTGAGGGTAGACGTGTGATTCCAGCAGTTCGTCAAGGGAAGAAGGAGATAACGCCAGCAAAGGAGGTCATCCTTCATAGCAAGAATAATTTGTTTGTGGACCTCGAATTTGTTCAACGATCTATGGTTCTGTTTTACAACATCACTATTGAAGGTACTTTGCTCCGTCAACTTGACTTAGCTGTTCATTCATTTCAACGTATAGATTGTGCCATTTCCATATTCACAGTGCTGCCCAATTGTGGATAAGTAGAAGTTGACTTACCAACAGTAGAGAGGGTCTTGTTGTCCTAATTTTATGATTTATAAGATATTTGATTATGAAATGCATATTCAATGTGTGTAAAGGAATATAAAGCAACATTTAAACTTCAAATACTAGATTATTCAATTACTTTGTAGTCACGCTTTTGCATCACTATTGAAAAAGTTAAATGAAAAAATTGTAATGTAAACTTCTGATAGTGATTTAGAGTGTTGCAGAGTGCAATGGTGGACTGCTTATCTTTGTGCTCAAGCTGGACAAAGCGGAAGTACAATAGGGCAAGAAATACGAGCGTGTCAGCTTAACGTTGATGAATCAGGCACTCAATCGAGCGATCTAGAAGAATGATGACAGATATTTCTCAGTGTAGTCAAAGCAGGAGATATGGCCAATTGCATGCTTCCAAGTTGGTAAGGAGTCATTTGATGTGCTTGACTGGGATTTAAAAAAATACCAAGTTCCCAAAGTTAATAGAAGCAGACAACAATGGTCAAGAGCTGTGTGTGGATGGTTTTGGATCTTTCACCGTGGAATGGCACATGAGTGCAGACATGAAAACTATCAAGTGCATGCACGGGCTTCAGGATGGCCCTTCCAGCAAGATGAACTGCATTTATTGTGAACAGGTTAGAGAGCAACCGAAGAAGTGTGCCAATGCTTCAGCGGCACATCGTAAGCATGCAAGTCGAGAGAAAGGTAAGTACGTGGCAGGGTGGACTATTTGCAAGCGAAATCTAAGGAGAACCCTGTGATGCCGCCACTCACCCTCGGTGGAAAATGGTGCTGCCAATTCCTCTATCAAGATCACACATGTGTATCTTGCATGCGCAGGTTTGCATGGTAGAAAAATTACTTCATCTCCATTTCATTTTTGTATGGAACATGCAGAACAAAGAAAGGAGGGCTGTAGCGATTGAGTCTGTGGAGAAGTCTTTGTCTGCTATTGGGCTGGAAGGAGGGAATTGCCAACTGAAGAAGGATGAAAAACTGTCTGGTAAAGCAAGTAACGTCGTGATGAAGCCGAGCTTGAGCGGAATAGTGGCAAGCAGGCTTTTCGAGCCTAGCTCTTGGTCAAATCAGGATATGGCATGGAAAGGTGTGGTCATGTCCGAGAATAACCACCTGGAGAATGGTCAAGCACAAAGGAACCGTTTTCAGGTGTGGGAAGCCTTGGAAGAACTACAACTATACCTCACTGGGCTTGTGCTGACAGCGGAGCAACGAGGAGCTTACAAGGCTAAGCTGGATCAATTTGTAAAGGCTTTCTTAAAAGCATTCGGAGAAAACCATGTTACACACTACATGGTGAGTTGGAGCTTGATGTGAATGTCGTGATTTCTTTCTAATATGTACTAATCTGCAAAGGGTCCTAGTCAAGTTTTGCTTGAAGCAAGGCTATGGTTAATCATGTGATGGCGTTACTTGCTATGTTGATTGGTTTTGCAGCACGTAATTGTGCAGCATGGAGCATGGTTTGTGGAGTATAAATCCTTGTCGGTCTGGAGTTGCCAAGGCATGGAGAAGTTGCATCATGCTGCAAAGGCAGCTTGTCAAGCACATACACAGCATGGACGTACAAAGGATCGAACAAGTATCATAGTGCAACAATATCAACATTGGTACACGAATATTCAGCATAGATATGCTAGGAAGATCGCACAGCAGTCGACGGCAAGTGTCTGTTTTGCTGCGGAAGCCAGCCACGTTGCGGAGGAGGCTCAACGTTGACGTAGGGCGTGGACCAGCTCTGGAGCTGCAGCAAGGCTCCGTGACTGGCGCAAAGGACGTGTGCGGCAAGGACGGAGGTGGGTGCGATTGCTGAAACAAATATCCGGCAAGAGGGCCTAGACACAGGTGATACTAGTGATACAACACCTGCGGCTTTGACAGAAGATCATATTGCATCACAATGGGAGGATGAAGTTGGTCCAATTAGGATAGTAGAGTATGCGGGGAGTACAGAAGAGAGTCAAAAAACTGCGTATGGTGAAGACCATGTTACGAATATTAATTAGGTGGTCTATATTTTGAATGTGCATATAATTTTTCCTTACTTTAGCGAGCATGGTATAGAAATTCAGAAATGGTGGAAATTATATAAAACAAGGTGTACTTCGGTTGTCCTCTAAGATCCTGAAAGTCATATGTGACAATTTAAGAATCCGATCAAGCTTATAATTTCAAGCACATTGTAGCTTTGTTGTTCTTTCCAAAAAACACATATATACCGTATTAACTTTGGTAAATTGTGAACAGACATTAGTTTGCATGGGCGTCGACGTTGTCCTTCCGTAACATAAGACGTCGTGGAAGTTTGCATGGACGTCGCCGTTGTCCTCTCTATTTTTGCAATAACATGTAGCTCAAGTCTGCGTCTGTGCATCAAGCATTGTAGCATTCTGAAATGGGCTCAATGTAGAAAGTCTGAGTGACTGCTGGCGTGCTTGTGCAACCTTCGCTTGAGCACGAGTCAACGCTTCAACTGCCGCGTGGTGTGCTGCACCCTGTGTTGCCCACGTGGACTTGAGCTTCAGCGCCTCCTCCTGGAAAGAGGCGTCTGCTGCTCGAAACGAATCAAGGTCAGTGGCCAACGTCTTCACCTCCACAGCCTTCTTTGCGTGGTTGGCAGTTGGAGCGCCTTCACATAGAAGTTGCTTTGCCTCCTTCGATGCTGCAAGATAAGCTGCATGAAGCGCAACCGAGGCCTCGTCGTCTTCCTCACGCAACTTCTCCAAAGCAGCATTCTGCTTCATTCGCATCCTTTTCAAAGGCGCTTCTACCTTAGCGACCTCCTTTGCCGCCGCTGTCTCCTCATCTTGTGCGTCAGCAAGTGCATCAAGAGTCTGCGTGCATTTGCTGCAGGAAATCGTTGTTTTGCAAACATTGAGGTAAGTAGGTCTTGATGAATTGATTGTGTGTGGTCAGTACGTAGATTCTCCATAGAAGATAACTCCCCATAAACTAGAGGCAGTGTTTTAGATGTGAGCTTGTAATATTCCAACCTCATTTTCCGCAAAATGCAAAGACATTAAATATCAAAAACAGAGAAATACTCTGTGAAATAATGTGAAGGCACAAGTTAGAAATGATTCAGCGGATGCTCGTGGCTATTTTTTTATTTTTTTTTTAAAAAACATTGCAAAGATGGGTTGAGTATCACTCAGTAGAAGAATACTGAAGACTCTGAGGCCGAGGGACTCTACATTTTTTAATTCTTTTCACAAATTCCTGACTATTCTAATGTGAAAAAAAAAGAACTAGTTCCCAATGTGCCAACACAAACTTCTCAACGCTATATATCTTTTGAGAAATTTCAAAATAAATCCCACTCTGGGTATCAGAGTGGTTTCACGGTTCATATAGGACACACCTTGTATGAATCAACAAAACACTTTGCAAATAATAGTGGTTATGAATTGAATAGACTCCATAGGAATTGCAAACTACTACTAACAGTTACCAAACGGTGACTCTGAGGATGATCAATTTAGACCTATGACTCACTCCACTTGAACATACTGAAAATTGAAATAGCCAAGGCCACAAGATCAGTCTGCTCTGCTTCTCTAACATTCTTCATATTATCAACTCTTTTAAAATTAATCAAAGTCTGGGATAGAATTGTTAATTCTGATCTTATCCCTAATCAAGTGACTTGTAAAGAATAAATTGAGAAATTGACTTGGCAGCGCGTCACCACCGGCCCAAGCTTTTGAGGATTGCGGCGCATATTCTTTTGTCAAAGCACCATGCGTGACATTGGTTCCCCCAAGCCAATTCAGAGGTAAACCATATACAAAAGTAGCGTAGCAGGCCGTCAAGAATCCGTGGGAATAGTACCCGTTGCTAGGCTTGTTTCCGTAGACTTTGAAGTACTAGATTGCGAATTGCTTTCGTTCAGTAGGATCTCTGCACCTCGAGATCTCATACCGGTTTGGTTGACCACTTGGCCTCTACACAGCTATAATCTGCGCTTTGGTGATGAAGGGATAGGCCTTCGGCAAAAGCCTTAGCAACGGACCTTCAGAGCGGAGGCCCACCTAAGACATGAAGAACTCAAGGTCATGCCCAAGCAGCATTGGTGCTACAGCCACCATGCACTGACGAAGTTCGGAGAGGATTCTAGACAGATCAAACGGTTCATCGAACTCCTCCATTGTAACTACCCGCACATTCAATGTCTCAATGTCACTGCCATTTAAAGAAGGGTCATCAGAATCATTCTGCAATGGAGCACCGTCACAAGTCGGGGGTGAGCTGCGGCTTGGCTTCCGCTTGGCGCGCTTTGCCATCTTCTTGGAATGCGACGTCATCGGAGCGAGAAAACAGAGAAAACCAAGGTAAGAGTTTAATACTTCTCTGAGCTTAGGTAAATCTCTAACAACAGGCGGCAACATAAACAGAAAGATCTAGGAGGATGTCGAGCAATCAAGCAAGATCTAAATCATGGATCCAAACTGGACCAGACTAGACTATGAGGCTGAAGCAAAACCCAGACATGGCAATTTAGCATAAAGGTATTGTGTAGAGACGGACATGGCCACCAATGTTCCAGCACTGCCAGTACCAAGTGTGAAGTTAGTGGGACTTGACGGTTTGATATCATGGCAAATATTTACAAGACCTTCATGGCTCTCAAGAGATTACGTTCATTGCATGGGGAAGGGACGTTTGAGTCTATAGTGAGTCACACTACTATAGGAAAACAGTGAGTAGTACCATTTCATGAGAAATGAAGTTAGTGACCACCGTAGGATGAGGGTGCTTTAACAAAGATGTGGTCAATGGGCTCTGAAATTAATTGTGGGAAGTTTGGATTGAAAGGGTGGGTAAAGAGTCAGGTCATAGAGGTTACGAAACTAAATCAGTGAAGATAGAGCTGGATGGATGGGTGGATAGCGGGAGGGAAATGGGAAGGCTCGGTAGCTGGGAAAACGGAAGGGGGGTGGACGCCTATTGCCACATCGGAGCTTTTATTTGAGTCAATTGGTGATAAATAACGAAATATGAAAAAAACGGAAAGTAGCCATAAAATTTAAAACAAAAGGCATAAAAGTAAATGATAAATGAAAGAATCAAAATTGAAGCTTCAAAGGGGTGAAAACATTATTCCAAAACGGAAAATGAAGAGATCATTAAGGATGAATTAGTTCTTATTCATGTTTCACGGCAACTTCATTTTTTCATTCATCCACTTTTCATCCACTCATAAAAGATAAGTTCACTTCAATGTTTCCTTCAATTTTCAATAATTATGAATATTGTTTTGATCCTTGCCATGCTTTGCTGTGTTTTTTTTTATTTGGTTTTAATTGGGTTTAGTTTGTCCACACTAATTAAGGATGAATTAGTTTTTATTCATGTTTCACTAAAACTTCATTTTTTATTCATCCATTTTTCATAAGTTCACTTCAATGTTGCTTTCAAATTTCAATCATTATGGATATTGTTTTCAACCCTTGCCATGCTGCAGTGCTTTTATTTTTTAATTTGGTTCTAATTAAGGTTTGTGTCCTAAAACAAACCTAGGACACAAATCTTAAGCAACCGAATCAGGATCAAATTGAAATTACTAATGCAATTGGAAGTATGTAGAAGTAGAAGTTTTCCAACACATAAAGTTGCCATTTAAACGTTTGCAAACATAAAAGCCTTGTTTTAAACATAGGAAGTTCGTTTTGAAAGTTCCGAATGTAATAACTGCGGTGTTCAAAATGGAGCTTCAAGAAGTTCAAAGGACAGAAACTAGCGGTATAGCTTGAGTATAAAGCAAGAACCAGTATCAACAGAATGTGCTACCTACACCCCAAGCAAGTGGACATCGACAGTGACTACACAAGCAAGTACTAGAGGAGGTTCAGGAGAGCAGTGACACTGGAGAGGAGTGTGCGGCTTCAGAGGCGGTATCGAGAAACAGCAATGTCCTTAAGCTTCTGGTGAGTGGCTTCAATCTCTGGATCTTGAATTACATGGACTTTGCCGTTAAATTGTGCAACCCGCGTTGGATCCATGGTCTGGTTACAGGAAGGGCAGACATATGCGGGAGCGTCGATCATCTCCGCAACACAGACAGGATGGAAGAGGCAATTGCAAGCTTTGAGGATGGCTGCTTTGGCAACAAATCCTTTCTTGCAAAGGGGGCACATTTCCGGGAGGGGTGGCACTTCGATTCCAAGAACAAATTGGTCATAAGGATACTTGAACACTGGTTGCGGACGTAGAATCAGGTTCTGGCGCTTTGCATTCCACAACTCCATCACACATTCCCCGAGCACATCTTGGGCCTTGTCGTGAGCTTCTTTCGCATGGTCAAGGGGTCCATTTGCTTGCGTGAGTGCGTTGAGAGTGTCGCGTGCAAGCATGTGCTCCTCCTGCATCTGCGTCAGCTTCACCGACAGGACTCTTGCACCTTCAGCTTGTTCCTTATATTGGATTGGCATCCCACTACGGAAGACACTTTGAAGCTCCCTAACCGCGTCGCCATGCTTTGCTTCAACTCTCCCGATGTCGTGGACAGTGGTCTTCATCAGGCTCCTCTCCGCCTCAACATGTCGGTGTTTGATTGCCTGAACGGCGGCCGATGCTTCTACCTCAGACTCCACAACATCGTCAACCAACTGCTGCGCTGCATAGACAGAAGTAGGCAATGATTGGTGCGCTGGAAGGCCGCTGTCAACTCTCTGATGATCCCATAGAGGCCCTCAATGTGTCAACGCAAAGCAAGGGGTCCGAGCTTCTAGGGATTCTTGGGAGCCATGGCGAGGCGCTTTGATCGGCAACATGCGGCTTTAGCGACCCAGTTCACTTGGAAGCCGTGGACAAAAGTCGCGAAAGCCGCCTTCAAAAACTGCATAGCAAAGTAGAAGTTGTCGGGACTATATCCGTAAACCTTGGAGTAAAACTGTAGAAACTTCTGTGCTTGCTTTTTGTCGGTGCAATTCGCCACCTCAAATCTATTTGGCTACGCACCGACTTTCCACACTTGCTTGACCGCTGCCACTGTGATGTGCGGGTAGGCTTTGCAAACGTCGTCCACCATTGGACCCTGGTCGCAAAGGCCCACAATGTCGTGGAAGGAGACGTGGTCGTACTCTGCGAAGCGGCCACATAGCACTGGCACCGCTGCAACCAACCTATCCTGCAACGCATCCGGGATTCCCGCATGGTCGAATGGAGAATCGAACTTGGAGCTAGCCTAAGCATACGCCGCAGCAAGTTGGGTCACCTCGTCGTTGCCGCAGCTGACATCTCCGTCGTCTTCGGGCGTTGACGGGCTGCCGGGCTCGGACTTGCGGCACTTTTGACTCACCATGTTGCTTGAGGTTTCTTCTGATCCTTCCTAAAAAAAGTCCTCACAGAGTGTTAAAAGCAACTTAGGAAATTGAACCTCGACACGCAGTCGCAACACTTCGTGGCAACACAAATGTCAACGGCAGGAAGGATGAGCACAGCGCAGACCTGAAGCTCCAACAAGCTGCAACAATTGGGAAAACAAACAAGAGGTGCACGTAACATTGTTTGCCAAGTTCTAGAGGGTTGAAAGTGGTTCTCTAAATTGCAAAGGTGCGATTCATCCCCGCGAATTGATAGTTTAGGCGTGAAACGATAGTTGATGCGTGAGATGCTTTGGTCATGAAATCCGATGGAGTTATTAAGGGGTTAAAAATACTAGAAGCATGTCACATGTCATTAATTATTTTGAGTGGTTTGTAATCGAGATGTTGATGCTGCAAGGTATATGAGTTGGACATAGGGATAGTAGACTTCAATGAGGAGTAGCTATTGAAGACAGTGCTCAAAATCCAAGCCTGATTCCTTATTTCAAGAATTAAAAACATATAAAATTAGAAAAGCCTAAGAGGGTTTAGGAGAAAAACATAAAGAGAAGGGAAATTGGAAAGGGTTCTGTGGCGGGTGTATTAAAAGAAATCTAGAAAAAAAAATCTGAAAAAAGGGAAAAAATTGAAGATATATTGAATATATTAAGAGAAGAGATAGTAGTAAAAAACCAGAAAACAAAAACTTAAAGGAAGCCAAAAAGTAAACTACTCTCCTCTTAAAGAGCGTGAAAGAAGTAAACCCAATTAAGAAGGAAAGATGAAAATTCCCCTTTCAGCAGAACGATGATAGGATTGGAGCTGGGTGAAATCAATATCCATCAAATACAATTTATCAGACAATAAAAAAAGATGTAGTCACTTAAAAGAGACTCAAATAAAAGAAATCGGAAAAGTAAGATTAGAGAGAAAAATGAAGGAGAGAAAATAAACTTAATTAAAAGAAAGGACTGAATGGATGGATGGTGTAAATAAGAAATAACCAAAGAAACTTTAAAGTGAACTAATCATTCCTTTAAACAAAGGTCAAGTTAAAGCTTCTGATAATTAGTATTAGTTGAAGTTATTAGTTCGGATGTTTAATGTTTTGCAAAGTAAGGCCATTCTTCATCCTTCCCAAATCATTGGTTGTAGATATTCGTAATGATTTATTCATTTTTTTAAAGGAGTGATGACCATTTCCTTGTGAGCATATATGAGTTGCTAGTTCTCTTTGGCTTGGGTTTACTGCACTTCGACAAAATAATTCCAATTTTGTTAAAGAAGTTAGTTTAGAACTCATTTGAAAATAATTTTTCCCAAGAATACAGCGATCGAAGATTGTTTTTGCAAAGGTGCTAAAATGTTTGAAGAATGATTGTAGATTACAAGAATAAGACGGATTTGACCACCCTAGAAGTGATCTTGGATCCATATTGGATTTATAGGAACCTTTAAAAATTCCCTGTTAATATAAACCGCCTCAATTTAAAAATGTTGTTTAAATATAAATAACTGTGTAGTAAATTATCTTATCCAATGCTTGAATTTGGTGTGAAAAATGGATAATATACTAAGATTAGTATAAATAGAGTATGAGAAAAGCTAACCAAGCAAAACTTGCACTAACTTCACTTCATAATTGATCTTGCAAAAACAAAGTCATAAATTGAATAATGACCACAAAAAAAAAAAAAAAAAAACATAAAATGACCACCTTAAAATTATCTTTGTCCCTGTTCCCATCCCATTTCAATAAACTTTGATAACAAAATATTGAAATTTTGACCATAATCTAGCAGCAATAAAAAGTTCAAATTCTAAAACATAGATTATTTATTGATCATTTCTAAATCCAACCGTTTGGGTAGAATCTCATATTCAAAGTCTATAATTTGTATTCTATTCTAGCTCTAGATTTTCCCCCAAAATAATCTTCATGACTTGTAAGGGTTCTATTCTCAATCCATTCTTTTGGTTCCACAGGGCTACTCAGGGATTAAAATCATTATGTCTGAATGAGGATCCCACTAGTTGAAAAATACACTCGAATGTCTTTGTCTTAACAAGCTAGACAAGTGCTGAGTACACATCAAAGGCTTATTGTGGGAGGACCAAACATTGAATCTAAGGTTATACAATAGTAAGTGTTAAAACTCTGGGAGAGAGAGAGAGAGATGAGGGACTGCTAACGCTCCGAGTTTCCTGGTGAGGTGTGTGGAGAGGAGTTAGCCGCTGTGGGAGGGTGTGTGTTCGGTCTGAGTGGCTGGACTTGACTGATGCCCCGCACACATACGGAAGCAGCAGTTTCGGAGAGCTTGAGAGGTGCTAAGTGTGTTGGAGGGGCTGTTGCTTCCGCTCAGGTTCAGATTTGTTATTGTGAGAGAGGAGCCAGGAAGTTAAGGTACCAGTGCTGAGTATTCTGTTGAGCTGGGCTCCCGTTGGAAAGCACTGGACATTACTCTCCATCTCCATCTTGCTCGATAGATCTGATTCTTTAGCAGCTGCGACCGGAAGGTAGAGAAGCACCGAGGACACAAGCTCTTCAGAACTCTCTCACAGTACCGAACCAGGCCCACTTCCTTCCAAGATAGATCACACTTCGCAGCAGAGGTCCTGCCGGCCTCTTAGGATTTCCTCCACTTTCTTCATTTACTTAGTCCTCACCATCACCTGCTGTCTTCTTACTCATTCCTCGCCTACACAGTCCTACGCCATAGTTAGTACGCAGACTCAAAGGAGTAACCTCAACATCCAGTTCCCACCGAGATCCGTTTTTTTCGGATCTCACATACACTCAACCTTATCCGCAAGTGTAGCCACTTCTACACCTAGTTACTACGTGCACATTCGACACACTCAGCCCTCTCCACTTCAAGATCAGACAAGCGAAGGCAGAGAGCAGAAGAGAGAGATACAAGCGGAGACCGACAGGAGACCCTTGCAGTTCGAGATTGAGGTGACTGCACCTTACAGCAACACATTCCACCCACTGCACCTGCAGAAAGTCGGGAATCACACCAGCCGAAACCCGAAGTGCCTACCAGAGCATCTGACATTTCCTGCAGCATCAAGAGACTCGTCACCGGTGAAGTGCAACGACCAGTGGTCTACCCACTCTCACACACACTTCAACGACCTGCACTGCACTCGACACCAGAAGTGCAACGACCTGCACTTCACTCGACACCAGAAGTGCCCCTGCTGCAACGCTCCACTCGACCTCAACAACGATTTGCTGGTGTCCTCTCGCAGCAACCTGCCCGCCGACAGGAGAAACGCAACAGTCCCGGAATCATCTCCCCTGGAGCAACTCTTGGACGCTTGGAGACGCTCGCCCTGTGAAGCCCGGCGATTCTCCCATATCAGCTACGAACTACAGGTAAGTTTTCTCCCTTTCTCTTGCAGCAACATTCATAAGAATAAACTAGAAAAAGTAACATCATTTAAACTCTTGAACCTTAGCCTAGATAATGTGCATGTTGTATTGTCATTAAAAAACAAACTAAACCACCTAAAACACATAAACAACGAAAAAAGAACCACCTCTGTAAAACTCTGGAAATTGGGGAGACAAGGCATCTCAAGCCTTTCAACCGGAGCGTACACCTCCAGTGTCCCTGGTGCACATACTGCCGTTGCCAGTGGCGCCGGCCGCAACGACACCCCAGCGACCCCGCCTCCTACACACACGACGCTCAACGTACGTTCTCCTCAAACCCTCCTTCCTTGCGCACATTCTGTAAATTCAGATTTGAACACTCACCCACACCGTAATCTTGCTCACTTACTTAACACAATCTCCACAAAAACACATCACCTAAACACAGCAACATCAGAAATAGAACTCTTCCGATTAAAACACAATCTACACTGGAAAGGGAAGGGTTGGGAGGGTTGGGGTTTGCTTCTTACCTGTCTCGCAGAACCAGGGCCAATTCTTGCCGTCGCTCATAGCCGCTCTGCAACGGAAGAACGAGGCTTCACCACTGCTAACAGCCGCTCAACCCTATTCGACACCCCGCTGCTCCTGGCTGCACCTGCACCACTCTGCCGAAGTACCGTCAATAACAAGGAAGGCTTGTCGGAGCAGCATCAACATCTCTGCCTCCGAAATTCCAAGCTTACTAAGTCGAAGATTGCCACACCGCCACCAAGCTTGCTGCACCAAAAAACGATCTGCTTGTACCAAGACCCACAACAACCCAGAGAAAAATTGAAGCTGCGCATGCCAATTGCAGGTGTTCCTCACCGAGGAGAGATTTGCCCTAGAGAAGCTGGTCGTGGAATTACCGCCCACTCGTCCACCCATATACCGGGACCCGCCATACGTCGGAACCCTCGGAAGAAGTCTCACAGGAAGCTTGTCTACACAACTTCTCGACCCTCACCGATGGCGAACTCGGCTGTTTTTCTAACTTGCTTCGGACCAGAAGAGGAATGTATGGAGATTGACACTCCCAGTACAAGTCTGAATAAGAGATCAGCGGCAAAGGCCATACAGAATGCTGCTAGCACTGGAGCAAACGGCGCTGGTACAAGTGGCTCTGGAGCAGGCGGCGCTGGAGCAAACGGCGCTGGTAAACGACCAAGAGAGAAAGCCGCCTCAGCCTCGACATCACTCACCTCCCCGACGCCTCCTCTTCACGTCAGTGTGCCATTGCAGGCCATCCAGCGCCATCTGTAGCTGGGGTTTGAGAATATGGAGAAACTGGCCTTGGAGCGTGGCTGCGAACCCCTCTTCACCGATGAAACGACGGCAGATAGAGTAACGCGAGGCATGCTCCAAGCAGAAGCTGCTGAAATGGAAGAGGTAAGCATTTCTTTTCAACGAGTGCCACAGTTGCTGTATTCTAGTACCAGAGGAGACGGCACCGCAGGACAGCACTTCAATCTTACGCAGGTACCATGTGACATATCCATTGACCCCATCACCTCTCTCTCTTTGGATTTTCAAGTCTCAATCCATTTTGAACTCCCTAATACTCCCCTTTTTCACAACAATGTCAAAGAACTTGTAAGAAAAAGATTAGAATTTATGAATATCCCTCTTGGTACTAAGCTTATTGAACCCATTTCAGTTATGTGTATGAGTGTAAAACGGGGTGGAGAGAAGGGGGTGTGGGCTGGTATAGTCAAGCTACATCTCCTCCACCCCGAAATCGATGGTATTGCTCTTTTGAAGGGCTTAAGACCATTTATCTTGCTACTTGACCCTTCATCAAATGTGGGCACCTTGGGAAAGGTGTGTAAGTCTTACCATGCTATTGCAAGAAATAATAATTTATCTGTTAAAATTACAAGTGAGAATTTGGTGAATGTGTCTCCATATGCCCTCTTCTTTGATGTGTTGGAGAGCAGTTTTAGAAGGGGCCTCGATTTTGAGGTGGTGGATGTGCAAAAGAGCACTCCTCTTAACTATGCCTACATAGTTGCACCCACCCTCCTTCAAGCCAAGAGAATTAAAGAGAACCAAGTGACCACTCATCATGAGGTGCTAGTAGGGCAAATGAAGAAGGGCCCATCACTTACCTTGGAGCAAAAGCAAAGGAAAGAAGCCCTCACTCTTACCCTCTACAATCTTCCAATTCTTGTGAGTATTGATGCTACATCACTTGAAATTTACAATGTTTTTGGAACCAAAAATGTGGTAAGCATTTGGTTCCATAAACAAGATGGTACTAAGCATAATGGTAGTGCTAATGTGGAATGCCTTAGTCCATTTGTTTATAAAAAATGGGTGGGCAAAGAGGTAAAAATCGGAGGTTACCACGTGGAAATTACCCCCCACCGTAGAAGCCTTGAGGGAATTGAAAAACCCTCCAAGGAAGTGTTAGAAAAATTTGATTTTACTGACCCTAACATGTGTTTGGTTAATACTGTGGAAGCCATTCAAAACCAACACCAAGGAGAAGCAAGTGCCACTAAAGGTGAGGTTTTTACCATTATGAAGGAGGCAATTGAGGAAGGAAACAAGAAGTTGAAGGTGGAGTTACACAAGGAAATGACTGAGTTAAAGAAGGACATCATCAAGGAGGCCCACCATTATGTGGATGATATTAACGAGAAGTTGAAGAAGCAGATGTTAGACATCCAAACTACTCTTACCTTGGCACTTACCGGAATGCAACAATTTACCGGGGGACTTTTACTACAAGACAAGTCAAATGTGGATTGACTACAAATCGCCGAGGTAAACAGTATTTACTGAAATACTTATTAGTGCAATGGCATAGTATTTTACTTAGTTTTTACCGTGAGGTAAATATTTTTTCCTATAGTAGAAAATATTTGTTTTTACCGTATTTTGAATACGATTTGAAATACAATTACAATTACTTTACTTTACACTTGAGTAAATGTAATTACCAACCAAATAGTCATTCAAAACTTAATTCCCAACCAACTTTACAAGTTCCTCCAAAATCTACATTTCATCTAAAACTTAGTTTTCATCCAAATTTAACATTTCATTCAAAGTTACTATTCCATCCAACAATTAGCTTTCATCCAAAATCTAGATTTCATCCAAAATCCAGATTTCATCTAAAATCCAGATTTCATCCAAAATTCAAATTTTATCTAAAATCCAGATCTTATCCAAAATCCAGATTTCATCCACAATCTAGATCTCATCTAAAATCCAGCTTTCCCTCAAAATTCAGATTTCTTACAAATGTTAGAGTCTCTTCGAAATTCATACGTCCAAAAATTACTCTCTACCCAAAAATAGGACTCTACACCCCCCATAGACACAACCTTAATACAACCCACCACCTCCAACTACTACAATACAACCATAAAATGGCCTCAGCCTACCGGCCTCGCCATAATACAAAACACAAGCACCAAATAGCATACAAATCATTACTGTATAATATAACTAAATATGGACAAATTCAAACCACTCCATTTCCAAAATTCCACACCCTCCTACAACAAGGTATTACACCCACTCCCATTTCCTTACAACCAAAAAAATCACAAACACCCCCACCAGCCAAACCACACTCTCACAAAAATCACAAAACATTCAAACTCCTAAAACAATTTAGATACACATCTACTACACTCTATCTTATAAATCCCTTTCGACGTTTAAACTCCCGATACTACTTATCAAAATCTGTTATACTTCAACAACACCAAAATATAAATTAAAAACTAGAAGTTACAGAAATACTATCTACACCATTGATCTCTCCACACACTTCTTATCTTCTCTATCCCTTCCTAACATTTCTTCCCACCCCTATGTTTCTCCTTTTCAAAAACTTTCTCTTATCTCTATTCCCCCCTCTATACATTTTTCCTCCTACTTTTCTTATATTCTCATACTTTCTATTATCAAATCCTATATTTTCTCACCCCCCCCCCCCTCTCTCTCTTTCCGTAACCCTACTTATCGTTTCCCCTCCTACCTACCTCTATCTTCCCGATGGCACCTTCCTCCCCCTCTACACTCTCTCTCTATCCCACAATCTCCAACCATACATCCTCAAACCAATAATCTCTCTAAAAAACAAAATCACAATTTACAAAATACTAAACCACCATTCCTACATATTCCTGATTCATATAAACATTACACAGATCACGCTATCTCTAAAAACCTTCTAAAAAGAAACCCATTACACCAGAAACTCATACTAAGTGGTGATATTGAGACCAACCCAGGACCAATGCCAGATCTCCTCAAAAACCACCCACCTGTACATAAACGACGTTGTAAAACCTACTTCTTACCCTGTACCATAAAACTCCAACCCGAATATCAACACCTTGCAAACCGCTTCTCACCCCTCCTCAATACAACGCACCCAGATCATATCACAATTAATACTGACTACCCCCACCTCTCACAATACATTCTACAAAAACAACACCACCCATCACCTAGAATCTTATACGCACTCATCACCACTCTTAGCCTATCACCCGAAATGTGCGACCAAATACTCAGCAAGATCCCCAACCCAGACTGGATATCCCTTCTTCTGGAAAAAATGTCCAATCTACCCAACCCTCCAGAACGCCACATTCTCACCAAACACCCTTACATAGAATTCACACAAAACAATTCTCCACTAATAAAACCACCAGACACCATACATACCGACGTATACAACTTCGTACATCAACACCATGACTCAATAAACCTTCAACAGTTAACAGAAAAATTCCCGTTCCTCCCAAATACATTATTAGAAGAAATACTTCGTATATATGAATCCATGCCAGAATACACACACCCCCCACCATTACCAAACATACCCCACGTCTTACCACAACAAACCCCCACAACCGCGCATACTACAAAATTCACTACATGGAATGCCGCATCACTCAATACAGCCCTTCCAAACTTACAAGAATTAATCACCAACACAACAGACGAACCTGCCATCATAACAATACAAGAAACCAAACTCACTGCCTCAAAATCCACAAAATATATACAACGATTATTTCCAAATTATAAACTATTCTTTAATAACACACATGCCTTAACACGCTGCATACAACAACGGATGCCATACACACCGACAAGAGGCGGTCTTCTCACAATGATCAACAAAAAATATGCATACCCAGGCAACATCACAAAAATCCCCACCCCAAAAGAAATATCTCCCTACCTACAAATAATACAAATTACTAATAAACCACTACAAACAATCCTCATACTACATATATACATGCCATCTCACGTAGAAGACATACAATACATACCAATCATTCAACAACACATCACACAACAACTCAATACACACCCAACTTTTACCCACATTCTTTGCGGCGATTTCAATCGAGATATTGCTCTTTGTGGGAGGCAAACTGAACACAACACTACACCCCCACAATTAGAAGACTTAGAATGGCGAACCTTTACAGATAACCTCCAACTCCAATACATTCCCACAAACTTCCCATTTACAAGACAAGGAGGAAATAACTATACTCACACTAGCCTTATAGACGGCTTCTACATAAAAACCACAAACAACACAATATTTACCTCCACCACAGACAACAACCATAACCTCAACTCCGACCACTCTCCCGTCACGTTACACATTCCACCGAACATACTACTAGCAAAACCCAGTCTCCCAATAAACCAAACACCAAGACTACTCAACCCAATTCCACAAGAGAATATGGATAAATTTAAACTAGAATATTTTGAGGAAAATGCCCTGCTTATAAATGAACTCATTGCAATACTTTCCACAGAACATCTTACAGACAACCATCGCAAACCTCCTGCACGCAATTAGATCAATTAATACACAACATATCTGACAAAATCCAAGAAACTTGTAGTGCACCTCCCCTCCCAATACTAACAGCCCATACATCCTCACAAGGAGGTTTCCTCCCTCGAAAACTACAAAAAACATGGAAGAAACATCTAGCTACATACCACCTCATCTGAAAACCATTTATATAACAAAAAACTCACCAAACTGGCAAACACACCCCATAATAGAAGAACTAACTAACCACACCAATACCATAATCCCACCACTGCCAACTAACGAAGCCCTTCAACAAGCTTGGATCCAAACCATAGCTGACATAGCCAAACAATCAAAACTCCACACTCCAAAAATCACTACTAAACATACTCAACAATGTGTCAAAAAAGCAATATTTAAATACAGACAACTATACGACAAAAGCCTAAAAAAGATAAACAAACAGGTCTTCAAAAACCAAGACACACCCCCATTAGATTGCATTCTAGACCGTAATAACAACATTCTCACCAACCCAGAAGATATCGCAATTGAAATCCACACTCAACAATCCATTAGTAACCGACCCACAGTACCTACATGCTATTTCCAACCTGAACACCCCCCACAATGCACCTGTGGAGTCAGACGATACCCCTGGCACGACCTAGATGGCTTCGTCCTAGAAAAACGCGGAAACCCCCATATCCCACTACACAAACATTTTACTAAAGAAATATTTGAAACATGTCTTAAAAACCTATCTAACAACAAAACTCCTGGCCCAGACAAAATCCCAAACTCAATTCTTAAAAATATGCCGGAAAATTTCCACGAACTACTCTTCCTCTTTTTTATCCATTGCTATAAACAAAAACAAATTCCCACCTCATGGAAAACAAGTCTCACCATACTACTCTATAAAAAAGGAGACCCTACCCAATTGCCTAACCATAGACCAATTGCCCTAGCAAACACCATTTACAAATTTTTTACAAGTACTTTAACATATATATTATCAGCATATGGGGAAGAATACCAGATACTACATGATAGCCAAGAAGGCTTTAGAGCCGAACGAAGCACAGCCCGTCAGCTACAACTTCTCATTGCCGCACTAGAAGATGCAAAATTCACCAACCAAGATATATACTTGCTCTATATCGATTTTAAAAATGCATTTGGCTCCCTCGACCATGCCAGACTCCTTGCTGTTATGAAAGACCTCGGTTACCCAATCGACGCAATCATGCTAATTGGAAACATATACTCCCACTCTCACACAATCATCTCCGGTGAACATTTTGGTAAAACAAAACCAATACCGATTCAAAGAGGCACCATACAAGGAGACACACTCAGCCCCTATCTTTTTCTTATATTCCTTGAACCACTACTTCGCTGGCTACAAAAAGGAAACCATGGTTACACATTTGGAACATCTAAAATTAACATTAGCTCTGCAGCCTATGCAGATGACCTTGCTGCCCTAACACACACCTTAAATTCTCTACAAACCCAACTCAACAAAATTGACAGATTCTGCAAATGGGCAGGAATGGATCTCGGAGTTACAAAATGTGCTGTCACTGGTTGCCCGAACAAAATCAAACTGCAACCCACTCAATTCAAAACCCACATACAAAACTACCAAATCACCTATAGAAATCAACTACTCCCAGTACTCCATCAAAACGAATCCTATACCTACTTAGGCATACAATTAGTCCCCTCTCTCAAATGGAAAATTCAAACACATATTACTACTACTAAAGTTATAGACCAATGCAAACAACTAACCAAATGTCCAGCCTCAATAAAACAAAGAATTAGCATGGTTGACACAGTCATCCGAGCTGGCATTGCCTACAGCTTCTTTGCAGTCCCATACTCACTACCAACAATTAAAAAACTTGACAAAAAAATTATTGCCATCCAAAAAACAATATGCGGACTCCCTAGAAGCACGGCCAACATAATCACACAACTCCCCCACGAATTCTTTGGCTTGGAAGCCTTCTCCCTAAAAAACGCATACCTCAGATGCATTAGTGAACAACTTCGTAATGCACTAAACGACAAAGGACGCCTCGGAATAATCTATAAAGGATTAGTTCACCACATACTTGCCAAAGCAGGCGGTGCCAAAGATATCCCAAGAATTAAACCTCAAGACTGCGTACGATCTCCAACAACACGCACACTTTACCTTCCAAAAACAGCAAGTGGTATATATCTCAAAAGCACAGAAGAAACTTTCCCGCTACACCAAACCGAATTAGAACTTGAATGGACGTCTACTACAACCACTGAACTTCCACATTTAGACCCCCAACTCTCTCTCAAACTCTTATATAAACTTCTAGCCCTAAACATACATACAATAAAACATCTTACCCTCCCAAATGGCACACACCTAATGTCCCCAGAAAACTTTACAATATACTACCAAAAACCTACTCGACTAGAAAAAAGCGCCCTCAATCTAGCAGAACAACTCTTTTGTAAACAAAAATGCACTGCCCTCTGCCCAGATGCTTGCCAATCTCACTCACCCCCATACACATTAAAAGACAAATACAAACTAGACAACCACCAAATAATTCCACGTAGACCTATCCAACCGATACAAAACCCTCCAAATCTTCAAACACCTACACCAAAGCCCCCCCCAAAAATGCTAAAAGATCCCATTAAATACCCCATCTACACAATACTAAAACATAAAACAACCACAACAAAAGACAAATATAAAATTTCCAGAACATATAGCTCTTATTTATGCCAATGGATTGATACAAATCAAATCATATACAAAAAATGGCTCGCCCAACGGCAATTGTTCCCATTAAACCGACCACTAGTAATCCAACACAACCAACACCTCCTCACCAATTACTACACACAACACAGAAATCAACATTATCAACATATTATAAACACATTATTTACACCTGCTCAACCCCGAGACACAAGATTCATTCCCCCGCCAACTATCACTTCTAACATCAAAACCTCCACAATCGAATGTAACCCTGAAAGAGACATCGTTGCCACAAAATGTACCCTCCACACACAAACCAACATAACCCACATATACAACGACTCTGGAAAGTATCTCACCACCATCCCTACTACAAGGATAGCCTGGTTATGGCAACAATATAACACCAACAAACACAAGAACCACAAAATCATACCCGCCATACAAAACTTTGAAACAGAAGAAGCTTGGTTATATCAAAGATACGCACACAAAACCAGCAAAACAAACCCTAAACAAACGCCACATCATTCCATCCCATCCCCAATTCTAGACACACTGATTACAACCTTTCAAATCACTCACTCATACTTCTCCTCACCAATTACATGCTCCACTACACACACCCAATTTTACTCACAATTTCCACGAGATAAAATATTTGGCTCGTTAGGCACTGCCTTTGAATATAAATGGAAAGGCATTGGATATGCTCACCCTCACAATGCTGCAACAGCACAACACGCCATCCACTAGGCCCGATTAGCAGCAAAACATGATCCTAATACAATCACCATCTTAGCTCTCCCAGACTCTAACTGGTACCAAAATCTATCACCATACATAGGCCCCTATCCGGATACACATGCCTTAATTCACTTTGCCGCTGATACCATTACATATGTCGAACCCACTCCACTTCCCGACAAAACGACACCTGAACCTTTAGCAATACATATTTGGTGCATTCACCACCAACACAACACTCTTGTTAACGCCAACCAAATCAATACACTAAATACAATCCTAAATACCCTACACATCCCACAATACCACACCCAAATTATACCACCAACACCACCCAACACACAAGTCAACAAAAACAAAAAATGGAACACATCATTATACCCTCCATACCAAAATCCACAACATCATCACATACCATCCATACCAACCTATGACACCCCTACTACACTCAAATTTTTACCATTTCACAGCTACTACACAGATGGCTCCTTCCTACCACCGCAAAAAGCAAATGACGGACACTGGAAAAAAGAAAAAGCAGGCTACGGAATTTACAACCCATCTAAACCTGACATACAAATATCAAAAAGATTACCTGGACTCCAAACATGTTTTTGTGCAGAGCTCATGGCTATACATGAAACACTCTTAATACTTACAACTAAATATCATAATGAACCCGCACATATCTTCACTGATTGTCTCAACTGAATTCATGTTCTCAACACACAACTCCAGCACCCCACTCAACAAAATAACCATGCAGACAAAACCATCCTACAAGAAATGGTTGCTATGCTCAAAAAACGTACACAACCCACAACAATATACAAAGTCAAAGCACACTCCAAAATTGACGGCAATGAACAAGCAGATAAACTAGCAAAAGCCGGTACTATGAAACGCAACTATCAAAAAGCTGCTAAACCACACAAATTTGCACATACAACACCCTACTACTTTCATAAAGACACATGGCCCGGTCCACACAAACGACCAGATAAAGGGCCAGTCCGCAACTTAGAAGAATATATAAAAAAATACGACCGCGACAATAACCTCATAGAGTTAGCATTGAAATTTCCTAATATAAACAAATGGACATCAAATCCCATTATTGATAAAACATTATCTAATGACTTTTGGAAAAACCCCAAAATAACCGACTCCCAGAAGACAAGCATACTCAAATTCAGAACCGGTCAGTACATGGGAAACGCCCGCAAACAACTAATATTTGGCATACAACGCTTCCCCTCAAAAACCTGCTCCATCTGTAATACACAAGATGCAGATACCTGGCTACATGTACTATTATTATGTCAACATCACCACATTCATGCACTGCGAATAAAAAGACATAACAAAGCCGTATGGGAATTAAGAAAACTCATACTCTCCTCCCAAAAATCAAGATGTTACACCCTTATGAATGCGGGAACATTTAACAACACCCCACAAGAAAATACAGTACCTCCTTGGTTACTACCCTGCACATGCCATCAACGTAGATGTAAATGCAATGCTAGACTCAAACCAGATTTACTATGCATCAAAGGCCTCCCCTACCAAAGCTTACCACCACTTCGCCCCGACAAAAACTTGACCATACAATTTATCGAATTCACCTATACAAACGACCGATTTTCACCCGAAGCAATTGGTAGAAATATTATAAAATACTTACGTCTTATCAATGACATCACTAACTACGGATGGAAAGTTGACCCTATCCTAATTGTCACAGCCGGAGCCCGAGGCACCACACACATTCCCCCAATGCAACAACTCGAAAAAACATTCAAAATCGGTGAGAACTCTATTAGACATACATTCAAAGCAATCAATACCATTGCCATCCAACATGCAGCCTCAATTCTACTACATAAACGCCGAATAGAAAATAACCAACCAATACCAACAGAATAAATTTATCACTCTAACACTAAAACAAAACTCTGGAAAAGTGAGAGTAGTGGTAACAACCAGTGCTAGCCACTCTTTTTTTTTTTTTTTTTTTTTTTTTTTTTTTTTTTTTAAATTTTATCTATTTATTTATTTTTTACTTTTTATTTTTCATACTAGCTCAACTTGTCTCAAAGGGATAGGGGGCCGGTTGGTTGCCACAAATTTTCCTGCCATGACCACTCACTAGCAGCACCAAGTCATGTGTATCACATCACCGCTCAAACGAGCCCAGCAAGGTTCGAACCCGGACCAATTAAATGAGATACTACACCCCACTCCAACCAACCGTTGATGTCATGACTTGGTGACAGTATTCTCCTCAAAATTGTAATTATACAAACTTTACCAATATTCTCTTATAACAAAAAGACTGGTTACTTGTTCCCTGGTTACTATAGTGTCCATTCTCGAAAGGGGAGAGTAGTTTTGTCTCAATGTCCCTCTGTCCTGTGGACACCGGGTCATTGACATTACGAACGGACACTTTATTCACGCCGGACCTTATTGGGTTGGTGTTTCTATCTATCTAAGTGTTAAAGGGTGATTAAGCTTCACCCTTGAAAAGCTTGGTTACTTCTTCTAAGTCAAATGGAAATCCCAAAAAAATTGTAATACTAATCCCTCTTTTCTGATCCTAACTAATCTGATCCTGCTTACATTAGTAACCTGCTCCCTGCTCCTGATCTGGTCATTAATGCAAGGACTCCTCATTCAATTCGCACCTAACCTTAGCATTCAATACACCATCTGATCTATAAATCTCAAGGATCTTTCTCTCATTACTCTCCTAAGTACAATGATCCTGCTCCTAGGTCCTGCTCATTAGCAGCAATATCTCCCCCCTACCTCCTAACCTCCTCCTACCATACTACCATACCCCTGAAAAAAACACAAGAGGTTGAGAGAGAGTGAGAGCCGCCATGCCTTCACTCCTCACTACCCCCAAACCCTAGCCGTCATCATCCTATGTCCATTTTTCATCCAGTTCAGAAATACATCCGACTATCGAAACTTCATCCAAAATGCGACAGTAACTAACTGTTTTACTGCTCTTGGCAGCTTATTGTTCCTGCTCCTACAGAACTGCTCCTAGTAAAAAAGGTGAAAAATCCCTTTAACAGTAAGGTAGAGACACGTAAAACTGCTTGGTCAAGGATGGTGAGCCTTTTTCTCACAGTTATACTTGGCGTGTAATTTTCACGTGTAGAGAAATAGGTTTCTCATAGATTGCACTATTTTCCAATTTTATGTTTCCATTACACAAATAGGTACTAATTATGTACTAATTGTGTACGGCTTTAGAGTGTCTCTACCTTAGCATGTGGTCAAATGCACGTTTGACCAAGAACCGCTTTGTTTTTGCAAAGCATGTCCGCCAAATTATAAAAAAAAACCCTATTCTAGGATTTTCCGTAGCACTAAATAAAAATTCAAATTATTTCCGACATTGGACACATGCATAGGCAAAATATGAATTGATTCAAAGAGCCCGTTAATGGGTCCAGCACCCTAATCCTTTGATGAAGTCCCATACTCAGTTAAGAAACGTGAATGTATATCTATTTAGGCCCATGTCTCTATAGATCCTATATATATATATATATATATATATATATATATATATTATATATATATATATATATATATATATATATATATATATATATATATATATATATATATATATATATATATATATATATATATATATACAATTACATACATACATATGTATGTATGTATCTATATATATAAATACATACATATATATTCAAGCCAAAGTATACATGTATGTATGTTTATACACTTATATACATAAACATATACATGTCTACATATATATATATATATATATATATATATATATATATATATATATATATATATATATATATATATATATATATATATGCATCACTACATCCACTCATGCTAGTATAAGAATATTATTTGTGCCACTAGAATGGAACATACATAATATAAACTGAAAAAATAATTTACATACATAATAGAAATCAAATGTATATTATGATATGTTAAATTTAAAAACAACATGAAGTATTATATACCAAAGATATGTTATTGAATTCATTCTTAAATATGATATAAAAGTATATTTAACACTTACAAGTGTAACATTTATAGAGGGTGGATTGTACCTTAATGCGTAGAACAAGGCCAAGTCGAGCGCAGGTGATTCTTCAATTGATGCGTACCGTGATTAACTTAGTGGCTGCAACTAGCTACCCTAACAAGTTACTACAATTCATCTCCCTACTAGTGACATGGATCTTGTATTTATAGGGAATCCAGTAGTGCTAAAACACTTTGGATGAGACATGTGAGCTGCTTCATTATATCAGCTGTGATAGTGCCAGGTTAATTTTGGGTCCATGTTCTCAATGTAATTTATAGGAGAAGATGATTTATAGTGTTCGAACCCCATTCATCATAGGCCAAATGGCAAAGGTACTTCACCACAATATTGAAAAGATTTGCCTACGCCCTGTTTATAGAGAAAGTGGCATAGGACCTCCTACGGCCTTCAACCTGCATCGGGTAACAGAACAACGACATGCCTATCCACACTTGTGCAGCAATGTTTGGATATTAGATGATGTAGGCAGTTTGCATTGCAACATAACAAGTGATGGGAGCGGGTACTTGGCGCAAATTTCCTCACTCTCCACAAGGCCATTGGTGTAGAGGTAGAATCTAAACCTGAAAGGTTTGTGATCATGATCAAGGTTTCAAGAGAATCTATAGGGTTTAAAAAGAATATCTAGGGTTTTTAAGTATGTATAGGGTTTCAAGAGAACATCCAGGTTTTTTTTACAAGCACTAAATCTCTAGAGAAGACAATTTATTGTCAGGGTCTTCCTATGAATTATAGGAACGGCATAAACCTCCTTCCACGTCATCGTATAACTTATGAACTTTGTTTTATTTCTGATAAATCGCCTCACCACACCTCTAAAGACCAGGCTATAATTTTTGGGGACTTTTTATATTTACCTTCTAAGCTATGCAGATTGTAAGGCCCTTTCATGACTTGTGAACTTGTTTTTGTTTATATAATTTTAACATCTTTTTTGTGTGATGAGTGACATTTTAGGAAATCGATTAGTATGTAACTTCAGATAGTGAATTGCTAGGCTTTTTTGGCATGATTTTCAATGTAATAATATAATGAATTCAAACCTGGGAATATAATGTCATTCTTGACACTACATCATTGTCTTCTGTTATCCACCTATATTACAAGTACTAGGAATATTCTATTTGTTAGCCAATCTGATCATCAAGTGGTTTTTTCAGGGAGTATAATGGGGTTCCTGCTCTGTATCTTCTTCTTGTACTATCTGAATCCCCTCATCTTTCTTTATTCCCTTCGTCAGCCTCTACTTTTTATTTAAATTTTATTCCCTTTGTCTTTCTATATTCCCTTCATCATTCTCTAATTTTTTTTATTTTTTGTTTTTTAATTTCCTTCCTCTTTCATTATTCCCTTCATCATTGTTATTTGTTTTTTTTAATCCCCTTGTTTTCTTTATTCCCTGTATTATCCTTTAATTTTTAATTTTTTTGTGGTTTTATTTATTTATTCATTTCTTCTTTTTCCCTGCTTAAGCTTACTATCAGACCATATTTCTCCAAAGTTCTCTACACAAAAATGTATGTTCCTTATGGATCACTTTTGGATTTATAAGTACTTTTTGGGACCTACCCTTGATTCAATCTCTTTATTCAATTTGGTTCTTCTCTCTGCTTCACCATTCTCTTGCATTATGATTTTTCATTTCTAGTTGGATCTACTTCCAGATTCAATGATGACGCATTAGTTCCCTCTTTTTTTCCCTAAAGAAGTCATTATCTAGGTTATTGTTTTCCCTAATCAGACCCCCCCCCCCCCCCCCCCCCCCTAAATCCCCCACCCTATTATCCCCTTTCATTTTTTTATTTTTTTTGTGGTTTTTCTTTTTTCTTTTTCCATGCTTAAGCTCACTGTCAGATCATATTTTTCCGAAGTTCTCTAGACAAAAAGGTATGTTCCTTGTGGATCACTTCTAGGTTAATTTTAAATTTCATTTTATAAGTACTTTTTGGGGCCCACCCCTTTTTGCCAACCTATTTCTTTAATTTTGTTATTTTCTGTGCTTCATTCTTCTACATTCCATTTTCCTTCATCTTTCTTTATTTCCCTTATCTTTATTCTCGTCATCTTTCTTAATTCCCTTCTTCCTTTATTTTGTTTTTTTAATATTCCCTTCTTCTTTTTTCTATTCTCCATTTTCCTTGATATTTCTTTATTTCCTTCATCTTTACTATCGTCATCCCTCTATACTTCCTTCATTTTCCTTTATTCCCTTATTCCTTTATTCTTTTTATATTCCCTTGTTTTTTCCTCTACACTCCATTTCCCTTCATCTCTCTTTATTTCCTTCATCTTTCTTTATTTCCTTCATCTTTCTTCATTCTTTGCATCTTTCTTTATTCTTTGCATCTTTCTTTATTCCCTTCTTCCTTTGTTCTTTGCTCAATTCCTTTGTTCTTCCTTCTACCCTCCATTCCCCTTCATTTTTCTTTACTTTGTTCATCTTTATTCTCTTCAGATGACATACACATACTTGAAAATGCTGAAGTACAAGCACAATCTCACATATCAATGTCGCAAAAAGAACCAAAAAAGAACAATGTACAGTACACTATGATAAAATATGAGGATAAATTCTAGTACAACGAATCTCTCGTAAAATCTTCATTCCAGTTCCTTCTCTTGTTGGTTTTCTAAAATTATTGGATCTTCATAATTTTTAATTCGTCGAATTTACTAATTCAAATTTATTTGTGAAACAAGTCAAATTTTCATATGTTAAAAAACTATTATGAAATTTACTAAAGCTAAAAATATTAATGTGTGATACATGAGTGTGATAAAATTGGTTGTAGTTATAATCACCTTTTTTAATATTTTTATGTCAAGTTTATATTTTAATTTCGGTTTTGCAATTTTGCAAAGACAACTGTATGTTTAAATTAGAAATTCTATAGACAACAACTACTTAGAATTCTGTCTAACTTAGTTTCCACGAAGAGACCTCTTCTGGTCGTACCGTGGTGCCTTATACAAGTCGCTCCATCAAAATTTGGCATGAACCGCCTTGCTTCAACAAGGACACATTATAGGAATAAAGTATCTAAGTATTACTAGGCGGGTTCAAGGAGAATGTCCACTCTGAATTAAATGAGAGGGTAGACTTCCATACACGTGCCACTCCCTTGATCCAAACATAAGTTTTCAAATCATTACCGCTACTAATCCATTGTAGCAACTATAGAACATAATATTGAAGTGGTGAATGTATATTCAGTAACTAGGTAATTTTTGTAAAAATACAAAAGATGTAATGAGAAAAAGAAAATAGAAGAAAGCTATGTTATCTATTACCAAGAAATACCTCAACGTTTGTACTGAAGTTCTAAACATTAAGTACAATTTAACAATTCAAGTTTAAATCCTTTTGCTTAGCATATGAAATGACTAATATTCAATGAGAAATTGCTTTCATGGTGCCACTATAACATTCACACACTGTACAATACATAGGAATACACTAGAAATAGGTTGATGTCTAAATTATTTAGTTTATCCATACATTTATTGCTTGTTAGGCTTTCGACATTCTAAGTTCTTTAATCATATGCCAAATTCCAAATAAAACTAGATTGGAATCTAAACCTAGCCTACAACAGAATACCTTCAACCAATTTTCACCTATTATTGTAATTCACTCTAATGATATTCAAAGATGTAAAATATACCCACAGTAGCCACCTTGATATTAAAAAAACCACCGTGGATTAAAAAAATAAAATTATAAAAAATAAATATGGTTCCAAAATAGGTATGAAAATAACTGGATAAAAGATGCAAGTGGCAATAGTTCATTCACATCAAAATGAATATTTCTTTTTTTCCAAAAAAAAGGCTGATCTTTTGGATTTTGTTTTCTGAAAATCCACACGGTCAGGTTTATTGAAATTCTTTACGGATGATCCTTTAAAAGTCTTCAGGCTTGTCCTAGAGTTAGAAATGCAAAACATTACGTGCAAAAACGGGTCTTGAAAAGGCCGTGTAAGCCTGCCCTTTCTAGGTGAACCCCCTGCCCCCCGCTGGCAGCAAATGCCAGAATCGCTGCCCGCACGCACCTCGGTGGCGCGTCCTGAACAAAGGTCCTCGGAATATGCGAGTTGACATGATCGGGACGGCTCGGAGTTTGGTCCAAAGTGGGCAGATGCTGTAAGCCCGCCACTGTAGCAACGCCCTCCACACGCCTCGCGAGGAGGTCACTGGTTCGAGCCCTCGTGGCGGTTGCTAGCACCACGGTGGCACAGCCAGTGCCATGTCAAAAAGTACGCGGCCAGCGGCCATTTTTTTCTCTCACGTGCCGCTTACACGGCCTTTCTAGACCTTTTTTTGCACGTAATGGCAGTCTTATTTTTGTATTGTTCACTCTTGCTTGGCAGAATGATGGTTTCCTTAATGTCTTGAATATATTGAAACAGTCGCAGCTTAGGAGAAGGGTTGATTTGCTTGTTGCTAACTGTGGAGAAGGTCTTCCTAAATTCAGTCATGTCTAAATGTAAAATAATTTTATACCCCCTATATGTCTTTAACGTGCTTACTAGAATTACCGCTGACATGGACCGGGATGAACCTTTGACATGGACCAGGATGCACCTTTGACATTGAAATATTTTTGTGCTTACCATGTGTGTAATTCAATTCCAAGTCCCTTAGGACACAATTGCAAGAAAGGAGCATACTCTTTGTATAGCAGAGGGGAAGTTCTCACTCGCTCCAATTACTGCTGGCAAATAAGAAAGCATTTCAATATGGGAACTCCGCCAAGCTTATCAAGAAAATATGGTTTGATTTTTGGTTACGAATGGTTACAACGGATTTGCAAGGATGATTTTCCATGTAACACTGACCATCTCCATTTCATCCAGCGACAGTTATCCTCTTTGTATTTCCAAGCATTCGTCGACTGAAGGTGAATGTATATCTGCTGTGGTCATGGTCAGCAGTCTTTTTTCCGTTAGGGGTCACATGTACTCGGATTAGACAACTTAATCCAAGCATCTTGATGGAGCGTCCCCTACTATCTAACCCAAGAGTCTTCCATCATAGGATTTAACGGGTTGCTTGAGGAATAATATGTACTCCGCATCAATCAATTGTAGAACGGCCGCATCTCCAAGGGAATCGATCCTATCTCATTAAATTTTGCACCATGATGGGAGACAAGGGACAGTGGGTACTCGAAGGTGAGAAACCAATGCGGTGGCAAAATTCTCTTAAGTGCCCAACCATCGTCACCTCCGCCACACAAAACTGTGGATCTGTTACAGCACGAAGTTTGCTTCCGCCCATTGCAAAAGTTGAGCTCATTCCAATTGCATGCTTCTCTAGAAGTTCTTGATTTTTTATTAACCTCCTTCTTCTTGCAAAATCACTGTGGCTAACATCTTGCGGTTGTTTGCTTTTCAGGTTGATTGTGTCGCCATGGTGCAAGAGAAGAAGCGGAAATCCAGGGCCACGAACACACCAACCAGAAGATTTAGCCGCAATGTGGTGATTGGCTCCGATTACAGTGATGAAGGCGAAGGATTCGGGACACCTATCTCACATGCCGAAGCAGATCTAGAAAGCATCGCCCAAGCATTTGACGTGGAAAACTATGAGTAGGATCATTAGGGGATTATGGGGTCTCCAGCGGGCCTTGTAAGACAGCCCGAAGGTAGGTGAACTTGCTGCCCAGGCATGCCTCTCTAAATAATCTCATTGATGGATATCATGCCCGCTGACAACACAATCCGCCCCGCTGACAACAGAATCCGCTATTGTCCAATGGGGTGACAGCAGTGGCACACGCCTTTACTGCCAGCGATTGGCTGGACCCCCCAAACGCCAATTTGGCGACCTGCTGGCACCATTGGTGCCAACACATAAAACTCACGGGCATGGCCAAATTTTGAGGCACGTGGGAAACCCAAAGGCCCGTTGCAGACCCCATATTTCCCCTAATGTCCCATTGGATTTCATGGGAATCCCGGGACCATTGCAAGCTTCCATGCTCGAGATAGCTCCAGCAATTGATGGCCGCTGAGTACGATGTGGAGTTCTTCAGTGAGCAGGTTAGTAAACATTTTGCTTCATTTGCACAAGCTTGCTGTCCAGTTTGATTCAATTTCATTCTATTTCATTTGTTGAAGCTTGCTGTCCAGTTTGATTCAATTTCATTTTATGTCATTTGCTGAAGCTTGCGGTCTACTTTGTATTAGTGAGACTTGTTTCATTTGCAGGTTGGCTTGTGCAACAAAGGTGCCATGGTCGACAACGTTGGCATTGTTTACCCGCACATTTAGGACAATGATATCACCAAGATCTGGAGGGTTAGAAATCAAGCAAACCGTTTTGAGATTGTCAGCTGCATCGACAAAGAGCAGGCTTGGTTATTCAGCAAACATTGCTACGAAGTCTATGGACACAGCCATGACAACAAGTACTACTCCATGCGGTTTTTGAAGGGTGCCTTTACGACATTCGTGCACGGTTTGGAGCTCAACTGGGTAGGTGAAGCACTGCATTGTCAGAGCAGACACATCGCCACATCATTGAAGCATTCCCACAAGCTTGGCCCCATCACACTCCGCCGCCAAGTTGAGGGCCTATGCGGCATCATCCGAAGCTTGTCGAGAATATCTCCGAATCCACCGACACTAGAAACCCCTGTCGATGCAGCGGAAAAGGCGGCGCAGCTCGCGGCAGCAGCTCAGATATCCGCAGCGGAGGGGCTTCATGCACTTCAAAAAGAGAAGGATGACGTCGAGGCAGTTCTGGGAACGTGCTCCACAAAGGACTTAGCGGATGCTGAAGCTCCGACTGCCGCGGCCGTGTCGAAGCAGAAAAGGCTCTTCCGCATGGAAACTCGTGCGGATTACAAGGCTTAGGTTGAAGTGGTTCGATCCACCTCCAAAAAGTTAGCTGTATTGTAGGAGGCCGTGATGACCGCTCGATTTACCATCGACCGCCTTGCTGAGGAGAATGGGCCACTCTCCATGGATGCCGCGGATTTCAAGCAATTCCAGGTGGCACGTGCTGTAGCTGATGCGGCATTCAAGAAGGCACGAGAAGATAATTTGGTGTTGCGTCCCAAATCTTTATTCCAGTATGTGCATCGACAGTCAGTACCACCGGTTGGAGGAGTGAGCTTGAAGGACTAGTGCTCGATGTGCTCGAAGGAATTTGTGGTTGGGGCTGTTGTGCTCGGATCATGTGGCTGCCTTTTCCATAACACGTGTGTTGCAGAGATGATTGAATCCAAGTGCCTCTTTTGCGACGCAGATCTCGACGCATCGTGGGTGGCACAGTGGGGCGGGCAGTTGACCCCTGAGCAAGATCGTTGGATGGAGCAAACAGTGGACCTTGTTAAGCGTGTTGGAGCAGCGTACCCCCCAGTTGCAAGGAACTAGATCAAGTTTGAGGTTCACTTTATATGCTGAAGCCTACATCAGAACTCTACTTCTAGAAGCTTGTCTATCCCGGAACTTACTTTGTATCTCCTATAGTCTACACGTAGAATGAAGCCCTTCAAACATTGAGTATGCACATTTTGAGCCTTAATTGGTTGTTGCTAATTCTTCTGTGGAGATCAGTGACAAGTGATTCAGTAACTCCATTGAGTCAGTGGAGCTTACCTCTATTGGGACTTCAAAGAGCATAATGTGTTGAAAAACTTATATGATTCTAAATATTCCTATTGCATGTGTAATTTCAGTATGATTTGTTTCATTTGCTTAAGCTTGCTGTCGAGTTTGTCTCAATTTGATTTGATTTCACTTGCTTGAGCTTGCTTTCTAATTGAATTCTTTTTTATTTGTTTCATTTGATTAAGCTTGCTGTCCATTTTATTCAATTTGCTTAGAATTTGATTTGCTTACTATATTCAATTTGGTGCCCACCTTTTTAAGTTTAGAATGGAGTACATTATGCAATTCTGGATTTGAAATATGGAAATGCTTATTAGTTATGCAAACGTGAGATTAAGCTCGAAGCCTGATTTGCTTGGAATTGCTTAAAATCTGATTTACTGTCCCTGCCTAATTTAGCGTTCACAATTTCAGTTAGAATGACCGTAGACTATGCAATTAGAGATTCAGAGTTCCAAAATGCTAATTAGTTATGCCAATGTAAATGGTATATATAAAGATAATGAGGAAAAAGGCATCTGGAAAATACAATTTATTTACTTTTAACTAAATTTTAATAATTATGCATTGGTAAAACATTCTCGGATTCAACAGAATGTAACTCAAAGTATTGGAATGAAAATTTATTGCTGTTTCATGTATCTCAAAGTCAAGTTACATTCATCCGAAAGACACGGTCCAAGGGATGAAGCCCAATTCGTTTGCCGCTCACGATTGCGGGCCCAAAGAGACGGGCATGGGGCAGGAGGTTGCGGGCCCAAAGAGACGGGCATGGGGCAGGAGGTTGCAGGCCCAAAGAGACAGGCATGGGGCAGGAGGTTGCGGCCATGGGACCAAAGGCCCGATCAATTCGGACAAGATGCTCGGTTATTAATAGTTGTTGTTTTTATTATATTAATTAAAAATATACAAAATTTCTTGTAAATACAATCAATTTATTAATCTATTACAAATTAAATTCTTTACACTGAACTCAAGTAACCGTAAGAAATTCACACTTCATCATTCTCATTTACACCCTCACTTTCACAATTTCCAGTATCAATATAACTTATATACTTGATAACTTTCCAAGTGATAATTTTTGCTTAGAAGTTGATTTTGAACTCTAGTACATATTGCTTCTTTGTTAACCAAGGCACATCCAATCTTAAAATCAGTTTCTAATAATGAATTGGAATCAAATTGTAATGTTCCATGGCTGACATATTTGCTGAATACAAATACGCCAGCCCTGTTATTATTCTCAAGTTTCATACAATGTTGAAAAATTCCAAATTCACCTCCTTTGGAATATCCTTCAATGAACTAACATATAAAAGAGGAATCAAAATCCAATTTATCAATGTGTGGCTTTATAAAAGAATTCTTGGATATGTGTAATTGATGTACTTGTGTTGGACATGAATCTAATCCAATAGCTATACAATTTATAGCTTAAAACTGATTTGTAAAAAAGTCTTTAACAGGATGTCCAAATAAATTTAGTGTCTTCCACATCTTAGATGCAACAGAATCTCCAATGCGCCTAAAAGCAAGTTTTGTGCTCTCAGACATCTTTTTTTTTTTTATCATATGGTACTACACTTCCTTTTGAGTCTATTCCGCCATGTGCTATATACCCATGGCCTACAGACTTATAATAACCTTTTTTTGAGTCTTCTTGATTGGATTTTTCCTTGAATGGAGCACTTTCATAATATATGCCTACATCAGCTAATGTGTTTTGATATGCAACCAGATCATTATTCCATATCCCAAGTACTTAAATAAATAAAACATAAATAAGTGATAAATTACTTGAATTTATTATTTTATCCTTCTATACTTTATTTCCATCTAATAATAATAAAGCAGTAGATGTTGTTGGTATGAGATGATTGTCTTAATAAACATTTTGCCACGCCTTTTCAAAATTTTTATTTTCCCAATATGGTGCTTTCTTTTTATTTTTATCTGCTGGAATGCTTGTGTAACTAATGACAATTTTCATGTTTGTTTTTACGTTAAATTGTTCAAGAATAGATAATTCAAAATGTCCTTTTTGCACCAATGTACATTGCAGAATTCTGTCTAGAAGAGACATCTTTTTTTTGTTTTTTCCACTACTTTTTTTGTAATAAAATTTGTGATTCATAACGTATCATGAAAATCTTGTAAAATAGTTATTTCAATATCTTTAGTGATATATGTATCAAAGATATATTTGTATGCTTTGAAAAATCAAGATTCTCAATATTTTCAAATACAGGACAACGTGATGACTTTTGTAGACAGTCCATACAAATCATGTGGCAATAATGAACATAATATTGTTATTTTGTATGAGGAGGCAAATCTACCCTTAATGCCGGGTCCATAAAAATTTTATGGAAATAATACCAATTTAGGGTTTTTTTGCATAGAATAACATACAAACGATCAAACAATTATTGAGTGTTTGTGGAGTTTTACAACCTTTGGTTTTAGAATCATAATTTAACTCTAAAATATTATGAGGTTCTATGAAGTTAAGAGCAGTGACTTGTGCAATTCTAGGCTTTTTGGCCTCATGAATTACAAGCTCAGCCACCTTGCTATAAAACAAATGATTATAGACAACTGAAATATAAAGTAATAGAGTGTAAAGCAATCAATATTTATATATACATTAGAATGAATAAAAATATATACTTTTTTTACACAATACAGTTACTTAAGCTAGCTTTTACTTTACTTTTCAAAATAAAAGTGATTTCATAAGTAAAAAGAAATGTAAAAGTATGTACTAAATTTATTAAATGTAAAAGTATGTATTAAATTAAAAAATATAAAACTGCATATAACATTTAAAAAATAGATGGTGCCCCAACTAGTGCAGCTGGGGCCTCCAATTCAACATTGTATTCATTAAATTGGCTTTCTTGTTTATATTTGCTGTTGTCTTGTGGTCTTGTGGTGTGCAATCTGGGCATTCTTTTTGGTCTTGTGATGTGCAATCTGGGCTTCCAGTTGTTGTAGTATTTGGCATTGTGATTTTACATGGATCAGTTCTTGGGGCGATGGGGGCGGAAAATCAAGATTAGGGTTTGGGATTAGCCAGAATAACGGCACTTGGGTGAACATGAAGTGGTGAAGGTTTGTGGGTTCCTGTATGTTGATGGTTGGGAATTTTCTAGAGGGTTGATTGTTGTCTGCAAGTTTTTTTTGAGGTAGGAATTTAGTTTTTTGGATGAAAAATGGATGGATAAAAAATAGAAGAATGAAAAATAGATGGATGAAAAATAGATGGATGAAAAATAGATGAATGAAAAATGGATGGATGAAAAATGAATGGATGCAAGGGTTTCAAGAACTTTCACATTAGGATTTTCTAGTATTGACAGTGCATGACAATTATGCGATTTTTTATTTTTTAATATGTTGCTAGTTCCATGTCATCAAGAAAAAAAGAGATGATATAATAGAGAATAAAAAAATGAAGTCAAAGTGGATCAAAACAATTACTTGAATTATTGAAGTTTAAAAAATTTAATTGTGAATCAAACCTTTGAAGTTTGGTGGATAGTTTAGTGAAACATGGATGAAAAATAAAGCTTCAATGAAACATCAAAGTGAACTAATCTTTGCATGCAGGAGTGTGCATAGAAATAAACTCAATAAAAATTAAATAAAAAAAATAGGATTGAAGCTAGGCAAGCTGAAAAAAAGAATCCATATTTGTTGAAATTTAAATGAAACATCAACTTCTCTCAATTCATACAATGGATGGATGAAAAATAGATGGATGGAATTTTGTCAAGCAACTGGAGAACTTTGACATTAGGAATTTGCAGCATCGACAGTGCATGTCAATTGAGAATACCAAATTTGCAAGGAAGGAGTATCTGAACTTTGAGTGCATCTCATCTATACATCAATGGCAATGTCACTTTTAAGTTTTCAACCTCTAACATTCCAAGTTCAGAACCATGCTAATTACCCTAAAAATAACCATTGTGTATAGCGACTTCTCCAATACATAATCCACTACTACCAGAAAATTATAAAATACAATCTCAAGGACGTTGTTAAATTTTACTAAACGTCAGCGCTTCTTAGTGTCATCATCATAAAGGCGGCTTCAAGATTGAGGTGATAATGGTTGCAAATTATCCACTACGCTTCTTTGAGTTAGATTCATTTTATCACGTAGTACAATGGTTGACTAATGTGATAAGCATAAATTAGAAAGTGGGGTAGGAGATTAGATTCAGAACACATGAGACCGATTGGTTGGGGCGTTCCCATCAAGCAGCAATACTTCATGTCCTTTCCAAGGGGAGAGCGGACTTTCAAAACGGGATTCGCGAATTAGTCCAACATACTTAAAAGGTTTAATAATGCAGGAGCCCAACTAACAAGGGCGGAACCCACATTTCGAGTGCATTTTCTAGGCTCCACTAACTAGGACCTTCTGAATGAACTTGTACATGTTGCATGGGCTAGGTTTTTTAGACACACCAAATCATGATGGTTGAAGGATGTGTACCAAAAATACTGACTGGGCGGGAGAATTTACGAAATTCACCACTCTAATTCATCGTTTGATTTTCAATTGTAGCAGCCCTCTCTTCGTGTTTTGTCTAGCATGAACACAATGGCGTAGACAGCTCTTTCTACTCTGGTAGGTGACCATTTCGCTTCAGTAACTATCTTGATTGGGGATTTAAACGTTTTCAGTTCATTTATGTTTGGCTATGTATATGTCTCGCTAAAAAAATTAAAGAAGAACCAAACTTGTTTGGTTGCATGTGCAGCGGATTGTAAAAAATATTTGTGTACAGATGTTGAACTGCACAAGAACTGCTAGGATGTTGACCATTGATTTTGTCTTTTTATTTTTAGTTTGTTTTTGTCAAATTGTTGGTCACATGAAATTCATCCAGTAGATTGATCGGATATCTAATTTCAATTCAGTGTGTGATACAATTTTTGGATTTTTCAGAGACAAGTACAGCGTTATCTCAAGGATGTCCAAAGCACTGGTTGAGAAATCTACAGACGAACTTGCCCCTTAGAGGCTCATGTTTTCAAAAATAAATTAGGGACGAGCATGAAGCAAAAAAGAGAGGAGCTCAATGTATATTGAGATGGAATAGATTACAAATTTGCTAGAGGTTTTAGCAATTCCATGACTTTGCGGACAAAGAGGGAGTGTACTGATGTGGGAGATGTGAATTTATGCATCGTGAGTAACTACGCAGATTATGAGGGTAAAACACTCCAAGGACAATATCGTCTCCCCCGGTGAAAATGAGTTCGACAGGACGCTACGAGAGTATGAAGAGCATCTTCAGAGAATTGATTGATCACCCAAAATTTGGGACATGCGTCTTACCTTTGATGAGTTATGTTCTCAGCAACCTATTGATAAGAACGAGCCTGGACC
The DNA here is from genome assembly GCA_014871385.1 of Ceratodon purpureus. Lineage (NCBI taxonomy): Eukaryota > Viridiplantae > Streptophyta > Bryopsida > Pseudoditrichales > Ditrichaceae > Ceratodon > Ceratodon purpureus. The sequence goes on from CM026426.1 coordinate 105,668,642, forward strand.
TGATGAGGACATTTACACTACTCGACGTGATTGTCTCAATCTGGCGTATCCAAAGAAGTACATGGAGAGAGATTGGCGAATGCGACCTAACAAGTTTAAAGAAGTCCTGCGCCAAAGGAAGAGGAGACAAAACCTGAACGGGGAGAGGAGAAAAAACCTGTAGATGACGAAGACAAGAATGAACAAGAAAAATGCAGTTTGGCAAAGACTTAGTTAGTGAATTCTGACTCTACGCTTCTTGTTTTGAAATATGTTTGATTGGGCCATTGCATGAACGGGATCATATTCAAGGTTTGTTCGTTCATCATTGTTGTACACGGCTTTGATTTTGAAAGCATTGAATAGAATGTTATTCAAAATATGCAGATTTGTATATGAATATTTGAACTCCTTTTTGAGTGACTAACTACATCTGTAGAAATATGTATAGCCAAAGAATTTGATTTAGTCTGTGATTGTAATGTAAGGGTGTTGTGTCTCAATAATAATTAATGCGAAGGAATTTTCTGAATGATTCACCATTTTTTGGACTTTCAACACTGTCTTCTGAAACAACGAATGAAAATTGTATGTAATTGTTTTGGTTTGTACATAATAATATTATGTAGACAAAACTATCGGCCATTAGATTTAGTGACTTGTTGAATGCATTTAAAATCTTATTTGCGTCTGTCACAATACAACGACGAATTCCAGTAACGTAGGTGTAAAATTGTAGAGGATTTATCGTTGGTAATGAAATGTTGGTAAAACACGCTAGAAATGATAAGGTTGTGAGTCAGAATTCATTTATCAAAGGATATTCTAGGATTATGTTCTAAAATGATTGTAAGACTGAAGTATGACCTCATGGTTAGAATTTCAGAGTGTCTTATAAAAGGCTATCAAAGATGTTCATGTACATACCAATTCATGATATTGAAGATCTCTAGAGATTGTTACGCGTTCATGTTCAAGTTTTGTTTGTCTAAAGAAGTTAGCGTACACAGGAAGTTTGTACGATTCTTGCCAAATGCAGACAAAGCCTACAAATGGACGGCATTTTATGAGATGGTTGATCATTCTTTGTGGTTCTACAACGTAAATTGCAGTAGCAGTGGTTATATTATGATTAGATATTAAACTCCTACATCATTTTATTTTTAAAAAAATGTGCTCCACAGTGAATGTGAAGATTATGAAAATTCTACGAAGATGTCCAAGTAGTATCTTGATTCTTTTTTGAAGTTTATGTCATAGTGTGGAGTTCGTGGATAAAAAAAGAGGGGAAAAATGACAAAGCCATTTAATTGCTATTGTAAAGAGTATTGAGTGATTTATTATACTTGCGACTGTTACATGTAACGAGGAAAAGACAATTATGTTTCAAAACTACAAACCGCAACATGTTCATATATAAGGTTAGTCAATGTGTTGAAATACTTCAATGAGAAAAGCATTTTAAAGATATCATTTCAGACGAGGTTGCATTATCAAAAATCACATTCAATAATTTAATATACAGAGTTCTGTGGGAGAAAGACAACGAATCCTTGACTTCGAAATGTACCTGTAGTCTCACATTTTTCTCTGTTTGTAGTTTTTTTTTTTTTTTTTTTTTTTTTTTTTTTTTTTTTTTTTTTTTTTTTGAAATTCACAAAATTATGTCAACATCTCGGTTTGTTTTCTTTTATAATTACTATCCTCAAAATATCTTTGTCAACGTGGTCTATAGTTGTTGACATAAGAAATACAATTTTTTGATTCAGATTGAAGTATCACAGAGAAAGTATATAATTGCTCCGATTAAACAGAGAATACTACAATGTGAAGTTCTGTATGTAACAAAGTTCAAAAAGAGGTCTTAGAACATAGCCGATATCATTGCATTCTTCTGAAAATAACAATGTACAGAATGGAATGTAATGTGGGCCGTGGCCGAGTAGGAAAAATTACGATTTCCTAAGTTTGATGATGCTTCACCAACCTACACTATTTTTGTTGAATTAGTGTAAGTGTAGGATGCCATAGGCTCTTCAACGGCGCTGTCGAGGAACGATGTCCGAGCTCCATAGTTCTGCACTTGCAATGCTCTCATTTCCAAGACAGGAGGCTTGACTGCTCACAGCTCTGCCTTTGGAACCATGATGTGAAGTGTCCAATGTGGAGGCTCCAACTCTGGCTTTGGCGTTGTACCTCCTCACCATTGCCGCATGTTCGGCACGATTCCAGGGTCAGCATAAAGAAGTTTGAACACCATTGAAGTACTCCGAGAAATGCAGCCCCGATGCATTCCCGAGAGCAACCATCTCCTGGTAACAAACATCATTCTAGCAAAATTTATTAGAGAACTCTACAAAGTTTCCAATATTGGGAGCGTCCGGATAAGTGACATGGAGGTTAGCCTTGCGGCGGTGAATCTCCGCAAGGTAACCAAGGATGGCTGCCTTATCCATCATTGATGAAGATATAATTACGAGAATTAAGAGGAGTGGAAATAAACGGGAAAGAAATAAGCTCAAGATGCGGAAGCAACTGTAATGCTTTCAAGGCGAATTCGCAGTAAGTTCCAGTCAGCTTAACCCCTAAATTACAAACAACATTTTATGTGAAGAGTGAGGAAGTCAATGTTGAAAGGAGATACAATGGGAATCATATTAGACATCCAGTGAAGATCTTGAGATGATCACGAGTATCTAGTAAACGTGACAAAAAAGTGAAGTTAAATTACTTGTGAAATCTGAGTACAAATGTCAGTGGAGTGAAATCGAAACGAAAACGGGGAAAACAAAGAGTGTTGGTGTCAATTTTTGCTTCCTAATGATTTTCAATAAAGTACTTTGTGAAGAAACTAGACTTCGTAAGTAGGTGGTACAGGCAGCTACTATTACCAATCCGATTCAATGATTTGCAATTTTAATTTTGCTATATCTCTAAATTTTGAAAACACATAGGTTGTGATTAAGATGAAAACTATTATCAAATAGTACGATGTCTTCATATCTTCCTTGTGAAGTTGTTGCTGTAATATCTACATTAGAAGAGAAGGGATTCGCAGAGTACGTGTATTTGAAATGGTAGATTAGATGACGAATCAACCTTCTTTTGATAATGAAAAAATTTACTCTAGAAACATCTGAACATATGAACAAAATGGTTGAAAGTAAATGAAATTCCATGTTCCATACATTTGACAAACTCCTTTCGGCAGCCTAACAGAATGTTGAAATATTGTGTCGCATTCCAAGATTAGAACAAAAATCTATCAATCCCATATGTCGCATTCCAAGATTAGAACAAAAATCTATTAATCCCATATGTCGCATGATCCCGAAGAATTCCTACATGAGCATACGATATACCCATCGGGTACATTCAGAATCTTGTAAAAGTAGACGGGTTAAGTCTGTGTCCAACAGTGGATCAACGTGGGTTCGACACGCTACTTCAGTTAATTCTTAGAAATGCTGAAATTTGTCTCTCTTTCCACATGTCACAAAAGACATCAAATGGACATCATGTCTTAAATGTCGATGCCTCCACGGACACAATTTCTACTAGTGTATGTACATGGATAGTTAGCAAAGTAATTGCTACCTAGATTTTGAGAGAAGGATTGCTACGATGAATCCAGAATTTTATATAATACAAACCTTGGCTATGCTTGTTGTTGGGACGGACCTATGAAACCAACACCTGGAATGCAAATCCCATTCTTGACAAACACGTTGAATTGCGATTGGACATAGCATTTTGCCATATAGTCACACATAGTGAACAAGTATTTATCTTCAACAAAGCTCCCCCGTTCGCAGTAAAGTCGCACTATCAACTACCCTCGTTTTAAGAAAGTCGAAAGGAATGTTTGAGAGATAGATTCTAGCACATAGAAGGGTAAATCAAGCAACCACATCACTCTAAGTCTCACAAGGCAACAAAACCTTTGGCGTCACAACTTAAGTAAGCTCTGTGATAGGCTGCACATCCCGAGGCACTATTCACCCATGTTATTTTCCATTCCCCCTCTCTTGTTCATCACAACTTACAATTACAAAGTCTAACCGTTACTGAGTACCTAACATTGCTATTGAATTGAAAACTTGCGTATAGGTATCAAGCCCGCTGTCGGGTACCAACATCTCTCCGATAAACCAACGTTACACAAAGAAAGGGATAAAAAGGGGCCTGAAGGTTCACGAACAGGGCACAAACAGGGCACGAACAGGGCACAAACAGGGCACGAACAGTTTCCATGCGTGAGAGTTGTGTGATGCACTTTGAGAGAGGTCTGTAACCCCCTATTCTTTCATGTCCACCAATGAGTATGCAGAGATCATTGAGCTTAGTGACTAGTAAATTTTTTGGTCATACAGTTTGGTCATTGTGCACGAGTATTCTACTACTGCCACTATCATTGTGAACAACTAAATCCTCAACTACTAGTAATCAATATTGTCCATATCTCATTCAATACTTGGATTTAGCATTTAATAAGGATTACAAGATGCATACTTCACTCATCTATTAGGATTTAAAAAATTTAGATGTTGTTATCTCTTTTAATATTACTCTTATGATGTTGTTCTTCTGCTTTTTGATATCCAAAATGTTAAAAGCTATAAGAATAATGTCTTGTTTGCCTAATTTGAACAAATTTTGAATAGATTAGAACACTTTTAATCTTAGCAGTGCTAACACCGCCAACACAAAAGCAGGTTGTTGTAAGCTAAAAATTGATTGTAACCACCTCCTGATTTGGCCTTTTACAAAGAAATCATGGTTTTGATAGCACAAGTGAGGATTGCTCAATAGGCTAGTATAGCTTTTAGTTAGAAGGCTAAACATACTATAAATTCAAACACATCACCAATTAATTGAATGTAATATAAATTTTTGAAATGAGGGGATGGTCAAGTCAGTATAATTTAAAATACTAATAAAAAACCAGTAAAATTAAATTGAAAACGTTGTGTGAAATTTGACAGATTGGATTTGAAGTGCGATAAATTTGATATATGTTCTTCCAAAAATGAATGTTGGAAAGCAATATCAAAAACCAATTGTAATTATAATATAGAAGCAAATTGATCATAGTAACAGCAAAGACTAAATAAAAAAATACACAAGGAGATTCAAAAATATTAACTTTATCAATATGACACCACATATGTTGGTTTTGATAGTTATATTACTTCTATTTTGATTCCTTTGTACTTTTCAAATACTAAATAGTACGGAAATTTTAATTCTCCACCATTTCATCATCGTCATTCCATTTGCATTAGTCATGTCCAGTAGTTTTAGAACTGATTTCTATCTAGAGCATAGTTGGCCACATGTGTTACTCCGGGCAGCTGTATTTGCAATATGTAGGGCAGATGGTAAATTTTGTTTTATAATAAATTTTGAAATGTAATAATTTCGCTAATTTTTTTTTGTAATACAACATTTGTCACTAAAGACTATAGCAAATGAATACAAAATGCTACTCATGGGCTAATTTTGTATCCTAGAATGCAACATAAAGGCTAGAATGATTAAGTATTGCAAATGTATTTGACTTTTTATAGTTTTTTTTTTTTTTTTTTTTTTTTTTTTTTTTTTTTTTTGTTAAGTTTAGAAAAGGAAAGTCAATCAAAACTTATTATTTGTTTTTGAACAAAATCATGAATCACAAATCATGATTATAATTCTTAAACTAATGTACATAACTAATATTGAAAGCGTAGTCATTAATGAGGGAATTGAAATCTTAACTGCCCACTGCAGCATCAATGTTCTGCATAACACAAGACAAACAAGCCACATTAGATGTAGGGTAAGTATTTGACAACAAGGTAGCTCGGTGAAGCTCCTCATATCTAGCAAGCTCTGACAAAAGCTTGAACCACTACTAGCTCTCCAATGCTTGATGTTAAGTCCTCCAACCTCCGGAATTGTTGAAAAATGAATTAAAAAATTAACCTGACTTTATGGAAACTAAGAGATGTAAATTACATCACGTCAATGGAAGATATTGATTATGAAATTTGAGCATCTTCTTGCCGGCCAACCTTCACAACACTTTGCGGAGAATCAATTGCTTCATGGAATGGAAAGTTTTCAAGTGTGAAGTAATTCTTGCCAAGCATTCATACAACCATAGGAAGATGCTTCTCTAACCTAATTCTCTGATAAGATATACGGAACTTAAAGGTAGAGAAGCATTGCTCGTCCTTTACCAATCCTAACACAAGTACACTACCTATTTCAGCAAGCTTCAAGTACTCGCATATGAGCTTGATAGGGACCTTGATGACGACATTGTCCTCCACAACTTCACAAGAGGATTCACGTCAAATAGGAGGGCACATGCAACTTTGGAACTAGCCTTCATCATGGGCTTCAATAGAGCCTGCTCAATATCCAACTTTGAGGCAAACTACATTTTAGGAACAATGAGAGTCTTACCATGAAGAGTCACAATTCTAGACTTGGAATAAAAATCCTTCAGAGCATGGAGCAATTGATCTCTTCATGTGTTTGAAAGAGGCACTGGCCGGTTGTCTTGTCCTGGCAGCAAAGATTGATATATATATATGTTATCAAAATCAAAATAGAGATGGAAATGCCACTGCCGCTAGGCGACTCCTTCCACTTCATGCAAAGCAAGGGATGCTTCAGATCTATTAAGTCATGATGTTTTCTAAAATCCCCTGTGCTGTAAGCAGTGGCTTGATCAATATATTTCCTAGCCAACTCTTCTTGAACACACTTCTCAGACTCTAAGAAGTCACAGATGAAGACGTCTTGTATTTGAGCAAACTTAATTAGACAATGCGCTGTGGTGAGTAAAAGCTAGAAGCACGCTAGAGAGAACAACAACTCTAGATCTACAAGTAAATCAAAATTATCACTAGCTGCAACGATGTCCTTATTCTTCTCACTAAGAACATGATCATATTTATGTTCATTTTGGCAACAGAAGTCTTGTATTCTTCAAGATCCCTTCTTGCTGGACTCTTTATGGATATCCAATGAGTGGTGTTGTTTTCTAGAAATTAATTTTCCTAGTTTCCATGAGGCTAGCTGACTTTTGAAGCTCAACGTGACGCTTGTTGCTTTTGCAGAAGTATCTATACAAAGACTGCTTGAAGGACTCGAGGCGAGAGACCATAGGGAAGTTGGACAGAGTCTCAACCCAGATATTCATCCTATGGACGCAACACCCCATATCCAATGAGAACGGTTTCTACTTCTCACAGATATGGGTTGAGACTAGTTCTCAATCCTTGAAGTGTGTTCACGTTATCAGATCTGCACAACAGAAGCTTGGCAACAAGCTGTCTGCAAGACATGCCACCTTCTCCCATCAGCAAGTGCATGATACACTCACAAGGTGGTCAGTCTTGCCTCGCTCAGTGACTTGAGAAAGGTGGAGCAAATGGAGAATTCTTTTCCAATTCTCCATCGTGTATTCATAAACGCCTGTCAAGTCCGTGTGATCTACAGCTGGAACCTCGTTTGCACTAATTGAAATGATGCTTGCAGAATTTACAATGGACTTCATGGAATTCAAGACACACAAAATGCAAATACTCACTCATTTCTCATCTAGTAGACTTGCACAATTGCTTTTGTGAGAAGTTTTTAGTCTTCAGGTGCTTCAGCAAAATTTCGTACCTCTCATAATCAACCATAGGACGATTGTGACGTAAGACTTCAAGGAAGGTTGGGAATTGCACTTCTTTGCCTTTGTAACTCGCAGCCAAGCCCATCAACACTTAATCTGTTGTTGTCTCAGGCTTTATCTCTGCATACGTCTTGCAGTTTGTCAAGTGGCCAAAGAAATGTGTACAAGGTACTTGTCTCCCACCTTTAAGTCGTAGAGAAGATGCCCGTCAACAGTGCAAGTTCTCTTGCCGTGGTGCTTGGCAAGATTGTTGTTCTTGGGCACAATACTCTTCCTTCGACCGTTTACGCAAGTATAGATGGTGCAAATAACAGCCACAAGTATGCCACCAACAAACTCACCTTCACTTAAAGTATACGCTACCCACTAGGACTTCTGCCACATCTAGGTGAGGTCTTGCTGCTTGTGCTTCTTGGTGGAGCCGCTTCCTTTCTTCTGCAATCCAAAAGTCATCCTCTTCTTCCCCACCACGTCTTTTTTGTCTTCACCACCATCACTAACCTCCTAGATGCACTCAGTTGGCCTCTTGCCGATGCCAATAAAAAGCTTGGGGATAGAGCATCCTTTCGGTAGACTTAGAGGATTCATTGCGTGTAAATCCTAGGATTTTAGGTTTGGTGCTAAGGTGGCTTCAAATAATGCATTGGGAACGAATTTTTGGCTTTATTGAATTTTTTATAAAGAATTCATTTGGCAATCCTTGTTTTTTTTTTTACCAATTTCGGACATTATGTAGTATTATGTAACTGGAGGCCTCAAAAGCGGGCAACAACGACAACTTGTTAGGGGAATGATGTCTCTAGCCAAGTTACATACTGGGTTACTTCTGACTTCGACCAATCAGTGATTTTAGGACTTTGAAGCTAGATGTGAGCAATCACTGTATATATTCTGCCTTTTGGCTAAATTTTGTGTGCTAAAAGAACATTTGTTCATTGTGTCTTTGCATTACGTCTTGGAGATGTGAGTCTCATTGCCAGGCACTACGACCGCTGGCAAAGTGCCAAAATGCGAGGATGGAGGCATATACTTCTCAATGCTATTAGCATTGCAGCAAAAATGGAAGTACAACACTCGAAAATTCTTTAGCACTTTTAGCCTCTGTGCCATTGCCAAACATGCAATGCCCTTCAATCATACCAAATCTAGCAAAACCAGACACAACTAGATTGCCTCAAAGGTGAAGCAAGCGCAGAAGAGCGGAACTGAGAGCAAATGATTAAGATTAATTTCAAATGTGAGATCCAACAAACCTTAGCCTATGATTTATACGTTACAAAATCAAGCCCGAGGAGGCTGGGACCTGCGTAGCTTGGCGATGCAGATCGAGCGGCGTAATCCACGGGAGCCTCTACCTTGCCATTGCAAAGAATGGTGGACAAGGTCAAATCTCTTAAAATTCACAACAAACCTGCGGTTAGGCCACTCCACTAGCAATTACAAACCTACGTACAGACTAACAAATGCAGTTCCAAAGGAACTGTAATGTCAAGGAAAAACAGAAGCTCACATCCAAGGATTACGACATTCAATGGAGTTAGGTGAACTGTGAGACCTTCAAAAAATCTCGCCTACTAAATAACTAATGGTCGGGGAGAAGAAGGAGGCCATGAGAATTTGTGTATGGCCAGGATGTAGCCGCCATGCAAGACCTGGACGGCTTGGGACGCTCCTAGGTTACTCATGAAATTTTGAATGTGCTCACATATGTTCATTTTCATTCGACCAAGTTGCAATTATTACATCTAAGATTCTCATTAGTAGTTTATTTGCAAAACATCACAAATTTGAAACCCCTTTTTACACTACACTTATTACACGTCATCTAGGTTGGTAGCATTCTAGCTAATCTTAGTTACTTCTAATTCTACTGGTCATGACGTTCTTTAAACCAAGGGTAGAAGTTTTTAAAGCGGGAACAATCTACATTCATTTCTAATCCTGATTCTAGGATCTATCTAAATTCTTCCATCAAGGGGTGGCTTGGAGGCCCAGTTCGGGGGGAGGGGAAGGGTAGTGGTAAATCTCCGCCCCTATTATTTGCTTAAGTGGGGGTCCTACTGATCTCTTGAGGACCTCTACAGAGTAGTTTGAGGCCTGCGGCTTTGAATTTATAAAATAAAACCAAAAAAACGATCTAAGGACCCCAAAACGGGGAGGAGCAGCAAAATGGAAATCACCAACGATTGCACCTCTCAATAGGAGGAAACAAAGAGACCCCTAATCCTATGACGGCTCTCCACCTCTCTTGGAGCTCTCTTCTAATCCCAATAGTTAGGCAAGATTTTTTTGACCTTTGAAGGAGTAGGCCTAGGAGCGACCCCGACTTCCGGTTTAAAAAACCATCCTTAAAATGAACACTCGACTGAAAATCACTTGAGTATGTTCTCCTCACGCTGGAAAACCCGTCCGTCAATTATAAGTGCACTGCGGTGGTGGATATGGAGATCGAAGAATGTCCAAGTTCAAAGTTTCCTAGCAAAATCTGCAGGGGAGGAAACCTCCTCGCATATTCAAGTCTAAGACGCCTGGATGTGGTGTGGATGCTATGGAATGGATGTTGGCAGATGATGCGCCATTGTCGAAGAAGCGGCGTCGCAAAAAGTCCAAAGTAGATAGTACCGCTGAACTTCCACTTGACATCAAGGACGACAAAGTTACAGCCTCTCAAATTTCCAATCTCAACGAGGTGCCTTCAAATGAGGAGGCACACAGTAGTCCTGTTCCGGTGGTGAAAAATAGGGGGCCACGGAAGAAGAAAGTGGACGTTGCTAATGTCAACTGTAGTGTTACATTGGTACCAGTCGGCTGCCAAAGTTGTGAGACAAAGGGATACGAAGGCGAAAGCACCTGTACCACTGGAAGAAGCAGTTGGTCCGTCCTTTGGAGGTGAGATATCAAGACTGTCACAGTCCGACCTGGGTTCTATTGTAGATGCAATAAAGCCTCAAAAAATTCCTTGAAGGAAGTCCGCACCTTGAAAGAAGAAGGCACCATCTGCTTGCCATCATCAGTGTCACAAAGAGGGTGCACAAATTTTGACATGTCCAGCGGAGTAAGATGATATAAATGTGCATTCCAATGTCACTGAAGGATTGGCGCTGCTCCTGTCCGCTTTGTGTGACCACGCTAACGTTTCATGTTCTGAAGCACGTTTAGGTGGGACATCTGACACCGTGAATGTCGACTCAAGAATTACACCTGAGGTCATCCACATATCTCAGATGGTGGAACGAGCTGAAGCGGAGTTCCCGAAAAGTGGCAACGTTAAGGCTCTTGCTGTTGAGAAAAAAAAGGGATTCTAAAAAGAAATGGGGTGGGTCCATTAAGCGGGGGTGTCTAGCTCAGTTCACGGTGAAGACACTCTATTAAGCGCCGCATGTTACCGAGATATGCATCATACAGGAGAAGCATGTCAATCGAGACGGCCTCATTGAACATGGCGGTATGAAATCTAGAGATCGTAGTGCGTTCTCTGCCCATTGGTTGCCTGAAATTTGTGCTTTCATAGAGGAATGCTTGCGCCGCAAAGACTCTTCAAATCAAATAATGAAGAAGCACCTTGAATAGCTCAAGCAATATCAAGCAGCGGAGAGAGATATAACGCGGGACCTGCTACTAACAACCAAGGACATTTGAAACATTTCTAGCAAACTAGCTCAGGAAACTTACATGTTGCACAAGAATGACGCACAAAGTGTAAGAATGTGGGTTGAAAGGAATCCAGATAAGGTATTCTATTACTGATTCCAACAAAGCAAAGCCGGTTCATGTCCCAGGTGAACTGAATGGGGCAAACATGCCCTTTACTATTGGAATTTAAACGGTGTGGGAGTGACAGATGATGCTAAAGCACGGCCATTGTGGAGGTATTTCCGTTGAGGCCACGTTTGGCACAAATGAGAAAAAGGTGAGTTTACAGTACAACTGTCTACATACATAGACGACACGACACTTAGTGAAATTTTGGAGGTCGTATAGACCTGCTTGTAATGTATACTAAATCTGTTGGAATGTACAACATTATGCAGTTCCCCTCTACACCCTCATGGTTTTCGATGAGTGGCATAATGGTGTTCCTGTTGCATTTATACTGACTTCCAAATGTGCCGAAGTCAACCTTACCCCGTGGATGAAAGCTTTGAATGCGAGAATGGTTGCTGAAAAACCTGATTGGAAACCGGCAGCTTTTATCGTCGATTGCGCGCAAGGAGAGATTAATGCGATTAAGTGAGTTCCTACATGTTGTAATTTGGAGTTCGTTTAATCTAGTTCCATAATGTACTGCTAAGAGTAATACTTAGTTGGAATCCTGCAGCTATAACACTGTACGCAAAAATACCTACGCAGAGTCACAGTGTCACAGAGTCATATTGGGAACTACTAGTGTTTAATCATTCCGCCTTACACTAATATTTACTTTTGTTTCTATGACAGTGATACGTGGCCCAAATCTGCAATTTTCTTATGCCTATGGCATGTTAGGAGAGCGTGGCAGAAAAATTCATGTTACAAAATAGGAGATTTAGGCAGACGAGGTGCGATAATGAAGGAGATAGGCTCAATAATGTACGATCACAATTCCCCGCTGGGTGAGAAAGGTAAGGAATGGGCATGGAAAAAATAGAGGAATTGGAAAAGAAATATCTGCAGGAAGCCAAGTTCTGGGAATATATGAAGGAGCAATGGGTAGAGAAGGCCCACATGTGGGTGGTTGGGTTTAGGAATTTGTACTACTGTGGACAAGACAAAAATGCCGCCATCAAAGGATATCACGGTTTTGCGTAATCCATTCTGAAGTCTGAATGAAGCAAAATGACTGGAAGAAGAGTGGATTGGTGTATTACAGCTTTGACAGAGGACGTTCTTGATCATTATTAGTACAAGGACCTTTGCAAGGAGAAGGGTTTCGTGGACAATAAAAAAATGCAAGATAAGGTGGTAGACTCTATATTGAAGGCCCGATTGATAACTGATATTGACGGCACTTTGCCATTGGAAGAAGGTGACGTTGCCATGGGCACATCTACAACACATCGATACATGCGATATATCGTGTATAATCCAGGGTCTGAGTAGGGCGTTTGTAATTGTGTGTGGGAGCAAGGAGGTAACATGTGCAAACATCATGTAAAGGTAGTAATGATGATGCACCCGAACATAGCAGAAGGAACTATTGCTTGATATTGTGGTAGAATGGCAGGCAATGTGAATGGGGGGTTGCAGCAATTATTAACGCCACGTCGAGTACAACCTTTGCACCAGTCGAGTTCTGTACGCCGTGCGGGGGAAACTCATTAGTTCCTGTGACACATGTTCCAACTCCTTAGAGGCGTCGTGGTATTGACCTTCCCGAAACACTACAACATCAAATTATTACCCTACATGAAGAAGTCAGGGGGGGATTCATTTTTGATGGAACATTTGGTTGCTGAGCTTAACCAGACAATTGGTCGACTCTGGAAATTAAAGGTCGAACGCAGGGATGGGACATTACACCCGATGACAGGCTACCCAATGTTTGAGACTGTCGACGATGGTATAAGGTTCAATCTTGATCGAAAGAACGACTTTGTGGAGCATTCTGGTCTACCGGTGGCTCGACGCCTTTGACTCTGACGAAGTATAATCAGGACCTAACATACAGATTCTGTCCATTGGGAAGTGTCACTGACACACTTTGTTTCTATGACACTGTTCACAGTAGCTTGATGGTTATAGTGCTCTCGCCTCTCTTCATGGTGTTCTTTTCTACAGCGGTCTTTGTAGTTTTGGCTGGGGGTTTTCTGTTCTAGCGGAGATGATTCGTTTAGGGTTTAACCTTCAGATTGACCCCTTTTAGTTTACTATTCTCTTATGTGCGATCGTCATACTCTGTTTCGTATGGAAGACAGGCGATACTCGATGCGGACTTGCTGGTATAGAGGCTCCCGGAGTGCATGACGCCGATGTCACGCATCCGACGCATGGAGGCCAAGGTTGTTCCATAGCAACGCATTTAGTTGGCCCGTCTAGAGGACAACGTCAATGTCTCGGGCGAATCGCAAACCGTCGGCGTGTTATTGTCGAAGATGATGCATCACTACCATTTCTACCTAGTCACTATTCACAAGAAGAGCCACTGCAACGGGATAATCCAAAAGTGGACTGGGTCTTCAGACAGTTCTATAACGGTATGGGGGAGGAGGCATTTGACAATCTTAGCAACTCTAGCACCAACTAGTGTACTGTGGTAGGACGCACCGTTTTGGGTACCTTAAGCTTTTACAATTGCACTCAGGTTGCATACATTATCTCCAATGTCAATTAAAATGTTTGAGGCAACATTTCAAATATTTGTGGCACTGGTCGTGTTTGATAAGTCATTCTGTCGTGGCATTGTATCTTGATAAGATGTCTCATCTAATGCATTTAATTGAGCTCAATGTTTTTGTAACAATGGTGTCTTCTTCACTAGTCTAACAATGTGTTTGTACCCAATTAATCTTACATTAAATTTAAAGTGTGCTACCACGTTCAACGGTGATTAAGATACCGAATCAATATTTCTTTCACTAGTACTACCTAGTATAACATTATGTCATAAGTCTCTCATCAAACAAGGAAGCAACGTTATAACTAGACACTGAATGTTCTAAAGGCTTGGCATGTGTTACATCTTATTTGCAGTAGATGGAAATACGTTTGATGTAGTGCAATGGTTGAATGTTATATGGGATATTATATACGTAACTGATTTTTTTAGGAAAATGTATTTCCCAACGTATGTCATTTATAGTCTTATAAATTATATTTAAATTTGATTAATATTAATTGTACTTATATGATCAATATTAATTGTACTTATATGATCAAGTAAACTCCCATACCCAAAACGCAATGTATATAAATTGTGATAATTGATTTTTATAAATAAGGATATCGTAATATGTGTTTTTAGAGAAAAGGATATGTACAAATGTAAACCTAAATTATATACACTCAAAAAATAATTTATAAATGTTAATATATATACATATAGATATGTATATGTATGTCGTTAAATATAAGTACTTTTATTTAAGGAAATAAATTTTTTAAGTTAAATTAGTGATGTTATGTGTTTTGAGTCTATACATATACCTTAATTATTGTTATTAAAAAAAAATTAAAAATATTAGAGTTAGATATGTAATTTAAAAATTAAAATAAATATGATTTTTTAGAATATGCGAGGACATTTGTTAAACTTCTAAAGACTTCTCTAAATCTAAGTATGTTATTGAATTTTTGCCTAATTCATTACTTCTATAGGGGGCGTAATATTCTCATTTATCTCGAATTGTGAGGCATGCAGTATCCTTGTTGCAAAGTCCTTAGCGCACTTCTAAATGTTCGTTATAATGTATAATATTTTGTTACATTACATTGTGACACTATGTATTTCTTTTAACTAATAGAAGTGTATGCAACAGTTTCGTTTACGTGTAGCGTTATTTTTTTATTTTTTTCGCTATAACATTCGTTTTGTAGGTTCGCTTTCAAGCATAGTGTGTCCTATCAACACTGTCCGCGAAAAACACTGTCTCACCGTGTAATTTGGCACGTGTAAGACACGGTCGGAACAAGGAGGAGTCAACGTCACAACATACAACTTAGCAATTAAAAATACAGCAATGACATACAAAGTACTCAAAAATTCTGACCTTAGAGACATTCATACATATCTGACACTATTGGCGTCTGAAACTGAATGGGGTCATTGGTGCTCTAAGTAATTTATATTGAGAGGGTCCATGTCTCACACACATAGTCCTACTGAAACTTTTCAATAGTCAGACATTCCACGCCCCTACTTCTTACGAGGGACACAGAATAAAGCCCTGAACCTAGTGTCACGACGTTCAGGGTCCATTCTGCGGGCTAGAAGGGGCAATATTTTCATATTTGTATCTTTTGGTGTGAAGGAGACCATCAAGGTAGTCTTCATCAGTTGCTTCCTCTTATTAAAACGCCATGCTTGCGACTAAAGACGAGAAATTCACAGAAATCAGTATTCATATTAAACGGTGTATAATAATAGGTAGTGAAAGTACATAAAGATTAAACAACATGCCGTGGGATTCTAAACGGAGACTCTCTTACCTACAAGTACAACATTTTGTTCCGTATAGTGTGATGACCACACTCGTAATTCCCCACCTGCCGTAAAACCTCCAACCTCACAAGCAGGACAGCATATGGCTCTACCCCTTTCAAAGTCTGCCATGCATGGGATATTGCATTTATGAACTCCGCATCCCTACCTTCGGGTTGATGGTACAGAGACTCGGCCGAGTCGAGGTGAACCACTTTGCCATACTGGAACACGAGGAGGGACCAGTGGTCGTGATCAACCCACGGCACCAAAATTTCCTTCACCTGATGCACCTTAACAGGGCTAGGTGGGAGGAGAAACGCAGTTGCCCGCTTAAGTACCGCCGCCTGGTCTTGCAGTGAACGCTTGTATGTCGAGCTAACACGGGATAGAGCAAAGAGTATTTCGTGCTGATTAGAAGGAGAGTACTACAAATATAGACGGGACATGACGAAGTCCACGATGTCATTACCAAGCCTAGTCCGCACATGCTTGGAAGTTCACCTTCAATTCCTTAAACTTCTCCAAAAAGAAAACAACATCAACAGCTCCGTCTCGCTGCCCTTATTGCCCCGCTGCCCTTGTCGCCCCTTTAACTGCAAAATTAGAATGACGACTTGTTTTGACATGTTGCTGATTTACTTTTCATATCCGACCCCTGAATTAAGGTTACAAGCTTGGCCGCAGTGTCTTCCAGATCTTCTTCTTCATCAAACGTCTACCTAAGGATCCTACACGTAGAATCTTTATGGATTGTTGGCAATTGAGGGTCGCTGTTACCAGGGATTATAGAGACACCCTTGTAAGGTGTTCGAACATTCCCATCTGGATACCCTTTCATCCATTGCTGGAAACTCAAACCGTGCAAAAATGTTGTCTCATTGACAACCATGTCTTCACATGCGTGAGCGGTGTACTTGAACTGGCTCAGAATGATCAACGGGGTCAGAATAGGTGGTGAAGTGTGATCTTCTAGAATCTGAAGGATTTCAGGGAAAACTGTGGGTACTATGTTACCTTGGTTAAGGTTTGCAGACGGGTCGATGGAGTCCTGCAATGTCACAGTATTCCCAATATTTTCCAAAGTGGAATACTCGGAGCCCATCCCTTTTTGCATAGTGGGAATTTCAGCTTCAGCCACCTCGGTGAAGACAACAGTGACAGTGTCCTTCACATCCAGAAATCCACATAAAGGTCCCTTCGAGAAGTGGGCAGATGTATCCGTCACGCCGTCAGGGCTGTCAAGGGCTAGTCCTATAATGTCGTTTGTAAAAATGATGTCACTACGTTTATCATCCACCACATCTGCGGGAGGCCCGAGAACATCACTATGACATTGTTCGCCTTTGGTCAAGACAATCGGGACGAAAGGGCCTTGTGCAACTATAATACCGTCTTTGCGGTCAGTTTTCAGGGAATATAGTGGCGAGCCGGTTGTGACACTGGAACACGGACCGGTGGCCGTGGAACTAGAAGGAATCTCCGGGACAAGTTCGATCTTCTTTTCCAGGACGATCTGAGAGTTCTCTAGCAGGACCACTTCATCCACTGTTATCCCGACATCCACTGTTATTCCGATCCCCAGATGTTCAATGTCCTTACACTCTATGACGACATTGTCCACTCACTTTGACGGATCGTGATCAGGGACACTGACCCGGCCCATGGTGACACTGGGTAGCGTCAGTGGACCTTCTCTCTGTGACTGTTGCAACACTGGTGCCTCTATTGCTTTCTCCTTCCTCACTTCTAGAATGCCAACTTCATGCTCCGTCTCCGCTGCTAGTTTACAGTCAACTGTCGTCTCTGCTAAAACCCCCTCTCCCTCCCTCTGCTGCAAAGATTGTCCCTCAAGGCTGGGCATTGTAACGCAAAATTCCCTCGAACAAACAGACCAATACGCCATATCCTCCCTCTGTAGTGTATCATCAACGGCACAAACTGCCTCTTGAATTTTCAGCTTCAAAGCACCGACTCCCGGATTCCAATTCAGTGTGTGAATAGTAGCCACCCAACCAAGGTTGTCTTCTTCTCATGTGCGCAGCACCCACTTCCATGTCTTCGCGTGCTCCTTCCATTGCTCAAGACATGTTGTTGTCCAGACACGATTGAATTCCATTGCTTGGCACACCGCCAAGTCATGTAGCGCCCTAAATCTAACTATTCGAACCCACTGAAGTAGACTCTCGATTAAGTCTCCGCCTTGTCCGCTGTTTATTTTCTCCACGTCGCTGATAACATGTACCCGCAACGTCTCACCAAGCCCGAATCGAAGTCCTGAGTACGTGTAGGACCCTTTTGCCGTGAATATGGACGCTGCGCGCTCGATATTTAAAACTAATTTACATTCCCTTCCGATAATAGACTCAGTTAATCCAAAGACAGGACATATTAGAAGTCTAAACTCACCATACACACATTTAAAGAAGACCCTGAAGACATATAGTAAGGATATTGGCGGTGCCACCTCAACACGGTTCTCGCACAGTAGCCTCCTGACATCCTTCGCCTCATTAGCTGTAACATATATATCAATTATAGTTGAGTACTACATATGAACAAGAAGAGCATGTAACTTCCTCACTTACAACTCGAACTAAAATAGTAAATGACTATTTGAAACATAAATTAACAACGACCGTAATAAAAATAATTAAGGTATATGTTTTTACCATCGTGATGCTACGGTATTCCAGGCATTTGTCGAATTAGGTTCTCTATACCGGAGATTATACGCCATAGGGGGGACCAGTCCCATAGTACCTCTTCGTATAGCCTACCATTCATCTCCCTGAACTTCAGAGTAGCACTAGCCGCCCTCTTGATTTCAGCGTTTCGCATATCCACTCGATATGTGTCCAATGCGGTCTCATAGGATCTGAAATCAAGACTCCACTGAACGTACCGTTTAAGAGCCTATACACCCTCATACGAAACCCCTTCCTCCACGCTTTGGACAAACGCATCGAACGCGAGTGTCACGGACTGGACAAACAACAGAGGCCATTGTGACTTCTTATCCCCTGATAACAAATAGAATAAATTGTTAGAAAACAAAACAATACAGAGAAAATACAGAAATCAAAGATAACGGAATCCATGTTTTCCGAACCATAAATCTGCGACACTCAACTTTTTACGAATCCACCAATACGGTAAATGCATCAGCCTCTCTCTGATCTCTGGTCTCGTTACATCTTCATTCCACCGACGTACAAACTCTTTCCGAGTGTTACTCTCCCACGTCCAGGGCAGTGTCATTGTTAAAGGATGATTTAGCTCACCCTTTGGAAGCTAATTTACTTTCCAAGAGAACAAAATGAAAACCCTCAAAAATTTATAGTACCCACCTAGTTTCTTTCCCTTTCCTCTGATCTGCTCCTTGACTATACCAGTATTCTGTAATTTCTGCTCCTATAACCCTCATTGATCCAAGTACCCAACATACAAATCCACCCACAAACCCTAGCATTCAAGATGCACACAATCCAATGATCAGAAGATCTCTTTCTATGTCATTAAATGCCTTCAGAGTACAATCAATCCTGGTCCTAACAGTTCTGCCCCCTCATACAATCACACATTCTCTCTTCTAACTCCGATCCTCTAACTCCATAGCTCTAAAAACCACCAAAAATCTGAGAGAGAGAGTGAGAGCCGCCACCATCACTCCTCACTAACCCCTCCCAAACCCTAGCCGCCCTTCAATCTGTCAATTTTTCATCCAAGTCGATTTTTCATCCGACTGTCAAAACTTCATCCAAAACGCAGTAACTAATAAATCCGCAGTAACTAACTGTTTTACTGCTCGTGACGATTTACTTTTCTGCTCCTGTTTTACTGCTCCAAGGTCAAAGGCAAAAAATCCCTTTAACATTATCCCCCTTTTAGTCTGCATCTGCCCTCAGATGCTCCGGCTTTTATGCAGTTAGCCAAAAATTAAAAAGGAAATAAAAAATTAAAAAGAGTCTACCACTGGTCCTACCAGTACCCGTCGAAAAAGAAAACTACTTCTAGCTACTAGTTGGGGATGTCTCGGTAGCTGCCTCCTCTTGAATTCCTAGTGTGGCCTCTAGCTCTGGTGGTGTCTTGGTCACTACTGGTCTTCCTGCTGCCGAGACTAGCCTCGCTACTATTCTTGGCCAAGCTACTGGTCCTGGTCCGGGTATGGCTGGTTGGTCCCCTGCAAACACCATTCCTTGTTGTCCAGGTACTTGGGTTGTTGAAACTTGAACTGGTACTGTCCCTGGCGAATCTGGTCCTATTGTAATCCCCCAGTGCCCAACCACGTCTTTTCTTGCTCTTCGAACCAATGTCTCTATCCCTTGCTCCTCGGCAATCTCTTGCTCTTCATCCGACCAATATATAAATGCAAGAAAAGCTTCTGCAAACCTTAGAAGATACCTGTTTTGTCGTTCCTGGTCTTCGTTATAAGCTCTGATTTCATCTCCCACCTGCTTCTTGATCGTGGCCAGTAAATGCCGCTGCAACCCCCTGTTTGCTGGAGTAGAACTGCCAGCCGCTACTTCCAATTGCCTCCTGAGTTCCTGGTTCTCATCGCCAACCTGTCAAAATCCCGAAACTTGGCATTTGTTGCAATCTCCAACTCTAGGCGACGTTTCTTCACCTCCTCTATCGCTCCTCCCCTGCCTGCCCACCTGTCACGTTCCCTTTTCTGCTCCTCTGTGAAAACAGTTAGTTTTCGTCTGGTCTTGGCCCATGTTGCCTTCAACTCCGTAAGCTCTTGGTCAGCCCCCTACAGTCGTGCCTCTAGGCTTCTAACCTTCTCCTCCTGCTCCTGGCTTTGGGCCAGCAACTGCTCATAAGTTGGTTGCGGTTCCTCCTGCTGGTCCTGCATCTGTTTAAGGCGACGTGTCTCGGTGAGTACCGAGTGCATCTGGTCTAGAAGTTGTCCTAGTCCGACCGATAATTCTGCTCCCCCCCCTTCCTTGCCCTGAAATGCATTTCCAAGGTTCCTTGGGGCTAGAACTTCAGTGTTGTTGGCTGCCCTACACTACAAGGAAAACGCACTGTGGATGTAGAGAATTTCAAGAGAATTCTGTTACTATGCGGTCTTGGTGCGGACATCTTGATTCCGGACAGTCTGGACACTCTTCTCTTGCTGACTTGCTGCCGGGTATATGGGTTTCCACGTTGGACTGTACCGCTGACTGGGACGCCACGTAAGACTCCACATGGCATGTCGAATGGTGACTGGGACTAATAGGTGGCATCCCAGGTGTTCTCATGGACCGTTCCAGGATCTAGGAATAACGTGATTTCAATACAGGTTTGGATCTACAGTGCGGCGGCATTTTGCACGAATCAGTTCTGAGTGGCAAATCTTCGAACAAGCTCTTCTGAACGCTGTACACGTGTATTTCCCCTATGCCAATTATATTCGGCTCCTGGGTCGAATAAAGAACTCACATGTGTCAAGTCTGAATTGGATTTATGCGTAATATCGTGAATAAATACACGGAACTTATAAAAAAATTGATTGGCCGATACTCGAAATCGACCTTCAACAGTGACCGTACACGTGTGATACACAGGAATGTTTAGCCTCTTTTACCGCATAATAGCGGCATGACGTCACAGACAGGGCATATGCCCTAGTCAACAGTACCTTTCTGAATGAAATAATATATTATTAATGAAATTAACGTGCTCCGTTATTCGTCCAATCACCACATGTGTAGTAACAAATGCTGTCCCTCATTCCCTACATGACCGATAGGATTCTGAATGCGAACAGCAACTTCTCGATTACAATTCCAGCCAAACCGGGGCCTTGAAACGGCTGTTTCCCGTTCCATTGTAGACTGCGTCTGTGAACTGGAACTCGTCGACTGATGGATTACTGTGTATGAAGGTGGATGTGTATCTGGGATCACGGACATTAAGTCCATCCAACCTATCGTACCTTACATTATATCCCCGGGTCTACCAACTCTGGCTCTGTGAGTTGCTAACTTCGTCTCCTCCTGGATACCCCTTATGCAGGTGTAGTTATATCTAGCACAAACAGTTGTACGCGACCATTCTATTTTCATTCTGGTGAAGTCATCGCCATTCAGTTTTCTGTGGAATAAAACGACACAAGTAACCACATTTAGAACGTTAAAGCTTCATACTGCTCATCTTAATCCTCAAACTATTCAATTACAACAGTCCATATGCGTGATGTACCTGAAGACAAAAATAAGTTCCTATACTTTAGCGGAAATGTATACGCTATTACAAGATTCTTATACTCTGGTAACCTAACATTTCCAAGCTAATTCTGTTATATGAATATAATTTGAACCAGACTGAATACATCTAAGCGGGGTAATTACATAGCCTATTGCGTCGACATTCCGAGGTTAGAGAAAACAGACTTCACTTTGCTCTTAAAGGGAATGGAATATTAACTGGGGTACTGCATGATACTTACCGGGTTTTTTTTTTCGGGATATGCGCCCACTCTTCCTCGTCGTCATAACGGGAGCACAAGCGTTCTGGATGGCTAAAGATATAGGTGTATCTCCTGTTGGATGCCCGCTAAAACATGCCGCTTCCGAAACCTGTACATGCAAAAATCAATTTATGATATTTTATTCTACTAAAAATGTTATTCACATGCACCTTCAACATGGTAACTCTGTGAGCAGATGAAATTCAAAACACATTAACAGAGAAATGTGATTGCCATGTCGGCAAAAAAGGATTACGGATAATGTTTCAAAAGATGCTCACCCCGGCATTGTCATCAGGAAGTGGTATATTATCTTCACAGTTGCTGTGCTTCTGTCTCTTATCTTGGGTACAGATTACAGGCTCTTCTTCAAGAACATCCACTGAAAAAACCTTGGTAACACCTCCACCGGATTCCGACCGTTCACGCATAATTCTGATCTGCCTCATGAGACCGTCGAGTACCGTCTTCACCTCCGGAGTGTCACACTCCTTAATACTCCTCAGTTCCTGCATCTACTTAAGTAACACTTTACCTAGGGGATGGTTTCTGGCAAAAATCACGTCGACGTCAGTGGACATCTGAAACGCATCATCCATGCTTCTGGATTGACTACGGTCACTGAGAACCGTAGTTTGCTCTTCAGATGTATTCATCTCAAAGTTCTCCTGTGCTGCAGGTAAACTTCCACAAGTATTATGAGAATGCCTCTTATGAGGAGCCTCAGAGACGCCTTCCTTACCGCCCTCAGCTGCAGAATCTACTTTACGGGCTCTACACCTCCTATCTCCCTTCTTGTCTCGAATGACCTCTTCTTGGACCTCCTCCGGGTCTGGCGTTCTTCCAAGGCGCTCCCGCAATTTCTCTGTAACACCTGCAACACCTATTGGACCAGTACGTCCCTTTGTCTTCCTGCAGGCGTTCGCGTAACGCATCTGGTCGGATTTTGCTTTAAACTTCTCGGTGCCTGCCATTGTCACTAATCTTGACCAAATTTCCTGGCTTACCCATTGAGGACGGTCTTCTTCTGCCTCGATCGCCTTGACCAGTTCATGCCGGTATGAACTTAGTGCTGACCCTATACGGGCACGCAACCAACTTGAATTAACATTGTCTGAGAAGTCTATGTCCTCGTTCAGCCTCTGAATCAAAGTCTCCATGAGGTGGAAAGGCTGGTGGCGTATGTCGATGTATGAAGGATCAAGGCCCCGTACTACTTTCCCCAGAATCTCATTAAAATCCCCTATGCCGTAACCGTATGGTCTACCTTCTTGATTAACGTGTACATAATACCGTTTTTTCCCTGCCTCCACTCTTCGATTGGCTGTGTCATCTCGAGTCCTCTGTTTTTCACGTCTATTATTTCTGTCAATGCTTTCCTTTTTTAGACTAAAAGGGTGAATTGAACAAGTACCATGACCATTATCTCCACTTCCACTAACGTCTCGGCGCTGTTCAGTTCTGAGCCTATCATTGGGAGACGTCAGTGAGGGGAGTCTCAATTCAAAGTTGCGCCCAGATGGTGTGGACAACTGCAGGCCTTGACTCTGTTGAAGGTCCGGAAATCTGTGCCTATCATAAGTATCCTCTTCGCCATGACTGTAGGATTCTGGTGACAGTCGGGAAGGTCCAGATCCGGTTTTACGCACGTCATCCCTCCTGCCCCGATCTCTCTTACTATGCTTTTTGTTCCTTCGCTCTCGGTCACACTCCGATGAGGACCTTGAATTCGAACGTGATGACGACCCGTAACCACGACGCCTGCTGCTACGGTGAGTTCTCCTCCTTCTTCGATCGCTCTGTAGTAAATACGGAAATATAAAAAAGCAAAATTAAAGTAATTCTTCGGAATTCAATTCAAATTGCAGACGATGTTGCCTCTTTTTTTTCCTTTTAATTCACATGGAATTTATTACTATTAATCGCCTAATTTCTGCCTACGCAAACTACACCTACAGGAACAATTTAGAGTCCACTCACAATGGGTGTTTGTATCGGGGACTTGAGAGTGTACATATGAAGGGGGCAGATGCATTATACATGACGAAAACTTACCTCCTCGGAGTCCGTTGTAGTGTACCTCCTACGATGACGAGACCTCTTATGCAATGGGGATCGGTCTCTGCCGTCATATTTTGACCGTCTGTACTCATTAGCATCAGTGCCCGTGCGCACATGATTATACGTATTCTTCGGCATCCTCCACTGTTCACCATCATCACCATCGGGTTCCCAATTTGGAGGTTGAGAGAAATTCCCCGCATGTTGTTCGTCATTACCCCCCTTTCTGTCGTGATCAGTAGGTGTAACTGCAGGTGTATTCGATGTCACATATGTTTCGGTTTCTTCATTTCCTGCTGGAGCTGTATATTTCACGCAAAGTATAATAATTACCATTCCTTACTACCTAATCAACATAAGCTACGTAAATATATAACATCTTCACAATATATTGCTGGAAAAAAATTAATGACATAGGAGGTCACGTAGTAGTAAATAATCGTTACATACTAAATGACTGAAAACGTTTTCTTACATGGATCGCAGGTCAATGGTGTCTGAGATAATCCAGCCACAGGTGTCGAAGGTGCTCGCGAATTAGATGGTGACTTTGCCAGGGGAATGTTGTAGAACTCCTCTACCACTGCATTTGCGGCATCAGGACCCGGGGCGAATTTCGCTCTAGGGCCGGGAGTGATTCGCATAACCCACTCATCGTCTTCTGGAACACCGTCGGAGACTGATTTTTTCTTCTTCGGATTCCACAACTCCGGTCCTCTCTTCACCTTTGTGCTCGCCCGCGGTGGCATTGTGCTCCGTTATTTAGATATTCCTGTACTGGAAAGCCATAAGAAACCAACAAAAGTAAAATACGATTATGATCAAACCCACAATTCAAACTGCGGAATACTCTCGACATAAGTACTGTAGCAATATACAGCTTCTTTAAAAAACCCAATGCTTAAATCAACAGTAGGTTCTAGCTTTAATATGACGTCAAAATATAATAGCTTGATGGGAAATAGAAACCCTCATACGCAGTCAATATTCACGCTTCGCTTCTGTCCAGTATCGTACCCAACTTTTGAAAGACGCTTCGATACCACGCGCCCTGCTACCTGCAGAGATATGTGAATGAGCCACCGTCCAGTAAGACGACATATAAGACCTACCTAAATCATGGTGCCATATAGCTCGATGAGTTGTTTATACACTCGAAAACAGAATTGCCATCAGCTATTCCAAACATACATGCGTTCCAGGAAGTAAGTCAGTTTCATACAGATAACCCTAGGAACCGAAGCCGAAAGGAAACTCTACATATGAAGCGCTGCACGGACGGCTGCTTCCACGACCCCTGAAAGACTACAGAAACTTATGCAAACAACACAACAGTTCATTGTGGCCGCCAACAAGTGCTCGTGTGAGCGTCTACCACCTGAGTAGTGAACGAGCTCTCATCCGGACCGAGCGCAGGAGGTGAGGCCTTGGATTGTTGACCTACGTCTGCTGCGCCGTCCCGTGAAAATCTCCTGGGCGGCTGCATACAGAGGAAGCATGCGAGGTACTGCCAGGTCCTAATAACTGAAGACTTAGAAAGGATGAGGACGAACGTCATGACGCGTTTCTGGAGGCGATAATTGTGCCATGCAATGTTGGTGAACTGCAGTTAAGAACCAGATATTAAATGCTCGTCCACTAGATGATGGATTATCATGAACCCTAGCCAACATGTATCACATGATCAGTGCGAAAACTCAGTGAGTGCTGGCTTCGTGTCATGAAGGTGGAGAGACTCATGGATTAAGTTAACTTGAACTATCTGTAGCCCTTGCTTTTCCTAGGAATCACGATCTTTTCGCTACGTAGAGCTCCTAATTTACCGTTGGGAACGAACGTCATGTAAACGCAGCGCACATTTCCGGGCTACCACATGAACTACAGCCTGATATTCCTTTGTCCGCCGAAGTCACCTTCTCAGCACCGCTGTGGAGGGGAGACAAGTTTCCTTTTCCCATGGCAGAATTAGAGGGCAGTAGGATGAGTCGGGTAGAGGACGGCGACACCAATTCACTTGTGCCTCCTAGACCACCGAGACGGAAGAGAAAGCGACGTACCTTTGAGATTTCTAGTCCTGGTAGATGGGAGCGATTGCACAAGGGCTGTTTGGAGTTGCTACAGGAACTGGATGATCTGGAGAAGGCCGTGAAAGAAGAGCACCTCCGTCTAAACTGGTTTACAGGGGTTCGCATACTGTTAAACCGTCCGATTCATTCTATGTGAGTTAGGTGTGTCTCAATTTCAAGTTACGCATTCTTCCTAGTTAGTACTCAGTACTGTTACAGTTATGTATGTTCAGTTCTGTTTCTCCAAGTTCAATTTCATGACAATAGGGTTATACCCTTCTCTTTCTTGCAGTAATCCCGATTCGCAGTCCATCGCAACTCTAACTTTGCGAAGGCTACTATTATTGGCGGAGTTTGTGGGGGCGACAGAGGCTGAGAACATCTTCGACCGTGTTACCCACATTATTGTATTTCATCGAGAAGGGCAACATATCCCCCCCAAAAACATTCTGCGCAGGTGAGGACACTTGATCCCTCTCGGCTTTCATTAAATTACGACAATACGTAATGCGATTTCATCACGTTTGCGCTACATACCGTTGAGTTGTTTAACATATTTACACTGTGGACAACCGTACAGTTTAGGGGGTCAACCTGAACAAGATATGCTGACCTTCTCTAAAATGCTCAACCCAGCGGGAGTTAAAATAAACGTTGTGTATCAGGATTGGCTTCAAGATTGCCTGAAGGAAAAGAAGGTCCTACCTGTGGCTGGATACCGGGCCATCAATTGAAGATCCTCAGTATTGAGTTCCGTTGGATGTAGGAAGTTGTTTGAGGAATCACTGGTTTCCTCTGTCTACGCAGGACGAGTTGAGCTGGATTCCCATAGCCAAGTACCGGCGTGTTGCAGGTCAGGAAAAGTCTCACCTGAAACCTGTAAATATAGGTCGGAGCACTGTATGATCTATGTGTTTAATAAATACGTGAGGAATTTCGTCGAATTGTTACCTCTCTCTGCATCACACAATTCGAGTACCATGGTCAAGCAGTGCTTAGGCGGAACCTTAGAGTATAAGACGCGTTTCTTATTATCTTCATAAAAATCTGCTACCTATGTTATGGTGTTTAGAGAAGCAATCATGTTTTGGAGCGTAGAGAAGGGGATACTAAATTAGCGAATTATTACAGAAGGGGATACAAATTATAAAAAATCATATTAGACTCTGCCGTTTACCCTGATGTCACAGAGTATGAGTATTGGTCGATTATCGACTCCTTCATGACAAGCTCTCTAATAGTATCACTTACACGACACCTACTGTTTCTCTCGTCTTCAGGGATGATGGTATTTGAACACCAAGACATATTACAACTCTATGACAGATTGTTCTGATGTCATCTGCTGAACGAATCCACGTTTTCAATGAGCTTTATATAGCAGGGAAGCTGGTTGCGGAGATATTGTTAAATTAACATTGAATGTAGTCACCGAATATTCTATGAAGCCCTTGCAATTCGAAGTCGCATATTCTGGAAACTGGTAAGTTAACCTAAACCTGTAACTCATTCTATAAGGTCGTTGGACTCCGTTTTTTTTTTTTTCCTCCTGCTACCACGTATACATTTTTATTATCATCTCTGATGAAAGCAAGTTCAAGCAAACGTGATGTCATTTACATACTATCGGCTTCTATCGATTAGGCTCATGTAAATTACTGCATGGCTGGAGTGGTGGATTTCTCTGTGATATTTAAACGTCAATGGATTAATGCGATTGCACGTTCATGTCTCCGGGTAATCTAAATATTCGCAGGGACATTTAACAGAAACTGAAAAGTGACGGGAAGCTGTGAGAGTAGTCAGAAATGAGGAGACGCCGTTTGGTTCCCGCTTACCATATCGAGCGATCCATATCCATCCGATTAGGATTGGTAGAATACCCTTGTGCATGTGCGCGGTGTCGAGGAGGCAGGATCCGAAAACCGACAACTATTGGGAGGCATCACAGACTGTATGGACGGGACCCGTACCTTTCCCACCCTATTCTGGTACGTACAATTCTTTTAGATTAATCTCAATACTGACTATGCTCATGGGCACAGCTAGGGCTACCGTCATGTATTTTCTTA
The DNA here is from genome assembly GCA_014871385.1 of Ceratodon purpureus. NCBI lineage: Eukaryota > Viridiplantae > Streptophyta > Bryopsida > Pseudoditrichales > Ditrichaceae > Ceratodon > Ceratodon purpureus. The sequence continues at coordinate 105,697,068 of CM026426.1, forward strand.
TACTCCATAACTTGATCACAGTTTAACGCACTCATGATTTAACGCAAATGCACCATTCAATTAATTAAGGAGCCAACCTCTTTCTTATGCAGACTGTAGACGGCCGTAATTTACGAGGACCTGTGCAAGAGACCGAGCAGGGTGAAGAATTCTATCACCGGGAGCGAGGGAGGAGTGGATCACCTGGATATGCTTGGCCTAATGTTGAAGGAGTCGATTACCAGAGAATGATGTATAACGCATTCGGTCGGGCAGACAGTCTACATAGAGAGGCTGCGGACAATGCTCAGAACTTTGAAGCATGGGATGAAATGGAGGTTCAAGAGGGAGACGAAGTAGATTACGAAAATCTAATTTGAGAGTCGATAGATCCTGTATTCCCTGGGTGTCACGAAAATAGGATCCAATGTGGAATAGTCTTAATGAGTTTAGCATCAGTCTATGGCGTTTCGGATGCCTTTCTATCAGCATTACTGACATATTTGGCCGGGAGCTTGTTACCAAGGACAAACATTCTTCCCCGTACAGCCTACGAATTGAAAACTCTGATTCGGAAGATGGGCCTTCAACATGAAAGAATTCACAGCTGTCCAGATGGACATGTCCTTTACGAAGGTCCAGAGAATGGTCAACTACAGAACTGCCCAACATGCCAGCGCTCGCGATACATTGCGGGTTCGTCAACAGTACCTGCAGCAGTTACAAGGTACTTTCCATTAGTACCGAAGCTTATTCGCATTTATAGATGCCCTAAATTAGCTTCACTTCTGGAGTATCATGCGAGTTCGTTATTCGATGGGAAAAACATGACTTCTGTTGCGCACAGTTTCCAGTGGCGAGAAATCACCCGCATGTATCCTGAGTTTGCCAATCTATCAACACATCTGAGGTTAGCCTTGGTAGCAGACGGTGTCTGCCCCCACAGCCATCAGAATTTGAGGCACTCCACTTGGATCGTCTTGGTGGCCGTATACAACTTACCTGGTTGGCTAGCGACCAAGAATTTTTTTTTGAACTTATCTTTGCTAATTCCTGGTCCACGCGCACCGACTTCAGAAACCTTCGACATATACCTCAGGCCCTTAGTTGTTGATTTGCTAAGACTTTGGCAGGGCGTTCCGGCGATGAACATGTCAAGGCCCATTGGGGATCGGAATTTTACTCTAAGAGCAATGCTCATTTGGACTGTCAGTGACTTCCCTACGTTAGGACTGGTGTCAGGACAAGTCGTGAAGGGGTATTTGGCTTGCCCCATATGTGGAGCAGACACCGAGGCTGAACATTCACGATACCTCTGTAAGATGGTATACCTTGGCCACCGACGGTTTCTTCCACCGAATCACAGGTTCCGTCCCTTGATGACCTTATTTAATGGAGAGATAGAGGTCAGACCCCCTCCACAACGACGACCTGGATCACAAATTCTAGCGGAGGGACGGGCAAGATCTGAATGGCTACGGAACGGTGGTCATGAAGATTCTCCTGGAGACCCAGTGAAGCAGCACGGCGTCAAAAGAGCAAGTATACTGTACGCACTCCCTTACTGGAAGGTATGCTGTTTATCTATCTTAAATTGTTGATTTAAAAATATCCATTACCGAATGCTCTGTTCTGTACTTTAAATTATGCCATGCTAATTTTTAGTGCTTCTAAATTAGCTTCATGTACGAGTTTACTTCATTATTTATGAGTTTTATTATGTTACTCATGCTGAAACCAATAAATAGATGTTGGAAATTGTAACCGTGTCAGTTTAATAGGTTCATTTGTAGAATGAAGATGAGTTCCCCTCTTTTTTATATATGTCGAAATACACAATGCTCGCGGGTTGTGTTACTGTTTGCTGAAGTACGAGTAGTGCATTTCAGTAGTTGACCTTTAACGGTGTGTACTGTAATTTATTTCAGTACATGACAGTGAAAATTAAGATGTTCGACCTGGGCGTCTTCGAAGTTGTTTGCATCTGTTTAAATTACGTTCAGAAATTAATTTTTTGTTCTTATTATACGTGCACTCTGGAAATTAGGAATCGTTTTTTTCCAGATTTGTAATACGTTCTGTCTTATTTAGTGTCCATGGCTTGGTAGTTTATTCGGGTCACTTGATTAAAGGAAGTCTGGAATATACTTCGCTGCTTGAATGTGGTAAGAAACAATCACCATTATGCTACAATTTGTATCCAAATGTGGAATATGCGATGGTCTTCGTTGAAAACAGAAAGCTGAGGCAACGTACCGAATGAGTGAAGCGTCTGATCCCGTAGCCCTTGTTGATGTTGTAGTACATGCGGTATTGATTTCTGTTGGGTTTAAATGGATTTGTACTGAGTATGAAGGTGCTCGAGGGGAGTGCAGAACGTAATGTCCTCTTACGCAAAATCTAAGGTCGTATAATCTCAGTCCCTTTAGAATGTCGATATAATGTAATTAAAAGTAATATGTGATCATTGAAGCTATGAACAGATAAAGGTTTCGCTGTATGTGAATGTTCCTTGCCGACTAAATATACAAACTCTCGCAGATGTAGTCATTCAGTTAGCAATTCACACAGTTATTTAAGAAACTAATAATCATCGTGTTAGCGAAGTAAGTAAGTTCCAGTTACTAACTGCCGTCTATATTCCATTTACATGTGCAGAGTCTTCCAGTTCGACATACAGTTGATGTTATGCACACTGAAAAAAAAATTGCGGAGAACCTCATCAGAACTCTCTTCGGAGAGAAAGATACTGCAAAGGTCCGACTAGACTTGCAATCCAGAAATATTCGTCCGCATTTGTGGCTAAGGCGGCTCGGGCAAGATGGGACAAGGGCGTACATGCCGAATGCAAAATATGTACTGTCTAAGGCTGACCGAGAGCAGTTCCTGAAGATATTGAAGTCTCTTAAAATGCCGAGTCATTACTGTAGCTCCTTGTACTCGAAAATCAGCAAAGGTAAGTTGACAGGCCTCAAATCGCATGACTATCATGTTTTATTACAAGAGATCCTTCCTCTGTGTCTTCGGAATATAGGGGATCCGAAAACAACTGCAGCGATTGTTCGATTGAGTAGGATATTTCGCAAACTCTGTTCAAAAACAGTCGATGTAGATACACGGGAAATCCTTTTCGAAGAGTGTGCTGAAACACTATGTTTGCTTGAAAAAGAATTCCCCCCGGCTTTCTTTGATGTCATGGTTCACTTGACAATACACTTAGTGGAGGAGCTATTCTTATGTGGACCTGTGCATGTGAGGTGGATGTACCCTTATGAGAGGTACTTCAAGACTCTGAAGGGATTTGTCAGGAACCAGGCAAAGCCTGAAGGATGTATGGCGAAAGGGTATCAGGTGGAGGAAGCGTGCGGTTTCGTTGGAGAGTTTGTTTCTGAAGAAGTGGGTTCGTTTAGGAGAGTCTGGGACTCTGATGAAGACCCGATCCTCAACGATGTTGTCTTAGAAGGACGCCCAAAACGGCGTGTACTGGACCTCTTGCTCCGGCGACAAATGCATTCATTTGTTTTGGCGAACGCAGATGTGGTTGAGCCGTATCGACTGTAAGAAAGTCGGACCTACCTTACGCTGTCAGTCGTATCGCTTGTGATTTACGTCCCCTGCATAGGATTATAGTGTTCAGACTTAGTTCAATATAGTCAGTCCTTTGTACTTTCAACTGGTGCTTTGTTCAGAAGGTAATGTAACTGCTTTTACGGAGTTTATAATGTCTGTCTTGTTGTCGTAATGCACTGATTTTAGACTCATCATGGCATTGGAATTTGTTTTAAAATTTTAAATTTGGCAGTGAACATGCCGAAGCTGTAAAAGAAAGGACAGAAGCAAGACAGCTGTGGAGGTCAAGACATTACGCTCGTGCTGGGTCGAGGGCCCCAAACTTTCCAGCAGATCTTTCAGAAATCCAACCATTTCCGGAATGGCTACGTGACAGAGTCCAATCCCAAATTGATTCCGGTACCTATGTTGATGAGATGGTGGAAGCCACATCTAAATTTCCGTCATTGGTTGCCGACAAATACCGCAGCATGTATTCCTACGGTTACCATCTACGTGTGCGAAGTGCAGAAGAGGGCTTGAAGACGTGTGACTCTGGCATTGCAGGGACATTCATTAGGGCATGTAGGTCTGGAGTAGGAGATAGGAACATTGTCATGGCTCCTGTGGAATATGTTGGTACCCTCGATGAAATCATAGAGTTGGACTACGGTATCTTCACTCAGGTTGTTTTGGTTGCCTCATGGGTTAAAGCAAATTACAGGGGTACGAATGCTACTGTGAAAAAGGACAAATGGGGATTTACGGTTGCCAACTTTAACAGAATGATAGATTTTGGTGACGACTCCTTTGCTTTACCTTCACACGTTCAGCAAGTGTTCTACTCTGAGTGCTCCGAAGCTCCAGGTTGGCGGGTTGTCATTCGCACCGAACCGAGAGGACGGAGGGTTGAAGCATCTGTAGCAGACCCGGAGGAGGGGATGTTATTCCAACTAGGCAGGGACGAAGAATTTGAAGGTCTTAGGATTCCCGATAATTTAACCGAAGATGTTCCAACTCAAGCAGACGGAGGCAGGGAGATACGTGCGGAGAACCTGTTCGAAAATCTGGACGCAGAGCCTGATTTGGTCTTCGACAGGGCTGTTGGAGAGTCTTCGGAGTCTGAATGATCAACATAGTAGAGCGAGTGCGGAAATAACCAGTGGTATGTACTCCTACTTCAGGTGATTGAATTATCTGAAGACTTATGTCTGCTTTCCGTTGATTGCAACCTCGTCGGAAACAGTCGAGTTTTGAGGGACTAGAAAAATGTGAACAGTGCGAACATATGTTTTATTTTGCATGTAATTCTGCAGACGGTGATAGCGTTTATAACGTTATTAAATAAACCTTTGTATTTTTTACTTTGCTGTCCCCATGCAGATGAGAGTGGACTGTATTTTTTCACGGTGTTAGGGTAAATGCAAAGAACGGTGACTGGACTTGATCAGTTCCCTATTGTTTGTAATTTAGAGCGTTTAAATTGTGTTATTGGATTTCCTTAATCTCTAACTTAATTTTTATCGTTATCCAGGTTTTCTATAGTGTAATATTTAATTATGTCGCAGAACTTCTGGACACTCTGATAAACCTTAAACGGGACGGTGGATTATCGTAATGATCAGAGGTGGCGGCAATTGCAATTTTGGACAAATATTTATAATTTGTATCTTGAAAATTGCTTACCGATTTCTGGTACTGTCTTTGCATCTTGATTTTGTATTCGGTTTTGATATTGTAATTAAGCTGGGTACTATGAGTGCAAGGTCTTCTACCAACAAAGGCTCAATGAACGGAGATACGGTACAGATAAAACTTTAATTATACGTCAACGAAGAGGAAAGTTAGTATGCTTTAAGTTTAATATTTTTAAAGTTCCATTTGATGTTCCAGTGTAGTGACATTGAAAGGAATTCCGCGACTGTTGTCTAATATTCATCGTCTGAAATGTATCTTCAAATTAGCTGATTACTGAACAAAATAAAAGTAACTTATACATGAGAGAGGTGTTCCGCAATTTCGTTATGTTCGTGCAGTATTGACTAACATATGATTCTGATTACCTTTAATCCGCAGAGTACGATTGCCATTTACGATATCAGCTTACATGATTCTGCAATGGAGTGGAAATGATCCTGGACGCAGAGCAGGAAAGGTGTCCAGCTTCGATATTAGTATACCTGGAAATTAGATTATTGAATTTATTAATTCCACTAACGTGAATTACATGCACCCGCAGGTACAAAGATTTGTTGTACTTGGGTCCTTATTCCATCAGGCAACGTAATGTGGTGCATGATCTTCATCAGATATTGTCATTTGAGTACGTGGTGAAATTTTGTTTAGTGTTTGAAATCAGTATTTCGTTTTTGAAACGAATTTATATTCATAGGGGTCTCAAAACATGACAGTGATTGTAATACTTCGCATGCACTATTCGGTGAAGCAGTTCCTCTGCTAGAAATTATGCGTCCTCCACTAACTGTTGAGCTGTTTTCCGACAAAGAGCTCGGAAGTTCTAAAGAAAATTAGGGAACATCGCAATTGGTTTCCGTTTTTTTCCACTGAAAATTAATTATAGCAGGACTGAAGGTACTAATTTCCCTATGTGGCACTGTCGGATTAGGGAACCTATACTGCTGGTTAATTAAGGGTGATCTGTCGTAATACGGCATAGGGAAAGGTACGTAGCTTCATCCATTCACTCAATTCAAATGATTAGGAAATAGATGTTCCTTGAGTACTTACAGCTTCGCACAGTTTTGCGATCCTTAGAAGCGACCTCACACATGTCGTTAAGTGACTCCTTAGTGTTAGAAATTAATCATTGAAATCATGTTATCTATTGCATGGTACTGTAGCTAGAAAATAGGCAAATTACAGGTACCTCCGTCATAATGTCTAGGCGCTCAGCTCCTGTTGAAGACTCCAACATATATCTCCTGCTAGCCTCTGAACCTCTTGTTTCCAACATTAGCTTGCTCCTTACTGTCTTCGTCGTTCAAGTGTCTGCTTTTTTTTTCCTCATTTCATTCACCACTGTCGCTGTTTTTCTGCTTTCTCGGACCATCTCAGAGCTATGGATTACGAACTCATCGCAATTCACGGTGTCTTGCAGAGGCTCCTATCGGAGTTGGCCAATGGTTCGGACCCATGGGAGGCCGTTTATCCTTCTACCTCATGGACTCCTCCTACCCTCGTTACACTCGGTGACGTTGATCGTGCCAGAGCGGTTTGCAAGTCGTGGAAGGCGACTGTGGACGCCAGCCCCGAGTACGCGACCATCCGCCTAGCTCGCTGGGATTACTCCCAGTTGGAGGGTGCGAATTGGGTATCGAAGGAAGAGTTTGAGACTCAGCGTTTTCACTGGAGCTGGAGTATATTCAACACGTCCTGGAACATGGGGGTTCCTTTCTCGGACCGCAGATTCCGTGAGGAGCCATTGTCTGCCCTCACTAACGCGGAGTTGAGTCACCTCCGAGACCGACTCTCCGGATCTGGAAACTCCCAAATTCCGACTTTCGAGGGTTAGAAGCTCTCCCCACGCTTCGACATTTGGGTTGCTCCATCCGCCCGTGCCTAAGTAAGGTACGTCATTCTAAGTTTCTATCGTTCCTGAATTTGCCGAGCGAAGGACGGATTCGTAGTCATTGTCCGCGTTACTCTGGGCTTTGACAGTTTGCCTCGCCTTCTTCACTGATGGCTATCGTGCAAGTGTTCGTGTGCAGATCTCCGAAATGAGTGACTCTGTCCACTGTACAACGCACGCACGACCTGTCGGGGCTTGTGACACCTCAGTGTGCCTGCAGCAGAGAAAGTAGATTTCAGTAGTATTCCTGAATATGTAGGCTGGTACGTACTTTGTGACCGGCTCTTCGGTACGCCCTTTTTGTGCATCGCTGGTAGTGGTTGATTAGAATGAAGGACTGTCCGTTTTTTGATGTTCACTATTACCAGGGCCCTCTTAGATGAGGAAAGAATTTTGGAATCTCATTACAATATGTTTCTAAATTTCTACTATAATACATAAAATTACCGGCTGGAACTTGAGTGTCGGTGACTGGTATTATCCAATGTGTTGAAGTGCTCACGGATGTGATTTTTCTAACTGAGTCTATGTCTCTTTCCGGATGGTTCCATTGTGTTTGTACTCCACAGTGTATTCAGTTCGAAGTTTATGAATGGAATATCCCTGAACCTACTATCGGAAACCCTATTCCTAAAAAACAGGGGAATACAATGGTCCTGTTCGTCCAAATCTACTTTTTATTATTTTGTAGTCCTTGCAATATGTACATAATTTGCATCTCTAACCCCTGAACATGTATGCTGATCATGTTCGAAGTGAAATCCTAAATCTCCGAACCCAAAATCTACCAACGAAATACTGCACTAACACAGTCAAGCCCCCTTGCCACGTCGGACACATCACAGTTCCCGGAAAAGGAACTCCTCAACCGGTAAGATATTTCTCTTACTAGATTTTGTAGATCTCTTGATGTTCATCCCGGTGACCCCATATCGCTTCATCCTCTTGATGCGAAGAGGCTTCTCTTGAATTTCACTTGCTGTAATGGGGTTTCCCTTGTAGTGCTACCTCCGTTTACTGGCTCCTCCATAAGAGGACTCTGGTCCTGTTCCTGCTGGTCCTGTTCCTACTGATCCTGTTCCTGCTGGTCTTGTTCTTGTTGGTGAGAGGTCCGTAGGGTCAATAAAGTTTTTGAGGCCTCTACTGGAGTCTGCCCCTACTGCGCTAGCTTCTCTTTTCGGGCTTTCTTCTTCAACCTGGTGTCTGGGGTTCTCCTGACCTCTGAAGTAATGGCCCGCAACTCTACTTCTTCTGCCTCCTTGGAATTCAACGACTCCGAGGAACAGTCTTTGTAGATGGGGCGGTGTTCCTGCCTCCTCAGCCTTTTTAGTGTTACTTTGTGCCCCCGGGTTGTTCCTCATGTAGACTGTCGCTTCCTCTTCTTTGGCCGAGTATTCCTGGGCTGCCCCGATGAGGATGAGGATTGGCGCTCTGCTCCCTGCCCTGAGTCTGCTAACTCCTTGGTCAGGGTCCTTCCTTCTGCTCTCTCCGAACCATCACCACTGAAGACGTCTGGTGCTATATCTCCTACTGGTCGTACTGGTGTGGTATCGGGTGGAAGTTCGCTGCCGTCGTCTACCTCCACACTCTCCAGAACTGGTCCTGGCTCCACATATTCTTCTTCGTCTGGAAACCAATTCTTCAATAAGGCCTCTATCAGTTCTGCCCCCTTGATTTCCCTGGTTGGGTTGGTATGCACCCGTATAAGCATCCTCCTAAGGCTGGATAGTATCAAGGGGGCCCAGTTGTGGTCGCCCCTCTTCACCGCCTGGTACATATTTTCCAGCAATTCATTGCTGGCATACAGGGATTTCTTCTTAACACACATGATCTCCACCAAGGCCTGCACCCGATCCTGGTACTCCTCTGAAAACCCCTTAACCCTGGTCCCATTGGGAGTGTGCTCTGCCCGGGTTAGTCCAAACATTTTCATATACCTCGGGTTCAACTCCTTACTCGGCCTTGGGATCTTGGACGTCTTGTTGCCCTCTATCCCGAGTGCTTGCTGATTCGTCTAAGCCGTAATCTCCACAGGTACCCCTCGAACCGTGGCTCTAATCGGCATGGTGTGCTTCGTCTTTTCCCCCTTCCCATACTGGAAGCCTTCCACGAAATCTGAGACTAGTTCCGTTCTAGGAGCTGGCCAGGTATATTCATAAAATGGTCCTAGGCCGACCTTCTCTGCCCAAACGTTGTCCTTTAGATCCCGCCAACCTTTCCAGAATTCAAGTGGAAGAAAGGTGAGCTGAATTACCCTATTCCTCTTTCTCTCCACCGTGATCTTCTTCGGTGCTCTGGCCAGGGTGTCAGTTTGCTTCCTCTTCGTTCCCCCGGTCCTCTGAATTTGTGCCTCAACTTTTGGTCCTGCTCGTTCCCCCTTTGATGTCCCCTGAGTCGGCTATGGCGGTACTTCAAACTCCTCCGCTGAATCTCCTCTTGCTCTGCCGCAACCTGTGCCTAGTCTGGTTGATCTACCTGCTGTTGAGGTTGAATCTCCACCTGCTGAGGCTGCATCTCCACCTGTTCGGGCTGTATCTCCACCTGTTCCAGTTCTCCTCTAGTCCCTGTCCTCGCCATGTAATCGTGGAGGGTGCCCATCACTCCTGGTTTGGTTGGCTGGGTGGTTTCCTTGCGGCCTGCTTCTCCGTTAGTGGCCATTCTGTTTCTCCTCCCTCTTCCTGGTTGTCTTGGCTGGTCAATGTCCTCTTCAACTGATCCTGCTCTTTTCCAATCCCCGAATGTCAAGTTTGGGCCTTCAGCTCCATTCCCCCGGCTACAGCCTAAACTCTGCTGTTGTATCCTGTGGTCTATCTGTTCGTCCTGTTCTACTTCTTCTCTTTTGATCCTAACTAATTTTTTTCTTTCTATTTGCTCTTTTTTCTGATTTCTCCTTTTTTCTCTCTCTAACCCCCTGCTTCTTCTCCATTGTTCTAACTTATCCTTCCCCGAACTACTATCTCCCGGAAATATATCCAAACCTAATTGAAAGCTTTCCAAAAACTCTGGGGTTTCTAGGTTAACCTGGCTATGGTGATGCTGTCGTCCTCGGCTGTGGTGCGGCAGTCTTCTCCTTCTCTACAGCCGTTCTAGCCGCTCCTCCCCTTCACTCGTCCGGTTGATAATATCGCCTTGTGCCTCTGGGTTCCGCCCTCTATCGATGTCGAGCTCTTGTCCTTTGCTGATCCGCTGCCGGTTACCTCCTAGGGTTCTGCTCGCCTCCCACTGCTGCCTCTGTTGTTCGTCCAGCCGCCTGCAGTGTTCCTCCTCCTGCTGCTGTCGGTGTCTTTCTTCAATCTCCCGCGACCGCGCCTCCTTGAGCTGATGGTCTTCTAGCTGATAATGTTGTTCCTCCTCGGACTGTTGATGTTGTTCTTGTTCGTGCCACTGCCGCCGTTTGTTAAGCTCTTCCGCCGTATCTCCTCTCTGCCCGAACTGCTCCCCCTTTCTTGCTCTTACTGCACCGCCGCCTTGTGCTTCCTCCCTCTACTCTCTTACTGCTTCCTAATACCGAGTCTCCTTGTCACGGTGTGCGATACCTCCTTGTACGTTTTCGGCTCCTCCTCCGGCTTCTCTCCAGTTTCCGATGCTCTCGCGGTTCACTTGACAACTCCAAAAAGAGTTGTCTTCTCCTCTCGGCGCCTTCATGTGCTTTCGGGTTTCATCCAAAATGGATGAATTTTGTCGACTGTTTTCTATCCAGTTGTTCTGGATGAATGATAGCTCCTGTCCGGATGGATTACATCCATCCTCCTTCTTAATGGGCCGTCCGCTTAACTCTCCCATCCTCTTCCCCTTCATCATTATAGTTTCTACTACTCCACATCCAATAACTACTAACTCCTTCTTTTCTTTATTTTTTTCTTTTCTCTGATTTTTTTTGTTTCCTTTATTTTTTTCAATCACCTCCTCCATGTCTCCTTCTTCTGACTGCTGTCCTTCCTCTTGCTCATTTTTAATTTCCTTTTGATTTTTAATTTACTCTCACTGTTTTCTTTACCCCTCTGCTAGTTTACTGCTTCACTGCCTCCTTCTTCACAGCTTTTTTCACCTTCTATCCCTGTATTTTCTAACCCTGACTGGACACTATCCCCCTTTTGCTCGTTGACCAGTCCTCTGGTCAAATGTCCTGGAGTCTTGGTTTCCACTACCCCCTTCTCATAGAATCTATATGGTTTTAATTTATTAATGTTGACCAAGACTGGATCTGGTTCGAAATTTTTTGCCTGGACCAGCAGAGCAGTATTGTTGGCGAGCCTGTACTGGACCCTATAAGGTCCAAACCACCGACTTTTGAATTTCCCCACATGCTCCTTGTGGCCCTTGGGATACCAGAGCACATAATCGCCCACTTGAAAATCCTTTCGCTTGTAGTGTTGCTGGCTCCAAAGTGCCCTGTACCACTGCATGGCTCCTACTGCTTTTAGGGCCTCCAGTCTTGAAGTGTCTAGTTGCTCCAAATTGGCAATCCTGGCTGCCAACACCCTAGTTGCCGTATAATCTATCTCCGAGTTGGTCTTCTTGGTCGGTACTATGTACTCTGTTGGCATTAACTGATGTAAGCCATTGACCAGTTGAAACGGTGTGTGACCTGTAGTAACCTTGTAGGCAGTCCTGTAGGAGAGTAGTACAGTATGAAGATGCTCATCTCAATTGGTTATCCTATCATTGACCAGCTTGCTCAGTAGGTGACCAATCACCTTGTTTGTTGATTCTGCCTGGCCATTACCCTGGGGGTAATAGGTTGTTGATGTACGATGTTGGAGCAGAAAATGCTCCACCAGGTGTTCTATAGCCTCATTTATAAAATGAGAACCCTGGTCACTTACAAGTGTCAAAGGACACCCGTATCTTGAAAGGATCTGCTCATACGAAAACTTAGCCGTAACTGCTGCTGAATTGGTTTTGAGCGCCCTTGCCTCCACCCACTTGGTAGCATAATCCGTAGCCACCAGTATGTACCTGTTACTTGTTCTTGATGCTGTGGGTTTAATAGGCCCGATAAAGTCCAATCCCCATTTCATAAATGGTCCTGCTGGCATACTGGCCACTAATGTAGCTAAACCTGTATTTGCCATGCCTCCCACTCTCTGGCATCTGTCACACGCCTTGCAGTATTCTAAAACATCCCGATGTATCGCTGGCCACCAGTATCCGGCGTCGAGTATCTTCCGGGTGGTAATATCTTGCGAAAAATGACCACCTGCTACTCCATTGTGCATCTCCTTCATTACGACCTCTGCCTGCACTGGGTCCAGTACTCTCCTGACCACCAGATCATGTCTTTGCTTGTGCAGAATTCCCTGGACCAGTGTATAGGGCAGTGACTTCAGAATCAGCTTTCTCTGCTCCTCCTTGGACAAGTCATGTCGTACAACCCTAGATTTCAGGTAAGAACGTACATCCTCTAACCATTCCGGTTTAATATAAAACAAACATGCATCCTTGGTCTGGTCCTCAACATTAGCTGCTGGTTCTCCATTGGGCAGTCTTGACATCGCATCTGCCACTCCATGATTTTTACCTAGCTTATACACCACTGTAAAATCGTACTCTTGAAACAGCAGTAGCCACCTTGCTATCCTTCCTGATACCTGCGGCTTATTGACCAGATACACCAGTGCCATATGGTCAACATAGAAAACAAACCTATTGCCCAGCAGATAATGCCTATACTTGTTCAGTGCATAAACCATTGCCAAAGCCTCCCTTCCACTAGTACTGTAGTTTCTCTCAGCAGAATTCAGCAATCTACTAGCATAAGAAATGGGCTGGTCACACTTCCCTGATGGATTCTGGGCCAGCATCACTCCTAATGCTATATTCGAAGCATCCGTATGCACATGGAACTTTAGGTCCCATCTTGGTGCAATGAGAATTGGCGCATTCTGGTACGGCTCCTTGATTTTCTTCCATGCCTGCTCACACTGGTCTGACCAGATGAACTCCTCGGTCTTTCTCATGAGCCTGGTGATTGGCTCCATGATATGGGCATACAACTTAAAGTAGCACCTGTTAAACTGGGCAAAACCGTTAAAAACCTGTACATCCACTGGTTTTTCTGGTCTAGGCATATTCTCTACTGCTTCGATTTTCTTAGGATCAGGAAATTTCCCTTCCTTAGACACAATGTGGCCCAATATAATATTAGAGAAGACCAGTAACAAGCATTTCTTTGGATTTAAACTTATACCATACTCACGGCATTTCTCAAAACACTTCCTCAGCTTGACCAGGTGACTAATAATGTCACTGTACACACTGAAATCATCTAAAAACAATTTCATAAAATCACCGATGAAATCACAAAAGGCTTTGTTTACTGCCCTCTGGTATGTGGGAGGTGCGTTTTTCAGCCCAAAAGGCATGACTATCCACACAAATGCTCCCCAGTCCGTTACAAAAGCAGTCTTGTGCCGGTCCTCTGATGCTATCTGAATCTGGTGGTACCCTCAGTACCCATCTAGAAACGAATACATCTCATGTCCTGCCACAGAATCCAACACTTCCTCAGTAAATGGCAATGGATACGGGTCCTTTTTAGTGGCAGCATTGTCTTTACAAAAATCAATACAAATTCTCAACTTCCCGTTCTTCTTAGGAACAATAACAATAGGGGATAACCAGGTAGCATCCTCTACTGGTGTAATGAATCCGGCCTGAAGCAATTTATCCAAGTCCTCCTTCACAATACTGGCATAATTTGGTTTCTTTGTTCTCTTTCTGCTTGCCTCTTAGCTTGTTGTTGGGCCTTGAACTGCTCCAGTTGTCTTCTGTCCTCCTCATCTTCCTCCAGCTCCATTCCTTGGAACTACTCCTGTGCAAAATGTACCACTGGTCTCCTGGGATTCAATTGTGTTGGCTTACCCGTTTTGTACATCTCTGACATTGCTGCTGCTCCAGTCTGGACTCTGTCCCAAGTGTTAACTTCTTCCAATTTTTTCTTCAGCGTTTCCAATGTCTCCACCGAATCACCTGGTGTCTTCTCCCCTGGTTTTGGTGTGTCTAGTCTGCTGCCTCCTTTCTTCTCCTCCTCCTGGTAATGGTCGTATGCTGATGCCATTCTGGTTTGGGGGTTCCAGCAATGCTGTATGTCTCCTTCACCTGGCCTTGGGAATTCCCTCCTGCTGGTCCTGGGTGATAGTGGATGTCCCTCATACTTCCGAATTTCTTCTTCATCCTCCTGCCAATTCTTGAAGCTTGGACCAGGTTCTCCTCTTGCTGACCCTGTCCTCCTGCTTACTCCAGGTAATGTATCCTGGCTCGAATTTTCTCCTACCAAGTCCATGTCAATCAGGTCCCTGGTTCTCCCTTTAGCTATACTTTCTTCTGAACTCAATTGTCCTCCCATTGGTTTTCCTACTTCTGCTCCTGCTCTTTGCTCCCTGAGTTCGTACCTTGCCAACCGTTCTGCTGCTTGTCTCCTAGCTATCTCCTCCTTGTCCCACCCTGGGTATTCTCTCTCCATTTCAGTACAGTTTGCTGCTCTTCCCTTGGTACTCTCTGGTCAGGTGCTCTTCTGGTTTGGCTGGTACTTCCAGTCACTGAGTCTGCTCCTTCAAAACTCCTGGGTAGGTGCTGTCGGCTACTGTCCTCAGCCCTCCTCTGGTTTGTCGGATGCTAGTCCTGCTGTTTCCTGGTTCCTGGCCAGTCCATCCCTTTGCCACCCTTCCACTTTGGTTCCTTTGGGACCTGTCAGTCTTTACTATCCTACTGTGGATAGTTTTCTGCCCTTAGTTTCGCAAGTTCTAGCATAGTCTCAGTTTTTCCAAGCTTCCATACATACATTACAGTTTGCAAGCTTCTCCCACAGATTTTTCCTGGTTCTTTACTGTCCATTCATTTTTGTTTTTAACTTTTCAATTTTTTCCATTTCTCAATTTTCTGCTTAAGCCACTTACTGTTTTCTTATCTCATTTTTATTGTTCGCATTTTTACCCTTAATTGTTAGATTGGGGGGAGATACTCCACCATTGACTCTCTTTAATAAATTAGCTACTGCATTCCAATTGCTGATATGATTCTCTAGACTTTGTCGACTTCCTGTGCAGCCGGTAACTTGGAACAGACCTTGTGGTTGTCATCGTAGCAATCAATATTCCAGCAAGTAGAATCGTTACGTATTTCCGTTATTTTCTAAGAGTCGATAGTATGGCTCCCCGTAGAGATGATAGACGACTTGGAGAAGGTCCCAGAGCCCGATTAGCTGTTCACGAGAACTTAGCTTTGTTGAGAGAGGAAGCGGCTCGCAGACAAAAGAAATGGCGAGAGAGGAGGAAGGAGAGATTACAGAGAGTGTGTTAGGATAGTTTAGAGAGTGATGTCAGTATGGTCAATATTCAAAGGTCCTCTAATCGTGCAGCAGAGGATTTAGCTCTCAGATGGTTCAATGAGACAAGCAGCAAGGAAATAGAGTATCAACAAGACTTGCTACCGAAGATTCTCAAGCACAGTATTTGGCGTAGTGTACTCCTTAATTACTCTAACATGGAGGCAGCACATAGTGCGGTGACAAATATTTCTCATGGATGGCAGTATGTTAAAGGTGGACATTCAAAAGAGCAACAACGAGCCAGGAATGTGATCATTCCTATGCTTCTAAGCTCTGATGGTATCAGCGCTAGACAGACCAGTCTGTTGACAGGAATTCATAGAAGAAACTTGAAGTTGGGTTTGGTGAGGAGGTTAGCATTAGAGTCATAATCTGATAAAAGCCTGCACATGGGCTGTTTGTGGACGGCAAAGGCGAGTTGATTTTTTACCTCCTCATGTGACGAAGTTGGTAGATGACTATTGGACTGGAAAGACACAAATATGTCCCAATAGAAAAGACGTCGCCAAAAAATGCATCGGTGTAAAGGAGTGGATTTACCACCCCACACATCACCTCATCGAATCTCAGGTCAGTTGATTAATCACCTTGTTTTAGACACAGTGTATGTTAGAGGTAATTTCCAGTGTTAGAGGTAATGTCCAGGTTAGTAGTATATTCACTTTGCAAATAACGTCAATACAGTGAGTGGTCGATGCAGTCTTTGTAACTCAGTGTCGGCCCTAATCTATAATCTAGGAGTAGTAGTCTCTTGAAATGATATTGGTATCGTTCTAGGCTAATTCGCTTAGACATATTTTCATTACGTTAGTTTCTAGTATTATCTCCACATTTTTTCAACACATTTCAGTTTCTCGGTTAATTTTTATATTTCCTTGCGTTAGTTGATTAACGTCATATTTTACAAGCATTTGAAGTAGAGGTAATGCTGAAGTACTATCATGTTCACTGTGCTCATGACGAGACGATGTAGTGAGTGCACTGTGCAGGCATGGTTACTTCAACTCTGTCATTATCTAAAAAAATGAAGAGTAATGTCGATGAATTCCAGGAACAATCCCGTCTAGTAATTCAAGGAATAGTAATGCAAGGAACAATAATCCTTGTGCAGTTTAGGTGTAGTATCTGCATTGAGTGCATTGAGTGTTACGGGTTCTGGACATGTTGAAGTCTGACAACGGAGACGTCTCAAAGTGGTCTTGATTTTAATTTTTTTACTAGTCTATCAGGAGGTTAACTAGATTTGAATCCTCTCGGACTGCTTTGAATCTGGATTCGAGCATGTATCCAAGTCAGAGTTTGACAAAGTCGTCGTTTCATCTAATGATTTCCTAGTTTCCCAATAATTAGCTACAAGTATATTTTCCTAACTAGTGTTTTTGTGGATGGGGGGGAAGCACAATAAAGTGTACCACAAAAGTGCTTAGCTCATTGCCAATTTCAGCCATTGTTGTAAACACTAAGAAAAGTGACATATAATTTGATGATATGTTGGAAGGGGCTTTGGGTATAGAAAATAGACTCGGTCATCTTGAGTCTGCAAAATTTTGGAACCGATGTGTGCCTTTTACAAAGCCTTACGAGTCACGGCAAGTGATCCAAAGTGAATGCTATCATTTGAAGAAGTGGACAAAAAAGAGTGCACAAATGTTAGAAATCACTTTTGACTGCGCTGTACCCTCCGATTGAGAATTGCGGTTTCAAAAATGGGCCTAAAAAATTCCTTTGGAAGTTTGTACAACCGAAAAGTTTCGTTGGGACGTTTTTGGGGAGTTGTTTTTGACAAAACTTTTTGTGAGGTTTTTTTCACCGAACATTGTTTTTTAAATTGGAAAAAACATCCTCTAAAGACAATAGAGGGCCCCAAATGAAGAAATTAAGACTTTGGAAAAGTTCATTTTCATGATTTAGAACTAGCGGTCAAATTAAGTTTCAATTGAAGATGTTTTTTTTATGGAGATGCCTGTAAGATACCTTGTGACACCTTAAAAAGTGACTAAAATGCTCAAAAACTACACCAAAATGCTCAAAATCAGCTTTGAGCAATAAAAAACAGCACACTTCAAATTCACTTCCTAGTGATCACATGTTGCACTTTGTGGTACACTTTATTGTGCTCTCCCCCGATGATGGTTTCCGCAGCTTTCCTTGTATACGCGGTTCAAAGCCGAGCAGTTGGGTGTGGAGATCGGGGTGCGGTCATTTGAGTCATTGAAACACTTTGATCAAAAAGAGATAGCAAGCCTGTAGGAGCCACCTTGACCCGACGTCTGGTAGAAGATGTAGACTCCATTTTGGCCCTCAATCTTACGGGACGACCAAGTCAATTATTACGAGGAACTCACGGACATGGTATTGACCGGATAGGGGGAGGTTCTTCAAAGCCTAAACTTTGTCCTACACAAGCATTGGAAGTGACAACAGAGTTGGGCTCGGAAAGCACAGGACCTAAACCTACACCATTCCCAAGGGCTTCTGAAACCACGTCATGAACAAGTCTAGAGGCTAATCTCTTTTGGGGGAGACCAAGTTGCTGAGACCTGGCTTTTCTAGTCTGTATTAAGTTGCGCCGCTTGGAACTTGCAGCAACAGCGTAGGCTGCCTAGTTCACCTTTATCTTCTTTGACTCTGCAATGACTTCCCTTGCAAATTCTAGGGAGATGGTGTCATTCATAGAGCGAATGTCCTTCCAAAACACACGCTGGTAGAGGTCAGAAATCTAGAGTTGCGTTTCTGCACTCACGCAAGGAGGTAAGATTTTCCAACCATTTTTATCAATCCGAGTGCCCAGGAACTGCGTGATTTCTTCTACAGAGACAACATTGTCAAGTGTCTTCACAATGCGTCCATCCCTACGGAAGCCTTGCCGCTTTGTAAAAAACTCTAGGTCGTAAACAACCTACAAGGAATAAAGAATGGAAAAGCAGTTAGATACCTATTACCCACGAATTGAGGGAGTAGAAGTAGGATCCCTTTTGGCAAAGGAATTCATTTAAACCGCAAGTTTGCAACAAAAGCATAAGGCGTTTTCACGCATTACACTTTGAAATAACAAAACAAACACTGCTAAATCTCTAGACAGTGGGAGTACCCAAAAAGAAAACAAGGACAGCATGTGATACAACCCAATGCTAATTCTTATGTACTACAAGGGGATCTTTAGCATGCAGAATCAAGTCCTTCCAGGCTCTTGAAAAGGAGATCACAATGTTGAAGTTGACGTGAATAATGTATCCACACTGAATTCCGGGCCTAACCATTTGCCTTAAAGTCTAACCCTATCAGCAGTATAGAAAATTGGGAGGTCTAAGCAAATGAAAAAATTTGAGAACCTAGTGGGTCGAAAAGAGTGAAAGCAGCAAGCATCGTCAATAAGACAAATAAAAGAACCACTGCTTTCGATAGGTTTTGTATTACGGGTTCTGAACTTGAACCCAACAAAAAACCGTAAGGAAGATTCTCAAACAGGGTACTGAAAAGCACAAACAACACAAGCAAAGAAGTTACTGAATCCATTGAACATGAAACAACAAACAAAGCTTTAATGCACAACTTCGTGAATGGCACAGATAGTGACACGTAACCTGTTTGTTGGGGCTCTTATATCAAAGTTGCTTAGACTCGTTGCTACAAACATTGAGAGCCGTAACAAAATGTTAGAGAATTGTGATAGAGAAGGAAAGAGCTGATGCGAGAGCTACAGCAGAGGAGAGATAGCCAAACAACAAAGCACAGCTTGAAACGCTAGACATGCCTAGACAGCTTGAAGACTTCCTGGCTTCCTAAGTCTTGGACCACTAGAAAAATTCCATTTTATTCTTCCTTTTTTATCACCAATAACCCCAAATTTCCTTGGTCCTTGGTTCCTAGTGGCCCCCTTCGAGGATGCTTGCTCCCAGATCCGTACGCACAGTAAAACTCTCCTTTGCTCCGAGTTGGAATGTGAATGGCCCGGGACACCCATTCCCGGCCGCCCAATAGTATTGAAGTTCCTGTTAAAGAAGAACACATCTGGAACTGTTGCTGTGCCAAGGGCTAACACGACGTCTTTGCATATAAGGTATGTTATTTGAGATGTGTGTTGTTCGTATGGATGCCACAACCTTAAGGAATCCATGAGCAGAAGTTCATAGGTATAAGTGGATTGTTCTTTCTAAAAGGTACAATTGCCAGTTTGGACCTCAAGATCACTCCACCATACTACCTGAGGATAGAGAGGCCCTCCTACGTTCTTGCCAAAAGAAACGTAGGACACAGAAAACCAATCCCCTAGGAGTTCGGAAGCGTCGTGGGAAGAAGGTGATTCCAGAGTACGACAAGTTCAAGACAGTGAGGAAGGGTTTAGGGCAGAAAAAGAAACGAACTGGTACAAAGATATCTGGAATGTCAATCAAGCAAGGTTGTCAGAGGCACTTCTTTGCTAAACAACCTTATTTGGACAACTCACTATGCCAGTTGAGATATCGTGTAACAGAACACGTGGACAAGAATGGAGACCGCTGCCACGGTTTAATGGTTGGTGGCTTCAAACATGCCTTAGGTACTCAACTCTCAAACACTAAGAAGGGAGAACTTAGTGATCTGCTCTGGATGGGGCAGTCGTCATCGCAAGTGATGGCAAAACACAGAGATTGTATTTCAAGGATGGCCATGGAGAATGCTCCACTGACAAGAGATACGTTTGTCATGCCACACGATGTGCGGAACCTCGAGAAGCAGATGGCAGAAGAGAGATGGCAACTACATCCTGATGATGCAGAGAGCGTATGTTTGTGGAAAGAAGCAAACAAAGGCTTGTGTGTTCCACTACCAAGAACATTCAGAGTTATGGCCACGTGCACAATTGATGCTTTGCTTCTGGCATGTTTAAAAGGCGTAGTTGGACAACCCAGTACAGAAAATAGGCCGTATTGTAGACCGTGCAACAATCCTTGCTCAACTGGGCGATATGATGTATAGAAAGGGTATTCCTAATGATACATCCTAGTATTCAGACGATTTCATTATCAGAAATGAGGGGACGTATCATAGCATCCACAAAGATGTTCCACTCTCCCAGGCACTGCGTGGTGGACTTAATCTCGACCCGGGTCAGGAATCCGAAGGAGAACCTGTCTTTGAAGATCGTTTTGCCAATATTCCGATCATGAAGGACCCTTCAGAATTGAAGAACCACAACTGCAAATGCCAGAAGTCGGAAATTGCTCATACCTGCAACTGTATTCCCACTACCTCTTCTCCTCAGGGAACTCAATCCGCAAGGGAGAACATTCTCTGTGGTCATGGAAGTTTTAACAATCCTATCTGTCTCTCACAAGTAGGTTTAGCGATCTCGAACGAAGATAGTATAGATGATTTCTTTCAATTTCCCCATATATACAATGAGAAGAACATATATCCATCAATGGGTACCATGGAGAACCTCGTTCTCATCCCGGACTTAGGCAATGCCTGCGAGGGTTTTTCCTCGGAAGGTACGTCGTTGAATCCTATACATCTTTCCCATGATGAAATGATCCCTTCCGGACAGAATTCGAGTAGGAAGAAAGGAGGACGCCTCCAAAATGTCGACTTTGACAACCCGGAGTCCATCTTCAAAGACCTTATTGGGCATGCCGAGAAACATTCTCGTCTACGACAACATCTGGTTGCTGACTTGAAGCTCATTCGGGGAATATACAAGAGTATGCTGGCAGATGGACTAGCTCACGAAATCCGCACATCTGGATCTTCTTCAAAGTTCAAAGTGCTGCCTGGCAATGACTCTTTGAAGCGTCTACCCGGTTGGTTGGAGGTTAGGAAGGGGAGACATTAACGCTACAATGCTCTAATGCTAATAAGTTGCGCTTTTTTAGTGGAAATGGTTTACGGTTCTTGTATTAGATTCTGATTGAATTAAAACATTTTGATTTATTCATGTTCTACGGAGTCAACCTGTATTTCTGATGTCATTACCGTTGTTCAATCATTATACAAGAACAATTTTAAAGAAGGATATAACATGTGCAGTACGATGTATGCACCTCTTTACTGTATGGTGGTAAGATATATGATGGATCTTCTAGTACAACATTGAAGAAAATGTGCTAAACTTCTACTGCGATGGGTCACTTCTACTGAATTTATATACCTATGATATGCATATCACTTTCTCTTCTCTATGCTAGTCTTCAGTTCATGGTGCCGTGTTGGCATCTTCACCTTCAATTCAGCAACGTGACTCTTTGAAAACAACTTCTCTGATTCTCGAACTGGACGGTATGACTTCACACCCATGCTTCGGTGCAGACACTGTTGACGATGTTCACCTTTCTTCCGAGCATCCAAGAGGGCTTAATAGAACTGATCCTCATTAGATGCCTTCATATATGTAGAACGCTTTGAAGACAACTGTGCTGCACCGACACATTGACCACCTCCAGATACAATAGCGGTCCCTTCTCCTCTACGTATATGAACTGGAGACTTCGTATCTGGTGAAAGAGTGAACCCTACTACTTCTTCTTCTAGACGAATAATGTCTTCAGAACCCATTGTAAAACACACAGAAGAGTTTTGGAAATGATGTGTCTCTTAACCAAATTCACTTATATATGTTCAAGTCTGAAGCATACCTTCGAAGAACCTTAATCTAACCTCCTTGTTAGAGAATGACAGCTCAAATGTTGTGCATGAGGTTCTAAATTGCCTCCTCTTGGATGTCCTGGACCTAAAGAACCTACAAAGGTTCTTCTACGTACTCGCGCGATAGAACATACAATGTACTGTTCTCAACAAGTGTAAAAGGTAGTCATAACAATCGTCTTCTTGATTTTTTAATCCAATGCCTCCTTTAGTACGTGTTAAAGTATGTTCTTCTTGTAGTTTAGAGCAAAGTAATTGTAAAACTCAATGTTGTATTACAAGAATTGAAACAATTAATTATTCCCTCATCTTGTATATTTTCTTTCCACATCTGTGTAATTGTTTTCTGTCCCTATCTCCCTTGATTCAATGTTTTTACTATTTTTCCCCCTTCTTGTCTCTTTTTTTTGCTATTTCTCTCTCCTTCTTTATCTCTTTTTATCTCTTTCATTCATTTTTCTTAATTTATCTATTATTTTTTCTTTGAATTTTCAATCTCTTCCTCCTTCTCTCTCTCTTACTCTATCATTCTTTGTCTTCCTTTTTCTTTAATTTATTCTCCTTTAAATTCCAATATCTCCTTCTTCAATGACTCTATCATTCAACTTTTTTCTTTCTATCTTCATTTTCTTTTGCCCTCTCTATTCTATCACTTACCCCACCCCCAATATCTCTCTCATTGCATCATTCATTTTTCTCCATTAATCATTTTGTATTCTTCCAATCATTTTCTACCTTTCCCTCTTCCTACTTATCTCTAGCCCTTTTTTTTTTCACCTTCCTTTTTTTCCGGAGCACACTAACTAATACTGATCGAACTCGTGGAGAACCCTTTTTTAGCATATAGAACAGTGTTCATGTTCTACATGTAGAATCCTGAAATTACGATTGCAGGGTTCTACAGTCTTTTTTTAGATTTTTTTTGCAAATTTCGTTAAAAAACCCCTCCCGCGGACCATAGAACCAATAACCTGCAAGTTTGAAGGTTCTACATTGGCCCACCCGGAAAGTTCGATGGGTATTAGTTACTGTGCCGTTTTTTTTCCCCTTACTTTCTATTTCTCCCTCTTTTTTTTTTAATTTTTTTTTTTGCGCTTCTGATTTTCCTTTCACTTTAATTTTTCCTCCATTCCTTTCTATCTCCTCCATTCTCTACCCTTCCCCCCCCCCCCCCCCCCTATCTCACTCTCACTTTCTCATTCATTTTTTTTCTGTTTGTCTTGATTCTTTTTCCCTTTATTTCCTATTTCTCCCTCATACGGATCTCATTTACTTATTTTGTTTTAAAACTTTTAATTTCCTCAAGTCTTATTGATTTTTTCCATATCTTTTCTATATCTCAGTCTTTCAACTTCTCTCTCCCTTTATTTTTTTTTTCCCCCCTTTCCTTTTTTTTTCCCCTTACTTTCTATCTCCCCCTCTTTTTTAAAATTTTTTTTTTTGCGCTTCTAGTTTTCCTTTCTCTTTAATTTTTTCCTCCATTCCTTTCTATCTCCTACATCTGTCCACCCCACCCCCCCCCCCCCCCCTCCTCTATCTCACTCTCAATCTCTCATTCATTTTTTTTCCTATTTGCCTTGATTTTGTTTCCCCTTATTTCCTATCAAACAATCATACCAATCTCATTTACTTATTTTGTTTCAAAACTTTTGATTTCCTCAAGTCTTATTAATTTTTCCCCTTTCTTTTCTATATCTCAGTCTTCCAACCTCTCTCTCCCTTTATTTCTATTTTTTTCCTTTATTTTTTTTTCTTCCCCCCTATCTCTCTCTAACTTTATCTTCAAGGTCTTACAAATTGCTTACGTTGTTTTCTTCATTTATTTTGTACTCTATACTATCTAGATTTTGTTATTTTTAATTTTAATCTTTTATATATATTACAATAACTTTTTTATTATGCTATGATTTTTCTTAGATGGTTTTCCTTTACTACCATCAATTCTTTTCATTCGATTCATCATCCACTTTCTTTAAACTCTTATAGAACCTACAATTAAACATCTCATATGAAAAACCTAGATGAGTACCAAGTTCTACACTTCACATAGACGATGAATATTGCGAGAACCAGGGGACGTGACATGGCTATGACGCAAACTTGTTCATGGCGTCATACATGTTTCCTCACTTTGTTGATGTGCCATACGTTCATCATTCACTTCTTAAATCCTTTATTAGTTTATTCTGCTACTATTTTCTTTCTTTCTAGATACAGCTGTAGAACCTTCAAAATGAAACATATGAAAGGATAATCCTACCTTAGATCCAGGTTCTATAGTTTACAAACAGAATGAACGTTGCAAAATAGCATACTGCTGACGTGACATTCTTGTCACGCAAAATTGAACATGCCGTCATCTAAGTTCCATCTTTTTCTTAAATGGTCCTAGGATCATGCCTCTCTGTACTTCCCCTCGTTCTCTTAATTACTCTCAACTTCACGCATTCTTCTGTTCTATCCGTTTTACCATGACTTCCCTGTTTTTTCCTTCTCTTGTAGCTCTTTACCGTTAGTATCTAATCTTCTATTAAGACCTGTTCTTCGAAACAATGCTTTTCTACAGATAAATCGCAAAGACTTTCATAATTTCAGAGGTCAATTTCAGAACCTACAATTCTGATCATCATTGACAATGGAACTTCAGGAACCAATTATTTAGCGGAGTACATAGTTATACAACAACGTCATTAACATCGTTCACTTAGTTCTAAAATTTATATAAACATCGTGCTAAATACATAATATATAAACGTAATGTACACAGTTGTTCTAATCACATGTCATGATCTACCTCGTGTCCATATACATTCAATCTCTAATTTGATCACATTTAATTCCCACAAATAACAACGCTTCAGTCCGCTTCTTCAATGGCATCATTGTCAAGGATTTCAATGAGGGCATTGCTAAGGATTTGTTTTGTCCCCAATGCTTCCGATGCAATGTACATGTTCTCCTGTCATGATTGCAGACAATTCAAATTCATTAAGTAAAGGATAACTTTATCATAGTACAATTGTCATCGTCAATAGACTTAAGTAATGCAAGGTTCTGATGAATATACCTTCTCGGTCCAATCCGTCTTTATGCCGGAAAGGTTGCAATACTCCATGATAGTTCGAATTGCATACCAACAACACTCCCAATCGGAATCTTGCTGGGGACACACAGGTTGAATCCATTCCGTCTTCAGCTGTGCTCTCTTCCAATATAGACCTCCAATGCCATGCCGAGCATGCACCGCCCATAATTTTGCTAGGCACCTGTGTAGTGCTAAAGTCCCATGCATTTCATCCTCATCCCGCATAGAGTCAAATTGCAACATTGCTGTGTCACATAGAACCATAACACTCCAGTGTTCATCTTCAACTAGTGGAATCACTAGGCACATGCCATCTGCAGATGATAATACGTTGTCACCTCTATAGAACTCTGATATACTGCCCTCTAACTCACCATACAGTTGCACAGGCTTCATTAAATTTCCTGTGAGATAAGGACTACACAGCAGAATATTTGGATCCTCCACGTCCAATGAGAAAAAATGGATAAACCAATCCATTAATTCAATACTCAACATTCCCCCATCCCGGTCCAACAGCTCGATGTCGCATAGCCGCAAGGAGCATGAGAAGTTTCCATTCATAAATCCTATAGGGGCATCTAAGGTTCCCTGGTTTTTTTCAATGAACTCTTGGAACTTGATGCTGACTCTGTTCGATTCGAAATGCCATAAACAAGTCCAATCAAAAAGTTGTAATGTAGAGCCATTAGAATTTCTAATTAGAAGGCCATTACATATTTTGGTACATTTGTAAAGAGAAGAACTTCCATATACAAGTGTGCATATACAATTCTTTAAGGTTCTGTAAGAATGAGGAATTTTTCTATTCCAGTAAGTCTTAGAACCTTCTTTCATGTGCATTGTCCAATGTTGGATGTTCCACTTGCGGCTTATGGGACCTTGGAATCGCCTCCCACATTGACGTCCCCGCTGCCATTTCTTGTAGGACCAGCTTAATTGCTCCTTTCACAACTTCCCTTGCTCCCAGGGCTTCGGATTCCGCGAATGTGCTACATGTCTACATCCAAACAAATACATTAGAAAATTTTTCATTTACCAAAATTAAATAAATTTTGCTGTTAAACACTCAGATTCTGACCTGTATGCGCTTGTCGTCGTTGCACTCTGAATTCTCACTAAAGAGCATAATGTACTTGATGGTGTACCATCCACACTCCCAATTCGACCTTTGCTACGAACAATGTACTCGCTTCCAATTTGATGAAGCCTTTGCCCTCCTCCATCCTTCTGAGTCTTCTCTTTGACCGGCATAGATTACCCATACCTTTGCAAATAGTCACATAAGGCGAGGTTTGTAATGCAAATTACTGTCCCGGCACGAGTCAAAGTGAAGAAAAGCGGAGTCGCTAATAACTGCCAGGCTCCATGATCGGCCATGTGGACTGAGATCATAAGAACCTTTGTCTCTGAATTCAGGTCCAATTTCTTCTCTGTAAACAGCTTCATGCCATCATAGTCCTCTCCAATATCAACCGCCCATTGCAAAAGATTGCTTGTAATATATGGCCAAAGAATGGTCTCACTTACACACGGTTGTTGCATGTACCAAATGGTAAACAAGTGCATTAGCTGATTTGTGAGTCTACCTTTTAGATCCTCTAAAGGTATGATGTCTTCAACTGAGAGGGTACAGCTGTGATTTTTGAAGATGAGATCCACGCACCGACTATCTTCTGCACCTTTCACCCGGAGAAAAGCCTCCAATGCCTCTAGCACACTGCTCGGTAAATGAACTTGTCAAAATCACCTTTTGTAATACCAAATTCCTATGTATGTGAATATGAACTCTGAAACAATATTAGAATGGGTTCCAAGTGACGAACCTCAAATCTTTAAAACAAGGAATTGGTTCTCCACGGAACACATCCAAGGAATCAGGTCTCTAGGAGATGGGGCCACGGAATTTGGCCCGATCCTAGAACACACTATACAACTGCATTGCAAAACTTCACCAATACATTCTGTCAGTGAATTCAAGCGAATTGTGGTACCTCCTGAAGCTGAATTAGTATCCTGCTTGTCGCAGTTGAAGTCCTCCAAGGTTCCATTTCTGGAGTGTCTTCTGTGTACAATTAGGTGATCGAAATATAGTACTACACGCAAGAAGTTTGTGAAGTGGATGGGCAATCTCTTTCTCCAGCTCATTCGGTACTTGCGACGGTGAGGTTCTACAATTCAACGTGTCCTTAGAGTATACCGTTGGGCCGAATATTCTTCGTACATGGAAGCTACGGGAATCACCTATCTCAAATTCCTAATCCTATAATTCGTTTTGTGCTCCTTCGTAAGCACTATGTCGTACTTCTGGTCGTTCGTGTATACCTAATTTCACAAATATGCTCTGCACCTGAGAAGCTCCAAAGCGTTGCAAGGAAGCGCATACGTCTACTATAGGGTTTTTAATGTTCTCCATCGGTGCCTCTTGGCTATTGTAGTCTTCCAAGGTCCATCCTATATCAATCGCCTCCCTTTGAAGCAAAATAGTAAAGCAAGTATGCATGTATTGTAAAGACCCGTGAGGAATCATCATTCAAAGGCGTGAAAAATGATATTGTGTTCTAACACGTATATCCAGTCAAAGTAGCTGGTAAGAACGCACCAGCAAATGTTTTGAAATGATTTTGTCACCTCCTTCACTGTTTATCCAGAGATGTTGTAGAATCTCTTTTTCGCCCAGTCTATCCAGATCTGTGATTGCTCTCACAGCAACTTCATTGAGGAACAATTCTATCTTCTGTAATACTTCCCCTTGAGCTATGGTGTGAAAATTCAGTAGTCCAATCACGTCTAACTGAAGCTTCTGTGGACATGACATTTGGGAACCACAACCATCTGCAGCGAAGAAGGTCCTCTACGCAACGTGTGAGTACCCTGGATTTCTCATCGTCCTCGCATATAGCCAAGACGTTATCCTGTGTTATGCCCACTATAGGGTCCAATAGTGGCAACTGGCGTCCGTGAAGTATCCGAAACAACAATTTTAAAGCCCGCACGATTAGAGGACAACCGTCTTCAAGAGAGTCCGGTTGAGACTTATCCTTTTTGTAAAGAGCCTCTATAATCTCAGACCATTCCCCGGCACAGTGACTCTATGGAGCTTGGGGTAAATTTGAATAACATGCTGTTAAAGGGATTTTCTGCCTTTTGACCTAGGAGCAGTAATTTAGGAGCAGAAACAGTAAAACTGCCAGTAGCAGTAAACTGCCAGGAGCAGTAAAACAGTTAGTTACTGCGGATTTCTTAGTTACTGCGTTTTGGATGAAGTTTTGACAGTCGGATGAAAAATCGACTTGGATGAAAAACGGACAGATTGGAGGGTGGCGGCTAGGGTTTGGGGGGGGGTTAGTGAGGAGTGAGGGTGGCGGCTCTCATTCTCTCTCACTCACTTCTTTGCAGAGTTTGGTGCAGCTATGGAGAATTAGGAGAAGGTTAGGAGGATGGTAGTAGGAGCAGGATTGATAGGACAGGACGGAATGTATGAGGCAGTGATTAATGGGAAACCACGGACTCTTTTGAGCAGATTGAGTGTACATTGAATGCTAGGGGTTAAGGTGGAATTGCATTGTGGGTTCTTGCCTTGTGGGTTTTTGCCTTGATGGAGCAGTAGATCAGAGCAGAATGATTGAAATCTGGTGCTGTTTAGGGGCAGAATGGTGAGGAGCAGAATTAACTAGGTGGGTACTAAAATTTCGAAGGTTTCACTTTAGATCTGGACATTACATTAGCTTTCAAAGGGTGAGCTAAATCACCCTTTAACATTGGCGACCATGCATTAAGAACGGACTAGGTGGCTTTTGCTGCGAATCTGTACAGTCCAGGACAGTTCTGGAACAGGTTGACTGGCACAGTGGCCAAGGGAGAGATTACAGTCACAGATTCGCAGTCACATGATTACAGTCACTGCTTTACAGTCACAGGCCCAGAGTCACAGATTTACAGTTACAAGATTACAGTTACAGGGTTACAGTAGCAGCAGTACCACGGATGCTGCAGCAGGAGGACAGTTCGAGGCTGAGGGGATCAGGTTCCAGAATCCAGTGAGGAGGAGCCAATGTCCAAGCAGTCAACAGGAGGACCACAAATCCAGCAGTTGGAGCGCATTTCGAAACTGAAGGTGCCACGTTCCGGAACCTCATGGGAGAGGAGCCAATGCACATCAGTCAACGGCACAGGAGCTGAGGACAGCTCCAAAGCAGAGGGAGGATAGTCACGGGTATCAGGTATGTTCCGAACCACTGTTGAATTCAGACAGTCAAGAAAGGAACAGTAGTTTGCGTGAAAAAATGACCAGTAAAAAGTAGCAGTAAAAATCAAAAAGTTACTGGCCAGTAAAAAGTATTCGAGCAGTAAAAAGTATTGGTAAAATGTTAAAAAGTTACTAGCCAGTAAAAAGTAGCGGTAAAAAGTTAAAAAATTACCAGCTAGTAAAAACATACTCGAGCAGTAAAAAGTAACGGTAAAAAGTTAAAAAATTATCAGTCCGTAAAAAACAGTTGAGCAGTAAAAGGTAACAGTGGAAACTGAGGGTAAAAATGCGAACAGTAAAGATGAGATAAGAAAACAGTAATTGGCTTAAGCAGAAAACGGGAAAATGGGGAAAATTGAAAAGTTAAAAACAAAAATGAATGGACAGTAAAGAACCAGGAGACAAACTGTGGTTAGAAGCTTGCAAAACTGTAATGTATGGAAGCTTGAAAAACTGAGACTATGCTAGAACTTGCGAAACTAGGGGCAGAAAACTGTCTATAGTAGGACAGTAAAAGACTGACAGGTCCCAAAGGAACCAAAGTGGAAGGGTGAAAAAAGGGATGGACTGGACAGGAACCAGGAAATAGGAGGACTAGCATCCAACAGACCAGAGGAGGGCTGAGGACAAGGAACCGACAGCACCTACCCAGGAGTTTTGAAGGAGCAGACTCAGTTACTGGAAGTACCAGCCAAACCAGAAGAGCACCTGACCAGAGAGTACCAAGGGAAGAGCAGCAAACTGTAATGCAATGGACAGAGAATATCCAAGGTGGGACAAGGCGGAGATAGCCAGGAGACAAGCAGCAGAACGGTTGGCAAGATACGAACTCAGAGAGCAAAGAGCAGCAGTAGAAGTAGGAAAACCAATGGGAGGACAATTAAGTTCAGAAGAAAGTATAGCTAAAGGGAGAACCAGGGACCTGATTGACATGGACCTGGTAGGAGAAAATTCGAGCCAGGAGACAATACTTGGAATAAGCAGGAGGACAGGGTCAGCAAGAGGAGAACCTGGCCCAAGCTTCAAGAATTGGCAAGAGGATGAGGAAGAAATTTGGAAGTATGAGGGACATCCACTATCACCCAGGACCAGCAGGAGGGAATTCCCAAGGCCAGGTGAAGGAGACACACAACATTGCTGGAACCCCCAGACCAGAATGGCATCAGCATATGACCATTTCCAGGAGGAGGAGAAGAAAGGAGGCAGCAGACCAGACACACCAAAACCAGGGGAGAAGACACCAGGTGATTTGGTGGAGACATTGGAAACGCTGAAGAAGAAATTGGAAGAAGTTCACACTGGAGACAGAATCCAGACAGGAGCAGCAGTACTGTCAGAGATGTATAAAACGGGTAAGCCAGCCCAGGTGAATCCCAGGAGACCAGTGGTACATTTTGCACAAGAGCAGTTTCAAGGAATGGAGCTGGAGGAAGATGAGGAGGACAGAAGACAGCTGGAGGAGTTAAAGGCTCGACAACAGGCTAGAAGGCAGGCAGAAAGGGAACGAAGAAACTAGCAGGCAACAGAGGACCTGTACAGGAGGCAGATGGAGGAGCTAGGCCAGGCAGCCAGGTTCAGAGAGACAATGGAGGCTTGGGAAGAAAAGAATCGGGAGGAAATCAAACTGAAGGAAGCCATGAAGCTATGGCAGGAAACAAAGAGGCTTGAAGAGCAGGACCAGGAGAAGCAGAGACAGGAGGCTCTCAGAACCTGGCAGGAGACTCAAAGGAGAGAGGAGATGAAGCAGGCAGCTAAAAGAAAAGAAGCAATGCAGCAGGACTTGCTAAGACAGGAGGCTCTGCGATTATTACAAGAGGCACAGAGATTGGAGGACCAGAAGAAGAAGGAGGAAGAAATGAAAGAAGCTACCCGGCAGGCGACCCTTTACAAATGGCAGGAGATACAGAGGGAAGAGAGCCAGAAACTCCAGGCCAAACCAAGGGCGGATCCGTGGGCAGCATATGACCATTCAGTGGTTCAGGGGGACAGACCAGGTCAGCTGAGGGAAGCAGAATTGATGGGAGCACCTTACACTACATCTGCTGTACCAGGAAAGCCAGGAACAGACCATTTCCCAACTTCGAGGACTCGGGTGAGCCCAACAGGAGGAGGCGGGGTACAGTCTACCTATGTAGATCACCTTACAGGTGATGAGTACAGACCAGAAGTCAACAGAACGGCATACTGGCCAAGCGGAGGAGCAGAAGCCGGAGCAGGAGTTCTTGACACAGGAACAGGATACAGAAGACCAGCGGAGATAATGAGAGGGATGCCATATGACACTAGGCCACCTGCTGGAATAGGAGTACCAGGGGATACAGCGGACAGCAGTTATCCAGTGAGGCATGGTCCACCAGCCTACCCACGAGCTGTTAGACCCAGAGTACCCCCAGTGATAGGACCAGTCCTTGTGGCACAGAGGAAGCCGCTGACCTACACGAAGTGCAAGGAAGGGACGAATCCAGATGCCCATATACGGCAGTTTGAGAGGACCCTATGGCACAACGGAGAAACTGATGAGCAGGTGATAATCAACCTGATGGGTACCACTTTGCTGGACAAAGTTGGTGCATGGTATGAGAATTTCCTGGAGAACCATGTCTACTGCTCATGGGAGGATGTTAAAGCTGCTTTCAGGAGGAGGTACAGAGACCAGACTACTGATGAGGCAGTATACAGGGAATTGAAGTCCTTCAAACAGGGGGACAGAGAGAAGGTACAGGACTACTATGATCGGTTTATGACATTAATTAAATGTCTACAATCTGATCCAGGAGAAGGGTTCCGAATCACTAACTTTCGAGCAGGACTGCTGGAGTATATCAAGATCACTACCAGTGTGGCACCAGTCAGGAGTTTGACAGAGCTGGTGGATGCAGCTTTGAGATGCGAGGAGAACTGCACTGACTCTAGTGGTAAACCCACTAAGATTGAGGTGAAGAAAGTGGAGACCAGCAGTAAGGCAGCCACAGTGACCAGGAAGGAAACAGGCCAGGAGGCTCCAAGGAAAGCCTGTAGTATCTGTAAGAAGCTGGGCCATGATGATAAGAACTGTTGGTACAACCCAGCCAACCAGAGGGGGTCAGGAGCGAAGAAGGAAGGAGAGGAGCCTGTTTGTGTAAACGAAGTATCTGCTTCTAAACCTGCAGGAACTTACAGTTACAGCCAAGGGTACTAGAGACCACCAAACCCAAGGGCAGGCAGTAGTCAACAGAGGAGTTATGGTGATCAACCACCGTGTTGCTTTTTGTGTGGAGGAGCAGACCACAGAAGCTGGAACTGCCCCAAGAAGGCACAATGGGATCAATTTTTAGCTGACCAAGAGAAGACGAACAAAAAACAGGATCACCATGTGAGCAATGTGGAAATTGAATGGCTGGATGAGCCACAGGACCTAGTGGACGTGGCCAGTATGACCAGGGCCCAAACGAAGAAGGAAGGATTACCTCCTATTGAAGACCAGTCCAAGGAACCAGAACCAAGGAAGGCCCAGACCAAGGAAGACTTGAAGGAGGAAGAACGGCTTAGGGATTCTATGCTAGAAGCCCTGAAAGAGATTCAGCTCAAGGAGGAGCAGGAGGCCAGAGCAGCAGTGCAGACCAAGACTGCTCACTCACATGAAGCTCAGGAGATGGCTGAAGCAGAGATACAAGACAATGAGTGGGCAGGATTCCCAGATTCTGACGTCCTCAATTACAGCTTAAAGACTACTCAACAGGGACCAGGAGTACCTGCAGAAACGAGTACAAGGGGAGACCAGGAGCAGGATTATGCAAACTTGGTGGGCAGGAGGATATTGGCCAGTCCAGTTACTGTGCCTTTGGGTCAGCTACTACAGATGGCTCCAAACATGATTGAGGTTGTCAAGGCCCATGTGTTTCCGGAGTTAAGGGCCAGTAAGGATTCTGGTCAAGGCGAAACGGCTGGGGTGGAGCAGATGACCAGAAAAGGAGGTCAACCAGGTCTGATACCCAGCTTGGCAGTAGATGTTGACACAGAATTGCCTATGTTAACTGTGCAGATTGGCAACAGGACCTTGGACAAGGTATTGCTGGACGGTGGATCTGGTGTCAATCTCATTACTGAAGAGGAGCAGAAGCGTTTAGGACTGAAGGACCCACAACCTGCTCCCTACAGATTGAGGATGGCAGACCAGACTGTGGTGGAACCAGTAGGGATAATTAGAAATGTGAAGGTACACATCCATAGCATTCCTTATCTGATTACACTGACTGTCATCAAGAATAAGGAAGTGAATGAGGAGTATAGCATGCTGTTAGGTCGTCCTTGGTTGATCGATGCAAAAGTCAATCATGACTGGGGTAGAAATCTGGTCACAATTCGAGGCAACGGGACTGTCAAGACAGTATCATTGAGCCAAAAAAAGGAGTCTGGACCAGATTTACCTGAGGTATTGGTCTGCTACAACCTTACTGAAGGACTCATCGATGAAGAGGAGGAACATTGGCTGGCCACCAAGCAGGATGTACTGGTCGTTGAGACAGTAGCACTGCCCCAAAAAGATGGAGACCAGGACCCGGTGGCAGGAGCAGAAAGAGCCTATCTGGACCAGTTTCTGACAACCATACCAGAGTACTCGACCAAGGGACTGGTCGAACAGCAAAAGGGGGATAGTGGTCACACACGCCAAGAAGGGAACAATTTAGATTACCAGGACAGAGCTGGCACCAGAGAGAAGCATACATCAGGTTCACAAGACCATGACAAGCAAAACAGGACAAGAGAGGACCAGGGAGAAGACCAAGACCAGCAGAGCAAGAGAAGAGAGGACCTGGAGGCAGACCAAGATAGTACAGGCCTCAAGGACCAAGACAACAATTTTTTCAAGGATCAGGAAGAAGACCAAGACCATCTGAACAAGACAAGAGAGGACTACGGGGAAGACCAAGACCACCTGAACAAGACAAGAGAGGACCAGGGAGAAGACCAAGACCAGCAGAGCAAGAAAAGAGAGGACATGGAGGCAGACCAAGACAGTGCAGGCCTCAAGGACCAAGAGAACAATTTTTTCAAGGATCAGGAAGCAGACGAAGATGAGTGGAGGAGGAACAGAGAGGACCAGGACAGCAAAAATGAAGAGGGACATGACAAAGATTAGGAGCAGGAGAACAGGTGGGAAGAGGGCCAGAGTTTAGAAAAAGGAGAGGAGGGCAAAATAGAGGAAAAAATAATAGAAAAAAGAGAAAAAATAGAGAAAGTAATCAGAAAAGGGGCAGGAGAGAAAGAAAGGAAGCAGCTAGCAGTATTGTGCGGGGTAGTGGAAATCAGCCCTCTAAAACAAGAACAAGAGATGGGACAGCAGAAGGAGCGCTATCAGACAAGAGGAGGCGGCAAACAGGGCTTCAGTAGGAGCGGCTGCCAAAGCAGAGAGAAGCAAGAGCATTGTGAGCCAAGAGGAGGAGGCAGCCAGGATTATAGCAGGAGCGGTTGCCAGGGAGACCAACAGCAAGAGCTTGAAGACCTGAAGAAAGTGGTTGGAGACCAAGAAGATGAGGCAGCAGCCAAGATAGTGGACCAGAAGAACGGGAGTCTGGAGAACGACCAGCAGGACATCAGTCCAAATGACCAGGAATACAGGGACCAGCCAAGGTGGACCAGAGATGGAGGAGGTAAGAAAAATAAAAAAGAGAAAAATGAAGGAACTGACCAAGAGAAATGGGACCAGCAAGAGGTAGAACAAGAGCAGCAAAGATCCAAAGACCAGGCTAGGATGCCACACGGATCTAGAGGAGGACACCAAGTCAAGAGGATGGGTGGGCAGAGGAGTAGTCCAGTACAGCTCTCCAGTAGCCCAGACATGGTTTTACTGTTGGCACCCACCAGGCAGCTGCCAGTATTAGAGGAGCAGCACCAGGAGCAGCACCAGGAGCAGCACCAAGATCAGCATCAGGACCAGCCCCAGGACCAGTCCGAGGAGCAGCGCCAGGACCAGGTTATAATGGACCAGCCACAGGAGCAGGATCCTATAGACCAACAGGAGGAGCCAAGTGTGGATTTATCCACAAGCCAGGTAGACACCACGATCTCAACCAGATTAGGAGGGGCATGGCAGCAGGCACCAGAGGACCAAGTGAGTATCACCAAGGAGGTAGGCATGTTGGTTCAGCAGTTGCAAGTGGCATTGGCACAAGCATCTCGTGTGCAGGATTTGCAGGAGCAGGAGGATCGGTCTGGCCCCAGCTACCAAGACCTTATCAGCTTCAGTCTTACTCAGGAGGAGAAGATTTGGGAGTTGACTAACCAGCTCCAACATGCTCAGCAGCGGTCAGTGGCACTTCAGCAGGCCCAAGAGAGGGAGAGCCAGGCTTGGGTTGATAAGGGGGTCCAGGCAGAGGTACTGAGGACCAGGAGGATGAAGTTGGAGCTCAAGACCAATGCCCGATTCCACAACTTCGACCGATTGGCACTAGAGAATCAGCTGTTGAGTACGAAGAGTACTAGTAGGACCAGTGGTAGACTCGGTTTTAAATTTTTTGACACTTTTTAATTTTTAGCTAACTACATAAAACTTAAAGCCGGAGCATCTAAGGGCAGATGCTGACGAAAAGGGGGATAATGTTAAAGGGATTTTTGGCCTTTTTTACCTAGGAGCAGTAATTTAGGAGCGAAAACAGTAAAACTGCCAGTAGCAGTAAAGTGCCAGGAGCAGTAAAACAGTTAGTTACTGCAGATTTCTTAGTTATTGCGTTTTGGATGAAGTTTTGACAGTCGGATGAAAAATCGACTTGGATGAAAAACGGACAGATTGGAGGGCGGCTAGGGTTTGGGGGGGGGTTAGTGAGGAGTGAGGGTGGCGGATCTCACTCTCTCTCACTCTCTTGCAGAGTTTGTGGTGGCTATGGAGGTTAGGAGGGGGACTTAGAGGTTAGGATGAGGAGGATGGTGTGTTAGAGCAGATCAGAATCTGCTAGGAGCAGGACTGATTGTATGGAACAGACTTTAATGCTGAAAGTAGACTCTTTTGAGTACATTGAAGTATGTGTAATGATTACTAGGGATTTGTGGGAAATGGGGTATTGGGTAGTTGCATTGAGAGCAGTTTGAATGGAGCAGGAACTGGGTTTCTTGAGTACAGCCTAGGAGCAGGATCTAGAGGTAGAAATAACTAGGTGGGTACTGAAATTTCTTGGGTTCTCCTTTAGATTTGGACAGTAGACTTAGCTTTTGAAGGGTGAAGCTAAATCACCCTTTAACATGCATACGGTCTTTGGTTGGAGAAAGAGATTCGCCACGCTGGTCAGAGTGCTCCTCAATAATCAAACTGGTCGGGATTGGGAACGGGACCTTCAGCACAAGTGGGCTAGACAATGTAGGACAGGTGCAAGCACCAAGGAATGGGCATGTCTTGCAGATCACTACGGCGCAAGAGGAACGGTCCGCCATCTGCGGACACATACAAGATGAATTCATTAGTTCCAAAATTGTCACAACATTTTATATACAGTCTTGCACACACATTCTATCCTACGGGTTCTCACTGCCACATCAGAATTCCCGCTACCACACAAGAATACAAACATGAGGGAATAGCAGAGAAAATCGATGCTAACTGGACCACATACCTTTGGTAAGATGCTCGGTTGCTACAACTTCAATTTAGGCTGCTTCAATGAATGAGATCCGAACAAGTACCGTGGAACCTGCCCAAGCTCCATCCCAATCACAAGGTCGTTAGCAGGCAATAATGCCAATGACACAAC
Organism: Ceratodon purpureus; assembly: GCA_014871385.1. Taxonomy (NCBI): domain Eukaryota; kingdom Viridiplantae; phylum Streptophyta; class Bryopsida; order Pseudoditrichales; family Ditrichaceae; genus Ceratodon; species Ceratodon purpureus. The sequence continues at coordinate 105,734,193 of CM026426.1, forward strand.
ACCAAGTACCTAGCACCAAGAACAACTAGAAGAAAATGCACTCATTTCTCAAATATCGAGAGCATCAGCAAGAGCAAGGCGACACTGTAAGAGCAACAAGCACTATAACTGCGGACACGGAGACAAGTTGAATGGATAAGTTCCAACATTGCACAACATGCTCTTCTCGACTAGTGAGTGTCGCAAGAAGAGTTATAGCAAAGTTCATGCAAGAATGATCAACTCGAAACTCAAACTTTACAGATCTGAAAGATCTCCATCTGCGGCTGCTAACGATCAACCAGAAGTTGCACACAAATAGCAAGTGCTCAGCACATGACGAGAGTCTACGCTGAAGAGAAGCGAGAGTGGCCTTCCCATAGGTCACTCAAGAGAAACAATCACAATAGCCGGAAGAGGGATCGACAAAAAAGGAATCATCATATCAAAGAGTTCGCAAGATGAAGAGGGAGAACTGTACCTTGCAGTTGAGCAGATGCAGGGCAATGATGGAAAGAATACCGGTGAAGATGGCGCTGGTTACATTGCTTGAAGCGCGTCCAGTACGTTCCTGTTAACACTCCTCACACACCTGGCTGTACTGTCAAACACATGAACCTCGCATGTCGCTCGTCCCTTCCCAGAACTGATTCCTTGATAGAGGAGAGCCGATGCTAAAGCACAGATCGACAAAACCTACTACCTACCTGCGTTAAATTAGCCAAATCGTCTAGTTGAACGGGAATCCATGATGAAGATTCCAACACTACAGTGGGCAACACGAAGCACTTGCAGACCTTCAATCACCCGGAACTAACCCCACAAACAAAGTGCGTGAGAAAAATACATACCTGCCGACCAAATGAGCAAAGCGTGAAAACAGCATTGTAGACAATGATATTTATAGTAGGCGTGGTGGTGTCTGGATATGGTGGCGGTCCCAAAAAGGCGGCGGCTACTGGAGAACAGAGTTTCGGCTACAACGGCGGCTACTAGAGAACTGCATGCGAGATTAGGGCCGGCGGCATTCCACAGAGCCAGGGTCGCGGACCTACCTCGTTGCCTGTGTAGCATCTAGGCCAGCTAAGTTACCCCCTTCCACCCCGACCGTTTTTGATCAGGTAGAAAATGCACTTTCGGATCCGACAACCAATTTTAGGCAGAGGGTTTATCCACCGACCTCCATTGCGCGCGCCATTCTGCTCCTTGGTTATTCTTCTATCATTGCTTAGTTACATCCACTTGACTAACTACTTTATCGGCATATAAGAGTAAGCCGTAGATGTACTGCTTAAGCAGTCATTTGGTTCTTGCTTGTGAAGTTTGATTTGTTGTGATTTAATGTAAACATCAGCAGCAATAAAGTGTTCAAGAATCGTTTATTTTTGGATATAATTTGGGCAAATCCAAATATACATATAATAAAACAACAAAGACAAAGCTTATAGCGTATATGAGCGTATGATTGGGGTGTGGGGCAAGGTCAGAATCGATTGAATATTAGGGATAGCATGAGGTTTCCAGGGATTGGGTTAAAAAATCTATTTTAATTGGACACCACTTGTAAAAGACGATCACAACTAAATACATGACGTAATAAATTCTAAACCAAAGAGTTGTGCGGTTTTATATAGATTTGAGGTTACATATAAAGGTGGGGTAACATCTAAATGTGGGGTCACATATAATGTGGAATAGCCAATGGTCCTGAGCCCATTGAAGGAATAAGTAACTAAGTTGTTAAACCTTATATAATGTATTTAAAACGTTAAGTAGCTTAGTTACTTTTGATTTATGCATAATGACTAGTTATCCACAGTAAATGTTCGGGACCAAGGCCGGCGGATTTTGGAGAACTCCGAATTCAACTGTCGGATCCAACAGCAAAGTTTGAGCATTGCATGATTCCGCCGGGATTGATATTGAGAAGCTGCGGGTCTGAGCGGCAAGGGTCCGAGCAGGTCCGGTATCAGCTGCCAGGTTTTCAGCTTCCGGAGTCTTAGCAGGATCCGACATAAGCATTTTTCAATTAAAGCCGTTGTTCGAGTTTTACAACTACCCATTTGTCAGGGTATCAACAATGGAAGAGCTTGCCTTGCGGCGACTAGAATGCATGGATATGGAATGATTACTCATGGCTGAGCACTTTAAATGGGAATAAGACGCAATTGAAAATGGCACTTTACAAAGAAGTACATTCACATTCTACCTACGTTTACATTCACATTCTATCTGCGTATCCCATATGATTGGAGGTACTATCTACGTGATGGACGACTATAATACTCTCGAGACTGTGTACAATTCCAGTGGCGGCGCCTCCTCCAATATCGCCTGGTTTGTTGGACAGGTACAGTAGTGCTGATCAAATGAATCCGAGAGATCGGAAAAATTGATCACTGGAATTGAAGTGGAGATGGACATCTCAGAAGCATTGGAATACACCAAGAATAGAAGAAATCAATACAAGGTTATATTCCACTTTTGTGGAAAGTGATTTCCACGGTTGGCACGCCGGAATACTAATTCCGGTAGAAAAATGATAAAAATTAAAATTTTTTGTGTTAGGAACACGGAAGTACTACTTAGATAAATGTAACAACCGGTTAAGACAGTTGGCTGAATAAATAAGAGAACCGGAAGGTCAGCCAGGTGAGATCCGGTCGTCTGAGTCGAAGGAGAGGAAGCACCGTCCATGTGACGGAACCCTGACCCAGCGGACTTAGGGTAACAGCCGGAGGGTGCGATTCACGCGGGAAAAGTGGCTGCGACCATTAAAGCGCCGCCGGCCGCGACCGTTCAATGATGAAAGGCTACGACCGTCCGTCATGATGGGCTACGAACGGGCGGGAGTGAGTGCAGGTATAAAAGGAGGAAGAGCAACCGTGCTCCTCCTTTCTTTTGTCATTTTGTGGAGCGCTGGATCCTTGTGTTCCTCGGCGGAGTGCGCAGCTAGGGTTGTGACGGTAGGAGAGAGACGGTGAGACGGAATTGTTTTCCGTTAGTCGAGGGATTGTGGTGAGGACCGTGCGTGCAGGTGCTACCGGAGTGACAATGAGGAGGACTTAGCAGGATGGGTAGGAAGGGGAAAGAGCCGGCCGAGGAGGGACAGTTGTTGAAGGTACAACGGGTCATGCCGTTGATGCCGGTAGACGACGGAGAGTGGGAGCTCCTCCGGACCGCCTTAGAGGTCATGGGCTGTGCGTTACTATTGGACAAGGCGTGGGGGTGGAGACATTCCCTTCCGGCACAGGAGATCCTCGTCAAGAACCCGGACCATCGAGGAACCATCCGGGGAGAACCAGAGCAGTGGACGGCACAAGACTGGAGGGATACGTACGGCTTCACCAACGTTGGGGAGGTCTCGGTACCGGAGGCCCGGGACTTCGTGTGGAATTATATCACGGGGTCCGGAGACAAGAGAGTGGGGTGGGACCTGGACGACATCAAGGATGCGAGAGCCCGGAGGGTAGTAGGGTTTATGAACCCTATTTTCCATCCGGAAAAGCCCAAACGGATCACCATCAAGTGGACGTCTATTTTCCTTGGAGCCATGGACGGTGAGATCTCCGTAGACTGGGGCCTCATGATAAAGACGATAGTCAACCGGCAGGTAGCCAACCTCCGGAAGACCAAGAAGCAGGCCACTTGCCTTCCGTCTTTCCTCGTCCACCTCTACCATCACCGGGGACTGTTGAACCCTAAGGAGATCCTGGAGTATGACAAACTGAAGAGCATGCAAAGGTACGCTGAACCAAAAGAGGTGTCTGACCAAGAGGATGATGACGACAGTATGGAGGTCTCACCCACGCCGGCTAAGGGACCGCGTCCCAACCCGGAGAAGGGACAGCCGTCCGGATCACCTCGGACTCCCACCCCGACCAAGCGGAACCTGAACACTGACATCCTCAAACCCACCGAACCACCGGACCACACTGGGGACCCGTGCCAAGACTTAGACAACCTTTCGGAGCAGGTGTCGGCGTATGCCGAGTTCCTACAGTCAACTAGGCAGCTGGAGGGCCGGTTGGCAAAGGAGGTGGTTTCACTTACGGGCACTAACCGGTTGGAAGACTGCCTGGTTATCCTTCGCAAGCACTGGGACCTAGCCAGTCTACAGGCCAAGCACATTGACCAGCTGGAGCAGTACCCGGAGAGGATCAACAAGCTCCAGCGGGAGGTGCATGATGCCCAAAAGGACTTCAATGACGCCTGTGACCGGGGAGCTCATGCCATCTAGTCGGTTGTAGAAGTCAAGGCCACCTTAGCCCTTCCGGTGGACGTGGCCAATCAGTGCGCCGTCTACCAAGCCTTCTTGACCCGCCAACCGGATCCGGCTCGGAAGTTGATCGTGAAATTCATGCACGACCGGACGCAGGTGATGAGGGACACTTGGTTGCAGATGAGACACTTTGTGGAGATCATCAGCGCCGGAAAGGACGGTCCGTCAAGACCACCAGAGCCACCGCCAGATCGAGAGGAGCCCAGACCATCGGCACCACCCATGGGCCCGGCACAGGTACTACCTTTAGCCTCTCTGGTACAGTCGACCATCCGTCCAGTGCAACCGGAGCCAGGACAACCGTTGGAGGATCCTATCCCGGATACCTTGGACAGTTTGCACAATCTGCCCACCCTGGCTGGAATTGAGACTGCTAACCCCGGGAACATCTCTTTGGAACCGGACCAAGGTCCACCACCGGAAGACTTTGCTCCGGTACAGGGATCTCCGGAACATCTCCAGGTGGATCTCAGCGCAACCCCGGTGGCTGCACGATCTCCCTCCCCGGCGGTCCAGGCAGGACGAGCCCGGAAGGCTATCGACCAGCCGGCAGCTGATACCCCGAAAGTGGGCCCCTCGCTGAAGAGGCTGAAGAAGGGAGCACAGAAGAAGGAACGACCGGATGAAACCCGCCACAGCCCACGGTTCGATAAGAACAAGGAGTAGAAGTTAGGATAAGGACCGGATAAAATGGCAGCGACTACCGATGGGGCTCAAGTGCACCCGGCTGTCAATCCGGATAGATAGCGGCAGTAACTAGGAATAGAAGGCGGCCACCGGTCCGAGATTCCCGGATCCAAGATCCGGAATTTCTGGATCTCGGTTGGCCACTTGGTTGCTTTAGGACCGATAGGTTTTAGTACTTAAGCTGGACGTTTTTCCAAGGCCGGGGCCTTGTTTTGTACGCCGTTTTGTTGTTGCAATTGAGAATATACTTTTGGATTTGTTGTGTCAACCGGTTGCTGACAGGTCCGTTACCTTCTGGTTTGTTGGTACTATTGTCTTCAGTAGGGTTCCGGAGGAGTGTTGAACAGTGGGATAGTTTGGAGAGCGCCCGGAGAGATTGGGAAGGTGCGAAGCGTCGAGTGTTGACGGTTTTCAGTCCCGGAAGGAGCCTGGAGGGGAGGAGAGACGTACTGCAGCAGGGCTGGTAGTCTTAAGGACACGGAGGGCCGTGTGTACACCGGGATCCAGAAACGGACCGGTCGCTTCTTGTAGATGGGATAAAAGCCGGATATCCTACTACAAACCAATCCGGAAGGGAGATGATATACTTAGGCTACCGTACAACCGTAAGGTGATGTCGTTATAGTATGATTTCCGTATCCATAACCGGCACTGAGTAGCTATCCGGACCGGTACCTAGCCATACGGAAGGATTATTACTCCACTCTCCGGGTGGTAGATAGGAACAGTGGGGTGTCCAGCCACTTTAAGTCACGAGACGGTGGAGAATCTAGCCACTTGAAAGGATAGACGGATCAGTGGGAACCGGCCACTAGTCTAAAAAGCCGGAAAATAGGAACGAGGCAAAAACTACCGGACCAGACCGACCGGTCAAGAGACGGAAGACGATTGGATTCAGGTGGTGATTTCCGTTATGATCTAAAAAGAGGAAAACTATAGGTCTTCGTGGGAACAAACACGGAGTGATTTACTTTGGAGGGTATTTAGAGTGAATTAAGTGCCTTCCGGAGGAATACGGGTACCACGTCGTGCTACAACTTTTAAATGAGAGGTGAGCAAATAATCAAGAGGCAGAAGTCATCTTTGTAAATCAGTGATATCTTAGGTCTAGGGTACTATTAATAAAGTACCTCGGTCTCAACTGGAGTCGGTACTTCATCACGGCTCTCCATTGTTTTCCTCAGAGGACTCCTAATTCATAACCAATGTAATGATTAATAGAATTAATAGCATTCTTCAAGCAATGAAGAACAGCCTCGGCCCCCCACCTCCATAGCCAAATTGGGTAATCACACACAAAGAAACAGAGAAATGCGAGGCAAGGAGAGGCTTCATCGGCCCTCTTGTGCCTCGGCCTTCCACCTCCAAATGCATACATACAAATGCAAATATACCAATGCGAGGCCGAGAGAGGAGAAATTAACAATAAGTCAATAAAAGTGAACAACAAAAAAGCGTAGAGAATGAGACTCACCGAGAAGGATCAAACAGAAGGTGACAAACTAAGGAAAGTGAATCATTATTTATAGTATGAAGTCAGGGCACGAGGGCCGCGGCGGCTAGGTCAGTGGATAAGGGAAATGGATGATCGGGAGCCAAACCATGGGATGGGCACAAGGTCGTGGAGGCCGAGACCGAGGCCGGCGGATTTCGAAGAGGCCAGATTTCCATTGTCGGATCCGACAGCCATGTTTACGCATTGCACGATGCCGCCGGGGTTGGTATTTAGAAGCTGCGGGTCACAGTAACCGGGTTTCAGCATCCTGGATATAAGGTGCTGGGATCTGAGCTGCCCGGGTAGCAGTTGCCGTAGACCCTAAACCTGAGCTGCCCGGGTATCAGCTGCCGGATCTGAGCTGCAAAAGTCTAAGCGGGTTCCGACGTAATCACTTTTTAATAAACCGAATAACGCAAGGGCCAAGCTGCTGCTGAAGGGGGGGCCATGGGGAGATGCCATGCGGGATCTAAGGGAGTTAATTTGGCGTGTGGGAATGTGACTTAGTTCAAAGGATAAGATAATTATATTATTGACAACTTTAGAGAACTTATATTGGCTCCAATTTCTTAAATTCGGTATTCATATTTACAAACTCTAATTCATAGTGTTTTGAATACAATTATAAAATGAGAATACAATTCATAGTAGAAATGCCTCTTTTTCAGAAAATTTTAAAGTTCCAAGTGCTCTAGTTTAGGACGCTTTGCTAGTTGATCTTCATCGTCAGGTTCATTTGTCCGCTTCTGTATTGGAACCCAGTCAAATTGTTTTTCCCAAATTGATCCGGTTTGTCCACATCCAACTCGATCTAGCCAAATGCCTTCATTATTTGCTTTCCATGCGCAATCTATACACTCGATAGGCATTGAATTGTAGTTTACCAGAGGAGGTATCCATATTTTAATATCTCTACAATAAGCCATACTCCCTAGGTCTTTAAAATTGCATATCCAAGTCGAACTCAGTAAATGTTCATCGGTGCGTCGATTTAAGGATATTCGAAAAAATCGTTCCGATATATGTACTCGAAGGTGTCCAGGAATTTTCACAGTGTTCCTTGTGCCATCCACAACTCCAAATGTAAGCATTAATTCATTATCTAAATCATTAAAAATAGACACCCTGTACTCTGCCAGATGTTCGTAGTGGTCCTCGTCCTCCTTCCAATGTCCAAATAGCTTGAACTGGTGTTTACCGCTAAAAAGATGGAACTGAGAAACATACAAACCATCTCGTTCAATATTCCATCGAAAGAGATATGTATTAGGGCTGAGACCTTGTTCACAGATAGGACAATTGTCATCGTTGAAATTTGCATCTCTGTGCCGCATAAGACAAGCATTTGGATGCTCCCAAATGCACATGAAATCTATCTCATATTTTACGGCACAGTTCCATTCGCGGATTTTGTATTCAAAGTCACAAAAAAAATTATCTTCATAATCGAGAAGACCGTGGCGACTTCGAGAGATGCATGAGCTTTGATTTGATCAAATACGACGTTCCGCTGTTTTGGCACACCATGATCGTAGACCTTTTCGAAGCACTATAGCCATACCTTGTATATATTATTTGTAATTTCAACTGGCGACAATACATTCTGTGGAGTTTCCTCATCAAAAGAATGTACTTGTTGGTAAGGAAATAAAATTAAGAGATTCAACAATGATAAAATGCCTCAAAATCTATAATCTTCCATGATATAAAATAAAAGCGAAGTATGATTGAATTCTGATTGTAGATTAGGAGCTTTAAAATTACGACGACAGAACTTTAATTATTCAAATGTTGACAATGATTGTTGTGCATTGTGCTTTCCTTCCATATCACTCATGATGCCTTTTCAATAACAGTTATACCTTTTAAATACAGAAATGGCCACGATAGTGGATAACGGCAAGGGATGACCAAAGAGTGGTTATTGAAGGGACGAGGTTGATGATTGAGGTGCATGAAAAAGGTGCGACCCTTCATAATGGCAGATATGAAGGGTCTCTTCATTCATAAGAATTAATTACTCCCAGTTTTATTTGTTAACGACTTACCGGTCAGTAAGCGACCATAGTTTATAAAAGCAGGAATAGAACAGTGCGTGGGACAGGGGTCGGTGTGTTGCCACTCTCCCGGAAATTGGCTGTCCGATCCGAGAGTGTGTTTTGTGGTAGATCCGAAACGGCCGCGGTATAGTTTAGTGACCTCGCAGGTACATGGGCGACGGATACTGACCTAGGGTATGAACCTACAGTATGGATATAAATTTGGAAGATGAGTTTCCTAAACGTTATTAGGTGATAGTAGAAATATATGAATTTAAATGCACATATTATGCCGACAACACTCACATGTCTTTATAAACGAGTCAAACAAAAAATAAAATACATTCCATAAAGTCAATTGCCAAGCCTAGCACAATTGGTCAGAGATGCTAGTATGCTCTACTTCTGCCTCAATATCTAGGAACCTTTGAGCTCGTCCGTCGAATAGTTTGGTCCTCGCTTTTGGTGATGGTGGTGAGTCCAGTGTGCTCAACAGCTAAGCTTGGTTCTCCGCGTAGACAGGAATTCGATGCATCAATGGCGACTACACTCCATGAGTATGCCGGAATGGGGTTGCACATTTGGATTCCTGCGTATAGATTGTAATTAGTGACTTTCAGTCAACATGAGCTCTAGTGAGATGATCAGAGGATATGATGGAATTAAGCAGAGCATACTCACTTACTCAAGTGCGAGTTTCTTCAATCTCTTCCTGGCAATGTATGAGTTTGTGGAGATAGGAGGCTCCACATCCGCTGTGGTGGTGTTCTCTTCTGTGGAGGTGTTCTCTGCAGTGGTAGGCTGTACTACTGCTTGCTTAGATGGTGCACGAGGATCCAACTTCATGAGGACATCGTTGAAGATGTCTTCGTCTGCCTCTAATGCAACGATGTGGCGCCCAGTATCCCGGCAGGCTTTGATCGATGCTCCTACAATCCATATCCACTATATAATAAGTACCAACAAGTACTTCTTCTTAAGCAAAGAAAATTCATAACAATTCGGCAGTAAGACCTACCTGTGGCGGCGGTAACGTCAATGACCACGTCCCTTTCATCAGTCGTGGCGCAAATTAAACTCTCCATAAAGAGCTGATCATTCTCCCTCGGTCCGCGCCACAGTAACAGACCTCTCCCTCGATTCCTCATCGCCTAGTTTGCTATCGTTGTCCAATTCTGGATGACATAGTCCTCGGCAATGTCGATTCCGTGCCTACAAAACTCTGCCGGTACCGTCCGAAACTCAAACTCCGAATGATTACAATGGGTATTAAGGTGGACCCGAAAACAATTTGTCGTGGATCCGCTCTTCTTCGAAGAGCTGAGCCGCAGGCGATTGTATCCTAACCACGACTTGTGAATCAAAAATGGGAAAAATTTGAACCACTCCTCCATTTCCTTCTCTACTTCTCCATTGTGAGCGCTGTGAATTACGATTAGAGTGCCGTTGTCATGCAAAATATGTCTAGCAACGCCGAAAACTCCTGCAAGGAAATTATTGTCTCGATTGTTCCATTGAGGAATCTCATCTGTTCGCAGTGAAACACCTGGAATGCTCAACTTCTCCGGCACATCCGCAATGACAAGATCGGCATATCCCCCTCCACAAACAAGTTTGTCATTCCTGTATTTTGGCCGCTTATTCGTTATGCCCTTGATCCAGTCAAATACAACATGGAAGCCCTCTGACATCCCCTTGAAAGAAGTGATGATTCCCTCCTCAGCCCATACCGCTACGGATTCATTCTTGATCAGCTGCTGCGAGCCCTCAGTATGCGCGGCTATGGCGACAACTGGCTTCTCGGCGTGCTTGATGCTTGGAGAGAGGCCAACCTTCTCGGGTGCTGTTGTCTCAGCCTTCTGATTCCCTGGCTTCTTTGCCGTCCTCTTTCTTTGCGATAGCTCCTTGTTTTGCGGTGGCTCCTTACCGGTTTCCTTTGACGTCGACTTCGGCTGACCCCCTCTCTTTCATTTTCGCGCGCTTACATCTCCAGCCCTCGTCTCCGCGGACATAGCATGCGCATTCGAGTTGGGTAGACTGTCCTAATTTGAGGGGGAGGATGTCCTCAACCAACTCATTCACCTCCTCTTTGCCATCCTTCTTCTTTGTGTGCTGTTCCTTGATTGCCTTCTCCTCTTCTGTGACCATAGTCTTTGGGCACTCTAGGTACCAGCATCCCTCATTGAGGTGCTGCAAGTTGTATACCTTTCTTTGGTTCACTGTAAACATATACTCCGAGTTATTGGTCTCCTTTCAGCTCTCCCAGGCTGCTCAGTACGCATCTACCACTCCAGTTGGGATGAGCTCCCGCTTAAAGTACCTATAGACCAGCCTCTTCATAGCCATGTCAGTTCCAGCCTGGGACGCAAAGGGAAGTGATCTGGAGTAAGCATTAGCACCTGTAAAGAATGCCCCGTACGCCTTCTCCCATAAGAGCACTCGCCACTTCTCCACGTAAGTCTCCATGGGGACTCAATTCGGCCTTACCGTAGGGCCCGTTTCAGACGCCTCTTTTTCCTTTCGAATCGATTCAAGCCAAGTAGCGCACTTAGCTTCCGCGGCTTCCTCAATCTAAAGATTTTATAAGCCCAAAGAAAGAGATTTAGACAGAATCAATAATAGGATCTCCCATGTAAAACGAAGTGACGAAGGTGGACGTTTACAAAGCTAAGCAGGAGATTATTACATTAGCCCAGAAGGCAGCTCTCGAAAGCCATGGGCCGAGCACATTCTCCGAGCACGGAGTTGTAGGAAACTTTAACCTCTTTCGCGAACTTTCTGACCCGTTCCACATCCTCAGCCACTTTGCCTTCGCTTTGGGTGTTGCTTCAGTAGTGGCTACCATAAGCAACTTGTCCAAACTCATCTCCACCTTCGCCGGATGTTTCTCATAGTGGTTTTTAATCTGCAAATCCATCCAACTTAATCAAACTTACACGACATGCATCCAGAAAAAAACGACATCCCCACAACATTTGAGCACCGAAAAAACCGCTACCAGATCCTACAGAGCAGTTTAGAGATCAAACATTCTGATGACCCCTCACAATAATCTCAATTGAATGTCACCAAACACCAGACTTAGATGACACGAAAACCTGAATTTACGATGTCCCCCAAATTTTATTTTTTCCAAAAAACCGCTGTCGGATCCTACAATACGATTAGGTGTAGTTCAAACATCACCGTCCTTGCACTTTATGCGCAAATTCTAGCATGTAGAGTTAGTTTTCACAGTCATATCATGAAATTAAGCACATTTGTCCATTAATTGGGTGATAATAGACATTCAACCTTACAATCCAACACGGTACCGAACATAGTGATAGTAAACAGAAATGTCTGTTGAATCCAAAAGTTGAAAAGCAACACCGCGCCATCTCGCCGAGGACAACAGAAACGTACAGTCCCCTCATTATTAATATATCGAAAAATGATATGTCGGATCCGACAGGACAATTTCACGTCCCAAGAAAATGGAGACCCCTCCTCAAATTTGTTATACTGAACACCTAGTTTCAAGATATAAAGTCTCTGTGAAGGAGGGTACCACGATATTATTTGAACAAAAATACGAATGTCGAATCCGTCAATGCTCTTTTAAGCTCGAAGTTTTACGAGACCCTTGCCCAGATTCGGAAAAAATACCTCACTAAACAACAGAGATTTTCCATAACATTATTTGAGGGACACACAATACCACGATATAACTTGAACAAAAATACGAATGTCTAATCCAACAATGGTCTTTTAAGCTCCAAGTTCTACGAGACCCTTGCCCAGATTCAAAAAAAATACATTACAAAACAACACAGATTTTCCAAAATAGTATTTGAGGGACACACAATACCACGATATTACTTGAATCAAAATTTGAATGTCGGATCCGATAATGGTCTTTTAGGCTCGAAGTTTTACGAGCCCCTTGACCTAACTCGGAAATATACGTCACCGAACAACAGAGATTCTCCATAACAATATTTGAGGGACACACAATAACACGATACTACTTGAACAAGAATACGAATGTCGGATCCGACAGAGCTCTTTTAAGCTCGAAATTCTACGAGACCCTTGCCCAAATTCGAAAAAATACCTCACCCAACAACAGAGATTTTCTATAACAATATTTGAACGATAGACAATACCACGATATTACTTGAACAAAAATACGAATGTCGGATCCGAGAATGCATTTTTAAGCTGGAAGTTTTACAAGACCCTTGCCCAGATTCGGCAAAATACCTTATTGAACAACAGAGATTTTCAATAACAATATTTGACGGACACACAATACCACAATATTACTTGAACAAGAATACAAATGTCGGATCTGTCAATGCTCTTTTAAGCTTGAAATTCTACGAGACCCTTGCCCAAATTCGGAAAAATACCTTATTGAACAACAGAGATTTTCCATAACAATATTTGAGCGACAGACAATACCACGATATTACTTGAACAAAAATACAAATGTTGGATCCGACAATGCTCTTTTAAGCTCGAAGTTTTACGAGACCTTTGCCTAGATTCGGAAAAATACCTCACTGAACAACAGAGATTTTCCATAACAATACTTGACTGACACACAATACCAGCATATTACTTGAAAAAAAATACGAATGTCGGATCCGACAATGGTCTTTTACGCTCGAAGTACTACCAGCCCCTTATCCTTATTCGGATAAATACCTCACTAAACAACAGAGATTTTCCATAACATTATTTGAGGGACACACAATACCAGGATATTATTTGAATCAAATTTTGAATGTCGAATCCGATAATGGTCTTTTAAGCTCAAAGTTTTACAAGCCCCTTGCCCTAATTCGGAAATATACGTCACCGAACAATAGAGATTCTCCATAACAATATTTGAGTGAGACCCAATACCATGATATTACTTGAAAAAAAAATACGAATGTCGGATCCGACAATGCATTTTTAAGCTGGAAGTTTTACAAGACCCTTGCCGAAATTCGGAAAAATACCTCATTGAACAACAGAGATTTTTCATAACAATATTAGAGGGACACTCAATACCACGATATTACTTGAACAAGAATACGAATGTCGGATCCGACAATGCTCTTTTAAGCTCGAAATTCTACGAGACCCTTGCCCAAATTTGGAAAAGTACCTCACTCAAAAACAGAGATTTCCCATAACAATATATGGGGGACACACAATACCACGATATTACTTGAACAAGAATACGAATGTCAAATCCGACAATGCATTTTTAAGCTGGTACTTTTACAAGACACTTGCCTAGGTTCGGAAAAATACCTCATTGAACAACAGACATTTTCCATAACAATATTTGAGGGACACACAATACCACGATATTACTTGAACAAGAATACAAATGTCGGATCCGACAATGCTCTGTTAAGCTGAAAGATTTACTAGACCCTTGCCCAGAATTGGAAAAATACCTTATTGAACAAAAGAGATTTTCCATATCAATATTTAAGGGACACACAATACCACGATATTACATTATCAAGAATCCGAAAGTCTGATCCGACACAGCTCTTTTAAGCTCCAAGTTCTATGAGACTGTAGCCGAGATTTTGAAAAATACCTCACTGAACGACAGAGATTTTCCATAAGAATATTTGAGTGACACACAATACCCCGATATTACTTAAAAAAAACTAAGAATGTTGGATCGGACAATGCTTTTTAGGCTTAAAGTATAACGAGACCCTTGCCCAGATTCGGAAAAATATCTCACTGAACAACACAGACTTGCATAACAATATTTGATGGACACACAATACCACGATATTACTTGAACAAAAATACGAATGTCATATGTACTCACCACCGAATAGTCACCCAAGTTTGAGAGGATGTCAATAACCTCACATTCCTCCACGTTGGGAACCCAAACATCAGTTTCCTTCTCTACCCTCTCCATCAAGTGCCACTTCTGATCTCAAGATTGAAGTGCTTTCCACCAATTTCTAGTTCAATTTTGGCAAGTGTCGGATCGGATATTCAAATCCACGGATTTGTTCAGGAGGGGTACCCTCCTAATTTTCTTGCCCCCCGGTGCCGCGGAAATAGGTCCTCTTTCACGAAAATTTGGTGGTTGGCGGTGAAATTTTCTACTCACTGCTTACCTACTCACCGCTCACCAGTCACAGCTCACCGCTGCCACACCAGAATTCCCGGCGTGTACACACTGCACATACTAAATTAACCGCATACCGTGTTGTTTGATAAGAGCCTTGAGTGTAAATATTTGGATTGGTTATCATTTCCTTTGAATGGACTAGTGGACGTTGATGTTGCGGATAAATATTGATCCTGTGGACAATATTTATTTGTTTTTAAGCTCTGCGCTTTATAAATGAATCTTGTGGATTTCACGCCAGCTAACGTGGATAAACATGAACGCTGCCTTAAAATCACTGTTACAATATGTGAATTTCTAAAGGTCCAATATGATGTAGAGGAATGTTTCTTTGTAACAATGTGCATTTGCAAAACAATAAGTAGTGTAGTTGCAGTGACTTAGAGAAATGTGAGATCCTTCAACTTGATCAGAGTATACACCTGTTAAAAATGAAAAAAGGCCCTTGACAGCTTCTGAGCAGTTGCGACAGGTACCACAAAAATATCCTAAAACTAATCAGAACCTCATTTACAAGGGGAGATTTTAGACACATCTTGCATGTAATCACTACGGGAGACAATAAGAAATCAACATAACTCTTAACTCATATAAAAATGGAACAACATTGCAAAAACGCGGTTCCAGATGTCTACATCTTGCGCGAGCTCCCGTTCATGATCCAAGCCGATGCGGATGAGGAATAGAATTGTTAAGACGTTGGCGTTCACCTCGGCAACATGATTCTCGAAGGACTTCTCGAATCCAAAAACGTCTGCAAGGAATTGAAAATGCTCCTCCAACTCCCGCTTGTCCCACCATAGTTCCACGTCGTCTTCTTCAAGAGATGTTGTTCTCAGTATGGCCTTCTGTCTATCACCAGGGCCAAACAATTCGTCCATCTCCTCAAATCTCGATTCCTCTCAAAGTTCTTTGACTCCACTATTACATCGACTTCCCACCTGAACAAGTTGAACAACGATATAAGTATCTACAAATCAAAACGTGGTGATTAAATATACGAATGCTAATGCCATATGTGTGGTAGGTTTTTCCAAACCTGTAAAATACGTGTTGGAGCCTCCTCTGCATCTAATAGTCTCATACAAATTCCACCCCTTGAGCTCTCTCATTCTCTCTAAACAAAACCCCTACAATTGTATGAACCTAGAACCTAGTAGAAGATGAAGGTGCTAAGACAAGGGTATGTCGAGTGATTGACGGAAGGCATTGGTGCGCACCCACAGTTGTGCATGCGAAAGCAATGTAGAAGAAAGGCAAAGCAGAAGAAAGACGCACACTTGACTAGGTCTCCATGCTGGAAGAGCTGTGAAAGTTGCAGGGAGAACACAAGGCAACCTTTGACAGCGCTTGTCGTCCTAGAATGTAGGATCTAGGGGCAAGTAATTGATGGTGGAGATGAGCGATGCTCAACATAAACGGTCAAGATCTACCGGAGTTCTGTACATTATATACTCTAAGTACCTTTTGTATAGATTGAACGCAATTGCATGTATAAAAGGAGATGGCGGGAAAATTGTTTTTTCACGTATTCTTTGATTAGCCATCTTAGAACAACCATTGGGCATCCAAAATCCGCGCTTGGATCTACAAAAATTTTAATTTTTCATACACTTTCCCCCCGCCAACTGTACAGTACTAATTATGCAGACTCACACCGAATATGTAACCCCGCTTCAGCTCTTCTAACGGTTTTGAAAAGGCCATTCCATTGCCTATTTCCTGCTAGAGAATCGGCAAAATCCATGCAATCCCTAACAAACATTTCTGTACTATCCTTTTTTTTTGTACTTGGGACATATGAAGTGAACCCATCATAAGTACAAAATTAACATGAGCAATTAAGTTTGACAACCCTTTCAACAGTGGTAATAAGATCTTCAACATCTTACCTATTCCTTTCTCAGATCAAAACCGGGAGAAACATTGAACCATCATGCTCTATCAAAGTACAAAGCTAAGGTACCCTGCCACATACTGTACTCTCACTCAAAAAGTACTAGGGTCTAGCATACTTACACCCTCGCCAACACAATTGCGAATCCGTCCCAAACTCAACATTCTCGACTCCCCAATCGCACTCCTTTTCCAAATCTTCAATCCAAACAACAACCCACCTCACGCCAAACCTCCATTCCTCATAGTAGTTGCCGTGTCCAAAGAACCCACAAATAGATTACAGACTTTCAGATCAGGTCACCTCAATTTGGGCACCATTTTGTACACAAATGTAAAGAATTGAATCTGAAATTTAATCTTGCAATTGGGTGCTTGAAGGGTTTGTGAGGGAAAATTGGATTTTCATGCTTTGGGATTGAGGCTTTGGATTTTGGTGGAAGTGGTGGTGATCATGGTGGTCATGGAAGCTGTGATTCTTGTTCTTTGAGAGGTTGAAGGTTGCAGGTGCTTGACGCCATCCAACTAAGTGGTCCAAAAACAATCTCCATGAGAAGGTGTACTTTCCTCGAGGCAGTGACCACTTGACCTCACCTTTCACTTCGAACCAGCACACATGCTTCAACCGTGCAACCTCTGAAAACCTGCTTGTTTCTTACACACGAGAATAATGGTAAGCTCACACGACTGTCGATGAGAGATGTGAGACATCATTTACATACTTGCGGGGTGAGTGTGGTGGTGAGTGGGTCGAGGCTGGCGCAGCTGTTGTAGCGCGAGCAAAGCAGGTGCAAGGAGGAGCGGGGAGGAGGAGGTGCGGGGAGGAGGAGGTGCGGGGACGAGCGGGGCAGAGCGGGAAGGAGAAGAGTGGGGCGGAGCTGAAAGGAGAGGAGCAGGAGTGAATGGGCGGGAATGGGCGAGACGACAATGGATGTGACGGACTCCGTCATCCACCAGATTGGCTGCCCTCGGGAGAGGCTGCTTGGGAGCGCGGCTCGTCGGGAGATTTAGAGAGACCCTATGAACATGATATCGCTCCATCTGTTAGTTGATGGTTTGCCATTCGTACATGGGACCAGAAGAGGATAATACAGTGAAATAGTGAAACATAGCCGCGTGTACACATGCAGGGAAGTCAATCCCGATTATCATGCTGAAAGACTCAAGTCTGGATTCAGATATCCCGAAGATTGCACACTGTATGCAAACATATGTGAAATGAGATGGTGAAGCACATTTGAGACAAGATTGTAATATACGTAGGCGTTGGTTTTTGACCCTTGAAACGAAGAGTGTACGTTGTTCTCGCAAGAGGGATATCAAAACTGCCACTGCCTCCGACTCTCTCGATTTACTTGCGGGTAATTACTAGTGTTGGACTGTTATCAAAAATTAGTCATACGAGCCGGTTTAGGATATTGAAGATTTGCTAGAAACACAGATGGGTAAGGTACATGGTATTGTAGATTTTTAACTTTCACAAATATAGCACTGATATGAATAACGTCAAATGTTGCAAATTCCAAACAGAGTATGACTATGAATATCATCACATTTGATAACAGTCCATTATCAACTCGGGTAGGTTTTTTTTTTTGCAATACATTCACACATGCTAGGATTTTTTTTTTTTGCAACACAGACACAAATTGCACTGACCGTGGTTAAAGTGAGTTACAATGCTGCTTATCTGTCGAAACCAACAAATCAACAGGGTTTTGAAAATGAAACAGCTGCTCTTCACGAATTCAGAATCGTGAGCACTAACATGCGCTGAATGTATCAATCAGTCTGTCATCAAGAAGCAAGGCATCCTAGCCCTCAGGTATATGAAGACAGACTTGCATTGCCATCATTCCCACAATGTAGAGTCTGAAGTCTGAAGACCATTAGACTCCCTTTTTTTCAAGAATCTCCTACCTGAAATTCCTATCAAATTCATATTGAAAGATGATTAAAATGCAGAAAATGTCTTCGCAGTGGAACTCTGCCTATAAAAGAGGACAGTATATGAATACCGTGATGCACTGGAGTGACACACATCACTCTGCCACATGACTTGCAATTACACTGATTAATCACAATCTCGGCCAAGTGTAACACGACTAACACAGGATTGTTGCAATTCAGCTGCGTTGATATTACTCCTCACAGCATATCCAACGTCCGCTATGACTTGGAAAAATTGTGAACTGCAAGCAAAAATTCAAAAGATCCTGTTATTTTGAATCAGCATCCCAATGGAGAGAAATTGAGTCACATGCTATCCTTGCCTTCAGGTAACAAGAGCATGATACATCTTACTGTAACGAAGTACTTCAAGTAGCTCGAAGCAAACAGAATCACTAGGAATGATAAAAAATCACCAAAGAAATTCCACATACCTCCAACAAAGATACAGTACATGCTACTCATCATCTTCAGGCTCTTCTTTGAAGTAACCAGCCTCCTCAATCTTAGCTTCAAAATCATCAACTTGTTCCATCTCCTTTGCAAAATACTCTTTCACATCTTTGACTACCAAAGTGATCTCACATTCATGCCAAGAATCCTCAGACCAATTCTTGTTGATCATTATCAAACTGTCCAAGTTATTTAGACAAAGACGACAACGACGCAAACTCGTGAGCACACCAGCGATTGAGAAAATCCGCTCCGTTTCAATCTGAGATCCTGGAATGGCCAAGATTTGCCGTGCAAGAAAGGCTACAGATGGGAAACGGAAAGTATTCAGCTTCCACCAAATTAGGGGCTCCTCCGCCTCAGGATGCACAATAGTCAAGCGACGGAACAAAGACAGCTCTGCAAGAAGAATACCTTCACACACCTCTTCAGCAGACGCTCAAGCACCGAACATAATTGACAATGGAGTAGGGTCAACCTAGGTGGAGTCAACCTAGGGTCAACCTAGGGTTGAGATACTTGTGCACCTTCACGAGGTAAGGGATGAGGATTTTCCTGTCGTAGTCCTCCACCACCTGTTTCGCAACAGCTACTCCCACATACTGAATCAGCAACTCTAGCCCCTTGAAGCGAGGGTCCTGAATCAAAGACACCATGTTCTGAGCTTGATCTGCTACAAAATGATTTGAGAATCTCAGAAACGGCTTCATCACATCCACAGCTCTCTTCGCCATCCTTGCCTTCAGAATCTCAATTTCAGACTCAAAGTCTCCCACCTGCAGAGGGGGAAACACACTAGCACTCTGATCATACACCCCCTATAACTCAATGGACATCCGGAACGCAGCAGCCAGGGCATTTGAGTGCAACCAGTATCCGCGAGTTTGATTTAGCATGCACTGCTGCACAACTGGGTTGAGTGTCTGAGTTACGGTTCTCGCAGTTGCCCATGTCATTCCACTTGGAACGCGAGCTTGCAGCTTCAAGGACTGTCTTCTATAACAAATACTAATAGCATCAGCATGCTCCTGGGTCTCCTGGAACAGCACCACCTTAGAGGCAAAGCGTGTCTTCACAGGTGTCTTCAATTTCCTTGTCGGTAGCCCCGCATTGATGTAGGTTCTGTCCCACTCTTGACGTCCCTTTCCTGACTTCTTGGTCCAAGTGATGCAGGATTGCAGAGACTTTTGAGCATCCTTCAAACTAACCTCCTTCATTCCTTTGCACATCTACTCATCGTTGCTGGCATATTGGCATAACTGATCAGACAGGGTTCACGTAACAATGAATTAATCAGCATGGGCGCATACATTGACACACAAGCAACCTTAGCAACCAATACCTTTGACAAATAATCTGGCAGCAAGCATAGACTTTGACACATAAACACCGTTGGCCAATAGTTGCAGAATAGAACCCACTCTTCGAAGATAACAGCCAACCGCATACATTAAATTAACAAGAATTACTGCACAAGCGAATAAGCTTTCTGAACTAAGAGATCGTATAAAGAGAAACACAGTTTGTTAATCATAATTTTGTAACTTCGTATAGATTAACAAGAGAAAACAGAGTCGGCAATAATCTGGAATCCTTGATGCATTTCGCACTGTCTTTAAGCTCAAATGAATGTACTCTCAAACACACTGCTTTTTAAAGCCATCTGCAGATATCCAATCTACGTAACAAGTAATTGTTGTTGCGTTCAAGTAACAGTTGCAACAGTCGTATAAAGGGAAACATTGATTAACTGTAAAAATCAACCGAATCATAAAAACTCCCTTACGGACCAATAGAACATCATCAGCAATAGAACATTCATTTCGATTTAAATTCCTAGCAATCTGAAACAGGAGTGTCGATTTAAACTGCACGCAATCTGAAGAGATGACTCCTAGGTTTAGTGAGCTAATTATTTTAAAATAAACCAAACAACACCAAATACAGCTCATCGACCTGCATCTGGCAAACCTGAATGGGTCTGCATAAACAAGCACCCATCACTAACTGGAATGTATAAAAAGAACAATACAAGCAGTATGACTTACTAACGTTATGACTGATGAAATAATCAAACTTAACAATTGCAAGACATTGACTCAAGCTCTTGCTAGCTCATTCATTCGGAAATAGCAAATTAAAAAATAAACAATAAAAAATGGATTGACTGCCCCATACATTGACACAAGCATACACCATAGCCAAGCTACCACACAGATTGAGATAAAGAGAAATTCACGGCAACCAGTAACAAAAAAGACATGTCAACTGGGAATTGCATACCTTTGACATGATATGACCAAAACAAGCAGATGAGAAGGGCTTCGGTAACCCCAGCTCATCACACGACACTGTGAGCTGCAGAGCCTTCTCCAACATCACCAAATTTGCACCCTCATCCTTCATGCAGGCCACTATCTTATCAGTGAGCTTGAACTGCTCTAACAAGGGCTTGACAATCTAGGCCAACGCTGCTCCTGATGTGTCTTGTGCCTCGAACAGTCCAACTGTTACATGTCTTGGAACCCAGCCCTCATCAATGAAATTCACCACCAATGCAAAATTATCCCAACTGATTTGCGACATCCACAGGTCGAAAGTGATTGAAGCAATCTGACAGCTGTTGATGAGTGGAATCACAAACCGGTCCATTGTCTTGGTGAGCATCGCAGGAATGTGCTCACGAACCAACTGCTTCTGACTCGGGCATACCACTTTTGGATCCCTGCTCAGCATCAGCCTCCGCAGCCATGCAGACTCCACAACGCTGAGGGATTCATATCCCTTAGCGATGAACAGAACTAGATCCTCCAGAAATCGCTGCTCCTGCACATCATTTTTTGCGTAGGGCTTTGCATTACCAAAGTATGCTGTGATCTCTGACGGCGGTGCCCCCTTCCTCTTCTTGGTCTTCTGCTCCCCGTATCTCCTTCTTCCGCTGCTGCCTCCCGCACATACCTGCGCAGAATATCCAAGGTTCATGTAATGAGTTGCAGCATATCCCATACACTTGGTGTTTCAAGAAAGATATAGATCTGCCACCTTGATGATATGCAGTTTTATGCCAGGAATTGAAGGTTAGGAAAACCTTAAGGTGTCTCAATACTTGCAGTATTAGAGCCAGGATCATGAGTGGGCTACCGCTTATTTAATAGCCATTGTTGAGGATCGAAAACGCACTCGACACAAGAATCAAGAGAACCATCCAAACAAGCCTCTACTCTATGGCAGCAAGCAAAGAGGGCCTTCAAACAAAGTCAACGAAGACGAAGTTTCCATTGATCTAGCTACGGAGTTTGATTGAAGAAACACCGAATTAAACCATGGACAGCGTGCAACCAAGAAGTGAGCAATGCCCGCAATCAAGCTAATCTGGATTCAGAATACTTCAAGGCAAGAGAAAGAAGCCATACATGCCCAAGCTTCTGACTTGTTACTCCTTTGGTTGCCATATACAACACAAATACAAACTGTAGATGAAAAAGCATGACAGAGTCTATTTTCACTAATAAACAACGCACAGTATAGCTCAATGTAGCAACTCTAGACATCTTAAATTAACGAGAAAATGAGGCAAAGAGGCACTCGGGTACTTGCAAACAGTTAATGCGGCAAGGAAATGCTCATGCACACAAAAATCAGCCTCACATTGCTCTCCAAAAACGCAGCTTCAGTTCATGACATTCCTTATTACGAAAACCACAAGTGATCGCCAAAATAAATTAAAAACGACTCATAGCACACACATACACAGCGAGAAATCAACAAAACCAGCACAACAATGAATCAACCGTTTCACATTTCATAAATGCTTCAATATCAACTTTACAACGACAGTCTCGAAACATATCAACGGCAGATCCACAAACGCCGTAACAGAAAAGAAAAGAAAAACGCGCAACCGCAATCAACAAAGCAGTAGCTCCATTCCCTGATGTCCACCAAAACCAGGCCAAAACCATGCACATCGAGTAAAATTCGCATTCAGCAAATTAGCTCACAGCGATAAGCTCTGCTCCTGGATCATGTAGGCCGAAGTCATAAAAGTGATCGATGTAGAAGATTACAGTAACCCACAGCAAACAGAAAAGAGTTACGAAATTCAGCATCTTACAATTTTGAGGGATCACAATTTCTGTGCATTGGCAAATCTAGTCCTGGTTTCCTACACACAAAAATTCTAAGGATTTACTAATTTCAAGAACTCAATAAAGCAAGCACGATTGCTTTGATCATAGGGCCAGGATGTGTCAAGATATACACATAGCCCATCATCACCCTGCTACTGTTGAATTAAAAAAAAAAAAAGTTAACTCAAATACACGAGGGTCGAACACAAACCTCGCAAGTTCCTGGCCATGCTCATTCTCTACATGTGTCTTCATGCTAGTGATCCCATGCGCTCGGTTGTACTGCAGAATCCCCTTCCTTCCTCTTGTGCCCCTCTGGCTTGAATTACTTGACTCAGCTTCAGTTGGGTGACAAACCCAACACCGCAACTTCTGTGCCACACTTACATTGACAACCATGTCCTCCCCCTTCAGTCGGTAGAATGCCCACACTGCACTACTGCGATGGTAGGGTCGCCAAAAGAGAGCATTCGCCTTCAATGCCGTATACGAAACCCTCCAAGCTGCTTCAGACTCAGCTGCCAAACCTTCCAAATCCGGACTTGGCAATACATCACAGATCCGTTGGGCGCTCTCCAAATCAACAGAATCACTAGGATCTGCAGTTTCAGACAGTTCTTGTTGATCAAAAGACGACATTGTGAGCTCAACACACATCCAAAACCCTAAGCGAAGTCTTGGAATCCTAGATGGAGATCAGTTCAATTCCTTCACAAAAACCCAGCAAATACAGGTTGAGAAATTTTGGGTTATCCTGAAAGAGTTGTTGCCGATCCCTGGAGCAGCATTACAGCCCGTAGCCACTCCCCAATCTGCAGTTAGAGCCACTCCTCTCCACATTGTATCGCACAAGTAGCTGCAACAAATGCTAATCACATCGCCACCTTCATCCATAACCTACCGTACTTGCTGCTACATTATCAAGTCTGGTTCCAATAATTGTATCACCGCATCACAAAGCCGCACAGACTGCTTGGAAGCGCAGTTTCGGAAATGGAGACACCAACACAATATGTGTAAGCCTAGGATTTCGGAAATTGCGATACCTGCCTGCTCGGTTTGGCACATAACCTACCCGTATCCTTCCTGATACCCGGGTCAATCCACAATAACAGTCCACCACTGGTAATTACCAATGAACAACACGAAGCAAGGAAGGACTGTTGTGACACAAATTTTCCAAGTCCTTTACTTTCACCAGCGTCCAAAGTGACTGTCCGTGGAGTCTTTAATCATGTCCTTCTTTCTCAGAATTCTACTAGTGGGAGCCTGGGAGGTCATGCGACGGCGTATACGGGAGCACAAAAAGCATCCCAGGAATGTTGATCCTGCAATTCTCTATAAGAAATTGGTATTTCAATATGTATGTTTAGACACTAGCTTCTGATAACTAAAAATATACGAAACTTATGGGTCTACTGTAAAAGCTGAAAGAATTAACTACGCTATATATCTCCACAAACTTTGTATCTGAATATGTGATACACACCGGAGCCCCGGATTAATCCACCAATTTCTGATGCCGCAACCTGTGCTTTGAGTTTTTTCTGACCACCAGTGAGTAATTGAGTTAATTTCTGGAAGGTGACAGAGTCTAAGCTTGATTACCAGGTCGTCTATTTCACCATCTCCTGCTGATTGTGCTCAAAACTTGGCACTCTTTAATATTAGCTGGATGATGATATATAACTCGGAGATGGGTGGCTCTTTGGAGTTAAGACGATCTAGTTATGTTTGAAAAAACTCTTCAAGTTGGATGACTATAACAGAAACTGCTCTTGGATTGTGGCTCAACCAGCTTCGGCAACAACGACGAGACGGCAAGGTATGTAAAGCGACGAGCGAGGCCGATCCAGAAGCCAGCGACGACAGAGGGCAGAGACAAAGGGCTCTTCACTGTGTCGTAGCTCTCCTCCATCTGACGGCCCACTTCGGAAATCACCAGGCATAGCAACTTCACCGAAATACTTGTCCACGAAGGCGGTAGCGTTGGTTTAGCACTGTCTTTGCCGATGGACTGGTTGCTATGCAGTGACGAGTCCTCGTATTGTGGTGTCTTTGCATATGAATTACTTGAGCATTCATCTGGAACGAGCATCCTATCTTCCACCTGGTCCGGGACTGCCATCGCAAGCTGCCAAGTACGCCAAAGTTCTTCATCGAACTGGTCGGCTAAGCCATGTGAATGAAGCTCCTCTCTTGCCCACTCCATGAAAACCTTGGGTCCTCCACACACAAGACGTGTAATAAGGTTTCGTTGCTTCTCTACCATGTCGTGGATCTCTTTCTCCTTCGCAGCCAGCTTCGTCCCTGCCTCCTCCGCTGCAGCCTTGTTTTCGTCGAGGGCTTTTTGGAGTTCCTCCAGATCCCTGAAGTCAGCAAAGGTAATTTCACTCATAAGAATTCCAAAAACCATTCATTCATGCCATAGAGAGCAATACTATGTGAACCATATAACTTTGGACCAAGGTACACAACAATACCAAATTTCGCAACTTAGAAGCACAAAAGGGACAAGAATGTTTACTTTGCTGATCGGTCGTGCTCTTGCTTCATGGCTTCGAGAGCGAATTGGCATTCCTCTCTGGCTCTCTGCAAAGCGAGTGTAGCCTGGTGATTCGTCTGTCTCTCAGCCATCATAACCTCCTGCTCGGCCTCCATAATCTTCGCCATGGGGACCAGGATGCGATTGATAATCGTTTGCAAGTGCTCTTGAGCTTCGCTAGCGTACCGAGTATCCGCAACTTCCTGTAAGTATTCACATCGAAAACGTTCAATATAAATGTTAAGATCACCTCTGGCGCATCAACTACGAATTCGTGCATGTATTAAAAAAATAAAAAATAAATTAAAATTAAAATAAAATAAAATAAAATAATCAAAAAATTCAAACACCGGCCTCGTCAATGGCGAAATATCACAGAACACCGTTCTATTTCATTGAAATCCAAGGAGATGGCAAAGCGCTGAATATATAAAGCTGCCAGTAGTGTGCTTACGTGAAATAAAAAACCGACCAACTGAGGGGAAGACTCTACCACGAGAAGGTGCTGCACCGACGATTCACTCCACACTGCAGGATGCGCCATCATAAACCGTTCCAGCGCTTGGATCATTTTATTCGAGACCTCCTCTTTGCCGATCTCCTCAATCTCTCCAAGCCCTTTCGAATAAGGACCCTTCCATGTCCGTGACTTCTGCAAACTGGGCACCCCCTTCCCGGGATGCGACGACGTAACTCCTGTACTCTGCAGACCTAAGACGTCCTGCGTCGACTTCACCCGTGTCGACACCGTCTCCATGATCCTCCCCCTTCGCAACACCCTGCACTTCAACCGTCCCCAGTACACACTCCTCAGTTCCTCATGACTCCCACAGGTCTCCTCATGCACACCACAACGCAAACCTCTCCTCTCCTCTCTCTCCCTCTCTCTCTCACCAAACCAGCTACACAACCAACCTTCTCATCAACCCAAATACATCGATCTACACGTCCACTCTCACAAAGTCCTCGACTGCAACCAGTTCCACAACCTGACCAACTTCAACACCTCTCTCTCTCTCTCTCACCAAACTACCAACCTTCTCATCAACCCAACAGCAACCAAAATATATCGAAATTCTACCACTGCAACCAGTTCCACATCCTGATCCGCTCTAAATATGAAAGTCGTCGACACTGGTTTGAAAAGCAGAAAACACCATCATGACCATGACATGCAGACGAGAGACGTAATGACACGCCAATCAGACCTCTCCATGCGCGATCTTCACCCCGGGACAAGCCGAGATCGCCTCAACAACCGGAGGTCATGCCGCGCCAATCGATGTCAGGGGCATTGAAGGGACTGTACGACGGAGGAGAATTCAGAACACGTGACGATGCAATTGCGAGGGAGATCGATCATCGATGGCAACGTGGGAATATGATATTATTGCTTTCGGAGGTGGGAAGGTATCACGAGGAACTGGTGTCTGTGTCGGAATCCTGGAATAAGCTTGTTGTGTGCATGTCACATGTGCCGGACGTTTTTCTTCTTCATTTTGTTCCTGCTCCTGTTGCTTTTTGGCTAATTCGGCGTTGATTTCAGTTGTTCGAGTTTGAGCTTGAATTTTGTTATAATTTATGGAGATGATGAATGGGGGAAACCGGCAGCTAGTTACGCATTGGCTGGTTGATTAAAAAATAATAATAAGAGCAATAATAATGACGATTTCAAAAACGGTTGATATAGAAAGTTTTTGGTTAAAAATTGAAATGAAATATGTGATATTTTTAACTCTTGAGATTGCTTGATTTTTTCAAATCCGTCCCTAGGCTTTATATTAGGGTTGAACATAAAACTTGAACTTATCATATGTGGTATCTTATGTGCCACTATTTTGGCGCCAAAATGTTTGGACCCCTTTGATGCAATTAGAACATGGTTTTTTTGGCCCAAACCCTAAATCCGATCAAGAACTTGGGCCATATTGGAGGCTCAAACCATGCTAAATCAACCCTACCTTCCATCTAGCTCCAACCTTAGCAAGTGTCTTCATTGAAATACAAATGTTTTTTTTTTTTTTGAAAAAATTAGGTTCATTTTCAAAATTTTAATTTTGAAATTCTATTCTAATAAAAAGAAGATTCAAAATAGTCTTAAATGGCTTTAAAAAACTTTACAAAAACTCTAAAAGTGATTTACCATGTTTTCGATTTTTCAACCTTCAAAATTTCAATTTCTTTTTGTTTTCTTGTTTTAAATTATTTATAAATGTACCTATTCTTGATGTATTATATATAGAGGTAGACAGCTTTTTTTAATTTTTTTTTAAAGTTCTCAATCCGACGTCTTACAAACCACTACGAGACTGCTAATGAATGGATTTAGTAGAAATTCCAATTTAGGCTCGTATTTTTTCAAAGCCTTAATTTGATATTGCCAACTTTCATATATACTTGATGAATATTTCATGAAATTTGATAAAAAAATCACATAAATAGATGAAAGATATACTATTTTGGAACAAAATTGAATTTCTATCTAATTTTAGGCTACACAACAAATTAGAAAGTGAGATCCAAAAAAATGACAGAGGGGGAAGTACAATAAAGTGGACCACAAAAGTGCTTAGCTCATTGCCAATTTCAGCCCGTTGTGTAAACACGCTAGAAAGCGGCATCTAAAACTTCTTGATGGAAAATTAAGTTTGGAATACGGAAAGTAGACTTGATGTACTACAACTTCCGAAATTTGCATTCGTAGTTGTTGAGTTGTGACACCTCTATGAACACCACAAAGTTGAACAAAGTGAATGCAGTCATTTGAAAAAGTGACCATATTACATTGTAGTTTTGACAGAAATCACTTTTGACTTTGCGGGGCCCTTCTTTTGTACATTAGACTTGTAGAAATGATCCAAGTGGTCGTGTTTGGAATCCTAGATTGGCAAAAAGTGTCCTCAAGACGTTTTTAAAACATTGTTTTTGGTGAAACTTTTTGTTAGGTTTTTTTGCACCGAACATTGTTTTTTAAATTGGAAAAAACATCCTCTAAAGACAATAGAGGGCCCGAATGAAGAAATTAAGACTTTGGAAAAGTTCATTTTCATGATTTAGAAGTAGGGGTCAAATTACGTTTCAATTGAAGATGTTTTTTTTATAGAGATGCCTGTAGGATACTTTATGAAACCTTAAAAAGTGACAAAAATGCTCAAAAACTACACCAAAATGCTCAAAATCAGCTTTGAGCTATTAAAAACAGCACACTTCATATTCACTTCCTAATGATCACATATTGCACTTGGTGGTCCACTTTATTGTGCCTCCCCCCGACATAGATAGTTAGGGTAGTTAGTGTGGGGTTTTAAGGTATCGTGACGTTTTTGGGAAATGTGACAATTTTGGATATCTTGACACTTCTTGAAATTGAGACGGTTTTGGCCGTACAGATTGGTAGATTATAGCATTTGAAGTTCCAAATATTATTTTTTTGGAGGATGTCTGAACGGATCAGCAATGTTTGACTACTTGTAAACTGGAAATTTTAAACTAGCGAGGTTTGTGGTTTTGGAAATTTAGAATGAAAATTGGGTTAGGCACATGTGTATCAAATATGGGATTTAGTGGACAATTACAACGTATTCAAAAAAAATGTTGCAATCACAACATAGGTGAATGTTCACTTCTCACAAAGATTTTAAAATTTATTTTTCCCTAACTCATTTCTATATAATTTGACTATCCAAACAGCCAAATCGTTTCTCATAACATTACTCCAACATGGGAAGTTTTTTTTAAATAAAAACATAATAACCTAAATAGATATGAGACAACGATTTTAAAAAAAAATACAGAGTGTGGGCGGGGGTACAAGCCTCGCACACACCTGCAAGGGCGATCCCAACGGAGCACATCCTCCATGATACTTGCGGTGTGTCCCCGTGGACCGGCCTAGTCACTGCCCCGCCTGGCGAATTGCCGGACCCGCCCTAGTCGTCAACCCTCCCTTTGACAGGGGCGGCCTCGATCCCCGCCCTCGCGGGGGAGTATCGCCGTGGACCCCTCCACAACCCCACCTTCTAGCGTGGACCTCCTTTTTCCCTTCACTACGCTTCGTCACGGCCCGCCACCTCCTTCATCTCCTTTACTAATTTCTACTGCCACCTCACTACGGGCCATGCTTGAGGGTTTCTTATCCCGCCACCTTTTTTAGTAGCTCTTAAATCCGTCTCTGTATTCAAGAAGTTGGCTGTGAGCAATCTCAAAATGATACATTTTCTCTACACTATTCTTTGTATAACTGAATTGCACCAAATTTTTTGTTATTGTGCATAGTTTTGTGATTCTTCTCTGTCTATAAATCATTGTCAATAGTTTTGTGTGTATTTTCCCATGTAAAGAAAAAAAATTGTACATATACATACCTAGTATTAGAAGGGAAAAATTGAACTTGAGAATAAAATTATAACGTCATTGTTTTGTGGGGGGAAAATAAACAATTCAAATAAAAAGAATTTCGTGAAAGAAAAATTCAGAAAGGCTCCAAGAAGTTCTAATACAATATAATAAAAGAAAAATTATACATTTAATGTTAGTGGACTTACATTTCGTGGCAACTGTTCCTAAAGAGGTGTATGATATTCTTCATAACATGTCCTGTTCTTGAAACACATGAATTTGTTATCACATGAACTACAATAGTAATGTGGCCTCCTATCGTCCGCTTACTTAGACTTGTTGCATATCATGCAAGGGTTCCTCTTCTTCGAATATGAAGGAAAACATAAACC
The DNA here is from genome assembly GCA_014871385.1 of Ceratodon purpureus. Lineage (NCBI taxonomy): Eukaryota > Viridiplantae > Streptophyta > Bryopsida > Pseudoditrichales > Ditrichaceae > Ceratodon > Ceratodon purpureus. The sequence continues at coordinate 105,764,524 of CM026426.1, forward strand.
CCGTCTCCGTGGTGTAGTAATGAGATCATCAATCTTCCTCCCGCTCCGTATTTCCCTTAACGTAGTAACATTAAGGGAAATCTGGGGTCTCCAAAGGGCCTTTGGGTTTCCCACGTGACTAAAAATTTGGCCCAGCCCGTAGACTTTGTCCGCTAGCATCAATGGTGCTAGCAGGTCGCCAAATCAGTGTTTGGAGGGTCCGGCCAATCGCTGCCAGCGACGGCGTGTGCCATTGCTGTCATCCCATTGGACAGTAGCTCTTGACGCTGTCAGCGGGCAGGATATCCACCAATGAGATTACTTAGAGAGGCATGCGTGGGCAACATGTTCATCTACCTTTGGGCTGTCTTACAAGGCCCTTTGGAGACCCCACATTTCCCCTAATGTGTTTTGCATAATTTGGTCCTGAACTGCAAATGAAAAATTGGCTTCCAGATAGGGATAGCATGTTTGCATTTGTCAACATAGATCAAGAACATGTTGACAACCGTAATATCAAGCAAAAAGAATAAAATGCAATGCCACCATTTATGTGACCGGTTCTGAGTACAATACGATGCGCTCAGTTGGTCAGCTACATCCACTCCCCGCATATGCGTTGTATATTCCAAATGCATTGGAGATGTAGGAATATCCTCCCATACTGCTCCATTTCTCTGAGGCACGGTTGGTACAAGAGAGCGTGGAGCATTTGTTGGTTGCGCATGTGTCGATAATAGAAGAACTGGTTTCTTATCTTTCCAAACAACCAAAGACATCGTCCTTTATTCATGCATTCTCCAATCCATCCAATCATGATCTTTGCTTTTATAGGCCTTTGTATGTTTCAAAACAATGGGAATCCCAGTACAATTAGACCTCATTGTCCATGTGGCATAGATATGAATGCTGAGTAGATCCTTCAGTGACTCAACACTAGTAAAGAAATTGTCCATGGCAATAACATGACCTTTCCCCCCCCCCCCCATATCTTTTGTCAAGTCCATAACTACGTTGTGAGCTAGTTTTCGCTCCCCCCTTGCTATTCGAGATTCCTCGGCTACAACTTGGCTCTTCCAACAGTAAACCACAAAATTCCATACATACTTAGAATGAGAGCATGCTAAACACCACACCTTTATCCTCCATTTTTGTGGTTTTTGTGGCATGCATTGTTGCAAAGGACAATACGAGCCTTTATACCGTATCATCATTTCATCGATGGTGCAAATTTACCCAATAACCATGCGCGCTTACAATTATCCCTAATTGCCTCTATCAACCACCGTACCTATCCCAACTTATTATAACCTGGTAAGTCTTTTTCACTCACATAGGTTGTAGGATGGGTGATGTGAAGACATTTAGTCAAAACCATAAAATGAGCTCGGGACATAACTTTCAAAATAATAGAACAATGGAAAATCAATTCCTTGTTATGCCAATAAGATTTGATATTTGGTTGTTGCTTCATTCTCATATACAACCAAATTGCAATGAACGCCTTGAATTCGGGCACAATGAATTCCTCCCATCCTGCCCTACCCTGGTTCTTCCATTTGTATCAACCTCCGTAACATACCGATACTCCTCTACAATATCCCGTACAATATTATATGTCCAAAATAACTTGAACAATTGGAGCATTATTGGAAATATCCTCCCATCAAAAAATGACATTGAATCTCCATTGAATCGTCTGGGCGTTGAATCATATGTGAAATATGTCTTCTTCCAAGTTACATGTATTTGACACTATGATGATTGGGGGGAAGCACCATAAAGTGGACCACCAAGTGCAATATGTGATCACTAGGACGTGAATATAAAGTGTGCTATTTTTTACAGCTCAAAGCTGATTTTGAGCATTTTGGTGTAGTTTTTGAGCATTTTAGTCACTTTTTAAGGTGTCACAAGGTATCTTACAGGCATCTCCATAAAAAAAACATCTTCTCTTGAAACTTAATTTGACCGCTAGTTCTAAATCATGAAAATGAACTTTTCCAAAGTCTTAATTTTTTCATTTGGGGCCCTCTATTTTCTTTAGAGGATGTTTTTTCCAATTTAAAAAACAATGTTTGGTGAAAAAAACTCATTAAAAGTTTTGCCGAAAACAGTGTTTTAAAAACGTCCCTGCCGTACTTCTCGCCAATCTAGGATTGCAAACACGGCCACTCGGACCATTTCTACAAGCGTAATGTACAAACGAAGGGCCCCGTCAAGTCAAAAGTGATTTCTGTCAAAACTACAATGTAATATGGTCACTTTTCCAAATGACTGCATTCACTTTATTCAACTCTGTGCTGTTCATAGAGGTGTCTCAACTCAACAACTACAAACGCGAATTTTGGAAGTTGTAGTACATCAAGTCTATTTTCCGAATCCCAAACTTAATTTCCCATCAGGAAGTTTTAGGTGCGACTTTCTCGCGTGTTTACACAACGGGCTGAAATTGACTATGAGCTAAGCACTTTTGTGGTCTACTTTATTGTGCTTCCCCCCAATCCCCAAAATCTCCATCATCCTCTTCTTCTTCACTGAGAACAAAGTCACGATCATCATCCTCACTTCCACTATCCAATGTGGGCACTATATAATTTTGCCTTCAAGGTCTTCTCCGTACATGACGAACCCTTTCATGTTGATCTCTAGATCATGTCTACCTTCTCCATTTTCATAAACACCCACATGAATATTATGTGGGGGCTCTCCAATAAAGTCCTCATCACCACCCCAAAAACATTCTCCATTTACACCCCCTTGCATTTCACTATCCACACCCCTCCCCTTCAAATAACTGCTCTCAATCCCCCCCTTCTACTCCTGTAACATGCACCCCACCCACAATTCCCACCCCCAACCTATGGACCCAGCCCCATCTCTTTGCTGAGTGGATCTCCACTCCCAGACCCCCTTTCCCCCGCTGCCCCTTCCAAATACCTATGTCCCCAAGCCCCCCCTCTATGCTCGAGCCTCCCATGCTCACAAACCCATGGACAAACCCCGCAACCCTGCCCCCAATCTCTGCGACCCCGCCCCCTATCCCCGTGGACGTTTCCCCTTGCCCGCATGCTCCCACACCGAGTCCGCCAACCCTGATGGCGTAGGCTGCGCCGCTATGACTCCTCCCCCCGTCGACTCCTCGCCCACCTCCTCCCGCACACCCGCACAGACAGGCCCAATGTGAGAGTTCCTCCTTGCTATCACATTAGTCTCAGTGCGCTTCTTTCTATTCCGTGCATTTTCATTGTATTTTTGAATGTTGTACTCAGATTCTACACGCCACAACAACTCCTTCAAAGATTTGCCTTCATCAAATGCATACTCTCCCTCATCAAAGCTATCTTCACTGGGTTCTTCACAGGAGCTTTCTCTCCCATAACCCTTTAGCAATTCTTGGCTATCCAAAAAATCATCATTTCCTTCTCCAATGGCTGATGCCAATAATGTATAAATGTCATCTTCACAATTTGTAGGTTGTATAGAAGGTGCAAACGGAGATGTTGTACTTGAAGAAGGATGATATGGTGATGATTCTGGTGAAGGTAAGTGTGGAAGGAGCACGTTTGCATTTGTCGATGGTTGTAGACATTGTAATCTGTTGCTGCATCTTGGAGCCTCCAAGAAGCTTTGTGAGGTGGAAATTCGCTAAACAACAACCAAGCCCAATAAAATCTAGATTCGTTCTACGGGAGGGTCAAGTTCATCTAAGTTTGGTGTATGTCTAAGATTTAAGTAGGTAAATAAAGGTTTTTAAGGCTAAATGTCTTAAAGATAACTCTTATCTTAGAGTTTGTGTGGCACTTTGCCAAATAAGCTTTAAGGAGGGGGGTGGAATGAATCTAAAGGATCTCACAACCTCACTCGTTGCCCTTTATCCTTGCCATGTTTGGCCATGGAGATCCTCCATGTAGTTCTCTCATCATTCATTGTTGATTCCTTAATTAAAGTGAATTATTTAAAACACAATTTACCTCGAGCAATTAACGCTCTCCAATCTCCATTCTCCAAGTACTCCTTCCTTCACTTAAAGGATTACTCAAGTTAGTAAATTGTATTCTTAAGATAAATTCACTTAAGTTTACTAACACAATGCACTATATGCATGCATTATGCTCTCAAGGACTTCATTCACAACTTCTAATCTAATTCCACTTCACAATGCATTAACTCCTTTATTTCTTCCCTTGAGTCTTAACTCACTCAAGCTATATTCACTTTGGTACTCACTTCTAAATCCAAGTATTCACAATTACTTATTCAACTCATAATCTTTATCATCACTCAATGATTACAATGATTCACTCTTTAAGCAATTAAGGTATTTCCTTAACTTTCCATGAAGTACTATTTAATTTTTAAGTAATATAATGTTGAAATAATACTCCTCTCAAGTCAATATTCCAAACATTCAACTCACAACACACACATTCAACACTTTCTTACACAATTCCTTATACAATCTTAAAGAATTCACTCATTCTTTTATTGCAAAGACTAGCTCCAAGCTAGGACACACATATTACACAATGTGGTGCTTAACACCTTGGGGGAGAAGGGGATATAGTCCAAATCTTAAGGGCTACATCCTTTCTCAAGGGGTGCGCCTTTAAGTTGGCACCTCCTCTTAAGGTCGCGACTCTTTACAAGGTCGTATCCTTTAACAAGGGGTACATCCCTTTATAAATGTGCACCTCTTGCCGTGTTCACATATAACCTATATTCTTAAGTGTTTATTCTTAAGCTATCTACTTCTTCTAGTGTGAACTAAGTTTCTTAAGTCCCTTTTCATATTCTAAGGATTTCTCCCTACTTAAAGCACTTAGTTTCTAATTTTTTAAAGTTTTTATTGCTACAGTTTCTTATTCTTAAGAATTTAGGCTTAAAACTAAAAAGTAGCTCTACATAGCCCTCTTCTTTAGCATGAAGACGCCCTCGTCGAATAAAGGTCTTCAATGTTATTTGTATCTTTTTTACTCCTTTCTTAAAAGATCTTTGACTTGACACTTCCATTTTTTAAAGCAGATTCCATTTTCATCTTTGTTTTCGCTTAAGTATATCCCTTAAAGGATTATTCTTGAGTTAGTTCCTTAAGTACTTCTTTAATTGTCTCACAAATTCTCCAACTTGGTTTGAAACTTTTCTTTTGATCTCTTATTTCTTGATTGTGGTCTTGTACTTGTCTTTATTATCTTGAACATTGAATTTTGATTCATTAAAGTACAATTTTATCAACTATCAACTTAAAGACTCGACTTAACAACTCTCATCAATAGTAATTATGACCTAAAACTTTATTATTTTCTCTCATGGATATTCTTTCAAACTATCTCTCAAGATTCTATTATTCTCTCGGGAATTTTTTAATGAACTCTCATATTGACTTAATTTTCCCTCTTAATTTTTATCATGTTTTTTGACTCTATTCTTTCTTTAAGATCATCACTTTTTCTTAGAGCTCTCATTTTTTTCTTGAAATCCTCTCTCTTTCATTCATTTTTACTCATGTTCTTTCATTCTACTCATTTTCTCTCAAGACCTTCTAAACATTATTATTATTATTTTATTTAAATTGCAGGGTACTAATTGTTCTTCTCTCAAACAATTTTCTTGCAATTTTTCACTCACTCCATTATCATGTTCTCTCTTATTTTTCCCTTTCGGCATGCTAAAAGTTTTGTATAGTTTTAACTGATTACTAAACTTTCCTTTATTTTATTCACTTGGCAATTGGCTTCCTTAAACTTTACTTCTTTTCTCCTTCTTTTATTTTATTTTATTATGTCCAATTTAAGTTTAGAAAGTCTAAATTAATTTTTTAATCACGCTTTGGCAATTTTTTGTATATTTTTAATTTTCTCTCACAAAGGAACTAATTACTATATGAATTTAATCTCATAATCTTTACACGGTTTATATAAACTGCCTATTATACTTTTCCGACTTTAATAATTTTGTATTAGGTTCACTGTAGGCAGGATTTTTCAAACTCCTATCAAAGGAGTGGTACAGAATTATAATTTTGCAGTGACACAATGCGCAGAGTTCTTCACCAATTGACATTACTTTTATTGAATTCTGATTTAAGTCTACCAGTTTCTGAGAGAACATTGTAATTCATGTGTTCTGATAACCGCTGTGTCCGTGAGTAATTGACATTTGCTATCACTACTGTGACCGTGGGTTCGCTCCTAGGTCCTCACGGAAATCATCCCATATGGTTCGTCATGGCCTCCTAGGTTTGATATAAATAGAATCATATTAATCATTATCCTCAGTCAAAGCCTTGGTGGCTTGGTGATCTGAGGCTGTGGATTCGAACTGCCGTGGCAGCCCGAGGGTGCTAGTGCCGGGTTCGAATCCACCCTCCGACACCCACCCCACCACGCTTTCAATGCGCAGTTGATAGTGCCTAATTTTTTATTTTTTATTTATTTATTTTTTTGTTCGTAATCTTTCTCTTGCAATCTGAAATCTTGTCTGTATACACAGAATTTAATTTTAACAATCGCACCCGTATACATTACACTCTATTTTTGTTTCCACATTCCAATTACCTTTTTTGAAATTCCTTACAGTTCTTCATTATCTCATATTTCCACAAAGTTCACAAATTTTACAGAGTTCTTAATCCTCAGGATTCACAAAGAGATTTCTCGAAACATGCATTCTGCAATTCTTTCAGACATCATCTTCCTCTTAATGTTTTGAGCAACCTCGAAGTATTCACCTGTATCATGTACATAGACTACATTCCAGTTTCAAAACACAACGCAACAATTATTTTTTAACTTGTCTTTGATTCACGTGATCAGTCAAAATATTCAAGCTTCCGAATCAAGGTCTGAAAGTATAAGATTCAAAATCAGTAGTTTGTAAACTAATTTATGTGAATCAACAGAACTTCAAATCTTCAGCCTTTGCATGCTACAGTGGCATGCAGTCTCGGTGCTTCCAATTTCTTCATCTCTCTCAACCATCTTGGTCTCGGTCCTCCTGGATATCTTCATACTTCTGTGACTTCATCCTGCAGATTTTCTGAACTATTCCTTGCTTTACCGTCTCTTCGATTCTCCTCTAAACTTCTTGTGTTTCAGTTCATCCTCCAGTTCCATTTCTTGCAACACAACTTGCATTTCACTCTGCTCCAGATTTCTTCTTACATCTTCATCATGAGCTAGGAGGTAGGTATCATGGTTTTTCTGATAGTTGAGCCAGACATCTATCTGCTCTTGCCGACTGTTGGAAAACTCTAGACTGAGGATAGAACTAGGACTATTCAGAAAAGAGGTAATTGCCATACACTCAAGTAAGCGTATCCATCTAGTGGGCTTCTGCTGGAGCTTGATCCAAATGTAAAGCTCGGGTTTAGACTCATCGTACCTCTTGACATTTAGGACCATTCTGTACCTTTGACAGATACAAGCAAGAAAATGGCAGAAAATGGCAGCTCTGAAACAGAGCGGATCAGTATGGTGACGATGGGCTTCGAAGAAGGCTCTGTAAGCCTTTGAACATTCTTGATAACTCGAGAAAGAGCTTGGAATTTGAGGCCAGTTATAAGGGATGGTATCCAACTTGGCCCAGGGTGCCCACTTATACCTTCTCGCACATTTTAGGGGACATAGATGGGGATTCGTAGCAACTGCTACAGGCATCGTTATCGGCCATTGAGCTGACAGTCGGGGATAAATTTTATCCCACTGTCTCCATCCCTTCCTTGAAACTCCGTAATCTTCAAGTATCCATTCTAAGGCTTTCCACGTTGGAAAGGGAACTTCTTCCTTGTGATCAAATAGAGCATCGTATTGTCCAAGAAACCTCTGGTTGAGATAGGAGCCGGTTACTGGGGTAGGTTGTTTCAACCATAAAGGAGCTCGGAAATCCGGGGGGGGGGGGGGGGGGGGGGGGGGTGGTAGCAACTGTCCCATGACAGAGTAGTCATCCATATCTAACACCTGGTTAGTAATATTCTCCAAAATCCTCTGAATTTGCTGTTGAGAGAGCACCCTCCCATACACATATTGTGCAATTGTCATCTCTCCTCTCTGAGCCACTTCTTCTCTTCTTCTCACATGAGATAGAAGTTCTTCAAAATTTGGTTCTTGCTGTAGTTCTTGGTACAGCTGCTCCAAACTCTGTTTCCAGCGAGGGATCTCCTCGGGATCAATAGTCCCATTGACTGTAGACAGTCGGTTTTCAGGTAATCTCACATACTTATGAGCCTCGGCAGCGTGATCCAGCTGCCTCTTGGCTTTGAGCTGAGATTCCAGCTTCATATAATAAAGAAGAACTCGAGACCCTATGTCTCCAATAGGATCCAACAGTTTTGCATCTGAAGTCAAATATAAATCTGCTCTCACCAACATCTCACATAAGAGGTTTCGCATGTTGTCATACCTCTCGGCACTGTTCCACACCCTGTCGAATTCTTTGTCGGTGAGAGTAGATCCTCTTGTGAGATTGTTGAACTTGAGAAATGTATCTCTCTGTAACTCGTAACTCCTAAAGAGAGAAAAAGAGGGTGGGGCATTTAGCTCTTGCCACCACACAATCTCTTGTAAGTGTAGCTTTTGCCCTTGCTCAAGAGCAACCTGTGATTGCAGCTTGAGGTTGGCCTCGGCCAGGGTCCTCACGTGGTGTTCTAAATTTGACACCGTAACAATATCCTGCTGTGTCAGCAAGGTTGCAATCGGATTGTCAAATTTAACCTCTTGCACTTGTTTCGCATGCTGCTGAATTAGCAGGGTCATTTCTCTCGTCAATTTCTCATTCTTCTCCTTTTCGCACGTATAGAGAGCCTCAGTTTCTGACAGCTTCTCCGTTGCTTCTTCAAATCTCTTGGTTACCTTGGTAACCTCTCCTTGCAACCTCTCACTATCTTGAATTTTCGTCACCAATTCCTCGTGCTTTCTCTTCCACTGTTCCCTGTGCTCCACGGTTTTCTTCAACTCCGTTATCAGCTCTGAATTCTCCTGTTGCAGTTTTTTCTCTATCTCATCCTTAGCTTTGAGAATCTGCTCACCACTGTTCTGGTATTGAATAACAAGGTCCTCCTTCTGAGTTATTAGTAACTCAAGGCCCTCTTTCTCCTTCTGCCACGAAAGTTTCTCCTGATCTCCGTGTTGCTTGGTAGCCGTTGACTGTGAATTGGAATTTTTGTTGCCCGTCTCGGTACGACTTTTCACTGATTCATTCTGATCCTCTGCAGCCTTCGTAGCTAGCTTGTCTGAATTCTTCTCAAGATTTCGTTGCCCATTCCTTGGTGTCGTCCCCTTAGCTCTCGTTGTCATGGACATGGGGGAGGTTGGTGGAGCAGCTTCGGTAGCCGCAATCCGAAGCTGTAACCCGGCCACAGGTGTCGGTGGTGGAATCATCACCTTCTCCTGGGTGTACAGCGGATCAGGGGACAGCTGGCGAGGAGTTTCTTGGAGAAAAGGGGCATCATCAACACCACATTCTTCTTGTGAGGAACTGATATACCTTCTTCTCTTCCTTTGTGATGTCTCGCACTTGTCAGATGCCTTGTTGCTCATGCTTGACTCTGCTTCTAGGTCGGCACAGAATGCAGAGATATAAGTGGTGCTGTAGAAGAAAAGGCTGTTTCTTGTGGCCTTCCCTGCAATCTCCATTCGAATTTGATTAAAGAGTATCTTGCTCCAATTCAGCTTTTCTCCCATCCAGCCTCGGTACGCAGCTGCTAGACCTTCGGGGGTAATTACTTCCGGTCCTTCTGGTGCCATCAGCAGCCTCTGGTTGATGTATCGGAGCCATTCTTGCCAACAGAATTTAGCCTTCGAGATGCTTTATCCTGTCTCTATCGACGCAGCAGCAGGTTTGTCGAATACATAGGATAGCTCAGTCTTACTTAGCAGCTCCACATTCACCAACGTTGGTCCTAAGAACGGTAGGGTGAAGTTTTGCAGAATCGTTTGCACATCGAAGTGAACAATCTTCCCTTGAATCCGAAACTCATCTTGTGCACCCCTGCGTGAATTCAATAAAAATGCTAACACCTTATCTAGTTTAGCTTCCGGCCACTCTTTCTGTATAAACTCCCATAATTGTGCTTTCTCCAAGTTGGCACGGTTTGGGTTGGTCATCTTTGGAGCAATCTCCATCAAAGGTGACGGCTCAATGATAAAATCTGTCTTCCGTTTCTTCACCCCCATGGTTTCGTCACTGTTTGACACAAGTAGCTTCACGGTGGAGGCTTTTTTCACACAAAACGCATCAATATCAGCACTTGTCTTAACCATAATTCCGAAATTCCTTGTTCATATAGATTGATAGCTTTTTCTTCTTTGTTTTTCCATGTTATTTAATTCCTTTCTTCTCTCGGCAGTTGGTTACTCTCAATATACTTAACATCTCAACTGTCTACATTGACTCATTCGAAAGGACTCTCACTGTTCTTTGCATTTCTTTCCAGAGTTAATTCGTTTTCTTGCCAATGAACAAAACTGAAATTGAATGAAATGAGCTTACCTTGTTTCAACCACTCTGAAACTTGTATGTATGCAAATGAGCAAAAACCTATACATTTTGACACTCAGAGTCAGTACTTGTATTTGTTCCTACCATATTTCCACAATTCAAACTGTATGCACCAGACTCGATTTTTCAGTTATGGTAATGTCTCGCTCATTCCCTCAGCATTTACAATTTCCAGAAAAAGCTTACAAATCTTCACCATGTCACCCTTACATGATGTGTATGTAATCTATATGCTCCTGTAGGTTCGAAACTTGGTTGCTATCTCGGTTGTTACTTCTCACGTCTGTTTCAATCTCCAACACTGTTACTCTTGGACTTAATGTACTTACAATAATTTCTCTCTCCTATCGCTTAATACAGAATTCAGGAATTGATATAACTAGGATAGTGTGTTTATATTTCCATCAACACAAGACTACCTGCTTCAACCAATTTCCCGCACACGAAAGATGAATATTTGTACATAAAAGGATTCCATTTCCAATCTGTAGTTGGAGTCTATTTAACATAACTTCCGCAACTTACAATAATGCTCAACAATTTTATGCTACGCACTCACCTACCTTTTACTGTTTGCTCACAACAGACTTCTTAGTACGACATCACATTTTCCAATTTATCTCACAAACTACAAGTACTTCAGAAAAGACAAGACCAAGATGACACACTAAAAAGACTGATTACCAATCACACAATTCACAATGCTTTTGCAAGACTCACCTCCTCAATTCTTGAATGTTCTTCCAAGTCTGTGCTCACCCTTGTGACACCATTCAAGTTTTTTCAACCTTTGTAGTCTCACAGACTGTTTCTAATACGTACCCACAAAACAATTCTCAAGTCAGAGAAATCTATCAGAGTTTACTGCAATTTGTAATCTCATGTTACTAACTACTGCGAAACTGAAATTACAATCCACCAGCCTCGAAACCAATTCCAAGATCACACACCCAAAACCACATTTTACTTCAGCTTCACCTGAATTCGTCAGCAACATGCCCCAGCTTCCCGCAACTACTTAATCTTGACAAGGTGACTCAGTGCATTGCACCGTGATTCCAAAAATAATTTCCCTCAGCTAGCTCAGAATTTGTGGGCTAGGGTTTCAAAACTTGGCTTGCAACTTAATTCCGCAGGCAAGAAGTGTAATCGTTAGTAACTGACGTTCATCATTTCTGAGTTACTCCTTAACTGCATGGCCACGTGTCTCCTAGATGGGACGTTGTTTCCTTTGGACTTTACTGTGTTACTTTATTCTTCTCCCATCATTCTAATTTATTTATTCCATTTTGAAAGTTTGGGGCTTCTATTTAATTCTTATAACCTCTTTGCTATCACAATCTCATGAGACTTCTTAACTACTAGTTCCCCAAGTATTTCAAATTGTTTATCTTGTGAATCTACTTCTAAAAAATCTAATTTTTTAAGAAAGTAAAATTTTCCTTTAAAAATTTTAGGAGGGTATAAGGTACATTATTTTACACTTTGGCCCCCTTCTTTAAAGGATAACTTGCCCTCAAGTTATGTATTTTTTAAGACGGTAACCGTTATAACGAGTATTATGAATATTCCCCTCAAAGTCTTGAATTTCTGTAGAACCATTGGGGTAAGCATTTAAAACTCGGTATGGTCCAAACCATCTCATTTTAAACTTACCTGGAAATTTTTGAAAACGACTATCATACAATAATACATAATCATATTGTTTAAATTCCTTTGGTTGCAACTTACTATCATAATAAGTTTTACGATGCCGTTGAATTGCTTCTATATTAAGGTTAGCCTGACCTCGAATTTCATCTAACCTTTCCAACATCTCATATCGAGCTCCTAAGGAATCAGTATCTCCCAATCGCTCCGAAATAGCTACTCTTAAGGAAGGTAATTCAACTTCTATGGGTAACATAGCTTCTAACCCATAAACAAGTTGGAAAGGAGTAGCTTTAGTTGTAGTTTTAACCGTACATCGATATGCCCATAAAGCATGATTAAGTTCATAATCCCAATTTGAGGGGTTTCCGGCTAAGGTTTTAGTGATAATTTTGCAAAGTATACCATTGGTTTTTTCAGTTTGGCCATTAGCCCTAGGATGATAAGGTGTAGATTTTCTATGTTTTATAAAGTAATCTTTCAACATCTTTTCTATAGTTTCATTTATAAAATGTGTTCCTCTGTCACTTACTATTTCCTTAGGACATCCAAATCTAGTAATGATATTCTCATAAATGAACTTGGCAACCATTTGTGCATCATCCATTTTAGTTGCTACCGCTTCAACCCATTTCGTTACATATTCCGTAGCAACCAAAATGTATCTTTTTTGTCCTTGCCGACTTGGTGGTTTGATTGGTCCCACAAAGTCAATTCCCCATTTTTCAAAAGGGATTTGGGCTAAAATTGGAGTTAAGGGCATAGCCTTACTTGGAGTAGGTTTTCCTACTCTCTGACACGGGTCACATTTTCTAACATAAAGTGTAGCATCAGAAAATAGAGTGGGCCACCAATAGCCAGTTCTTAAGGCTTTTTGAGTTGTGGCCCATCCCGCAAAATGCCCTCCACATATTTCATCATGACAACCCTTTAAGACCATGGGTACTTCACTCGGGTTTACACATCGTCTTAAGACATCATCATGTCCACGTTTATAGATAACACCTCCAATCATTGTAAAAGGTTGTGCTCTATGAGCTAACCTAGTTTTTTCTTTTGGAGTGTAATTATGAGGGAAAGTTCTTTTGGTTAAGTAATAAATGATATCGGCATATTCTGCCGGAATAATATCCATGACATCCATTCCATCCTTAACATTAAAGATGTGTGCATCCGGGAAACTATCATCTATAGATTCAAGATTTAGAGTATCATTAATACGAGAAAGGAAATCAGCATTTTGATGGCTTTTGCCAGGTCTTACATTCACAGTGAAATCAAATTCTTGCAATAATAAGACCCATCTTGCCACTCTTCCACTAAGTTGGGGTTTATTGATCATATACTTTAAAGCATCATGATCAATATGGAATGTGAACTTATACCCCAACAAATAATGTCTAAACTTTTGAACAGAAAAGATCATGCCCAATCCTTCTCTTTCTGTAACTGAGTAATTCCTTTCAGGAGCACTTAATTGACGACTTGCAAAATAAATTGGTCTATCATGACCCTTACTATTCTTTTGACTTAAGACACTACCAATAGCTACATTCGAAGCATCCTCATACACTTCAAATGGTTTGTCCCAATCCGGGGGAATTAAAATGGGTGCCTTACTTAAGCGTCTTTTTAATTTCTTAAAGGCTTTGGTACACTCATCTGTCCATATGCCGGCTGTATCTGTTTGTTTGGTTAATAGTGTTAAGGGTGCAGCTATAAAGGCAAAGTTATAAATAAACATTCTATAATAGCCCACGGCACCTAAAAATGCTTTTAATGCAGTCAAATGTTCAGGTATTCCAATGCTAAGTATAATTGCTACCTTATCAGGGTCAACAGAAATGCCCTCTTTAGAGACTACATGCCCTAAAAGTTTCCCACAAACTGTAGCAAATTCAGACTTAGCCGCGTTAATGGAAATTCCATATTTACGACATTGTCTAAAACATTGCTTTAAGGAGCTTGGGTGATCTTTCTTAGACCCAAAGACACAAAAATCATCTAAAAAGATTTCCATAAATTTTCTTAAGTATTTAGTGAAGGCTCTTGTCATTACTCTTTGGAATGTTGCGGGTGCATCACATAATCCAAAGGGCATAACATTATATGCAAATGTTCCCCAATCTGTGGTAAAAGTAGTTAAAGGTCTATCTTCAGGTGCAATTTGCACTTGATTATAACCAGAAAACCCATCTAAAAAAGAATAACACTCATGGCCAGCTACCCCATCTAAAACAGCATCTGAAAAGGGTAGAGGAAAGAAATCTTTTTTAGTGGCACTATTCAACCTTCTAAAATCCTGACATATGCGGATTTTCCCATTCTTTTTAGGTACTATAACTATAGGTGAAACTCATTCACTATATGGTACAGGATATATGAATTTACATTCTAAAAGTTCATCAATTTCTTCCTTAACCATTAAGGAATATTTAGGGTTCATCCTATATTGCCTCTGTCTGACTGGCTTAACATTAGGTTCTAACACAATATGATGTTGACAAACATCAGGTGGAATTCCCTTTAAGTCTTTATAAGTCCAAGCAAATGCATCTTTTTCACTCATAAAGAATTTATACCACTCATCATATTCTTTAGAACTTAATCCATCATAAATATTAATGGGTTTAGGATCTTCTTTTGTCCCAAGATTCATTTCTATAGTATTCTTAAGTGGGAGTCTACTTGTAAAAGGATTTTCCTCTTTAAACTCTCCTAATGATTCTTCTGAATTGGATACATATGGTGGTTCTTCCTCTGATTCTTTATCAATGGTTATGTTAAAGACAGAAGAATTTTGCCAAGCTTCTATGGCTACGTCTGAGTCTATTGCTTGCTCAGGTGATACAAAATATTCTCCTGGGCCTAAACACTTAAAGGTAGGCATCTCTTGGGTCACATAATTTGTACTCTCAAAATCTGATTCAGAAGATACCTCTGTGGTATACTCTGAATCTTCGTCTTGAGTTTCACCATGATATTTAGCAGGAAACATAGGTAAAACAACTTTATTTCTACCACTTCCAATAGTTAAAGTTCCTTTTCCCTCATCATCCTTAACTCTCGCAGACTTAAGCCAAGGACGACCTAACAATATAGGATAAGTTGAAATAGATTCACTTACTTTAAAGACTATGTAATTAATCTTAAATCTAAGTCCTCCGATATTGGTTATAATTCCTCTCAAGATACCCAAAGGTACTACACGACTTTGGTCAGCCATTCTTAAGATAATGGGAGTTGAAGTCATGTTGGTTAAACCTAACTCTTCCATAGTATCTACATTCATTAGGTTTACACTAGACCCACTATCCACTTGGGCTCCTTCAATTAATGCCCCATCTATCATGACATCAACTGTTGGTGCCCCAGGATCTACGGATATATCATGAACATCTACAATTTTGGGGGTTTTGTTCTTTAAAGATCTATCCTTTTTTGTCTTAACATTAACTTCTTCAGTTGTCTTAGGTCTTTTCCTTACTAAAGAAGATGTTAATTCGTTTTTACAAAGGGGAGACAAAGCAAGTAATTGTCTTAAAGAGATTTGGGGTTGCATTTTGTCTAAATCGTTAAGTATATCATAAGGAGGCATTCCTACTGTTAACTTCATTATACGGTTGTGTTTTCTCTTCTTAACACTTACAGGTGTCTCTTTCTTTATTTTCTTTGGTGGTCTATAAAAAGTAGGTTGTTCCGGCATTAAGAGATTAAAGGAATCAAGTTTTTCCAAAGTTGGGGTTTTAAGTATTGAATCATCTTTTTTATCAATCTCCTTATCTGAGGACTCTTTAGAACTTGACTCCTTTAAGGGTAAAGGAGGTGGTGAATCTAGAACTATTGGAGTTGTTGGTGTTGGTTTACTTTTCACTGACCTCTCTCTCACTTTTGGTAGTTGAAAATCACTATTGGAACTGTCTGCTTGTTCACTTTCTATAATGGCTTTTTTAGCTTGTGCTCGAGTTATAAAGACATCAGATGGTTTAGATACTGCTAAGTAATTCACATTTCGGGAATTATTAGTCTGGGAACCTTCCTGAACTTGCACTTGTTTCCTTAAAGGATAACTTCTATTGGAGGGAGGAAACTCTGTTATGATGGCTGTACATACTGTGGAAATGTGGCCTGATTGCCCACATCTTCCACATAAAGGTACATAGTCTTCTCGTTTCCTAGTGTTAGGACAATCTCTCGCATAATGCCCTAACTCTCCACATCTATAACATGTTAAGATTTTACCCTTCTCAGGTGGTCCATATTGATGAGTGTTAGGATTAGTCGGTGGTCCATTGCAAATAGGGTATTTGTTATATTCGTCGTTCCATCTAGGTCGGCCATCTCCTGGCACATAAGGTGGTCCCTTATTTGGCCTTGTAAATGGACGCTTAGATGTAACACGATAAGGTGTTTTTGGTGGTGGTGGTGGTTGTTCATTTACTAACGCTACCACTCCTTTAACTTCCTTGATATTTCTACAAGTAGTTATATTATGACCTTTAGCCCCGCAATAAGTACAACGAAGGTTAATGGTGCTTCCTATTGGGGAAGTACACTCATTGGATAAATGCCCATGACCCTTGCAATTACTACACCAAATGTTAGTTCTTTGGTTACTAGGTTTAGGACGTTTATTCTTACCCTCGGCAAGTTGAACTGACAATTCCTTAAGTTGCTTTTGCAATGCTTGTATTTGGGACTCTTCTTCAGTTACTGGCACTAAAGCAAGTTGATCCTGACGTTCTGAGGGAGCTCTCATAGCTAAAGGAGTAGGATTAACTATGGGTTTAGGGTAATAGTCTCTACCCCTACTATCCATCCCAGGTTGACTTGCTATAGGTGGAGGATAACTTAAAGGAAGCATATAAGGGTTATGGTATGAAGATGTTTTATTTTGATTCAACATGTTTGACCTTTGCATGGCTTCTTCTCAAGTACGTGCAGCTTCATAAGCTGCCGTTAAGGTCTGAGGATCAGAAAGTTTTACTTGATAAATGCACATGGGATCTAATAGGCCTCTTATAAAGGTATTGGTTATCCACATATTTGGAAGTCCATGATTATGCCATTTACGAAGTAAAGTCTTAAGGCGGGTATAATAACTTGCTATACTCTCATCAGGGTACATTTGAAAACTTTGAAGTTGATCTTGCAAAGCATTATGATATGCTTTAGGTCTAAAATAATTAAGGAAAGCATTCCTTCAGTCATCCCAATCCTGGGGTCTAGGGTTTAAGGAAGCATACCATCTTTGAGCTTCCCCTAACAAATTCCCTAGAAAACTTGTTGCCCACTTTCGCTCAGGCAAGTCATTTGCTATAGCTACTACTTGGAACCTTTCTAAGTAAGCATCAGGATCCTCACCAGGCTCACCATAAAAAATAGGGAATGGAGCAATATTCATCATTCTAGGTTGTGCCATTCTATATGAATAAGTTATGGGAGTTGGAAGTGGTGGAGGAGGAGGTGGTGATGGTGGTTGAGGTGGTAGTGGTGGTGGTGGTGGTGGTTGAAGGTAACGCCTTAAAGGCTCGTCCTCACTCTCACTTGACTCATTACTTTCACTACTACTACTCTCTGATGGACTCTCTGAAGGATGTCCCCAATGACTTATGTCTTCATTATTCCACCCACTTGGTTGATCATAAGGATTAGTAAAAGGTTGTATAGTTGGAAGGGAATCTGGTAGAGAAAGTTGATAAGTTAATTCTTTATCTACCCATCTTCTTCCAATGCCTTCAAATGAAACTTCTGGTATGAAATTACTAATAGGAGTACTTGTTTCTACTTCGGTAATATCTTTAATGTCATTAATCCAACTTTCTAATCCTGTAACAAAGGTTTGTACAGCCTCATCTAAATAAGTTATAGGTGTTTCAAAGTTAAGTTGATTATCAATGGAAAATTCAGGTGGATTAGATGATTCTCCAACCTCGGTTAGAGATGGACCTTTAAAAGGACTTCCTAAGTCTGAAGAGGAAGGTGAGATAGGTTCTACTACCTTCTTATCCTTTTCAAGCTTAGTTCTAATTGGATTAACTTCACTTGAAGATCCCCAAGTTAATCTTCTGAAGGTAGGTGAATGACAAATATAACGTGACTTCCCCTTTTCTACTAAATCCTCGTCATGTAATTCTAATTCTTCCTTTAAAGGATCATTTTGTTGTTCCTTTAAAGAAGGTTCATTTAAAATTACTTCTTGACTTTCACCTGACTCAGTTGAATTATTAGGATTCAAGTTGGATGGATTAGATTCGTCTTTGCTTATGGGAGAAGGGGTTGAGTTATAAACACGGTTTGCAGTTACTAAGGTTATGACTTGTTTTTCTTTTCTTTCTAACCTTCTTTTAAGACGTTCACTTCTTGCAATATTCTGTTGCTCCCTTAATTCCTTCTCTTTCCCAGACATTGGTGAATGCCATTTAGACTTTAAGCATTGAAGCTTAAATCTCAATGAATTCTTGTCCCCAATTTTAACACAAGAAGAAGACTTAAGGTTTCACTATACACTCTACCTTTTTCAAAGTTTCTTTATTCCATTCAATTTAGAATAAAGACTAACTCTTATTGGTGTCAAACCAAGAAATTATCCAAGTGTTTAAAGTAAAGGGTTCTACTTCAAATATCTCTTCAATTTCTTCTTCTTGAAAATTTCTTGGATAATTGTACTCACTAATCAATTGCTCTATTAAAGAATTCTTTTCACAATCAACTTCACCCTCTTTACTAATTTGATCTATCTCCTTAGCTAAAAGATGAATTAGAGCTTCTTCATTTCTTTGTACACCCTCGTATATTATCAACAGTCGTCTTAACCTTACCAATTGT
Source organism: Ceratodon purpureus (assembly GCA_014871385.1). Taxonomy (NCBI): domain Eukaryota; kingdom Viridiplantae; phylum Streptophyta; class Bryopsida; order Pseudoditrichales; family Ditrichaceae; genus Ceratodon; species Ceratodon purpureus. The sequence continues at coordinate 105,783,478 of CM026426.1, forward strand.
TCAATAATAGGCTCAATAGGTCTTACCATGTTTTAAAGACATAGCAATCCAAATGAAACTGAAATTGAACAATTTGAATCTTTAACTAGGAAATCCGGGATTAAGACTTGACTATCTAATTTTTGAGGCCCATACTTAAAGACATAAGTTTTTAAATCTATCTTATACCCATTCCATGCTCCACATCCTCTAGAGATTAAAGGTGAGGTTATGTTTTTCAACCTTCCGTATTGGGCAAACAAAAAGTGTAAATTGCTTTGCAAAAATAATTCCCCTTTAAAAATTATCAAAGCGTTAAACCTTTTGCCACTATCCCAAATTTTTGATAGTATTATCCTTTTGATATCAATAGGTAATTGATCAAATTTACTTTGTAGGTTTAAGTCAAATCTGGAATGTGATCCACAAATTTGATATCCTTGCCCAAAATACGCACCTCTATAAACTCTATATAAGGCTGCAAACAAATAGGAATCTTCAAAGAATAGATTTATGTTTTCTTGGTTTACTTCCCAAGGAAATATTGACATTTCCTTACATCAATTAATTGATTGTTAATCTCAACATTCACAATCAATACTCTACTTACTTCACTTACTACTAGATAAGTTAGCTATAAAGGAATTCACATATATAATGTTTCTTAAGTTTTATTGACTTAAAAACAATATATGCTTAGGCTTTAAGACCAAGAATCCCCTGCTAATACTTAAGAAATTATTTCTTAAAGGATTCTTACACTACTCTATAGACACCTTATGACGGAACCCTCCCCAGCATGGTCGCCAAAAAAATGTAAGGTAAAAATTTGCTAAACAACATCCAAGCCCAATAAAATCTAGATTCGTTCTACGGGAGGGTCAAGTTCGTCTAAGTTTGGTGTATGTCTAAGATTTAAGTAGGTAAATAAAGGTTTTTAAGGCTAAATGTCTTAAAGATAACTCTTATCTTAGAGTTTGTGTGGCACTTTGCCAAATAAGCTTTAAGGAGGGGGGTGGAATGAATCTAAAGGATCTCACAACCTCACTCGTTGCCCTTTATCCTTGCCATGTTTGGCCATGGAGATCCTCCATGTAGTTCTCTCATCATTCATTGTTGATTCCTTAATTAAAGTGAATTATTTAAAACACAATTTACCTCGAGCAATTAACGCTCTCCAATCTCCATTCTCCAAGTACTCCTTCCTTCACTTAAAGGATTACTCAAGTTAGTAAATTGTATTCTTAAGATAAATTCACTTAAGTTTACTAACACAATGCACTATATGCATGCATTATGCTCTCAAGGACTTCATTCACAACTTCTAATCTAATTCCACTTCACAATGCATTAACTCCTTTATTTCTTCCCTTGAGTCTTAACTCACTCAAGCTATATTCACTTTGGTACTCACTTCTAAATCCAAGTATTCACAATTACTTATTCAACTCATAATCTTTATCATCACTCAATGATTACAATGATTCACTCTTTAAGCAATTAAGGTATTTCCTTAACTTTCCATGAAGTACTATTTAATTTTTAAGTAATATAATGTTGAAATAATACTCCTCTCAAGTCAATATTCCAAACATTCAACTCACAACACACACATTCAACACTTTCTTACACAATTCCTTATACAATCTTAAAGAATTCACTCATTCTTTTATTGCAAAGACTAGCTCCAAGCTAGGACACACATATTACACAATGTGGTGCTTAACACCTTGGGGGAGAAGGGGATATAGTCCAAATCTTAAGGGCTACATCCTTTCTCAAGGGGTGCGCCTTTAAGTTGGCACCTCCTCTTAAGGTCGCGACTCTTTACAAGGTCGTATCCTTTAACAAGGGGTACATCCCTTTATAAATGTGCACCTCTTGCCGTGTTCACATATAACCTATATTCTTAAGTGTTTATTCTTAAGCTATCTACTTCTTCTAGTGTGAACTAAGTTTCTTAAGTCCCTTTTCATATTCTAAGGATTTCTCCCTACTTAAAGCACTTAGTTTCTAATTTTTTAAAGTTTTTATTGCTACAGTTTCTTATTCTTAAGAATTTAGGCTTAAAACTAAAAAGTAGCTCTACATAGCCCTCTTCTTTAGCATGAAGACGCCCTCGTCGAATAAAGGTCTTCAATGTTATTTGTATCTTTTTTACTCCTTTCTTAAAAGATCTTTGACTTGACACTTCCATTTTTTAAAGCAGATTCCATTTTCATCTTTGTTTTCGCTTAAGTATATCCCTTAAAGGATTATTCTTGAGTTAGTTCCTTAAGTACTTCTTTAATTGTCTCACAAATTCTCCAACTTGGTTTGAAACTTTTCTTTTGATCTCTTATTTCTTGATTGTGGTCTTGTACTTGTCTTTATTATCTTGAACATTGAATTTTGATTCATTAAAGTACAATTTTATCAACTATCAACTTAAAGACTCGACTTAACAACTCTCATCAATAGTAATTATGACCTAAAACTTTATTATTTTCTCTCATGGATATTCTTTCAAACTATCTCTCAAGATTCTATTATTCTCTCGGGAATTTTTTAATGAACTCTCATATTGACTTAATTTTCCCTCTTAATTTTTATCATGTTTTTTGACTCTATTCTTTCTTTAAGATCATCACTTTTTCTTAGAGCTCTCATTTTTTTCTTGAAATCCTCTCTCTTTCATTCATTTTTACTCATGTTCTTTCATTCTACTCATTTTCTCTCAAGACCTTCTAAACATTATTATTATTATTTTATTTAAATTGCAGGGTACTAATTGTTCTTCTCTCAAACAATTTTCTTGCAAGTTTTCACTCACTCCATTATCATGTTCTCTCTTATTTTTCCCTTTCGGCATGCTAAAAGTTTTGTATAGTTTTAACTGATTACTAAACTTTCCTTTATTTTATTCACTCGGCAATTGGCTTCCTTAAACTTTACTTCTTTTCTCCTTCTTTTATTTTATTTTATCATGTCCAATTTAAGTTTAGAAAGTCTAAATTAATTTTTTAATCACGCTTTGGCAATTTTTTGTATATTTTTAATTTTCTCTCACAAAGGAACTAATTACTATATGAATTTAATCTCATAATCTTTACACGGTTTATATAAACTGCCTATTATACTTTTCCGACTTTAATAATTTTGTAATAGGTTCACTGTAGGCAGGATTTTTCAAACTCCTATCAAAGGAGTGGTACAGAATTATAATTTTGCAGTGACACAATGCGCAGAGTTCCCACGACCGCGGGGGCGGTGGATCCGACGACCACGGGGACGGCCGAGAGGTCGGCTTCCCCTGTATAAGGGGGAAGCCGCCCTCCTCTTTTTTAACCTTGTTTCTCCCAATTGCGTGAGAGTGCTTGCTTGTGGTGGGGGCTATGCTTCTTCTCTCTAGGGCCTTTTCATGGAGAGGGAAGGTTTCCCTTTATTTGTGGGGAGGAGGGGGGGGGGGGGGGGGGGGGGGGGGTCACTTTTTGAATTTCTAAACGGTTTTTCTCAAAACCTTGTGGATTTCAATTGCTCCAAATTTATTTTGCGGGAATTGAGGATTAATTTGGATGGCGAATTGGAGTGCTCGAAGGTCTTCTACAATGCCGAAGAACATGAAACAGAAGAATGTGGGACAATAGGGGGACATGCGCAACATCGATGATAGACCAAATTTATGTTGCAAGGATTCTGTTATGGAATTCATCGTTCAATTTTACGAGCAGACCACTGTTGCTTCCCTGGATAGTAGTTACGTTTGGTATAAAGAAGATGGGCCCAAAAAATTCAAGTGGGAGATGGAGTTGAAGATTATGGATACTTTGATGGCACCGGAATGGGAAGTGGAGAGAAAGAAGGCCGGGTACGAGAAATTTGTGGCAACTTGTGCACATGATGCATTATGGAATGCTCGTGACATTTTGGCTAAGTATGGAAGGGAGCATAGGGCGGGAGACGAGGCCTTCAAGGATGTTCTTTTAAACGCAGATTGCTTCGAGAAACTAATGGCACCCATGAGCTCAAGACGGCATCGACGTGGTTTTGTGGACTGGTGGAATTCCACGCTTGGTAGAAAGACAGAGATTAACTTACGGAAGCGAACTTTAAGTGTGTTGTTTGAAGGTGCAATTGTCCGTCATTTGGACGGAAATATCCTCAAAGGTGATTATGCAACCATACGCAGGGTTAACATCGAGTTATCTGCTGAAATCTCTCGAGCTTGGGATTTTGTTTAGAAACGGCCGCTCAATTGGTCTACTAGGCCGGATTTGGCACGCGTGGACCACTACAAAAAATCTCTTGCGATAAGAATTCCCCATCGGGGTGTTATTCGTTTTGCGAGTATTCATGAGAACGACCACGTGGGATACATGTATTGGTGGAACGGAGGGACCCTTCGGGACATGCTCAGAAGAGACGATGAGGCAGGGGATAACATCCTCATCCACTACACCTGCAGTCGGAATACAAAGGACAGTGAGGTTCAAGGGAAGCTTCTCCGCCTTTTCCAAAGCAAGCTAACAGAGCTTGCTTGGGCACTCATCAACATCATGGATGGGGTACACAAATCAGGTTGGATCCTCAATGACTTGTCACCAGACAACATCCTACTTCACTTTCTGGCGGACAAGTCCAAGATCTACATCAGGGTTTGCGATTAGGGCTTGATGACAAAGAAAGATGAGCCTATAAGGTCGCCAAGGTTTTTGAGGGTGCCCATCAGATGCAAGAGATCGTGGGAAGGCGATACCGGGTAGATCCTCGCGTGGTACACGTTGGTAAAGGGAGGATTTACCAACTAAACCCTAGCCTTCACAATCCCATCAAAACCCAACAAAACCCAACTAATCTAAGTGCTCCAAACACTCATAGATTGCTGGAAATGTACAATACAAGTGCAAAAAGAGGTCAAAACTGCATAAAATGGGTCAAAACAGCCCCAAAACCATAGTACAGCAGTTCCTAACAGCTCTCAGACCTCTCTGACTCTACCTGCTCTAGTGTAGAATGATTACAGGAAACCCTAACCTTGCCTCTTAAACCTCCTGAACTGGCGGAAGTCATCCAGTCGGCTGGTGACAGAGTTCATCCAAGTCGACCGGATGGCTGTCTAAGGTAAGGATGAAAACTGAAAAGAGACTAAGGGAAACTAAGCAAAGGGGAGATTGGGGAATCTCCGGTTAACATTATCCCCTTTTTCCGGTAGTTCTGTCCCCAGAATGTGGGTGACGGAGGAAAATGTTGGAGCATGAAAACCGATCCTAGGAAGTGAAAATTGTCCAAGCTATACAAAATGTCAAAAAACGATAATCCCCAAAGAAAACTAAAAAAGAGAATGTCGCAGGCGAAGAAGTCGGGCAGTCAGTCAGTCGGCTGGTGTACAGTCGGCGGCGCCTCGGTCGGGAGTGTAGAAGTCGGGTCGTCCATGTCGAGCCACGGCTCGAAAGTCGGGTCGCGCGCCTCAAACTTAGACAACCAGCGGTGCTGACGATCCAAGTCGGCTCGGTAGGCGGTCAACACATTCTTGAAATCCCGCTGCTTCGTAGCAGCATACTCCCGGACAGCTCGGCTGAGTTGCCGAGGTGGTAAGGTGTGCAAGGATAGCTCTGTCCGCAGTTGCTGATTCTCGAGAAAAAGACTGTCAGCTTGCTGGAGACGGGCACTGAGCGTAGCCTCCAACTCCAGCCGGCGAATTGATGGAGCCGCGGGAGCAGGATCTAGAACTCGGGAAATCAGGTCGGCCTGTAAGGCCTGTACCTGCTCTAGGAGGGCGGTGTGGTCGCGAAGCAGCTGGGTATGGGTCTCTGTAAGGGTGCGAAGATTGGAGTCTCGGGCGGCCAGTAGCTGTTGAAGTTGATGGATCTTGATGTCACGTTCTGCTACGACCGTGGCTACCTGCTGTCGGCTAGACTCTAGCTGCTCAGCTGCACTACGAGTCTGGACCAGGGCGTCGGCGATGACTTTGAGGTTGTAAAAAACAACCTGAAGGTCGTGTGTCCTAGCAGATCCAAGGGGTGGTTCGGATGGCGGGGCAGTGTCGAGTTTCTCTGTCGGATGAAGAGACTCAGAGGGGCCCTCCGGGCTGTGTGGTGCCGGGTGCAGCGCCGGTGAGGAAGGATCGCGAGCTGGGGCTGCTGCAGCGTCTTCTGGAACACGACCTGAAGGCTGTGTCGGAGGGAAGCTCGGAGCGGTGAATACGATTGGCTCGCGGTACAGCATGAGCGCCATCGGCGGCAGGGACGGTGCTAACTTCGGTGACGAAGAGCAGTCGGGTGGCGCTGAAGCTAGGGTGTCGGTGGCGGAAACAGGCGGGGTCAGCCGGGCGTATGGGATAGCTGGGTTCACTGAACGCCTAGGTGGGGAGCCAGGCACGTTGCTGAGATTGACGGGTGGGGTACCAGCAGAGCTGCTGAGGTTGATGACGGAGTCGGGTGGTGCGACAGCCGCAGGTACTGGATCCAAGTTGACATCGGACCCAGAAGAAACCTCTCAGTAGCGTCTGGTGACAGTTCGGGATCGAAGGGGGTACCTGCAATTCGGTGAGGCTGGACTTATGTGCGCAGCAGAGCGTGGAAGCGGGGTCCGTTGAGTTGGAGATCGGTATGGAAACACTGGCTGGCGAATCTGCTGGCCGTGTCGAAGGAGACGTCGGGCGGGACGACCGACATCAGACGAACCTTCCTGGGACCGGGAAGTCGGCTCTGTATCTGCCTGGTCGGCGGAGGTACTCATAGTCGGGCAGTGACCGTCACCACTAGTACGATCTCGGAGTTGCCCAGCTGGCGGTCGTACGATGGGTGGACTGATGGGTGCACCCTCGTGGCTCCCATCCATGATGTCAACGCTGGAATCAACTGTCTGTGGCTCGGTTACGTCTTCACGGTCCGGGAACGAGTAGGACAATATAGTATCCATGACAACGGCTCCACGAAGACGGCGCGGCTCCCCTGGCTGTGAATGGAGATAGATCAGATGACGGCGCAAATTTGCGAGGACAAAAAAGGACCAGTCAAAAGGGCGCTGTCGGCGCCCGGCCTTCTCTGCTGCAAGAATATGCTCCACGAGGTCGTTACTCACAAACAGGAACCTCTGTTTGAATCCTATGGCGTCACTCAACGCCCGGACTCGGACCTGATAAGCATCTGGTAATGCTGTAACCCGATTGCCATCATGGGCATGGTCAGCCTCTGTCAGTCCCAGCTGCGAGTATCGCTCATCGAACCCGAAACCCACCTTCTAGCCTAACAAGTTGGCCCCGTCGTCGAACCCTAAGGCTGTTCGGATCACGTATGCCGTAATCTCCACAGGTTTGCCTCGGACCATTGACCGGATGATCGGCTCACCGGTAGGTCGGCGGGTGCCCCTGGGTTGCTGAATGTACTCAAACCCATCCACAAAGTCAAGAACTAACTCAGGTCGGGGCTGCGGCCAATTGAAATTATAAAATACCTGGAGACAGGTGTATGCTGCCCAGGCGTCGTCGGCCGGCGCTCGCCAGGCGTCCCACTGTGTATGCGGCTCGATGGTGATATCCAGTCGACGATGAGGGTTGCGTGGAATACGCACAGTCTTTGGAACGCGCGCATCCACCGCAGTCAACTTGCGTTTGACTCCGCGCCTCGGGTCGATGGGAGTCGACTGTGAGGGTGCAGTCGGCGGTGGTACTACAAGCTGCTCGGTCGGGGGTAACGTCGGTGGAGGTGTGGGTCGTACCGTGCCATCTAGGTCGGGCTCCACAACGGGCTGGGTGCTGAAGCCTCCAATCTCCATGGACTCGGCGCTACCAGCCCGAGGTAAGGCTCCCCGACAGAAATACCTTTCCAACGTCCCTCGATGAGCTCGGCGACGGTAGCGAGTGAGGTAAATGCGGCGGTTGACGGCTGCAGGCGGAGACGGAGCAAGCACCTGGTCGTGTGTCCGCTGAGAGCAATGCACTGGAAAATCAAAGCAGTCGGAAGAGTCACCTGATGTCGAGACGCCAAGAAAGCTTGAAGCGGCCTGGAGATTGATGGCGCAGAGTGTGCCCGACGCCACCCCCGTTGACTGTCGTAAACCCTGAGTATTAGGGTTAGGTCGAAGCTGCTCGGAGGATGGACGGTGTCGGTCGAGGACAGGTCCCAGAGGGTGCTGTGGAGCACTCGGCGCGCGCAAAAAACTCTCGACCTTGACTGGAACTACAGAAATAGAGGGGGCCCGAGGGCTCGCGAAAGCTGCAGGGAGACTAGAGTTGCGGATGCGGTGGTCACAACCAAATGCTAGCCTATGGTTTGAAATGGGGGAAAGAGAGGAGAAGTGAGGGAAATCGAGACCTGAAGTTGACTGAGTGAGTCGCTGTCAGGATGAGGCGCGAGGAGACTGAAGCGCCGGTGGTCGGGGAAGTGAAGGAACAGCTGCCTGGAGCTCACAAAGGGCAGCGTATCCCTGGGCCGTCGCGGTGCTCGGCGTTGCAACTGTTGGGGCGCTCGAGGACTCCAAGCAGGGCCGACGTAGTGAGCTGTCGGTGCGGGCCTCGCCGTCTGCACAAGAATGTAGTGGTAGCGGAAGACTCCAGGCTCGGACAGTTGCGCTGGGCGTCGCAAAAGGTAGGGTTTGCGGAGAGAAACCAGGTGTTGGCAATGAAGCCGAGGGTCAGGGACAAACTGACGGGCTGGGCGTCGGAGCAAACCCTAAGTCAATAATGACAGGTTGCTGAGATGGCGCTGGAGGTTTAGTGGGAGGCGACTGCGGATGATGGGGCAATGGGCGGTTCGCCTGCAGCACTGGTCGGGTACCGTGTGAGCCTAAGGCACGCGGAATAGGTGTCAAGGGTAGGGCCTCGACAACGAGGCAAGAAACTGGAACACAATCCAGAGTTAATGCGGGAGTGTCCATAGCTAGTGTCTTGGCGGGAGGGGTGGAAGGTCGATGGGGGGGAATAGCAGGTGTATCCTGTGAGCGAGCTCCGGACTCTTGGGCAGGCTGGTGAACTGGGAGGGAGAACGCTGGAGTGATAATGTCATCAGAGGGGGAAGGGGGCTGTTCAGTAAGAGCAGCCTCTTGGGAAACCTCAGTCGGACTCGTGGAGAATCCACATGGCAGTTGCTTGGGCCCGATAGTGACTAACTAGTCTTCAGAGTAAATGTGTACGGCTTAAGTTTGTTGATGTTGACCACAATCGGATTCGGCTCAAAGTATGCCTCCGTTACCAATAACACAGTGTTGTTGGGAAGTCGGTACTGCACCCGATAGGGCCCAAACCAGCGACACTTGAATTTCCTTGCATGTTCCTTCTCACCTTTCGGATACCAAAGGACATGGTCCCCCACTTGAAAATCCTTCTGTCTATAATGCTGCTGGCTCCACAGTGACCGACTCCACTATCGACTTCCCGACTGTTCCTGTGCCACTAGTCGATGACTGTCTAACTGCTCCAAGTCGGCTGTGCGGGCCTGTAAGACCCTAGTTGTCGTATAGTCAATGTCACCATCTGTCCTACGAGTAGGAACAGTATACTCCGTGGGCATGAGAGGGTGCAGGCCATAAACTAACTGGAAGGGAGTGTAACCAGTGGTGACCTTGAATGCTGTCCTGTAGGACACTAGGGCTGTAGGCAGATGCTCATCCCAGTCGGTGCGATTGTCATTGACCAACTTTGTCAACAACCGACCCTGAACTTTGTTGGTCGACTCGGCCTGTCCATTACCTTGGGGGTAGTATGTGGTGGATGTCCGGTGCTGCAGAAGGAAATGCTGCACTAAATACTCAATCGCCTCGTTGATGAAATGGGTCCCTTGATCACTGACTAGGGTCAGAGGGCAACCATAACAGGTCAAAATCTGTTCGTACAGGAACTTGGCAGTCACAGCCGCCGTATTTGTGCGCAACGCCTTAGCCTCCACCCATTTCGTCGCATAGTCGGTGGTGACTAATATGTACCTGTTCCCTGTCCGAGCTGCTGCCGGCTTGATGGGGCCCACAAAGTCGAGGCCCCACTTTATGAATGGCTCTGCAGGTAGGCTGGTAACCAACTGGGCTAGCCCAGTGTTGGCTAACCCCCGGACCCGCTGGCACTTATCGCAGGCTCTGCAGTACTCTGAGACGTCCTTGTGCAGGGTCGGCCACCAGTATCCAGCATCAAGAATCTTCCTGGATGTAATATCCTGGGAAAAATGGCCACCTGCACAGCCGTCGTGCATCTCCTTCATCACTATCTCCGCTTGTACAGGATCCAAAACCCTTCTTAGGACCAGGTCCTGGCCCTTCTTGTACAACACTCCCTCAACCAAAGTATACGGTAGGGCTCGCAGCAGTAACCTCCGCTTCTCATCCTTGGTCATAGTCGCAGTCGGCTCGCCAGTTCGCAGATAGTCGATGACGTCTTTCAGCCACTCCGGTTTGACGTAAAATAGCCCTGCGTCGCGAAGTTGATCTGGCACTCCTGTGGGTGGCTCTCCATTGGGAAGTCGGCTGAGTAAGTCGGCTGCGCCATGCGTCCGACCCGGCTTGTACACCACAGTGAAATCGTATTCCTGAAAAAGCAACAACCAACGTGCAATACGCCCCGACACTTGAGGCTTGTTAACCAAATGAACCAAGGCCATGTGATCGACATAAAAAACCAGCTTGTTACCCAACAGATAATGACGATATTTAGTCAAGGCATACATCATAGCTAATGCTTCCTTCTCTGTGGTTGTATAATTTCTCTCAGCAGAATTGAGCAGTCGGGATGCATAGGAGATTGGCTGGTCGCACTTCCCTGTCTGGTTTTGAGCCACCATAGCTCCAACAGCGATGTCATATGCGTCAGTGTGAACATGGAATTCCAAATCCCACCTAGGTGCAATCAGTATTGGTGCATTGGTGTACCGGTCTTTGATCTCCACCCAGGCACCTTCACAGCGGTCAGTCCAGTCGAAATCCTCAGTTTTTCGCATCAGTCGGGTGATAGGCTCCATGATGTGGGCATAGGACTTGATGTAGATGCGGTTGAACTGAGCAAATCCATTGAAAATCTGGATGTCGGCTGTGCGTCGGGGGCGTGGCATCTCCTGGACGACCTGAATCTTCTTTGGGTCGGGCATTTTCCCTGCCTTGGAAACGACATGGCCGAGAAGTATACCTGAGGCCACCAGAAATGCGCACTTCTCAGGGTTTAAGCTGATGCCATACTCCCGACACTTCTCAAAACTCAGTCGCAGTTTGTGCAAATGGTCGAGGATGTCACTGTAAACTGTGAAGTCGTCAAGGAACAGCTTCATGAAAATCCCTAGGTACTCCTTGAATGCCTTGTTCACAGCTCGTTGGTAAGTCGGGGTGCATTTGTCAGCCCAAATGGCATAACCAGCCAAACAAAAGCCCCCCATTGAGTGATGAAAGGTGTCTTGTGTCGGTCCTCCGGGGCGATGCTAATCTGGTAGTAACCCGACCGACCGTCCAGGAAAGTGTACAGCTCGTAACCTGCTACAGCATCCAACACTTCCTCAGTAAAGGGCAGAGCGTAAGGGTCCTTTTTAGTGGCAGCATTTAGTTCTCCATAGTCAATGCAAATACGTAATTGACCATTCTTTTTAGGCACAACAACAATGGGTGAGAGCCAAGTCGCCTCTTCGACTGGAACGATGAACCCTGCTGCCAGGAGTTTATCAATGTCTTGTTTGACGATGCTGGCATAGTAAGGATTCATCCTGTATCTGGCCTGATGAATCGGGGGAACATCCTTCTCCAGCACAATCCGATGCTGCGCCACTGACGGAGGGATCCCCTTCAGGTCCTTGTATGTCCATGCAAACACGTCGGTGTACTCTCGCAGTAAGTCTTCTGCTGCCTGTGCTAATGCTGGTTCCAGTTGTGTACTGATCTTCACAATCTTCGGTTCCTCCTCAGTACCGACATTAATCTTCCTCAGCTGCTCTTCTTCAGTCAAGTTCCATCCTGCCACCTTCATCTGTCCCAACTTCTCCCGTACTGGTGTCTCATCGACCGGCATCTCTCCCTCTGAAAAGGTGTAAAAGTGGTCGGGGTAAGTAGCAGTGTGGGGGTCAGGAAGAGTTGGGGGCGCTAAGTCGGCTGTGTCCAAGTCGGCTTGTAAGTCGGCTGCGGCAAAATCGGCTTGGCGGTGGTCGGCTCGCTGTAAGTCGGCCTGGTCGGGTAAGGGCACTCTTAAATTCTCAGGCAGGGTGATAGTCCCGACTGCGAATATGTCCTCCTCGGTCTGTAAAAAACGATCCTCCTCTTCATCAGTGAGGCCCTCAGCTAAGTTATAGCACACAAGCACCTCTGGCTGTTTGGGCAAGGGACCCGTCCTCTCATTGATAGAGATAGTCTTAACAGTACCATTGCCTCGAATAGTCACCTGCTTGTTCCCCCAGTCGTGGGTGACCTTTGCATCAATGAGCCAGGGTCGACCCAGCAACATGCTGTACGCTTCGTTGACCTCCTTGTTGCGAATGACAGTCAGGCTGATGTTGTACGGAATGCCGTGAATGTGAATACGGACATTCCGGATCAGGCCGACTGGTTCCACCACTGCCTGATCAACCATACGCAATCGGTAAGGCGCCGGAGATGGATCCTTAAGCCCGAGGCGGATCCTTTCTTCCTCTGTAATCAGGTTGACGTCAGAGCCTCCATCCAGCAGCACGTTCTCCAGCGTTGATTGCCCAACCTGCACAGAAATAACCGGAAGACCCCGATCAATATCCACTGCTCCAACAACGAGATTGGGATGTACCTGTGAGTCGGTGGAACGCAGCTTCGGTACTGTAGTCAACGTCGAGCGTGCAGTCGGCTGTAACATCTTCACGAGCACAGGTGGCTGAGTCGAGTCGGCTGGTGTCTTGGGCGGACCCTAAAGTTGAGGAAAAACCTTACCCCTGACATATTCCGTAAGGTTGGGGGCCACCTCCAGAAATTTCCCTAAAGACACTGTGATTGGTGTCTGCAAGATCTATCGACTGGCTGTTTTGGCCAATGCCTGCGGCTGTGAACTGATCGGCTGCTCCGTGGCTACCTCCAAGGGCTTCTTGGGTAGCTCATGTAGACAATCAGGGTCAGGAAATCCGACCCAGTCTCCGTCTAGAACTGGCCCGTCAGGAGCATTGGTCTCCAAGTCGGCTGCATTGGTCTTCTGCAGTGCCTCTTCAGCCTGTCGGGCCAGCTCGTTTTCTCTGTTAATCTCCTCTGTGATAGCGATGAATTCCTTCCTAAGGCGCTCTTCCTTTTTCCAATCAGCTTGTGTTTTTGGCTGTCGAGGCTCAGGCTCCTTCACCTCCTTGTCCTCCAGAGGCAGTCCAGCTCGTACTCGAGCTGCTCTAGTCTATATCGTGGCCACCTCCGGGTCATCGATCTCCTTCAATTCCACACTGTTGACACCGACAGTGTTAGTACCTTGTTTTTCAGCGGCTAATAACTGCTGAAACTTCAAACGTAAATGACAATTACGCATCTGATGATCAGTTCCTAAGCAAAGGAAACAACCATCGATTCTGCTCGATCCTCCATTCTGGTACCCTCCTGGTCGGCTGGTGACAGGCCTCCCCGAGCTACTGGTCGGCTGTGTAGTCCACACTTCATGAACTCTGACGGTAGGCTTCCCTTCAGACCTGGGTAACCTGTTGTTGGGATTGGCCAGGTTGACAAAACAGTTGATGTCTTCATGCCCAAACTTCTTACAGCAAGTGCAAAACCGCCGGTTTACAGTCTCGACTCCCTCTGTCTGGGCTGAGGTAGCGGCTGCTCGACTGCTAGTCGACTCCGTCTTCTTAGCTTGAAAATACAGCTTCTTACCCAAGGCGTCGGTGCAGTTGGTCTCACAGCGTCGGGCTAACTCCTTCAACTCAGTCAGGGTGTTGGCTGTAGACCCACTGGTGGTCACCTTCAGATAGTCAAGTAACCCTGCTCTGAAGTAGGTGAGTTTAAACCCTTCTCCCACATCAGTCTGCAGACACTTGACCAACTTCATAAACCGTTCGTAATAATCCTGAACCTTCTCTCCTTCACCCTGCTTGAATGTTCGCAGCGTCATATAGACCTGTTCATCAGAATCTTGCTCCCGATAACGCAACTTGAACGCTTCCTTTGCCTCCTCCCAGGTGCAGTAAGGGTGATGATCCATCCAGTCATCAAACCAGCGCTGGGCTTTGTCGACCAGGGTCGTCCCAAACAGAGTAATGATTACTGTTTCATCAGTCTCACCATTAAACCAGGCACATTTGTCGAAATACCTGAGATGAGCGTCGGGGTCGTTTCCCTCCTTGTAGACCCTGTACGGTAACTGCTTCCTCTGCGCACTGACTAGCGATCGGGGTGGTGCTAAGGTGAAGTCGGTTGTGCGAACCGGGGGTATGCACGAGGGAGTGCTACCGATGGCGCTCGATAATGTACTGGAAAGTGAGAACCAGCTAGGGCAGTGTGTGATCCTCCGGGAATGGCGGCAGTACTGTAGCCGACCGAGGCGGCAAACGGTGGGACAACTGTAGACCGCTCCACGTGGGTAGCTACATGGATAGGATCAACAAAAGTCGGTTCTGCCATTCTTCTAGGATACCCGGCTGACTGGGTCGGCTGCGCAGATTGGTACACGTCACCGGTAAGATGATCCACGTATCCTGGGAGTCGATGTGCGGTCGAGGAAGTCACGGCCGGAAGTGGTCCAGGTACAGTCTTATCTACCGTCACCTCTGGTGCTGAACTGAATAAATAGGGGGGTCGTGCAGCATTCCCCCCAGTCTGCGCCTGCTCTTGCCACCTTTGGTGCTCCTCCCACAGGTCCTGCAACGTGCTAGTTCCTGCTTCTCCCGTTCCAGCCGTTCTTGTTCCTTCTGCTGGGCAGCAAGCTCTTGGGCTGCCGACTGTTGTGCTGCCAGTTGCTGAGCTGCTAACTGTTGAGCTGCCTCCTGTAATCGTCAGTTGAACTCCACCTCCAGCGAAGTACGATGCTGCTCTGGCTGCCACTACGGCTCGGTATGCCAGTGATGCAACGACGCTACACCCGAAGGTGCAGTATGCTGCAAGGCTTCAAGCTGCTGGAGGTATTTGCCTGAGTCGGGTCGACTGTGAGTGTGTGTCGGGTGGTGCTGTCAGGCCCGTTCTCGTTTGGCTAACAGGTCGGCTCTGAATGCTTCAACTGCCTTCCGGTCCTCCTCTTCCTGCTCCCATTCTGACTGAAGCCTGAACTCATCCAGGAAGTGTACGTTCTTACCTAGGCCACCTTCTGTCGGGTGTACAAGACCCTGCTCCTGAGCTGATCGACTCTTCGTTTCCTCCAACTTCTGCTTCAGGTTCTGGAATGCAGCTGACAGTGTCTCTGGAGTTTTTGGCAGGCGCACTGGAGATACAGGTCGGCTGCGCAGTTGAGTCGGCTCGGTTTCCAAGTCGACTCTACCAGTGACTGTACTGGGCCACTGGGTCGGCTCTGCAAAAACTTCTTGCGTCTGTCGTCGCTCTTCACGGAAGGTGTTGTAGTCGTCTATAGCAGTAGAGAAGTCCCTCCTGAATGACGCCGTTCGCTTCATATCCTGGTACCTCCAGGGAACGCTAGTCGGGTCTGGCTGTCGACTCAGCCTATCCCCTTTTTCGAACTGTGTCTCTCCTCCAAATCTGCTCTCCCTCGTACTCCCATCGGATGATGACAGGTCGTTTTCCACGTCCATGTCGATAAGCTCCCCGACCTGTTTAGCCGCACTGCCCTGCGAACTAAGTCGGCCCTGTCCTTCTGCTGGAGTCGGCTCTGTTGTCCGCTCCTCCCGTTGCATGTAGCGTCTGTAGCGCTCCATAGCTTGTCTCTCTCTCAAGTCAGGCTGGTCACCGTCCTCCATGGATGTGACTGCTGGACTGCACCAGCCGACTATGTTCCTCCCTGATGTCTGCAGGTACTGCTCTGCTTTTGGTCTGGTCAGCTCTGCTTGGCTTCCTCCAGGCTCCAGTCAGTCAGCTACCCTTTCTTTATACCTGCCAATTTAGCACTAACTGACCCCAGCAAGTCGGCTGTATAATCGGGTTAGTAACAACAAGCACTTTCCCAGCAAGTAGAAATGGATGACAGCAATTCACTGCATCACTGTTTTAGCTACTTCTATCCCCTTTTTTGCACTGCACTGATCTTTAGAAGTTCAGTCCTGTGGTTGCAGCTGTGATTAATTCGGACAGAAATTCCCCTTCTGCCAAATATTCTCAGAAGCTGTTTTCAGTCAGATTGGACTCGTTCTGCCCCCTTAGGTACAGGTGCGAAGTCTTCAACTGACATCCCAAAACAAAGTCTCACAGTCGACTGAGGTCCCGAATCGAGATTCGCACAGTCGACCGAGGTCCCAAATCGAGGTCCACAATTCAAATTTCAAATTTCAAGATCCTAAATTTTCGGATCTGAGGTTTTGAATTTCAAAATGCTAGAATTATGGATTACTTACCTTTCACCCCTTGTACAGTTGGACTTCAGATCCGACGTACAGCCGCCCTATCCCCTTTTTCGAGTGGTGAACAGCACTCTGTTCAAACGGGTCGACTGCCTGAACCTGGTCCTTCAATCTTCACAGCACCTGCGCCCACCAGCCTGCAACAGAACCGATCCGTTGCTACTGCTCCCTGGACACGTGCTGGACTGCATCTGTCGGTGTACCAGTGTTTCCTACCCCTGAAAACACCTGAAACTCTTTGCTTCACTGTCCCCCTCTATTGCAACAGATCACCTCCCGATTGGTTCCTGGACCTCTGCCAGTGGCTGGGCAGCACCTGCCGACCCGATCTACCACTACAGTGAGTACATCTAACAAACCAGTGACTATTCAGCACCTCGGAATTTCAGTGACAGCATCTCAGCACCCCTCTAGACTCCGGACAGTAAGTGCTGCACCTCTGCAGACCTGATTTCAGTACTTCAGGACCTCTAAAGTGTGTGGAACAGCCTACAACAAGCAGGAGATCACATGGTACGAACTAAAGCATGGTCGCCAATGGTAAAGGGAGGATTTACCAACTAAACCCTAGCCTTCACAATCCCATCAAAACCCAACAAAACCCAACTAATCTAAGTGCTCTAAACACTCATAGGTTGCTAGAAATGTACTATACAAGTGCAAAAAGAGGTCAAAACTGCATAAAATGGGTCAAAACAGCCCCAAAACCATAGTATAGCAGTTCCTAACAGCTCTCAGACCTCTCTGACTCTACCTGCTCCAGTGTAGAATGATTACAGGAAACCCTAACCTTGCCTCTTAAAC
The DNA here is from genome assembly GCA_014871385.1 of Ceratodon purpureus. Classification (NCBI taxonomy): domain Eukaryota; kingdom Viridiplantae; phylum Streptophyta; class Bryopsida; order Pseudoditrichales; family Ditrichaceae; genus Ceratodon; species Ceratodon purpureus. The sequence continues at coordinate 105,800,640 of CM026426.1, forward strand.
CTCCTGAACTGGCGGAAGTCATCTAGTCAGCAGGTGACAGAGTTCATCCAGTCGGCTGGTGACAGAGTTCATCCAAGTCGACTGGTGACAGAGTTCATCCAAGTCGACTGGATGACTATCTAAGGTAAGGATGAAAACTGAAAAGAGACTAAGGGAAACTAAGGAAAGGGGAGATTGGGGAATCTCCGGTTAACACACGTACACGAGGAAAACCAAGATATTCAAATCAATCCAGATTTGGGTATTAGATCGGAGGAGTTTGCAACCGCCGAGATTGTCGTAAGGATCAACTGCGGCAAAATGTGCATCGCATATTACGAAGGGGAAGAGCAACCACGCCATTTTCAGAAGATCAGAGACCTTGGTTTAGTTTTTGATTCTTACCTTGGCAGAGTTTGCAAGAACGATTGCGGAACGATGGGTGGACTCGGACATCATATTAACCGATTCAGAGATGTACACAAGTGGCCTACTGATAAAGGGAGGATTTACCAACTAAACCTTAGCCTTCAGAATCCCATCAAAACCCAACAAAACCCAACTAAAGTAAGTACTTCAAACCCTCATAGAATGCTAAAAATGTAATATACAAGTGCAAAAAGAGGTCAAAACTGCATAAAATGGGTCAAAACAACCCAAAAACATGGTATAGCAGCTTCTAACAGCTCTCAAGCCCCTCTAACTCTATCTGCTCTAGTGTAGAATAACCTCTCAAAACCCTAAACGTGCCTCTTAAACCCCCTAAAAACTAACAGAAATCATCCAGCCAACTGCGACAAAGTTCATCCAGTCGGTTGCAACAGAGTTCATCCAGTCGGCTGTAACAGAGTTCATCCGTAGGAATCGGATGACTGTCGGGAGACTTCCTGGATGGAACTGAGAAGGGACTGGATGGGGCTAAAGGGAGAGACCGGTTGGGTCTCGAGTTAACATTTTCCCATTTTCTCGTAGTTCTGTCCTTAAAACGCAAGGGACAGTGGGAACAAGGGACAATGCCAAGGACCTAGAGTACACAAAACTGCCTACACCTAAAAAATGTTTGGCAAGAAAAACCATGCTAACAAGAAATCCAAAGCCAGAGATAGTCACTACTATGCTAAGGCTTGATAGACTGTCGGGCATTGATGAAGTTGGTGCTGCTCTAGCCCAATAGTCGCTCTGAAATTGGAGACAATTGGTTGCGTAGAAGTTGGCTATGCAACAGTCGGCTGTGCAAAAGTCGGCTGTGTAAAAGTCGGGTGAAGCCTCTTTAACTCATCATCCGTGAACCTCGGTGCAAAGTAGTGGTCATGTTTCATAATTTTAGTAAATCGACTCTACTGGCACGCATAGTCGGCTCTGTAAGCTTCCAAGGCTGACTCAAGATGGTGCTGCTGCGCCCCCACGTAGGCCTCAACTGCACTGCTCAAGTCCTGTGGTGCTAACTCCAAAATCGAATGTTGATTATCTATCATGAGCCCATTAGCTTGCTGAAGGCGAGCGATCAGGCCGTGCTCAAACTCCAAGTGGCAGACAGATGGCCTGAATTCTGTCATCTCTGCAACCTTGGCTGCTAATTTGGCTTTTGAAGTCAGCTGCTGAACTTGAGATCCGAGCTTCATAGCACAAAGTTTGGTTGGCTGGCGGATCCTCTCCGACTGCCTTGCTATAGTGCGTGTCTTGAAAAGGACATCTGCCATCACTCGGAGGTGTGTCATCGACACTTGAAACTTCTTGGAAGTGTCTGCAGAATCAGATGTAGTGCAGCTCTGATGATCACCCTGAGAGCCTCCTGAAGAAGGCTCTAACAGTTAGCTCTGCAAAGAAGTAGGCTCGCAAAAGCAGCCTAGGGAAATACCTCCCTCAAATGAAACTCCACTGTCAGGAACAGCGTGGACATGCTCTAGTGGATGGATTTCGTGGCTCTTCATCTCCTCATCTTCAGTTGGCCCTGTAAGTTGCTTCCTGGTTGTAGCTGAGACAAACTCTGGCAGGCGGTTCTGTCGGCCATGCTGAACCAACCGTCGACATTGTTGATTTATGTTAGAAGAGCCCTATAGTGAGTGTGAAGTCGGCCTTGCGGCAAAGATGTGCTCCCAAAATTCAATGGCATCATCTAACGCCTATACCAGTATTTGGTACTCCATCGAATGGGTTTGTAGAGCTTGTCCAAAACTGACTTGCCAAGAGTTGGTTGGTCCTGAGTTGACTCCCCTGAATTCTGCGCTTCCAGAGTCGGCTCGTCCAAAGTTGGTGTTGTTGAAGTCAGCTATATCAAAGTCGGCTCTGTCAAATTGGGCTCTGTTGAAGTCAACTGTGGCGACGTCAGCTCTAGTAAAGTAGGCCCTATTAAAGTCGGCTCTGTTAAAGTCCGCTCTACCAAAGTTGGCTTGTACCAGGTTCTTAAACTATAAAGTATGGTAGTCTTTGTCTTTGTCCGTAAGTTCTTTGACAAAGTTGTAACAAACCAGCACTTCAGGCAGCTTTGGTGATGGCCCCATTTCCTGGTTGATGGAAATGGTCCTGACTGCACCGAGCCCTCGAATGGTTACCAACTGGTTACTCCAGTCATGAGTCACCCTAGCATCTACGAGCCAAGGTCGGCCCAGTAGCATGCTATAGGCCTGATTTACCTCCTTATTGCGAATAACACTGAGACTGATGTTGTAAGGAATACCGAGAATATGGATTCTTACATTCCGAATTAATCCAACTGGCTCCACTATTGCCTGATCATCCATGCGGAGCCGATAAGGGGCTAGAGATGGGGCCTTCAAACCAAGGCGTATCTGCTCCCCTTCCGTAATCAAGTTGACTCCAAAGCTGCCATTGAGCAGTACGTTCTCCAAGGTCAAATTCTCCACTTGTACAGAAATCACGGAAAGACATCGATCAATATCGGCAACTTCCACCATTACCGTAGGCTGTACTTGTGGGTCACTGGAGAAATTTGGTGAAATATGATTGGCGGTCGGCTCTGCAAGGTCAGGCGGTGGAGGTGGCTCAACCAAGTCAACAAACGTAGTTGGCTTTGTAAGGTCAGCTGGTGGAGGCGGCTCGACCAAGTCGACATATGCAGTCGGCTCTACAAGGTCAGCTAGTCAAGGCGGCTCGACCAAGTCTAGAGGCGCAGTCGGCTTGCTTGCACGGTCCAGGAACACTTGAGCCTTCAGGTACCGTGATAGGTAAGGAGCCATTGCCAGCAGTTCTGCTAACAACACTGTAATTGGTGTTCCCAGAATCTAGCGGCTGACTGTCAGGACCAGAGTTTGAGGCTGAGCTTCGGCACAATCCTCCGTGGTTGCTGCAAGCGCCTCCTTTGCGATCTCTTGAAAGCAGTTAAGGTCGGGAATACCGACCCAGTCACCATCCAAAATTGGTCTTGCAGGAGCATTGGTTGCCAGGTTGGCCGTGGCCGACTTCCGCTTTTCCTCCTCAGCTTGACAAGCCACCTCATTCTCCCTGATTATCTCTTCTGTGAATGCAATGAACTCCTTCCAAATACTCTCTTTCTTCTCCCAATCACCCTTTGTCTTGGTTCCAACCCGTTAACTTCCTTATCTTCCAAGGGTAGACCAGCCTTCACTTTGGCTGCTCTGGTCAGCGTGGCTGCCACCTCCGGATCGTCTAGCTCCTGCAGCTCCACACTGTGCAAAATCTCTGGTTGGCAGTGTCGGCTTCGTCCGTCTGGACCAGGCTTGTCATAACAGACTGATCGTCCGTTAGTCCATTAGTCCGTCATGGTGACAAAATACACCCAAATGTCCGTCTGATAAGGGCGTTGAATATACATATTTATTATTTTTTTTATTTATTTATTTATTTTTTTCCTTTTTGCACTTGCGTGATAGATCGCACCGGACTTCCACCAAGAAGTTGTTCATTGCAATTTCATGCACAAATAATTGTTGCTAGACAAAGAAGCTCAGCTGCTCAATATGCGATGTGATGGAGATAGATGACTGATGAGAACATTTTTTGTAATATGATATTGGAATAAAAATAGTAGCAAAAGGCATAGATAATTAGATTAGTAGGAGATTTTGGAGTTATTTTAATTTTGTTTAAACTAGAGCACTTTGTGTACATTTCCACTATCTTCGCGTAGATTAAATCAAAAATTGTTCAAACATCAATTCATTGTTGACTATGTTGTTCATCACACTTGATGGCTTTATATCCATGACTTTTTTCCATATTTCTTCCATTCTATCCCTTTATTTCTTGATTTTTCTATTCTTCTTCCATTTTATCTTCTTGTTTTTCTTTTCTTCCATTTCTAGTGGATGATGTATTAATTTATTTATTTACTTTTCCAGTAGTCGCCCATTCCATCTTTTATTTTTATTTATTTTTCCAGTTGTCTTCTAATCTATCATCTTGTTCTTTATAAATTCATTATTATTCCATTCTATCTTCTCGTTTTCTTTTTCTTCCATTCTTTGTCTATCATGGATTTATTTTATCATTCCCAGTCCCTGATGTATTTATTTTCTATATTTTTTATGTAAACTTATTGTATATGTCAATTGAATGAAACATGGTAAATAAATTCAAGAAAAACATAAAATGTTCGTTCTTTACATATTTAATTAATGAATGCAATCATGAACGAAATATTAAGCTATATTTAACAAGAATAACTTTAATAGTACAAAAATCAAGATTCAAATCATATATGAACATATCTACATGAATTTTGGGAGTTCGGATTCATTTCATTTTTGAGCTAGTATTTTCTACGCACAGCAACACGCACACACTCCAACACGCACGCACCCAATCTTCACCAAGAAGTTGTTCATTTCATTTTGGTGGTTGATTTTTTCCTATGTGCATGCCTATATGTACATGCCTAAAGGAGGAGCTAGCATCAAATTGAAATAAACAACTTCTTAGTGGAAGTCCACCACGAGCTCTTGGGCGCGTGCGAATGGGCGCGACCATTCAAGCGCCTGCATGTGGGTGCGCGCGCGCGCAAAAAAAATAATTTAAAAAATATTAAAGAATTATTTATTTATTAATTTATTAATTTATTTTAATTTTATTTTTTTACGCACACGTGCCTACATGCGCCACCCATGGTAAACAGTAGTAAACTCTAAGGACAGTAATTTTACTCGCGCGCGGGAGCTCGTCCGATAAGCACGTCCGATAGTCAAGTAAAAACTCGTCTATCACGTCTGTTACGTGACGAGATGACAATTTTATGCCCCGTCCGTCTATTATGATAACCCTGGTCTGGACTAGTGTAGTAGTAGACCGGCTATTGGTCGGCTCTGTCCTCTTAGGCTGAAAGTACAGGTTCTTCTCTGAAGCATCTGTACAGTTAGTCTCGCAGCGTCGTGCTAACTCCTTCAGTTCCGTCAAGGTATTGGCTGTAGAATTGCTGGTCGTCACCTTCAAGTAATCCAACAGTCTTGCCCTGAAATACGTTAATTTAAAGCCTTCACCCACCTCAGTTTGGAGACACTTGACCAATTTCATGAAGAGCTCATAATAATCCTGGATTATCTTGCCTTCACCATGTTTGAAAGTCCGCAGCGTCATGTACATCTGTTCATCTGAGTCTTGTTCTCTGTACCACATCTTGAACGCCTCCTTAGCCTCCTCCCAAGTGCAGTATGGTGATGGTCCAGCCAATCATCAAACCAGCACTAGGCCTTGTCTACTAGGGTGGTCCCAAATAGTGTGATGATGACAGTTTCATCCGTCTCACCATTGAACCAGGCGCACTTCTCAAAATACCCAAGATGTGCATCAGGATCACATCCCTCCTTGTAGGCTCTATACGGTAACTATTTTCGCTGTGCGCTGATAGGTGGCTGTGGAGGAGTTGATCAGAAGTCGGCTGTGTGCACGACTGATAATACCAAGTGATGCACCACTGGTGTCACTAGATAATGCGCACCGATGTGCGGAACTGATGGCGCAACTTGTGAACCTCCGGAAACTACGGTGGTACTGTAGCCGACAGGTGCGGCAAAGAGTGGCGTGACTGTAGACAACCCCACTTGGGTAGTTCCAGGGACTGGACCTCCAAAGGTCGGCTCTGCTGATTCCCGGGGATATCCTGCTAATTGGATCGGTTGCATAGACTGGTACACATTGCATGTAAGATGATCCACGTATCCAGGATGCCGATGTGCGGTCAAGGAAGTCGCTGCAGGAGTGGTCCAGGTACGCTCCTGTCCACCGTTATGTCTGGTTCGGGAGTAAATAAATACGGGGGCCTTGCAGTGATCCCTTCACTCTGCCCCTGCTCCTGCCTCCTTTGTTGTTCCTTCCACAGGTCCTATAGTTGTGAAAGTTCCTGATTCTTCCGTTCAAGCCGTTCTTGTTGCCTCTGTCATGCAGCCAACTGTTGGGCTGCCAAGTGCTGCGCTGCCGATTGGTGTGCTGCCAAATGCTGTGCTGCCTCTCGAACACAACGGTTGAACTTAGTCTCCATGAGTGTCGGGTGTTGCTCCACCGGCCACTGCGGCCTTGCATGCCACTCGTGTGACGATGCTACTCCCGACGGTGCAGTCTGCTGCTGTTTGGCCCGCTCTTGCTCACCTAACATGTCGGCCTTGAACGCCTCCACCGCCAGCCTCTCCTCCTTGTCCCGTGTCCACTCAGCCTGAAGTCTAAAATTGTCCAGGAAGTGAACAGTCTTCCCACGGGCGCCTTTGAGTTGGTTATTGGGAACCTCTTCCTGAATTGATCGACCCTTTGTCTCCTCCAACTTCTGCCTTAGGTTCTGAAATGCTGCTGGCAAAGTCTCTGGAGTTTTTGGTAGGCAAATTGGTGATGTCGGTTGGCTCTGCAACAATCGCTTCTTTGCTCCCAAGTTGGCTTTGCCAATATCCTGACTTGGCCACTGGGTCGGCTCGGCTTCAAAGTCGGCTCTGCCAATAGCTTGACTTGGCCACTACGTCGGCTCTGCAAAGGTTTGTTGCGTTTGGCGTCCTTCTTCGTTAAAGGTACTGTAGTCATCCACTGCAGTGGAGAAATCCCCTCTGAATGACGCAGTCCTTCTCTTGTCCTGATATCTCCAAGGAATGTTGGCTTGATCAGGATGACAGTTCAGTATATCCCCTTTTTCAATCGCCTTCCCTCTTCAAATCCGCTCTCCTTTGTTTTCCCATCTGACGATGAAATGTCATTTTTGACCTCCATGTTAATGAGTTCATCCTCTTGCTTAGCTGCACTGCCTTGTGAGCTAAGTCGGCTGCGTACCTCGAGCGATGTCGCCTCTATTGTATGCTCCTCACATTGCAGCCGAAGTTTGTACCTCTCCACGGCTTCTCTCTCAGCTTGGAGATCGTTCGAGTCACCTTCCTCCATGGGTGTGGATAGCTCCTACTAACAGTGTTGTAGTAATCAGTTGATTGTGTTCAATCGGATTTGTCTTCTTCCTAGTCTTGGGCAGCTGCTACTCCACCTCTACTGTGGTTGGCTCTCTTTAATCATTTTTTTTTTATTTAAAACATTTTTTTACTTCAAAAAATAATAGCAAAGACAAGAGAAATATTAGAGAAATAAAAAGGGGTAGGATGGGAGAGTGTAGGAATTAGAAGTATAAAAATAAAAAAATGAAGGAGGGAAACAAATAAATAGAGGAATGATTAAAATAAATAATAATAGCATAGAGGGTAGGGATATTAGAGAAAAATAAAGTGGTGAGGTGGGAGAGTAGTGGAATTAGAAGTATAAAAAAGAAAACAAACGAAGGAGGAAATCAATGATAGAAGAATGTTAAAAAACAAAAATAAAAAACGGGTTAAAGAGGGTAGGAATTTTAGAGAAAAATGAAAGAGTAGGATGGAAGAGTGGTGGAATTAGAAGTTGTGGGATCCGAGAAACTCAGAATAAACCGGAAAAGCCCCAACCAAAGTTAGGATTCGATTAATTTTTCATTTTTTTGGTTAATTAGGTAAAAAATAGCTAGACACTAGCCGCATTAAGAGTTAACACAAACCGGATGCTCCACAATCCTTAAAACAGTTAACGCAGGAAGTGTTCTCGGAACCTTGATCCCGGAATTCGGAAGAGAAAACTCGGAACGGGTTGACGATCCGAGAACTGACTGTTACTGTAACCGCGTTTAGGATCCGAAACGACGCGGAAGTCATCATGACTCGGATAATGCTGAGCTCGGTACGGTGGCGGCTGCAATTACGCGCCGCCGCAGCGTTGATGATTCCCTCAGTATATAGGCGGGAGTGTTAGGGTTTGGAGTTCCTTTTTGCGGACTGGGAGTAGAGAGTGAAAGAGCGGTGAGGTGTTTTTGTCTTTTCCGATTCAGTGGCAGTTGGATTGCCGGGTTTCTTCCTGTCGGCTCGCAAAGGAAGAGAAGAGAGACGTAGCTATGTCGCCCGTTCAGTGTAGAGTTCTCAGCCCCGCCGTTCCGAAGAGAGAGGGGAAATGAACGAGTTAATTGACGATCTCACCCGGATGAAATGCGACGGTTTGCTTTTGCGACCTTGGTTGCTAAAAGATGATGCGATGGTGACGGAAATCCTTGAAGGGCCGGATAATAGGTGGGACAATACGATCCGAGGCAAGCCTACTCAGTGAAGTGCGGAAGTATGGGCGGAAGTTTACGACTTCAAACAAATCGGACACCTTTGGGCAACCTGGACGGATAAGTACGTGCAGGATAGGTTCCACGGAAAGATCCATAAGAACAATGGATACGTGATAGACGCCTGCAAGGATAGGAGACAGAGACAAGTCCAAGCCTTCCTCATTCCGATTCTGTATCCGTTGAAACCGGAACACGTCACCATCACGGTCGGAAACACCATCTTCGGAGCCTACACGATTCAGCATCCGGTGAATTAGGCTGCACTCATAGCGGAAACCGTGCAGAAGTTGGTACCCGCGATCGGAAAGAAGCCGACTCCGATCACCCCTTTTCTCTATCGCCTCTACCATTCCGATAGCCTGCTGTTGGATCACGAGGAGGAGAAGTATACAATCGCGAAGAATCTCCTCACCTTCCAGGAGGTTTTGGCAGGGTTTGATGTCGAACCTCACGAGGACGACTCGGATACGGCGTCCACGGAAGGGGGAGACGATACGGTGATCATTCCGAATCCCAGTGCGACGAAGGCCCATTCCAAGTCACGATCGGAACGAGCCACGTCGCAGCACGCGGAACCCTCCACGGCCCGAGATGATACGACACGGAAGGAGGTCAGTTCCGAGCGAGGATTTCCGGTTGATCCATTTCGGGCACTCAGAGAAGAAACTTATCGAGCCCATGCCACTTACGATCGGATTGAGTCACTGTTCAGGAGAGTCTGCACATCGTTGGGGGGCTCTTTACCGGAGGAGTTGATCCGGGAGGTAGAGCTTTTGAAGGATGCTCCAAAGTTACGGAGCGAGAAGAAGCAACTGGAGCTTCAGATCAAGGAGCTTACTGGGGAGTTGGAAACGAAGAGCGCGGAGATCCGTAAGTTCCATGCCGAGCAGGAGGAGACTTTGGATGAGATCCGAGAGTTGGTGGAAGCTCTAGGTGATGTAGTCAACAAGGCCAAGTTGTTCGACATGAATGTGCTGGAGCCAGTTCAATTGGAGAATAGAGAGAGGATTATCACGATCCTTTCCAGGTGCGAGCACTCGATGAACAAGATCCTGAAGTTGATACAGAAGTTGCTCAATCCGGGAACCAGATTTCCCAGCGTCGGAACAAGACTTCCCGGATCTCCCTCTCGAACAATGGTAGGGGAATCTCGCGGGGCGGAGTTCAGGACCCCAATGGAGCGACATCTTCGGTTTGAGGAACAAATGGCTACTGACTCAGACATTTTTGCACCGGCTCGGACGATCGCGGATCTGATCCGAGAAGTTCAGGCCAAGGAGGCGTCACCCGGAGCCAGTACGGCTCAGCAAGGCTGCGCGATTCCCAGTGGGCAGTCAGAGGTGACGGGAACTACAGTCACTGTCAGGCGATCCGAAGAGCAGACGGTTACGGAAGAAGTGACCCGGTCCGTGCAGCCGGTTGTTCCCCCAACGCTAGGTTCATCGGTGATTATTTCGGTTCACCAAGGAGAGGTAGCCGGAAATGAATGGAGGAGATCCATTTCATCGCCTAGACGTACCCGAGTGACCCAGGAGGGGACACTCACCCCTTCACCCACGGCCCGGACCGATACCGTGACTCCTACCCTAACCGTAACGCCCGTGGCGGAATCTCCCGCTGACTCTTCCGGTGCTCGGATGGTTCTGAGGAAGAGGAAGGATCCGGAGGAGAAGGGACCAATTACACTTTCCAGGTCCGACTTGGATACTCACGCGAGCTCCCCAGTAGGGACAGCCGGAACTGAGACTCAGACCCCGACATCCGGAACCCCTCCCTCGAGGATGGTTCCCAAGTCTCCCAAGTCTCCAAAGACCCGGGTCGTTACCCGGTCTTCCCTGGATATCAAGTCGAAGGAGTCGACGGAGGAACGGAGCGCTAGGCGTCAAGCGGAGCGGGCAGCGAAGGCAGGAGGATCCAAGCCCCGGACAACCCGGTCGAAGGAGAAGGACAGAGAGTAGGAGAGCCACAAGAAGTCGAAGACGGGATAGATTCCTCGCACTGGAACTGCCCATCACTTTCCGGATGTATAGGAGTAGGTTTCGGATCGGGGAGATCCGGATTAACCGTAAAGTAGGATTCTAGGTAGATAAATAGGAATTAGGATTTTTGATTGAACTTCCGGCGCCCCCGCTTTTGTGGAAGCCCCTGCTTACTTAAAAGGGGAAGGCGATGCAGGCCGAGTCTTCGTTTTGTTTGTTTTCTCCCTATATTCCTTATCAGTAAAGTATTCGTGTTTTGCAAGTACTGTACGTGGTTTCCAGGTAAGTATGAATGATTCGAGAGGGTGTTGAGAGTTCTGCTGTAGCTCGGATAGGAAGGTGATGGGATTTGTGACGAGACCTGAATCAAAATGGTACTGGGATTGAGCGGAAAGATTTAGCGGGTTGTCATAGGAGTTGAAGCCTCACTATTCCGTCCCCAATCCAACCTCAGGCGGAATAGCCGTCGCTAAGGTCGAAGCGGATCGAGGGGTACTTGATCGGGCTCCGTGAACTTCTGAAGAGGTTCCGCACTCTGTGAGAGGGGGATTCGGAAAGTGGTACGGGCCGCCTAGCGAAAATCAAATCTTGGTTCTTCCATATCCGGATCGGTTTGTCGTTGTAGTCTCACGGATCGGAAGTGGTCGCTTGTGTGACCTGCTGACCAAAGTGTTCTAAGTTAGTTGTGAGGTAGTATCCTTTCCGAGACGTTGGGGTTTGTGGACAAAACACCTGATTGTAACAGAGAAGGGAGTCGAAGAGTTACGTTCTGGAAATACTATCCGAGCAGTGGCAAGGCTCGGAATGATTGTGAGTAACTACTTGGTGAAGCACTATTGAATCCCTGGACGATACTCGGACCCTATTGACAATACAGAAGTTTGCGCTCATTTTGAGTGCTATCCGGATGTTAGTTGCGTTTCCGTGTTCCGACAGAAGTATAAAATAAAAATATGAAGGGGGGAATAAAATGATACATACATTATGGGAGTAAGAGTCTAAGAATTAAAGATTTATTGAAAAGATTGGGCGGTTAGCATAACACAAACGCTCTGCAGTTTTTTTAACATTAACCATCCACAAAATGAAAGTCGTCCAATATAAGGGCAGTTTCGGTACAAATTGTGCAGGGAAATTTGAAGTAGGGGGACTTAATTATATTTTTTTTTAAAGGCGGGTAGCTATCCCGCGGCCGCGACGGCCCCCCAATTGCCGCCATCCACGTATTGGAAGCGACCAGGCGGGGCTGTCCAATCTGACAGCCCCAACGGCCTGCAAACGACCCCGATCGGACTACCATGGGCCATCTCCGCGAGGGGCCATCCACAGAGACGGCCCCTCGCCGACGACCGCCATCGGACGGCCGTCAGCGGAGAGACGGCTAGGATCGGACGACCGCGGAGGCTCTGACCGCCGCTGCCGTCGCCATCGTCCCCGACCCGACGGCCCCGAAGGGCCATCGGGAGGTTTGGCCGGTTGGCCATTGGCCTCGGCCGTAGGGTTGGGGGCCGTCGCCATATACATGGCAACGACCGTTTTCTTTTTCCTCACTTCACTCTCCTCTATAGTCCCCCTATGCTAGCTTCAGTTTCCCAATTTATTTGGGCGCTTCTTGGGCCTGGGGGTGAGGAGAAGGGGGGGGGGGGGGGGGGAATTTTGATGTTTTTGTATTCATTTATTTTGTAAACCATCATTTATCAACTCCTTGTTTTCATTAAAACAAAACCATAACGGTTTTGTTTAAAATGGGGCTACTATAGGGGATTTGCAACATGATCAAAACGGTGGAACCGTGAAGAGGAACAAGAAGAAGGGTGATTGCTACAACTTTTCCTGGGATATCCTAGACAACAAGGACATTGTAGCGGAAGTAGGATGGGAATCCTTGGACGACGTTTACTAGACGCAAAAAGAGTGCAAGACGTATGTGAAAATGTATCACATTGATAAATTATGGCTCCGAGAACAGCACGAGGTGAATACGCGGATTATTAACTGCAAGCCAAGATCATGCATGGATGAGTATTTCATGCATTGGGCATATGAGGTTTGGACTGCTCTATTTGGGGATCGTAGGCTTAGGAAAGCCAATTTCAATTATACCATTTTGTGTATGGTATATGCAGAGCTGATTTTGAAGTGTATAGTGAGTTGGTGTACGTACCCGACCACAAAAGATAAGCCGCTGCAAATTGGATGGAATGTAAAACATATCCTAAATTTATATCTTATCGATCCATTGCAAGCGAGGAAGGTCGTAGAGGAATTGAGAAACAAGCCGGGGCGGTGGCCACTTATGAAGAGTAGCGCAAAGAAAGAAGTCCTGAGTATTGTGGGTAATGTATTGCACTGTCATGAGGATGAGAAGCCAGTTGCTGTTGCTAGCGAGATTGCAACGATATTCCCAACAGCTACGCGAACCAATGTCCCTATTATTCCTAACTTAGAATTGGGGAACACCGTGAAATCTTTGACGATACGAAGGGCAAGGAAGTCGTGGATGAAGTAGAAGTTAAGGTAGACAATGAGTATTTTACACATCCCAAGGCAGCGGAAGTTGGATGCTCCAACCTTTATTCGGAAGATACTGGACTGAGCTCATTGGCAGTAGTAGAGGTGCATAGTAAACCGGATAGTCCAAAGGACTTGGATCATTCCATTTTAGACATTATAGGGATGCTAAAGTCAATGCCGAACAACAAATCATTGAAGGAGTTACTAGAATTTAGCATCAAATGGACTGAGGGGTACTCAGAGAAATGGCGTGGGGGAGTAGACAATACTACTAAAGGAGGAGTTGCAGGAAAAACCTCAAAATAAGCGCAGGAAATTTATAATGTGTTGAACATTGCACGCTCCCTGAAAGATGGGGCTTCCATATTAGCTGCCATGACACTAGATCTTCTAAACATGGCTCATGGAATTGCAAGTCTCACTCCGAGCATGGTACACAGTGCCCTCGGGTTTGAGAGTTTAGTATCTTCCATTAAGCCTCTTCTGGAAGTTCGTGTACAATAAGGCGAAGAGAACGTGGCGTTGAGTAAGGAATTAGTGGAGGCAACGAAGCTAATTGATACCTTAAATGTAAGGTTAGAGAAAATTAAGGAGAGTTTCAATTTACAAGTGCAAGATTGCGAGAAGTACCATCCAAAAGAGAAGGGGAAAAGCAAAATAGAAGAAGTGAAGCCTATGAAGAAGAGGAAAATGGTGAAGGTGGAAGAAAAGGATGGTGTAATACAATTACCTAGGAGCGATGATGAGGATTTCGATGACCTCCTTCTTTCCAAATTCTCCAATAAAAGTGAAGATGGAGCCATACAAAGGATGGCGTCTCAGAAATCTAAAAGCACACGTGGTCCAGTTCCATTGGACATTGGCTCTAGCCAAGCGACACCAAAAATTGAGGACAAAGGGAAGGGGCCAATGGATGAATCACAAGAAATGGACATTCTTTTACAAGATTCGGAGGTGGCTAGGAGGGAAAGAAACAAAACCCGTACTGAACTTCAGAGGCTGAAGACTACTATACAGATGGTAGACGATACACCATGTTCGGCAGAGGCATTGTTGTGGCTTGGGTGTGTTCACAAACTAAGGAATAAGGAAACAATAGTTTCTAAAGCACAACAGGACATGAAGAAATCTGTAATTACTTCCCATGATGTTGAAGGTGCTATCCGTTCATCTTTACAGGAATATAATGAGGCAGCAGCCAAGGGCGTCGAGGATGCAACCAAAATCACGATATGCCGCAACGTAGAAGAAATGATGGAGCGCACAATACATGGTACACAAATAAGGGAGGGGTCAAATTGATTGGGAACTAGAGGTGGAGGAGGGGTGGATGCCGTACAATGTAGTAGGGGGAGAGCACAATGAAGTGGACCACAAAGTGCAAAATGTGACCACTAACAAGTGAATATGAAGTGTGCTATTTTTGAAGGCTCAAAGCTGATTTTGAAGATTTTGGTGTAGTATTTGAGCATTTTAGTCACTTTCTAAGGTGTCATAAGGTATCTTACACACACCTTCATAAAAAGAAAATCCTGAATTGAAACTAAATTTGACCACTAGTTCTAAATCATGAAAATGAACTTTTCCAAAGTCTTGATTTCTTCATTTGGGGCCCTCTATTATCTTTAGATGATGTTTTTTTCAATTTAAAAAACAATGTTCGGTGAAAAAAAAGTGACAAAAAGTATCGTGGAAAAGACCCTCATCCTTGCGATACTTTTGGAACCCTAAATCAATCAATGAGTATATGAATTGACTATTTTAGAATACCTTTTAAACATACAGAGGGCCCCGCAAAATTAAAAGTGATTTCGGACAAAACCCTAAACCATTTTGTTCACTTTTCCAAATGATTCCATTCACTTTGCCCGAGTTCGACGTCTCCGTTTTCCATTGTAAACTCAATGTCCTCTCTCGCAACTTTGGGAAGTTGAAGAAAATCAAGTCTACTTTCCGTATCTCAAACTCAATTTTGCATCGACATAACATAGATCCCACTTTCCCTAGTGTTTACAGAAGGGGCTGAAATTGGTGAAAAGATAAGCACTTTTTTGGTTCACTTTATTGTGCTTCCCTCCACTATCCTTCCATTTGGATGAAATAAAACGGGAGGTTATCCACACTCGCAAACCGTTTGAAGAATTTTCAAAGGAGAAGTATTCCATTTGTCAGTAGTATTTTGGACCAGAGAGGGCTTTTGAGTTGGGACTCTGTAATCACAAGTTCCACATAACTTGCATTGCGAGGGCCGCTTTAAACTCTCGACAATGTGTTATTTGTCGCTCCCCAATTAGTTCTCGGTTTTATGAGATGATGGGACTACAACACTTAATGCCACTTGGGCATGAGTTTGATCGGTGGAATTTACCATTAGAGCAACTACCTAAGAAAGAGGTGAATTGGTTTGACTGGAGTAAATCACTTACATGGAACTCGGTGACATTGACTTACCAACTCTATACGGAGGGCTATGCGGATTTGGACGAGTTTTCATGGATGACCCACGACTATGAGATGGAGATGAGGGCACGTGAAATTTCAAATGCTAAGGAGCGGGAGTTTTTTTGTAGGAACTTCAGAGGACATTGGAGTGTACATCGTAATTGCTTGTTCTAGTTTCCAAAGCCTCAAGTTGTGGAACATGCCGATGGTACAAGAAGTGAAGTAGAGCAAGATTATGGGGAACTTGAAGAGTACAAAATGTATGACCGAACTCCAGTCGGGAGGGCACTTGTATTGACCAAGCTAGAAGAAACTATTCGCCATTATCGTACTTTCATAGAGGAATCCTTCAAATATTTGGACCTGGACTACTGGGAGCAACTGAAGAAGTACGACGATGCGCTTGACAAAATAGTTTCCGACTGGAGAAGGGCACTACGTGACGATGGTGGCATGTCTCTTAGGTCACGCACTAGTATTGACAAGATTGTGCATGAAACAATTCCAAAGATTGAGAAGGCAAAGGAGATATGGGAAGGAAAGAACGCCAGAAAGCGCAAAGCTATCAATCCCTATGAAGACAACCTACAATGGGGGGATGATAATCGTCAACAAGTGGAAGCAGTGGAAGAAGAATTGCGAGCTGAGGGGTCAATTACATGACCAAGTCAGAAACGCGTAACTCGAGGATGCACGGTGAGCATTGAGTAGAGTACATACGTTTAGACATCATACCCGCGTTATTTCGATTAATGAAAGAATACATATGGTCATAGTTGTACTTGGAGTAGTATATTGGTTGTCTAGTACAGTAGTATGGAGCTTCCTATACGTCTCAATGTACTCGCTAAATATCAATTGTTTTAAATACAATATCATTTTTTATTTTAAATTGCATGTGTATTGAATGATTTATTAGTACGCCGATGCATCGAACTGGATATGTAGATTTTGTACACTCACTACAATAAATTAATGGCGTTGGTATACCCTGAACCCACAGTACTTCATATTGAATTAGTCTATGAACGTAGGTATGTAAATGTGGTTGGTATACTTTTACCGCTGTTCAATAATTGGACAATACATGCCAATCGCGGATGTTGTTACATTCACGGTTCCTCATTTATTGCATACAACACAATTCATTAAGAGCAACAACCTAAACCTCTGCCGTAAGTATAAGTGATTAAAGAGAACCAAAAAAGAATAATAAATGCGGCTTTTATCCAATATAAATTACCATCAAAGTAAAGATAAGGACACAACTTTGAAGACAATATTGATGAGGCTTGCACCACCGCTTAAAGCGGATATATATTTATGTATATATATATATATATATATATATATATATATATATATATATATATATATATATACATATAATGGCTTCCAGAAATGGACATTCATAAAAGAATGGCATACTAGCATGCTGTTTTGAAAAAACTACTTACTTGGAAGCACTATCAATCGAGTAGCATTTACAACTCATAGTCACTGTCACCCTTCACTTTGGCCCCACTAGAGCCGAAAGGATCTTCATCGTCATCGCTCTCGTGCTCCTTCTTCACCCTCCTCGTAGCCATCTTCTTCGTGAGGTTCTTGAATTTCTTTGCCTTGTTCACAACATCCAGAGGAGATTTTGTATTTCCAGGATTAAAAGGCAAAACCCTTTCTTCGGCCTTCCGCATGAACATGGCTCTAGTTAGGGACTTTTCGAGAAACGC
Organism: Ceratodon purpureus; assembly: GCA_014871385.1. Lineage (NCBI taxonomy): Eukaryota > Viridiplantae > Streptophyta > Bryopsida > Pseudoditrichales > Ditrichaceae > Ceratodon > Ceratodon purpureus. Next base: position 105,817,856 of record CM026426.1, read on the forward strand.
GTTCGGTTTGCCCACAGCCAACTTCGGGCCAAAGAGCTGCTGTTAACCAGAGACCCAACCGGTCTCTCCCTTTAATCCCATCCAGTCTCCTCTCAGTTTCATCCAGGAAGTGTCCCAACAGTCATCCACTTCCTACGGATGAACTCTGTCAGTCGGCTGGATGAACTTTGTCGGAGCCGACTGGATGAACTCTGTCGAAGCCGACTGGATGATTCTATCCGTTTTCAGGGGGTTTAAGAGGCAGGTTTAGGGTTTTGGGAGATCATTCTACACTAGAGCAGGTAGAGTCAAAGAGGTTTGAGAGCTGTTAGGAGCTGCTGTACCATGTTTTGGGGCTGTTTTCACCCATTTTATGCAGTTTGGACCGCTTTTTGCACTGGCATTGTACATTTCCAGCATTCTATGAGGGTTTGGAGCACTTAGTTTAGTTGGGTTTTGATGGGATTGTGAAGGCTAGGGTTTAGTGGTTAAATCCTCCCTTTACCAGCTGCCCGATTGGAACACCTTCATCACTAGAGAGAATGTCCGGATCAACTTGTCGAATTCGGGCCAATCTCTTCTTAGCTTTCTCCGCTACTTCGGCAGCCTTAGCGTCGACCTTCATTTTCTTAGACAAGGCAACCAACCTTGTAGAGGGTTCAAAGCCACCAACTGGGACCCTAGTCTTTGCGGTTCCGAACAATGTCCGAGACGCACCAGCTACGATTACAGGCACAGCCTCCTCTGTGGTTGGTGGAAGCATTTCCTCCTTTACGCGCTTGAAATCTGGAGAAATAACCTTCACAGTATGAGAGGTGTTGTCTACCTCTTTCTTTTGTACGACCAAATCCCGTGTAGTATGAGATGATCCTCCCCGCAAGATCGTATCACTATTAAGTAAGCCGTCTCCATTCATAAAAGAAGCTATAGGAATCATATCCTCCTCATTGGCACCATCCGGTTCATCATTATCATACTCGAATACACGCTCCATGGGCCTAGAAGGTTTAGGGAATGGGTCTCTCGGTTAGACATCTTCACCAAGTGGGTTGTCGAGGAGATGGTCATCATCAACATCGAACGGTACATTGATGTCTGACTCACTAGAGTAGTCAACATCGTTGGTCTCTACGGCCTTCGGGTCCTCCTTCTCCTCCTACTCCCCATAAAACCTCCCTAAACTAGTAAGCTTTGATTGGGAAATCATCTTGGAATTTGTATACACAAACACCAAGTCATTTGCCCTTTCAGGAAGCAATCGATTTCGCTTTTTATTGTGGACAAAGGAGTAGCTACTCCAATTCTGCTTGCATGAAGAAGAAGACAATGGCTGAGCTAGAATCCTCTTTGCAATTGGGGAAGTGTATTTACCAACGGATCCGTAGATATCCCACTACGCACATGGCGGCAATTGTGACTTACCAGACTCACGAACGTCAGCAAACGGAGGGAAAGATTCTCGAAAGGCATATAATTCTTTGATGACCACTTCCTTCAAAACAGGAAGAGCCAGCAACTGCAAGACATTCTTGGCCGATGCCATTGCTTTAGTATCAGTCCAAAGCTCCACATTGTCATGCAAATAAGGGTTTAGAAGTGCAGCAAGGCACTGGAAGGGTGAGATGACCATTTCTTTGTGCTCGATGAAGGAGGCCTCGCAAAGATCAACAAGCTGAGGATCTAATTTGAAGGGTTTGAGGCGTAAAGAGAAAACATGCTTCTCAAGGTTGCGGAGAACAACGTACAATTTACCCAATGCCAATTCCTTTGCATCAAACTCTCGTAGGGCGTAAACTACGGGCTTCGTCATCCACTTGAAGTTTGAATATTGCTCCCAAAATACGTCATCCAGTACCACTCTCTTGACATCGCGTGAGATCTTCGCTTTGTCATGGGCAGATAAGATCTTCTTTGATTCGTAGGTTCTCCACTCATGATCCACAACGCTCTGCTCCAATGCTCCTTGAACATTCAGTAGTCGCGAGATCATAATGTAGTGCGATGCAAACCTAGTCTCACCAGGCATCAACAAGCTAAGAGACGCCTCGTGTTTTTATAATACCGCAAGTGGCATTTGCCTTATCTTTATGAACTTAACCAAGTTCTTGGCCTGATCTAAAAGGTCCTTAACCTACTTCACCTTACCCCAGTCCTCCAACAAAAGGTCCATCGCATGCGCAGCACATCTTTGGATGAAAATGGATGGATAGAGTGATTTGATGAACTTCCCAGCATTGAGCATCACGGGAGCATTATCAATGCATATTTGAATGATGTTCTCATTCCCAACTTGTTCAATAAACCTCTTGATGACCGTCGCCATGTAGACAGCGTCCTTTTCTTTCCCGCTCGTATCAATAGCTCCCAAGAATAGCTCACCAACGAGAGAGACTAGCATTGCATTCATCAAAGGACAACTGCTTACAGAAGTCCATCCAGCGAGGGCCAAAGTTTCGCCGTACTTCCTGACAGTGGAAAAAATCCTATCATTCAAGGAAGTCTCCAAATCAGTTCTTGCTTGTGTTAGTGACCTTGTTCGAAGTTCGTGGTAAGATGGAGGTGTGTAGGATTTCTTCATGTTGGACGTCTTCAACACCGCGTCCTTGAATGAGGCTTTTCAAGCCACCTTGAACGGGATATTAGCCTAGTAAAAAACTTTGGCCCATGCTTTGTCGCAATCTCGTCGTTGAGTCTCATCGACGCCCTCTTGATGGGTAGATTGCCTCTTTGCCTTCACTGGAGGAAACTTTCCACTCTCTTCTTCCAGAAGACTGAAAATGGACGGCACACCCTCACCAACCAAGACAGGTTTGTTCTTCGGAGTTGCCATAGTAGATCCAGCACATGAGTCCACATCCATGGATCTCGGAGTGCTCGCGCCCGGGGAAATATCATACCGAGTCACAAGGAAACTACTCTACTCCGACATGAATATTCGGGTGTCGTTGGTGAATTTGCCACCGCAATTCTTGAACAAGGACTATATACCGAGTGAAAAATTAGTGCAATGACTTACACCACTAGTCCGTACCCCAACGACTTTGTCATAGCTCAAATGACTAAGCATTCGCTCCAACCTCTTTGCAAAAGTCGTCTTGCATAGCGTACATTGAACAATCTAAGTCTTCTTCTTCTCCGCATCGGTCACATCGGTATACCATGGTGAACAGCCTCTGAACGCCATTGTTGCACTTGAAAAATCGCCCGAAAAAAACTGCAAAATATCTGGGTAACAAGTCCACAAGAGAACTAGGGCCTCTGAAGAATTCAAGACACTTCTAAACGCCGCCGTTCACCATGCAATAGATACACACGTATGTTTGTGCAACTACGAGCCCATAGAGTACAATTCAAAAGTGGAGTGACAACTTCCAAGAGGGGTCTTTTATACCCATCCCCTGAAATGTTATAGAGGAGGAGAAAAATCAAGGGAGGACGGCCGCCGCGGCCGCTCACGAAGCAGAGGGCCGTCAAATCATCGGCCGTCGCCGCCAACGGCCGCTTTCTTCCCCCCGCAACCCCTTCTCCGCCTTCCTTAACCAATTTTACTCTAGGGTGAAACTTGTCCCGGTGATTTTTTTTTCAAAGTCATAGGACGTCCTGCCACGCTGGCGAACGTCCGGACGTCCTTATAACCCTAGCCTATCTACAATAAAATTTTCAAAAAATAACAATTAAAATTGAGAGCATAAGTACCTGCCCAAATTTTTAAAAAGCCCATTTTAGGACAATGGTCCTTTAGGGGTTAAGGTATGAATGGAGTAATTCGAAGTAACTCTTTGTCTACTCTCTGAACTTTCACTTTAAACCCCAATATTTGTATATAAAGCGGGAATGGGCATGTGTCATTTGTAACCCTAATCATGTGAGGTCTCTCCACCTCTCTCGGAATTCTTTTCCAATCACATGAGTAATCAAGCTTCTTTTGACCATCGAATAGAGAAACTCGAAGTACTTCCTTGTCTGCACTCTAGACTTCCACTTTAAACTAACAATAGCCTGCGAATTACATGAGTAGTCAAGACTTATAAATGGAGTAACTTGAAGTAACTCTTTGTTTGCACTGAGGACTTCCGCTTTAAGGTGGCAGGTTGAAGGCATAAATGAAGGGACCCTTTGAGATACTTGCAAAGTGGCAGGCAATGGCTGGAGTGAGAAATAATGGAACTGGAGTCCAAGTGTCATATTCATCAAACGCAACATATTCTGTTCCTGTAACCTGTTTGAATCCTACTCAAACCCAACCATATCTACACAGTTCGTGAATTTGAAGCAAACACTTGCATGGAAATGTAGTTCTTGGGTACATGGAAGGGTGCATCAATCAAATTGGTCCCAATTGTGATACTTATTAGGTGGCTGGAGAAGAGAGATGATGGCTGAATTCTGGAAGACAAGCCAAGTGTCTGTTTCATTGTTCCCCCTCAAAAGGAAAAGAAGGCAGTTATTACACACTAAACCAAATAATATCTAGACTTAGAATACATGGTAGATTCTTGAATGTGCAGTCCTGTAAAGATGAATACAAATTGCCTTCGAAGGAACTCAAATTTTCATTTGCAATGTGGTGTATAATTGGTTTATTTTGGTAAATATAATCATTTTTGCATCTTCAATTATGTTATTCTATGCCCTCTTGGTTACAAGCAGTGTTTGCGGCTAATGGAGTACATACACGTTGGTAGATTGTGGATATCTTTTCTTGTATAAAACATTTGATCTTGAAATTTGGCACACATGTTATTAACATAGAGAGCACTTTGTGACAAATATTTTGTGGTAAACAATCATTTTTTTGAGAACTTGGGAGGGTGTCAAAGTTGGCAATATTGAGATGGATTTCCCGACTATTTCCCAATACGACGCATGTTGGAAGATTTTGAATATTTTTTTTTGTTTTGATCCTATAACCTTGAAATTTGGAACACATGTTATTAACTTAGAAAATTTCTTGTGCCAAAAATTTGCAAATAAAATTATTTTCAATCTTTGTAAGGGTGTTAAAGTTGGCATCAATGAATTTTTTTTCACACCTCCATATGTTGGTAGATTATGTAAATCTTCTTTTGGTGGATCTTTTGGCTTTGGAATTTTGTACATATGTTATTAACATAAAGGTGATGTTGCTCCATAACTTTCATTGTAAAAAACCAATGCTGTCAAAGTTAGCAGTACTGAAATTGCTTTCTATGGGAATTCAAAAATTCCATTTTGATTTGTACTATACAAAGGGGCAGTCTAAGGTCGAGGCACCTATAGCCAACCAAGTAGCCATAATTGATCAGAAGACTTCTCCAATTCCACCAAATTTTCAAATTCGAAATCTTGAGAGATCTAGAAGAAAGTATTAAGCATGATTGGTAGAAAGGGATTCATATAGGAATATTCTGGTAGTAGCATAGTAATCAAGTTTTGGTGTCATGGTGGTCAGTTTTAGGAGGGCCTACATATCGATTATATATATTACAAAATAAAGGATTTAAAATCCATAGTAAACTAAATATTGAAGTAAACATGAAATTTAAAGTTGCATTCCTCTTTAATCCCTAAAGTTTTTTAACTATTTTTCACCTAAAAACGCTTCTAACCTACCATTTCCAATATACAAACCATGAATGACTAAAAAATCATTATTTTATAATCCTAACTGTAAGATCTTCAACTAGATTATTGTAGTAGATAGCTTTATAAATTTCATCATAATTGACCATAGAGATTAGAAGATTACAACAATTGAAATTAAAAAACAAACTTTTTTGACACAGTTTTTGACAAAGTCGACACACTCTAAATTTTTTTTCCTTAGATTTTTTGCATTATGGATTTTGGCAGGTTTGGTGCATGACAAAGAGAAGTAAGTTAGCTGATTGTATAAAAAAAAATACACACAAAAGACAAGTGTAGCATGTTGCAACAATATTTTTATTAAGTTGAATACACAAGAATGCCAAATCTTTTTTCTTTCCTAGAAATTCCATTATGTTATAAAATCCCAATCCGAACAGTCAATGTACAGATTGATGTTGATATTTAACATTGAAAAAAGAAAAAACCTAAAATAATATTTTTTCTAACTTTTATGAAGGAAAGTTTTTTTTATCCTCCAAAACGGGGTCCAAAAAAACCATTTTTCTGAGTAGATTTGGAATGCACCTCTTTAGATTCTTGTTTCTAGGTGAGTTAGGTACATGTCTACAAAATCTCATGCCCATGCAAGGTGTGGAACCTTGAGAAAATCATCAATTTCCACAAGGGGGTATGCTGAAATTCACATTCAAAGGCCAATTTTTTACAATAAAATAGCATATGAAACATTCTTGGATTGAAAATCAAAGCGGCGGAAACATGCTCTAGTGCTTCTTCTATCTATAGGAATTTTTTTATTCTTGAAAAAAACTAAAATCTCAATTTTTGGTGGAATCTTGATTTGTCTTTAGGTAGTTTTGGGCAGAAATTACTGCATTCACAGTGGCTGAGAGCCTGCCCGTAGAAGGGCGTTTTATGCTCAGAGGTGCATAACTTTTCCTCAATTCATCCAAAAAAATAAAAAAATATCCCCACAAACCTCTTGATAAAACTTTTTTCCACAAAATAATTCAAAAAATTTCAAGTAAATTTGAATTTTAAGGAACGTGCTCGAAGTCCAAAAACGCCCCCTCTAGGACTTTGGCCTTTTAGGGGTTAAATTGGAGATACACGTACATGCCCAAACTCTAAAAAAGCCCGATATTGCCACTTTGTCCTTTAAGGGTTACACCTATTTCCCCTACAAGGAAAAATCTCCCTCGACTTGTATACCTCCAATCTCAGTGGAAAACCACGGTCAGTTTTAGTTGCCTCGACTTTACCAGCTACCACTTTGTGGTGGAATACAGAATTAAGGCACGTCTACAGCGGACAACGCTATATAGCAGGTAAGAATGGTCGGACCGCGTCTCGACATCTGCCGTGGCCCGCCACGCTGGCCTCTAGCATTTCCCCTCGCGTCGGCGGGTCTAGTAACTTGCGAATCCAGTAAGTTTGCAATGTCACGTAACACTCGATCCCCGAGACACTACGTCCCCTGAGACCCTGTGACACTAAACACTGCAAGACCCCCGAGACACTGGATGTGCAAAACTGACCGTGGACCCAAAAATAAGTGACGTTTGAATTACGTCAGAACCCCCATTGCCTTCCTCGTCCCGGTTAGGGTTTCCAGTGTCTCGTGAGAGCTTCCTCACAGAGGGTAGACAAAGAGTATGTATACATTCAGGTCTGTCGATGCACTAGGGATTCTAGGGTTTAGTAGTAATTGCGTTAGGGAGTAGGATATGTAGTTCTATTCAATTGTTGTTTGCTTTCTACAATGTGTTTAGGATTTACATGTGGAATTTTGGTAGCAACTTACGGGGCTGTTTAGGGTTCTGATAATATTTTACAGTAGCCTTCTTTCTATATGTGCTATCATTTATCAACTCTTCTAACTATTAACTTTCACAGGGACGACGTCAAAAGCAAGGACGAGGATTGGTTCTACCATCCCGTGCTATGCCCACATCACTGCGATGCTTCAATTGGGGCCGAGAATACATTTCGTTTTCTTTGTTTTTTCCTACTAGTTGTCCGAAGTGTAGGTCATCTACGCAGGTTTATAAGGCTGAAGAATTGGAGGAAGAACCGGTGACACTGAAACCACGATGTACCACTACCAGGTGAATTGCGTTCATTTATGCAGATAAATCAACAGACATATCACAAAACTCTATTATTTAGGACATGTGAATCCATTTGCTGGTTCAATCTGGAATTGACAGATTCCTAGTCAGTTTTCTATTGATTTTTTTGTCATAAACACAAGAGCCACATCAGGTCTCCATGTCACACTCCACATCACCCTCCACGTCACACTCCATGTCACACTCCACGTCATGACCTAGTCATCTCGCCACATCAGCATTTTCCGCCAAGGGATTTTGAACTCCCGAGCATTGTTTAGGATTCCCGGAACCTCTCACATTGTGCCAAGTGCTTGCAGGCAGTACACAATTGCACATGAGATGGTCTTCTGCAATGCATAATCCACACTACATGTTGTCAGTTCTCATCCTCAAGATTCGGTATAATACCGTCGATGATTGTTTGCATCGCTTCCTTTTCTCTGTCTGACATGTTTATTCTCAAATGTTTTGAACTTTCCTTTCTTAGAGACATTAGAAGCCTCCACGACTGGTTTTGTCCCTACTACGTAACTGCAAAAAAATAATATTGAGAGCCGCATGCAAAACGTGTGCAACAGCGAGATTGGGTGCCAACTGCGCATTTCACTGATTCTAATTCTAACTGCTCTTCCCTGTTTAAGCGTCACTGGACCATTTTTACTCTAGCCATGCGGCAAGATTTATGCATAATAGATTGAGCGTGCTCTGTTTGCAGGGTATGACCGGGTGATTTGGTGAGAATTGAAAGAATATCACAGTTTTTGAAGCATATAAGAGTGCACATGTTTATTTCATTAAACTTTAGATCTAGTATTTGTTTGATCTTCTATCTTTTGGAGAGCTATAGACACTAATCAGTACACCACGTCAGACCACTAGTTGAACCATGAATTCTTGTGCATCCGACGAGCTGCAAATCTCGTTGTATCCACATGCGTTGCCGTACCTCACGCCTTTCAAAGTGTAGAAATGTGCGCTCACTAAATCCGTTTGTTCTTTTCCACTACGTCCTGTGAGAAGGTTTTAAACACAGACTCTTCTACCGTTGTTACGAAGCAAATATGACATTCATGTTAAAATTTTATTCAACAAACTCAATGCTCTTCAATCTGTTTACTCGATGTCGTTGTATGAGTAACGTATGCTATCTATTTCAGAGCAGCTCTCGACCTCATTTTCCGTGTTGACTCAGCTGCGGCAAGTTGTGCTTCAGGAGGAGCCCTTTGTTCCGCATCAGTAGTATCAACTCCCCCCTATATCAACACCATCAAAACATCAGTTCTTCACGGGACTCATGATAATCTTGATATGATTCTTTTTGCAACATATGATTCTCCATTCAGCTCAGCATATTACCGCATATACATTAGGAGGGATATAGTTATTCATTCAAAGTAAGCAAATCCTGCATGCTCTGTCAATACGACGTGGAAATTTTTGATGCAGACCAAAAAATAAAAATAAAAATAAAAATAAATTTAAAAAACAAAAGAAGAGAAAGAAAAAAGACAAAACAAATTTTGGGAAATAATTGACACCAAGGGAGAACTAAAGCTTTCAATCACGTTAAGAGCATCACACCTTCTTCGTGAGATCTTCTGCAACTGCTACCTTCGTTGATGAATTTTTCTCCACAACTTCCTGGACTGGACGCTGACCACTGCAAGAATCGTTAGTTTGAGCGACCTTTGCCTTCCACATTTGTAGCTCGTTCCATATTGAGTGCACGAACGGGTCTTGGAGAATGAATTCTTTCAACAAACGCGTTTCTTAAGTTTTGATGTTCTCTGAAGTTTCTTCTCTGCCATCTCTATCGTCGCGTACCTCATTCTTTTGTGAAGCATTAAATCCATCGGGGTAGCATCCAATTCCAAATTAGTGAGCACATCCTTGAATCTCAACATTATAAATGCCACATATCATACTGTATAAGATTCACATGAACAAATATTCATGTGCAATTTAAAAAAACTAAAATCAAGTAAATATTGTAATCGATGAGCAACAATACGTGTGGGAATACCTTGCTTCAAGCAATTGAATTTTAGGAATTGTTGAGGCCTTCCGTTTTCTCCTACTCCAGTCCTTGTCGCATTTCATTTTTGCTGCCACGTCATCAGGGTCTGGAGAACGGCCTAGCATCTCAGCTAATTTCTGCCTGACGCCAAATTCACTGAGAGGTCCAGTCCGCCCACCTGACCCTCCGGACGCACGTGCACGTTGAATATCCTCCCTCTTCTTTTGTGTTGCAGGATTGTCCTCATACTTTCGTAATCTATTCCATACTCTCTCATCAAACAAAAGGGGTTATGGAACTCCATTCTCAATGAGAGCTAGTAGAGCGTTTCTTCGTTGACTTAACACCCTCCCAAGACTACTTCAAAAGAAACCTTTACTCAGCTTCGAGCTGTATTCAAATTTCTTGGCCAATTTCTCCCTTGCTTCCCGGAGTTTCTCCTTCAAAAATCTCCTCACTAACGAATCCAGTGAGTAACTAATTTTTTTTTATCTCTTTCTTCCAATTTTTCAATCCATTCCCATACACCTCCCCTGTATCACTGTCAACGACTACAAAAAAAAGGCTTTTTCCCTTCCGACTGCCGTCGGTTGGCCTCTTTCTTCATCGAGTTCTCCTTCCTCCTACTCTCTCTCCTACTCCGGCAGTGGTTGTTTCTACATCGAATCTCTCTCCACAAGAACAGCAGCATTTGCCTTGCTAGAAAACTCATCCAACGATGAGTCGCTCGACGACTGAATGTACCATTCTTGGCATCTGCACTTATCAAAGGATGGCCGTGCATCTCTCCAATGTTTTGAATGCTGGCCTTGCTCTACGTCTGTGTCGAATGAGCTGGTCAGATTCCTTTCACCACCGTCCCTCCTGGAGTTTCTCCTCCATCCGGACTTTCGAATATTGCAATTTCTCCCAAATCTGGGTCCTACTCCTCTTTCCAAACTCTTTTTGTACTACTCTCTCCATTTGCGCTCTTCGTCACTGCTATGCAAGCTGAAGTTAGTCTCCTCGGAACTTGGACTCCCTCTGTTGTTCCTCTCTTGATGGTGTTTGACTTTTTGCTTCTCCCTACGCAGTCTTTTCAGTGGACGCACTTCAGATCTCGACCCATGTTGTGTTTTGGCCACTTTTTTGTAACTGCCTGCGCTCCGCATCGCATTCATAGGCGTGGACAATGATGCCACAAACATCGTAAATTATGTTGCATTTTCGAGTTCACATTTAAAATTGCAAAGACGTCAGAAAAAACGTCATTTGAAACTACAACAGCCGCATCTACAGTATACATATGAATGCATAATAACAACATTATGATAAATTTAACGTGCTATTAAATAGTTCTAAGATTAGGATGCCATCAATGAGCAAAAGGTAACAGACCACGAGCACATACCGTTATAACATATTCCTTCCATGACAAAGGAGGAACTGATGACATTATAAGTATGTGGATTGGAGAACAGAACACTATTCTATGCAAACGAGATCATCTTAACTAAAAATATATCAGAATATTATGTAGCCCTATCATGGCGTGAAATTCTGGATGTCTGCAGTAATAAAACTATTACGCCCTATCAAAAAAAATAAGGAATAGAAAAAAAATTATGAATGTCTTACCCATTCCGGAAATTCCCCCCCTTTCGCTTTTCTTCCTCTACGGATGTCATCGCTTGTTTTACCATTGTTGGTCCTCTTGTCTGAACTATAAGTTCTGGCATCATTTGAAGTCCGAGGTATTTTCTCTAGCCTTGTTGCTGCCTTCAAATTTGAATCATCGGTTCCGTGTATGTTGTTAGCCACATATTCATTCATGGCACGCTTATTCTGTAAATGATAATTGATTACGAAAAAAAAAATTAAAAAAAAAAACACTATTTCGAAATTCACATTGAGAAATGATGTGCAGTTTCGCAGCATAAAACGTGGCTGCATTGTTCCAAAAAAAAAAAAAGAGTTTCTAGAATATATTTCTAAGTATATGTCTAGATTGTTGTCTAGATTGCATGGTTCAATAATGATGATAAGGTTGACAAACATATTTTGTATGTTACGACTTCCTGAATATGAGTCTTACAAGAGTACATGCAATCTATAGATATCACGAGATAGTGGGAGCACAGTTCCAATATTAGATCAGTGCAAACGGATTTTTGTTCATGATTTCATACAAGTCCATTGCAATTGTGCACACAAGCAAGCAACACAGTAAATTAAAATGAAGATGCTGAATTCAAGTGTTCTTATTATGCGGTACCTGCGGAAAATGTTGTTTCAATCAAGACGTCTTTGTCATCATCTCCTCTTGCTCTAGAACCACTACCTACATTTTTACACAGGGTTTTCATCTTTGTCTGTTGAAGTCTGATGCTCTTGTGCACAGGTCCGAAGTCTTTACCTGATTTCTTGGCCGTTGAAGTCAAACCCTTTGTTGCAAAATCCCGTCTTTCTTCCTCACCGTCAACACTTAACTTCCTCTTCCTGTGATAAGACCATCTCCAAAACGACAACTTCTCATCTTTTTGAGGAACGCCCATCTTCTGCAAGCAAGAACTATGTCTATATCGACGTCGAATAATCACAAAAAAAATAAAAAATGAGCAGGTTTTCAAAGACGATATTGCGTCTTTATGCAACGAAAACCCAGGGTTCAAGAGTGATTATCTTCTACTAACATGTAAATGTATTAGTCGCCCTACTTGCAGCAAAACCTTCTTCTGTCCACGACAATAGTCAGCAAATTCAGATTTACGGTTGACATTAGAATAGAAGGTCACGGAATTAGTAATCCATTGAATTCACAGAGGGGAAAAATTAAACAACATAAAATAAATCTACCTCGGTTCAAATCCAATCAATTTTTCCAACGAGCTTTGGTCACCGTTGTTAAGAAAAAATAAACATACATGGAAGGGAGACTTCAGCATACGCTAATCGGATAGAACGCTGAGGAGGGCCGCTGCATATGTCGCTAAGGTCCTCTACCACGGGAAGTAAAAGCTTCTTCACTCCTGCAACAATGGTATAGAACCGCCGTTGGAACCAGGGACGTCGGGGTAGAATCAACAAAGTGTACAGAGAACTAAGAACCTAACACGTGAAGGAATAAAAATAAAAATGAGGAGAAACCAAAACATGAAGAACAAAACCACCGGCAAAACAGACCTCACAACTAATAGCAGTACTGCATGCGCTTGTAGGAATGCCACAGTGTTTAGTCTTACAAACGAGAAAGTTGAGGAAAACATTCGAATTATATTTTCATGCTTCAATTCTAACAAGATTGCTATGCTTTTGAGAGGACTCACAGTTCCCAAGAAGTAAATCACGTGAAAAAACTTGTGCCAACGTCCTTATGGAGAACTGGTTCTACGTGTGACTGTGCCCTAAACTAAAACTTGTTATTTGATAACTTCATCCATTCAATCACTTATCATCGACATAGAAGTTGACGACTGTGGATGTAATCTCCCGAAATACGTCAATCGTTTTGAGGAATTCGACTCGCCCGAGGACTTCATGCATTGATCGGGTCGGAATACCAAAGAGACAATTTTGTTAGCAAAGAAGGTTAATATACACGTAAATTGACCTACACCTTGCACAAGAGCCGTGTCAACAAGAGGACTGCGGACTGTAGCCATCGATTCAAACGCCAAAATGACCACACAATGATTCAGTGACCTCTTACATGGACTAGGTGAGTTTTAGGTAATTTCTCTTAGAATTCACAAACTTTCAACCTATGAAGTTCCCTTCTTGTCCATCTTACTTTGTTCTCTGCAGAATCATATAAACTTCCTCCGTTGTTGGCAGACTTGAAGAAGTGTGGAACGTTGCATCAAATCAAATCGCAATTCTGAGATCAAACTCTACATCTCTTTTGATTTTATCAATGTCTCCAATTGTTGAAGCATTAGAGTCCCTTCTTCTTCACGGAACTATCTTGTCCATTAAATTAGAGTTACCTTGGGGTAAATTTGTTTCTAAATTCATGTACGTTGTGTTCCAGAAAACTTGTTGTACATGTAGGTTTAGCTACGTATAGTCCGGTTCATCTAAACACGATTTTTCAAGTGGAAAAACCTAGAACTCGACTTCATTAACACTGATCTTGACCAAATGTTATTTTGTCTTCTCCGTACACTGGTACCGTTTCGAATGTGCATATTGTTTCATTTGACAAAACACTCTAACTCAAGATCATCATTCTGTGTTTCTTCTCTAATTATTTTGTTGGTACCGGTAGTGTATAACGATTTATTCATTATGTTGACACGCTTTTTTATTTTAGTCTACCTAGGTTTTGCCTCCTCTTACTGACATAAATCCTCGTAGTGTCGTTTGTTTTTTTTTTTTTTTCCCTCTTCAAACGAGGGTGTTCACTGACACTTACTAATCCCTTCCCGTTATACCTAGCCTTTGAAATTTCTGATTAACTCTCTAGATTGAGTAATCCCTTTGTAATCGTTGTAACCCTGATTTAACAGTATTGCTGCCACTTGTTTGTGTTTTACCCAATTTGTGTGATGTGGTACTAAAAATCTGGATGCAGCCTCGACCACTCTTGGGACTAATTTGACTTGCACGGAGGGAAAAACCACTACATATCCTAATTCCACCCAACAACAACAGTTTCCACTAACAAGGTAAGAGTACAATCTAGTGCAAAATCGTGTTATAAGTTCAGAGACTCCAAGGAATACACTCAATGCAGTTAGTCGCATGTGACCATGTTGGACGGTGTTACCAATGTTTGGATAAATTGCAGATAGTTGGATAGGGTTCGTTATACTAGTTGAATAACAAAGCATTGCCAAGATTTACAATAACTAAATGCAATCATGTAGTATTACATGACTCTTGATGCATTCTACTCACATTTTCTTTTATTTTAGAGTTCATTTTTAAAAAAATCGGATTGCCGTATGCACATACGTGTAGTAAACAGACCATATGTTTTGAGGCACACAGAGTGGAAGTTCAACATGTCGGCATCGCAGTTGCAACGGGCGTAGTATGAGCAGCCAAACTGCTATCTTTTCTCATTTTCTTCAAAATTCCATTAGTTTAGTAGGATTTTACAATTTTTATGTTAGAAATGACAAAAACTAGATTAGTTAGACCCTTAAATACTAATTATTACAGTTTTTACTAATTTCCTTCAAATCCCTAAGTTTTAGTGTTCTTATTTTCTTTTAGTGTTTTTTCCCTTCCATTTCTAAATTCTAATTTCCCTTTCTGTTTTTCATCTTTATTTTATTATTATTTTGCATTCCCTATTTCTTTGTTAGAACTTGTTTTTCATTTTTTTGTTATCCCTTTTTATACTCCTTATTTTTCTCCTTATCTATCTTTCTATATTTTATTTTCTATTCTTTATTTTCTATTTTTAAGTTGCCTGGACAAGAAACTTGGAAGAACTCAAGGCGGCTGCGTTAATGCAGCCGCCACAAATTATGGAGGGCGCGCATCTCCACCTAAGCTACGCTAGTGAGCAGCAAAATAGACTAGAGAGGAAAGAAATGTGAACCGACCAATGAGGATCCTAGCCTAAGCTAATGAAGTCGTGTCGGTTAGGAGTAGTAAAATTAGTGGTTATTTAGTAATTGCCGAGTGAAGTTAGTTGATTAGTGAATGGGGTTGGAGGTTGATGATTTTCTTCGCTTCCAAAATCCAAATTTTATCCAAAAATTATGTTAGTATATTTCAAATAGTTTAGTTAGTTACTACATTATTTAGGACAGAGAAAAAAGAAATAGTTGGATAATTTTTAGACTTAGGAAAAAAATAAAACACAAAGATAGGTGAATGAATTAGTATGGGTTGTTTTTTTTCCCTTAAGAAGTTCATGCCATGGCATGGCATGCATAAACATTGCATGTGCAAAGCTAGTAAGTCAAAATTATAGAAGGGCAGCAAAGGGGGGCAACTTTTGCAATCAGGTAGAGGCTGGCTCGTGGCAAGACGGTTGACTTGGTGTGGGAAAGGCATAGGTGAGTTAGTGTGTGCAGCAAGAAAAAATAGCTGGTAGTTAGTGAGTCGTAGCAAGGGGAAGGCTGCGGCATGAGAGTTTGAGTGGGAGGAAGTTCAAGGGTTGCAGGATTGGGGTGTGTGTCTGCTGGCTGCATAGTGCGTAGTGGGTGTGCTAGGTTAGCAGCAGTAGAATGAGTGATCTGAACAGGAGTCACCGTGATGATGGTGCATGTGCATCGATTTAGCAGTTAGAAGATGTATGAGTTAGTGGTAGTCAGTGAGTGTGTTAAGCAGGAATTAGTGAATGTGCATGAAAGTAAAAGGAGTAAGCTTAGTTGATGGGACAGTGGGAGAAGGTATGCTGCTGGTTTTGTTAGTGGAAAAGTTGCCGGTTGGTGGAGATCTGGAAGTGGCTGATAAATTCATTTCCGAGTTGAACAAGTTGGGGACAAGGAGAAGATTTGGTAGGGAGAAGCGAGGAGCTACCAAGGTGTGGATGTTGAGCTGGGAGCAGTGCATTGGTGGCTTGGTGGTTAAGGAGAGGCGACTTTTGGTCTTTGACTGAGGAGGTTCGAGACACTAGAGGACGACGAAGGAGGTTCTTCCTAAATTCCCGGAGGTTGAAGCTCCCCGAATGCTTGCAGCTGGACCAAGGCTGCAGGTGAATCAAGGCTAGTGGTTGGTTGTTTTATTTTCCGTTGTTCTTGATGCGTTGGTGATTGTCGAAGGAGACTTGTTTGGAGAGGGGCCAACTGCTGCGGTTTCTTGGGAGTTCATGGAACTCTCAAGCTGGTGACGGCTCGTAAGGAGACTTGGTGCAAGAGGTTTCAACTGGTTGCATGCGATTGACATGGCTGCGGAGTTCTGGAAGCAGACGTTGCTCGAGACGAGAAGGGCTTCTAAGCTTGGCTGGCTGGTAGCTTGAGATCCGATGTAACCTGGTTAAATTTTGTTGATTCCTTTGTTTGGTGTCACTTGATGTTGGATATTTGGAAGGGCATAAGCTGTGACGCCGGTGGAAGTGGTTGCAGTTTGTGGAGAAAGGAGAATAGTGGGTGTTCCAGGTGAACCAAGCTTCTCCAAGAGCAGGCAAGTGCTAGCCGTTAGGCTCAATAGCCACTGCCTTTCTATTTATTTTTTATTTTTTATTTTTTGGGTTGGTTATTTCATGATTGGGAATTGTTGTATTCCCTTATGAGTGTCTGGTGTGTACAACTTATGTATTAAATTGTGCATCTTTGCAGACAAAAAACTTATTAAAATTATGTGTTTGTTTGTAAATTAAATTGAGCCTTATCTTGTTTGGAAATTATTGGAGGTGAGTAGTAATTCTCTGATTTGGTTGTTTTTGGTTGAAATTGAATGTTAAGATTTTCATGTGATTGCACATTAAGATAAAACTTAAAAAATCAGTAACTTTAAGTGTTACAAATTCTAAATTACGACGTAAATTGAATAAGTTAAGATAAAAAGTAATTGAATAAGTTAAGATAAAAAGTAATTGACTAACTTAAATCACTTAGATTACTAATTAATTAGGGTTAGTAATTATTTAGAGTTACTAAGGTATTTCGGGTTTGTAATTACTTAGGGTTAGGGTAAAATTGATTTACCTTCTGCCCTAAAAATATTTACTTTGGTAACTTTTAAATTTTTACCTTAAGTAACTAGATTTTTACTATAGGACAGGAAGCCAGGGTCAACTATCTAGGGTTGCGCTTTTCGGGTTTACATTTGGTGCGTCTGCCGGCATTAACTTTTTGTTGGTCCATTGCTTGGAAGGTGTTATTTTACTGCTGGACTAGTAGATTTAGGGTTGGAAGGTACTGATTTTACAGATTCTAACATATTTTGTGTGTATGAGTGTTTTTGAGGTGATTCAGAGCTGTTTGGACTTCATTGAGCTCTGTTTGCGTTTCTAGTTAAGTTGTGCTTTCGAGTGACAACATTTTTCGTTTACTTTGTCCTGACATTGCATTTCTGCTGATGGTAGCGTTTCAAGTTACATTAATATGGGTGTCACTAGTGACGCTCCTTAACGTCGCTTATAATGTTTTTTGTGACATGACTCCGCGTTTCAAGTGACATGAATCTGCGTTTTGCCACGGTGGGAGGTAACATGTTTGTGTCTAGATCAACATATTTGAACCGTTTAATGTTACATGTGACGTACTATTTCTGAGCACTATTGTGGTTTTTTAGGAGTTCTGAAGTTGACAAGGCGGGACACATCTGTGGCAAAGTATAAGACTAGGACGGCAGCCATCAAAAGCGAAAGTTGCAACGGAGGTGAAGGTAATGAGACGGAAGGAGTTAGAAGATCGCATAGCTGCAAGGAAGCAAAAGTCTGAAGGTGCCCAGGATGCGAGGATGGAGAAACTTGAAGGGCTGTGTGCGGCCCAGGAGTCGAGGTTGAAGAAAGTCAAGGATATGATGACGGAGTCACACCCCAACATGACGAGGGTATCTACTCCACGACTCGTGGAGCTGGCACCGCCCAAATAAAAGGCCACCAAGAAATTTGGAGGGAGACCCCGGCCTAATAGGACCAGCAGTAGGACAGCAGAAGTAGTCGTGGCGGCTCCAGACACTTCGAAGGCTGCCACGGTGCCGGCGCAGTCTCACGATGACAGCAAGACAAAGGAGGACGCTGCAAACCTTAAACCTATAGTGACATCGAATGAAAAAGCAGCCACCGAGATGGATGTGGAGGCAATTTCTACTCAAACAACGCAGGATGAGGGGGCTGTTACGACAACGGAAACGATCGAGCATGTGGATGCAGCCGAGGATATGGCGCACGATGGGCACAAGGAAGGTGCCACTACGGAAGACATGGGCCCACAACAGGATGTGGAGGCGGTGGAGTTGGAGACGGACGATGACGGACATTTTCGAGCTCGAGATTTGCATGACAGCAGTGACGGAGTTTCTGCACCTTCGGCGGAAAAGGTCTCCTCACTAGAGGCGGACGAGCAAGAGGTTGTCGACACGATTGCAACCCTTGCCATCGAGAAGCCGGCTTCAGATGAGGTAGGCAAATGAGGTAGGCAGAGGCGTGTTGACTACATAGATCACACTTAACTATTCATATTAACTCTGTTAGACCTTTGTTAGAAGTAACATTTGCTTTTGAATCACTCCCCTCAATTGTCTTGCTTGACATACAATTGCGTTGTGAATGACATGAATTTGCATTTCCAGTGACGTCCAACTACGTCTCGGCTCCTCTTGGCTGAGTTTCAAATGACATAGAATTGCGTCTTCAATGACGCAAATTTGCGTTTCTAGTGACATACGCTCATGTTTCAAGTGAGGGTACAAAACATAACCATTTGTAACATTTAACGTACATGTGTTTCTGTATGTACATTGTTGGCGTTGCAGAGTGGATTTGCAAAAAGAATGGCAGTCGAGTTGCTGAGTAGCGCTCATGACAACCCCTTCACCATTCTAGTTGGATGTGGAGTGCTGCACAAAATGTCGGGGGAGTCAGTCCACTGCCTGCGAATAGAGGATGACAAATTCTCCGTGCAGGTGACCACAAGCCTGAAGGACGACCACGACCTCTAGTGCCCACTAGAGGATGAAGACGTCCTCACCATGAATCAGGCCATCGGTTACTTCATTCGGTGGCCCACGAGCGACCCAAGGCGTGCACCCAATGAAGGGGTAGCACCAGTAGTGGGCGCCTTCGAAGGAATAGCGGTGGCAATGGAGGCTGCTGGTGGAGACCCTTCACAGGCAATTACCTACCATAGCAGGGCATCAACACGGGCGGCCTTAAAGAAGCTAAAGTCCCCGCCTCCGGAAAAGAAAGCGCCGTCGAAGCGAAAGCAGACTAGGGATGATGTTGCAAACTCCAAAAAAAGAGTTGCCTTTGAGGTAGTAAAGGTAAGTGGTCACTGTTGTGTTTTCTCGCATACCATAGAAGGGGGTTTCAACTGTAAATTGACCCTTAATTTACATATATATTTCTCATTGTATTCCAATACGCAGGTCCAGCCTATTCGTGCACGGTTTTGCAAGACTGACCCACGTGCTGCAGTGATCAAAAGATCCCATTTGAAGGCGTTGACGCATGCTATTGCTTTCCACTACCCTCGTGATGATAAGTCAATTGTGTATAGAGGGAGAAGCTGGGGGTTTAGGGTAATCAGCGGTTCCAAAACCGACAAGCCCTGTAAAGTACTACAAAAAGGGACGACAGATCTACCCCTTACTTAAATGCCACATTTGATCTGGCTTCTCAGGAGACATCTCATGCTATGTTTTCTAACTCTTTGCGATATGATGTAGAGTGTACAGTTTAAGAAGAATCCAGCACAAGAAACCAGTATTACTAAGAAGTAGACTCTTGCCATTTTTATAAGAAGGTGTTGGCTGTCACAGCGCACTGGTAGCCGTTTTGCATTATGCTATTGAATGACTGTCCATCGGAATGTAGCATACATACTATTGGAATTACTGTGCACGAATTTGTATTCATCACCGATGTTTATTCACGTTTCGCAATAAACCTGATTGACTTTGTTAATAAACGTTTCAAGTGACATTTATGTTTGTGTTAAAGTACGTTATATATGACCTTTCAACTGCGTCTTGAAATACGTTATGTCGCGTCACTATTGACGTTGTTGTTCATCCTTACGAGTCCTACTGTGTGTCACAATGGACGATGTCTATGCGTCAATATGAACATTGCATTGTGTTTCATATAACAGATATTTGAAAATGGATGCGTCAAATGGTTGACATGGCCCATGTCACTATACGTCTAAAGTTGTTTCAAGAAACGCGTTAAAACAAGTAGCACATGTATTTAGCATCGTCAACTTTGACACAATACTGTGTTTCTTTTTACACAAAATTCAAATTGGGTGCTTGAAATGGTTGTTTTCTCTAATATAATCCAAGGTCTAAAAACGTTTCTTTAAACGCGTTAAAACAGGTATCACATTTGTTTATGCGTCACATCACGTCAAAGTTAACGTCCAGGTTGCACCAAAAAAACACGTCACACTACGTTTACATTAACAGAGAATAACAGAAATCGAAGATCGCGTCACGTGTCACAATCTCAGCCATTGAAATCCTAAATGACACTTCAGATTTCTGTGCCACATCAACCAAATTTTCATCCATCAAGAATACGGAGGCTTGCCCACGTCATATCTGACCTGAAATTAAATAACATTGGAAAATGTCCATGTCACATGCAATGTGGACTGCAAAAAGGATGGAACTGCTCACGTGGCAAAAACTTACTCTCGAAGTTACTCACCCTGGGTAACTTCCATGATTCGTGTTTGCGTCACTTTTGACCTAGCCCGTTTAAACGTGTTAACTGGTTTAACATGATTTAACGGAACACGTCAAACCAATGCAACGGTCTTGACCTTTTTGCCATTTTTGTGTCAAAAAAAGTTTCTATGTTAAACTACGTTAAACCGCATTAAAAACCGTGTTAAAACCGCGTTAAACAACGTCACTTTGGACACTGTTTTCCTCTAGTGCTGTGTCTGATAGTACAACACAAAGTTTGAATCCTCCACCGGTAATCACGTTTCAAGATGTTGAGAATGCTCGTGCCGTGTCGAAGCTTTGTAGACATGAGATTGACAGCAGTCCTAAGTACACTTGCCTCGGACTTGCAAAATGGGATTACGATTCATACTCCGAGGGGCACTGGACTCCTAAGGAGAACTATGAAGCGTTTCGCTTCAACATATCCTCAAATATTTTATAAAAAATCTTGGTCATTAGCACATCCAATTCGTAATGACAGGTTAGAGACAGCGTCACTTGGTGAACTTAGTTGCATTGAGTTACATCAGTTGAGGTCATTCCTCATTGACAATAGAAATCAACCAATGTGGGTGGAACCAAGAGAGAAAGTCATTCCCCGTGATGGTATTTGGGTCTCTCCTAAGCATAGATGAGATTGGTGTGATTAAGAAATCATGGATGCAACATAATTGTATATGAGTAGAAAGGTATATTTATTATAAGACTTCCAATTATTGGTGCATTTAGGCTAATCTCATGAGTTGCACTTTAAATTTATTGTTCACTATGAGTGGTCACATAGTTTCAACGTATATTCTAGAGAGCATTTTACAGTTCACTATAGTCACAATTCAGTGTGGTCAATTTTTGGACTTTTGCTTGGTTTTTCAATTTCCGCCTCAATTGATAAAATCCAGTCATATTTTTTCTTCCCAATCGGTCTAGCGCGTCCACAGCCACCTGTGTCCAGCCAAATTCCAGATTCTTTGCTTTCCAAGGAGTCTATACAAAGTTTTTTCTTGTTTAACAAATCTAGTAGAAACGCCTCTTTCTCGTAAATTATCAAAGTTCCTCCTGGGGGCAAGCATCCTCGAGGTGGGCCACTAGGAACCAAGGACCAAGGAAAATTGGGGTTATTGGTGATAAAAAAGGAAGAATAAAATGGATTTTTTCTAGTGGTCCAGGACTTAGGAAGCCAGGAAGTCTTCAATCTTTCTAGGCATGTCTAGGGTTTCAAGCTGTGCTTTGTTGTTTGGCTATCTCTCCTTTGCCGTAGCTCTCACATCGGCTCTTTCCTTCTCTATCACAATTCTCTAACTTTTTGTTACGGCTCTCAATGTTTGTAGCAACGACTCTAAGCAACTTCGATATTAGAGCCCCATCGAACAGGTAACGTTTCACTATCTGTGCCATTCACGAAGTTGTGCATTCAAGCTTTGTTCGTTGCTTCATGTTCAATGGATTCGGTAACTTCTTTGCTTGTGTTGTTTGAGCTTTTCAGTACCCTGATTTGAGACTCTTCGTTACGGTTTTTTGTTGGGTTCAAGTTCAGAACTCGTAACACAAAACTTATCGAAAGCAGTGGTTCTTTTATTTGTCTTCATGATGATGCTTGCTGCTTTCACTCTTTTCGACCCACTAGGTTCTCAAATTTTTTCATTTGCTTAGACCTCCCAATTTCTATACTGCCGATAGGATTAGACTCTAAGGCAAATGGTTAGGCCTGGAATTCAGTGTGGATACATTATTCACGTCAATTTCAACATTGTGATCTCCGTTTCAAGAGCCTGGAAGGACTTGATTCCGCATGCTAAAGATCCCCTTGTAGTACATAAGAATTAGCATTGGTTTGTATCACATGTTGTCGTTGTTTTTTTTTGGAAACGCTCACTGTCTAGAGATTTAGCAGTGTTTGTTTTCTTATTTCAAAGTGCAATGCGTGAAAACGCCTTATGCTTTTGTTGCAAACTTGCGGTTTAATTTAATTCCTCTTCCAAAAGGGATCCTACTTCTACTCCCTCAATTCGTGGGTAATAGGTGTCTAACTGCTTTCCCGTCCTTTATTCCTTGTAGGTTGTTTATGACCTAGAGTTTTTTACAAAGCAGCAAGGCTTCCATAGGGATGGACGCATTGTGAAGACACTTGACGATGTTGTCTCTGTAGAAGAAATCACGCAGTTCCTGGGCACTCGGTTTGATAAAAATGGCTGGAAAATCTTACCTCCTCGCGTGACTGCAGAAACGCAACTCTGGATTTCTGACCTCTACCGTCGTGTTTTTCGGAAGGACATTCGCTCTATGAATGACACCATCTCCCTAGAAATTGCAAGGGGAGTCATTGCAGAGTCGAAGAAGATAAAGGTGAACTGGGCGGCCTACGTTGTTGCTGCAAGTTCCAAGCGGCGGAACTTAATACAGACTAGAAAAGCCAGGTCTCAGCAACTTGGTCTCCCCCAAAAGAGATTAGTCTCTAGACTCGTTCCTGACGTGGTTTCAGGAGCCCCTAGGATAGGGATTCCCGGAGATGGAGTAGGTTTAGGTCCTGTGCTTTCTGAGCCCGACTCTGTTCTCACTTCCGATGCTTGTGTAGGACGAGGTTTAGGCTTTAGAGAACCTCCCCCTATCCGGTCAATACCCTGTCCGTCAGTTCCTCGTGATAATCGACTTGGTCGTCCCGTAGGATTGAGGGGCAAAATGGAGTCTACATCTTCTACCAGACGACGGGTCAAGGTGGCTCCTACAGGGTTGCTATCTGTTTTGGATCAAAGTGTTACAACCGTAGCTATGGAGAAGAATATTTCAAGAGTGCACCAACTTTTAGTAGATACACAGAGTTCCTACTTGTTAGAGAAAGAACGCTTGAAGGTTCTGGAACGAGAAAGGGATGACAAAGAGTTAGAACTTCGACGTGCGAAGTTGATGCGTGATGATAGACAAAGTTTGTCAGACGAAGCGATGGCTGAGGTAGATCGAGTGAGGGTGGCATTAGAAGAGTCTTCTAAGTATGTCGACCAATGGACGAATTGTTTAGGGAGTGAACATGTAGTCCAGTCTTTGGCTTGTGGCGTAGGGGAAACTGAGGAGGATTTGCAAGTTCGGGTTGCAGACTTACAACAACAACTTCTTTGTGAGGAGAGAAATAGTAGGCAAACACGGTTGAAGTTAGAAGCTACGGTTGCCGACTATGAGAGGTGTCACGAGGGGATGCAAGTTTTCAAGAAGCGATTTGATTCTTTACTTCAGAGTCAGAGTTGTACGGAGAAATTCATAGCCACTGTATCTGAGTATCTTGCTAGGCTAAAGGCAGGTGTTTTGGACAGTTTTAGGCCGACACCTATAGTAAGGCTGAAAGATTACGAAAAGACTAACATCGTATATGTTGAAAACTGCCCTCTGTGTGGGGAGCATTTCCACTGCAATGATATTGTTGTTGCATCTTGTGGTCACTGCTATCATCCTTTTTGCATCAGTTCCCTGTGCTCTAAATCGAGGACTTGCATAGCTGACTTCTGCCAGGAGGAGTTCGATGTGCAGTGGAGGTTGTCATTTGGATTTCAGGAACCACCGAAGGCCCCTGCTTCAACCGACGCTGCAATAGGGAGTCCACATTTTGCTGTTATGTCTGGTGAGTCCCAAAACCTTCAAGGACTAATAGATGTTTAATTATTTTCATTGTTATCCTTCTCGGATTTCCTTTTTTTAATTACTGTAATTTGCGTATTACAATGTCGTGTTCTAGGGCATTGGCCAACTTAGGAATGAAACTTAGCTATGATTGCTTAGGAAGGAACAAGAGGGGCTTTTGTTACGGTGTTTTCCTATGCTATTGTTGAATTCCCTGGATGTTCCTAGTTCCTTTGTTATCATTTCCAGCAATAATATTTGGTACTACGTTAGATCTCATTTCCTACTATCCATGGAAACGATGGTCTCAGTATTTGGAATTCAAGGACGCCGTTCCTTTCCTGTTCCTATGTGTTTCCACCTTAAACAAGATTCCTTCCTACATGTATTATTAAATGAATAATTTCCTGGTACGAAACACGTATTTCCTAGAGAAGTAGTCTATTTCCTGAATTCCATTTTGGTTTCAAGGAACTTCGTTTGTGTTCGGAACATATGTTGTCTACGAAATTCCTGTCTCATACTGTTCTTAGAGTCCTTCCTGTGCAGAGTATTCGTAGAAATTGTCAGGAGTGATGTTCCTAGAGTCATTTTTCCTTTCGGAAAATGATCATTACTTGGAACAGTACATTATTTCCTATTGTTTAATGAGTACTAATAGGACCCCTGACATGAAATCAACTGTCGTTGGGTTATTTGTATTCTTCCACGCGGGGTTCTGAGGTGGTTATATTTTAATTTCCTCTTAAACAGATGTGCAATCAGCGGACTCTGATTCTCCAAGGGGAACACCTGTGGACATACAATCGGCTTCGCCCGCTCAGCAAAAGCATGCTATTGAAGGAGATTGGGAAGAGTTAGGAGAAAAGCCCAATGCAACTGTTTTGCCAATCGATTCCCAAAACTCTGAAGACGCCGGCACTTGCATTATTTGCCAAGAAGCTCACCATGTCATGTTTTCCCTCGAGGTATTGCGTTTTACTTTTTAGTGGTTTGGGGAATGTAACGAGTTGCCTTGCCGTTCTATTTAAATAGATGTTATCGTCAATTACTTCAGATCCCGGTCTGACCATGATTACAATTATCTACTTCTACCTTCCTCTAACTACAATTTCCTGTTTCGTTACAGCCTTGTGGACATAGCGGGATTTGCAAGAGGTGTTCGAATGAGATACTTGTCTGCCCGGTCTGCTCAACAACTGTGGAGGGATCTAAAGATACCTACTTGATGTCTGCTTTGAAACCTTTGGCATTAGGATCGGCATTCAATTCTAGTGTTGAACCTGATGTAGAGGCTACTCCCAGTCCGTCTAACAGTACTAGGCGGAAGAGTACTGCAAGCATGGAGATTTTTGGAGGGACAGAGCCAGAATTGGAGTCTGGCTCTGGAGAATCATCTGATGACGAGGAGGCCTTATTGATGACGCCATCAGCGTTTGTTTTAAACAAACCTAGACGCTTATCCGCGGGTACTGCAAGTCAAAGGAATGACGATGGACAGAGGTGTAGTAGCACTGACGACACCACCGATGGTGACGTTCCTGTGGAGATTTGTGGACAAGTGGTAGATGGTACTGCGGCTGATCCTTCAACCGTGGACGACATGGATCGCAATGCAAGTACTGAGGTCGAGGAAGAGAGGTTAGAAGAGACACCGTCAACTAATTTGATTACTGCGGTAGAGAGGGAAGAAGTACAGGTAATACACTTAGCTGAGGACATAGAGAGAGAGAGCTTAATTTCCTCTAAAAATCTAGACGATAGCAACTTCGGTAGTCAAACAAGAATGTTGTCAAAGAGACGTAATCCTACCGAGGCCAATAATGGTCCAAAACGAATCTTGAGGAAAGATGGGAAGATGGACGTGTTGGTTCCATCTCAGAAGAAAGAGGTGCTGCGATTACTTGCGGACCAGCAAGCGAATTCCGTCACTAGAGAATTGGAGGCTAGAAGAAGCAAGCGAAGCAGTTCCCAAAAGTGATTCACACAACATTTGTTAGGTGAGTAATATGTAGATTGGGACACTTGTATCAACTTATGTGTACTATTCTTTTCTTGTAGTTAGTTAGACCAAATAACAATTATAGGATTTTATGTCCTCTTTGATAGAGTAGAAAAACCAGAATATGTGCTGCGTTCCTAGAGCCTTGTCAATGCTTGTTTATTACAGCAATTGTACCCTTACCTCATGAAGGACGTAGGAGTTGCATGTGAAAAATAGTGTTCTTTCATTGTAGCGTTTTTGTGCAAGTCTCTGGAATGTATTTTCAAACGCCTGTATAGTGGTTCATATAAAATTTGAGTGCAACTTCCACTAATATGTATCTACTAAGATTCAGCTGCATTTCTACGATGTTGTTAACAATTTGCTCAATTGAATTTAGTTAATCTCAGAACAAATCTGTGCTTGTTCATATGTTCATATTTTACTGTTCCATATCCCTACCATAGAATATGTTATTGATCACAGAATTTGGTAGTGCATGTGGTTGTCCTCATAAATGAAGGAAGTTTTGTTGAATCTTACATTTGGTCTCCTCAAGATATTCTATGCTTTGGAAAATTTCAAGT
Source organism: Ceratodon purpureus (assembly GCA_014871385.1). Lineage (NCBI taxonomy): Eukaryota > Viridiplantae > Streptophyta > Bryopsida > Pseudoditrichales > Ditrichaceae > Ceratodon > Ceratodon purpureus. The sequence continues at coordinate 105,845,009 of CM026426.1, forward strand.
CACACCACATCAAGGGGCAGTCAGCACACAATTCATTTCAAATGGCTTCCCACTAAGTCGGTCGATTCAATTTAGAATTATCACGACACTTGCTTCGGTCTTACATATTAGTAGATACTCCTGTTATGTGTAAGGCCGGGTGTATGTAACTGTACCGTAAAATATACTTGTATAGTTCTTGCAGCACATTTTAGAGCAAATTTTAAAGACCTCATTTCTTTCTGTACATCATTCTGAAATCAACTACTTCAATCTCAAATAACCGTAAGCAGTATTGCTTACAAAAATCACCCAATTCTAATAGACTGTTAATCCTAATGCAATTGGTGAACATAACATAAACATCCACACATCAAACACTTCGTCACACGTAAAACTGTAGAACTGTAGAACAAGTTTATGAACCTTAAAGCTTTCATAATAAGCGTCTGGAGTTGAACTACAAAAGGTTTAAACTGTTTACCGTGCACTGATCTAGTAGTTCATATAATAGAAATGAAAATAAGGGCATACAATAGAGCTGTAAGAAACTGTATCTCTGTTGTGGTTGGAGAGAACTGTATAGACATGACTGCTATACACACCGTACGATATGTATACACACACTATACTCCGAATGTTTACAAAAATTTAAAATAGTAATGACATTAAAGAAAAAACTATGAACCCGTGACTCAAACCCACGGTTCACCTCCTCAATGCGTCCAACTTAGAACCAATCCAACCCCCAAATACTCTCGGTTCCTACCCCTGTTGTTGACTGAAGTTCATCTTCAACATCACGGCAAATCTGCAGAAAATAATGCAACCAAGTCAAATAATAATAAATTAAGAAAACTAGTATAATTCAAGCTAGAAATTATAGCATGTGTTATAAAAGAATTTGTGACAGGAACTATACATACCTGATCCGTTGTTGTAAATGAAATGTTTCTCCAGTACCCTGTGAGCCTTACGCCCTTCTGTGATATTATCACATACACTTTGCAGTGTGGATAAAGCATCCTTTTCTTCCTTTGTAGCAACCTCCAGCTTTTCTTCTGCGCATTTCAAGGCTGTCTGGACGTAACGAACTTCACCTTGACTCGCATCATCATTGTTGTCGTGAAGAGCTTGTTTTGCTTGTAGTAGTTCCGTGAACAGGGCTGCTTTGGTGGACACCGCAAACGATCTTCTCTGTTTGGCACTGGCGTACGTAACCTGAAGCTTGGCTTTCTGAACCTCGAGGTTGGAGAGAAAATCTTCAAACATATTCGGAATGTCATGTGCAAATCGCATCAAAGCACCCATAACTTCTCGCGGATAGGATGCTTGAACAGGAATCAAACCTGAATTGACGGGACTGAGTAGAAACAAAATTCAATCAATCATTACTAGATAAGAAGTGAATGAGTAAACAAAATTCAAAACGATAATTCAAGAAGTGACAACCACAATACAATACAAATAGAATGTAAAATATTATAATAAACTTTTTTTCTCACCCGGCAGAATTGGGCTCACTCGGATTTGCTCGTGGCTCTACCATATTGTTGGGGGGTGTTTGGACCATACCCGGAGCTCCAGAAGTCTGGCCCGACCTTGGAATCTTCGGTGCTTCCACATAAACCGCTGCCTTACGTAGACGTTTTTGCTTCTTCTCTGAAATTTCGTTGTTGTCGGCATAGCTGTCTGAGGAGCACGATCGCTCTTCGAGCTTTAGTTTACGCGTGGAACGAGTCTCAGGTCTTGGCGTGTGAAGAACCTACCAAGATAAAAAGAGCATAGTCAGAATCAGTTACTATCCAATTTTTCTAAGTTGAAACAACCTTCGAAAACAAGTTGTTACAGTTAGCAAAATCTTACAAAGACATTAAGTTCAGTAAGTATGAAACAGTTGATGGTGAGAAAGAGCACCTCATCCGGGGACAGTATTGACCTTCGAATTGGTCGAGAGCCAGGAGTATTGGGAAAGTGATAGTTCGTGCCAATAGGTACACCTGTCGTGATGTCGATGGTCACACTAGGGTGAGCCCAAGCCCACAGAGGATGCACTTGCTTCACTCCCCGTGTGCGGCTAAATCGGTTGATGGTGCGAACAGCCAACTCGGCCCAATCCACCTCCTCTCCGGTCTTGTATTCGTAGATCAGGCTTTGAGCAAAACTAAAACCAAAGTCATTGTTTGGTGGTTTCTCTACCTGATGAACTCGAACCCAGATCCACTGTAGACGTTCGTTGAAGAATGTTAAAGGGTGATTTAGCTCACCCTTTGAAAGCTAATGTAATGTCCAGATCTAAAGTGAAACCTTCGAAATTTTAGTACCCACCTAGTTAATTCTGCTCCTCACCATTCTGCCCCTAAACAGCACCAGATTTCAATCATTCTGCTCTGATCTACTGCTCCATCAAGGCAAAAACCCACAAGGCAAGAACCCACAATGCAATTCCACCTTAACCCCTAGCATTCAATGTACACTCAATCTGCTCAAAAGAGTCCGTGGTTTCCCATTAATCATTGCCTCATACATTCTGTCCTGTCCTATCAATCCTGCTCCTACTACCATCCTCCTAACCTTCTCCTAATTCTCCATAGCTGCACCAAACTCTGCAAAGAAGTGAGTGAGAGAGAATGAGAGCCGCCACCCTCACTCCTCACTAACCCCCCCCCCAAACCCTAGCCGCCACCCTCCAATCTGTCCGTTTTTCATCCAAGTCAATTTTTCATCCGACTGTCAAAACTTCATCCAAAACGCAGTAACTAAGAAATCCGCAGTAACTAACTGTTTTACTGCTCCTGGCACTTTACTGCTACTGGCAGTTTTACTGTTTCTGCTCCTAAATTACTGCTCCTAGGTAAAAAGGCAGAAAATCCCTTTAACAAAGAACGAGCAATTAGTATTGACTCTGTAGCCGTTGTTAGAACGCTCTCCCCCGTATAGAAACATCTGGCGGCATTCTTTCTTGCTGACGTGCTCCTCAGTAAGAGGTACACCCGGGATGAGTCTAGTGTCATTCACTTTACAGACGTGCTTAAACCATCCTTTCTCTGGATAATAAAACGTCTCCATCGTGATGTTTTGGTGCACCTGAGAAATTAAACATCAACTTCTAAGCAACAGAAACATAACCAATCACAAAAGAGAAATAATACGTAGATTCTACTATACCAGGGAACTTCGAGGTACAAAGCAGAACAGTAACAATCAACTAACCTGGGAAACAGGAAAATTGAAGTCTGGAACCAGTCCTGAGAAAATACACAGGAACAAGGACGATAAAATTATTATGGAAAGTTTAAAAAGAGTAAAAGGAACCAGGATATGGATCAAGTAAAAAGTAGTAGCATCAAAGAGGAACCAGAAAATGGAACAAGTGGAAAACAGTATCCATAAATTGGAACCAGGACTGAAGAGCACTGCCAGGAATCTAAAGACACTTGGTAGGAAACAAGCAACTCTATAATCTCATAGGAAATAGGACGTCGGCTAGGAAATAGTACTATAGAGAAGATCAGGAATGTGGGAAATGAAGAATGGAAACCGACAATGGGAAAAAACAGGAGAGTACTGAAGCCCGGAACTTGACAGGAATCCCAAGGACTAGATGCTACGGACATTTTTGAGCATGGACAGATGGGAAAGACAAAAGTACTTGTACTCCTGGTACGCTTTGTGTTATAGAATGGCGTCCTAGAACATACTACCCCACATTTACAGTGAACTCCGAAATATTCAGAGTTCCGGGAACAGTAGACACCCCTAGGAAACCACACTTGTAATCAGGACGCATAGGACTCACCTTTCTAGGACTCCGGAGTTTTGAACCGCCACGGAAGGGTTTCCCAACAGTGCGACTAATTCTTCTGCGGACTCCTATGTCAATAGGAAAGTAGAGAGGTTAGCGACAGCAATTGCAGAATGAAGAGAAAAACACTGAAGAATTGTGGGAAGCTCTAAGGAGGACTGGATCCTCACAATTAGAAAATAACAACAAAAGCGAGTAATGTACATACAAAGATCATTCACTATCTGAGCAAACCGAAGTATCACGACCTGAAACTAGTACGAATACATAATCTTCACCTCCAACCAACCTGGAAATTTAGGATCGCAATAGAAGAAATATCCAGTCCTTCGAAGCGCTTCCCAAAATACACCCTCGTCTGTGTAATGAGAAAACAGAGCAGACATAGCTTTTAAACTTTGACGCAATTGGAAACGCAACCCTGAACTCCATAGCCTAGTTGTCTTGAACTTATTACAGCAGTAATGGATAACCCTAAACACTAAGGTGTCCCTTCTAACCCCAACTCTCAGTCCCAAACACGCATGGCACACTTAACTATCATTCAACCCAGAAACACAACGACCTAGACTTAAGCATCATATCAACAATTGAATTGAACTACGAGTCTAGGGTTTCTAGGGTAGGCTAATAGTGCCCATCATTCACCTCCGGGACAGCAGACAAAGGATTTCCAATCGATAATGGAGATGTGATAGAGCAGAAGTTGCGCATTAGCAGCCATGTCTGGAAAATACAAATCCTCTTCCACCAGAGCAGTCACGTCTTCACCCAAATCAATCATCACACCTCTCTCATCCTGCAATAAATTTCAACCCTCGAATCATCATCCAAACTCACTTCCTATCATATGATCAATTGAAATGATTCGAACTTAGAAAAAACAAACTTCGCAAAACACAAAACACACTCACCCGACTCTGGTCTTCCACTGTCTTTGCTTGAATAGAAGAGGGACCTCCATAGCCTGCAACAGAGACCGACATCGCTTTTGCAACTTCCATGCTTCCTGTGTCTACTAAACCTTGCACAGTAGATAGAGAAATCACGAGCATGGAAACTGCAATTCGCTAGAACGGCTCCCTAACTCGCAGCATCAATCTAACAAGGAACGCTTAACCGAATACAACGAAACCCTAGGCGACCCCATTGAAGTGTAACACGACTCCTACAAATGAGAAAGAAACTCCAAAGAAACCCCAAGAGACACAAAGGAAGAAAACCACACTAAACCTGGATACCGCAAACTCTTGGAGTATTATTCACCTCAACTGGCCACGACGTCTCGATAATCCACCTAGGAAGAAGTCAAAATGGCGGGAGATACAGCTGTCCAAGCTCTTCAGGCGGGAAGTACAGGTGTCTCAATACAGATGGCGGGAAGAATACGTGGGAAGGTTTCTAGAGCGGGAAAAACACGTGGCGGTTTTTAATGGTATTATACTCAAATATAATGGAATAATATTCGAATACATACAAAATAAATTCGGATCAATTAGAATGAGTAACAAATAGAATACTTCTTCAATAAAAAATATATGGGAAACATAAAATTAGGTGTTGAAGGATGACATTAAAGTACCTAATAAAATTTAAAAAATAAAAATAGTACACTAGTTATGAAACGGAATATTATCTAAAATTGTATTTTAATGGATAATATAACCAACAATAGGCTGTCTCGGATGACAATCTTTTCATTACAGTTTAAAAAAATAAAAAATAAAAAAGTGCAATTAGTACATGGGTTATCAAACGGAACATTCCCCCAATTAACACTTTACGCGGTAATATAACCAACAATAGAGTGTCACGGATGACAATCCTTTCATTCAAGTACAAAAAATAAAAATAAATAAATTTGAAAATAAGGAAAAAATAAGAATATAAAGAGGATTGGTTAAGAAAATAAATGTTATTTAAAACAGTCTTTTACGGGATAATATAACCAACACTGGCCCGAAGGATGACATTAAAGTACCAAAAAAGGAAGTAAAGATAAAGAAGAATTAATATTCTGGTTATGAAATATTATATTCCCTCAAATAGTACTTTACAGGGTAATATAACCATTAATAGGGTGTCAAGGATGGAACTTTTTTTAATAACTTAATCAATCAAACAATTAAAAATTAAGTAATTAGTAGATTGGTTATGTAACGGAATATTCTTTCCATTAGTACTTTACGGGGTAATATACCCAACAATAGGGTGTCACGGATGACACCACTTTTTGGTCAAGTACAAAAATATAAATAAATAAACGAAGGATAAAAATTAAATAATAATGATTGGTTAAATTTGTGAATAAAATACAAAAATAAAAAACATGTCATAATTAGCTTAGCCATCATAATAGGATATAATGTTTCAAAAAGAATATTCTTTTGAATAATACTATAGGTGGAAAATAGATAAAGAATATAGAGTGCCAATGATGACATCACATTCCTCAAGGAATTAAGAAAAATAAACAATGATGACATCATACTTAAGACATCATTCTCCACATAGTATTTAAAAAGACTAAAAAAGAAAAAAATACATGAGGTAATTTGATTGGATATGAAGAAGAATATTCATTTAAAATAATATTCCTTCACTTAGTAATGTTGGTGGATAATAGAAGAAGAATATAGGGTGCCAATGATGACATCATAATGTGCAAAGTATTTAAATAATAAACAATGATGACAACATGGTGATGACATCATACAATCCAAAGTATTTAAGAAGACAAAAAAATAAATTAAACAAAATACATGTGATAATTTGATTGGATATCACTAAAATTTATTATTTTTAAATAATATTCCTTCAATTAGTAATGTAGGTGGATAAATGATGCTGGCATCTTACTAGATCCAAATTGTTTATAAAATAAACAATGGTGACATCATACTCCGTCAAGTACTTTAAAATGAAAGTGAAAATAAAATAAAATAAAATAAAATAAAATAATTTAAAATAATTTAAAAAATAAATATTTAAAAAAAATAACGAATAATGTGATTAAAAGATCATCTTTATATAGCTTAAATTTATATTTAGCAATATACGTAGACAATACTAGAAGAAAATATAGTGTTAATTATGACATCATAGACCCCAAGGTATTTAAGAAATTAAAAAACAACAGGTGTGAAAATTATATTGGCCATTAGTTAGAGAATTCCTTTAAATAGTAATATGAGTAAATAAAATTAAAAAAATATATATCGTCAAGGATGATAAACTAATCTACGAATACTTGTTAAATTAGAAATTCACATAAATCATATACCTAATCAAACTTTATTGGTACATACGTTTATAGTCACAGTTACATGAATATAGATTTATTTTTAAAAATTATAAATGATATATAAAAATGAGAGAATTAAGAAGTAAAAAAGAAGAAATGTGGTGAACTTGTTGTGGGAACATTATGTTACTTCTAAGTTCTTTAAGGTCATTTTTCATATAATGGAAATCAAATATATTCAAGTTGAAAAAAGACATGGAGCAAATCTGAGTGCAATATTGTTCACCAATTCTGCAATGAATAGTTACCGTATTCTTTAATTAGCTATAATATGTGGTTAAAACGTAGGTAAATATAACAAAGCTCTTGGGTCTACAAAGATAAAGTATATCATATTTGCAACAGCTGTCCATAATTTTGGTTTAGTAAGGAACGAAGACTTCTTGAAATGTACCCAGTGACGTTAATTTCATATCGAGGTTGTCAACCCTGAACGTAAATCTAGGAATTGGGTAGAAAGTTTATCATTTTGTAAAACGAACAGTAAGGGCTGTACAACGGTTCTAGATTTGGATAGTTTTAAAAATCCATAAACCAAGTTTAGACTGAACTTATCCCATATCGTATGCAAGGTAACCCAGCTGCGGTAATATATGATAATTTTTACAATTCTCTTCTCGTCAGTTGATAACCGATCCCAGTTTAGAGCTGGGACGAGAGAAATCAAATGGAGTGACGTACGTCGCCCCAGACTGTGCGGGGGCCGGCTCCAACATGACATAATGCAAAATTAAACAGGAGCCGGTTGTATCACTATGTTGTGGCCACATTTTTTATCCACGATCGCTTTCGTTGAATTCTAAACATCTTTCGAATAATATCATACAATGATCCTAATTTAATCTGACTTCAATAGAAGGGTCGCACATATTTATTTTAATTTCCAATTATCTAGCGTGTCATGTGAAAGTTCAACTAATTGATGCATTGGGAGTATATGATGAACTATAGTACATAGGAAATTACAGGGTAGTAACTACTGACTCTGTGCCTGTGAAACAAACATAAAGTAAGGATTATTAAGTTGAATAATGGTCACTGTATTGGTTAAACATAAAATTAATTAACTAAACAGCCAATAAAAAGAAATTCAATTAAAAATATAGAGGGAATTACCATATTGTTCATTAATACATATCCAGAATAGTATAATAAGGCATGTGACAGTGGTGAATAAGTCCACATATATCATATTATATAATTGATTTTATACTTAAATTTCTGATTGTGGCAAAAAAACATACAATAATAAAGTGTCACGGATGGCACCCTTTTCATTGAAGTTTTAGGAAAAATAAAAATAAAAAATAATTTGTACATTGGTTAAATAACGGAATATTCCCTGAAATAGTACTTTACGGGGTTTAGTAACCAACAATAAATTGTCGAAGATGACATTGTTTCCCTTCAAGTACTTAAAAAATATAATAAAAGTAAGATATATAAAGGATAACAATCAGGATTTAAAGTGGATAGGTTAAGAACGAAACATCTCCATATTTACATGTGGAAACGAATAAAGTTTCCTGGTACAAAGGAAATCATCATGTTATGGACTCGCAGGAAAAGATGTGTTTCTTCCTACTGGTATTCTCAATATTCATTAGTTTGATCACCAATTCATCCAAATAGGATGTATTTCATTTAATATGCATGTTTTTGGATTCTGTGCACTGCTGGCCTGTAATGGTTCATTCGTTTCAGGATATGCTTCCAAAATTTTGCACTGGTATGCGCTCTCCATATTTCAGTAGTGTATTCAAAAACAGGAGTTCCCTAAACCATGTGATGTTTTTTCTTTCTATTCAAATTACCACTGCAAATGAAGGGAAGCTGATAGGAGCAAAATGCATTTATTTATTATTATGTAATATGCCTAGAATACTATGTCGACAGCAGTGTTGTCTATGACCGAAACAAACCACTACAAGCAAAAAATGAATAAAGCCTGAGCCACTGAAACACCATGTGATTCAAGGCATGCGAATCAAACAACTATGGGGCATAAACGAATAATGAACCTCCTAGACAATCTCCTCGGTATGAATCCCTTAGTCAACTACTAGAAGCTGAGAATGGATGTGATCTTGGGCCTCGGTGGTAAGTTTGTACACCTGGGTACCTCCACGTCCTCCTTTCAGACGGTGCGTGGCTGCTGGCAGGTCAAATTTCGTGGCCACTACCAAGTGCGAATAAATGAAAGCTGGTCGACGTGGGTCTTCTCTGATGTAAGATGTACTGCTACTACCCCTTTGCTTATAATAAGTCCCAATCACAATTCGCTCCCCGTGGTAGACTGTCTGACCCCAGGTATCTTCCTTCCTATCCTCTTCAACGCCGTGTAAGGGCTCTTGACACTGAAGTATCCAGAATTCAGGAAACCCGGATCCGTCATCTGCTAAGACTGCAAAGTGATCACCAACCTCCAAAGTGGCAGCCAGTGACTCTCGAGCGCTCATGCGTGGATGGAGTCGACTCTCCTGAGCATCAAGCCGAGCTCTATCACGCCTTGTTAGTGTTTGCGGCTCACATGGCTCTAGCCTGATCAGAGTGAAAGGTTCAACAAAACCCGCACTATCGCATGGTCCATCGCCGCCGTCTAAGCAAAACCTGCAGAAGCAAGAGAGTTGCCGGGTTTGTAACGATGTCCCCTCTAATCCTACACTCCGAACCTGGTGAAAAGATCTGGTACCTTCTACAGTGCGAGCATTTGGAGTCTGGAATTGGTTCACCTCAGCCTCTTTGACATCATAGAAGTGACGGTGTATTGATCTTCGAGCACTGTGGTAACCTGCATATTCGCGGTTCATCGCCTGACGCAGAAAAGTCACCACGTCGGATGAGTTGTGCAGTCGCACTCCATCAGGCTTCACTTGCTCCCTGCGAAGTGCCTCCTTCACGTGAGCCCCTGCTCCATCCCACTGGCCCTTACCGTGACCCGTATCGAAATGATTCCATTGCATCATACAGCCAACCGGTAAGTCTTCCGATCTGGTTAGAGAAGGATACCTCGCAACGAAGTACAATGACTTCGCACATTTAAATTGCGAGGCACAGCCATCAGAGAAGACTATGTGCTCTACCGGGAAAAGAAACCCCTGTTCCTTCAAGAAGTCTCTATGGAGCCCAAAACAATACTGAACAAAATTGATATCATGGGATTTGTTATCGCTGATATAAAAATGATACTCTGTAAGTATCTTATTTTCAGGATCCAACCCGTCCCATTCAGGATGAATTCGAAATGTAATGTGAACCAATATTGTCACCTGAAAACTAAACCAGTGCTGGGACTGAACCTCATTTTGCCACTCGAAAGCATAATTTTCGGCAAAATCTATGACAGACACAATTGTATCAGGACATAGGTTTCCCATGCATACCTTGAACTGCTGATCCCGCCACTTTGCCTCGAAATTGTGGACCAAGAACTCCTCTAAATGGGAGCGCAAATCAGCAACTAGTTCTGAAGGCGGCGTCATCTTGTGTTCTAAACGCAGTGCGTGGCGGTCATTGCCATCATCTCCTCTCCCGACAAATACCATCTCAAAGCGCTTCCAAGAAACTAGGGCACTGCTGGAATCAGAGACCTCCTGTGGACAAATCCGCAACTTCGATGTCCCACATGCCGCACAGTCTCCACGAATGCATCCTAATGCATGAAACTCATGCTCTTCAGGCTTCGAGCATAGAACTAATTTGCACAGCGCCGTAACTGATGGAACAGTTAGCTCCAACGCTCTACATACCCTGGATCCATCCTCTGTTTGACACACATCACAGTTGCAGGTGCAGTTCTTGTGAACTGTTCCACGCCGCATGTAGTTGAGGGCGTCCTTCAATTCGCCCATTTGAACGTGATATCTGCAACAGTAGGAATTAAATTCCTTCATCCTCCTGACATACCATGGTTTCAATGACTCAAATGACCGCACCCCGATCTCCACACCCAAATGCTCGGCTCTGAACCGCGTATACAAGGAAAGCTGTGGAAACCATCATCCACCAAAATACTAGTTAGGAAAATATACTTCTAGCTAATTACTGGGAAAGTAGGAAATTAGATGAAACGACGACTTTGTCAACCTCTGACTTGGATACATGCTCGAATCCAGATTCGAAGCAGTCCGCCCAGATTCAAATCCAGACTTCAACAAGTCCAGAACCGGTAACACTCAATGCACTCAATGCAGACGCTACACCTAAACTGCACAAGGATTGCTGTTCCTGGCATAACTGTTCCAAAGCCTACTATTCCTTGAATTACTGTTTGTTGAATTCCTAGACGGGACTGTTCCTGGAAGTCATCGACATTACTCTTCGTATTTTTAGATGATGACCGAGTTCAAGTAACAGTGACTGCACTCACTACATTGTCTCGTGATGAAGACAGTGAACATGATAGTACTTCAGCATTACATCTACTTCGAGTTCTTGTAAAATATGACGTTAATCATCTAACGAAAGGAAAAATGAAAATGAACCGAGAAACTGAATTGTGTTGAAAAATGTGGAGATAATACTATAAACTAACGGAATGAAAATATGTCTAAGCGAATTAGCCTAGAACAATACCAATATCATTTCAAGAGACCACTACTCCCAGATTATAGATCAAGGCTGACATTGAGTAACAAAGACTGCATCGACCAGTCACTGTATTTACGTTATTTGCAAAGTGAATATACTACTACCTTGGACATTACCTCTAACACTGGACATTACCACTCTAATAAACTGTGTCTACAACAAGGTGATTAATCAACTGACCTGAGATTCGGTGAGGTGATGTGTGGGGTGGTAAATCCACTCCTTTACACCGATGCGTTTTCTGGCGACGTCTTTTCTGTTGGGACTGATTCGGGTGTTTCCAGTCCAATAGTCTTCTACCAACTTCGTCACATGAGGAGGTAGACAATCAACTCGCCTTTGCCGTCCACAAACAGCCCACAGGCTTTTATCAGATTTTGACTCTAATGCTAACCTCCTCACCAAACCCGACTTTAAGTTTCTTCTATGAATTCCTGTCAAGAGACTAGTCTGTCTAGCGCTGATACCACCAGAGCTTAGAAGCATAGGAATGATCACATTCCTGGCTCGTTGTTGGTCTTTTGAATGTCCACCTTTAACATACTGCCATCCATGAGAAATATTTGTCACCGCACTATGAGCTACCTCCATGTTAGAGTAATTAGGGAGTACACTACGCCAAATACTGTGCTTGAGAATCTTCGGTAGCAAGGCTTGTTGATACTCTATTCCCCTATTGCTTGTCTCATCGAACCATGTGAGAGCTAAATCCTCTGCTGCACGAGTAGAGGACCTTTGAATATTGACGACACTAACTTCACTCTCTAAACTATCCTGACATACCCTCTGTAATCTCTCCTTCCTCCTCTCTCGGCACTTCTTATGTCTGAGCGCCGCTTTCTCTCTCGACAAAGCTAAGTTCTCCTGAACAGCTAATCGTGCTCTCGTACCTTCTCCAAGACGTCTATCATCTCTACGGGGAGCCATCCTATCGTCTGTTTGAAAATAACACAAATACGTAACGATTGGACTTGCTGGAACCTAGAGACTGCGAAATTCTTGAAAACGAAATTAAATGAAATATGAAAGAAACCCATTAGGCATTCCAAAAGAGACAGTCAACACTTACCTCACCACAAGCGTTTACGCATCTGTGACTGAACCTCTGAATCAAATTCGAAGTTGGATCTTGCAACTCTAGTTTCAGGGGTTTCGGAAACATGGGTGCAATCTGAGTATCTCAAACTTAATTCTGAGACTGGGGTTTGCGGCTCTATGTCCAAGAAGCTATGGAACTCTGAATCAGTGAGGCTATACTCCGAAGCTGATTGACCGACTTCTACTATTTCTTCACTCTCCCTGTAGAAGTCAGTAATCAACGTTTGATAAAACACCCACTCATCAACCTCTGGTTCTATCACTCGATCTTGGTAGAAAAAATCCGTAATCAATGCTTGTGAAGCAGTTGAAGAGCTTCTTCGTGAACCCATACTTACAAAATCTCCTACAACTCAACTGCACGCAGGGAGTCTCTAGGCCGCGGACCATGTCGACGAGAGAGACCCAGGTGAGAGAGACGACGGTATCTCAAACGTGGTGTCGTCACATGCAGTTGGATTATGATCTAACGGCTCAGATGTAAAGTGACCAAGGAACTAAGGGTCATAGGAATGAACGACTTTACTGGAATTCAACGGTTTCCTTTTCCTATTTCCAGATTCTATATGGTCGTTAAGTCCTAGAGAACATAGGTCGCAGGCAATCAGCAAATACAAGCCGTTAAAGGAGTTAAAATCCTAGGTGCCAAAACTAGAATAATACAAATCAAAGTCGAATTTCCTTTCCTTACTCCGAGCGCCCTCCAAATTCCAGGATGCGGCCACTTCAATAATTCCCAAAAAAATTAGTTTCTAGCCTATTGCAAAATAAAAAACAAAATCAAGTAGCATAACGTTGTACGCATGAACCCAATCAATGCATCTAAAAAACTAACACATTGTGTACTTATAACAAGTTCCTGACTGTATGACTTCTCCTTGTGACATTCCTGAAATTTTTAGCAAATTTGACTCATAGGAATACAGAACACCAATCATTTCTAATTATCTCTTCATATTATGCAAAAACAAAGAGTGCTGGAACATGCTGAAATACAATATTACAAAAAGTCCTTTTTCCCTAAACCAAATCACAAGGTCAAAAATCTCTAATTCAGAGGAAATGACACTGTGACGTTCCTTCCTAGACATCCTAGGATGCTTCCCCCCTCCTCGTGTAGTCTTAGATGCTTTGCTGGCTGATCCTCATCATCGGGTTGTCTTTTCTGCTTCCGTATTGGAACCCAGTCAAATCTTTTTTCCCAAATTGATCCGGTTTGTCTACATCTGACCCAATCCAGCCAAATCCCTTCATTATTTGCTTTCCATGCGCACTCTAAACACTCTATAGACATTGAGACGTACTTTAACAGAGAAGGTGTCCATATTTTTACATCTCTACGATAAGCTTTTGTCACCAGGTCTTTAATTTTGCATAACCAAGTCAAACTTAGTAAATGTTCATTGGTGCGTCGATTTAAGGATATTCGTAGATATCGTTCCGATTCATGTACTTGAAGGCGGAAAGGAGTTTTAACAGTTCTCATTATGCCATCTACAGCTCCATATGTAAGCATTAATTCATGATCTTGATCATTTAATATATACACCTTGTACTCAGTCAGACGTTCGTAGTGGTCCTATCCATTGCACTTGTCCTGACCATACACAAAAATTAACTGCAATCTAAGCTCCAGTGGAAGCAGATGCGTTAAGACAAGGTCCAAGCGGGATGGGGGCATACATGACCATATTCCGACATGGAAAACTTGAAGAAGCTTTCGAAAGAACGGTCGAATTCCAGGACGGCAAATGACATTCCCTAATTCTAGCAACGGCGGGCTGAATCCTTTATAATCCTTGAAGCACAGGACGCCATTAACCGAGAGAACTATCGCCTTCTGCACAGTTGAAATACAAATATCATGACATTTCTACAGAGACTAAATATCGGGGGATCTTCCGATGTTTGTAAATGACGAATTTGCTAACATAGTTCATTGGGGGATATCTTGATGGTGCCTCCCAACGCCATGGCACACAGAGGTGGTCAGACCATGTCTTGAAAGAATACTACCACAGCAAAGCAATTTTAAAACAAAACAAATTCAAAGTTCCAAAACTCCATTGCATTTAGGAAGACAAATGCAAATTTTAAGGAACTTGGTTAGTTTCATTTTGCTATCAAACATGAGGGAGCTACAGCTTCATTACATGGTCATGTGAGAGAATGTATGTATTGACAATGAAGAACTGTGAATAAAATGAGTGTTCCAAAATCCAGAGTCAATTGTACTAAACTACAACGCCCCTCAATATCTTCACTGCCAAGTCCGACGATCGGTCCATGGATAACTGACCAAACGGAAGCGGGGCCCGTTTCACATACTCTGTGACAACTTCGCCTGATTTGAATAGACCCTCCAGCCACGGTTTCAGTATCATCATCATAAACCTATCATTATCATGCCCGGACCAGGTTGCGGGGTGGACAGCGTTATGAGGATCGTTGAGAAGGTTCTTCTATGGACTATAGTCCACTAGTAGGACTTCCTCAATGGACTCCAATACCAGCAACTTAGCAAAGACACGGAGATCCTTTAGAAAGAACGGCTTGTCTGGTTTAGACGACTCCACGTATGACGAACGTATGCAATTGTTCTGGCTAAGAACCTGCACATTTGGCAGCTTGAAGGAGGTGCCCTGAAGAACAACATGAAGAGTTTGAGGTACATTCTTAGCCGCGATGCTGGTCCAAAAGGCTACCATTGCATGACAAGAAAGCCAGTTCACGAATTTCTGGCAGCCAGGTCTGATCTTTAGAGGGCGCTTTTTTCCCTTGACAAAATTCCCACGGTGAACGCGAACCCCATTTAAGTCTAGTACAACCAAATACCTTTGACCAGGTACCTTTCCGTTCACCTTTGCTGGAACGGAGGATGGGAGAGGGGGCCCTGGAAAATGCAACAAAAAAAGGTCTTATCAGAATTCAGCATCGAAAGATCCCTTGATACAGATGTCCACTGTAGACAGGTCAAATCAACATTCAGCATGGAGAGATCCCTCTATATAGATGTCCACTGAAAATATGTCTCATCAGAATTCAGCATCAGGAGATCCCTCGATACAGATGTTCACTAAATTCCTCAAGCATCCACGGGAGACACTACACGATCTACAAATGTCCAATCTGAGGACATGAAAACTATCAGTCCTACAATTAGAGTCCGACTAGATACCTTTTGCATTGTCGTCCGAATTCGGATCTTGGACTTCCGATGAAATGCCCACCGTCTTAGACGTTGGCATCTGGTAAAGGTTTTATTTCAAAGTTATTAGTAAATGGGATTGTATCATTATAGTCCTTGTAAACAAACTCGTGAGCCTGTCTAAGTGCTTCAATATACTTAGCGCTGCGAGAGGGTGGCGTGTAATTCCCTCGCTGGGATATGTGCTGCCTTACCTATTCGTCCAGATTAGCACAAATTCCTGCTAGTGTGCTTTTTCCCTTAGCCTCTCTCTCAGCGCCGGTGCCTTTTTCCTTCCCCTTGACTCCCGTTCCGGTGCTAGGCCCAGTCTTATCCTTGCCTTGTGTGGCCGGGGGGCCGGATGTTGTTCCCAACGGAAGGTCCAGCGGAAGGGATTGTTGCAAATGCTTCAACCCCTTCTGCAGCACAAGTGAGCGACATTCACGATCTACGTCCTTAGATTTCTCCACCACGACTAGATCTCGCTCAGTAGATACCTCTGTCAGTGCCTTGTCTGGAAGCCCTTCATATAAATCCAGGTCTTTCTCCTCCTCTTCCGCGTCTTTGTCTTTGACATCGTCACATGCCTTCACATCGTCGCACACTAGGGCTTCTGCGTCGCATGTCTTCTTCTCCGGGCTGAACGCGTCTAAATCCTTCAGAGTGTCGTCAACAACATCTTTGTTCATGTCAGGAGCCACGGGGGAAGACTGATGGGTCTCCTCGGGAAATGTACTCCGTGGGAGAGGAGGCGGGGGCTGGATGGGAGAGGAGGCAGGGGGTGGATGGGATCACTGGAGGTGCGAGGGACTGCAAACTCTGAGGACTGCACTCTTGAGTTACGGGGAGGTGGGTGGGGTGATGGCTTGGATCAAATTCAGTGCTTTCTATCATCAGGATATCTCTTGATGGTGGGTCATCACCATCATCATTGGTTACAAAGACATCTGGGTCAACTCTATCCTTGTAAAGTATGTCCCATATCTGCTACGACGTCTTCTGAGCGTGTTCCTTCTCATCGTCAGAGAAGACAACTTTCAGGACCATGGCTTTGTTTTCCTGTAGATATGCAGGCCATAAGAACATGTATGAAATGCGAACAGCACACTCTAATCAAATGTCAAGTTCACTTTCATTGCGTAAGGGTTCAGAAGTGTCGGGAAATGTGGTGCGAAGTGCAAGATTTATCGGGGGATCCCTCGATGATTTGAGAATCCCTATACCTTCATTCCAGACGTTAACCGTCCATCGAGGGATCCCCTGATAAATCTTGCACTTCGCAGAAGACATATCAGGAAACACTGAGGCTCAGAACAAAAAAGGACCCATGACATAGATTCTCTATACGTGAGTGAACAAATGCATATCTCGCGTGTATTATAAATGGATGACATCTGCAAAATAAGCCTCTTGAACAACAGCCTATTCGCACAAATGTGAAATAAAGGAAGCGTTCGAGTCACTTAGAGAAATTTACAATATGGATTCAGCATTCGAAGGGTGCAGACAGAGTACTTACAAGTCCAAGGTGGGTGAAGTGAGCCCCGTCGTTGACATTTACAAGTACCATGTTATCTTTGATGTGCTGCTCAAAGAGAGTAGAAAGCGCGGCCAGCTTTATTGTTGGTCGACCAGGTCGTTTCCATTGCTAGATGGTTTCCGTAATGTCCTTGGCCAGGTACACTGCGTCAAATGGCTTCTTCCCCGCAAAGAAATCCCCGAAGCATTCCTTCGTCAACTGCGTTGCCGAATAAGCAAAGCAGAAAATTATGTAAACAACATACGAAGAACCCACCTCGTCGCTTGGGAAATCCGTCCTCGCCGGAAGGGACGTAGTGGATCACATGCTAGTTCCACAACTTCCTCTTCGCTGTCCTCGTGCGCGTATCAATGTGCGTAAGTGTGGTTTGGAATCCCGCCGCATCTGTGAAGAGAACTGCTCCTGAGCGTGCAAAGACCTGCGAACTGTTTTGTTCATGGCCTTCTAGAGGATTGAATATACAATTCAGCCTGTTCTCGCCCAGCACCTGAGCTTTCACTGGCATGTCAGCGATCGCATCAAAGAGGAAGTACATGAATATGTGTACTTTTCCCCCTCCTCTCCAATGATACACTTCTTCACTTCCTAAAAGGCCAGAAATGTCAGGCCTAATCCTCTCCGTAACCATGCACTTGTACTTTGTTGCGAACCCCTTCTGGATGTGCGATGCTACACTTGCTTGCTCTTGTACCATGTTGTGTGCGTCCCACATCACCTTAACAAAGTCAGGCACGTCCGCAAGATCAGATGTCTTGTTGAGGTTCCTATTTCGTTTGTCCAACCACTTTTTCCCCGCAGCCAATGCATACGCCTTATCGAGCCAGCTCTCCAGCTCTGCGCGAGTGGGGGACTTTGAATCGGCAAACTCGTCCCATTCATGTGCAGGATACATTACGTATGAGCTCTTACGGCTTGGAAGCTCCCAACCACAATAGGTGCTCATCAACTCGTTCTTCATCGGCCTGACCATTCGTTCCGTAATCCCTGCTGTTTGAAGGGACGGTAATCTTGCCATTTTATCACCTTTGGTGGCCTTCGATTTCTTCACAGAGATTTCTTTTCTCTCCACAAGGTCAGCAAGGTAGTGGATATCCTCTGAGCGCAGGCCGTATAGCGGTTTTAAGTCATTCTGGACAAAAGGCTTACGCTTGAGGTCATAGTTCGTTTGCACATTCCCTTGACGTACTGTTTCTCAATCTCCACCCATCGGTCAACGGCCGTGTCATCTTCAATAAACAGTACAGGTATCTTGCACTCCCTTAGCTCTGATTCCTTCACGTTTGTGAAGATCGATGCGAGAGCTGGAACAAATTCGTGCATACCACACGTCGGGGGAGGGGTTAGTAGTGCTCTCTGAGAAGGAAGTTGCCATCGGGGGATCCCTCGATGATGGGAAGTATGAGGAATACTCTAAGAGGCCATAAACATTTCTACAACTCGGATCATCGGGGGATCTCTCGATGAGGGAGTGAATACAGACTTACTAGGAATTCTTTAGGGTGCTGCCGTCCCTGTAAAGCTGGCATCGGACGGTTCATCTCTTTCCACTTGATTCTGGCATTGAGCACCTGCATCATGAATGTGTGCTCCTTCTGTGGGCCGGCCATATCCTGGTTTAGGACACGTGAGAGGAGCATGAGCTTGATGTGCTCAGGCTTGGGTGCCCACACTGGGATGATTGAGAACTTCGACGCCTTCTCTATGTCAGCCCCATCAATTTCGCCACTCTCGACGAGATCTCGGTAACACTCAACCGTATGCTGACCCCCAATGATGTAGAAGTTCGTGAAGCTCTTTATCTGATTCTTTTCCGGAGGTTTATTGAAAAACTCTACAAGACCTTTTTCTCCATACGGTCCCTGCTTCAGTAGAAGTACAGTGATTTCTCTATCTGTTCCACTGTACCTCGGAGCGATGCGCGCCTGGTTCGTCAAGGCTTTTAACCTCTCTGCAATAAGTCCTCGGTAGACGTAGGTACCTGGAGGGGCCCTGTGCAGCTTTGAGAAATGCACAATTATTGGCGCTCCCTTCTCATCCTTCAGCCTCTCGTGGCCCCACTTGTACAGGGGTTCAAAAGCCTCGCTATACAAGTTCTTCATCTCTGTCTGCTTGGTCTTGTCCAGCTTCTCAATACCCGAAGCTGACATTGTCACACACTACTGAAGAATAAGCTTGTCATTAGCCTTTCCCTTCTTGTCCTTCCCTCTGTCAGGCACCGCAATTTCCCCGTCATTGACCAAGGATGATTTCCGTTTTGTGCCCCGCGTCTTGGTAGGAATAGACGCAGTCGGAGCCTGCGATTGACCAGGAGCAGCAGCTGCAGCCTCACTGCGCCTTGTGGATTTGATTCCACTGATTTTCAATATGTGCCGGAGTCCACTTCGCCTTATCTTCCGGCAGGTACATGAACCCCTTGGCAGTGAGGGATGCACACTGAATCAGGCTGAGCTTGCAGAGGTCGAGGATTTGTCCATACGTTATAGTCCGATCGCACTTCGGGATCTTCTCCTCTATCACCATGATAGCTGTCTGCGCGTCAAGGCCTCTTAATTCGAGAACGTTTAATCCAATCGGGGAATGGATCCGCAATTCACAGGTGAGATGGGGGACAATGACGGCCATGCCTCCTGCCGTATCCTTCCACGACATGGCCCATGCGGTGACGTTCTTATCGTAGTGGTAGATTTCGTAGGGATTTGATTCACCAACAAAATTGAAGCCATGGATCCAACTATCGATAAAGGGGTACAGCTTCACGGGTCTGTGGTCACTTGGTGGTTCCAATACTTGTTGTTCTCTGCAGAACAGACATACACCACTATTGGTCAAATTCTTGCTCGAAATCAATTAACAGTTATACAAATCGGATCATCGGGGGATCTCTCGATGATTTTGATTCATACACACGCATGAGGGGCTATGCGCAGCACTTATAGGACAACAACTATCTAGAAGGACCATAAAAAAAAGCAGAGGGACGAAAGGGGCAATGAGGTCATCTAGAGATCCTCCGATGTTCCGCCATACCCACACGATGGGAAGGGAATAACGACGCATCGAGGGATCCCCCGATTGGACCATGGATATGTGCACAATTTATCAAGGGATCCCGGATGCAATTAGCATTGTCCATACAGTGTATTGTCCAAGGTGAGGTTACTTAGTTATTAGTTTATGTTTTATGAATATGGTTTCAAGTGAGTGGGTCGTCGAGAGGTCCCTCGATGTTCTGCCATACCCACAGGATGGGAAGGGGATACCAACACATCGAGGGATTCCCCGATGGACCCAGTACATGTGCAGAGTGGTCATCGGGAGATCCCTCGATGGCTTGCCGTTCCCACAGAATGAGAAGGGGATACTGACGCATCAATAATGATTTCAAGTGAAAAGGTCATTGGGAGATCCCCCGATGGCTTGGCGTTCCCACAGTATGGGAAGGGGATACTAGCGCATCGAGAGATCCCTCGATGGACCAAGGACATTTCATTCATGCATCAAGGGATCACTGAAGCAAGTTACAGTGTCCGTACAGTGTAGTGTGTAGGGTGAAGTTCTCTGGTCCGTACAGTTTATGTTTGAAGCTTAAGGTTTCAAGTGAATAAGATCAGGAATTCGGTTTATATGGATGTGGATAGTCCTACTCTGTTACATTACAAGGTCACGTCGCACTAAAGAAACTAATTACAATACCAAGAGAATGCTCCTCACAGCACCTCTCTTAATGTTGCTCTTCATTATAAGACGGATTGGGACTACTGCATTTCCAAATGTGGTAAAGGAAAAATGTCACTAAGCATAGAATTTGAGATTAAGAAAAAAACTTACGGGTCCTCCCAGATTCTAGCGGTCTCTGGCCCTCTGGATGAACTGCCTGCCATAGGTGCCTGCAAACTCTGCACGGTGATGGCACGATGCACGGGAAATTGCAAACAAAAAATGAGAATGGGAAATAAAAGAACACTTTAGAGGAGCAAACACTGTGACGAATTTTAAGTTCAGCTCCCTCTACTCGTTCCGACAATGCAAGTAACCATACCAACGCATAAGACTCGAGCAATTATGCAAGAGATTGGCAACTGCAAACACAAAAGAGGTGACACAAACCCAATTGACCAAAGAATGTGCGCAAGAAGTAGCTGCGAATGCAGTCGCAGGTGGAAAACCCCTCGTCCGGTGCTTTGTCTTCCTTCTCAAATCCCGCTCCGACGATCCGATTTCCTTGTCCGCCCCCCGATCCAAAAGCTCCGCCTCGATCGAGAGAGAATGCCACTCCCAAACACCTCCCAAATGCCGAAAAAAACACCTCTCGCCTCCCAAACACCTCTCAATCGCCCTAAACCAAGAGGAAAAGAATTACTCGCCCTAAACCTGCCAACCAGCTCTCAATTGCCCTAAACCTCCCTCGCAAATCGACACACAGGAATGAATTCCCACGACGACCTAAGCCCCTCGATAGGGAAGAGTCACGGCAAGCGGACTGACGAGGGAGAGGAGTGACCTACAGCAAGGTGGCGCGAAAGCGAGGTACAGCGAAGGAACAATTGAGCGACCCTCACAATGATGATGGGGAGCCGTCTTTGCACTGTACAGTGGAAACTTAGTACCATAATAAAAAAGAAAACGGGTTAGCACGTTCTTGGAGGAGAACGACCTACATTAATGGGCACCAATCTTTGGCTCATGAGTGCATGCAGTCAATTGAAGTGAACCCTTGATATTAATTGGAAATTAATGAATGATGGGAAATGAACAAAGAAAATAGAAAATTAAATTGGATATTCAAAATAACAATTGCGTGGGTACAGGATGTACTTGAAGTACCTATACAGAACTCTTTGACATGCCTGCTTAAAATTTGGCATTTCTATGGACGTCTTGATCTTGTGCACTCCATTGTCTCTCTTGAATTCCTTGAAGAAGGCATTATTTCACAGCGAGCACCTCATTGAGTCCACGTAATCAAAAAATGGATTCAATCGGGCTCTCTCCCTCCGGCTCGTAATTTATAGTCACCCCCATATCTTCTATCACACCACCATAAAGGTCTTCGGCCTCCACTACGATCTGCAAAACCCACATCAACTCAGATGATGCTGTCAACTAGTGAGAATCCAAGAGCAAGGCAACTTGAAAATGCAGTTCCTTAAAGGCCTCTTAAGCTGCCGGATAAGAGACAGCGTGAGGACCATATCCCCAATGATAAAAAAACAAGAGGCAAGCCTCTTGCGCTTCTGTTGAAAGGCAACAATGAGTATGAAGGAAGCTGGCCTTGGGGTACTGTCGTTAACGGCTGTAATACTAAGGAACTCGCACGCTGCCTCTCATTGGCAGCGTGCGAACTTAGAACCCAAGCGACTAGAATACTCGAGGGAGTGCAAGGGTACTGCCGTTAACGGCAGTACTTGAGAAGGGCTCTCACGTAGCCGATTAGAGGTTGCGATGACCAACAAGAAAGCTGGCCTTGGGGTATTGTCGTTAACGGCAGTACCCTCGGGGAACTCACACGATGCCCATGGGAGGCAGCGTGGGGGAAGTAGAATTTGAGTGAATAAAAAACACGAACCAACCCAAGGGTATTGCCGTAAAGAGCAGTACATATGAAGGGCTCTCGCGCTGCCGCTGAGAGGTAGCGATGAGTTACAACGAAGACAACCCTTGGGTACAGCTATTAACGGTAGTATCTTCGGAGTACTCGCACGCTGCCAACGAGAGGCAGCGTGGAGGATTTATTCAAAGACATTATAAAACAAAAGGGTCCCCTGGGTAGTACTGTTGACGGCGATATCCTTTGCGCTGCCGATGAGGGGCAGCCGATAGGGAAAAATTACATGAATGTTTTTTTACAATGAATATTTTAATGGAAAATGCACTAGGACAAACGTACCTGTGCCCACCATGTTGCCTTGTGCAGCCGAGGTGGGAAGGATATATCTGTAAACTCCTTCATGGGGAACCTATGAGAATCGCAAATGGCCTGGGAAGAGTTCCATTGCTGGAGACATTTGATCTTCACTTTTGTCGGCATCTACAACATCTCTTGTGTCATCTCTGGCGACTAATCAAACTTTTTGTAATGAAGCGTGATCTGCTCAAGGAACACGGGTGTGTTTTCTGGTTTGGCTATAGGAAGCAATTTCTTCAGCTCATTTTGAAACTTGTCTGCAGCCCTCTTTATGCCTTTTTTGATCCATTCATCAAGTGACCTTGATGTCCATTCTTTTAGATTTAGATACCTCTCGTAAAACCTCATTTCAGCTGCTGGTGCAGCCTCTCCTAGCTCTTCTTGCAGGGAATTAGATTTTCAATTAGTATATCAATGACGGAACATATATATTTCTCACTTAATAGAAACAAAATAATGCGGTTGTGATATATCCTGATAAAGTACACCGGTGAGACCTTCAAACGTTAGTGTGTACCAAGTGCACTTCGCCTCCACTTGTTTTGCTTTCACATTGTCCAACGTAGTTTTCGAAACAATGCCTTCAAAACACCCAAAGGGCTCAGGCGCTATGTTTTGAATCCGATAGAGCTTGTGGACAATGTTGCTTTCTACATGCGACTTGTGATTTTGTTTGCACATAATGGTTTATACCGCACACAGATATCATTAGATATCGATAACTCAAAGCAAAATAAAAAGAAAAGATTAGGAAATAGAATCTGAAAAACTCACCAATTGACTTCATGAAGAGCCTTTAGGATCTAATAGGACACTTTCCACGCAGAAATGCCAGTTCAGATCCCCTTGATGGTACTATTTGATAATTAGAAGCCAGACATGAAGACGATGGTTTCCGTCTGAGACCATAAACACCTAATTCGAGAAAACCTTCAGATCATCGTTTGACAGCAATAAATCCTCAAACTTGTCAATTCTCAGAATCCACTCAGGGCCCCATTTCTCCTTGATTGCAGGTGTGACATCGTTTGTGAAGCCATGATTATCCTCGAGAGCAACATAGAAGTAGCCGTTACCCGTCAAATACCCACAGTTCTTGAAATGGGATGCCAGGTTGAGGACGTTGTTCTTTAGCAATGACCTCACCACTAGTAGCGCCGTGGCTGTTCACCGCCGCGGCAAGGGCATTCGCCCAACAAAAAAAAAACTGGGGTTCTAGAGGTACCTCCGTCAGGCTGCGGCCCTCAGGAGTCTTTAAGATTGCCAAGGCAATGCAGCTCCTCGGCAATAAAGACAGTGGAAAGGAAACAAACCCGTAACCCTCCGGGTACTGCTATTAACGGTAGTATCCTTGAGAAAATGTTCACGCTGCTAATGCAATTAATTGCCAAAGCAAATTAGGATGGCTTTTTGTTACTGCCATTAACGGCAGTATCTCGGAGTGACTTTGAAAATGCTGCGGCGATGCAGCGCCTTGGCAGCAAAAACAGTAATGACGAAAGAGAAATGTCACCTTTTGGATACTGCCATTAACGGCAGTACCCTTGAGAGGCTGCTCACATTTTATTAGACAATTTTGAAAGCAAAAAGTTGGGGTTTTAGGGGGATTTACCTTCCTCCAAGATAGCGTCCTCCTCGGTCGGGTGCTCCTCACCCTCCCCGGTTGGTCGCTCCTTGTCCTCATCAACGTCTTTGTTTGTGGCTATCTCTCTGATGTCATCGCCGGTTGGTTGCTCTGATACAGGGTTGACATTGATAGCGTCGCCCATCTCCACCTCTTTGGAGTCTGCTACGGATGGTGCTGCACTGCTCTCTGGCATTTATCAATCCCACCCTCACAACATGAACCCTGTCATGCACTGAAATGATTCAAACATCAACAAACCCAAAACCCTACATGCGGTAAGAAATTCTGCAAGCACTTCAAGGAAATTGATCGCACCGCGACAACAAGGGGCTGTCTCCTTTCTCGATAAGGGTTGGGGATAAAGTGAACAAGGCGCAAAATAGAAAAGGATCACGAGCTTGGCGGAAGCAAGTTTGAGAAATGTGAGAACTGATTTACTGGAACAGCGACATAGAGTTTGTGAAATGGCGGAGTACTTGAAGTGCTGGCGAGAGAATCGCAATGGAAAATGAATTGGCGACAATGTGATAAATTTAAGGTACAAGAGATAGTGACTTGAAACTGCCTAAAACGCCTCGATGTGATGGGAGAGGACACCTAGGTCTTCAATATGATTACAGCCTTACTTGCTATGCCTTAGGTCCTTTAATCATTCATTTAGATTAGTCAAGCTATCAGTAACTAACTATATCAGATTATTTGAATGACAATGTAGAAACTAACTAACGCAATCAATGAAAGATCAATTCCTTTTTAGCTACAAAACATTTCACTATCCCAAACACCATCGATAGAATCAAGACTTCAAAGGGATCATGACTAACCTTTGGAGATTTCTTGGCTTTCTTCTTGGTTAAGTCAGATATGTTAGGTCTTGATCGCCTTTCGTACTGCTTTGTGCTAGTCCTTAACCTATCCTTTGCACTAGAGTCTACGTATGAATTTTGAAATTCTAAGACACGAGTAATCTCACTCTTATCAAAACGCTCTGTTGCATTCTTGATTTTGGCCGTTCTACCTGAACTAATACCCTCCTTGAACTAAAACGAAAACTCGTCTTTCTTCTCTTCTTCCTAATACTGCCTTGCATATCACACTACAGTCATCTATTCGAGCGATAGAAAACCAAAAGACAGGGTCCGACTGAGACCCGACTCATATACTTGAGTCCAAGAAATTCAATACTTCCAGAAGCGTCTCATGCTTCTATGTAATAATTCAAAACATTTCACGACGCAATCTTAGAGGCGTAGTTATGGAACCATTCTATTATCTCACAATCTTAATTAGTACCCGTATCTTTGATGGCGAAGCCCAATCTGGTTCACTTCCGCAACTAGTCGAATTTGCGCCATGACTCAGCATTAAAGCCAAGTAGTTACTAAATCCTACCAGAATAAACTTCAACTAAATAGGGAGTACAAAACAATAACAGTGCCTAAATACCTCTATTGTTCCTTGCTACATTCCATGATCAAATATGGAGATCGTGTTTAGATACCTAACAGAAATTTAGAACACACCATTGTGATTTAGATGTTAAAAAAAATTAAGTTAACAATGATGCAGACTGTGTCAGTACCCAAATGGCGGCTCCTTAAATGTTTGTTCTATTATTTCATTCACCTTCACACCCAAGAGTAGTTAGGATTTCTTGGCACCAGTAAAACGGATGGATGCTGGACCTTGGATAAATAGAGCATGGACAATGCACTAATCTTCTCTATTTGCATTCTCTAATTCCTGTAGCATCATTCGAAGCTCTCTACAGAATAGAATGGTGCATCTCCCTGCAGACAGAGTGCTAGGCATGGCCGTCCTCAGAGCTCATGGTGTTAGTATTCCATTTACAGTACATGTAGATGAAGATGGATTGGCAACAATGACTACGCAGCCCCTCAGCCTTAGGTTCCACTTCAGAAAGGAAACTGTTAGTATTGAGGAAGAGATATATGACGATGACACCAATGAGATTACACATATGCTTGATCAGGTTTCAGAGAAAGACGATGACGATAACAGGTTTTGGAACCTGTATTCCGGTAGATACAGAGTTTACGGTCTCACAGACTCCTAGATATAGGCGTCCACTGAGATTCTAACTCCTCGTCGTTCATCTACTTGTACTATTTAGACTCCTCTGCCTCGTGATGTAAAGGTCAAATTAGAGCCTAACTTGGATACTCCGGATGTAAGGCCAGTCATCTCCCTCTCCTCAGACGATGAGTCTAGTCTGCCGAAAGGAGCACCTGCTGTTCTAAAACAGTCAGTAGAATCTAGGCTACCAACTACATATCTAGTCAAATGTGCCAGTAACTCCCAATCTTTAAAGGAGGAGAGTGTTAGTGTAGTCCCGCTGATCATAAAACTTGCGGAGAGACCAGGGAGGAAAAACATTCTTAAAAAAACAGATAACTCCTAAGTGAGACACGAGAAGGATGAGTACTTGCCTGCAGTGTTCAATGGTGCTGTGATTTTTGAGCTCCTCCCAGTTGGTGAAGGAGTTGCCAGGTCGCAAGCGAAGGCTATGCAAGGAATGGACAAGCGTTACGATGGCTATGTTTGGACCAAGACAATCACTACCAACATCACAAACGACCTCAGCCTTTCTTTCCACTACTCTAGCTACGTTGGTTGGCTGCGCTGCAACAACAAAGACTATCCATTTATGGAACGGCGACCCCGCATTCACGAGATGAACGAGACTGAGTTCAACGGTTGTATACTCCAAGCGTTTAGAGTCGACTTGTCACCACCAAAAGATTCTACAGTTATATGCAAGGTAGGCAAAGAATACCCAGTATGCATTGCTACATATGGAGCTAAAATTTATTACGTAGCAGGAAAAATCAACTAGACCAGGGCGTGTATCCATCTTGAATCTCACGATCACCCAATCAAGGTTGGCGACTATAGAGACAATAAGGCGGAGATCAGTAGTTTAATTGAAGATCAGGTTGAGATGACTACCGGAGCTATCAAGAGCGCCGTTGTGTTGGAGGTGAGCAAAATTCTGATTGTGAGTTATCTCCTACAGCCTGAGGACGCACCACCAAAGAAGCTGAGCATAGAGGAGCTTGTTCCTGTTCTAGATCGATGCAAGGACATGGCATCACCAAACATCCGCAAGAAAGTGATGACCTTCCGGCGGTTGAGAAGGTACGGTGTCATGGACGCTATCACCAAGCTCCGTGGAACCAGTTTGTGGGCCTTCGTAGAGGAGAATAAGTTTTCGGGTCAAGGAGCTGAACGCAAGAAAGTTTTTCTCTTCTAAATGTCGAAACTCGGGCCAAGTAGTAATGTCGACATGGTTAGTAGAATGCAACCACGCGGAGATCTTTAGAACGCTTGGGTCATGTTCGATCATGTCAGACCGGTAAGAGACTAGTTCACGATGGCCTGCCATGTGTATGACTCTACCTACTGCCGCGCTATGACTAACGTAAGTTGTAACATGCAATATGAGGACGTGAGGCCCAACTCGTATTCAGGAAGAATCTCAACCTTGTCATGGAGAGGAATGGCGTTAGAGCGCCAAACTTTAAAGGTTTTATGGCGAATAGCGCTCAAGCTAACTGGAATGCGGTGCGGATTGTCAACGGCAATGGGAAGAAAGAAGACTGTATGGAGGATCAGTAGAGGCCTTGCTTGTTTCACTAGACTCAGAACATGGTGCAGTATACTGAGAAGTACTTCCCCGAAGAGCTCTGGGAACAGCACAAAAAGATGTGTAACCAATACAGGAGAGCGAGGAGTATGGAGGAGGCTGATAGTCTGTACCACGGGTTGCAAGCATGGTGGGTATTCACTAGGGCTTTGAGAACGAAGGCACTAAGCAAACTAAAGCAGTGGCTAGCATACTAACACTACCGCTACAGCCAATGGTAGGGATTTATGTCTGCAGTATGATAATCCTGAACTATGTAGCTCTCTATACTTCTTTTTAGACAATCCTAACCGACAAAACTTCTATTATCAAATCTAACTGCTTCAATTGTCTAAACTGCAAAAATTTATAGAAGAAGAACTCATGGAGAGGTAGACCTTTAATCTCGCCGAAACTGTTCATAACAAGTAGCTCCAAGCTTTAGAAAACAACGGTGCCGACCTCTACGTTCCCACAGTGGACGATTTAGTTCGAGGATTTCTATAGGTTGTTAACTACAATCAGTTCCTCAAAAGAAACGTAGGCAAAACAAGACCATCAAAGAAACAACAGAAGCATAGGATGGCGGAACGCAGAGCGAAACTTATAGGAAATCCTGCACTGCTCGAAGATCCCATGCTGAACATGCCAGATGCACAAGAGTTCTGCACCCGTCAGCCTGTCGTGGATGGAGCAGAAGTGTTTGGAATTGTCAGCTGTAAAGCAAATGTACCCCTCGACGCTCACGAGGAGTCACATCGTCCAGACAAGGTAAACTTCTCTCGTCCAAGAGGTTCAGGACGTGTCCTTAGAGCTCGCCCCGTGCAGATGCCAATCATTGTGGAAGCCAATTCTGAGCATGACATCGAGGTAGAAGGAAACCAATCTAACGCCCAAGAAGTTGATTTGCCCCTATCACCTGTGAACGAAGGACGCATTCGCCATGTCAACGCGATTGAAGAAACCAAGGTCGATGTGAAGGAGTGGCACATTTCAAGACTTTCCAAAACTTCTGCAAAGTGTTGCTAGGCCCAGAGAGTTGTTACAAAGAAGAAGTGTACTGAGAGAATAGTCTGGGGCGTAAACTGCACTACTCCTCCGACCTACACCGGGGTTCGGACTAACATTCGCACGAACACATCTGAGAGGACAGAGTTCTTCTTCTGCTCCGATGACATTGAGAGGTGCGTGAAAGGCACACGGCGCAAGTGGATAGCTAGATACTCTATGGACCAAGAAATGCCTTCCATTCCAGAGGTCTGGCCGGTGAAACTAGGTACAAACCTCAAACTCACTGAAATCCTTGCCCTTGAAGGAGCTCGGTTCCAACTACCGCTGAAGAAGCCGGTCTTCCCAAGACGCTTCTTCTCATTTGCCCCGCCTCCTGCAAATCTTAGTTCGCTCGTTCTTCCTGCAGAAGCTAACCGGTACCCTAGTAGGAGAGAGGGTAAGATGGTCAAACGCACTACGACTCGCCCAAACACGGCGCAGCGACTCTCTATGGGCTCTTCAGAGCTCCTCAAAGCTCGCCTTCGTTTTGTCACTATGATACTTCACCCGGGGCATGGTTGCATCATCGGGCTGGATTCGGGCATTGCTTCTACCATCACACAATACCAGATCACCATTAGCTCTTACCCTGGTTGCACTTGCCTTGCATTGAGGAAGACGATGACTAAGTTCTGAGGTAGGACTCAGTTCTTCTACTGTAAACACATATATTACATCCTTCTGAAGGTCTGCAGCCGTGATCTCGAGGCCGACTTTTACATCCATGCGCCTACCTTTAGCTTCAACGAGGTCAAGGTAGTCCTAGAGAGTGGAATCTTGAGTCACCCCTTGGCAAAACAATAGTAGGCAGGATACTTTGGACGACAGGCATTCACATAGTGGAGGGTGGTTAATGGGGATGCTTAGTCATTGATGATTGAATTTTTCCTTGTACTAAGTCAGCAATACAATTCTCGTATTGCCTATTTCAATATAAAGGTTTTGTCATTCACATTTATTACATTGTGTAACAATAACAGTTACTTTGGACAAGTGGCCTTTGTGCATTGTATCCCCTAATAGTTGGACTGTACAAGTGCCATCAATACATATTAATAGCCATTTTATTCTTTGAACTTAACGCATTTAGGTATCCCCCTCGCATTTTCAGCATAATTACCAACCTTCGGCTGTACTACAGGACAAGCTACATTGACGTTCATTGTTCGTTCCACACTTGGCAATTGTCGTAGGTTGGGACGTTTCGACAATGGACGAGCTTCACTCTTTCCACGCAATGCTCCCTTAGAATAAGTCTCTGGTGGAATCTTCCCAACCTTGGAGTATGCGTGAAGTGGCAAGGGTACGACCGGCTCCTTCTCAAGTACTACAATACAACTTGGCTCTTCTACAGCTAATGGGTCTCCTATCACGTCTAATTCTACATCCACATCATTGTTTCTAGTATGACCTTCACTGCACCCATTCGCCTCTTCTTCCCCCTCAACCTTCACATATGGATGAAATGGGCCAACAACATCACCAAGTGAAAGAGCAGTATCCCCGACATCTTCTATAGTCGAAACCCGCTCCTTTAGGGACTTGCTTCTAGAAGAGAATGAATAAAGACAAAGAAACCTTCTATTGCCACTACTTAAATATCCATGAGGTAGGTGCTTAGCGCCCTTGAAACGTGGACAATATAATGATAAACAAATTTCATCCTTCTAAACATGGTGTGTCTGGGATTGTTAACACTATTTTAATTGATTTGAAAACAAAACTAAAAAATAAAAAATGGAAGGGGAGCCGGAGGACGTTCGTTTAAATATTTTTAAATAAAATTAAAATAAAATTTATAAAAAAAATTATTTTTAAAAAAACAAAGGTTGAAAATAAAACTTAAGAAATGCAACCGAAAGTGGGTGAGTACACCAAGGAAAAACAGGATTAAAAATAAAAATTGAAATGGGATAAAAAATTTAAATTGAAAATGAACAAGGAATATATAAGAAGAAAATGAACAAACAAATTAGAAGATGAAATGGCAATAAAAATCAACGCTATAAAAGATAGAATGGAGGATTAGAATAGATAGATAGAGTAGGAATTGAGAAGATGGATAGAATGGAAGAAGATGGGAAGGGAAACAAATTCAAATAATAAAAAAAAAAAAAAAAAAAAAGTGAGGAATGCCATGCAGATGAGATTGGAAGAAATTTAGCAATGTGAAGAAAATGACATAGGATTCAAAAAGTTAGTTTATCCGTTGTACCGACTTTAGAGTTTGTACACAAAGGGACAGGGGAAGGTGGTAAACAATTATTAAAAAACTATAATTCAGTCCACGGTTATAGGATAAAGGGAATTACTAAAAAAAGAATTATTCCAATTAGAGTTTTTATTTTTAGTAAAAACATAATTGTTTTTAGATTTAAGACCCAATTTTCTGCTCTTCGCTCTCCAAATCTCCGCTCTCTGCTCTCCGCTCGCCGCTCAACGCTTGCATACAAGTCTCGTCCCAGGTGAAGTCCAGCAATGGAAAAAGGTAACTACAATGTCTGTGACACACTGGTGCCGTATGTGAGAAGAGAGTGACATTTGTGACACTACACTGTACGCTGTGACATTCTGACGTAAGCTGTGACACTACGCTATCGTTTGTGACTCCATATAAGTGGATTTGACACTCTGATTCATATAGAAAGGGTAGAGGGAACTCACTTTATGGCATTAATTTCACCTTGTGCAAAGTCAACAATGAAAGCAGCTGGTTTCCAATCCGGTTTCTCCTCAACCATTCTTGCGTTCAGCGCCTTCATCCAGAGAGAGAGGTTAACCTCTGCGCATTTAGACGTAAGAATGAAAGCCACAGGAACACCATTATGCCACTTGTCGAACACCATGAGTGTATAGAGTGGAAACTGTCACGTACGAATAGGAAAAACACGTGGAGGTTAAATATCATTTCCATTTCATTACTGTCCTATTAAGGCATGTAAATTAGTCCTTCATGAGTTTTGGACATTGTAGCGACGACGGAAGAAGAAGTACAGCCCTTTCTATTACTAAATCAAAGGGGACGTAAGTAAATACAAACCTTTTTCTCGTTAGTCCCCACGTTGCATCTACTGAAATACCCCCTTGGTGGCCATGTTTCAACATCATCATACGTAGCCATTCGGTTTGAATCTGGATTGTAAAAGGCATGTTGGATCCTGCCTGTGATTGGCAGCCCCTTTTGATAGAATTCCCCCGTTTCTTCTTAGAATCTCGCTTGATTTTAGGCCGGGAATGGGGTATAGTCGCGTCTTTTATCTGATTGTCTTCTACCACATTTGGTGACATGTTGCTCATGTCCACGACTTCACCTGCATCAGGATTTGCAGTCTCCCTTCCATCACATATGAGTGAGTCCGCTGTCTTCTCGCGTAATGCGTCTGCAGTGTCACAGAGTACTGACAATAAAGGAGGGAGTCCATAAGAGAAACAAACATCAGTACCTTGTATCTCGGATGAACCTTCTGGTAACTGGAGATAGACCCTCGTTCAGAATGTAGAGGTATTTCTTTGTGCACCGTACACACCGGATTGATCTCCATGTCAAGTCATATCTGCGTGTGACACAGGGTCCTGTCTGCCTATGTCACAGGAGACTGTTTTTCTTCCTTGCCGCATATTTCAGTGCCGGTTTTTGAGAGGACGTTGCAAAATTTGGGAAAACACTAGCCATGGGCTCGACATTTCGAGGAAGAACTCAGAGATGGAAAGCGGAGGGATCATCAACAATATTGGTAGTGTCACCGCCACTAGACATGGATGGATATGGCGATACACCCCCATGACTACCTGTGGTCTGCGCAACCTGAATATCACTCCCCTATAAAAGTTCAAAGAAGTCCTTTTTTTCTACAAGGTCGCTTCTTAGGTGGAGCGACGTCCGTTATGCAGCCAGAGTCAGAAGTAGGAGCACCTTAGACATCCACTTCCAAAGACACTGGAGGATCTTGCACCACTCTTGCAACATCCTTCGCCCGTGAAACTCTTCTTCTCAATTTTGTGGTAGTTGTTCCTTGGACAATGACACAGGGATCCTTGGAATTGACCATTGGCTTCTTCTTACGGATGGATATCTTCTTTGCCACTACAGGAGGAGTAGTGGAGAGTTCGACCTCGCAAGAAAGCTCATTAAGGTTGGAAATCCCGCTTGATTTTAGGCCTGGCGTTTGTTAGGGCTGTCATAACGGACGGACATGGGCAAAATTTCCGAACACGGACGGACGGACGGACGAACAGACTGGTCGGTCCGGGGTGAAAATCGGACATTGAGGGGAGAAGGAAAATTACTAGATTAGTTTTTTTGTTTTTTACAACTTACCTATAGGGGAAACATACTAATGACATAGACAACCAACGCTAACGGGGAATTCTACATATGCAAAAGGGGCGCCAGCGTGTTTAGGGAGGGGGCCCGAGCGGGTACAGGGGGGCGCAAGAGGGTCGGGGCAGCGCAAGCGTATTCAGGGGGGGGGGGAGGGGGGAGGCGCTAGCGGGTTCAAGGAGGGGCGCGAGCGGGTTCAGGGGGGGGGGGGGGGGGGGGGGGGCAGTGGGTTCAGGAGAGGGCGCAAGCGGGTTCACGGGGGCGCGAGCGCGTTTAGGAGTGTGGCCCACTTATGTAGATATAGCAAATTAGAGACATTGCAAAAAAACCAACATTTCCCTAGGAATAATATATTGGAACTAAGCGCAATGACAACTGTGTAAATTTTGCACAGGAAAAATGAGATACTTGTCATACATGGACTTTGAATTGTTGTCTATCTTCGTGAAAGTAAAAGTATCTCATTACCATTTCAAACCAAAACATTACAAAAATTGCAGTATACAAAAGCTACTCGATTAGTACTAAGTTGTAACTATTAGAAGTATTCTGCATCTACTCCGCCGTGCCACTTGGTCCCGCTCCATTGTCCAACGTCAAGGTGCGCCTTGCTCTCGTCCGTGTCCGCCGGAATGGGCCATCGGTTTCACTGAGAGAACTCAAAATTTGCAAGTTCTTCAATTGTGCCAATGTACACAATGTCTGTGGAGAGTGTTCCTCTAGAAGAAAGTCAACAACTTCACTTCTGAAAAGATACTTCCACTCCGAAAGAGACATTTGGACTGCCTCTCGGGCGGTCAGAGTGGTGTGACCTTCATTATCTGTAATCAAGTTCCCCTCCTTGTTCCATATGAGGCCTTGTGGGTGCGTACCAAGTTGGAATTTCTTATGCTTCGCATCACAGTATCCATTCAAAGTCTAATAGAAAAAAAATTCGCTTCCCTTGGTCCTCCTTCGCTGATCCAATTATCTTCTTGCACACCCTCACAATTGCCTTGTGGTCATCATCCCACTCCAACTCATCACTTACATTGCTCTTGAAGACCGATTGAGTGAGGGCTCGCCAACTCCAAATCAAATCTTCCCCCCACATATTGCGATAATTTTCACCCGGTGTGTTTTCGGGATTTCTCTTATGGCTTGGTGACATGTATGGAGAGAGTCCAAAAACCTCGTACAAGCATTCATGGAACGGAGATTTGCACACCGGACAAAATCTCCTAACCAAAAATATGTTAATTAAACACATTAGATGGAACATGTGTGGACATGATCCAAGTGCCCATCCCCCCTCCGGACCAAATGGATTTAGACACACCATACATGTTTCAGAACCATCCAACACCCATGGTCAAGGATTTGGCCAAAGCTTTCTGCGTGTAACTCCTTCCTTCATTTGAAGATCATGGCACGAAGTTGCGTTCTCCACATCAAAATCCAACTTCGCCCAATCTATGAGTTTAGAATCCGATTCTTGCATTGGCAGATTGGATGGAAACATATCATCTGCATTAGTCCATGAAGTGAGGCCAAAATCCCTTTGTCTCTTGTGTCGCAAGTACGATTCGTCGATCTTCTTGAACTCAAATGCAATTTGGCGACCGTGATCAACGCTCGGAATGGTTGCCACTTTCCACACGTAGTATGATTTAGCGAACATCGAAACAAGGAGCGGCAATTCATCATTGGCTCTCCTCAATGTCTGTACTTCTTCCGTTTGAGCATTGGGTGGAAATGACAAGGAATCTTGACTTAATGGTCCATCAATGTCCATATAGGGTCACGCGTATGGGCCTAGTGGAGGCAATATTACTCCAACCCGTCGTCGTTTGGTTGGTGTGGAAATATTCTCCAACACACCGGCCGTTGCAACATCAATCGTATTGTTGATGTAAGATTCATCCACCAACATTGGACCTTGAACTACAGGTATATCCTTGGCTTGAGAAGACTGAGGTCTTTCTCGTTCTTGCAATTGATTGCGCAAATCTGTTATTACAGCATCTTTTCCTGCTGATTCCAATCGTAGTTTTTGGATGGTCTCTTGTAACTCTGCAATCAGACCATCCTCTTCTATAACCTTTAATTGAAACTCTCCGACCTCATCGTTCTGGTTAGACTGGTTATCTCTAACCAGAACAGGCATGCCAAGAACCATCGTCGGTCCAATTCCGACCACCTCCAAATTAGCTGCGGAATTCGGATTGTTTTCCACGAAGTTGATGTTTGCATCAACGTGAGGTTTTGTCACGTCTGCTGGATGGTTGATTGGAGGCACTACAGCCATATTTGCCGGTGCTGCAACTCTACCTGGCACCCTCACTTCACGATGACCATCCGAATCAGAATCTGGTTCTGATTCTTCCGTCTCAGGCTCCGTCTCTTGTGGCTTTACCTTCATTTTTTTCCCCAAGCCAGCATCTGGGTATACCCTTTGTTTGGGAATGTCATGCACTCTCGGCGTCGTAACACTCTTCGTGGTTTTGATAGTGGACCAATCCACCACTTTGTGAAGCACCACCTCAGCATACGCCATTCTACAAATGAACAATGGTGCTTCATTGCGTTCTACAGATCGTTGCTTGTATAGATGCTGGTAAACTTGTATACAACGTTCAACAAACTCCGCATTGAACCAGAAGTAGAGGTTAGCCTTGTCTGAGGTCCTGTGATTACTGTGGCGCTCGTGCGGAAATAGTTTTGTGATGTGGCACCACTCTATGAATTCCTCGCATGTGGAATATTTCCACGGTTCTAGCTCATCTTGCCAACCTCTAAATGCCAACTTTGCAGGGTTGTTCAACACATGAAGCCGCTTCTTCATCTTCTTACCACCATGCTTCCGTTCCCGGTCTTTGATTCGCTTCCTTTCCGCCTTGGTGAGTGGCACTACCGCCGCCGGAGCTGGATTTCCCTCTATGGTGGTGTGTTGGGAAAGTTTAGTGTATTAAAAAACACACCAACTACTCAAAACTTCGCTTAAATGGTTTTACAAATCTCCTATGTGGTTGATTATGGTATTCTAACGATACTTTGTGGCCCACCCAAGTATTTAGCAATAAGCCACCGTGAGGTAGTCTAGGGCCCAAATTCCCGAATGAGCGTACAAAATAAGGCTGAAAGATGGTACGTGGCGTTGTCAAAATACTGTAGACCCCACCCAAGTACTCAGCAATAAGCCATCGTGAGGTAGTTCAAGGCCTGAGTGCGAAGGTGGAGCTAAAAAAAGTGAGGGGAGGAGGGTGTCTACTTCACTTATATAGTCTTGGGGGGGGGGGGGGGGGGGGGGGGGGGGGGGGAGGGGGTGGCGCGAGTGGGTTCAAGGGGGAACGCGAGCAGGTTCAGGGGGGCACGGGCGGGTCCAGAGGGGGGCGCGAGCGGGTTCAGAGGGGGGGGGGGGGGGGGGCGACTAAGTCATGAAGCTTGAGAAAAAGGCTCAAGCGTGGTACTAACTTTTTGTTATTCCACT
Source organism: Ceratodon purpureus (assembly GCA_014871385.1). Classification (NCBI taxonomy): domain Eukaryota; kingdom Viridiplantae; phylum Streptophyta; class Bryopsida; order Pseudoditrichales; family Ditrichaceae; genus Ceratodon; species Ceratodon purpureus. The sequence goes on from CM026426.1 coordinate 105,882,530, forward strand.
ATTGTACACATCAAGTTCGAAGATAAATGAAAGTAGGATATTAGTAAAATGTTGAAGGAAATGTTTTAAAAGAAAAGAAAAGAAAAAAAAGAAAGGAGATACCATTTGTTACAAAAAATTAAAAAAAGAAAGGATCTTGAATAGCTATATGAACCTTAATACTGGAAGACATCAGAATTATAGAATCAGCAAGCGTGTCTACTCAGTTGCATAGCGGTGTCTTTGTTTTATTTTGCAGTTGAATAAATTTACCATTTGCTTTAAGAAAATAAAAAACATATAAAATCAATGGAGTAGCGTTGAAGAAGGTTGGAAGGCAAAAATATAGACAAATAATTAGATAAGGAATATTGCTCAAAAAAAATTGGGGATGAAACAATCATATTGGATAAAAACAATCATGACTATTATAAGAAATTGGGGATAAAAAGGGATGAATAACATGGGATGGAAGAAGTTATAAAAATAAATAAATCTCAGAATGATTAGAAACTAAAGTATGCCTTAATGGAATAATGATCTAATGAAGAATTAAAAATAAAATGTTGACAATAAAAAATAAAACATTAATATTAGAAGAGATGTGAAAAAATAAAAAACATCAACATTGGAAGAGATAAAGGGAATAGAATAAAATCAATAGCATAGAGTGGAAGAAGGTTGGATTAGAGATAAATAAATCAATCTATATATTTTATTGTACATACGAAACAAACAATGCTTTAACATATAAATAAAAATATAAAGAACCGTTATGAAAGGCTCAAGGCAATTGATTTGGGAGATAAAAGGGATAGATTGAAAACAATAGCAAAGGATGGAAGAGGGTTGGAAGAGAGATTGTGCATGTATAAAATCTCCGGAGTTTCTAATTTTTTATTTTATTTTTTATTTATTTTATTTTTCTTCAAGGAAATGGTGCAAAGATTCCACTTCCTTCAGAAGAAAACAAAAAAATAAATAAAAATAAATAAAAAGGAAATGTCAGAGGGGGGGCGCGGACGAGTACAGGGGGGCATGAGCGGGTTCAGGGGCGCGCGAGTAGGTTAGGGGGGGCGCGAACGGGATGAGAGGGGGGTGGCGCAAACGGGTATAGGGGGGGACGCGAGTGAGTTCGGGGGGGGGGGGGGGGGGGGGGGGGCGAGCGGGTTCAGAGGGGGCACTATATAAAGTGGGGAGATGCTCTCGCCACCTACACTCCTTTCCATAGCGGCTCCTTGTCCTGACGTGTGAAAACACACCTTGCTTGGAACTGCTAACATGGAAAGTCTTCATTTGGGGGGGAGGGGGGGGGGGTGGGAATTGTTGATTTTTTTTTTCAGTATTTCATCTTGCGATGTCTTCTAGGCAAGGCTCCGTCAAGCGGCCTATCTATGTAGATTTGGATGCTCCAGATGCGATGGACCCTATTAATTGTGTAAGAGTTGAATTGCATAGTGGTTCTACTCCTTCATCTAGCTCGAAGGGGAAGAAGAAGAAGAAGATTGGGGGGCATGAGAAGGATGAGGGTTATCCACCATTAGAGTATACGCATTTCATCAAGAAGGTGATTGTCACTTACTACAAGCTCCATCAAATAAAGATGTTGAAGACGGATTACCTCGATCAGAGAGAAGCTGAGATTCTCAAACTACGTGATTTCGAAAGGGAATTCCGAAGCGCATTGGAAGGTTCAGAGCACTACATGGATTGCATGGCAATGTATTTTCATAGTCCGAAGTGGTTGACACAACAAGTGAGCAGTGCTACGACAAATGTCATTCATGTGTATGAATCACATGTGAAAAAACCACAAGGCGAAGAATGGAGCAACCAAGACAAAGTGTTTCTTGAGAAACTGAGAATGGTTCAAGAGGCATGTAAGAGATTTTCCAAGGGGAAAACGAAGAGTATGCCTTGGAATGAACAAGCGTTGAACTCAGCATTGGAAGCACACATGTATGGTTCACTGATCTGGATTCCGACTACAGCCAAAGTTGTGCCATTATCTGGCTTCAATGCCGAGGGGGAGTATGGCAAAGTGCGAATAGCCAATATAAAGCGTATTCCAATTCACATCAAATTCGCGGGAAAAATGTCCAAGGCTAAAATTGAAGCGGATAAGCAAAAGGAACGAGCGATTGAGGCCATGGTTTGCCCGGTAGAGCATCCGGGTGTGATAAAATTTTGGGCTTGTCACTCAAAGACCATGGAAGCTTATACCCTGTGGTGGAACGGAGATTGCCTACGCAACTTTCTCAAATTAAATAAGAATGCGTCGGGGGCAGCAAGTTACAAAGAAACTTTGAAGCTGCCTAAAATGCCCAGGGAAGACTGCCAAAGAATTGCTGCCTATCGAAAGAACCGAGGAATGTTGGCATGGAGTCTCATCTAAGATATGGACATAGTCCATAAGGCTCAAATCCTCCACAACAACTTAACGCAATCCAACATTCTACTCCACTTTCCACCTCATGACAAGGATAAAGTATATATTGGTGTGTGCAATTGGGGTATGGCAAGCAGAGTTGTTGAGAAGAAGGCCTCCCCTTATGGTTTGAGGAACCCCGATGATCTACCACGATTAAAGGAGAGGAGGGTAGGAGTTGCGCCGGAGTTGTTTTTTTTATATGGCGACAAAGATGACGAGGAACGCAGTTTGGAGCGCATGAAAAGGATGCATCCATGTATGACGCAATCTGTTGCATTTTTAGTAGGCCATTTGGTAAAGAAGATATGGAGGGACAAAAAATGCCCAAAACTCTTCAAGGATCCAATGTCAATGATTGCATTCTCATCAAAGTTGGATGGCTTGGTTAACGAATATCCCGCGAAGAGGCTTTTGCTTGCAAGAGTTGTGGATGATTTGATGTGTCCCCCTTACAACTTCCAAGCTCCCAATGGTTGTTTTAGATACACATTGTAGTTCCATAGTGATTTACGTTTGGAACATTTTGATTGCTTATGAGGCCTTGTTTGCACGTTTCTAATATTTTAATAAATCTATTTTTCGGCGTATATGTGGAACATGAAATGATATTGCTGGTTTTGTAATGGAAGGAAAAAAACAATTAAAAAATAAATAAATAAATGTATGGGCCATTCACCAGGACTGCCCCCTCAGAAGCTCGCGCCCCCCCCCCCCCCCCCCCCCCCCCTTACAGAAGCTCGTGCTCCCCCCCTCCCCAGAAGCACTGGCCCCTCCTTTCCCCAGAAAGACTCGCCCCCCCTTCTCTAGAAGTACTCGCCCAGGGTTGTCATAACGGACTGATATGGGCTAAATTTCCGGACACGGACGGACGGACGGACGGACCGACCGATCGGTCCGGCTGAAAATCAGACATATTCTATGAATATTCTATGAATATTCCTAATTTTTTCTCAAATATGCTTGAATATGCATGAATATGCTCGAATATTCTCTTATGGACCGGACATGACCGCTAACGGACGGACAAGCGCACCGGACGGTCTTTTGGACGGGGAGGTCCCATGAACAACCATGTACTCGCCCCCTCCTTAGAAGTACTCGCCCCCCTTCCAAAAGCACTCGCCTCCCCACGTAAGTAGTCGCCCCCCCTTGCAGAAGCTCGCGCCCCCCTCTCCCCCCCCCCCCCCCCCCCCCTGGAGAAGCTCGCGCCCCCCAAAGAAGTACTCGCCCCCCTTCTAGAAGCTCGCGCCCCCCACCCGCAGAATCTTTCGCCCCCACTTAGAAGTTCTCGCCTCCCCTACCAAACACTCTCCTCCCCATGTGAGAAGCTCTTGCCTCCTCAGGAGCTCGCGCCCCCTCTAACGAGTATAAATGCCACCAACTTAGGCCAAGCCTAATTTCGTTTCAAATCATGGCCTCTAGTCCTGGAACTCCTTGTTGGCTCCTAGCTTGAGACTATGTGCATCACATTGGCCTGTGGTTGTTGTCTACACATACCATTTTGTTTTCTCACTTGTGACATACTAACACTTGCAGACAAGAGATCATTGAACTTTTTCGGAGACACGGAGAATGACAGGTCAACATCGTCAAACAACGTCTGAGTGGGCTCCGTGGTGGACGTTCCTTAATAAGGACCATGTTAAATTTGTGTGGTACAATGAGACTTTTTGTAATAAACGACAAAGAGCTATGAAGCACTATGGATGGGGTGAAGGTTCAAGCAAGAGTCATTGTTCCAAGGCCGCAGCCGCCGTATTTAGACGCTTTGCCCATTGTGGTAATGTAATACCCGAAAGGATGACACATGCAAAGATCTATGGCACTGACGGTGGTGATGGCAAGGCACACTTGGCACCATGTTCTAGCGAGTCTATGCCTATTGAGCAATCTACGGAAGTGCCTCAGGGAACACAGGAGGTCCAAGAGGAGAGGAATTCTTAAGTTGAACCGTCTCAGTCAACTCCGCCTGTAAGTCGAGGCGATTCATGTACACCAAGATCTATGCGGCAACAAAGTTTTCTGAGGCCTATCAGATTGGAAAGCGCAATGATTTGGATGAGAAATGGGCGGCCTTTTTTTACGAAGCAAATGTGCCTTTCAATGTGGTTAGACATCCAACTTTCATCGCAGTAGTGGAGGCAACCTCGAAAGCGGGTTTTGACTACCGTCCACCAACGTACAACGCAATGCGAACCAAACACATCCAGCCAACAAAGCAGCTTGTCAAGACGAAAATTGAGGAGAAAACCAAGCAGTGTATTAGCTTGTACGGGGCAACTATTTGCTCGGATGGATGGGACAACGTTGTTCGTCGGTTGTTGATGAGAGTCATGCTTGTGTGTCCAACAGGAGATACATTCCTTGGTTCCATTGATACAACGGGGAACAAGAAATCAAAAGCATACATAGCTGGGAAATTAAAAGAGTACATCAAAGAAGTTGGACCGCAGAATGTGGTACAGATTTGCTCTGACAATGCTAGTGCGATGTTGGGAGCCATGGACCAGGTGGTAGAAGCTTACCCACACATTTACAAGCAAGGATGTGCAGCTCACATCATGGACCTCTTACTGGAAGATTGGGGGAAGGAAGCAACCTTCAAAGAGCTGATTATCTTGGCAAAACGCATACCGAATTTTATACGTCGCTGTCATGTGACCATGGCTTTGTTTCGCCAATTCAGCCCAAAGTTGTCTTTGTTGTTACTACCGGAGACAAGATTTGGATGCCAGTACTTGATGATTGTTCGATTGCTTGAGCTAAGGAAGGCACTAATTCAGGTGGTAGTCCATCAGAAATGGGACGAATATGTGGATACTTTATTCAATCGCCAAAACGGGCATCGTGCTCATGCCTTAGCAGGTCTAGTACGGAGTACCATTCTCGATGAGACGTTTTGGTTACGTTGTGAGGATCTTGTGCATGTTATGAAGCCGGTTGTAGTGACTTTGAAGACCTTTGATGGACAAACACCGGCAATGGGGAGGGTGTGGTTGGCCATGAATAATCTAAAGAAGCATGTGTTCTGTCTACGGGGTGACCCGTTTTTCCTAGACCCCGCTATAGCAGGGCGCTTTGAGAAACATTTTACGAAGAGATGGAAGATGATGTTGACAGATCTCCACTACGCAGGTGCCATGTTGAATCCCTATATTTTCTTGGAGAGCCACGAGCTATTGATTAACGGTGCTGCAAAGCGTGCACTCCTGCAAGTGCTAATTCATTTAAGTGAGTGCCTTGGAGTGGACCATGATGCTATGATGTTCGAGCTAACACAATTTGAGGAATGCACCGGTCCATTCAGCCCTTTGGAGGCCCCAAACATTCGACAGATGCGGATGCTACCTCATCTATGGTGGCAGCGAGTTGGGGGCGATGCGTTGCCCTTGATAGCAAAGCGCATCCTTTCGTTAACATGCTCGGCATCATCATGTGAGCAAAATTGGAGCATGTATTCCTTTGTTGACAATAAGGTTTGCAACCGATTGGGCATGAAGAAGGCAGAGGACTTGGTGTACATTTACACCAACTGTAAGCTCCTTCGAGAACGACCTGGAGCGGATCCTGTTATTTGGTATGACAACCAACCATTCTCCGAAGACTCCGATGAAGAAGTTGCAGCCATGCACGATGAAGAAGTATGTGATAATGATGGAGATGAAGGATTCAACGATGGAATTGAAGATAATGAAGGCGATGGTGATGACGGTGGTGTTCATGTTTATCATGGTAGTATGGATGATGAGTATCCAGAGTTACCCGTGGACAATGCTGGTGGTGACATGCCACGCAGTGAACAAGTTTACAAGCCGAATGGAGTTTTTGATTGGGCAGGATTTGATGAAGAGGCAGCTACTTCGCCTCACCACGTTGTCAATGAAATACGAACTAGAGGCGTGGTCGCATACGATCGGGCAGACGATGATATTCACGATGAATTTGAAGTCGAAATGACTCAGCATCAAAACGACGATGGTGGCGACAATCATGACATTCAACTCGTTCGTAGCGTTTCCAACAATGACAATGAAGGAGGGGGTAACAACACTGGAGTGCAAATTCCAATTTTACAAGACGTTGAGGGAGGAGATGAAGTTGAACAACTCCGAGGCGCTCTGCCAGAAAATGTTGAAGAAACAATCAGGTCCAGAGGTTTGAATGAAAGCCCTCTAAGAAATGAACATTCAGAGAGAGTTCGAAATGGACAAGAGGATGAAATTCCTATTGGCCAATTGTTTCTAACACCGCTGCCCTAGAATACACCTCCGATCGGAGCAGTACTTGTTGGGTTGAGTAGACCTCCCCCGCCTCGTTCAAGCCGATCTACTGGGCATGGTTCATTTACTCCAACACTGAATACAAGTGTTCCACTCACTTCTACTGGAGCAAGTCTACCGGCCGGACCTTCTATGACGCGTCGTGGAGTGATGCGGTCTAGTAAAGGTCGAAGAAACGTTCGTCCATTTTTTTCAGGATATACTGTTGGGACTACCCCGTCTTTATCTGTGGCTGTGGATAAACATAGATTACCCGTAATCAATGAGGACGGGATCACCGATAAGACCAAAAGACGGAAGGTCAAAAGAATTGTGACTAGGGTGGTAGATGGTACAATTGACCACGAATTGCGCAACATTCATTCCACAGTGGAGGAATATGTGCCTACTAATTGCGGAGATGGAGATGACAAGGGCTCACAATCCTCGGATGGATCGGATTCATCGGAAGATAGTTCTGCAGAAGCACCTAATGATGAAGACATTGTTGTAAGAGTACCATTGAGGATGCCCGACACTCGAACGAATCCGCGACGTTGCACCGCCAGAAAAAATAAAAAAAAGTAATACATCTTTCAACATATTACATATAGAAGTTATATAGACAAAGTATAATATATATGACTCCAAAAAAATTTAAAAAAATCACAAAAAAATATAATATATATATATATTTATAGATAGATACTTATATAATTTATATATTAACCTTAGTCAATGTCCATAAAACATTAGCTAAGGCTATTGAATGTATTTTTGTTTCGACATGAATTGATATTTCTCTCATTTATGTCACTATGAAAACCTCACTCATGTCTTAATTTCCTTCAATGCCTCATTTTTGTCCCCCCCCCCCCCCCTCGCTCGCACCCCCCCTTTGCAGGCGCCCGCGCCCCTCCCAGTTGCTCGCGCCCCCTCGCTCGCGCCCCCCTTCCCCATACGCTCGCGCCCCCCTCGAAGCCGCTCGCGCCCCCTCGCTCGCGCCTCCCTTCCCCATACGCTCGCGCCCCCCTCGAAGCCGCTCGCGCCCCCCCTCCCCCAAGGCGTTGGCGCCCTACCTCTTAGCCACATCATCCTTCGTGTCAACTCTATATGTAGAATATTTGGTGACATGTCAAACGCGTGGCATCCGAGGTGGCCAAGGTAACTTCCATTTCACCATTTGGACACTCAACCGTAAGTCTCGGTCAAACGGACCTCCCCTGACCCTTAACGGACGGACGAGCAGACCGGACGGTCTTTCGGACGGGGAGGTCTCATGAACAACCCTGGCGTTTGTGCTCAGTGGTTTGTTTGTTAGGTACTCTGCTTCACAGTTTCCGCCCTGAGATATTCTTGGTGCGCTTTGTAGGTTCTCCGTTTCAGGGTTCCCGCCTTGAAGTTGTTTTTGGCGTTCCCCTGGGGTGTGTTCCATGGGATCGGCCTTTCTAGCCTGGTTGTTGAGGACTTTGTACCTTTTCTGCTTATCAATCTACTTGCGTGAAGATAGGTTTTAAGCTCAGTTGGTTAGAAGGCGAGAGGTGGCAAAAAAGGCGGCGTAGCAGCCGCATTGATTTTTCATAATGTTTTTAGCCATTTGAGTAAGGAATAGTGATCGGGGTTGAGGGGGAAGAGTTTTGTAGTGTTTCTGCATTCTTTACTTGCCTTTTTCACTTTTCAGCATTGTTTTTGGAGTAGTATTGAAGTGTGTGGGGAATTTTTTGTATTTATGCTAGGGGGAGTACTTCGCCGCCTTTATTGTTTTATTTATAGTTGTCATTTTATATGCAATTATGGCGTGCAGGGTAGGGCGCATTTACGGAGTACTTTCGCACACAGGATAACGGCTATGGAGAGAGCAACTGATATTCCCGACCAGGCAAAAGCGCACTCTGACGCACGAGCAAAGACTCAACCGTGGGGTGAAGCACAGGCAACAAACACTGATATTTTACTTACTTTACAGTTTACGCCTAACGAACTTTGCATCTTGGATACATGCAGGAAAGAAGCGGAAGGAGTTACCGTCATTCGCTTCCTCTTAGGAGTTAGCCCTAGCCATGAAGCTTTGAAACAATAGGCGACCGCAACATTTCCTCAAGCAGTCAAGCGATGTGTCCTCACGGGCAATGGATTTTTTGAACTTGTGTTCAACTCAGAGAAAGGAGCGATAGCCGCAATGGATCGCGCTCATTTCTTTGACAGAAAGGAGGTTCCGCTGACACCATGGAATCCTTACTTCAACTCGGACAAAGCAGCAGCAAAGTGCAACCTTCCCTATCCGGTATGGTTAAAAATCTTGGGGCTTTCAGATTGTTTCCGTAACGAGCCCTATCTCAGGCTAATTGGGTCGAAGGTATAGAAGGTGTTACACATAGAAGTGGCCGATTCTTACACGGGAAGACCTCGGGGATGCGCATGAAAGTTATAGTGGACAATTTAGCAGCGATACTACACTGCATCAAGCTATCGAGGGCAACCCGGGGGACCTCGGTGACGCATAAATTGCTGGTCACTCGCCATCCAACACTGTGCATATCTTGCGGCTCCTTTCAGCACCTAACGAGGCAGTGCCCTAAAGGTAAGCCGGCAACACCCAGCAGGAGCAACCTGGACCGCCAATGGACACAAGTATAACGAGCAGGAGGACGGAGAGACGGAGGAGGTAGGAGAGGCCGAGGGCGTGGAGGTACTTCCTTCAGAATTTCGGTGGAAGCAGGCCACAACCGTAAGGTGCATTGGAAGGAAGGGCCTGACGAGAGAGCTTCCTGTAACCACAGGGTGCAGGAGGACAAGCGATCTTCCTAAGAAGCAGGCTCTCGCCACGGAGACGGCCGCCTTGGAGGTCCATGAGCACATAGAAGTTCCCAGCCCCGAGCAGATGGTGTAGAGCAGCAAGCCAGTGGAGGCCGAAAGAGACACACACGTACTAGCACAGATGACTAGCCACCACAAGGAAGCGAGCACTCACTCACAGCGAGAAGGAGGAAAGACCCTGACAGGCATCACCCCAGAGAATGCTAATACAACAAAGGACAAGATAAAAGAGAAGGCAGAAAGCGATCCAGTAGAGAAGACTTTGCTACTAGCGGAGGCAGAGGAAGGAGATGTAGAGAAGATTGTGTTACCGGCAGAGGCAGAGGAAGGTGATTACGTGCAGGCAGGTGACTCATCGGACAAAGTAGATTTGAAGGTAGGAGTTAAGAAGCAGGGGAAGCAGGCGAGCCCCCGAGCAGCCGCAACGAAGCACCGTCTACAATCGCCAACGCCATCGGCCACTAACAGCCATCCCCTGTCAAACCCGGAGAATACTTTAAAGGAGGACATCGAATTCCTCTGGCGATCGAAGAAGACACATCACAAGAAACGTCCGTCAGATTCCTCGAAGAGTGAGGTTACTTTCACCGAGACAATTACCCAATAGACAAGTTATCGTTCAAGTTGAGGAATGGAAGATTCTCAAGGACAAAACAAGGATGAGCATAGGCTTTTGCTAGCTGGCAGCCCTGGAGAGACATCAAGAATGGAGTGAGCGAGAGGAATTTCTCCATCTTACGAACGAAGCAACGCTTGCAGTGAAGGACATAATACTGAACAAGCGCATCTTACACAACCTACTCAAGAGGTGGAACGATGCCTCATGGCACCACGCTTGGTTCCCCATTGAGAACTCAGAGACAGGCATCATTCTAGCCTTCATTCCAAGAGTGAAGAAGGAGCTGTTTTTGGCAAAACCCGCCAACTACGAGTGGCACACTTTACCGACAGACTTCTGCACACAGATGCAGACGTGCGTTGAAATGGGTAGACAACTATGGATACCCGGGACCACAGTTGAGTTGTTCTCTTTGCTGCTAGAGGAAGGTTTCCTGCAAAAGGATATCGCCAAAAGACCCCATTCTCATCATACCAACCCCCTTATACAAGAGGTGCGCAAGCTCGATCAATAGGAGAGCCCACACACTAATGATCCATAAGCTTACAATAGTATTAACCGAAGATCCCCTTTCCCTTCCTTTGTTCCCTCTAAGTCCCCCTTAGTCTTTACCCTTACAGTTTCCAGACAGTCATCCAGTCATTTGGATGAACTCTGTTCAACCGACTGGATGAACTCTATCCAGTCGACGGGATGAACTCTGTCCAGCCGACTGGATGATATCCGCCAGGTTTCAAAGGGGTTTAAGAGGCAGGTTTAGGGTCTTCTGTAATCATTCCAGACTAGAGTAGTTAGAGTTAGAGGAGACTGAGAACCGTTAGAGGCTGCTATACTACGGTTATGGGTTGTTTTGAATCATTAATTGTAGTTTTGACTGTTTTCTCCACTTGTATTGTATGTTTCTAGCTTGTTATGAGTGATTGGAGTACTTGAATGTGTTGGGTTTTGTAGGGTTTTGATGGGTTTGTAGATGTTAGGGTTTAGTTGGTAAATCCTCCCTCTATCAGATAGCAACCCACAATATTCGCGCCATGGGGAAGGATATTGAGGAATCAGGAAGAGATATGACCTGCGGGATTTCTAATGGAAGACCATCCCACAACCCCAGGTGATTCTGCTACAAGAACACCACATGAACTTAGAGGATTATCTCACAGAAACTAAGCAAATTCACTTCAAGGTTGGATCATGCTTGTGGAACAATGCTACCTTTTCGGCTGAATCGGGGAGATTCTAGAGGGGGGACACACATTATACTGTCTCGACAATTAGCTCCGAGGCTACTAGACAGCGGAGCAATCGTGGAAGCAAGAGCACAGTACGTGATCTTAGACATTAATGGAAGTACAGTTGGGATTCTTAACATCTACACTCCCAACACGCCAGGGACGAGAGTGGCATTTTGGGAGAAGCTTGCCAACTACAACTTTCCCACCGCCGAGTGGATCGTCTGTGGAGACTTTAATATGACAGAGAATGAGGGAGACATCAGTGAGGGGTACACATGACCGTGTATGAGTAACAGGGAGCTTGGTACGTGGACCAAATTTGCAATGAACCTTGGGATCTCAGACGCCTTCTTAGCGGATGAGTTCAGGATAATAGGTAGCATATCCTTTACCTGGAGCAGGGAGAACCCCTCACCAAAATGGTCACGCATCGTTCGATGCTACATCAATGCTAGGCACAAGGACCGTGGGGGGGAAACACGGGATTTGCGCCACTATGGCACATCTCTTAGATCACTTCCCAGTTTTTCTAGAAATCAATTATTCTAAGAAAAAGACTCCTACACGCTTGCCTTTTAACAAAGCGCTCCTACATGAGACAGAAGCGGTAGACCAGATTCTACAGGCTTGGAGGGATTGTATATTGCAAGACAGCCCCAAGCCGCTCGCGACAGGTAGGAGGATGGCTGCGCCACTAGAATAAATTAAGAAGCACAGTGACAGCCTTTTACAAACTTGCAAGAAGGCGAGAAGGACGGAATATGACAAACAGTTTGCAACTATTACGGACGCAGAATTAACAATTTAGGCGGACCGGACAAACCTGAATGCATGGGCGGAGTTAAACCAAGCGCAAGCTATTCTTCAAGGCTTTAGGATGGAGAAGTAGGAAGCCTCTAAGAATGCCACTGCTGCCCAATGGACGACTGTTGGCGATATGTGTAGTAAGGAATTTTTTGAATTTCATAAGGCATATAAGTCCAACAGCTCCATTAAAGAATTCGTTGACGAGGGAAGAGTCATCTCTTCGTAGGAAGAACTCAACCAATTCATCCAGGAATTCTACCAGAATCTTTACAGGAGGGACACTAGGGTCGATGAAGATGTCAAGGCAGCCGAGATCTGCCTTAGGAGTGTCCCTACCTATGTTACCCAGCAAAAGAATGAGCAGCTACTTGGCCCATTCACAAAAAAAGAGGTTATGGAGGCAGTGAATGACTTACCTAAGAACAAGGTGTCGGGCCAAGGAGGAATTCCTTCAGAGCTGTTCCAGACCCTCACGGACAAAGTAGTTGATGATGTGACCAGATCCATAGCGGACTCTCTTGAGGAGGGCGAGATAGAGTAGACGCTGAATCAGGGATTAATCTCATTAATCCCTAAGCCGGGGCTGAGATCAAACATAAATAACTATCGGCCAATCTCGGTTCTCCCATCGCTGTATAAGCTGTGCGCATGCACAATAGCGAACCGACCTTCAGCCCCACCTTCCTGGTTGGATCTGTCCAACACAAACAACCTTTGTTCAGAACCAGTGTATTCTTGACAACGTCTTCTTAGGTTTTGAAGCAATGGAGTGGGTGGTGGAAAGCGATCAGGAGATAGTAATATTGCTACTTGACTTTGAAAAGGCGTATGACAATGTGAATTCGGAGTTTTTACAGAAGGTGCTCAGAAAGGCAGGTTTCAGGGAAGAATGGATCAAGTGGGTAACAACGCTCTATGAGGGGGCAGATGCCTCAGTCATCATTAACGGGATCCCGGGGCCTAAGTTCAAGCTGGAGAGAGGAGTTAGACAGGGGTGCCCCTTGGCCCTCTATCTATTCCTCTACATTGCAAATGTTCTTACACACATGCTCAATGACCCAGACCACGGAATCGAAGGCCTGAGCTTACCAGATGGGGCCATGCTACGAAGCATGCTCTTTACAGACGATACGACCATTTACTTGAGCAGCTAATCTCGATAGAGCGTATAAGCTGAACGATCTGTTCTACAGGGCAACCGAAAGCAAAGTGAATTGGAGCAAATCAACGGCGATTTTTGTTTCCGATAGAAGAAGAACATGGAACTGGGAGCCGACCTGGGACTAATCTGGCTTAGAGAAGGAGAAGCCACGCTATATCTAGGATTCCCATTCAGGTTTCGGATTTCGCTAGAGGACAAGGGAGTAAAGTGATGTAGTAGGTCCGCTCGAAGCTCAATATCTGGATGGGAAGGCCCCTGTCTCTAGCAAGACGAGTCCTAGTCGTAAAACAGGTGATTCTGGCCAATATTTGGTACCCGGCCAGCTACACGGTTATTACTCGGGGTTTGCTCCTTAAGGTGAGAACCTTGGTGCACAACTTCACCTAGGGAGGCAACCCAGAGCGAGGGTTGCATGGGCCAAGGCCACGCATCCCACCTGCAAAGGAGGGATTCAGATCTTCAATCCATTTGCACAAACATGGCGCTTCTTGCCATGATGGTAATGAGAGGCCTGGCCCTAGGGTCAGAGCCATCGAAGAAACTAATGCAATTTAGAGTCAATAGACTTCAGATGAGAGATAAAGGTGACTAGCTCTTCACGGCGAAGAAGGTGAAACCAGATGGCTCCCCCTTGTGGCAGGGGATTTGGTCGGCATGGACCAAGGTCATGGGGGGAGTCACCCGAAAGGCTCCATCCGAGAGGGAGGGAATCTAGAAGCAGCCTCTCTACATGAATCCAAGTATTAAATCGCCTCAGGGTGAACCCTCGGGATCAAGGGCGCCCTCATTCTATCGCACCTGGTCAGCAAAGGGCCTCAACACGATACGTGATATATGGAATGAGGAGGACGAGGCATGGAAATCGACACATGAGCTCAGACAGATCACTAGAGGTTTTGGGGTTAACTTACAGCAACAGAACCTCTTAACGAGCATTCTCTGGTCTCCTACAGTAGCCGTGCAACGTCATCCGGGGGATTGGGTCATCACCCTGTCACAACCAATTCAGGTATTTCACTTAGGCAAGATGGACGAGAATCAAAGATTGGCAACTATTTATGAGCAAGTCGAAGGCCTTGAGAGGCTGAAGATGGTGTCAAATGGATTTACCCTGGCACCTGATTGCCAGGTGATAGCGGCCAGAGTGCTACGCTTTGACTCGTAGCGGAACACCACGTATAACCCGATCCGGCAGCTAGAGCCCCAGGAGGAAGTGTGGCTCTTTAGAGAGGGGCGGGTCAAAGACCTCATCATAGACCCGAAAGAATGGAGTTGGAAGCGGGTGGATTTCCTGGAACCCACGGAAATCCTTTCATACACAACGAAGAGGGGATACAAGATTGTGCAATAGGAGCAGACAGTACGTTTCCCTTTTGATCAAGAGTTGCAAGCTCGTGGTCTCAGCGGCACAGCAAAGAGCATACTTCAATTACTTATGGCACCCCTAGAAGCGGAGGAAGATAGCTAGTACGCAATGGTTGGCTATAGCCGAGGGCCTACTGATAGGGGTGTGGAGAAGGAAGATCCAGCAATTGGGGATTTGTAACATGTGCACAGACAATGCATTAGAAACCAATGATCACGGTTTATTTAGCTGCCCCAAGGTGAGCCCACTTTAAAAAGAATTAAGGCAATAAAGACAGAGAGCGGGACTGGATAGAAGACTTGCCAATTGGAAGGAGGCGCAGTATGGCTCATTAAACCCCCTCCCCCCCCCCCCCCTCCAAGCTTAGGACGTGCAAGACGACCCAGAGAACGACCTATCCTGGATCTCGGGAAAGAAGAAATGTGTCATCAGCAATGATACAGTGTGGAATTTAGCCACGGCCGCACTTACGTGGTTTGTGTGGTGTCAGATGTGTGCTGTTGACCTCAGGGACATCGAGTTTGTGCCAGGGGTAGTCCTATACCGAACATGGCAAACGATAGTTCAGATTTGAATAGGCGCCTTAAAGGAGCTAAGGATATACAAGAGGAAACGTAATCCGGAAAGCATGCAAAAATGGAAGCTCAGTTCAAGGAGGTCTAGACGCAAGGAGGGAATTTTTGCACCATAGGGAGCAATGGGGGCCTACAGTGGAAGCCAACACCAAATCTGCTCTTCCTCCTAAGGCACTCGGCATCGGTGTTAGGCCACGTTAATCATACAACAAGACCGGGGACACCCACCCCCCTGGACTCACCAACTGCCTTGCAGCAGGCAGAAGCAGAGCGCAGAGCGCAAGTCAAGGCGGAGGAGCTTGCTGAAAGAATAATGACAGAGCTGATAAGAGAGGTTGAAGAGGAAGCTCTGAGAGAACCTGAACGAGAATCATCAATGAATAAAGAAGAGCGTCAACAGCTACTTTCGGAGATCTTAGCGGAGGCCTTTGAAGAAGAACTCCTAGCCTTTCAGGCAACACTACAAGAAGAGCTGATTGGGAGAGCAAAGAGTCTAGCTCCGCCTGATCCACCGGAGCCGCAATGGCCAGGGTGGCAGAAATAAATGAAGAAGAACGTAGAAGGGTGGAGGACATTGCGCAACGCGAAGAAGCCGCCCGAATAAGAAAAGCGCGGCACGCAGCGGCGGTTTAGTTCGATAAAGAAAGTGCAGAGGAGAAGAAGCGACTCGCAGCGCAGACTCATAGCAGCTGCCTAGTCCTAGCAACGTCAGAGCTCCACCCCTGGTGGAGATGTGCAGGGGAATTTCTATGTCAGAAGACAAGCTAGTGCAATACTGGGAGTAGCAGCTTGCAGCTTTGCCGGCATCACTCTCGGAGGATGAGCAAGACGACTTTCTCAGCGAAGGTAAAGGTACTGATTTTGATTCAGAAAGCCTACGGTTTGACTAGGACTCTTAGTTAGTTAGTTCAGATCTGCTAGAGATTTGCAGGGGATGTGGAGCCTCCCGATTGATGGTGGAAACCCGTGGTTTCTGCTTGATCTGTTGGGCTTCGGCGACCCCCCCCCCCCCCTCCTACTAGGTAGCTTAGGCTGCTGTTGACTAATCTGCGAGGGTCTGGTTTCCGAGGTTTTACCCGGGCCTCTGCCCTCCTAAAGGCGGTCTGACTTTGGCCCTTTGTTTTGCTAGTTGCTTTTAATCGATACCCGTGTGAGTCGTAATTGTTTGTTGCCTTTAATTTCATCCCTAATTGAGACTTTCAGTTCAATTGGTAAGAGCAGCCCCCACCAGCCCTCAATGCAGCTATCGAAATCCTCTTTCGCGTAGCACAACCACGGCTAGATGACAACTCCGAGGAGATTATCATAGACGACGTGCCCACACCACCTCGGATCCCGCAAGACCCCCACAGTGGGTATTACTGGCAAAGCAGATATCACAACGTCTGCCCTGGTACAGAAAGAGAGATGGAGGCAGCACACCAAGCAGAAATACAAGAATGGATTGCAGGAGTGGAGCGCAAAAGACAACAAGATCAAGAAGACGCCGAGCGAGAGACAGAATGCTGCAACAGACCCGCATCTCCAACAATCCGCCAGCAACTCCTCTTTTTTGCCCGTCTTCACCGCACGAGACTCGCTGAGGATACGCAGCTGCACATTTACTCAACCATGGCTTCCACGGACATCGAAGATGAAGACCTTTTTAGACTCATAGATAGCTCCTTCCCTAGTTGTGAGTTTTGGCTTGCCAATCTCAATAGAGTTGTTAATAGGGAAAGGATAGTCTAGTCCGATAGCAAGTGATCAGGGTTAGCTTTAGTTATGCGGTTCAAGTCGGTGTTTCGCTGCTCCCCTCTCGTGGTCCACCCACACAGTAGGGGACAACCGGCACTGGTTAAGCATCCGCTTATCTTTCTCATGTAGGGAGAAGACTCCCCCTACTCTGATTCTCCGAGGGCGGAGACGTTGTTCCTATCGGGCCCCGCGCGTTTTTCAACAAGATCCCTGCTTTCCGATCGCACGGACGCCGGGTAAGCCCGGGGGTCCCTGCGCTTGGCTCGAGCTCTACCCGTTCACCCACGCCTCAGCGCGTTGTATTTTTATTGTGTTACGTTAACCCGGGGGGGTATTTGGCTCAGTTGGTTAGAGCATTGGTCGAGAGCCCAAGGCTCGAAGGCTCGGGCTGAGGGGGCTCAGTGAAAACCAGAGTTACACCGCACAGATCCGGATTTTTCGGCTATGCAATTTTGTTGAGAAATTGAGTGATTCCTTTGTGTTTTCATCCGCATTTTGTTAGAGGTGCAATCTTCACACCTAGGGGAGTAGAGTGCTAGTTATTTCAACTAATTTCGAGTAGTATGGAGCGAGATAAGGCCTCTAGCCGGATCAGAGCTCAGCAAAGCTCAGGTAGTTAATCTATCTCGTCCTATGGGGCAAGATCGTCAGATGTGGGTTACAATGCAGAAGGGATAGGCTCAATGCACAAGTACAATACAAGAATGAGATCAAAATCATCTGGTCAGTTTTAGCAGCCATGTTGGAACTGGCTCCAACCACAAAGCACTGCTCTAAGATCAAGGAGGCGGCGGAAGGAGCCTTACCAGCATGCACACAGGAGACGAAGCAACAATCAAAGAAAGGGAGCAACAGATCCGACTCAAAGGTTCTCCACAGCAATCAGGTAAGCTCATAGAGGGAGGATTTACCAACCAAACCCTAATCTCTATAAACCCATCAAACCCCTACAAAATTCAACACATTCAAGTACTCCAACCACTCATAACAAGCTAGAAACATACAATACAAGTGGAGAAAACAGTCAAAACTGCAATTAATGAGTCAAAACAACCCATAACCATGGTACAGCAGCCTCTAACGGCTCTCAGACTCCTCTAACTCTAAGTGCTCTAGTCTGGAATGATTACAGGAAACCCTAAAGTTGCCTCATAAACCCCCTTGAACCTGGCGGCTATCATCTAGTCGGCTGGACAGAGTTCATCCAGTCGGCTAGACAGAATTCATCCAGTCAGCTGGACAGAGTTCATCCAGATGACTAGATGACTGTCTAGGGACTGCCAAGGTAAAAACTGAGGGGACCTAAAGGAAACTAAGAAAAAGGGGGAGAGTGATCTCCGGTTAACATTATCCCCTTTTTCCGGTAGTTCTGTCCTCAGAACGTGCGGGTAGCGGAAAAAAGAAGGAATGCAAACTAGGCCCTAAAAAACGCAACAGGTGAAAATAGCTCTAAACAAAATTGTTTGCGCTAACGGACTACTCTACAGCCTAAATCCGTTGAACACTATTCATACGAACCACACAGAAGCCGTAGGTAAGTCGGCTATGTCGTTGGCGGAGCATCATCGTCCATCAACCAGGGCTGGAAGTCGGGGTCTCGTTCCTCGGGACGTAGCTTGTACGTGAGCGGAGAGCGCAGAGCGGAGAGCGGTGAGCGCAGATTTGGAGAGCGGTGAGCACAGAATGGGGGGCAGAACCTAAAAATAGCACTTTTTTTACTAAAAATAAAATATAAAATTAGAAGATTCGAATATTCTCAGTATATTTTTGGAAAGTTACTAATTTTAGTAATTTAATTGACCCTATAACCGTGGACTAATTACAGTATTTTCATTGAATTTGTAGTTCATTTTCTCTTTTCTTGGTGATTAATTTTTTTACGTGCACCAATTACTATGCTCGAGCTCCTTCTAACTAGTTCACGCATACATTAATTCCCCTTATCTCCTCACATTTATATGCAAATTACTACTTAAAATGTATTGGTACTGAACCTCTTAAGAGGGTTCAAGTAACATTTAATTTCGTAACAATTTTTTAACATTGCTGGAATTCATCCGCCATAGTCTACATGCCTTTCAACTTTTCTTTTTTTATTTTTTATTTTTTTATATTAACTTCCATTATTCTATCTATCTTGTTAAAGGGGTCAAAAGAGTCCTTTCCTTTAATTCTCTTTCATTTTATTTTCTCTTTCATTTTCTCAATCGCCTTCATATTGTTTTCAACCTTAATATTTATTTTTGCTTTTGTTTACTTTTATTTTTTTAATTTCATTTTTTATAAATGTTTTATTTTTTTATATTTTTTGCTTTTATAATTTCATTTTATTTTTTTATTTTTTAAATTTTAAATGCTAAATGACTTCTGCTCAACCCTCATCCTTTTCCATTTAGTTTAGGACGATGACAACTTTCAAATGAATGAAAAGCCGATTTTCAAGGGCGCCAAGCATCTTCTTCAACGATATTTAAAATAGGGTTATAGAATGTCTCTTTCTCTTTTCTGTTGGTATTTTGTGAAGCTCTTTTCCGTAGTGCGGGACAGCAGTTATGGAAGACGTTAGAGATATTGTTGTATCACTTGCTGACGATGTTTGTCCATTTCAACCATATGTTGAGGTCGAGGACAAAGAAGAGGTGATGGCCAACAGCCAAGGGCGTCCTTTGACAACGGATGTTGACGTACAACCGGATGTAAGAGCTGACCCTCCACGTTCAGAAAATTCGGATGATATCAGAGTGCTGGAGGAGAACGGAGATGTGCCTTTGCAAACTCATGCATACTCCAAGGTTGGAAAGATCCCAAGGGGAACCTATTCGAGGGAATCAGTGAATCGGAGGCGGGGAGGTGGGCCATTGCTGAAACGTTCATACCAAGGACACTTGCCAAGTGTTGGAACGAAAGTGAATGCAAATGTAGTTTGTCCGGTAGTACAGTCAGAGGCTGGCAGTCCTGCTCATACTATAGTGGGCAACCCTAAACGTGTTAGGTTCCAAGATTAGGACATCTAAAAACAAGTATATGTTTGGTGTAATAAAGGGTACATGTCAGGGGATACGAGGTATATAGTGCACTTGTTCAAAATAGAATGTATTGAAATAGAATGCAATCAATGTGTACGACACAGCCTTTAATATAATGAAAAGTCAATACAGCTTCTGAATAGCTGACTTAGTACATGGTATATTACTAAAATCATTCACTACGTGACAAATGGCCATTGTGGAAATGGCAGTTCTGAAGTAGGAGGGCTACCTACTTCTTTGCCAAACGGTGACGCAAGATTCCACTCTCTAAAAGAAGCTTGACCTCGTTGAAGCTAAGGTAGGCGCAGGAATGAAAAGCTCGGCTTCGAGATCACGGTTGCAGACCTTCAAGAGTATGTAGTAAAGGTGCTTACAATACCTGAACTGAGTCCTGCCTCGGAACGTAGTCATCGTCTTCTGGAATGCAGGACAAGTGCAACCAGGGTAAGAACTAATGGTAATCTGGTACCGTGTGATGTGTGCAGCGACGCCCGAATCCAGCCCAATGATGCAACCGTGGCCTGGCACAGATATCATGGTGACGGAACAGAGGCGCGCTTTTAGTGACTCGGAGGAGCCCATGGAGAGTCGCTGCGCTTGATTGGGACGAGTGGCAGTGCGCTTCACCATCTTGCCGTCTCTCTTGCTTGGGTAGCGGTCAGCGTCTGCAGGGACTGGCACCGAGCTCAGATTTGCAGGGGGCGGGGCAGAGGAGAAGAAGCGTCTTGAGGAGACCGGCTTCTTCGGCGGAAGTTGAAAGCCTGCTGCTTCGAGGGCTAGAATCTCAGTCAGTTGTAGGTTAGTACCTAGTTTCACTGGCCAGACCTCTGGAATGGAGGGGAATTCCTCGTCCTTTGAAGAGTGTGCTACCCACTTGCGCTTAGAGCCTTTCACGCAGCGCTCAATATCGTCGGAGCAGAAGAAGAACTCTGTCTTCTCGACCATGTTCCTGCGATAGTTAGTCCAGAGCCCAGTGTAGGTCGGTGCAGCTGTGCAATGGGGCCCCCTGACGATTCTCTCAGTGCACTTCTTCATCGTTTCAGCTCTTTGGGCCCAGCAGCACTTTGCAGAAAGTTTGTGAAGTCTCGAGATGTGCCACTCCTTTACGTCGACCTTGGTTTCTTCAACCGCGTTGACATGGCGAATGCCGCCCTTGTTCACAGGTGAAGGTAAAGGTGAATCAACTTCCTGGGCAGGAGATTGGGTACCTTCTACCTCGGGGTCGTGTTTGGAGTCGTCTTCCACAATGACGGGCATCTGCATAGGGCGAGCTCTAAAGGCACCTCTTGGGCCTCTAGGGCGTGAGAAGTTTGTCTTGTCCGGCTGATGAGACTCCTCGTCAACTCCGATGGGGACGTCGGCTTTTCGCTTCTGTGAACCGAAGACTTCCGCTCCAGGCGTGATAGGCTGACGGGTGCAGAACTCATCCGCGCCTGGCATATCGAGCATGGGCTTATCGAGCAGTGTAGGATTTCCCCATTTGCGTTCCGCCATTCGGAGCCTGAGTTCCTTCTTGGACGGTCCAGTTCCGCCGACGTCACCTTTGAGGAACTGGTAGTAGTTAACAACCTGTAGAAAAGCCCGAACGAAATCGTCCATAGTAGCAACATAGAGGTCGTTCCCGTTGTTTCCAGAAGCTTGGAGCCACTTGTTGTGAACTGTTTTGGCGAGGTTACAGGTGGGCATCTCTGTAAGTTCTTCTTTCGTGAATTTCTGCAGATTTGACAGTAGGTGCCGTTAGATTCACGGATTAGAGTTTTGTAGGTTAGGGCTAGGAAATCAGTATCAAAAACATCAAAACATAGTGCAGAGATCATACCTCGGTCATGAATCCCCCCACTGCCGGAAGCGGTGGTGCCAGAATGACAGCCACTGATCGAGTTTGATGAGTCCGCTTTCGCCAACGACCCCGGTGGATGCCCATCAGGCTCGCAACGCGTGGTACAGAGTTTCCGCCTCTGCCATGCTGGTCGCATTCTTGTACTGAATGCACATCTTCTTGTGCTGTTCTTAGAGTTCTTCGGGGAAGTGCTTCTGCGTATACGCCACCATGTTCTGAGTCCAGTGGAACAAGCACGACCTCTCCCGGTCCTCCATTGGGTCTTCTTTGTTGCCATTGCCGTAAAGGATTCGCACTGCATTCTAATTCGCCTGTGCGTTATCTGCCATGAACCCCTTGAAGTTCGGCGCTGCAACGCCATTGATCTCCATGACCAGGTTCAGGTTTTTCCAGAAGACGAGCTGGGCCTCCGTGTCCTCGGACTGCATGTCGCAAGTGGCGATTGTCATCACGCGGCAGTAGGTGGCGTCGTACACATGGCACGCCATCGTCGACGAGTCTTTGACGTGTTTGACATGGTCGAACATGATCCATGCGTTCTCCAAGTCGCCACCAGCTTGCATATGGCTGACCAAGTCGACACCACTTCCCGGCCCGACCTCCGACATCTTGAAGACAAAGACTTTGTCACGCATAGCTCCTTGACCAGGAAACCTATTCTCTTGGACATACGCCCAGAGACTGTTACCACGGAGCTTGGTGATACCGTCCATGATTCCGTACCTTTTGAATTTTTTGAAGGTGGCGACTTTGTTTCGGATGTTTGGTGACGCCATGTCTTTGCAACGATCCAAAACAGGAACCAGCTCCTCCATCGTCAGCTTCCTCGGCGCTGCATCCTCGGGCTGTAGCAGGTAGCTCCCGATGAGGAGTTTGCTCGCCTCTAAGACAACGGCGCTCTTTGTTGCTTTGTTATTCATCTCTACCTGCTTTTCTAGTAAGCTACTAATCTCTGCTTTAGAGTCTCTGTAGTCTCCAACTTTCATTGGATGATCATGTGTTCCTATGTGAATACAAGTTCTAGTCTGATTTGCTTTGCCCACAACGTAATAAATCTTAGCCTCGCATGTAGCCACACATGCTGGAGGTTCTTTACATACCTTGCACACTAGCGTGGAGTCAGATGGAGGAGGCTGATCAATGAGAAAAGCTTGCAGGGTACACTCTTCGAACTCAGTCTCGTTAACCTCGAAGATCTTGGGAACACGCTTCAGGAAGTCACACTCCTGGTTGCTGCAGCGCAGCCATCCGACGCAGTTGGAACTTCGAAAAGAGAGTCCGAAGTCGTTTTTGATGTTTGTTGTGATGGTCTTGGTCCACAAGTGTCTGTCGTGTCGTTTGTCCATTCCCTGCATTGACTTGGCGGCGAGCTTAGAGGAACCTGCAGCAGCTGGGGGCAACTCAAAAATAACCGGACCATCAAACTTCGCAGGCAAGTACTCTACTCTCTCGTGTCTAATAGTGGAATAGTCTATCTTCTTCAGAATGTTTTTTGACCCACGCTCCTTTGCAAGCTGTTGAAGGAGAGGAACAATGCTAACTCTGACCTGGGACAATGGAGGAGAGACATTGGAAGGAGGAGCATCAACGTGGACCTTCGGGACCAACTTGACGGGACTGACATGGTCATCAGAGGAGAGAGAAATGACTGTCGGAGGAAGAGGTTTCTCTACATCTGAAGTCTCAGTACCAGGCTCAACTTTGACCTTGACATCACGAGGTAAAGGAGTCTGAATTGTGCAAGTAGAAGAGCGACGGGGGGTAAGGATCTCAGTGGATGCAGCCATCAGAGAATCAGTAAGACCATAGACTCTATAGGATCCAGGGAGGAGTCTCCACTGCAACATATTGTTTTCATCTGTCACTGAAGGTTGCCCGAGGGTGTGGGTAACCTCGGCAGTAACGTCATCAAAGATCTCCTCCTCTATACTGATGGAATCCTCACGGAAATGGAATTTGAGACTAAGGCGAAGAGAGGAAACTGTAGCTAGACTATCGTCATCTATGCGAAACCTAAGAGGGATGCCCATGCCTTGGGCGTACAGACAGACCATCCCCATGATCGCAGGCAACTCAGTGATACTAGTGGAAGAAGGGAGAAGAGCGAGTTTACTAGCCAAGCTGTATCGCGAGAGCAAAGTGAGAGGAATGATGCGTCGCTGTTGATCATTTTATTCAGGTTGGAATGTCCATGCGGACGTCTAGGTAATGATTCATTCTGTTACGTAACGAATGTATGATTTCAGAGAGACGGCGCGAACTAATTAGAATGCCAGTTCCTGCTTGTCTAAGAATTTTTGGGCAAATTTTTATAACTCTACTTTAATAGTTTGAATCGTGGAGCAGATTCTATTTGTTATTATGTATTAAAAGATTAGGGTTAGTCGTCTTTTGAATTCTACATTTAAAGCAATAAATATAAACAAGTGCATACATGAAAGTGCTTGATTCAAATCTTATTAATTTATAGTGTGCTTGGATTTATTCTTTATATTTAAAGGTTGAACTTTTCTAATTTTACTTCACAATGGAATTGTTATTCATACTCTTAAAATAAAGTAGGTACAGTATATGACACTAGTTAAGATGCTATATCTACTGAGGGTTGTATCAAAATAGTTGCAGCTGAAACGTATTTAAGCTGGTAGGAAGTTGTGCAGAGAGTCTTTTTGTGAGAGAGTTCTTGTTGAGGTTAGACACATGAAGCAGAGTGGAGGGCCATCTCCCTCCACTTATGTCACTCCTAAACCTAGAAGAAAACCAGGTCGTACAGATTTTACGGATAGAAGAGCGAGGAAGAGGAGAGAGTCACGTAAGAAGGTAGTATTTAAGACTGACCATTTGAGTGCACCTGTGAAAAGGAGAGGAGCTGGTCTGCCTGTAGCTTTGAAGTTCTGTAGCATTCGTAAACTCATCGTAGACAGTATAGTTGAGGTGAAGGAAGAGATCTTGGAAGACAGTGGAGCTGCAAATCAGGAGCACGAGATACCATATAGTGAGGTACAACTTGAGGAGCAGATGGAAGACCTTGAATTTAATTGTAGTCAAAGAGTAGAATCCCTGCAGCCGTCTTTTGGGAAGAAGGATTCACGCTCAAGGGATATGCATTCAAAATCAGACGAAGATTGTCTCTCTGAACTGGTAAGTGTACGTCACTGTCTTAGCAAATTTTATTTTATGGTTGGGCAACAACTCCATGTTATGTTAAGCAAGTTATTTTCAAAAAAATCTGAACTATATTAAACAGTGATAAAAGCTCAACACTTGAACCAGCTAATGAACGTAGATGGATATTATAGTGTACAATAGTGTACGTTGACTGAAAGTAGTCGAGTGCTTCGAAATTTCTGTATGACACCCGTGTCATATCCAGTGAAGAGCATGTACATTATGGTGCTTTGAAATATGGTTTCAAGTAATCGAGGATAGCGAGCATATTAAAGGCATCAAAAATTTAAGTGAAGCCTGTACAGGGTGTGGGCCGTGACCACCTACTTGGCAGCCGGTAATTACGATGGGATGATTAACTGAATATCTAGCTTCGAAAGTAAAAGTCAATGGAGGTCACTAGATTCAGTTTGGCCCGGCCCGGCCTGGATAGATCTGATGTGATTTTTGAATAGAATGCTTGGCCATTGTCGACTTCACTCTTTTTGCTATCAGAGGTTTCGAGTAGAGGGAGAGGAGGGTGAGGAATTGCGGGTTTGCGCAAGGAAGGTTCGAGCAGCGATCATGGAGGCTGCAAGCGACTCAGCTGGGGAAGCGAGGCGTGACGACGGGCGGGTGCAGGATCTTGGTGTTGCAGAAGGAGCAGGAGGATTGAATGGGTTTGAAGAAGCCGACGAAGGCGAGGAAGTTGGAGGAGGTGGGCAGGATGTCGGAGAAGAGATTCAGGTCGGTCGGGAGACGAGGATGGAGATTCCGACGACGACGACGAGGTACTTGAAATGTTGGGGTGCGGGATGTTTGTGTGTTGGGTTTGTTGCAGATTGCGTGTGGGGTTCTCGAATGTTAAAGTTGGCGGATTGTGGGTGTTGCGGATTCTTGCGCTGCTGCTGATTAGATGGATTGCATTGCTTGTAATGAGCTGTGAGTGTTGGTCAATCTGGGCTGGTTTGTTCTCGATAGCTCGCGGCTTGGGACTGTCCATCCGGGAGTTGCGGAGGCTTCGACTTCGGGCGGAGTTCGTGTCTCGTTCGGACTGCTGCTGCTGCGAATTAAATATGGTCTTGTGCCGATTCGCAGATGGCCGCATCGTGTCTCTCGAGCTAGTAATGAACTTTGCGTGGACTTCTCGGCTCGTAGATTTGTATGGTTGTTTTGAAATGCTTGGGTTTGCTTAAGGTGTTAGTTCGGGTTTCCTTCTAGTCTGCTGCTCTGTTTGACTTTGCTTGGAACGGAAGTCCTTCTGGTGCTTGGGGTGCTCGGCTTGGGGCTACTTCATTTTTAAAATACTTTTTTTTTTTTAATTTTATCATTTTCTTAAGCTTTCTAATGATATTTAATTCTAGTTTTTTTTTTAAATAGTATCCGTCACCCTACTGTCTGTGACGACAGTAGGGGAGCGGGATTTCAACTCTTGTTCATGTTGGTGATATTTGCTCTCCTTCTGGTGCTTGGGCTGCTCGGCTTGGGGCTACTTCATTTCAGCTTGTAGAGAGTATTCGGTTCGATTCCCCCCCGCTGGAGGTCCTGCTAGAAAGCTGTACCAATGATGGCCCCAATTTTTTAAACGTCTTCCTTACTATGCGTTAAATTTTTGGAGTGTCCTTGTTATTTTACTTGAGCTTCTGATATTCTTTCTTCAACATTAGTGGTGTTCGTTTGTTTTGAAGAGAGGTTTGATGGCTGCTTTGTCACATTTATTTGTCTTTTGCATTGATTCATTATTCAATATCAATTTCTTTGTGTATGAATTAGGAGTCTTCTGAGGATAATATGGGGAGCCAACGTGAAGTCCCAACTCCAGCTGAGACCGAGGTACATAACTAATTCTTCTTACTTGTCTTTTTTCTTAATTTATTGCTTACAACTCTTTTCAAATGTGGAAAATAACCCTCTCTTCATTTCTTCTACTCTAGGTATATTCAGATGCTCCTGAGATGTCCGCGACCTCCCCCATTTCAGTTATCAATGTTTCCGACCTCTCGGATTCATTTGATCAGCCTTATTGTAGCTGTGATGTAGCCAACCCTTTAGTTGGAGATAGTGGACCTTTCGAGGTCCACTCTCCACAGTACATGCCTACTTCTCCCGTGTACATGCCTACTTCTCCCGTGTACATGCCTACCTCCCCAGTGTATGAGCCTACGTCCCCGGCCTACATGCCCACTTCCCCTCATGAGGGCTCACCGCCTATGTCTCCACCCTCTCCTTCCTCGCCTATCAGAGTGAGAAGGCCTGCCCATGTGGTGTTTGCTCTACCGGCAATTCTGCCGTGCCCGGTTCAGCAAACCAGGCGGTTTTGGAGGAGGCGCCGTCACTGGAACTGTAGACAGTCTAAGGAGTACTATAGTCGAGCATCACGTAGATAGTTCCCCCAAGCGCAGATGAATTCTGACTTGTTACAAAAGAGATGACAGTATGAAGATATATTGTTACTTTCTTTTACATACTTGTCTTCTTTGCATGACTTCCTTTGATTGTGATTCCTCTCTTAATTCCCACACCTCTTGGCAGGTTACTCAAACACAAGATGTGTTGGCAAAACCATCTTGCCCGATTGACTTGAAGACTGCTATGGAAGGGGAATTGCAGCATCAAATTCAATACAAGGTGGACTCCAACGCCGTCATCAACAACCTTAGGATCAAACCGTCGGACAAGTCTCGAATGCTGGTGCCCTTATGTAGGATGATTCCAATGGCCAAGGTAAGACCAGTGGGTGAAATGGGGGTAGAACACTTGGAGCGGGAGTTTGTTAAGGGATATAGAGATGGGGACCGCGTCATGTACATCTCCATGTACAACACTGAAGAGGAAACGAAGAATGTGACGGCGGAGATTATGGCCACTTGGAGCCCTTTATGGAGGGCAGCGAGTGATCGTTTTGATGATGAGATCTCTGGGGACGAGGAGTTGATGCAGTTCTCGCACAAGATGTTTTTTGTCTGGGAGGGTAATCATCGCCTCTCCGCTTGGCTCCGGCATATCAACAAGCATCATGCGGACGACCCATCCTGGCACATCTCTGTGCATTGCATTGTACTTGACCCCCGCGGCCATGTGGGCAATCTCTTGCACGCCATGCACGACATCAACTGGTACGTTTAAAAGTTTTGACTATTTGTTATCCATATTGAAGTCTTTTTCTATTATATTTCATTCTACTTACTTACTACTTTGATATTCAGGTCGACTAAGAATGACCACGTGAAGAGTAATCTTCCAGCAAAATTGTTTCGAATCCGCTCATTTGGAATGATGAAGCTGGAGGAGTTTAAAGACCTCCTGAGCCCTGACAAATTTGAGGCTTGTTTGAAGAACAGGCCACCAAACCCGTCATGGTTCCCCTTGACAACTCCTGTTTTCATCGCATTTCTCTACCGAGTAAGTTGTACCTCCTCTCTGTCTTTCCTCGTTTTGTCTCCCCTCATTCTTTGCAAGTTTTATTTTGTTCATTTATGAATTTTCTAAGAATTGGTTATCCTTCTACAGCGGGAAATTGCTGTGGCCTCGGATGAAGCAGCTAAAGCCTACATAAAGAAGACACCGGCGGATGAACAGAGTGCATCTGCGGTTTGGGATGTCATGAATGACGCGACTGAGAAAATGGTGGACCTCATTAAGAGGAAGGACTTCACTAAGTACTTGGCAATCGCAAATCCTAGAAACGGAGAGGACTTCCTGAATGAGGTAACACCGTCATCTAATTTCAATTAGTATTTTGATTTGTTACAACATTATGCAATTATATTTTCTAATACTTCTCTACTCCTGGCAGATCGATCGACATTACAGTCTAAACTCTAAACCTGAGATGTCCCTCGATAAGCTCCAGAAGATCTGTCCAGCGGCCGTTGAGCCCAAATACAAGGCTCGGTGGCTGAGGTGGTGGAACTCATCTCCGAGTTCCCGACTATCTTATAGATTTCCACCGCCCGAATTCAAGGATACTCAATTCGACCCTTGGTTGAACAGGGCTTCATTCTAGGCTGGGGTATGGTTTCGAAATATGCCTTACCAATTACAACATGCTTTCTGATTTCTTTTCTCATTGGTACTAATTCGAATTCTGTATTACAGTTGGAGGAAGCCGTCATCAACGAGGTCGAGGACATATTCAAGGCAGAGAACCTTGATATCGATTGGACGGCATTTCCTGATGTCCAACAGCCGGGCGATTATGTCGAGAGTTCACGTATTATGTTGTGGGACAAGGCCTTCCCTACGTTTATTGGAAAGAAGGCTGAGAAGCCCTTCGACAAGAAGTCCAATTTCTCTAAATTCCGTGGAACCGCTGAAGTTGTCAAGCGGGTTATTTATCGGCATGTTGCCTAACTTTTTTGCATTTGCATATTCTAATTCGTTAGAGCTTTCTATGCTACTAACCTTCTAAATTTCTTCCCTTAGGTACTTCAAGCGAGAGCTTGTTTTGAAGGGGGCCATCACGGTCCAGCAGCTCCCCAACTACTTCCGTGCTTGGACGCAGACAACCTCGGACCAGTGTATCTATTCTCCCAAGCAGCTGCAAAGGTACAAAGCTCCTCACTTGCTTGAAGGATGCTGGTACCTTGATTGCTCTCATGGTTTCACGATTGACTCAGAGGTCGACGTCAAGACTCTACACGATGGGGGTGCGGTGGTGGTCGAAGACACAGAGGATGGTGCAGAGGATTTTGGAGGACAGCAAGATCAATCCTCTGCTCCTCCAACGAAGAAAGGGAGAGGAAGGCGACTGAAATCTCTCCGTTCTCAGTCAGAGGCATCACAGCAAACCAGTGCGGCGTCTTCCCAGCCAAAACAGAAGGAACCCGAGCCCTCTCCAGGTATTGTCGTTACGAAGCCTTCTCCAGCTTCTTCGCCGGCTCCTTCCACGATCAGTGCTTCCGAGGTCACCAGAGGTCTCCTCGAGCAGCGGGAAACCAAGAAATTTCCACAGACTACCTCTTCCGCTGGAACTCTCAATTCCTCTCAGGTTTATGTCATCAACTCCTCTGTGGGCTCGGTTCTATCCTAACACAAGGAACTTGAAGACGTTGGTGGCGATCCCGAATGGAACAAGGCTCTAGACATCATTCGAATGGTATGATTTGTTGTTTCATTCTTTCCCTTTAATTCTTATATTCTGTTAACCTTATATTTTCTAACTCTGATTTCTTGTTTACTCAAGTTTGGGGCAGGCCGCGAGAACCGAGTTCCTGATAGATGCAATGAGGAGAATCACTTGGGATTCGACTTGATCATTGTCGATGTTCCTGAGAACCTTCCGGTCCCCACGATATCCAATCCCACCTACGTCCCTCCGTCTTGGAACAAACGCGGCAAGGATTATTTGGAGGACCTCTTCGAATTCGCAAGACATTATTTGCAGTTTGATGGTGCTATCTGCATCATCCACAACAACGACCAACGTCTGGCTACAAAGATTTCCGAAGTGGCTGCTGCTGATGGCTTCGTGTAGCACCAAGACTGGTGGGGCTTCAATGCACTAGGCTTGGCTCACCCAACGCTGCCCGGCTCCTTGGTATGTACTTCATAATCTTCGCTTGTCTTTGCATTCTACTAAGTTTTCTTTTTAATTACACTCACATATTTTTGTTTCTCGCAGTCTCTTCGATTCTGGGTGCGCGTCTTCATTCGTGGTGGTTCTCCCCCATCCAAGTTTTCTTTTCAAACAAAGAAATCCGATGTCGTTTACAACGACCTCCACATTACCGAGAGTGATGCCATTCTCAACTTCACCGATGCAGACTCGCAGCTCATGAATGGGGAGGTGCCGTCGAGAGGCCCGAGGGAGAAAGCCCCTGAGATGATGCAGGCCATCATTGAGGAGATGACCAAGCTCGGTGGCATAGTCTTCGAGTGGTCGGCAGGAACATGTAATCCTCCATTAACAGTTTCTGCATTTCCAATCTTCTGATTTTCTCCACAGGGACTCACTACTTTTCTGTGCTACGTGTTTTCAGGTGCCTCCCTCAAGGCTTGCCAGAGTATTGGTCGTCATATTATAGCTTGTGAGGAGGACAAAGCCATATTCAACGCCCTTCTCAAACCGTATATGGCTACGTCATCTGCCATGGGCCGTCCTAAACATCCTAGGCCGGCAGCAGCAGAGGAAGCGCCTACAAAGAGATCAAGAAGACCTGATAAGTGGTGTAAGTCTTCTATTTTTTGTTCAAATTCTCCAAGCATTGCTTCTCTTTGCACCTCTACGTATTCAATCTAACCACAATCGGTTTTCTATTGCAGAGTAGTTTCGGCAACACCGCCACGTGGGCCAACATCAGTGTCCACTCCATCGTGGCGTCTTCATTCCAGCCCGATTCAGCCTTTTATACTTTCGGACTATGCAGAGGACTTAGCACAGGCGTTTCAATCTGGAGCCCTCACATATGTTCCTAGTCGGCCAACTACTTTTGATCCCAGAGCCCTTCTATTCGTGGATGAAGAGGCTGTAGAAGGAGATTCAGAGTCATCTAGTTCTGAGAGTGGAAGTAGCGACTGAAGCATGTTCTGAGTTAGAAGGAGGCTTCGGTCTTTCATTGTTTTCATTTGAATTGATTTGATTCAATTGGAGTTCATTGCATAATCCTTCGTCTACTCTACTCCAAACACCCTAAAGTAGTTATGATTCTCATTTCCAAATCCTCTCCGTGTTTGTAAAGGATGAAATGTCACAACTGTAATGCTCAGAATATAATATGAAGAATGAAATGTTACAAAAGAAATGCTCAAAATTTAAATTGCGCTTTAATTTATATTTTAATCATTCAAAATCCCACATTTCCATAGCCATGTTACATATCCTTGACTTGGTGTACATCTTGGTTTCTGCTACTCCATTACTGTTCGATAGCAAGGGATACGGGATTAGGGACAACTCCATAATACGGAGAAGCTCATTGGTACAAAGCATTGTCCAACGCCATTCACCTTCACCAACATGGAGGCTTCCGATGTGCCTAAACGGTGGCTGGTCCATGCCTCGTTCCCTCGCGCGCTCCACCTCCAGCAGCCAGGGCCGCAGCTCCTCATAACTCGCCGGTGCCTTTGGGGGCAAACCTACAGCCGCTCTCGTCCTCCTCGATTTCGCATTACACACCTTCGGCATCGCGCAACACACTGAATTGTTGTAGTCTTAAAACATTCCACGCAAGCTTGCAGATTGACCCCCCCGAACTCCTACGCTACCTTCGCATACAGCACAAAATGCCAAGGACTGAGTCACTATCCTAATACGCCACCTAGAAATAAGCTCAAGAAACCAAGAGTGACCTCCTTCTCTGGAACCCAGCTTACCAAGTGTTGTTTCATGATGAAGATCTCCTACTTGTATCACTCAAATGAAGATGCTTCGCTGCCTAGGAAGAGAGAGTAATCTTCGATGAAGACAAAGACTCTAACAAGGTATATCTTGGTTTCAGCAGTTAAGATATTATACACGAATTTTGAAATATTCCAGGAAGTTTTCAAACCTTGCCTCCTTTATGTTCTGTGAAATTTGTTTTTTTCCTTGTGCATTTACATAATCCTATGAAAGAATTATTTGTTTGATCTTAAACTTAACGGCTGATCATTGTATCTTGCCTAAATCCATGACAACTCTTACAAAATATATGCATGACGTCATCATGACATCAGCCCTAATTTGTATCTTAGAGAACAAACGTAATAAACTCTTACCATAGATAACCCTGATCTCCACGGTAATATACTCTTTTCCTAAAAAAAGTGTCAAAATCAAGCCTTAATTTAGTAATTTTCCACGGTTATAGGGTTTACTTTGCTTTTGAAAATTTTGCTAATTGTCAATTCTGTGCTCTCCATTCTGTGCTCTCCGCTCTCCGCTCTACGCTCTCCGCTCACATACGAACTTTCCCCTCGTTCCTCGAACCGCATTAACCATCGCTGTTGGCGCTGGAAGTCGGCATGATGACTGATGAGGGCGGCTTCAAGGTCTCGGTTCTTGGTTGTAACATAGTCTCGCATGGCGCGACTAAGGTCTCAAGGGGAAGATGTCCGGGTGGCAAGCTCTAGAGATAGGCGCTGATTCTCCAAGAGCAATCGGTCGGCTTGTTGCAAGCGGTTGCTGAGGGTCTGCTCCAACTCCAGACGGCGGAGGGATGGGTCGGGTCGGCTCACTGGAGCGGTGGCGACTGCCAACTGGTCCTGCAGGGTGGTGACAGCCAACTGAAGTTCCACCTTGTCCTTGACAAGCTGATCCCGTGCGATGGCGGTAGACTGTAATGTGGTTGCTAGTAAGGCAACCTGAGCGCTTAAGTCCCTGACCGTGGTGTTGAGGGCCTCGGCGGAGGAGGCTCTCTGCTGGGGATTGGTCTCCAGCTGTCTAGCTGCAGCCTTGGTCCTTACAAGGACAGTGGCTAAAGCCTGAAGGTTATTCATCAATACGCCAAAGTCAAATGACGGGTCAAGGAAACCCTGGGAAGATGTTCCGTTGGAACCGTCTGGTGGTCCTCCTGAAGAACCGTTGGGGTGAAGTCGCGTGGTTTGGTGGATGACTGGTGTGGCAGCGTTGCTGGCGCCGTGGGGGTTGCTGACAGGTGTGATGGTCGCTCGGCCCGTGTGGTGCTGCCGCCTTGAAGCGGTATGGGCAGGTGTGGTGGTTGGGGGATCGGCTGCGGCAGTTGATGGTGGAGCCAAGTCGGCTGCAGTAGCCGTGTCTTTTGGGCGAATGGTTGTGGACGCGAGTATCGCTCGAAAAATGGGAAGTGGCTCATGCCCGGGGAGAATGGCCCAACCTGAGGAGAGTGGACCAACTTTGGCTGCTAAGGGAGAATCCGCTCTGGGGGAGGTGCTCTGGCGAGGTGGTGATGCAGCAGCCCGAGTTGGCACGAAGGTTGGATCACCAAGGGGGTCGAGTGCAGGTTCAGGCACGGTGATGCAGGGTTGACAAGGGGGGAATGGACCCTCAGTCGGCTCGTCATCAGGGGGCAAAATCTGATCCTGTCCAGACACTGTGGCAGAAGATTCGCCAGACAGACTGCAAAGACGAAGAATGGGTACAGTGGGTCTTGTACCTAGGAATTCCAGGTCTGAGGGTGGAGTCGGCTGACCCTGAAGTTGTGGGCGGGACCGTAGGGTATACCGGCAACTGGGCGAGGCTGTCACTAGTTGTTGTAGGGGGTAGACGACTGGCTGGTGTTGCTTCCCCGGTTAAGTCTGGTTGACGCACCCTATTGCCATTCTTCACCAGCCGGCGACGACGTCGGCCGACATCAGACGATCCTTCTTGAGAGTTCGTGGTCGGCTGTGTCTCGGTGGTTGGGACAGATGCATTCACTGGACCAGGAAACCTATCTCCGCTAGCTCGGTCTCGAAGCTTTGAGCCAGCCAAAGACTGAGGGGGTGGGTTAGTGGCGGGTGAGCCCTCGTGGCTGCCATCCATGGTGTCGACGCTAGAAGATATATGGGTCGGGCCGACAACCTCTTCACGGTCAGGAAACCAGTATGACAACACTGCATCCATGACGGGGGCACCTCGAAGTCGGCGCTTTCCTGGAGCCTCCGAATGGATGTAAATAAGGTGACGACGGAGGTTGGCGAGTACATAGTGTGACCAATCAAACCTCTCGTTGCGCTCACTAGCCTCCTCAGCAGCGAAAATATGCTCCAATAGGTTGTTGGTGACAAACAGCAACCGCTGCTTGAAACCAATAGCATCCCCTAAGGCCTGTGCGCGGGACTGATACGCAGGGGTAAGGGCAGAGGTACGATTACCATCGTGAATGTGTTTATCTTCAATTAGCCCATACTTCGCGAATTTGGGATGGAAGCCATCAATCCTGCGCTTGTCCACTAAGTCGGCACCAGAGTCGAAACCAAGAGCCTCCCGGATGACAATAGCCGTGATCTCGTCTGGTTTCCCCCAAACCATGGAGCGGATTGTATCCCTGCTGTCGGCTGAGGAGCGGCGGGAACCCTTAGTTGGTGGAGAGTACTCGAACCCCTCGATGAAATCCAAGATAAGCTCGTGGTGGAACTCAGGCCAACGAAAGTGATAGAATACGTCTAGGCTGGTCAGCCTAGCCCAATCATCGTCCTGCATCTCTGTCCAAAGTCCGAGTGTGTGTAAGGTTCGAAAACAACCTCCCAGCGACGGTGGGTATTGCGGGGTACACAAACCTGTTTGGGAAGCCGACCATCCACAGGGATGTGTATGTGCTTGATACCCCTCCTCTGAGTACAAAGGGTCGGCAGTGACTCGCAGGGTGGAGGAAGTATAGTCGCTGAAAGAACTGGACGAGCATCAGCATGATCCAGCTGTGGGGCTCGGTTGACCGCCTCGACGGGCGGTGTGGGCAGCTGGCTGCTAGGGCCCGCCTCATCCATCGATTCCTGCCCGTTGAGGGTCTGCAATACTCCCTTCAAAAAGTAGCGCTCCAAGGTGCCGATCTGTCCTCTGCGACGTCGATGACCACGCTTAGCAGGTCGGCTGTGATGCTCCGGGCCTTGTCTGCGCTCGAAAAAAGGTGAAGAGCTGAAGACCTGGGAGCAGTGGGCAGGAAATTCGCCACAGTCGGAGTCGCTGCTAGTACTGGAAAGCTGCGGTGGATCGTCTCCGTGAGCTTGAAAGTTGGTGGGACAGAATTGGCCTGAGAAAACCCGACCTAACTGTGGCTCTACAACTGTTGCGGGAAGACCTGCTTGTATGGAACTAGGGTTGCAAAGATAGTGACAGAAAGAGGGTGAAGAAGAGACTGGGGGGAGATTGAGCTGGGATGAAGGAAGGTCCCTAAGAAGAGAATCAATGGGCTCAACCTTAACCCGACAAGCTAGCTGAGGTGCCTGACGCGAAACGGGAAAAACAGCAGCAGAAATTGGGGACAAGAGTGACTGTCGAGACTGAACTTCAAGACAGCAAGGAGGGTGAATAAGGTGAGTGCGATCGAAGGATCGCTGACCTGAACCGCTGGTTGGAGGGAGGTGACTGGAAGGCGCGTCAATGTGGGAAAAATCCCGCCGAGCGTATGCTGCTGGGACTCCCGGATCAGCCCTAGAAATCGCCTCCAATGTGCAGGGTGGTGAGTGCGAGGATGCTCCGCCCGATGCTGAGTAACCGTGAATCCGCAAAGGAATGCCACCGACAGTGCGCTCCTTGCTAGTTGGGTGACCACGAACGGGCCGGCTGGAGATCGGTTGGAGAGGATCGCGGGAAGAAATGTGTGCTGAGAAACAGCGTGAGCAGGGCGATGGGTGCGGAGTCGGTGAAGGGAAGCGCGGCCTGTGAAACCCTAAGTCGTCACTAGAGTGAGCTGTCTCGGGCTGGAGGCTAAAAACTTGTTCAATGACTGTATCCCTGGGTCGGACGGGGGCGGCAATTTGCAAGGCGTCCTCTATACTCAGCGTATGTCTGCGAGGACGGAGAAGGGGCTCGGTTGGAGCTGCGTCCAGAGTGAAAGAGAGAGGTTTCTGGGGTATGGGGGTTGGATTTTGGCCTGACCCTAACCCTAAAACAAACGAGGTAGCTTCAGCCCGAGTGCTAAATGGCAGACTGCTAGGGCTCTCGAGGGAGCGATGAGATTGGAGTGGGGGGCAGGTCTCGCAGGAGGTGCTGGCTGGGAGTAGGGGGGCCGTCAAGGGCGTAGAGTCAATAAAGCAACACGCCACATCAAAAATTAAATTTGCCAAAGTGGCTGAAGCAGTGGGTGAAGACTGAGTGTTGATGGGGGGAAGTTGCTGACTAAAATCTTGAGGGTCCGTCGTCAAGTGAGTTGGGTCCGCCATGGTTGAAGTAGACGAACTCCGGATGAGAGAATAAGGAAGGGAGCTACCAGAGCTCGGCTCGGCTCTTAAATGCACTGCTTGCTCGGGTGTCCCATCAGCTTGGTCTTCAGGTATTTCCGTGGACAGTCCTCGTGGCAGCTGCTTAGGGCTAATAGTGACCAATTGATCCGCAGAGTAAAAACGGTATGGTTTTAGCTTATTAATGTTGACGATGATGGGGTCCGGCTCAAAATGGGCCTTTGTTACCAACAGGGCAGTGTTGTTACGTAACCTGTAGTGAACTCGATATGGGCCAAACCAGCGGCACTTAAATTTTCTTGTATGCTCCTTCTCCCCCTTGGGATACCAAAGAACATGATCACCCACTTGGAAGTCTTTCTGTCTGTGATGTTGCTGACTCCACAAGGCTCTGTCCCTCTGTCTGCTACCTGCCTCTTCCTGCGCAATAAGTCTGTGGCTGTCTAACTGTTCCAAGTCGGCTGTGCGCGCCTGCAGCACTCGGGTAAGAGTATAATCGATGCTGCCATTTGTCCTACGGGTAGGGACAGTGTACTCTGTAGGCATCAATGGATGGAGTCCGTAGACTAACTGGAAGGGTGTATACCCAGTAGAAACCTTATAAACAGTCCTGTAAGACAATAGGGCTGTGGATAAATGTTCATCCCAGTCCGTTCTGTTGTCACTAACCAATTTCGTCAACAGCCGACCTAACACCTTGTTGGTTGACTCGGCCTGTCCGTTCCCTTGGAGATAATAGGTAGTAGAGGTGCGATGTTGTAGTAGAAAATATTGCACCAGGTACTCGATAGCCTCGTTGGTAAAATGAGTTCCTTGATCACTGATTAAAGTCAGCGGACAGCCATAACGAGTCAGGATCTGTTCGTACAGGAACTTGGCAGTCACTGCTGCAGTATTGGTGCGCAGAGCCTTTGCTTCCACCCATTTGGTGGCATAGTCGGTTGCTACCAAAATGTACTTGTTGCCGGTTCGAGCTGCTGCTGGCTTGATAGGGCCTACAAAGTCTAGACCCCACTTCATGAAAGGCTCCGCAAGTAGGCTAGTGACCAACTGAGCCAGACCACTGTTAGCTAATCCGCCGACCCGCTGGCTCTTATCACATGCCCTGTAGTATTCAGACACATCCTTGTGCATTGTCGGCCACCAATACCCCACATCTAGGATCTTCCGGGATGTGATGTCTTGTGAAAAATGCCCCCCTGCACAGCCGTCATGCATGTCCCTCATCACTGTCTCAGCCTGTACAGGGTCGAGAACTCTGCGTAGCACCAAGTCTTGGCCCTTCTTGTACAACACACCCTGAATCAGAGTATATGGTAGTGACCATAGGGTTAATCTCCGCTTCTCATCCTTGGTCATCGTTACAATGGGTTCACCGGTGCGCCGGTAGTCCATGACGTCCTGGAGCCATTCTGGCTTGACATAAAACAGTCCTGCGTCTGGAAGCTGGTCTGGAACTCCTATTGGCGCCTCGTCATTCGGAAGTCGGCTAAGCAAGTCGGCAGCGCCATGCGTCTTACCGGGCTTATACACCACTGTGAAATCATATTCTTGGAAGAGCAGTAGCCAACGTGCAATCCGCCCCGACACTTGGGGCTTGTTAACCAGGTATACAAGGGCCATGTGGTCCACATAAAAAACCAGCTTGTTTCCCAAAAGGTAGTGGCGATATTTATTTAAAGCATACACCATAGCTAGGGCCTCTTTTTCTGTTGTTGTATAATTCTTCTCAACTGAATTCAACAATGGAGATGCATAAGAGATGGGCTGATCACACTTCCCATTCTGATTCTCAGCCAGCATAGCTCCCACTGCAATGTCTGAAGCATCTGTGTGAACGTGGAACTCCAGATCCCACCTCGGGGCAACCAAAATCGGAGCATTGGTATACCTGTCCTTAATATCCACCCACGCAGCTTCGCACTTCTCAACCCACTTGAACTCTTCAGTCTTCCTCATTAACCTGGTGATGGGCTCCATGATGTGAGCATAGAATTTGATGTAGATTCGATTAAACTGCGCAAAACCGTTGAAGATCTGGACGTCGGTTGCCTGTTGAGGTCGAGGCATATCCTGGATGACCTGAATCTTCTAAGGGTCTGGCATCTTGCATGCCTTAGAAACCACATGCCCCAAAATGATGCCAGAAGCTTCCAAAAAAGCACACTTTTTGGGATTCAAGCTGATGCCATACTCCCGGCATTTTTAAAAGCACAGTCGCAGCTTGAGCAGATGGTCGGCTATGTCGCTGTAGACGGTGAAGTCGTCTAAGAACAGCTTCATGAAGAGCCCCAGGTATTCCTTGAACGCCTTGTTCACAGCCCTCTGGTAAGTCGGCGCTGCATTAGTCAAGCCAAAAGGCATGACTACCCATACGAAAGCACCCCACTCCGTGATGAAGGCTGTCTTGTGCCTGTCATCTGGGGCAATGGAAATCTAGTAGTAGCTCGACCTACCATCCAGGAAAGTATACATTTCGTAACCTGCCACAGCATCTAAGACCTCTTGAGTAAACGGCAGGGGGTAAGGATCCTTCCTTGTAGCAGCATTTAATTTTCGATAATCAATACAATTGCGTAATTGACCAATTTTTTTAGGGACAACAACAATAGGTGAGAGCCAAGTCGCCTCTTTGACTGGTACAATGAACCTTGCTGCCAGGAGCTTGTCTATGTCCTGTTTGACAATGCTGGTATAGTTGGGGTTCATCCTGTATCTAGCTTGATGGTTTGGAGGAACATCCTTTTCCAATACGATGCGATGCTGGGCGACTAAGGGAGGGATGCCCTTCAGATCTTTGTAAGTCCAGGCAAAAACGTCTGTATACTCTCGTAAGAGATCCTCCGCTGCTTTGGCTAAAACTAGCTCCAGGTGGCTACCAATCTTCAAAATCTTGGGATCTTCCTCAGTGCCAACATTAATCTTCCGCAGCTGTTCTTCCTCAGTTAAATTCCATGCTGCCACCTTCATCTCCGTTAGCTTCTCTCGTACTGGGGTCTCATCAACCTGCACCTCTCCCTCTGTAAAGGTATAGAAATTCTCTGGATACGTCGCAGAATCGAGGGTAGGAGATGGTGCCTTCGCTGAGTCGGCGATGTCCAAGTCGGCTCGTAAGTCGGCTCCGTCAAAGTCGGCCTTGCGAAGGTCCGGTTGATACAGGTCGGCTTCGTCGTGTAGTGGAACGCGCAAAGGCTCTGGCAGGGTAATGGTGCCGACTGCAAATATATCTTCTTCTGACTGTAAAAATCAATCTTCTTCCTCATCAGTCAAACCTTCAGCCAGGTTGTAACATACCAGCACTTCCGGTAACTTGGGCAAGGGTCCTTGTCTCTGGTTAATGGATATGGTTTTCACAGTACCATTCCCTCGAATCGTCACTACTTTGTTCCCCCAGTCATGGATTGCTTTAGCATTTATAAGCCAAGGTCGGCCTAGTAGCATGCTGTAGGCTTTGTTGACCTCCTTATTGCGAATGACTGTAAGACTAATGTTATACGGAATGCCGTGAATGTGAATCCGAACATTCCTAATCAGGCTCTACCACTGCCTGGTCTGCCATGCGTAATCTATAGGGGGCAGGTGATGGCTCCTTGAGTCCCAATCTGATTCGTTCTTCCTTCGTGATGAGATTTACTCCTGAGCCTCCATCCTGCTGGACATTCTCCAATGTTAATTTGCCTACCTGCATAGAGATCACCGGTAGACCCCTGTCGGACGTCGCTATTCTACGAGCATTGAGAGGCGAGCAGAGAGCGGTGAGCGGTAACTTTTCGGATATTTTGATGAAAAGATGATTTAGAGCGGTAAGGATACGGTATTTTATGGATTGACAACTTTTTTTAGTTTTTAAAATTCTAAATATAGTTCATGATGTGACCTATGGCCGTAGACAATTTCAGTGAAATGACTGGAGGACCTGGATCTATGGCCGTGGAAAATGTTGGTTTAGGGTGACTGGGCTGTACAGGCTTGCATTCGTGGAACGTTGACAGTTGAGACTTTGTATCTTTTTATACATGCTAAAGTAACCTTTCATATTACAACAACCTTTCAACCGGTCACCTCCTCAGATGCCTCCACCAATTCAAAACATCAAACTTCAATTGATCACTTTTTGCCTTGATTCAACTCAGTGAATGACTGCTTGAGCTTGAGTTGAATACATCGTGATCCTCTTTTGAACACAACATGTGTCTGCTAATAATTTTTCTGTCACAATTTCCAGGAGGATCAAAATATAACATTGTTGCACATAGTAATAGTTCTCAACCATTCGAATAGAGGATCGAAATCGGGTCTCTAGTAATCAACTTTGTTCTCTGATTTTCTTAATGTCTTCAGTTTCTCATTGCGTACATGCTTCGCGACCGAATACACGTAGTCCCCTGCAGATTCAAAACGCATCTCTTTATCCAGTTATACTGAATTGTGCCGAAAAGAAAGCCGTCAAAGGATTGGTTAGAATGGATTATACTTTCTCTCAAGGCCTAGTCCGAATTCGGTAGCTCTTCTTGGTTCTCCGCTTCGACAACGTATGAACTCGAAAATGTTCAGAAACAATCTTCTCTGCAAATTATTGTACGAAACACGGAACTGTTGGAATTTCCAGGAATCCTATATAGTTGAACCCGTCTGCGTTTATGAAAATCTGAAAGTGCTCAGCAAGCGAAACAAGTTGGCAGGATACTCGGACGATGACTGTCCAATTTGTGATGAATGGCCGCATACTGAGGAACCTCAGTGTCGTTGGAAGATTCAAGAAGATGGACTATATGTCTCTCAGTTCAGTCCTCCTCGAGGTTTAGGGTTTCTTTCTGCAGAAGGGCCATTTGAAGAGAAATCCATACATCTCGGGACTAATTGATTGACTTGGCGACTACTCTGTTTCAATACTTAATGAGCTTCACCACGAATTGATGCTGCTTTACAGACTGGTAAATGGTGCTACGACAGTCAGAACACTTCCATCCCGTCTTCAGAGAGAAGCGGAAAATGAACGTACAACATGAGTTATTTTAAGAAGAGCTACACATCCATATTTTATAACGAAATAGACTCTTGCAAGTTCATTCTCATAGCAACAAGGCAATTCCGCAAGGATGTATTTCTATAGATGCCTCCTGATGACCCGGATGA
The DNA here is from genome assembly GCA_014871385.1 of Ceratodon purpureus. Taxonomy (NCBI): domain Eukaryota; kingdom Viridiplantae; phylum Streptophyta; class Bryopsida; order Pseudoditrichales; family Ditrichaceae; genus Ceratodon; species Ceratodon purpureus. Next base: position 105,924,441 of record CM026426.1, read on the forward strand.
TCCCATGATGTATATTGATTGGGCTTGGAAAGCAAATGACAGTGGTATTTTTCTAGATACAAGAGGCTGTAATCAAAACAGCCCTAAGTGGATAAAACAATTTGATTGGGTTACACGTCCTGAGCCAGTAGTGGATGTGGAGGGCTGTCAGCCAACAGCCAATGTGGATAATAGAAATCCTAGCAAGCGTCAAAAACTGGAAGACAATGGACTATGACTACTATGCACACTAAGGAAGTCATTAGAACATACATGTGCAACGTAACAAACACACCTACGCACGTACAGCAATCGAAGACATAAAAAAACCTCGTGGTCGGTGTGATGTGGTCAAAAGCTTTTACCCTAATCATTAACCTCCAACAAAGGTGGGTCATTAGTAGACCTCCCTCTGAATGAAAGTGCCGTAAAACTCTGATTGGTTTAGGGAGTCTGTAAAAAGGTTTGTTCGGGTCCGAGCACACTTAGGTGACTCCCTTCTAGACCCTGGAAAAGGTTTGTTCGGGCCCGAGCACACTTAGGTGACTCCCTTCCAGACCCTGGAAAAGGTTTGCTCGGGCCCGAGCACACTTAGGTGACTCCCTCCTAGACCGAGAAAAAGGTTTGTTCCAGCCCGAACACACTTAGGTGACTCCCTCCTAAACCTTGTAAAAGGATTGTTCGGTCACGAGCACACTTACGTGACTCTTTCTTAAACACGATTTTTTGGACCTCCTCAGGAATTAAATAGTTCTTTACATTGCTTTCTTAACAGTTCTTCACAATGCTTCTGCGTATTCAGAGCAAATTTCACACCAAAATGGAGAAATGGAATCTAGTGCTACTGCAAATTTTGAGTAGTGGCCCTTTTAGTCTCACTACTTCACCATTGAAATAAATTAAGGTTTAGGTGTGCAAACAACGATTCAGATATCACTAGTTGTCCAAGTACTTCAGAAGGCCACTCTCCAGGACTCGCTTCACCTCGTTGAAGCTAAAACTAGGTGCATGAATGAATGTATCCGACTCTGAGTCTAGAGCGCAAACTACACTGAACAAATAGTACAAGTGCTTGCAACTAGCCCACTGACCCCGCTTCCCAAGTGCCTGCATTGCCATCTCCTTGAAATACGGGCAAGTGCAGGCAGGGTGTTGCGAAATCGTCAGGTAATACTGCTGTACCTTTGGAAGCTTCCCAGAGTCCAATGTGACGATGCATCCCAGGGCTGGGGCTGGCAGCATGCACAACTTGCTCACCTTCGCATTCAACGACAAGGCAAAGGCACAATTATTGCTATGCTTCATTGACGGGGCCTTCTTGTTCCGTCGGATAAGCTTTCCTGATCGCCGGGTAGGGAATTCATCCGGATTTGCCGGCGTAGGGTAGGCCGAGAAGTCCACTCCCGGTGCCCGGTCTTGAAAGAGTCTTCTTGGTGACATCTCCTTCTGCTGCGGGAGTCTAAAGCCTGCACTCTCTAGAGACAAGATCTCTTTCTTCGTGAGCTTGGTCCCAAGCTTCACGGGCCAAACCTCAGGTACCTTTGGCACCAATAAGACCCACTTCCGTCTGCTACCCTTGACGCACCTGTCAATGTCGTCATTGCAGAAAAAGAACTAATGAGTCTCTACTCTGTCTTTTTTGTAGTTCTTCATGGGGCCCGTGTATGTCGGCGCAGCAGTGCTCTTCTCGTTCTGCACAATCCGTGCAACGCATTTCTTCTCAGTCACGGCATGTTGGGCAAAGCAGGCCTTGGCGGATGTCTTAGGAAGTCGTGCAATGTGCCACTCGGAAGGGTTGCAGGCGCTCTCCTCAACTGAAGTGACGTGATGGTAGTCAACTGGAGGTGGAGAGTGGTTGGGGTGAAGGTCGGCTTGGTCGTCTTCGCTGCTTGTAGGGGACTCTAGTATTACCACAGTCGGAGGATAGTCGCTCTCCCGGCGTGCGGCTCGGGTCTGGACACGAGGTCTTGACACGCTGATCTTATCTGGCCGATGAGACTCCCGTTCATCTCCGAAGGCAACATCAGGTTTTCTTTTCAGAGAGACACAGACCTCCTCCCCTTCAAGATGCGGGTTCCTGGTGCACCATTCCTCTGCTCCTGGCATGTTCAGAATCGCTTCATGTAGAACTTTTGGGTTTCCTATTCTCGCTGCAGATCTCTGTGCCCGTCAGAGCTTCAGCTCCTCTTTTGACGTAACCGAAGCGGAAAAAGTATTTGCCATGAAAGCAGCCGTGAAGAAGGTAACGGAGAAACTTAGGCAGAAGATGAATAAACTTGTCGCCGTCGCGAATCCCGAGTTGACACCAGCTTGGTTACGTGAGGTAAAAAAATTTTGGCCTCTTCTATAATGCAATGTGTTGAGACTGTACATGGCATTTACCCAACACTTTATAAATATATGATATGATCCACTTGCTTGGTATATGCACACTTTCAAGTACAACTCTCAATGTTGGGCACTCAGCTTTCCACGAACTGCTTGGTACCGACCGGGTTCACATTTGGTCTCCGTGGTGGAGGACTGCCCAGGCAAGTGTGTTCGGCCCCTACTAGAGTTGATTACGAACGAATTCTGTTATTGCTTCATCTTCTCATCCGGCACCTTCGTTCACCTCGACGGAGTCTAATATGGACTGCCTAAAGAAGTGTGTTCGGCCCAGATCAAAGTTGGTTTCTACCAGTAGCGCATCGCCTTCTGGTGACTGCCGTCACCAGTTACATCCCTCGTCCTGAATTTATGTTCGTTGGAATGTAGCGCAAATCAGTTTGCCACAGCAAGTGTGCTCGGTACCTACGAGAACCGCAAGGCCTTACTGCGATTGCCGTCATCTGTCACTTTTTAAGTGTTGCAATGTGTTGATTGGGGTGTAGTGTGGTTGGGTGGGATAAAGCAGGTGTCGTTGGCACCTAACATAGGTGGTTGTGACCAACACCTGAACACCTTGCCACTGCATCTGTGATGCCTTGATTCTACTTCGTACAATTAAGTTCGGCATTGTGAGTGCAACGGAGCTGGGCACCGAGCACACTCATATCCTCATGTTCAGTCTGAGTCGAAGGAAGTTCTAACCAGGACATCCAAGCCGTATTCTAGGCCAGGGTGCTCGTACTTTGCGCAGTTACTTCTCTTCAGATTTTATGAATCACCGTGCCACTCTATGTTTTGCAGGTGGAGCGACATTACTCTTTCAACTCGAGCAATACGAAGTTGACTATGGAAAAGCTACAGCTCATTGTGACCGCGAAGGCCACGGCATCAGCTAAGATTAAGTGGCTTGAATTCTTCAATTCCTCTGCTGCTACCCGCGAGGCCCAGAAGATCCCTCCAAAGCCTGTCAACGAAGAGAAGCTTACCCTTTGGCTGCATAAGGCCACATTCTGGGCAGAGGTACCTTTTTAAACTGGATAACTCCTCGTTGTTCATGGATTTTGGTCAAGGAAAAAAGGTGTTGAGATGCATAGCTAGGTTGATTATGAATTCCACAGGGGTGAGTCCAGCCCTAAATTACAACTTCTATGGAAATTGGACAGCTATCAGATGAAGCCACGGCAGCCTTTGACGAGATCGTGCGTCAAGACCGTATTACCATTGATATGTCCGTATCAGCCGGCCCGGTGCTGCTGCCTGCTTATGTGGAGGACTGTCGGATGAAGCTGTGGGACAATGTCTTTTATTCTTACTTCCGCGGAAATGAAGCCTTCCAAAAGGGACACGAGTTTCGGGAGTTGAAGGGATCAGACCTGATCGTCAGGCGTGTCCTCTACCGGTTCGCATCATTTACATCTCATTCTGTTTGTGAACATAACAATGTCATTTATATACGCGTTGTCTTATTGTTGTCGATAGCATGATCGTGTGCTCACTGTTCATTTCGTAAAAACTAGAAGGTCTGCTGCAGTTGTAAAATGTTGGATTACATTCGCTTGTTTTAATGGCATTGGTCAAGGGTGTGTTTTACTTGTGACTAAACCTGATGGAAGAGGGTGTCTTTTACTGATGACATCTTTTACGTTCCGGTGACTAAATTTCTCCACAGGACCACCTCTACGCATTCTTCTTCATGAACTGTTTAATCTGTTATCTTTTATTTGCTATAAGCTAATTGGTTTCTTGTGTGTTGGTATTCCTGCAAAGGTATTTCAAATACGAGCTCTTAGCGAAGCAAGCAATTTCAAAGGAAAACCTTCCTGTATTTCTTGCAGCCTGGGTCGATCAATCGAGTCCAGCATGCATGTTCTCTGCTTTGCAGCAGCGGACGTGGACGACTTCACACCTTACCGCAGGTGCATGGTACTTGGACTGTGTGCCGAGCTTTACTCCATCGTTTGAGATCGAGCTCAGGAAGTCGAGGGACGCAATTGGGGAGTCTGGTATAGAAATGGTTGATCTTATTGGAATAGAAGACGAAAATGAGAGAGCGAAGGCGCTGAAGAGAAGGGTCGAAGAAGACCGTAAGAAGGCCCAAAAAGTGAGAGAAGCCGAGCAGAAGGCCGAGCAAAAGGAGCTTGAGAAGCAACAGAAGGCACAAGAGAAAACAGCAAAAAAAGGCAAGAAGGTCACTACCCCGGGTCAGGAGGATATGGAAAGTCCGACTAATGACTCCGGGCAGAGAGAGCAGACGGCCTCGAGGAATAGAAAAAGGAGAACAACCTATGATGAACTTAACCAGCTTCTCGAATTTAACGATGTCGGGGACTGTGGGAAAAATGAAGAAATGATCCTGAACTCATCCGTCGACAATGTTCTAGCAGGCAGCGATGATGACTACACACCAACGTACCTGGAAATCAAAGATTTCCTACTTAAGGTAAAGCAGCTCACATCTCTTTGATTCAAGTCATGCTTGAAATGGCAGCAGAGGTGACTCCACTTTGAAACTAGTCGGTCAATTCACTTCATCAATTTACTATTAGCCTAGGTTACAGCACCTAGTTAGTCCTTTACGAGAGAATGATATCCGTGTAATTTTAACTCATACCATGGTGGGTTAGAACCATGGGGACTGTGGCGCGGCCCGAGCAGTCACATACACATCTCTAAGAATCGAGACTGACTGGGCCTTTGTGTGTTCAATTTATTTGTAATTCTCATTTTCTAATGTCTGTATAGCTCTGCTCGGTGGCAACCGTAGTCAAAGAAGTCTTACTTGGGTTTCAATACTTTGGAATGGTGTCCGATTGGCCCTTTTTACATGTGCTTATTTGTGACTTCTAATGGTGACCGTGATGTTTACTCAGCCCATTTGTGCATTGAGTTTAATTATACTATTGCCTTTCCATTGTCTGTACTGCTCTGCTGTAGTGTCATAGAATACCTGATCGGTCGCGGATGCTATGACCTTTGCATTTGTCCAGCTGCAACTTTGTCCTTGTACTTAAAGGGGAGCTCATGTGTATCGACTTATTAGTTGCGGATGTGACTAGGACCTCACCTTATTGAGAGGCCTCCAGAATTTGAGTTATTATGCTGCGTATAATTGACTTCATTCTATTTACTTTATGTGCAGGTTACTGAAGGGAGAGCCCTGCATTTGAAGGGAGAACAAGTGAGTCACCCGTTTGTCGACCTCATCATTGCTGACTTACCAGAGAACCTCCCTATCCCAGGTGTCTCAGACCCTCCTAGATCCATCCCCGCTTGGAATGAGGGAGCTTCTGATTGGTTGCAGAGCATTTTTGACTTCGCTGAGAATCACCTCCACGATGACGAGGCGATGATACTTTTTCATCCTTTTCGTGCAACAACGAAATCTGAAATTCTAGGTTACTGTGACGTGTATGGAATGAAAGTCCGCAAGGAATGGTGGGCAATGAACCGACTCCACCTGACATCACCCTTGGATCAGTCCGTTACTGTAAGTTCTAGCTAAACATTACGCCCCTTATTTTGTTTCGTAGTCACCCCCGTTTTGCAAATTTTCTCTCCAGATAACCATTGAGAATCAGCTTAAACTTATTCTCGTAGCCAAGGACCACGAGCCTGTCTGGATAACTTAGTGATACTAGCAGTCTCCTTTCAGTACCAAGTGGTCACGGCCTGGGCGGACAGCCATGGAGAAAGAGCCATTGAAAGAAGCGTTTTCAGAATTAAACTCCTCATCTCTTGAGCAGTCACTCATCATTGCTCGGGCCCTATGAGAGTTCGAAATCCCTCCATCTGAATGCAATCACAGAGTCCTGATGAATTATTACTAACTTAGTGTTTCAAATTGGGATGCAGACACTCCGGTTCGGGATCACCCTGGCAGTGAAGAGTGGAGTTCCTGCATCAAAGTTTGCTTTCAGGCCTGTGCCCAAGCTGCTTAGCCGCCACGGTGTAGACGTGGGCCGTGATGACTGCCTACAGAACATTGTTCTGCCCGAGAACCAGATGTGTGATGGTCAGAGGCCATGGAGAGGCCCCCGGGAGAAATCGGTGGTACTCATGGAAATGTTGATTGAAGCTGCATCAGATCCGTGCAACGTCATATTAGACTGTACGGCAGCAACCGGTCAGTTTCCTGTACCTAAAAAATCTTTGTACTCTATGTTGCAGTACCTCTCCTATTTGTCCACGAACACTTATACCACTATATAAATTCATTGGGTTGTGTTTCAGGCTCATCAATCCATGCCTGCCGCAACATTGACCGCCACATTGTGGCCTTGGAGGCCGATGCAGCCATTTTCAAGGCTTTGTTGGAACCATTAATTCGGAATACTTCGGTCCCTGAAGGCAGCACCGCACAGCATGTCATCTCTGAGGATCCTGAGGGAGAAGTTCCTGTCATGAAGATCATGAAGAGATCTCGATTCAAGAAGTGAGTTTAGACTCTTTTTCTCTAGTGTTACCTCTCATATACACGCATTCAATGTAAGGTGGATTTATAAACAACTTGCCATTTACATTTGCAGATGCAATAACATGAGGTCTCCCGTGCATCGTCCTTTTTTTTCTGATCCTAATTTCCACCCGAGCCCTCCACAGTCTTGGAATCTTCCATGTTATGCAAACGATGCAGCTATCCAACTAGCTCGTGGTTCGTACCGTTACTTTAGATCCAAAACTGCACCAAGTAGATCGTTGGAGTTTCTTGATATTAAAGCCGATGAGTCAGACGACCATCTCTCAGATATGAGCCCCTCCTCAATCACTCTATCGTCCTCTGATCAGTCCGACCTTGAAGAAGAGCGCCGTCTAGAACGCTCTGTCAATACTTTGAAGGACATTTTGGAAATGTGAGTTGGGGCAGTTAGCGAGTTGATAGAGAACTCGCATGTACTGAAGGGCCTAGCCAAAGCTCTGTATATGAATTCCCTTAATTTGCAGTTGCATAATATATTTTTTGTTCTTTCTCCATTCCAGCCATTATCTGCATATATCCCTTCCACTCCAATTGTCCATTTTCATTCTCACCCCCCCCCCAAATTTTTTATTTTTACCGTTCCCTTTTTTATTTTTTGTTTATTCCTTCTTCTCGGATCTTTCTTCTTCATTAACATCCCATTTTTTTGTTGCTTCAATTTTCATTCCTTTTTTAATATCTCATTTATCCTCTCTACTCGCACCTTCGTTTTTCATTAACATCATTTTTATTTTTCTTTTTCCATTCCGTCCAATAATTTCACTAATCCCTTCCACTCCAACTATCCACTCTCATTCCTATCCCCGTTATTAGTTTTTTCTTTCCTTTTCTTGCATTTCCATTTTGTTATTTTGTATATACCTTCCATTCGCACTTTTCCTTTTCTTAGACATATGCTTTATTTTCTTTCTAGGTTTTGGCACTCCACCCCCTATTTTCATTCATCTTTTCCTCTCCCACTCTGCACTGTCATTTCCATCCCCGTTATCATTTTCATCTATGCCTTCCATCCGCTCCGTTCCTCTTCATTAACTTCTCCTTGGTCCTTTTTATTTGCTTCTGCATTCCATCCCCTATGTTCATTCGTCTTCTCCACTCCAACTATCCACTCTCATTCCCATCCCCGCTATCATTTTTTTATTTTTTTTATTTTTTTTTCTTTTTTTTCATTTATGCCTTCCATCCGCTCCGTTCCTCTTCATTAAGTTCTCCTTGGTTCTTTTTATTTGCTTCTGCATTCGAACCCCTATTTTCATTCGTCTTTTCTACTCCAACTATCCACTCTCATTCCCATCCCCGCTATCATTTTTTTATTTTTTTTATTTTTTTTTCTTTTTTTTCATTTATGCCTTCCATCCGCTCCGTTCCTCTTCATTAAGTTCTCCTTGGTTCTTTTGATTTGCTTCTGCATTCCAACCCCTATTTTCATTCGTCTTTTCCACTCCAACTATCCACTCTCATTCCCATTCCCATTCCTGTTAACCTTTTTTCTTTTTTTTTATTTACTTTTTTATTATTTTCTCATTTATGCCTTCGATCTGCTCCGATCCTCTTCATTAACTTCTCCTTTGTCCTTTTTATTTGCATTTGCATTCCAACCCCTATTTTCATTCGTCTTTTCCACTCCAACTATCCACTCTCATTCCCATTCCCATTCCTGTTAACCTTTTTTCTTTTCTTTTTTATTCACTTTTTTATTATTTTCTCATTTATGCCTTCGATCTGCTCCGATCCTCTTCATTAACTTCTCCTTTGTCCTTTTTATTTGCATTTGCATTCCATCCCCTATTTTCATTCGTCTTTTCCACTCCCACTCTACACTGTCATTCACATCCTCGTTATCATTTTCTTTTTCTTTTACCGTTATTTTTTTATATTTTTCATTTATTCCCTTGTCATTCAAACATGAAATGCATAATTGCATTCATAAGCTCATCATGTGAGCAAACATTATGCCCATAGTGGCCATCCACAGGACTCTGCTCGGCCCCGACCACTCTTGAATTGCATTGTTAAAGTCCTCATTACAGCTCACACAATATCCACGATTTTTGGCCAGGGAGTCTGCTCGGCCCCAACCTGTGGTGAATATCATACTTAATCTCCTCATGCGAGCTCACATGAGGGGATCAATATGTACAAGTGCTTCACAACTTTGATCGAAGGAGGTCAGCCCAGGGGTTGGCATCCCCTAAACCGCTTTTCTTTTTAGAATTGTTTCTCCATTATAATGCATTACTCTTATTGGAACTCTCGGAGTTCCAGTTTCGTATTAAGATTCTGTAATGTACCCAACTCTTTACATTACACTTTTTTAATCCAAGTTTCTAGTCATAAATATCCCTCTGAAATTTATAGATTGCTGGGTCCCAGTTCTTATTTTATTCAGCACAAAATCCAGGCTACCCACCCTCTATAGAACTTATACAATCTTGGTCCGGAATTTTACTCTATGCTTCTCTTTTCTTTCTTTGATGCCTATTATTTTTTTTAGTTCTTTTTCCTTTCTTTCGTAAATGTTATAGAACTTATTCCAATTTTTTCTTAAATTGTGTTCCTCTTCATGCTTACTTAATTTGAATCAGAAAATCCTTAATTGAATCACAAAATCTTTAATTGAATCACAGAATCTCCATTCTCATAGGTTTGAGACAACAAGTAATGTCATTCGCAATCACAGTAATTATTTTTATTTATAACCCATGCAGTCACACTGATTAATGCAATCACAGTAATTATTTTTATTTATAACCCATGCAGTCACACTAATTAATGCAATCACACTAATTTTCGGTTCAAGAAGTTAGCACATAAGGACTCTCGAGATCACAGCACTTCGAGACCGCAATACATTATTAACACGCTGGCCTAATCAGACATTACCTCGAGACCGCAATACATTATCAAACCACATTATCCCATAAGCGTTGGCCTAATCAGACATTACCTCGATATAACCAAACCACCAACATTATAATTCTGTCACTTGGGCACTGGCTTTGGTGAGTTATACTTCTCGAGAGAAAGCAATGGACGTCGTACCTCGCAAAGGATAATCGCTGGAGCCATTCCCAAACTGACATAAACAAACTCAAATCGGATAAAAGAAAAATCTTATAAATGAAAAATCTTCAGTTGCTGAGCAGTCTTTTTATCTCTCTCTCTGCCTAGACCTTATAATAATAATAGACTCAGCGACTAAATTAAAATACAATCTATTAATGGAAAAATTTCCAAATAGTCTAATAGTGATCACCAAGTTGTTCCTTTATCTCTCTTACTTGGCTAAATTTTATATTCATATTAGTCTTACTTTATATTGATAATAGACTTAGATACTAAGTAAAGGACAAGACTATATTCATAAAAGATTCCTAAATGATCTAATAGTCTTCATTACCTAAATCCGTATCCATGCATGCACGGGAATAGGCACGCACGGTGATAGGTGTTTTTAAGGTCATACTTTTTTGAAAATAAAAATAAAAATAAAAATAAAACCAACATGCTGCAGTTATAGAGTGAGAAACTTCACCAAAAACATCAAAATTTCCGCAAAGTTACCGCTCACCGCTCACCGCTCATCGCTCGCACAATAGCATTTCCCGACCCCTGTCAATATCCACTGCCCCAACAACGAGGCTAGGATTTACCTGTGAACCTCCCGAGCTCCGTTTCTGAGTTGGCAAGGTAGCCGACAGTGAGTCCTTGTAACTCTCAGTGGATGAGGCAGAGCCCGTTATAGGCTTTGAAGGTGCTCGGATCTAGGAAACACCTTAGCCCTCACATACTCCGTCAGGTTAGGGGCTACTTCCAGCAGCTCTCCCAATGATACCGTGATGGGTGTCTATAATATCTGCCTACTGACTGTTTTTGCCAGGGCCTCTCGCTGTGAATTATCTGGACTCTTCACCTCTTCTTCTACAGCTTTCTTGTGTGCTATCTGCAAGCAATCTGAGTCAAGGAACCCTGCCCAATCTCCTCCCAAAACCGGCCTCTCTTGAGTCGTGGCTTCAGGGTCGGCTGTTTTTGCCCTCTGGTCCTCTTCCTCAGCACGCCTAGCCTCCTCATTTTCCTTGTTGAATTCTTCTGTGAAGGCTACAAACTCCTTTCGAAGGCGCTCCTCCTTGTCCCAGTCTGCTTGAGTTTTGGGTTGCCTTGGTTCAGGTTCCTTGAGCTCCTTATCCTCTAGAGGGAGCCCAGCCCTCTCCCTAGCAGCCCTAGTCAGAATTGTGGCCACCTCTGGGTCGTCCAATTCCTATAACTCTACACTGTTGACCCCCACCGTATTCGTTCCCTGTTTCTTAGCAGCCATAAATTGAAGAAAATCCAATTTATGTGGGCAGTTGCGCATCTGGTGATCAGTGCCTAAACAGAGGAAACAGGCATCACTTCGCCTTGAACCGCCTGCTTGATAACCTCCTTGTCTGTTGTAAACTGGCCTCCCTGTATTGGTAGTCGGCTGCGTAGCCGACACCTCATGAACTCCCACAGTTGGCCGGCCTTCCGATTTCGAGAGTCTATTGTTTGGGTTGGCTGGGTTCACAAAGCAGTATGCATCATCATGCCCAAATTCTTTGCACACGGTACAGTCCCTTCTGGAAATAGTGTCAACCCCCTCTGTCTGAGCAGTGACAGTGTTAGCACGACTTTTGGTCGGCTCCGTCTTCTTAGTCTGGAAGTACAACTTCTTACCAGACGCATCAGTGCAGTTGGTCTCACAGCGTCTTGCTAACTCCTTAAGCTCAGTCAGGGTAGTAGCTGTAGAGCCGCTGGTAGTTACCTTAAGGTAGTCAAGTAACCCAGCTCTGAAGTATGTCAATTTAAATCCCTCTCCCACATCAGTTTGCAGGCAATTTACCAGCTTCATGAAGCGTTCATAATAATCCTGAACATTTCTCCTTCTCCCTGTTTAAACGTTCGCAATGTCATGTAGACCTGCTCGTCTGAATCCTGCTCCCTATATCGCAGTTTGAATGCCTCCTTAGCCTCCTCCCAAGTGCAGTAGATATGGTGGTCTAACCAGTCATCAAACCAGCGCTGAGCCTTATCCACCAGTGTTGTACCAAACAGAGTAATGATGACCTTCTCGTCTGTTTCGCCATTAAACCAGGCACACTTATCAAAGTACCTGAGGTGGGCATCAGGGTCACTACCCTTCTTGTAGGCCCTATAGGGTAACTGCTTCCGCTGGGTACTAACAGGCGGCCTTGGCGGAGCCAAGTTGAGGTCCGTTGTCCGTACTAATGGTGCTACCGGAGGAAATATTGCTGTCACTAGATAAGATGCTGGGACCTGGGGGGGCAGTTGGTACAGTGGACGGACCTCCTGGAAAGGCGATGGAAATGTAGCCGACTGGTGCGAGAGCCAGTGGTATGACTGGAGGGACCTCTTCAGGTATAGCTCCAGGGATGGCCCCCCGAAAGTTGGTTCTACAGTTTTCCCAGAGTACCCAGCTGGTTGGGTTGGCTGTGTGGAATGGTACACATCCCCGGTGAGATGATCCACGTATCCCGGCAGCTTATGGACAGTCGAAGAATTTGCTGCAGGCAAGGGGCTAGGTATCACCCTCCCTATGGTTGCTTCGTGTGGGATCCGAGAAACTCAGAATAAACCGGAAGAGCCTCATCCGGAGTTAGTATTCCATTAATTTTTCATTTTTTTGGTTAATTAGGTAAAAACTAGCTAGATACTAGTTGCATTAGGAGTTAACGCAAACCGGATACTCCAGAAACCTTAAAAGAGTTAACGCAGGAAGTATTCTCGGAACCTTGATTTCGGAAACTCGGAAGAGAAAACTCGGAACGGGTCAAAGATCCGAAAACTGACCGTTACTGTAACCGCGTCTAGGATCCGAAACGACGCGGAAGTCATCATGACTCGGATAGGTGGAGGGCCTTGTTTGTTGCAATCAGAACACGTTTGGTCATGTGTAGAGAGATCGTACGTAAACTCGTGAAGCTCTGAACATGGGAAGTGTACGGTACATCGGGGATTGGAAGATGACATCGTCTGTTACCTGTTTCTGAGATCTCCCCGTCGAATCTCCATTGTGAGCCATCACTTGTACTGGCGATATCAGCCTCAGCGCTTGTGATGAAGGGTTCCTCAAAACGATCGTCACGATTGCCTGCGAGTATGTGGAACCGTTATTATGAAATAATCCACTTTGCCACTACGACACAAACAGGAGTCCATACACAGTTATATTCATTGCAGAGGCATACTCAAGAAAATCACATCACTGTTGGGCACCGCGGTCAATAGAAATCTCATGACATTGCATTAGTGAGCGACTGGAAATTTAGTCAATTTATCATGTATTACGATGTCAGTTCCGTACAACACTCTTGCATGCCTCTAGACCTGAAGCTCTCTTTATAGTAGATTATATACTCGCATTGTTGGTGCGAACATGGTTAATCTCTGTACGACGTCTACTCGTTTGTAGGAGGTATGAGGAATACCCCTGGCATAAATTGCTAATACCACAACCTACAACAACCTCTAAAACTCATCTTCCACGTCCGACAATGAGCTGGCGCTCCCAGATGAGGAGCTATCACTGTCAAGATATGGCTGCAATTCCCATAACAGCGACCCTTGGCTCCACTGTAGAGTGCGCTCAACAAAATTCTTCCACCCCACACACACGCATCGTAACGCTGTGCATACTCTGTAGTTCTCTAACACATCTATACTGTTCATTATAAGCGGCCATATCTTGGCCTCCATGATTTCCGATGGGATCAAATGTAGAAACCTAGGCATACGACGCAGCACTTTCTGCCTCATGGCAACGACTTCGTCGTCGTCGCTGAAGTCTGAGTCTCTTAAGAATTGGGCTGGCCCAAACAGGGCAATCGGAAATTCTCCGTCTAATGGCTCCTTCTCCATGGCGTTGTAGGGTTAAGTTCAGTGTGTTCCTCAAGAACGACGAGACGTACCGTAGCATAGAAGTGTTGTTTGACGGAGCACTCGCTATGGACTGGACTGCCTGTGGAGTGTATCAGAATAATGGAACACAATTCTCGAGGGGGGTGGACTGTCACTGACCTCTTCTGCCTGGTAGCCGTGTCCAACTTCTGCGGGGTTGTTAGTAGGTGCAGCCACATTTCCATCGAATGATACATCGGCCGGGAAGTAATAGCCCCCGCCGCCCATAAAGGTCATGGCCGCCATCTAAAAGGAAATCTTCAACTCCTGACACGCTGTAATCGATTAATTGCGTTGTGGGCCAAAGGTCGCGTTATTGGCGTGATACTCTACAAATCCTGCCTCTGATGCCAAAATAACGCTAAATCAAGCCTCACGTTACTAAATAATAGCTCGGTACTACTTGCGCAAGAGAGACTCCTGGCAACATAAGGTTACAACAAATGATGACTGGTCATCCTAGCCAGAGGAAGGCATCGGGGGCCGTGTGCATACGACGCATTATTTCGACTGACAGTAAATTAAAGTATCCATTAGCGAATTACAATACCTCAGAGTTGTCGTGACGAGGAAGGTTTTGATAAGTGCTAAGTCCTACCATCCGGGAATAGAATTCTTCTCACATGTCCTCTTCGTAAAAGACAGACTTCGTACCCTGCGATAGAATCTCCTGCAGCCAACCAACCAGTTCAGGCATGGTCAGGGACGAGGCCCATTCCGCGTGAGGTCTGCTTCACTGGGGCGGCATTGGAAGCAGCATCAATTCTATCTCTATTTGAGGAGCCCAAAAATACAATGCCTTCTATCAACCTCAAACAAGGGACACTAAATTCCCAATTCAATTAGAATTGTACCAACCTGAAAGAAGGGACTCAATTCCAGTCTCTGGAGATACCACAATCGTGAGCGTACAGGGGAAGAGCTACGGGGGTTGGGCATACAAGAACGCTGTGCGACAAGTGGTCTCCGCTCCATCATCTGCTGCAAGGTTAGTTTTCGAAATCAGCGCAACTTCACGAGCATAAGCATTGCCCTTACCTTAGTAATGTATCGGGAAGAGTACGGTGTCATGTCCGCTACTCGGGACAAGTTTGGCAGAAACCCTAGGTGGATAGAGACCGTCTTACGGGAGTACGAGATAGGCGTGTTTGGCCCTCGTCACGAATGCTTCATCAATTGCAGATGCGTGGCTTGTCGTAGAATGCAATGGATCAACCATCCAGAATGCAAATGTACGCTGGGGAAAGAGCGGTGGACCTCCTTCGCTCTCAATGACAGAATGAGGCAGAAGTGGTGGAGATGTCGATGCGACCTGAAGTTCAGTGTTTCCCTCCACCGAAGATCTGCGAATGCATCCTCTTGATGATAACGCAAGAAGCTGTTTACAGCGACGGAAACGACGGTAGCCCCCAGGCGAACACCAACCTCTTCTTCGGAATAAACGATAGTGAGTATAAATGAGTGATACTTCGGCCGGTATTCCAGACTCTACAAATGAGAGATTGCGGTCGATTGCAATGGAAATGCTGCCTAATCACGCAAGGACGTCCTTGGTGGTTCCCAACTTAGTTCCGCATTTCGTGGGCGGGAACACGGAGAATTTGACGGACCTTTCGGACACGGCGACATCCCTCCAACAGAAGCAATCTCTCCCCCTGGCATTTTCTAGAAGCTGCCCAGATGCAAAGATCCGGAAGAACTCTGCGCATGGTCCATGTTAAACAGGGGTTTAGGGTCAGGCGTGTCAAGCCCTCGCTTAATCCATTCGTTGCTCGACGGTTTAGGGTGGGGTCTTAGTTCTCGGTTGTAGGCGAATATCAAACACTCTGTCTCTCTGGGGTTCCAACGGCCGAGACGTTCCACGCACTCAAGTGCTTTGTTCAAAGCCAGACATTATTAATGCAAATAAAGCACTTTTACAAAATCTTCGTCTTGCGATGTCATCAAGAGTCCTTTTTAGGCCGATATTATGAAGTGATTCAATCTTTGCATCCGGTCCACTGAACGCTCTGGAATTCCGTACGGTCCATCCACGTACAGCAGAGTGCAATGGAACGTCCTCAAAGGCAGATGCTAACGTGCCATACCCTCCGCGTTCTTTATAGCGTTGTCGCGTCTTAGGTTTTAAGTTTCGGTCCTACTTCTGCAAGAACTTAGAATTCGTTGCCAGGGGTTCCAAATCTTCTAAGCTGCCTAGAGAGGTCACCGAGTCATTGTCTGTGAACGTGACTTCCCATTGCATGCCTCCGTAGTTGATTCGCCCGCACTAGCGACAGGCCACTGCGAGCTTTTGTTGAACATGAACATGGAGGGAGTCACAGAATGTTTGTTTATGCATTGCATGTCGTTGCAGATATCATGGAGGAAGGTATACGTCGAGCCGCACCGGACGAAGCACGCATACGAGCCAGGGAAGCGACGCTCGTGGAGCGGGAGATTGCTTACGCCCAGAGGCAGGGTTGGAGGACGATTCCCTATCCATGCGCCATCCACTGTCGAGAGACGAGGTCTGCCCTTGTATTTTGAAGCTACCGACGATGTCTTCGGGAGCACCGCCGACACCCTTGGTTTTTTGGGCGGTCTGAGGTGAGTCTTTCTATCTTGTTCGAATCGTTAGGTTGCCAAGTTATACGTTTCCCCTTTCACCCGCCATTGCCCATATTAGTGACCATTGTGTACTTTAACTCCCCCTCCCGCTTGGACAGGGTTACGATCCCAACAACTCCGACGACGAGTGGAACACTCATATCGCGTGGTACTATGGCGCACAGGCTTCTGAACGCATCGCTCGTCCAGTACAGAGAAACCTGGACCCTGGCATGGCTACGAGGCAGGCAATTGTGGACTCTCTTGCCATTGGGGATCGCATCAGAGGCAAGGTAATTGCTAACTGGGAGGAGCGAGATGATCGGCAAGCACGGTCCCACGAGTGGGGCGATATACCGCCAACACCTGCGGGGACCGAATGCGAAGATGACGTTCCCGAGCCCATGGATGGCGATGGCCGTGGCGAGGAACCTCCCCTTCATTTGCACATGCAACCCCCTCCTGTGCCACCTCCAGAAGGCGCAGAATCCTCAGACGACGAGGACTTAGAGTGGGGGGAGGCCGATGACGACGTCGACACGTCAATTCAAATGCTGGAGGAGGCGGCTTTAACACCTCTATTTCACAATTCCCAGCATTCCAGCATGGGCGCATCGTATCTTATCCTCAGCTCAGGGAGGTTGCACGGCGCCACCAACGTGCACTTGGACGAGACTTTTTGATTATGGAGTATGATACTCCTCCCTCAACCTAATACGTTGCCCAGATCCTACCATGAGGCTTCGCAATACTTGCGTCGCCTCGGCCATTCATACAAGAGTATAGATATTTGCCCAAACAATTGTCATCTTTTTCGGGGAGATTTGAGCAATGCAACCGTCTGCCCTACTTGCCGCGCCAGTATAAGGAAAACCGTGGGCAAGTCTTAAGTGCCGCAGAAAGTAGCAAGGTATTTCCCCTTAACTCCAAGGCTAAAGAGGATGTTCCAGAGCCCAGTACAAGCGGCGCAAATGACATGGTGGGCGGCAAATCAAGGCGATGGGACACTCATCAAGCACGTTGCGGATTCCCGACAGTGGAAGTACATCAATGAACGGTACCACGAGGAATTTGCGAAAGATGATCGCAACGTCCGTTTGGCCCTCATTGCGGACGGATTTAATCCAAGTTCTGACAAGAGGAGCGTGTATTCACAATGGCCCGTATTACTGATGAACTACAACGTCGCACCCTGGCTCACTACGAAGAACTACTTCATTATGCTCGCCATTCTTATCCACGGCCCAGACGCTGTGAGGGCAAAGAAGCTCAATGTTTTTCTGGCGCCCTTGGTGGAGGAGTTGATGCAGCTGTGGGAGGTAGGAGTGTAGTGCATGGACGCAGCAAGGTATAAAAACGAGTCACACTTCATCTTAAAAGCTATGGTAGTGTGGACTATAGGGGACTTCCCGGCCTATGGCATGCTCACTGGCTTGCATGTCCCGTATGCGGTCCTGGCACTCGGACAAGAAGATCTAAGGTTCTTCATAAGAACGTTTTCTGTCCCTGTGCTCGGAGGTGGCTTCACGCGAATCATCACCTCAGCAACGACTCGGTAAACTTTGCCGATGAAGAGCGTCGGACTGCTCCCGTGCCCGTCAGTGGGGAACAGGCGCTAGCATGGGCCCGTGAGAGAGAACAATGGCTGGTTGAAGAAGGTGCCCCACCGGAGAACGACCCTGTGCGAACCTACGGCGTAAAATACGAGACGGTGCTTTTCAAGCTTTCGTACTGGAAGGTGTGTGTTCTATTTTGTTGCTAAACATTGATTTGATTGTTGTTCTCTTTTGTCGCTTCAGCTTCTTGATTCTGAGCCATTTCTGTGAAGTACTCTGTTTTCGTAAAATGAACTCTTTCTTAAAGTGCAAGCATATAATGCCCTGTTCACTACAGGCGTAACTGACATCTTGTTTTCCATCGCTTATGTACATAGTCCTTTTCTTCACAGTAGCTAAAAAGAACTTATGCCGCCAACCCTACGTAGAAAAACTCCTTCGTTTTCTTCATGTGTATGTTTTGTTCAAGTGCATTCGTTTTCTTCATTACATGTTTTATAATGGCCTTTCCAGTTCCATGGCGTTGACAATAATGTACACCTGTCTAGGACTACCCTTGCTTTGCATTGCATGGATCTCTCGTGTATGAGGTACATCCTCTTGGAGCTTGTTGGTTTCAGAGCAAATTGCTAACCTCCCGTGTGTGTCTGGCACTGTGCAGCATCTACCTGTGCGACATACACTTGATACGATGCACATAGAAAAGAATGTGGCTGCAACGACATTTGGTTTCCTGATGGGTGAAAGCGACACGATAGCTATGCGATAGGACATGGTAGAGGCCAACGCAATGCCGGAGCTGCATCTGCAGCAAGAGGGCGATAGCGAGAGGTACCTCAAGCCACATGCTCCCTATGTGCCAAGGGACGACGAGAAAGTGAAGTTACTGGAAGCTATCCGCGCATGTCAGACACCAACGAATCAGTGCGGAAATTTCAAAAAACTCGTGAACATGGAGAAGAGAAAAATTCAGTTCATGAAGAGTCATGACTGGCACGTCCTAATCCAGGACATTTTACTAGCTGCCATCCGGGGGCTACTACCCAAGGGTCCCAGAGCTGCGATTATCCGCCTTGGCCACTGTTTTAAGCGTCTGTGCGTGAAGGCCATACAACGGCGAGACCTCATTCTACTCCACAACTATGTTGCGGAAACTGTTGCACTACTGGAGGTTGACTTTCCCCAAGGCTTTTAGAACGTTTTGCCGCACCTCCTGGTGCACCTCCCCGCAAGGTGTATTGGTGCGGCACCGTCCACACTCGATGGATGTATGGTGTGGAAAGACACCTCGGGCATTTGAAGGGGCTAATCTGAAACAAAGCCAAGCCGGAAGGTTTGATCGCCATGGGCTATCAATTTGAGGAAGCGCTCGGCTTCGTCACTGAACACTTTGATATGTATCCGGGCGCTGCTCGAACAATATGGAGCGTGGACGAGGATGGGAGGGATTCCGGCGAGGTTCTCGAAGGCAAACCCAGGTACTCAACGTGGCAGATGGCAGAGCTAGAGGAGCTCCACGAACACATCATCAGGCACTCGGCCGTTACCTTGCCGTATCTTGGGTAAGTCATGTGTTCCTTACACAAGTGTTTTTAGTTATCTAAGTCAGTCGGGCATGGCGGTGAATTGAGAATATATTCTGCTTGATACTCAGTGCATTAAAAAGACAGAAGTACTCCAAGTACAAGCCTTCAGATAGTCGGAAGTACATCGTAGTTGAGTTAGATAACTATTTCACTGTTGCTCCCACTTGTGAATGTCGCCGAATGGCATAGGGAACTGTTAACAATCATGTCACGAGCTATGAACGTCTTCTTCTGATTCACGCCTTCTTTTCTTCACCTGCACTCACATAATCATCTTAACCCTGCGTTCCTTGGACCAGTTTTGCAATTCACTGATGAACTCCTTGTTTTGCATAGGGAGTACGAGGAGGGTTGTCAACGATACGAAAGAGGACGCCATTGTTGCTTTGAGTCCTTCGGAGTCTGGCTACGAAATAAAATACAGTCTATGCGGCAGAGAGGGGAGGTACTGGATATTAACCTCGTGACAATGACAAAGCTCCCCTCGAAGAAGGTTGAGCACTTTACCTCCATGTACGCGTATGGGTTCCATTTCCGCGTAGATGACGAGGTGGGACCGAACTATGAGACCTATGACTCTGGAGTCGCGGCTATCATAACTGAGGAGTGCAGGTCCTCTTTAGCCGATCGCCGCCCTGTAGAGGCAGATCTACAGTACGTGGGCGTCATCAAGGATATTGTGCGAGTAGAATATGGACACATACAGTGGACGACGCTGAAGTGCTCTTGGATCAGGCCAAACGTGTAGGGGACACGCACAATCAAGCGTGATGAGCACGGGTTCTGGCTGGTGAAATTTAACGCTAGGCAAAGTCGACCAGTAGAGCCTAACATTCTACCTGTCGATGCAAAGCAGGTATGCGATTTAATAACATGATCTGTATATACCTGTTCTCTGATGCTGGTAGGGCACTTTTGCCGTGGGGAATCGTTTGCTCAGGTTGATAATCCTCAGAAGCATCCGCAGGTTTTCTTTGTCGATGATGTCAACGATCCGGAGTGGAAGGTTGTACGATTGAAGGAGCCTCGCTCTCGACGCGCGACCGAGGCAGACGACGATGGGAATCTCAGCGCAGCCGGGTCCTTACGTTCCACACGGAACATCGTCAGACATGTCCCCGCCAACATCGACCCAAACATTGCTACCGTTGAGTCTACCTCCAGGGTTGATGTTGAGCACGTCATTGCTTTCGAGGAGACTGTAGAAGACAACGCAGCCTTCGAGGATGTTGACCACGTCGAAGACGGTGGCCGTCTAGATGAAGAAGACAACGTCGAAGGAGCGGACTTGATGAACGCTTGCCCGGTGCCCCCACATACACCAGTTGCCATGGACGCCATGTAACTCAATTGACCAGTACGGTACACACCTAAACCTTCTGTCGATTGCCAACATTCTTTTTCATTTGTTCTACTAAATGAATTGAGATCAAAATTTCATTGGAGGTAGTTCAATTCTGTATGGGTTCATCACAGGAACAAGTCCTGATGGAATCCGACCCGGTCCATCCCTGACGTCGGTCTTGCCCTGCACCGAGCTCTTTTATCAATAAGGCAACAGCTGTTGCCCGCTATTCCCAACCTGCATAATCCGTATTTGTCATATCCAGGCTAAGCCCTTGAGGAGTCTCTGATTGGGCGTTATATTCATTGGTGGAGTTGTTTTATTTTACATGCACATGATCCATGCTTGGTCCTGTGTTTCAGGGGTAGACATAATAGCTAGAGTAATACGTCTGTTCTCGTAGTTCCCCACGGGGCGTTGGATATCTCACAGTGGCGTAATATATTGCCGTCATGTGCCAGATCAGTAAGAGTAGTTTTCATTATCGCAATGTAATGTTCGAACTACCTAATTCAAGCCTGGCGCTGGTTTTGCTGTTATCAATGTCCCCACACATGGCTATGCCGGACTATGCTTGCATGTCAAACCGTGTTGTCCTTTATTTTGTTTAAATTTGAATCAAGTTCTAACGAGTCCATCCATCATTCTTTCGGGCATCGAGGAAAAGCTGAGAAGTACCCCCTGATTCTTCTAGGTACGTACGATTAACCCATGCTCATGTATTATATCTCTTCATATACATATCTGATAAACTTCCAAGTTAGGTGAAGTTTCGTCTCAGGAAAGATTTCCAAGTTCTAGGCTCACTTGTGAATATAATTGAGAATTTTATTCAATCATTAAATGCCATACGTTGATGCAGGAAGGATTAGATAGGATGAGCTTTAGATCTTGATAAAATATGCACTAAGGTGTACTCCGTGACTCTAGGTGTTACATCCTCAGTCCATGATGCCTGCCCGTGATGCATATATACCTGTGCGTGTCAAGAATGCTTAAAACCCACAGGCGCCAGGTACTCTCATTACAGGGAACGTGATATGAGCAAGGTATTGATATTGTAGATCTTAGAGTTGTCTTCCTAAGAGCACATTTCGGGAATGTGATAAGTGTGGAGTCATTTTTGGTCGTCTCTGTGTCTACATCTTCTATTGTAATTGGATTTAGTGATGGACCATGATAGGATTAGCAGATCTGCCTTGCCAAAGCTCGCAGAAGTTGGCTACTTTTCTCAATTTCTCTCTGTGGGTTGCGTTCGCAGGCAGAGATGACATGCACAGTTCTGAAAGAGGATGTAACAATGTTGGACATTCGAAGCACACGTATGCTTGGGCAAGTCGGGTTTTTGGTAGAGGTTTGTAAATACAGTCTTCTCCCATTACGATGTGTAGGACATCTCCTTACATGTTGCATTTTGTACGTCTCCAAAAAAGCTGAAGTTTTTTGTGTTGGATTCAAAAGAAATACTATGACTATTCGTATGGTGGCTCTGTTTTCAGGTATTCACTACGTTTGAAGACTTGGGAATATCAATAGATGTGGTGGCCACCAACAAGGTCAGTATATCATTGACGCTAGATCCTTCAAAGCTCTGGGAGCGTGCCTTCATTGAACAGGCAAGTTTCTTACATCTTCGATTACTCATACAGATTCCTTGTTTACTCATACAGAGGCGCTTATATTTTATATAGTTTGAGAAGGACAGAGGTGGAGTTTCCAATTACTAGAGTATCTATTCGATCATACCAACCACTTATTTATCTCGCACTAGAGGAATTTATGTTTAGTGAAACGTTTGCTAAAACAAAGTGTAAAGCTTACAAATTGCTGTGGCAACATCAGCAGTTGGACAAAATGAAACCAGAGCCGTCAAGGATCGCTGATGTGCAGCTTTTGAAGAAAAAAGCTACTATTTCTCTGATTAGCAATGGGAAGCAATCATCTGCTATTTCTGAAAAGGTACCTTGCGGAAAAACTTACTGCTGATAATTTGGTATTTGAACCTATGATTCAGCAATGTTTGATAGGAGCATGTTATTGTATCTGCCTTAAAATTGTGGCTTCTACATTCTCTTAAAATTATTCCTTTCTGATTATTCATCTTTTCAACTGTGAACGTAAGTGGCGCAGGTCTTCAGGGACTTCAAGAAAAACAATATCAATGTCCAAATGCTCTCACAAGGTGCTTCGAAGGTTTGCTCAATGTTACTTTTTTCGACTGCTGAATTTACCGGTAGTATGCAACATGAACATGGATATTTCTGGAATTATCACAAGTAGTCAACGTTTAAGTCCATGCCTCAAGCATATTGCAAGAACAAGAAGAGAGAAAGACTGAACGTAGTACAGAGTTCGAGTGGCACGGTCACTACTCCCATTGCACGGTCTCAGACTCAAAAACCTAAGACCGTGTTCTTCCTCTTAGACCGCGCCAAAACCACGGTCTAATGTCAAAGTCGGTGGTCTTAGGGAACAAGAGGGATGTGTGACAGGTTGGGTGTCTGTGATCGACTGACATTGTGAGCTCAAGCCATCATCCCCACCAACTACAATGATTACTGATTGGGATTTCAGAGTGCATGGAGGCGGCTGTGACAAGTCTATCTCATTCCCTGCATGGAGACGTGACGTCCCATCTCTTACATCTAGATCGATCACATAACAATACACAATGCTGGAAATTCAGTGATGAGGCTCGCCACAGAACATCGGGGACATGTTTTTCTCTACCAGGAGACGTTGCTACTGAAGTCCTTTGGCCAAGTGCGTACTCTGCACTCTTCTTTGTTGTGCGTCCATTCTCAGTTGATACCAGGGAGTTGATCCCGCATTTTCTTCAATCCAATTACAGTGGTGCATCCCCAGTGAGAACATGATCTTCATTTAATGGTGCTCTTCTTCTAGTACAATGATGTCATTGATCTGGGTTCCGTCATAACTTCCAGGCGATTGTATTTACAGGAGTTGTTAATGCTGCACTTACTTCTTTAATGTCGAATTGACACACTACACATGAGTGGCTACGCGCTGCAGATTTTGTGATTATGATCAACCCTAATCCCCTAGATCTCCTTGAACCTATGCTAAGCAACCATCGCACAAAGCAGGTCCTATACAAGGTCCACGTTGCTGAGTCTAACCAATTCATTTTGTGTCTGCATTGACTCAAGGCTGGTCTTCGCTTGTACTCGGGAAGCACCTGCATTAGCAATGGCGGACGTATTCTGGGAGGTTGTCCGAGAGTTGAACGAGGTAAACGCCCTCTACTTCGCCGTCTACATTGAGTCTATAGCAGCACACGAGACTTTGGTACGTACCCGCATCACAAACTCGTTTCCTCCGTTCCCCTCCGAAGAGGTTTGAAGTTCTTATCCAGGGAGGCCCTTACAAAAGTCTGCATCTCTATCGAGTAGGACGTTGCGGCTGAATTGGGATCAGGAAGAACCAACCTTTGTGGCAAAGTACTCTTGTCACTTGGAGAGTTTCCCCTTCTCTTTCTCACTTTGCTTCTGTTTCTGTTACGTTTTACGTTCAATTGATTGGGTAAGCTCGGAATACCACTTCGTGAGTTCCGTCTTCCGACATCACGGTTATCAAGTCGCCATGTTCTTTCTGAAAAGTAGAATTGTAACCATTGAAGCTACACAGAAGTGCCTGTTACTGTTGCCTATGTTATTGAATGTGAATTAAATTAAATCCATTGAAATTATGGTCGATGGCGATGCAGCTTTCCGTCTTCCTAACGTAGATGGTTGTATGAATCAGGAAATTCCGGCCCAATTTACAGCTCGCACTGGGTGGCCAGCGATGGACGATTGCTCTATCTGCACTTCACTGTGCCACGTCAATGAATGGCCCGTGCAATTTAGGCAGAATGTTGACACCGCCCGGAGCGTCGGCACTGGATGGGGCAAATTTCTGCGTGCACACCAAGTTCGTGCTGGACAGCTGTTGCTCTTTGAAGTCGTGGACGAGTGCTCCCTCGTGGCGGCATTGTACCCCCGCGACGACACCTCCGCCTTTGGCTCGCTTACCCAGCCACTTTACCCCCGCGACAAGACACCGAAATTGAAGAAGTCAGTCCACTTCCAGGAACAGGGCGCAATGCCATCATCCGCCCCCCTCCGCGCGACGACTGCCGAGAAAACTACCCATGAAGTGGTCACCAAAAAGGCAACCTTGACCACTAATGTACACACGACAGTGTTGGAGCAGAGCCTCCGTGGCAGGCATACTGAGACCCGGAAATCAGCTAACGTTCTCAATAACGTCACCTTCGTGAAGAAGCTGAAACACTGTCACTGTGGCCGCACGCAGTCCTCGAAACTTGTGAGTGCAATAATCTTATATCTCTTCCTGCTCTAATACCTTAGCATGTCGACGGCATTGTAGTAGAAGCAGAGTTTACCCATACATTGGAAGCCATGTCGAATAGTCCTACCATTCTGTTTATTTCTTTTGTGGAAATCGTTCTTAGGATGCATTGGTTAGGACTTAGGCTACCAAAATCCTCAGAATATTCACTGCAACAAGGTTATCTTCCTCTTTTCAATATTCAACATTGACCAGCAGTTGCGTTGTGGGACATGATATACCTGTCAAATTCTGGCGTCCCTTCGGCGAGGAGAATTTCGATGGAGTGCCCTACGACCTCCGTGGACCGCATTTGGCAATGGCCGTGACTAGCGTCCTCAAAGTCACTCCCGCCCAGACGTTCTGCTATTTCAGAGCAGGGTGGGCTGAATTCCGTCACCTCAACAACCTCAAACTTGGCGATGTCATCAAGTTCACCGAGGTCAGTAAGGCTGCATTCAACGTCACGAAGTTCTAAGCAGATGTTAACTTCCAGTACGCAGAATGGCGATATACAAGTAGAGACTTGGAAATGGTCGGCGAGCATCATGTGGTGGGCAATCGGAGCAGCGTACGGGCGCAGGCGAGAGCGATTTTGTGGTGGCTTTTGAAACAGGAATGTTCATAGACTGCAATGCAAGCCGCAGTGTCAGGTAGTTTGTCCTCGGGCTTCGCAGTTTTTCTTGTAGATAGTCGAGGTCTGAAGAAGGAATATATAATTAGAGACAGGCTCTGAACACACTATGATTCTACACGTTGAATATCTTTGTATGTATAGAAGTTGCCAGGGTCTTAGACGAAGCAGGAGATGCCCTCAACTCAGTTCTTGGGCATGTCACTTTGAACACACTACTGCATTTCAAATTCAATGTATTTGTTACGCACGTTTCATACAGTGGAATGATATGACAGTCTATATTCTGTATCTACTTGTCCTTTTCACCAAATTCTGTGCCCCTTGCCAAATACCATTGTCTCTACAGTTTTGCAGCTTACGTGAACCCTAAACATATAAGTACCTTGTAACCACGACAAGCTTCCACAGAAATTTGAGGTCTTAAACCAAAATGCGGAGAATGTGAGGACTTGGTCCAGTTCCTTATTGCAGAACATGCGAGTGTAACTATCCTGAATCTCCGGAAACTACCTACACAAACGCGTTTCCTACTCACCACAGGTAAACTCCATTTATAATCGGAAACCTTCTCTCCAGAAAGTAACCACCCTCGAAACTCGCGATTCCAATCCTTCCCATTGGCCAACGGATCGGTGGGGTCAACCGCATCGTCGCTGCAGGCATGGACCCACCTCTAAGTTCAAGAGCGACTTCGTAGCGCAGTTCCGGGGATAGAAAGCGACGACTGTTCTACTAGTGTAATGTCACTGCAAAATAGCTCGTTTTTGAAGAAATCTTGCGTTTCAGGTACTGTTCCGAAGCTGCAGATCCCGTAATCAGTAATTGGAACGTAAGGTCCACTCTGTCGACATTGCAAATTGGACACTCTATTCTGGGCCATGGCGTTAGGGACATTTGATGAAATCCAGATCCGCTGTCTTGACGTTGATAATTCTCATGTGCTCGGCCAGTGGTACTATACAGTTCCTGACAGAGAATGAGAATCCATGGCTGCGACGGAGTCCCCTGGTACAGGAGAGTGGACGGCTGGTTTCTACTTGGGCATGGGACCTGCATTGAGCGCATGTAACTTTGAAGTCGTGCCTTTCACTTCGCCAATAAGTGATGGTACGTGGAAGGAGCAGTTTCAGGCAATTTTGGCAGAAGGGGGGAATGAATTAGCGCTAGAGCTGTTCGACAGAGAGTACGAGTTGATTCTTCTCGGACGCTTCAGTGGGCATTTCTTCTGTACAGTACAGCCGGCCAAATGAGATTGTCAGCCATGGCGTTCTTGCGACAGGTAAACAGATCTCCCGATTCTTGCAAGGTCACTGCGAGGGTCCTTTTATCGAGATGGAGAGGGTACTTTTATTTGCACGTTGCAGGCGGTGCATTGCTGACCGAGGGCTTCGAGAGCCCTGTTAATCAGACTTCAAGCTTCCCCCTCGAAACTGCTTCTCTCAGTTTATGTCCTTCCACTTTTAGTAAGTATGCACTTCGTAAAAAACTGCCCCCGACCGTCTCGCGCTCTGATTGGTCGAGAGGCAGTGAATTACTCACCGTAATTCAACTGCCATCAACCTACCATATCGACCCATCAAATACCTCCTACATCTACCGATGTCAATATGGGATTCTCATAAGCTAAATGGATGCGGCTCAACAGGTCGCGAGTTCGATTCCACCCAACACGAGACTATAATGTGTGATCTGCCTATACCCGAGCTAAATCTCCTATAACCGTGCTTACAGTAACCTGCAAATCTCAAAAGTCTTCATAGTTTTTCTAGATCGTAACCGCGACGGTGAAGCAAGGAATCGAACTCGGAACCTGTCGCGGCCAAACTCGACATCCTATGTGAATCCGTACGGAACGCGCTCGACGGTCGGGTCAGTTTTCCACGAAATGTAATTCCATCTTCTCGATGGATTACGGTGGGCCGAGGTACTGGCGTACCTACCCACCTCGTGCTCCCGCACTCGGTGGGTAGGTACGCCAGTACCTCTACCCACCGTAATCCATCTCGAAGATGGAATTACATAGTCTGTTATCCCGGATGGTGGCGTCCCGTCTCGTTTACGGTAATTCCGCCTACTGTGAAGACACTGGCTCCAGCATGTGACAGTTCAAGAATACCCTTGTAAGTGGTTTCCACTTCCTTTACACTAGTTCCGTGTAATTCTGCCTTATTCGTTTTCTCCTAAACTTACGAAGGGCTTGCAACCTTGTCAATGGACTTAGGCACTGCGAAGTGATTCGTCCGTGTTTGAAATGACCGTCCCGTGATTCCAATAAAGTTGAATCTCGGAAAGTACTTTCCTATCACGTAGGTTGCACTTTCTTTTACTCAAGTGTCTCGACGACGACGGTAAGTGCTTCCTCCCAACTTAGAAAACGCGGGCATAGTACGGATCAACTCAGGAGACTGTATTTCCCGTTCACTTTACATCCCACTTTGCGGATACAAAATGAGGGCCCTGTTCTGCTATAATGTCCACTGCGGTGGGTAAAGCTGGTGGGCAGTACAGTTATGCTGTGAAGTGCGCTGGAAAGGTCCTTTTGTAGACTAACAATTCAGAAAGTGAATTGCACAGTGGTGTAGAAGTGAATAGACAGCTAAAAATCAGCACTCCGTAGTGGGTAAGTGTAGCAACAGTGGTTGTGAAGTGAAATTCAGTACTCAGAGTTAAGTATCTGTTACTAACTTTCGCATCATTGTAGCTTTCGCAAGGTTGATAGGGAAGATTGATAATCTCACTGTCAACGTTGTGTAGTTGTTGGTAACGCAATGAACAGGTGCTACCCTCTGACAAATTGCAGGGACGATAGGAAGGTCGACGAGAGGCATACATTTTGGTGACTGGTGTAGGGCACGAAACCAGCGCATCATTTCTGAGTTCTGGTGACCCAGCTCCAGACTCTCCAAGCAGAGTCCCCATAAGGCTTGGATTCCATAACAATTTTGATCGGGTTATTCCTCTCCGTTTCTCTCTGTCGTAGCAGTAGTACTGTAAGGGGCCGCATTTTTAAATATTGTCATTTAGTTCCGAAATAGTGCTTTTTGTAAGACCCAATGCAACCTCTGCTTGGAGACAGTCATATATCCGTAGGAGTTTTACTGTGGATGCCTTGTCATTTGCTGAAATGGGTTTTAGTGAATTAGTGAGCATGTGCATACACTTTAAGAACGTGTATTGCAATATACATTTAGGGACCAAAGTGCATGGTAGGATTCACCTAATACAAGCAAATGGTGAGATTTCCTGCATGCAAAATAACCGTACTAGTGTCACCTACTTGCGATGCAGATTTTCGTGGATTGTAGCAATGTAATTTTGGAGTACGTTGGTCATTGCAGGAGACTCCGCAGGGGCACATACGCAATTCAAGCTTCCGAACTCACTACTCGACAATTGAACATTTTGAAGTCACCAATTGCAACCTGTCAAATCAGACTGTGGACTGCAGACTCTCCCACTTTCACGAGGTGACTTCCCACTACTCTCTGCTTTCATGTTGATCGACACCCATCACAAAAGTTGGTTATCATATAATTATGCACCCACTGAAATTCATGTCATCTGTCATTGCGCTACCCCTCCAGCAGGTCATACGTGAAGAGAATGGACGCGACTGGAAGATTTTGTGCCATCAACCCAGCAGATCCCATAGCCCTCCTCGCTGGGATAAATTGAGTTTTACGTCCCCCCCCCCTCCATACCAAACTCGACATTGTCTTCTTCCTTGCTCTCTCCTCAAGCTCTAGTCTCATACACTCGCTGTAGAAGCGAACTTCAGTATGCGGTCAAATTTTCGTGCGCGAGTCTCTTGCTCTTGGCCATGGCTCCACCGGAAGCCGCGTCGATCCACTGGTTTGTGACCTTCATGCAGCTTCCCCATGAAGGCGTGATTTCCACCGTGACCTCCACGGGGGACCTTCCGAGCCGACTCGCCCTTGCAGAATTCTTCGGGCCTAAGTACGGGAGTGGCTACACCTTCAAGAACCACGGCGACGCTGCCTATGAATCGTACGTGAAGGAGCTCTACACGAGAGTGCTACAGTTGCACTGGCCAATAAATTCTGTGATCCCATTCCATTTCGCTAGAGGTCTCCTGGCGGAGGCGATGCACGTGGAGGTGAATTAGGCGGAATTCGGGTTCAAGCAGACCCATCCTCATCAGTCACGCTCCGGCATCCCGAGAGTCCTTCCAGAGTTCTTAGATTTGTTGTCCGTACTGAACCCAATGTCAATGTTTGTACCCCAAACCAGGTTCCAGGTGCTCTTTCCACCCCCTCATCCGTTTTCTTGTCCATTGAGAATTTTGTCCTTTTTCATGCCCATTCCCTTGCTTTCTGTTGTATTTCCAAAATGTCTTATACTTCTTCAGATGCAGTCCTCGTTCAATTCCCCATGAATGTCTTTGTTGCTCGCAGGTCGCCATCCCTCGCGATGCCCCACTGGAGTGTACGACACAGTCTAACTCCGGATTCCTCCATACCGCTGCAACTCCCATCGGCGTTGTGGTGGATGCTGTCCTGCCCACTCCGGCCGTAAATCCACCAATCCACAGTAAGTCTGGGGACCGCCGTGAGAATGTTGCCCCCTTGGGCATGGCCACGATGGGCAAAAGAGGGGAGTCGTCTGACGAGGCTCAAACGCACCCCGAGGAACCAGGAAATCCCAGGATCTGCAACCACGTTGTTGGAGTAATTCGTGGCCTGTATGTTCTCAGGGACGAGATTTTACCACTGGTATCCTCGCATTGCATGGGCCTCCGAGAGAGTCGCCATACCGCTGCGTCCGGAGTTCACAGGGCCAAGGATTGCGTTAAGGAGGAGGTTGAGCGACTGCAATTTGTCCAGAGGAAAGTTGCCGGAAAAAGGTCCATTCACGACAAAGCATTGGAAGAATATGAACGGGCACGAAATGTGCTTGCAGTAGCAAGAGACGATCGATCCGGTGTGGTAAATTGGGAAGATAAAGAGAAGAGGAGCAATTACGTTAAAAACTGGGAGGCGCTGGTGAAGTCCTAGGCAGACAACCTTGACATTGCTCGTGAGCGACTGGCGGAATGGGAATTCAAGAATACCCGGCAAATCGCAATGGTCGGGAGGCTAACTGCCGCAGCTCACACCGCAGAGGTAAGTTACAAGCGAACTTGCGACATGATTGATGCGGACATCGGACATCCGCAGGCCGTGACGGACTTGCTCGAGTAATTGCGTTACATTCATCGCCAACTAGAGAGAACCACCATGAAATCAGCTATCTCAAGTCACATTGCGTGCTTCTCAGCACTCTATCGTCATAGTGGACTCAGATGTCCAATGTCCTTACTTTGCTAGAACTCTGTGCTACATCGGTGATGTCCTGAGTAATGGCGACATTTTGCACCTCCTCACCCTTCGCCCTCGTCTACGAAAAAACTGGATTATTTTCAGAACTGTAAGTTCCGGGCTTTAAGACAGGCATTGAATAGGGGACATGAAAGTAGAACTCTCCACCCTAAACGGTTCTCAGGTAGACCGTATGTGCCATTTTTCATTCGGTGCAGAATAACTGAGGTCCAATGGTGTAATTGCTTCACTTACACTGCAACTTACACTGCATTGTTTACTTTTTTGGCGAAATTGCAAAAAACTGAGGTTCAGTGGTGTAATTGCTTCACTTGCACTTCAAATTACACTATACTGTTTAATTTTCTGTCGAAATTGCAGAGAAACTTAGGTTCAATGGTGTATTTGCTTCACTTGCACTGCAACAAACACTGCACTGCTTACTTTTCTGTCGAAATTGCTCTACAGAACGATGCTCATCCCGACGCACATGCCGGGGTCTAAGAATAAATGCAACGCACTGTGTCATATTCTCAACTTTTTTTCATTCACAATGTTCTGATATAAATCTCCCCTCCCCTTGGACAATGGACATAAGGCAAAGCAGTGCCTTACATTGTGTAAATTGCAACGGAATTTCATTTCACGCTTTGCATTTTTTATTAAAGTGACAAGTTACCTTCAAAATAAAACATTGAAGGCATGAGTTGCAAAGTAAGTTTCAAAGTCAATCAAAGAAACTGACAAGAAGAGTGCAAATCCCTCGACGACACTGTTCTGCGCGAGAACAATTACATGCCTCTCCATTTCTCCACAACGTACAGTCCATCCCTCACGGTGGTTTTGGAAATTCTGTGAATATAGGAAACCGAAGTGATACTGTGACGAGAAGCTGCAAATCTCACGTTAGCCCTTTTGGACTCGTTCTGGACCTAGTAATTTTGTAATCCATGTGCAGGAGTCCCGTCCCGTGGAAGGCGGCTTGGATTCGCTTCCGTAGTTCCAGAATTGTTCACTTCACAACTTCCGGTTCAATCATGTACTTGGCACCCACGTCTGTCTGTCCTGCACGAGCACGTGAACAGGATTTACCTCACTAGTCCTCACTGTCCAATGCAGACGACCAGGACACAGTCTCCGGGACAAGGTCACGTTCCTTCCAATACGACAAGGAGAAAGAGCCTCAGGCACTCGCGTGAGAAAACCTACACGGATCATTTACTAGCACAGTGATAAGCTGCACATCCTGAAGTGAACAAGAACCCCAAGGTACAATACTTACAGATAACAATGACGTACACTCTTCTAGCGTATTCCACGCTATGTAAACCATGAGATTGCAGTAAGCAGAGGCATTCAGAATGTGTTCGCGGTCGGCAAGAATAATGCTGACATAGGTATTCCGAACATCTTTGCTTATTACAATGTCACGGTCTACACAACATCGAATCTCGACCATCAGGCGCTTCTGTAGACTGATCACATGTAGAAATGGAAGACAACATCGTAGTTGTAGTTCTCACCTGAATAAACAACACAGTGCGCGGTCAGGTGTATACAGAAAGGAAATATTCGGTATCATAAACACAGAGATAAAAAGGACATGCCACAGATGAAGCAAATTGAAGGCCTTACTTGACGCGGGACAGTTGATTTGATGTCACTAAAATCTAGTCACCACAGATGGTGCCCCCGATAACTTCACTGTGCTCTCCCAACGTTTTGTCCCCTGATGGTCAACTCCCAACCCTCCCCGATGAGTTCTCAATTCTCAGTTCACGCCTTACCACCCTGATTCAGAACGTCACCTTCGTCAACACGGCCTGCAAAATCCATAGCAATTCCTCTCTGGCGAATGTTGCCCACAAGGACATTAGCACCTGTTGGACACCCATGGCCGGGCTTCTTGAAACTCGGAAATGCTTCCCCGAAAGGCTGTGCACCTACTCGAACTTCACAGCACTCCAGGAGCATTGAATTCACCCAGACGCTGTGCTCCATCTATTTCTCCAAGTTGTATCAGCCCTCACAGTCTGGATACACAAAGAACACACATCTTAGCCGTGTCCAACTTCAAAAAAACAAAGACTGAGGTCGATATGACGACGCAGCAACGTACCTCACATCCCGGTCATGCTTGAATGATCGAGGGGGAGATGGGAGGATGACTTCATCTCGAGATTGTCCCATCGATGCCTCAGAGTCGACTGCGACGCTGGGAGCACTTTATATTGGTTTCGCTGGTCAAAATTTGGAGGACCGTGCCGGCGAACGCAGGTACGTGCCACCATTGTCAGGTATCTGCCATGTACTGAATTACGTCAGGCTAATGTCTGGCAACATAAAGTACAGCAATTGTCACATGCAACTTCAGAAACTGTCGGAATTGATCCCCTGCCTCGAGCCCAGTGAAACACGATTGCATCGAGCCCAGTGACCCAGGACTGTTAAAGGTGCCCTTTCAGATCAGGATCTATTCTCAATGCCGCAGAATTGATTAGCAAAAGAAACCACATGGGCCCCTGAAAGAGAAGTTCTTGTATAATGCTCATTGCGATCCGCATTACAATCCGCACATAATTTTATCTCTATACATCCTTGTATCATCTCTCTAGGACGTAGGGACGCATGCTTGGACTCTGCCTAAGCCAAACTGGACCTTAGTGGAGCCGACTACAAAATGCGGGCCCTGAATTGACTCCACCTGCAGTCTCCCTGTCTTGCAACGTCCCTGGAGCCTTGACAATCTACATATAGCATGAGACCCTCAGAGGAGTTTATGCACAGAGTCGCCCAAAATAAAAAACACAATTTACTACTACTGCGCATGGCTGTCCCGGTTGCGCTTCACCGGCTTGCCTCCGCGTCCTCGTCCTTCTCCTGCGTCCCTGATAACCGCTCGCGCCCTAAACTTCTCCTGTAGCCCAAATTGCGATGAAGGTTTCGTATTGGAAGCCTTGTCGACCCTCGCCACACCTTGAGTACCCCGGCCTCGCCCCGTAGTCATCTTCCTCGGGCCCAAAAACACAGCACCGTACTCGCGTGGAGCCACCGTCTGGACACCCGGGGAAGGACACAACAAATTCCGAAGGCGGCTTGGCTTGGCTTGACCCGTCCCTTGCTGACTGCTGAGCTTCTCATTTAGGGAATCCTCCGGATGAGCCTGTCCCCCCTTCTTCCGTGCAGTTGCATCCATTTCTTCGGATTCCAGTTTCGACATTTCACTCTGTGATACTCCCGCGTCCGTAGGCATTGTGCCTTCCTTAGAGCATCCCCAGTAAGGCCTGAACCGTAAACCTGTAATCGGAAAGATGTAGAAAGACGTGAATTGCGGTTCAGGTCAAGCCTGTATTCGAGCTTGTAAGTCTGTAATTTACAGGTCGAAACCTCATTTTGGAAGGTTTTTTGGGGCAAAACCTGTAAATCTGTAAACGGTTTTGGAATGTTTTGCTTCGGAAAGGCACTCAGGTTTGGGAGAACGACGTTCTCATAATTACAGGCTTACAGGTTTACAGCTTATTGGGGATGCTCTTAGTTTCCTCAGAGCATCCCCAGTAAGCTGTAAACCTGTAAGCCTGTAATTATGAGAACGTCGTTCTCCCAAACCTGAGTGCCTTTCCGAAGCAAAACATTCCAAAACCGTTTACAGATTTACAGGTTTTGCCCCAAAAAACCTTCCAAAATGAGGTTTCGACCTGTAAATTACAGACTTACAAGCTCGAATACAGGCTTGACCTGAACCGCAATTCACGTCTTTCTACATCTTTCCGATTACAGGTTTACGGTTCAGGCCTTACTGGGGATGCTCTCAGTCATTTGTATGTCCGGGAGTACATTGTCCTTCAGCAATGCTCGGAAGCTCAGATCGTCTTCAACCTCCGCAAATTCCGGCAAGGTCTCCGGGACTACAGCTATGTCTACCGGGGAGCCACCACATGTATCCAGTGTCTCGACGGACGGATGCGCCTGACTCAAACAGACTACCTCGTTGATGAAAACAGTGCTGTCGTCAATGGATTTGGTTGATAGGGCCGGACCTCTCACAGGGCTTCCGGACGTCGCCACTGATGGTGACTTGCGAGAGGCTAGCGGCTCCGGCCACCCTGGTGGGGCTTGTCCCGACATTCCGATGCCCGGCTCTAATTGTTGAGGCGTCTTCCAAATCACGGACGCAGGAGTCCTGGCCTGCTCCGAGGATGCAGGAGTCCTCACCTGTCCGGATGATGGCGTCCCTGCGCTCTCCTATCTCTATGACGCAGGAGTTTTAGAACTAGACTTCGCATGAACTGCGAAGAACACAATTTAACTACGATATCCACAGCCATTACTGTTCTTCATTCGTCAATGGAGAAAAACATGTTCCGCCCTTCAGCATCCCCTAATTTCGGCCTCGTCTTGCACACAGTCAAATTGCAGTGCTTTCGAAGTGGGTCATGAAGCTGAAACTCCAAAGTGAAGTGACAAGGGAAAGTGACGAGGCACAGTGCATTCACAGTGCTTCCACAATTACCAGGTAAGGGTTACCAGCGGAAATGAAGTCAAGCAGTGCATTCCCAGTGATTGCACACCTACGGTTGAAGCAATTTGCGGACATTTACGCAACGCAGTGAATGTGACTCAAGAGCAAGCGGAAATCGGCATCAATAGTGACCAGCGGAAACTAAGTGCCACACCGCCTTGGCAGTGAATCCAAAGGTATCTTGAAGTCCAGCGTGGCCATGATCCCTGTTACAATGATTAAACTCGCATGCAAAGCGGTACCACCGACGCCAACAGTGCAAAGTGACAAAGTGGTCTGAAAAGGTGACAGACCTGGTTACATTTCACTGGAAGCTGCCTCCTCAGTAAACTGAAAGTAAGGTCAGAATTACCCCAGCTTCAAGAATAGCCTTCCCAAAGCATCTAACGGACATCGAAGCGATAGTGTAATTGCCATTCCACGGAATGCGAGAAAGTGAAAACAAAGCAAGCAGGGGTTCTGAAGCTCACTCTAACCATCTCGTGAAGTCCCCAAAGTGAAACAGCTACCTAACGTCCCTGTAAACTTGAGTCCAAAGTCGTGACCATCACTGAATCCAATGAAATACAAGTGGAAGTACAGAATACGCAACGGACTTAGAAAACTTAAGGGAGAGACGTTTCAAACAGTATTCAGTACAACACTGAATAAAAAAGCTACCAGCCCCCATTGCGAACTTCATAGATCCTACGCAGTGCTTCATAGTGTCCCCGGGTGGAAGTATGCCAGACCAATGTACTTTTTGAGTCACAATACAATATACATTGAAGGCATGAATTTGTACTTATAATTACCTGTACTCAGAAGCTTTTTCTTCGGATTTTGTTTTGTTTTTCCAAATAGTACATATGTAGAGATCTCCTGTACATTATTGAATCAGCTAGAAAAGCAAGTTAAGTGTGTTCAATTTGTACTATTGTGCACTAGTACAAAAAAGTCACACAGTGCTTGTATATGACAAAGTACACAATTCTTTAACATCAAAGGCTCTAATTCTGTTTTCGTTTTTTGCAAAGGAGATAAGAAGGAATAGCCTATTGGAATCTATCCTTGATTTTACAAGTACATAGTGAATTTGGTCTGTTCATGGAAGTAAATGCTGGCTTCAGCTGCAACGGAATACAAAGTGGAAAATTAAGATTTTTTGTAATCGAAGGCATGGGGAAAGTTCGTATGTGAGCGGAGAGCGGAGAGCAGAGAATGGAGAGCAGAGAATTGACAGTTAGCCAAATTTTGAAAAGTGAAGTAGACCCTATAACCGTGGAAAAATACTAAAAAAAGGCATGATTTTGTTACTTTTTTATGAAAAGGGTATAATACCGTGGAATTCAGGGTTATCTCTAATAAGAATTTTTTACATTTGTTTTCAGAGGTACAAATTAGGGCTGATGTCATGATGACGTCATGCATACAGTCCTTTAGATTTGGTCCCTTATCGGATCTAGATACGAGTATTCCAGCATCATGTTCTTAAATTACATCAGTAAATTTTGAATAGATAATATAGATAATTCTGGAAAAAAGAAATGCAAAAGAAGCAAAAATAAATGGTCTTAAAACTTCGTGGAATAATTCAGAGTTCGTGTACAATAATGGAGGCTGCTGAAACCAAGATGTATTCCCAGTCAGAGTGCTTGTCTTGGTTGAAGAATTCTCTGTCTTTAGATAAGACCATTTCTAGCTTAAGAGTCAAGGAACGATCTATATAAACCTTAGCAGACGTCCTTGACGTTGTATTAGGTCAATGATTTTTGTAGTACTTAACCTTGTACTTGCTAGGGAGTTGTTTGAAGGTATGGGCGATTCATTTGAGGTCGTTGCCTGTGAAACGATTTTACAGGATTTGCTTAACCCCTAATCAGCCATCACCAAATTTTCCCAAAACTTTCCAAAATTTGTCATTTCTAATGCAACTCATAATTTTAAATTTTAAATAGTGATTTCAAAATTTCAACCGTAGGATCTTCAAAAAAAGTCTTTCAGGAATACACCAAAAAAAAAATTAGCACTTTTCACTGTACGGATGGAAATACTTTTCACTATAGCATTCGAAGTTCAGTTTTTTTTTTTTTTTTTTTTTTTTTTTCTGTATTGCCCGAGTATATTAGCTTACTTTGACTACTTGTGAATTGAAATTTTACCACTACATAAGTTGGTGGTTTTTGAAATTTAAGAAGATACCCTTTAGAGGTACACGTGTACAAAATTTGAAATGTAGAAAATAAAGACAACATGTCCGAAACAAGTTTGCAAAGGAAGTAGGGGTAAAATGCCATCAAATGCTTAGTAGAACTTGGGATTTTATTGCCTTCAAAATTATCCAAACCAAGCGGTGATAGTATTACTATTTATGTTACATACTTGTTTCTCAAAAAAAAAATTAAAAAAATAAATACTATGGAGAGATCTAGATTTTGAAGGACCATGGGAATTTTGGAGGATGGGCAGGGGATACAGGCTTGGGAGGCCAATTCCCAGGCGTCCCCAGCGGCTCCATGCATCCAAGCTACCCTGACAGGACTTCAGGTTCTGCCATGCGGAGTCCTCCCCCTCCCCTCGCCCCCCCCCCCCCCCCCCACCCTCCCCGCCCCCCCCCCCCCCCCCCCCACCCTCCCCGCCCTCCCCAACCCCCAGCCCGGGAAGCCCCCGCCCACTGTTGCAGTTGCTCCCCGCTCCATCTCCCCCTGTGGGCCTTCCGCGGGCCCTCACTGCCCCGGGACCTCTAAGTCGCCGTGGTCCTCCCCCTCGCTCCTCCCGGAAAAACCCTGTTCACCTTCGCTGCAATGCCCACCTGGCGGGGCCATGCTTCCCCACCCCTTGCACCCCTTCCTTGCCTCTGTTCTGGCCACCGTTATCAGTGACTGTTTCTTTGTTTGTTTGTTTTTTTTTTTTTTTTTTTTTTTTTTTTTTTTTTTTTTTTTTTTTTTTTTTTTTTTTTTTCTTGTTTTTTTTACCTTCTTTTTAAAATTTAAAAATAAAATAAAATTTAAATATGTTTTAAAATATCTTTAATTTCTTAATTTTCAGAATTTTTTCACATTGTCTTTTCTTATGCAACTGCATTTGATTTCCAATTCGAAGAAGATGAATAACATAATAGCACCTCCAAACATTTATATACAATCTTTTGGGAAGCAATATCTCTCTACAAGAATTTGATGTGTAGAATTTTTGAAATGAACATTTTCACTCTACTTGTTTTTTTTCTAAATATTTTCTAGAATAGATAGAAAATTAGACAACTACAACAAAGAAATGAAGGAGGGACAAAAAATTAAACCTACTTAGTTATAGAAAGTCAAATACAAAGAAGAATAGTTTTATTCCGAACTTACATTTTGGTGGCGTTGTCGGTGAAGTCCATCATGATATTTTTGAAAACATGAGTCCGGTCCTTGGAAACACATAAACTTATTCTCACAAGAAGGACAATAGTAATGAGGTCTTTTACCGTTTCTCTCTTTAGACTTATTGCATACCACACAAGGGTTTCTGTTCTTCGAATGTACCGGGTAGCAATATCTGTGTCTTGGTCTTGGTGAAGTATAGTCATCTACTTGCCGTTGTCTCCAATTTCGAAGTAATGCCTCACATAACTTGGTTCTAAATTGGAGATGGCTCATTGGTTTCCGAACCGGCCTTGAAATCTTGCATTTGTCTAAATAGATCAAAAACATGTTCACAACCGTCATATCAAGCAAAAAAAAGAATACTCGATGCCACCATTTATGTGACCGATTTTGAGTACAATATGATGCACGGAGTTGGTCCGCGACATCCACCCCCCGCATGTGTGTCGTATACTCCAAATGCATAGGCGATGTCGGAATAGCCTCCCTAATGGCTCCATTTCAACGTGGGACGGTTTGCACATGTAAACCGGGAGATATAGTCGGTTGTGCATGAGTAGATAAGAGCAAAACTGGTTTCTTATCTTTCCATACAACGGAAGCCATAGACCTAGACTCATGCATCCTCCACTCCACCCAACCTTGTTCTTCTTTCTTATATGCCTTTGTATTTCTCAACACAAGAGGCACACCTATTCGATTAGAGCGCATTGTCCCTGTTGCATAGATGGACCTTAAAAGCAAATCTCTAAATAAGGCCACGCTAGTAAAAAAGTTGTCCATAGCAATGACATGGCCCTTTCCTTGAATTGCAATTGCCAAATCCAATACAACATTATGAGCTAATTTCGGTTCTCCCCTTGCAACCTGTTGCTCATCCCTTACTACTTGACTTTTGCCACAATAAATGAAGAAGTTCCACACATATTTCGATTCCAAGCATGCCAAGCACCACACTTTTATGCCCCATTTTTGCGGTTTTTGAAGCATATATTGTCTCAATGGGCAATATGATCCTTTGTACCATATCATCATTTCATCGATGGTGCAAAATTTGCCTAAGTTCCATAGCTTCTTACAATTTTCCTGCATGCTCTCTATCAACCATCTTATTTGTCCCAACTTGTCATATCCAGGTAAATCTCTCTCAGGTACGTAGGTAGCGGGGTTCGTGATGTGTAAACATCTTGTCAAAATTTTGAAACGAGTGCGTGTCATAACTTTGGAAATTGTCAAACAATGATAAATAGAACCCCGTTCATGCCAATAAGACTCAATGTGCGGTTGACGCTTCCTGCCCATATACAATCATATCGCCATAAATGCCTTCAACTCTGGCACAGTGAAATCCACCCACCCTGCACCCCCCATTGTATTTCCATCATTGTCTTCTACCGTCGCATAACAATTAGTTTCTCTAACAATATCCCGTAGAATGAGATGTGTCCAAAAAATATCAAACAATTGCAACATAGTGAAAATAGCCCTCTGAAATATATTTGAACTTGAAACACCTTCATATTCCCTAGGCTTTGGATGATAAGTGAAATGGGTCTTGTTCCACGTAGAATCGCGAAACATATACTTTATGTTGTTGCCATCTCCCACTTCCCCTCCCTCACCTTCTTCATCACTCAATAATTCATCTCTTTCAAAATCCCCACTTTCACTGTCCAATGTAGGTAGTGCCCAATCATCAAACCGCCTTCTCCTTGAATACTCAATATTTTCACGCTGAGAAGGCCTTCTAATTTGCATTGGGCGATTTCCATTTCTGCCTGAGCCTGTGTTGTAAAACTCCTCTCCGTCATTATCCCCTCCAGCAAAGTCCAAGGGAATTTGATCATCAGTCTATGCCCCCCCAAACCCTCCAATATCCCCGTTCCCTCCCCAATCAACCCCCCATCCCTCCCTGGCTCCCTCCACGTCCCCTGCTCTCTCATTAAAATCCCCGATCCCAACCCCGTTCCCTGTCCCCTCCCCGTTCCCCCCATTGTCACTACCCTCCCCGCTCCCAAACCTTCCTGCCCCGTCCACTTCCCCCGCTTGCTCACCTCCCTCCCCGATTCCAACCCTCCCTGTCCCCTC
Organism: Ceratodon purpureus; assembly: GCA_014871385.1. Classification (NCBI taxonomy): domain Eukaryota; kingdom Viridiplantae; phylum Streptophyta; class Bryopsida; order Pseudoditrichales; family Ditrichaceae; genus Ceratodon; species Ceratodon purpureus. Next base: position 105,965,541 of record CM026426.1, read on the forward strand.
CCCGATCCCAACCCTCCCTGTCCCCTCCCCGATCCCAACCCTCCCTGTCCCCTCCCCGATCCCAATCCGCCCTGTACCCGCCCCGTTCCCAGCTCTCTCGACCCCTTCCCCGCTCTCAGCCTTCCTCGTGCCCAGCTCCCTCGACGTCCCCCCCGCTCCCCGCCCCGATCCCCATAACCCCCTTTTGGTTTTTTTTGTATTCACCCCGAAGGACCTCCCGCCGCGATATCGCCCGCGGCGGTTGGCCTCCCGGGTTTGTGGGGGCAACAAACCCGCCACGGCAAAAAGCCCGCGGGGTTCGAGAACCCGGGCACGGGTGAGATTTTCTTCTGGCTAACGGGCAGCCCAGTGAGCCACGTCACAGCGGGGTTTCGAACCCGCCACCACCCGGAGCCGTTACGACGAGCCTCCCAGGCCTACTGATCCAAAGACACGAAGCCCACAGCAGGTGTCCTCCTGTCATAACTTAAACATTCATTTTCACAACCTGCCCGATTAGAATGTTGCTCAACGGGAGTTATGAAGGGTGAGCACCCCGCAGGGGGGGCTCACGCGATGGGAGCACCCTACGCCTCGGGCCGGGCTTCGCCCTTGCCCTACGGCTCGGGATGCTCCCATCGCGTGAGCCCCCCCTGCGGGGGGCTCACCCTTTACAATACACCCCAGCCTGGACCGCTCCATTCTCCAACGGCTCTCGGATCACCTGATCTGGCAGCACCCTCATCGCCTCCCGCCCAGCCTGGACCACGAGCTACAGTGCCCCCTTCCCCCGCCCATGCATGCAGAGATCCAGAAGTCTCTCCCGCATGCCCTGTATCCATCTGAACCAGGCCGTCTTCTTGCAGTAAGCCTTCCCCTCCTTCCCCATATGCAAGTCCTCCCTTACAGACATGTTTTTTTTTCCTCTTCTTTTTTGCATTGTATTTGTCGACGTTGTAGTTAGACTCTTCAGGCCACCATAGCTCCTCCAAACTCCTATCCTCCTCAAACCTATAATCCCCTTCATCAAAGCTATCTTCAGTGTGTTCTTCACAAGAACTCTCCCTCCCTTCTTCTCCATAGATCTCATCACTATCCAAAAATAGTGGGTTAGTTTCAGCAATTCGTGCTTGTAGTAAAGCATAAATGTCTCCTTGAGTATGTGGAGATTCTGTAGGAAGAGGTGTAGGAAGATTTTGAGTTTGAGTTGAAGAAGGATTTGGAGGTGGAGGAGATGGTGATGAAGGAGGAGGGGGGTTGGCACTTGTTGAAGCTTGTTGAGATTGAATGCGTGAGCTGCGTCGAGGAGCTTCTAAGAAGCATATCTACAGATTTCAACAACATGTGTAAGTGGAAATCCGAAACTGTAAGTACACTACAAATGTGAAATAGAAAAACCGACTGTAAGTCTCACCTCTTTCTCCCTCCATGGTGTAGCTCTCCTTCGTGGCATGTTGATGCAATAGAGATAGCAAGAACTTCTCAAGATGGCAAGTGTGTTTGTAGAAGTGGAGTTATTTCAGTTCAAGTTATATGCCTATGCACGTATTGAGGAAGTCAAGTGTAGAAGTTGTTGGTCAGAATATTTGTTTCATATTTAGATACATCACCTTGTTCATGGGCATCTACAGAAATAGGGAAGGTTGAAAAATGCTTCATGAATCTGACAAGAGACTCTCTGGAAGTAGTCGTTGTTCTCATTTTCATTTTATCAGTGACTATTTCTATGTGACAAAGAGGTTTGTGAAGCACACAGGAGGAGCTATCTATCACTCCTGCTGCATTGTGATTTTTCAGTTGACAAAAGTTTTCTGGGCTCTCACTGCATCTGTGAAGACTGATTTGGTCACTGAGGACTTATTCAGACACTGAACACTGATTCAGTCAAGTGGAAATTTATTAAAAATAATTCGATCTGTGAGGCCACCTTTGCTAGATCTCATAGTCACCATGTCCAGGCAGTAATTGTCCCCAACTCTCGGTTCACAGTTTCTGCTGCATTCTCATCGCACTATAAGCGTCTCCCGCCCCCTATCACCGTCACAGCCCCTCATTGTCTCCTTTCATCGTGACAGACCGTCATCGCATTCTGTCGGGACCGGGACCGGGTCCCTTGGGGCAGTGTTCATCGGGGAGGGAGCCTCCGCCTCTTCTCGGGATTCTCCCCGGCCCTTGCTCACGGCCCACCTACCCCCCCCCCAATAGTATCCAAAGTCCCCAGTTCAACCCACCAGGACTTGGCCTTTGTAGGAAGTCCACTGTAGAACTCTTCAAAGTCCACTGTGAATACATGTGCCCCACCTTCACTGACCCCAGCCCCTAATAAAAAGTCAAACTCCCTACATGATTCTCATTGGAGGATCACTCTGCCCCAATTGCCCCAGGAGTAGCCTTTTTTGCTTAGAGAAGCATAACTTTTACTCCCTTTGCCTTAAAAAAAATAAAAAAAATATCCCCAAAAAAGTCTCTTAAATATTTATCTCCAATAAAAATTTCAAAAAATTTCAATCCAATTTGACTTTTTAGGAACCTGCCCAAATTTCAAAAACACCCATTCCAGGACTTTGGCCGTTTAGGGGTTAAGTGGATGGCGGATGGGCCTAACCCCTGGGATCATATAGGTAGTAGTGCAACGGAGGGTTGGACTCCTCCTCCGACAGTCTTGAATACGCATGCCTTCGGCTAGCGAGGTGGGATTACTTTTTGTACGAGGGTCGCCATTGGAGTCCAAAGGACGAATACGAAGTTAATCGGTTCAACATCAACTCGAGTGTTTTTAGGAGTTCTTGGACACTTGCAAATCCAATTTACAACGAGAGGTTAGAGACAGCGTCCCTTGGAGAACTTAGTTGCGTTGAGTTAGATCAGTTGAGGACACTGCTATGGGCCAATGGGAATTAGGTCTTGGATGTGCCGAAAGGAGAGAAAATTTCTCCAAGAGATGGTATCTCGATCTCTCCCAAGAATAGATAACATGGCTATGGCAATTTGAAATGTTGTTGACTGATAAAGAAAGTAGATAGAGTTTTATGAATAGTTTGAGCGTTTCATATGTTCACGTTAGTGTTGTCAACTGTTCAGGACATAATGAGCAAACGAAAACAACTTCATAACTGATGTGCTTTTCCCTTCAAACACATGAGAATTGAGAGCTAAAAAGTCTTGCAGTTGTAGACCTTTAAATACACAAATATAGAATCGAAATGAGAATCGTAAATACTTTGAGTGGTTTGCAATATAATAGACAAAGGATTATGTAATCAACTCCAATGAAATCAAATCAAATCAGATGAAAACAATGATAGACCGAGGCCTCCTTCACTCAGAACATGCTATAATCGCTACTTCCACTCTCACAGCTCAATGACTCTGAATGTCCTTCTACAGCCTCTGAATCGACAAATACAAGGGCCCTGGGATCAAAACTAGTGGGCCGACTAGGAACATATCTAAGTGCACCAGATTGAAGCGCTTCTGCTAAGCCCTATGCATAGTCCGGAAGTATAAAAGGCTGAATCGGGCTGGAATGAAGACGCCACGATGGAGTGGACACGGCTCTGGGCCCACGTGGCTATGTTGCCGCAACTACTCTGCAATAGAAAGCCAGAAGTGGTTAGATCGAATAGGTAAATTTGCATACAAAAGGAATACTTGATGAATTGCACAAAATATAGAAATTCTAGAGTAAGACTTACACCACTTAGTGGGTCTTTGTTTCTTCGCTGGTGCTTCCTCTGCTGCTGCCGGTCTAGGATGTTTAGGGGGGCTTATGGGAGATTTTGCAGCCATATACGGTATGAGAATGGCGTTGAATATGGCTTCGTCATCCTCAAAAGCTATAATATGACGACCAATAGCCTGGCAAGCCTTGATAGAGGCCCCTGCAACTCGTAGCATGGTGAAGAAGTGAGAAAATGTGGAAGAAATGAAAGGAATAATTATGTAGAGACATGTAAGAATGGTTACCTGTTCCTGCCTTCCAGTCGAGGACTATGTCGCCGGGCTTCGAGAGCTCTCCAATTATACTCTCCATCATCTCAGGGGCTTTCTCCCTTGGCCCTCTCCACGGAACATTCCCATTCATTTGCTGAGAATCGACGTCAATGAAGTTGAAAATGGCATCACTCTCGGTAATGTTGAGGTCGTCATGTATGACATCAGATTTCTTCGTTTGAAAGGAGAACTTAGATGGCGGCTTGCCACCACGAACAAAGACGCGGATCCAGAACCGATTAGTCTGCGCTCAACCAAAATATGTGAGTATGAATAAACGGAAGGGATAGTACTAAATATAGAAAAGGAATGGTTCGGATGAAATTACCTGGTTGCCGGGGTTCGTAGGAGAAGTCAGGCCGAGTACATTGAAGCCCCACCAGTCTTTGTAAAGGACGAACTTAGTGGCGCTAGCTTCTTCGAGAATCTCCGTAGCGAGCGCTTGATCATTGTTGTAGATGATGCACAAAGCACCATCATTCTGCAAGTATTGATTTGCGAAATAGAAAATGTCGTACACATAATCCTTTTCACGGGAGTTGTAAGGTGGAATCATTGTAGGGGGATCGGAAACGAGAGGGACAGGAAGATTCTCAGGGATGTCTACAATGATCAAGTCGACACCCAAATGATTCTCAACGTGGCACCGTTCAGGAACTTGGTTTTGGCGGCCTCGTCCAAACTTGAGAAACAAGAAAGTAGGGTTAGACTATATGAAATTAATAGAAGTGTATGTAATAAAATATTTTGTAAGCAACGAATCATACCTTGCGAATGAACTCTAGAGTTTTCACCCATTCTAGATCGCCACCGTTGTCAGTAAGCTCCTTGTTTCGAACCAGTAACGAGTCCACAGATGACTTGATGATAGAAACACCAGTCGAATTGGGAGTTCCAGCGGACGAGGTGCTTGGCGGAAAAAGTCTAGCCTTCCTTTGCTCCAGAAGACCTCTGGTGATAGCTGATGCACTGATCGATGAAAATGCAGTTGTAGAAGTAGGGGAAGGATTCGAAACGACAATAATAGGAGAGGGCACAACAGCCCCTTTCCCCGGCGCAGACAACTGATCCTCCAGGCCTTCGTCATCCTGTGAATCGGCCCTCGAGTCATCTGCAGTCACCGATCCTACATCAAGCAGAGCTTTAACCTCGGCCTCTGAGTCAATAACACAACCACGAATGCAATTGAGATACCAACATCCACTGTCCAAGTGCGGAGGCTTGTACTTCTTCAACTGCTGGGGGGGTGTAAATACACTGGTCAGAGCCTTTCTGAATCCATGCAGCGAAGTACTTTGGGAGGACATCATCATCAATGGCACCTTTCGGAACAAGCTCTCTCTTGAAATACCTGATCAAGGTAAAGAACATAGTCAGAACCAATTTTTACAATTGGATAAAGCAAAACAACTCAGAGGCAGAGATTAAATGTAGCATTCTCATACTGGTAAGTCGCTCGCTTGACCGCGTCGGCAGCTCCCGGGAACTTCGTGAAATCCAATTACTTATCGAAAGGCTTCTCTGCGCGGCCACTAAGAAACGATGGAAATGCATTATCCCATAACAAGATACGCCAGCTCTCGACATATGCCTCTGGCCGAAGGATACCTGGCAATGCCTTCCACTTAATGACCAGGTTCTCAGCCTTACAGATATCCTTGAACTCACTAGTAACGGCTTCCTCCAACTAGCACATGGAAAAGAAATCGTTAATGACAAATATTGTACATGACTTCCACGAAAAGAAGAACTTGTCTAACAAAATAGGTTTAAAGGGACTATACCCCTAACCAGAATGCTGCCTTGTTCAACCATTGGTCAAGGTCAGCTTCCTTGAATTCATGAGGTAGGAACCGATAGGAAGCCCGCAAACTAGGTGAAGAGTTCCACCACCTTAGCCACCGCGCTTTGTATTTTGCATCCACGGCTGCACGAACAATCTTCTGTAACTTATCCAACGTCATCTCTGGTCTTGAGGAGTTACTGTAATGCCGGTTGATCTGCAAAAAGACAATCACAGAGAAACCTTAAGTAGATGGCCTGGATGTGGTGAAGGAGATGAAGAATTGGCAATGGCATTTCTAGAAACTAACCTCTGCCAAGAAGTCATCACCGTTCTTTGGATTCGCTAGTTGCAAATATATTTGGTGAAGTCCTTCCTCTTGATGGACTCGACCATATTGTCTGATGCCGCAGTCATGGCATCCCAGACACCAGTCGCTGTCTGTTCATCCGGAGGTGTTTTATCCTTGTATGCTCGAGCTGCCTCGTCTGCAGCAACCAAGATCTCTCGCTGTAAAACGAAGACGAAGTTCAATTAGTTTAGAAACAAAAACGTCAATGACAAAGAAGGAGGAAAAAAACTAGTAGAAACTTACGCGGTAAAGAAACGTAATGAAGACTTTCGTTGTCAAGGTGAACCATCCGGGAATCAATGGCTTGTTTGTCAAGCAGATGTGGTATACCTCAGGAGTGAGAAGATCCTTAAATTCTTCCAACTTCATGACACCGAAAGACCGAATTTGGAAAAGCTTGGCTGGGAGGTTGCTCTTCACGTGATCATTCACCGTGGACTTGAAGTTTGGAAAAAAATTAGTAAAACGAATTTAGAAAATAAATAATGTGCCTTTAGTAGATAAAAATTTATATTAGGGAAGAAGTTTATACCAGTTGATATCGTGCATGGCATGAAGGAGGTTGCCAATCTGACCACGTGGGTCTAGTACTATGCAATGAACGGATATGTGCCACTCCGGGTCCTCAAAATGATGTTTGTTAATATATGTCTTAACCAAGCCGAAAGGCAATGGTTACCTTCCCAGACATAAAACATCTTTCCGGAGAATTGCTGCAAGTAAGGGTCTGACTGGAGGTCGAGTTCGAAAGCTTCACTTGCCCTTTGCCAACATTCGCTCTAGTTAGCTGTAATTACATCTGTAACATCCGCAGTCTTCTCTTCGTAGTTGTACATTGAAATGTACATAACTCGATCCCCGTCTCTGTACCCGTTAACGAATTCCCGCTCAAGATGTTGTACTCCCATTTCCCCAACTGGTCTTACTTTCGCCATGGCGATCATTCGATACAACGGCACAAGCATATGAGACTTCTTCACTGGATCAATGCGGAGGTTGTTGATGACGCTGATGGAGTCAGGCTTGTGCTTTGTTCGATGAAGCAACTCACTTTCCAAAGCATTACTTAAGGCAAGAGGGCAAGATGATGATGGCAACACGTCTTGGGTTTGAGTACCCTGCCAGATATCATATAACATCCATAGTGAGACGAAAATAGACAATTATAGGAAAGAGAGAACGTCATATTCTCATATATAATTATATCTTAAAATAGCGAAAGGATAGTCAAGTGTAGCATCTATCTACGTGGTGCACGCCTATAGTACTCCCTAGACGATGTACTACTCCAATGAAGGCGCCTCCTCCAAAATCGTGTGGTCCGTGGGACAGCAGAGGGCAGTATTGCCGGTAGACCAAAAACTACATGAGCTGGCCTCCTCATCCTAATTGGCGATGATAGAGAAGGTGGAGACATAGGCGGAGAACCCTGGGGAGGAGATGTCGGCTCATAAACAGGGAAAGTAGGCATGTACAGTGGTGATGTAGGCATGTAAACGGGAGAGGTTGGCATGTACTGTGGAGAGTGGACCTCGAAAGGGACACCACCTACATCTACGGGGTTTGCTACAGCACAGGTACAATATGGCTGGTGAAATGAATCCGATAGGTCCGAAACATTGATCACTGTGATCAGGGAACTGATGGACAGGGGTGCATCAGAACAGACCTAGAAATACAGCAAAGGCAATAAGGTTAAATTACTTTTTAAGTATAAAGGAGTATGATAAGAAGTAGAGAATTAACATGAAGATATCAAATTTAAGTACCTGTGTTTCTGCAGGAATGGGGCCATCAGCTTCGCTCCCAATGTAAGGCTCGGTCTATTCCTGCACCATAGACACTGAGTATGTTAAAAATCTTATTATAAACTTAAATCAAAATAACAAAATGGCCTCCTCTACCGACCCGCACTCGGAGCAGAATGCGACCCTCCCTTCCGCCATGGCCTCAGCTCCCTCCCTCCCCTCGGTGCTCGCCATTGCCCCCGCGGCCTCCACCCCAACTTCCCCCTCCACCCAACACCCGCATTCAGAGCAGAATGCGACCCTCCCTTCCGCCATAGCCTCGGCCCCCTCCCTCCCTTCGGTGCTTGCCATCGCCCTCCGCGGCCTCCACCCCAACTTCCCCCTCCACCCCAACTTCCCCCTCCACCCCAACTTCCCCTTCCACCCCAACTTCCCCCTCCCTCGGCTCCCTTCTCCCTCATCCTCCACCCTCTCCCTCGCCATGGCCATTGTCGTCTCCCTCGCCTCTCGGCCTTTCTCTCTCCCTCCATCTCCCCAATTCCGCAAAACACCAACTAAATCCAAGACCACAAATTCAATGAACCCAGTAATGCTTACCCCCCACCGTTGCTGTGTTCTGCTCGGAGTCCTCTCCACCGACCTCCATCTCATCCTCGTCTTGGTATGCTCTGTCCCTGTCCCCGAAGCTGTCAATATCGTTGTCGTCTAAGCCCTGACTCCTTATCTCCTCCTCTTCGACGCCTTGATTGCCGCCGTAAGGGTCTCCGGCCCCTCCCCCCAAGTCGACCACATAATGTGTGTCATCTGCATCCGGCATCCCTCCCCTGCCCGCCATCGCACCTCCGTCCGCCCTCCCTCTCCGGCCCGCCCTCCCTCCTTGGCCTGCCCTCCCTCCTCGGCCCGCCCTCCCTCCTCGACCCGCCCTCTCTCCTCGGCCTGCGCCGCCACTGCTTGCCCGCCCTCGCCCGCCTCCATGATTTGAACTCTTGCTCTCCGCGCCTCCGCTTGCAAAGCATCTGTCGTCCTCGAGGATTCTCTACTTTGAGCTTCGATCTCCCCCCAAACCCTAAGTTGCTCAGTAGTCTTTGCAAATAATGACACCCACTAATCATTCGAAATCCATGAAGCCTAAATCTAATCTAGGTTCTACAATTTGAATCATTGTGTATGTACTTCATGAAAACAATGTTCTATGTCTCCTACCCATTATCTTCTTAACATTAATGCTTGAATCAAACTAGAATACACACAACTGATATGAAAATAAATACCTAAGGACTGACATCAAACAATTCAATGTAAAATTGTTCGGGACTTACTTCTTCAGCGTAAACAATACCATCAGATTGACAATCTGCAACTTTTGTCGAAGAATCCTTAAAACTCAAAGAAGGCTGCGGAGTCTCGCGAGTTTCACTATAATTTTGACCTAAATCTACCGTCATTTCTAATTGTTTTCCCACGCTACTTATTATATCCTTCTCTAGATGCTCTTCTACAACGTCATCTAAAATCTCATCTTTAACCTCAAGTATAGAGTCTAAAATGAGTTAACGAATGCTGTAAAACTTACGGGCCAAAGGCAGCCGAGCTCCCTGAACCTTCAGAGGTGCACTCAAAAGGTTACCTTTGGACTGCACCTTTCTACACTACAAGGGAAACGCACTGTGGATGTAGAGAATTTCAAGAGAATTCTGTTACTATGCGGTCTTGGTGCGGACATCTTGATTCCGGACAGTCTGGACACTCTTCTCTTGCTGACTTGCTGCCGGGTATATGGGTTTCCACGTCGGACTGTACCGCTGACTGGGACGCCACGTAAGACTCCACATGGCATGTCGAATGGTGACTGGGACTAATAGGTGGCATCCCAGGTGTTCTCATGGACCGTTCCAGGATCTAGGAATAACGTGATTTCAATACAGGTTTGGATCTACGGTGCGGCGGCATTTTGCACGAAGCAGTTCTGAGTGGCAAATCTTCGAACAAGCTCTTCTGAACGCTGTACACGTGTATTTCCCCTATGCCAATTATATTCGGCTCCTGGGTCGAATAAAGAACTCACATGTGTCAAGTCTGAATTGGATTTATGCGTAATATCGTGAATAAATACACGGAACTTATAAAAAAATTGATTGGCCGATACTCGAAATCAACCTTCAACAGTGACCGTACACGTGTGATACACAGGAATGTTTGGCCTCTTTTACCGCATAATAGCGGCATGACGTCACAGACAGGGCGTATGCCCTAGTCAGCAGTACCTTTCTGAATGAAATAATATATTATTAATGAAATTAACGTGCTCCGTTATTCGTCCAATCACCACATGTGTAGTAACAAATGCTGTCCCTCATTCCCTACATGACCGATAGGATTCTGAATGCGAACAGCAACTTCTCGATTACAATTCCAGCCAAACCGGGGCCTTGAAACGGCTGTTTCCCGTTCCATTGTAGACTGCGTCTGTGAACTGGAACTCGTCGACTGATGGATTACTGTGTATGAAGGTGGATGTGTATCTGGGATCACGGACATTAAGTCCGTCCAACCTATCGTACCTTACATTATATCCCCGGGTCTACCAACTCTGGCTCTGTGAGTTGCTAACTTCGTCTCCTCCTGGATACCCCTTATGCAGGTGTAGTTATATCTAGCACAAACAGTTGTACGCGACCATTCTATTTTCATTCTGGTGAAGTCATCGCCATTCAGTTTTCTGTGGAATAAAACGACACAAGTAACCACGTTTAGAACGTTAAAGCTTCATACTGCTCATCTTAATCCTCAAACTATTCAATTACAACAGTCCATATGCGTGATGTACCTGAAGACAAAAATAAGTTCCTATACTTTAGCGGAAATGTATACGCTATTACAAGATTCTTATACTCTGGTAACCTAACATTTCCAAGCTAATTCTGTTATATGAATATAATTTGAACCAGACTGAATACATCTAAGCGGGGTAATTACATAGCCTATTGCGTCGACATTCCGAGGTTAGAGAAAACAGACTTCACTTTGCTCTTAAAGGGAATGGAATATTAACTGGGGTACTGCATGATACTTACCGGGTTTTTTTTTTCGGGATATGCGCCCACTCTTCCTCGTCGTCATAACGGGAGCACAAGCGTTCTGGATGGCTAAAGATATAGGTGTATCTCCTGTTGGATGCCCGCTAAAACATGCCGCTTCCGAAACCTGTACATGCAAAAATCAATTTATGATATTTTATTCTACTAAAAATGTTATTCACATGCACCTTCAACATGGTAACTCTGTGAGCAGATGAAATTCAAAACACATTAACAGAGAAATGTGATTGCCATGTCGGCAAAAAAGGATTACGGATAATGTTTCAAAAGATGCTCACCCCGGCATTGTCATCAGGAAGTGGTATATTATCTTCACAGTTGCTGTGCTTCTGTCTCTTATCTTGGGTACAGATTACAGGCTCTTCTTCGAGAACATCCACTGAAAAAACCTTGGTAACACCTCCACCGGATTCCGACCGTTCACGCATAATTCTGATCTGCCTCATGAGACCGTCGAGTACCGTCTTCACCTCCGGAGTGTCACACTCCTTAATACTCCTCAGTTCCTGCATCTGCTTAAGTAACACTTTACCTAGGGGATGGTTTCTGGCAAAAATCACGTCGACGTCAGTGGACATCTGAAACGCATCATCCATGCTTCTGGATTGACTACGGTCACTGAGAACCGTAGTTTGCTCTTCAGATGTATTCATCTCAAAGTTCTCCTGTGCTGCAGGTAAACTTCCACAAGTATTATGAGAATGCCTCTTATGAGGAGCCTCAGAGACGCCTTCCTTACCGCCCTCAGCTGCAGAATCTACTTTACGGGCTCTACACCTCCTATCTCCCTTCTTGTCTCGAATGACCTCTTCTTGGACCTCCTCCGGGTCTGGCGTTCTTCCAAGGCGCTCCCGCAATTTCTCTGTAACACCTGCAACACCTATTGGACCAGTACGTCCCTTTGTCTTCCTGCAGGCGTTCGCGTAACGCATCTGGTCGGATTTTGCTTTAAACTTCTCGGTGCCTGCCATTGTCACTAATCTTGACCAAATTTCCTGGCTTACCCATTGAGGACGGTCTTCTTCTGCCTCGATCGCCTTGACCAGTTCATGCCGGTATGAACTTAGTGCTGACCCTATACGGGCACGCAACCAACTTGAATTAACATTGTCTGAGAAGTCTATGTCCTCGTTCAGCCTCTGAATCAAAGTCTTCATGAGGTGGAAAGGCTGGTGGCGTATGTCGATGTATGAAGGATCAAGGCCCCGTACTACTTTCCCCAGAATCTCATTAAAATCCCCTATGCCGTAACCGTATGGTCTACCTTCTTGATTAACGTGTACATAATACCGTTTTTTCCCTGCCTCCACTCTTCGATTGGCTGTGTCATCTCGAGTCCTCTGTTTTTCACGTCTATTATTTCTGTCAATGCTTTCCTTTTTTAGACTAAAAGGGTGAATTGAACAAGTACCATGACCATTATCTCCACTTCCACTAACGTCTCGGCGCTGTTCAGTTCTGAGCCTATCATTGGGAGACGTCAGTGAGGGGAGTCTCAATTCAAAGTTGCGCCCAGATGGTGTGGACAACTGCAGGCCTTGACTCTGTTGAAGGTCCGGAAATCTGTGCCTATCATAAGTATCCTCTTCGCCATGACTGTAGGATTCTGGTGACAGTCGGGAAGGTCCAGATCCGGTTTTACGCACGTCATCCCTCCTGCCCCGATCTCTCTTACTATGCTTTTTGTTCCTTCGCTCTCGGTCACACTCCGATGAGGACCTTGAATTCGAACGTGATGACGACCCGTAACCACGACGCCTGCTGCTACGGTGAGTTCTCCTCCTTCTTCGATCGCTCTGTAGTAAATACGGAAATATAAAAAAGCAAAATTAAAGTAATTCTTCGGAATTCAATTCAAATTGCAGACGATGTTGCCTCTTTTTTTTCCTTTTAATTCACATGGAATTTATTACTATTAATCGCCTAATTTCTGCCTACGCAAACTACACCTACAGGAACAATTTAGAGTCCACTCACAATGGGTGTTTGTATCGGGGACTTGAGAGTGTACATATGAAGGCGGCAGATGCATTATACATGACGAAAACTTACCTCCTCGGAGTCCGTTGTAGTGTACCTCCTACGATGACGAGACCTCTTATGCAATGGGGATCGGTCTCTGCCGTCATATTTTGACCGTCTGTACTCATTAGCATCAGTGCCCGTGCGCACATGATTATACGTATTCTTCGGCATCCTCCACTGTTCACCATCATCACCATCGGGTTCCCAATTTGGAGGTTGAGAGAAATTCCCCGCATGTTGTTTGTCATTACCCCCCTTTCTGTCGTGATCAGTAGGTGTAACTGCAGGTGTATTCGATGTCACATATGTTTCGGTTTCTTCATTTCCTGCTGGAGCTGTATATTTCACGCAAAGTATAATAATTACCATTCCTTACTACCTAATCAACATAAGCTACGTAAATATATAACATCTTCACAATATATTGCTGGAAAAAAATTAATGACATAGGAGGTCACGTAGTAGTAAATAATCGTTACATACTAAATGACTGAAAACGTTTTCTTACATGGATCGCAGGTCAATGGTGTCTGAGATAATCCAGCCACAGGTGTCGAAGGTGCTCGCGAATTAGATGGTGACTTCGCCAGGGGAATGTTGTAGAACTCCTCTACCACTGCATTTGCGGCATCAGGACCCGGGGCGAATTTCGCTCTAGGGCCGGGAGTGATTCGCATAACCCACTCATCGTCTTCTGGAACACCGTCGGAGACTGATTTTTTCTTCTTCGGATTCCACAACTCCGGTCCTCTCTTCACCTTTGTGCTCGCCCGCGGTGGCATTGTGCTTCGTTATTTAGATATTCCTGTACTGGAAAGCCATAAGAAACCAACAAAAGTAAAATACGATTATGATCAAACCCACAATTCAAACTGCGGAATACTCTCGACATAAGTACTGTAGCAGTATACAACTTCTTTAAAAAAACCCAATGCTTAAATCAACAGTAGGTTCTAGCTTTAATATGACGTCAAAATATAATAGCTTGATGGGAAATAGAAACCCTCATACGCAGTCAATATTCACGCTTCGCTTCTGTCCAGTATCGTACCCAACTGTTGAAAGACGCTTCGATACCACGCGCCCTGCTACCTGCAGAGATATGTGAATGAGCCACCGTCCAGTAAGACGACATATAAGACCTACCTAAATCATGGTGCCATATAGCTCGATGAGTTGTTTATACACTCGAAAACAGAATTGCCATCAGCTATTCCAAACATACATGCGTTCCAGGAAGTAAGTCAGTTTCATACAGATAACCCTAGGAACCGAAGCCGAAAGGAAACTCTACATATGAAGCGCTGCACGGACGGCTACTTCCACGACCCCTGAAAGACTACAGAAACTTATGCAAACAACACAACAGTTCATTGTGGCCGCCAACAAGTGCTCGTGTGAGCGTCTACCACCTGAGTAGTGAACGAGCTCTCATCCGGACCGAGCGCAGGAGGTGAGGCCTTGGATTGTTGACCTACGTCTGCTGCGCCGTCCCGTGAAAATCTCCTGGGCGGCTGCATACAGAGGAAGCATGCGAGGTACTGCCAGGTCCTAATAACTGAAGACTTAGAAAGGATGAGGACGAACGTCATGACGCGTTTCTGGAGGCGATAATTGTGCCATGCAATGTTGGTGAACTGCAGTTAAGAACCAGATATTAAATGCTCGTCCACTAGATGATGGATTATCATGAACCCTAGCCAACATGTATCACATGATCAGTGCGAAAACTCAGTGAGTGCTGGCTTCGTGTCATGAAGGTGGAGAGACTCATGGATTAAGTTAACTTGAACTATCTGTAGCCCTTGCTTTTCCTAGGAATCACGATCTTTTCGCTACGTAGAGCTCCTAATTTACCGTTGGGAACGAACGTCATGTGAACGCAGCGCACATTTCCGGGCTACCACATGAACTACGGCCTGATATTCCTTTGTCCGCCGAAGTCACCTTCTCAGCACCGCTGTGGAGGGGAGACATGTTTCCTTTTCCCATGGCAGAATTAGAGGGCAGTAGGATGAGTCGGGTAGAGGACGGCGACACCAATTCACTTGTGCCTCCTAGACCACCGAGACGGAAGAGAAAGCGACGTACCTTTGAGATTTCTAGTCCTGGTAGATGGGAGCGATTGCACAAGGGCTGTTTGGAGTTGCTACAGGAACTGGATGATCTGGAGAAGGCCGTGAAAGAAGAGCACCTCCGTCTAAACTGGTTTACAGGGGTTCGCATACTGTTAAACCGTCCGATTCATTCTATGTGAGTTGGGTGTGTCTCAATTTCAAGTTACGCATTCTTCCTAGTTAGTACTCAGTACTGTTACAGTTATGTATGTTCAGTTCTCTTTCTCCAAGTTCAATTTCATGACAATAGGGTTATACCCTTCTCTTTCTTGCAGTAATCCCGATTCGCAGTCCATCGCAACTCTAACTTTGCGAAGGCTACTATTATCGGCGGAGTTTGTGGGGGCGACAGAGGCTGAGAACATCTTCGACCGTGTTACCCACATTATTGTATTTCATCGAGAAGGGCAACATATCCCCCCAAAAAACATTCTGCGCAGGTGAGGACACTTGATCCCTCTCGGCTTTCATTAAATTACGACAATACGTAATGCGATTTCATCACGTTTGCGCTACATACCGTTGAGTTGTTTAACATATTTACACTGTGGACAACCGTACAGTTTAGGGGGTGTTACAGGGCAACATCCACGACAACCAAGGAAGACAAGGAGCAGTGAAGACTAGCAGAAGAAGTAGCAGTTGCCGCTAGGAAGCCACAGTCCGACCTAGAATTTAGGATAACCCAAGTATAACAAGGTAGCTAGGAGGCCAGAACTCACACTCTTGATTTTGCTGGTTAGAGTCGATGCGCAGTAGAGATAGCAAGGGCCGTGTGTGGCCCAGACTTGGATACTTGAAGTACTTGCACTCTCTATTGTAATGGAAACACTCTCCCTTTACGCTTACTGTTTGCCTACTGTCTGACTCTGATTGTTCAACCCTAACCCTCTAAACCCTTCGTCTTCTCTGTGGTCGTTGCTCTCCCCTACCTCTTGCACTCCTCGGTCCCTTGGCTCCTGCCCACAGTGTCATGGAAGTCTTCTAGCCCTTGCAACCTCGCTTTCCAGTAGAAACTCAAGTAGCCACCGCCCCCATCTCTCCCCCTTCCCTGGCCTACCTCGGCTAGCTTACGCTGAGTATATTAACGGCCCGAGTCCCTGCACCAGGACAGTTGTTCCTGGTGACCGTGTTCAATTAACCCCTAAACCCGTGGACTCCTTGAGAACCTTGCCCCCCCTTACCTTACAAACCCCCTGACCTCCCTGCCTAGTATTTCCATCTCTGACCCCAGCTAACATTTTGGCGACCATGCTGGGGATGGAATACTAAGGTGTCCTAAAACCCCTAAACTGATACACCATGCCTCCACGAAAACTCCCCCTGGTGGTGACAAATGAAGGAGAGGAAGCTGCCAACCAAGATGACCAAGAAACCACCAAGGAATTCTTGATATGGATGAGACAGCAAATGGCCGACCTTGTGGCCAAGAATGAGGCCACTAATGCCAGACTGGAAACGCTTAGTGCACAGTATCAAACTCTACAAGAAAGCAGAAACCAGGAGACTATCAATACCACACCACAAGCTTCCCAAGCTCTCCCTGAAGCACTCAGATCAGCTACTATTCCTCAGGAAAATCACACTGCTGCCACGCTACCTAGTCAAAATGATACCCACAAACAGGCCAAGCTTCCCAAGATATCCTACCCAGTGTTTGATGAATCTGGCGACCCAGATTGGCACGTCAGAAGATTCAAGGTTATCGCTCGCACAAATGGCGTCACCAATACTGCCGATTTACAAAACATCTTTGGTACAACCCTCCAAGGCAACCACATCAATTGGTATATTGACTTTGAGACTGAACATTCCAATGCCACTTGGGACGAAATGGAGCAAAGTTTTCTACACAAATTCAGAAAACTCAAGACCAGCTCGGAAGTATTGAGAGCCCTGGGAAGTATTGCACAAGAGAAAAGCGAACCAGTAGACAAATTTTATGACCGATTCAAACAACTAGCAGACAAATTAAACCAACGTCCCGAGGAGGACTATCTTTGTGAATGGTTCAAAAAGGGATTGTTACCATGGATACAACAAGGAATAGTAATCCGAGGAGTCAAGACCTTGCAGGATATCGTTACTGCTGCTAATGATATTAGCAGGGAACTAGGGGCATTAAATAAAATCCAAGCTCCTTTGCTTCCCTTGCCCACTGTTCGCCCAGAAATTCGACCCACCTTGGTACCATGCGCTAACTGTGGAAAAATTCATGGTGGCCGATGCTGGTACGCAAACAATCCCATTCGCCCTGAAGACAACCGGCGCTCTCGTCCTACCACGGCGGCCGTGTATCCCGAGGAAATTAACGTCGACGCTTTTCAACCTGGCAGGAACGATGCCTGCTGGGAGTGTGGATCCACAACCCACAGACGCAGAGACTGCCCTCAACTACATCAGAGATGGTCACAGTACCGTTCCGGGAACCAAGGTAACCAAGATAACTCCAAACCTCCAGGGAATCCTAGGCGAGGAGGTGTCACACTAACAGAAGTACACGGAACTGAAACCTCTGTGTCTACCATAAGCACTGCAGTAGTAACCACGCGATCTAAGGGAGCACCGGATGACCATGTAGTAGAACCAAGGAAACCATTCCCAGAAAATCACTGGGATCGCCTTCATAGAATCCGCCAAGACTTACAAGCAGGATTAGAAAGCACCAGCCAGGACGCTCCTATCCAACAAATTTTAGAAGATACTAACGTAACCATCACTCTGTCCAAACTATTACAGTTGAGTCCAGAGCTTCAAAAATACTTACAACAAGCCTCGCTACCTAAAGGAACGGAAGATCCTGAAGTCATTGAAGTCAACGCCACAACGTTAGATCCTGATGCTGCAGTCATTCATTTACAACTCGGAAACCATGAATTGACTAACGTATTAGTTGATGGAGGATCCGGTGTTAATGTCATGAGCAACCATCTTAGAAAACATTTAGGCTTACCTTCTCCCAAGCTCGCACAGTTTATACTCAGGATGGCAAATGATGCCCCGGTGACACCCCTGGGAATACTCTCCACGGTTGCTATTACTACCCATGGAATTTCCACACCAGCTACGTTTGTAGTTATTGATATGCCTGATAGTAGTAACTTCCCAGTAATCCTTGGCCGACCTTGGTTACGTGACATGAATGCGATCCATGACTGGTCACGAAATCAGATCCGCATCCAGCGCCAAGGAAAAACAGTTATCATTCCCGTGGATAGCTGTATAACCAGGGCTAAGGCTAACCAGATCCGCCACAAAGCTGGAACCAATTGGGTGCAAGGGCTCTCACCGAAACAGGAAGCCATGGTATTCCAGGCCAACCCGGATCTAATTCCCTTAGCAGAAATTCATCTAGCTAGCATGATAACCGACCAGGATAAACTAGACATACCCTTGCATTTTTCCCAAGAAATCCAAGAAACAGTAACTGTACAAGCTATGCCAGCTACTCAAGCCTTGCAGCAAGAGGTCATCACAGGATGGACCCATGGAGCCAAGGATAGAATAGAATTAGTAAATCTTGGCACTTCCGAAAAGCCTAAGTTCATCAAGATCAACGCAGATGCACCAAATCATGTGAAAAGAGCAGCAATCGACCTATTTCATGAATACCAAGACATTTTCGCATGGGGACATGAGGATCTCAAAGGAATCCCAAGCACACTAGCAGAACACACGATCGACCTTGTACCTAACGCCACCCCTGTACAACAACGTAGGTATCGCATGAATCCAAATTATGCAGTAAGGGTCAAGGCCGAACTTGATAAATTACTCCAAGCGAAATTCATCTCACCTGTAGATGCTGCTCCCTGGTTATCTCCCATGGTTATCATTCCTAAGAAAAATGGCACACTTCGAATCTGTGTTGATTTCCGAAAGTTAAACGCGGCCACCAAGAAGGACCATTACCCCTTGCCTTACATGGAAGAAATCATTGATGAAGTAGCCGGCCATGAAATGTATTCTTTTTTAGATTGTTTTTCCGGATACTACCAAGTAGCCATGGCAGAACAAGACAAAAATAAAACAGCTTTCTCAACTGAATGGGGGCCTTATCAGTTTGAAAGAATGCCATTTGGAGCTAAAAACGCCCCTATGACTTTTCAACGAGTCATGGAGTTGATCTTTAGACCCTATTTAAAAAGATTCTTCAGAATCTATTTAGACGATGGTACCGTGTATGGACAAATAAAGGACCATGTTACTCACCTTCGACAGATTTTCCAAGCCTGCAGGACTAATGGGGTCAGTTTAAATGCCGAGAAGTGTATGTTCTTATTTTTTGCCGGGGTAATCTTGGGTTACATAGTTTGTAAGTATGGAAAACTGCCTGATCCTGAGAAAATCAAGGACATCATGGAAATCACGCCTCCCACGGATCAGAAAGGTGTTCAAAGGCTTTTAGGTCTGTCACAGTTCAATAGGATATATATCGAGAAACTGGCCCATATCACTGCACCCATAACTGCACTTAACCATGCCAAATACAAGTACCCCCAAGATTGGACCCCTGCAGCCCAGTCCGCCTTGGAAAAAATTAAGGTTGCCTATTCTAATGCACCAATCTTGATCGCCCCTGACTGGACCAAGCCTTTCCATGTACACACGGATGCATCTAATATTGCAGTAGGGGTTATGTTAGCCCAGAATCTGAACGGCAA
The DNA here is from genome assembly GCA_014871385.1 of Ceratodon purpureus. Lineage (NCBI taxonomy): Eukaryota > Viridiplantae > Streptophyta > Bryopsida > Pseudoditrichales > Ditrichaceae > Ceratodon > Ceratodon purpureus. The sequence continues at coordinate 105,985,300 of CM026426.1, forward strand.
ATATGATCAGCCCGTTGCCTATGCTAGTCGACTATTAAATCAAGCAGAAAGGAATTATTCCACAACGGAAAGAGAAGCCTTAGCTATGATTTACGCCGTTAAAAAATTCCGTCACTACTTACTAGGCAACAAGTTCCGTTTCATGGTCGATCATCACAGCTTATCGTACCTGGTCAATCAGCCCTTGGTCACTGGCCGTGTAGCAAGGTGGATCATGATACTCCTAGAGTACGATTTCGAAGTAGTGTATGTGCCAGGGAAAAGACACATAGTCGCAGACTACTTGTCCAGGGACTCCAAGGCTACCGAGGAGGGCATCGATGACTCCTTTAACGAGCCATACCTTCAAGCCGCTAGTCTGGACGTGGACATTCCTACAGACTGGCGAGGTGACATTATACGATACTTAACCACAGGAATAACCCCTGTCAATTTATCAGGAACCCGACGCGTTACTTTTGTCCGGCATACATTACCTTACACCATGGTCCAGGGACAGTTGTACCGCCGAGGCATTGATCACGAAATCCGTCTTTGCGTTCCCACGGGGCAAGAACAAAATCTCATGTCCATCCTCCATGACGGCCCAGCAGGCGGCCACCAAGGACCCGATACAACAATTAAAAAAATCCTGGCTGCTCGTTATTGGTGGCCTACACTGCACAAAGACGTCCATGAGTATGTTAAAAACTGCCATGCTTGCCAAGTTTCCACAACAAATTTCCAGTACCAAGGTCGAGTGCCCCTGAAATCCATACCACCCCTCGGCCCTTTCCAACGATGGGGTTTAGACTTTGTTGGCCCAATTAAACCGGCCACAAAACAGGGTTACAAATACATTCTAGTTGCCACGGATTATACCACCAAGTGGGCCGAAGCCAAACCATTACGTACCAACACTGCCATGGTAACCGCGACCTTTATCTACGAAAACATTATCACTCGATTTGGTTGCCCCTTGGAAATCATATCAGACCAAGGCTCCCATTTTGTTAATGCAGTCATTGAAGACTTAATGGAAAATCATGTCATAAAACATCGAACAAGTACAGTCTATTATCCTCAAGGAAACGGCCAAGCAGAATCTACTAATAAAACCTTGATCAACATGTTACGCAGGTTCATCCATGCCAATCAGTCCGATTGGGGGGACTGTCTCCCAGCAGCCTTGTGGGCCTATAGGGTGGCAATCAAGACTGCCACTCAGGTTAGTCCCTTTGAAATGGTTTATGGCACTCAACCTCTTTTGCCCACGGAGTATATCGCGCCCACGTTTCAAACCTTGCAGCCCAAGGATTACAGCCCTCATCGCGTCCTTGCTGCCCGGATTCAAGATATTCATGCACTGGAAGAAGTTCGGGCATCCGCCATCAAAAATATACTTCACAAACAAGAATTAAGCGCCCGGTATTTTCAAGCTTCCCAGCCTCCACGCCTATTTCAAAAAGGTGACCAGGTTTTATGGTGCCCAAGGGATCCCAAGATACGCAAAACCAAATTCGAGTCCATATGGTACGGGCCATACAGGGTTCAATTAGTATTACCTAATAATACTGTGCTCTTGGTTAATAGTGAGAATTTTGACACACATGCAACCATTGTTAACTCAACAAAATTAAAACATTATCATTCTGAAAATGCTACAACCACCCCTCAGCTCAGCTTAGGAGAAATTTATAAAACCTTGGCGACCGAGGCCCAAAATACGACAGATTCAGAAGAAAGCAATACTACAGAGCCGCCACAACAAGACATGGACACCATGGCAGTCCATGTAAGCTTGGTCCAGATCAGCTTCTTGGACACCCAGGACGCCATGGAACATCCCATCAATGGGACAGCCTCAGCACTCCCTAACTCCCGCATCATAGGGACTCAGCCGCCACGAACCCCGCTAGCCCATCATCATACCCAAGGTTACCCAGCCATCAGCCTCAGCAGGCCATGGAGATCCTCCCTTGTCAATTCAAGGCCGCCAAGGCCAACTCGTCTCTCAGATCCCTGGGTCCAGAGGACTGCCTTCTTCTCCTTCCCCCTGCAGTTAGTCCCAACCAGTGCACTCTCCTTTCCCTGTTGCTACAGCCCGTCACTCCGCATTGCTGCTCCTCCCCTGCACACTCCACGTTTAGTCCCCGAGTTAGTCACCATGGAGCGTAGGAAGAAGGTCACGCCCCCATTTCATGTGCCCCGAATGATTTCGGAATGGAAACGCCAGCCCGACCTCATCTGGAACACAGGGGTAGGATTAGCGCGCTACTGCACATTGGTCGAGCCCAAGGTCAACACCAAACATTGCACAGAGTTTGTTACCTCGATGCGGACTCGGAGCGAGACAGAGCAGTTTCCTTCAGGAGTAGTCGAAGGAATCGAGGTCCAGTTCTCCAGCCGCTATTTGCACAAATTCTTCGGCTGGGATGGCTTGGGCGTCACGGCGTGGAGCGAGACCTGTGGACATCCGAAGCCAGACATAGCATCTCGCGTGGGCAGCCTCCAGCTGAAGGATGATGGCAGGTACGACGTGTTTGCCTTGGGAAATCATATGCAGGATCCTTGGTTTTCTCGTATGCGTGGAGTCTTGAGTCAGGTCTACTTTCAAAACAATTGCAATGGCATTCTGCCGGAGCAATTGGGTCTCCTGCTCATGGCGGACCAAGGCGCCAAGGTCAACTGGGGTCTTCTGGTCGAAGAGAACTTCCGAATCCAGCTCCGAGGTCACCGGCAGCGTGCAGATTACAGCAGCCCGATTGGGCCCTTCCTCACCTCCTACATCGCGAATTACCTGGCCTTCTACCGTCGACACAACCGAGGCCCTCTCATGGGTACCTTCCTCGATGTCCAGCGTGACCTTGCAGCAGCAGCGACTCGGGATCCAGAGCTGCCCGGCCCCAGCAAGCGTCCCCGGAATACAGAGTCCACCAAGGAGGCAGAGACATCCACAACCATGGGCCCATGCGCCACCAAGTTCGCAGCACAGAGTGCTGCTTTTTCGGATTGCGTGGGGGAGATGCTCCAGTGGATCAACACCACAGAGCAGGCGCAGACGGCTATTCTACAAGAGCACAAGGGCATTGAAGACAAGTACAAACGCAAGTTCGCCGCAGCTGTCCAAGGAATCCGAGACCAGGCACAGCGTACCCTGTCACACACACACACAGAGTATCGTCAGCAGCTAGAGGAGAAGGAGCAGACATTGACAAACCTTCGACACCAGGTGGCGAACCTGGAATTGGAACTTAGAGCCACACAGGATCATGTCGACGTTTTGGCCAAGGAGAAAGCAAACGCCATGGAACGCGCCCAAGGACTGGAACAGCAGAGCCAGGAGTATCTAGCCAGATGCAAAGCCCTAACAGCACACAACGACACGCTAAAACAAGGTCAGCATTCGCAGGAGACCGAGGATAACATGCACCTCCAGGAGGAGAAAATCGCAATGGAACAATGCATGCAAGACTTTGAAGCTAACAAGGTGGGATGGGTGCATAATGCCGCCAACCTGATTGCATCTAATGCATACAAATGGTTGCTGGACCATCCCTCTACCTCAGCCGAACCACCCAAGGAATTCATGGATTACTGCATCGACAATGCACTGGCTACGCTGGAATTGGAACATTCGGAAAATGCTTGGGAGAACATGGAGTTAGAAGATATGGAGCTGGACAATGAAGATATGGAAGCCCTGTCCCTGCTCCCGCAGCCAGCTACGGACCAGCCAGCCATGGAACCCGCACCAACCAGTCCAGGGCACCAAGTCCAAGAAAATCTGCAGCCGCCCAGCCCGGCCATGGTCAACCTTGCCGACCAAGCAGAACGCGTGGATATTCCGGAGCACTTGACCGATCAGGAGGATACTCCACAACCTTCACCACGCCTGCCAGCGGCACCACAAGCTGCACCAAGCCAAGTCAACCCCACGGTACCCCCGAAACCCAAGTCCTTTAGAACTCACAAAGAAGCATTAAGAAAAATAGAAGAGGAATTTGACTTAGAAGAGCAGAACAGTGATGAAGAAGAGGCCGAGGAAGAGCTAGCGATTGCCATCCAGGAAGTCACACAATACTTTGAAGCTAACCCTGATCTCATCGCCCTCTATAGTAATCCCGAGGCTAGTCAGGTGCAATGCCCCGCATGCAATAAGATTCTAGGAAAAACCGTGTATGATGTCTATCAACATGCCATGACGTCCCGGACTACGCATAACCTGATACATAGAGGTGTTGGTGCAGCCATAGCCGCAATTTATGGGCATCAAGCACCCCCAAGACGCCGCGCCCAGCTACCAAGGGAAGAGACCAGACCTGATAGAAGACCCGCCCACCGACGCACGCGTGGCTGATCCGCAATCCGGGACGGATTGCAAGCTTCAAGGGAGGGCTAAATGTTACAGGGCAACATCCACGACAACCAAGGAAGACAAGGAGCAGTGAAGACTAGCAGAAGAAGTAGCAGTTGCCGCTAGGAAGCCACAGTCCGACCTAGAATTTAGGATAACCCAAGTATAACAAGGTAGCTAGGAGGCCAGAACTCACACTCTTGATTTTGCTGGTTAGAGTCGATGCGCAGTAGAGATAGCAAGGGCCGTGTGTGGCCCAGACTTGGATACTTGAAGTACTTGCACTCTCTATTGTAATGGAAACACTCTCCCTTTACGCTTACTGTTTGCCTACTGTCTGACTCTGATTGTTCAACCCTAACCCTCTAAACCCTTCGTCTTCTCTGTGGTCGTTGCTCTCCCCTACCTCTTGCACTCCTCGGTCCCTTGGCTCCTGCCCACAGTGTCATGGAAGTCTTCTAGCCCTTGCAACCTCGCTTTCCAGTAGAAACTCAAGTAGCCACCGCCCCCATCTCTCCCCCTTCCCTGGCCTACCTCGGCTAGCTTACGCTGAGTATATTAACGGCCCGAGTCCCTGCACCAGGACAGTTGTTCCTGGTGACCGTGTTCAATTAACCCCTAAACCCGTGGACTCCTTGAGAACCTTGCCCCCCCTTACCTTACAAACCCCCTGACCTCCCTGCCTAGTATTTCCATCTCTGACCCCAGCTAACAGGGGGTCAACCTGAACAAGATATGCTGACCTTCTCCGAAATGCTCAACCCAGCGGGAGTTAAAATAAACGTTGTGTATCAGGATTGGCTTCAAGATTGCCTGAAGGAAAAGAAGGTCCTACCTGTGGCTGGATACTGGGCCATCAATTGAAGATCCTCAGTATTGAGTTCCGTTGGATGTAGGAAGTTGTTTGAGGAATCACTGGTTTCCTCTGTCTACGCAGGACGAGTTGAGCTGGATTCCCATAGCCAAGTACCGGCGTGTTGCAGGTCAGGAAAAGTCTCACCTGAAACCTGTAAATATAGGTCGGAGCACTGTATGATCTATGTGTTTAATCAATACGTGAGGAATTTCGTCGAATTGTTACCTCTCTCTGCATCACACAATTCGAGTACCATGGTCAAGCAGTGCTTAGGCGGAACCTTAGAGTATAAGACGCGTTTCTTATTATCTTCATAAAAATCTGCTACCTATGTTATGGTGTTTAGAGAAGCAATCATGTTTTGGAGCGTAGAGAAGGGGATACTAAATTAGCGAATTATTACAGAAGGGGATACAAATTATAAAAAATCATATTAGACTCTGCCGTTTACCCTGATGTCACAGAGTATGAGTATTGGTCGATTATCGACTCCTTCATGACAAGCTCTCTAATAGTATCACTTACACGACACCTACTGTTTCTCTCGTCTTCAGGGATGATGGTATTTGAACACCAAGACATATTACAACTCTATGACAGATTGTTCTGATGTCATCTGCTGAACGAATCCACGTTTTCAATGAGCTTTATATAGCAGGGAAGCTGGTTGCGGAGATATTGTTAAATTAACATTGAATGTAGTCACCGAATATTCTATGAAGCCCTTGCAATTGGAAGTCGCATATTCTGGAAACTGGTAAGTTAACCTAAACCTGTAACTCATTCTATAAGGTTGTTGGACTCCGTTTTTTTTTTTTTCCTCCTGCTACCACGTATACATTTTTATTATCATCTCTGATGAAAGCAAGTTCAAGCAAACGTGATGTCATTTACATACTATCGGCTTCTATCGATTAGGCTCATGTAAATTACTGCATGGCCGGAGTGGTGGATTTCTCTGTGATATTTAAACGTCAATGGATTAATGCGATTGCACGTTCATGTCTCCGGGTAATCTAAATATTCGCAGGGACATTTAACAGAAACTGAAAAGTGACGGGAAGCTGTGAGAGTAGTCAGAAATGAGGAGACGCCGTTTGGTTCCCGCTTACCATATCGAGCGATCCATATCCATCCGATTAGGATTGGTAGAATACCCTTGTGCATGTGCGCGGTGTCGAGGAGGCAGGATCCGAAAACCGACAACTATTGGGAGGCATCACAGACTGTATGGACGGGACCCGTACCTTTCCCACCCTATTCTGGTACGTACAATTCTTTTAGATTAATCTCAATACTGACTATGCTCATGGGCACAGCTAGGGCTACCGTCATGTATTTTCTTATACTCCATAACTTGATCACAGTTTAACGCACTCATGATTTAACGCAAATGCACCATTCAATTAATTAAGGAGCCAACCTCTTTCTTATGCAGACTGTAGACGGCCGTAATTTACGAGGACCTGTGCAAGAGACCGAGCAGGGTGAAGAATTCTATCACCGGGAGCGAGGGAGGAGTGGATCACCTGGATATGCTTGGCCTAATGTTGAAGGAGTCGATTACCAGAGAATGATGTATAACGCATTCGGTCGGGCAGACAGTCTACATAGAGAGGCTACGGACAATGCTCAGAACTTTGAAGCATGGGATGAAATGGAGGTTCAAGAGGGAGACGAAGTAGATTACGAAAATCTAATTCGAGAGTCGATAGATCCTGTATTCCCCGGGTGTCACGAAAATAGGATCCAATGTGGAATAGTCTTAATGAGTTTAGCATCAGTCTATGGCGTTTCGGATGCCTTTCTATCAGCATTACTGACATATTTGGCCGGGAGCTTGTTACCAAGGACAAACATTCTTCCCCGTACAGCCTACGAATTGAAAACTCTGATTCGGAAGATGGGCCTTCAACATGAAAGAATTCACAGCTGTCCAGATGGACATGTCCTTTACGAAGGTCCAGAGAATGGTCAACTACAGAACTGCCCAACATGCCAGCGCTCGCGATACATTGCGGGTTCGTCAACAGTACCTGCAGCAGTTACAAGGTACTTTCCATTAGTACCGAAGCTTATTCGCATTTATAGATGCCCTAAATTAGCTTCACTTCTGGAGTATCATGCGAGTTCGTTATTCGATGGGAAAAACATGACTTCTGTTGCGCACAGTTTCGAGTGGCGAGAAATCACCCGCATGTATCCTGAGTTTGCCAATCTATCAACACATCTGAGGTTAGCCTTGGTAGCAGACGGTGTCTGCCCCCACAGCCATCAGAATTCGAGGCACTCCACTTGGATCGTCTTGGTGGCCGTATACAACTTACCTGGTTGGCTAGCGACCAAGAATTTTTTTGTGAACTTATCTTTGCTAATTCCTGGTCCACGCGCACCGACTTCAGAAACCTTCGACATATACCTCAGGCCCTTAGTTGTTGATTTGCTAAGACTTTGGCAGGGCGTTCCGGCGATGAACATGTCAAGGCCCATTGGGGATCGGAATTTTACTCTAAGAGCAATGCTCATTTGGACTGTCAGTGACTTCCCTACGTTAGGACTGGTGTCAGGACAAGTCGTGAAGGGGTATTTGGCTTGCCCCATATGTGGAGCAGACACCGAGGCTGAACATTCACGATACCTCTGTAAGATGGTATACCTTGGCCACCGACGGTTTCTTCCACCGAATCACAGGTTCCGTCCCTTGATGACCTTATTTAATGGAGAGATAGAGGTCAGACCCCCTCCACAACGACGACCTGGATCACAAATTCTAGCGGAGGGACGGGCAAGATCTGAATGGCTACGGAACGGTGGTCATGAAGATTCTCCTGGAGACCCAGTGAAGCAGCACGGCGTCAAAAGAGCAAGTATACTGTACGCACTCCCTTACTGGAAGGTATGCTGTTTATCTATCTTAAATTGTTGATTTAAAAATATCCATTACCGAATGCTCTGTTCTGTACTTTAAATTATGCCATGCTAGTTTTTAGTGCTTCTAAATTAGCTTCATGTACGAGTTTACTTCATTATTTATGAGTTTTATTATGTTAGTCATGCTGAAACCAATAAATAGATTTGGAAATTGTAACCGTGTCAGTTTAATAGGTTCATTTGTAGAATGAAGATGAGTTCCCCTCTTTTTTATATATGTCGAAATACACAATGCTCGCGGGTTATGTTACTGTTTGCTGAGGTATGCTGTTTATCTCTCTGAAGAAGTCATTTAAAAATATCCATTACCGAATGCTCTGTTCTGTACTTTAAATTATGCCATGCTGGTTTTTATTGCTTCTAAATTAGCTTCATGTACGAGTTTACTTCATTATTTATGAGTTTTATTATGTTAATTCTACTTCATTTACTTAAGAGCTAGAGAGCTTTGAGTGTGGATACAATGTGTCACTAACATTTCTATGTTGTGTCGCAGCCATGGCTGCTGGCAGCAAGGACGACGGTGTCCTCACGCAGTGGGACCTCCCTTTTGACCTCAAGTCTCTACCGCAGGATGTGGCGGACCAGCTTGTGGTGATTGCGCCCTTTCTTCTTGGTAGGAAGAGCGCAAACTACGACATCGATTTCTTCCATCGTACACTTGGCCTCTGCGGAACCGGGATATCATTCACCGAGCTCAGCAGTGACAAGGTATGTAAGAAATCCTTGTTCATAGAGAGATGGCCGGAACGACATGGAGGGCGCCACCACATTGATGACTGCACTGACAACCAGGCTATCGAGGCTTACACACTCCAGCATGCGAAGGTGTATGGAGGTGAAGGCCCTGACAACGGGACCTTTGGTACCTCCTTCCTTCGAGGCTGTCACTTGACCTTCGAGTTGGGCAAAGACGTCAACGAGGCAGAGAAAGCTGCGACCTTGCAGATAGCACGTGAGAAGGGGGCTGCCCAAAACCGGATGAAGCTCACACCCCCAGCCTTGAGAGAGCAGATCGAGGCCCTCATCGACATGCTCGCTGGCCACATCGATGACAGACCCTCTGCTCGCAACACATCCCTGGCCATTGAGAGAGTCGGCATTCAACCTAGCCAGGGCGTCCTTGTTACGGGGAGCAGCAGCAAGGGAGGGCCTGCAGCAGAGGGAGCTCGGGGTCGCACTCAAAGCCAGCTCAGGGCGAAGGCGGCCGTGATCACTGAGGAGGAGAGCGTGCCCAAGTCTTCACTCGCTGGCAGCAAGGATGAAGACCGACCCAACACGGATCCGAAGGCGAAGCTGGACCACGCGAGGGCCAAGAAGGTGAGAGCTTAGGCCGACCTTACGAAGAAGGAGGCTCAGAGGGAGTTATTTCTTGGAGATATCAAGAACCAGAATGACCTTTTTGAAGGAGAAGGAGGATGAGGAGGGCCGGTTCTATGAGGAGATTGCTGCCCACCGTGCTGCCAGCAAGATAGCCGCGGCCGCTGGCAACACGGCGGAGAAGAAGCGATTGGATGCTCTGGCCCGTCTAGGTGGTGATCAGATGGCCAATGCGAGCAAGGCTGTCGAAGAAGCCCAGCTTTGCATTGACAACAAGGAGAAGCAAATGGATGCATTGATGGGGGACATAGAGAGGTGCAAGGCCGAGATTGGTGCTCTTAGCGTGGAGATCATGACCCTGGAGCTGGCAGCGGCATTCATTCGCCCGAAGAGTGTGCTCCCACACCTGCCATCCGAGTTTCGAGCCCTCCCCAATCAGGTTTCCGACCCTTGCCCCTTCTGTGCGCGGTACTTTGTTGACGCTGCTTGTGTACCCTTGAACTGCGGCTGCTTGGCACACCCACATTGCATGTTTGAGGTTGTCTTCTCCCTTGACGCCAAGTGTAGCCGTTGCTGCCGCTCCTTGAGTGGGGGGTGGCTTGGGCAATGGGGATTTCCACTGCATGAGTCAGCTCAAGCGGAGCTCCAGCACCTCCAGGAGGTTCTCCAGTCCGGGGTGGGAGCATCAGACCTCCACAGCCCCGTAGCTGGCAGCAAGAGGGCCGCTGAGCGCTCTTCTCCTCCTTTGGGGGAGGAAAACCAAGCCAAGAAGAAGGCTCGCTTTGAATACGATTTGGAGGCTTCGGGTCCGCTTGTCATCGCCAAGACCTCCGCTCACCCCATGGTATCCGCGGCCTTGCTGCCAGCAGATGGAGGGGATGGCGATGGTGTTGCGAGCACCCAGAAGCCAGATGACCTCAGCTTCCAGCGAGGGACACAAGCCCCTTCACGCCAGGAGGCCGAGGACATAGCCACTCATGGTGGTGGACTCAGCTCCAATACCACCGAGTCCGGGGGGACATCTCAAGACCCGGCTGGAGCTGCCCTGGAGAAGCTCGTTGATGCCATCGCGACCTCAGTAGAGGCTTAGAGTCTGTGGTTTTTTTTTGGTTGATAGTGCCATAGCGGATTAGTATTAGTGGCATTTACTTTGTGCCACGTTGCATTTGCATTTGCTGCCCTGATTTTCGACTCTATGTTCGCAGCTGCGGTGCCAGCAAATAGTTGCTGGCAGTAGTGTGTAAGTAGTTCCGATTGGGGGGGGGGGGGGGGGGGGGGGATTTGGGGTCAGACTTTCAAAAAATCGAACCTCATTTTTTTTGGACACTTATGATGAATGTTATCATCTTTTATTTCTATCTTGTACATGTGGCTGCCACATTGGTCGTGATGGTATGGAAGTCGCCTTGGTCGTGAACCCTAATGTGTGGTGACAGCAACATGTTCTAGAAGAAGACTTTCATTCATCAAGGGGGAAGGTTACATGATTGACCATATATGTACCATACATGATGTGTCAAGCACAACGCATAGTCCCTTACAAGTCTAAAGAATCATTCTGGCATTGGTTTAGTGAAACATGGAGTCATCTCAAATACTGTAGGCAGACTTGTGAAGACACTAATAGATCACCTTAATGCCGTGGTGAAAACTTTGTTGTCCTACACCTCCACTATCTTGATGGATTTGGGAACCGCCACCTCACCAAGAAGTACACGCCTCTCATTACGTATGTTGATCTACATCAATGCCTCCAACAAAATGCGTTAGTACAATTATGCTCGCACCAGGGTTTTCTATCCCGTCTGGTCGTGACTATCCCGTCGCGACGTCGGAATGGGTCGCGACGAGGGTCCTCCGACGTCACAATAGGTTTTGTAATGTAAAAATGAAAAAGTATAAATTAAAAGGTTGCATTTTGGAGTTGGGCCGTCACAATAAAGACCGAATGGGACGTCCGGTCGTGACTCTAAAGCGTCGTGACGTCTCGACATTATGACGTAAGAGGGCCAAGTCACGACCGAATAGAAAACCCTGGCTGGCACCAAGTAGCAGCACCTTGCGTATCTAAAACCAATGGAGTGATGTTGCTTACATGTACCTTTTTTTCACGTGAACCGTGTGCTTTCACCACAACCATGTTGTACTCTTTGCGATCATCGTCTCCGAGCGTCATTGCAATTTCATGGCGCAAGTGGGATACAGGCCATTCCTTGCCCACTTCAAATGCTGGCATTGGTCTCCCTCTAAATGTACAGCAGACTTCTACCATCTCCACCTCTGGTAGATGGTCAATCGCATCCCATCTGTTGTTGGCAGCACCCCGAAACCTTGTATACTGGAACCTGGTTTATAGTGTTTGCCTGCCCACATGGTACCCGAAGACAACGCTAGACCTATTCACAACGCACTTGATAACATCGTGGCCAATGTGAAACTTCTCAGCCCATCCAGGATTCATCAGACTACTTAGGAGTGCCTCTGACGGAGAGTGTAGAACGAAGAGTGTAGGAGTCCGCCAGATGTTGTCACATGCGATTGCAAACAAGTCCACCATAACGTAGACAGGCATAAACCATCGCTCATGGGCAAAACTATTGCCAGTGGACGCTTTCATCGCACTTGAAAAATCTGCTGTCAGCTTCGTCCTGAAGGCTTCGGAGGTGTGCATGTCTGGCAAAGGCCACTCCACGTCGTTGAAACCAGGGAGCAGGATTGGTTCTGTCCTCCCGTACAACGTAGGCTCTAACGGGGGAAAATATACGCCACCAAGGAAGAATGTACCCGTGTCCAACAAGTGTGTATGGCTTCGACCATTCCGCGTCGCCTCCCCAATCTCTGCATGGAGCACAAGAATGGGACTGATGATAGACGTGGGGTGCACCCAATCATGAAAGTGCGAGGAGTATAGGTAGTTTGCCGTGCATTGCCTACTTGCTGCCACAGCCGGATCCAAGCTTAATTGGCGAGGCTGATACGCATGCCGCACAAGCACCTTATCCAGGTTGCTTGCTCCACGCACACCAGGTGTCCATGAGAAATCTACAATCTGAGCCTTGAAGGCCCCTCAAAAATTATCTCCACCATGCCGCCTTGCCTCTCTACCCCAAGGCCCTTCCGACTTTGGTTGCAGCAGAACCCACGAATCCCGATCCAGCCTCATTGGGATCCAATTGCCATGGACATCTTGATCGTTGTGCAAAATTACGCTCTGAACTATCGATTTTGGCCGTTTAGCCATGCTTCCCTAAACCCCAAGGTATTGGGAGACACAGAAATGAACTATAACATCTCCCTTTCGTACCAACCAAGGTCAGGGAACATGCTGCCAGCACAGCGAAAATCAAATTTGCATAGTTTGAGCACTTGAGGAGAGCAAAATCCTGAGTTCGTAATCAGAGATGAAGTTTGAGGAATGCATGCCTAGTCACAACGTTGCCCCCAGGAGGCCGAAAAGCTTGGATCATGTCAAGACAGGGAATTGATTGATATGAAAAAAAAGTTACCTAGTTTTATAGCTCGCTGGCAGCAAACGGCACATTGAGTTGACAGCGAAGAAAGCCGCACTTCCACCTTGATTCAGCAAGTAACTACTCAAGCACAATTCGCTACATGAACAACACCCACAACCCCAAATCACCTGGTCAACTCCCAGCAAGTGCCAACTCTTGCTGCCGGCACCGAATTTCCACAAACACGTGTTTCTTCCTTCGCACTAACCCGCACCCACTCTCCCAAATCAGCTGGAATCCTCTCAGCCCCAACTCCCGCTGACTGCAACCAATTTCCCAAGTGCGTCGCTTCTCCCGTAGCGCCGAACACCTGCTGGCTGCACTCACTCTCCCTACGAATTTCAAAAACTTCGGCACTCACTCATCATCGGTGGAGGAGGTAGGTGGGCGGACTCATAATTTCCTCGTTCAAAGTGCTGGCAGAAAGTTTGCTGACATGAGCATTCGGCTCGGGATCCGGTCCTTGCTCCGCCAGTCCGCTGTCAGCCCGACACTGTAGATGTGCCCTCTACACGCCGTGCTCGGAGGTCATTGGTTCGAGCCCCCGTGGCGGTTGCTGGCACCACGGTGGCATGTTTGGTGCCATGTCAAAAAGTACGCGGGCAGCGCCCGTTTTTTTCTCTCACGTGCCGCTTACACGGCCTTTTCTTGACCTGTTTTTGCACGTAAGGAGTGAGAGCTTTGTTTCTCATTTGACGTTGGTTTTAGAAGTACTGGTTGGTGTTTAGGCAAGTACTAAGACTACTCAAACAGTACCATTGGAACATTGATTCTAAGAACTTACAAGTGAGTTTATAAGAACCAAGTTTAGGCTTCGAGCTCTAGGGTTTGAATGGTTGTATATTTATCCGAGTTGTTATATGTTTGCTTCAGAAAGTTTAACTTCCAAGAGTCCCAAAAATCCTTGCGTTTGGTCTACTTGTACATGTAGTGCATCAAAACATGTACAAAGAGTATATTCTGGATTTGTACGTGTAGTATATAAAAATGTACAAAGAGTATGCTCTGAATACATATTTGGTAGTACAAACAGTATATCGTCAGAAATATTGTTCAAGATTAACCACCATAAACAAAGGGTTGCTGTTGAAAGTCTAGAAGAATGTACGAGTGTGGTTCTTTACATAAGGATATCACTACACATATGTAGAGTCATCTTCTCCTAGGTGGTTTACTGGCTGACCTTCGGATAGCAAGTGGCAAGACATTGTCTCTATACATTTTACTCATACACTTACAAGTAAACCGTGGTAGGTCCGGATCATCATTGTTAAAATTAGTGCCATAGTCCCAGATTAGTTCCTCTCCAGGACCTATGATACGACTTGCAAAAAATGCTACATGATAGAAGCGGCAATCCACACTCTCTATCGAGACAGGTATGTCCACTAGATTAGAATCTTCACACCTGTGATGACAGAGGTCCACAGTCAGGCCATATTGTAGAATGTGAGAAGAAAGACCGCAAAGTATCTAGAATATGGTCGCAAGTTCTAACATGTGGTTCAATAACCTGGCCACATTTCCAAATCAAGTAGAATCCAAGCACAATGCATTGTGGTCGTCGAGTTTCCGCTCAGTCGCCCAGTCAGCATCAAGTTGCAAGCTATAGGACTGACCCCCAACTACCCCCAAGTTCCTAACCATTTGCTCAGCATTTGTTAAAATTTCTTCCTCCAACTCAAAAACGAATGCACCTCTAGGTATTAGCTCAGTCGTCCGAATCCCCCACCCCGTAAGGGCTGTAGGAGAAACCACTACTTGAAACTTTATCTGCTTCTGGACAACACGATTGCTACAATCACTATGACACCTACACTTGACATTGCACTCCTTAAGGAAAAGACGAGGAACATGACCTTGGCACGCTGATTCGCCATTAAAATACTGCTACCCTTCTTACAGTAATGTGCATCTTCTTCGTTGTGATTGTAGAGATATGCATCCTCCACAATGCCTCCTTCGATGTATGCAACTCCTTCCACTGAATCGGCTTGGCAAGCACAAGTATCATTCCCGCCCAAGCATTTCGGGGAACAAAGACAGTAGTCCCCGAGGCAAAGGCTCTGAAGGGACATGTGCTTGGTCATAGACCAAGCTAGAATTAATATACTGAAAATAAGTCAAAGCAATATCAGACTAACCAACAAGGACAAGGATCCTCTCGAGTCCCTTGAACAAATCTGCTGCATCATACCAAGCTTCGGCCTGGTTGAATCCCATCCCAACAGACCATCTTCTCCTCGTCATACTCTTATTAAATAGAAATGTAAAGTTCCAAGGCTGGTGGGAAAGACTAACATAAGTACAAATGCAAAGAAATCACAATGGATCGCAAATAACACATCAGCGTGGAAAATAAAATACACAAGCCGTGACCCTTCCATATTAAGAAGACCTCAGTGATGAGGTAAGATACATTAATATACCTGCAAATCCGTTCTATACAAGCATTCTACCGCAGCTCAATAGATCAAGAACCAAAAAAAATTAAAATACTAAAAGCAATTTACAGATTGCTCAAGCCCTCATTCTAAGTACCGAATCTCCGCCGTTTCTGTGAGATTCCGCCACCTACCTTATCGCCCATTCCTTTCTCATTCTTTCAGCCGTCATTCTTACAACCCTTAGCCCTAGTCGATGCCGGGGATTACTCAGCCACTTGCTTGGCCTCCTTGACGGTGCGTGCCCTAGTCCGCACATTGGCTTCAGGGACAGCAACAGGACTCCCACTCATCCCAACAATCTGGGCCAACTCCTTGTACGTGGTCTTGTCAGCGGAATAAAAATTCTCTATCGCCCCCTCAAGTCCCGGCCCTGAGTCCTCCTCCACAGTTGGACACTTTGCTCTCCTTGCTCTCAACTTGAATGGAGACCAGGGCGTATGACCCTTCGATAGTTCTTCTCCCTCGGCTTCTGCTACTTCAGCATCCGTCACTCGAGGCAATTCAATCTTGGCTCTAGTATCCTCCATAACAACCTCTCCTTCCAACGCTCCGCCTTGTACCTCCACCTGCCTTGAGGCTCCTGATTCTTTGGAACCCGCGCACATCGCCCTTCTCATTTGCTTCCACGGAGCCCTTCTCCTTTGCCGCAGCCATGCTCTCATTTATTTCCCCTCCGCCTTCCGTCTTGTTACCGCTATGAACTTGGCTGCAGCCTCCACCTGCACCAATGTATCTACGAAACCAGAGGCCGTGGCTCCTCCACCATCCTTACCATACTCGCCCCAAAGCAACCTACCCTTGCGTCCCAGCAGGCATTGTGACCCTGGCTTGGGTGTCTCCTTCCTCGCGGGCTGTGGCTCATCCTCCTTCTCCTTCTCCTTCGGTGTCAGTGGTCCCTTCTCCTTCTCTACAGCACCATACCCTTCCGCCACTGCCTCATCCTTCTTTCGCGCGCTCCTAACACCACCATCCTTCTTTGGCGATAATTCGACGTGTAGCTTCTCAGCTGTTCCCTCCTCCACTGCCTCACCCTTCTTCCTCCCGCTCCCAACAGTTGGACCGCCACCCTTCTTCGGCACTACAGCACTGTGTATCTCCTCAGCTGTCCCCTCCTCCACTGCCTCACCCTTCTTCCTCCCGCTCTCGACAGTTGGACCCTTCTTTGGCACAGCTGCGCCGTCCCCTTCCTCAGCTTTTCCCTCCTCCACTGCCTGACGAACCTTCCTCCCGCTCCCAACAGGGTGTCCCTTCTTCATTTCTACAGCGCCATCCCCTTCCTTAGCTGGCTAATCGTCCACTGCCTCGCCCTTCTTCCTCCCGCTCCGAAGAATCCCAGCTGCCTCGCCCTTTTTCTTTCCACTCCCAATGACGCCCGCTCCTTCATCCCTCTTCTTCCCTCCAGCACCGACGCCTAAACCACCCACCTTGTCAACCCTACCCCCTTCTTGGCCCTCAGTCGTCACTCCTTCCTTGCTCCCGGCTTCTGGCGGTGGCCGTGGCGTTGGCAGTGGCGGGCTGCCACCATGTCCATCTGAAGGGAACGGCCCCATTGAAATGTCACCGTCTCCAACATCCTCTTGACCCTCCCTTGACTCACCATCACTGCTCTCCAAAGTTTCACCTGAGACGGTAGTGCCAGAGCTTGAATGTAAGAGGGTCATCTGGTTGTTGTCCTCTTCGTCAGAAGAAGAATCATCTCCTGAATCCACCTCTAGTTCAGTTCCCTTTACATGAGTCCCATCCGAGAGAAAGTCCATCGCCACCTTCTCCACCGGCTTCTCGAGCATTCGAGAAACTCTAGATTTAATGCTCTCGCCCTTGACAATCCGTTGCGACCCTCCACCTAACTCTTCTGGATCGCCTCCAGACCATGCTGGTTGGCTTGTCTCCCCTTCCACTGTTGGCCCCGAATTTTTGACGGTCTTCTTAGGTGATGCAAACCTCACGCTAGAACCTGCCACCAAACATCTTGTTAGAGTCTAACTACATGGTACCAAATGTAGTTGCACTCAACTAGCACAAATTTACCAGTACTATCACTACCTATTCTATTTGAACTAGTGGACCATTTGTACAAGTTCGCTGTGGAAAGTGATTTCCACGGTTGGCACGCCGGAATACTAATTCCGGTAGAAAAATGATAAAAATTAAAAATTTTGTGTTAGGAACACGGAAGTACTACTTAGATAAATGTAACAACCGGTTAAAACGGTTGGCTGAATAAATAAGAGAACCGGAAGGTCAGCCCGGTGAGATCCGGTCGTCTGAGTCGAAGGAGAGGAAGCACCGTCCATGTGACGGAACCCTGACCCAACGGACTTAGGGTAACAGCCGGAGGGTGCGATTCACGCGGGAAAAGTGGTTGCGACCATTAAAGCGCCGCCGGCCGCGACCGTTCAATGATGAAAGGCTACGACCGTCCGTCATAATGGGCTACGAACGGGCGGGAGTGAGTGCAGGTATAAAAGGAGGAAGAGCAACCGTGCTCCTCCTTTCTTTTGTCATTTTGTGGAGCGCCGGATCCTTGTGTTCCTCGGCGGAGTGCGCAGCTAGGGTTGTGACGGTAGGAGAGAGACGGTGAGACGGAATTGTTTTCCGTTAGTCGAGGGATTGTGGTGAGGACCGTGCGTGCAGGTGCTACCGGAGTGACAATGAGGAGGACTTAGCAGGATGGGTAGGAAGGGGAAAGAGCCGGCGGAGGAGGGACAGTTGTTGAAGGTACAACGGGTCATGCCGTTGATGCCGGTAGACGACGGAGAGTGGGAGCTCCTCCGGACCGCCTTAGAGGTCATGGGCTGTGCGTTACTATTGGACAAGGCGTGGGGGTAGAGACATTCCCTTCCGGCACAGGAGATCCTTGTCAAGAACCCCGACAATCGAGGAACCATCCGGGGAGAACCAGAGCAGTGGACGGCACAAGACTGGAGGGATACGTACGGCTTCACCAACGTTGGGGAGGCCTCGGTACCGGAGGCCCGAGACTTCGTGTGGAATTATATCACGGGGTCCGGAGACAGGAGAGAGGGATGGGACCTGGACGACATCAAGGATGCGAGAGCCCGGAGGGTAGTAGGGTTTATGAACCCTATTTTCCATCCGGAAAAGCTTAAACGGATCACCATCAAGTGGGCGTCTATTTTCCTCGGAGCCATGGACGGTGAGATCTCCGTAGACTGGGGCCTCATGATAAAGACGATAGTCGACCGGCAGGTAGCCAACCTCCGCAAGACCAAGAAGCAGGCCACCTGCCTTCCGTCTTTCCTCGTCCACCTCTACCGTCACCGGGGACTGTTGAACCCTAAGGAGATCTTGGAGTATGACCAACTGAAGAGCATGCAAAGGTACGCTGAACCGGAAGAGGTGTCGGACCAGGAGGATGATGACGACTGTATGGAGGTCTCACCCACGCCGGCTAAGAGACCCCGTCCCAACTCGGAGAAGGGACAACCGTCCGGATCACCTCGGACTCCCACCCCGACCAAGCGGAACCTGAACACGGACGTCCTCAAACCCACCGAACCACCGGACCACGCCGGGGACCCGTGCCAAGACTTAGACAACCTTTCGGAGCAGGTGTCGGCGTATGCCCAGTTCCTACAGTCAACTAGGCAGCTGGAGGGCCGGTTGGCAAAGGAGGTGGTTTCACTTACGGGCACTAACCGGTTGGAAGACTGCCTGGTTATCCTTCGCAAGCACCGGGATCTAGCTAGTCTACAGGCCAAGCACATTGACCAGATGGAGCAGTACCGGGAGAGGATCAACAAGCTCCAGCGGGAGGTGCATGATGCCCAAAAGGACTTCAATGACGCCTGTGACCGGGGAGCTCATGCCATCTAGTCGGTTGTAGAGGTCAAGGCCACCTTAGCCCTTCCGGTGGATGTGGCCAATCAGTGCGCCGTCTACCAAGCCTTCTTGACTCGCCAACCGGATCCGGCTCGGAAGTTGATCGTGAAATTCATGCACGACCGGACGCAGGTGATGAGGGACACTTGGTTGCAGATGAGACACTTCGTGGAGATCATCAGCGCCGGAAAGGACGGTCCGTCAAGACCACCAGAGCCACCGCCAGATCGAGAGGAGCCCAGACCATCGGCACTACCGATAGGCCCGGCACAGGTTCTACCTTTAGCCTCTCCGGTACAGTTGACCATCCGGCCAGTGCAACCGTAGCCAGGACAACCGTTGGAGGATCCTATCCCGGATACCTTGGACAGTTTGCACAATCTGCCCACCCTGGCTGGAATTGAGACTGTTAACCCCGGGAACATCTCTTTGGAGCCGGACCAAGGTCCACCACCGGAAGACTTTGTTCCGGTACAGGGATCTCCGGAACATCTCCAGGTGGATCTCAGCGCAACCCCGGTGGCTGCACGATCTCCCTCCCCGGGGGTCCAGGCAGGACGAGCCCGGAAGGCTATCGACCAGCCGGCAGCTGTACCCCGGAAGAGGGCCCCTCGCTGAAGAGGCTGAAGAAGGGAGCACAGAAGAAGGAACGACCGGATGGAACCCGCCACAGCCCACGGTTCGATAAGAACAAGGGGTAGAAGTTAGGATAAGGACGGGATAAAATGGCAGCGACTAACGATGGGGCTCAAGTGCACCCGGCTGTCAATCCAGATAGATAGCGGCAGTAACTAGGAATAGAAGGCGGCCACCGGTCTGGGATTCTCGGGATCCAAGATCCGGAAATTCTGGATCTCGGTTGGCCACTTGGTTGCTTTAGGACTGATAGGTTTTAGTACTTAAGCTGGACGTTTTTCCAAGGCCAGGGCCTTGTTTTGTACGCCGTTTTGTTGTTGCAATTGAGAATATACTTTTGGATTTGTTGTGTCGACCGGGTGACTGACGGGTCCGTTACCGTAATGGTTTGTTGGTACTATTGTCTTCAGTAGTGTTTCGGAGGAGTGTTGAACAGTGTGATAGTTTGGAGAGCGCCCGGAGAGATTGGGAAGGTGTCAAGCGTCGAGTGTTGACGGTTTTCGGTCCCGGAAGGAGCCTGGAGGGGAGGAGAGACGTACTGCAGCAGGGCTGGTAGTCTTAAGGACACGGAGGGCCGTATGTACAGCGGGATCCGGAAACGGACCGGTCGCTTCCTGTAGATGGGATAAAAGCCGGATATCCTACTGCGAACCAATCCGGAAGGGAGATGATATAGTTAGGATACCGTACAACCGTGAGGTGATGTCGTTGTAGTATGATTTCCGTATCCATAACCGGCACTGAGTAGCTATCCGGACCGGTACCTAGCCATACGGAAGGATTATTACTCCACTTCTCGGGTGGTAGATAGGAACAGTGGCGTGTCCAGCCACTTTAAGTCACGGGACGGTGGAGAATCCAGCCACTTGAAAGGATAGACGGATCTGTGGGAACCGGCCACTAGTCTAAAAAGCCGGAAAATAGGAACGAGGCAAAAACTACCGAATTCGGCCAACCGGTCGAAAGACGGAATACGGTTGGATCCGGGTGGTGATTTCCGTTATGATCTAAAAGGAGGAAAACTATAGGTCTTCGTGGGAACGAACACGGAGTGGTTTACTTTGGAGGGTATTTAGAGTGATTTAAGTGCCTTCCGGAGGAATACGGGTACCACGTCGTGCTACATTCGCAATCCTAATGTATTCTACGACCTGTTCTTACTCTCTGTTTACCATGTAGGACTTCTAGTACCAAGTAAAATAAAGGCAAGAAATACCTGTAGTAGCTCCGTCAAGTACAATGTTGTCTGCGCACCCTAAACCGTAAGTACATTTCAAGCACTATGTCACATGGAGTACATAAAATACTTGCTCTAAGTAGCTGCATGTACCTGAAGATTAAGCCTAATATAAAAATATGACATTTCGTGCACCTAACAAAAATCACCAAGTACTATGCAATACACAATAATGTCCCGACCTCAGTGAAGCAAACAACTTGTACACGTACTGGATTTAGACTTTGACACTACTATACAAATATGACATTTCCAGCGCCTATCAAAAATCACCAAGAACTAATGTATAGAATTCAGTGACAGGACTTCTTGTACACATATTGACTTCAGACTTCAATAGTAAGATACATGTTCAGACATATGTTGTTAGTCAAATTGGACTTCATATCCACTGTGCAAGTCTAACTCGGCACAAGGATCACAATCATCACAATGCTAGCAACCACGCCAAACACATAGTGTACAACCTTACGATCCAACAATATACTGGCTATAGTTCCTTTAACAAACTTCTAGAACTCACCTAAACTGGAACAACCGCATACTACACTCTAGGACTCCAAAGTACATAAGCATTGAAATTCCGACAGAGCACAACAATGACTCAACACCCTAAACCACATATCTAAAATGCTGAAAATTAAATGTAAATTAAGTTACCATCGGATGGCACCGACGCCATAGCCTGCTCTGTGCTCTCTTCCATCAGTCTCCGCCTTACTTCGGCTACTCCAAGCATCCTAGCCATCTCCACCAAATCCGCAGGTGGCTCTCTCCAACCAAAACTCCAGTACCATTCCGGGTGACAAATCTCCCCGCACCCTATGGCCACTCACTTGCAGCTACGCACAAAGACTACTGAAGCACAGAAAGGATGATACAATTATCTACAAGAAGATACAACCATGTCATTGTGCAGGAACGGGAAGGAACACAAGCAGCAAGCGGTAATCCTGATGAACCCGGTCTCGTCTTCAAAATCACACCCGGGAAGAATTGAACCTGCAGGCGCATTCACCATTGGACTTGGAGTAAATTTCAGAGTACTCCTCCCTTGCTACAACTGCAAGGGCATCAAGTTGCAATTGGCCCGACTCCAATTCTCGGGTCAATGCGTGGATCTCAGCTTCGGCGGTCTCCAGCTCTCCCTTAGCGGCCCGGACCTTGACCTCCTCCTCTGCCAACTGCTCTTGAATTACCTCCATCTTTATTTTCTCCTTGTACACATCCTGGCCTTGCTCTTCCAGCGCTCTAATCAGCGCCGTCTTCTGCTCCTCTTGTTTCCTCAATGTGCCCATGCCTCATTCACTTTGCTTACTCTACCAAATGGCGCCGTCAAGTTGTTGACTTGCCTCCTTCTTCAGCTCCCGCTTGTACTTCTACTCCCGCTTGTACTTCTACTCCAAGTAGACAGCTTGCATCAAACCCTCCACGTCTTGCAGTCGCTCCTCCACTTCGCCTTTTGCCAACTTGCCACTGCTTTGTCCTCGCAAACCCGTATCCTCCTGCAGGCACACACCCAACGCCATACGGACTCAAGTCCATCCTTCAACTCTCCCGGTGGCCCACGACCCCCCACCCTCACAGCATCCCCTTGCTCGACCTTTCCTTCCCAACCTGCTTCATTCTTAATGCCAGGCCACTCCTTACCCCGGACATCGATCTTCCTCTTCCCCTCCACGCACTTGACTCCGCAATTGACTTCCTCAGCTCCTCGAGCTTTCCCCTGTCCATGGTGTACCGGCTCCTCTATCTCTTTTTGTCTCCTCCCCGAACGCACATTGTCCACAACCTTCCTCGTATTCTAAGGCTATCCCTTCGACAAACCTCACCGTGATCAGGTTCGGATTCTCCTCCTCTCCATATTGATACAAAATTAGATGCAGGTACTTCACCTTGTCCACAACATCCTGGACTTCGCAACCCTCCCAGTAGAACCTACTCCAACCACCATCTCCGTAGGGCTTACCAAACAACTTGCGCACAGTGTCGGAGGAGACCGTGCTTCTTCGGAAGTGGTGGGGATTGTCTCCCTCGATGGGGAGTCCATACTCAGCCTGGAAATCCACCTTCTTCAATTCCCGCGGAGGCTTCTTCAGCCTCAAAATCTTGTCGTCGACATCTTCCACACACGTAAAGGCCTTCTCAGACCTCACAGTCCCCTTCCCTTTCTTCTTCGCTGTGGACTTCGAACCCGCAGCAGCTTCTTCCTCCAAATCGTCTCGACTACGATCTGCTCCTCGTGTTGCGCCTAAAGTCCTCCTTGGCACATCCTTTGCAACTCCTCCCCCCACCTCGTCCGGGCCACAAAGGCGACTTCTAGTTCCTCCTGCTACCGCCTTCAACCGCAATTCCTCCGCAGCTGGCTCTTCACTAGTCGGCCCTCCTTTGCCTGACCATGCCTGCGCCTTCTTCCGCGGACCTTCCCCCTAGTGTCTTCCTCATCACTCCCTGCATTGCCACTCTTCCTCTCTCGCGCCCCAACTGCTCTCTCCTTCTTCGCGCTGGATGTGTCCCTAGAGCGTGCACTAGTACTTTGCTCCATTACTGCCTTACCCCTCCACAGAAACTACGCCCACAGCCACCAATGCTACCTTCACTGCGCCAAAAGAAGCGAAAGTAAAATCTTCAGAGTAAACCCCACAATCCAAGCTCACCATAGCCCCCGCCTAAATCCACAACCGACGCACCTTAACCCTAGAAAACCATTGCAACCGCATCTCACTCCTCCCACATTTGCAGCTTCGGCTACACACAAAGCACATTGCCTTCGACCCCCGAGAGAGGTGCGAGACAAAGCTCACCCCCGACCATTAGTCACCTAGTGTCTCCTTCACAGCGGTCACCGGTCATGCCCACACTCTTGTCACCCCCTAACTGGTGATCACCACTCACTAAACCCTCAGCATTACTTCCCGCCGTCACCTTCAAAACCCTTGAACATCTAATCGTGTAAGCCGACTTCAACATTAATTGACACTTCAGTAGTATACTCCCAGTTGCTGATTCTCTCCTATCCTAAACACAATATATTTTTTAGCATATGGTTGAACTATCATAAATAGATCTAGTCAATTTCTATTACAATGCATTACAATTTTGGTTTTTTAATTTTATTTAAGGGGAGAAAGAAAATTCTATGCTTTACTATTGTTTTGTAAAGAAAATTCTATGCTTTACTATTAAGGGGAGAAAGAAAATTCTATGCTTTACTATTTGTTTTCCTATCATCAAAAACACTTAAAATACACCTACATGAAATTAAAAAATCAAAAAAAAAGAAACATATATATATATATATAAAGAAAGTAATTGCTTGTATTTTCCTTATTCTTAATTTCTAATTTCTGTCTTCTTATTTTTTCCAGAATTATTAAAAAAAAAATTAAAAAAAATTAAAAAAAAAAAAAAACACATATGTACGAATCTTTATCCAACATACGATAAGTACTATACTTCATATTTTATTTGAAGAGGGGTAGAAACGATGTTCATCTAATAATTCTTCTAATCTATTTTCTGTCATTAAGTTAATCATGCTAATTTCTATCCTCTTATGTCTTATTCCAAAAAAACATTCGCATGAACAAATGTACCTTTATCGCATATTAATCTATTCCAAAATTTGTTTATTGGTCGATGATGATTAAAACTCATAAACTTCACTTTCATTTCTCTATTACACCACACCTTCAACATTTTATTCTCTCATCCTTCAACATTCTTTTTTTACTTTTTTTTCCCCCTTCTCTTCTCCTTTTTCTTCCAAAATTCATTTTTTCCCTTTTTTTTACCCTTATTTCATTTTATTACATCATATTTCTCTTTTCTTTTATTCTTCTTCCATTTATTAAATTTTCTTCCTTTTTATTCTTCTTTTATTTATTAGATTTTTATTCTTTTTTTTTCCTTCCATTATTTAAATATTTCAAATTTGTTTTTGTTTTCTTTATCTGTCCTCATGAAATTTATTTTTCTTCCATTCTAGCTTTTCCCACGCCATAGTTTCATATTTCATATTTTTCCCCTCCCTCTTCTACTCCTCCTTTATTTTCCTTTATTAGTCTTCTTTCATATCTTTTTTTTTTTACCCTTTTTTCCATTTTCTATCTAAAATTTTCACATTATTTTTGTTTTGTGAATTTAACCTTCTCATATTTATTTTTCTTCCCTTTTTTTTGCGAGTGCAAGGGATAAATGAAAATAAAAATGGAAATGGAAAAATAAAAATAATAAACTATATTGCGGCTTGGAAATTGAGAGTGAATGTTGGGGGTGGAAGGGATAAATGAAAAATACAAATGGAAATTGAAAAAAATAATTTATAAAGGGGATGAAAATGAGAGTAAAAAATGGTAGTGGAAGGGATAAATGTAAATAGTGGATGCAGTGGAAAAAAAATATAAATTGGGGGAAGAAATGATGTTCATACACTGATTTCTGAAATTTATATTTTGTTATTAAAAATTTAAAATAGCTCTTGACAAGAAAAATGTAAAAAAAAAGATAAACATACTATATAGAGTAGTTTCTAGGACATTTTCCTAGTTTATTTTGAAGATGCTATATTAGCCACAATCTAAAATTCTTTAAATAACAAATGTATAAATAATCAAGAGTGATTGTTTTCAATTTATATTTTATATGCTATTGAAAAGAGGATCATATTAGGGGCATATTATAATTTAAATAAAAATAGTTTGTATAGTATTTTGGAATGCTTCTAAAAACCGATCACTTGACTGAACTAGACTTCATCCAAAGTTCATCTAAATAAATCTTAAAGTCGAGACAACTCCATAATTTTCAGACGCTTAACAAATACACAATTCTCAAGAGCTGGATGATTCCACATTACATGGATGATGGTAATCAACTGACCAATCTGTGCAACGTCGTCTGGAGACGCTAGGATGCTGTGTGATTCAATAAAGTATAGATCCTGCGGCCGAGGCTGGACATCAACTCCCGCCAGCCCATGTATTTGAATTCTGCCACATGTCGAATCGAGAACAGTTGGCCCATATGGATCTACATCAAAAGGTATCCCTAGTATTAGAGCACGCTATCTTGATTGGCCCATCTACATCACCGCACCCCTTGCCTTCTATGGAATTTGAACGGCTTAGATTGAGTAAGG
This sequence comes from Ceratodon purpureus, assembly GCA_014871385.1. NCBI lineage: Eukaryota > Viridiplantae > Streptophyta > Bryopsida > Pseudoditrichales > Ditrichaceae > Ceratodon > Ceratodon purpureus. Next base: position 106,011,558 of record CM026426.1, read on the forward strand.
GAGAGTATTTATTATACACTTAAGTACTCAAAGGTCCTAATGGTACAATAGAGTTTTGCCAAAACTGCACTACCTCTAGTGTAGTCTCACCCCCGCACCACCGTTGTCACAAGTACTATGACATATGAACGGCAACCTGCTCCTTTAGAATGCCACGCCGCCTGCTGAAGCAAGTAATCAAACGAAGCACAACCTGTCAGTATTGACGCTGGAAGGAGAATCCCTAACTGCATTACGGTAGGACGATTGCAATTTTGACAGACTTCACCTACTCGCAATGGCGGAGAATTCAGTAGAACTCTGACCTCGTTGAGGATTGCAGTGCATAGAGTACAGCTGCTTCTCCACAACAGAACTACCCGCCCGGAGGAGCCCGTCAAATCTAGTTCTTACAGTTCCAGAACCCCTCATTCTGCTCAAAGATCCTCAACACGGAACGTACACACAAAATTACATGAAAAAGGTTCAAAATGCCAAACACTACAAACATGTGCGTGATAGGTACAAGTCCTGACTCCTGTCATGCTAGTTGCAGTATGACACCCTTCGTGAACTCAAGCATTGGAAGTACGTTCCTCATAATTATGCACAATGACAAGAGCACGCATCCCTATCCGCAGCTCAATAGTTCTCTATTTCATTCATTATGAGGTAGGGAGTGGAAGAGAGGACTCACAATTCGTGGATGCCGCTGCCGCAATTTTTTCCCAATCATGGGTGCTCAATCTTGGCGTCAGGCCCTCGTGCTTTGGCTGTCTCAGTGCCTGAAACCTCACATGATTTGCACCGAAACTATCTATCCAATCAGAGCAAAACTCCTGCTCGCAAGATGCGCTTGCACACCTCCGCTTGCCATCACTTAGCCACGCAGCCAAACAAAAGTGATGGTAGCAGCACGTGCAATCAGCAATAGAGACGTTGTGGCACTTGAAATTGTAACCACAGACGGGACAGTTCGAAATATAAATCACCTGTCTTTGCTCTACAGGTGGGACTCTTGGATTCTTAAGTGGGAGGGGGTGGTATCCATCCTAGAGCCAATGGCCATCATTTGCACTTGCTCGGTCAACTTCGCCACCCACAGCTTTGATCGTTTGCATGCCACGCCACGAAGCCTGATTTCGGTCTCAACCTTTTTCAGTTCAGTTTCCAGCCCAAGATATTCCTGCTGTAGTTCTTCGGTGCGAGCACTTTCCTTGTAAAGTATGTGTACTCCAAACTCAAGATCCTTGTCAATGATCTTCAGTTCTCTATCTTCCTCAACAGCAATTTCGGCTTCCATCTGCATGTCAGCCTTCCTTGCTCCATCACCCTTCTTTATCGCAGAGAAATGTTCCACAAGGCTGTCACGCCGCCTCCTCATATTTGCAATGCTCAGCTGCTCCTCCCGCAACGATTTCTGCCGCTCGGCAAGAGCCCCTTGACCCCCTTGCACTGTTGCTGCAGTTCCTTCCTCCTATGTTCCAGCACGGACTTGCAAGACCATGGCTCGGCAGCAGTTTAGTAATTCTGTGCAATTTTGTGCTCATGATCACACGATCCAGTGCACGTGTGCTTGCGACCGAGTTCCTATCAATAAATCCTTAAATATCATGTGGTTTCTGAATATAAACGGATCACAATGAGCCATGACATCACCCTTACTCGTAATTACCCTTAAATCAGAAGAGTTCTGCCGTAGATACCATTGTCGCGAGCTTCCCCTGAACTCTGTGCCACTCAAAGATGATGTGTACATTTAAATATCTACGAGGCAGATGGAAAACTTAACAAAAGCAATAGTCATCCAATTCTTTACCGTAAACCTCAATGTTGACATCGCCAATGGAAGTTTGAGCGCTTGAGAGACTTAGTCACGTCTTCTGCCTGATCTACGCAGACCTCCACTTAGAGGAAAGGCAGACGTAACACCCTATTGGAATTTTTTTCTATTGTATTCAATGTACCTCCCGCGGCATGAGCCCCGCGACGGTTCACCTCCCGGGATTATGCGCGGAATTCCCGCCCCACCCAAAAACCCGCCCCACTCCAAAAACCCGGGCAGTCTTCAAATTTTTTTCTGAAGATTTAGATTTTTTTTATAAGGATTTTTTTTTTAGACTTCAAAATTTATTTTCAGACTATATACACATTACAAAGATTCTAATTTAAATTCTAAGTACAAATAAAGTTCCTAAACAGTAAATCTCAGGACAGGTTTGCAGTTTATTGTTCATTTGTAATTTAGGTGAATATTTACATAAATTAAAAAAATAAAAAATTAATTGAAATTCTAAGTAGTAATAAAGTTCCGAAACAGTAAATCTCAGGACAAGTTTGCAGTTTATTGCTCATTTGTAACTTAGGTGCACATTTACATAGATTAAAAAAATAAACAAAAACTAAACTACTTACAGATCAAACAATAGCAAAACAACATCAACATCATACACTGTATATCAAGTCAAACATCACATAAAACAAACAAAAATTTACAAAAACAAATTAGAAGTAAACATGTATCAAACTGACAAGTTCATTTACAAATTGAGAATTGAAAAGTCCCCTTTTAAAGGGCCATCACCAAAATCTGAATATTTGCAAGGGGCTTTTTTCTATTTCTACGCTCTCTAAAAAATCTAATTACAAAATCCTAAGCTAATTCCGAATTGAAACTCTGTACAAAACTGAACTCCTCCACTCCAAGATAAGAGTAACCGCAAGTGAATTACTGCGAGCTAACAAGTGCACCAAGTAGATTCTCAACCTGAAATAGACAACAAAACAACTGTAAGAATAAACCAAACTATACATTTTAGATATTCTCAAAAACAATGTACTCTTTCAGAATCCAAAGAACTGAAAATCAAACCATAGAAATTACATGAAATACCTTCGGGATTTACGACAGAAACGTTGTCAACACGTTGGAATCAATTGGACCGTTAAAATTGAAGAAATTGCAACCGGACGCTGATCCAAATACAAATCCTCCTGATGTGCTCCCTTGATTCACCAAAGACTGAACAACAACAACTTCATCAATTACAGAGTAAAAATAGACATTCACTATAAAAGGCAATGTTAACAAAATAAAAGAGAAAAATTTGTGAAATAACTAACCTCGTCTGCTAGTTTTGAATTTCCAAGAAGCAACGGCAAAGCTTTCGAATCAACAGCCATACCCTGTCGAAAAACTGATTCATAGAAATTAGAGAATGCACGGATTTCAAAAATAGAAAACTGACCAAGAGAAAAACACAACACAAACAAAGCTGCTCCAACTCAAAAACTACACCTTCAATAAAACACAATGATTCAATTGAAAAAATTCAGCTAAAATACCTGCTTCACATAGTTTCCACGAAGTTCTTCTGCGGCTGCTTCAGTTTTAACATTTGCTTCAGTGTGAACATTTGCTGCTTCTGTTTTGACATTTGCTGCTCCATCCTCATCCTTTGGCAATGACGCATTAGCAAACTGAACGCCCTGAAAACCAATAACAATAAAGTTATAAAACAAAAAGATTCTGAAAATAACAATTAGAAAATCACTAAAACAAAACAAAACAAAGAAAATTATCAGCAAGCTTACCTTTCCAGATTTGACCTTCTTCACTTCTTGAGACAAAACGTGTGAATACCTTGTTCCATCTCTAGAGATAATTTGTTGATAAGTGTCCATCTGAAGTTTCACAGGGTTGGCGTTATACTGGTTGAACGATTTCACGTCCCGATGACCTGTCACTAGCATTGCTTTGTCTGAGGGAATATTCGCTTCAGCCATCATTGAAATCCCCATCCGCCGCGGAGTCTTGTTGGTAAACTTCCTGTCACCTACAACAATACCTGATAGATGATAATTCCATTAGAATCTCAGAGAAAAAAATTCAAGAAATTAAAAAAACAAAACTTAAACATCATACTTCTTATAGAAGACTTACCAGGAGAACTCTCAATCAATATTCGAACTGCTTTGCCCAAATGATTCTTGCCACAAGCCCGCTTCTGGAACCAGACATTGTCGCTGAACTTCCAATTAGTCTTTGCCATCAGAAAGACCGGGTGAGGATTTCCCTCAAATTGGTCCTGTAACTCCTCTTTGGTAAACTTGGGCCATCGCTCACTCATCCGCTTGAAGGTCTCGACAACGTCATGATCCGCACAGTCAATAGAGTGTCGGATAGAGTGCTTAGAACAGTGCTCAATATCCAGTTTGTAATTTTTGGATAAACTTGGATTATATCTAATGACAAAAACAAATGAAGGAATTAGTGTGATTACAAAGTAAAACATCAAATATAATCCGATAATAACAACAATTAAATCAGAAAATAAATAAAATCAAGTGGACAGAATACAAAGTTATTATAAAATTTATTGGAAAAAATATAAACATACCTCAGAAACTCAACTCGATTCTCTGTTAGCAATTGAAACTGACCAACATGCGTCGCACGAAGCTCATCCTGTCCACGGATAAACAAATTTCTACAAAAGAAATACACAAGACGAGATATCAAACCAGAAGGATTCAAAACAGACGCTCCGGGAGACATCAGAACTAAAACCTCCTTGTCTCTCGAAAGTATAACAGAGGTGGAGGTTTTAATTCCGAGGCCCCGCCTAAAGGAACGCTTCACGCACTCAGTCCCTGCAAATTTTACTCTACAGTATCTTGGATCCGTCATGATATTGAACGGAAGCTCCAAGACCGAAGTCCTCTGAACTTGTTGTTCTTGCTCGAGTCGAATGAGCCGACCGATAGCCCTGATAAGATTCTGAAGAATGAAAATAGAAAGTAAATTAGATCTTAAATCCAAAAATATACATAAGTAAAAACTACTACTACTAAACTGAGTTAACAATGCAAGTTCAAAACTGAGAAAGAAATAAGCAAAAAAAATTCAACTAAATAAATAAAGGATAAAAGAACTTACAATGATGGTGGGTATAAAGTACCGTCCTGTTTTGTCACTTGAAGAGCGAAGTCGTGCAACAGTTCGACAAATCCTCGGATGTCGTCTTCTTCAGAAAGCTCCCCAATTGTTTTATTGGTTGGAATACCCCGGAATCTCCGCCATTCATCAAACGCATTCTTGGCCCAAGTCTCCGAATGAGCACTCCTACGCTCCCCACCCATCGCAGTGTTTTTGACTTCAGTCGCATCGAGCTCTCGAAATCTGGAATTCTGAACTGAAGTGCCTAAGAATCACAAAATAAAGAATACATCAGAATCACAAAACGTAGAATACATCAGAATCACAAAATCAGGTTCAAGAAACAAGTAAAAACATATTAAAATTCAAAAATTATTTAAACAGAAAACTCACCAGATTTCGCGGATTCAGAAGGCACCGTATCCTCTTTCGCTCCATCATCACCTTCAAACTCCTCCTCGGGAAAATTCCCGATTCGGGGAATGAAGACATCATCAGGATCCTCTTCGTCGTCTTCATCGTCTCCGGGATTCTTCATATCGCAACAATCAGGAGGAACTTCGTCCTTCAAGAGATTCCCCTCATCCTCATCTTCATCCATCACCATCTTATAAACCGGTGCAACAACATTATTTTCTTCAACAACATCCACGGCAACAGAACTACGCAATTCGTCACCTGCAACTGAAATAAAAAAAGAAAAATTACATCAACTTAAAGAACAAAAACTATGAAAACAAAGAAGAAATAAACAAATGAAAACGATAAACAAATGAGGAAGATATCAAAAACAGGATAAACAATTATCAAAGTCTAAACAACTGTCATATATCTAAGAAACGTCAAACAACAAAACACTTATCTGAATCTTTAGAACTCATCCAAATTACCTCTATAGAAACTAGACACCCTAGGATTGTGAATATACTCATACACTAGTCTTCTGCGATACTCAGCTTCACTACGACTCCTAGTATATATAATACCACTATCTGAAAATTCCAAACTAAGTTTAGAGTAAATATTTTGACATCTAAAACTCTTGCTAAAACAAAACATTCACTATAAGATTACACCTTACACACTTACCAGCATCAATATACCTAATCTCCCCGACTCCTAAAGTCGCCTGACCGTCATCACCAACGACAAAATGAACACCAGCGTCTTCAACAAAACCTAGCACATAAACACATCCACATCTTAGAAATTAGTTCATAACCAATATACTAAAATAAAAATCAACAAGCAGACACAGCCACTTAACGAAAGAAACAATTACCTGAGACCCCATTTGACGGAAGAGGTTCGTTCATCAAAGGATCTTGAATATCAAACTCCGGAGAAGCAGGAACAATATCTACACAAACAAAAATATCATAAGAAACATACAAAATACAGCAAAAAAACATAACACACAAGATAAATACAAGAGGCAATATGAAAACAATACGGTAAGAAACAATACTCACCAATACGGCTCCGGTCATCGACAACACCAATAACAGTAGCCAAGTCTCCATCCACAACATCTGAATCTACAGATAAGACAAACCATATTAATTATAAAACACCACACAGGCATAAAACACGAAAGTAGAAGAAACAACACCGAATCCAAAAATACTAAACTTAAATCGACACAGAATCGAACCATAACAGTGGACTCACCGTTTTCATGTTTTTCACCACCAGTACGGCCGACGAGAGCTACTTCAGAACCTGAAAAACAAAAACAACAAAAATGTACGAAAAAAATAATCAAGAGGCATGCGCTGCCGCGCGGCTTCGGCGGCTTGCGGCCGAGCATAGCCACTTCTTTTCAGTACTAAGAAAAACATAAGATAATATCTAAATCCATATGAATAAACTAAAGACATAAAAAATACACTCACCATTTGCAATCCCCAAATCCATGCGGGAGATGTCAGTGACAGAATCCTCCACACTGCATTCTGAACCTGGAAAAATAGAAAAAACAAAGAGGTCAGAAAAAAATGATCAACAGGCATGCGCTGCCGCGCGGCTTTGGCGGCCTGCGGCCGAGCATGGCCACTTCTTTTTCATACTTCGCCACTTCTCATTAGTACTAATACAAAAATGAAACAACATACACACAAAACTAAGAAATAAAAAATACTCTGTAAAAAAAAGATATCTCACCAATTCCCATCCCAACATCGACGAGGGAGATGTCGGTAACATCATTCTCAACAGCAACTTCTGAATCTGCAAAAACAACACAAAAAGTCAGAAATCTTGAACAACAAATGATGCGCTGCCGCGCGGCTTCGGCGGCCTTCGGCCGAGCATGGCCCCTTCAATTTTGATTACATTATTATGTCGATTAACAAAACTAAACCAGAAATCAAGTTCCAGTGAATTAATTACCATTATGTTTAATTTAAGAAAATAGACACATACCTTTCGAAACTTCAGTGTCAACGACAATGTTGACATCTGCTACATCCTTCGTGTCTATCTTATCCTCGTTTAAGACCTTAAATAATTTAGAATTGAACTTCAGTTAAATTTACAACTTAAAGATTAGAAAACTTTTAAATGATCTTCGAAAAAATTAAGATAAAAAAACTATAAATACACGATAGTTTCACTGACCTCAGTCTGTGAGATGTATACATCCCAGGAGAGCATACAAATAGTGTCGAGTTCTGCACTGTCGTCCTCGTCGACGGCTTTAGGATTCAGCTCCTGGCAGTCGAGTTGGTGTTGCCGTTCAAGCTGCTCGAGCTGATCCATGTCGTCATCTTCAGTCTTGTTGATGACGATGGCCTCCCCTGATGATACAAACTCGCCTTCGACTTTGACGACCTCAGCCTTCAGAATATCTGCGAAGAAAAATGTAGACGAATTAGAACAAAGCAATTACAAGACAATAGTATCTACAAAGAAAACAATCAAAACTATTGAAGATAGTAAAATAAATCTACCTTGACTGGAATCCACTTCGCTCTTGATATCCACAAACTCGTTACTCATTCGCTGCCTGAGATTAAGTGTCGGCAGAACATGAATCTTCGGCAATGGCTTCACATCTACGTCGACATCGACATCAACAGATCGTCGTTGCTTCCTCGCAGTGGATGCGAAAGATTCCATATCATGCGTTTCCTCCATCAAACTCTGCAAATAAAATACGAAACTAGTCAAACATAATAAATAAAGAACAAGATTAGAAAATCGAAATCTAATAGATATAAAGCAACATTATAAAGCTGAGAAGAAAAACTACAGACTATTCACGACACAGACTATCAAAACAGACAACCTAAGTGAACACACAATCAAGAAAAGAAATAAAAAACAAGAACAAGAGTAAGAAGCATACGAACCTTAGGATAAAGAAGTTCAGCGCCACCTTATACAACAAGTTATCAGATCCTATCCGGGTTATCAAGTTATCAGATCCTTCTTCGAGTACAAATCCTATCGACAGCGCACAAACAGACAACTACAACTGCGTTAGAAATAATAAGAAATCAAGCCAGAAATCAAACAACAAGATAGAACAAAAGAGAAACATAATAATAATACACAAAAGAAGAAGAAAAGAACTGCGAACAAAACACAAACAGAAAAGAAACTCACCTAACCACTGCGCCACTTCTACGACAGTAGCAAAACTCGGGCAAAACATGCCGACGAACACACAGAACTCTCGCAAAACCCTACGACGAACAGACAGAACTCTCGCCGAACCTCGAAAGTCCAGCGCCAACGACCTAAAAGCTACAGCCAAACCTAACGAAGTTGGCAAAAACACGACGGCAAAACAACAACAACAGAAATCAATAAACAATGGACAAACACGAAGAGAAAACGGTGCAAAACACACAAATAGAAACGAAGATAAACCTCATGATTGAGCGAAAACACAACTCACCTAGAACGCACGCAACCGCAACGCAAGCAGTCGCAACGCCCGCAATCCGCAACACAAACGCAACGCAAAATACAAAACGCAAAACTCAAAACACAAAACACAAAGCGCAGAAAACACGGAGATTCGCCGGGACTCGCGCGAGAGATGAAAGAGAAAAGGACCTGGGGTTTTAGGCCCCTTACCTTATGTACTTCCGCACCAACCGTGAAGATGATCCGAGCTTTCCAGAAGATAATCCAGACCGCATGATTCAACATTCCAGAAACTTCGATCAGTTTCGTTGAAATCCATTTCTCGTTAGATTCTCTAACTCTCGTTCGTTGAAAAAGGATTTCGTTCGTTTCTTGCACGTGTCGCTCACAGATTGGTGCAGCCCACAGACGACACATATCCCATATCAGTTGGAAATCTCACAAATGTATTGAATATATCCTCCGACGTTCCCCTCCTTTCCAGAAATCAAAAAGAATCTTTGGGTGCGCTGCTTAGTGCGTACATGTGTGTTCACCATGGTCACCGGTATTATACGCTCGGGCACTCGGGTGACTTTCACGGGCAAGGGCATCACATGTGGAGGTACGGGCACAGCATACGCGGGCACGGGTCACGCATGGGCGGGCACACTGGCACTGGTTGCGCGGGCACGGGAACTGCCGATATGCGGGTCGAGGTTGGTGCATATTGTGGGCCCCACGGTCACGGGTGTTGCCACTCGGTTACAAGAGATAATTTTAATTTGGTTTTTCTTTTTATTGCATCCAATTATCCCATATCGATTGCAATTGCTCACAAAAGCATGCATATATGTGACAAAAATAATAGATGTTTACAAATCAGACCTCCATGCCGGCAGTGCTACGTGGATTGTGCATTGTCGCGGACATTGAGCGTGTTGTGTCACGCAGTCTTGGGGCAGGGTCGCACGCCCACAAGGTCTGGTTGCACGATTACGGGGTTGGGTAGTCATATTGCTGCGGAAGTATTTGAATTGGATATACATTGCAGTAATCCCATATCGAATGGCAAAGTTGAGATTGTCATGTATAATTGTGCAACAATTCTCTAATCAGAAACTAAACTTTATTATCCAGTGGACGCACGCTGGGGCTGGGGCTCACTAAGCAGTTGAAATTACACCGGGGCACATTGGCCAGTTTACAACACGCCGGGGCAGGCGCGGGCACGTTGGGCAGACCGGGGCAGGCTGGGTTGCAATGGGGCAGGCGCGGGCACATCCGGCAGTTTGGGGCAGTCGCGAGGGAGGTGGGCAGACCCGCAGAAAAAACGCCCTACCCCTAGTGCGTCGGGGATCTAAAAACGCGTGAGCCCCTACCGGGGGGGCCTCATCCTATACGTTACCTTCCCTTCCATATAAGCATGTAACGTGGTTCTGCACTAGAATCTTGATCGACATGGAAATCCACAAGCAATAAATCTCGGCCCACACTAGAAGCCCCTGAATGCAGTCAGAAATCGAGTCATGAAAATCATAGACGTACTAGAAGAAACAAAGATGTCAGGCATGCTGCTTATACTCTAATCCTGCTTATACCCTAAACCTGAAGATTAATAGGTATATATCTTCAATATATGCAAGATTGGGACGGTCAACCTTAAGTCTTGATCAAATGGACCTCCCCTAACCCCTAACGGACGGACGAGCGGACCGAACGGTCTTTTGGACGGGGAGGTCCTATGAACAACCGTGGCGTACATAGCCTTTCTAGAAATCACAAGTTCCAAACTCACTACGAATGTCTCATCGCAACATCATCTACTAAAACCTTCTGAATACACTCATTCAAATATAACAGGTATATATCACTCACATCTTAGGCCCAATGCCATCATTGTCTACTTCGGCAGTCTTCAGCATCTCAAGCACCGCCTCTTGCTGCTCCGCTGTGAAGCGAACAGTCCCGCACGTGGCTCCAATTTGACGACATCCGAAATGCTCCGCTCCTAGCCCTTGGCTATCACCGCATGGAATCCCTTGCAACTCGTCCCACTTCTTGCGGTACGCCTCTTCCACTCTTTCGTCCTTCTCCCATTAGGCATATTGCTTCCAACAGATGTCGTGAGCAAATTTTTCCCAATTTATCTTTGCCTTCCTCTCCCTTTCAGCCAACCAGCTTCTTAAAAAAAATCTTGCAAACTCCCTATTAGGTAGCGGATGATTGTATATGGACAAATACAACTGCCTCAGTGTCGCACATTCTGCCTCGGTGATATATTCATTCGGCACCACCCGGATGTCGCTCCCACCTTTGTTTGGAAAAACCGCTTGAGGTGGGCGTCAGTGATGTGGGACGTCGTACACTCCATCTTTCTGCTGATCCCAGCATTTTCGTACTGCAGCTTTTCTGAAAAATCCTGCACACTCCACTTACACCATACCATCAAGGCCTTAGCAAATTTCATTCTCTCTACGTTCTTTTTGTTTAAGTCTGGTTCGGCTTTTGAGAGCGCAGTAGCCGCATCATGCACTAGAGTTGCCATCCAGACAAAGCGTCTTCGTCTCTATCCCAACACCGACGAAGCCTGCTGAGTTGCTCTCGAACAACAAAAACCCTAAAATTCACCCTAAATTCTTCGCCCACTTTCACCGCAACTAGAACAGACAGAGAGTGATACAATGTTAGCAAGAAATTCGGCGATGAATTTCAGAGACGCTACTATAGACAGCTGCTCATCAAACATCGAAATTGCTCGAACCCGGCGTAAATCAGCAAAGCCTGGGCGCGACTGGAGACTGAATCCTAAATTTTCACAATTCAAAGTGCTTCCTCCGTCAGAAAGTGAGCAGACATTGAACCCTTGCTTCTCCACAAATGCTTACGTGCTACTACCGCGTGCGCCCTATCCTGAATTTCCATTGTAGACCCACAGAACTATCAGTGCGATCGACTGCGCACCTTGATGGTACAGGAATTTCTCCCCCTTAAAAACAACGCTGCTCCCCTTCAATGTTGCCAAAATGGAGGCGGAGCATTGACATCTACTGCAAGCCCAATTCACACCCATGAAGCCGATGGTCTAGGCTTCTGTGTCCACTCCTAAGGCCCCCGCCAAGTGTCAGCCTAAACCCTCCTTTCTGATCTGGCAGTCCTACCACCCGTTTTGTTTCCAAAGTCCTCTAACATGACACTGAAATTCCACTGCGAATTGATCACACATTGCACTGACTGGTCCACTTTACCATGCTTCTCTCCTGCAGTTAGCAGAAACGAAAACAAAAATAGGTGAGCTGGCCATGGATGGCAACTTTGTGGATCAAGGCTTACAATTCTTGCTACCTTGTCGAGGCGAACGTGTGAAGCACGCAGGGTCTTCTGAAATTGCAGGGTGGACTGCAAACGTGAAGGTCTAGCTGCTAGAACAATGCTTGCAGACCCCACCCTCCTTGCTGGTTTCGGTGTTGTCTTTGGTGGCTTCGACGATGAGGCGCGGTGGTGGATGGTGACGACGAGTCAACGGTCATCCATCCACTCCAGAATCGAGAGGTCTCCAATGCCAACGTTGTGGTCAGAGATGAACTTGGTCCATCCTGCACCGACTCTATAAGCCGATAGCTTCGAGTGAGGAGATTCTACGCGTCAAGTTGGAGGGACTACTCCTCTAGTTTGGTAATAGAGGTCATAAGGGCGCGGTCAAGGGTCTTGGGCCAGCTGCATTTCGAGGTGAACGCATGAGGGAATCGGGATCCCCTGTACAAGTGCACCAAAAGAGCTCAAAGTAGCGCAGGTTCGAGAAATTTTTTGGCAAAAATTGGAGAGGAAGGTCGGGACATAGCTTACCAGAACTTGAAGGTCGTTGCGTGATTCGACGAATGGAGCAAAGTAGAAGGCGCGGCACTCTTCGAGATCCCGAATCACCTCGCCTTGGAGGTTATCCAGCACCTCTCCCTCTTGCCCGCCAGCCATGGCGCACAGCAGAAGATCAGGAGCGAGAACAGCAGGGAATCAACACAGAGCAAAGATCACAAGGGAGAGGAAGTAGTCGCGAAAATTTGAGGAGGAAACTAAAAGCAACATGGTTCTGAGCTCCGAGGGAGACAAAGAGGGAGATCCGGGATGGAAAATTGACCAAGGGATGAGGCACGAACCTGGAGATGGACCAGATTGGAAGGCGCCGTCATATTGAGGTCGGCGACATTTACCAGACTCCAATCGCATGAATGCTGTCGAAGAGCACACAAGGGGCATATAAACATTTGCACATGACGAACCAGTAAAAAACGAGGTTATTAGTATGTGATTTCTACGGCTATGTGGGAATGTTAGTCATAATTTGTGCCATCAATGAAAAAGCTACTTTCTAGTATGTGAAAATAAAACTATAACCAATGCAATGGTTACGCGATAAAAAGGCTTTGTAAGCCACGGGAGATTGGGTAGTCGATTCGCACAAGGTAGTGGCGTACAAAGTGGGAGGCACGATTTCGAACCCCTACGGCGTAAAGTGCACTTACACGCATCCACTTTGCTTTTGCATATGTCAATGTCAAGTGCTAAAGTCATCAGGAAAAGTCTCATTATTCATGGATGGAGTAACATTACCTGATTAGTGTTAACAGGTTCTAGGCTCCTTGTGGCAGAACGTCGCCAATGTCATGATCGCCCACCGACATCTACTGGAGATCTTCTTCCACCAACAGTCCTCAGTTCGAAGTATTGGGGATCTTCCACCAATAACAGTCCCAAGTTCACCTGCACCAGTCCGAAGTTGGAAGAACTGAGGATCTTCCTGCAGCGGCATGGCATAGCACGTGAATAGTGCCATGCACGTGAACAGTAGATCAACTAAGGGGAAGGTGAGAACTGGCGTGGAAGAATTCAAAGGCAAAAAAAATCAGAAGGCAAAAAGAAAAATCATCTTCCCATGAAGAACTTGGTTCGGGAAAAGTCTGATTCCGGAAGTCAGTCATCTTCTTCTGAGGACTCTTCAACAAATTTCTGGGGGCTCAACCATTTCCCTCATGATAAAATGTGAGATGATGAATCTGTACCAGGCTCTCAGTAGACATGGATCAAACGGGAAGAACCTATCAAGCCTTCCCCCTCCTCCAAAAGATCATGCATCTTGAGAAGACGCGACAGCCCTGCAACCTAAAATAGAGGATGTACATGACAGCTTGGCACGCACAATATCCCGCTCCATGCAAAACCGGGTCAACTCGTTGTCACCGACGGATTTCTTTGCTCTTCAGCTAGCTTAGCATACGACACACACCAATCCGACAATTGCGTCACAGACTCAACAACCACTGTCTAAGGCAAGTAGTTTGCTGGACCTATATAGCTTGCTAGATATGCCGCAGCATACACACAGGGAGCCTTGCAGCGTTTTTTACCCCTCATATGGAAGGGTGAGCGAAAGGCATGGTCTTTTCTACAATGACTGCCATAGGGTCGAGTCATAATGTGCGTAAGGAGTGTAATTGGCTCAGAACAGAATATTGAACGTGGGGAGTGTCTACAGTTTAATGTACGGGGGGGTTTAGATTGGCAATTCTGAGATATTTTGAGAAGCTAAGTGCTGGCAAACTGTACACGTCTCAACAAGCAGTTTTGACTTCCTACTTTTACTCATAGCTGAATATTTGGCTAACACATTTTATCGAAACACAAAGATTTGGCTAACAAACTGCATGAAAAATGATACTGTAATACAAAACAATACAAGTGACCACCAGTAAATAAAAAAATACAAACAATTAGATAGGGGAGTTGAACCCCGCTTCGGAGAGCCTGCCCAAACGAAGTGTCTAATCCCACCCACCTCCACCAAGTTAGTAAAATTATGATAAAATTCTGTAACAATTGAGCACAACAAGCTTGCAAAGTTTATGGAGACATAAAAGCTTAATAAGCTCACAAGGCCGTTCTATGCCTCTTCCTTGCTTCTTTCCAATAATCGAATGTAACGGCGTAGGGGAATGAGTCAAGATCATACCAAGTCTGAGAAAACAGACGTATGGCAGTGTCAAGGTTCCCTCCCAGCCGCTTCTGAATCTTGCTTTTTACAAAGCTCAGTGTCGAAAATGTTCACTCATCCTCGCATAAACCCAGCACAGTCGTCACAGCGATGCTAGCCAATTTCATGTATTCAGACAGTTTGTTTGAGAGCAAGGCATTACAGCTCAAACGTTGCCATGGCCTCGTGACAGGATTAACATTGTGGGGGAGTTCCATGGACTTTGTTGCGTTCCCCTTCATCGTCAGTTTGAATAAGCACTGCTGCATCGAGAGAAGGTGCCAGTCGAAAGGCGGGGTGACCTGCTTGAAATTCCCATCAGCAAGATTGCCCATAAAGCGCATGGTACTGAACCATGATTTAATAACCTCCAAATGACGAGGAAAGAGCTTGTCATACTTGTCCTGTAACCAGTACTGGGGGAAAATTATTCCCAAGGCCTCCATTATTTCAGAATCGGGAAATCTCTTCTCCAATTGAGAGATCAACATCTCCGCTGCTGCGATGCACTGGCCCTTCACTGAGATCAGAATTCCATCAAAGTCACTCTGAGACACAGGGCAGGAACGACTTGAAACAAGGTCCACATAATGTGCCGCATGTGTGTGGTCGTTGATACAAAAGGCCAGCGTTTCATTTCCATTGTTTAGATCAATCACCCATTCCTGCTGAATGGTGTGATTGTGATCTAAACAACGTCATGAAACAGCTCAAAATGAGCTGCCAAAAATGAGGTCTGACTGTCCACATACATTTCGAAGATCTCATGCTGGCAGATCTTGACAGCGGCAATAAAATCAGAAACGAACACGTGACGGGACTGAGCAAATTTTATCAAGGACTGTATAGACTCTAGCAAGGGGAGGATACAGGGGAGGGCGAACAGCGTGGTCACATCAAGGAGACGTGACAAATTAGCCTTCGCAGCATGCTCCTTAGGAGCGTCCTCAACAAATTTTGCTATGAGGGCCTTGTACTTGCCTTGAATCCGTTTGAGGGGCTCCAAAAGTGAGATCCAACGGGTGTGCATTTGCTTTAAAATATTAAGCCCCTTTGTCGCCACAATCTCAGCAAGTTTAAGCAACGCCAAATGGCACTTGAGGGATCCTGTGAAGTAGAGGTGCAGGTTTTTGCACAGCCTCTCAAGCTTCTGAACAAAGGATAATCCTGAGAGAGCCTCCACAGCAAGATTAGTTCTGTGAGCAAAATCGTGAACACCGATGACATAGGGAGAGTAGGTAGATTGTAATCTCGAAATCACTCCACTGCGACTGCTTTGGAATACAACGGCGCCATCTGCCTCAAAGCAGATCAGTTTCTGTGCGAATTCAATCCCCAAAATCCCCCCATGCCATGCTAGCTGATCAAGAATCATCTCCGTCAGATTTGCTGCATTAGCATCACAGTCAACCCTGCGAATGCATATCAAGTGAGACTCACGGGGGTAATTGAGACTGTAATACACGTGAACCGAGAGCAAGTGCTGGTTGTCAACTGACGTGATCTCATCTGCCGAGGCAGAAATGTACAGAGCCTCAAAAATTCCCCTCTTCAGCTTATCAGAGCAGACCTGAGCCATCGCAATTGCGAATTCCCATCCCGCCCCCTGACTCCAGTGCTTACAAGGTATATCAGGCACACTGAGTGAAGCAAACAAATGCTGCATGATAGAATATTTGCCCATTGGCCTTCCATGCATCAAGATATGTAAACAGCACTTCATCTAGACACCCTTCCAACGTCTCTCCTTCGTCACTCTAGCGAGAACCTTAGTTATTACCGTCTGACCTCTTTTTGCGAAATAAACCCTCTCATTTTTTATGTGCTGATTCTGACCCAAATAGTAGTACTCACTTCGCTTGACTTTACCCATGTCGACCATCGCACGTCTGCGACCCGCATGTTTGAAAAGCCCATTGATCTTGGGCACCAAAAGCTTCTCCCGGCCCTCTATGTCAGTGCATATCTTACAACGCACTTGTGTGATCGTCCCCCCCACACCTAGGACACTCTCCGCCCAAGGGAGTTTTGCGGCCCAAGAGTCTTGGAAGTGCCTTGTGGCATCATAATTTTTCCGCCTCTTTCTCCTCGCCTCAGCCTCTGCCGATGACAATTCGCCCACCACTACGCAATCTAGCGCTGCGGGCTTCCTCGGAGTAGATCTATCCTTGTCGACATGGTAGTCCGAGTCCACCTGCGGCTCTGTAAATTCGAGCTCCTCCTTGACCTGCAAAAAATTGAAAGCGGCATCAGTTTCTGCGACCTTAGGTGGGCTGCGACCCCCGTAAAGAAATTTGCGGAGGGGAGCATGTATTGTGCACACTTTCAGCGCCATAACACCCACAAAACAGGACCTAGCAACCAAGACGACAACAGATCCACACGGTCCCCTTCGCTAAGTCCCACCCCGCAAAACAAAAGGAGTTCTCCAATTTGCAATAGCCAAGCACTATTATAACAAGAACCCAAAACCCAATGAGCAAGGTGAGGAACTCCCTCAACTGCCGATGCTAATATACTCCATCACAGATTGCTAAATTGCTGAAACCGAGCCGAATTGAGCACATGCATTCTGCAAAAGCCTGCGTATTCTATAACAAATGCGTCTAAACAAGCAGGTGGCGCCAACCGGGTGAGCGCAAGAAGGACATGGCGATTCTAAAGAAAGAGAGAGGAGCACAATGCAGGCACAGAGCTCCGAGAATGGAGGAGTAAAATTAGCTAAGTCCCATTTTATGAAGGGGATCCGAGGCGACAAAGGGAGTGGAGGGAGGCTAGAGATGGCGCAACGTGACAGAGGGGCCTCGCCAAGGCGGCCCACGATCTCCACTCGACCCCGCTCAAGTGTCCCCAACGGGTCAAAATGACATGACGTGCTGGCATTTTAAGTGCACATACCCTGGCTTATCCCCGCCAGGGTATTTGCCAGCACATCACAAGGGTTGGGTAATTGCGATTATTTGCCTGCAAAGAAACGTTGGAGCCTTGGGCGTGTTCATATATGGGAAAGGTAATGATTTCCTACCTAAAATAATAAAGAGTCAGATGTCATGTAGGAATGTCTTAAGTGGGAAAAATTACCCATTTCCCACATGAATGTCATGCGGGAATTAAGCATTTCCCACATGATTTCCTTCATGACGAGATTTCCAAGTTTCTTCAATGACTGTAGATTTAGGAAAATATTAAATCTTCAAATCCACGGCAAAATCCAAATAGATATATACTTTTCTACAAATCCTCATGAAGAAAATGTTTCTTTGTGCTACATTGCACCATCTTTAAAAATTTCAAAGAATCATCATATATGCATAGATTTTGGTGGTAATTAGAAGCCATAGATTTGTATGAAAAATCGGTATATTTTGTATTCAAAAACCAAGGATCTTTATATCCAGCAGTGAGTTTCAAAGAATTCAGAATCCGTAGATCTGAAGTTTCCACAATGTTGATTTGGTGTATTTGAATCTATTCTATTTCAACTAACTATCTACATATTTCTATATCTCGTGGTGTACATGATGCTACATATTTCTATATCTCGAGGTGTACATGTTGAGGTGTACATTGTCTGATGACGTGCTCATAATTCACGGTACGCCTGCAGGTAATGTGTACAAGTATTTACTGTGTAAACAACATCATCGATCCAGAAGTCGTTCCCGCTCTTGCATAGTGTCGTCAACTATGTCAAGATTTGAAATTGTGGTAGCAACTCGCCCCACTAGCTGCTCTACAGCAGCCTGCACACAACTAGAAACAAACAGATGCGTAGAGAACTTCAAAGTTTAGTGTACTATCAAACCGAATTTCCAAAAATGAATTCCGATGAAAATAAGACTCTCAAACATTTCTCAATCCATTCCGAAAGCTTGAATTGTAGAAAAGGATTAAAAAAAGCCATTTCAATTCTAGCAAATGGGTTTTGACGCTCAGAATGATGTAAAAAATTTCGCCTTTAAATGACACATTTGGGAGCTTGATACAACCAGAGATGACGGCTTCCCTCTGTAGGGAGTCACCTTTCGTGTTCCTGGTGATAACATGCGGCTAGGGCTTGCAGAAGATCCTTTAGCATACTCCTGAGACTCCGCTAGAACTCGTTCACAACGATCAGATAGCACATCTATAATCGAACGGAATATCTCGTGGTTTTGAAATCTTATTGCATCTGCAAAAATAAGAAAAGACATAGATTTGTCAATAAGTAGAAGCAGACGAAAATGCTGCCAGGTCAAGCCAAAATCAAATTACTTGAGAAGAGTTTTAAGGAATCAAACTACCCAAGAGACGAAAAAATAAAGATGTGTTTTGGAAGTTGGCAACAAGGTTCACTGACCTAGCTCGGATTTAAATTCCAGCTCCGCTTCTATAAGAGGCTTCTGTCGTAAACCAGAAGTTACATAGTTACAGTGCGAGAGAAAGGAGTGAAATGTAAAGACATTGCAAAAGTGCTGCAAATGCCTCGTTCTACCGTCTCCACTGTCCTCACAAAATACAGATTGACAGGCTCTAAGCAAACTGAACCAGCAGGTCGTCCTAAACAGAAACTTACAAGTCGTGCATTGCAGGATTTAGCTCGGCTTGTTCGTTATGACCGCTAGCAAACTCTTACAATGCTTGCTGGGTGTTTCCATGTGCATAGAAACACCATACGCACTTATATCCGTAAGCTTGGATTTCGCAATAGGATTGCTTGTCGAAAACCGTATTTGAACGAGGATCACATAGCAAAAAGATTAGCCTTTGCAAGAGAACATCGTCATTTGACTGAACACGATTGGAAAAATGTAATCTGGACTGATGAGTCTTCTTTTGAACTTGGAAAAACATCACGGCAGATTAGAGTCTGGCGCAAGCCGCATAAAGCTTATGCTTCGAAATGTTTGGCACCTACTTTCAAATCTGGTAGGTCTTCAGTTATGGTTTGGGGAGCTTTCACTAGCTTTGACAAAAGCCCATTAGTGATCATGCCACAAGGGGAACGAATAGCAAAACATTTCATTGAAAATGTCTATGATAGCATTTTAAGTGCATTCTATTTCATGCATGATCATCCTCGTCATCTCACACTCATGGAAGATGGTGCACCCGTCCACCGTAGCAAGCTTGCAGAAGCATGGAGGATGGCTTATGGTATTCCGAAACTAGAATGGCCTCCAAACTCACCGGACATCAACCCTATTGAGAACTTGTGGAAACTGGTCAAAGATTTGCTCCGCCACCACAACCGACCAAGAAACAAACAAGAAATGATACAAACTATAGAAGCGGTATGGGATGAAGTCTCCATGGAGCAATTACAAAACCTGATTGCAAGTATGCCTAGACGTATAAAAGCAATCATTTCAGCAAAGGGTGGAAGCACCAAATGGTAGATAGTATGTCGAAAAAAATTATAATTTTGTTTTTTTTCCATATGTATATATATACATTTATCATACTTATAAAGCTTTCTCTTTTGTGATTCCAACGCAACTTTTGGTTTCCAAATCGGATCATTTTTGCAACTTTTACAGCTCCTCAAACCTTCCTACAATTTGAGCTGAAATTTTTGTGCCGAAAAAATTCGTAAGCATCTTGTACCCGACTGTACAAAAGCAGGGTACAGAGAAGGAATGGCTCATCCCTTCATTGAGAGGTGTGTGAAACGAACAAAACTCCGACGCCTGGATGACTCCACTTTTGTATCCTGCAAAAACAGCGACGGAAATTTCTGGATTATAATAAAAGAGTTAAAAGAATTATACGAGGGATGTTGCAAGCTAATTCGCACACTGAGTCCATTGAGCTGCATCATGCAGGCGAAAAAAAGAAGAGCATATGTCATTGGACTCATACTGCTACCAATACGAATAAATCAATTCCCGACATACCTCTAGAGGAATGAGTCCTGTATTCCCAAGGTCAAGTGTTTGCTTCAGAGTGCCCTCAGGCCAGTCGTAGACAAATAGATGCTGGCCATATAACCCATCAGCAACATGACTTGGATCGAAACCTTTAGTGAACGCCAAGGGAGCGCCCCACGAGGAGCTAATCATCGTCATATGTCGTGGTTGGTACCAGAAATCATAACCAAACCGCGGGCTGTGACCCGGCTTGTCTCACCTGGACACAGGAAAACCAATGTGAGTTCATGGAGCCGCATAGAGATTCAAGTCGAGCAATTTCTCTGTGATTGGAAATTCTGGAATGTTCTCTAGTATCAATTCGTTAGATGTACATAGTTGTAGGAGGTGTAAAGGTGACAAGCTCCACAACTGCAGTCCTTTTCATTTGCACCTGAACATTTTAACAAAGTATCCTTACTAGATCTGCTTCCGTAGAATTTGACCATTTCTATCTACAAGAACTACAGGTCCAGTAAGGTATTTTAGAACCTATTTTTGCTTCTGTAAATTAGAATCGGAGACGGAAACTGAGGCTTGAGCCATGAAACCAAAAAATTATCTCTAACCTTCTAGTAATTCTTTGATCCACACACGGTATACAAGAAACCATACCTTCCTTTGACGTTGAAATCGGAGTCAAGCAGCAGGAAATCGGAGTCAAGCAGCAGAAAACCTGAACCGTCGGAATTACCTTCTTTGTCGCTCATGCACGACACCATGATATCTCCATTGGTAAGGCAATGGGCAGTGTGAGGATAAGCCAGGCCAGTTCTCGACAAAATCTCCTCGGGCTCCACGGTCTTGTACACCTCTGGAGCACGGGGGTTCTAGAGTGTGTCCACAATATAGATCCGGCCTGATCTGCAAGAGACATTTGATCTATGCCTGTCAGATGACCCTAAAAACTCGTGCTTGAGGCTCAATCATTGCTCAAAGGGAACGAAACTCACACAAGGGATGGAAGGACGAGGTAGCGACGCTTCTGACCGCCATCATCGTGGCAAGAGTTGCATGTATTCCAGCCACTGTGGTGAAGCTCATCATCTAAATGGGCCAGAACGGTGCGGTGCACCACCTTCGAGTAGGTACTTGAATCTGGGTCCACATCCACTGTGGCGAGATAATCGGGTTTCTTCTTCCCAGTTCCTGCACTCAAACTCAAGTTCAGCTTTCGATAACCAAAAGCACACATTGCTGATACCCATCAGACCCGCAAAGCATCACAAGGCCCCGGAGGTCGTATAAATCTGTACCTCGCAATCTTTGCGGCTCCTAATGTCGACGAGTCCAGTCACCAGCTCCAATCTTCAGCCTCCAAGGATATGCAAGCTATGACGGAGATAGCAGCGACTGAGGAGAGGGGCGTGAAATCAAGGCCGCAGTCGTCTAAGTTAATGCAAATCTTGCATTGATTCGTAAGAACATGGTGAAGGGGACAATACTTTGCTCCAGTTTTTTTATCGTGCAATACAGCGTGACGGCGGAGTGAAAAACTCTAAGCATTTGGAAAGTGAACCTTTCTGGAAACACTTCCCACTAGCCGAGCTCTTTAAGCCTTCTTAAAAAAAAACACTCTAAAAAGGAAGACAAGAAAAACTCAAGCACCCGAAAAGGTAACCGATGAGAAACACTTTCCACCAGCGGAGTTCTCCAAGCATTCCTCACACAAAAAGAATCACTCTACAGAATCTGAGAGTGTGGAGCGCGACAAACGACTGAAGACGGTGGCCAAAGATAAGGGTTCCCTCACATAGAATACGTAGACGGAGATGATGAACTCACACGGACAGTTTACATCTTCAGTTGCATGATTAGAGTGAATTACTCGGCTTGTCTTTGTTTTTTTTTACTTTCCTCAGCATGCTGTCAATATGGCCTAGCAATGTAACTCCCAAAAAGCTCCTGTCTCACTTGGCTATGGCCGATAAAAGTTCCTGTGTTGAAATAGCTCCGATCACGAATTAGCTCCTATGTCGAATTCGCTCCTGTGTCGGGTAATCTTCTGGGTCGAAAGGAATCCAAGTGATCCGAAGGTGCTACAGTAAGCTGCTCGACCTCAGCCAATCAGCTCCGGCCGCTCTCAGCTTGCAGTATCTTCTCCGCTTGCAACTGCTTCCTGCTGCTCCTGTTTTCGACGTGTCCAATGTATTCAGACCTTCTTAGTTCGTAGTAAAATAACCATAGGGAGGCACTTTAGGAGTGTAGTCTCGAAGCTACAAGTTGATCGGCTCAATAGATGAATAGGGAATGATCTTAGATCAAGGTGGTGCAAAATATAGTATAGGGGAAGACGTCGTCTGATAAAGTAAAATATTACATGATTGCCCAATGGAGAGAAAAATGAAACACTGGCTTGAAAGTGCAGAAATTAATATCTCTGAGGTGCCTTCCGCCGTTGCTGAAAGTGTATCATCAAAATCATTCAAGTTGGATTTTCACATTGAGGGATGATGGTTCTCTCCTCTTGATTTAGTCCTAATCTGTGGTCAAATCGTTCCTAGAATATTCCATCATCCATTTCAGATTCTTTAGACTGTCTCAGACTCTCACGTCCTTTTCTGGGGAAGGAGAACATAATCCTTCGTTTACCCCATCAATTTTGACCTCCTCTGAAAGCTAGAATGGGACTTCGGGAAACTATGACAAGAATCTGCCATTACTGGCTCTCATGCTAAAATCTGCCTAAATTCTCTCCTCTGTAGTTGAAAACGGCCTTCCACTTTCAGGTATGACCGAAAGCTAGCGATTGACAACTGAGACTATGCTTTATAATCTGTAAATTTGAGAGTGTTAATACTCTCCATGATCATAAAACGGGATGAGGTTATCCCTGCTTCTCTATAAGGGTGTGTATTCCCTCTTCATCTTCACCACACATAGCAGATCTTCCACGTCGACCATTAAATGCTTGAGAGCACTTTCGACTCTCCCAAGCATGCGCTCACTTTCTTGATGTAGCCACTCTTCACCATCCCTTGTTCGCATTAAAGACAAATACGAACTAAGATCGATGGAAGACGACGGCTGTGCTTGCAAGAGTTCCCCTCCCACCTTCACCTCGTTCAGTCTGTTGCAAACGATGCTAGGACATATCAGTTACTAAAATACAGATTCACCATACTAATATTAACACGATTAAAAATGCAAATACCAAGCAATTGTAAGACTTGCAACCCATCCTCTCCACAACTCAAACCTTCCAATCTTCACTCAGATTTACAAACTTCCCAAGAGCACAGGTGACACTTACCTGCTCATGATTCTCGGCATGTTCTCCAACTCTGTCGAATGAAAGTAAACGTCGACTATACCATCACAACGAGTCACGACTTTCTCGACCCGCCCAATCAACTCACAAGCAGCTTGTATCTGTACAGTTCTAACTCCAGCACCTACATTGCTCAAGCGGACCACTGAGGTCTTTACAAGATCCAATCTCGAGATAGTGTACTGCATTCCACTCAGATGCACTGTTCTCCCAGATAAAGCTCTTTCACGGGCACCATCTCCCTGCAAAACCAGGGCATCAATGACTCGTTATGAACGACAATCCTGGTTTAGGAAGTTTCTAAACCATACAACTTCAAAGAAATTCTTGCACCTCGGCGATGTAAACAGCTACAATAGGTGCAAGGGGTATTACCTTAAACTCCAAGATGGCAGTATGGTCTCCATGTCCAACCTCTTTCCTACTAGATGATGTGATTTCACCATACTTCGACAAAGCTTTCTGCACTTCAGTCAATGGTATGTGCAAAGGAACGCCTTCTACAGCAACTGTAAAACCTGCGCCTCGTATTTTTTTAGCTCTTGATGGACCCAAGAAGCTACCCGAACTGTCATCCGCATTCCGCGTGGATGGAACATCTCCTAGTGACGACTTCCCATTTCTGTCCGGAGTTTTTGGAGTGCTGGAACTGGGTTCTTTGCGTATGCGAACTCCTTTGATATACACCTTGTCCTTTTCTAATGCCTTCTGAAGAGCCTTTGCAGTCTGGAAAAAATACAAAGATTACAACAGATAAATTGTCGTCACCAAGTGATATACACTTCTCAACAATTTTTCAAGAATCCAACAAACTACAGCACATAGAGCCCGCCTGGTACAATGCTTTTGCACAATGATCGTAACAAGATATAATATATGCTGCGGCTATCTTAAAACCTAAGATCTAGAATACGTTCCACAATGATAATAGTGTACACATTGCCGAGGTTCAAGGGATCGGACAGCCAGGTATAAGCAGGAACAAGCAGTTCAGGGCATATGTTCTAACATGTATAGCCAATGCCACAAACCTTGAAGTCAACGAAACCGTATGTATACTTCTGGTGTGTTCTTGGCTTGATAGCTTGAGCCCGGACAATTTCCCCACAATCACCAAATGCTTCCTTCAAATCATTTGGAGTGGCCTGGGGCGACAGGTATCGTACGAACAAGCCATGCCTTTCCTCCAATTGCTGGTTTTGCAAACTCCTGATGTTAAGCTCTGTCACGTTACTAAAGCTAAGTGCCACAAATCCTGGGGTTACTCCACATTCCTTCGTCGAATCATTACTAGAACCATTTAAGGCAACAGAAGGTGATCCTTGAGAGCTCGGCTGTTGTTTTGATAGCGATCCTAGCTTCTTGAGTCGTGACCATAGCCCACTGTGAGTCTCTATCTCCCCGTGACTTGAACCAATCATTTGCCCATTAGTGAATGTCACACTCTTCCTCTCAGCTTCGGAAATCCCTCCCAACTCTTCAATCGTTTCCTCGTTGCTAACGTCTTCAGTGTCAAACTCTTCATCGCTATATTCCCTATCGTCACTAGATGTTCCAGACGACATCAGCGCATCCTGTCCAAATACTTCAGCAGATGCAGGACCAACACCAAAGCTTTCCTCCATTGCACCATCAATTGTGCTCCTTCCATCGCTTGAAGTGACTGTCTCCCTGCTAGTCAATTGCGTGAATCTACTTTCTACATCATTAAGAATATCCTTGACGGCACTCCTTCCGCCCCCCGTTTCCTTCAGCACAGCACTCACACTTGGAAACGCTCCCCCATGAGCCTCCAGATGCCTAACAAACAGAACATAGGCATTGCCTTCAACATTCAGTCAAGCCACCGAAGAACGACATATTCACAAACCAAAACCTTGCAACGAAAACTCTACTAGACAAACCCAACTCCAACCACCACCACTTTCACTACTCAAAATCCAAGAAGAAACAACAATTTAACCTCAAAAAAGTGAAATTCACGCACTTTATAACAAAAGATTCAACCAAAGCAGTCCGTTCCTGTCGCGACAACCTCTCCTTCTTCTTCTCCGATGTCCGACCGTCCTCCTCCAATGCTGCTGCTCCTACTGCGTATCTATCTTCTGGAGCAAATGAAGCGACGGACGAAGCTGCAAACAGGCCCGACACGGTACACGATCACGAACTCTAGAACCAAACCATACTCAGTCATGCAAGCAAATATCCTGCTACCCAACGCAATAAAAAAAATGGTTCTCACCTCGATAGATTCCTAGAAATCATCTCAGCCGTGGCCATGAGTGAATACTTACAGAGGTTGTTGCAGAGAAGGCGATGGCAGGAGGGGATCAAATGCGACATAGAATTGGCGTGCCGGCTCCACATGCGCGACGCCATTCTGGCACTCTCCACAAGAAATCTCTGAAGAGAACAGCTAGACGATGGTGCAGCACGTCAACACTTGGTAGATTTCGGCCATCGGCATCTCAACAAAAGCAAAACCTTGGCGAATTCCGAAAACCCATATTGTTCCTCCGAACCCTAAACCTTCAACCTTGGACTGGGACATCTGGACCCCGGACCATGGGTTCTCTCACTCCGTTCTGATATTGGACCCTAACATCGGACCCCACATTGGATTGTGACACAAAATCCTAATATGTAGCAGAACACACTATATTTTAGCATAACTATAGTACCGTAACACTGTAGCAGGTTTGTTCATGGTTAAACAAATATTTTATTCTTGGAAAAACAAGGTTCCTCCTTCACAAATTAATATTCTTGATTTTCATTTTCTGGCAAAAAATTACTAAAATAACCTCAAATGGTTCAGATATAACAAAATATTATAAAAAAAAATCATTCTGTTTTTGTTTTTTTATCTTCATAATTTTCTAATTCCGCCGAGAGGGTTTTATCCCAGAAAAATATGAAGGAAAATAAGCGTCATGAAAAGAAAGAAGAGATTAAAGTTAGAGTTGAAAAATTGAAAGGTTGTTTGAAAAGTTATATAATTTATATAATTGGCTATTCAAATGGTTATTGCAAAATTTATTTCAAAAAATATTTGAAAATTAGTTGACATATTGATTAGAAACAAAAGCAAAGCTTGACTCGATTCATTTTTTGTGCAAATTTTATTTTATTTCATTTTTATAAGAACACCTTTCATTTCTTACTTATTAGTTCTAATGTTTTGGAATTTTTTCACAAAGTGGTCTTCAAGCAATTTTCAAAGATACACACTACAAACCATCATTCAATAAAAAAAATAAAAATAAAAAAATTATAACTTTACTTTAATTTTGTCGACGACGTACTTGGAGAGGGTTTTTACATAAGAAATGTTTACCCAATAAAATTACAAAAGTAATTGGAAAGCATAGGCGTTGTTGAGGTCGTGGTCGTGATCGTCGTCAACCTAGCCTTACTTGGAACTTCCTAAATACACATCCAAATATATATTTATTTATTTACTTCCTAAATGTGAAACTTCACACTCCTCTGGCAAGTGCCGCAATAAACATTTCATTATGAAATATTTTAATTTATATTCAGATAAAAAATATGGAGTTTGTACCAGAGGACATGATACATTATGATTTTTATCGACAGTTGTGCGTAGCCCTATTTTTTTGTTTTTTTTTGGTATAATTTATGAATGAACCTACTATGGTGTTATGGCAGACTATATTGAATCCTACACTTGAACCTTTATCGAATCCTACATTGGACCTTCTATCAAACCCTACATTGGACTCTACATTGGAGTAGTAGCTTGACAAGAACAAACACAAAACCAAAGGTACATATAAATTAGGTGAATAAAGTGTACCTTCTATACAGGACATGATTGAATTTACTTTAGCCCACTAGCATGCTCATGAAAGGAAGCTTGAAAGTCTCTTTTTGTTAATTAGCTTTGGTGGAAGTCTTTGTGCATAACACATAGCGGAAGATGTGTTGATGTATTTAAGCCACTTGAACTTGAAGCTTGGTGATGCCCTTGATGTTGCAATGAACTACAAACACCATATTAATTAATTTGGGAACAATGGGCGAATTTGGGACATTGGAACAAAACTGCGTCGTTGAATATATCTCGCACGTTTTGTAATTTCAGACCCATCTCCCTCCAAACTATGTCCTAACCTATTCATTATTTGTTAGCATACTATAAGCCCATTCATTATTGAGTTTCATAATGTTATAGTTCCTAATCTATATGAAAATTTTTAGGATAAGACCTATTTTAAGAATACTGTTGCTTGGAAAGGAGAATGTAGAAGAAATAATATACGATTGGTTAAGTGCTTAAACACTCAATATTCCAGAGAGCTCTAAATGAGATCCATTGCATACATCAAATGGTTATTAAAACATCTCAATTACATACTGAATTTTCACCAACTTCGAAAACCTCTTATTCTCCAAAACATCTTTTGATGTATATTAATGTAATATGTAGTGCACACACTTTCCCCAATGTAGGCTACTCTCATCATATGCACTACATATCATATATCACAAGAATCTAACTAGCATCAGACCAGTGAATAATCCCTGCTGCTACAGCTGCCTTTCTTTCTTCATAAATCCTCATAAGAACACTTCTATTCGATCTAGTACTTCCAGGTGGCATTGGACCTTCTATCCTGACTTTTGAAGGTATTCCACTGCTAGGACGCCTTCCAAAGAATCTACTGTACATACCACCGCAGAAGCTTGCATTGACGTTTGCATAAGAATGCACTATGTTGTGTGGATTTATTACTTTCTTAGGCCGATGTGGCCAGCTGTTGACGACGCCGACGTCTATATCAGAAGGTGAAGAGTAGTCCATTGCTGGCAAAACATAGCGCTCACAAATGTTCTTGCGAACCCCGGCATTGGTTGCATTCATATGTGGAGTAGGCTGACCACCACGCGTGTCTATGAAGACCTGTCATATATAATCTAGCAAATGTCAGAAGTTGTCAAGGTAAAGAACAGTTATAGGCATACATAACCAAATACATTTTCAACTTGATTTCAGGATGTAACTTTGACATCAAATGGTGCCAAACGTTTAGGGTACAACCTCATGTTCACATTCTACATCGAAAGTGATTTCGGATACTCACTCTCTACATACAAAAGCAGAAAAACACTAAATATTTGCGACTGATAAATTAAGAATACTCTTCCAATTAAAGCTTGTCCGACTACACGGCCTCAATGAAGAACATAAATTCAAGGGAATATGTGCATTGTATATACGTGATTCCAAGTCCCTCACTGTAACCAATTCGTCAATGTATAGAACCCAAAACAACATGCACCGAATCGAAGAATAGAGGACACAATAAATGCACTATTCCAAGATACTGAAACAAAATGCATACATTCCCTAAGGACATTGATTACTTCAAAGCACAGCTTACACTTATTCCTTACTAACATGTAATGGATGAATAAGGCAAATAAGACGATACCAAACACAATCTGATTTTCAAAATTAATCGATCCACAAAATAGTAAGAGTATGAAGGCAGATTACGGACCACCGAGAGGATGTTCAAAATGATTAAGACTGTCTCCTTAATCTCATAGTCTCCGTTAATACCATGTACTGGAGTCTAACTAACCTAGTGAACGGCTTCAACGTCTTCGCAAGAACAGTATACTGGGTCTAACTAGCCTAGTGAATGGCTTCAGCGTATCCGCAATCTGTCTATCTCTTGAAATTGGATTTTGCCCATAGGCTCTAAATCCCTTAGGATCCACCATCAAGATATCTACATACTGTGGTACAGACAGATCCGAACGACTCAAGTTGAAGAGATCGCGCATATCTTTAAGAATATCACTGTGCGATTCATTTGCGCTATGCCAAGGCTTAGGATAAATACAATTTCCCTCTCGATTCAGGTAACACTTCAAGGGAGTATCATCAACAATGACCGTATTCTCGGGTGATGGCACAAAGCCTCCCAAATCTATAGGCCATTCCAACTTCCAGAAGAGAGGAAGTTCTTTGAAGAATTCCTCATGAAGTGCATCCTGAGAACAATACATTAAACTCTTCTCGCCATGTTTCAGAGTAGTGCAATACTCTTGGGTTAGAAGAAACAGCGGTTGAGATTCTCCAAACAACCACGACACTATTGGGATAGCCATATCCTTCGACATGCACGTCCAAACCCCAACATGTGCGAACGCCATGAGCCTCTGAAGAAATAAACGGACATTTGGACGAGCAGTCACTAGCCTATACGATTCCCTTGTAGAAGCCTTAATCAGAACCGGCTTCTCATACTGAATATCCTCCCGACAGTCCACATAAGTGTGCGCGGGAATCTCTTCTTTTTTCATTGTATGGACAAAAACAATATTGCACAGCACGTGGTTTAGGTCGAGAATGACCAATCTCGTTCTAGTATTGCGTGAGGGAACCGTTTGAATCTTCGATGCCACACCCAAGGTATCCTGTGGAGCATAACGACACCACAGAATTTAAGACCTTCATCAAAGAACGACTTAAGTTTAGATATAACTTCAATTACAATAACAATTCGTATCTTCCATTCTACTTAAACAGTAGACCACATACTCTACCATCTACTTAAAAATTGTCCTCATCCAACTTCGAGCTACTCAGTTCCCCTAGTATGTCGGGCCATCGAACGGGTTCGATGGATAGGAGAAGGATGTATATCCTCTGGAAAGCATGTATCTGATGTAACACGAATTCCCTTAACGCCACGAACTGATGTTTTAGACATTCTTGAAGATCTCTGAAGACAGATAAACATAAAATTATAAAATGCCTCAAGAACGACGCTGAAACGATCTTGAAAACGAATTCACGATTAGTGAAAACATACAAATCCATCCGAGAAAAGAGTCCATTTGCAAACGGATGGATTAAGGTGATCATCTTAATTCAAGACCGCAGAAGTCATAAACCAGGGATATGCACTGAATCCAGTAGATACCCTCAGTATATATCATCGGCGGTCATGGATTCAGATGACCATCTTAATCCATAACCTTAGATGTTATATACCGAGGGTATCTACTAGAGTTCAGTACATATCCTTGGTATATGACCTCTGCGGTCTCAGATTAAGACGATCATCTTAATCCAAGACCGTAGGACTCATATACCAAGGATATCTATCAAACTCTTGTTATGCTTCATATCTAGTACATTCAATCGAATTTGCATATTGATTCAATACCACGGAATTTTTAAAAACAAAAAAGAAATTAAAAAAATGACCATATCTACACAAATTGTAACATGATGTAATGACGGAAAGGACAATACAAGAGACGAATAATATATTCAACGAATATATCCAACAGCCTTATTCTTAGTAGACGTCAAATACAATGTAAAATTTGGTCCACCAAGGACCAAGGGATGAATAGAATAGAGGACTACTTAACCTTATACCACTGTTTAAGGTGTGGATTAAGATGATCATCTTAAATGCGAAGCCCATATTGAACAGACATGTCCATCTCTGAAGAAGAATACATAAGCAGATGAACGACATGAACGACAGTAAAATATCAGTTGTAAGACAACATACCAAAACAAAATTTAATAAATGGTACATTGATCTAGAATTCAGATGAATACCTTAATTCTCAAAGTACAAACACAAGATAGGAAAAAGGAATAGGTGAAAGAAATGGAATATTAAGCACACACGTACCAGTAAATGAGAAAGAACTTCAAGTCAAATTCCTATAAGACGTATTCAACGGACCAAAGAAACTAAACAGTATCGAAACTCTGACCTCAGTAGTAAAAGCAATCTAAGACTCTAATGCAAATTGTTTGAGATCATAAGAGTCAGATCCAAATCATATGACCACATTCGGAACAAAATAATTATTCAAATGCGTGAAATATATATTACAGAAATCAGAGGAACCACACATTTGCATTAAACACTCTCCACATTACTCTTAGATGATCACATTCAAACCATACAAATACTATCTAAATCAACCGTGAATTAACCTTTACATTCAATAAAAAGAAGCAGTATATTCAGAAATATTGTCCTCGAGAACATATATTACTTATCAGCACTCAAGAAGTGCTATCACACTATTAAAAAGAAATTCTTACATAAATCCTTGATAGGTAAACCTCTGCTTTCTCGATTATCTATTCCAGGGAACCAACACATCGATCATTTAGCTCACTGCCATTTCCTCAGTTCGACTACAACATGATCCTTACTACCCAATGGATCCAAGCCAGGAACCATGTTCCGATTCTTCTTCATAAATTCCCTAACATTCTCTCCAGAGCCGGCTAGTTCTCGGATAAACGGAAAGAGATTCTTCACAAGGTTGGAGTGACGATGGGTTGGATAATGCCATGGAGATGTATAGAGTACATTCCCAGGAGAAGTTACATTTGTCTCTCGATTTGAATCGATCAACAGGGTATTAGTAACTTCTGGATAAACTCCTTCTGGGGGCTTGGGATTGAACTTCCATTGGTATGGTCTTGTCCAAAGAGTTTCCCTCAAGTCTTTCAAATAATACACATCGCCATGTTTCTTAAGAGAATCTACAGCGAGGGGTTTCCTATGCTTGTAGCCACTCTTATCTTTCATTTCCTTCATGTCATACCGAGAAAATATCCTACCCGGTTTCACTCTACACTCCTGAAATAAAAAAGAACTGATGTCTCGTACACGATCATATTGGAGATCACTCCAGACTAATGGAAAAAAATTCTCAAGTGCAGAGAGTTTCTCCCAGAACTCCAGGAAGTTGGAACGCACACGAACTAAATCACATTTTCCAACTAAGGTGAGCGAGACTTCATCGTAACAACAATCTAGCGGCGTGTGAACAAGACCTGAGACTTCAGAATCCCCTAAATATTGGATCGCTGCCAACACTCTCTGAATTTCAAAGATAATGAAATATGCTTTCATAGGGACAGGTGCTCTTAAAGGCGCTTCAATGTTGGGCACCGACGTTGCTGCTTCGATCCTACTTGGTATAGCGCAATCCTGTGCAAACAGGGTATCTACGTCACCTAATCTTAAGCGAGGATTAAGGATGACACCTTAAACCTATTAGGAAAATCCGGATATCATCACGTAGACAATGACCAAGCATCCTAGCATTACATATTGCTTTCATCAAAGATCTTTTAATTCACGTACCTTCCCCTTCCCACTCCACAACGCTGCTCCGGTTTTCTTATTCTCCGTGATCTTCTTTGTTGATGGAGACTGGCTTGCAACCACAACATTCCCGGCATCCTCTTGTCATTTGCCAAGTCGGAGCGATGTTCTCTTCTTTGACAAGCTAGCATCACTCTGCGATGCCTCAATATCCGTCTCCAATGTCTTCTCGGAGGGCTTCTTTCCCCCGCTAGTGTCACTGCTGACTGTCTCCTTCTCGTCAACACTATTCACCTTCGGCTCCTGACCCCCAAATTTCGTGTCTGTTTGTTCTCCACCTATCATTTCTATATCCCGGGGTCTAGTAATATCCGCTGCATCCTTTCCTATACCCTCTTCTCTATCATCATCATCATCCACAACCGGTATAGCTTCCTCAGCGACATTTTCTGAAGGATGTAACAAAATGTCACTAGAGTTCTCGCTCGTCTTAACATCAGGTTCAATGGGAGAATTCGAAAGACTCCTAGATTCTCCACACAACGCTTCATCTATGGATGCAACTTGATGATCCCTCACATCATCCAACCCTTCGTTATGGACTACTTCTGGAATTAAGCTTGTCTTCTTAATCTGCTCAGACTCAGTCTGTGTGTAAGCGGGTGATACCGAGTTTGGATCTAGAGTTGGCACTGATATCTGAGAAGTCTTTGCAGTTCGATCTACGGAATCTGCACCTGATAGGATTAAGATCGACCCCTCAATCATGTCGTCGTTCATCTCAGTGTCTGAAGAGGGAATCGCACTCATTTCTAGATTTCCGAGACCTTCGGTTAGGACGGTCGCAGATTCATGTTCTACAACTGTTGGACTAGGAGGAATTAAGGAGACCTCCTTAATCTGGTCTGGCTTGTTTAGTGATGGCTCCATAGATGTCGCAACCTGCTGCTCCATCACGATGTTCGTATTTTCCTCCACAATAGTGCACGTATTGACATGCTGATTCTCCAGCACCTGCTCCACATTGGTGACCGTATAGTCCATCGGATGATCCTGGTGTTGATCTCTATCTTCCTCTGACCCTACTTGATGCTCAATATCCATAGGTTCGACAATGATTGGAGTTCGTTGTCTCAGAGGAACCACCGACGTGTTCGTAAGCGCAAGTTGATTGTGGTTTCGAGAGTGCATCTGAAAACGGATAGCATCTCTTCTTCCATCAAACTGGTTAGAATTTCCACGTATATACTTTGGTGGATTCATTGTCCCGCACTCATCATAACCAAAATCATCAACCATCTGAGTATCATTGCTTTCCCCGTAAGGACCTGTGCGATAGGGGTAGTTGTAAGACGCATACAAGGGCGGCCCGAATCCACCACGCGGAAGTCCAAGTGGGGCAGTTGGCTGTAGCTTATCCTGTAGCTCTTTGAGCTTCACTTCTAACTCTGCCTTCTTTATCAACTTCTACAAGAGTTGAATGTCGGGATCATCTTCAACAGCGCTATCACGGGGTTTTTTAGTAAACTGCGTCCTAGTCTCACGCTGATCAGAGGGACCACCAGACTGGTTGAACGTAGGAGAACTCCCGTGACTCATTGGAGAGATGAAGTCGTTTTCGTTGGGTACAAAGTCATCAGAATCCCCTCCATGTGGACGTTTCCGAATAGATTGATTGATGGGAACACCAGATTCCATAATCTCTTCCAAAGAAGCATCTGTACGTGCTGTAAAAGATCCACTCTGTACAACTCGGTCACCCAAATCTGAAGACGGTGTCCCTCCTGTACTAGGTTCTACTTGTCCACTACTTGGCTCTTGTTGAGCACTGCTAGTAGCACCCAAAGCAACGATCGTTCCAGGATTACCTAAACGCTGAGGAGCTAGAAAGTCATGATGATTCATGGTTGCAGCCTTTGACTTGAGGGATAGGAGATCGTCCAAGGAGTCTTGGTCACAAAAGGTATACACATTCATCTGCGAACAACACACGAATACTTAGACTTTGTCATTGCAAGTGACGGACTAGGAATTCCTTTCTTTAAACTCCAAATGGACATATTCAATTACACACCGTCTGATCCAAAAGGATATCGTATCAACAAAGACATAACATATTCAAGATTCAGGTGATCATCTTAATCAAGGTCATCCAAACACAAGTATAATTGTTTTTAAAATAGTTTCATGTACTGTAAGGACTACTTAATGTACATAGAGTCTATCAAAGTAGTCAGCTGACGGTCTTAGGCTGTACGACAACGTCCAATATTTCCAATGAATTAAGAAGACCACGTTAATTCAGCTTGCATTTATACCTTGCCTATTATTTACAAAAACGCAGATATAAAAATGTGGCAATTGCATCATACATGTACAATCATCTCTTATAAGTCATGCAACATAATAACACTCTGGTGGATACAATCGCAGAAGAGGATTCAAGTAGAAAATCTATATATCTCTATGAATCTGGTTAGGATGTTTACCTGACACGCAAGCATTAGCTTTCGCCCGCCGTAGATGTTGAAAACCGACCTGAATGCTGCGGACACTTCCTGAAGGATCCTAATATAAGTTTCCATCCGGAGTTCTCCTGTGTAGTACCGGTATTTACCTTCCGTGTACACCTTCAACTTTGAACACCTGAAGACATTAGTCAAAGCCGGCACGACCCACTGTTCCTTCACAATGTAATAAATTGTCACCACATTCCCCTTAACCTTTTTCTCGCTTCTAAATCCTTCCATAGCGTCCGGGTGGTAGTATGCCTCGACCGGTTTCAGATGAGTTGTTTTCAGCTTCTTTTTATATAACTCCTGAACCTGCTCTTTCCGTGAATCGTCAGCAATCCAGATCCAAACTGGTGTCTCGGACCATCTAGGAATCTTAAATGCCTCAAGCTTCTTGACAAATGACTCCCAGAAAGGATGCTCTACGTCGGAACCAGGTACGACACCTTCTACATTGCGAAAATCAATGAATGCCACCCATTCTGAATTAGTCTTCTCTCTAATGTCCCCTTTTTGCATATCCCCTACTGTGGTGAAATTCCCCTTCTTTACCACCTCGCCTCCTGGTGTTGTGAATTCATTTTTTATCAGAATGCAAGCACCGACATCGGTAGTGAGGGCATCTTCGGATTTCGTTTCGACAACGGCTCGAATTGACTCAATGAACGGTGCGGGTAAGAATCCTTTGTCGAGTCTATTCCTTCCCTCGAAATTGTTGAAGAATTTCTCCCCTGCTGACTCCACCACATTTGCCATCGTCTTCGAAGAGATCATGTGGACCTTCTTGAACGTCCTCTAGTTCTTGCGGTGTACATCGTGAGCTTCGTCTAGTCCCTTCACCGCCGTAGTTTCAATCAATCCAAATTCACCCTTAGTGTAACGATTGAATTCCCCAATAACATGCCTCTTTGTTCTCTTCCTGTTTCCCCACTCTAGAGCTGAGAGAATGCTGCGACTCTTCGAAGCGCCTTTCACTGTAAAGGGGATTACCTTGGGGTATATAGGGATGGGCTTGTCATCATCAGTCTTCTCGTTCAAGAGATACGTGACGAGCTTGTCAATTTCTCGTTCGGTAAGGGACTCTACGCATTTGAACCAGTTCTTTGTTAGTGGGGCAATTATCTTCATGTTGCTCTTGAAGTTTGGTGTATCCTTAATCTGGTGTCCAAGCTCAGGGCAAATCAGTTCTCCTTTGACGTGCTTCGTAAAAAATCGCTCCCACTTCTTCCAGCAGTCGTCGCTGGATCTGACTAACGTCCACTCAAATCTGACTTCGTTGAAAGTCCACTTGATGAGTTTGTCATCTCTCTCTGCGGTGTCCTTCTTTGACCGCACACTTGACAGCGTCTGTATCATAGAATTTAGGAATCTCTGCGGGAGGGAGAAGGGTATGTCAGTCCAATAACACAATACGAAACTGGTCAACCCAAGAGAATAATAAACGATTGATTGACAATAATTGAATTAAGCTGGACACCTTAATGTTGACTGATGATTATTTCCACTCTTAAGTATCAGGGTACACACCTAATACGGTAAAATCTAGAGTAGTTTGTAATGGAGTAGGATATAACCAGTTAAATCAAGAAAGAAGTACGAATCCCACAAACTCGTCCAAAGCAGAGCTTTAGGTCAGTCCTTTTTGTAAACTCGTGCAACAATATTCACTCACACTACTTGATCAATTGTTGCAAATTGTTGTCAAGTAAGAGAAAGTATGAATAAGTAATTCGCGAAAACATTAGACCTAAAAGGAAAATACACAGACCAGCAAGAACTTTTACATTTATATTAAGGTGGTCTTCTTAATTTTCTTGTTGAATACAAAGGGATACTGTCTTTGCTACTCGTCATTTTGGTTTTACTTGTCCTCAATAGATCTAGTAAAGCTGCTAATCAAATAAAAAAATAAAATCAAATCTACTGATCATGGTAACGTTAAGATTAGGCTCTCCATCTTAATGTTGTCTTGAAGTAGAAATGGATAATATCTTCACTACTCGCGATAAAGGTGCAATTCGTATTTTATAGATCACGTAAACTTGGTTTTCGCAAGAAACACTTCTAATATCTAGCATGAACTGCAACTCCCAGATTAAGCAGACCATCTTAATATTGTCTAAGGTCGAATGGAGTCATTCGTTATTGCTGGAGATTTAGGTGTCAATTACATTTTCTAAGAAACGTAAATGTGGACATCAAAAGAACAGAACTGTCAACATCTACCAGAACTGTTGTACTTCCATATTAACCTTTTGTCTTAATGTTTTCTACGAGTTCGAATGGATACTTATTGGACTACTAGTGATTTAGAGGGCAATCTTCTTCTAAACATCCGATACATGTGATCATCTTAAAAGAAAATTTAATTGAGATTCGGGATACCGCCTTGAT
Source organism: Ceratodon purpureus (assembly GCA_014871385.1). NCBI lineage: Eukaryota > Viridiplantae > Streptophyta > Bryopsida > Pseudoditrichales > Ditrichaceae > Ceratodon > Ceratodon purpureus. The sequence goes on from CM026426.1 coordinate 106,049,553, forward strand.
ATACTCTCAAAGCAGTACTACTCTGTCATAGTCAGCCCTGAGTTCATATTAAGGTAACCAACTGAATATCGGTGGCAGGTAAATTACAATTCAAAGAGATGGTTCAGGAGCGTCACTTACATTCCAGCCGTTCCGTTTCTTGGACATCTCGGGGCTTGCCTTGTCAGACGCATTACCCCTAACTCTCTCCGGCTTCCCCATCTCAACCCAGATCCGCCTCACATGAACCAAGTTCGAAGCCCATGTTGGTTTGAACAGATTGATTTGGTTGGACTGGTTATAGTAATCCGATATTGCTTGGATCTTCCAAGCTTCAAGATCCCATACAATCTGCGCTTTCCATGTATGCAGCATGTCCTTCCTCGCACCATCAATGTCGGGGGACTTCAAGATATTTTGAGCTGCCTTCACAGTGTGTTGGCCATTGATGGCGTAAAATCGAAGATTCTTGATTTCTTCCCATGAAGTTGGGATCTTTGTCAACCCCTGCGGATAGAGACATAGGACTTGCTTCTTTGGAATAACCTGCGTCAACAGAGTGTTATAAACCGCGGTAACACCCTCACTCTCCAGGACCCCGACAATGTAGTTGCACGGTGCAATATCCACCTGTTCCACATCAATATCCACCAGAGTATCATACCCGAGAGGGTAATACTTCCCGAAATCATCTCGGAAGTTCTTGAACCTCCGGATGCACTCCTCTGCCACAACTGTACCGTCCGCATTGCGATTCGAAGATAGGTTATGGCCACTAGGAATATCTTCTAGTGCTTCATGATCTGTTGTCTCGGTAACAGTTTGTTCCACCACCACCTCTGTAGATTTCTTATGCTGCTTCTTGCCTCTAGGCACCTTCTTAGGAGCACCTCGTACACTATCACCAACGGCTGGTTCTATATTCGGATCTATCACCCCTGAGGAACTCCCCTGGTCCTTCTTCTTGTTCCTCTTCTTTTTCTTCTTTTTCGTGACGGACTCCTTCAATTTAGTGATCAACTTCTCCACTTGTGTTTGAATGACGCCAGACTTGTTCGATTCCTTGTTGAAAGCCTTAGGAATGAATGCGGCTAGATTAGTGTCCTTCCATGCATTTCGCAATTCAAGGTGGTTTAGACCAAAATCCAAAGTCTTGATCAATAAGGACTCCCGTAGACCATCAGGTCGCTGAAGCACTAGATATATGTAAGGATGTGTGGCTTTGCAGGATACTATATCGTGGCCCGTCACTGGAACATGGCTGTCTGTCTCTAGAAATTTGACGTACAAGGAAGCTGTAGGTGACGTTGCGGACTCTCTTGCCAAAAACCACCCTGCACTTGTATCCACCACCTTGCTTCGAACCGTAAAGCAAACTTCTTCTATCTCCTCAAAAAAATCTGTGTCGCAATCGCTTGGACAATCGTCCTGCCGAATAGCAATCCTGAAGAGAAAAGGGTCGTTTGTAGTCATCCTGCGTCTCACAAAGGTAAACAGCTTAGAAATTTAGAACCCTGTATTAAAATTCAGTACAATGTTTGAGAAGGGCACCTGAATACCAACGCATTGTTAGAGAACTAAACATTAAACCCTAAACAAAATTCTCAACGTTCCATGTTTGATATGCGATTTCCGGAACCTAATCTGATGTTGAAATAAGCTGGGCACCTCAATCCCAATGTATCAGAGTAGACACTGACAACAACAAACTACATATGCATCATCAAAGGAATACCACATTCTCTATTCGTAGAAAAATAAGTTAGAATCTAGACATATGGACTGGGAATAAGGTGGGCACCTGAATCTCATCTGAAGAGTGGTACTGAAACCGTGCTATCACTAAGGTTTAGAAAATATCATAGAGAATGATTCTACACGTGGAAATTGAAAAAAGCTTCCAATCTGGTAATCTCAGATTATGAAGCTCACTAGAAACCGTAATGAACTCGGTTTTCAGGATACCCAGTAATAGAGTGCTTAAAAACCTTATGGAATAAATTTAAGCTGATCACCTCAATGCTAAAATGGAGTACAAAAATGACAAAACACCTGATGACCGTATGATTGGCTGTATACGTATAATTACAGTGGACTGTACAGACACGGATACGATCACTACTGCGCACAAGTAGGAATTAAGCGTGGACGATTGACCTCTAACTGTGTCTGTGCTAATACAACTTGAACAACTACTCTAAAACATCATTGACACGGAGACATTGACCAATATTTAAAACCTATCAAAATGTGAACTTCCAGCAAAAAGTAGAGGAAAAACACGACTGAAGCTGAGGGGGTGTAGATAGACATGCTTGACCATGTGCAAATTTACACAAGAACAGATTAGACTACTGAGAATACCCAAGGCTTCGTACCGAACAGCGTTTCAGGACTACGTGAGCAGACCACGCAAATGACTTACAGACCACAATATACATTACGCATCCAAGTAGCGCTCCACAGAAACATCACTTCATCAAATCCAACAACAGATATGGAGTTCTAAACGAAGACGTCACAGACTTTGCAGTGCAACAGAAGCAGAAATAAAAGTACAACATTACAAACTATCTGGAAGATGCTACTTCATGTTACAGTACGATCACAGCGATAAATTACTCAACAAAGATGTGGTGCAAAACAATTACCTGACATACGCAGCGTATGACAAGGTGTTGGTAGCGATTCGCCAACGTCGAAACAACGTGCACTACTAACCACCTGAGGTCTGAGAAACCCTAGATAGAGTACGTCGTAGCTGCGAGACGATGTGCAGATCTCACACGCACACCAAAAAACAACCCTCCACCTTCCAGCTCAATCTCCAACACCGCCAAATGACAGCTCTATGACCTCCAAAACCTCAACTCCAACTTCTACACAACAATATTTTTTTACGAATCGCGAAGATGGTGTAGACTGCGGCACCAAAGCACACGAATTGAGACACGAGAGAGAGAGACGAGACGACGGGGAGGATAACTGAAGGCTACGAGGAGAAGGACAGAGAATGAGGAAGGGATAGAGCAAAGAGGAGGAGGTCGATGAGCCTGAAGGTCATGCGAACGGTGAGGGGAACGCACAAACATGTTCATTAACATGTGGGGAACAGGAGAAGGTCGTCATTGGGAACATTCAGGAAGTTCTTTGAGTCAGAATGATGACGTGGGAGAGATAACTGAATCATGGCGGGAACAAGTTATGATCAGATCACAAAAATGTGGGCTTCCACTGGCGGCTACATGCTGGAAAATCATTTTAATGTGACAATGCCCTCGACAAGTCATTATGCAAATCATACACTTCCTTCAGTCATCCTTTAATATGTGAAAACTGGTAATGGTAATTCATAATGACTAATGATACGATGAGAGTGCTGGATTTAGGCTGCATGGAAAAATAACATGTTGCATCAGTCCCATTTGATGGAAGGCAGTATCATGAAACGGAGGTTTATTTAACTCCATTACTAAAAATTACTTGAACATAAACAGTGGATGACATATATGAAATTTGTATCTTAAACTCGAAATAGTGTTACTAATGGTTTCATTTTGAAATATTCTGAAAAGAATATAAAATTAATACCCGAGTATTTATCGTTTAGTAAAACATCCAAAACATTAATGGAATTTGGGAATGCTTTCGCTTGTAGAGTCGTTTTTAATCTTCCAATTCTTGACGATTCTAGGAAAATCACACATCAAGATAATATAGTAATTTTAGATGTGCACATTAATTCTTGGAGCCTAATTTTTTCCATTACTAAAAACCACCTTGAGTATAAAGAGTGGATGTTGTTTATGCAATTTGTATCTTAAATTCGAATTAGTGTTACTAACACTTTCATTTTGAAATATACTCAAAAAAATAAGGAATTTATAACAGAATATTTATCGTTAAGAAAAACATCCAAAACATTAATGGGAATTGGGAGTGCTTTCGTTTGTAGAGTCGTTTCTAATCTTCCAATCCCTGATGATTATAGGAAATTCACACATCAAGTACTTACATCTAAGTTTTACAGGAGAATCAACCTTACAACTCATGCATTGCAGATCATCAATTTTCCCCCGCCCTGTCCTTGGAAGTTGGAAGATAGATAGGGTCTGAGACAAAATGAATTACTGCCCACCCACCCTCGTTTACCACCACCATGAACTACTGGTGCTTCCCGTGAAAACTCATCGTATTCAATTAAAGTTATGAAGAATGTGGAGTTCAGAGCAGACGCCAAAGAATGAACTATATTTAGATGTACACCTTAATTCGCGGAGTCGAAAATGGTCCATTGAGATAAAGGTTTGTCGTTTTATCTAAATACAGTGGGATCCAAACAAGCAATGCTATGATCTTGGTGGACTCAAATCTTTCTAATTTAAGCGCGTTATGTAGCATTTTTTATTGTATTTATTTTTTTGGACGCAAAGGGATTCTTTTGCAGAAAAAAGAATACAAGCCCTCTATGTAGCATATTTTAAATCATGCTACTTGTAAGGTGCGACTTTCTACAAAGTGGTTTATTTACTAATTGTAGGAATTCTGATCGATATTTAGATAGGTTGTGTCAGAAGAATAACGGCAGCATTTGGATTAAAAATTCATCTTGGATTAAATACTTAGGAAGATGCTCATTTTAGAATTCACGCATGGCTGCATGACATGAATGTAATGCATAGTTGTTCCTGATTATTTACGCCCTGGACTTTTGTCCGAGGAGGGTTTGTACTCTATTTCCGGGCAATGAATTTTCTTTTATTGCTTCCCAAAAAAAAAATGTAATGCATAGTTTTTGGCCGTGTCGGCGGTCTAAGGATATTCCAGTATTTTAACAATATCAAGCAGCTCCTGCTAACGATAACCTGATGTTGCGAATGAACATCTCCACCTTTGAACGATATCCTGTTGTTTCCGATGAAAACCTACAATTCCGTCAAAGAAAAGGCACTGTAGTAAATGGAAACCTAATACCAATATTGAAATATTCATAGTGGTAACAACGAAACTGCAACGAAATCAAAAGCTTACTGGGATGAGGATTCCAGGAATAATATTTTTTACTTTGTAATTCCAATTTAATTGAATTTATAATTGTCTATCAACAATCAAATAAATGGATGTAACTTTCATGATAAATATTGTGAAATTAGAGAATCCAATATTATTTAAATTAAAGTGTTCTTTATGTATATACAAGAGATTTCAAGCAATTCCTTGGGAACGTAATTAAGCACGAAGTTGAAGAGACACGCTTTCACAAATTTGACAAAAATGCACTTTTACGTTTATTTTTACAAAATAATACCGGAATGTATTGAAAAAGTCATAGTTCACTAGCAAAACTACTAAAATATCTTATGTGTTGTAAGTTAATTTGAACATTTTTAAGAATACGAAAATAACAAAATATTTTTCTTTAAAAGTCAAAGAAAATTGATTTCTTAGTAATTTATAATTTTTTTAACATTCAAATATTATATAAAATTGAATTTCTATCAAATTAATTTGATACTATATCCTCGAATACATCATAATTTTTAAAATGTAATATTTGAATTGCATGTGAGTAGCAACTGATATATATATATATATATATATATATATATATATATATATATATATATATATATATATATATATATATATATATATATATCTATTATTTTGGCTTGCACTATAATAAAAGCACATAGGATAACAATGCTCAATGTGAAAGTGATTCCCATCTTATCGAATATACTCATATCTTGTTCTATATGCATAAGAATAAGATCCAAAAAGTGATCTAATGCTTTTATAAATTATATTCAATGATAATAAGCATGAAACTTCAATAACTATACTTCACTTTCTTTAAATAGTTTAATATCAATTGCTTTTCTCAACCTCTTATTTTATGTACTTGACCCATTATGCTACATGTCAACCTAAATTATTTCAAACAAATGTTTAAACCTCTTGTATATTCTACTACAACAATAAATAACTATATTATATGTAAATACATGCAAATATATCCGTATATATATAGATATATATAAACACATTAATGTAAGTACACACATATATAGAGTTATATATATTAACGTTTTAACATATAATAATTTATATAGACTACATAATATATATATATATATATATATATATATATATATATATATATATATATATATATATATATATATATATATATATATATTGACACATATATAATTCTATTGTATTCCATAATTATTAAACAAATAGAGAGTGTAGGTAATAAATTATTATTTATATATATCACAACATATATATATAATATTCAAATAAAAAATTATAACAAAAGTACAACAATTGAATTTTTATTCTAAGATTCTAATATTAAAGAGTGGTTGATTTATAACATGCTCTCTACTTTATGTTTAATGAACATTAATGAGTACTCTATATATCCATTCGTAATTGTGTATGTGAGCCTGTATGTATATGTAAATTTACATATATTGCTATGCATTCAATAGTTTATGTATGTTTACATATACATATTCCAACATTTACCTCAAGTGAAATGGTATTTTTTTAATTGTTAATATTACTTGTGTAGTCCGTTAATACTCATTCTCTACTTTTTTCTTTTTATATTTATACTCGTTTATCAGTCCCGTTTTAATAAAATTCCTTCCATCCTCTTTCTGTTCTTCAATTTTAGTTTTTGTAAATTTATTTTGAAATTTTTCTTTTTCATTTTTTTTATAATTTTCTCATCAATATCCTCAAGTTAAAATTTTTTATTTTTTTTATTTTTATTTTTATTTATTTTGAATTGCTTTATCCTTTCTTTATTTTCTCTACATTTTTTTTGTTGTTTTTATTCCAATAATTAAATCTCTCCACGAGTTATCAATCCTCTTATAATTTATGCCACCCATTTTTTCATTCTCTATTTGATTCTTGTTTATTTATTTAATTATTTTTCTTTTTTTATAAATTCATTATCTTCTCTTCATATTTTTTAATTTTTTTTTGGGAATAACTCATTATCTCCACGTGTTATCATTTATCTTTTATCTTAACTCATCATTTTCGTATTTTCTATTTGATTTTGTTTATTGATCTATTTTATCTTAATTTTTTAATAAAAGTTATTGTTTATATTTATTATTTTTTTGCCAGGAACCTCTTCTCTCCATGGAAAGAATTTATTTCAAATTTGAGATTGTTGTTTACATTTCTATAATTTATTTTCTTTAACTTCTCTCGTTTTCTAATTGATTCTATGGTTTTTTTATTTCTTAATTTGCTGATTTGCACTATTTACTTTTTTTTTTTTTTTTTTTTTTTTTTTTTTAATATCTGGGCCATGAATTTGTTCCCTCTTCTCAACATTTTGTTTCAATTTATTTATGTTATCTAGATACTGCAATTTTCCTACTTTTCGCTTATAATTTGGCATTTGTTTTTTTTATCGGATATTCCTATATTATTGAATACGGTTTCAATTATTTAGTGTTGGAAACTGGGGTCCCTCAGTTATTGAAAGGTAAAATTTAACTTACTGTCAAGGTTACGTCTTAGTTGAAAGGATAAATCACTTTGACATTTGTATATGATTCATAATAGGACTTTTACGTGGAGGTAACCAGTCATATGTATGGGAGCTTGATATAACTCTCTGAGATAGAGATCACTCAGCCTTTCATGTCCATAACATGAATCATTGGTGACGGAGCTAGAGTGTAGTTCGTGCCGCCATTTCTGCCTCTGCAAAACCTCTGTTCTCCTCAAGGGTGACTCTGAAGGCCTTCTTTAGTATAGTTACGGCATTGTTCTCTTCTCTCCCAAGTTTTCTGATTTTGCGTTCTCGAATTTGATCACCTCTTTGTAGAATACAATGCCGATGCCAACGATCTCTCCCCCTCATCCGGAGTCTTCAGTAGAACTCCTGCAGTGGTTAATCGAAATTCGTAGGATCCATGAGCGAAGAGGCTTTCGGGGTATCCCAGCTCACGATGCAATCGTTCTAGCATTGCTGAACACTGGAGCAATGTTTCCATGGACACTAACTTGTCAAACTCAATTTGAATCTGTGAATAATGCGTTCAACTTCACCTTCGTCCCTAATGTGCATGTACAACGAGGTGTTGCGGATGTAGTCTTACCTGCAGGTGTACCCCACCAAGTGGCGGCCGCAATAACAGCCGATCCTTCCCGAACTTGTCGCCACGGACCTATGCGAAGGGGGAGGGGGCAAGCTTCATCGAATTCTGTGCCGGCTCAGCTGACTTTGGTGAGGGCAAGCCCTCCCTATGACCCATGCATCGACCACGCATCTTCAGAACGTCCCAACAACGCGTTGCAGGTGGATCTTCCGGATTGGAGCATGGCGTTCATAGCCGGGCCTTTAATCCACTGTGCACTTTATGCACGGAGGAGGCTGGTTCATCTCAATTAGCATTGATGCCCGCTACAGCGCCTAATGATCGATTGCTGCCTCTGGAAGACGGGACCCACAATGAAGGCGCCAAAAGTTCTACCTAGAGCGTTCAAGAAGTCGACCGAAGTGGACGCAGTGGTACTTACACTTATGAGGCTCTGGAATCCGAGGAAGAAGAAAGCCGCAGCACGTTCATCAGGGTTTCGGGCCGAGAGCCCAATCCTTACTAATTCTCACATTCACGGTTGTCTTCTAGCCTGTGAAGGCCAAATCACTATTTGTAGTAACTGCAATTTAGGTGATGAAATTCAAGAGGGTTTAGATAAGTATAGTATGTTTTGGTATTTCAAATTCTGTATTCCGTGCTTCTCACAGCATGTCGTTCTCGATGACTATTCGAAGGCTTCTCTTACTGTAAACGCTCTAGCAAACACTGTAAGGTTGCTTAAAATCCTACATTTTTGAAGTGATGCAATGACATTCTCGTGTTGTACACGACCCATTTTGAGTTGGACTTTTAACTGGAGTGTAAATTTTTGTTATGGTGGCAACTTTGTTTAAATGCGCATCCCCCGCACGGAAGAGTTCATGAATGAATCAATTACTGAGTTTTTAATCTAATCTCCAGTCTTGTGCATGTGCTTGGAGTCATTTATAGATACACTGGTACTAAATAGTAACTCTAAGTTGCACGTAATCCAAAAAAAAAAAGTTTGTTCTGCACATTCCTAAAATATGCTTTGGCTTCCAGAAAAACGGAGTAGCATTTATACCCTTCTAAGGAAATGCGTTCTAGACCATCAGTACCTCTATAGAATCAATAGTCACCGTTGCATATCAGATATTGGAATCATTCAACGTTCACATTCTTTGGCGCATGCACTTTAATTGAAGAAACGAGTATCACCACTGCAGCTGTCATCCTAGGAAAATGTTGCGGCCACTGGAATTATGGAGGAATCCAATTCCGGTAGATGGGTACATCACTTTACTGAATCTGGAGTTTGAAACGAAGCTTTGTTTCCCTCCAATAATCTTACGTAGAATCTTTCCCGCCTGTCTGTTGTAACTTGCTCGACGTCCACTATTGTATATAAGCTGCAGTTCCCAAAATTGTTTCCTATCTTCCACATTTGCTTCTTGTTGCTGGAGAGCTTGCACGCAGCGACACCTTCTGCCTTCTACATCTTCACTCGAAGTCGCTGCGAACTCTTCTACACCTGCTTGTAAAGTAGGTGCGAACTCTATGTAGACGACATTTGTAAGTAGTTATTAATTTATATGTTTTGGATATGTGTGTTCGGTAGTTTTCATGAATTATAGCTTCAAAACTTGCATGTTAAGACTGGCATTGTGAACTCACATTTGATGTTGCTTTTGTCTTCACACGATAGCATGTGCGTTAATATTTTGGTCACTGTCAACTTATAATACTACAACTGTCTTGCAGATGCGCACGCTGTGAATTTGATGCAGCGTTACAGCTCTGGTTCTTTTGTCTACTACTGTTTACTCCTTTATCTGAAGGCAAGTTTTGTAGGTGAGGTCTTTACACTTCCAAGTCTATCAATGATGACAGTTACTCATGTGGGAACTGGAATCAGTATTTTTGTTGGAAGTTTCGATATGTGCATCATCTAGTTGGAATGTCGTCCGTGCACTTGTTCCCCGACGTGTTCATAAACCACTGCTCTTCGTTGCGTAGTTGTGTTAAACTTTGTTGCTATTAAATGATGGAGCTCGACATTTAGCTTTCCATGCACGTACTAACCGTATAAGTGTACAGTTCATTCATTGTATCTACGGTCTGCATATGAATCCCGTATCATTGAATCCTCTGTGTGTTCCTATAAGCATTTTCAGATGATCACCTTAATTTGGAGTTCATATAGTAATGATGGTCGTGTAGTCCAGATTCAGAATACCGTAAATTTCATAATTACATTATTTAAGGTGACCATCTGAATCTTTACCGTATTGGATGGGATCCGGGTTCCGATAATACTCGGATACTAAGGTTTCCATTAATTCACGAAATTTAAATCTGGTTCTTCTCTTGCTATGAATGACTATTGAAACACTTCACATTCAAATTAGCATGAACCTCGGTTCTGACCTTCAATTGAGATATCTCAGTTACTGGCACAGAGTTTCCTCTCAATCAAATTTCCAGTCGGTATCTTGATCACGTACGTAGATTCTGTGGATGCTGATCCACCGGTAGACTTTTGTTTCATAATGGCCTTCCTTGGTTGCATCAAGTCCCGCAGATGTCAGATACTTCCCTTATGATTGTTTGCTATTCTGGTAGGTCTTTTTGTTAGTCAACTGATACTTGCTTTTCCGTTACTGTATTCTTGTCGGCAATGTAGGCAGTTTTCTGGATTCAGGTGGCCTCCTCAATCTTTGCGGATCAATTGTGAGATTCGTCGGTTTTGGTTATTATTAGTTTCCTAACGAGGTCAATGAATCTTTTACGTATTAAGATATTCAAAAGTTTAATCTATTCAGGGTGATTTGGATTTACACACGTGTGCTATTTAAGGTGTTTCTGCAGTATCATCTAATGAAGCCATGCACAACACATTGCAATTGACAATACGTTGACCCCACTGTGGAGTCAGAGAAGTCTGTGTAACATGTCTTTATTTGGATTCTTTGTAGGTGGATTGTACTCCATGGCGGATATCCAGGCCCCTGTGTCTGAAGAGGTATATATTTATTGCATTTCTTGAGAATGTTTCGTGGCAATCTGGTGTTTGTTTTCGCTGACTGGGCTATCAATATATGTGAGTTGTATGCAACACAGATTCTCTTTGAAGGAGAAATCGAGGAGGCTGCAATCCGCGTGCCCGACATCTTAAACGGTGAGATACTTTCCAAGTTATAGAATCATGGTTCGTTTTCGTTGCATGTATATGTATTAACATTAATGAAAATGATTGAATCGCTTATATATTACTGGGTGATTCACATGTAGTTTGGATTAAGGAGCCCTCCTGAATTCCAACAAATAATGTGCATATTTGTTTTCGTTCCTACACTTAATAATTTTTTGCATATGAACTTGAGCTTCTTTGTTGAACGTCTGATTTATCCTTGCCACATTTATTTGAGTCCACTGTAATGTTCGCTATGAACTATTACTGCTTATTAAAATAAATTTATGTATCCGAATCAGGTTTTAAACAGGATTAAGTTATTTCTCTTGCTTACCTAGATGATATTCGACTACTTCCCTTTTGGGGTACTTTGAGTCAAACGTGGTGTAACTTATTGAGATAATATGTCTATATCGAGTGTTCTATATTGTCAGAGCAATTCGAATATATGAATTGTTTAAAGGTACCCATTGTTGTATGTACAGATCCTGCTCTACTTGGAGACAGTCTTCCAGACCCGACTCCAATGGCTACTCCAACTGCGGTAAGACTACATCTAATTATAATACTACTGTCATAGTCGTTTCTAAGACCGTTCATCGCCCCATTATAACATACAATGCTTGTTGTACTAGTGACGTAATTAAAACATGCACAGATTAATGTATCTATTCTCTCATGTGCTGCAGAGTGAGATTGAAGGTGAATCAAGTGGGCCTGAATCTGAGGGTGAGACGAAATATGGTGGAGAAAACCCTAAACCTATCCGTGCTGGACTACCTCGGCCTGAATGGCTGAACCATAACGTCAAACTTCTAAATAGTGATGGAGTACTTGTTAGTGCTGGTTTGGTTCGGAATTGCGACCCCTCCGATTGTGTCGACAGTCAACCACTTGGTTCAGAGGATGTGGGCATCCTGATTTTGGAATCGTTTGCCGAAGACTTTGTGCCTGCCGGTTGGAAGTACTCGCTTCGTCGATGGTCGTCAAGAGCTACCGATTGCGATGGTGTGTCTTTATTCGACCTAGGTAGAGTGTTCGAAGAGCAAGTGCAGGGAGATCGGAGGGTCGGCCCTAAACGACAATACAGAACAACACGTGTTCGACAGCGCATGCGTTCAGATAAACTACAGCGCCTGACGAGCGAGCAGTCGCTGTTTGAAGAGTCTACTAAAGCTTGTTGCATGAGGAGGTGCACAAGGAAGATCAGTCCTGAAGTGGTGAAAAGTCTGCGACACGAAATGTGGTCTTCGGATCACAAACTACGGTCACACATCAAACTAGAAGTCCATAGACATGTACGTCGTGGGGGAGATAGGAAGTATGTTCTCCTTGAAAACGACGAAGTTTGCCTCAAAGGCTGGATGATCATCATGGCAGTCTCTAAAACTGAGTTCTATAGACAGCGCGCTAATGCAGGGTTGGGTGTTCGATCAAGTCACCATGGGAATCGCGGTACAAAGAAGCGTAGAGCAGGTACAAGGCAGGCTTCCGCATCACTTGCTTGCATCGTTGAGGCATCTGCGGATCTCATGCCCCATAGGTTTCGAACCCTGCCTTCTGGTGAGAGGGTGGTAGAACGAGTGCTGCCTGCCGGGACAAAATGGAAGGATATCAGGGGAAAGCTGAACGAGGTACGTTTGTAGACATCGCAACCTCTAAGAGTGGTCTTGTTTTTTACCTGTTTGCTGATCACCTATCCACATTATGCACGGCTATGTTTGCAACTTTAATGGATCCATGTCCTAAATATTGTGTAGCAATGGATCCTACCAGAAAATTGAAAGCATGGTTGTTTCTGTAATATATTATGTTCAAGTACCTAAATCTACTATTCTCCATAGCCCTAACGTAGAGGACTTTTTGATTAGAATTTGCCCACTCGGGTATCGGTGATTAGTTGAACCATTTTAATCTTTTCGGGTACACACATTCACGTCTTGATTGGACGACGTATTAGGATGGGATATGTTTTACATCTCTAAGCACAAACGTATTAAGTATAGCAAAACCATATTTATGATGTAAGTGAGTTAACTGTTTCTGTATGAAAGAAGCATAGATTCTTGTAGTCTAAACTGTGTTTAGCTTTAATCATAGATAGCATTCGAGTAACATTTCAGGTGCGCTATTTAGTATCTCCTAAGCTTTAGTATGTGGATGCGGTAATTGGCCTTTTAAATTATAACTAGTAGATGTTTTAAGGTGACCCCCTTAATTTGTGCTGGATGATTTGCAGTGTTATTTGGATGTTAATTGATAATCATTTATAACTGATTTGTAAGACTGTGATTGGGTAGTGATCCTGTGGGATACTATGTAACCACATGTTGACATTAACACAGGATGCATAGTTGTTCGTGTAAAGTGTAGTCTGGCTTTTTTGAGATAATGATTAACAAACTGAGGTGCTTGCACTGGGTTGGATGTGCACTCGCCTGAGTGATTGGAAGTTATGAATTAGGGTGGTCGCCTTAAACCCAGAGATATATTGTGTAAAATCGCCGTTATTGTTGGTTGGATATCAGTAAATATGTAAACATGAATAATTGTACTAAAAGTTGTTAGGATTGTCCATCTCGAGATTTGAAGTGAACATCATCTCCACGCATAATGACTGAATGATCTCTTTCCATGCAGGTTAACAAAGCATTGGGATTGCCAGACATATCCCCTTCAGCAGTGAGCTACCTTAGGCGCTCGGAGTTCAGTGATTGCATTATTAAACGCCGTGGCAATATGTTTGCTAGGTGTGGTACATGTGACAGAAGGAAACAACTCAGGAGCGCTCATGCTGTTGGATCCACTGCTTACGTATATTATGCCGACGCACTCCAGCGTCACCTCGCTGAACAAGAAGCGCACCGACAGGCCTATTATGCTTCAAGGTATTTGTCAATCCAGAAGCGTGATCAGGTTTTGACAATTATACATGATAAGATGGATCATTCCAAGACAGCATCGCCTTGTTTTGCAAACCGCAACAAGAACACTGAGGGATTTATGAAACTTCCCGTTTCTGTGACTGGCATGATTGCCCACGAGCATGGTGATGTTCGATACGCACACTTTTCTCTTGATCTGTATCCAGCGGACTCGAACCACACAGTTGGCTCCATTGCTAGACTGCTTCGAGACCTAGAGCGTCCCAAAGCCACAGCTACGGGTGAACTTTTTCAAAATGCAGGGACGACGCCTCTGTTCAGTGCTCTGCTTCAAGACAAGGCGCAATGCATTGAAGCATTAGGAGTTTCTGGAGAATCCACGGATGCAACCCCCCTACCTCCTGTACTACATGTGCAACTTGACAACTGCTGGAAGGATAACAAGAGTAGGTTTGTGTTCTGCTTTTGGTCCCTTCTGGTTGCGAGGGGGGTCTTCGAAGAGGTGTTTGTTTCATTTCTTCTGGTAGGTCACACTCATGAGGATATTGACGCCTCCTTCGGTAGATGGAGTATGAAGCTTCGGGAGCATGATTACCCAACCCTTCCATCGCTAATGGAGTCGTATATGAATCTTGATGAGAACACTGGCAAGGTGATCCCCCACTTGATCGAAGAAGTTCCTGATTTCAAGGCATTTGTATTACCTTATATTGCAAAGGATGGGGACAAAATTATTGGGCACACGAAGGGGCAGCAGTTCAAATTCACCATGCGCGAAGGTGAACCTATCATGCAGTTCAAGATTTTATGCACGGAGGAAACATGGAAGCCTGCGGGGGGGAATTTAGCTGTGGTCTACTGATGCGGAAGGGAAGCAAAGATTGCCGACAGGAGATCCATTTGCGGCAACTCCGATACCTATGCGGAACAAGGACAAAATTGTGAAGGGGTTGGCGGGCTTCATTAGGCATTGGGAGTCACTGGCAGCGCAGGATTTGTCTGGGAGTTACCTTGCCACGCATGGGCCATTGATCGAGTATTGGAAGGGTGTGAAGGAGGCCTTGGAGTTGCCCTCTACCGTGCTGCCTTCGGCGCGGCTTGTCCTCGCCGATGGATTCTGGCCGAACGCTCGAGGCCGAGTGAGTACGAACGACATTTTCACAGGCAATGGAACCGTCAGGGAGGAGTTTGCTGAGGACGAACACTATATTGGCCCTGCCAGGCAACGACCCATGCCTTCATTTCAAGTTGCTCGTGATTGTGGCGAAGGGTACATGTTGTTGCTCCGGCCTGGCGATGACGGACTTCACCCGAAACCTGTTTGGCTCGCTCTGGCAATGTCCGATCCTAGACTCTCCTCCACAAGTGAGCACTACCAACACATTCAGGTCCAGTACTTCACACCCATCAAGAAAGACCGGAGTGTACAAGAATCGTACCAGGGATGGGATATAGGAGGGAGATCCGCATTGAAGTGGAAGGCAGAATCCAATCAGCCACCATGCTGGGTACACACTGATTCGATTCTGACTGCTTGGAAACCAAGAGCTGGAGCCAAACACATTACCATCCCGGATCTGCAAGTGAGATTGGCGAAGGATAATCTAGAGCGATGTGACGAAGATGATGAGGACCCTGGAACATCGGATTCAGAATAGATTACCTTGGATGTCAGCAGTGCAGTGTTATACTCATACTTTGGAAGTTGTATATGAGGGGTAATATCAGAATTGAAGAAGCACATATTGAGGTGTCCACCTTAATATCGTGAAGTTCTGTATGTTAGATGTGAAATAGGGCTCAAGGTTTTGCAAATGTTGTCAGTAGGTAATGAGACCTTGACCTTCCGGTAGACATTGTTGCATGAATTTTTGTAGGTCGTGATGCCATTTTCTTCTCGGTTCACATTTATTTGATGCATTTCAATTAGTAAATTCGCTTTGACTAGTATATATTTTTAGTCAGTGTTGGAGGTGTTTCAGTGCACGTTTGGAAGTAATTAGAATATGTAGCGAAGTCGGGTTGTAGTTAAAGGAGTTGGCTGTTGATCCCATTTAGCTTAAAAAAACCACGTTCCGAGTATTTAAGTCAATATATGTGATGCAACGAGGTGTACATGAACTCCATCTGCAACCACTGGCACGACGAGTACTTAGGATCAAGATTTAGTGTAGAATCAATATGATTTTACGCTTCAGGGCATGGCAAGCTGTAGCCTGTTTTGGGGTATAATTCTACACCGTACAAGTTCCTTCACTCTAGATGCTTATTGGCTTTTTGTTCTACTCGTTTAGGCCACTTTGCATGATTTAAAATTACGCATTAAATAATAACCAACCTTGCTGAAGGGAGTTGGAGTATGTATTGCAATTCCGCCATACTCAATGGTTTCTTATTCTATCTTCACCATAGAGACAATTCAGGATAAGTCTCGCTAATCCGCAACATGAGATGAGCATATCTTATCCCGACACTCTCACTGTGTTTCTGTTGTCTGCGCAAATCGAACCGGAGATCCGCCACATCTCCCTCCAATCTTCCTTTCAAGTGCATTGCGTCCTCTTTTACCCGACGCAAAAGAGCGGACGTCCTCTCCTCATCCAGGAGAATTTTTGGCAGTTGCTTAATTTTATTTTCTATTGCCTCCCTCACTGGGTCATCAAAGTCACAATCACAGGGAGATGTACTTCGTTTTCTTGCCCTCTTTGAACTACTTCCTGACATCTTCTATGATTTTGTAAAGTTTTCAAGTGAAAAATGATAAACGGTTGTAATGCATGCTAGAAACTGTGAATAGTCCTCATGCTTCCTTGCCATGATGGGTTGCCCCATTTAAAATCACCTATCCACATGTGAAATGATACGGTGTGACCAGAAAAGGGAACACAGTCGTCAATGTTTGGCTTATAATACACAATGGTTTTAGTTATCTTCATAGATGATTTGTTCCAGGAATGCATGTTTCTAAATCATGCGGAGGTTAAATGACTAAGGACAAAATGAATGAAACGGATTTCAATTCTTTCGGTCTTAGGAATTTTTCCATTGCTCTGTCCAGATTGAGGTGGTAACCTTAATTTTGTAAGATAGGGGGGTTGGGAGAGAGTTAAGACATGTAATATACAAGTGTCCTCCTGAAGTCATTACTATTTCTTTTGTAGGTTATAGATTGAAGCATCTTGCGTCGATGCATGTAAATTGAGGTGGCCACCTTAATTGTATACGAGATCCGGGTAGATTCTCATTCACTGACATTTGGCTTCCGGATGCTCATACGAAGTAAGTATTAGTGAGTTTGATCATACTGGACAATATACGTTGTACACGTCATGCACTCTAGAGATTCTATGCATATGAAGACTGAGATTGGGATGTTAACATTAATCTTTTAACAAATTATGTCGTTTATAATAATTCTCAATGGCTGCATACCAATGCATTAATCCATTACATGAGGGCATAAGTCTTTTCAAAGTGCATTGTAGAATACTTTTGTATCTTATAATTTTAGCCAAATACGTTTTATGGTAGTGAGGGTAGTGATTCAAATTAAGGGGACCTTTTTAATGTAACTAGTGGAAGTGGTCACACAAAGTTTCCGTAAATTATAAATATGATAGATTGATGATGTAAATGTTGACCATACTTTACAATTTAGGAGGAATATTGTTGATGGGCATAGATGAACGATACATGGTAAGCTCATGAGCTCTAACGTTCATTTTGAATGTGTAAAGTTAGCAATGTGGAATCACTATATGAGAGAAAAAGTACGAGTTTCTGTCGCCAAGCCATGAGCTCAAATCTGTTGGTTGGGACGAGCGCGTCACATACGATTGGTCCGGGTTCGAAACCCATTGGACTCGTTATGAGCGATTATGTGGTACATCATGGCTTGGCACTGCTGGGGAGAAATTCACAGGCAGGAAATGTTGTACCAACCAACAGGGCCCACCCGAAGCACCTGAACTGAGCTTGAAGATGCAGTGACAAGATTCAACGGTGGCTCTTGCCGCCAAAAAAAAAAAAAAAGATGTAGTTCTCACTACATCTTTTCTTCATTGAATGTATGCTAATGAAGTGGGTGGAAGCGACAAGATTCAATAGTATCTGCAAGAGCACCTAAGAAAAAAGGAGAGTTGTTTCTACATTTACTGAATATTTGTTGTAAGAATATAAAATGTGATTAAGGTGATTACCTTAATTTTGGTGGCATAATAAAGTTGGTGCTACTTGAAGTGGCCGCCTCCGTTTTCCAGTTGCTTTTCATATAAAAATCTACTAGACTTTGAAATAAAAAAAGTCCAATGCCATAATGAAGGGCTTATCTTGGACTACATTTAAAATAACTATTTACAGCTTTTGAAGGTCGATTAATTTTTCCAGCAGTTAGAGTTATTAATATATATATATATATATATATATATATATAATTTTATAAATTATAATTATAACTAAATTCAACATTCTTCAAAACTGTTTTAAAATGGATGCACCTCCCGGCTTTTGTTATAACACTTAGTACTGTATTTTTATTTGTTGTCTGGAATAAAAATATGTTACATTCTAAGGTTGTTAAAGAGCTGTACCTTATGAGGATGATGATGTATCTATATCAGGATCCAGTTCCATGGAGGTTCCCCTTACGTTCCCACACCGTTCCCAATATGTTCCCCTACGTTCCCAATATGTTCCCGAAGATGTTCTGGAGTTCCCAATGCATGTGCTCAGGCAACCGTTGTGAGATGGGTTTTATTGCCTAACCCTATACCAAAATTTGGCCTGAATTTCATTAAAAAACGTTCTGAATTTGGCGGACGAAGACTCTCATTCAAGGCTGATTTGTTTAAGATGAAGACATTGGTTTAAGGTGATAGACAAAATGGGACATGCTTTATTCCCAAATTAATTAATATGGTGTTTACAACTTCTTTAGATTAAGCATTAGTAAAAATTGAATTCAACATCTAGTATAGGTCAATCTACAAGTTTTATCTTATTAATTAATATAAGCGTTAATCATATTCTTGTGAACTAAAATGTAAAGCGATATTTATATGTATTTAATAATCCTTGCTGTGCTTTTATCTCTTGCAATCAACCATTAATTGGTTTCGAGTTGGTCATAGCTACAAGCTTTTCCATCTTCTATCACACTCCTAAAAATCTTTTACCCACAGTAGATTTCATCCCACTTGCTTTCTTCAGAGTTATGATGTTCTCATAATTTTCCTATTCAATTGGCGTGCCCCTTTGTATAATGTAGCCACACTAATTTCATGATGGAACAAGTAAATCATTTGAGTACATGTAAGCCTCTAGTGCAAGACATGTGTAAACTTAGACATAAAGTGATGATCAATAGCTACTATGGATTGATGAATTTAATAAACAAAGCATGTTCTATATCAAATGTATTGATGTAGCCAAAACTAACTGAGAACATGAACAACATGACATTTAGGAAGGTAAGATAATGAACAATAGCAAGAAGATTACGATGGCAAGACCATGAGCAACATATTTGTGCAATCTATTAGCATGCAGCTCTAAAAAGTTATGATGATAAAATATCAAAAAACAATTGTCTAGCTTTGTTTATCGACCATAGCTACGACAATTAATTAACCAAAGCATCTATTTGACCTAATTAACCAATAAACAATTGTATGTATGAAAAATATGATTTGAAGTAAAATAAATATAATTACAAGGAAGAAAGCAAGGGTGCATCAAAAAAGTGAAAGATGTACACACATTTGATTGAAACACATACCATATCTTTTTTTAGGATCTTTTCATAGGCTAAGGTTGGAACGCAACAAAATGTCTTTGAACTTGTCTAATGACATAAGTCCATATTGATAGACTCTAAACAAAGTGTGGACTGTATTTATTTTAACATCAAAGTCCTTTCTATGTCTAAATTTCCAAAAATTAATTAGCATAATAACAATTACTAAACATTACGAAAGAGCAATCAAGGATGATTGTATAGGAACTACTTACTTATTAATGTCATGCATCACTTGCATGACCATACTAATTTTGTCCTTGGTGTTAAGAAGAATTGAGTCCACCAAACAATGCCAAGATGCATCAATATTGTGGAGACATTTGAAAACGTTTCAAGCAGGAGCATATGAGCACGAAGGCAAGTCAATGAGCACTAGTATGACAATTGCAAAGGGAAGTAAAAAAAGTAACATTATTGCCCATGTATTGGGTATAAGACATACCTAGAGATTGCTTGCAATCATTCCTATATGGTCACATTATCAAAGAAAATTTCTCCATGTTGTATATTGACGCCGAAATAAGTCAAGTGGTTTCTTTTTTTTCTTTAATTAAGACCAATAAATCAATCAGAATAGTGTAGATAATTATTATTACTATCATTGGGCCTTCATAAATGTCTAGAGCCCAAGACCACGCCTCAACTTTGATACTAAACCCTTACCTTCAAGACTAATGACTCATCATCAAGACAAAAGCCTAAGACTTTGTAACTATGCATAATATTTTGATACTATCAACAATTTGAAATGCTTTTGAGCCCACATGTAGCTAACAAGATGCCTAGAAAAATCAATTCCTCCAAAAACATTGTTGTTTGAACATTAAAGTTTAGAAGCTCCAATCTTTATTTTGAAGCTAATTTAATTATCTAGACTACAAAACCTTGATAGGCACTAAAAGATATACTTATTTAAAATACAGACTTTGATCATATTGCAGATGAAACTAATTCTACTCAACACCAAATATACTAACTTGATTATTAGGCATTAGTGAAAGGTAATCTATAAAGTAGAATAAAAGAAGACCTCATCAAAATCAAAACATCTTACATTATTTCCAAAGGCTAGACCATGATTAGTCATGAAGGGAAGACCATAAGCAAAAGCAACATGTTGATAGGAAAGGCAAGACTATGTTCACCATATTCAAATGAAGAAGATCAAAATGGAAAAAAATCTGCAACAGTTTGGTCTTGATACATGTTGAGAAATGAAGAAGTCTTAAAAAAAAAAAACGAGTATGGAAAAACTGACTAGAACTTATAAGATTAAAATAAAATATGACCATGAGCTACAACATGACAATTGGAGTAGTATCTGGTCCAAGACCTCAAACTAGATTTCTCAAACTTGATCTGGTCAAACATAAAGGCAAGATCCTAATCATTATGAAGATCGCAAAGGAGAGGCCATGAGCAACCTCACAATGATGAAGGCAAGACCATGAGCAACAACAACGTGATGATCATAAAGACGAGACCACGAGGAGCACTAGCATGACAAACACAAAGACAAGACTATGGGAACATGAGGATCACAAAGGCAAAACCTTCAGCAGTATGACAATGACAAAGGCAAGTCAATGAGCACTACAAGGATCACAAAGGGAAGACCGTTAGTAGCATATACAAACAATCAATATCAAAGTGAGACTGAAGATTGCATTAGTTTTGCCTCGATACATGTCGAGAAATGGCGAACAACTGAAATGAAATCTGAGTGTGGACAAATACCTCAAAATTGTAGAACTCCTACAATCATTGTCGCAATGAACAACAACATGACAATCACACAGGCATGACCTTAAGCAACATTATGATCATCAAGGCAATAACATGAGTAGCATGTACAAGGAAAGGTAGATCAAAATGGAATTTCACTCTCTACCAATTCAGACCTAAACATGTCTAGACATGAGCAAGTGTTCCTTTTAAAATTTAAAATTGAATGAATAAAAACTACTCAAGCATGCCAAATCTTGCAACTCAATTTGATACCAAGTTTGCAAATTGCGAATTGCTCAAGGAAATCAACCATTTTTATCACAGCCCATCAAATGGATTTGAATCTGATTACTAAGACTTCTATTATAACTTGCAGCCGACAAGTAAATTACAACAATCCATTAAAATTTTGTATGCACAACCCTGGTTGTCAAGCTTACTTATTTTTCCGAGCTCTCTTCTTTTGCTAAGCTTTTGATGTCAATCTCCATGCTTTTATTCTACGGATTGACGCTTCCTATGCGTGCTATATCCCTTCCTATAATTCGCAAGGCTTGTGGTTCTGTAATCCAAGGAATAAAAGCAAAACATGCACAATAGAAACAACAAGCCCGGATGAAAATGCTTACAAAAATCAACCCAACCTACATGTTAATCACTATCATCCGATTTGAACAAGCCCAACAATTGTAATACTCTTTGTTCACGCCCCCACTGCAAAGCCAACAATTGTATAAGATTTCCTAAACAAAGGAAAATGGCTTTTAAACTAAATCGCAAGAAGGCCAATCCCCTTCAAACTCGTTAGCATTTTGAACCTTATGCAAGTGGAAGTTGGAATTATTGAAGCTCCATTTACTATTGACAACTATGATCAAAACCTAGATCTAGGTGGACTTCAATAGTCACTGAATTGCGCTAGACAATTTGCTAAATACTACAAACTCCGTGATGAATCACTTAATTACTATAATGATCTTACTTAATAATTACCAAATAATTCTCTTAAAATAATAACAGGCTACGGTATCTAGTTCAATTGGACTATTGTCATCTTTCCGCCATAGATAATAACCAAACAAATGCAATGTCAGATGTATCTACACGCTTCAGATGATTTTTATTGCCTTTACTAAAGTTCCCCCTTTCTTTTGCCATTGCAAAGCACAAGTTATCATGAGTCAAAACTGATTTGATATTATCTAGTTTCTTCTTTCTTGGAATTCGCCTTTGTTTTTCAATAGTCCTACTCAGTGTTCTCCCAATTCTTGTAGAAAATCAAGTGACAATATTTTATGTAAATTAACCTCACAACATCCTTTAACTTCCTCTTTGCTTAACTCACATCTAATTTAAATTAATAGATGAGGACTTCCAAGATCTTCGACAGTCAACAAGAATCTTGCACAATGTATTTAAAGTACTGTGTAATATAAGTGTAATTTTTGAATTGATTTCATGATTCTTGGTCCATACACCGTGGTAGTTTGTGCACCATTCAAAAGATCTTTTAAAAAAATTGTAATAATATATTTAACATTTAAATTTAGGATACTCCTTCTGTTCACCAATAATATCTAGGATTTGATTTTATCAATTTAAAGGGTGACAATCTTAGGCTCCTGCATTTCAATGGTCAACCAAATAAATAATTCCCTCCTAATTCATTCTCATTTCCTCTTCTTCCTGTTTTGTCACTTCTTCTATAATAAAATGGATGACGACTTTGCCATATCCAAAGGTGCTCTCAACTCTTTCAAGGATCTCCCTTATTGATACTATTTTACTAGATACATTTTGCAGTTCATTTGATCAAAGTACAAAATTGAATACGAGAGACCATCTTGTCCTTCATCTTATCCAAAATTCTGTAATTGTTTTAACTACACATTCAAACAAAGGTCAACATTCATCTCTGAGAAATTTAGAGAAGATCGCACTACTTCATAGTGAAGACTATTCTTGTTCATCAACGAGACATGTCTACTCTAAATTTGGACTTATCAAGCTTGGCACTTACTCAAGAGCCTTAATTTGAAGTACCCCTAAATCAAAATGGCCAAAGCTCAACTTAACAGGACGTACTATAGTACGTAGTACATATGACAGATCTCTAACTCACCACAGTGGTAGCAAAAATTTTGGAGTATCTTGGATTTGCCATAATGATAGAGACCATACGGATAGAGCCGCCAAACATAGCCGTTGTCAACAGTTTAGATTCCTACTAATGCATACTATTTGGATAATATGACTAGCACAACTTAGGGTTAAAACGACAGTCAATTTTTGTTCTAGTCTATGGCAAGATGTATAGAGGAATTATATTATGTCCTTATCAATGCAATGAAATGCAAAAATGGTTATTGTTGGTTTAAAGCCATCATTTCAATGCCTCAGGATAATCAATTACTTTAATTCATGCACATCATGCGTTGTCAAACTTTAATTCTCATTATAATGGACTGGTGGAGTCAAAGTGCAATCATATTTGTATCAACTAATAACTTTAGAAACAATATATTCATACTTAATGTTGAATCTTTCAACAACAATTGTCTAAAACTCACTGCCATCACTTAGCTACGATCTTATACTTGTAGAACACAGATATGTCACTACAATGTACTATGCACCACAAAAGTACCATATCAATGTCAATCCTTTCATTTTTCATACCTCAATCTCACCAATCAATGTACTGAATTTACATACTATAGTGATGGGTTTTTTCTAACAATAAAGAAACCAAAACAAACATCATTTATTACTACTACAAAGTTTTCAAATCTTTGGATGGAAGATGGGTCTATAATTGAAGTCATTATTGATGCTTTAATGCTTTCGCATGTATTCCACCTCTTGAACCTTTCCGAAATAAAATCAAAATATCAAAACATATAAAATACACACCCATGTGAGTATATATACTCATGTTCATATAAGTGAGCACTGCAGCTTCAATGCCTGATTCAAAAGCACATTGCATCATACTTATATAGTAGCTTTTAAATGTTTTGATAATACATGTATAAGTCTCATGTGTATGAATTTTGTAGTATAAATGGCATATCTGTACTCATTTGAAATAGTTTATATATTACATTCATGGAAAGTGGACTTTAGAAATGAACAGAATGTATAGTAATTACTACTTCATACCCTCTATGGCATTCATAATTTCTCTTGCTTTTCCCCTTTTAAAAGCCCCATATCCTCTTTTGCCTAGCAACTTTGTAGTGGATCCCGTGTAACAATTTTTTTCAAATTAGCACCATGTTATCTTATGCACTACCTTGCACATAACAAGCAACATATTACAACTATTATATTTTCAAACAACACTGAAATACTATTGATGATTGTTGATCTAAACAATATGCATTACGACATAGTGCTCTATATATATAGTGAGCGATCCAAAAAGCATGCAGTGCGATTGGATAACCTATCACCACGACCAACCTCAGAGTTAGCAATCTTATGTGGCCTAAAATTGCTAGCATAAGAAGCTCCAGATGCCCACCATATTTTTGTAATTTTAAAGATGCTAATTTATATTTGAGCAACAAAAGAAGTGGATTTTAGTGAGTCAAGCCTTTAGTATAGGTGGACCTCTTGGACATATCTCTAGTTGGTTTGATTTTGTAAATGGTAAAAGTGCAAAAACAGAATGCGGCTGATTTCATGATTGTCTTGAAAAATCAATACGAAGATTATTGGTTAACATGAGCACAATCAAATCACACTTAACTACTACAAATGGGCGGTTTTCATGACAATATTAACAACCTTAGAGGTCAAAAATGCATAGGCTTGTTCATAGTAATTGTAGCCAAAGTGGCTTAATCAAAGCTAAGGTCAAAGTTGAACATCATTCTGGTTGGTTTCAAGAGTGCTTCAAAATTAAGTCAATGAGTGAATGAGGACTGCCATTGTTTGAGTGAGTGAAGAAGAGCCAACTTTGAAAGTGAACGAGTGAGGGTTGCACAATAGTATTCAACCCACAATTGTGCACCTTTGTGTTCAACCATACCTTTCAAATTTGGTTCATTTCAAAATATTCTCAATGCTTCAATCAAACTCCATGTTTATTCATTCTCATATTATATATGTAAATTGCAAAGCCTCTGAGAACACAAAGGAGCATCAAATTCCACAAGGACAAGGAACCTTCCTTCCAATGCGGATGATACTGGCATCACTGCCTCCCACTTCTTGACGTAAATGTCGCTTGTTCATGGTGGTTCTTTTGTGCAATTTTTAAGCTCTTTGACCAATATTGTGGGCACTTCTTTTTCCCATCTTCTGCGCTCCCTCAATTCTTGCAATTTGACACTCGTTCGCATTCTATGGTGCTCATTGGACAATATCCACTCCCGTTTCCAATGTCGTCAATCCATGAACACCCGTGACATTCTTGGTCAATTACCTCAATCCATCAACATGATGCGTCGTCATACTTCAACTTTCATTGTAATGGAACGATGGAGTTATAATGCAATTATTCTCGGTGAGTTAGGTTGTTGTCTACTCTTAAAACGTTATACTAATTTCATCTATTCGATGTCTTTCAAGTTCTAGAATAGGACTTCGGCTTTTGCTTTTCAAATTATGGTAATTTGGGTTTGGAATTTCAAATTTTAGTGCACTCTCTATATTACTTTTGGTTTAAAGCTTGCATAAGTCCCTATTAATTTCATTGAGCATGCAAGTGCATATTCTATTGTTCTTGTATTAAACTCCCTCTTTAGTTGGAATTTCATTTTGTCTTTATGAGGTTTCATTTGGCTAAGAATACAATGTCCTTCATTTTGTACCAATTACTTTTTGTTGAGAAAAGACTAACATGCCATAGTTACTCCTAAAACTGAGATAAGTTTGTGGTTTCAAATTTGTGAGGACTCACTCTATGTCAAGGATGAACTTTTTGATGCTCTAAGAAGTATAGTCTTGCATGCTATTGGTTAGTTATGAAGTACAAACAATGCAGAGACGTTTTGAATGCTTAAATTTGGAAAGTATTGAGCATACTGAATCTCTGAATTAATTTTAACTGCTTCCACTAAACTCCTATCTCCTTGAGAATTGTCCACAATCACCATTGAAACCTCAATGATTACCTAAGTCAAAGAAGAGCTAGATGTTGAGCCCATCTATGAACTAAGTGATGATTTAGACAATGAGGACGTCAAAGTATCAACATCAAGTCTAAAAAGCAAAGAAAATAGAGCGGTGTCACTGCGTGTTATACGCTAAGAGTTAAATCATCTTGTCAATGTGTCACAAACCTCTAAACCATCCAAATTTGAACTATATCCCTCATGTAGCGTTGTTCAGTCTTTAATGATACTAAGTGCTTGAAAAAGGTCAAAAAAGTCTTGTCTTAGATTGATTTCAATGCAATTAAACTTTAGCAAGTAGAATTTCTTCCGCCTCATTACAATGGCAACATTGTGTATGAATTTCCACCTTTGGAAGTTCATGGGCAATAGACAGTGCCAAACAACTTTGTCGTATAGACAAACAATATCATGGCCATGCTTGATCTTGCAATATCATGCACAATATCCAAAGCAACTTGAAGCTTACATATTGAACCTTTTCATTTCTTGGCCATCTAACACCATATTCGTTATTTTGGGAGATATTCTTGAATTTGGGAAATCAACGTGTAGAGAAATGGCCACATTCGTGCCTTCCCATTTACTTCGACCTCGCGTTAATCAATATTGAATCATTCAAAACACGTTAAAGGAAGAATGAGGCCTATGTCATTTAGGTCAAGTGGACCTAAATGCACGAACATATAGGAGAGAACTTAATAATGTTCAATGATTCCTTAAGAACATGTTTAAGGAAGGATGATGATTATGTCATTTAGGTCAATCACACTTAAACGCAATAAAAAACAAGAAAGAAGAGTAAACCACATTTTCGTATTTATAGTAGTAACTATCCGTTACCTTTTTAAACCTAGGTTTAGAAAAAAAGCAATGTCCAATCACATAAAATACATTTGGAAATTTGAAGAACACGAAAAGAGTGCATGACAGTGAGGCAAAAATGGCAGACGAGAAAATTTGACAAACAGATCAATCGTTTATTCGAAACATAATTACATTGAAATAACACATACGACTCTTATAACTGTCTCTCCATTGTCTGCGCCATTGCTATACAGTGCATACTATCCACTATATGGTTATTAAGGCCCCCCGTAAGCCTCAATTCTTGACTTGACAAATTCCCGTTGACGCTGACGTGTCCACAACATTCCCTAGACCTGTATCATTGGACTATCAAGAAGACGTTGCAACTTCTGTCTACGTATGTCACCAATGCTTGACTCTGGCAAAGACTGGCGACGGGTACTGGATGGTTTAGGATGGAAGTCACCGGACTTCCTTGCCCCGGATCCTGTAGTTGTTGATCGTAGCCTCGGCATCTGCAAAGGGGATAAATTAGCATTGAGTAGCGATTTCGGTTTAGATCAAATCAACCTAAACTGCTGAGTGCAACTGTAAAGGTCGAACGGTCTTTGAAGGAAGAAGTCAACATAAGCTAGCACGAACCTAGATGAAAGTAGAAAAAGATCAATCATTTTAGGTGGCTTCGAGCTAAACTAAGGACATATAGGAGGCAAGAACAGATGCGAGCAGCTACCATCCCTTAACCCACTTATATGAACGAAACATCAAAAAGGAATGAAAAGCTAATAGTCAAGAATGAAAACTAACCTTTGCCGGTGGAGGTGACGGCATGTCCTCCACATTGTTATAAAGAGCACGCTTCGTAGGTGTAGAACTCTGTCGTTTTGGAGATACAACCTGCAGTACAGTCCGTGGCCACATAGGAGAAGGGGATTTCAAGGTCTTGGGAATGGATAGGTTAACCGGGCTGTCTACAACTCCTTCATCGACAGCCATAGTTGAATAGTCCATTGTGGACTGCGCTGTTGCAACCAATTGCAACAGAAGCCCTCTCCTACGCAGAGTAGGTCCGCAGCCATAAGCATTATTCAAAGAATCCACTGAGGCTCGACATGCATTATCCTGCAATACATAAAGTAAATCGAAACATACATCCCCCAATAATTCAGCAATGGTTTAGAGTTCGTTGCAAGGGGCAGAATAGATTCAAAAAGAAAAATATACTTCGTATTACAAAAGGAGTAGTCTTGATACAATGATAAGCCAGTTCGTTAGGATGTACAATATACTGATAGCTTTGCGCCAGTTCAAAAATGTCCATTAACAAACTAGAGAACCGAAGACATGCCTAATTAATCTCTATGGCTCATTGCCTCGTTAATCTTAGCGTACTGTACACAGGTAGAACGATCATCATAATACATTTTTCTTCCGATCAGACGCTGGGCCTTAACTCTTGCGAGTGTCCCTATGAAGTTGTAGAGGTCTACAAGATATGGCAAAAGTTTCGACAACAAAAAACGATCATCTGCGGCATTGGGGTTTTGGTTGTTCCAAGTCGAGACTAAAAGGACATTGTGAGAATTATTCTGACAGTGCTTGATTAGTCTGTCGTTGATGAAAATGGTGTTGGCATCGGAATATAGGCCATCAAATTTACGAAAGAGACCATCACACATCGGCTTAAGGAAGATGTCCTTTTGAGTCCCGGGCTCCTTCATAAATATCGGACGACCTCAAAAATCTACGCCCATAGGAACTCTCTGACAGTCCTCTTGACCTAGAATTCTGAGCGGATAGACAGGACGAATCGGACCGAACAGATAGTCGCAGATCATTTTTGTCGTTGAAGTCTTCATCGAACTCTAGACGGTTATGGTTGCGAACGTTGACAACCAACGAAGGAAATCAGCACAATTGATCCTGACACAAACTAACTTGGGGCCGACGACCGCTGGCTTGGACGCTGACTGGATGTTAAGGTCATGGCTAACGAATGATTGTCCAGCCCACATAGGAGTATTGGAGCAGAGTATTCCATTGAAGTCGAGGACAACGTTCAACCAACCACTCTGAGGTCGCGTCGGGATAGGACTCAACTCTTCACTAGAACTTACGTCACATCCAGATGCCTCGCGCACTTGGAGAGGAAATACCGATGACAGATGGACATTACTATATTATACTAGGACGGAGTTATACGAATGATACAAAGAGGACAGTCGCAGGGCAAGTCAGTACCCAAGAAAACCGTGCAACCAGATGTAATGATGGATGAAATACGTGAACATCCTTGGCTTGTTCTTCTACGACATCCCGATCCTCCACGAGACCCATCGACCCTAACAAATCCTGGGGTTGATCGTCAGGAATGACCTCTACGCACGGTGATAAGGTAAGAGCACATTGGTCCGTCACATCTAAATCTATATTTGTGCATACAGGCACATCCGCAGTTTGGGCCATGGCAACATCATCCATGACCGGAAGATCGTCCACTTCCTCATGTAATGTCTGACCTGGGCATTGCAAGAGAACTATAGAATCATCAGAGAGTGATCAAGGAAGCTGACATAGAAAGGATTGGTAAAAAAGTTGAACAGTTTAGCTCGAGTCGAGCTAAAAAGCCCATTTGTATTAATTACAATCGCTTTGGTACAAAATGCAAATTTCAGTGAACTACTCCGGTATTAACACCTCATCTACAAAATTCCGAGTTCAAAAAATCTAAGTTTGAGAGTGACTTGAAGATGTCTCGGGACCATCTCTTTGAGTCTGAGTGAGGGACGGAGAACATGTGGTGGGCTCGGACTAGGGTCACGCATGACCTGGCCGGTGCAATGATGGCTTGGCTCAGGCACTGATGCAGGACTCGGATCCGACTCTGGCAATTTCGCACCACCGCTCGGGGAGCCCAAAATCTCTAGTACTCGCGAAGTAGGCGGGGCACTATCTATTGGCTGGACGTTGGGCAGAACTGGACCCGCATTCGGGAAAAAAGCGGCATGCCCCATGCCTTGCAGAGCACCTTGCAGTGCCGCCTGCACGGTCTTGTTTTTATCCATGCTCTGCTTCTCCATGCTATCTAATAAAGACTGCTCCCTTTCCTTAGACGCCTGCAGTTCTGCAGGAAGAACTTGAATATCCGGATCGGGAGCGACTCTTCTCAACGGGGAGGCTTGCCGTGCTGGTGGGTCGACCCTTTTTATCTTGAGTGCCTGTTTCCTTGTACCTCGGGCACCACCAGTCTTTCTCCCACTTCCTGATCCCAGCTACGGTGCTGAACCCGGTCTCTCTTCGTCTGTCCGCGTAATGTCCACCTCAGGAAAATCGAGTCTTCTCCCCACTCCACCTTCAAATGCTCTCTGACTCACCGGATTTGAAGGCGGACCATTGCCCTCATTGCTGATGTCTGCAGTACTGGAGGAGGGGGTTTATTCTTCGGTAGGGGCATCCTCCTCCACTTCTACATCGTCACCGTCCTCCAGAGCTCTGCCTTTCCCTTTTCGCACGGCTTTACCAAGTTCCAAAAAACGTCCCTTATCAACATAATATGCGTTGACATGAAAATCGATTGGGTCCAGAGTCAAACCAAGGGAATGAGCATCGCTCATATTACCTGAGTCACTATCATCCGCGACGACAAAAGCCGAGGTCGAGAGCATCTGAGAAACCGAAAGCAAGGCAAACAAGGTTTAGGTCGACTCGAGCTAAAGTGCAGAAGTGCATGCATACACGGTCCATAGAATCAAAACTGTAGAACGATTTAACTCGACTCGAGCTAAAGTGTGTAAACATTTACCATGGCAGCCAGTACGGGCTTCGTTCCAGCATAGAGCTGATACATTGCCTCCCCGTCATTGCAGAAAGTCTCGTGGACCTAGAGGTAGAATTCCATCCTTAACTCCGATGGATACAACGCGTACTTCTTTTCGTTGAACTTCCTGTTGTCCTTGTACAGTGGGTGATCCGGCGTTCTATACTCGCTCAGAGGTTCTGGCGGTGACATTTCGTTCTCATGTAAATTTGTATCAATGAGAAACAAGAGTCGGACGGGTTCCAACGCAATTCTGCTCTTTGAGGGGTGTCCACCGAGTCGCTCGTTAGGAGCGGAAAATATTCAGAATTGACTTTCTTGCGACCACTCAAGGTGCTATGCTCTACCCACGTTAGAATCTGGGCGAAGTCCTCATCGTCCCCGCAAATCAGAAGCCAGTGCCGAACATCGTTGAACTTAGGCTGTCCAAAGTCATCGACCATATTGAAGAACTCCATGAAGAAGGGGTTCTCCAAAGTGTAGTTATGCCTCGTCTTGTAGGTTGGGAGAAACCGGAAGTCCATGATTTCCAATGACAGAGCGTTGCACCACAACCTCCATACATCGGAGGGCCAAGATCCGAAGGTAAGTCGAGGCTCCCTGATGAATGGGAGAAACCACATCTGAGCTGATGGACTCCGAAACCCATCTCGAACCTGAAGGAAGGTTCTAAAGAACTCAACCGCATATGGGGAGAGATCCTTGGCGGACACGGTGCGATACTGTGTAGCTCTGGAGTTAGTCCACTATGAGTCCGGAATACCCCAATCAAGCAAAACGTGCTTGGACTCCTTGGAGACATGGTAAGCCTTCTTGAACTGCTTCCAAGCCTGAATATCAAGGACGCCTCTCTTGATTAGATGTAGGGTCGGTTTAATCTTGTTCAGTTCCGCCTGAGCTACAGCCTTACGTTTTCTCCGCTCTTCCCACTCCTTGACCGTCTAGCTGTCCTCGAGTACATTCGTATTCTGCTTAATGACAACCTTCGGATACGTGTACTTCCGACTTGGCCCAGACTTATGCAGGATGTGCTTACAAAGCCTTTGGTGATCCGCCTCTGACAAGTTCCCGAGCCATTTGAAGAACTCCGTCGGAAGCGTTCCATCCTTGTCTTGAACGAACCTGGCACTCTGATGAAATTTCTTGTGAGGTTCTTTTGTGTCAGGGTCTATGAGTCCACCACATGCCGCAGACGCGATCACCTCCTTCCATTGGTGCTTGGCCACATCGATCGTTGCGAAGCTCTCTTCGATTGCTTCCACAAAGTTCCGCATACACAAAGGAACTACTTTAGATGATGCTCACACGCAAATTACACTTTAGCTTGACTCGAGCTAAAGTGCGTTAGTTATACCAGATCATTGAAAACAAAGAAGATTATATACGTTTAGCTCGAGTCAAGCTAAACTGCACATGATAATGAGTCATAGAACTTACGTCGTAAGTCTTCTAGGCTGGATTTCTTCTCGCCCCTGTAGTCCTAGACTCGGTTGCACCTGCAGCGGCATGTTTCTATGGCGGCTTTCCATACTTGAGCCACACTGTCCTGGCGGCATTGATATTGCTCGCCCAAGTTGGCTTAAAAGGTGCCAAATGGTTCA
Organism: Ceratodon purpureus; assembly: GCA_014871385.1. NCBI lineage: Eukaryota > Viridiplantae > Streptophyta > Bryopsida > Pseudoditrichales > Ditrichaceae > Ceratodon > Ceratodon purpureus. The sequence goes on from CM026426.1 coordinate 106,082,591, forward strand.
CTCAATTATAAAATGTTGAGATCTTCCACAGCTTATCATAATCATGGGTCCAAGCGATGTAGGCGTTCCACTTCCTGAAGTCCCTGACCAACTCCTCACTTGCATTATCCTCGATGAGTGATTTGGACGCCGCAACGCTGTGTTGTCTGTAAATGATCCACAAAGTACAGTCCCTTAGATCACCTTCTTCACGGGATCTGAGCTCCGTGTCTGGCATCACACACAGGGTTTGCTTCTGTGTCCTATCCAGCATGTTGATCAAGTAATTCTTCATCTCATCCATGCCCCGCTTCTCATATGAACGGATAGTCCAATGTGCCCGTGCGGGCTTGCACCTCATCACGTCCACACTAATCTTTTTTGGTTGCCCATCCTTTTTGAAGACAAACTCCTCCTGGCAATCAGCGAAGAAACCCTGGTAAATTCGATTGGCACTATCGAAGTCCAAGACCTCTCCAACCTTGTTCTCCTTTGGAAGTTCCACGCGAACAGAGTTCACACTTGTTGCTAGGTCCTCCGCAGATAAGAGCAAGTCCTTTTTGGGCTTCGGCTTGTCAGTCTTCTTCTCAAGGCCTTTCTTCTGCAATGGTGAGAGGGGTGTGGGAGTTGCATAAGCGGCCCGGCTTTGCGAAGGAACTATTGCTCTGCCTATACTGCGCCCGGTCTGTTGGCTTCCCATTTGGCTCCCAGTTGCTGTCACTCCAGACACGTCTATAGGAGATTTGCCCTGCGTTAGCCTAGCCCTTGCCTCCGTTGCGGTGAGCGTAAGGCTATTGACGACATTCCTCAGTTTCCAAGCTAGGGACTTTGCCTGGAGAGTACATCCATCTTTGGTTGCCCATTTCTTGTCTAATACCTCTTGCCTCAATGTCTTCTCTATGTCATCGTAGCAAGAAGGCGACAGACTTTCCATTAAGGATATCGGGTTGAAGAGGTTCTCTGCTACGTCCACTACTATTGTGAAGAGGTATGGATTATTCCCCATAGATGAGCACATGATCTTTATGATCTCTTTCCTCTTATGGTCAAACTCAATGACCTTCGTTTCCATGTCGATGACGTGGGGATCTTGGACTTCACCCTTGAATATGGTTGCAAATGTTAGATAGGGGGTGTGCGCAACCCATCGCAATGTCCAATTTTTCACCTTCGAGGGGTCTTTAAAAGTCCACGCCTCAAATGTTCTTGAGTCATCTTCGTCATCATCATCCGAATTTGAATTCGAAACAGGCTTGAAGAAATGCTATAGCGCCCCAAATACCCGGGATTTGTCTTCACTGCAAGGAGCAAACCTTAAACATTAGAAAAAGTCAAAGATCATTTAGCTCAAATCGACCTAAATGGTGGTCTATGTAAGAATAAGAAAAGACGACGTCCCAGCAGTTTAGCTCGGCTCGAGCTAATCTGCAAAGGAGACATGGTGGGGGTTGTGCAGTTTAGCTTGAGTTGAGCTAAACTGTAGAGCTTCTACCATGGCCCCCTTGCCGTTTAGCTCGAGTCGAGCTAAACTGCTGGGGCTTCAGAAAGGAGCACTCACAGTTTAGCTCGAGTCGAGCTAAACTGTAGGTGGATCTTTTGGGTAGGTTTTGGGAGGTTCACCTATAGTTTAGCTCGACTTGAGCTAAAGTGTGAGTGCTCCCTTCTGAAGTCTCAGCAGTTTAGCTCGACTCGAGCTAAACTGTGAGTGCTACTTTCTGAAGCCCCAGCAGTTTAGCTCAACTCGAGCTAAACTGTAGCCAGATACTACAGTGACAGTGCAGTTTAGCTCGATTTGAGCTAAACTGCAGTGTACATAGTAGCATTTGGCTACAATTTAGCTCGAGTCGATCTAAACTGTAGCAATTTATTAGTTAAATTTAAAGTACTTTTTGAGTTTTTATCTTTATATAAACATTGTGTATGTGAGTTTAGCTCGAGTCGAGCTAAACTATCAAGGGATAGTTGTCTTCCGCAAGCAGTTTAGATCGCTTCGAGCTAAACTGTTCTTGATTTTTGAGGGATTCATTACGCAATTTGCAGAAAAATTTAGTACATGTCGGCCATTTTCTGTTTATTACACAAATCCCTCCGTTGTAAAGCTGCTGAAACGTGTTTTGCCTGCAGAAAAGAAGGCATTTTGAAAGGTCAGAACACGAATCCGAGAATGATACAAATGTTTCACTTCCCATTACACTAGTTCCGGAAAAGGCGGAAGACAAACAAATACAGTGCTTCTATAAAGCCCCATAATCAGATTCTAAGGCGACTCTAACTAGATACATATCCAAATAAACATAGTTCGAAAACTACAACGCAATGCAAATGACGTTAATATGTAAAGCACAAGAAAAGAAATATGCTATTGCAAGCATTTTATAATACACACATGCAGTGACAGAGACATTTAGACAACCTGACATTAATTCACATAAAGACAGACACATACACAATTCGAATAGAATTCAGAGACAGATACACACAGACAGACAAACACAATACACAGTACCAGAGACACATAGACACACATCCACATACGTACAGAGACATTTAACCACAGACGCAATTTACAGAATCAAGCAGAATGTACATATAGATACACACAAGCTTCTACCAAAATACCGAATTTGCAAAAAAAAAAAGTGAATTTCCAATACTGATAGCGCTGAAAGAAACAAACATGTAGAGAAAACTGCAAGAAGAGGAGGAAGATGATGACTGACCTAGAAATGGTCTCAAAAGACCCGTACTCGGTACAGCTCCGAAATTTCCACCACACTCCGCGTTTTTCAATCCATTCAGAGCTAAAAATTAACTCAGTCTTTGCAATCCACCGCAATATCTTCTCATATGAGCAACAAGAGCATGCGGAACAAGAGCATGCGGAAATGAACCAAGACACCGAGCTCTTCAACAACAACCAAATTGCCCCAACCCTACAAATCTACAAATCTCGGACGAGTTGCAAAAGAAAAGACCGAGGGGACCCAACCCAGAAAGACTTCCCCATAAAACTCTTCAAACCCCAATACACAACAAGAGCATGCGCAAACGAACCAAGACACCCAAAACCTAAAACCTAGGCTCACATAATCCCCAAACTACTGGACAAAGCAAACAGTTCGGGGGAAACATTACGAAAGGGAATAAAACATCAACTCCACTTCGCGGCAAACAGTGGAAAGCAAAAGCCCTAAAACAACAAAGCGCGTCTAAAGAACAAAGCGCGCCACAACACAAACACACATAGACAGAGAGAGAGAGAACCTCTTCTTCCCGGGGTCTGTGAGCGAAGACGGGTCGGGTTCCTCACCCTCCCGGGGGCTGATAACCGCGCCACCAAAAGCCAAGCTCCATCACCGCGGGGTCCAGGGCCCGTCCCCGCGAGTTGATGGTATTTACTTTTTATTTAAATTTGAACAATTAAAATTACATGATGTAATATTCTTTACATTAGGCAAAATAATCATCTTCCAAAATAACTCCGGGTTATTGTATGCCTCGTATGATTGGCATGAAATTAAACTAAATTGTAATCCATTCAATAACGTTCTACCCTGACCAATATTTTTTCAAACTTTTCAATTTCTTAAACGGAACTTCATTTTCTTACTCTTTTATATAATTCCAAGAATATAATCTCCACTTTATGGATTCAAATTAATCCTCTTACATCAACGATCATCATTGTTGTAGTATTAATATATGATATTGTGTAATGGTCTAGAAACTTAAGTAAGCCTACAATCTAAGTAGGCAAATTATTAACATTTTTTAGAGAATTGAAATTTTTATTTTTATTCATGAGAAGCAAATATTTTAAATTTATTACTTTCTAATAGGAAGAAAATATTATACGACTTTTATTAAATATTCATAAGAATCAAATATTTTCGTACAAAAATGCTTCTTATTAGAGAAAATAAATTTGTACGAAATTTTAAATATTCATGAGAAGCAAATATTCCTTTTATTAAATATTCATGAGAAGCAAAAATTTGTACAAATTTATTACTTTCTAAAATACATGTTGAATATTTGGTTCATTCATATATTTTAAATTTTTTAATATCAGTTGAATATGAGACATCTACAAATTTGATTAACATAGTAATCCTTTCAGATATATGAAGTTAATATTTGTTCGAAGACGAATTTAATTTGAATACATAAGATTAGAGTTTAAATAATAATTTGTAATTATATAACGAAAGCATCAAATATGAATACACTATTAGCAATGAAAATTAATTTACTATACTGTAATTGGGAACATATTTACGTAAATGTTATCATCATATTATTCTTAAAATACATGTTAGTGTCATAATTTATCTATAATATAATAATATATTGTAGTATACTAAGTTACTCATATATTCATTTATAATTTTATACGCAATTAATAATAGTACAAGGATAATAAACTATAGTCAAGTATATACAAATTATAAAATGATATACAAGTATATTCAAGTATATATACGAAGTACATTGTTGAAATCAATATTAAATTAAAGAATTCAATTCATTTATTATGGAAAATTATTAACAATTTTTAGAGGATTAAAATTTTTATATTTATTCATGAGGAGCAAATATTTAAAACATTGTATGCCTTGTATGATTGGCATGTAAATTAAATAAATCGTAATCAATTCATTAACAATCTGCCTGGACCAGTATCCGTACAAATTTATTACATTCTAATAAGAAAGAAGAATATTTAGTTCATACATATAATTTTAAAAAACAAAATACATAATTCATGGATTCAAACAAATCGTCTTAAATCAATACTCATAATGATTGTAGTATGAATATATGATATCAATTAAGGCTCTAGAGGCTTGTCCACGCATACAATCTCATTAATCAATTCTAAAAACCAATCACAATATTTTACCCTTATAAATAACAATTAGTTCAACTGGCATGTGAAATATATTAAACTAAAAAAAATCAATCAATGTTGTACCCCAACTAATATTCATGTAATACTGAAAGGCTTCAGAAAAAATAAAAAAAAATTGAGGTTTGTTAAATTTATATAAGTGTAATATGTTGAATATGGAACCTCTATGTATTTGATAGACATAATATTCCGAAAAAGATATATGAAGTTAATATATTAGCACCAAATATGATTGCACTATTAGCAATTAAAGTATGGCATCAAATATGAATATACTATTAGCAATGACATTGAATTTACTATACTCTAGTATAGAATCGTATTTAAGCAAACGTTATCGTTATGTTCTTAAAGTACAAAATACTATTATGATTTATTTACAAACTAGGTTACTAATATATTTGTTTACATTTATATATTCGAATAATAATCCTACGATAATAACAAAGTATAATAAAGTATGTACAAATTTTAAGAGAATATTCAAGTATATTCATGTACATGTACAAAGTAGATGATTAAAAGTAATAGTATTAAATTAAAGAATTCTTTCATTTGATGCTTTCATATTTGTATATTTTGTATACTAATATTTTCATGGTTTACCATAAATTTAGTAATGGAGAGGCTAAAAATTAATAAAAACATTGAAAACATACTTCACCATCTTTGATACATAGAAGTTCAAAAGTCAAAAACTAATGTAGATTCATAAATTTATATGAATTCAAATATCTACACATATGCTAACTACCACGATCATTTAAATAGTTTAAATATCCAAAAAAAAAAAAAAAAAAACTACACCATTCGAGATTAATTTATACGAAGTCTTAAAAACAAATTTATAATTATTTGATAACATACATCCGGAATTAAGATTCGTATTCGTTCAGAGGTCTTAAAATAATGAAAATTCAAGAATTTATATCTTTCCAATTTTCTTCTCATTTTTTTAAAAACACATTCATAATGCAGACCAAAGTATCACAGACAAAATGCACACCAAAACAGATACAATCAACATGCAATACCAACTCCATATAATGCAAGCATGATTTGAAGCATTGTAAAAAATTCTCATTACTTTTTATCAAAATTAAATAAAAAAACTAGTTCCCTATCCTGTTTAGTTTTCATTGGAACTCACATTGGGTTGGCAACCACGCACCTCATTCACACTACACACTAGAGGACATGGTTCTCCAATCCCATGTGAGTTATTGGAACCATCATGGTGAATTCTACTTAAGGTAAGGAAGAGCAGGTTTACCAAATCACATGGGATTAACAATATGGAGATTGAACCGCACTATCTATCTTCAAAGAAACTTTCTAAAAAAATTTATTTTCACTTTCTTACTAACCGAAGCAGGTTCATACAAATAAAAAAATAAAAAAGTGACAGTAATATTTGACTCGCAATTCTTACAAATATTAATATTGCAATTCAATGATTTTAATATAACTTAAATTAGTATTTCATAATGAAAATTAAATTTTTAAATTGCAGTATCTATGTACATGCTTGTACATGACAGTTTTCCTTATTCTAATAACTATTTTTTTGGCTCGATATAATTTTTCCGCATGTCCTACCTAGTCCACTCCAAAAAGGATGTCAAACGACTAGAATAAAAAAACAGAAGAAAAAACAACTGCCCAAAAAATGTAAACAACGTATATAAAAAACCGAATCATAATAGATATTACTAATCGTAGCAAAACTTCACCCATTTCAAAATTTGAAGGGATATTTCTCTTTGTATCAAATTTGAATCAAATTTAGATTAGATATGTGTATATAAACATATTAATATTCTAAAAAGCAAAAAATTAAATAAACTTACACCATTCATGGCAAAACAAGTACACTTTGAATTACATAAAGAACTTAATAACCATACATCATGAATATAGATACATGATAATTATATCCAACTAAATTTTGACATAAATATTTATTTGTAGATTTAAAAATATATATCTACCTAGGTAACTCAGGAATTATTCATTATCTCACATGGAATGATTTAAATTCCCACATCATATTAAATACTGAATTTGAGAAAAAATGCATCCACTAGTACATCGAGTTCTGTCTGTGTTTAACAATGTGCATCTCTATATGAACTTTACTCTCGAAATTCAAATAGGTTCAAACAATTTTCGAATTAATTTTATTCCCTGTACTATAAATTTCATGTTCCTGTAAAACCCTAAACCTTATACCCTAAGGGCCTAAACCCTGAACCGTGGACCTCATACCTTAAACCCTTAACGATGAATACTGAACCATGTTCCCTAGTAGAAGAGGATAAGTTCAGGGTTCAAAGTCAACTTTCTGTCTAGCGCTATGATGTGTCCAACCCTTCCCACTTGATACAATTAATGCACCAAATATTTCGCATCTGCAACTAGGAAAAGGGCCCAGGAATAGGGAATGTTATATTTCCCGCGCTCCCTCACACCACGAAATGTGGAGGGACGAATGGCCCGACATTATTCCCCGCCTATATTCAAAAGTGAAGCGGCATGAAAAACGGTCACAAGTTAGAGAATGACCTCTGGAATCGTCCCCGCTCAAAGTCTTTTCTCTACTCACTTGCTTCTCTCGCGTGTAGGAGCTCTCGGCACTCTCTTGGAGGTCGTTATTTTCTGGGCGGAAGCTATATTGCGCCGTTTCTCTTGTACGTCTTCTCTTCAATTTTCTTCGATCATCAGCACGTATCATTGATTTTTGGTTGTTCTATGCTTGCGATTGTTGCAATTCATGGTGTATTAGCAGTGTCTTTCTTTACTATTGGAAAACATTTGAGAGCGGAAACCATTAGCGTACTCTGAGTCTGCGACTCTGAATTCCGACGATGTGAGCACCTAATAACGCACAGGTTTTTGCGGAGTGCAGTTTAGCTCGACTCGAGCTAAATTGCGCAACCGTGTGGATCTAGCACATTTTGACTCGACTCGAGCTAAACTGTGCCTAGACGATGGGCAGTTCAGTTTAGCTCGACTCAAGCTAAACTGCTGCATCCAAAGGGCAGCGTAGTTTAGCTCGAGTCGAGCTAAACTGCGCCTGGACTATAGTCTCTGACTGGCAGATGAATTCTCTTCAAGGAGTATAATATGTTCTCATATGATTGGATGTGTTGCATTCCAAGTACAATGGTTTACCCCTCAGATGACGAGGTACCGGTTGAAGCGCCCTTAAACCCACAGCTTCCAGACTTTGTGGTTGTCTCCTCAAGGTTGTGGCAAATCAAGACTATTACAATTTACAGTGACGACAATATCCCATGAGCAGAGGGTTTGATCCGGAACTTACGTTCCAACTTGCTATCTGATTCGGTTGGCCCCCTTGGTGATTCCGTCGTCGTCGTCCAGGTATCACATTCGTTAGTCAAAGAAGAGTCAGAGGATGATTGGAGGTACTCTTTCAAAACGTGGCCTATCAGCCACGTCTATCTGGATGGAGTTAGTTTGCAGCACCATAGTCAACGTGATGTTTATAACCATTGGGTTGCGGAGCTTAACCGATCCCTGCGAGATCGTACCCGATCGTATGATAACTCCTCTAGGAATACCCCCCCACCTATATCACGTCACGCTGAGTTTCCGATGACCCAGCCGTCAAACAACTCTGTAGCGGCAAACACGTGCTGCGCTCAGCTATGCGTCCAACACTATCCCAAAGATAAAATCTCTACTCTACGGTCGCGTATGTACGACAAGACCATAGTGCAGTTCCGAAACCACATAAAATTTGACGTGCATAGACAGATTCACAAGAATTCAATGGGGAGGAGTGTAGTGACTCTAGAGGGCATAGATGTTTGCCCCTTCGCGTGGATGAAGATCATCGGAGTGAGCTCTAGCACATTTAATTGAAATGCGAAGTATGCTGCTGCTGGTTTCGAAGCTCAATTTCACGGTAATACTGGTTTACGTAAACCTAGAAATCACACAGTGGTAGCAACTACCGTCCTAGGGGCCATCCTTGACAGGCATGCCGACCACATGCCCCAAAAGAGTCGTGTTCTGCCTTCAGGGGAGACAGTTGTAGCTAAAGTTCTGCCTTCCAGTTTCAAATGGAAGGAACAGATTCCGATCCTCGATGAGCATTTAGCGGACTGTGGATTGCCTCCTATGTCCGCTTCTAACTTGAGCAAGATTAGGAGGCTTAGCTATCCAGAATATTACGCCAAACGAGCAGGAGACAACTTTGCTCCTTGCTCGAAATGTGATGAGTTCCAGTCCCAGAAGAAGTTGACGGTTACGGGATCTCAGGCGTCCCTGTTGTGGTCTAAGAAGATGAAGTTGCACAATGACTCTGCAATGGCGCATAGGGACTTGTACTACCTAAATTGATTCAGGTCGAAGGCTACTCCTCATGAAGTTCTTACAATTTGCATGAAAAAATAGACCACTCCAAGACAGCGTTGCCGGCCTTATCCCACAAGGTCAAACACTTAGACGGTCTCATGAAGCTTCCTCTTGCTATCACAGGAATGCTTGCTCATGGCATGTGGATCAGCGTTATGCCCATTATGGTCTTGACATTTACTCACAGGACGCTAATTACACGGTTGGATCGTTTGCGAAGCTCCTTCGGGATCTTGAGTCCCCCCCAAAATCCACCTCCAGGGAACTCTTTCAAGAAAACCCGTCTCACCCATTGTATGCCGCGCTTTTTCATGGTTCAGCGATGTGTCTGGATCCTCTTGGCCCTCCTCCTGAGGTTCCTGTCGATGCGTAACCGTTGCCTCCCATTCTTGACGTCCAAATGGATAACGCTGTCAGCGATAACAAGAATAGATTAGTATTATTATTCTGGTCCCTATTAGTCGCAAAGCGGGTGTTTCGCGAAGTGTACGTGAACTTCATGCTGGTCGGCCATACTCATGACGATATTGATGCCCTTTTCGGACGATGGAGCATGGCTTTGCCGAGGGAGGACTTCCCCACAGTTCCTCTCCTAATGAAGTCCTTCATGAAAAATGAAGCTGTACCAACAATTCTGCATCTGATTCAGGAGGTCCCAGATTTCAAGAAATTCATCGCGGAGTGGATGCTTGATGGCGACGATACGTTAATGGGTCACACTAAAGCTCATCAGTTCAAATTCTATGTAGATTCTTCAGGATGCCCAGTCATGAAGTATAAAATCTTCTGTCACGACGACGACTGGTTGCCAAAAGGAGATGGTTGTGGCATCAAGTTGTGGAAGGAGGATTCAGAAGGTCGATCTTTATGGCCCCGTGGTGTTCCTGGTGCCGTCGCGCCTTGCGAGATGTGGCACCTCCCTGATGTGATTAAGGGGATGTCGGGTTTTGTAGATCATTGGGAGAGGCTATCTTCTGATTCAGTCGAGTCTAGAAGAATCTATGAGCCACTCTCATACTACTGGAACAATGTTAAAGAGGCTCTTGCCATCCCCTTTGATGCAGTCCCCACCTTGGAGCACGGTTTTTGGCCATCCACTCGGCTCGCTCACTCCATCGAAGATGAGTTTCAGGAGGATGGAAATTTGCGCGAGGAGTTCGCATAGGATGATCACTTTGTTGGTCACAAACGAGTTCGTCCTGGATCGTCATTTCGTGTTGCGCGAGACCTTTTTGCAGGGTACTTCTTAGCATTACAACCCTGCAATGAAGACGTTCGTCCTTTCTGGCTTGCGAGGGCCTTGACCGATCCTAATTCGAACCCTGACCTCCCGAACACGATCAAAGTAGAGTTCTACCGTCCAATTTCCCGAGATGAAAATGTTTTGAAATTCTATACCGGCTGGGATGTGGATGGGAGACTTCGTTGAACAGTAGAGAAGGATTTACCTGAGTCGTGGCAGAGTACCGATGCAGTCATAACAGCTTGGAAATCAAAAGTTAAAAAAAATGTCAATGAGCGGGGGCTTGGCAAGGATCCAACGCTGAAGATTCCACTCAAACAAATGGACATTATAAAGGCCTCCTTGGAGAGATTTGTGTCTCCGGATTCTGAATAAACATGTAGCTTTCAAGTTGGTAGTCTTGAAGTTCTGAATTTAGTCAGATCACTTATATGTGTTTGGAGACGGCTGAACTGAATTTCGTTCGTCCATTCATCCAACATTATGTTTTCTAGACAAAGCTAGATGTTTAGCTCGAGTCGACCTAAATGAGATATAGTGAATTAGTTGATAGTGTTTATGTTTTAAATTCTAGCAAATTACATATATTTTGTTGGATGGAACACTACTTAAGTCTTTAAGTCCATTCCTTATTTATCATGTGTACCACATTATAGGCGGCAGTTTAGGTTGAGGCGACCTAAACTACATTTGGCGTTGACGTTCGTACTTTATGAGTGCAGAATACCAACAGGTCACCTATAGTTCTTCTGGTAGATTTTTACTTAGTACCCTAAACCGTTGATTCTATATCATATGTACTGGCACATAACAGCCGTTTAGGTCGAGGACACCTAAACTACATCTAGCGTTGGAGTTCCTGGTTTGGATTTCTGAAGTAGAGCCGGTAACATACATTTGTTGGCATAGGACTATACTAAAGTCCGTATGTTCTTTGATTTTATATCATATTTTCGAAACTATAGGCAACTATGTTGGTCGAGGCAACTTGGATGTTTGTACAGGTCTGAAAGGGCCCGTCACGGATTCAAGTGCCGACCTAAATTGTATTTCCACACACATATATTATATAACTTTGCCCAAGACATCTGTTGGGTTCATTTCCTGTTATATGCATGATGTTCATTTAGGGTGGTTTGACCTACCTTGTATTTTTTCATATATTTTCAGTAAACCATCCGGTTCTTTCATTCTCCATTACTACTGTGTGATCATCTCCCAATTTAATGGAAATTTCTTATTAGCTTTTCCTTGCCAAGTATGAGACCATTGTACCCATTTTAGCTCGACCAGACCTAATGCATTATTTTGGGAGATGATAAATCTTTCAAAATAACGAATATGGTGTTATCTTTCTTGTGACAATGTTGATTGTGAGTACCTATCTTGAGACCATTAAACCTCTAGCATGAATTAGACTGAGTAGAGTGGAATACTTGGCAAAGTGTTTAACCCTTTAGTGCCCAGGGTTTTTTTCCAGCAACTCTGATTTTTAGCGTTTTCTGCGCTATTCTTGGAATTTACAAAAATAGGTTCGCATTGTTGGATATCTAACCGTATAGTACTGTAGCCAAGGGTAGTAGAATACTATGGGCAAAACATGGACCCAATCCAACCGTGGGAAGTTGAAGTGTATAATCCGTATATGGGGGACAAAAAGTTTGCAGTTTTGTGTATTTTTCCAGGGGGGGTAAGTTTGGAACCCCATAAATCTCGGAATAAATTTCTAAATTTAATAAAAGAGCTGTTCAGCTATGTCCCATGTTAAAATCTCCAAGATAAATCAAAAACATATATGTGCAAAATTACAAAAAGATTTAGAGGAATTTTAAGATTTAGTCATGGAAACAATGTACTGTTTAGGGTGTTTTTGGTACATTGGGTCTCATTCATATGACTCAAATGTAATGCAATCCACAACGGTTGAAAAGTCAGAATGGAGGCATAAAAGAAAAAAAGTAAAAAAAAATCCTCAAATCTACTGTATTTTCCTCTAAATACACTATATGTACACTATTATGGCAATACCGTAGAAACAACGCTGTACATCTTTCCAGCAGTCAAACATGAGTCTTCTTTCTAGACTATCATCCACCTCCGTTACCAAAATCAACTGAAACGGCCACATATATGTCCAAGTGACTCAAATGCAAAACATGGCTCCATTGGGAACGTTCAGAGAACAACCATCCCCTGTCCAATGAGAATGAAGGAGCTGCGAATTCCCAATGTCAGCTGAAACCGTTGCAAGGAACCACTGTCAGCTGAAACCAGGGAAAGAAAAAAACAGTTGCACCCTACTTGGTCACTCGGAAGCTGTAAGTGTCCACTTGGGTAAAGGTCATCTTATCCCCACACTTCAGCTTGTTCTCCTTGCAAAACTCTCTCCAGCCAACGGTGAAGTGGCACTGCGTCTGAGCTGCATTCACAGTCACAGCAGAAGAAACTCGGACAGTGGACTTGTCGGCAATCAGTTTATACTTGAATCCATCGAAATTCCCTGACCCCAGCCTGCGCCAAAACTTGGTTGGAATGTCCTACAGCAGGAAATACACACGTTAGACAGCAATCTTCCTCTTCTCTCTTGATCCTACACGCTAAAGGAATGTGTAACTACATTCAAGAATTGTTTCAGAATTGCGATAACAAAAGCAGACTATGACAGTCTATTCCAATTCTCCGTCTCCACTGCATCATTCACATCCGAAACCAAGAGCTCACGATTCGAATAAATCAAAACGGACACTAATTTCTGTACAACACCAACCGACAGTTCTCAAAAAAACGAGCAAACGCAACACCATCTCACGCTCTATACAAAAAAACCATCCCATCCCAGCAACTGTTTCAGCCACTCCAGGTAAAACATACTCAAGCCCATGACTCATAACACACTCGTAGATCAGTCTTGTAGAAGTTTGACCTAAGCCACTCCCCGGATCCACCAACAACCTCCGAATCCTACAACAAATCCTCCAACAAAACCCCGAAAGCAATCCCCCACAACTGCAACCTTGAAATCCCGAGAACAAACTGACCCACGAAGCCATACTCATCAAACTAAAACACAAGTGGCGCTAATCAACCAGCACATGAAGTAGGAATGCGAAGCACACGAACGTAAGCACTCTCTCCGAATCCCAATCCACCACCTTAACCCAAACCACTCAACCTCGACAAACAAATCACAGGAACAGCCCGAATCACAGTTCTCCCAGAGCGTTGAATTTCAGAACAAAACAAAAGATTTGCAAGAATACTGATCAGAACAACATTTATTCTAAAACTGCAATGTGAGATAATCAGTAGCTGACCTGTACATATGATACTCCTTGGGGCCAATGCGCCCAACCAAGTAGCGTTCGTGATAAGGAACATACGGGACTGGTGCAGATTTCATGCAAACAAAAACTAGGACTTCGTGGAAGGCCGGCAAGTTGGTGACAAAGTGGGAAAAGATGGCCGGTACGCCACTGACAAGGTCGGTGTAGATCAGTCCTATGCCGGGTACACGGACAATCCCTAGGCTCGGACCAAGGTTTAATAGCCACCTCATCGACACTTTGTTCTGGAAGTCGAATTCATACTTCTTGGTGGTGCCATAATACCACACGTACATTATCGCCATTAAGACTCCTGCTAGAGCAAGCGGAACCCAGCCTCCCTTTCGAACTTTAAAAAAAGCAGTGGAGAGGTAGAGGAGCTCCACAGAGCCGAACACGAAGAAGAAGCTCAATGCAAAAAAAATGCTCCGTTGCCAAACTGTTATTATGACAAGTACCATCAGACCGGTGGTAACGAGCATCACTATGATCACAACGATTCCTGCAGCAGTCAAAGCGTCAAGTATCAGACTTATTTCAAGAACTGATGTAGAAAAATATTCATTTCAAAAGGAATTAGCCCTCGTGTAGAGAAGGATGTTTCTTTTAGATAGGGGGATGTAGTACCGTAGGCGTTTCCGATGTCAATGGTGTTCCGGAAACCAATGGTGAGAGCCAGGCAAATAACCAACATAATCCAGTTGATCTCTGGGATGTAGATCTGTCCATAAATATTGCTGGAGGTGTGCACCACTTTGACCCGAGGGAAGCAGCCCAGCGCCATGCATTGATTTATGATTGAGAATGTTGCGGATATGACTGCTTGGCTGCCGACAATTGAAGCGAACGTTGCTATTACAAACACTGGCCAGAAAACAGGCGCTGCATAAAAACAATAACGACAAAGTCAGTGAAAATCACAAATACTAGGATAGAAATATAGTTGAATTCACATTGGTTCGAAAAATATATGGTCCAATGACTCAGAAAACTGACTTGGAACCGAATTAAAGAAGGCATGATCGACTTGATCGAGATGCTTGGAAAGATAGGCAGCCTGTCCAATGTACCCAACCACCAAGGAGGGGTACACAATTCCAGTGCACGCGAGCTGCAACCATAGCCACAAATGTAATTGATTTCCGTTCATGGAACTCAACCCTAAATTTAAATGCAGACGTTCAGTTTAGTCAGAGAAACCTTGATCATTAGCAACTTGTCCATTTTCTAAAGAAGGGTCCACCGAAAGCTCTGATGGATACGTAATCTTGTCTGTATTGCTACTTTTACATTGAATATACATAGGTAAGATGTTTACCTTTATAGATTTAGGTGAAAAATGTCCTAGATCTGCATACATCGCTTCCGCTCCTGCTCCCAAGAGTTTCATGAGTGAGATTGTGCCGGCTCAAAATAATAGTAGGACAACACAAGAGAAGAGGAATGAAACTTATGGAAATTAAATACGGTAGTCATAAACCTGTGATGCAGAGGAGAACTCCACCAAGGGCAACCCAACCCTCCTTTCCATCCATCTTGAAAAAGTAGTACATGTAGTATGGAGAGAGCGCTTTCAGTATACTTGGATTCCATGTGATCAGGTTGTACAAGCCAATTGACGCGTTGCAGAAAAGCCACGCCAGAATTATAGGTGCGAATAAAAATGACACACGATGTGTGCCCATATGTTGAAGCCCGAAAAGCAGGACCAAAATGCAGCAAGCTACTGCCACTGTAACATCTGCAACCACAGATGTTGCTAAATAAGAACGGAGCCTACCATACATCAGAACTTGATATGAAACCAATCTTACTCTTCTAACATGAATTTGGAAACACGCTGCGAAACTTGATAAACTTGATGACATGCACATCAAAAAGAAACGTGAGAGAAATGGGAAATATGTGGACTCACTCTCGTGAAGGCTGGGAGCAGCAACCCGAATGCCAGATATCGCTGATAAGACTGTTTCACAAAACCGACACATAGATGAGCTGTCATTTCGTTCTGAGAATCGGACTGAAATAAAATGTGTGCTGGAATTGTCTCAACACCACATGAGTCCTCGTTTCAAGATTGGCAATGCCATACTAGTACCTCACTCCCATAATCACTCATCTTTAAAGGACATTAACGAAGGTCCTTCAAAGACAATCAATTCGCAGCATTTGATTTTTTGAAAAAATCACAATAATGCTACATGACATTTGGAATTAGCAAAGCTACTACCGATTGTGAAGGCAAATCTAGACAAAAAAACTGTAATGAGGGAGAAGGCCTATTGTAATTTACTGCACTCATGCTCAGTTTGAAATTTTGAAAAGCAAGCACTGGGAGTGATTACCTGAAAGAGCAGGAGTAAGCGCGCCATCTCCAACGACCATACAAGTTCCCAGCAGAACGACGATGAGGAGCCCATTCTAAAGAAACTTGTGCTTCTCAAGCAGCCGCCTGAACCACACCCCTCGTGGTGACTCCGTACTAGGATGATCCAACTTATACGATGAAAGTTCCTCATCAGCTGCTTGCTGATTCAAAATCAGACTGAGCTTCAGATGCCGACATAGCAGAGCATACAGTGCAAAGGTTCCCCCTGTGATTGGCCACCACACCAGAATTATCTCGGATGCACCCCATAATAAACTAATTAAAACCATAAACCCTGTACGTCATATCCTCACTTCTGCCCACCTCGAAAGATGTGCATCCTTATAAGGATTTGGAGTGGTTGGTAATATCACAAGGTAAGACGCCTACAACTACTGCATGTCAGGCCGGGGTTCGTCACCTTTACTTCATCGTCAACTCTACAACATGCCACATAGTATGTACAACCAGATTTCTAGGGTTGGGTAACTTGGGTTACGAAGGCTGCGGTACCTTCACCATTATCATGTGCACCGAGTATAATGAAGCCATACTTGATGACAGGTATCAAGGTAAGTGTCCAGAAGATGAAACAGAGCACGGCCTCAATTTCGTACTCTTCAACAGAATTTCGTAGAGCGCCTCCGAACGTGGAACGGAAGACGTAGAGCGGCGACACACTGAGGTCTCCATAGACCACTCCAAAACTTTGATACGCAAGTGTCAGCAGCACTGCAATGGATACCTTGTCCGTGTACTGCATCACCGGCCACAATCGCCCATCACTCAGTCCTGACCTTCGTAAACCAAAGCACGTTCACCTTACACATTATCAACTGCAATTAATCCAATATTGATAAGCTATCTGAGGCCCAAAAAATTTTGATACAAAGTTGCTGCAGCTTCCTCCCTGGCTTATGCATCAAAGGAAATAAAGGAAAGCAAAGAAATTTATTTAAAAAAACCTATCATCCACCATCTCAACCGTATGACCTAAACGGAAACCAGATTGACATCAAACCAGATTGACATAAAAACGAAAGACCTGCACAAGGACTAGTGCTTACCTGTCGATGTTGCCTGATCTGTCGACATGATTCTCGACCGTTGTGACCTGCCCTTCACCTGGATCCCCATCAAACGTTTGCGGCATATCTGCATTCGCAACACCTTCAACTGGCTCCATCAAATCCCAAGCTTGAACGGAATTCAGTCACTCCCTCGCATGTGGATCAACAAAAGCCCTCACCAAAAAGCCCTAAAACCCTATCAACTCCTAAGATCTTCGCTATCCCACCCCTGTGTCTCTGAATGTGTTGAGCATCGTCTCCACTTCTGATCCTCTCCATCCCCCGAGCCATGTCATTGCGTGTTGGAGGTAAGAGCAGGGGCAACTCCTTGGCCCTGTCATGGCCTCGTTATCTGCGTCCCGAGGCAAGAAATCCAGCTACACATGACACAACATTATCCCCCCGAATTAGCACATGAATTTCTATATGCCATCCCTGTAAACTCTTATGCAATGTAGGATCGACACATGCTGATTGACATCGTAGAGTTAAAGATCTAAAACATAAACAATGCACGGATGCATAGATCATTACCCTAAACCATGCAAAAACTCGTGGATTAGAACCCTAAACAATGCACACACACATGCTTCATTCACCAACATGAACATGGAAATCAAGATTCTGAAACCCCCTCAATCCCCCACATACCCAACACAAGCTCTCTAAACCTGGCGCTCCCTCATAAACCATAGCCGTCAAAGGAGAGAGAGAACTCAATGCAGAGCTCAGATTCCAACCTCCACAACGACATCAAACCTCCAAACCCTCCATCGTGATCTGTGACTAATCCCCTGGAGCCACCTACACCACCCAAACAGTTGGTAGCAAAAGAAAAATCCATGGATCCACATGCACAGGCTCACACAGGAAACAACAACACACACCTATGGACGAGGGAAACCACGATCTGAGACAACAATAGATGCTGCTCACACATCCCGCGACCTCTCTCGAGGAGCAGCTTCACGAGCAAGGCGATAATGATAATTGACCGTTACCGAGAACACTTCTGGGAACGAACGGGGAACAAGTTCGAATCACGAGGGGAACGGGCTTCCCAGATCCCGGAAATTTGCTGCGTGACAGAAGTTCATCCCACCGAGGCCACTCTCTTTTGTACGCTTTTCTCTGTATTCTCTTCTATTCTGCTTATCTTTTGCTCACAGATTGTCTCCGTATATTGCTACAGTGACGTATTCTTGTCGATTTGAAGCCTCTACACTACTCCGAATTGAGATCTGATTGTTGCATTGTGAGCCCCTCAGAAGAACGTAAATCTGAACAGGTATAATTGAGATCAAATTCATTTTGGATTTTGAGTTATTCATCTCCAACTGAGTTTCGCAACCACATTATGGTTCCCTGGGCACTAAAGGGTTAAAATTGGGTCAAGTCCCTCTAAAGGTTCTACACTAGTTTGCAAAATGTATTGCACGTACATGCATTGTAGTTTGCTTAACAAAGATTTACCACGTGTCCACAACACCACATATGGCGAGGGCTTGTGTGCATTTGAGATCTAACAACCATCCCGTAAAGACTAGCAATTACCTTGACTTCATTGAGTAGAAAAAGAGCAAGATTAGTGAGTAGGCCAAACAAACTCCATCAACAACTCGTTCTTCCATTGGGGATGAAATGACAACATAAGTACTTGGGCCTCTCTTTTTGACTAGAGGTGGAGAATAGAAGTTCTTGGAGCTCTTAGAGCTGCTCAAGATCTATGATTGGACAAGCATCTAACCTCATCCAATATTTGTAACTCTCTCCTTACAGTTAGGCATTTGCAACACTATGGAATCAAGGATAACATTACCATGCTTTGTGGCTCAAGCAACTAGAACTTTCTTTAGAAGAATATGTTTCAAAGGCAAGGATAGGACATGGAGAAGGCCTTTGTCTTCAAGATGTCCGAGGTCAAGCATGGCGGCGAAGTCAACTTGGTGAAGTAAGTGCAGAAACGCCTAAATAATGCCTGACCAAGTGAAACGTCCAAGGACTTGGACAATCATGGCTTGCCTTTTGTACAACTGAACTTGTTGTCATGTTACAATGATTACAGTATGTGACATGTAATTCAATCAATTGTATAGAAGAATCTAAATGTTGTCATGGCGCGCCACCGTCTGCATAAGGTCACCTTCAAGGTGTTCATCGCCGATGTTGCCCATGGTAATTGGAACTCTATACGTATCATCTAGGAAAGCGAGATGCAATTAAGAAGATAGTGGACAAAGAGAGGATTTGCCTTTTCCAATGGGCTCAATTCCTAGAAAAATACAGAGAGGTTGACATTTGTTAAGGACTGTAAGTTCAATACCAAAAATTACGCCAACAACACAAGAATGCCAAGTCAATAGCACTAGGTATCTTGCAATTTGAGCATGGTAAATGTCATGTAGCGCTACATCTATACAAGGTCTTCTTCAACTTGAGCTTTAGACCGAATTTTGGCACTCCTGTTACCGCAAGTTATATGGATTCATGTAGCTAATGATATTACCTTGACCTTCTTCTTCATTTTTTCTTTAAACTACTTTGCATCCAAACATCAAATAAATCCTATCATAATATACATTTGACACCATTTTATAATAGTTGAATCTTAGTGAAGAAAAAATTGCAAAAATGCCATTCTATGGCGATTTGGGAAGCAACCCATTAATTTTAACCGTGGACGACATTGTTTACCCTTTACTTTAAAGAAAAGAAGAATTTGTTTCTTTTAAACACAAACCGATACCAAATTTGGTTCTAAATATAAGTCTCACAAGCTTGAAATGAATAGCATGTCAAGATTCCGTGTGCAAACTAGATTAGCACGCCATGACAATGACCTTCCATCAATTGTGGTACTTCTTGATTCTCCTATACCTTTTGATCGGGAGGTTTCGCTCTTTTACGCACAGTGACCTACTCAACAACTCAATTGCCACCATATCACTACAAAGGATGAGATCGCATGCGACCCTTCTGAATGGCACATTGCACGTGTTCGAAAGACATTTGCCAAAGCGTGCTTTGCCCAATAAGCAATCACTAAGAAGAAGTGTATTGTGCGGATTGTACACGATGGGAAGAGCATTGCTGCTACAACTTACATGGATATGATAGATAACTACAAGAGGAATAGGAAGGAGTTAATGTAGTTCTTCTTCTCCAATGACAACATGGAAAGATGTGTGAAGGGTACACATTGGTAGTTGGTGTCAAGACTAAAGGTTCTAGAAGTATGGCCGATTAAGTTGAGGACCAACTTATCTTGCAAAGAGATGTTATTCTTGGAGAATACAGACTCTAGAAAATCCCAATAGAAAGAGATGTCCTCTACAAGACTCTTTTGGGACCAACCATTATTTGTGATCTTCACAACTTACACAACTCTAGTGTTTCATGGCAAATCTCTCACCAATAGATTGGAGAAGAATATTTGGAGCAACAAGAAGACCCCAAGCATACCAACAATTGTATGTTGGCCCTATTATTGAAAAGAAGTGTGCACAAATTTTGCATGATTCTTGCCCAAGCCCTTGAATTTACATCGTCTCTATAATGTATCACTTTTCTTTTTATACTCAATGTATCGATCTAGCTACTTATCATAATTTGACTACCATAAATTACTTATAGTTGCTGTCGATAGATGTTCATGGTTTCCCTAAATTTAAAAGACAACACATTGCCTTTTAAAGAATTTGGCATTGAGCCTGTAGATTTGTTCATTTTCTACTCATAAAGCACATCTATATAACAAATTCTAGATAATTCGAGTGGAACAATGTTCCATGGTTATAGGTCAAATAACATACTATAAAAATATACAAATTTATAAATGGATGATTATTTAATCTTCATCTATGTCTAAATTATTTTTGATTCAAGATATCCAAATCTGATAAATCACTACTTAGCACTCATATGATAGCTTTTCCCTAAGCATAACTAGGTTGTTTTGATGAATGTGATGCTTGTTCCACATCTGTAGAGGGTGCATCAGGGGAGGGTGAATGTTGCAATCCTAAGCCTAGCATAAACAAAGGAATCACTTTATTATAGACTGCATGTGTTTGCTTAAGGCTTGATTTGTTTGAATGACACAAGCTGAATCATCTAATGTATAAATGTGAAGATTGCAACCTAAAATTTCTCCTCATTTTTCTACAGAGGTTTTTTGGAGGGAGAGCTAAAGTTGAGGTGGAATGTTTTTTCCTACTTTACAATTAGAACGAGTCGATAGACAAGAAAGTCCAAGATATATTTTTAGGAGGTGTATAAAGAGACAAGTTCTTTGAAGGTCATCACTTATCCAAAACTCAAGCTTGTGACATTCATCAAGCACATCTACGTCGGATATTGGCAAGACTAATAATGTAAGGAGATGATGAATGGTTTGTTTGAGGGGGTTCTTGTATCTCACATTGACTTTGCAACAAAGTACAAATCTCAAATTTAGAACAATGCGCACTTCATATACTACATGATAGAGTATGTTTCTTTGTTTGTCTACATTACTTTGCACAAGGTGAGTGATGTAGAAGGTGAATTGGTCACCTTGAAATATATGCATGACAACATTTAGGATAATGAAGAA
This sequence comes from Ceratodon purpureus, assembly GCA_014871385.1. Lineage (NCBI taxonomy): Eukaryota > Viridiplantae > Streptophyta > Bryopsida > Pseudoditrichales > Ditrichaceae > Ceratodon > Ceratodon purpureus. The sequence continues at coordinate 106,104,463 of CM026426.1, forward strand.
TATGACTCTTTGTTTCTTTAGCATTGTTTCCTTCTATTTGAAAGATAATTGACTTCTAATGGAGAAATAAATAACTCAGCATTGGCTATTTTAGCAATGGATGTGCAAATAAGTATAAAGGTGCTAAGGCTATGTATTTTGTGGCTAGATACCCAAGTCTTATCAATTAGTGCACTATAATGTGGATCTACTTCGAAGTTGATATAGAAAGGTACATTTTGTTCTTGAAGTACTTCTGTTATTTTGTACTTTTGCACTTTGTGGATGTTGCATGATGTTGTACATTATTGTACAATGTTGTATTATAATATATCATTGTATGCCAATGCAAGGAATGGGATAGCGCATGGCCGGTTGTAAAATGCATGTTGTGCATGGATGGAATATAAAGTCGAAAGAAGCAATGGTAGAACGCACCAAATGTATTGAGTTCTTGCAAGAGTCTTTGCCACTTGAGGGCCATCTTCATATGCTAGAACTAGTAGTAGAGACATCGATAGTACTTTTTGGCAGGTACATAAAAAGAAGACTAGTAGGGAGTCATCAATGGCATGCCACACCATTCCAAAATTGAGATCATTTCATTCTATTATAGGGAATTTTGCCACAAACAAGACATTTTTAGCTAATGCTTGGGATATATGATGCCATTGTAGAAGGTTCTTAAAAAAAACTTTTAACACAACATAATACAAATCTAGTCTACATTGTATTGAAGCAATTCTAAGAACCAAAATGTATACACTTGCATGAGGCTTGAGTAGTTTGTGGGCTCAGCCGAGCAGCCAAATGAAGAAGGAGTTGAGATCTATGTCTTGTATACCAATTTGGAAATACCAACTATAGGCTCCTCTTTTGTCTCCTTAAGGTCATGGTTGTCATAACAGACCGACCGTCCGTCAGTCCATTAGTCCGTCATGGTGACAAGACACACCCAAATGTATGTCTGATAAGGGCGTTGATCTGTTGTCCCATGGTAAGGTAAAATGTATTTACCCTGCGCTAACTTAGTGCGGGCGCGGGCGCGGTTACAGGAGAGTGCATGTGGGCGCGAGCGTCCGGGCCAGAGTGCTGTCACGGGCGCGCACAAACGGGCGCGAGCGTCGCGGCGGGCGCAATCTTGTAGACGGGCACGATCATGATTATTAAGCGCGATCATGTGGGCGAGAGCCTAGATCAGGCGCAATCGCTGCGTCGGGCGCGCATAGTATTGAGCGCGTGCATTTGGGCGAGAGCGCTGCATCGGGCTCGAACGATCGGGCGTGAGCACTGCAGGTTAGAAGGGAAAGAGCAACATTGGGCAGCATCACAAGAGAAGCCATGCATTTTAGGAGAGGGCAATTGTGAAGTGCTATGTTTATTGAAAAGTATTGCAAAGTTGTGGCAATAAACCACTTATAAAGAATGTTCCCTCATATAACAAACTAAGAATATCACTTTGCTGTCACTGCTTACGTACTTTTAAATCTCGTAGCGATAACAACACTCTCGAATCTGGAAATTGTAGGGAGGAGATGTTAGGGAAGCGTGGGCCAACTCTAAGGTGAAGCGGATCTTGGGATCGGGATTTTCCAGCTCCTTCAACACCACTGCAAATCTAGACTTTCCCGCTTTGCCCTTGAAAAGATCCAAATTGTCCTCGTTATTCCATATCTTATTTGCTACCACTCCAACTGAGTACGCATGAGCAGCCTGCGTATATAGATATCTCCTCCTTTGAATTTCGTATGAGGTCTCCAAATTTGGCTTACCATAAGTGTACCACAACTCCGGAGCTGCACAAGAACCACGTTTGGCTTGGACAACCTTACGCGCCGCAGCACTTGGGTAACCATAATTTGAAGGAGTTGTGTCACAAGTGCGACTCGCAAGGCCCCAATCGCATACCCCAATGTAAACTTGGTTCAATTTATCCTCTGGGAAGTGAAGCAAGACATTTCCCGGGGAGATGTCACTATGCTGCAAATACCCATTATGGACCCGGTCCAAAATACAGCTTAATGCCCAAGCTAGCTTGGCCCTATGGGTGCGGAAGGCATGAACACGTTGAAGTGTTTCCCTGGGCTGACCTGTAAGCTTCTCAATATTACAGTTTTCAATAACCTTCGAGACTGCTCAATTCTCCTTGTGCAGAAAATTCAGGATGCAATCCCCGTTCCACCAAAGTGTGTATGCTTCCATGGTCCAGTCATTGACTGCAAATAACTTAATAATGCCGAGATGGTCAATCTTGCAAACCATGGCTTCTATCGCAGTCTCGTGTCGCTTCTTGGTGTCGTCCTCTGCCTTGGACATCTTTCCTGCAAAGACACAAGTCTCACGTATGGTATCCATGCCAACAATACGTAATTTTTGGACTTTACCATACTCCACTTCGGTTGAGCCTGACAGCGGAACCACCCTAACCCCTCTTGGAACCGAGACCACTGCTCTCCACAAATATTTCTCCATTGCGCTTTTGAGTCCAGCTTCATGCCATGGCCTAGCCCTCGTCCTAAGACTCGAGAATCTGCTACACGCTTTCTGGACATAATCGAACTTCTCCAACTAGTCTTTCTACCCCTGCGAGTAGCCCTCCTTGGGCTTCTTGATAACACACTCAAATACATGCTCAATGTTTGTAGTGTTTGTTGTTATTTGTTGGTCCATCCACTTGCCGTAATGACAGTTAGCTGGACAATCATTATATTTCTCGGAATTATTCAGTTTGTTCCACAAATAATGTTCCAAGTCATTCTTTAATTATGTAATTCCCGTCTCTTCCTTGTCAACATATGTTTGGGTAAACATCTTGCGTTTACGCGGTCGGTACCACTCCAAAGCCTCCTCTCTAATGAAATCCTGGTATCGAGGAGGGGGGTAGTCTGGGTCCTGTTCACTCGCTCGTTTCCAGTTCTTATTTCCCGAGAAGCTTGATGATGGGTTTGAGCCCGTCTGAGTTGGTACTGTGGAGGTTGCCACCACCTCCTCCTCTGGGGCATCAAGATCTATGTACGCGGGACGTTTCCGGGATCCACAAGAGAGCGACATAGTTGGAACAATGAATTGAACACCCAAAATAAAAAAAAAAACAAACCCCCCCCCCCCCCCCCCCCACCCGTTCTAATTGCTCCCACTTCCTGCAGTTCCAAGCAGAGCACGTGGAGTCACGAGCTAGGACATGGAACCACTTGAAAGAGGAGACTTTGAAAAGTAGAAAATAAGGGATAAGGGAGCCTTTTATACTCCCCGCTGATGCTTGCGCTCGTAAGGGCGTACCCATGCGCGTACATGGTTTATATATGCGCCCAAACACGGACTTTGCACGCGCTCGACGAGACTATGCGTGCCCGTCCCCAAGCCCGCGTGTGCACGTCCGCAACCGTGCACGCGCCCGTCCTCTGTACGCGCCTGTGCCCGTGCACGCGCCTGGGTATGCATCATTATAAACATTTTTGACTACAACATACTTGTATAATGAACAAAATACAAAATATTTCAATGGTAACTAGAATTATATTAACCGCATTTCCGCACATATATTAAGACGGAGCACAACCATACAATTCAATTGAGGTAGAGATACTGAAATTGGTTGTCTCTAAGTAGAAGTATAGGTCTACGTAATAAGAATGTACTAGAAAAAATAAAATTGGAACACTAACGTAGTATTCATTTTGGGGTTTTAGCCGATACATTTTACGGTTAGATTTACTGCTACTTCAAGCGCCAAAAAAGTGACCACAATTTATTCCTCTCGTGTGCTGCGAGCCATTTTCTTGCGGGGAGGTGGTTTTTTCCGAGCCAAAGGAAGGCCTGATTCTTGCCGGATTATTCAATCCCTGTCTGATGGTGCCTCATCGCAATCTGGGTCTTCCTCCTCAAAGCGCTCGTTGTCACCTTCATCTTCAGGAGCACAAACCACTGGAGCTCGTACCTCTCCTTCCACCTCCAATGTACTATTGCGCACTTGAGTGGAAATTTCCCCCATATCGCCATCTATGGCACTTACCAGGCGCTTCATAGGCCTCTTCTTCCCTCCATTACGAATGGCTGTGATGCCATCCACACTAATTGCGCATGTGCGAACATTCCCAGCTCCAGTGTATGGCCCACCTTAAGTGTACCCTCTATAGTATGGGAGTGGAACAACTCCTGTTCTTTTGCTTGTCTTACATGTTCTCCCACTCGGTTCTTGTGACGATGGTTTCCTAACAACCTTTTCTGTGGATTTCTTTGCACCATGCTGGGCCACACTCTGTATGGTGTCGTCTATAGCTGGCACCACGTCGTCATGGTTGAAGGTGGAGGCGTTGCATTGACTACCACCAGCTCGATGGAGTAGAGGCCTTGCCGCTACAGATGGTCTATGGAGTCTAGCTATTATCGCACCCATAGAGACTGTGGACCTCCGAGCCAAACCTTCATCCACAGTTGTATCTGCTTTGTTACCCGCTATTTCAGTGGGTTCTGATGGAGGTATAGTCGTGCGGAGATTGTGTGAACGGTCCTTCTCTCTTGAGCAGGAGAAATCTCTTCGGGCAAGCTTGAGTCTGCTTGTACTGAACCTGCTCCCCAGTTGCTCTTTCCAATGACAAGACCGGTCCAATGACGTCCACCTGCACCCCGTCCATCACTTCCATCACTTTCATCACCTCCTTTGTCATTGTCGTCGTCATCATTGCCAACACGGTTATCGTTACCAAGATGGTCCTCACTGGAGGAATCATCCGCATCACTGTCATTGCTATCGGGATTGACGTGGGCTGGAAGAGCATTTTCTTCATCACGTGTTTCTCTTCCTTCTGCATTAGCTGCTTCATCAAAAACCGAAAGTGGAGGTACTTCGTCTCCATAGATGTTCATGTCCGGGTTTTCCTGGTCATATTCTGGTTCATTGTTGAAGTCATACGCATCAATGTTATCACCGTGGCTGTTGCGGTCATGAGGATCATCGCGATTAGGATCATCACCTCCGTCGCCAATATCGTCATTGGGCCCATTTATGTCAACGTCATCGCGATCATGTCCCCTGACATCATCATCATCATCATTATCATATGCGTGGTCATTTGGCATGCCGCGATCGTCGTCATCGTTGTCCTCTTCGCTTGTATCTCCCTCGAGATCCGACTCCTCTGACCATGCAATTTTCTCCTTGTTGTGGGAAAACGAATACATGCTCCAATTCCGTTCACACAATGATGCGGAGCAAACCTGAGATAAAATGCACTTTGCAATGATTGCCAAGCGCCCGCCTCCAATTCGTTACCACCATTGATGGGGTTCTAGGTTTGCTCCTGCAATATCAATGGTCACTTCTGGGCTGTAAGGGCCACGTTCTTCATCGAAGAGGGTAATCTCTGCCACGAGTTCCGCAAATGGAATTCCCATTTGCCCACCCACCTGACGAAACACCGGGTTCAGTGCCGCCTTTGCTTCCCCTATGGGCTTGTAGGCCGCGATGTGTTTTGGTCCAAGGGTTTAAGAGCGCCGCGGCATAATGAAGATCGGTGAGCATCATGTCCCATCTACGGATGAAATGTCCCTCCAGTCTTGCTGCGATGTCCGGTGAAAAAAAGCAAGAGTCTCCTCGGAGACTGTACAGGTGATCCTTTAGGTTGGCCATTGTAACCCATGCCTTGCCCATTGCGGGCTGGTTTCAATCGAACGTTCTCTGAGCTACCAGGGCTGGTTTTACCATGTCCTTGAAGTTGCTGCACTGATGCCAGAATGCATCATCACGGATTGTTGCTCGTACTAGGCTTGCGCGTGCATGATTAAGCACCCCCTCGGCTTGGTTGAATAGACTGTCGACATAATCGAACCACTCCGGTGCCATGACCACTTGCTCCAAGGCAAATTTAACGTCCATAAGGCGCTCTATCATCAGATAGTTATAAGCGAATCTGGTTTCAGCGGGAACCACCAAGGACAACTTGGGTTCAAATTTGGGGAAAAGGGCCATGGGAACATGATGTTTCCTTATGTATTGATACATGTGTTTAGCTTTGGCGACCAAATCGATTACAAAGCCTTCCTTCCTCTAGTCCTCTAGGAGGAGATCTAGATTATAGGCACAACATCCCTGCTTGTACATATGGGAAAATTGCCTTAGGATATTATCCATGGCGCCAAGCATGTTGCTTGCGTTATCCGTACAAATTTGGACAACATTCTGAGGGCCAATCTGTCGAATATAGTTCTCCATCTGTCCCGCAATGTATCCCTTTGACTACTTCTCGCCAGTTGAATCAACAGAACCAAGATATACATCGCCTGCCGGACACACTAGCATGACATTCATTATTGGTCGGCAATTCACATTATCCCAGCCATCTGAACAAATGGTAGCGCCGTATAACTCGGTTGACGTTTTCATACTTTCATCAATCTTTGCCTTGATTTGCTTCTTTTTTTCCTTGATGTGTGTTGTTTGCATCGCGTTATAAGAAGGGGGATTGTAGTCAAATCCGGCAGTCGATGATGAGCTCACTGCCTTTATAAATGCTCGGTGCTTGACCACGTTGAATGCTACGTTGGATTCGTAAAAAAAAGATGCCCAGAATATGTCCAGCTCCTTTCGCTTGGAGATTTGGAATGCTTCATTCATATCCTGTTGCCGCAAACTCCTTGTGGTATTCGAACCGGCCCTACTAGGCGCTGCACTACAATCAATTCGGTCCTCTTTGGTATCATTGTAAGACGGCTCAGATCCACCGTACAGAGTATTCTGTGTGGAAGCACTAGTACATGGACGTTGAATTGGTGTAGAGGATGTTGGCCTCATACCATCCATCTCCTCCGGTGTTGAGGGCCGGGAACCTTTCCACCGCAAAATTGAAACTTCCCCTTCACTACAGTAGGTGCCATTTGGCAAACCCTCGAGGGATTAGGCTGGTCCCAACTGTAATGCTGGAGGCACTTAGCCTTCACATACGAAACGGTCTTCCTGCATTACACACATTTCGCAACTTTCTGTGACAGTGATCCTTGCTTGATCTTGATTTTGTACCATGGTGCCTACTCTCTCGTACTGAGTCTCGGGACCGTCGTAATTGGTTGAACCGGTTGAACCGGTTCTATAGTGAATGATTAGGAACCACACCCCAAAGATTGGACCAGTAGAAACTGAAGATTATTATCTGATATAATTTAGTGTGTTTGATAAATGCCCGACAAGTTGATTTACAGAGAGAAGAATTTCTACATTCCCCCCACCTAAACCAAGTGTCTCCCCAAGCTACTAGTTTCAAGCAAGGAGCCCTCAAGGAGACCCACGACATGAAACACGCAAGGAGGTAAGGTGGATGTCAATCAAGGGGCAGTTTATATACCACTGCCTTCAGTCAGGCGCATGCTGTCAGGACGCCCGTCAGCAGACGGGCGCGCACAGAACGCGGACATTAGGCGCGCACAGGAGCGACTGGGCAGGTCGAGGAGGATGCTCGCGAGCAGTGGACCGTGCGTTGGAGTGTAGGCGGGCAAGCGCGTGCGCTGGCTGCCGCGCGAGATTACAGGCTAGTGCGGCGATCAAAAGCCGACACGCGCGAATGCAAACACGAGCGAGTGCAGGCGGGCGCAAGCGCAAGAGGGCGGGTGCGCTCTCGCGCAAGGCGATGCGCGCGAGATCCAACGTATGCGCGCGAGCATAGACAGGCGGAACCGGGCGAACACGAGCGCACTCCAACTCGCAAATGCGGGCGCGCACGGTCGGGCGCGGGCAACAGGATGCGATGGAAGGGGCGCGCGCAACGCAGTGAAAAGCCATGATAATGAAAGGAAAAAAAACTATAAAAAAAATTAAAAAATTACTGACCTATGGAACTGAACCTTCATTCCAATGAAGGCTAAAAATATTGAGCATCTTATTTAGATTTCATGTTGTGCCACATGTGAAGCCTGTTAACAATCCATTCCATTCACACATGCCTGACAAGTGGGGCAAGTGGTTAACAGGCTCTCTATGTGTCTGCTTACTTGGTGGAAGGTAATTCCTTTTAAGTTAACCTGGGGCAGATTTACCTAAACCTATGAGATAAACTTTTACAGTTACACCGTTAATCTGGTCGCAAATGCACGCGCGCGCGCATGTTGCCCCACTGTAGACGGGCGCGAGCAGTCGAGCGCTAGTTGTTGGGCGCGAGCAGTTGAAGGGGGGGGGGGGGGGGAGGGGTGCATGCTCGCGGGTGAAATGAGGGCGCGCGAGCACGGTTTGGTGCGTGTGAAATCGACAATGTGCGCACGAGAGTAGTCGAGACCAAGTGGACGACCTTTGGCACGCCCCATCTTGAAAATACGGGCGCAATCGGACGGGCGTGCACGGTTAGGCAGACGCGATCGAACGAGCGCGCACAATTCAGTAAAAAGCCCTGATTAATGAAAGAGAAGACAATAAAATAAAAAATAAAAAAAATAAAAAAATAGGTATGGACCACGGAGAAAAATAAATGGATAGTATGGGAGACGGGTGGAACTAGAAGTATAAAAATAAACAGATCGAAAAGGCATTCAAATGATAGAAGAATGTTAAAAAAAAAAAAAACACATTAAAAGGTGTAGGAGTATTAAAGGAAAATAAAGGGATATGATGGAAGAGTGGTGGAATTAAGGTATAAACAAATGAATTGAAAGAGGGAATTAAATGAAAGCATAGTGTTGAAAGGAAAAAAAAATTAAAAAAATAAAAGACTGTACGAGTATTAAATAAAAATAAAGAGATATGATTGGAGAGTGGTGGAATTAGAAGTTTAAACAAATGAATTGAAAGAGGGAATTAAATGAAAGCATAGTGTTGAAAGGAAAAAAAATAACAAATTAAAGAGGAGGGAAAAAAAAAACAAACGGAAGTGGTAATCGGATGATAGAAGAATGTATGCCATATTTAACTATTTCTGGACTATTCATTGAATTATGGACTATGGATCGTCCAGAAAAAGCAAAGGAAAATGAAAGGGGCTTAGTAAAACCATGCCCCACTATTATGAATACAGTGTATTATTTGAATGATTGGATCAGTAGATCTTCCAATATAGTGTTGTTCCAAGACGGGGGAAATGTGTGGACTAAGTAATGTATAGAACATTCTATGATTTGCAAGTCCATGGATCAGGAGATCTTCCTATATAGTGCTGTTCCGGAAGAACAAATGTATGGACAAAGTAATGTAATGAATAATGTGTGTTTTGCAAAACCATGGATCAGGAGATTTCTTGTTATAGGTGTCTCCCGGAAGAACAACAACCATCTCACAATTGCATGAGTGAAATGGTATGGACAAACTAAGTAACATATCTAAAACATCGAGATCCTTTAGAAAGAACGGCTTCTCTAGATTTGAGGACTCCACGTATGACGAACGTATGCAATTGTTTTGGCTAAGAACCTACACATTTTGGCTAAGAACCTGCACATTTTGGCTAAGAACCTTGAAGGAGGTGCCCTGAAGAACAACATGAAGAGTTTGAGGTATATTCTTAGCCGCGATGCTAGTCCAAAAGGCTACCAATGCATGACAAGAAAGCCAGTTCAGGAATTCCTGGCAGCCACGTCTGATCTTTAGAGGGCGCTTTTTTCCCTTGACAAAATCCTCATGGTGAACATGAACCCCATTTAAGTCTTGTACAACCAAATACCTTCGACCGGGTACCTTTCTGATCACCTTTGCTGGAACGGAGGATAAGAGAGGAGGCCCTGGAAAATGCAACAAAAATAGGTCTCATTAGAATTCAGCATCAAGAGATCCCTCGATACAGATGTCCAGTGTAAAAAGGTCTCATCAGAATTCAGCATTGGGAGACCCCTCGATACACATGTTCACTGAATTCCTCAAGCATGTACGGGAGACACTACACGAACTAGACATGTCCAATCTGGGGACATGAAAAATATTACGTGGGTAAAACAAGTCTGTGGATATACATATCAGTCCTACAATTAGAGTCCATCTAGATACCTTTCGAACTGGCGTCCAAATTCGGATCTTGGATTTTCGATGAAATGCCCACCGTCTTAGACGTCGGCATCTGGTAAAGGTTTTTTTTCAAAATTATTAGTAAATGGGATTGTATCATTATAGTCCTTGTAAACGAACTCGTGAGGCTGTCTAACAGCTTAAATATACTTAGCGCTGCGAGAGGGTGGGGTGTAATTCCTATGCTGGGATATGGGCGTCCTTACCTGATTCCTCAGACTAGCTGGAATTCTTGCTACAGTGCCTTTTCCCTTAGCCTCCCTCTCATCGTCGGTGCCTTTTCCCTTAACCTTGACTCCCATTTTGGTGCTAGGCCCAGTCTTAACCTTGCCTCGTGTGGCCGGGGGGGCCGATGTTGTTCCCAACGGCAGGGCCGGCAGAAGGGATTGTTGCAAATGCTTCAACCCAATCTGCAGCACAGTTGAGCCTGCTTCACGATCTGCGTCCTTAGATTTCTCCACCACGACTAGATCACGCTCAGTGGATACCTCTGTCAGTGCCTTGTCTGGGAGCCCTTCATATAAATCCAGGTTTAGCTCCTCCTCTTCCGCGTCTTTATCTTTGATATCGTCACATGCCTTCACATCGTCGCACACCAGGGCTTCCGCGTCGCATGTCTTCTTCTCCGTGCTGAACGTGTCTAAATCCTTCAGAGTGTCGTCAACAACATCTTCGTTCATGACAGGTGCCAAGGGGGGCGACTGATGAGTCTCCTCGGGAAATGTACTCGGAGGCGGGGGGCTGGATGGGACCGCGAATTCTGAGGAGTGCACTCCTCAGTTACGGGGGGGTGATGGCTTGGATCAGGTGGAGTACTTTCTATCATTGGGATATCACTCGATGATGGGATGCTCGGTGCATGCTGAGTATCTTCTACTCCTCCTTCAGTCTCCTGCTCTTGAAGAGGAGGAATTCCTTCCGGGTCCGCAGCATCCCCGTTCGTCCCCTTCCCATCCCTGTCAACTCCCGCGTCCTCCTCTTCTGCTTGAGTCAAGTCAATAGTTCGTGTAACTGTAGAAAATCCGTCGACATTAAAGTTCAAGTCCTCCAGCCCCTCAGTATCCTCTCCCACGTCTCGTGCGCCACCTTTAGGATCCGTAGTCTGAGTCTGGTAAGATTTTGTTGTCGCCTCCATCCGGGGATCCACAAGTGATGTCCTCATATCCAGCAACAACTGAGCTACGTCCTTCGTGTTGCCCGACATGGCGGCAAGATCGCTTCGTGGCGTCAAGGACTTCCCCACGTGAGAATTGTCAATGGTGTGATCCCTCGACGCAACACCACCGTAGACGCGCGCCGAGTTCAGCAGTCCCTGCAATATGAGCGCAGTAGACCATTAGTGGTATGAAAAGCTGATGTAGAGTAGAAATCGGGTTCGAGTTAATGGTACATGAATACTTTAATGTCTTGGAATTTACCCGAGGTGCAGTGCTAAGCAAATAAAAAACAGGTGCGAGGGCCTGTCTACGGTTCAGAACCTACCGAGGTGCAAGTCGTCTCCTCCTCCTGAGAGTTGTATACGGACACATCAGGCGGAGTCTGTCCCCGGCCATCTTCATCATCAGCCACACCATCTTCATCATCACCCTCTCCAAGGGTGCCTTCATCATCATCATCATCATCATCATCATCATCATCATCATCATCATCATCATCATCGAGTAGCAAGACATTTGGGTCAACTGAATCCTTGTAAAGTATGTCCCACATCTGCTTCGACGTCTTCTGAGCGTGTTCCTTATCATCTTCAGAGAAGACAACTTCCAGGACCATAGCTTCGTTTTCCTATAGACATGCAGGCGATAAGAACATGTATGTAATGCGAACAGCACACTCTAACCAAATGTCAAGTTCACTTTCAAGGCGTAAGGGTTCAGAAGTGTAGGGATGTGTGGTGTGAAGTGCAAGATTTATCGGGGGATCCTTCGATGATTTGAGAACCCCTATACCGTCATTCTAGACGTTGCCTGTCCATCAAGGGATCCCCCAATAAATCTTGCATCCTTGAAGACATATCAGGAAACACTCAGGCTCAGAATAAAAAAGGACCCCTGACATAGATTCTATATACGTGAGTGAACAAATCCATATCTGGCGAGTATTATAAATGGATGACATCTGCATAATAAGCCTCTCGAACAATAGCCTATTTGCACAAATGTGAAATAAAGAGGTAGCGTTCGAGTCACTTAGACAATTTACAATATGGCTTCAGCATTCAAAGAGTGCAGACGGAGTACTTACAAGTCCAAGGTGGGTGAAGTGAGCCCCGCCGTTGACATTTACAAGTATCATGTTATCTTTGATATGCTGGTCAAAGAGAGTAGAAAGCGCGGCCAGCTTTATCGTTGGTCAATTAGGTCGTTTCCATTGATGGATGGTTTTTGTAATGTCCTTGGCCAGGTACACTGCGTCAAATGGTCTCTTCTTCTTAAAGAAATCCCCGAAGCATGCCTTCGTCGACTGCGTTGCCGAATAAGCGAAGCAGAAAATTATGGACACAACATACGAAGAACCCACCTCTGGAAGGGAAATCTGTCCTCGCAAGAAGGGACGTAGTGGATCACATGCCAGTTCCACAACTTCCTCTTCATTGTCCTCGTGCGCGTTTCAATGTGCGTAAGTGTGGCATAGAATCCCACCGCATCTGTGAAGAGAACTGCCCCTGAGCGTGCAAAGACCTGCCCGTTTTGTTCATGGCCTTCTAGAGGATCGAATATACGATTCATCCTGTTCTCGCCTAGCACCTGAGCGTTCACTGGCATGTTAGCGAATGCATCAAACAAGAAGTACATGAATATGTGTACTTTTCCCCCTCCTCTCCATTGAAACACTTCATCACTTCCTAGAAGGCCAGCTCTCCAGCTCCGCGCGAGTGATGTTCTTTGCGTCGGCAAACTCGTCCCATTCATTTGCAGGATACATTACGTATGAGCTCTTACAGCTTGGAAGCTCCCAACCACAATAGTTGCTCATCAGCTCGTTCTTCATCAGCCTGACCAGTCGTTCCCTAATCCCTACTTTGCTCCTGCTCTGGCATCGATCTTCACAAACGTGAAGGACTCAGACCTAAAGGACTGCAAGATACCTTTATTGTTTATTGAAGACGGCACGGCCGTTGACCGATGGGTGGAGATTGAGAAACAGTACATCAAGGGGAAGCTGCCAGATGCGCAAGGGAATGTGCAGAGGAACTATGACCTCAAGTGTAAGCCTTTTGTCCAGATGACTTAAAAGCGCTATACGGCATGCACTCGGAGGATATCCGCTACCTTGCGCTATACGGCATGCGCTCGGAGGATATCCGCATACCACACGTCGGAGGAGGTGTTAGTAGCGCTCTCCAATGAGGAAGTTGCCATCGGGGGATCCCACGATGATATAAAGTATGAGGAATGTTCTAAGAGGCTATAAACATTTCTACAACTCGGATCATCAAGGGATCCCTCGATTAGGGAGGGAATACAGACTTACCAGGAATTCTTTAGGGTGCTGCCGTCCCTCTAAAGCTGGCATCAGACGGTTCATCTCTTTCCACTTGATTCGGGCATTGAGCACATGCATCATGAATGTGTGCTCCTTCTGTGGGCCAACCATATCCTGGTTTAGGACACGTAAGAGAAGCATGAGCTTGATGTGCTCAGGCTTGGGCGCCCACACTGGAATGATTGAGAACTTCGACGCCTTGTCTTTGTCAGCCCCATCAATTTCGCCACTCTCAACGAGATCTCGGTAACACTGAACCGTATGCTGACCCCCAATGATGTAGAAGTTCGTGAAGCTCTTTATCTGATTCTTTTCCGAAGGTTTATTGAAAAACTCTACGAGACCTTTTTCTCCATACGGTCCCCTCTTCAGTGGAAATACAGTGATATCTCTATCTGTTCCACTGTACCTCGAAGCGATGCTCGCCTGGTTCGTCAAGGCTTTTAACCTCTCTGCAATAAGTCCTCAGTAGACGTAGGTACCTGGAGGGGCCCTGTGCAGCTTTGAGAAATGCACAGTTATTGGCGCTTCCTTCTCATCCTTCAGCCTCTCGTGGCCCCACTTGTACAGGGGTTCAAAAGCCTCGCTATACAAGTTCTTCATCTCTGTCTGCTTGGTCTTGTCTAGCTTCTCAATATCCAAAGCTAACATTGTCACACACTGCTGAAGAGTAAGCTTGTCATTAGCCTTTCCCTTCTTGCCCTTCCCTGTGTCAGGCACCGCAATTTCCCCGTCATTGACCAAGGATGATTTCCGTTTTGTGCCCTGCTTCTTGGTAGGACTAGACGCACTCGGAGCCTGCGATTGACCAAGAGCAGCAGCTGCAGCCTCAGTGCGCGCCTCCTCGATTTGGTTCCACTGATTTTCAAGATGTTCAGGAGTCCATTTTGTCCTCTCCTCCGGCATGTACATGTACCCCTTGGCAGTGAGGGATGCACACTGAATCAGGCTAAGCTTGGAGATGTCCAGGATCTGTCCATACGTTATAGTCCAGGATCTTCTTCTTCACCACCATGATAGCTGTCTCCGCGTCAAGGCCTTTCAGTTCGAGAACGTTTAATCCAATCGGGGAATGGATACACGATTCATTGGTGAGATGGGGGACAATGACGGTCGTGCTTCCTGCCATATCCTTCCACGACATGGCCCATGTGGTGACGTTCTTATCGCAGCGGTAGATTGCGCAGGGATTTGATTCTCCATCGAAATTGAAGCCATGGATCCAACTATCAATAAAAGGGTACAACTTCAGGGGTTTGTGGTCACTTCGTGGTTCCAATACTTGTTGTTCCCTGCAGAACAAACATACACCACTGTTGGTCAAATTCTTGCTCCAAATCAATAAACAGTTATACAAATCGGATCATTGGGGGATCTCTCGATGACTTTGATTCATACACACGCATGAGGGGCTGTGCACAGCACTTACTGGACAACAACTACCTACAAGGACCATAAAAAACAGCAGAGGAAGGGAAGGGGCACTAAGGTCATCAAGAGATCCCCCAATGTTCTGCCTTACCCACACGATGGGAAGGGAATACCGACGCATGGAGGGATCCCCCAATGGACCAAAGATATGATACCAAAGCATCAAAGGATCCCTGATGCAATTAGCACTGTCCATACAGTGTATTGTCCAGGGTGAGGTTTCCTGGTTATTGGATTATGTTATATGAATAGGGTTTCAAGTGATTGGGTCATCGAGACATCCCCCGATGTTCTGCCGTAACAACAGGATGGAAAAGGCATACCGACGCATCGAGGGATTCCCCGATGGACCAAGGACATGTGCACAATGCATCAATTCCTCCCTCATGATCAAATTAACACAGTCCATACAGTGCATTGTTCAGGGTGAGGTTCCCTGGTTACGGGATAAATAGTTAAAGAGTAGGGTTTCAAGTGAATAAGTCATCGAGAGATCCCCCGATGGCTTGCCGTACCCACAGGATGGGAAGGGGATACTGACGCATCGAGAGATCCCCCGATGGACCAAGGATATGTGAACAATGCATCAATGGATCACTGAAGCAATTTACACTGTCCGTACAATGTATTGTTTAGGGTGAGGTTCTCTGGTTACGGGTTTATGTTTGAAGCTTCGGGTTTCAAGTGAATAAGATTAGGAATTAGGTTTATATGGATGTGGATACTCCTAATCTGTTACACTACAAGGTTACGTCGCACTACGGAAACCAATTACACTACCAAGAGAATGTTCAATCAGGGCAGTTTGCCTTCACGACATCCGAGTAAGTCAAATTTATGGCTTGCTTTTGGTTGTTGAATGCTCCTCACAACACCTCCCTAAATGTTGCTCTTGATTATAAGATTGACAGGGACTACTGCATTTCCAAATGTGGTAAAGGAAATATGTCACTAAGTATAGAATTTGAGATTAAGAAAAAAACTTACGGGTCCTCCTGGATTCTTGCGGTCGTGGGCGCTCTAGATGAATTTCCTGCCATAGCTGCCTGCAAACTCTGCACGGCGATGGCACGATGCACGGGAAATTGCATACAAAAAATGAGAGTGAGAAATAAAAGAACACTTTAGAGGAGCAAACATTGTGACGAATTTAAGTTCAGCTCTCTCTACTCGTTCTGACAATGCAAGTAACCATACCAACGCATAAGACTAGAGCAATGTTGCGGGAATCGGCAACTGCAAACACAAAAGAGGAGATAGCATCGGGAGACAGACCCGATTGATCCAAGAATGTATGCAAGAAGTACGTGTGAATGCACTCGCAGGTGGAAAACCCCTCGTCCGCTTCTTCGTCTTCCTCCTCAAAGCATGTTCCGACGATCCGATTTCCTTGTCCACCCCCTGATCCAAAAGCTCTGCCTCGATCTCAGCTCAGTGCATCTCCCAAACACCTCTCAAATGCCGAAAAAAACACCTCTGAAACACCACTCAGACGCCGCAGGAAACACCTTCCAAACACCTCTCAAACGCCGCAGGAAACACCTTCCAAACACCACAACTTGCACCTCCCAAACCTGGGCTATTGCGAATGAACAAGGCCTAAGAGAATAGGTTGCAAATCGACACAGAAGCTTGCAAATTCCCACGACGACCTAAGCCCCTCGATACAGAAGTTACCGCAAGCAAACTGACACGGGAGAGGGGGAGCTACAGCAAGGTGGCGCAAAAGCTCAGTACAGCGAAGTTTAGGTGCAATCGAGCAACCCTCACGATGATGATGGAGAGCCGTCTTTGCACTGTACAGTGTAATCTTAGTACCAAAATAAAAAAGGAGGGCGTTAGCACGTTCTTGGAGGGGGGACGTACACATTAAGGGGCACCAATTACTCCTTCATGAGTGCATGCAGTGAATTGAAGTGACCCCTTGATATTAACTGGATATTAATGAATGATGGGAAATGAACAAAGAAAATAGAAAATTAAATTGGATATTAAAAATAACGGAAAAAAATATATGAGATAGAAAGAAGTGAATCAAAAGAGTTTAGTGGGATAACTTTTAAAAGTAAATGAGAATTAAAAATTAATTAAACTAAAAATTAAAAAATTAAAATCAAATATAAAAGAGAACCGAATGAAATATAAAAGAGAAGGGAATTACATTGAATAAGAATTAAAACAAAAATCATAATAGGAAATAATAATATCACGGGCATAAAAGAAAACGCACATTTGAAAATAAAAGATAAGGGAATGATAGATAAAAGAGAAGCGAATGAAAGATTAAAGAGAAGGGAATGCAATATGGTGGAAAAGAGAATGGCATGTTAAAAGAGACAAGAATGAATTATAAAAGAAAAATGGAATTAAAAATAAGAGAGAAGTTAATTAATATTTGGGAAAAAAGGGGATAAAAAATAATAGAGAAGGAAGAGAATAGTGAAAGAAGGTAATAAAAAATATTAAAAAAGGAGATAAACCTCTAAAGTTCCGAGGGTATTTTTCATCAAAACTGCCTCAAAACAGCCCCTCTTCAAAGCAAGATGGATTTTGCAAACTTGGGGTCTTTTTTAGTACATCCAACCGTAAGATCTTGTAGCTAACTTCTATGTCTACGTGTCCACCAAATCTCACACACTTATTTCTCACCCATTGCAAGATCGTAACGTTCAAAGTAGAAAAACAAGTTTTTTTTCCCTGCGAAGAAAGGGGACAACAGAATTTTGGAGGCCCAAAAAACCATTTTTCAAAGTAGATATGGAATAAATCTCTCCATATTATTGTTCCTAATTGAGTTAGGTACATATACAAAAAATATCATATTCCAAAAAGTTGTGAAAAGGTTCCAAAAAAATCATTTTCCACTAGGGGGTATGCTGAAATTCACATACAAAGGCCATTTTTTGACAATAAAAATAGCATATGAAAAATTCTTGGATTGAAAATCCGAATAGTGGAAACATGCTCTACTGCCTCCTCTATATATAAAAATTTTTATTTTTGAAAAATACCAAAATCTAAATTTTTGGTGGAATTTCAAAGTTTCATCTTTGGGCAGATTTGGGCAGTTTTGGGCAGTTTTGGGCAGAATTTACTGCATTCACAGTGGCTTAGAAAATTTCAGTAGCTGCCCAACGAGCAGCTTTTGACAGTTAAACCTTCATAACTTTTGATCCCAATGTCG
Organism: Ceratodon purpureus; assembly: GCA_014871385.1. NCBI lineage: Eukaryota > Viridiplantae > Streptophyta > Bryopsida > Pseudoditrichales > Ditrichaceae > Ceratodon > Ceratodon purpureus. The sequence continues at coordinate 106,122,516 of CM026426.1, forward strand.
GAATTGAAAAATAAAAATATGCACACGGAGCTCTCAGAACGGCACACCTCCATTTAAAATTTCAGAAAATCACGATTCAAATTGCAACCGTAGGTACATGCCCAAGTTTCAAAAAAGCCCATTCTAGGACTATTGTCCTTTAGGGGTTAAGAACAAAAGAACTGACATGGAGATCAGAGCGAAATAAAAATAATATCGTAATGATATATCGCTCTGAGCGATATTATTTTTGTATCCATATTATCGTTATATGGATATAAAAATAATATCGTAATGTACTACCATCATTCATATAGTATATGAATGGTGTTTTAGATTTGATACTGCCATATAAATACATCTGTGGCTGAAACAATTAATATGGAGTACGCCTTTCGAGATTTCATGAATTAGATAGATCCTCAAGAGATTTATGTCACTTAGAAGATGCAATAATAGATACTCCTAGATAAATAAATCTTGAGCTGAAAGAACTAATATGGAGTGTGCCTTATACGATGTCCTACCGTCATCCACATGATACCGCGTATGGATTATAACTCTACCATTCTCAAAAAACCACCATTATTTTTTTTTTATATAATTTTCATTTGAATACCTAATAAAGTGGCAACCACTATTGATATATTGTAAGTTATAAATAACTTTTCGTTTTCATACTTGATAAGTTCAGACTCATAGTAGATTCAACAAGATTCATTATGAAATCATTATTTTTACAAAGAAAATGGTGCAAGTCATTCTTCTTTGAAATTAGTTTCACAAGAACTGTTAAATCATTCATTTTACCCTTATATTTTCTTCTTAAAATTTCATGAAATGCCAATCTACACCTGATTTACCAAAAAAAATCCCGGTATAAATTAAAATCATTGATAACAAAGGTTGGATGATATAAAAATACCTTAATTATTATTTAGCATTTTTATATAACGTTACTTCGACGTTTTTTAAAGAAATTACTTAGATGTGTGACTTAAATACATAAACCATTCACATCATAATTCAGATTGAATTCAATTTTTACTTTGTGATGCACCATATTTTAAATGGAACTACATTAAATCCCTAGAAAATTACAAAAGGGCACGATTAAAAATTCACGTTTTGAAGAGTCACGGCTGAGTTTGAAAAGTTGCAGCGAACTTTCATAATGTATGACTCATTTTCATGAAAGGTCACATGAATGAATATAAAAAAGTAACAATGCGATGTACTACCATCATCCAAATGATATATGAAAGGTGTTTTAGATTTGATACTGCCGTATAAATACATCTGTTACCAAACGACTATGTAGCACGTTAAATTCGAGACACCATAAACTTGACCCTCACGAGATTTATGTGGCTTCAAAAAAAATTAAAAAATACATTTGAATGGTGTGTAAATGCCAAATGGGGGCATTTGGTGTTGCTTTTCATTTACTTCAAGACACCCTAAATTAAATTGACCCTCACAAGATTTATGTGACTTGGAAAAAAAAAAAAAAAAAAAAAACATTTGAATGGTGTGTAAATTAGATAGACCCTCCAAAGATTTATGTGACTTCAAAAATTAAAAAATAGACTAACCCTAAACCCTAAAGCCTAACCCTTAAACCCTGAACCCTTAAACCTTGAACCCTTAAACCCTAAACCCTAAACCTTCAAGTTGAAAATCAGAGAAGTACCTATTACCCCAGCACTCCCTTGATAAGTGTGGGAACATAAAACGTATACGCATTGAGAGCATATTAGGTACAACTGAATGGTATTTTGTACAAATTTAGTGTTCCTATGGACATTGCTGTGTGTAAATATTGTATATGTTGCTTAAAGGACGTGGTACGTGAGTCTAATAAATCATGCCCTGGAGTGGCTATTTATGTAACAGATCTTGACATATAAATACATCTTGGTCCTTCGTAGAGAGCAACTTTCGTATAATAGTGGACCAGGTGATGACATAGACACTCCTACAGAAGTAGGGGGGACAGATTGAATGGCGCTGCATCATGATATGGAAACCACCCTCACGAAAGTACTGCTGGATGGTTTATGCATCATGACATGTATGTTCCCTTCGAATTCAAACCTGAAGGGCTTGATCTTGTTTCCCCCTTCTGAATTGGCAGGGATTCTCCCTTTGAATTGTCTGCTGGACCGCCATCTCCTGATTCATTCACATGAATTCAGAGCAGTCTCCTCAGAGTTGTTTCATTAGCGCATTTCAGAGTACGAGTTTCCTACAACATTGCATGTCGTAGATGGGTGGTAGAACCTGAGATTGAAGGGTTGCGGGGGACCGATGATGGGATTGAGGTGCCGGAGCAGGCTTCGAGGAGGCGGAGGAAGCACCGGCTGGGGTGTCTAGAGCGGCCGATTACATTCGCAGGGAGCGCAGGTATCTCGGTCTTTCCTTGGAAGATCTTTTGTCAATCGGGTTTATTTTATTGCTCTTGAATGGTGTGTTCTATCTCCTGTACACGTTACATGTGTTGATCATGTGATCCATCGCGGGATCCCCTATTGTAAGTAGAATTGTTCATGTAGTTCTCTGTGGGTTATGTAGCGTTTGCAAAGTAATCGGGGAATTTGTAGTTAAGATTATGCCTTGTATGTTGGTGGAATGAACCTCACTTATGTGATGACGTGTTCTTGTGGAGATTTTGCTGTACGGACAATAATTTTACTGTACGGACAAGGGTGGCGAGGTGGAGGCTGCTGCTTACAGGACCCAACTACCCTCATCGAGAGATCCTTCGATGCTGCTTTGGAGATCCTTATCGAGAGACCCTCATCGAGAGATCCCTCGATCCTATAGAATTTAGACCCTCATTGAGAGATCCCCGGTACTGCTTTGGAGATCCTCATCGAGAGACCGACATCGAGAGATCGCTCGATCCTATAGAATTTAGACCCTCATCGAGAGATCCCTCGATACAGCTTTGGAGATCCTTATCGAGAGATCCCTCAATCCTATAGAATCTAGACCCTCATCGAGAGATCCCTCGATAATGCTTTGGAGATCCTCATCGAGAGATCCCTCGATCCTATAGAATTTAGACCCTCATTGAGAGATCCCCCGATACTGCTTAGGCTCTCTTCAGAATGGACTCTGGCAGTGACAGTGACGGTCCCCAGATGCCGTCTGTGGGACCTTCCGGTTACGACTTCTCTCAGGAATCAACTGCTCGTAGTGATGAGCTTCGACTCGGGCAGTTTGTGAAGCTTGTCGTCCCCCGTTTTGGAGATGTTGGAATCGTATCTGCTGTCGACGTTAATCCTTCTGGGCAGTGGCTTGGGGTTTGCATTCCACCTGGCTCGTCGGAATTTATTCTTGTGCGACCATCAAGCATCGCTTCGGACGCAGAGGACCTCTTCCTCAAACCTCGCCAAAGAGGCTGTAGCGTTTTGAGGGATGCTTTGAATCGAACAGTCCTCTGGAGAGCTGGTGATGCGATTGCATTGTTGCAGGATCCTCCCATGAACGATGTTGAATACGTTCGTCAACAATCTTGGATTGGTCTGGAAGTTTAGAGGCTAGACCTTGCGGGTGCTGTTCTAGCCTCCGGTAGAGTGTTCTGCTCAGAACCGGAGGAGTTTTTTTGAGACGGAAGATTGGGCGAGGGATACATTGGAGTGACAATCCTCGACGTATTTGTCGGGGACACTGATGCCATAATGAGTAATGAGCGTTGGTTGAGATCTAAATGCAAATTCCCGAACGGCCCTTTTCTTCGGTCAACAGTCGAGCACTTCTCCCGAATCTCAATGGAGGTAGATCCGCAAGAGCACCTTGGAGGCAGACGGAAGGCACCTTACCGGTTCACAGTGCGGAAACCTAAAACGCATGAATAACGTTTGCTGTACAATATGAAGACAGCGGATGCTGAAGTGAGGAAGGTTGGCTCGGAACGATGCTGCTCAAAGCATTGCTGTCAGACATTTCCCGAGGAGCTCACACTAATAGTGGGTCAGAAATTCTATTCAAAATCCTTTCAGGATTGCGGCGGGTGGACAGATGCATTCAGTCGACGGTGACCGTAGGAGGAAGTACTTGACGCTGCATGGTTTGAAAGTTTGCGCGAGTGCGTGGTATCTTATTCACGGAGTTCCCAAGTCAACTTTTCATAGCTATGTCCAAAGATACAACAAAGGGGTTCTCCCAACAGCGCATGGAAACAAGGGCTACAAGCGACCGAGGATCGGAACAGTTCAAGTCATGGGTACTATTGCTGCTATTGTAGACGAGAATGCAGATCAAATGCCCCATCAAATGCGAGGAATCGCAAATGGACGAGTGGACACTCTGAAATATCTTCCAGTAGGCAACAACTGGAAGCCAGTGATGGCTGACGCCAATGAGGTCCAAGTCTCTGCTTCGCGTGTCTTCTAATGTCATTGCATCGAGAGATCTCCCGATAGAGGTTACTTTCGTATTGACAGTCACTCCTCTGTCTTACAGTATCGTTGCACTCTAGCTACGTCATGCACTATATAACTCTTTTCCCCTCTTCGGTGATTTGTCATAATTTGTCGTCTAATACTTGGACCTTGTTCGCTTGCGTGCGTCTCTTTCTTTGCCTCAGAAGCCATTTGGACGTTCCGGTGCTTTGCAGACAAATGTTTCATTAGGTCTGCCTACAGTGAGCCAGTCTACAATTAGTAGAATTAGAAGTTCACTCTTCAACAATATCGCAATCAAACCGGTTGGAAGTTCTTTTGCGAAATGCTCGACATGTGACCAACTTCAAGAATTCATTCTGAAGTCAGCTAACGGAAGTTCAGAATATGTTGACTTTGTGAAGCAACGGGACGAGCATCTTGCTCACCAAGCCTCTTGTTGTCGTCTGTATGGTGCATGGCGCGAAGAATCAAAGCGCAATCCCAGTGGGATTCTGTGCATTATTCATGACAAGATGGATACTGCAAAAACCGCCCTTCCCCGGATGCGGGTTACAACAAAGGCTACTCAAGGTTTGGGCCAACTTCCTATGAACGTCACTGGTATGGTTTCACATGGGCACGGGGATGGCGCCTATACACATTACTGTCCTCAGTGTTGGCCAGGATATTCTAACGCCACAATATCGTCATTGGCGAGGCTGTTCCGTCGACTGGAAGGCCCCTCATTTCGGGAGTCTGGGAAACTATTTGAGTACCCCCGTAAAACTCAATGTTCGAGACATTGTTGAGGGGGAAGTCTAGGTGCCTCGACATTTTACCGCGTATCAAGGGATCCCCCGATGTCCGAGGGTTGAAACCTTTACCAAGGAAGTTATACCTTCAGCTGGATAACTCCGCCAAAGATAACAAGAACCAATATCTCATGGCATTTCTCTCCCTGCTGACTGCACGGGGTGTTTTCAAGGAAATTCAGGCTGGATTTCTACTAGTGGGTCATACGCACCAAGATATTGACGCTTATTTTAGCAATTTGTCGGAGGCATTAAAAAGAAAGAATACGTTTGTTCTAGCGGATCTAATGAAGGCCTTCATGCAGTCCCAGGAGTTGTCATTCATGCTGGAGTTCATTCAAGAGGTTGCAGACTTCAAGTCTTTCATCAAAGGCTATCAAAGTAGTGGAACAGCACGCCTTATTGGACTTGGAGAGATGCACCTTTTCAAGTTCTATGTGGACAATGATGGTTGGCCGGTTATGAGGTACAAGAAATCAGCCGTCGACGCACAATGGCTACCCCTCAACAGACCCCCTATTCGATTGTGGAATGAAAACATGGATGGCGGCCCAAAACTTCCTCACGGCTCACCAAAGCCGGTTCCGTTCAAACCTATGTGGGGAAGTGAGGTTCCTAAATCTATTGGGAATCAGGTGAAGGCGAGAGAGACCGCAGCCAAAGCTACTGAAAACAAGAAATTCATGAAGTGCGGACTCCAGAAGTACATTGAGTAGTGGAAAAATGGAATGGCAAAATGCGAGGGATTTGCAGCAGCTTTTGGGCCTTATGTTGACAACTGGACTTGATTGTTGTCTGAGGTTGATAAGCCTCTGGTAGTGACACATCCTGAATTGTTAGAGGATTTCTAGCCAAGGCATGACTGGAGGGCCGTATCCAACGGAGTACCGCGCCCAAGATTTTTACCCATTTTACTTGAGGATGTGACTCCTGAGGATGAGGAACCAGAGGCGTATTGTGGCCTAGCAAACGAAGCTCCAGAGAGTCCTTTCAATCCCCGGCGTGATCTTCGGCCTGGCAGCTGGGTTCTTTTGAGACCTGAAGATCCACTCATTTGTCCTGTATGGCAGGGAAGAGCAGCGAGTGCTGTATGCAGAGAGGAAGGCCATGTAAACCATGGATAATTTCTAATTCAGTTTTGGGAAGCTCGTAGCGCGGAAAGAGACCTTGCATTTAAATTCCGTAACTGTTGGTCTGCTAAGTGGGTAGTAGAGACGCGCGCTCCGGAGTGGGTCTCTGTTGGTGCAGCTTTGTTTCAAAATTGGTCAAAAATCAAGGACCCGTCCACTAGAACCATTCCTAAGAAAGCTATGGAGGCTGCTTTAGCAAACTTAGAGAGAGCTAACTTAGTTGATCCATGATCTTCTATGCCACATAGGAACGACATCGAGACATCCCTGGATGATTACGTCTGAGTCTCATGTCTTCCTCATTTTCTATTAATGACATAAGAGTCATCACTGCTTGACCGCTTCTCACGCTTCCGTGTAATATCTGCCTTCCTCGTGTCAATGATGTTTGTTTATGTATGTGTTTCAAATATGCTTCACAGTCGAATATGTCCGTCATGTTTTATATTGGGGTATTGCGTGAAAAATACTTCCGAGCCCGCAGACACTGTACCTGATTGTATGCTCGCCATGTGATATCCCATTCAACTCTGATATCGCGGGATCCCCCTATGAACAGTAGAATACTTCCAAGCCCACATCTCTTCCTCTCTTCTGAGGGTCACTGTTGATGCAGTGGTGTATGCAACTTCGTCGTGGATCATGGATCCGAGGAGTAGAACCATTCCCAAGATAGCCATGGAATCTGCGTTAGCAAATTTATAGGGAGATAAGTTTTTTGATCGGAGATCTTCTATGCCGTTTAGGTACGACATGGGGAGATCCCACGACAAATCCGTCTGAGTTAATTCTCTTCCTGATCATGTGTTAATGACATCGACATCATCCATGCCTGAAGGATCGTCAGGCTTCCGTGTAATACCTGCCTTCCTCCTGTCAATGATATTTCATTTCTCTAGATATGTTTCGAATCTGCTTCCCATTTCTAATATGTTGGTCATCTTTGATATTGGGGGCATCCCGTGACAAAATAATGCTGAACCGACATGCCTTCTACTATTCTATATCTCGCTTGCCTTGTACCAATATCTCGTTCAAGTTTGATATCGCGGGATCCCCCGATGAATACTTCTGAGCCCCCATCTCTTCTATTCTTTTGTATTACCCTAAACCCAATGTACGTATATCTCGGTCAAGTTGGCTGCTGGGGATCTTGTGATGAATATTGTAGAGCCGAAATCTCTTATGTTTTCCGTTCCTTGCTTGGAATGTACGTATAATTATCTGGGTCAAGTTTGCTGTTGGGGGATCTCGTGATGAATACTCTCGAGCCCAAATGTCCTCTGTTCTTTTATATCTCGCTCGCAATGTACTTACATCTTGGTTAACTTTGGTGTTAAGAGATCCCGTGATGAATACTTCTAAGCCCCCCACGACGGTTCTTTCCATACATTGTTACGCCAGTGCTCTAAATTTATCAGGTCTATGATAGGTGATTACTTAATTCTGGACTCTGGACTGTCCAGAAATAATTAAATATGGCATATGTTAAACAAAGAAAATAAACAAATTAAAGAGGGCATTCATCTTAGAGAAAAATAAAAGGATATGATGGGAGAGTGATGGGATTAGATATATAAATATAAACAGTTGGAAGCGGTAATTGGATGATAGAAGAATGTTAAACCGAAATAAAAAATTAAACAAATTCAAGAGAGTAGGGTTATGAAGAGAAGTAAAGGGATAAGGAAAAACAAATGGAAGAGATAATCAAATGGAAGAAGCATGGGATCAAGAGTCTAAATTGAAGAGGCAACGGATAATAATTAAGCATGACGGGTCAAGATTAGATAGTGCTAGAGTATGAAGTGCTGGAATACGGGCGAGAACATACGGGCGAGTGCATACGGGCGGGAGATATATAACGCGCACGGGCAACGCTTGGGAGGCAAAAATCATGCTAAGTTCTGAAAATGGAGGTTGGGCGTCGTTGCTCGACCAAATGCGTCTATAAGCGCGATCATTTCGGGCGCCATCATATCGGGCGAGTAGACGTCTGCGAAATTCAAAAACACTAACACTCTCGAATTGCCAAATCCTAAGGATCGCGCGCGTGTGATGAGGGCGCCAGCAGTCGGGCGCCTGCAACGACGGATGCGTGCAACATTGTCGAGACATTCCCAGGGAGAAAATTTATTCAGTGCTTTGACGGCAGTGCGCGCACCCATAGTTCGACGGGTGCGAGCAGTTTGCGCTTGCGCGTAAAGGCGTGATCTATTATTCAGATGAAAGTGTTTTTGCCGGGAGGGGACGGACTACGGGCGCGAGTAAACATGCGCGTGCATACGGGTGCGCGAAAACGCACGCGTGCATACGGGCAAGTGTACAGTCTTAATCCACTTACCATAAAATTCAAAGTTTCACATAGAGAACTAGGAACATCTGATCCATCATATTCTTGAATTGAAACTGGATGGTGGCGGGAACAATCGGATTCCTCTCGAAGTTGATGTGGACATTCATCTCATATTTAAATGACGAATATAAACGGAATAAAATGATACATGAATTATTTTTAGTGTAGGATAAAGGGAGGAAAGATATAGTCTAGCACGTACACGGAATATCCATGCAAAAAATTTTAGTGTGCACCAAAATTACGTAAACATTTATCGTACGATGGAAGGGAGATGAGACAAATGATGGAATGAACGACATGTTTGGCGACCCGAAAAACACTGGACCTATGCAAGGAGAATAATAGCGTCTTGGAAATCATGAACAAATCCGGAAAGAAAATTAACATCCATTGTTTGAGTTTAACAAACATTAAACGTATCCATGCAACCCTAAACAATCTAATTCCCTATGCCTTCTACACGTATTTATATTCCGATATCTTTTTACAAAAACGTAGTCTTCATTCATCAATCTCTACGACGTCACGTGCAGAGGAACTCGATCCACCTTCATCATGTCCTGGACGAGAGCTTCCCGCTGCACTACTTTCTGCCCCATCCCCAGCGATGAGTTTCCGCTTGGCAGAACGAGTTCTCTTAACTGGGCCATCTACTCCAAGTATTGCTTCCATGAATCTGCTCTCTCGCATTCGATGGAGCTCTTTAAGGGTCTCCGAACTATGTTGTTCGCATAGGAAATCCACGGCTTTACCCTTGAATAGGTCTATCCATTTGGATTCCGCCATGTTCAAGGCACTAGCGATGTCGAGTTCCATTTGCAGCTCCTTGCGCTGGTCCGCAACCAGTTTCCCTTTGGAATTCCACTTAAACCCTAGAGGATGAGTGCGGTATTGGAATGTCTTGTTTTATTCATCCCACTACCCACCAAGCAGTTGTAGAAAAACATCCTCCTTCTCTCGATTTCTTCTACACTCCCGCCTCATGTGAGCGCGTGGCAGATCTTTACAATCTCCTTAGGATGCATGTCCCACCTCCACTGCGCGCTCATTTCATTCTTGTTGGTCACGTGCTTTCCCATAAACCAATTCCAAATCAAGTCCTCACCCCACTTGTCCGGATACTCAGGAGTATTTTCCTTATTTTGCTCCCAATGCGGTGGCATGTAGGTCTCCAAGCCAAACCGCTCATAAAAATGCTTGTGGAGGGGGGACTTTTATATTGCACACCACGGACGTATCATGGCATGAGAAATCAAGCACAGTGGATGATACATGCAGTGACAGGATCCCAATGACCAGCCTCCCTCTCGCCCAAATGGATTGGTACAAATGGGACACTTGGTTCCATCCAACACGTACTTCTGTGGATTGGGCCAGAGCAATCTGCGCTCTGCATTATTAGAGATTTCTCATTAGATGTTGCGGTCTTGTACTCCCATACCAACTGCGTCCAATCTATATCCTTACTATTCATTGGTAAGTCGTCAAGAAACATATCATCCACATGTGCCCACAAAGTAAGTCCGAATTCACTCTTGGAGTTCGTCTTGAGGTAGTCATGGTCAATCTTTTGGAACTCATTGTAGATCTGTCTGTAACGGTTAGCGTTTAGAATGCATGCAATCTTCCATTGGTAGTATTGTTTGCTCATCTGGATCAGATACGTCTTGAGCAACTCGTTGGTAGCTTGCAATCTAGAGACAGTGGGTACAAAGGGGACCATGGGAGGAATCGCTGAGTGTTGAAATGACAAAGAATCCTCCGTCTCTTGAGAATCCACAAACATGACTTACTGCTGGGAAGAGGGGGGGGGGGGGGGTGCATCACTTGACTCGTTGATGCGAATGGGATGATTGGCTTACGAGGAACTCGAACAAGGGTATCTTCCAAGACACCGTGCATGGCCGATTCAATGATGGCATTCATTTCAGCCTCGTTCATTCCAAGGCTATCAGGGAGTAGAACCTAGCTTTCCTCGGGTACCCTAATCGGATTCCTCGCAGCTTTAAGTTGCCCAATCTCTTCATTCTGCCTCTGAATAATCTCATTCATCCTATCAGCTTCTTTCACCATGTTCTGGATTGTCTTCTCCATCTCAACAATTATCGCATTTTTTCCGTTGAGGTGATTAAGCAATGTGTCGCCTTGCTGGTCTTGGGCATCATCCCCGGTTAGTGTAGCCTCCAACTCAGTTGCAAACCTAGCGTCCCCATCTTCACTTACATTGCTCGGGCCTCCAATCTGTGGAATCAATACAAGAGGAGCTACATAATCATTGCTTGGGCCCCCAACGATTGCTAGAGGAGCCTGATCAGCAATATCCACCCAGTAGGATTTGCTGGCAGAGCACGTTTCTTCGCGGACAAACATGCAGCAAGAACAGGGTCCTTCTTTTTAAGTCGTGTGATTGTAGCTGCAGCTGCTGCTCTTGTTTGCAACTGAGGGAGACGTGTTGACGTACCATCAGAATCACTATCTTCCTCTGAAAAAATCCATTGGAGTGGCACTACTACACCACTCTCCTCGAGATCATCCCTGTATGGCCAGTTCACATCGGGAAATGTTCGAACCCCTGTAGGTATAGCCATCTGCCGGGAACGCTGCCGGATGCTAGGAGTTGACCGTATGGTCCTCCTATCCATCGCCCTATGAAGCACAACCTTGCCATATACCAATCTACAAATAAAGAGTGGAATCTCGTTTCTTGGGTTGATCCTCTCCCTATATAAAATTTGGTACACCTCCAAACACCGTTGCCCAAACTGACGATTCTTGCACCATTTCATGTTCGCCTTGTTTGTAGTACGATTGCGATTATGGCGATGCAACGGGAAATACTTCCCAATGTGGCACCATTCAATGAACTCCTCACACGTATTTAAAGTCCACGGTTGCAGTGCGGCTTCCCACCCTTGATATGCGAGTTTTGCAGGATTCGATAGGACGTGGACCCTCTTACGATGGTTGTTTCCATTCCATATCCGTCCTTCATCCTTTTCCCGCTTCCTCTGTTCAGCCGCCGAGGGCGGATTTTGTCGGTGCTGTTCCATCTGAGCTCAAGGTAGATTGTTGTTCAAAGTCTTTAGAAAGCGCAAAATTAAAAACCTACGATTACCCCAAAATCTCAATCACATTTACAAATTATAAACATTTACAAGATTTTCAAATTTACCACACAAGCACTATAGAAATTTCAAGTAAAAGTGCGCAAATGTGTCAATGTGCTAGGACCCACTTGGGTACCAAGCAATCAGCTATCCGCAGGCTGTTGAAGGCAACGTGCTCGAAGGGGGGTGGTGCAAAATGGGAGGGGAGCCCCTTTTTTTATTCATGGGCACCAAGGGACGGGTGCAAGCATTTTGTTACGAGCGCAAGCAGAGACCCTACACGCAAGCGCGGGCACTATAGCTGGGTCTCGGCCGTGTATACCTCCGCGCCTGCGCGGGTATCAACGTGCGAGAGCAGATACCATGACGCGTATGTGACGGGTGCGAGCGGGTTTTTTTGCGCACGTGTGGGTAGCGACCCGGTCGTCATCGGGCGCGAGCGGGCTTTGTCAAGGTATAGAAGGGGGTTGTGCGGATATCGTCGCGCGCGCGGTTATGGATCGAGCGCGATCAGAATTGCACGGACGCGATCGCTAGATGGACGGGTGTGAGCACTGTTCTAGGACGGGCGCGCGCGTTACTGGAAACGGGCGCCACCACAAACTAGTACAACGTTAAAAATAAAAAATAAACAAAAAAGAACTTGCAAATTCAGAGGAAAAATAAGAACTTTATTTATTTTGTAAATTTATCACTTCATGGTAACGTCAATTACAATGCCATGCACTCTAGGTAACGGTCCTCTAAGTCTTTTAAGTGCGTCTCGAAATGGTTCGTTTGAGCATTGGAGACAATATTGGGAACAGAAAGTATTGTCATCTCCTTCTTCGGTTCTTTGATGAGATCGCCAATCTCACAATCAAGTTCTCCGACGGTTCGTTGGATTGCCAACTGCTCTTTAGTGGTTGGAGGCAAAGGCCGTCCATTCTCCGCGTATGCCACCAATTTGTCTCGGCGAGAGTACCAATCCTCGAACAACTCGATCAATTTCCGGAGACGCTCCAACATTGACCAAATAATTGTATCCGTTCGTTGTGCGGTGCCCGGTGGAGTGGCACAATTTGTTAAACTCATGTACGACTTGATTTGTTGACGATTACATGCCTTGTAATTCATGTTAGACGGTAGAGCGATTGTAATGAAACCCACCGTAACATCAAGCTATCAGCTACCCTAGGGCTGTTGAAGGCAAAATGCACAAAGTGGGGAAGTGCGAATCAGAGGAGGGGGGTGGCATTTTATACGCATGGGGGCGACAGTGTGGGCGCGCGCAACCTGGCGACAGATTGATCCTACGCGCGCACACGGTTCTCGTAGCTATGGTACCTGGCGGGTATAAGTACGGGCGTGCACGGGTCTCGTCTGGAGAGTTACAGGCGCAAGCAACCTTGATCAGGCGAGAATAATCAGGCGCGATCAGTGCAGATGACGAGCGCACGCAAGTATAGACGACGAGCACAAGCAGGCGCAGACCTAAACATCCCTCTTTGGGTTTGAATGTCTCTCCCACGGGTTTCCACAAATCGCCACCATTAGGCTCCTCAACATATACCATGCTCTCTTTAGTGTAGTAAAATTCAGGAAGGGGGATGGGGTTTCCAATAGGACCGATCAGTTGCACGGGTTTTCGCTCCAATCCCTGTGATAGCCTATAGGTCCGCAACCAGTACTTGACCCTGTTTTGACAAGGCAGATTTTATTCCCTTAGAATTAGTGGATTGGTTGAGTTCTTTTGGCACGTGTTGGGATACATACAAAACAGTCTGATCGTAGAGGAAAAAACCAATTATTAGAATGAATAGAAAACAGACCAAAGTATGGAGGAAAAAACCATAGACGCAAAGCAGCCCACGTATGTATATGTGAAGATACGAAGCATAGTGTACAAAAAAAATTCGCACCCATACTTAACTGCCTACAGAAATCAACACAATCCTACACAAGCCTACTACAACAGTTAGTTAGAGGACTCCAGTACGCTGTTCACCGGCTTGAGTTTTTTCCCGCCTGGCTTGGGCTGCATCCGGGACTACCAACATCGGGGCAGTTACGAAGAGAAGGGGTCTCCTTTGACTTTCTCTTGCTAGATTTTTTCTGCCCACCCTTTTCCACCGCACAGTCCTTCTGCCTTTTACCCTTAGACTTCCGTTTCGTTGCCAACTCATCACCTTCGCTCGATCTCCTACTGGCCCGCGTCCTCTGGGCAGGTCCCTGTTCTCCGCTTCCTGATCTTCCAATCACACCGTGCTCTTCCAACTCCTCCTGAAGCCTCCTCCCTTCTAAGGACTTTCTCTTCCCCTTCACCTGTTTCTCCTTCACCTGTTTCTCCTTGGCCTCGTTCTCAACACCTGGGGCCAAGTCATCTCCTTCGTTACTTTGCTCCATGTCCTTTTGGTTCTCCTCTTCTTGACACTTCTTATCCTGGTTGGCGGGCACATCCACTTCCATATTGGACTTAACCAAGGAGGTCCAAGGCCTGCCCCAAATTTCTAGGCTATCCTGTTCCAACGCCTCCTCTTGCCCCTCGTCTAACTCCTCCTCTCCTATCATCTGGATGCATGTACATCCCCCCCTACCTTACACTTAGTCTCCCCTCCTCCTTCTATCTCACAATCCAACTCCATGTCACTATCTCTCTTAACCTCCCCGGACCCTAAGCCTATGTCACGTCTTCGCACACCTTCCTCATCCGCGTCACTCCTTCGGTCGTCTTCACAAGGGCGTTCCACGGTTTGTATGTCTTCTTTGGCCACCACGTGAACGGGTGGACTCTGGATCAGCCCCTCATCCCTAAACTTCTTCTCGATGTCCAACCTCAGCCCATTATCTTCTATTGGTCTGTCGTCCTGTACCTGCAGAACCTGGGGACTATGGCCACTTTCTCCCTCATTGTCTTCATTATCGCTCCCTTCGCTCTCACTATTGCTGCCACTTGCTGTAGTCCCCGAATTCGAAGATAACGGCACACCTCCATTTAAAATTTCAAATAATATCCATCCAAATTGAAGTCACAGGTACATGCCCAAACTCCATTTGCACCCCCCGGGGGTGCAAAGACGTTTAGGGGTTAAAAATTGTAATCGACTTAATGGAAATGGCAAACGTGTAGGAAGTAAATTCAAGAATAATAAGTATTGTATAAGGAATTTAAAAAAATATATAAAAAATAGGAATGAAGATAGTTCTTACGACTAAAACGTCGTTCTAGCTACAGTGAACTGCAATTACAACTGAGTAGAAGTTATAAGACGTTGCACTAGCAATTAGGACGTTACTTGTTTCTGCTTCACTTCTTGTGCATGTAAATATCTTGTTGTGGAGGATTATCCACGCAACTTCTTGTAATAGAAGTAATCTGATTGACTCCAATAGACTTATTTTTTAGCACATATGATTCATGCAACATCCTCTCTATTCTATGAATCGATAATTCAGTACACTTTTGATACTTTGACAAGGGAGTGTTAACTAGAATTGGCTCCGATTTCCAAGTGTAACATTAGGTTGCGTCAAAATTGATCCACACTCTAGACATGATTTGAAATTTTTTTTGATCAATTTAGAGCTAGCTCCTCAACGCTATTAGTGAATAGTTTCCAACTTTATTGAAGCTAAGGATAGTCAAGTTTCATGGATTGAAAAGGGCAAGAGGTTGGACAAGAACCTCGTATGCGACCAGAGATAGGATTTTAGTTGGCTGAGTTTATTCAGCAACAAATTCAAATTGTGTTTCAACCGGTCCTTCTCCATATGGTACAACAACTTTCGGAGCGAGTGGTGGCCGCACCGCCTCAAACCTTGTCTTTAGCCACCTTCGAGGCCACTAGACAAAATGAGCATTGGTTTTACAGACATGATAGCGCAGAAGACAAAGAATCAAAAGTTACAGAGTCAAAGAAAATTTCGGGAAAAAGAAACCAGGAAATATATTGGTGGT
Source organism: Ceratodon purpureus (assembly GCA_014871385.1). Classification (NCBI taxonomy): domain Eukaryota; kingdom Viridiplantae; phylum Streptophyta; class Bryopsida; order Pseudoditrichales; family Ditrichaceae; genus Ceratodon; species Ceratodon purpureus. Next base: position 106,138,231 of record CM026426.1, read on the forward strand.
TTACTCAACTCTGTTTAGTATTCCGAGGAAAACCACGTACTCACGTAATTGAAGAGGACAGAGTTGTGTACGTTCTTTCATACTTAACTAGAGCATCGGAAAGTTGGGCGATGCCACTTCTACAGGCTCTAGATGAAGGACACCAACATGAGCTCTTGTATGATTAGGTCGCTTTCTGAGAAGCAATCATTGCTGTCTATAGACACATCGATCAAAGAGTGAATGGAGAGGACCAATGAGGGAAGATCAAACAAACAAGATATGTGGCGACATACATATCAAGCTTCAATGAACACGCTCTCCAGGTTGACTAGAATGAGTCAAGTTTAATAGCACAATTTTGGGCAAGCTTAAAGGATGAGATTTTGGATTTGATAGCTACAGTAGAAACAAAATCCAAAAGGCTCCACGAGTGGATTGCCATGGCCTCACAAATTGATGAAAGGTTATAGACGCAACGACAAACCAAACGGTATTCATACAACTTTTTGTCCCAAAATTCTCGAGTTATTTCACAAATACTACCTCATACACTGAGGGATCAGTATGGTTGATTCGCGTTGCCATCAAACACACCAGGTCCAATGCCAATGGAATTGGATGCCGCTTACGTGACGACAACGCTTGCAAAGACTACAATTGAACGATTAAACATTCGGCAACATGGCAAGTGCTGGAGTTGTGGCCAGATTGGTCATGTGAGAAAAAAATGTCCAACCAAACCTTTGAATCCCTTTTCTATATCTGCTATAGATGAAAAAGAGGCACAACATGAAGAATCAGGAAAAGACAATGCCTAGGACTGAGCGGATGGGCTTGGTACCCAAGCAATCCAAAGGTTATGAAGAAACGAATTATAAGAGAATAATGGCTTGATCCAGTTAAATAATAATTATGTGGCTCAAAAAGCGATTTGATGTCAGAACCATTGTATATTTGAGCCGCTTTAAAGCATGAGACGCATTTAATGATGATTGATCACATAAATTCTATATTGATTCAACCGCTTGTTGATTCAAAGAATTTGAGCTCAAGAATAAGTGGTAAAAGGGAAGCGTTTCTGACCGTAACTTTACTAGGATTCTAAGAATTGATACATACTCAAATCAAACCATCTTTCTTCTTGGCAAACATGATTGGAGCTGAAACAGGAGATGTAGACATACGAATCTACCCTTTTTCCCAAATTTTCTTCAAGATAACCCTTGAGTTCTTCCAATTATGTTGAAGACATGGGCCGCAATTTTGAATTCCGAGGTACTTGTCCGTCCTTAAATTTAATTTTCATATCTGGTTATCCGTAATTCGAGAGTTCATTTGACGACTTCTTACTAAATACTTCATGCGTGTCACGATATTCTTCTGATATTGAATCCAGGGTTATCATAATAGACGGACGGAGCATAAAATTGTCGTCTAGTCATGTGACGCATGTGACGGACGATTTTTAACCTGACTATCGGACGCGCTTATCGGACGGGCTCCCCCTCGCGAGTAAAATTACTGTCTTCACAGTTTACTACTGTTTACCATGGGTGGCGCCCGTCGTCGCGTGCGCGCGCGTATCTGCGCCAGCTCGCACCCGTCAGCTAGGGTTGATCGCGCCCGTCCTCTGTCTCGCGCGCGCGCGTCACCTGCAGTGACCGCGCCCGATTGTCCTCGCCGGATCAGGGTCGCCCGCGCCCGTAGCATATCGCTCGCGCCCGAAACTCTCCCGCCGAGACCCGTGCGCGCGCGTACTTATACCCGGCGGGTACCCTGACTACCGAAACCGCGTGCGCGCGTAGGACCAATCTGCTCGCGCCCGTACCAGCCTGCGCACGCCCACACTGTCGCCCTCGTGAGTATAAAATGCCACCCTCCTCCCTTGATTCGCACCTCCCCACTTTGTGCATTTTGCCTTCAACAGCCCGAGGGTAGCTGATTGCTTAGTGTTACGATGGGTTTCACAACAATCAATGTACCGTCCAACATGAATTCCAACGCATGCAATTGCCAACAAATCAAGTCGTACATGAGTTTAACGAATGGTGCCACTCCACCGGGCACTGCACAACGAACGGACACAATTATTTGGTTAATGCTGGAGCGACTCCTGAAACTGATCAAGTTGTTCAAGGATTGGATCTCTCGCCGAGACAATGCGGTGGCATACGCAGAGAATGGACGGCTCTCGCTCCAACCACTGAAGAGCAGTTGGCTACCTAAGGAATCGTCGAAGAACTTGATTGTGAGATTGGCGATCCCATGAAAGAACTAAAGAAGGAGATGGCAATACTTTGTGTCCCCAATATTGTCTCTAGTGCTCAAACAAACCATTTCGAGACGCACTTGAAAAACCTAGAGGACCAATACCTAGAGTGCATGGCACAGTAATTGACATTACAATTAAGTGATATATTTACAAAATAAATAAAGTCTTTTTTCAACCCTGAATTTGCAAGTTCTTTTTGGTATATCTCTGATTTTTATCGGTGTTCTAGTTTGTGGTGGCGCCCGTTTTCGGGAACGCGCGAGCCCGTCCTAGAGCAGTGCTTGCACCCGTCCATCCAGAGATCGCCCCCGACGGCTGCGGTTGCACCCATACAATTTTGATCGCGTCCGATCCATAACCGCGCGGGCGCAATGCTTTCCGCGCACGCGCCCCTCCCGTACCCGGACGACGCCCGCTACCCGCTCGCGCCCGTCATATACCCGCCATAGGAACCGCTCGCGCCTATTGATATCCGCATAGGCGCGGAGGTATACACAACCGAAACCCTGCCTACAGTGCCCGCGCGCGCGTGTAGGGTCTCTACGCGCGCCCGTAGGAGAATGCTCGCGCCCGTTCCCTGGCGCCCGTGACTATAAAAGGGCGATCCGCCCCCTCCCCCCCCCCCCCCCAAAATTTTGCACTCCCCCCCCCCCCCCCCCCCTTGAGCACCTTGCCTTCAACAGCCTCCAGATAGCTGATTGCTTGGTACTCAGGTGGGTCCCAGCACTTTGACACCTGTCCGCGCTTTTATTCTTCAAAACTCTATGGTGGTTGTGTGGTATGTTTGAGTATATTGTAAATGTTTATAATTTGTAAATGTGATTGAGGTTTTGGGATAATCGTAGGCTTTTAATTTTGCACTTTTTGAAGATTTCGAAGAAGGATCTACCTCGAGCAGAGATGGAACAACAACGACCGAATCCGCCCACGGAGGCAGAACAGAGGAAACGGCAAAAGGATGAAGGACGTAAAAGGCATGGAAACAAGCAATGTAAGAGAGTTCACGTCCTCACAAATCCTGCAAAGCTGGCATTCCGAGGGTGGGAAGCCGCACCGCAACCGTGGACTCTAGCTACGTGTGAGGAATTCATTGAATGGTGCCACATAGGGAAGTTTTTCCCGTTCCAATGCCATAATCGCAATCAAGCCACAAACAAGGCGAACATGAAATGGTGCAAGAACCGTCAGTTTGGGACCCGGTGTTTGGAGGTGTACCAGGTTATATACGGGAAGAGGATCAACCAGAGAAATGAGATTCCACTCTTTATTTGTATAATAGTATATGCCGAGGTAATGCTTCATAGGCAGGTGGATTGGAGGACCATACGGTTGACTCCTTGCATCCAGCGGCGTCCACAAGAGATGGCTATACGCACAAGGGTTCTAACATTTCCAGGTGTGGATTGGCCATAGTAGGATGATCCTGAGGAGAGAGTTGCACATGGGCCACTTTAGTGGAGTGATTCAAAACCGGATAATGATTCTGATGGTACGGTAGACCGTCCCCCTCAGTCGCAAACAAAAGCAGCGGCTATTGCTAGAATCACACGGATAAAAAAGAAGGATCCTGAGCCGGCTGCCTGTTTGTCGACGAGGAATCGTGCTTTGCCAGCAAATCCTACTGGGGTGGGTATTGCTGGTCAGGCTCCTCTAGCAATCGTTGGGGGCCCAAGCAATGTTGATGTAGCTCCTCCTATATTAATTCTACAAATTGCGGGCCCAAGCAATGTTGATGTAGCTCCTCCTGTATTGAATCCACACATTGCGGGCCCGAGCAATGTAATGGAAGATGATGATGCTAGGTTTGCAATTGAGTTGGAGGCTACATTAACCGGGGATGATGCCAAAGGCCAGCAAGGCGACACATTGTGTAACGAGGTGGAAGAAAAAAAATGCGATAATTTGTGAGATGGAGAAGACAAAACAGAACTTGTATGACGAAGCTGATAGGATGAATGAAATTATCCGGAAGCGGAATGAAGAGATTGAGCAACATAAAGCTGCGAGGAATCCGATTAACATATCCAAGGTGACCCAGGCTCCAATCCCTGGCAGCCTTGGAATGAACGAGGACGACATGAATGCCATCATTGAATTGGCCACGCACGGTGTCTTGGAAGATACCCCGGTCTGAGTTCCCGTAAGCCAATGATCCCATTCGCATCATCGAGTCAAGTGATGCACCCCCCCAGCAGCAAGTCATGTTTGTGGATTCTCAAAAGACGGAGGACTCTTTGGGATTTCAAGAGTCAGCAATACCCACTGTCTCCGAATTGCAAGCTACCAACGGAATGCTCAAAACGTATCTGATCTAGATGAGCAAACAACACTACCAATGGAAGATTGGATGCATTCTGAACGTTGACCGTCACAGAGAGATGTACAGTGAGTTCAAAAAGATTGACCATGACTACCTCAAGATTAACTCCAAGAGGGATATTGGACTTACTTCGTGGGCACATGAGGATGAAATGTTCCTTGACGACTTACCGATGATTGGTAAGGAAATAGATTGGACGCAGTTGGGGTGGGAGTACAAGACCGCAACATCCAATGAGAAATTCCTTGGGAATGCACAGCCAATATTGCTCTGGCCTAATCCATAGAAGCAAGGCTGTCACGGACGTCCGAAACGCTCGGCACATGGGGACGTCCGCGGACGTCCGCCAGCGCCACAGGACGTCCTGTGACTTAGAAAAAAAAAATTACCCGCACAGGTTTCACCTCGAGGTGAAACCACACATTGAACGTGGCGGGAGGGGTTGCGGGAGCAGAAAGCGGCCGTCGCCGCGGAGGAGGGGCCGTCGCCGCCGTGGGGAGGCCGTCCTCGGCGACGGCCCCTTGCCGTCGCCGCGGAGAGGCGCCGTCGCCGCGGTGGGGGGGTCGTCCCCAACGACGGCCCCTTGCCGTCGCCGCGGAGGGTGGGCCGTCGCCGCGGTGGGGGGGCCGTCCCCGGCGACGGCCCCTTGCCGTCGCCGCGGAGAGGGGCCGTCGCCGCGGTGGGGGGGCCGTCCCCGGCGACGGCCCCTTGCCGTCGCCGCGGAGGGGGGGCCGTCGCCGCGGTGGGGGGGCCGTCCCCGGCGACGGCCCCTTGCCGTCGCCGCGGAGAGGGGCCCTCGCCGCGGTGGGAGGGCCGTCCCCGGCGACGGCCGCGAAGACGGCTGCAAATTTTTTTAAAAAAAATCCCGAATCTTGAAATCTTCATAACTTCTTCAAAACGTATCCAAATTGGGCTTATGAGGTGTTTTTTGGCATCTACATTTCCTGTAGAGGCCAAAAAACATCTCATAAGTCCAATGTGGACAAGTTTTGAAGAAGTTACGGGAATGTTGAGATTTCGGGGAGTTGAGGGGTCGGCCGTCGGCGGAGATGGGGGGGGGCCGACCCCGCTGACGGCCGTGGAGACGGCCGGCCGTCTCCACGGTGACGGCCGCGGAGACGGCCCCCCGTCCGCTTGGAGGCGGGGTCTCGCATGGCCTTCTTTCTGCTCTTGCGTTTTCTCTAGGGACGGCCTCCCCTCCCCTCTTCCCCTCGTCCAACCTTTGACAGAAGAATTCTATTTCTAGATACTCTAAAAACAAAATCAATACCGAATTAGAAATTTTAGACATATCCCTGAAATCATGGAAAATGTCCAAAAGATTTTGTAATCGGGATTGTGAGATACGCCTTGATGTTGGGGTATACTTTAGAAGGAGGTATTTATGCTGTTCAATTGTTGGTGCTCTACTTTGGTTTGCAAACATAATCTCAATGTCTAGAAGGAAGATTACCTTTGTTTTGGAAATGAAATTATGGCCCATGGGCCTATAGAAGAAGGAGGTATACAATGGGTGGTACAACTTAAAAGGTAATGAGAAGCTAATAAAAAATAAATTTTTTTTATATGTAGACATTATTTCGTTAGGTAATAAAATTAAAGGAGAACTCGACATGGATTTCTCTTACATTAATATGACAAGTTTGTATGTTTTTGGCTTTAATTTTATAAGGCAAGACAAATCCTTTTTTCCATGAAAATGCTCTTTTCCTAATTAATTGCTTTCTTGGGTATTTAAAATTATGCCCACTGTAGTTTGTATATCTTAGTGTTATTGAAGTTATTTCTTATGTTTTTAAATACCATTTTATTCTATATAATTATAATTAACTATTTTCCAATTATTGTCTCGTGCTTTATCTAATCCTTTAAACTTTAAGAAAAAAGTCCTTTCTAAGTTGGATATTTTTATTTAGTTTCTTCTTTTGCCATAATGTTATCACCATGACATGGTTTATTCTATTCACTTCATACTCCTCATTTCTTCTTGTATGTCATTTCCACTCTTGCAATTATTATTATTATTTTTGATTTGATCTTATATTCTAATTATCTTTTTGATTTATTATTACCTCTCATGTACTTTTTTTTTTTTTTTTTTCCCCTTGATATCTATCTTCTCTATACACATCTATTTCCTTCAAACCTTTTCCCATTGTAGTTTGTCTGTCTCGCGGTTATTTGTTATGTTTCATTTACTGTCATATTGTATTTTATTTCAATTGTCTTTTTTTTATTATTGTCTTGTACATAATATAATCCCCTAATCTTTTATTTATCTTTCCTTTCTTCCGATAGGCAAAAGTAAAAAGATAGAATGGGAGACAGATTAGAGGAATATTAAATAAATAAATAGATGATGGGAGAGGAATGGAAGGATAGGAAAACGAGAAGATAAAATGGAAGAATAATGTTAAGATAAAAAACTAAAGAGACAATAGAATGGAAAAATAGTGTAATAATAAAAAGTTAAGAGTATAGAATGGAATAATAATTTAATCATAAAATAACAAGAAGATAGAATGGAAGGCAAATGGAAAAAGTATAAAAATAAAAGGTAGAATCGGAGACTAAGGAAAGAATACAAAATAATTAAATACTTAAATAAATAAATAAACAAATATAAATTTTTGGCTATGAAGTATGTGTTTGTATTTCCACATTTAGATGAATCCACATATTATGTCTTTCATTCATAAAAATAATGATTATGAATCACCTTTAAGATGGAAAAAAATCATAAGTCTCAGAATAAAAAATTGACGAGATTTGTTAAACTTTAAGCCATATAAACTCGGTGTTTGTCTAAAAGGAATGGAAGGCAAACAATGTGGCATTCACTTGCCCAAGTACTCAAATGTAATACTAGCATATCTTTCATTTCAAAAGCAAGAAACAGTTCTCTTAATGTCAACTCCCAAACCTTCAAAATTCACTCACCTTTTAAAATTAAACATCCACCCTTGTCAGATTGCTTGGTTTTTTAATTAATTAATCAATTTATTTATTATTAGAACTAAAATTTATTGAATTTAAATTTCTATCCTCTATCACTTATAATGAATTTTTTGTCCACCATCTTCGACTTCTAATTCAACTTTACAATCCTCAATTCTATTTAATGTGTCCTCCAACCTCCTTCACACAATTTCAACCTCTATCTAATTTGATTTGAAATCTAATTTCTAAGTAATACGTCCTCTACATCATACCTTCCAAATCCTCTCATTCAAATTCAATTCTAAATTTCAAGTTTATCCTTTATTTAATTCCAATGTTCCATTTATGGAAAAGGGATTTGTCTTGCCAAAAAAGAGATTCTGTCAAAGGTTGGACGAGGGGAGGAGGGGAGGGGAGGCCGTCTCTAGAGAAAACGCAAGAGAAGAAGGAAGGCCATGTGAGACCCCGCCTCCAAGCGGATGGGGGGCCGTCTCCGCGGCCGTCAGCGGGGTCGGCCCCCCCCCCCCCCCCCCCCGTCTCCGCCGACGGCCGACCCCTCAACTCCCCGAAATCTCCAAATTCCCGTAACTTCTTCAAAACTTGTCCAAGTTGGACTTATGAGATGTTTTTTGGCATCTACAGGAAATGTAGATGCCAAAAAACACCTCATAAGCCCAATTTGGATACGTTTTGAAGAAGTTATGAAGATTTTATGATTCGGGATTTTTTTTTTTTAATTTGCGGCCGTCCCCGCGGCCGTCGCCGGGTTTGGCCGCGTCTCCACGCGGTCGGCCACGTGGACGGCCGCGTCTCTACGCGGTCGCCAACGCGGACGGCCGCGGGATCGGACGGCCCTCCGCGGCCAACCATGCCGGCCGCGGGCCATCTGATTCCGCGGCTGTCGCCGTGGCCGAACGCGGGGACGGCCACGGGGACGGCCGCGGAATCCGACGGCCCGCGGTCAGCCGCAGCGATCAGGCGGTCCCTGATGGCCCGCGCCGTGGTCGATCCGGGATGTCGGATCCCGCGGCCGTGACCGTGGCCGTCGCCGCGGTCGGCCACGGTGACGGCAGCGGGATCTGACGGCCTAGGAGGGCCGCCCACATCCGACGGCCCACGATGTGCCTACACGGCCGCATCTTGGCCGTCGGATCGAGGTGCGGCCGTCCCCAGCGACCCCGCGGCCGTCTCAGCGGCCGTCCTCGCGGCCGTCCCCGCGAACGGACGGCCGAGATAGGGCGTGGTGGCGGGACCGGCCGATCGGACGGTTGGGGGATGTTTTTACCCCCTCGGGATCGCAAAATTATTACCGCGACGTAATTCTCGAGCGTCGGGGACGCCACGTCCGGGACGGGGGACGTCCGGGTCGGACGTCCGGACGTCCGGAGCCGGGTCGGACGTCTATTTGAACAACCCTGCATAGAAGTATGTGTTGGATGGAACCAAGTGTCCCATTTGTACCAATCCATTTGGGCTAGAGGGGGGCTGATCATTGGGATCCTGTCAATGCATGTATCATCCACTGTGCTTGATTTCCCATGCCATGATACGTCGGGTGGTGTGCAGTATGTAAGTCCCCCTTACACAGGCGTTTTTATGAGCAGTTCGGCTTGGAGACCTACATGCCACCGCATTGGGAGAAAAATGAGGAAAATACTCCTGAATATCCGGACAAGTGGGGTAACGACTTGATTTGGAATTGGGTTATGGGAAAGCACGCAACCTACAAGAGCGAAATGAGCACGCAATGGAGATGGGACACAAATTCTAGTGAGATTGTAAGGATTTGCCAGAATGTCACACGAGGTAGGACCCAAGAAGAAGTGGAGGGAAGAAAGATTTTCTTTAACCAAACGCTAGGTGGGTACTTGGATGAAGAGAACAAGAAATTCCAATTTGGACCTCATCCTCGAGGGTTTCAGTGGAATTCCAAAGAAAAGAAGGCCGTTAATCAGCGCTGGAGAGGCGGATGCTTGTTGCTACGCCGAATATGCCAAACTACTACATTGGCACATATGTAGACAGGAGTTTACATCCGGCCGGGTGGATTGTTCTGGTTCCAAATAGGTTCCTATTTGATGCATCATTTCATACAAGAGACATGCCGTCTTAGACCACTAGAGCAGAATAGTGTCCAAAGTGACGTTAAACGCGGTTTTTAATGCGGATTAACGTAGTTTAACGTGGACATTTTTTTTGACGCAAAAATGGCAAAAAGGTCACGGACGTCACTTTGGTTTAACGTGCTGCGTTAAAACATGTTAAATCAGTTAACACGTTTTAATGTTTGCGTCAAAAGTGACGCTAACACAAATTATGGAAGTTACTTGGGTGAGTAACTTTGAGAGTAAGTTCTTTGCCACGTGAGCAGTTCCCTCCTTTTTGCATTCCATGTTGCATGTGACATGGACATTTCGCAATGTTATTCAATTCCAGGTCAGATATGACGTGGGCAAGCCTCCGTTGTCCTCATGGATGAAAAATTTGCTGATGTGGCATGGAAATCTGACATGTCATTTAGGTTTCCAATGGCCAAGATTGTGACACGTGGAGTGATCGTGGATTGAGGATATATTTTCACATCAAATTTGGGATTTGTGTTATTTTGTGTTTATATAAACGCAGTGTTACGTGTTTTGGAAGTGCGTCCCGGATGTTAACTTTGATGTTGTTTGACGCTAATAAACACATGTGTCACTTATTTTAACGCGTTAACGGAAATTTCTTTAGACGTAGGATGACATAACGTAAGGGGCTGCTCATGCTGGATCCTTCTTAATCTACACAACCCACATCACTGTGCTCACGGTGAGTTCATAGCAACACATCATCCAAGGCACAAGAGAGGAATAGAGACAAGAAGAAGATGAAGAACAAGAATAAAGTTAGGAGAACAAGAATAAAGTTAGACCGTCTGTTAGTCTGTTAGTCCATTAGTCCGTCATGATGACAAAACACACCCAAATGTCCGTCCAGTAAGGGCGTTGACCGGTTGACTCTTAGTAAGGATAAAACGTATTTACCTAGCGCTGACTTAGTGCGGGCGCAGGCGCCCTCACGGGCGCGTGCATGTGGGCGCGAGCGCTGTTACATGCGCGAGCATCTGGGCGAGATTGCAATCACGGGTGCGTGTAAGAGAACGCTCGCGCATGGGAGCGTGCGCTTTTTGGGGTGCGCACGAGCAGGCACAGTCGGACGCCAGCGTTGCGGCGGGCGCAATCCCGTAGACGGGCGCGATCATGTGGGCACGAGCATGGATTGGGCGCGATCATTGCCTCGAGCGCGCACAGTGTTGGGCGCGTGCAATCGGGCGCGAGCGCTACAGTGTAGAATTGAAAGAGCGACATTGGACAACATCACAAGAGAGGAGAGAAGTTTTTGGAGAGGGCAGGTGTGGAGTGTTATGCTTATTGAAAAGTATTGCAAAATTGTGGCAATAAACCACTTACAAAGAATGTTCCATCATATAACAAAGAGGGAATATCACATTTGTGTCACCACTTGCGTAATTCTAAATCTCGTTTCGATAACAACACTCTGGAATCTGGAAATTGTAGGGAGGAGTTGTCAAGACCGTGACGGCCTCGAGCAAGGTGGAGCAGGACTTGGGATCGGGATTTGCGAGCTTCTTCAATACCACTGCAAATCTAGACTTTCCCACTTTGTCCTTGAAAAGATCCGGGTCTTCCTCGTTATTCCAAATCTTATTTGCTACTAGTCCAACGGAGTACACGTCAGCAGCCTGCGTATATAAATATCTCCTCCTTTGGATTTCCAGTGAGGTCTCCAAATTTGGCTTACCATAAGTGTACCACAGCTCTGGAGCTACAAACCAATCACGTTGGGCATGGACAGTCTTAAGCGCCTCATCACTTTGGTAACCATAATTTGAAGGAGTTGTCTCACAAGTGCGACTTGCAAGGCCCCAATCGCATACCCCAATGTAAACTTGGTTCACTTTATCCTCTGGGAAGTGAAGCAAGACATTTCCCGGGGAGATGTCATTATGCTGCAAATACCCCTTATGGACCTGGTCCATAATACAGATTATTGTCCAAGCTAGCTTGGCCCTATGGGTGCGGAAGGCATGAACAAGTTGAAGTGTTTCCATAGGGTGACCTTTAAGCTTCTTGATATTACGGTTCTCAATACCCTCCGAGACTTTAGTATTCTCCTTGTGCAGAAATTTTTGAATACAATCCCCGTTCGACCAAACTGTGTATGCTTCCATGGTCCAGTCATTGACTGCAAAAAACTTAATAATGCCGGGATGTTTAATCCTGCAAACCATGGCTTCATTCGCAGTCTCATATCGCTTCTTCGTGTTGCCCTCTACCTAGGACATCTTCCCTACAAAATCACAAGTCTCAGGTATGGTTGGCATCCCAACAATACGTAATTTTTGTACTTTACGGAATCCGCCTTTAGTAGAGCTAGACAGCAAAACCACCTTAAACCCTCTTGGAACTGAGAGCACTGCTCCCCACAAGTATTTCTCCATTGCGTTCTTCAATCCGGCTTGATGCCATCGCCTAATTCTTGTCCTATTACCCAAGAATTTGTTACACGCGTTCTGGACATTTCCCAGCTTCTCCAACTCCTCTTTCTGTTGCTTCGAGTAGCCCTCCTTGGGCTTCTTGTTGACACACTCAAGCATATGCACAATGTTCGTAGTGTTTGTTGTTATTTTTTGGTCCATCCACTTGCTGTAATGGAAGTAGCTAGCATTACAATTATTATATCTCTCGGAATTATTTAGTTTCTTGACCAAATGGTATTCCAGGTCATTTTTTAATTTTGTAATTCCCGACTCTCCGCTGCCAATATATTCTCGTGTAAACATCTCGCAGGTACAAACTCAGTACCACTCCAACGCCTCCTCTCTAATGAAGTTCAGGTACGCAATAGGTGGGTAGTCAACGTCCCGTTAACTCGCTAGCTTCTGGCTCTTCGTCCCCGAGGATCTGGATGATGGGTTTGAGTCTGTCTGAGATGGTGTTGTGGAAGTTGCTACCACCGCCTCTTCTGGGGCATCAAGGTCTACATAAGCAGGACGTTTCCCTGAGCCACGGGAGAATGACATAATTACTAGCTTAATTGTACACAAAAAAAATCAAGAAATCCCCCCCGCCCGATCTGATTGCTCCCATTTCCTGCAGTTCCAAGCAGAGCACGTGGAGTCACGAGCTAGGACAAGGAGCCACCTAGAAGAGGAGGCTTTGCAAAGTATTAAATAAGAGTTAAGGGGAGCCTTTTATGCTCCCCAGCTGATGCTCGCGCCTGTAACCGCGTACACGCGCCCGTACAGGGTCTGCACACGCGCATAAGCACGGACTCAACACGCACCCGTCAGCCGTCTTTGCACGCGCCCGATAGGACTTCGCGCGCATGTCCCTGCCCGTACGCGCCTGTCCCCGTGCACGCGTCCGGATATGCATCATTTTAAGCCTTTTTGACTAGTACAAACTCGTATGATCGTATTATGCACACAATACAAAAACTTTTCAATGGTAAATGGAATTATATTAATCGCATTTCCGCACATAGATTAATACGGAGCACAACCATACAATTCTTTTGAGGTAGAGATACTAAACTTGGTTGTGTCTAAGTAAAAGTATAGGTCTACGTAATTAGAACGTACCAAAAAAAAAATACAGTCCTAAATACTAACGTATTATTATTTTTTTGGTTTTTCCTGATACATTTTACAATTAGGTTTACTACTATATCAAGCGCCAAAAAAGTGGCCATGGTCTATTCTTCCGATGTGGTGCGAGCCCCTTTCTTGCGGGGAGGTTGTTTTTTTTGAGCCATAGGAGGGTCCAATTCTTGTCGGATTATTACATCCATGTCTGATGGCGCTTAATCGCAATCCGGGTCTTCCTCCTATGAACGCTCATTGTCACCTTCATCTTCAGGAGCGACGACCACAGGAGCTCGTACCTCTCCTTCCACCTCCGATGTAATATTGCGCACTTGGATGGAAATTTCCCCCGTATCGCCATCTCTAGCACTTACCAGGCGCTTCATAGGCCTCTTCTTCCCTCCATTACGGATGGCTGTGATGCCATCGACATTGAATCCGCGCGTGCGAACCACCCCAGTTCCAATAGATGGCCCACCTTCAGTGTATCCTCTATGGAATGAAAGTATGTCACATCCTGTTCTTTTGTCTGTCTTCCGTCTTCGGCCACTGGGTTCTTGTGACGGTGGTTTCCTAACAACCTTTTCTGTGGATTTCTTTGCACCACGTCGGGCCTCGCTCTGTATGGCGTTGTCTATAGCTGGCGCCACGAGGTCCTTGTTGACGTTGGAGGCGCTGCGTTGACTACCACAAGCTTGATGGAGGGGAGGCCTCGCCACTGTAGATGTTCTATGGATACTAGCAATTGTAGCACCCATCGAGATTGTGGGCCTCCATGCCAAACCTTCATCCACATTTGTATCTGCTCTGTTGCCCGCTAGTTCTGTTGGTTGCGACGGAGGTATAATTCGTGCGAGGATTGCTCAAACGGTCCTTCTCTCCTAATGAGGAGGAATCTCTTGAGGCAAGCTTAAGTCTCCTTCCATTGAACCTGCTCCCCAGTTGCCGTCTCCACTGACTAGACCGGTCCAATGATGTCCACCTACACCCTGTCCATCGCTTCTATCACCTCCTTCATCATTATCGTCGTCATCATCGCCAGCACGGTTATCGTTACCAAGATGGTCTTCACTATAGGAATCATCCGCATCTCTGTCATTGTTATCCGGATTGACGTGGGCTAGAATAGCATTTTCTTCATCACGTGTTTCTCCTCCTTCTGCATTAGCTGCTTCATCAAAAATCGGAAGTGGAAGTACTTCGTCTCCATAGATGTTCATGTCCGGGTTTTCTTGGTTATATTCTGGTTCATTGTTGAAGTCATACGCATCACCATTATCACCATCGTTGTTGCGATGGTGAGGACCATCGCGATTAGAGTCGTCACCTCCGTCGCCATTATCATTATTGGCCCCATTCATGTCACCGTTATCGGCTCCATGTCCCCAAACATCATCATCATCATCATATGCGTGGTCATCCGGCATGCCGTAGTCTTCGTCATCATTGTCCACTTCGCTTGTATCTCCCTCACAATCTGACTCCTCTGACCATGCATTGTTCTCTTACCATTGGAGGGGGTTGGGCACTGGTCGTTCACGGAGGAGTTTGCTGTTCGTATAAATGTACACCAAAGCCTCTGACTTCTCCACCCCTTGGCGGTTACGTACCTTGTTGTGGACAAACGAATACATGCTCCAATTCCTTTCACATGATGAAGCGGAGCAAACCTGAAATAAAATGCGCTTCACAATGATTGCCAAGCCCCCGCCCCCAATCCTTTGCTACCATTGATGGGGTTCCAGGTTTGCTGCTACAATATCATATTTGCTTCTGGGCTGTAAGGGCCACGTTCCTCATCATATAGGGTAATCTCTGCCACAAGTTGGGCGAATGGAATTCGCAATTGACCACCCACCTGACGAAAGACCTGATTCCACTCTTTTCTCTATTTGGAATTGGGGCGTGAATTTCTCTCTGGTTTCCCAATCTTGAACGTCAGAACTGAAGTCTCACATATGCTGTGTTCCACGACATTTTGGATTAACAATGCTTGCAGGACATTCTCAGTTAGGAACTAAGCTTCTCCGGATTTTGAAGAGTCGACGTAATCTAATTACTCTGTTCAGGTGTCGTCGTCTTTGAGTACCGACCCTGACCAGCTTCGTGGAGGAACTCTGCAGGACCGTGGTGCTGTGGACTCTTCAAGAGGCGTAGGGTCCCTCTTGGACTGCTCCTAAAACCTCCCCAACGTAATTGTTGTATAGGGCACTTAGTTGAGTGTTCCAGTGCAGCGTGTAGTCGAGGATGTAGCTGCATGGGCATCAGTGACCTCAGCGGCCTCGGCAATGCCCCCAAGTTGTGGACTACTACACTCTCCCACTGGTTCCCAAACTCCCCCATTCCCGTCTTCTCTTCATTGCCCCTGCTCTGAATGATTACCCTCATTTTTTCCCAGTGCTCTAACCCATTGAAGCAGCGCTTTGACTGCATCTCCTCACACCGTCCAGGAACCGTCAAGGAGGTTTGCAATTGGCTTTGCCGTACTGTGGATGTCTTCAAACAGGTGAACTAGGAGGTGGAGATGCCGAACTACGGAGCAATCACACATCTCCTTGATCCTCGTATGGGATTGGTCGCCTGCTTGTACTCTCCAGTACGAGGCAGTAGCAGAGCTCACCGGCGTTGTTCACGTCAGTACTGTGGAACGGGCTCCACCTCCGCTTCAATCCCCTCTGAACTCGACGTCACCGCTGCATTGCTCGTCCTCCAGAACGGTGGGACGTCCGCCGTCCGTGCTTCTAACTGCCTCCAAAGAAGACGACGCTGAGGTCGGGGACAAAATAGATGCGAGGGACGAAGACCATGCTACCGGCTTCTTCAATAGCGCCGACTCGCGCCATTGACGCTGGTGGCGAAGTGTGGCCGCACACGCGTCCAGTAGGGGCAGTGTTTCATTGCTTAGGCTCTGAACCGCGTCCAGATGTAGAGAACGCACCATGTTGTCTGTGTAGTCGTTCCTCTGCTTTTTTTGTTTGCCGTTATTGATTTTCCCGTCTCTCCGCAATGTCCCCCGCTTGGCTAGGTAGTACAGAGTTCCTCGCCCAGTGATGCACACTTAGGTACTCACGCCCGTGAGTAGCTAGGAATCAGGCACGTAGTCGAGGAAGGCTTTTCATGGTGTGAAGTATTGCTTCCAACCGCCCCGGCTTTTGTGGTCATGGCCCGAGGAACAAGAAACGTCGATACATGGCGTCAGCGACCGATCAAAGACGACGTCGATTGCCCTTGCCGCATAGGTAAGTGGTCGTTCTTGCCCCTGTTAAGTAGGGAACGACTTCTTCCTCACTCCGTAGACTGGAATTCTCCCTCTCTGTGTTATTTGAACTCTCCATGCCTGTTGTCCATGGCTCCCCGTTTCAGGACAAAGAGCGTCCAAAACGACAAGGACTAATGCACTGAAGCCGGCAAGTATAACGTCCTGAGGTGCACTTACGGGCGCCGGAAATGAGCCGGTCTAGTTCAAGGGATGACCGCGCACTCGAGTACCGCCTTGAATGGATGTGGTCCGAGGTAAGTACCACTGTTCCGTTTGTATCCGCACTGTTCTGTTTGTAGTGCACTATTCGGTTTGTATTCCGTTTGTAGTGCACTGTTCAAACTTCATGGCTAAACCTCAATTCCCCGAAAATACTCTCAAGTTCCGGGAGGTCATGATCTGTAGGAGTCGCAGAATAGACCAACCTGAACAAACCCATTGTGTTGCACCTCTTGCACCAATTTCTCTTCCATGTATTGCGTTTGCGGATGATTGTGACCCCCCTATCCCGTACGCATTGATTGATGCGTAATCAAACCGACCACCCAGATCAATGCTCCGCCGACTAACCGTGTCCAACATGATGGACGAAGTGACCTCCACGTTAGATATCCGTACCTCCAAATCTTCTTCTCATCATACGATATGTCGGCGACATCAACTGCCACGTTGGATGTGCCGGTACCGTCATAAATCTTGCTATGTCCCCCCCTTCTAGAGCTCCACCACCTTCATAGTATAGTACTTCTGTTACCTGTATCACATCGCCTTGCGAGTGCTGTAAGTCCTTACTTGTGTGACATATCGGAATTGTCTTGCCGCAGAGTCTCTTCTTCCGCTACCTATACTCTTCTTATCCGCCGTCCCTCTCCAACCGTACTGCAGCGATGGCAAAGGAACCCACTGTGATGGAGGTGCTGCGCGAGCTGGACGAGGTCCGTGCCCGCTACTTCGCCCTCACCGTCACCTCAACAGGCTCGAAGCGTACTCTGGTATAGTTCCGCACCGTGCCCCGCATTCTTGTACCTTGTAATTGGATCGCTTGCGTGCTTGCTCTTCTTGTCGACGTTGCTTTGCAGTGATTGACAGTAGCTGACGGTGCATGTCTTGTTCCGATGGTGCAGAAGATTCCTGCGACCTACACGGCGAAGACGGGTGGCCCGCTTCAGAATCCCATTGCGCGCTCGTAACCTCTGATTCTTAGATGAAAACGGAGTGGCCTCTTTAGTTCGAGCGTGTGGAGAAGCTGCAGAGAGGAGTCTCCGCCGTCAGAATCTGGAGTTGTCGGTCAAAATTCATCAAGGACTATCAACTTTCCTTTCGTGCGTTCTTGACCTTTGAGGTCGTTGACGATCACTCTCTCATAGTGGCAATCTACCGCCGCGAGGCCCCCGGCGAATACCTACGCACAGTGCGTGAGACCAACATCAAAGTTGATTTCGTGCACACCTCGACAGACGTCTCGAACCTCAGAGCGCCGTCGTGAACAGCAGCGGACATGGCGTCCCCGCTGACTTGCGTCCTGACTCGCGGCCCAACGTAGACAGCAATGTTGGACGTGGCCAACTCCGCTGCGAAGTTCCGGAAGTGGTCAACACTCACCGTGTTCACTCGCGGCAGCGGAGGTCAACGGAAGTCGCAACCGAGGACCGCCCACAAAGACGCTATAGAAATCGCATACGAAGACAAGAGAGTCGAGCAGACTTGTAAGTACTAAACCGTTCTACCTTCAGATTGTTTCCTCCGCTTCGGACCGCTAATGCTATCGTTCCTTACATTAGCCAGAACCTACGTGTACGAATATGTTCCTAATGTACTACATTCTACATATCTGGGGGTAATGGAGGATGTCCCCACTGCCTTCTGGCGTAGCCATGGCGAGGACAACTTGGACGGCGTCAATTACACCCTCACCGGCCCGCTGGCATCATGGGTCGTGAAGTCATCCACATATACGTCTAGAAAGCAGACCTTGTGTTGTTTCACAAAGGGTTGGGCAGGGTTTGTTGCTGCGAATTCTGTGAAAATTGGCGACACGCTGACATTCACCAAGGTTGGAGCTCTCGAATTTCGTGTCACGAAGGTCTAAAGAGTGCTCATTTTGGTGGATGCAAGCCTGGGGCAGAGTCTACCTATTCCGGAATACGGGTGGACTGCGAATGTTACGTCGCAGTAGAGTTCATAGCAATATACAGGTAGTAATTAGATTCGGCAATGCGGCACAGGTTGAGGGGGATGTTAACTTTAGCCACACTATACTCCACCCTGTTAGCATCACATTTTAGACCCTTTTCTAAACTTCATTCCAAACAATTCCACTTTACAGTGAGTTTTTGTTATGTGATTTATCCTTTCTATCTCTACAATCTCTAGTTGCATATCTGACGTGTGTAGGAACTCATCTAAATGCCTTCTTCTCTGAATCTGTAAGATTGCTATGGAGAAGCTGAGACCGCGGTGCCTGTGGACTGTGGAAACGGTTAGGGAGCCCTAGTCCTGGGACTTCTTCCTACGTCACGCCCCCTCCCAGCCCTCGCTCCCCATTCGTCCACGCACCCTTCTTGCTTGCTCTCCCGGCATGCGGACTTCACGTGATTGGGGGAACCACTTGCCCCGGTAGGGCATCCCTCCCGCGCGTCACGTCCACCGCGAAGGACATCCGTAGACCGCCGCGAAGGACTCCTGTAGATTTGGAACCTTAATCTTGTGAATCAAAGGAGCAGACAAGTTATTTTCACTCAAAAGAAACAGGTGAGGTAACCTCAGGAGTGAGTGGGATACTATCGATTTAACACTATATCAAAGATTATAATTGAAGGTATACTCAGCAATTAAATAAAAATTTATTTACATTAACATGTTCAATTTTATTTTTTAATTTGCTACCCCCCTTCAAACAGATATTTAATGCACAAGTGCTTCTAACAAGTGCCCTTATTTTAAAACCTTTTTAGATTCAATTTATTCTAAACGAAAAAACATAGTTAAAGGTTAATTTACACCTCATGCGGGACGGGCATATTCAATTTCCAACTAGTGCAGGTTATTTTTTTTAAGTTTTTGAAGAACAAGTTGGACAAGTTGGATATGAAGTAACGGGTTTTGGGATTGGTTTGAAGATTTTCACTTTCCATTCAAGGTTATTGGACCGCCTCGAACGGCTAAAATTTTGTGAAAAATCAGCACTGATTATGTGAAGTAGTCCAAGGATTATGGCCACATACATAAATAACCCCATCAACGTTTGCATAAAGAACTTGGAGACTGCTCATGCTTACAGAGCTTAGCTCTCAGTTTTTGCATTAGATTTCCAGTGACAGGAGGTAGTCTTCACCATTAAGCAACCGCCTAAGTAAAACACATGCATGTGGAGAGATACTGAGGTGTACGTATGATAGATGTCAACCCCGAAGCAGAGATTCCAATTGAGTACCACAAAAACGTATACAAGTGATTAATCCCCCAAAACCATCTAGACAATTCCACAATCGAATGAAGAAGCTTAGTTTCTTAAGCAGAACAGCACACAGACGAACTTTACACTGAATTTGGATGCAAAGGACCCTCGAAAACAACCTCCTCTACAACTCCTCCTTTCCTACATGAGGCTTGTGAGCGAACTCCTCCTCTTCCTTTGGCATATATATGGTCACCACATCTGGAAGAGGTGTCATGGGTCCTTGCTTGCCCTTTGGGTCCCAGTCAAGCATAATCTTAACCTTGATTCCCAACACCCCCTGCAAGATAAATGACAGGTGTCATGTCGATTTATGTCGAATAATAGTTGAAATAATTTTGTACATGGACTACTAGAATTCACAGTATGAGTTCATTAGAAACAAAATGCAGAGAAGAAATGTAGAAATAATGGTAATGAAAAGGATTACAAAACCGGTTTCTCAAGCATACCTGACGCAACATGACGTGTCTAACGGCACTGTCGATGTAATCGTTGACAGGGCTTCCTGATGAGATCCTGTACCCATCCTTGAACTTCATGGACTTCGCACAAGCGGCACGCAGCTTTCCACTGACAATGACCTGCAATCGAATTTACACAGTAATAAATAACTGTTAAATGAACCCCCTAGACTTTCATAGAGATGCAGTTTGGTGACCAATGCTCGTGCCCGTCCATCCAGCGATCGCGCCCAACTGTCGCGGCCGTGCAATTCTGATCGCGTCGATCAATATCTGTGCGCCCGCAACGACATCCACGCGCGCGCCCCTTTGCTACCCGGACGACGCCCGCTCGCGCCGGATGAAGACCGGGTCGCTACCCGCGCACGTGCGGGAAAACCAACTCGCGCCTGTCATATACCCGCCATGGGAACCGCTCGCGCCTGTTGATACCCGAGCAGGCGCGGAGGTATACACGGCCAAAACCCCGCAACCTGTGCCCGCGCGCGCCCGTGGGGTCTCTGCTTGCGCCCGTAGCAGGATGCTCGCGCCCGTTCCCTGGCGCCCGTGACTATAAAAGGGCGATCCGCCCCCCCCCCCCCCCCCCCCCCCCCCCCCCCCCCCCCCATTTTGCAGTCCCCCCCTTTGTGCACCTTGCCTTCAAGAGCCTCCGGGTAGCTGATTGCTTGCTACTCTGGTGAGTCCCAGCACTTTGACACCTGTCCGCGCTTTTATTCTTCAAAACTCTATTGTGGTTCTATGGTACATTTGAGTATATTGTAAATTTTTATAATTTGTAAATGTGATTGAGGTTTTGGGGTAATCGTAGGCTTTTAATTTTGCACTTTTTGAAGATTTCGAAGAAGGATCTACCTCGAGCAGAGATGGAACAACAACGACCGAATCCGCCCACGGAGGCAGAACAGAGGAAACGGCAAAAGGATGAAGGACGTAAAAGGCATGGAAACAAGCAATGTAAGAGAGTTCACGTCCTCACAAATCCTGCAAAGCTGGCATTCCGAGGGTGGGAAGCCGCACCGCAACCGTGGACTCTAGCTACGTGTGAGGAATTCATTGAATGGTGCCACATAGGGAAGTTTTTCCCGTTCCAATGCCATAATCGCAATCAAGCCACAAACAAGGCGAACATGAAATGGTGCAAGAACCGTCAGTTTGGGACCCGGTGTTTGGAGGTGTACCAGGTTATATACGGGAAGAGGATCAACTAGAGAAACGAGATTCCACTCTTTATTTGTATAATGGTATATGCCGAGGTAATGCTTCACAGGCAGGTGGATTGGAGGACCATATGAACGACTCCTAGCGTCCAATGGCGTCCACGAGAGATGGCTATATGCACAAAGGTTCTAACATTTCCAGGTGTGGACTGGCCATACTAGGATGATCCCCAGGAGAGAGGTGCACATGGGCCACTTCGGTGGAGTGACTCAGAACTGGATAATGATTCTGATGGTACGGTAGACCGTCCCCCTTAGTCGCAAACAAAAGCAGCGGCTATTGCTAGAATTTCACGAATAAAAAAGAAGGATCCTAAGCTGGTTGCCTGTTTGTCGACGAGGAATCGTGCTCCGCCAGCAAATCCTACTGGGGTGGGTATTGCTGGTCAGGCTCCTCTAGCAATCGCTGGGGGCCCAAGCAATGTTGATGTAGCTCCTCCTGTATTGAATCCACACATTGCGGACCCGAGCAATGTAATGGAAGATGATGATGCTAGGTTTGCAACTGAGTTGGAGGCTACATTAACCGGGGATGATGCCGACGGCCAACAAGGCGACACATTGTGTAACGAGGTGGAAGAAAAAAAATGCGATAATTTTTGAGATGGAGAAGACAATACAGAACTTGTATGACGAAGCTGATAGGATAAATGAAATTATCCCTAAGCAGAATGAAGAGATTTCGCTACTTAAAGCTGCGAGGAATCCGATTAACATACCCGAGGTGAGCCACGCTCCAATCCCTGGCAGCCCTAGAATGAATGAGGACGACATGAATGCCATCATTGAATTGGCCACGCACCGTGTCTTGAAAGATACCCCAGTCTGAGTTCCCCGTAAGCCAATGATCCCATTTATTAATGAATGCAATTATGAACAAAATATAAAACTATATTTAACAAGTTTAACTTTAATAGTACAAAAATTAAGATTCAAATCATATAAGAACATATGTTACCCGCCCAAGAAGGCCAAAAGATTTAGGAGACAAGGAAGACGTGGAAGCAGTCAAGAAGAATAGGAGACTGCTGTTCTAAGCGGTGACACTAGCAGTACTACCGAGGCACCTAGGAAATACCAGCAGTATAAAGCCATAGAACCATAGTGAAAGGACACTCATTAGTTTTGTACGAGTCGTAGTCCAGTCTTAGAGCGTAGACTCTGGTTTTGCATACTCTTGGCCTCGGCCTTGGGTTCCATGGTAACCCCATGAGGGCTGTTACTCTATTACTCAGTAAAGGAATTTCTTGGTGATATGTTTGGGCTCGTATCCTCTCCTCAGCTCTATCTCACTGTGCATGCCTGCCTACCTTCCTCTTACTCTCTGGTTTCTCCCTAACTGTATGTGGTTATGTTTGCTTGTGCGGCATTCCTTACTCTCTTAATTTCGTCCTTATTCTGACTACCCTTGAATGTATCCGAGGTTACTAGGTTACCCTTGGTACTACCCTCGGGTTACATGATTAGACTTACTCGTAGCCACTGCCCTATTCATCTCCCTCAATACGGTTACTCCAAGGGGACTTACACTTCCCTGGCCTACCCTGTTCTCCAAAGCTCACACGCCCATCCTAGATCCCAGTGTAACATTTTGGCGACCATGCTGGGGATGGAGTGTTGAGACTATTTCTTCAAAAATATTCTTACAAGTTTTCTAGCTTAAAACCATGCCACCACGCAAAGTTACCACGGAAATAGTGAAGCAGAAGAAACTGCACAACAAGAAGACCCTGATGCCACGAAAGATTTCCTGCAATGGATGAAACAACAAATGACTGAGTTAGCTGCCAAAAATGATGCCACGAACGCTAAGTTAGAATCACTTAGTCTCCAATACCAAAATCTCCAAGGGAGCCGTCTGTACGAAGCTAACAATGTAACTCCCCAAGCTTCCGAAAATCCCTTGGAAGCAAGTAGATCCCCCACGATACCCCAAGAGAACCGCACTGCTGCAACTTTTCCCAGCAGTGCTAACGGGGACAGGCATGCCAAGCTACCAAAAATACCCTACCCAGTATTTGATGAAACTGGAGACCCAGATTGGCATATTCGTCGTTTTAAAGTTATTGCTCGCACCAACGGAGTATCCAATACTGCGGACTTACAGAACATATTTGGTACGACACTCCAAGGAAACCACATAAACTGGTACATTGACTTTGAAACCGACCACGCCCATGCAACCTGGGATGACATGGAGCGAAGCTTTTTACAAAAGTTCCGAAAGCTTAAAACGAGCTCGGAAATACTAAGGGCCCTAGGAACCATAACCCAGGACCGCAACGAACTTGTCGATAAATTCTATGATAGGTTTAAGCAACTGGCAGACAAATTAAACCAGCGCCCTGAAGAAGACTATTTATGCGAATGGTTTAAAAAGGGATTATTACCGTGGATACAACAAGGGATTGTTATCCGTGGAGTAAAAACACTCAGTGATATTCTCACAGCTGCCAATGATATTAGCAGGGAACTAGAAGTTTTAAATAAAAACCAAACCCCCTTGCTACCTCTCCCTGCCTACCGAGCATAATCCAAACCTACCGCACAGCCATGCCATACATGTGGCAAGATACATCCAGGGCGTTGTTAGTTTGCTCCTGGAAACTCCAGGGCAGATGAAAATCGTCGTCCAAGAGCCACCACGGCCGCCCTGTACCCAGACGAGGTGAACGTGGATGCCTTTCAACCAGGGCGTGGGGACGCCTGCTGGGAATGTGGCTCGCTCGAGCATCATAGGAGTCAATGCCCCTTGGTTAGGCAACGCTGGGCCCAATACAGACCCCCCACAACTAACCAAGGAACCTCAACCTCGCCAGGCCAAAGGAATAACAGTCAGCCTAGGAGGGGAGGCGTAACTCTTACCGAGGTCCACGGTACAGAGACAAATGTATCCACCAGCAGTACTGATGTGGTCAGTACCCGCTCCAAGGCACCCTTGGTAGACCATGTAGTGGAACACAGAAAACCATTCCCTGAAGGCCACTGGGACCGATTACATGAAATTAGAACCGATCTCCAAAGGGGACTGGAACAATCAACCAAGGAGCCAGGCATGCAGGCAATACTTGATGACACCAATGTAACGATTACTTTATCAAAACTTATTCAACTCAGCCCCGAACTCCAAAAATATTTGCAACAAGCTGCCTTGCCCACCCCACCCAGTGATCCATCTGTGGTAGAGGTCAATGCCACCACACTCGATCCCGATGCAGCCGTCATACACCTGCAACTAGGCAACCACGAACTAACCAATGTTTTAGTAGATGGAGGATCCGGGGTGAATGTCATGAGCAACCATCTGAGACGACACTTAGGATTACCTTCCCCTAAGACAGCCCAGTTTATTCTAAGGATGGCCAACGATGCCCCAGTAACACCACTAGGGATATTATCCACGGTAGCCATTACAACCCACGGAGTCTCCACACCTGCTACATTTGTCATAATAGACATGCCAGATAGCAGCAATTTTCGTGTTATCCTTGGAAGACCATGGCTCCGGGATATGAATGCCATCCACGATTGGTCTCGGAATCAGATTCGCATCCACCGACATGGGAAAACCGTGGTCATCCCCATAGACGGATGTATAACCAGGGCCAAGGCCGAGCAGATACGCCAGAAGGCCGGAACCAGCTGGGTCCAGGGCTTATCCCAGGATCAGGAAGCCTTGGTATTCCACGCCAACCCAGACCTCGTAGCCTTGGCAGAATTACATTTGGCCAGTCTGGTCACTGAGCAAGAAAAACTGGACATACCGGCCCATTTCTCCCAAGAAACACAGGAAACTATCACTATTGATGCCACACCAGCCAAGAAGGCCTTACAAGCCAAGGTGGTTACAGGGTGGACACATGGAGCCAAGGACAAAGTAGAATTGATTAACTTGGGAACCACGGAAAAGCCCAGGTTTCTCAAAATAAATGCAGATGCTCCAAGCCAGATCAAACAGGACACTATTCGGCTATTCCATGAGTACCATGACATCTTCGCTTGGGGACATGAAGATCTCAAGGGGATCCCAAGAACTTTGGCCGAACACACCATAGATTTAATCCCCGATGCCATACCAGTGCAACAGCGCCGTTACCGCATGAACCCAAATTATGCAGTACGGGTAAAAGCTGAGTTAGACAAACTCCTCAAAGCCAATTTCATCTCCCAGGTAGACTCAGCCCCCTGGTTGTCCCCGATGGTAATTATACCCAAGAAAAATGGAACATTACGTATTTGTGTAGATTTCAGGAAACTAAATGCCGCAACCAAGAAAGATCATTACCCCTTACCATATATGGAGGAAATAATCGACGAAGTGGCAGGCCATGAGATGTATTCTTTCCTTGACTGTTTCTCAGGATATTACCAAGTAGCCATGGCCGAACATGACAAAAGTAAAACCGCGTTTTCCACGGAGTGGGGACCTTACCAATTTGAGCGTATGCCTTTTGGCGCTAAAAATGCACCCATGACATTCCAGCATGTCATGGAATTAATTTTCCGACCATACTTAAAAAGATTTTTTCGAATCTATTTAGATGATGGGACGGTTTACGGTCAAATGAAGGATCATGTTTCGCACCTTAGACAGATATTCCATGCCTGCCGAGTAAATGGGGTAAGCCTCAATGCAGATAAATGCATGTTCCTGTTTTTTGCTGGCGTTATCTTGGGATACATAGTTTGGAAGTATGGAAAGCTCCCTGATCCTGCAAAAATCAAGGATATCTTAGAAATGACTCCACCCACGGATCAAAAAGGCGTACAAAGACTTCTAGGGCTTTCCCAGTTCAATAGAATCTACATAGAGAAGTTAGCCCACATTACGGCTCCCATTACAGCCTTGAACCATGCCAAATACACATACCCCAGGGACTGGACCCCGGCCGCCCAGGATGCCTTGGAAAAAATCAAGTTGGCGTATTCTAATGCCCCCATACTGATTGCCCCAGATTGGTCCAGACCTTTCCATGTACACACTGACGCTTCTAACATCGCAGTAGGGGTCATGTTAGCACAAAATATCAATGGAAAAAATGATGAACTGGTTGCTTATGCTAGTAGATTGCTTAACCAAGCAGAAAGAAATTACTCTACTACAGAAAGGGAAGCCTTGGCTATGATTTATGTTGTAAAAAAGTTTAGACATTACCTTCTAGGCAACAAGTTCAGATTTATGGTAGACCATCATAGCCTATCATACTTGGTAAACCAACCCTTGGTAACAGGGCGTGTAGCTAGGTGGATCATGATCCTCTTGGAATACGATTTCGAGGTAGTTTATGTACCAGGAAAATGGCATATCATGGCTGACTATCTATCCAGGGACTCCGAGGCAACCGAAGAGGGCATAGATGATTCATTTAATGAACCTTACCTCCAAGCAGCTAGCCTCAACCCCGATTCCCCCAAGGATTGGAGATCCGATATCATCCTTTATCTGACCACAGGCACAGTCCCTGCAGGGTATACAGGGACAAAACGTATTAGCTTCGTTCGAACCACGCTTCCATATACTGTTATCCAAGGCCAACTATACCGAAAAGGACCTGACAATGAAGTACGTCTGTGTGTACCCACATCCCAACAACAAGAGATCATCCACCATTTACACCATGGGCCTGCAGGAGGTCACCAAGGACCCGAGACTACCATAAAGAAAATTTTATTAGCCAAGTACTGGTGGCCTACACTTCATAAAGACGTACATTCCTATGTGAAACACTGCCATCCATGCCAGACTTCTACCACCAATTTCCAATACCAAGGCAAGGTACCCTTGAAATCTATTGCACCGCTTGGCCCTTTTCAGCGATGGGGCTTGGATTTTGTTGGCCCTATACGCCCTGCCACCAAACAAGGCTACAAGTATATCCTGGCAGCCACGGATTATACAACCAAATGGGTTGAGGCCAAACCACTGCGCAATAATACTGCCATTGTCACAGCCACTTTTATTTATGAAAATATCATTACCAGATTTGGATGCCCCTTGGAGATTGTCTCGGATCAAGGCACGCATTTCGTCAATGCAGTAATTGAGGACTTGCTAAATAACCACATCATAAAACACAGGACTAGTACAGTGTATTACCCACAAGGCAATGGTCAGGCCGAGTCCACCAACAAAACTATCATCAACATGCTATGTAGATTTGTCCATGCAAACCAAGGGGACTGGGATGACTGCTTACCCGCGGCTCTCTGGGCATACCGAGTAGCTACCAAGACATCCACACAGGTTAGTCCTTTTGAAATGGTCTATGGTACTCAACCCCTGCTACCCACGGAATACATTGCACCCACGTTCACATCTCTACAGCCCCGGGATTACACGCCTCATAAAGTTTTGGCTGCACGCATACAAGACATACACCACTTGGAAGAAATCCGAGCACAAGCCATTCAAAACATTACAGCAAAACAGGCCCTCAGTGCCAAATACTTCCAATCCACACAACCCCCTCGGATATTCCAGAAAGGCGACCAAGTACTATGGTGCCCAAGGGATCCTAAAATACGAAAATCCAAGTTTGAGTCTATATGGTATGGCCCTTATAGAATCCAATTAGTACTCCCGAATAATACCGTGTTATTAATTAATAATGATAATTACGACAAATACGCAACCATGGTAAATGCTGGGAAACTAAAACATTATTTTGGCTCAACCACAGCCCCAGTCCCACCCATATCCCTCGGGGACATCCACAATTCCTTGGCAACCGAGGCCCAAGAGAACACCCAGGGCTTGGACAACATGGATCCCTTGCCAACCGCTACCCTGGACCAGCCAACCACAGCAATACATGTCAGTTACATCCATGTTCAGCTGAACACCCCTACATCCCAGTCAGACAAGACATTCCAAGTGCCCAAGCAGCCCCGAATCATCAGGCCTAGGCCGCCACCATCTACGCTAGCCAACCATGATCCCCCTCAACCCATCAACCCCGCCTTGAGCTGTCACACTCTCCCTCCCCAAGTCCCATCACAGCCCCCAAATCCTTGGGTCCCCTCCTTCTCTCTCCCACCAACAAGCCCCTCCCTCCCACATTGTGATACCTGGTTGTTGCGCCACCCAGTCTCTCGGCATTCTACACTCTGGAACGCGCTCCAGCGCTGTTTCACCTTCCCACCATCTGCTTCTCCGCGCCTTCTAGCTTTCTGGTTGCCATCCCTCCTTCACCTTCTCCTGCACTCAACAGCAGTAGCGTTAGTCACCATGGCACCCAAGAAGCAGCCCCCCATCTTCTTACCCCGGCAGATCTTAGAATGGAAGCGTAGTCCCGACCTCATCTGGAACACCAAGACTGGTCTGCATCGGTACTGGGCCATGGTAGAAGGGAAGATCAACATCGCACATTGTCAGGCTTTTCTAGCATCATTGAGGGAGCAGCGAGAGGATGATCCTTACCCTTCAGGAGTTGTAGAAGGCGTGCTGATCCAATACTCCAGCCGATACTTACACAAGTTTTTCGGCTGGGATGGAACTGGAGCTACTGAATGGAGCGCGGCGTGTACTTTTCCAAAACCCGACCTCGCCTCCCATGTCAAGGATGAGCAGCCCAAGGAAAACGGCAGGTACGATGTGTTTGCTTTGGGAGAAATCATGCAGGACCCTTGGTTCTCTCGGATGCGGGGCGTCCTTAGTCAAGTTTTCTTTCAAAACAATTGTAATGGTATTACGCCCAAGCAGTTGTGTCTTCTGTTGATGGCCGATCAGGGGGAAAAGGTCAATTGGGGGCTCCTGGTTGATGAGAACTTCAGGATTCAGCTTCGAGGCCACCGCCGCAGCTTGACCTACTCCAGCCCCATCGGCCCGTTCTTAACGGCCTATATCGCTCATTTCCTCGCCTTCACACGCCGCTACAACCAACCACCCCTTATGGGGACATTTCTTGATGTTGAGAAGGAGCTTGCAGCAAAGCCGCGACATGATCCCTCAGCCCCGGGCCCCAGCAAGCGTCAGCGTACGACTGAGCTAGCTGCGCTACCAAAAGACGCAAGCGTTTCCACATAGGGCCCTCGGACTGCTCAATTCCTCACACAGGCCAGAGCCATGACTGCTTGCATGGAAGCCATGGTGACTTACCTCAGCAGCATGGAGCAGGACTTGGAAACCATGGGAGCACGTCACCAACGCCAGCTGAACCTCGCTGTCCAAGCCGCCCAAGCCAAGGAGCAAGCTCGTCTCGAAGCAGCAAGGAAGGAACTCCAACAGCAGTTAGAGGAAGCAAATCAAACACTTGCTAATTTGAGAAACAGGGTTGCTAATCAGGATTTGGAGCTGGCAACAACTCAAGAGCACGTGGACATGCTGACCAAGGAGAAAACAGCGGCCCTAGAACGTGCAGAAAAATTGGAGCATCAAATTGTGGAATTCAGGGCACGCTGCAAGGCACTTACCGAGGCTCACGAGGCTATGACTCAGAAGATTGGCACCTCAGCTCAGACTCCCCCAACCACTGAGGAACTCACCCGCATTCACCAAGAGCGTCTAGCAGTGGAGCAGGAGAAGGAGACTTTTGAAGCCAATAAAAGCGCATGGATTCACGATGCTGCCCGCCTCATGGCAATCCACGCCTATCGGCTTCTCCAAGAAACACCACCAACCACCCAGGAGCCATCACAAGAGTTTCTCGACCAATGTATTGACCATGCACTGGCAAATCTGGACCTTGACAGTGTGGAGCACGACTGGGAGTCCATGGGCTTGGAGATGTTTAACTCTCCACCATGCGAGACCATACTATCACTCCAAGAATCCGTGCAGACTCCACCTCCTCATCCGGTGGTTCAGCTTCCAGAGGGAAATCCTCGAACTCTTGTACCCCTCGACCCCGCCAACCCTGCTGAGCGAGTGGATATCCCAGAGATGTTGACCGACACCGAGGTCACCCCACAGCCATCGCCAAGACTACAGATCCCTGCCCCAGCTCCTCCAAGTCCGCCTCGGCCCATGGTACACATCCGTTCTAAACCCATTAAAAACCATAAAGACGCACTAAAAAGGATTGAGGAAGAATTCAGTCTAGAGGTCGAGGCCAGTGATGATAGCGAGGCAGAAGAGGAATTAGAGACTGCTTTGTGTGAGGTCAAAAAATACTTTGTTGCCCAACCTGATCTGGTCTTGATCTATGGGAATCCCGAGTCAGAGAATGTCCAATGCCTTGCTTGTAACCGACTTTTGGGAAAAACAGTCCATGATGTCTACCAGCACGCAGTAACGTCTAGGTCGAAGCACAACTTACTTCACCGAGGTTTTGCTGCAGCCATAGCCGCGTTGTACCACGACCAAGCTCCCCCTCGCCGCCAAGGACAGGTACCTAGGGAGGAAACACGCCCAGATCGACGCCCAGCTCACCGACGCTCTCGTGGATGACCCAGCAATCTCGGGACGGATTGCAAGCTTCAAACGACGGCAAAATGTTACCCGCCCAAGAAGGCCAGAAGATTTAGGAGACAAGGAAGACGTGGAAGCAGTCAAGAAGAATAGGAGACTGCTGTTCTAAGCGGTGACACTAGCAGTACTACCGAGGCACCTAGGAAATACCAGCAGTATAAAGCCATAGAACCATAGTGAAAGGACACTCATTAGTTTTGTACGAGTCGTAGTCCAGTCTTAGAGCGTAGACTCTGGTTTTGCATACTCTTGGCCTCGGCCTTGGGTTCCATGGTAACCCCATGAGGGCTGTTACTCTATTACTCAGTAAAGGAATTTCTTGGTGATATGTTTGGGCTCGTATCCTCTCCTCAGCTCTATCTCACTGTGCATGCCTGCCTACCTTCCTCTTACTCTCTGGTTTCTCCCTAACTGTATGTGGTTATGTTTGCTTGTGCGGCATTCCTTACTCTCTTAATTTCGTCCTTATTCTGACTACCCTTGAATGTATCCGAGGTTACTAGGTTACCCTTGGTACTACCCTCGGGTTACATGATTAGACTTACTCGTAGCCACTGCCCTATTCATCTCCCTCAATACGGTTACTCCAAGGGGACTTACACTTCCCTGGCCTACCCTGTTCTCCAAAGCTCACACGCCCATCCTAGATCCCAGTGTAACAACATATCTACATGAATTTTAGAATTTCGGTTTCATTTCATTTGTGTACTTATTTTTTCTAGGCACACTAGTGGCACGCACTAGACCTCCACGAGGTAGTTGTTTATTTCATTTTGGTACGTGATTTTTTCTTTTGTGCATGCCTACATGCACATGCCCAAAAGAGGAGCCAACATCAAATTGTAATGAACAACTTCTTGGTAGAAGTTAGCTCCCGGGCACGTGCGTGCGAGCGCACGCATAGGAGGAACTATCATCAAAATGAAATGAACAACTTTTTTGTGAAAGTCTCACGCTCTCGGGCGCGTGCAAATGTGTGAGCATTAAGGTGCATGCATGTGCGCGAGCGCGCGAAAAAAAATAAAAATATACATATATATATACGTATATATATACGTATATATATACGTATATATACGTATATATATATGTATATATATACGTATATATATATATATAATTATTTTTTATTTTTATTTTTATTTTTTTGCTTGATCGTCCGTACATACGTACTAGCGCGTGTAGACGCGGCGACGGGCGCCATCCCATGGTATATAGCAATTAACTGTAAGGTGTGTAATTTTCCTCGAGCGCAACAGCTCATCCAATAAGGATGTCCGATTGTCGGATAAAAATGTGTCCGTCACGTCCGTCACGCGATAAGCCGACAATTCCAAGCTAGGTCCGTCTATTATGACAACCCTGACGGCAGTCTCCTAAAGATGCTTATTTTGTGTCATTTTTATGTTTTTTGCTGATGAGGTGCTGCATCGCCTCGGCATCCTCAAAGCACCTCCACGGTACTACCGTTAACGGCGGTACCTCTTGGCCTCCTTCATTTTATTTTTATTTGCAATTTTCTTGCCGAGGCAAAGCGTTGCCTCGGCAGGCTCACACCCCCTAAGAGTATTGTCATCAACGGCGTTAACGACAGTAGCCTACTGCCGTTAACGGCGGTGTCGCGGAGCTCGCATTTTGTTTTTTATATTTGTTTTAAGTTCTTGAAGCTGCCTCTCACTGTCTTCTTTAGATCTCCCTAGGAATACTACCGTTACCGGCAGTACCCTGAAGGTGCCCTATGTTTTATCTTGGTCACAATTTGATGTTGTCACTAATAGCTACGTTTGCTGATTTGGTGTTTTGGCAAATGAGCCAGATGTTCCACTTACCCAAGCGAAGGTTGATTTGAAGCTTTACGACCCTTACGGAAGCGCTACGACAAACACGGCATCCAGACTTGATCATCTAAAGTGAAACCCACTTAAAACGGATTGCTCAATATCCCTCTTTGTCGAATGCTTGCACTACTTGTCGTAAAGCCATTGCTGAAGAACAACGTCCTGAACCTAGCATCCCATTTTATGAACTGCAGATACTTGGCGGGAAACGGCTACTTTTACTTTGCACTCGAGGTTAATCACGGCTTTACTAAGGATGTCACACATGCAATCAAAGAGAAATGGGGTCTCAAGTGGCAACAAAGAAATGACGAGTTTGAGGATTTTTTCAGCCTTTCAGATGATGATATGAAGGTCTTGTCAAATAAGATGTATATGGTCTGGGACGGAAACCATCGTCTTCAGGCATGGCTTCCAATTACTGAACAAAACCATTAGGGGGACTTGTACTGGCATTTCTCTGTGGAAAGAGTCATATTAGATCTTAAAGGAGATGTTGGATACGTATTGGAGGCTCTTCATGAAGTCAACTAGTGAGTTTTTAAGTTTTCAGTTCTTATTTTTTAGTTATTATTGAATGGTTTAAATTATTAATATTGTATAAAACCTTTATGCGGTACAAAATTCTCTGTGCAAGCAAAATGAGAAGTCTCATGTGGAAACCAACATTGTCCACAAGCTCTATTGGATTCAAAACATAGCCCCTCTGCCGTTCGAGTATTTTGAAGGCATGGTTACTAAAACTACGTTGGACAGTGCGAAGGCGAAACAAGTTGGGGGGAAGCGCACTTGGTACACATTGACCCTTGAAGGTCTCACAGTTGTGCTTTATCAGGTAATATCATAACCAAATTCCATTTTTGAATGATGTGAGAAGTATATTTTCCACCATTGAATCCCTGATTACTAATCTAATTGTCTCCAAGAAGAACTAGGAGTGGCGGTAGCAGTAGCTGAACGGAGCTTTTACGAGAGATATCCAAATCCAAAAGAATGAACATCAATTTCAGTTGATGCATGGATCACAAAAGCTATGAAGAGGGCAATAGACAAGTTTTAGAATGAACTAAAGAAATTGCTTCCCATAGTCGATCCTGAAAACAAACTCGCCTTCCTTGAGCAAATCAGACTTCATTGCAAAAAGTTCGATGAGTTGCTAGAGATGACATAGGAAAAATTGTGGATGTTTGCAACATCTGCAATGCCCATGAAAATGAAGATCAAATGTCTCCAACGTTGGAAATCTCCCCAAGCAATTTGCAATTCTCATAGGTTCCCTAAGAAGTAAATCACAGATATATCCTTCTCACCTTGGAGGCACAAGGCAACGTGGTGGGTACATCTACTATTCTTTAAATTATGTTTTTAATGTCTATCCATATTAATTTGTTATTGTTGATGCTTATTTTTATTTTTTGTATTAAATCCTTTAGGACCCCTCTCATTAACAAAAGTAAGTGCTCTCTAGGGATATCGCCATTGAGTGCATTGGCTGGGATTGCTTTGTTTTTTTTTTTAAATTTAGTTTTCTTCTAATCTATATTGCCTGTTGTCAGCAGTGCGAGAGCTCCATACGGGTACTACCGTTGACGGCAAGTTCCCAACGTTGTGTTTTTTTTTTTTTTTTTTTTTTTTACATTTTATTTTAAATCCTCAATGCTGACTCTCATTGGCAACACGAGAGCTCTCTAGGAGTACTGCCGTTGACCGTAGAACCTTGAGGCTACTTTTGTTTTTTAAAAGTTTTGTTTTTTTCTACTCTTTGCTGTATGTTGTCGGCACCGCAAGCTCTTTGCTGCCTGAGGCTGGTTTTTGTTTTTGATTTTTTTCTCTCTTGTACTCTACCTCTAATTGGCGGCGTGAGGGCTCCTTAGGGGTACTGCTGTTGACGGTAGTACCCTGAGGCTGCTTCTATTTTTTGAAGATCAAATGAGTCGTAGTTTGGTAGTGGTGTTTTCGGAAGGGGGAATGGTAGAGGTTGAGCACTGTGATTATGTCGAACAACAACGGCGGGTTTGTAGATAGCGGTGGAGGCGGAAGACTTTTACGGAGGTTTTATAGATGATATGGCGGTCACGATTGACTACGAGCCTAAAGGTAAGAGCCCGATTGAGTCCATTCTTGATTACGTGGAATTGATGAGGTGCTCTCTTTGGGATACTGCCTTTTTCAGGGAGTTCAAGGGAGATAA
The DNA here is from genome assembly GCA_014871385.1 of Ceratodon purpureus. Lineage (NCBI taxonomy): Eukaryota > Viridiplantae > Streptophyta > Bryopsida > Pseudoditrichales > Ditrichaceae > Ceratodon > Ceratodon purpureus. The sequence goes on from CM026426.1 coordinate 106,173,227, forward strand.
TGGAGTTCACAAGAACAAGACGTTTGCAGAGATGCCAAATTTTAAGCAGGCATGTCGTAGAGTTCTTTATAAGTACAGTCGAATACAACATGCTTACGAATTTTCCTTTTGAGAGAGTTTTTCCAAAAAGTTTGAAAATTCATTGTGAAATCAAAAATGAACTCATTTGAAAATCGTAAAGTGTTTTGAAATCACATCAAAGTGTACTACAAGATTATGATAAAATAATGATTGCTTATTGTAATATCATTCAACATGTTACGATTACCGGATACACCATCTACCATTGACTACTCCTAACTTTTGCTTCAATTACGATAAACATTTCAATTGCAGATTTGAAATGAGCTTCCAAAGTTGTTCTTGAGATACTTGAGCACATATTTATGGTATAATTGATATATGTCTTGCTTGATTCTTGGCTTGAAGAATGAAGCAAGACATATAACCCCTCCGTAACCTTTTGTCGGATGGGCATTATTTCATGGAATGGTCGAACAGACAGTTTATCCACTGTGGCCCTCCATGGCCAGAATTCTATATATATATATAGCGAAAGTGAACACACATGCCACCTCCTCGCAGAAACAGGTCACCTAGAGTTACAAAGAACAGAGGAATTTATGTAAAGTGGAGCTAAATTCATAATTAACATGGAAGTTATAAAAAATGAAGAGATATGAAGTCTGCGACTCTGTTAGGATCAGAGAAGCGATACGTTAAACACTCCTGGTCTTCGACCCTGTACAAATCGACCGACTTAATCCTGCAGAAAATCCTTGGGGCCCGGCGCTCGCGTGTTTAATCGTGCAGTGTACGACTAAATTTTAGTCGTGCATTTGCATTGTAAAATTGAGCAAAAACTTCGCGAAATTAGCACGCAGCAGGTCCGAGGCTTGATTCTCATCGGAGACCCAACGTGCTCAATGCCGGGTTACACACCGGCCCTCATGCGTTCCGCAGAATTAAGCACCCTTGTGCGTCCCGCACTCAGGCACTTAATTTCCCGTGACGCATTCTGGCCGATGAGTAACCCTACACGTATAACCGATTAGCGAGCACACGCACGGCCCGGACAGTAGTAAGTTGTAACTTACGATGCCGGTGGTGCATTAGGAGAAAAATGAGCTCAAAATAAGGCCGTGTAAGCCTGCCCTTTCTAGGTGAACTCCCTACTTTGGGCACCTCTGCCGCTGGCAGCGGATGCCAGAGTTGCTGCCCGCACAGAACTGCGTGGCGCACTCACAACAAAGGTCCTCGGAATATTAGGTGAGACATGAATGCCTCGGCTCGGGCTTTGGTCCCAAGTGGGCAGGTTGTGTCAGCCCGACACTGTAGATGTGCCCTCCACACGCCTTGCTCGGAGGTCATTGGTTTGAGCCCCCGTGGCGGTTGCTGGCACCACGGTGGCACCTCAAATGCCATGTCAAAAAGTACGCGGGCAGCGCCCATTTTTTTCTCTCACGTGCCGCTTACACGGCCTTTTTGTGACCTGATTTTTCTCCTAATGAAATGACGAATTAGGGCTTCGTTTAAAAAGACGACTGTCTCGGGGCGGTGAACAGAGTTAGGGCTCCGTTGTGTGGGCCGTGTTTAAGGCTGCGCCCAGCCAGGTTTTAATCTTTTTTACAGGAAGCGCTTCGTCGCCATCGCTTGCAACGAGCTCCCGAGCTCTGCCGCTTCGCATCTCGCCCACCATGGCAACCCAGATGAGCAAGAAGCGCAAGGTGAGTTCACCAGCATCCCTGTCTTATTGTGATGTTCCCCTGTTGATAGGTGAGCTTACTGTCGCTGTGTGCTGTGCAGTTTGTAGCAGACGGTGTGTTCTTCGCTGAGCTCAACGAACTGCTCACCCGGGAGCTCGCTGAGGATGGATACTCTGGCGTGGAGGTGCGCGTCACGCCCATGCGTACCGAGATCATCATCCGGGCCACCCGCACCCAGAATGTTTTGGGTGGGTTTCTGAGCGTTTTTCTAAGTAATTTAGGTTGAGAGTTAGGATCAGGGTTTTATTGGGGATGGGGTGCTGTCCGTGGATTGATGGTAGGGTGAGTGCGTTTGTGGCAGGTGAAAAGGGGCGCAGGATCAGGGAATTGACCTCTGTGGTTCAGAAGAGGTTCCAGTTTCCCGAGGGCACAGTGGAGTTGTACGCTGAGAAGGTTAACAACAGGGGCCTGTGCTCGATTGCTCAGGCTGAATCTCTGCGGTACAAGCTCTTGGGAGGTCTCGCTGTTCGCAGGTGTGCACTTGCATCCAAACCTGCTTTTGGATTCCTTGGAATAACCTTTGGTTTTTTGTTGATATGAAGATGGATATGTCGATCGTCCTAGGTTCTTGAAAGTTTAGATTAAGGATTTGTGCTGATGTGTTTCATCTGAACTTTCCGGCTTATAGGGCTTGCTATGGAGTGCTGAGGTTCATCATGGAGAGCGGTGCCAAGGGCTGCGAGGTAAATTTAACCTGATTGCTTTGACAATTTTATTAAGATGTTGTTTAGTCATAGCTTCTGGAGATTGTTTTGATCATGCGAGAAAATCGGTGACGCTGAACTTCGTATAAACAAGCTAAAAATATTGTTAGAATGTAAGTTAATGAAGCTGATTCACTTCATGAGATGATCAATTAACGCCCATGGTTATGTGATCCTGTTTCACGGTTTGAAGAGCTGCTGAGTTTCACTGTTTCTTCACCTACATTTTCACCAAACTGCATCTCTATGAAAGTCTAGGGGGTTCATTCAACAGTTATTTATTACTGTGTAAATTCGATTGCAGGTTATTGTCAGTGGAAAGCTGCGTGCCGCTCGTGCGAAGTCCATGAAGTTCAAGGATGGGTACATGATCTCATCAGGAAGCCCTGTCAACGATTACATCGACAGTGCCGTTAGACACGTCATGTTGCGTCAGGTATGCTTGAGAAACCGGTTTTGTAATCCTTTTCATTACCATTATTTCTACATTTCTTCTCTGCATTTTGTTTCTAATGAACTCATACTGTGAATTCTAGTAGTCCATGTACAAAATTATTTCAACTATTATTCGACATAAATCGACATGACACCTGTCATTTATCTTGCAGGGGGTGTTGGGAATCAAGGTTAAGATTATGCTTGACTGGGACCCAAAGGGCAAGCAAGGACCCATGACACCTCTTCCAGATGTGGTGACCATATATATGCCAAAGGAAGAGGAGGAGTTCGCTCACAAGCCTCATGTAGGAAAGGAGGAGTTGTAGAGGAGGTTGTTTTCGAGGGTCCTTTGCATCCAAATTCAGTGTAAAGTTCGTCTGTGTGCTGTTCTGCTTAAGAAACTAAGCTTCTTCATTCGATTGTGGAATTGTCTAGATGGTTTTGGGGGATTAATCACTTGTATACGTTTTTGTGGTACTCAATTGGAATCTCTGCTTCGGGGTTGACATCTATCATACGTACACCTCAGTATCTCTCCACATGCATGTGTTTTACTTAGGCGGTTGCTTAATGGTGAAGACTACCTCCTGTCACTGGAAATCTAATGCAAAAACTGAGAGCTAAGCTCTGTAAGCATGAGCAGTCTCCAAGTTCTTTATGCAAACGTTGATGGGGTTATTTATGTATGTGGCCATAATCCTTGGACTACTTCACATAATCAGTGCTGATTTTTCACAAAATTTTAGCCGTTCGAGGCGGTCCAATAACCTTGAATGGAAAGTGAAAATCTTCAAACCAATCCCAAAACCCGTTACTTCATATCCAACTTGTCCAACTTGTTCTTCAAAAACTTAAAAAAAATAACCTGCACTAGTTGGAAATTGAATATGCCCGTCCCGCATGAGGTGTAAATTAACCTTTAACTATGTTTTTTCGTTTAGAATAAATTGAATCTAAAAAGGTTTTAAAATAAGGGCACTTGTTAGAAGCACTTGTGCATTAAATATCTGTTTGAAGGGGGGTAGCAAATTAAAAAATAAAATTGAACATGTTAATGTAAATAAATTTTTATTTAATTGCTGAGTATACCTTCAATTATAATCTTTGATATAGTGTTAAATCGATAGTATCCCACTCACTCCTGAGGTTACCTCACCTGTTTCTTTTGAGTGAAAATAACTTGTCTGCTCCTTTGATTCACAAGATTAAGGTTCCAAATCTACAGGAGTCCTTCGCGGCGGTCTACGGATGTCCTTCGCGGTGGACGTGACGCGCGGGAGGGATGCCCTACCGGGGCAAGTGGTTCCCCCAATCACGTGAAGTCCGCATGCCGGGAGAGCAAGCAAGAAGGGTGCGTGGACGAATGGGGAGCGAGGGCTGGGAGGGGGCGTGACGTAGGAAGAAGTCCCAGGACTAGGGCTCCCTAACCGTTTCCACAGTCCACAGGCACCGCGGTCTCAGCTTCTCCATAGCAATCTTACAGATTCAGAGAAGAAGGCATTTAGATGAGTTCCTACACACGTCAGATATGCAACTAGAGATTGTAGAGATAGAAAGGATAAATCACATAACAAAAACTCACTGTAAAGTGGAATTGTTTGGAATGAAGTTTAGAAAAGGGTCTAAAATGTGATGCTAACAGGGTGGAGTATAGTGTGGCTAAAGTTAACATCCCCCTCAACCTGTGCCGCATTGCCGAATCTAATTACTACCTGTATATTGCTATGAACTCTACTGCGACGTAACATTCGCAGTCCACCCGTATTCCGGAATAGGTAGACTCTGCCCCAGGCTTGCATCCACCAAAATGAGCACTCTTTAGACCTTCGTGACACGAAATTCGAGAGCTCCAACCTTGGTGAATGTCAGCGTGTCGCCAATTTTCACAGAATTCGCAGCAACAAACCCTGCCCAACCCTTTGTGAAACAACACAAGGTCTGCTTTCTAGACGTATATGTGGATGACTTCACGACCCATGATGCCAGCGGGCCGGTGAGGGTGTAATTGACGCCGTCCAAGTTGTCCTCGCCATGGCTACGCCAGAAGGCAGTGGGGACATCCTCCATTACCCCCAGATATGTAGAATGTAGTACATTAGGAACATATTCGTACACGTAGGTTCTGGCTAATGTAAGGAACGATAGCATTAGCGGTCCGAAGCGGAGGAAACAATCTGAAGGTAGAACGGTTTAGTACTTACAAGTCTGCTCGACTCTCTTGTCTTCGTATGCGATTTCTATAGCGTCTTTGTGGGCGGTCCTCGGTTGCGACTTCCGTTGACCTCCGCTGCCGCGAGTGAACACGGTGAGTGTTGACCACTTCCGGAACTTCGCAGCGGAGTTGGCCACGTCCAACATTGCTGTCTACGTTGGGCCGCGAGTCAGGACGCAAGTCAGCGGGGACGCCATGTCCGCTGCTGTTCACGACGGCGCTCTGAGGTTCGAGACGTCTGTCGAGGTGTGCACGAAATCAACTTTGATGTTGGTCTCACGCACTGTGCGTAGGTATTCGCCGGGGGCCTCGCGGCGGTAGATTGCCACTATGAGAGAGTGATCGTCAACGACCTCAAAGGTCAAGAACGCACGAAAGGAAAGTTGATAGTCCTTGATGAATTTTGACCGACAACTCCAGATTCTGACGGCGGAGACTCCTCTCTGCAGCTTCTCCACACGCTCGAACTAAAGAGGCCACTCCGTTTTCATCTAAGAATCAGAGGTTACGAGCGCGCAATGGGATTCTGAAGCGGGCCACCCGTCTTCGCCGTGTAGGTCGCAGGAATCTTCTGCACCATCGGAACAAGACATGCACCGTCAGCTACTGTCAATCACTGCAAAGCAACGTCGACAAGAAGAGCAAGCACGCAAGCGATCCAATTACAAGGTACAAGAATGCGGGGCACGGTGCGGAACTATACCAGAGTACGCTTCGAGCCTGTTGAGGTGACGGTGAGGGCGAAGTAGCGGGCACGGACCTCGTCCAGCTCGCGCAGCACCTCCATCACAGTGGGTTCCTTTGCCATCGCTGCAGTACGGTTGGAGAGGGACGGCGGATAAGAAGAGTATAGGTAGCGGAAGAAGAGACTCTGCGGCAAGACAATTCCGATATGTCACACAAGTAAGGACTTACAGCACTCGCAAGGCGATGTGATACAGGTAACAGAAGTACTATACTATGAAGGTGGTGGAGCTCTAGAAGGGGGGGACATAGCAAGATTTATGACGGTACCGGCACATCCAACGTGGCAGTTGATGTCGCCGACATATCGTATGATGAGAAGAAGATTTGGAGGTACGGATATCTAACGTGGAGGTCACTTCGTCCATCATGTTGGACACGGTTAGTCGGCGGAGCATTGATCTGGGTGGTCGGTTTGATTACGCATCAATCAATGCGTACGGGATAGGGGGGTCACAATCATCCGCAAACGCAATACATGGAAGAGAAATTGGTGCAAGAGGTGCAACACAATGGGTTTGTTCAGGTTGGTCTATTCTGCGACTCCTACAGATCATGACCTCCCGGAACTTGAGAGTATTTTCGGGGAATTGAGGTTTAGCCATGAAGTTTGAACAGTGCACTACAAACGGAATACAAACCGAATAGTGCACTACAAACAGAACAGTGCGGATACAAACGGAACAGTGGTACTTACCTCGGACCACATCCATTCAAGGCGGTACTCGAGTGCGCGGTCATCCCTTGAACTAGACCGGCTCATTTCCGGCGCCCGTAAGTGCACCTCAGGACGTTATACTTGCCGGCTTCAGTGCATTAGTCCTTGTCGTTTTGGACGCTCTTTGTCCTGAAACGGGGAGCCATGGACAACAGGCATGGAGAGTTCAAATAACACAGAGAGGGAGAATTCCAGTCTACGGAGTGAGGAAGAAGTCGTTCCCTACTTAACAGGGGCAAGAACGACCACTTACCTATGCGGCAAGGGCAATCGACGTCGTCTTTGATCGGTCGCTGACGCCATGTATCGACGTTTCTTGTTCCTCGGGCCATGACCACAAAAGCCGGGGCGGTTGGAAGCAATACTTCACACCATGAAAAGCCTTCCTCGACTACGTGCCTGATTCCTAGCTACTCACGGGCGTGAGTACCTAAGTGTGCATCACTGGGCGAGGAACTCTGTACTACCTAGCCAAGCGGGGGACATTGCGGAGAGACGGGAAAATCAATAACGGCAAACAAAAAAAGCAGAGGAACGACTACACAGACAACATGGTGCGTTCTCTACATCTGGACGCGGTTCAGAGCCTAAGCAATGAAACACTGCCCCTACTGGACGCGTGTGCGGCCACACTTCGCCACCAGCGTCAATGGCGCGAGTCGGCGCTATTGAAGAAGCCGGTAGCATGGTCTTCGTCCCTCGCATCTATTTTGTCCCCGACCTCAGCGTCGTCTTCTTTGGAGGCAGTTAGAAGCACGGACGGCGGACGTCCCACCGTTCTGGAGGACGAGCAATGCAGCGGTGACGTCGAGTTCAGAGGGGATTGAAGCGGAGGTGGAGCCCGTTCCACAGTACTGACGTGAACAACGCCGGTGAGCTCTGCTACTGCCTCGTACTGGAGAGTACAAGCAGGCGACCAATCCCATACGAGGATCAAGGAGATGTGTGATTGCTCCGTAGTTCGGCATCTCCACCTCCTAGTTCACCTGTTTGAAGACATCCACAGTACGGCAAAGCCAATTGCAAACCTCCTTGACGGTTCCTGGACGGTGTGAGGAGATGCAGTCAAAGCGCTGCTTCAATGGGTTAGAGCACTGGGAAAAAATGAGGGTAATCATTCAGAGCAGGGGCAATGAAGAGAAGACGGGAATGGGGGAGTTTGGGAACCAGTGGGAGAGTGTAGTAGTCCACAACTTGGGGGCATTGCCGAGGCCGCTGAGGTCACTGATGCCCATGCAGCTACATCCTCGACTACACGCTGCACTGGAACACTCAACTAAGTGCCCTATACAACAATTACGTTGGGGAGGTTTTAGGAGCAGTCCAAGAGGGACCCTACGCCTCTTGAAGAGTCCACAGCACCACGGTCCTGCAGAGTTCCTCCACGAAGCTGGTCAGGGTCGGTACTCAAAGACGACGACACCTGAACAGAGTAATTAGATTACGTCGACTCTTCAAAATCCGGAGAAGCTTAGTTCCTAACTGAGAATGTCCTGCAAGCATTGTTAATCCAAAATGTCGTGGAACACAGCATATGTGAGACTTCAGTTCTGACGTTCAAGATTGGGAAACCAGAGAGAAATTCACGCCCCAATTCCAAATAGAGAAAAGAGTGGAATCAGGTCTTTCGTCAGGTGGGTGGTCAATTGCGAATTCCATTCGCCCAACTTGTGGCAGAGATTACCCTATATGATGAGGAACGTGGCCCTTACAGCCCAGAAGCAAATATGATATTGTAGCAGCAAACCTGGAACCCCATCAATGGTAGCAAAGGATTGGGGGCGGGGGCTTGGCAATCATTGTGAAGCGCATTTTATTTCATGTTTGCTCCGCTTCATCATGTGAAAGGAATTGGAGCATGTATTCGTTTGTCCACAACAAGGTACGTAACCGCCAAGGGGTGGAGAAGTCAGAGGCTTTGGTGTACATTTATACGAACAGCAAACTCCTCCGTGAACGACCAGTGCCCAACCCCCTCCAATGGTAAGAGAACAATGCATGGTCAGAGGAGTCAGATTGTGAGGGAGATACAAGCGAAGTGGACAATGATGACGAAGACTACGGCATGCCGGATGACCACGCATATGATGATGATGATGATGTTTGGGGACATGGAGCCGATAACGGTGACATGAATGGGGCCAATAACGATAATGGCGACGGAGGTGACGACTCTAATCGCGATGGTCCTCACCATCGCAACAACGATGGTGATAATGGTGATGCGTATGACTTCAACAATGAACCAGAATATAACCAAGAAAACCCGGACATGAACATCTATGGAGACGAAGTACTTCCACTTCCGATTTTTGATGAAGCAGCTAATGCAGAAGGAGGAGAAACACGTGATGAAGAAAATGCTATTCTAGCCCACGTCAATCCGGATAACAATGACAGAGATGCGGATGATTCCTATAGTGAAGACCATCTTGGTAACGATAACCGTGCTGGCGATGATGACGACGATAATGATGAAGGAGGTGATAGAAGCGATGGACAGGGTGTAGGTGGACATCATTGGACTGGTCTAGTCAGTGGAGACGGCAACTGGGGAGCAGGTTCAATGGAAGGAGACTTAAGCTTGCCTCAAGAGATTCCTCCTCATTAGGAGAGAAGGACCGTTTGAGCAATCCTCGCACGAATTATACCTCCGTCGCAACCAACAGAACTAGCGGGCAACAGAGCAGATACAAATGTGGATGAAGGTTTGGCATGGAGGCCCACAATCTCGATGGGTGCTACAATTGCTAGTATCCATAGAACATCTACAGTGGCGAGGCCTCCCCTCCATCAAGCTTGTGGTAGTCAACGCAGCGCCTCCAACGTCAACAAGGACCTCGTGGCGCCAGCTATAGACAACGCCATACAGAGCGAGGCCCGACGTGGTGCAAAGAAATCCACAGAAAAGGTTGTTAGGAAACCACCGTCACAAGAACCCAGTGGCCGAAGACGGAAGACAGACAAAAGAACAGGATGTGACATACTTTCATTCCATAGAGGATACACTGAAGGTGGGCCATCTATTGGAACTGGGGTGGTTCGCACGCGCGGATTCAATGTCGATGGCATCACAGCCATCCGTAATGGAGGGAAGAAGAGGCCTATGAAGCGCCTGGTAAGTGCTAGAGATGGCGATACGGGGGAAATTTCCATCCAAGTGCGCAATATTACATCGGAGGTGGAAGGAGAGGTACGAGCTCCTGTGGTCGTCGCTCCTGAAGATGAAGGTGACAATGAGCGTTCATAGGAGGAAGACCCGGATTGCGATTAAGCGCCATCAGACATGGATGTAATAATCCGACAAGAATTGGACCCTCCTATGGCTCAAAAAAAACAACCTCCCCGCAAGAAAGGGGCTCGCACCACATCGGAAGAATAGACCATGGCCACTTTTTTGGCGCTTGATATAGTAGTAAACCTAATTGTAAAATGTATCAGGAAAAACCAAAAAAATAATAATACGTTAGTATTTAGGACTGTATTTTTTTTTTGGTACGTTCTAATTACGTAGACCTATACTTTTACTTAGACACAACCAAGTTTAGTATCTCTACCTCAAAAGAATTGTATGGTTGTGCTCCGTATTAATCTATGTGCGGAAATGCGATTAATATAATTCCATTTACCATTGAAAAGTTTTTGTATTGTGTGCATAATACGATCATACGAGTTTGTACTAGTCAAAAAGGCTTAAAATGATGCATATCCGGACGCGTGCACGGGGACAGGCGCGTACGGGCAGGGACATGCGCGCGAAGTCCTATCGGGCGCGTGCAAAGACGGCTGACGGGTGCGTGTTGAGTCCGTGCTTATGCGCGTGTGCAGACCCTGTACGGGCGCGTGTACGCGGTTACAGGCGCGAGCATCAGCTGGGGAGCATAAAAGGCTCCCCTTAACTCTTATTTAATACTTTGCAAAGCCTCCTCTTCTAGGTGGCTCCTTGTCCTAGCTCGTGACTCCACGTGCTCTGCTTGGAACTGCAGGAAATGGGAGCAATCAGATCGGGCGGGGGGGATTTCTTGATTTTTTTTGTGTACAATTAAGCTAGTAATTATGTCATTCTCCCGTGGCTCAGGGAAACGTCCTGCTTATGTAGACCTTGATGCCCCAGAAGAGGCGGTGGTAGCAACTTCCACAACACCATCTCAGACAGACTCAAACCCATCATCCAGATCCTCGGGGACGAAGAGCCAGAAGCTAGCGAGTTAACGGGACGTTGACTACCCACCTATTGCGTACCTGAACTTCATTAGAGAGGAGGCGTTGGAGTGGTACTGAGTTTGTACCTGCGAGATGTTTACACGAGAATATATTGGCAGCGGAGAGTCGGGAATTACAAAATTAAAAAATGACCTGGAATACCATTTGGTCAAGAAACTAAATAATTCCGAGAGATATAATAATTGTAATGCTAGCTACTTCCATTACAGCAAGTGGATGGACCAAAAAATAACAACAAACACTACGAACATTGTGCATATGCTTGAGTGTGTCAACAAGAAGCCCAAGGAGGGCTACTCGAAGCAACAGAAAGAGGAGTTGGAGAAGCTGGGAAATGTCCAGAACGCGTGTAACAAATTCTTGGGTAATAGGACAAGAATTAGGCGATGGCATCAAGCCGGATTGAAGAACGCAATGGAGAAATACTTGTGGGGAGCAGTGCTCTCAGTTCCAAGAGGGTTTAAGGTGGTTTTGCTGTCTAGCTCTACTAAAGGCGGATTCCGTAAAGTACAAAAATTACGTATTGTTGGGATGCCAACCATACCTGAGACTTGTGATTTTGTAGGGAAGATGTCCTAGGTAGAGGGCAACACGAAGAAGCGATATGAGACTGCGAATGAAGCCATGGTTTGCAGGATTAAACATCCCGGCATTATTAAGTTTTTTGCAGTCAATGACTGGACCATGGAAGCATACACAGTTTGGTCGAACGGGGATTGTATTCAAAAATTTCTGCACAAGGAGAATACTAAAGTCTCGGAGGGTATTGAGAACCGTAATATCAAGAAGCTTAAAGGTCACCCTATGGAAACACTTCAACTTGTTCATGCCTTCCGCACCCATAGGGCCAAGCTAGCTTGGACAATAATCTGTATTATGGACCAGGTCCATAAGGGGTATTTGCAGCATAATGACATCTCCCCGGGAAATGTCTTGCTTCACTTCCCAGAGGATAAAGTGAACCAAGTTTACATTGGGGTATGCGATTGGGGCCTTGCAAGTCGCACTTGTGAGACAACTCCTTCAAATTATGGTTACCAAAGTGATGAGGCGCTTAAGACTGTCCATGCCCAACGTGATTGGTTTGTAGCTCCAGAGCTGTGGTACACTTATGGTAAGCCAAATTTGGAGACCTCACTGGAAATCCAAAGGAGGAGATATTTATATACGCAGGCTGCTGACGTGTACTCCGTTGGACTAGTAGCAAATAAGATTTGGAATAACGAGGAAGACCCGGATCTTTTCAAGGACAAAGTGGGAAAGTCTAGATTTGCAGTGGTATTGAAGAAGCTCGCAAATCCCGATCCCAAGTCCTGCTCCACCTTGCTCGAGGCCGTCACGGTCTTGACAACTCCTCCCTACAATTTCCAGATTCCAGAGTGTTGTTATCGAAACGAGATTTAGAATTACGCAAGTGGTGACACAAATGTGATATTCCCTCTTTGTTATATGATGGAACATTCTTTGTAAGTGGTTTATTGCCACAATTTTGCAATACTTTTCAATAAGCATAACACTCCACACCTGCCCTCTCCAAAAACTTCTCTCCTCTCTTGTGATGTTGTCCAATGTCGCTCTTTCAATTCTACACTGTAGCGCTCGCGCCCGATTGCACGCGCCCAACACTGTGCGCGCTCGAGGCAATGATCGCGCCCAATCCATGCTCGTGCCCACATGATCGCGCCCGTCTACGGGATTGCGCCCGCCGCAACGCTGGCGTCCGACTGTGCCTGCTCGTGCGCACCCCAAAAAGCGCACGCTCCCATGCGCGAGCGTTCTCTTACACGCACCCGTGATTGCAATCTCGCCCAGATGCTCGCGCATGTTACAGCGCTCGCGCCCACATGCACGCGCCCGTGAGGGCGCCTGCGCCCGCACTAAGTCAGCGCTAGGTAAATACGTTTTATCCTTACTAAGAGTCAACCGGTCAACGCCCTTACTGGACGGACATTTGGGTGTGTTTTGTCATCATGACGGACTAATGGACTAACAGACTAACAGACGGTCTAACTTTATTCTTGTTCTCCTAACTTTATTCTTGTTCTTCATCTTCTTCTTGTCTCTATTCCTCTCTTGTGCCTTGGATGATGTGTTGCTATGAACTCACCGTGAGCACAGTGATGTGGGTTGTGTAGATTAAGAAGGATCCAGCATGAGCAGCCCCTTACGTTATGTCATCCTACGTCTAAAGAAATTTCCGTTAACGCGTTAAAATAAGTGACACATGTGTTTATTAGCGTCAAACAACATCAAAGTTAACATCCGGGACGCACTTCCAAAACACGTAACACTGCGTTTATATAAACACAAAATAACACAAATCCCAAATTTGATGTGAAAATATATCCTCAATCCACGATCACTCCACGTGTCACAATCTTGGCCATTGGAAACCTAAATGACATGTCAGATTTCCATGCCACATCAGCAAATTTTTCATCCATGAGGACAACGGAGGCTTGCCCACGTCATATCTGACCTGGAATTGAATAACATTGCGAAATGTCCATGTCACATGCAACATGGAATGCAAAAAGGAGGGAACTGCTCACGTGGCAAAGAACTTACTCTCAAAGTTACTCACCCAAGTAACTTCCATAATTTGTGTTAGCGTCACTTTTGACGCAAACATTAAAACGTGTTAACTGATTTAACATGTTTTAACGCAGCACGTTAAACCAAAGTGACGTCCGTGACCTTTTTGCCATTTTTGCGTCAAAAAAAATGTCCACGTTAAACTACGTTAATCCGCATTAAAAACCGCGTTTAACGTCACTTTGGACACTATTTTGCTCTAGTGGTCTAAGACGGCATGTCTCTTGTATGAAATGATGCATCAAATAGGAACCTATTTGGAACCAGAACAATCCACCCGGCCGGATGTAAACTCCTGTCTACATATGTGCCAATGTAGTAGTTTGGCATATTCGGCGTAGCAACAAGCATCCGCCTCTCCAGCGCTGATTAACGGCCTTCTTTTCTTTGGAATTCCACTGAAACCCTCGAGGATGAGGTCCAAATTGGAATTTCTTGTTCTCTTCATCCAAGTACCCACCTAGCGTTTGGTTAAAGAAAATCTTTCTTCCCTCCACTTCTTCTTGGGTCCTACCTCGTGTGACATTCTGGCAAATCCTTACAATCTCACTAGAATTTGTGTCCCATCTCCATTGCGTGCTCATTTCGCTCTTGTAGGTCGCGTGCTTTCCCATAACCCAATTCCAAATCAAGTCGTTACCCCACTTGTCCGGATATTCAGGAGTATTTTCCTCATTTTTCTCCCAATGCGGTGGCATGTAGGTCTCCAAGCCGAACTGCTCATAAAAACGCCTGTGTAAGGGGGACTTACATACTGCACACCACCCGACGTATCATGGCATGGGAAATCAAGCACAGTGGATGATACATGCATTGACAGGATCCCAATGATCAGCCCCCCTCTAGCCCAAATGGATTGGTACAAATGGGACACTTGGTTCCATCCAACACATACTTCTATAGATTAGGCCAACGCAATCTTGGCTGTGCATTCTCAAGGAATTTCTCATTGGATGTTGCGGTCTTGTACTCCCACCCCAACTGCGTCCAATCTATTTCCTTACCAATCATCGGTAAGTCGTCAAGGAACATTTCATCCTCATGTGCCCACGAAGTAAGTCCAATATCCCTCTTGGAGTTAATCTTGAGGTAGTCATGGTCAATCTTTTTGAACTCACTCTACATCACTTTGTGACCGTCAACGTTCAGAATGCATGCAATCTTCCATTGGTAGTATTGTTTGCTCATCTAGATCGAATACGTTTTGAGCATTCCGTTGTTAGCTTGCAATTCGGAGACAGTGGGTATTGCTGACTGTTGAAATCCCAAAGAGTCCTCCGTCTTTTGAGAATCCACAAACATGACTTGCTGCTAGGGGGGGTGCATCACTTGACTCGATGATGCGAATGGGATCATTGGCTTACTGGAACTCAGACTGGGGTATCTTTCAAGACACGGTGCGTGGCTAATTCAATGATGGCATTCATGTCGTCCTCATTCATTCTAGGGCTGCCAGGGATTGGAGCGTGGCTCACCTCGGGTATGTTAATCGGATTCCTCGCAGCTTTAAGTAGCGAAATCTCTTCATTCTGCTTAGGGATAATTTCATTTATCCTATCAGCTTCGTCATACAAGTTCTGTATTGTCTTCTCCATCTCAAAAATTATCGCATTTTTTTTCTTCCACCTCGTTACACAATGTGTCGCCTTGCTGGCCGTCGGCATCATCCCCGGTTAATGTAGCCTCCAACTCAGTTGCAAACCTAGCATCATCATCTTCCATTACATTGCTCGGGTCCGCAATGTGTGGATTCAATACAGGAGGAGCTACATCAACATTGCTTGGGCCCCCAGCGATTGCTAGAGGAGCCTGACCAGCAATACCCACCCCAGTAGGATTTGCTGGCGGAGCACGATTCCTCGTCGACAAACAGGCAACCAGCTTAGGATCCTTCTTTTTTATTCGTGAAATTCTAGCAATAGCCGCTGCTTTTGTTTGCGACTAAGGGGGACGGTCTACCGTACCATCAGAATCATTATCCAGTTCTGAGTCACTCCACCGAAGTGGCCCATGTGCACCTCTCTCCTGGGGATCATCCTAGTATGGCCAGTCCACACCTGGAAATGTTAGAACCTTTGTGCATATAGCCATCTCTCGTGGACGCCATTGGACGCTAGGAGTCGTTCATATGGTCCTCCAATCCACCTGCCTGTGAAGCATTACCTCGGCATATACCATTATACAAATAAAGAGTGGAATCTCGTTTCTCTAGTTGATCCTCTTCCCGTATATAACCTGGTACACCTCCAAACACCGGGTCCCAAACTGACGGTTCTTGCACCATTTCATGTTCGCCTTGTTTGTGGCTTGATTGCGATTATGGCATTGGAACGGGAAAAACTTCCCTATGTGGCACCATTCAATGAATTCCTCACACGTAGCTAGAGTCCACGGTTGCGGTGCGGCTTCCCACCCTCGGAATGCCAGCTTTGCAGGATTTGTGAGGACGTGAACTCTCTTACATTGCTTGTTTCCATGCCTTTTACGTCCTTCATCCTTTTGCCGTTTCCTCTGTTCTGCCTCCGTGGGCGGATTCGGTCGTTGTTGTTCCATCTCTGCTCGAGGTAGATCCTTCTTCAAAATCTTCAAAAAGTGCAAAATTAAAAGCCTACGATTACCCCAAAACCTCAATCACATTTACAAATTATAAAAATTTACAATATACTCAAATGTACCATAGAACCACAATAGAGTTTTGAAGAATAAAAGCGCGGACAGGTGTCAAAGTGCTGGGACTCACCAGAGTAGCAAGCAATCAGCTACCCGGAGGCTCTTGAAGGCAAGGTGCACAAAGGGGGGGACTGCAAAATGGGGGGGGGGGGGGGGGGCGGATCGCCCTTTTATAGTCACGGGCGCCAGGGAACGGGCGCGAGCATCCTGCTACGGGCGCAAGCAGAGACCCCACGGGCGCGCGCGGGCACAGGTTGCGGGGTTTTGGCCGTGTATACCTCCGCGTCTGCTCGGGTATTAACAGGCGCGAGCGGTTCCCATGGCGCGTATATGACGGGCCCGAGCGGGTAGCGCGCGTCGTCCGGGTACGGGAGGGGCGCGTGCGCGGATACCATTGCTCCCGCGCCGATATGGATCGGACGCAATCAAAATTGTATGGGCGCGACCGCAGCCGTCGGGGGCGATCTCTGGATGGACGGGCGCAAGCACTGCTATAGGACGGGCTCGCGCGTTCCTGAAAACGGGGGCCACCACAAACTAGAACACCGATAAAAATCAGAGATAAACCAAAAAGAACTTTCAAATTCAGGGGTAAAAAAAGACTTTATTTATTTTGTAAATATATCACTTAATTGTAATGTCAATTACAGTGCCATGCACTCTAGGTATTGGTACTGTAGGTTTTTCAAGTGCGTCTCGAAATGGTTTGTTTGAGCACTAGAGACAATATTGGGGACACAAAGTATTGCCATCTCCTTCTTCAGTTCTTTCATGGGATCGCCAATCTCACAATCAAGTTCTTCAACGGTTCCTTAGGTAGCCAACTGCTCTTCAGTGGTTGGAGCCAGAGCCGTCCATTCTCTGCGTATGCCACCGCATTGTCTCGGCGAGAGATCCAATCCTTGAACAACTTGATCAGTTTCAGGAGTCGCTCCAGCATTAACAAAATAATTGTGTCCGTTCGTTGTGCAGTGCCCGGTGGAGTGGCACCATTCGTTAAACTCATGTACGACTTGATTTGTTGGCAATTGCATGCGTTGGAATTCATGTTGGACGGTACATTGATTGTTGTGAAACCCACCGTAACACTAAGCAATCAGCTACCCTCGGGCTGTTGAAGGCAAAATGCACAAAGTGGGGAGGTGCGAATCAAGGGAGGAGGGTGGCATTTTATACTCACGAGGGCGACAGTGTGGGCGTGCGCAGGCTGGTACGGGCGCGAGCAGATTGGTCCTACGCGCGCACGCGGTTTCGGTAGTCAAGGTACCCGCCGGGTATAAGTACGCGCGCGCACGGGTCTCGGCGGGAGAGTTTCGGGCGCGAGCGATATGCTACGGGCGCGGGCGACCCTGATCCGGCGAGGACAATCGGGCGCGATCACTGCAGGCGACGCGCGCGCGCGAGACAGAGGACGGGCGCGATCAACCCTAGCTGACGGGTGCGAGCTGGCGCAGATACGCGCGCGCACGCGACGACGGGCGCCACCCATGGTAAACAGTAGTAAACTGTGAAGACAGTAATTTTACTCGCGAGGGGGAGCCCGTCCGATAAGCGCGTCCGATAGTCAGGTAAAAAATCGTCCGTCACATGCGTCACATGACTAGACGACAATTTTATGCTCCGTCCGTCTATTATGATAACCCTGGATTCAATATCAGAAGAATATCGTGACACGCATGAAGTATTTAGTAAGAAGTCGTCAAATGAACTCTCGAATTACGGATAACCAGATATGAAAATTAAATTTAAGGACGGACAAGTACCTCGGAATTCAAAATTGCGGCCCATGTCTTCAACATAATTGGAAGAACTCAAGGGTTATCTTGAAGAAAATTTGGGAAAAAGGGTAGATTCGTATGTCTACATCTCCTGTTTCAGCTCCAATCATGTTTGCCAAGAAGAAAGATGGTTTGATTTGAGTATGTATCAATTCTTAGAATCCTAGTAAAGTTACGGTCAGAAACGCTTCCCTTTTACCACTTATTCTTGAGCTCAAATTCTTTGAATCAACAAGCGGTTGAATCAATATAGAATTTATGTGATCAATCATCATTAAATGCGTCTCATGCTTTAAAGCGGCTCAAATATACAATGGTTCTGACATCAAATCGCTTTTTGAGCCACATAATTATTATTTAACTGGATCAAGCCATTATTCTCTTATAATTCATTTCTTCATAACCTTTGGATTGCTTGGGTACCAAGCCCATCCGCTCAGTCCTAGGCATTGTCTTTTCCTGATTCTTCATGTTGTGCCTCTTTTTCATCTATAGCAGATATAGAAAAGGGATTCAAAGGTTTGGTTGGACATTTTTTTCTCACATGACCAATCTGGCCACAACTCCAGCACTTGCCATGTTGCCGAATGTTTAATCGTTCAATTGTAGTCTTTGCAAGCGTTGTCGTCACGTAAGCGGCATCCAATTCCATTGGCATTGGACCTGGTGTGTTTGATGGCAACGCGAATCAACCATACTGATCCCTCAGTGTATGAGGTAGTATTTGTGAAATAACTCGAGAATTTTGGGACAAAAAGTTGTATGAATACCGTTTGGTTTGTCGTTGCGTCTATAACCTTTCATCAATTTGTGAGGCCATGGCAATCCACTCGTGGAGCCTTTTGGATTTTGTTTCTACTGTAGCTATCAAATCCAAAATCTCATCCTTTAAGCTTGCCCAAAATTGTGCTATTAAACTTGACTCATTCTAGTCAACCTGGAGAGCGTGTTCATTGAAGCTTGATATGTATGTCGCCACATATCTTGTTTGTTTGATCTTCCCTCATTGGTCCTCTCCATTCACTCTTTGATCGATGTGTCTATAGACAACAATGATTGCTTCTCAGAAAGCGACCTAATCATACAAGAGCTCATGTTGGTGTCCTTCATCTAGAGCCTGTAGAAGTGGCATCGCCCAACTTTCCGATGCTCTAGTTAAGTATGAAAGAACGTACACAACTCTGTCCTCTTCAATTACGTGAGTACGTGGTTTTCCTCGGAATACTAAACAGAGTTGAGTAAACCACCAATATATTTCCTGGTTTCTTTTTCCCGAAATTTTCTTTGACTCTGTAACTTTTGATTCTTTGTCTTCTGCGCTATCATGTCTGTAAAACCAATGCTCATTTTGTCTAGTGGCCTCGAAGGTGGCTAAAGACAAGGTTTGAGGCGGTGCGGCCACCACTCGCTCCGAAAGTTGTTGTACCATATGGAGAAGGACCGGTTGAAACACAATTTGAATTTGTTGCTGAATAAACTCAGCCAACTAAAATCCTATCTCTGGTCGCATACGAGGTTCTTGTCCAACCTCTTGCCCTTTTCAATCCATGAAACTTGACTATCCTTAGCTTCAATAAAGTTGGAAACTATTCACTAATAGCGTTGAGGAGCTAGCTCTAAATTGATCAAAAAAAATTTCAAATCATGTCTAGAGTGTGGATCAATTTTGACGCAACCTAATGTTACACTTGGAAATCGGAGCCAATTCTAGTTAACACTCCCTTGTCAAAGTATCAAAAGTGTACTGAATTATCGATTCATAGAATAGAGAGGATGTTGCATGAATCATATGTGCTAAAAAATAAGACTATTGGAGTCAATCAGATTACTTCTATTACAAGAAGTTGCGTGGATAATCCTCCACAACAAGATATTTACATGCACAAGAAGTGAAGCAGAAACAAGTAACGTCCTAATTGCTAGTGCAACGTCTTATAACTTCTACTCAGTTGTAATTGCAGTTCACTGTAGCTAGAACGACGTTTTAGTCGTAAGAACTATCTTCATTCCTATTTTTTATATATTTTTTTAAATTCCTTATACAATACTTATTATTCTTGAATTTACTTCCTACACGTTTGCCATTTCCATTAAGTCGATTACAATTTTTAACCCCTAAACGTCTTTACACCCCCGGGGGGTGCAAATGGAGTTTGGGCATGTACCTGTGACTTCAATTTGGATGGATATTATTTGAAATTTTAAATGGAGGTGTGCCGTTCTGAGAGCTCCGTGTGCATATTTTTATTTATCAATTCCGACATTGGAATCAAAAGTTATGAATTTTTAAAGTTCAAACGCTGCTTCATGGGCAGCTGCTGCAAAATCAGTAGCCAATGACATTGCATTCTGAAGTTTGACTTCTTTGAGGGCATGTGCATAATTTTCTGAAATTATTGGTTGGGGCAATGAGGAAAGGGAAATGTGGAGTGGCATTGGGCGTGGGTGAGGGGGGGGCGCACTAAATGGAAGGTGGGATGAACAGTGAGAAGAAAAAGGGAAAGTGCCTGACAGGGCAAGGGCACCGTGGTAGAGGCGGCGGTGGTGGCTTGGAGCAAGGGTCTGGGGGGCAGCTCCCGTGGAGAAAGCGGCTACTCAGACAGGGACAGGGCGGGGTCTAGGGGGGACAGGTGGCGGGGGTAATTTGCAGGGCATGCGGCCTTGGCCCATGGTGTGCATCCCCATGCACATCATGGTGATTGGTGGCGGCTAAGTCAGCAAACTCAGCCTGCCCACCTTGTGCCGCCTCGGTGTAAATGGCCTTGGAGCCATTCATGCCCAGTCTGTCTGCGCAGACAGACTGCGCCTCTCAATGGACTCTTGAAATTAATTTTTTTGGAAAATTTTGATCATGCATTGGTGAGGTTAGAGAGTTCCAAAATGTTCCATGACCTTGTTTTAGTTGCCCAATAATACAATAAATGAGACTCTACTTCTTCAAAGACAACACAAGACTATATAAATTCTCCTCCAAACTACAATTCTTCACACTCTATCAACTTCATGTGTTTTGCAATTCCAAGCTTGCACTCTTATTTGTTACATTCAGTTTTTTAGTTTGTTCACATTCTTCTACTCTATAGGATAGTTCCAACAATGCCTAGGAAGAGTAGAAATGCTTGGAGGGGGAAGGAGGTGAGTGACTATTTGCAATTGATTTGATTTTTTCATTGACATGATCTCATAAGTTTGTGCATTCTACTTTACTCATAATTGTCATTGTTGGAATGTGTAGGAAAGTTATTTGGAGGCTCCCCGTCGGAGCGCTAGGTTGCATTCAACGGGGAGTGCATCAACCTCTAACACTCATCTCCCACTTTCTCCTAGACCCCCCTCTCCTATTCTACCTCCACCTCCACTTCCAACTCCCATATTTCCACATTCTCCACCACATGCACATTTCGAAGGTGATATTCATGCATTACTTGCAGACGTCATTGGTGATTACAACCTAGATTTCGTTGAGAGTCAAGAATTTTTTGAGAATCAAGGAAGACAAAGTTCATGTGAAGAACCTAGTGAGGATGATTTTGATGATGGTGAATATGCATTTCAAGAAAATCGGACTCTAGAAGAACTATGGTGGCCGGAAGAATCTTCTTACAATGTAGACATGTATAACAAAAACCACAAAAGAAGACACAAATTGCAAAAATTGCAAGGGGAGAGGGGGGTGGAGTTGAGAGGGGAGGGTACAGTTTTGAGGGAGGGGGCCTATGCAACAGAGAGGGGCAGTTGGGAATTCGAAGGGAGAGGTGGCGGGGGGAATGTCGAGGGAGAGGGGAGAGTGGGGAACCGAGATGGGAGCGGCGTGAACAGGGAGGGCGAGGGGAGCATGGGGGTTAGGGAGGGAAAAGGGGACAGTGTTGGGGTGGGGGGGGGTCAGAGAGGGTGACGGGGAGAGGGTCGGGGTTGGGGGGATTCGAGAGGGTGAGGGTGGTGAGAACGGGGTGGGGGGGGGGGGGGGGGGGTTTGGGTGGCCGAGTAGGGTGGGGGGGGTAGCGAGGCGGGTAGGGGGGGGGGGGGGGGGTTAGCGGGCCGGATAGGGGGAGGGCTAGGGGGAGGGGTAAGGGTAGAGGTAAGGGGCGGGTTAAGGGGACGTTTAGGGGCTGAGGTTGGGGGAGGGGCATGGAGAGGGGAAGGTGGGGAATTTGATGTTGTTGGAGATGGGGAATTCGGAGATTTGGGACGTGATGAGGGAAATCATGAAGATGAAGAACCATTTATTGAAAGTCCCGCTCGTGGGAATATTCGACGGAGGGCAAGGGTGTTTGACGATGATATATTGAGACCTCGAGGAAGTTATGAAAGGAGGAATATTCGGGAAGTACCAATACTTGAGAGTGGGAGTGATGACTCCAAAGATGAGTACGATATTGTGGAAGATGGGGATGCGGGATTGGAAGACCAAACTGGTGTGAAGTATTTGTATCGTGATGAGACTTGGAGCAAAAACCATTTTACGTATGATCCACAACCAATGGATTTTTAGGGTGTTACAATGTCAAGTATTTTTTGGAGGGCATTTCCAACAATGTTGCAATTGTTTGGAATGTTCTGGACTCATAATATTTTGCGCGATATAGTTTGGGAGACAAATCGATATGCAACAGAGGTTGATGGGGAAGGGAATTGCATGGGAGGTGAAGAGTGGCAGGAGTTTACCGAGAAAGAGTTGAGGGCTTTTATGGCAATTTGGCTCTATATGGGTAATATGAAGCGTCAACCGAACATATCGTCCTATTGGCTCAAGCGGGGTTCTGTTTTCCACTGTCCTACTGTATCTGGAATTATGACACGTAGACAATTTATGTTATTGACTAAATGTTTACACATCACAAATCCTATCACATATATTTGGGATAAGAATTTACCGGGTTATGATAAATTGGGCCAAATGGGTGGTTGATTGACAGCATTAGCGAGAACTGTAGAAATTTGTGGACGTTAGGGAAGTTTGTTACCATTGACGAGATGATGATACGTTATAAAGGGTCATATAATCATATTGCCCTTTGCGCCAGTATATGCCTCAGAAACCACAGAAATGGGGCATAAAGGTATGGTGTTTAGCGTGTTCCACATCGAAATATGTTTGGAATTTCTCTATCTATTGTGGAAAGTGCCAAACAGAGGAGGAGGGGCCTCGGATTGTTAGAGGTGAGTCGAAATTCGCTCACAAGGTTGTTTTAGATCTCACGACCGACATATGTGGAAAGGGACATGTAATTGCGATGGACAACTTCTTCACTAGCGTTGGACTTTTCCGGGAATTACTTTCCAGGGATATTTATGCCACATGCACTATGCGTTCCAACCGTATAGGTTTGCCTGACGTGTTTAGAAATGCGAAGATTTATATGAAGAGGGAACAAGGGTCGATGGATTGGAGAATGCATGCATCGAGGTCCATTTCTTCAGTTGTATGGAAGGATAAAAAACCTGTACTTCTTTTATCAACTCATGCCCAACCCACTACAGCACCTTGCATGCCAATTCAAACTGTACCACGACGGACTGGCGCATCTTGTGAGAACATTCTCACATCTCCCATGCACTTAGAGTACACTACTCATATTCGTGGAGTTGATGTTGCTAATCAACTCAGAGCATCTTATTGTACTCAGAATTGGTCTCACAAATGGTGGTATAGGACTTTCTTTTTTTGGTTAGACATGACCGTGGTCAACATGTTCTTGGTTTACATTGACAAATGTAAGAGTGAAGTTCCATCCCGGAAACCTATGACACATTTGCAGTTTAGAACAGAGTTGTGTGAGGCCTTATTGCGTGGTTGGGACAGACGGGATCAGGAAGGCATCGTGGAAACTACTTCAATGCGGGATTTATGCTTTCCAATGTACTCGAGGCAAAGAGAGGCTTGTGTGGTGTGCAATAAGGACGGGGTCCGCGGGGGAAAAGGACCAAATTACTACTGCCCCTCATGTGGTAACAAATACATGTGTGTTTTGAACGCAACATGTTTCCAGGATTATCACGAGCATCTTCGCCGCCAAGGCTTCAAAATGTAAGTGATGCAATTACTTGTGAATTAATTATGTGATCGATAGTATGGATACATTTATTTTGTAACATTTAGAATTATTTTGTTGACTTA
This sequence comes from Ceratodon purpureus, assembly GCA_014871385.1. Taxonomy (NCBI): domain Eukaryota; kingdom Viridiplantae; phylum Streptophyta; class Bryopsida; order Pseudoditrichales; family Ditrichaceae; genus Ceratodon; species Ceratodon purpureus. The sequence continues at coordinate 106,197,194 of CM026426.1, forward strand.
GATTTTTTTCCCCGATCTCGAAATAATTTACAACTTATTATTTCCCCACTTATATGTTCATAAACTTAGTTCATTTTATTTTTTCCATAAACCTATAGTCATTGTGATTTTATCACTTAGAGGCATTCCATAAATTGCTACAATTTTACTTATATTTGGGTGGAAGCAAAATGTCCTTGAAATGGAGTAGAGAGGAGAAATCCCTTTATTTCTCCAATCTCACAATTGTGGTCGTTTGGTACAGAGACGGGTTTAGGTCCCCTCCATTGGAGAGGTGTTGGATTTAGAGAAAAGGGTAGGTGAGGGAATTGGGGAGCAGTGGAGAAATTGGACAAGTGGCGGATCTGCGGGCATGGTCCCGCGACAGTGGCGCGGGCGGGGCCCCCAGATTGTACTGCCAGTTGGGCGGGGCGGGGGCGAGACAATTGCAGCGCGGGGGATGGGATTGGGCTAAGGGGAGCGGGGACTCTATTATCCCAGGGAGTCGGGGAGGCGCACAGGGCCGGGGTGTGGAGCCGGGAGCGGGAAGAGGGAGTAGGGCTGGGTTTAGAAGATAGTGATGCGGGGTAGGGGGTGGAGGGCCACTGGGGGTGCCTGTCCCCTTGGCCTTTACCCCTGTCCAAACTCTAAATTACATTATTTCATATTGTTTCATGTTTCGAGCATGGTATTTGATTATTTTTTTATTTTTTATTTTTTGAAATCAAAGATTACGGTGTAGGCAGTGGAATCACCGGTCGGATTTGTTTATTTTTGTAAATTTGATTTACTAGAATTTTGAAAGAGAAAATGGTGAATGTGTTGTACAATCCCTTGTAGAAGCTGGGAAAAATTATTTCACTGCTATTGTAGTAGTTTTTTACAATTTGTTTTTTTTAAGACATGTATTTCAAAGTGTCTATTTTCGGATTTTGCAAAAACGCCAAATTGTGAAGTGGAGAAATCTCACTACAAAAGTGGTCAAACCTTGCTCATTTGGTCGGGCATTGCTCAAAAAAAATTTAAAACTCCATCAAATGCTATAATCTTTAAATCCGTGTGGTCAAAAATCACGAAAAAAATTAGGCACACTCTGAATATCATATTCTCTAAGATCCTACGGTTGAAGTCCAAAAAAAAACTTAATGTTTTTTTTAATACCGTTCTCTTTCAAAATGACAGTTTTGGAGACTTTTTGGTAAAACATAGTCAAGGAAACTTAGGGGTTAAAATTGATTGTACTAACCTTTTATGTCAATTCTACCTTTCTCAATGTTGTTTAGACTTTCATAACATTGTAGGTATTATACGTGAGGTTGAAGTTAAAGGTAATTTATTTGAGTCTTGAGTGGTATATGTTGGTTTCTTATATCAGCTTTTCTTCCAATTTGTCATGAGTCTATGTAATACCCATAATGTTTCTATATTCAAAACTTTAATTTCAAATTCAAACTCATTTTTTTCATTGCTTTCAATGTTTTTGATGTCATTGTAAAAGTTAACAATTTGAAGAGCCTCTCTTTGTATTTATGCTAGCACCATCTCAAAATCTTGTACCAACTTGGTTTTTTCTTTTTATTGTCATTGGCCTCTTCTTCATGTCAAAGTGGTTTTGTTTTGGTGTTTTTGAGTTGCTATTCATTTTATTTTTGGTCTTCTTATACAGATTTGGGTGTCATTTAATTTTATTTTTCCATTATTGTTCAAACAATCTTAGCAATGTATGACCCATTTTATATACATCATGGTCAATAAGATTGTAGTTCATGGCATTAAAAAAGGTGAGTTTTATATCATTGCAAAATTCTTCCAAATTTTCATACTTGTTGGCTTTCAACTTTTCATTTATTGTGCCCAGATCCATTGGACGGTTTATGATAAAATGGTTATTAGATATATTAAATTTGACATAATCAACATATTCATTAAAGATCCATCCATAATCTTGCTTCATTAAAAGTTGTAATATAGATGAACATTTCTTCATCTCATTTCTATCCGATGTGTCTTTATTAGATTCCATACTTTTACACTTTTGTTGTTAATGAAGTTCAATACTGCATACTTGTCATTTGAATCGAAACAATTTGAGTTTTGGATCTCTAGGATGCTTAATGATCATGCGCTTGAAAGATGACTTTATAACATCTTTCAAATTTGATTGTATAGATGATTCAAGTGGTCATTGAAGAAATTCTAAGAGTGTAAATCATTAGGTGCAAAATCGGGTCACGAAAAGGCCGTGTAAGCGGCACGTGAGAGAAAAAAATAGGCGCTGCCCGCGTACTTTTTGACATGGCACCGGCTGTGCCACCGTGGTGCCAGCAACCGCCACGGGGGCTCGAACCAATGACCTCTGAGCGAGGCGTGTGGAGGGCACAATCTACAGTGTTGGACTGACATCACCTGCCCACTTGGGACCAAACCCCAAGACAAGTCGTTCATGTCTCAAGAATTATTCCGAGAACTGTTAATCACAGTGCGCCACGCAGTTCTGTGCGGGCAGCGACTCTGGCACCCGCTGCCAGCGACAGTGCGGGGGGCAGCAGGGAGTTCACCTAGAAAGGGCAGGCTTACACGGCCTTTTCATGACCCCAAATTACACCTAATGCTTTAAGAGTTAATCATAGTAACTTTCTCCATAATCATTGCTATGGACATGTATTAGCAAGCATTTCCTATTGACTATATAATAACAACTGTACAACTTATGAAAAAAGTAATTGATTTTTATGACGGTTTAACGTAATATATTCAAGTATAAGATAGTTTTGGATTATATTTTTAATAACAATTGAAGTAATTTATAGTGGATTGAAATATGAATATCCAAACCTCTGTAAGAAGTGATAACATATTAGATTGGATAGGCTATATAAACTTGCAAATGATGTGTTACATATCATCAGTTATAAATAGTAAACAACATATATGATTGTAAATATTGAAGAAATAAAATACTATATTTTAAGTCAAAAAATTAAAAAGTAAAACCTAAAAGAATAATTATCTATTTTTACTCTTTTACTGAAAGAATTTTGTCAAGTGCTATGATTCTCTCTATTTACCTCCATTGAGAGGTGCGACCGCCTCTTTTGCGGACAGGGGCAGCCTCGCACCCCCCATCCCTCCCTAGCCTATGACCTTAGGCTCTCTAACCCCGCGCTGCCCAAACCCCTCCGCCCGTGGAGCGCCCTTCTCCTGAGTTGGACCATCCCCGCCCGCTCGATCTCTCATCCACGCGCTCCCTTCTCATCTTTGTTATTCCTCTCATCCCCCTCGCATCTTCTCTCTCCCTCCCCTGCGCCAGCGCGTCCGTCTGCGCCAGTGGTGCCTTCATTATTCCCAATGTCGCTCATGACGGCTGCTTGAACTTTTTCATCATGGTGGTCGATGCCAAGTGGGACAAGGTCTTCGTGCTATTTCTTCTCCAAATTTCTTGCCCTAGATCAGGATGAGACGGAAATTAGAGCATGCGTTAAGGGAATTGTCATGCTGCTTCTTCGGAGCAGGTGAAATACAATATGGTTAGTTTTGTCAAGGTTGGGGTCCTTGATGTTGCTAGCAGTATGTGATGAGTGAAGAAGAGGAGCAGTGCGATGGTCTTAGAAGAGAAGACGTTGTAGCCGACGAGGGTTTCCTCTTAAAGCCAGAAATAGAGGTTTTTGCCAGGTTTTCTTGACCGGTGCACTACGGAGACCTGGAGAAGTTCCCTTGTGTGGCTAGTATGGCCATTCAGTCACTGTGTGAACCCCAAACGTCAAGTCATGTTGTTGACTTGTCTCTCGATGGAGACGATTGGAATTGGGACGATAAAGTCAGCATTTTTGACATTCAGATACTGGGAAGCAATATTGCGGAACTTGAAGAAGAGGGGGTTCAGGTGACATGCGGGACAAAGGTGGATGTTTCAATGTGGCTCAACATCCAGGACAAGAGTTGGCGGGAGAATGAGTACAACGTTCCCCTAGTGTTAATCGACGTGTTGCAGATCGATAGGGTGAAATCTCTGTGCTCGGAGGCTCTCACATTTTAGGACCTATGGAAGGCACTTAGCCGAGGGAGACAACCCCAATTCAAATCACCCCAAGCTAGGGAGTGGAGTTTCAAAGGTAGAGGAAGCAAACCTCCCCCACGCAGTAGATCCCAATGCCGAGGCAATTGTACTTGGTGAGAAGAAGAAGAGGGCGACTTGGAGAAAGATGCTGGAGAAAGTCCGAGGGGTCTCTTTAGTTTCCCCCAACAAGCGTAGCAGTTCCTTTTTTCGAGGGCAGGGGCAGCCCGCTCCTCCCCGTCCCTCCGCCCTCCCGACCCACGCCCGGCCTGACCCTTTCCGCGGCCTCGCCCGACCCCCCGCGATGGCTCCCCGGCCCCGTGCGCCCCCGCCCGCCCGTGCTTGTCGCCCCCGCCCGCCCGGTCCCGTCCTCCACCCGGCACAGTTCTCATCCAGTGCATCTCCGTCCGCGTCGTCTCTCTCCCCTCGCCGCCCACGTCTGCAATTGCTGCGTGTCCTCAGTGTCTCTCTCGGGTGTTTTCTGGGGTTTAGGACAGGCGATGGCGGAAGTCGAGGTTTAGGCTGTAGGGTTGGAGTAAGAGAAGGAGATGTGCACGCTGTGTTCGCTTTCGTCGTGGAGGTGGTGACATCATGCGAGAGTTTCTGTAATTAAGGGTCCCGAAGAGTATCGGTTTAGGGTTTCATCGGTCACGGAGGAGGAGGTAGAATCAAGCGGAGTCGGGAGCGACTGGAGAGAGAATTTACTACGCGTGGGGTTTGGACGTTGCAGCCGCGCCGACTGCTGCGTACTGTCGGTGGTGCGATTCGCGGGTTTACGGTGGAGGAGGGGAACTAAGAGGGACTGTAGGAGCAGGATTTGAAGGTGACGGCGCGGAGGAACGTGGTGCGGAGAGGAGCGAAAGAGCGTCGACGGAGGAGCGGCAGCAGCACGTCGAGCGCGGCATCTCCATCTCCTTCGACTTAGGGTTTCCAGTACTCGCAGCGTGGGCGCAGCAGAAGAATCAACATGTCGTCTCTGTCTTCCCTGGTAAGTTGTTCCTCGAACCCCCTCCCCCCCTCAGTCTGTTGTCCTTGTTGAACCACAGTCCCGCTGTTCTCCTCTATTACATTGTGTCTATGTTGATGTTTTTATTTTAAGTTTAATGTCTTCCTCTTCTCTCTTAGAACAGTGGGGTCGTGTTTATGTTACTTTCTCTCTTTCAATGGTTTTAAATTTCAGATGTGTGATGCCCTTCTCTCGCTCCACTGTACTTCCCCTCAGTCATCTTCCTTATTCCATATCTTACATTTTGCCTTGTTTACCGTCTTCTCTTCTCCAGCGTCCGTGTTCATTGCCGTCCCGGTCTAGGATCCAGAGAGTTTGCGAGCCTGCTGCTCCCTTCCTTATGTCGATGGTGGTGTCCTGTTTTGGTTCTTTTTAATTTAATTTAATTTTTTTTTTTTTTTGTTTTGAAGTTAATGGATGATCCCCCCCTTACTGCAACATTACTGATTCGGTGCTATGTTTTCGTACCCGCAGATTTCGGCCTCTAACGCCCCGGACCTCTCCCGGCTCAGCGACGAAGACGCATGCCGAGTACTGAAGGCTAGAGCGACTATTTTGGATGTGGCCTCTCTGTCGCAAGAATGGCAGGATCGGATCGCCACGCAGAACCCGGGAATCGTCGAAGGGGTAAGTCTGACCTTCCTTTCTCTTACTCTTTTATTTCTCCGGTTCTTCATTTCACCGATGTTTCAATGAAATCGAGACTTACTGATTGTGATTCTAATTCTCTGTACACAGCTGAAGGTGAAAGGCAAGTTTGGGAACGAAGAGGTCATAGTATGCCAGAGTACCCGGACATGCTATGACCCCAACAAGGACGCCTTCACCATGTCGGAGTACGACTGGCTAATGGTGGAGGTCAACCTCTTGTGGCGCAGGAAGTATGCGTCCTCCACAGGATCCGGGAAGGCTCGGGCGAAAATTCCGTTCGTGTGCAGGTATTGCAATGTTGACATGATAGACAAAGCGAACCTAGGATGGCACAGGCAGATGGATATGTGTGCGCACTATGACGCCAAGAAGAGTGGTAAGCTGAAAATTTACCCATCCAGGGGGCAAGACGGGAATAAAGAGTCTCGCGCTGTCTTCCGCAAGTATAACCTTCCCGTACCACGGCAGATGGTAGGGAAGCACATGCGCCCCAAGGAACCTGCTACGGGGAGGAAGGGGAGGGTGGTGCTGGACTCGGATACCGGGGAAGACAGCGGATCAGGGGACGACGACTTCGTGGATGAGGTAGTCGCCGGAAAAGTCCCCGACATAGTGAACCTGTCCAGTCCGAGTGGAGAGCCAGCGAACCCTGCCACGGTTCAGCCTGCAGGTGCGAAGACTCCATACTCTGACGTGGACGTGGGGAAGGGGCCGAGCGTAGCGGAGGTCTTGGAAAGCCTGAAGTCGAATCAGAAGGGCAAGGCTGCGGCTACGGGGGGCTCACATAAAGGAAAGACGAAGGCGAAGGTAGGGGAGAGCAGTGGCAAGGGAGCTCGGAATGCTACAGGGGGAGCATCGAGGGACCGGGCAGGAGGTAACGTTCTCTTTCCCGAAGGTATAGGCGGGTGCACAAGGGCTGCCCAAGCAGGGTCGCCGGGGTCGCAGAAGGGAAAGCGAGCGAGGCGGGAGGGGAGCGAGTCCGCGGTGGAGGGAAGGGGAGACGACGCAGTGCCATTGGCGGCAGACGGGGACGACTCACCAGCGCAAGGACGGCCCGGCAAGCGTCCTGGTCACCAGCGGGCTAGTTCACAGGAGCGGCTTTCGAGTTGTGGATTTCGCATCGACACTGCTAGGAGGGTGCTCCCCACGATGTTGCCGAAAGATCCTGTAGCCAGGGCCAGGGCGGAGTGTCACATGTCGGCGCGTGAGAGAGCTGCACAGCTCTTTCCAGATGTGCCGTACTCAGCTGCCCCTCCTAGTCCAGGCCCACCGCCGGGGCTTTACGCACTCGTCCATTGCACCGGTGACATCCTCCCACTGGAGTCTCTGAAGGACGTGCATGCACCAGTGGATGCTCTTCGGGGACTGCAGGAGCTAGGGCATTTGGGCCGGAAGGTGGGCAACGCATGGGGGGCCATCCAGTTCAGCCCTGACTTACTGGTAAGCTTCCCGACTTCGTCGTTTTTTTTTTTCAACGCCCTTTGTTCTTTCCTGTTCATGTCTAACCGGGTTTGGGTTGTATGTAGGACAAGTTGCCGGGTGCCACCGTGGAGGCTGTGAACAAGTGCGTGGCCGTTTTCATGACTAAATCAGCAGCAGACATTGAGAAAGAGATAGAGAAGTTTTACCTTCACCATGACGACGTTCTCAATTACCCGGCCCGGCAGGCGGAGTACGAGGAGTCAATTCGGAAGGTTGAGGAGTGTCGGGCGGGTTACTTGAAGGAAGAACTCGAAAAGTTTGAGACCGGCTTGAAGATTGCGGCCGAGGCAGCTGACTGGGACTGGTCCCCACTCTACGCGAACTTCATCCTGAATCCCATGCCGCCCATCCTAAGCCGGCCTTTCAGCCACACTAAGGTGGAATTCGATGGACTGCTCGACTGGCTTCGGGACGAGGGGAGCCGGATTGGCCTAGCGAATCCCCCGCCCCACTTCGCACGGGCACTAAAGCTGTTCAGTCGGAGTGAACTAGGAGCACGGACACCTATGCTGTGCCCAGTGAAGGGCTTGACGGCTGCCACTCTCAATGCTCGACCCCAGCAGGTGCTCTTTGCTATGGAAGAACTGATTAGAGTTGGGAAAATCTACTTCCCTACACTCGATACACTAGGGGGGGACTTCGCGGATTTCCGGGTTGTCTTAGACTCGGGGAACAATACGGGCGAACAGGTGGAGAAGTACACGGCCTGGAGGACGAATACCTTCATCAGGGCTTGTGTGGACATGGTTGCTTTGGACCAGGCGGGCGTCATGCGCGACATGTGGCTGCATCGGGAGGGAGTGGAGCGAGAGGCTGTTTGCAGGTCCTTCAGAACAGTTCTCCTTCTTCGAGAAAATATAGATTTGGAGTACTGCCTAGGGTCCTTGGAGTGTATCGGTGTTTGGCCGAAGGCAGGTGAAGACTTCTTCGAATCCGCGAAGGCCATGCGCAGGGAGAGCTTGACTATTTGCAAGTCGAAAATAAGTGCGTGGAATTTGAAAGATAACCTGGAGGACCTCGATGACTTCCGAGCATCCCAAGTTCTGTGCACTTTTGATCAGGCAAAATTTGAAGGAGCATGGGCAGCATTGTCGCCTCAAGAGGAGGGCTCCCACGGTTCGGATAAGGAGGGCTGGAACGATGTTGCATCACAAGGCGAGGGGGATGGCGTATCCGGTGTAGGGGAAGAACTGGAGTCGGCCACAACGTCAATCTCTCCTGTAGTTGTTTTCACTGGGGCTCCATAGTACTAATCAGTGCTGGTCTGTTTGTTAGTACAGGGTGTCATGTTTCTTGGTATCCCCGACTTTTAGTAGTTGATCGCTGGGATAAGTTCTTGGACGATGTTTGATATTACTGTATAGTCATATGACTGTTAGAAGATGCCTGCAACTGTATATTAGGACAGGCGCTGTATTATAAACAGCTGGTACCGTTACTGCTGCTGAACTCGCACTTCTAAATGCGTAGGGTTTTGGGTGTCTGAGAGTATGGAGACCAGAGGACTCGTGCTGTGTTTGTGTAAACGTTTGTTTTAAAAAAACGAAAAAAAAAATTGTGGACATGAATGCACCAGGGCAGTGACGCCTGAGGGTACGGTGTAATTGTGGCATGGGACAATACAATGGGGGTAGTGGCAAATAAGAAAACGACGCATAGTTATGATTTCCCCTTAACCTGAAAGACAACATGACAAACCCGTAAACCATTTATAATCTGGAAGCTAAAAACCACGAAATAAAATTCAGTCACGCAGGCATTGAGAGTACATGTACGGATGTAACTTTTTAGGTCAGACCTGTCCTAAAGACAGCTTACATGTCACTGCCGAGTACCGAAAAGCATTACAACCTGATCACCCTATACCTATCTCAAGCAACGTTACCAAGCATTACCAATGAAATACTGTGAAGTACACATCCCGGCACTGTCTTTACAGCAGGGAATGATTGTTCCCGCTGTCCTAAGAATTCACCGAACAAAGCAGCAACTACAATACTACCTAGCCTGACTGGTCCTAGTACTCGTTTTCTTCCTACCAGTCTCAGAGCATGCCTTAAATCGTCGGAGATTCTTAGGTCCAGGCCCAACCTTAAAGGACGGCTGGGATAGTGGGTGAAGAAGCCCCTTCTCCTTCTTGGCCCTAAGGGCAGACATCTTTCCTTTAAACGCATGTGCAAAAGCCAGAAAGTTAGACCGCAGGTCAGTGTCTTCTTCAGCCACCCCTTCCGCTTCACGGAGAACTGCTTTGAAGTCTGATAACAACTTCTCCGGATTTTCAGTTCTCTGAGTACCTGTCCTTGTATCCGAGGCAATGTCAACTCGTCCAAGTGCAGATACAACATCAATACCAGCTGAAGCATACCCCATCTGGATAGTGCCCCTCAAGGACCCTGCATAACGAACAATGTCTCCAGGATGCACATCAGTGTTAATCATCGTGAATACCTTCATAACGTGTTTACAAATGTTCCCCCTCATGCCCAAGGGACAGTTGCAGCTGGCCCAATCAGAATTCGGACTGGTGATGACCCAGATTACTGGAAAATTGGTCTGTGAGGCCACGTAGGCGACATCTTCCTCTTCACAGATTCTAACATGCTCGTCAGGAATTTCTTCTGCCCTAATCACAGCATTTGCCACAACACCCTCAGCTTTACCGTTCTTTATAAAACCATACAACTTGCATTGCACTGCATACCAGTAGTGTGTTAGGACGTCCTTCACCAAATGGTAAACCAACCAATCCACACGCCTGCCGTCAAACTTCTGTCTGCTTGTCCTAAGGATTGCCTTCAGATTTGCGTGATAGCTCTCCACAGCTGCATTCGTGTCCTGATTGGCATGGGGGATGTTTCTGAATCCCTTGACCCACATCTCGATTTTAGGGATCCACTCCTTTTCGAAGTAGTTAAAAAATGCCTTTGCCTGTGGGTATTTCGCTTTCAGGTGTTCGAACCTGTCCTGAGCAGCTTTGACAGCTAGGTCACCCTGTAAAATTCCGTTTCCATACATTAGGTCTGCACAAGCACTAAGTACCTCTGCTCTTAAATAGTTTGCCTTTATCTTCTGGGTTGCATTTTCCAACCATGCTTTTCTAGTATGCCACAAACAGAGCAGGATCTTCACGTCATCGTTAGCATGTCCCTCTATAGTTTCTGTCTCAGGCCAGACCTCCCTGTTAGACACAAAGAAAGCGGCCACAGTTAGGACAGGGGATTTTAAACCCTGGCTGTATACAAATCTGAATCCCAGTAGAAAGTTTCATGGAGCATTACCTGATGGCATTAAGTTCCGCATCATCATTATCCACTAGGAATGAAGTAGGCTTCCAGTCTGGCTTGATTGCCTCGCAACGCTCTTTTAATTTCCTTAGCCATGGCACAATGTCGACTTTCCTCGACCTCCCCTGTATAGTAAACGCCACTGGTATGCCTTGCTCCCAATCATCGAACACCATGACAGTGTAAAGTGGGTACTACAGGACCACAGAGAGAGGACGATCAAAATAAAGACAGGGTGTCATAAAGAAGGTAATGGCAGAATTGAAATAGACAGGGTGTCATAAAGAAGGTAATGGCAGAATTGAAAAAGACAGGGAATTTAGAAAGTCTTCTGACCTTAGGAGCGTTGGTTGAGAATGTCGCGTCCGTAGACAGAGCTTTGCGATGTCCATGCCGGACCATCATCTACAATTGCCAATCTGTCTGAATGGCCAAGCAGAAAGGGTCATCCTCATCAGGTGGTGGATCGTTCAGTTCTATATTCCCATACTCCTTGTAGTGATAGAAGGATTCTGGATTCTCATCAGTCCACATTCGGACACTCATTGCGTCCCTGGGATGTTTTTCCCAAAGCTCCTTTGCCAACTTGTTAGCTATGTTGTAGACATCACTAGGCATGACGAAAGTGTCCCTCGTAGCTGGTAAGTTGTCCCCGGCACACCTCAGAACCTCAGCTTTGTGATCTGCCATGACCTGGGCTGGCGACTTGCCTGCCCTAAGGGAGTCTGTAATCCACTGTTTTGTCGCAGGTGACAAATGGCCAGATAATCCAACTCGCTGTCCTCCGAACTGCTCGCCATGACAGGGCTTCCCGGCTTTGTCAGTGTGTGTCATGCAGTGAAACTGAATTGTGCACAGCTTCTCATCAATCTGCAGTTGTTTTGCTACGAAGTTACATTGGCAACCTCTCTTCATAGACATCCCAGCACGAATTTTGCCCACTCTTGTTTTCCTCTTAGGTTTCACAGCCGCATCCAGTAAAGCTTGCGCCTCCAATAGTCTCTGTTGCCCCTCCTTGACCCTGGCCTGCTCTTCTGCGTCTTCATCAACTTGATCTGCGTTCAGGTCCACCGGGGGATCTTTCTTCCCTTTCTTCTTAGGACGCGGTTTCACTGCAGCCTCTTTTGCTGCCTTGTCCACGATCTTCTGGGCACGCTGGAGAATTTTTCGATGGTTTGTCGAATTCTTCTTCTGAGTCAAACAATGTGCAAAAGCTTTCTGCACCTCTACCTTGTAGTGCTTAGTGTAATCCTCAGGCCCAAATTGACACCAGTAACTGCAATTCAACGGAAAATTGTATCAATCAACATATGTTGCAGTGTAATCCATTAGAACAGCAAGTTCTAGGTTTAGGACAGGTCGAGGACATGTAAGAGGATAGATCCGGAGTACTCAGAGGTTTACCTGATCTCCTGTACAGCCGAATCTGCTCGCACTTGCTTCCTGTCATCCTTCTTGATGCATTTCCTTGCTTCTTCGACAAAGGTGCATGGATGCTGCCTTGCAGACATTTCCCCTTCAAGGAAGTCATCCAGTCTGTTCCAGGGTATAGTGGCCTTCTGAGTTTCTCGGCGTCGACCACAGCCTTGATTAGACTTACTCTCCCACTGCATATCAGTTCTGCTGAAGGGCCCTGGAGGTGGAATCTGTACTGAAGCCACCACCCTGTCCTTAGGAAATCTCTAGGACAGCCTAGGCTTCTTAGCAGTCGCCCCAGCCTTCTCAGATCTCCCTCCCACTCCAGTGTTACTGTTCTCTACTTTTATGAAGTGCCGCACTGAATCTGCAGCATCTGGTACTTCAGCATCACAACTGCTGCCTTGGACATCATCGCCCCCCAGCCCAACACTCCCTCCGGATGATTCAGCACTGTCTCCGTCCCTGTTCCAGTCAAAGCTATCGTATTGGGCAGCAAGATCCACAACATCAACGTTCAGATCTAACATAACCTGATGTCTTGAACTCGATCGAGTTTGGGGCAGAACTGCGATAGACTCCTGCTGCAACTGAACTCCTGGATCTCCATCGAAATCCCAGGCATTGAAGTCCTCCATTTCATGAAAGAGGACCCCTGGATGCGCAGACGTCTCCCCCTCCTGGTTAGGACCCTCGGCCTCCATCACAGGTGCAGCGACTCACAGATCTGAGATCGTCTCCACCCTAACCAGGAACGATCCGACCACCATCAATGCGAATTGCGACGTGAACCAACATCCAGACCTCCACCGACCTGGTCCCCACAAGCAATACAACGCATCCCATGCAAAGAAGAAACACAACCCTGTCCTAAACCATCGTAGCAACGTTCCTGGTAGTGACGCCGCCATGAAGCTGAAGACGCTGCAGCCGAATACAGTGACGGCTGCATTGATTGCGATTGCAGACGTGGGCGGCGAGGGGAGAGAGACGACGCGGACAGAGATGCACTGGATGAGAACTGTGCCGGGTGGAGGACGGGACCGGGCAGGCGGGCGGGGGCGCACGGGGCCGGGGAGCCATCGCGGGGGGTCGGGCGAGGCCGCGGAAAGGGTCGGGCCGGGCGTGGGTCGGGAGGGCGGAGGGACGGGGAGGAGCGGGCTGCCCCTGCCCTCGAAAAAAGGAACTGCTACGCTCGTTGGGGGAAACTAAAGAGACCCAAGTCCGAGCGTCTATCTAGAGACACCCCCCCCCCCCCTTCCCCCCGGGGCCATTTAGTAGAACTGATCTCTGATGGGAATCCAAGTCCAACTAGGATAATGGAAAGTTGAAAGAAACACAGAAAGCAACAATACCCTGGGACCAACTTGATGATTTTCTAGAAGGTGAGATGTCAAGGCGTCAGCATCCTTACACCTTCGTGGAAGAGGCTAGACAGAGTATGAAGAAGGATGCAAGGAAGCAGCTCAGAGCTGAGTCTGCCTTATAGGAGATAAGTTATACTATTTTTGCAGCTTCTCTCGTTGTACTGTCTTGCTATAACTTTGTTGCAACTCATTTTTTTTCCCTTGTCTTGTTTGCAATTTTTTTGTCCAAGTCGTTCAATTATAGGCTTAGAGTTTAGAACTAATCATATCTATCTGTCCTGTGTAGTTACAAGTGTCAGTACAGGCTAGAGGATTACAGCCGGCAGTGTAAGGTTGAGGTGCAGAAGGTGTTTTTGCATGTCCTCGTACAGAAGAAAAAATCAACCAACCAGAAGATGGTTGTGAAACGTGCACAAAAGATCGTTGAAAAGGCTGCAAAGGAGGTTGAGAAAAAAAGGCGCCCGAATTAAAAGGTCAAGAGACAACTTGTCATGGACTTAAATGAGGAGGCCGGCAATGAAGATGAAGAGGAGGATGAACAAATTTGGGAGGCCAGGAGAAGCTTCGGCAAGCCCAAGCTCTAATTGGCGCAGCTGAGAAGCTCAAGAGGAAGACTAGAGTCAGCAAAGTCCAAGCGAGCATGTCCATGGAAAAAGACTGGCAATGTAACTTTGTTGCAAAGCAATTGCTTGTGGACGACTCCTTGTGTACCATTCATTTTCATTGTATGACACACACTAATCGTGAGGGGAAACCCTACAATGGTACAGAGTTAGGGGGTCAGAGGGCTGGGCTATCCGGCCACCTCTATGCAGCAACCAAGAAATGGATGGCTAATACCCTTAGGTCATGTAAGTCCCTAGCCCAAATGATAACCAAGCATAAGGCTGAGGTCATGAGGTGTGCCCAAAATAATCTTCCAGCCACTCATGATGCATTCATCATGCCCTCCAATGTGTACAACATTGCCAACAAGTTGGCCAAGGAGTTGTGGGAGAAGCACCCGAGCGACGCCATGAGCGTAAGACTTTGGACAGATGAGAATCGTGGCTACTGGTACCACTATCTAGAGTGCGGAAACCTTGAGCTCAACGACCCTCCACCACCCAAGGATAATTCTTTCTATCTCGTAATACAAACTGAGTGGCAGCTTGAGATGATGGGAAGGAATAGACCTAGGAGAGCGTTGTTCTTGGACGCCACCTTCTCCACTAATGCCCCTAAGGTAGCGTACCTTTGACCTGCCTTCCTAATTTGTTGAATTCTGTAAATAATTTCCCTGCAAATGTCCTGTGAATTTAGCCGTCTATTTATCTCACACAGTGGTATTTACCTGTCCGAAGTGCTTTCCAGTACCCCCTTTATACTGTCATGGTATTCGTTGAGTGGGAGCAGGGTGTCCTCATCGCTTTCACCTTTTAAGGAACCTTTCGGGAGGTGGACATTGTCCCATGGCTAACCAAGCTCCAGGATCGGTGTATAGCCATTAATCCCGATTGCAGACCAAACGCCTTTCTCGTGGACAACAACCAGGCAAAATTGAATGCCATAAGGTCAGTGCTTATTTTGTTTGTATTTGGACAGACTGCCTGCCAAGTGTGTCTGGAATGTGGTTTGATGGGTTTATTCTAAAATTGCAGGGTGGTGTGGCCTAAAGCCCAGCGTGTACGAGGGAGGAAGAAAGACAACGTGGCCATTTTGCTCATTCTTTGGCACACCAAGAAGGCGTGGCTTGAGAACGCCGCTCAAAAAATCAAGGAAAATTACCTACAAGCGGAGATCCTCGCTAGTTGCGCAGACCTCATGTACGCGAATGGTATACTCTAGGGTGATCTGCCTGTGAAGGCTGCAAAGGAGCACTTTGAGTATCTGAAGGGCAAGTATCCTGAGGTAAAAGCTTTCTTCACATACTTCGAAACCACTTGGATTCCTAAGATTGAGATGTGGGTATAGGAGTATAGGAATATGCCGCATGCCAACCAAGACACCAACGCAGCTGTTGAGAGTTACCATACAAATCTGAAAGCCATTCTCAAGACGTCTAGACAAAAGTTTGATGGGCGGCGAGTAAACTGGCTGGTCTATTACCTAGTCATGGATATCCTCATATACTATTGGTATGTTGTCTAGTGCAAGCTGTACGGGTTCATAAAAAACAGGAAGTTAGAGGGCATTGTCGCCAGTGATGTATTTAGAGCAGAAGAGATTCCAAAAGAGCATGTCATGATCTGCAAGGAGCAGGATGGGGCCTATGTTGCGTCCCAAACAAAATTCTCTAGCATATGGGTTATAACCAGCCTTAATTCCAATTGGGCACATTGCAATTGCCCTTTGGGAATGAGGGGAAACGTTTGCGAGCATGTTGTAAATGTCTTAAGGATGCTTAATAATGAAGCCCATCCTAGAGACTTTAACCCCTAAACGGCCATTGTCCTAGAATGGGCGTTTTTGAAATTTGGGCAGGTTCCTAAAAATTCAAATTTACTTGAAATTTTTTGAAATTTTTTGTGGAAAAAGGTTTTTTCAAGAGGTTTATGGGGATATTTTTTTTATTTTTTTTGGATGAAGTGAGAAAAATTTATGCTCCTCTGAGCATAAAACGCCCTTCCACGGGCAGGCTCTCAGCCACTGTGAATGCAGCAATTTCTGCCCGAAACTGCCCAAAACTGCCCAAAACTGCCCAAATCTGCCCAAATCTGCCTAAAGACGAAACTTTGAAATTCCACCAAAAATTGAAATTTTGATATTTTTCAAAAATAAAAATTTTTATGTATAGAGAAAGTAGTAGAGCATGTTCCATTTTTAATCCATTTTTTTTTCATATGCTATTTTTATTGTCAAAAAACGGCCTTTGTTTGTGAATTTCAGTATACCCCCTAGCGGAAAATGATTTATTTGGCAAACTTCCACAACTTTTTTGAATATAAATTTTTTAGCACAATTAGTTAACTCAGTCTTCTTTGACGTGCATCAAAACCCCCAAATTCCATAATGCAAAAAAATGGTTTTTTGGGCCTTCAAAACTCTGCTGATCCCTTTTTGCGCAGGGAAAAAAAACTTGTTTTTCAACTTTGAACGTTATGATCTTGCAATTGGTAAGGAATGAGTGTGTAAGATTTCGTGCACATGTAGACATAGAAGTTAGCTACAAGATCTTACGGTTAGATGTACTAATTAAGACCCCAAGTTTGCAAAATCCACCTTGCTTTGAAGAGGGGCTGTTTTCAGGCAGTTTTGATGAAAAACACCCTTGGCCGTTTAGGGGTTAACAAGTACGCAGGGACACTTAGGGGCACCATTTAGGTTGATTGTGCCTGAGTTAGGATAGACAGAGTTGTTGGAGATAGTAAAGTTGTGCCTGTTTAGGATAAGGGAAAGGCAACTGTTGCTATTGAGGACCCTAATTGGACTTTGCTAAACATTAGGTCTCTTTGGTACAAAATGGAGACCCTTGCTGTGGACAATGTTGCCTTGCGGGATAATTTCCTAGCAATTATGAATGAGGCAAAAGGGAAGATGGCGAGTTTGAAGGTGAAGTCCAAATCGGGTTTGTTGCATCCGCTATCGCAGCCGTACTTCAAGGTTAATGCTAGACCAAAGAATTTGCGGAGGTTCAAAGTCCGCTCTGAAACCGAGGCAAAGAAGAGAGGGGGTCAATCTAGGAAGCGGAACTTGTAGAACAATACTGAGTCCATTTCCAGTACACAATGTATTATATAGATGTTGATGTTGGCAATCATTACCACTATCAAGTGTACATTTACAAACCATGAGTGTCACACTGTCCCCCTGTCCTGTGGGCACCGAGTCATTGGCACTACGAACGGACACTTTATTCACGCCGGCCCGACTAGGCTGGTGTTTCTATCTATCTATCTACAAACCATGAACTGTTCCGTTCTTTTGGGAATTTCCATGTGTCTTGAAGTGACTATCTTGTCCTTCTCTGCATTGTATGTTATTTTAGCAAAGGTATTCCCTTTGGACTCTGTCCAGGCTAACTTATACATCAAATTATGTACCTCATTACTCTTAATGTTTTCCAACCCTTTTGAACTCTTAAAAACATATTCCCTACTCCTCTACCTAAATCCATGTGATGTCTGGCGCAATTGCTTCCTTCACCTCATTCCCCCTCCTCATTTTTTTTTAGTTTTGTTTCATTGATTATATTCTCATCTTCCCTCCTCTCTCCGCCCCCACCTGTTTAATCTTTATGCAGTCTTCTTCAATGCTGAAAACGGTAATCTTCATTTATCCTTTATTTAATCTTTTTATTATTTGTTTTATTCTCTTATTACCATTTTCCTTTGTTACTAGGTTTGACCTTAATTTCCTTTTATCTTTCTTGATTAATTTAATCATTATGACGACCTCTCCATTTAATTTTTAATGTTTTTTATTTTTTAGTTTCCAGCCATGCCCTTGTCCGGAATCCATTGCCCCTTCTTTGCTTCTTATTTCTCTGTGTTTCCCTTCCTTGCTTTTCAGTGTACTTCATGTCTTCGCCCTTTAATTTCCCATTCCTACCATACCATTTTTTCCATGTTTGTTTTTTTTACCATACCATTCCATTCCATTTATTTATACCATAACATTCATACAATTTCTCATAGAGGCATCGTTTCCCTTGCTTGTTTTAACTCTTCCTATTTGATTTCATGAAGGCTGCACTCTTAGTATTTATTTATATATTTTTTTTACTTCTTCCTTCCTTTATAATTTCTCACAGATGCATCCTTTCCTGTTTTTAATTTAATTTTTAATTTTTTAACTCTTCCTTCATGATTTCATTAAGGTTGCTCCCATTTTCTTTTTATTTTTCTCTTCTTCTTTTCGAAATTTCTCACGGATGCATCCTCCTTTTTTTTCTCTTTTAACCCGTTGATCCTTTTTTATTTCTTTCATCCCTACTATCCCTTTATTGAATTCTAAATGCTTTTAATTTTTAATTTTTCTTCTTTCTTCTTTGGTGAGATTTTCCATCTTGACTACCGTAGGTTAAGAGCAGGTTCGGCGAAAAATAATTCCAAAAATAGATGCCAAAAACTTTAGAATATTACTGGCATTTTTTGCCAAATATAATACCAAATATTTTTCAAAATTGCTGAAAAGTAAAAAAATTTCACTCTTCACTAGAATTTGGCTTACAGTGAAAGCATATGTGAATTGTAGAGGAGAGAATGTGCTCCTTTTGTAATCAAACTCACTCACATTAGTTCACAAAGAATATGGGTTAAGAAGTAGCAAGACACTAAGTGAGGCTTTTCAAATGTGTTGTACACAGATTTTGGGAGTCCAATTGAGCATAGAAGATGAAGTTTTACAAAATTGTGTTTAACTAACACAAGTTGAGAAATCAATCCTTCTTCCATCTCCAACAAGTTTTGTGTTAAAATAAGTCTTTATGCAAAAAATATGAACAAATCATTGCAGCCGTGTAAAGATCAAAAAAAAAAAATGCATTCATAACAGTTTTTCAGAGGTCATTTGTGCATAGAAGATTAACTTTTTTGAAATTTTTTTGGTCTGAGAAAAGTTTATAAATCAAGTAATCTTTCACTTCCAACAAATTTTATGTTATTTGAAGGCTCTATGCAAAAGTTATGAGTATTATAAAAAAAAAGACTAACTAGGTGCTTCACCTCAAAGTTTACATATCCCATATGGATGGTTGGACACAACTCCACTCCACTTGCATAAAGGAGAGAGCATTCTCAGCTCTTCCTTCACATCTATCTTGTCATCTAATGCATGAGTGTTGTGCATGATAGAATTCTAAGGAGAAATGTAAAAAAGGGTTTAAGTCAAATTTTTTAAAATTAAAAAACAAAGATGTCAAAAATTTGAATAAATTGTTTTTAGGCGCCGAACACTAAAATCATAAATTAATTAATTATTTGACAAGAGAGCGCCGAAGCTGCTCTTAACATACGGTAGTTGCCGTCTCAGACCCCAATGAACATCAGAATTATAAGAAATCTTGGGATAGCTTAAACGAACACTTATGGCTGTATGCAGATAAAGAATGTTTATCAAGATAGAGGGCCCGGTAGTGGAAAAAAAAACCCCTCACATCTGTCTGGAGAGAACTTATCCAAAAAACGACTGTGGGAGACTTCCCCCCCTACTCCTTTTTGTATAGTACCCGGAAGAAAAGATACTTGATTCTGTGATATGTGCTAGAAAAATGTACTTAACAGAGAATTTGGTGAGCTCATGCGAGGTTGAAAATTTGTGGAATTCAATGATAAAAATTGCATTTGAAAGCCTTTAGACTCTATTTCAATAATAGTATTTGTTTACATAGTAAAAAAACAAAATCAACACAAAATTTGCTTTCTCCTATATAGTACTCAAAATCTAGTACTACCACCTTTTGCACTAATTATTTCGTTCATATGTGTAGACATAGTATCAATAAGGGTTTCTAAGAGGTCAAAAGGTATCTCTTCCCATACTCTTTGAAGTGGTTCCACCAATTCTTGTGCATTGCGTGGCCGGGATGTACTTTGAACTTCATCTTTAATAATCTTCCATAGGTTCTCAATTGGATTTAGATTTGGAGAGTTGGCAGGCCACTTCAACTTCTTTATACCCATTTTTTGTCTCCACTTATTTGGCAAATTGCTACGATGGACTGGAGCGCTATCCTCCATAAGTAACATGTCTTTGTGAGGTTTATGGATAAAATAAAATGGAGTTAAAGCGCCATCGTAAATAAGTTCCACAAAATCACCTGCACTTTGCTTATCTGGAGGTATGATTACCAAAGGAGCCTTCTCAAAGCCACTAAAAGCACCCCAAACCATCACCGACGTAGGCCTGGAGTTGAAAGTTGAAACTAGACATTTATCTGAATATCTTTCATAAGCTTTTCGCCACCCTCTAATTTTTCTATAACTCCTTCCTATTTTGAAAGATGAATCATTAGTCCAAATAACCTTCTTCCAATCTTCCTTTGTCCAATTTTTATACTTTTTAGCAAATGCTAACCTATCTGCCATGTGCTTTTTACTAAGAAAAGGTTTTTTTACTGCAACACAGCTTCTATAACCAAGGGTATTCAAAGCATTCCTTACAATACGAGTACTAACCTTTGCAACACGTGCCATCTCATTTGTAATTTATGTTAGTGGTTTACGACGGTCTTCATTAAGGAGACGTTCTCACTCTCTCATATTCCGCTCTGTAAAATTTTGAGGCCTACCCGTTGGCTTTGGTGACTTCACAGTTCTTCATTTTTTGAAACTGTTTATAACACCATAAACAGTGGAAGAAGCCATACCTAATTCTCTTGCTATCTCCACACCTTTGCTTCCAGCTTTGTGCATTCGAACCACTTGTCCTTTCTCAGCATCTGTCAACGCTCTAGTCTTCATCTTTCTCAAAAGATTATGCCACTCAACTTACCCACAACACTAAGCAGACTTATTTCAATAAGAATAATATACTACACACTAAACAAAGTCACGCTAACACCCACAATCATCTCAAAAGTTAACCCTACAACTTACAATGCAATCACAATTCAATATCACATACATATCTTTTTTTAAACCAGTGGCCCTAAACATTATTGTACCATAATGAGGCTTAATAATAGTTAATGCATGAAAAAGGTGTGGACACACTTTAGATTGGGCAATGGAGAACTATTACTTTTTATAGATTTTTCTTTCTATAATTAGACAAAAACCATTTACTTTTCACAACCTTACTCTTAGTTCTAAAAATAGGTGAAAACCCCAAGGCAATTGCTCACAAAGTGAAAGTGTAGTGCTCACTTGAAGTTCACTGTCCATACTCTAGTTAACTTGGAGATAAGTAAAATTCACGTATCTTTTCTTTTCTTTTCTTTTCAAAGAAAACACCCCCTATCCTAGCTAATCTAGTATTTCCTTTAACTCCTACAGTAAGATCTTCCACCATGTGCAAGACTACTTCGAGGCCACAACATCGACAGGGCTGCACGATGTAAGGTTGAATGCTCTAAAACCACACATTTAAGGTGATTCCAGAGTTTGTAGAAGTCGTATGTATTTCAAATTTTTTTGTAGAATGGCAGAAGAAGAATCATGAAGATTGCAAAATTTTTCGAAAATAAATAGTGAAAATTGAATTTACTATGAATTTTTAAACGCAAAACTGTCCAGGACCCGTAAGCAACCTGTAGGCTCTGATTGATAACCACCGAGCCTGTACTAATTGAAAGCTATGAATGAACGTAAAACCGTCCAAAGCAGGATCAGAAAGTGATATTTGATAGAACCATGAAGTGCCAGCTTGGCGTTGTGTTCATGACCCGGAGTGGAGCAAAATCCGGATTAGGGTTTTCAGAAGGCCATGCGCTGGCAAAGCTGAAAGTGCGAGGGCCTTGGCTGTGGTCAGTGGAGGCGCGCACTCAGTGGTGCTCGTTCACGCGCCCATTGCTGCTCCATAACAGCGCATGACACCTCCTCCTCGTTCCCGCGAACTCCGCCTCCTTCCCGCGCACTCCCCCGACCGTTGCACGCGAGCACCCAGTGGTGGGCGTTCCCGCGCACGCACACAACCGCTTCCCCCGCCAAGTTGCTGTTCGAAGCTTGCTTCCCCTCGTCGGCCATGTCCTGCATCTTCCTCTGGGTGAGTTACTTCGATCCGGGGAGAGTGTTCAACTTCTATCCTCTGCATTCGCGCTTGGAGTCCAGTTGTAAGGGAAAGGAAATGTTGGAGTCGCAAAGTGTGTAGGGAATTGCTGATGGGGTAGCGTAGGCTGTGGATGGACGTTAGACTGCGATAATTGAGGGAGAGTCGAGGAAGAGGGCATGAAAAAATTTCCAGGCATGTGATGCTGATTGAAAGGCGGTACCCCTACTTGACGTAAGTAGGGTGCAAATTGTGGGACTTCTCCGAAGTGTGTCTGCGCGGCTGCTTCTGCTCCGTTCTGTGGCTCCCCTGCATTTCCAACTCGCATCGTAGTCAATCCAGTTTGGCGTCCCTCCATGGTCTCCGTCACCCTAGTTCTGCGACCGTCACGTCTAGAGGCTGCTAGACGAGCCTTCTCTGCAGCCTTCGTCAACCTTGCAGTCTCCATCGCTTGAGCGCGGGCGGCCTTTTCACGCTGTAGAAGCTCCCTCTCGGCTGCCTTGCGAGCCTGCTCTGCCGCACGCATGGCTGCGCGTTCTTCCTTCTCCCGCGTTGCAGCCTCGCGCTCGACAGCCTTGCGAGCCCTCTCCTCTTCTCTCTCAAGTGCTTTCCTTTTTTTCTGTTCCTCTCTTGCTGCTTTTGCTTCCTCCTTATCCTTTTTGTCTTGCTCTCTTTTGTCTTTAACTGCTGCGGCTGCCTCTACATACTCTCTCGATGTAATGATGATAGATTTCGTGAACTCAATAATGGGATCTTTACGCTTACCTGATGTGCGTGTCGTCACGCTTGGCAGTTGCAGGAAACGAGTGATCGACTGTGGCTCTTCTAAACCTAGGTCGAGGACTCCTATTTCCTCTTCAGGCGTCAGCTCTGAACCGTCGTGGCCAACAAAAAAATGAGATGTGGTTGAACGGGGAGCCTCTGCGAATTCAGAACCAATATCTGCTTCACTCTGCACGTCGATGTCGCAGTCCGATCCATTCGGGCTACAGTAATCTACCTCGACACCTGCCGGACTTCCCACTGTCGTCGTGACCGGTACTGTGCCTGCGGCGCGAGTGCAACCAGCATTGCCCGGTAAGATAAATTTGATTTATTATGGCTTTGTGGATTTTGCCTCTTCCTGATTATAAATGGAAACAGTTGGGATTATGAAGGTGCAGCGTTATCTTCTTAATGTGATTAAAGGCAAAAATTCTGAACAACATCCTTCCACAATGATTATCACAGGTGCCGAGTTCATACCTTCCACGCCGGCAGCTGCAGTGTCGTCGTCCCCATTCGCAGGTACATCCTCCATCGGGCATGCAGCTTCAGCACCGTCGCCTGCCGTTGGCACACGAACCTGGTCTGAGACCTGACTGTAGGCAAGCGGCGCCTGCAGCTGATCGGAGGAAGGACCCCCGGCAAGCGGGAACTGTAGCTGATCGGAGCCATGACTGTAAGCTACGTGCACAGTGGGAGGATCACCGGACGGCGGAGAAGCTGCATCAGGTTCGTTCCCTTCCCCTGCTCCCGTAGAGTTCCTGAAAATCTCTGATGTCACAAATAAATAATCCACGGCATTTTTGTTGAGTGGATGGATCCCTGCTTTTCTAAAACCACTTTGTATGTTTTTTTCAGTTAAGGCTTTCCGTAGAGATAGAGACACCCACTGGGCTAATATGTCTTTAGAGGCTGGAATATCTAAATTTCTAGACATCCAGTAATCTCTGTACATGCGAAAGTGTTGCTTAAATGGTTTGAAGACTGACAAGTCCAACGGCTGTAGTGCGTGGGAGGTATGAGATGGTAGCGTCAACAAGTCTAACCCTATATGCATGGCTGCCTTTGCTACCTCTAACGTCACGTGGCTGTTATGTCCATCGAGGATTAGGAGATGGCGATGATTCTGCGAGATGGTGTCTACTTTTCCAACAGATGCAACAAAGTGGTCAAGCCAGGCACTGAAAAGGTATGTGGTCATCCACGCACGAGGTTGCATAGCCATTGTAGCGCCGTCTTCGCAATGTTGTATGTAGTTCTGTCCAAATCGCTTTCCTCGAAAGATGTAGAAAGAAGGTATGGCTTTGCCCGCTGCATTTACACAAACTAACACAGACAACCATTCACGCTGATTAGGTACAATGCTTTGCACACGACGAGCTCCTGTTTTCGCGATGACCATGCCGCCTCCATTTCTCCCTGCCATATGCAATGGGAAGGTGAGTATCTGATTTCGAAACCTGCATTACTTGAAATCTAGTTCGAGTTTCAAGTTTGAAGAATTAAAAAAAAATTTAAAAAAATTAAAAAAAATTTAAAAAAAAACAAAAACTTACCGGCCTGTGCTCCAGACTCATCGCAATTCCAAATGCGATGAGTTGGATACATGTGCATGCCATAGAGTTGCTCTAAGTTGTTGTACAATGATGCCACATTCTCCGGGCAAACTGATTTTGCCCTTGCCGTCTCCAATGCCTGTGCAGACCGGATGCTGAGCTCGGGATGACGTCTTTTAAACCAACGCATCCAACCACCCCCGGGAATACCATCTGTAAATGGAGTGCATCTTGTCTTCGTCATCTCGTACACCTTCATTTTAAGCGCAGTTGGAGACAAACCAAAGCCAGCATCACACATTTTTATCAAATACTGCACCAATTCGGATTCTTCTTCCGGAGTGAGGACACTCATCTTCCCCCTACGGCGACTGCGAGTGCGACCGAAACACCAATCTCTAAACGATGAATAAGGTATGTTGTTCTGTATTGCAGCCGTCCGCATAGGAAACCCGTCATCTACAGCTGCCAATGCTGATCGAAGTTGCTCATCGGTCCAATTGCCGTTTTTTTTTATCCGCCTCTGTTCAGATGCCGGTCGCCTGCCACCCCTCCGAGGTACACATTCCTCAGGCAGTTGACGACTACTGTTGTCATTCTCCCCACTTACAGTACCGTTTGCGAGGTTCTGCGCAGGTAGATGCCGCAGCGACACTCTGGGAGGGGGCGCATCAAGGTTCGTAAATGTCCGGACAGTGTCACGTACCCTGGAGTGTCTGCCGCGTCGAAACGCATGGACGTCACTGGCATAGGAACGGACGCGGCCATGTGTTGAGTGTCGAAGCGCTGCTGAGTTCGCTCTGACTGATGCACCAAGTCGGAGCTGCGACCCGGATCCACCAGCACTGTGGACAGCTGCAGACTCCTGCCGCGCCCGGCCGACCCTGCTCCGGCGCCCATGCAGCACATCCAACGGTGTGTAGTCGACAGCTGCGACAGTCGTCTCGTACTCATCGTCTGATGCCGAAGTATTGTCCTCCCCGGAAGAGTCTTCGTCGACGTCGCTCCAGACTGCGGGGCCATCCTGTCCGAGTTCAATTGGCGCCATGGTTACTTCGAGTCCTGAGACGCACATCATTGACGTCAAATGCATGACATCGCAGCAGGTCCATGCATGACATCGCAGTAGCAGAGAGGAACATTGCATGCATGGACCGGAGGAGGGAAAGAAATTTCAAATGTGCTGAATCGTTTGACTCACCAGCTGCTTGGATCCGGTTAGATTGAATCCGGGACAACACTGTGAAAATCCACTTGAACGCAGTAGATGAAATACTCTACGAACTAAAACCTCTATGCATACAATCGCTCAAACATTCTTGCAGAATCTGAAACAGTGAAGGAGGAGGCTGGATCGATAATGTTGTGACTTAGAGGAGGAGGGTGAATGTCCTTATATGTTTCAGAATGTGTGATATTTTAGAATGTGTGAACTGAATCAGTGCACTGTGTTAAACCGTCAATTTCGGTACATGATTGTGGGAATGGTGCCGTCATATAATAGTCAACGCCTATTCACAGCATCCGTCACTTTTCAATTCTAAACCCCACATAATCAACTACCTTAAACCACCCACTCACTAACTAATTCCTAATCAAGGCAACTACCTTAAACCACCCACTCACTAACTAATTCCTAATCAAGGCGCAGCCTGTGAATAGGGCAAGTGCACATCTTCAACATGATCAGTCATGATCTATAAAATTAATCATGTTACTATATGTTACCAGATTTAGCTGCTTCCCACTTTCAGATTTCGGCGCTGCTGCCTGCAGTAAAATAGTAACGGCCATGAGCGGCTGCACGGGTGGCCTACAGGTCGGTTTAGGGGGCCTGGTCGGTTTTAGAGCAATCTACCTTATACAGACATTTGAAGTCATCCACCTACCCATGAGCGGCACTGTCGAGAGCCAAAATAGCAGCCTCCAAGCATCCCTAAGGGCTGCCACCACCGTCCAAGAAGCTCCTCTCCTGTTCAGTCTAACTGTGGTCTTCATGGCCTATCCTGATCCTCTTCTGGTTGAAGTGCACAACACTTGGGAGGCCTTGAAGTCGTTCAAGTCCTCAAGGTCTTCGGTGACATTCCACACCAAAATGCCCTTGTGGAGCCGCTTGGCAGCCTAAAAGAGCTCCTCCCCTGGTGCCGGCCAAGTATCCGTCGCCTCCAAGGATCCAAAAGGTCAAGATTCTCACGCAGCAAGAGGACATTGCAAAATGCCTTGGCCACCCCTTCTTGGTCCACACTGTTGCGGCTTACCCACATGTCACGTACCATCTGCACCTTCTCCACTGCAAGTGTATCTAGACACGCCCATACAAATGACTGACGCCTCCGGGTTCTGAACTGCTCCCCAATCCTCAATCCTCACAAACCTCTAACACCAACCGGAATGTTTCAAATGCCTCACCTCTCATGTCCATTGTTGCGAAGAAGATATTACCAACCCTGATTAGCTCCTCCATTACAAGCACCACGGTCTCGCCCCTCGACAAAGTGTGCTCAATAAGTCCCAAGACAGGGCACAACATGGGCATCCGGGCCCCAACTTCGCTCCTTGCGTACACCTTCAATGCGCATGCCATGTGGTGTGGCTCATTCTGATCACCTATCCTCCTCCTTTCACGCTCCATCCACTCTAGGAGAGCTTCGAACTCCTCCAAATGCTCATATGGTTGTGAAAGAAATCCGGCATTGGGATGCAGATCATGTCCATGAAGAGTGGCAACCAGCCCCACTACTCTTCCTCTACAGCTATCCGGATGCCCCGATCATATCTAGCCATCTTCTCTGCGACAAAGGCCTCGCCGTTCCTCTCCACCTGCAACTGAGACTCCTTCAACTCCCTCAGCTGCCTCTTGTAAGTCAGCTCGTCATTATGATGCAAATAAAACTCCTGGATTTCCCTCGCAATGCTCTCCTCCGACTTGGCCGTGAATGTTGTCTTTTATCTGTCCGGCCTGGCTACGACAGGGCGAGGCAGCAAGTCCTGCAAATCTGGACAGAGCAACCAGGTTGGAGACCTCCAACACCCCCTTCTCCGCCCTTTGCAGCTCACAGAGACCTCCGTCGACTACATCCACACACAAAACCCACCCAGAAGATGTCTGCGAGCTCCCCTACAGTGAGTTTGGCGTTGAATTGCACCGCCCCCTATGTCGCCGAGACTCTACCCGCTAGCTGCCCCTCTACCTACAAATTACGCAACACCTCCACCGGGCCTTGAAGATCTGCCATGCACTCCTCCGTGACGAGGGTGCCACAACATACCTGAAGGCAATAAAGCACGGGGGGATGTCTTGACTCACACGGTGCACTGTCCGGGTCGATGTCTTAGAAGACATTGCAGGCCTTTGCTATCGCTGCTTGCGTCGCAGCCCACCTTGCCCTCGAAGATGCTTCCTCCCTCAAAGTCATTCCCCGCCCCTTCGACCCTGTTCCTTTCTTGATGCCCTCTCCAAGGGGGCTCCCATCTATTGCCGTTGCTACCGTCTCCCTTATCTTCTTCTGTTGATGTTGATCACTAGCCGCCGGTTCCTGTTCCCTTCCCATCGGCCCGTCCCCCTCCTCTACACTGCATTTTGTATTGGAAATGCGTTTCCTCTTCCCCCCGCACTCCGCATCCCAACCCGACCCCCACAGTCTTCTGGACTGCTGATGACGACCACCTCTTGCTCCCGTTCTGCCCCTCGTGCCCCTATTTAGTCTTTCCTCAACCCCCTCCCTGTCTGCTTTCTCTACACAGACGATAACCTCCTATGGCTCGAATTTCCTGAGAACCACTAACTGCCACAATCAGCAACAACTAGGAAATTGTAAGGAAACAAAACAGCTCATAAATGCAGATAACCGCTAATCTAAAGAGATGATCACCCGAACCACTTTGGATTTGATGGACTTACTCCCTGCACCATCCCCGGCTCTTGGGTTGCAACCGTTTGCTGCCGCTATTTGAGTAAGGTCGAGATGTCCAGTTCTGTCCTCTGCAAGACATTGCAAGCCTCTGCCCGTTTAAGGTGCAAAAGACAGTTACAGAGGGGGCAAAACCATTGAAATGAGGATGATGAAGAAAGAATCAGTAGTATTAGAAGAGGTAAACCTTAGTTCCTGAGGAGAATAAAGTATTATCCAAACAAAAATGAGAGGGAAAAAATAAGAAAACATATAGAAATGAGAGGGAAAAAATAGCCACTCTCACTAAATGAAGAATCGAATAAATAGCCACTCTCACTAAATAGCCACTCTCACTAAATAGCCACTCTCACTAAATGAAGAATCGAATAAATAGCCACTCTCACTAAATAGCCACTCTCACTTGATGTCGCCGTTTAGAAGAGCTAAGGCCGCTCCCACCCACACAAACGCAAGCCAACAACTCAAACCCCGGTTCTCCGCGAAAAGAAAATTTCGCGCAGAAAGCCCTAGGTCACGCCACACATCGCTCCGAAGACCTTCAACCCCGCCAAACCCTTTGCTGACTCATCCTAACAGCGTCGAGTTCCACAGTAGACGGGAAAGATTCAGCTCTAATCTCTGTAACAGAAACGAGGACTCGCCAAACCCTAAAAAAAAAGTATCGCAGGTGCTTTGATCATTACGGAACAGAAAGGAAGAGAGGATGGCGAGTAGCCTACCATGGCGAGCGAAAACGGCTATAGAAGTCGCGGAGACACCCGGATGCAGTGTAGGCGAGGGCTCCTGTCAACGAAACAGCCCCCGGGGAGAGAACGAAATAGCTCCCAGTCGAATTGGGAGCTGTCGATGGGCAGAGGGGCGCACAGAGTGCATTAGGGGGGTACGGGTGAGACAAGGCAAGGTTGAGATGAAGCATCCGTGCACTGCGGGCTGCGGGCAGGCTAGTGCTCGCCGCGTGGACAGGCGTTGACCCCACTCGACTTTGTGTGCTCCAGTGCTCGCTTCAGTTCCCGTGCCTTGTCCCGAACTCCCACTCGTTTCCAAGATCGCAGATCGCAACTGCTTACCCGCCAAAAAATCACCCAAAATCCCTATCTGGCAAATAAAAATTGGGGTAAATTTACCCTAAATTTTGTAATGGTTGATGTCACCTACTACACTAAGGAGGAAGCAGTAGGGGTAAGATAGGGTAGTAAATCACATTTCAAAACTCAAAACTCCTAAAAAAATATAAGAGGGCATCCCAAAGTGCAAAAAACAAAAATTATGATTTTTTGGTCGGGCAAAGAATATGGGCGGGTAGGACAATGTGATCCTTGAAGTGAGTGGGAGTTAGTGACGAGGGTTCCCCTGTGGAGTACAATATTTTTTGTAAGTATTTTTACTTTAAAGGTATGTCTTGCTAACTTTTGATCCGCTTTGGAATGGACATTCACACTTGAAACATTGAAACATCATCCCGGGTTTGGAAGCGTATTGCACTCATATACATTACAATAAATAGATAGATAAAAACTCCTATCCTTATTTAAGGGCCGTCGTGAATAGAGTGTTTGGTCATGTGGACAACGAGCCAGTGCCCACGAGACAAAGGTCCATTAATCCCAAACTACTCTTCCCTTTGGGGAATAGACTACATTACACTACACAAGAGTTGTTGATTAGTGTTGCAAATATGAATTGCCAATTGAAACACTAAATTTCACACGTCACCTTAGTATTATAACACTAATCTTCAAGACAAAATACTTAATGTGAAATCATTTAAATTTAAAGGAAAAGGAAGAAATTACTGGAATTGGTGCTATTGATGGCTCCAAGAAAAGACGGAGAGCATTAATTCCATTAGCAAAATAATGAGCCCTCTAAGAGCCTTTTAATATTAGACATTCATTGTTAAAACGTATGAAGCCTAGTAGAGTGTGAAGTGTCCCTACCTTGTATGACTTTCTTGTTAAACAAGTGCTAAATGCCACACAAGGCATGTAAACTTGTACATGCACAACTCACGGTCAATGGAGGTTGAACATGCCAATGCGATTCATCATTAGTAAATATCAATGTGTGGTATTGTAAAATGAGGAATGTCCATGTCATATCCACCGTGTCTCTTACAAAACCGGGAAATGTTCACGTGGTATGTAAGTTAGTTTCCAATTTACTGACCTTAGGTCACTTCTTAAAACACAACTTGACACAAGATGACACTCCACGTCAAGAGTGACGCTCTCGTATGACGCTCCTAGACGCGCCACGTCTAGACCATTTGACCTTCGTGACTCAAATGCATTTTTTTGCGTAATAAAAAAATTCGCGTCAAAACGCGTTAAACCGCGTTAAAAACAGCGTCAAAAAGCGTCACTTTGTACCTTTGTTTCCTCTAGTGTTGATGTGATAAATACGATAAAGAGAATAGAGTAAGGTTGTATACTGACTTCTAGGAGGATGAACTCGGCAGCGTGCTGCGATGTGGCGCGTTCCGACCGCGACTTGGAGTGGGTCTTCGTAGCGCTGGGATTCGGAATGATCGCTGTATCATCATCCCCTTCCGTGGACGCCGTATCCGAGGTTTCGCCGTGCGGTCCGACATCAAACCCTGGCGGAGTCTCCTGAAAACAGAGGAGGTTCTTCGCCACCGTATAACTCTCCTCCTCCTTATCCATCAGCAAGCTGTATGCATGATAGAGGTGGTAGAGAAAAGGGGTGATTGGGGTCGGCTTCTTTCCGATCGAGGGCACCATCTTCTGCACGGTTTCCGCTATGAGTGCAGCCCAATTCACCGGACGCTCCCCCGTGTACGCTCCGAGGATGGTGTTTCCGACCGTGATGGTGACCTGTTCCGGTTTCAACGGATACAGGATCGGAACGAGGAAGGCTAGGACCTGTCTCTGTCTCCTATCCTTACAGGCGTCTATCAAGTAACCGTTGTTCTTATGGATCTTCCCGTGGAACCTATCCTGTACGTACTTATCCGTCTGGGTTGCCCAAAGGAGTCCGTTCTGCTCAAAACTATAAGTTTCCGCCCACCGTTCCGCACTCCACAGCGTGGGCTTGCCCCAGATCGTGTTGTCCCACCTATTGTCCGGCCCGTCCAGGATCTCCGTCACCATCGCCTCATCCTTCAGCAACCATGGCCGTGACAGCAAACCCTCGCATCTCATCAAGGTGAGGTCGTCAATCAACTCGTTCATCACTGACTCTCTCTCCGGAGTGGCGGGGCTAAGAACTCTACACTGAACGTGCGCCATTTCTACGTCTCACTTCTCTCCCTTTGCGATCCGACAACAAGAAACCCGGCAATCCAACTGCCAGTGAATCGGAAAAGACAAGACACCTCACCACTCTTTCACTCTCTACGCCCAGTCCGCAAAAAGGAACTCCAAACCCTAACACTCCCGCTTATATACCCAGGGTTTTATAAACGCTGCGGCGGCCCGTAATTGCAGTCGCCACCGTATCGAGCTCGGCACCTATCCGAGTCATGATGACTTCCGCGTCGTTTCGGATCCTAGACGCGGTTATAGTAACGGTCAGTTCTCGGATCGTCGACGCGTTCCGAGTTTTCTCTTCCGAGTTCCGGGATTAAGGTTCCGAGAATACTTCCTGCGTTAAGTGTTTTAAGGTTCTTGGAGTATCCGGTTTGTGCTATCTCTTGATGTGGCTAGTGCCTAGCTAGTTTTTACCTTATTAACCAAAAAAAAATGAAAATTTAATGAAATTCTAACTCCGGATGGGGCTCTTCCGGTTTATTCTGAGTTTCTCCGATCCCACATTACCCCATTTTCAGATGTGAGATTCTTCGCGAATACTATTCTTCTTCCTCCCCTTCCGGGTCCTCGCTCTCCTCCGAATCTGTGAAGTCTTCAGGGTTGTAATTCTTCACCCGGGATCCGTTCATCCGGGTTTCTAAGCTATTATCCTCAAGATCTGCCAATTGTAGTGATCCGTTCTCGAAGATCCGCGTGACTCGGTAAGGTCCCATCCATCTCGTGTGTAACTTCCCCGGAAAATTTTGGTGCCGATTATCATATAGGAGCACCAGGCCTCCCTCTTCCACCTAGTTATCCTTGGGAATTCTCTTGTCGTAGATCTCCTTTCGTTTTGCCTGGACATCCAGAGCTTGCTGGAGCGCGCCCCTTTTGACTTCCTCCAGATCCTGTAGGGCTACAATCCGGTACCCCGGATCCTCGACTCTAGTTCTGTGCCGGGCGGCCATAACTCGTAACGTTTCGACCTCTAGCTCCACTCCGTGCACTGCGGATTGTCCAAAGACTAGAAAGAATGGACTCTTACCCATGGTCTTCTTCTCACTGGTGTTGTAGGCGTGTAACGCTGAAGGCAGCTTCTGATCCCAATCCGTCTTGTGAGCTGAGTCCATCTTCTTCAGAATCTTTCCGACGATGCCATTGGCTCGTTCCGTCAGTCCATTCGCTTTCGGATTGTAAGGAGTTGTCTTCCGGTGCTTGATGAGATATTGTTCCGTGATATTGATGATGACGTCATTTAGGAAATGTTTTCCCCGGTCACTCACTTGTTCTAACGGATGTCCAAACCTCATCATTATTTCCTCAAAGAGGAATGTGGCTGCGGCTGCAGCGTCGTTCTTCACCGTCGCTCGGGCTTCCACCCACCTTGTCGCATAATCCGTAGCCAGGATAATATATCTCCTCTTCCGGGCTGTGACCGGATTGATCGGCCCAATAAAATCTTCAAACGGGGCCAAGGGAATGATGGGGGTGAGTGGCCAGTGATTACGGAACGAAGGTGCCCCGGTTCTTTGGCACTGGTCACACTGCCCTACAAATTCCTTCACATCTCGGGAGGGGTAAGTCCACCAATATCCGGCTGATCGGATCCGATTGATGGTCGTTACCGAGGCGAAATGTCCCCCTGAGGGTCCGGCGTGTAAGGCCCTCATGACCTGCCTTCTTTCAGACTCCTCTAGGCATCTCCGTAATACATCATCCGGTCCCATCCGGAAAAGTACTCCTCGGATCAGCGTGAAAGGAGCTACCGTATTCTGGAACACCATCTTCTCCTCCCGCGTGAATCCATCCGGGTAGTTCCGATGTGTTAGATACTAGATAATTTCCGAATAATTGGATTCCTCTGTTCCGGAAATGTGAAATACCTCCGCCTCTTCCGGGAACTCGTCCGGAAAGATGGCGGTGATGTCTAAAACTGCTTCCGGGCCGCGCCTCCTTGACAAATAGTTAGCGTTGGCATTAGCTTTACCCGGTTTCACCACTACCTCGTAGTTGAATTCTTAAAGCAGCAAGATCCATCTTGCAATACGCCTTGAGAGATCTGGTTTGTTCTCTAAGTATTTCAGGGAGTCATGATCCGTGTAGAACACGATCTTGTGTCCGAGGAGGTAGTGCCGGAACTTCTTGCACGCATATACTACTGCCAAGGCTTCTCGTTCCGTGCTAGTGTATTTCCGCTCCGGACGTAGCTTGTACGTGAGCGGAGAGCGCAGAGCGGAGAGCGGTGAGCGTAGATTTGGAGAGCGGAGAGCACAGATTGGGGGACAGAACCTAAAAATAGCAATTTTTTTACTAAAAATAAAATATAAAATTAGAAGATTCGAATATTCTCAATATATTTTTAGAAATGTACTTATTTTAGTAATTTAATTGACCCTATAACCGTGGACTAATTACAGTATTTTCATTGAATTTGTAGTTCGTTTTCTCTTTTCTTGGTGATAAATTTTTTGACGTGCACCGATTACCAGGGTTGTTCAAATAGACGTCCGACCCGGCTCCGGACGTCAAGACGTCCGACCCGGACGTCCCCCGTCCCGGACGTGGCGTCCCCGACGCTCGAGAATTACGTCGCGGTAATAATTTTGCGACCCCGGAGGGATAAAAACATTCCCCAGCCGTCCGATCGGCCGATCCCGCCACCACGCCCCATCTCGGCCGTCCGTTCGCGGGGACGGCCGCGGAGACGGCCGCGGGGTCGTTGGGGACGGCCGCACGTCGATCCGACGGCCAAGATGCGGCCGTGCTGGCACATCGCGGGCCGTCAGATGTGGGCGGCCCTCCTGGGCCGTCGGATCCCACGGCCGTCGCCGTGGCCGACCGCGGGGACGGCCTCGGGGACGGCCGCGGGATCCGACGGCCCGGATCGACCTCGGCGCAGGCCATCGGGGACCGCTCGAGCGGCGCGGCCGACCGCGGGCCGTCCGATCCCGCGGCCGTCCCCTTGGCTGACCCCGCGGTCGGCAACGGCGACGGCCGCGGGATCGGACGGCCCGCGGCCGGCATGGTTGGCCGCGGAGGGCCGTCCGATCCCGCGGCCGACCGCGTGGGCGACCGCGTGGAGACGCGGCCGTCCACGTGGCCGACCGCGTGGGGACGGCCGCAAATTAAAAAAAAAAAATCCCGAATCTTAAAATCTTCATAACTTCTTCAAAACGTATCCAAATCGGGCTTATGAGGTGTTTTTTGGCATCTACATTTCCTGTAGATGCCAAAAAACATCTCATAAGTCCAATTTGGACAATTTTTGAAGAAGTTACGGGAATTTGGAGATTTCGGGGAGTTGAGGGGTCGGCCGTCGGCGGGGACGGCCGCAAATTAAAAAAAAAAATCCCGAATCTTAAAATCTTCATAACTTCTTCAAAACGTATCCAAATCGGGCTTATGAGGTGTTTTTTGGCATCTACATTTCCTGTAGATGCCAAAAAACATCTCATAAGTCCAATTTGGACAAGTTTTGAAGAAGTTACGGGAATTTGGAGATTTCGGGGAGTTGAGGGGTCGGCCGTCGGCGGGGACGGGGGGCCGACCCCCGGTGACGGCCGTGGGGACGGCCGGCCGTCCCCGGCGACGGCCGCGGGGACGGCCGCAAATCAAAAAAAAAAATCCCGAATCTTAAAATCTTCATAACTTCTTCAAAACGTATCCAAATCGGGCTTATGAGGTGTTTTTTGGCATCTACAGGAAATGAAGATGCCAAAAAACATCTCATAAGTCCAATTTGGACAATTTTTGAAGAAGTTACGGGAATTTGGAGATTTCGGGGAGTTGAGGGGTCGGCCGTCGGCGGGGACGGCCGCAAATTAAAAAAAAAAAATCCCGAATCTTAAAATCTTCATAACTTCTTCAAAACGTATCCAAATCGGGCTTATGAGGTGTTTTTTGGCATCTACATTTCCTGTAGATGCCAAAAAACATCTCATAAGTCCAATTTGGATAATATTTGAAGAAGTTACGGGAATTTGGAGATTTCGGGGAGTTGAGGGGTCGGCCGTCGGCGGGGACGGCCGGCCGTCCCCGGCGACGGCCGCGGGGACGGCCCCCTGTCCGCTTAGAGGCGGGGTCTCGCATGGCCTTCCTTCTTCTCTTGCGTTTTCTCTAGAGACGGCCTCCCCTCCCCTCCTCCCCTCGTCCAACCTTGACAAAAAAAAATCTATTTCTAGATACTCTAAAAACAAAATCAGTACCGAATTAGAAATTTCAGACATATCCCTGAAATCATGGAAAATGTCCAAAAGATTTTGTAATCGGGATTGTGGGATCCGCCTTGATGTTGGGGTATACTTTAGAAGGAGATATTTATGCCGTTCAATTGTTGGTGCTCTACTTTGGTTTGCAAACATAATCTCAATGTCTAGAAGGAAGATTACATTTGTTTTGGAAATGAAATTATGGCCCATGGGCTTATAGACGAGGGAGGTATACGATGGGGGGTACAACTTAAAAGGTAATGAGAAGCTTATAAAAAATAATATTCTTTTATTTGAAGACATTATTTCGTTAGGTAATAAAGTTAAAGGAGAACTCGACATGGATTTCTCTTACATTAATATGACAAGTTTGTATGTTTTTGGCTTTAATTTTATAAGGCAAGACAAATCCTTTTTTCCATGAAAATGCTCTTTTCCTAATTAATTGCTTTCTTGGGTATTTAAAATTATGCCCACTGTAGTTTGTATATCTTAGTGTTATTGAACTTATTTCTTATGTTTTCAAATACCATTTTATTCTATGTAATTTTAATTAACTATTTTCCAATTATTGTCTCGTGCTTTATTTAATCCTTTAATCTTTAAGAAAAAAGTCCTTTCTAAGTTGGATATTTTTATTTAGTTTCTTCTTTTGCCATAATGTTATCACCATGACATGGTTTTTTCTATTCACTTCATACTCCTCATTTCTTCTTGTATGTCATTTCCACTCTTGCAATTATTATTATTATTTTTTATTTGATCTTTTATTCTAATTATCTTTTTGATTTATTATTACCTCTCATGTACTTTTTTTATTTTTTGTTTTTTCCCTTGATATCTATCTTCTCTATACACATCTATTTCCTTCAAACCTTTTCCCATTGTAGTTTGTCTGTCTCGCGGTTATTTGTTATGTTTCATTTACTGTCATATTGTATTTTCTTTCAATTGTCTGTTTTTTATTATTGTCTTGTACATAATATAATCCCCTAATCTTTTATTTATTTTTCCTTTCTTCCGATAGGCAAAAGTAAAAAGATAGAATGGGAGACAGATTAGAGGAATATTAAATAAATAAATAGATGATGGGAGAGGAATGGAAGGATAGGAAAATGAGAAGATAAAATGGAAGAATAATGTTAAGATAAAAAACTAAAGAGACGATAGAATGGAAAAATAGTGTAATAATAAAAAGTTCAGAGTATAGAATGGAATAATAGTGTAATAATAAAATAACAAGAAGATAGCATAGAAGGCAAATGGAAAAAGTATAAAAATAAAAGGTAGAATCGGAGACTAAGAAAAGAATACAAAATAATTAAATACTTAAATAAATAAATAAACAAATATAAATTTTTGGCTATGAAGTATGTGTTTGTATTTCCACATTTAGATGAATCCACATGTTATGTCTTTCATTCATAAAAATAATGATTATGAATCACCTTTAAGATGGAAAGAAATCATAAGTCTCAGAATAAAAAATTGACGAGATTTGTTAAACTTTAAGCCATATAGACTTGGTGTTTGTCTAAAAGGAATGGAAGGCAAACAATGTGGCATTCACTTGCCCAAGTACTCAAATGTAATACTAGCATATCTTTCATTTCAAAAGCAAGAAACAGTTCTCTTAATGTCAACTCCCAAACCTTCAAAATTCACTCACCTTTTAAAATTAAACATCCACCCTTGTCAGATTGCTTGGTTTTTTAATTAATTAATCAATTTATTTATTATTAGAACTAAAATTTGTTGTATTTAAATTTCTATCCTCTATCACTTATAATGAATTTTTTGTCCACCATCTTCGACTTCTAATTCAACTTTACAATCCTCAATTCTATTTAATGTGTCCTCCAACCTCCTTCACACAATTTCAACTTCTATCTAATTTGATTTGAAATCTAATTTTTAAGTGTTACGTCGTCTACAACATACCTTCCAAATCCTCTCATTCAAATTCATTTCTAAATTTCAAGTTTATCCTTTATTTAATTCCAATGTTCCATTTATGGAAAAAGGGATTTGTCTTGCCATATAAAATTAAAGCCAAAAACATACAAACTTGTCATATTAATGTAAGAGAAATCCATGTCGAGTTCTCTTTTAATTTTATTACCTAATGTCTTCAAATAAAAGAATATTATTTTTTATAAGCTTCTCATTACCTTTTAAGTTGTACCCCCCATCGTATACCTCCCTCGTCTATAGGCCCATGGGCCATAATGTCATTTCCAAAACAAATGTAATCTTCCTTCTAAACATTGAGATTATGTTTGCAAACCATAGTAGAGCACCAACAATTGAACGGCATAAATATCTCCTTCTAAAGTATACCCCAACATCAAGGCGGATCCCACAATCCCGATTACAAAATCTTTTGGACATTTTCCATGATTTCAGGGATATGACTGAAATTTCTAATTCGGTACTAATTTTGTTTTTAGAGTATCTAGAAATAGTATTTTTTTTTCAAGGTTGGACGAGAGGAGGAGGGGAGGGATGGCCGTCTCTAGAGAAAACGCAAGAGAAGAAGGAAGGCCATGCGAGACCCCGCCTCCAAGCGGACGGGGGGCCGTCCCCGCGGCCGTCGCCGGGGACGGCCGGCCGTCCCCACGGCCGTCCCCGGGGGTCGGCCCCCCGTCCCCGCCGACGGCCGACCCCTCAACTCCCCGAAATCTCCAAATTCCCGTAACTTCTTCAAAACTTGTCCAAATTGGACTTATGAGATGTTTTTTGGCATCTACAGGAAATGTAAATGCCAAAAAACACCTCATAAGCCCGATTTGGAGACGTTTTGAAGAAGTTATGAAGATTTTAAGATTCGGGATTTTTTTTAAAAAAATTTGCGGCCGTCTCCGCGGCCGTCGCCGGGGACGGCCTCCCCTCCGCGGCGACGGCAAGGGGCCGTCGCCGGGGACGGCCCCCCCGCCACCGCGGCGACGGCAAGGGGCCGTCGCCGGGGACGGCCCCTTCCCGACGCGGCCGACGGCCCCCCCCCCCCGCTCCGCGACGACGGCCGCACCCTCCCCCGCAACCCCTCCCCCGCGTAGAAGGTGTGGTTTCACCCCGGGGTGAAATCTATGCGGGTGATTTTTTTTTTCTAAGTCACAGGACGTCCTCTGGCGCTGGCGGACGTCCGCGGACGTCCCCACGTCCCGAGCGTCCCGGACGACCGTGACAACCCTGCCGATTACTATGCTCCAGCTCCCTCTAACTAGTTTTGGCATACATTAATTCCCCTTATCCCCTCTAACTAGTTTTGGCATACATTAATTCCCCTTATCCCCTCTAACTAGTTTTGGCATACATTAATTTCCCTTATCCCCTCACATTTATATCCAAATTACTGCTTTAAATGTATTGGTATTTCACTTTATTTTCTTCATTTCTTTCATATCATTTTCAGTTTGGTGTGTCAATGACGGCCATTGCTTAGGTGAGTGGAACCCATATTAATGACATGTAATTTAGTGATCTACTTATTTTGAAAATATTCAATCGTTTCAAAATCAAGTTTGTTTTTGAAGAATGAACCTTTTATTTCCCAAAAAGAAAAGACAAATTTTTCTTGGAGGGTAGCTAGTATAACGACTTATCTAATGATGTGGTTATGGTGCATTAGATAAGAGTACCAATAACCCAAAAGGACCAACTGGTCAACGTAGATGCACTAATAAATGGAAGTAACCTAAAGCAACAAGTGGATGTATGTAAGTAGCTTTAATCAACAAGACTCTTTCTTGGTTTCTGGTTCACTTAGAAATAATTCTAGCACCCTCCTATCACCATTTATTAGAACTTTTGATTTTAGATTGATAAATTTCACAAAAAATTAAATTTCTAAAAACCATATTCTCTATGATTACCCAACCTTTGTGTATTTTTCCACACCAACTGTGCCATTCAACCAGCAAAAAGGCTCAGAAAGCTGCGATGGTTTCTGGTGCTGCTACCTTAAAAGCTGGTGATACTCCAACCACCTTGAAGCTCGTCATGCTTTGATAATCTTGAGGCTTAAAGGCTTGAACTACCATATTTTAGTTCACATCAATGATAGAGCCTTTCTTTGAATGGGCAGCTCCTAAGGAGTTTGAAGGGGGAATTTTCTTATTTAAAGTAACATTGTTAAACCTTTGTCATAATCTATTTTTGCAATGAATTTTCTTAATTTGTTCCCTCCAAAAAAAAAACCTTTGTCATGTGTAAAATCTTCGACTGTGCAGCACAAGATTTCTTTAACAAGGCCTTATTCCTTCTTATGTCAGAATTTGCCGCCAATCATCTGGTATGTTGGGGCCACAACCAACCTTCTGTCATTAAGAGTGAATGCTACTGTTATAAATAATATTACTATGTACCCCATTGTTTAATTCTGGATGTTGAGTCCCTCGAATATGATACTCCACAGTGATTTTCAGGCAGAGATCCGTAGATGGAAGGCAATATTCTCTTCAATTATTTTTTTGTACTTTTCAAATGTTATATGTTGTCAGCTGCTGAATGGTCTGATTATCAGCGGGTCACACAACTTAGATCAAAATTTTAGTAAATAGAGACAACACAAATTCATTTAATAGTCAATCCTTTTGGAAAAAACGAGCATACCTTAGTTTGCTGGGGCTCTGCAGGTGGACGTATGAAGACGATTGAATGCTCATTTGATGGAACTTCGTAATAGCTGGGAGCTACAAATTCAAAGTGTTGCAACAGAAATGTAGGAAGTGATTTTTCAGAAATCATTCATATGCTACAGAGCCAAGTCTGTCAAAGCATATTGAAGGAGTAGAGTTCTACAGAAAGCACCTTCAGCAATTGCAGATGTGATTCGTGTACTGTCGTTCAAGATTACCATTCACAAGAGTTCATATTATGTACAAATGCGGAGGCAAACACAGGAATATCTTCCAGCA
Source organism: Ceratodon purpureus (assembly GCA_014871385.1). Taxonomy (NCBI): domain Eukaryota; kingdom Viridiplantae; phylum Streptophyta; class Bryopsida; order Pseudoditrichales; family Ditrichaceae; genus Ceratodon; species Ceratodon purpureus. The sequence goes on from CM026426.1 coordinate 106,237,668, forward strand.
GTAGTATTTTAGACATGACATGTAAGGTGTTAGTAAATGATATGGTGAGATTGTATATGCATATACGCTTGACGTGCAGATTACAAAGATTTAATTCAGGTACAGTTTCTTGTTCTCAATTGACCTCAAAGACAATTGCAGAATCCACAGCAAATAGACGTAAGCTACTAAGAGGATACATCTTAGAAGGAAGTTATCCACGTTTTAAGCTTTGAACTGATCTGATGTACAGATTCAAAGTATCTATCGGGAAGCAAGCATCCATATGAGATGCTCGGTACTTGTGTTGGTCACGGCTATGGAGATCCAAGTACCGTTGTGTCTTAATTAATTGGATACTAGCCTAAAGATTTTCATCACATTATATGCTTGTCATGTATTCCAAAGGACGGACTTTGGAACATCAGTTCCTTCAGATGCAACAACAAGTGATATACTTGCCAAATCTGCATGGAAGTGCATGCTTGCTATTGGATACCGTATACGGCTTGTTGATTTTATTTGATGGTTTGTAGAGTATGGGGGAGATTGGAGAATTTGAAGTCAAATTCAATGCTATATCATCGAACTCATGGAGGTGGCGCTCTCATCATTATAGATTCAAGGTAAAACGTTAAAAATCATGATTGCTTATTGAATACAAACTAAGGAAGACATCGCATGTGTAGAAAATATTGAAATGATCTTATGATTGTTTCAGGATGAGTCTTTGAACCACTGTGTCTGTGTTTCTCTTCCATGTTCTACAGCGCTGAACGGTCCCCCAGGATTTGTAACAAGAGAATGTCAATGAACTCGCGCAATTGAACCGACGTTAAAACTCGCCTTTAGCCATATCTTCAGCCTCTTTCTCGCAAAGAAAAATCTTTTGCAAACGTTCTACTTTGCAAAATAACAAATGGTCCATGCTCTCAACTAAACCACCCAAAATTCCATCAGTCTTCAAAAGTGTCACCACGGGGTTTCGAACTCCCGACCCTCCAGATCCACACCCACAAATTCCTGGAGTCTTTGAAATACACCAGAAGGATTCGAACCTCCAACCTCTCAATCCGCTATTATTAAGTAATAAGTTGACCGTTTCTAATAGGCCAGCTCGGACGGGTTTCTAGAGCCGATACGCACTCAATCTCAGGGATTCAGGAGACTGCCCGCCCAGGCTATCCACTCAGTTTGTCGGAGTGTACTCTATCTTCGGGCTGGGAGGTTTTTTATTTTTTTTAATTTGAAAAATTAAAAAACCCCAAGCCTACTGTCGGCAACGACATTAGGCCGGGGGGAGGGTGATGATTTTGGGGATTTTTAAAATGGTTTTATTTTTATTTTTTTTGGTGACATATTTTGTTATATGAATGTATGGATGCTTAGAAATTATTAATTAAAATCTGAATGTTTTGTAGATTTTCAAGTATTTTATTGGTTTTTTTTTTGATTTTTTAAAAATTTAAAAAACCCCAAGCCTACTGTCGGCAACGACAGTAGGCCGGGGGGAGGGTAATGATTTTGGGGATTTTGAAAATGTTTTTTTTTGTATTTTTTTTGGTGACATATTTTGTCATATAAATGCATGTATGCCTAGAAATTATTAATTAAAATCTGAATGTTTTGTAGATTTTCATAAAATTGCATGGATGCTCACAAATTAATGATTAAATTTTGGACATTTTGAAGATTTTCACGTATTTTATTGCTATTTGTATTTTGGTTTTAAAATAAAAAAAACCGCAAGCCTACTGTCGGCAACGACAGTAGGCCGGCAAGCAGGGTATTCATTTTGGGGATTTTTTACATGTTCTTTGTTGTATTTTTTTGTGTGACTTTTTGTGTTATAAAATTGCATGGATGCTCACAAATTAATAATTAAAATTCGGACATTTTGAAGATTTTCACGTATTTTATTGCTATTTGTTTTTTTTTTTTAAATTAAAAAAACCGCAAGCCTACTGTTGGCAACGACAGTAGGCCGGGGGCATGGCAATGAGTTTGGGGATTTTTAAAATGTTTTTTTCTGTATTCTTTTTGGTGACATTTTGTGTTATACTTATGCATGGATGCTTATAAAATTGTAATTTAAATCTGAATGTTCTGAGGTTTTCTCCACTTCTTGCAATGGTTTTGGGGATTTTTTCTAGGTTTTTTAGGCGAATGCTCACCTGAATGAAAGCCTTGTCGAGGTTGTCATTTGTTTCTTCATAGTTGCTGTTTTTTCTAAAACTTATTACTTTGTTTATGAAATAGGAATCTGATGGAGATCATTTGGGGAGCAGACGTCCAGACCCGTCGCCTGCAGAAACCGAGGTATTTCATTCAATTTACAATTCACATTGAGTTCATCCTGTACCATTCTTTGCTTCCTACTCTTATAAAGGTGGAATTTAATTCTCACTTCATTTCTTCTACTATAGATATTCTCTGATGCTCCTGAGCTATCCGCCACTTCCCCCATTTCTGTGATCAATGTTTCCGATCTTTCGGATTCATTTGATCAGCACTACTGTACCTGTGATGTAGCCAACCCTGTAGGTGTGGAAAGTGGACCTCTCGAGGTCCACTCTCCACAGTACATGCCTACCTCGCCAATGTACATGCCTACCTCTCTAGTGTACATGCCTACATCCCCAATGTATGAGCCAAGCTCCCCGGGCTATATGCCCACGTCTCCTCCACAGGGCTCCCCGCCAATGTCTCCACCCTCTCCTTCCTCGCCAATTAGAGTCAGGAGGCCAGCCCATGTGGTCTTTGCTCTTCCGGCAATTCTGCCGTGTTCTATCCAATAGACCAGGCAATTTTGGAGGAGGCGCCGTCACTGGAACTATAGACAGTCTAAGAAGTACTATAGTCGAGCATCACGTAGATAGTTTTATCAATCACAGATGATGATTGAGTTGTTAAAAGAGAGATGACAATATGAAGATATATTGTTACTTTCTTTTACATACTTGTCTTCTTTGCAAGACTTTCTTCGATTGTGCTTGTTCTCCTAATTTGCGCACCTTCTCGCAGGTTACGCAAACACAAGATGTGTTGGTGAAACCATCTTGTCCAATAAAATTGAAGACTGCTAGGGAAGGGGAATTGCAACATTGAACCCAATACAAGGTGGACTCTATAGCCGTCATCAACAAGCCCAGGATCAAGCCATCATAGAAGTCCCGAATGTTGGTGCCCCTGTGCAGGATGATCCCAATGGCCAAGGTTAGACCAGTGGGCGAAGTGGGGGTACAGCATTTGGAGCGGGAGTTTGTTAAGGGATATAGAGATGGAGACCGCGTCATGTATAGTACATCTCTATGTAGACAAGAGATGTTACGGATGAGGTCATGGCCAGATGGAGCCCATTATGGAGGGACGCAAATGATGCTTTTGAATATGAGATTCAAAATGACGAGGAGTGGTCGCAGTTCTTGGGGAAGATGTTTTTTTTCTGGGAAAGGTAACCATCGCCTCTCAACATGGCTTCGTCATATCAACAAGAACCACGCAGACGACCCGTCATGGCACATATCTGTGCACTGCATAGTACTCGACCCCCGCGGCCATGTTGGCAATCTTCTTCACGCAATGCATGACATCAACTGGTATGTACTTGTGCTTTTTTCCCTACTGCTTCATTCATACTCCTATATAATCTCTATTATTCATCTTACGTATTTGTTTTACTTCCATGTCGACTGAGAATGACCACGTCAAGAGTAATCTCCCCGCAAAACTCTTTCGAATCCGCTCATTCAGAATGATGAAGCTCGATGAATTCAAAGACCTCCTCAGTCCTGAAGAATTTGATGCATGTTTGAAGAACAAGCCACCTAATCCCTCGTGGTTTCCCTTGACAACTAAAGTTTTCATCGCATTTTTGTACCGAGTAAGTTCTACCTCCTCTCTCTATTTGCTTATTATTATTCAACTCATGGAAATCCCGAAAGCTTAATTATCTTTCTACAGCGGGAAATCGCTGTGGCCTCCGATGAAGCAGCCAGGGCCTACCGCAACAAGACACCCGAGGATGAGCAGTCTGCAAGTGCACTTTGGGATGTCATGAATGAGGCATCAGATAGAATGGTCGAAGCCATCAAGAAGAAGGACTTCACCAAGTACTTGGCTATTGCAAATCCCAAGAACGGTGACGACTTCCTCAATGAGGTGACTCTCTGATCATTGTTCAGTTCATTATTTCGTATGACTTGAATAATTTCTGGATTAATACTTTTTAAAACTTCGGTGCTTCTTGCAGATCAATTGCCATTACAGTGACAACTCTAAAACTGAGATGTCACTCGATAAGCTTCAGAAGATTGTTCCAGCTGCCGTTGAGGCCAAATACAAGGCTCGTTGGTTGAAGTGGTGGAACTCATCCCCGAGTTCTCGAATGTCTTACAGATTTCAGCCAGCTGAATTCAAAGACACCGACTTCGACCCATGGTTGAACAAAGCTTCATTCTGGGCTGGGATAAGTTTTATTAAAAATCCTTTCCAATTCCTTGTTCCTTTATTATCTCAGTGATTTCTTCCTCGTCGCTACTGATATGAATTCTGTATTACAGTTGGAGGAAGCCGTCATCAACGATGTCGAGGACATATTCAAGGCGGAGAACCTCGATATCAATTGGAGGGCATTTCCTGATGTCCAACAGCCGGGAGATTTTGTCAAGAGTTCACGTATTCTTTTGTGGGACAAGGCCTTCCCTACGTTCATTGGAAAAAAGGCTGAGAAGCTCTTCAACAAGAAGTCCAACGTCGCTAAATTCTTAAGAACCGCTCAAGTTGTCAAGCGGGTTACTTACCGGTACGTTACCTATCTTAATCGCATTTCCATTTCATAATTTTCATTCTACTTGTTTCTTATACTTACCTTCTAAATGTCTTCTCTTAGGTACTTCAAGCGGGAGCTTCTATTGAAGGGGGCCATCACGGTCCAGCAGCTCCCGAAGTACTTCAATGCTTGGAAGCAGACAAAATCGGACCAGTGTATGTACTCTCCCTAGCAGATAAAAAGGTACAAAGCTGCTCACCTGGATGCTGGATGCTGGTATCTTGATTGTATTGGTGGTTTCACTATTCACTCGGAGGGGGACGTCAAGATGCTACACGATGGAGGTGAGGTGGTGGTCGAAGACTCCGTGGATGGTGCAGAATGACAAGAGAAGCAGTCTGACTTGGTATACATCTTGGTTTCAGCTACTCCATTATTGTACACGAACTCTGAAATATTCCACGAACTTTTAAGACCATTTCTTTTTGCTGGTTTCGAGTTTTCTTATTCCTAGAATTATCTATACTATCTAAAAACATCATGCTCGAATACTCGTATCTATATCCAACAAGGGACCAGTTCTAAAGGAATGTATGCATGACGTCATCATGACATCAGCCCTAATTTGTACCTCAATAAACAAACGTACGAAACCCTTAACAGCCTAAACCTTGATTTCCATGGTAATATACTCTTTTCCTAAAAAATGTAACAAAATCATGCCTTAATTTAATAATTTTCCATGGTTATAGGGTCTACTTTGCTTTTGAAAATTTGGCTAATTGTCATTTCTGTGCTCTCCATTTTGTGCTCTCCGCTCTCCGCTCTACGCTCTCCGCTCACATACGAACTTTCCCCTTTCCGCTCCGCCAGGCTCATCTGTCTGCTGGCGTAATAGATCGGATGCTCCTTCCGATCTTTCCCCTGTTGCCACAAAATCACCCCTAGGCACCACCCGGAAGCGTCGATGGTCACATGGAATTCCTTCGACCAATCCGGTGCCGACAGGATCGCAGCGGTGGTCAAGGCTTTCTTCAGCTCCTCGAATGCGTGTTGTCTCCGTTCCGTCCACAAAAACTCTTCTTCGATTTTCAACAGTTCCGTCAATGGGGCTGCCAATTTGGCATACGCAATAATAAACCTCCTATAGTAACCGACGCATCCTAGGAATCCCCGGACCTCTCGGACGTTGGTGGGAGATACTAGATTAAGGATAGCTTGCACCTTATCCGAATCGACCTCCAACCCGTTCCGACTTACTATGTGTCTGAGAAGAATCCCGGAAATCATCCCCATAAAACATTTTCCGGGATGTAACTTCAGTCCGGTTTCTCTACACCTCTGGAAGGTTTTCCGGAGGTACTGGAGATGCTCCTTCCACTTACTAAAGACCGCGAAGTCATCAATGAAGACTTCTAAGAAATGTCTCAAGAAGTCTCGGAAGATATCCACCATCAGCCTTTGGAATGTTTCGGGGGCATTACATAATCCGAAGGGCATTCTGTTAAAGGCGAATGTCCCCCATTCCATGGTGAAGGTCGTTTTCAGCTGATCTTCCACCCGGATCGACACCTAGTTGTAACCGGAAAATCCGTCAAGAAAGCTGTAGCACTCCTGCCCCGCCACGTGATCGAGGATAATGTCCGTAAAAGGTAGCGGGAAGTAATCCTTCTTCGTAGCTGCATTTAGTTTCCGAAAATGTTGACAAACTCGGATCTTGACTTTCCCATCCGAGCCAACCTTTTTCGGAACGACTACTATGGAAAGTGGTTTCCACGGTTGACACACCAGAATACTAATTCCGATAGGAAAATGATAAAAATTTAAAAATTTTAGTGTTAGGAATACGGAAGTACTACTTTAATTAGTGAAACAACCAGTTAAGACGATTGGCCGAATAAAATAAAGAGAACCGAAAGGTCAGCCGGGTGAGATCCGGTCGTCTGTGGTGAAGGAGAGGAAGCACCGTCCGTGTGACAGAACCCTGACACCGCAGACTTAAGGGTAACCACCGAAAGGTACGATGCACGCGGGAGGAATGGCTGAGACCATTAAAGCGCCGCCGATCGCGACCGTCCAATGATGAAAAGCTACGACCGTCCGTCATGATGAGCTATGAACGGGTGGGCGTGAGGGTAGGTATAAAAGGAGGAAGAGCAGCCGTGCTCCTCCTTTCTTTTGTCATTTTGTGGCGCGCTGGGTCCTTGGGTTTCACGACGAAGGGCGCAGTTAGGGTTGGACGGTAGGAGAGAGACGGTGAGACGGAAGTGTTTCCGTTAGGTGAGGGATTGTGGTGAGGATCGTGCGTGCAGGTGTTACCGGAGTGACGGTGAGGAGGACTTAGCAGAATGGGTAGAAAAGGGAAGGAACCGGCGGAGGAAGGACAGTTGTTCAGGGTACAACGGGTCATGCCGTTGATGCCGGTAGACGACAACGAGAAGGAGCTCCTCCGGACCGCTTTAGAAGCCATGGGCTGTGAGCTCCTACTGGACAAGGCATGGGGTTGGAAACATTCCCTTCCGGCCCAGGAGATCCTCGTCAAGAATCCCAAAAATCGAGGAACCATCCGGGGAGAACCGGAGCAGTGGACGGCACAACTCTGGAGGGAGACGTATGGTTTCAAGAACGATGGAGAGATCTCTGCACCGGAGACCCGGGAGTTTGTGTGGGGGTATATCAAGGGGCCCGGAGACCGGAGAGAAGGATGGGAGCTGGATGACATCAAGGATCCGGAGGCCCGGAGGGTCGTAGGGTTTATGAACCCTATTTTCCATCCGGAAAAGCCCAAACGGATAACCATCAAGTGGGCGTCCGTTTTCAATGGGGCCATGATCGGTGAGTTCTCGGTAGACTGGGGCCTCATGGTAAAGACGATAGTCGACCGGCAGATAGCCAATCTCCGGAAGACCAAGAAACAGACCACCTGCCTTCCGTCTTTCCTCATTCACCTCTACCGTCACCGGGGGCTGTTGAGTCCTAAGGAGATCCGGGAGTACGATGAAATCAAGAGCCTGCAGCAGTACGCCGAACCGGAAGAGGTGTCCGATCAGGACAATGATGATGATGTTATCGAGGTCTCTCCCACGCCGGCTAAGAGACCCCGTCCTAGCCCGGAGAAGGGACAGCCATCCAGATCACCTCGGACTCCCACCCCGACCAAGCGAACCTTGAACACGGAAGTCCAAAAATCCACCGGACCACCGGAGCACACCGGGGACCCGTGCCAGGACTTAGTTAACCTTTCGGAGCAGGTGTCGACGTATGCTCGGTTCCTACAGTCGACAAGGCAGACGGAGGGCCGGTTGGCTAAGGAGGTAATTGCCCTTACGGGTTCGGACCGGTTGGAGGAGTGCCTGAATATTCTCCGCAAGCACCGGGACTTGGCCAATCTCCAGACCAAGCACATGGACCGGCTAGAGCAGTACCGGGAGAGGATTCACAAGCTCGAGCAGGAGGTGCGTGATGCCCAGAAGGATTACAGTGACGCCCGTGACCGGGCAGCCGAAGCCATCCAGTTGGTCGTCGAGATCAAGGCCACTTTAGTCCTTCCGGTGGATGTGGCCAATCAGTGCGCCGTTTACCAAGCCTTCTTGACCCGTCAGCCGGATCCGACTGTAACGAAGATTGTAAAGTTCATGCACGACTGGACGCTGGTGATGAGGGACACTTGGGTGCAGATGAAGAACATGGTGGAGATCATCAGTGCCGCAAAGGCCGGTCCGTCAAGACCACCAGAGCCACCGGCAGATCAGGAGGAGCCCAGACCACCGGCCCCAACCAGGGAACCGGCGCCGATGCCACCTCCAGCCTCTCCAATACGGTCGAACATCCGGTCAGTCCAACAGGATATAGGACAGCCGCTGGAGGATCCTATCCCGGATACCTTGAGCAGTTTGCACACTCTGCCCAATTTGGCGGGAATCGAGACTGTTAACCCCGGAAGCATCCCTTTGGAACTGGACCAAGGCCCACCACCGGAAGACTTTATGCCAGTGCAGGGATCTCCGGAACATCTCCAGGTGGATCTCAGCGCAGTTCCGGTGGCGGCACGATCTCCATCCCCGGCGGTTCAAGTAGGACGATCCCGGAAGGCCAGCGACCCGTCGGCAGCTGATGCTCCGGAAGAAGGCCCCTCGCTGAAGAGGCTGAAGAAGGTACAGAAGAAGGAACGGATGGATGGAACCCGCCGGGGCCTTGTTTTGTACGCCGTTTTGTTGTTGCAATTGAGAATATACTTTTGGATTTGTTGTGTCAACCGGCTGCTGACGGGTCCGTTGCCTTCTGGTTTGTTGGTACTATTGTCTTCAGTAGGGTTCCGGAGGAGTGTTGAACAGTGGGATAGTTTGGAGAGCGCCCGGAGAGATTGGGAAGGTGTCAAGCGTCGAGTGTTGACGGTTTTCAGTCCCGAAAGGAGCCTGGAGGGAAGGAGAGACGTACTGCAGCAGGGCTGGTAGTCTTAAGGACACGGAGGGCCGTGTGCACACCGGGATCCAGAAACGGACCGGTCGCTTCCTGTAGATGGGATAAAAGCCAGATATCCTTCTGCGAACCAATCCGGAAGGGAGATGATATAGTAAGGATACCGTACAACCGTAAGGTGATGTCATTGTAGTATGATTTCCGTATCCATAACCGGCACTAAGTAGCTATCTGGACCGATACCTAGTTATACGGAAGAATTATTACTCCACTCTCCGGGTGGTAGATAGGAACAGTGGGGTGTCCAGCCACTTTAAGTCACGGGACGGTGGAGAATCCAGCCACTTGAAAGGATAGACGGATCAGTGGGAACCGGCCACTAGTCTAAAAAGCCGGAAAATAGGAACGAGGCAAAAACTACCGGACCAGACCGATCGGTCAAGAGACGGAAGACGGTTGGATCCGGGTGGTGATTTCCGTTATGATCTAAAAGGAGGAAAACTATAGGTCTTCGTGGGAACGAACACGGAGTGGTTTACTTTGGAGGGTATTTAGTGAGAATTAAGTGCCTTCCGGAGGAATACGGTTACCACGTCGTGCTACATGTGATTTTTGGCGCCGCTGCCGGGGATCTATATGATTTTCTTCCTCCGGATTTCTACGGTTGTCACTAACTGGAGTCAGGTTGTAGAAAACGCATGAATCCGAATTCTGAGCCGGAAGGAGTACATAGGTCTAGTAGAAAGATGAAGGGTGATCAGGAGCCGGAAGCCAGACCATTTGTCACCACTAGAGCAGAACTTGTTGAAGACACAGATCGAGAGATAGCCAGGACTTCCGGATCCGGAGGTCAGGGTGGGACAGTACCACCCGGGCCGGTGGTCGGAGGGTCGGTACTGTATGAGCGCCTTCACCCTCTGAGTGTACTTTCGTACTGACTCAATAGATCTAATCGTCATCCGGCTCAACTTTCCGAGTGTACGGGCTTCTCCTCAGGCTTCACGGAACGTGCGTCGGAACAAGGTAACAAAATTGGTCCAGTCGTTATGTGTACGTTCCGGAACGTCTTGGTACCACTGCAGAGCTTCTCCCTTCAAAAGACCTTGGAATATTCTTCTCTTCGCATCCGAGTCCTCCTGGTTGGCCAGAGCAATGGATTCGAACTCACAACGCCATTCGTCCATGTCTTGACTTCCGTCTCCTTTGAATCTGCTGTACTTAAGACGGGTAGAGGGGGCCATCGGATTCTCTTCCACGTCCTCTTCTTCTTCCTCGACCTCCTCCTCTGCTCCCGCGTCGGCTTCGACTTCGTCGGTTATGACTTCTTCTCCTTCCGGATCTTGAGCTCTACCCGCTCCGGCTGCTGAGGTTCCGGCCAAGGATACCAAGATCACGTCTCCTTCTCGTTCTACAGCTGTCTAGATCCGGGGTAGTAGATTCGTACCCGGTAGATCGTGTACCAAAACCCTACCCCTCTTCTGTAGCAACCGAGTGGATCTTCTTCCTCCTAACTCTTCCGGTTGCGCCCCAACCATGGAAGAGATTGGGAATTCTTCTTCTGACTCCTCGGAAGGCTGGACTTGCGCGTAAGACTTCCGCCTACCGCATATCCACCTAAATGAAGCCTTTACTGTCTGGCTCCACTTTTCTTCAAATCTGCACTCGCTTATCTTCCGAGTATCCACCTGGTTCACAGCTTATTGAATCCCCGGCAGCGGCGCCAGACTTTTACGTGTTGGAACACGGAAACGCAACTAACATCCGGATAGCACTCCACTGAGCGTAAACTTCCGTATTGTCACTAGGTTCCGAGTATCGTCCAGGGATTCAATAGTGCTTCACCAAGTAGTTACTCATAATAGTTCTGAGCCTTGCCACTGCTCGGATAGTGTTTCCGGAACGTAACTCCTCGACTATATCTCTCTCTCTCTCTCTCTCTCTCTCTCTCTCTCTCTCTCTCTCTCTCTCTCTCTCTCTCTCTCTCTCTCTCTCTCTCTCTCTCTCTCTCTCTCTCTCTCTCTCTCTCCTTCTCTTTCTCGTCAGGTGTTTTGTCCACAAACCCCAACGTCTCGGAAAAGATGGTGTCTCACAACTGACTTAGAGTACTCTGGCCAGCAGGTCACACAGATGACCACTTCCGATCCGTGAGACTACAACGACAAACCAATCCGGATCTGGGAGAACCAGGATCCGATTATCCCTAGACGACCCGTGCCACGTTCCGAATCCCCCTCTCACAGTGTGCGGAACCTCTTCAGAAGTTCAGGGAGCCCGATCAAGTACCCCTCAATCCGCTTCGACCCTAGCGACGGCTATTCCGCGTGAGGTTGGGTTGGGGACGGAACAGTGAGGCTTCACTCCTACGACAATCCGCTAGATCTTTCCGCTCAATCCCATTACCATTCCGGTTCGGGTCCTGTCACAACTCCCATCACCTTCCTATCCGAGCTACAGCGGAACTCTCATATCCTTCCCGGATCATTCACACTTAACTGGAAACCACGCACAGTACTTGCAAAACACGAATACTTTACTGATAAGGAATATAGGGAGAAAACATGCAAAACGAAGACCCGGACTGCATCGCCTTCCCCGTTTAAGTAAGCAGGGGCTTTCACAAAAGCGGCGGCGCCGGCAGTTTAATCAAAAACCCTAATTCCTAATTATCTACCTAGAATCCTACTTTATGAATAATCCGGATCTCCCGATCCGTAATCTACTCCTATAAATCCGGAAAGTGACTGCCACTTGCAGCGAGAGGAATCTACCCCATCTTCGTCTTCTTGTGGCTCTCCTGCTCTCGGTCCTTCTCCTTTGACCTGGTCACCCGCGGCTCGGATCCTCCTGCCCTTGTTGCTCGCTCCGCCTGACGCCTAGCACTCCGATCCGCCTTTGACTCCTTTGACTTGGTCTCCAAGGAAAGCCGGGTAACGACCCGGTTCTTCGGAGACTTGGGAGACTTAGGCAACATATGCGAGGGAGGGGTTCCGGACGTAGGGGTCCGAGTCCCACTTCCGGCTGTCCCAACCGCAAAGCTCGCATGAGTTTCCGAATCGGACCCGGATATCGTAATGGGCCCCTTCTCCGTCGGTTCCTTCCTTTTCCTCAAAACCCTCCGAGCACCAGAACTGTCAGCAGGGGAGTCCACCACTGGCGTTCCGGTGGGCGTAGGAGTCACCGTTCCGGTTTGGGCTGTGGTTGAAGGGGTGAGTGCCCCCTTCTGAGTCACTCGGGTCCGTTCGGTTGGTGAAATGGACCTTCCCCATTCCGCTCCGGCCACCTCCCCTTGGTAAACCGGAACAATCAGTGAGGATCCGAGTGTTGGGAGAACAACCGGCTGCACGGGCCGGGTTACCTCTTCCGTAACCGTCTGCTCCTCGGATCGCCTAACGGTGACTGTAGTCCATGTCACCCCCGCTTGTCCGGTGGAGATCGCGCAGCCTTGCTGAGCCGTACTGGCTCCGGGTGACGCCAGTTGACCCTGATGCTCCCGGATCATGTCCGCGATTGTCTGAGCCGGTTTGAAGATATCCGAATCGACCGCCATCCGCTCCTCAAGCTGGAGGTTGCGCTCCAATGGGGTCCTGAACCCTACACCGCGAGATTCCCCTACAATGGTCCGAGAGGGAGATCCGGGAAACCTGGTTCCGACGCTGGGACTTCCGACTCCCGGATTGAGCAGCTGCCGAACCTTCTTCAGAATTAGGTTCATCGAGTGCTCGCATTTAGAAAGGATCGTGATGATCCTCTGCTTATTCTCCAAATCTGCAGGCTGCAGCACATTCTCGTCGAACAACCTGGCCTTGTTGACTATAGCACCCGGATTTCCTACCAACTTCCAGAGCTCACCCAAAGTCTCCTCCTGCTCGTCATGGAACTTACCGATCTCCTCGCTCTTCGTCGCCAGTTCCGAGGTAAGCTCCTGCAACTGAAGCTCCAACTGCTTCTTCTCGCTCCTAAGCTTCGGGGCGTCCTTCAAAAGCTCCACCTCTCGGATCACCTCTTCCGGTAAACAACCCCCGCGCTACGTGCGGACTCTCCGGAACAGTGTCTCGATCCCATCGTAAGAGGCCTGGGCCCGATGAGTTTCCTCCCGGATTCCCCGAAACGGTTCCATCCGAAATCCTCGCTCGGAATTGACCTCCTTCCGTTCCGCATCTCCCCGGGCCGTGGAGGGCTCCCCGTGCTGCGACGTAGCGCGTTCCGACCGCGACTTGGAGTGGGTCTTTGTAGCGCTGGGATTCGGAATGATCGCTGTATCATCATCCCCTTCCGTGGACGCCGTATCCGAGGTTTCGCCGTGCGGTCCGACATCAAACCCTGGCGGAGTCTCCTGAAAACAGAGGAGGTTCTTCGCCACCGTATAACTCTCCTCCTCCTTATCCATTAGCAAGCTGTATGCATGATAGAGGTGGTAGAGAAAAGGGGTGATTGGGGTCGGCTTCTTTCCGATCGAGGGCACCATCTTTTGCACGGTTTCCGCTATGAGTGCAGCCCAATTCACCGGACGCTCCCCCGTGTACGCTCCGAGGATGGTGTTTCCGACCGTGATGGTGACCTGTTCCGGTTTCAACGGATACAGGATCGGAACGAGGAAGGCTAGGACCTGTCTCTGTCTCCTATCCTTACAGGCGTCTATCAAGTAACCGTTGTTCTTATGGATCTTCCCGTGGAACCTATCCTGTACGTACTTATCCGTCTGGGTTGCCCAAAGGAGTCCGTTCTGCTCAAAACTATAAGTTTCCGCCCACCGTTCCGCACTCCACAGCGTGGGCTTGCCCCAGATCGTGTTGTCCCACCTATTGTCCGGCCCGTCCAGGATCTCCGTCACCATCGCCTCATCCTTCAGCAACCATGGCCGTGACAGCAAACCCTCGCATCTCATCAGGGTGAGGTCGTCAATCAACTCGTTCATCACTGACTCTCTCTCCGGAGTGGCGGGGCTAAGAACTCTACACTGAACGTGCGCCATTTCTACGTCTCACTTCTCTCCCTTTGCGATCCGACAACAAGAAACCCGGCAATCCAACTGCCAGTGAATCGGAAAAGACAAGACACCTCACCGCTCTTTCACTCTCTACGCCCAGTCCGCAAAAAGGAACTCCAAACCCTAACACTCCCGCTTATATACCCAGGGTTTTATAAACGCTGCGGCGGCCCGTAATTGCAGTCGCCACCGTACCGAGCTCGGCATCTATCCGAGTCATGATGACTTCCGCGTCGTTTCGGATCCTAGACGCGGTTATAGTAACGGTCAGTTCTCGGATCGTCGACGCGTTCCGAGTTTTCTCTTCCGAGTTCCGGGATTAAGGTTCCGAGAATACTTCCTGCGTTAAGTGTTTTAAGGTTCTTGGAGTATCCGGTTTGTGCTATCTCTTGATGTGGCTAGTGCCTAGCTAGTTTTTACCTTATTAACCAAAAAAAAATGAAAATTTAATGAAATTCTAACTCCGGATGGGGCTCTTCCGGTTTATTCTGAGTTTCTCGGATCCCACAAATATGGTCACAGGTGAGAGTTGGCCTAGATATGCAGGCATGGTGAATTAGCAAGCATTCTAGCATTAGGAGAAAAATGAGCTCAAAATAAGGCCGTGTAAGCCTGCCCTTTCTAGGTGAACCCCCTGCTTTGGGCACCTCTGCCGCTGGCAGCGGATGCCAGAGTTGCTGCCCGCACAGGACTGCGTGGCGCACTCACAACAAAGGTCCTCGGAATATTAGTTGAGACATGAATGATCGGCTTGGGGTTTGGTCCCAAATGGTCAGATTGTGTCAGCCCGGCACTGTAGCTTGTGCCCTCCTCACGCCTCGCGGGGAGGTCATTGGTTCGAGCCCCCGTGGCGGTTGCTGGCACCACGGTGGCACAGCCAGTGCCACGTCAAAAAGTACGCGGGCAGCGCCCGTTTTTTTCTCTCACGTGCCGTTTACACGGCCTTTTTGTGACCTGATTTTTCTCCTAATGATCCCTCGACGTATTCTCCAGCATCCTGGTCCATGTAGAGATTAGTCATAGAGTTCTGAGTAACTAAATAGAAAACGAGAAACGATATTCGATTGTAATTTCTAAAACCTACTATTCCAATTTGATGTGGTATCCAGTAAAAACGGGTTCATCTATATAAAGCCTTCTGCAGTGAAGACATGGTCTGTATTTTCCTTGGCTCCGAGAATCGGAAGATTCATCGACTTTATCAGTCACGTACTGAACACATGTTGGATTTCTATTAGACAACTGTACATACTGACCTGACATGGCTAATTTGGATATGGAGCCTCCTTTTGCATGAATTCGGTGGCAGCGTCCATGAGGCGATCCCCTGCTACAAGCAACTCTGAATCACGTGATCGTCGCCGGATGAGGTCTTCATAATCATCAACAAGATTCTCTACTCGAGTGCGTGCAGACTGTAGGTTGGTCCAAACGAATTTGAGCTTCCTTGTCAGCCTCTCTAGCTCAACTGTCGACGACCTCAGGACCGCCTGACTTATGTTTGAGAGGGCCTGCAAATTCTGCAAGGACTTTGTCTCATCCCCAGATACCAAAGCTTGATTCAGGTCAATTGTGGCATCTTTATTTATCTCCGCTGCCTTGGCATGGTTTTCCTCGCCTCGTCGGTGGTGCTTGATCATTTCGATATGCTTTCCCTTGAGCTTCACTACATTATCTTGCGCGTCAGTAATCGCTTCCTTGACTCGCTCTAGCTCTGCATCCAGTCCATCAAATTCCGCATGTAGTTTTCTCTTGTGATTTCTTGCAATTTCCACGATGCCGTCTGTTATCTGTAACAGTCCCTTCACGACAACAGGATCCACTCCACAATGGCAATCGGGTACTCTGTAATTCTCTTGAGCGCTCGGCTGATCACAGTGATGCTCTCACAGTGATGCTGGACTTCTGTGCCCTCGTACCCTTCTTCTTTCGGAGAAACATCCTGCACAGACACAAGATCGCACAGATGATCTCATGTCGTCAATTACCAAGGATACAGCCAACTCTCAACACATGAATAATTACAAATGCACATGATATGAGCAACGAAATGGATCCAAACAATGCATTTATGGGACAGTTCAGAACAAATATAGAACAGAAATCTCACGGGGTCATTTAGCGCCGGCAGTCTAGCTATGGAGAATTCCAGCCCAGGCAACACTTTCTCGTAATTCCATGGAAGGGGATCTTTGACATCTGCATAATCATTCAATGGCACGAAAGGGCTTTTCTTGTGGGCCGGAAAACATCTGCTCATGACGAAGGAGACCCAGTTAACTGCCCCCCCGAGGCTTCAACGGCCAAACCGCGCGCGAAGTGAAAGGGAAGGACTTGACACAACAGTTTTTGCTGGTGCACTCTTTCGAAGAGCTCGGTAACATACAAATGGTATCCCTCCCCATCCTCGTCACGGAACTCGTACCCCCTGCAAGGTGCGCCAACTCCCTCGACAAACTCGACCGGAGGCCCCCAACGCTCAATGACCTCAGGGCGTCTGCAGTTGGTTCGTGTTTTGGGATCACCAGGAATGAAGCCATCGCCATTTAGAAGCATGCAAACCTTGAACCAATGGCGCCACTCTGTCTTTGAACGCTCCATGCTACCAGTTTTAAGCGATTCCGAAAAGTGACACTACAGTTTAATCTACGACAACTTAGTGCGCACGTAAAGAGACAAGGCAGGGCCGAAGTCCTTGGCAAGCTCAACACATAATGTATTTCATCACTAAGCAGGGTGCAAGACAACCTAAAATTTTCAGTACTGATCGAGTAAATGAGGTGGCTGGCAATTAATACAGACTTGGCATTTGGATTGCAAAACAAACGCGGGATCGGATTCTACGTACGTAGCAATTCATTACCAAGATAGTTGTGATTAATTCGAGAGGTACATTTAGTCTCCTGACCCGTGAACCGTATGATTTAAAACAGGTTTCATCGAGAAAGGGATTCTAGGCCCCCAGATAACTAGAAACCCGATTTGAATTCAAGTCACGTACTCGATGGTAGAGTCTAATTTCCACGTTTTAGACGAACCCATTTCAATGAGACTTTAACATGCATAAGAACATTTGAATTTCCTAATCTTCTTCATCTGTGTGCGTGTCGTTGTAACCAGATGTTGTCGAGTCCAGGTCCTTGTCATTGCTGTTGACCATCGACAATTCGCGGGGGGTCGTAATGTCGGAATCTATGTCGGACTTGCCACTTGTGGTATACCCACCCCGGATTCGCTCTTCCAGATCATCTAACACTGCATCAGGTGCTTCGCGTTTCCGAACACACACCCGGTCGCGGTCATTTCGCAAATTTCTGTACACCTGTCACAAAACCAAGCCCCCCATTCCACTTTCTTCGCCGGGTTACAGCAACATCGTCTTCTTCGGTTGCGAATTCAGTTGTCCAAACCGAGGTACCTAAATCTCTTCCACTCCTTACAGCTGCAGTGCTGCGGTTTGCGTAACCAGGTTAATTAATAGCACCTTTGCATGGACATTCACACATGTCATGAATTCCGTGGAGATTGTCCTCAAATTCTAATGCTAGGCAGTCTAACATCGAAGGCGAAATTCTAGAACGATTGACTACCCACTCATGTCGCCAACTATCCGCCATAGCTGCTTCCCGATCAAGTGACGCCATGTCCTTCTCTCCTCCGAGGATCACCGATGAACAATTCCGACGGCGAGATAGCACCTCAGTGCTTTAAAAAGGTTTGTCTTGAGGTCGTGGAGGAGAATCCATTGGTGGATGGGACGAGTATTCCATTACGAGTCCAGCGGCCATAGCCACGGGCATGGAAGCCTGTTTTTGTCTTTCCCCGCCTATTAATAGCGTGCCCCCCCCCCCCCTCCCTTGTAGCCGTGTCCATTTTCCGAGCACATAACCTTTCTCTACTCGTTGAGAATGTTGTGAGACGTTATTCCAGGGATTTCTATCCCTGGAGTGCGGCAGGATATGTAGTTTTTGGACGCGGTGCATTATCCGTGTGATTCGACTAATGCTGAGAGAGATCACTTTTACAGAATTGGCTTGAGTCCGTTTGAGTGATTCCGTTTGTACCATACAAATGCTAGATATCGGACGTCGTGCGTGCTGGGCCGTTAGAGTTTTCGTACGATGCGGAACGTCGTTCGCATGGTTCAGCATTGGGAAAGTGAAAACCCTAAACTTTTTTAGTTCGTTACATTGTATCTCCATCACGCTGCTTGTGTCACATGCAATAGAGCGTCCGTCATAGCTGATATAGTTCTGACTCTAAAGCGCATCGTGGAAATGGACGTGGAGCGACAAATGAGCTTCTGACGGCGGCTGCACTCATGCGAGTTTGGGTAAGTTGTACTGGCTTACTTGATTCGCTCGCTCTTGGTTTTTCAAGCCATTCTCCGAGGTTTAAATATTTAGGTCTGACTGCCGTGTCCCTGTAACTACGTATAGAACCTATTCCGCCATGGACACGACCAGGGCGGTGCGTGAACCCCTGTCAAGTTCATGTCGAATTGCATCCCGCGATGCCAAGCTGTTAAGGCGTGAATTGGCTTGGGCCGAGACCAACCAGTACTATCTTGTGAAGTGTAAATGCAATATCTGCGTGGGGTCTCCTTCGTCCAAGCGGTCGCCAACGATGAGCAAGAGACACCTCACCGACTTTGGAAGGCACCCATACTTCAGAGGCCGAACTCAGGTAACTATCCCTAACATTTCGATGCTTTTGTATTCATTCGAATGATCAATACCGCAACAGAGACATAGTACGTACATGAGATTGCGTCATGGCCTTACTGTAATCTGATTCCGCCATATCCACAGCATATATTTCGGTAGACGTTAGTAAACTCCAACGAATCGGAAAACCCTAATGTAATTCCTGAAGAAACTTTTCTGACGGAAGGTTTCCAATCGACTTGAAACAATTAGTGAACGAGCATTGAATAGGAAAAGTTAATTACATGTATAGCCCTCTCAATTTTGTAGATGGCTGCTGATTTCTGTGAATGCTATAACAAACGGACGTCGACAGTAATTGATATAAGATGCAGTACCTAAAGTAAGAAGTGATTCTTGTGATTGGCCACGGAATTACTCCGGACTCGTCCGATGACGAATGGGACCGACACATCCAAGATGAGTATGGGAGGTTCGGTAGGGCCAGAGTGCTCAAGGAAGCAGCTGCTACAACGGACGCAAATCTCAACATGACATGTCTCGTTCAAAACGCCTTCCACCAGTACGAGGAGTTGCGCAATCAGGGTGCACAAGCGCAGGGTGATTCTGAAGAGAATTTGCACGAATTTGACCAGCATCCCCCAAATGAAGAACTCAACAATAGTGACGACGACATTGGGGGGGAGCCTCACGAACAGATGCCTGCAGAGGAAGAAGTCACAGATGCACAAAGGATATTGGAAAACAGCTCACATACCTTGTTATATGCTGGTGCAAGAATGAGCAGTCTTGCATCCACGATGATATTACTCCAAGCATGTCGCACGCACAAGTGCACTAGCGCATTTATCACAGAACTGTTCACCATCCTACGGAATGCAATATTGCCACAGATCAACACCCTTCCTCCGTCAGAGTATGCAGCAACAAAGATCTTGAGGAAGCTGGGATTACAACATGTCGACATAGATGTATGTCCCAATAATTGCATGCTTTATCGAGGAGACAACATAAACAAGGAATTCTGCAGTAAACCAGGTTGCCGGGCATCGAGGTATAAGCGGGTTGGAACATCGAAGGTGCCATGCAAAGTCTTACGCTTCTTCCCCACCATTCTCCATCTTCAGCGCGTCTATAGTACTCCGAAGTTGGCTGCCCTTCAAACTTGGCACGCATCAAACAAGAGCCAGGACGGGAAACTAAGACATGCAACAGACAGTCGTCAGTGGGATTTTATCGACAGCTTGGCCACGGCCTTCACTGTAGAGCACCGGAATATCCGTCTCGGTCTAGCAACAGACGGATTAAATCCTTTCTCTGTAAAGAGATCTACATGGTCTACATGGCCCATTGTCTTGATCAACTACAACTTGCCCCCATGGCCCTGCACTAAGAAGGGTTTTCTGATTCTAAGCATGATAATACCTGGTCCTGAATCTGTGACAGGGGCGTGCTTTGATGTGTTCTTGCAACCGCTACTCGAAGAGCTCTTGACGTCGTGGAATCCAGAAGGTGTCATTACAATTGATGCTTCGAATTATCAAAGGCAGCCCACATTCAACCTGCGTGCGGTCCTTATGTGGACACTACACGGCTTCCCTACTTATGGAGTAGTGTCTGGGTGCGTTACTAAAGGGTAGGTTGGATGTTCTTGCTGTGGCGAGAATACGGTGTCTCGATGCTCAGCTGCTCTAAAGAAGAATGTGTACTCTTGTTTTCAGTACCGAAAGTGGTTGTCACATAATCACCCTCTCCGAGCTGATTCAATCAATTTTGGTGGCCGCAAAGAGCATGGCACACCACCTTCAAGACCTACAGGTGCCTGCACCATCCGCCATGGAATGATCAGAGAAACATTTTGTACAACGGAGGCACACCCAAGAGTGCCAACCCAGCACGGAAATACGGGGTCAATAGATTGTCATCGTTGTACCAATTACCGTATTGGAAGGTAACTAATTTCCGTTTTCAATCTCCCATGCCTCACATGTATGATGATTCTCGATTATGTATCTCATAGAGTCGATGTATACTTAAGGAATGTGTGGGCTGTTCACCTCAAATTATTGGTGGCTAACATGTCATGTGAATTGAATTCTGTAGGAACTCCCCATTCGTCACCTAGTGGACGTAATGCACACCGAACGAAATATATCTGCGAATATATTGAAACATATATTCGGCGACAACGACAACGAGGAGGTTCGGAGAGATATGGAACCGGTCGACGTCATGCTTGACCTGTGGCCACAGCCGCGACCTGGATCACATAGCTATATTATGCCCAGAGCGCCTTATGTGCTATCGGAATCTGAGAGGAGATCATTTTTACGTGTAGTAGAAGCGACCAGTACACCAACCGGATTCTTCTCAACGCTACAAAAACTTGCAGGCAAGGATCGTCTCGCGGGGATGAAGTCCCACGATCACCACCACCTTCTGCAACAGATAATGCCAGCTGCTCTACGTGGGAGCTTACAACGAGGGCCTAGAAACGCGGTTATTAGAATGGGCCATGTTTTCCACAGGTTATGCTCGAAGGTCATAGATCCCCTTAGAGATTCGGGAGCTGATGGATTATGCAGTAGAAACCTTGTGCCTCTTTCAGCTACACTTCCCCCCCTCTTTTTTTGACATCATGGTACACCTTACGGTCCACATCATCAAAGAATTGGAGCAGTGTGGTCCCGTACACTCACGCTGGTGTTATCCACTTGAACGCTATATGGGCGTACTTCCAGATTACGTCCGCAATATGGCGCGACCAGAGGCTTCCATGGCCTCGGGCTACCAGGACGATGTAGCGTTGTCTTTTGTAACAGAGTACTTCGCGGATTTCCCCCATTCCTGTCGCCGTATATGGGATGCAGAGGAAGAGCTTCAGGACTCTGGGGAGCTCGTAATGGGAAAAGTGAAACCTGTCATATTATCCGGAGATGACATTCAACAGATCCACGAATATGCAGTTGCACATTCGGAGTACACCGCTGAATTGCTAGGGTGAGTGGCTGCTCCGAATTGAGTCGTTATCCATTAGTTATCTTATTCTGTAAATTGCATATGCAACAGCAGTATTTCTGAACTTGCCAATGCCTGGTCTCATAGAGATTAATTGCATGCATACTATCTGCAGGGAGTATGAATCACTGAAGAATGAACGTAATGTTAGCCGGCAGGCTTATAGCGCCTAAACCGAGGCCGTCCTTTGTCTTACCCACAGGAGCTTGAAATCATGCCCCCCTTCACGACATGGCTGAGACAACACGTACAGGAATTACGTGAGGCAGAGTTTCCCTTGGACGAGAAACTAATACAACTATCCACCCCTCCGACTGCATTGGCGGAATCTTACAAGTACATGTGGTCATATGGAGCGCTGTTGCGGTGCATGGAGGACGAATCCGCGAAGGCATACACATCATTTGACTCTGGAATCTGTACAAGCGTTAGCGAGCGGTCAGTGGATCGCATTGAGGTAGGGATTCTGAAGGGCATATATCGTGTCAACTTTGCGGGTTGGAATGTCATTATTCTCAAGGTGGAGTGGGCGAAATAGGACATGCTTAGGAAAGATCACATGGGATTCTGGTCTTGTAGACTGGACATTCGGGAGGATCGTACTCGAATTAATCCTTACATATTACCTCTGAATGTGGAGCAGGTATTCTTCATGGAGGACGTCCTATCTGCAGACAGGAAAATTGTATTACGACACGAACCTAGGTCGAGG
The DNA here is from genome assembly GCA_014871385.1 of Ceratodon purpureus. Taxonomy (NCBI): domain Eukaryota; kingdom Viridiplantae; phylum Streptophyta; class Bryopsida; order Pseudoditrichales; family Ditrichaceae; genus Ceratodon; species Ceratodon purpureus. The sequence continues at coordinate 106,260,221 of CM026426.1, forward strand.
CGTATTGTGGGAAACTCTGATATTGCTTTTAACCACAGTCCCACACACAATGGATTCGAACCGGTTCTGCCGAGTATAGCCTCACCGACTACTAGCGATGAATTTGATCAGGCCAGACAAGTACCCGTAGCACGCGTTCAGGAACTCGACGCAAATTTAACAAGAGAAGAAGATGATTCACATTCTGATGACAACGAATATGCCGATGATCCGGAGTGCGACTTCCTGGGGCTGTAATACACCCACATTTTCGTGTGTGAGGAGGTAATCATGCGTCTCGGATGAAGTACCATAGACCAAACTGCAGGGTAGGGCATTTAGTTCGTTCTCAGTATGTGTGGGATCACGACGACGATAGCATCACAGGATTCCTTTTGGACAGACATCACCGGCACTATGGACAGCCTTTTTTTCTACTGCATCGGTTGTAATGTTCTTTGATACATTTACATATTAGGAGACAGATTTGAACTTTCTCCTCATTGTTGTGAACACCGTGAGGACTTTGCCGTTTAAATAAAAATCAGTACTGTTTTCTATGACCTAGTCTCATCGCCTACAATGATAACGTGATTCTACAAGAACATCACCTACACCACACCACGGAAAAAGGAAATTAAGTTGATTCGAATCGCACTCAGTGTTTGAAAACTGAATAAATGAAAACTGAATAATTGAGGACGTTCATCTGAATTGAACTGAAATCATCATAGAAACGATGATACTATTAACTCAGCCCAATAGAGGTAGAAGTCAGTTTATCTTCCCCTTCAGAAGTGAAATATTACTGCAGACGCGAACAAAATGCCTCTACTGATGAAAAACTGCATAAGTCAAGATTTCCGTTCACAAAGTTTTTGTCACTCCTTAAAATTCAGACTGGGCAGACCATTCAATGGGGCACCCTCGGAGAAAGAGTCAGGAGCCCGTTACAAAGACGCCTATCGGGCCATTCACGCACCTGTGATAATATCAGATGCGGTTCAAGCACCTCCCCGAGCATTCCCATTGGCCGGTTGCTCTGATTGGCCCTTTGGGTCGCAATGGACGACGCACACAGAGCTGGACGTCGCGGAATCCGTGTCGAATCGGACAGTTTCTACCGGTGTATAGACAATATGAAGTGGTGGCTCTGTATTGCAACTGGGCTGTTGCAAATATGCGAGGAAATGGCGCCACCATGAAGCGCGATGATTACAGTTTCACTATCGTAAACTCCTAGAAGTTGGTTCTATACTTTGCATCAACATTTGCTTTCCTACTCCACATTCAAAAAGGTTTACTTTGCATCAGATGTGGCAAAGCATGGATGGGAGGTTGTGATGCGCAGTCAACCAAGAGGAATTTGCACATCCTCAAACCATCAACTTACAGATGAAATACTATGCATAGAATTGGAGAGAGAAAGCAATTATTCTAGACTTCAAGCCACAAGCCTGATTTTGGATCTCACACTTCAAACACCTATTTTTAGCATCGTAGTGCAAGTAGCACCGAAGGTGGTGGCTAACGCATTGACACACCTTAGACAAGACCATACATCGGTAATTAATCTTGACTATTGCGAGTAAGAGCAGGATTGACCAAGTTCGCGCTCCGCTGTCATACGAATATGAACATTCAACTATATATATACATATATATATATATATATATATATATATACATATATATATATATATATATATATATATATATATATATATATATATATATATATATATATATATATATATATATATATATATACGTATGTATATTCATATGTACTTGCATGTGTAATCAGCTCCCTCATGTCTTGGCGATACAGCTCACATTCAAATAAACCTCCAAAACCAGTGACTTATTTACTTCCCCCCCTCCTTCTCCTCAAGGATTTTAGGACTTGTACAACCATAGACGTTGTCATTTCTAGAGTCATGAAGGTACTCTTTTCTGCTAATTATTTTCAATGAAATCACCAATTTATTCATCGATTTATAAAATAATGGACTTGGCCTATATCTAAATACCTAAATTTAATGAAAAACAACTTAGTTATATACAAAAATCTTCTCTATATAAAGAATACCCCAAATTTTCATACTATATGCACACCGCAGGCATAGAGGGATCTAATATACATGTACAGAGTCTCAGGTTAAGTTTATAATGTTGGCCAGTTCAAAAAAGAAATATAAACGAGTGTAGGGAAAATTTGACTACAGAATATGACAAGGAGAAAGTTGTGACTGCCAATAATAACTCTTCATCTTCCAGGATTGTTCCAAATCATTCTATACAGTGAAATACGACCCTTCTACAAACTTTATAGTGCACACGTGGCAAATATGACAGCAGAGTATGACTGCCATCCACATTGTCAATTTTGACCACCACGCTTCAAAAATGTGACTTACAGAATGTGACTAGCAGTAGTTGCCTGTCACACCAAGTCATATTGTCCCAAGCATAAAGTTCCCGATTTGTGGTAGTACTTTGAAGGAGGAAATTCCGAAGGTGGCTCTTGTGAGTCAACTCTTGCGTACAAGCAACCGTCGCAACCTTCTTCAGAAGGCTCTCAAGATGATATTTAGAGCGACACTCCTTTTGGATTTGCAAACACTTACGAGGAGATTAAGGTGTTGGTGCCAAACCATCAAGCAATGGAAAATGTCCTTGTCAAAACATGCACTTGAGCAGGGCAGTTAGAGATGATGTGCAAGTATAGAACTTTTAGTGTATTTGAGCTTGGTTCTCAGATCTAGAAGCAGACTTCACATGAGACCTTGCTTGCCACACGCTTGCCAAAAATTGCGATAGCATGACATCAATTGCTGCAAGAGAGAGACAAACATCGAGATTTTATCTTGGCGTTGCAGATTGTGGTAGCAGCAAAGGCTGCAGTGCTAAGTTGATTTGAGCTATCCGTCTACTACTTGGAGTTGGAGCGGAGCTAGAGTGCTTGCCTTTGGCAAGCCGACCATCTGGTGATAGAAGGCCAATGGTTGACTATAGAGTTGACCACCCGCACTTTACCACCATAAGACTTGAGTAGAGCAGTTCAAGTCTACGTGGGGGCCAAGTATCACGACCTCAAGTGAGCCTTGGCAGCTCACAAGAGTCAACTGTACGCGGTTGCTGCGTTGGTTGACCCGTTTTGAAGACCACAATTCCAACTTCGAGCCCTAGTTGGAAGATGACGAGCCTACTCACGGCTGCAGCGGTGACTTCTTCGGAAGCCCATCCTCAGTTGAGCCGGCTCGTGCAAGCCGACTAACCGACATTCAGCATTGCCACCAAGCTTCACCAACTTCGGCTTTTGTACAACGACTTCACGATTGGAATTAGCTCATTAGTTGCTCATTTTAAGTTTTTGTACTTTTCATAGATTTGTTCTTTTCTTTATGTCAATTGCATTTTCCCTCGTTCGATTCAGAAGCGGAACTGGTTGCTTAGAGATCACCAAAACCAAGCTCTTGCAGGTCTGGATCAGTTTGTCGTTGTAGTCTCACAGATTGGAAGGGAGTTGCTTTTGTGACTTTCTAGCCAAAACGTTCTAGGCTAGTTGTGAAGTATCCGCGGATGAGATTCATTAGGGTTTTGATCATCTTATGAGGGAAATAAGGAAATAGTTTTCAATAAAAGGAAGTGGCGGAATTTGGTATCCAGTTCGGGAGAACCGATCTAGACCGAAATTCCAAGGGACGGATTGCTTATTGCTTATTTCTGACATGACACTAAAGAATCCTTGGAATAATACTCGGATCACTCAGAAAGAAGGATTATTTACTCCTTAACCGTAAGGTAAATGAGTTTTTGTGTTCTGACAAAATTAGTAGTGCAATTGCTATTATGGTGTAATTGTGAAGAATCTTAGAAAATGGTAAACTTGCACTATTTTTAACCTTTGCCGACCAATGATCTGTAGTAACCTCTTTCTAACGCTCTCAAGAGCATATTGATAGATCATCAATCCTCAACTTTCATAAATTGATACTACTCAAAAATATGCAGGCGAATCAACTTGTGGGGAAAAAAAGTCAATTGACTATGTGTGTCGAATCAAAGATTCAAGCAGATTCGCGCGCAGAAAAGAGATATTAGTAAATCTTTTTTCAGGTTTTGAGACCTCTTCAACGTAAGCTGTTCACCATATTGTCTAAGTTTACTAGAAGACCACGTCAGCTTTCTATAACTCTTACAATTTTGCGTTAAAAAGAGAGATGAATTTTGGAAGAATATAAAACTGGTTGTTACAAACCTTAACTCCTTGCTTTTTGACAAAATTGTCGGGCTTTCTTAATTGGAGGATGTAAGTTTAGAAATATTGAAGTTCAAAATTGCAATGAAGCCAAATGTGAAATTGAATTATAATCTGATTAATTGTTGAGACACGTGTATTTGAAATTGCATGATCCCGATTGCGTTTTCCCTGGATTGCATAAGAGTGGGCGGTGGTAAAGAGAGGAATTAGCCTCTAAACCGAACTCTTCACAAATTTAACAAAACCCAACAAAATCCAACTAACCTCGGCACTCAAAACAATCAAAGACTCCTAGAATCATACAAATACAATTGAAAAGAGGTCAAAAACTGCATAAAGGAAGGCAAAAAAGCCCAAATACATGGTACAGCTCATCCTAACAACTCTAAATCTCTAAGGCTCTACATGTTCTAGTGTAGAATGACCAGCAAGAATGGAATTCTAGCCGCATAACCCCCCGTTAAACTGCACTGACCTTACCTTCGTGTCCTCTGTTCATCCAAGTCGGCAAACAAAGTTCATTCAAGTTAATTAACAAAGTTCATCCGTTGGGACTGGATGACGAGAGATCGGGTGGATCTTCGGTTGACATTATCTCTTTTTTCTAGTAGTTCCGTCCTCAGAACGCATAGACAGTGTGCTACTTACTTTGAACAGAAATTCATTAGAAGTTCAGGTGATCTAAGCTAAGTCCCCCTCAGTCTACTCTACCACTAGCGTTAGTTATTCCGCATAAGACCACTAAGAGATCCAGAGAGTGAGGCTTCAATCCCATGACTCACAAACTAACTCACTACTCAATCTCGGAATCTAGGACAATCTAGGTCGTGTCCTACAACTTCCGTAACCGTCACATCTGTCCTGCCATGAAATCTCTCTTAAGCCGAACAAAAAACACTTACAAAGGGCGCCAAAAAGAAAATTGTATAGAAAAATACGATACTTTTCTTGATAAGGAATATGGGAAGGAACTATGCAAGAATCAAAGGCCCAGCTAGATCCGCCCACTCCACTTAAATAAGCAGAGGCTTTCAGAAAAACTGCGGCGCCGTAAGTTTAACTCAAAACCCTACTTCCTACTCATAATTCCCAAATCCTATCTCTGCGGATTTTATGGATCTCGTCCTTCTACTTCTAGAAGCTCAAAACCTATTTCTCACCCTACCTACTAGGTCTTCAGTTTCCTCTTATTTTTCTCCTTGGTCTTCTCCTAGCCCTTGATCTTCTTCAACTCTATCTTTGATCCTAAGGCCTTTTTGGAGGGTGTAGCCTTCTGCTTTCAATGAACGCGCATTAGGATCTTTGGTCCTCCAGGTGATGTCGAAGAGAGTTCCTTCGTGCCAGATCCGATTGAAGATCCGGTGAACTTGGATTTGTTGTATGAGATGGAAATCATCTGCAGCCTCTCTTATGGGCCTTTGTTGTTTTGTTCACTTCTCCAAGGTGACCTTTTACAAGGATTTGAATTGGGAGTGATGAAGGGACTCTAAGAAGTGGAGGATGGGGAAATCAGCTTCATGTGTATTGGTGGCAACAAAACCGTCCTCCACTCCACCCTAGTCAAAGGAACTTGGTTGCGCCTCGGTCTCTGAACCACCTCTACTGGTGTCCGGTCAAAGTCTAGAAGAGCACTCCTTCCAGTGACCAATCCCGAGTATCAGGTTCTGCCGGAGTTAGGGTCATGTTGACTTCTCATATTGGCGCAAGAACAATGGCACACAAACCGGGTGCGGTGGAGACAATCATCTAGAAGATGGTACCAAGTAGGGTAAGCAACTTCCGCATTTTGGTCAAGATCTCTTACATTTCCCTATGGAACTTGACAAGGACTTGAAATGACCTTTGTAGTAAAGATCTGGTTGCTTGTCTTGACATTGTTCTTGAACAGCCGCGCCTTCTTCACCACATCTCACATTTGGCCACAAGGATCCGGATCTGATTTAGCATCACCTGTTGCTTGGCATGGTAGTAACGGATCCTTGTTCTACTGTGCAAGATCCTTCGTCAATTCTACCACCTAAATTGCGTACAGGTCCCGCTCTTCTGTTAACCGGGGCTGCATGGTGAGCTTCTCCATTTTCCGAAGCTGATTTTTGGTCTAGGAGTCGTTCAGCACTCTGCACGACATCCAGGTCAAGTTCTCTAACCTCTTGTACTAATTCTACAGCTCTCTTACCTCTTTCCAGATTACTCCAAACATATCTTCCGGAAATCCAAACGAGGAGGTTGCCGTCTCTTGTGGCTGTGATGCCCTTGATGGCTTCATGTTGCGGCAAGTGACGAGGTCTTCATGCGCGTTTTTCTTGGAGTTTGCAACTTTTGCAGCTTCTAGATGGAGTTGTCACTGACCAACTCCTGTTCCGTCTCTGCTTTCGGGAGTGCTTCAACCGTGATTTGTTCCAAAGCCATCGTAAACTCTAGAAAATTCTTGGCGACACTCACCTCCTTATTCTCCTCTTATGTAAGGTACTCATACTTGTTATAAAGGTGGAACGTGAAGGAGAAGATGGAGGAGGGTTTTTTCAATTCTGGGAATCAGCTTCTCGACTACATCTGCTATGATCACCCCCCACTTCTAGACAATGCTCCAAAAATGGTCTTGGCCATTGTAATAGTCATGCAGCTAGGCTTTTCTAGGTATATAATTGGAACCAGGAACTCCAAGAGTCTCTTCTCTCTTGAATTGGAACAATCTAATATTAGGAACCTATCCTTGGGGTTGATCTGTCAGTTGAACTTATTGAGGAAGAACTTATCCGTCCTTACAATCCAAGTGAGATCCTATCTCGGAAACTAGTATACTTCTACCCACTTTTCTGCTGACCATGTTTTGGAATCTCTCCTTACCGTTCTCTTGCAGTAATTCCCTCTTGGAAGTACAAACTCCCGCATCAACCCTTAATTCTTAATTTTTGAGGATTGCGCTAGCAAACCCTGACAGCCCATCCCGCTGAGATCTTCCGCATGCTGCTGCTTCTTGGATTCCCATTTAAGGAACACTACAACAAATCCAGCCCAATGTGAGTGGGTTTTATGACTGTAATAGGGCATAAACCAAAGTGTGACTTATACTCTTTTCAGTCATTTTGAGTCAGTCGCTCCGGACAATCTGACTAGCGGTCACATCGGACATTTTTTGTTCCCGATACTGCGTTCTTATGGTGTTTTGGGACCTCAAGTAGGGACCTGCTCTGGGACTTGGGAATATATGACTCTCTAGAGTCATCTATTGTTGACTATACTTAGTCACCAATATCGTATAGGTGACTAAGTATAGTCAACAATACATGACTCTACACAGTCACCAATACGAAAATATCTTTTGATTGGCATGACTAATTGTGATGATGTATCAGTCAACATGTGAAAAGTGATTTCCACGGTTGGCACGCCGGAAAACTAATTCCGGTAGAAAAATGATAAAAATTAAAAATTTTGTGTTAGGAACACGGAAGTACTACTTAGATAAATGTAACAACCGGTTAAGACGGTTGGCTGAATAAATAAGAGAACCGGAAGGTCAGCCGGGTGAGATCCGGTCGTCTGAGTCGAAGGAGAGGAAGCACCGTCCATGTGACGGAACCCTGACCCAGCGGACTTAGGGTAACAGCCGGAGGGTGCGATTCACGCGGGAAAAGTGGCTGCGACCATTAAAGCGCCGTCGGCCGCGACTGTTCAATGATGAAAGGCTACGACCGTCCGTCATGATGAGCTACGAACGGGCGGGAGTCAGTGCAGGTATAAAAGGAGGAAGAGCAACCGTGCTCCTCCTTTCTTTTGTCATTTTGTGGCGCGCTGGATCCTTGTGTTCCTCGGCGGAGTGCGCAGTTATGGTTGTGACGGTAGGAGAGAGACGGTGAGACGGAAGTGTTTCCGTTAGTTGAGGGATTGTGGTGAGGATCGTGCGTGCAGGTGCTACCAGAGTGACAGTGAGGAGGACTTAGCAGGATGGGTAGGAAAGGGAAAGAGCCGGCGGAGGAGGGACAGTTGTTGAAGGTACAACTGGTCATGCCGTTGATGCCGGTAGACGACGGAGAGTGGGAGCTCCTCCGGACCGCCTTAGAGGTCATGGGCTGTGCATTACTATTGGACAAGGCGTGGGGGTGGAGACATTCCCTTCCGGCATAGGAGATCCTCGTCAAGAACCCCGACAATCGAGGAACCATCCGGGGAGAACCGGAGCAGTGGACGGCACAAGACTGGAGGGATACGTACGGCTTCACTAACGTTGGGGAGGCCTCGGTACCGGAGGCCCGAGTCTTCGTGTGGAATTATATCACGGGGTCCGGAGACAGGAGAGAGGGGTGGGAACTGGACGACATCAAGGATCCGAGAGCCCGGAGGGTAGTAGGGTTTATGAACCCTATTTTCCATCCGGAAAAGCCCAAACGGATCACCATCATGTGGGCGTCTATTTTCCTCGGAGCCATGGACGGTGAGATCTCCGTCGACTGGGGCCTCATGATAAAGACGATAGTCGACCGGCAGGTAGCCAACCTCCGGAAGACCAAGAAGCAGGCCACCTACCTTCCGTCTTTCCTCGTCCACCTCTAGCGTCACCGGGGACTGTTAAACCGTAAGGAGATCCTGGAGTATGACGAACTGAAGAGCATGCAAAGGTACGCTAGAGCGGAAGAGGTGTCCAATCAGGACGATGATGATGATTGCATGGAGGTCTCACCCACGCCGGCTAAGAGACCCCGTCCCAGCCCGGAGAAGGGACAGCCGTCTGGATCACCTAGGACTCCCACCCCGACCAAGCGGAACCTGAACACGGACGTCCTCAAACCCACCAGACCACCGGAGCACACCGGGGACCCGTGCCAAGACTTAGTCAACCTTTCGGAGCAGGTGTCCGCGTATGCCCAGTTCCTACAGTCAACTAGGCAGTTGGAGGGTCGGTTGGCGAAGGAGGTAGTTTCCCTTACGGGCAGTAACCGGTTGGAAGACTGCCTGGTCATCCTTCGCAAGCACCGGGACCTAGCCGGTATGCAGGCCAAGCACATTGACCAGATGGAGCAGTACCGGGAGAGGATCAACAAGCTCGAGCAGAAGGTGCATGATGCCCAAAGGGACTTCAATGACGCCCGTGACCGGGCAACTCATGCCATCCACTCGGTTGTAGAGGTCAAGGCCACCTTAGCCCTTCCGGTGGATGTGGCCAATCAGTGCGCCGTCTACCAAGCCTTCTTGACCCGCCAATCATATCCGGCTCGGAAGTTGATCGTGAAATTCATGCACGACCAGACGCTGGTGATGAGGGACACTTGGTTGCAGATGAGACACTTCGTGGACATCATCAGCGCCGGAAAGGACGGCCCGTCAAGACCACCAGAGCCACCGGCAGATCAAGAGGAGCCCAGACCATCGGCACCAACCATGGGACCGGCAAAGGTACTACCTTCAGCCTCTCCAGTACAGTCGACCATCAGGCCAGTGCAACCGGAGCCCGGACAACCGTTGGAGGATCCTATCCCGGATACCCTGGACAGTTTGCACAATCTGCCCACCCTGGCTGGAATTGAGACTGTTAACCCCGGGCACATCTCTTTGGAACCGGACCAAGGTCCACCACCGGAAGACTTTGTTCCGGTACAGGGATCTCCGGAACATCTCCAGGTGGATCTCAGCGCAATCCCGGTGGCTGCACGATCTCCCTCCCCGGCGGTCCAAGCAGGACGAGCCCGGAAGGCCATCAACCAGCCGGCAGCTGATACCCTGGAAGAAGGCCCCTCGCTGAAGAGGCTGAAGAAAGGAGCACAGAAGAAGGAACGGCCGGATGGAACCCGGCACAGCCCACGGTTCGATAAGAACAAGGAGTAGAAGTTAGGATAAGGACCGGATAAAATGGCAGCGACTACCGATGGGGCTCAAGTGCACCCGGCTGTCAATCCGGATAGATAGCGGCAGTAACTAGGAATAGAAGGCGGCCACCGGTCCGAGATTCCCGGATCCAAGATCCGGAATTTCTGGATCTCGGTTGGCCACTTGGTTGCTTTAGGACCGATAGGTTTTAGTACTTAAGCTGGACGTTTTTCCAAGGCCAGGGCCTTGTTTTGTACGCCGTTTTGTTGTTGCAATTGAGAATATACTTTTGGATTTGTTGTGTCAACCGGTTGCTGACAGGTCCGTTACCTTCTGGTTTGTTGGTACTATTGTCTTCAGTAGGGTTCCGGAGGAGTGTTGAACAGTGGGATAGTTTGGAGAGCGCCCGGAGAGATTGGGAAGGTGTCAAGCGTCGAGTGTTGACGGTTTTCAGTCCCGAAAGGAGCCTGGAGGGAAGGAGAGACGTACTGCAGCAGGGCTGGTAGTCTTAAGGACACGGAGGGCCGTGTGCACACCGGGATCCAGAAACGGACCGGTCGCTTCCTGTAGATGGGATAAAAGCCAGATATCCTTCTGCGAACCAATCCGGAAGGGAGATGATATAGTAAGGATACCGTACAACCGTAAGGTGATGTCATTGTAGTATGATTTCCGTATCCATAACCGGCACTAAGTAGCTATCTGGACCGATACCTAGTTATACGGAAGAATTATTACTCCACTCTCCGGGTGGTAGATAGGAACAGTGGGGTGTCCAGCCACTTTAAGTCACGGGACGGTGGAGAATCCAGCCACTTGAAAGGATAGACGGATCAGTGGGAACCGGCCACTAGTCTAAAAAGCCGGAAAATAGGAACGAGGCAAAAACTACCGGACCAGACCGATCGGTCAAGAGACGGAAGACGGTTGGATTCGGGTGGTGATTTCCTTTATGATCTAAAAGGAGGAAAACTATAGGTCTTCGTGGGAACGAACACGGAGTGGTTTACTTTGGAGAGCAATTAGTGTCAATTAAGTGCCTTCCGGAGGAATACGGTTACCACGTCGTGCTACATGTGATTTTTGGCGCCGCTGCCGGGGATCTATATGATTTTCTTTCTGTCTATACAGGAGGCTACCCAGTTCCGGAAGGCATCCGGATCGGATCCGGTTTCCAACCGGATAAATTTGAATTCAAGGGAGACGGAAGGACAGAGAACATCCGGCCCCAAGAAGAGAAGCAAAAGAGATATGGAGGATATACCGTCGAGCACAAGGAGATGGAGATTTCAGGAGACTGGAAGGCTTCAGACAACCAGAGTAGCACTTGTGCCAGAAGTTTCAACCGGAAGTGGTATCCGGACTTCCGGACTTCCGGATATCAAGTCCAACCGGCTAAATCCAACACTGCAGTTAATGAATTCCGGATGACGATAGGCATACCAGAAAGTGTTCGTGAGGACGCTCAGAGGCAGGGAGGGGGCCATGTGGGAAGATGTTCCCACATGTTTCCGGAAGTAAGCATAAATTTCCGGCTAAACCGGAAATTATAGTGTTGTAGAATACTAGCTAGATAGGAATATTAGAAATATGATAGTTTTAGCTAATAAGACGGTTGGGAGAAACTAGAAGCCATAACCGGACATGGTGGCACAAGTCTTTGATATCGGCTAGCCGGACGGTTCCGGTCGGACTGCAAGTTTCTAAAAACCGGAAATCTGAAGTCCGGAAGTCCGGAAATCTGGACTCCGGAAGTTTGGAAATCCGGAATCCAGAAACTGTTGGACGAATACCGGAAATCAAGAATAGTAGATGGGGCCAGCTCCCATACTGACCGGAACCTCAAAGCCGGTAGGTAGATGCCCAAGATGCCGGAAGACTGGCTCTTCTATAATTCCGGATCAGGTAAGAAGTAGAAATAGATAGTTAGAAATCTCCCTACTCTTAATAGCGACTAACGATGGGGCTCAATTGCACCCGGCTATTAACAGGGAGTTAGATATAGTAATTTGTTGTTGTTGAGATCCGGAAGTTTCAGATCCAGAATCCGGAAGTCTCAGATCCAGAATCCGGATCTCAGATCTAGAAACCGGATCTCAGATCCTAGAATTCTTCAACATTTAACTATGTTGTAAATGGTGAAACCACATGTGAAATCCTACGTGGCAAGGAGGAAAGGAAAACGCCAATCCTACGTGGATAAATGTCAGAATTGACAATTGAAATAAGATTACTCTGTCAACTAAGTGACCAAATTAAGGTGCCCTAATTGACACCTAAAATAACATAATTTAATCATATTTTTGTCATAAAGGACAATTAAATTCTTGTAGTGGTTGAACTACTCTTAGTGCGAGCGTCATTTGGGTTTATGAATTTCTTTGTTGTGTAGGACATGGAGTTCTCTCAAACTCCGCTGCGAAGGCCTTCAGTTCAGGTGGGGCAGTTCTAGGCGCCTCCATGGAACACGCCTCATCATCCTCACAATTTTTCTGGTCCGTCAACACCTTTGCCGCCTGGTCCTCACATGGTTTGGGCCCACCAACATGGTGATGCGACACCTGCGAGTCATGGATGGGCCGCCCATAATACTATGAACATCGCCAGACAACCTCATGGAGGCGGCTCTACGCAGGATCTAACTGTGCATGGCTCTCCCGGATACGGCGCAATAGAGAATGTCTCGAACAAGAAGGGGAGAGATCTCGAGCGGAGATCAATTCAGGGTAAGGCAAGCACTGTCCTACACAGAGTTCGAAGGAAGGACGAGTTGGTCGAGATTGTCGTGGACGAAGGAGGGGACATTGTCGCCAACAAGCTCGCCTTTCACATCGCTATACGGCAAGTTGCTAGGAAGGTCCTCGACGTTAGTGTAATTGAATTCAGCAAGCATCCTCCCGTGGCCATGGAGTGGATCTTGGACGACCTCAGCTAGCAGTTCACTTTTACCCGCCCACTGAGACCTAATTTTGAGCAGAACTACCTCCAAAATGCACTTGCTGTTGCCCGGTACACTTGGCGGAAATGGTGGATTGAGCACAAGACGAGGAGAAGATCTGTATGCGAGCAAACAGCACAGATTTGGAGAGCAGAGAGCATAAAATTGAGACCAGGATCAAAATATAGAATATTTCAAGTAAAAATAAGAACTATAATTAGAAGATTCGAACATTCTTAAAATATTCGTAGAATATTATTTTACAGGAAATTTATTTTGGACCTAAAATTGTGGACCTCTTGGATAATAGAGTTGAAAAAATCTTAATTGTTTTCCTATTACCAAATAAGTTGACGTAAAAAAAAAATCCGTTTAATTTTCATTCTCTTGAGCAGGATGTATGTCCTCTAAATTTTTAATGGCCGGCTTTTGAGGGCGCCAAATACCTTTTTTCACAAATATTTAAGCTTGGGCTATGGACAATCTTTTATTCTTTTTTGAATGTTTTTTCAAACAAGTCTTTGTACGAGCGGGCTAAGATTATGGAAGACGTTGGGGTTATTGTTGTTTTGCTTCGTGACGTCATTGGTCCATTTCAACCATATGTGAAGGTTGAGGAGGAAGATGAGGTGAAGGCCTGCAGCAAAGGACTTATTGTGATGGTGGACGTGGATATAGGATCATATTTGAGAAGAGACCGTTCAACTGTAGAAGATTCAAGTGAGATCTTAGTGCTTGACGAAGAGGACCCTGCTATCAATCGATGGCATGGATATTGAAATTTTTTTTCAATGGTGATGTGGCAAAGATATCTGCTTACTTACAAATTGACTCATTCAAGAAAGAATCAAGAAAGAACAATTTAATCTCTTATAATGTTGAATTCTAATATATTTTGGATCCATGAATATACAAGTGTTCATCCTTAGTATACATGTATTTTTCAAGATAAAAAACATTAAATATGTTTTATATTTTTTAAATGATGGAAAAATGTCAATTAAATATTAGTCTTCAGAGTAACAAATTGTGTCATTGGGCTAGTAATTTCTCTTAAAATCCCCAAAAAGTCTAATTGCAAGGATAACTCTTCAATCCTCAAAAGTAGAAAGGAGATTTAGGATAAATTTTTGATGTCTAATAGAATCATGTCTTAAATCCAAGATAGGATGTCCCATTGAATTTGTATTAGCTAGAGAATATTGTCAATTTATAATCAACACCATAAGTTGAAAAAAGCTCCACATGAGGAATGGAAGTTCCTTTAAATGGGCTACACTCCAAAAATGTATGCAGAATCTTCAATGAGTCAATTGGATCAAAGATGCACATCATAGTGCTACTAGTTGCTCAAAAAATGGAGATAGTATAAGCTTTCATGTAAAAGCTCGATCCCTATACCTCTTGAATATTTCCTCTACATCCGCCATTACTTCTTCAGGCAATGGCCTAGTTGCTGCAAAAGCATTCATATTTTCCTTCAACTGTCCTAAACTAGTCGCACCTAACAAAAATCAATTGTTTCGTATGTCCTTTCGCACATAGGAATACTGAATTTCCAGTTATATGCTATCATAATGTCAAAACTGTATGATGTATCATAATGTCATAGGGTTCAGGCATGGCCTGCTTTCAATATTCTCTTAACAGGTATATGACATTACCTCTATCGTCTGTACTCCTCTCCTCGAGAGTCATAGTTGAGTTTTGTCCTTGAGAAGCCAAGTATATGTCTAGTAAAATCTCACCCAACACTTCAATTCTGGATGAAGATTGATATCAATGTCGATTTGTGGTTTTGATCGTAGAGGATTCATTAGTGCCTGAGGTGGAACGACAGCAAAAACAATTTAATGCTGCGTTGAGTTAAAGGTCAGTTAAATCAATTTGAGAAAAGGAATTGCTCAGATAGTTGTGTTGATGTTGTCTAGATTTTGGAGAAATTAGTGGGTATGGTGATGATAAAGATGAATGGCTTTATTGATGCCAGCCTAGTGTTGACTTCGAAACTCTCTGCATGCATCACGAGGTGATCTTGTCAGGGGCTCCTTAGTTGTCCTTCATATTCTGATGACAACAATAAGATGGTTTCCGTTGATGTTAGATTTGAGTTAAGGTAGAATGACCTTAAACCGGGCGAATAAGAGATTCAGCATGGTTGTGGACCTCGTGTGTACTGTTTGTAATTTTTCTTGGATGGGGAAACAAGAGGGAGAGTGAATGCAAAAATTTCCAGAATTAAATAGCAAAAACTGAATTTACTACAAATTTTTGAAGCGAAAAGTGTACATGACCTTAAAGTGATCAATAGACTCTCCTTTTGTGGCGCTCACGCATGTAGCTAAAACCGTGCAAATAGAGTTAATGAACCATGAATCTATGAACCAACCACCTCCCTACACGTGTCCATATCGAGTCACTATTTATGAAATTGCTGTGCACGCAATAAGGTCCATGCCATGGGCGGCACAGGGGCGGTCTACCCTGCGCTTCTGGGGGGCCGCCCGGTTTAAGGTCATTCTACCTTACAGTACTTAACATTCTCTGAACCTTGTAAGGACGTTGCGGGCCTAAAGGTGTGGTGGATGAGTTGGAGTATTTCGGTGAATACCTGATCGTAGGACCACATCCTTTCAGGGTGAAAGGACACTAGGATTTATGATTGTGGATGTGAAGTACTTAAGAAAGTCTTCAAAATTTGAGTGTCACAAATAAAATGGAGGAGAGGTTGACTGTGTCGTATATCCCACAGTGGCGTATGGAGATTGTTGGTCTAAATAATATTGGTTCCCACAATTCGATTAATTGTAGTTATTTCTTAATCAATTGCTGAAAACGGTGGAACGTGTCGATCTGGTCTCGACTTGAGAAAAGTTACAAACACATCGATAAAACTCTGATTATTCTTTTGACTTCGAAGCACCAAACTTACACTACATTGTTTTCCTTATCAGTACAACATATACCGGTATTCGATTCATCGAACATAAACCAAGGTTGGAACTGTCAATACAGAAATGGAACATTTGTTTAATATTTTGTGAAATTTACATCATAAGAATGAATAATAATCACAAGGGAGATGATTGAGATGTATTTGTTCATCAGAGCCAAAAATAGAAAATTATGAGAATGCCTGGATTGAACTTGAATTTGGGCTGGACACCAAATGCAAATAAAAGAGCTGCGACCACCAACAACGCCAGTACCAACAGAAGGCCATAAAATAGGACATCCTTGGTGTGCTTCTGCAAAAGAATTTGTCGAAATGACATGTCTGACAACTGTAGCTGCTGGTAAGAATTTCTGCAAAAGACACAAACAGACCCGTTAGAGCTTCCTGGCGCTCCATACTAGTTGGGTGTACCAGTATGGGCGAGCATAATAGGGCATAATGGTCCCAAAATGGCTGATTTGCAAAAGCTTTAACTCACTATTAAAACAAGAATGAGGCACCACAGGAAACTCGGTGTTCCTAAAATAGATAAATTCACAGGCTATTTACATACTCACAAGCTATATCATGTGTTTCTTTCATAAAAACTCTATTGAGAAGGAAAAAGAATTCCAAAAGAAAGAAAATCAATTAAAATGAAATTCTTATAATTTAAAAAAAAAAAATCTGGTTAAAATGACTAATGTGAATCAAGTGGGGGAGATGTAGGGTGATGTTACTAAATAGGCTACCAGAACCCAAGATAGCCCCTGCTATCCCACAATGCCCTCCTTCACATGTAGAACCTGCGCAACTCTTATCTTGTAACTTAACAAGTTACAAACATAGTCTAGGCAAGGCAGAACACAACCTAACAGCAATACAGAAGGGGTTGTGTAGGACTCGGTTGGACAGGGCAGATTATCTCACGGTCTAAATAACTTGGGTGCCAGTTTGTGGAGTGAAGTAAGCAGCATCACTTGTAGGAGGCCGAAAAATCCACGAGGAAAGAGCTCTTGGGTGGTGTTCATCGTAACAATGGCATGAGCGTCTTCTACCCTTCGTTTCGAAAACTTCATAGCAAGTTTCTCGAAATGAATTTCAACTCCGTCCCTTGCCAAATAGAAGCGTTTTAGAAAGATGTAGGTGAATGATTCATCAAATTGGTCCAATTAATAAGGCCATGTAGCAGAAAGCATAGGTGTATCGTGAACGTTTTCTTCAAGAATTTGGTCCAAAAGTAGACAATCTTCAAATGCGGCGTTGCATCCCGTGCCATATGATGGAAACTGAAGAAAAACCACTGTTGTTAGCTCACGCTTTCGAGCTGATTGAATTAAACACGATACGTACCACTCATGCTTCTTGAAGCGAAGCAAGGCAAAACATATCGTAGAAATTAAGTTGCCATCAAATTTGTCATTGTGCTACCAAACCAGTAATTCAATAATAGCACAAACACAAAGCCATTTTCAGGAACGTTGTGGTACTAACCATGGCGTGTGCAGCATCACCAATGACAAGGCTGTTCCCATGGTGAAACCGTGACAGGATGACAGCTGCACCGAATGATATTGCTGGCTGCCTCAGGAAATCTTTGCAGAGATTAGGATTCTCCTCCAGGAGCAACTCGGACAAATCTGGTGCATTTCCCCTAGTCCACGCAGAGTGCCATCGTTAGGTAGATGCAGACTTAGAACATGAGGATAAAAGGGCCACGTCTAATTATATTGATCCTGTTCTAGAATGTTTCGTGACCTCTAGAACAGCTCTAACCTCTTCCTTGGACGTGGACGGTAGGATGTTTAGCGAGGACTTTCGCAACAAACAGGGCTTAGAATAAACTACGGACCTGAAGCGAATTTCTACCTCGTGCGCAGACGAAGCCTCCAGAAATTTCTTGTTCTTGGTGCCACCCCATAAACTGCCGTCAGCCATACTTGTTAAGAGAATATTGACAGCAGGCCATGCCCCAACAAAACAATGCAATCTTTTCATTAAAAGATACGAAGAGGGTCACTAGCCGCAGCTTGATCCTCGTCCAGGGTGTAGAACCATGTAAACCTACACACGCAGCTCGGCAATCGAAACAAAAATGCCTACTATTTGTCCTAACGAACGCGGTATATTTGATCCCAAGGTGGAACCACGTGATAACTCAAAAACGGCAGGTCGATTAGCACAATTTGCACTGGTCAGTGTTCCGGGGTCGGGGAAGGTACCGTCTCGAGGATTTACCATGTTACCACAAGCGGCGACGGCGAGGGGTGAAAGTCGCAGCTGCAGCGGCCGCGCGTGCCTGCCAGATAGGCTCACTACAGGGATTTAGCCTTCTCCCTCAGACCATTGCCGCCAACGGCAGTGCTTTGGGCACCAACTAGAAGACATTCGATGTTGCCTACTTTGGTTGCCTCAGGCCCAAGTTTTAGGTCGATTAGGTTTGTTTGAGTGTCATGTCCTTCCCCGGTCTCGCCGGTCCTGGTGGGGCCTTGTATTTGTATCTGTTTCCTTTGCAATAAAGGTTCGCCTTTTCATGTGTCAAATTGTGTGTCACGAGCTTGGTTCATTCCCGAGTAGTGTTTCGTGGGTGCTTGAGCTTCTCCTACGATTAGGGTTTTCGTGGAAACATTGTCGTAGCGATTACTCGGATTCTCGCGATTGTTCAGCGTTGCCGGAACGGGCGTTGCTTTACTTCTTGAACAAACTGCTGACTTGAAGCTGCAAATTCCAGAATAGGGCTAGCGAGACCGTTTGATATCAGCATCACTCCGCTCATTGCGACGAAACTGGAGTCTTGCGACTTGATGGCTCGTTCTAATACAAAGCTTGCTTAACGGGAACACAATGCCCCGCTATGGAGATTCACGAAGGTACGGGGACGACGGGCAAGGTCTACCATCGGCCATTTCGGAGACGTCACTTCCCACCACCATGTACTCCTGCTTCTACACCTTCCTCGCGATGTCGTTTACGGGTTGCCTCGCGTTTTATTTCTTTGCTCCACTTGCATCTTAGTTGAGAAGAAATTGCATTGTTGTTGTGCTTAAACGATATATTCATCAACTTCGTCTCTATTGCAATATCCCGGTTTTGTCGTCTCCCATTGTTTGCGCTCTTTTGTTTAAGGTCCGTTTATTTCTAGTCACTGCTGTCGTGTTTTGTCTTCTTCATTGCAAGCTGTTGGCGCGAATGATTCACTTCCAGACGCGAAGAAACTAGGTTTTTTTTTTTAAGGTTTCTGGTTTTCATTTAGTGTATCAAACGTCACTTCAGTGTCTCAAGACGTCTGATGGTTGTCTAGTCGAAATTCATGATTGACATTCAGAGTCTTGGGGTTTAGGGTTTAGATGTAAACATTAATTCCGCATTTTAATGCTAGGTCGATGACATTAATGTGTTAGCTGGGATTCTGAATGGAGTTGGTGGAAGGCTACGTGGTAAGAGAGGCTGGCTCGGTCACCAGGGAGTCGTGGTTTAGCGGGGCTTATAAGGGAAAAAGGGGGGAGAGTCTTGGGTATAGGGGAGGTCGAAGCTTGGTTATAGGTAATACCGTGGAGATCAGGATGTCCCAGTGCCCGGACGTTAACTACCAAGACCCCAACGCTGCCTGTCCGACTTAGGAAGGAGCGTATGGAAGAGGGAAAGACCAGGCCAAGCCAGCTAGGGTTGTCCCCGGACGACTGAGTTTCCAAAGCAGAACCAGGAGTGAACAAGCAACACAGAATAGAAGGGCAGAGATATAAAGGAGAGGTACGACATGCATCGGAGAGGAAGAGAAATGCTTAGTGTCCAGTTTAAGTCCTGGAGGGGAAGTACAAGAGAGCCATGGAACCAGCGTCTAGTTGCTACAGTGCGAGTAACCTAACCAAAACTACGACTGTCGCCCCTTTCGCTGCCTACGCTCTTATAGCCTGACTGTCCTAAATTCTCTCTTCGAACTCCCAGTCTGCACCGCTGTTTACTTCTTTGCCGTCTGCACTCCGAGTATCTTCAGGGCGTAACATTTTGCCATCCTTCGAAGATTGCAATCTGTCCGCAGATTGGCTGGGGTTGTTTAAGCGCGGGAGCGTCGGTGAGCGGGCCTGCGGTCGGGGCGTGTCTCCTCTCTTGGCACCTGAGTACGTCGGCGGGGAGGAGCCTGATCGCCATAGAGGGCGGCTATAGCTGCACCCACACCTCGGTGTATTAGATTATGGTTAGACCTTGATGTGGTGGCATGAGCATACACATCAAAAACAGTCTTTCCCAAGGTTTTATTGCACGCGGGGCAAAATACTTGGTCAGCCTCTGGATCCGAATACCGAGCAGCGAGATCAGGGTTATTCTGAAAATACTGTTTCACCAAGTCAATCGCGGTTTCCAATTCGTCTTCTGCATCGCTGTCATCGCTGGCCTGCACTTCAAGGTTGTTCTCTTCTTCCAATTTCTTCAAAGCATCTTTGTGAAACTTTAAAGGTCTGGATTTAGGGATTACCGTGGGTTGGCTGGGCGTCTCGTGATGGCGGGCAGGGTGTGGCGGTGACTGCGGAGGCGTGTGATCAGTGTCGGTGATATGCTCCGGAATATCGACGTGTTCGGCAGGATCCAGGTGTTGTGGGAAAAAAGCCGCTGCCGGGGACGACGTAGACGCCATGGCCGTCAAGGGGGTACCGCTGGCTCCTCTAGGTGGGGACTGGTACGTCATCTTGCCCTTATCCTGAGCTTCTTCAGCTGTTTGGTCCAGGAAGCTCATTAGCTCACTGTCCATGTCTTCCCAGTCGTGGTCTGATTGCTCACGATCCAGTGCAGCTATGGCCTCGTCCAAGCATTTGTCCAAGAATTCTTGCGGGGGCTCCGTTGCTTGCTGGTGATCTCCGAGGATGCGGTAGGCTATGGTTGCAATTGTGTACGCTGCGCTCTGAATCCAACCACTCTTGTTTATATCAAAATCTGCCCGTGCTTGCTCCAATGCCATCTTCTCCTGCTGCAGTTTGGTGATGTCCATGGTTGTAGGATGTCCCAGGGAGGTTGCTGCCTCGGTAAGTGATTTGCACCTTGCCAAATACTCCGCATTCTGCAATTCTAATTTTTTGGTCTTTTCTTCCAACCCCTGTTTCTCTTTGCTCAAGAGATCTACCTGCTCCTGGGTGTTACTGAGTTCTAATTCCACGTTGGTCAGCCTCTGTCGTAAATTGTTCAGGGTTACTTGGCCTTCCTCGATCTGCTGCAGGAGCTCTGCCTTGGCGTCAGTGATGGCTTTGTTGGCTTGCTGCTGTGCTGTCAGGGTTGCTTGGGAGATTCTACGCCGAGCTCGCTCCTCCAATTCCCGGTGAGCTGTTGCTATCCCTTCCTTCTCCTGCTCTGCTGTGTGTGACATTTGTATCAGTACCTCCAATCCTTCCTTGATCGTTTCCACCTGACTCCGGAGTTGGCTTGTGTGTGGGCCATACGTTGTGGCCGTGGTGATCGCTCCCCCGGTTGCGAGCTCCAACACCCGTTGGCGTTTGTTGCTGGGTGCGGGTGGTGCAGTGTTGGCGGGGATGCCCAAGTCGCGCTGGATGTCCAGGAACGTCCCGATTGCTGGAGGGCGGCCATGGCGCTGGTGGTAAGCGATGAAATGGCTAATGTAGGCGGAGAGAAAAGGCCCGAGCGGACTGGAGTAGGTGGGGTCGCGTCGGTAAGCTCTGAGCTGTACCCGAATATTTTCGTCGACCAACAGACCCCAGTTTACCTTCTCGCCTTGATCCGCCATGAACATCAAGGTAAGCTGGTCTACTGTAACACTATTGCAATTATTTTTGAAATAAACTTGACTCAAAATACCTCGGATTCTGGAGAACCACGGCTCAGGCAAGACTTTGCCGAGGGCGAAAACGTCGTAGCGACCGTCGTCCAGCGGAGGCGTGTGATGTACCAATGCCGGAATGTCTGGTTGGGGCAATGCGCAGTTCGGCCCCCACTTTGTCACTCCTGTGCCGTCCCAGCCGAAATACGCGTGGAGGTATCGGGAAGAATATGTGACTTCGATGCCATTGACAATTCCGGTGGGGTGAGGCTCGTCTTCACTGCGCGTCCTCATGCTGTCGACGAACTGCTGACAGCGGCTGAGGCTGACTTCTCCCTTCAGTAATGTCCAATATTTGATGAGCCCGGTGTTCGTGGTCCATATGGTGTCGGCCCTGCGTTTCCATTCCAACACCATGCGCGGCACGTAAAATGGTGGCTCCTTCTTCCTGGGGCCGGGGGCAGCCATGGCGTCCGCGCAGAGCAAGCGTCCTGAAGGGGCGGGAAGTGCGAGAGGCGCTGGATAGGGGAGGCGGAGCGGAGGAGATGGACCAGAGGAGAGGAAGAGTGGAATCAGGTCCTGCCAGGAGAGGATAGGAAGAGGGGGCAGAGGTTGGGGAGGAAGAGAGAGTGGCGGCCCTGTGAGGCGACTGATGAGACGGCGTGGGCATGAGGAAGGCGGCTGAGGTTGACAATGGTGACAGAAGAGCCTTCGCGAGGATGGTGGCGGTGACTGCCTATTCTTGCGGGATGTGACCGGAGGGGCTGCTGTCTCTTCGCCATGATGTCCGTGGTGGTCTTGGTGGATGGCCATGACCTGAATCAGACTGATGCTGATCTCAGGGGGGCCAGGATGAGACGGCTGAGACTGGGGATCATGATGTTGCTGATTAGCTATTTGGGCCTGATCAGTAGACTGCTGCTGATTAGTAGTTTGGGACTGGTCATCATGTTGCTGATCATCATTATCGTGGACGTCCCAGTCATGCTGTTGGTTTGCCTCGTTGGCCAAGGTAGTATAGAGTTCTCCTAGGCTAGTGGGCGGGGATAGGCTGGGATTATTAGTGTGATATTGTTTTAGCTTAGTGGCATTTACAATTGTAGCGTGGTTGTCGTAATTAGTGTTATTAACCAGAAGAACCGTGTTGTTGGGGAGGACCAGCTGTACCCTGTATGGACCATGCCAAATGGTTTCGAATTTGGTTTTTCTCAGCTTTGGATCCCGGGGGCACCACAATACCAAGTCGCCTTTAGTAAACTTGCGTGGTGGTTGGGACGCCTGGAAATGTCGTGCACTCAATTGCTGCTTATGAAGGATGTTCTGATGCGCTTGATCCCGAAGTTCCTCAAGGTGGTGGATGTCGTGAATTCTGGCGGCTAATACACGATGAGGTGTATAGTCCCGGGGCTGGAGAGACTGGAACGTGGGGGCGATGTATTCAGTGGGCAGCAGGGGCTGCGTGCCATATACCAACTCGAAGGGACTGGCTTGGGTTGCTGTTTTGGTTGCCACCCGATACGCCCAGAGTGCTGCTGGAAGACAGATATCCCAGTCGACCTTGTTAGCATGAATAAATCGCCGGAGCATATTAATCAAGGTTTTGTTCGTGGATTCTGCCTGACCGTTTCCCTGAGGATAATAAACAGTACTAGTACGGTGTTTAATTATATGGTGATCCAGCAGCTCCTCGATGACGGCATTGATAAAATGAGAGCCTTGGTCGGACATGATCTCCAATGGACAGCCAAAGCGAGTTATAATGTTTTCATAAATGAACGTGGCAGTAACCATGGCTGTATTAGTGCGTAGGGGCTTAGCTTCTACCCATTTTGTAGTATAGTCGGTGGCCACGAGTATGTATTTAAATCCTTGTTTGGTCGCAGGGCGGATGGGGCCGACGAAATCGAGACCCCAGCGCAAAAAGGGGCCTAACGGTGGTATCGACTTCAGCGGTACTTTGCCTTGGTGTTGAAAATTGGTCGTTGAGATTTGGCAAGCGTGGCATCGTTTGACGTAAGTATGGACGTCTCGTTGAAGCGTGGGCCACCAGTACTTGGCGGTGAGAATTTTCTTAATGGTGGTGTCAGCCCCTTGGTGGCCCCCTGCTGGACCATCATGGAGGAGGGAGATGATTTCCTGCTGTTTGTCCGAGGGTACACAAACCCTGGTCTCTCTGTCTATCCCTCGCCGATAAAGCTGTCCTTGGATGACTGTGTAGGGCAGAGTACTGCGTACAAAACTTATTCGGCGTGTGCCTGTGAGGGCGGTGGGTGTACAGCCAGTGTTTAAATACTGTATGATTGGTGTTCTCCAGTCTGATGGGGATTCAACAGCCATGGTTGCAGCTTGGATATAGGGGTCGTTAAAGGAGTCATCGACGCCATGAGAGGTAGCATTGGTGTCACGGGATAAGTAATCAGCAATGATGTGACGTTTCCCCGGAACATAAACGACTTCGAAATCATATTCCAACAATATCATGATCCATCTGGCGACCCTGCCACTAACTAAAGGTTGATTTACCAGGTAAGCTAGACTGTGGTGATCTACGATGAATCTGAACTTATTGCCTAGAAGATAGTGTCGGAATTTTTTGACTGCGTAGATCATTGCCAATGCTTCGCGCTCTGTTGTGGAGTAATTTCTTTCGGCGGTGTTCAAGAGCCGGCTTGCATAGGCAACAGGTTGATCGTGTTTCCCTGTGGGGTTTTGAGCCAACATGACTCCTACGGCTAAATTTGAGGCGTCTGTATGTACATGGAAAGGTTGAGACCAATTTGGTGCAATCAGGATTGGAGCATTTGAATAGGCTGTTTTAATTTTCTCTAAGGCGTCCTGGGCTGCCGGGGACCAATCCTGGGGGTATTTGTACTGCGAGTGATTTAACGCCGTGATGGGCGCTGTAATATGGGCGAGCTTCTCAATGTAAATTCTGTTAAACTGAGCCAATCCCAAGAGGCGTTGGACGCCCTTTTGATCGGTAGGTGGTGTCATGTCCAGGATGTCCTTGATTTTTTCGGGGTCTGGGAGTTTTCCGTACTTGCAGACAATATAGCCGAGTATGATTCCGGCGAAGAAGAGGAACATGCATTTATCGGCGTTGAGGCTGACGCCATTCGCTCTGCAGGCATTGAAGATGTGGCGTAAATGGGTGACATGGTCGATCATAGAGCCATAGACGGTGCCGTCATCTAAGTAGATTCGGAAAAACCGTTTCAAGTACGGTCGAAAAATAACCTCCATGACTCTTTGGAATGTCATTGGTGCATTCTTGGCTCCAAAGGGCATTCGTTCGAATTGGAAAGGACCCCATTCTGTCGAAAATGCCGTCTTATTTTTGTCTTGGTCGGCCATGGCTACCTGATAATATCCAGAGAAGCAGTCGATGAACGAATACATTTCGTGGCCGGCGACTTCGTCAATTATCTCTTCCATGTAAGGTAACGGGTAGTGATCTTTTTTGGTTGCTGCGTTTAATTTCCTGAAATCCACGCATATTCGCAGGGTACCATTCTTTTTGGGGATGATAACCATTGGGGACAACCAGGGTGCCGAATCTACTGGTGATATAAACTTTGCTTGTAGCAGTTTGTCCAGTTCGGATTTGACCTTTGTGGCATAGTTCGGGTTCATCCTATAACGTCTCTGTTGTACTGGGTGAGCATTGGGAACTAAATCGATGGTGTGTTCTGCCAAGCTGCTGGGAATGCCTTTGAGGTCTTCATGGTTCCATGCGAAGATATCCTGATATTCGTGGAACAATGCAATGGCTGCCTGTTTGATTTCCTTCGGTGCTTCAGCGTTGATTTTGACAAATTTGGGGTGAGCTTCAGAGCCTAAGTTGACCAATTCTACCTTGTCCTTTGCGCCATGGGACCAACCATTTACCGTTTGGTTTTTTAATGCTTCTTTGGCGGGGATAGCTTGGACCTGTATTTTTTCTTGTATCTCTGTTGTAAAATGTAGAGGAATATCCATTTTCTCTGGTTCGGGTACAAGACTTGCTAAATGTATTTCTGCTAGGGGTACAAGGTCTGGGTCTGCTTGAAACACCAAAGCCTCCTGTTCATGGGATAGTCCATGGAGCCAATTTGTGCCGGCGTGGTCTCTAATTTGGTTGGCTTTGGCTTTGGTGACACAGCCATCTACTGGAATGATCATGGTTTGTCCTCGGCGGTGGATGCGGATTTGATTGCGAGACCAATCATGAATGGCGTGCATGTCTCTTAGCCAGGGCCGGCCCAGTATTACGGGAAAATTACTACGTTCGGGCATGTCGATGATGACGAAGGTGGCGGGCGTAGTTACTCCATGAGTGGTAATCGCCACTGAGGACAATATCCCCATGGGTGTGACTGGAGCATCATTGGCCATACGTAAGATGAACTGGGCAGCCTTTGGTCTGGGTAGTCCTAAGGTTTCTCGTAGGGTGTTGCTCATGACATTTACGCCAGACCCTCCATCTACTAGCACATTGGTGAGCTCAAATTGTCCTATCTGCATGTGAATGACTGCAGCGTCTGGGTCCAATATGGTGGTGTTGACCTCAATGGCAGCGTGGTGTGAGGGCAAATTTGGCAGAGCGACTTGTTGCAAATACTTTTGGAATTCGGGGCTTAGTTCCAACAATTTGGATAGCGTAATGGTGATGTTTGTAGTATCCATGATATCCTGAAATTTTGGTATAGTTGTCGGGGCTTCTAAGTCGTCCTGGAAATTCTGGCGAATTTGATGCAATCGTTCCCAATGGTTGGGTGGGAATAGCTTTCTAGGCTCGACTGCGCGTTCTACTTGTTCAGGCGGTGGGGCAGGTTTAGACCTAGTGGAGACAGCTGCGGCAGATATGGTGGCTATCTTGGCTTCGGCTCCGGGGACTTCTGTGATGGTTACCCCGCCGCGCCTTGGTAATGTGGACGTCCTTGGTGGCTCAGCAGGTGGAGCGTTAGTATTGGCCCATCTTTGGCGCAGCTGTGGACACTGCCCTCGCCGGTGATTAAGGGACCCACACTCCCAGCAGGCATCATTCCTGTTGGGTTGGAAAGCGTCGACTCCAATTTCCTCAGTTTGAACAGCAGCCGCCGCCGGACGAGGTCGTCGTGGTTCGTCGGGACGTGACAGCGTATTAGCAAACCAACAACGCCCTCCATGCATTTTTCCACAGTTGATACATGGTGTCGGTTGTCCCCGAGCCTCGGTACGATAGGTGGGGAGGGGTAACAGCGGGGCTTGGGTTTTTTGAAGGGCACCTAGCTCCCGACTAATGTCGTTTGCGGCGTCTAGGATGTCTTGTAAAGTCTTTACCCCCCTGATAACTATGCCTTGCTGAATCCAGGGTAGCAACCCTTTTTTGAACCATTCGCAGAGGTAGTCCTCTTCTGGTTTCTGATTTAGTTTGTCAGCGAGTTGTCGGAACCTATCATAGAATCTATCCACTGATTCGTCTCGTTCTTGGACAATGGTCCCTAGAGCTCTTAGAATTTCCGAGCTTGTTTTTAGCTTACGAAATTTGTGTAAGAAACTAATCTCCATGGCCTCCCAGGTCGCCAGGGGGTGATCGGTCTCGAAATCAATATACCAGTTGATGTGCTGGCCTTGTAATGTGGTGCCAAAAATGTTCTGTAAGTCAGAGGGATTGTTGACACCGTTGGTTCTCGCTATTACTTTGAATCTTTGTAGGTGCCAGTCTGGGTCGCTTTTCTCATCGAAAACTGGATATGGGATTTTAGGCAACTTTGCGTGACTATCCTGGCTACCTGAGCTGTGTGAGATCCCGGCTGTGGGATTCTGTCGTGGGATTGTGGCCGACCTTATTGCTTCGGCGGCTATTTGTGACGCTTGGCCAGCAAGATCTGGTGGCATGCCGTCCATGGTTTCCTGGTTTCGACTGTTTTGCATGTTCTGGTATTGTTCACTCAGAAATTCTAGTTTGGCGTTGGTGGCCTCGGCCCGGGCAGCAAGATCTGCCATTTGTTGTTTCATCCATTGGAGAAACTCTTTCGTAGCATCAGGATCGTCTTGGACAACAATGGCGTCCTCGGCCTCATTGTTTCTGGCTGTCTCTGCAGCTATTTTTCGTGGAGGCATGGTGTCCTAGAGGAGGGTAAGTGAAGCACGTTTCCTTTCACCAATCCATCCCCAGCATGGTCGCCAAAATGTTAGCTGGGATTCTGAATGGAGTTGGTGGAAGGCTACGTGGTAAGAGAGGCTGGCTCGGTCACCAGGGAGTCGTGGTTTAGCGGGGCTTATAAGGGAAAAAGGGGGGAGAGTCTTGGGTATAGGGGAGGTCGAAGCTTGGTTATAGGTAATACCGTGGAGATCAGGATGTCCCAGTGCCCGGACGTTAACTACCAAGACCCCAACGCTGCCTGTCCGACTTAGGAAGGAGCGTATGGAAGAGGGAAAGACCAGGCCAAGCCAGCTAGGGTTGTCCCCGGACGACTGAGTTTCCAAAGCAGAACCAGGAGTGAACAAGCAACACAGAATAGAAGGGCAGAGATATAAAGGAGAGGTACGACATGCATCGGAGAGGAAGAGAAATGCTTAGTGTCCAGTTTAAGTCCTGGAGGGGAAGTACAAGAGAGCCATGGAACCAGCGTCTAGTTGCTACAGTGCGAGTAACCTAACCAAAACTACGACTGTCGCCCCTTTCGCTGCCTACGCTCTTATAGCCTGACTGTCCTAAATTCTCTCTTCGAACTCCCAGTCTGCACCGCTGTTTACTTCTTTGCCGTCTGCACTCCGAGTATCTTCAGGGCGTAACATAATGCTGACAAGACCTACTGTATGGAGAGGTTGTAATTGCTGAAAGCGGAATTAGGGTTAAGGGTAGGGTTACCAGGATGCCCTCCCACTAGATTGAAGGTATTCCTCGTCGACGACGGACTACATATGCTTCGCTTCGAGCTTCATACCTGTCGTTGCTCGTACCTTCTTAGGCACAACCTCGCGAGCGCTCAAGGCGCGGATCTTAGGTAAAAGCTTAAAATTGTGACACTGTATCATAGATTTGTCTCCATGCTCGGGATGTGTAAAAGTACTGGCACTGGGGATGGAGTCCGTGCGTTCTTAGACTTACGAAGAACACGTTCCTATTCGAAGGTTTAGGTGAATTAAATTCCGTCCTATGCATTAGAAAAAACGCTTTCAGCTTCAGGGTTTAGATCACAGCGTACAACCAAGGGCCGGGAGAATCGTTTAGGAAGAGTTGAATTGAGCGGGGAGATAATCTGTGGATTTGTCACCAGAATTTGTGTACACCTTGTGTCTGGTTATCGGCATGGCTTATTCTCTACAAATCGTAATGTGATATTTCCAGGGAAGATAAATTGCAAGAAATTGGAGGTTGACGGTTGGATTTCTCTGTTCAATATGCATCAACTCTTCTGTGTGTATGGTTTAGGGTTTCAAATCTTTATCTCACTCTGCTATTCTGTTGGAAATCTACAGGGGCAAATTTATCAAGGTTCTTGAAGTATTTCCTTTCGGGGTTACTGGGTGGAGACATTCTACCGGGAGTTCAATTCGCGCATCCAGCTAGGCAGAACGTACCTGAGGCAATGGAGGAAAAACCTGTGACGCTGGTTGTCAAAGATTTATGAGCACACATACAATGTCAGATATCCAAGTGAATGCCAAGTGAGGGACTTGATGCGCGAGTTCACCACTCAGTGCAAAGGGAGTCTGAAGCCAGGGAGTGGGCCTAGGTATTTTGTGTGCATACCGTGCAGTAAGTCCGATTTCAGTAACAAGCTTATGCTCAACGTCCACAGGTTTGAACATGGATGTGAAGGAGCACTATACTCGGATGGAATTAAGGCATTGTTACTTCCTTACCGTGATTTCCTACCTGGGCAGGGGAAAATGGTAGAGGTTATGGGTAAGCACGGGGGTGGGAGGACTGCGGGGAGGAAGAGATCCAAAGGGAACACTGGCGGGGAAGAAGACAAAAACGCAGGTGGAGATGAAGACAACACGGTTGAGGACAAGGAGTGGGATGAGGAGTTTCAAGGGCCACCACCATTGAAGAGACAGACCGGCAGTGTCACGGGCGGTGAAGCGTATGGGCTAGGAAATGTTGTGGCTCTCGCACCTGACCTTTTGTATGGGGCAGCACCTCCAAAGTCGGATAAGGCTCCACCAAAACCGAGGTGGACAAAGAGAGGTACAGATGCAGCAGTGGATGCAGAGGCTAGGAGAGGGAGAAAGTAGGATATCGGCTCAGTTCCAAAGAAGGTGACACAAATGGGTGGGACAGGCCGGGGTTTGATGAAAGTTCTGGCAACAATAGCGACGGATCAGGATGCTGCAGAGGGTGTGTAGACAGATCCACAAGGCCAGACACAAGCGGGGAGGAAAGTCCGAGGTAAAGGAGCAGAACGAAATGCTGTGGAGAATCTGGACATTGCGAAGGAGAAAAAGAAATGGAGGACCGACCGAGTCTGTGCAGCTATAGAGATCAGAGGATCCGTGTCGAAGCAGTCAGCCCCACTCTAGGAACCACGGTGTCAACCCGTGCAAGCAGTGTCACGGCGTCCACCACCGCGACACGGCATACAAACAGACATAGCTCCCTTAGACGGAAAGGATGACCAGATTTTCCATGTGAAGGCAAGGAAACCTGAGGCATCGAACCAGAGGAAGGAGCTCAGACTCCCATCTAAGTCTAGATACCTTGTAAGTGTCTCGGTTCAGGATATGTTACATATTGCTAGAACAGAATTTAATACAGTGGAGGAGAGTTTCGTCTTAGCGGCTAGTTTAGGGGCAGTGAGGGCAATACAAGAGAATAATGATAGTTGTCATGTACCTAACTCCCCTGTGACATTGAATCCCTCACCACCTGATGTTGTAATCGACCAGGTGGCATGTGGGACAGTACTAGAAGAAGAGTGTGTGACTAATGCAGAGGTGATGAACGCCGAAGATCGCGGCAATGACGATGGGTCGTTCGAGGAAAACTGCGATTTCTGTGAGGGCAGAGGTTGGCACATTCCAGGAGGTGATCATTGCCAGGGATCAGACCCCAACGACATACATAGTTCAGGTACGACTCTCCAGGCCGTTGTTTCGAAGCTCGTGGTCTGGGACGATACGTTCTCAAATAATGCGGAATTGCAGCAGTACTGGGCGGAGCGCAAAGGCTTCCCGGAGCCATTCAAAGTATTACCCTAAGATGGAGAATAAATTCTTGGCTGGAGAGGAGGAGCTTCAATGGCACGAGAGGGTTTACTTAGCCATGGAGCAGAAACGGGCGGATGATGCAATACAGGCATTGACGATCCCCGCTGCATCAGAGAAACCAACTGTGCCAAGTTTGTACCACCTGTTACCTGGGAAACTACTCCAACTGCAAGTCGTGGACGGCACCGGCTGCAGGGACTGGGAGTCACATCGCATTCCAAGGGCGTCCCCGAATAGCATAAAAAGGATCGAAGTTAGGGTATTCGTCTCTCAGATTTTCACTAGAGCGTAGTGCTAGGTTAGTTGCCGGCCATAACGCCAGGGACACTCAGCTTTCCATTTTGTACTCACAGCACCTCGAGCTACTCTTAAAAGACAACCTATTCGATCATTGCATTTTCTCTTTCCTTCTATTTTCTGTTGTTGCTGTTCTCTTGTCTGTCTACGATTTTCCTCTATTCCCTACTCCTTGCAACTGTTACTCTCAGCTACGCCTCCCACACCTGCATATGCCTATTGTCTCCCTTGACTCTATAAACTCCATGGTAACCAAGACGCCCCTGAGATCTGCTTGATCCATCTACAGAAACCCCTCGCCGAGACCAATACCTCGCTGGTCCTTCCCCTGCTTTGCTCCACCGAGACTCTCCCTTCCCCAAACCCTAAGACTCCGCTGTCCGAGACTCGAGACACCCGGCCCGCCTTGATGATTAACGACCTGGTCGTCCGGGTATCAACCCCCACCTAATATCCGTCTATAGTACTCTTAGTCCTCTTCCTGCGTTCACACTCTCCATCGACAGAATCCTGGCTAACATTTTGGCGACCATGCTGGGGATGGAATTGTGAACAAAGGAAATTCTGGACGCCGTAAGCTTCTAAAACCATGCCTCCAAGAAAAGTTGCTGCCGACACAGCCCGTGTCAATGAAGGCGAAGACACTACAGTACAGGACGACCTCGAAGGTACCAAAGAATTTCTGCAATGGATGAAACAGCAGATGACTGATCTCGCTGCAAAAAATGACGCCACCAACGCTAAATTGGAAATGCTCAGTGTGCAGTATTAGAACCTACAGAGTAGTAAGACTCTCGGGACACCAGATGGACCAAAATTGGATCTTGCAGGACAAGCCTATCAGGCACCGGCAGAGGTACTAAGGTCGGCCACTATTCCAAGAGAAAACCCAACGGCGGCCACATCCCATAGTATGGGGAGTCATGACCATTTCACAAAGTTACCCAAAATCCCATACCCAGTGTTTGATGATTCCGCCGATCCTGATTGGCACATACGAAGGTTTACAGTCATAGCTAGAACTAACGGGGTAACCAATCCAGCAGATCTACAAAACATATTTGGGACAACGTTACAAGGGAACCACATCAACTAGTATATCGATTTCGAAACCGAACACCTGCTGACCACGTGGGAAGAAATGGAGGCTAGTTTCTTGCACAAATTTCGGAAACTAAAAACTAGCTCAGAAATCCTACGAGCCCTTGGAAGCATTACTCAGAACAAAGACGAACCGGTTGACAAATTTTATGATCGGTTTAAACAACTGGCTCATAAACTCAACCAGAAACCCAAAGAAGATTATCTTTGTGGATGGTTCAAGAAAGGCTTATTATCGTGGATTCAGCAAGGTATAGTGATCCGCGGTGTGAAAAAATTATAGGACATCCTGGATGGTGCCAATGACATCAGTAGGGAACTAGGCGCTCTTCACAAACTACAAGCACCACTACTACCTCTGCCAACACTCCTACCAGACACCAGAATGACCCCGGCTCCATGTAGTAATTGTGGAAAGATACATGGCGGGCGATGTTGGTTTGCCAACACAAATACACGTCCTGACGACAGTAGGCGCCCCAGAACCTCCACAGCAGCAATGCAAGCAGAAAAAATTGAAGTTGACGCGTTCCAACCGGCACGCAATGACGGCTGCTTGGAATGCGGGTCCCTTCACCATTGCCGAATTAACTGCCCCTTGGTCCGCCAACGATGGGAATCAACAACACAAAACTCCAACAAGCAGCCCAAGGACGACCAGGGACCAACTCCAAGGAGAGGGGGAGTCACCATCACTGAAGTCTATGGAGCAGGGACTAAGGTCGCGGCTATAACCACGGCTGTGGTGTCCACAAGGTCGCAAGCTACGCTACTTGGAAAATCGGATGATCATGCGGTTGAACATAGAAAACCATTCCCGCCACAACATTGGGAAAGACTACACCAGATTCGAAAAGACCTACAGGAAGAATTAGAAACGCCGCCACCAATGAGCCTCCAACAAGTCATCGACAGCACTAATGTCACCATCACGCTGTCCAAAATCATTCAAATTAGTCCAGAATTCCATAAATATCTACAACAGGCCGCTCTTCCTAGTAGACCAAAAGATGCCAGCGTCATAGAAGTTAACTCCACGACCTTAGACCCCGATGCTGCGGTCATTCGCATCAAACTGGGGCAATTTGAACTCACCAATGTGTTGGTCGATGGCGGCTCAAGCGTCAACGTCATGAGCAACCAACTAAGGGAAAATCTGGGGCTCCCATGCCCCAAAGCCGCACAGTTCATTCTTCGAATGGCCAATGACGCCCCTGTCACGCCACTAGGAATATTGTCGTCAGTAGCAATAACCACCCATGGCGTCACGACACCAGCAACATTTGTAATCATAGAAATGCGAGATCGAAGTAATTTTCCCATAATTCTAGGACGTCCATGGTTGAGAGACATGAACGCCATACATGACTGGGCCCGAAATCGAATTCGTATACATCGACAAGGACGAACCATTATCATCCCCGTTGACAGCTCTGTAACCCGCGGCAAAGCCGACCAAATCCGACACCATGCAGGCACCAACTGGTTGGAGGGGTTATCTGTAGGATAAGAAGCATTAGTACTCCACGCCAACCCCAATTTGGTCCCCTTAGCGGATATCCACTTAGCCAGCCTCGCTCCAGAGCCAAAAAAGTTCAATATCCCTGCGCACTTCACGCAAGAAGTCCAAGAGGCGGTCAAGGTCAACGCCCCACCGGCATCCGAGGCACTAAAACATCACACTATCAACGGCTGGTCCCATGGCGCCAAATTTAAAGTTGAGTTAGTTAACTTAGGCACCGCAACCGAACCCAAGTTTGTCAAAATCAACGCAAAAGCCCCGACAGAACTCAAGCACAAAGCCATCAAGCTGTTCCATGAATACCATGATATCTTTGCCTGGGGCCACGAAGATCTAAAAGGGATACCAAGCCGACTAGCAAAACACACGATAGATCTAGTACCCAATGCTCACCCTGTCCAACAACGCCGCTACCGAATGAAAGCCAACTATGCTACTCGAGTTAAAGCTGAACTTGATAAACTCTTGGAAGCCAAATTCATCTCTCCCGTCGACTCCGCTCCATGGATATCACCGATGGTAATCATTCCAAAAAAAATGGAACGCTGAGAATCTGTGTGGATTTTTGCAAACTCAACGCAGCCACCAGAAAATACCACTACCCATTACCTTACATGGAGGAGATCATCGATGAGGTAGCCGGCCACGAAATGTATTCATTCTTAGAGTGTTTTTCGGGGTAGGGTAAAATCACACTACGCCTAGGTAAAAAGTATGTCAGAAAAGTACTTTTCAGAAATTACCCGGTAGAAAGTACTTTGTTTCCCTAGGAAAAAACTATGCAAATGCGTTTCCCATTACAGAACATGATTGGCACATTGCCTAGCATTGTTGTTGAAATCCCAAGATCAGAAAAAGAGTCGTATGGAGCTTCAAAAGTAGTACTTTTCCCGAATTTAAAAGTATGTCAGATTGTCAAAAATTCTACAAAGTACAGGTTTTCTAATATTTAGATGTTATATTTTGCTGTAATATTGTAACAGGGTATGGGACTCATAAAAGGCTACGGATCCCACTTGAAAACTCTGGAAGAAGTTGAAGATCCATGGAAATATTTGCTGCCTTTTGCCTTTTTTTTTTGCAGCCTAGAATTCCTAAAATATAAGCATCTTTCGTGATTTTCCTACGTAGAAGGCTTTCTGGACGTGTGCCCCATGTTGGCTAACGGCCATTTCATTCTTATCAGTTGTTTTATTAGACATTCAGAATTTATGCGGCCGCCACTAAGAGTAGTTGAAAATGTACTTCCAAAATGAGAAGTACTTAGAGTACTTTTCTGCGGAATTTTGGACCGTCGGATTACATTGGGCTCAGATCTCAGCCGTACGCGTTGTTGATAAGGTCCGATATAAGGGAATCTAGCCGGTTTCGAATGCAGGTGGATCTTCTGTTAGTTAATGGATGGATGTATTTTACTTGAATCTGTCCATCCCAAGTTCGTTTCTCTTGCATGCGCCTACAGTGCATGCAAGGGTTGTGGACGTCGACCGAAGTTGTTTTTTGGAGTGGCAAAGAGGCTTAGCTGCGGCGCAGCCATCGCCAGGGTTTGCCACACAAATGTCTGGGGAAGGGCATCTTCCGAGCTCTACACTAGTCCAGTCCCTCATAACTTCTTACTACGTAGTGCAAGATCCTCCGCATCTTGTTCAGCAGCGAATAACCCATTACTACCATGTCTGCGACTTCGTCGACGAAGGGATTGAGAGTGTAGGACAGCATTTCACCACCCATTCATGTGATAGTCCCTCAGATGATGTGTCTAGCAGTACCCATGTATCCGAGACACCAACTTCTAAGGTTGGAGATATTAGCTGGTACCTGCATCATTCAAACCAGGCGCTGAAGTCCCGTGAGCGCCTTGTCCAGAATCCGAACACGTTATTTGGATCCTACACCTTTGAGGACGGTCTCCATTGAGAAGAACTCGACAGCTACCCCAACTGTCAGACTCCTTCCCCTGTGCTTCAGGTGAGTTAATCGTCAAGTTTTTCCAGAGCTTTTGAGTTTTGATTATGTATTTGTTATGCTACCCAGTTAATGTTATTTGATGGAAACATGTTGTACTTGTTCTCCACTGTATTTGCACGTAGGTCCAGGACAACGTTCTTCCAACCTCTATTTTCCAGAATGTGATCTACCTTCTCTGACCGCGTAGTCTCTTCTGTGGGTTCACGGCTCTCATCACTTGTAGCATGGGGGACCAAGCCCGGAGAAAGAGGTCGAGGCCGCGACGTGCAGGTCTTGCGGAGAGGGCGTCAGAAATGGAAACTGTAGAGGCTGCACGGTTAGAGAAGGCAGAGCGCAATCGGCTGTACTAGGAACGCCGTCGCAGGAGAATTTCAATGGACTCGGAAGGAGGAGAGACGTCTACGATGAACACAGCGCCTGAGAATTCAGATGTCATTTCTACACGAGATGCATCTAGGGTTGCTCAAAAAATTGTGCACAGCATGTGTGATGAGCTCAACCTACTTCCTGGTCCCCATTGTCATCAAATTGTGTTTGAGAAGGTTCTTCGACACAGTCTTGTTTGGCCTTTGTTACCTTACTATTATCCACGGCATTTAGAAGCTAAGAGTATTCATTATTTTATTCAAAGTTATAGAGCCGAATTACGGTCTGTGTCCATACGGTTCTCAAATAACATGCTATCTAGAAAAGAAGCACTTCTGGATGCTGTTGTGAGTGGGAATGTTGGGGGTGTTAGGGCTCTTTCACGTGTTTTAGGAACCAAGCCAGAAAATATTCAAGCCGCCTTAGAAAGAAGAGAGGAATACGAGGAGGGAGCTTCTCGATTTGCACCACTTTGCTGGCAGAAAAGAACAGACGGATCATCACAATACACTCTTGCTACAGTGCAAGCCTGGTGGCACAGTCAAACTAGAGTTTTGCCAAACAGGAAGGACGTCGTCAACAAGGACGGTGGGCTGAAGAGAGGTGGAGAGACACACGCGAAGCACTTTTTGACAGTCACTCATGTATGTTCGAGTTACTTTGCATGAAAATTGTGTTGGACCGCGTGTACTACTGAAATCTAATGTACAATGTGGTTGTTCGTTGATGTACTTTGACTCCGTTTGTAAGCCAACCTAAATACAGTGAAGTACTAGTAGAGTCGCAGATATCCCCTTACAATACTTTTTGGATTTCAAAGTTCGAAAAGTATCATCCTTGATATAAACAACTTCGGTACTTGTAATACTGCCTGTACTAGCTATCCTATAGGTGTAGTATGATAAGTACTTTCAGGGCATTGGATACATGTCCTTCGTATTTCTAGTACACTAAGGTTTTATAGACATGTACTTTTCAAATTAGATGTTGTACTTTATGTTTGTTGTGGTGTTCATCACACTACTTTAAGCTCAGTATGTACGTTTAATTAGTACTTGCTTCTGAAAGGGTACTTGTGGTGACTATATGAGTACTGTAGATGTATTTTGGAGTGATATGCCTTGCTTACTATTTGTACCTTGTAATTGTACTGTTTTACAATGCGGTAGTACTAATACAATGCGATAGTACTAATACAATGCGGTAGTACTAATAATACTATGAGGTAGTACTAACTATACAATGCGGTAGTACTAATAATACTTGTATGTTGGTTGCAGACAGCATTCTTTCTGCAATTCAAGGAGGCTCATCCAGAGTGTAAAATTGGCCAACGAAGGTTTGAGAACCTGAAGCCATGGTATGTGAAACCTTTGAGGGACCGTAATGTTTGCTGTTGTATTTACCATGTAGAAATGGATCTCATGAGGGTAGGATTGAACACTCTCAGGGAGGAGAAGAGGGGACTGCATGCACAGCAAGATTGTTCCTGTGACTGTGATGTTTGTTCTACTTTTGTGGAGGCTGCAACAGGTGAGGGTATAGGCTGTGATGCTCATCACAGAGTATACAAGAGGATCACTCAATTGTGGGAAGCTTGTCTTTGCTCAAAGCCAGAGTTTGATGAATGGCACAAGCTCGATTGTCTTATGGGTGACTCTCTAGAGTGTGGCGTAGATACTCTAGGTTTTTGCCCACAGGAGATGTCTTCACTGGAGGAACCAAAACTAAGGTGGAAGCATTTCTCGTATGTTACGATTGGCACTGACCGTGAGACAGGGAAGGTGAAGAAAAGGCTGCAGGAGGTATATCAAGAGACTAATTCGTTGGAGTTTGTTACGTACCTGAAACCCAAGGTAAAGGCTTTTATCAAGCATAATTTTATTGCCAATTGGCAGGATTGGCAGTGCAAGGAGATGATGGAAGGTTTGCCCGAGGAAGTTCTAGTTTTCCACATCGATTTTGCAGAGAACTATGAGTTCCAGATTCAAAATGAAGTCCAAAGCATGTATTATATGCCTGAGTATGTGTCCCTATTGGTCCACATCACTTTGCAAAGAGTTCGTGATGTGAGTGCTCATTTGATCACCACAAAACATACACACTACTACATTTCAGACGATAAGAAACATGATAGCTTGTTTGTTCAGCATTGTCTCATGCTTCACTGGAGGTGGTTGATTGCTAACGAGGAAAAACCGAGGGAGCATTGGGTATTCTCTGATGGCTGCGCAGGTCTGTTTAAAGGAGCTACTGCAATGTATTTTGTTGCTAGATATCCTAGTCTCACTAGAGGCTGTTCCATGACCTGGAACTATTTCGCAACTGGACACGGGAAAGGTACTTGTTCATCTGTACCTTTGTACTTATGTGATTGGATTTTCTGTACTCTTTGTACTTTTGAAGTACACATTATGTACTCTATGTACATCTGCGACTAGAGCATACTGTGTATTATGTAAGGGATTTAGAATGATGTGCTATGTTGTGCAATATGGATTAACGAAACAATTCTCGATGCAAATGCAGGGGAATGGGATGGCGCAGGGGCAGTTGTAAAGCGTGCATTACGCATTGAACAAATTCGGAACCCTGACAAGCAGTTGCAGAACGCACTCCAATGTGCTGAGTTTCTCCAGCAAGGTTTCTCTACTATGGTCCCTTCTTCGTATGTTGGGACCAGAAGCAGAGATATTCAGCGTACCTTTTGGTACGTTGGTGAAAACGAGATCTGTAGGGATTCACCAATGGCGTGCCACACTATTTCTGGTTCGAGATCTCTTCATTCAATTATGGGGAACCCTACCACAAATAATACATGCTTACTAGTTAGACCACTGTCATGCTTCTGTGTATCATGCATACAGAAGGATTGGGAGAATTGTGAGCAATCCTCCCATGTTCCTCCATGGCGTGCAGTACAGCTGCATCCTAAATCCCCAACAGAAGCGCTTGACTCCCTCGACGACAATCCTCTGGAAAAGGTATTGCCATATCCATGTATTTTTCTTGTAAAATTCTATTTTGCTTCATGTTAAAAGTCTGTAACGTTAACTAGATGGCTGCAGTAATGTAGGATGATTTTCTAATGTCTGTCTACTTCCTGTTTCTAGGTTCAGCAGGGTGAGAGGCTAGACGACGTCATTGACATTGGTGACAATTTTGTGGTTCCCGCGGAACAACCAAATGAAGAGGGTGTTGACTTCTATGTACTGCAATGCCAACGACAAAAGTATAAACTACGGACTCCTCTTGCGTGTCCTTGGGGGGCTGAATTTGAGGCGGGGGATTTTGTCATTACCGGCACTTATTACAAAAAGTCTGGCCGGGGTGATTACACTTACACATATCTTGAAAAGTCAGTCGTAGCACATGTTTCATCGCACCTGGTTATAGCCTGCAAGTTTCGAATGAAACTAGCCCCATACTGCCATAAAGGTGGAGACCCTGTCTACAAGATATCTTCTGAGGTGGTCGAAGTTGTGAGGCATGCTTTAGCTCAAGTATGGGAAAATAGTGACGACGAATAGTTCACATCCATAACGTATCCCTTGAGAGAGAGAAGACTGGACCCATCTTTATACTATACTACAAGTTATATCATTTTCTTAGTGAGTGAATGTGTTATGCGTCGTATGAATTTTTATCTACTGTGTCCGGAATATGCCTTGTTGTTGTGCAGGCCTCATGTCTTTTCCTGCTTGTCGGTTTGTCGCATCCCATTACAACCCCAGTGCCCAAGTATTTGAAAAGGTTTGACTGAACATAGTTTAAGCAGAACAACTAAATATAGCTAGAAAAGATTGATTCGTATAAATGCATCTTTTTTTTTTTTTTGGAAGCAAAATTCATTACAAAGAATAAAATACAAGCCCTCATTGGGGAACCCAGGGCCAGAAAAGTCACCAAAAGATTAAATGCACATTCCGCTCCAGGATTGACATCGACTCTGTAATGGCAAAAGAGCTGCTTCAAAGTTCCCGCACGGTTGTCAAGACTCCAGACACGGTTAGCAACTATTGCAGTACCTTAATAAAGAACTGTTGCGAGCTGTTGTTTTGTTGTGGGTATAATCACATTAATCCCCCTTTATTTTGGACCTAGTACAGACAATCCCCTTTTGCAAATATAGATAACACCGTTCGATTTCTCCAACTGGAGTAACAACAAAAGATAAAAATATCAAAATCAGAGATGTTTAGGATCTCCGCTTGTTCTCTGCTTAGGATTCTTCCTCAGCAGCCCATACAGTGGATCAGTAAATACATATAAGACCTTGTTGATAAACACATGAATCTACATCCAGCAAAGCGAGGTTTTCTAAGAAATATGTAAGTGCTCACTTAAAATATGTTTAATATTCTAAGATAAGAAAAAAATAAAATTGGGATTGGAAAAAATTCAAATATTTAAAAAAAAAATAAAAAAAATAAAAAAAATAAAAAAAAAATAAAAAATATTACCAAGACTATTCAATTACAATCTCATATAAATTACGGACACTATTACATAACGATCACATATAGTTCTTCAATGAATTTGGTACACATGCATTTATATATGTGTGAACAGTAATAGGCTAATGTCATATGTCAATTCAAGTGAACGCCAAATGTCCAATTATAAGGCTAAGAATAAGTATGAGAATATTTAGTCTATAACATCCCCCTCATGACCAAATATACCAAAGGTATGTCTAAATATTTGGACATAACCTTTTAAAATTTAAAAAAGAGAGTATAAGGGTGTTAAAATAGCAATACTGAAACAGATAATGGCATACTCTTTATTTTCCCAATATTCTTTCTTTCCTCCACATTTATTATTAATTTATTAGTTTATTTAATTTGTTTTCCGTCACTTTCTTCTTACTTTTGAATTTCTATTTTCTATTTCGTTCACATTCTTCTATTTTTTCCATCCCAACCTCCATCTATTCTATCTTCCACTATATTGTCTTGATTTTTTATTCTTCCAATCTCCTTCCATTCTATCTTCTTTCATTTTTTTAAAATTTTAATATTTCATATCTTGTTCTTCTATTTGTTTTTAATTTTTTAATTCCTCTTTAACATCCCATCTTCTTGATTATTAATTCTTCCAATCTCTTTACAAAATGTCTTCTTGACTTTTTATTTTTCCATTCTTCTCTCACTATTATTATTATTATTTTATTCTTCAACTCGTTTCCCATTCTATCCCTTTTTTTTCCCTCTATTCTACTATATACATACATACATATATATATGTATATATATATATTTTTTTTCAACCATTATGTACGTTTTTGATTTTTTATTCTTCCATCATTTTTCTATTTTTATTAGTATGGTATTTTAATTCTACAACTTCTTTCCCATTCCGTCACCATATTCTCTTTTGGCATGGTTTTTAATTCTTCCAATCTCTCTCCAAAATATCTTTTTGATTTTTTATTCCTCCATTCTTCTTCCATGATTAATATTGATAATTTTTTAGTCTTCAACTAGTTTTTGTTTGTATCACCTTCCACCCCCCCCCCCCCCCCCCCCCCCCCCCCCCCCCGCGCCATTCTCCACATTTGTTTTAATATTATTATTTTATCCTCCATCCATTATGCCATTTTGGTTTGTTATCCTTCCAATCTCTTCTATTATTATCAATTTTTTTTTTTAAAATTCTTCCACATGGTTCACCTTCCGATCGTCTCTTTACTTTTACTTGTTCCATCATACTTATTGTTTTTTTTTTTTTAAATTTTTTTTTTCACTATTTTCTTCCATATTGTCTTTGATTCTTTTTCTTTTATTAATTTTTATTCATTTGTTGCTT
This sequence comes from Ceratodon purpureus, assembly GCA_014871385.1. NCBI lineage: Eukaryota > Viridiplantae > Streptophyta > Bryopsida > Pseudoditrichales > Ditrichaceae > Ceratodon > Ceratodon purpureus. The sequence continues at coordinate 106,302,154 of CM026426.1, forward strand.
CCATTTTTTTTCCATTCTATTTATTTTTTTATTTTTGAAATTGGTTTTGTTTTTTTTTGTTTTTTTAGTTTAATGTCTTCCCATTTTCTTTTGGCATCATTTTTTTCTATTATCTAACATTTATTTCAAAGTCTGACTTTTATATTATGGTCTACATTATCAACCTTTTTTTTTGGGGGGGGGGGGGGGGGGGGGGGGGGGGGGGGGGGGGTTGATATTGAAGAGGAGTCGAAAGGGCTAAAACCTACATGAATAGGGGATCTGTAACGGCTCACTAAGGCGGGAGAAGCTAAAGCGGGAAGGATTGTGATTGGAGGGAAGGATTTCGAATGGAGGGAAGGATTCTGAGTGGAGGGAAGGATTTTGAAGTCCGAGAGGGACGGGGCCAAAGGAGAACTAGTTCCCTCCAACTGAGTCCGTTTAGAAACATATGGTCAGTGGACGGTCGTTCAGGGCATGCCATTGCGTTTGAGTCTCTTTCTAGTCACGTAGCTTTCATGGCAACATTCCAGCCCAGTGGCATGAGTTACCTGCTTCTGGCATGTGTTTCAGTACCTTCTTTCTTCGACCCTCTTTCTATGGCATAGGTCATCATCGTCTTGATAGTGCGTCACTTGCACGACTGATTAAGCTTTTTGACGCATCTATTACAGTTATCCATGTCAAAAGAGAGCGGTGTCTCTTCTAGAACGAAAGCTCTGTCGCTGTGCAGGTTGAAGACTTAGCAAGTAGTGGCCAGTTGGTTCTGTTCATTGCAGTAGTGTGAAGTTCCTCCATTCCGAGAGTTGTGTGGTTAGTTCATTCTAATGATTTTGTTTGCAGCGTAGGTGTTAAGTGAATTAGAGGAGCACTGTGCTTGTTGTTTTTTTACTAAATTCTGTGCTACAGCCTACAGGGAGGTTTCTAGTCTAGAATCGACATTCTGGAATACGCTCTTTAAGGTAGGCAAGCATACTTAGTGTAAATTCAGTGTAAGCACAATCTAGAACTGAAGCCGCACTGGTTTCAATTCTTACTTAGAGGTTTTGAACTACATAGAGAACTCTTCTCTATGCTCCATATATTCTTTGTATGATCCTACAGAATAGTGAAACTATTTTACTTGCGCCTCTTCAGAGTGTGTTTAGATGAGGAAGGATGCATTTTCAGTTGTGTACTGCTTCTCAACAACCTAACTGGTTTCTCCTTGTTTGTGTTAAGTTTCCTGCCTCGTGACGACCTCAAAGGCTTTTTCTTGCCCGACCGACCTCTCAAGTCCCGACAGTTTTTACTCCCACACTGACATTTGAACCCGGGGACATCCTGGTTATCAGACTAGAAGTCCTCTCCGTAGTCCTGCCATGTCCATTAGCACTGTGTTAGGGGAGAGGGGTCTATGAGGGGAGAGGTGCTCAAAGGAGCAGATTATTTTTAAATTTACCACTTATTAACAAGTCAATGATGAATCACGATGAACTTACCCACGTCAACTCTTCTCCTAGGTTGATATCTCTTGAGGCAAAGAATGCTACATGGTACAAACGGTCTTCTCCTGAGTCAACTTGTGCCGGCATATCCACCATATTGGCCCCTTCACACCTGAAACACCGCAAGTACTTAGTTCGAGTCTACAGTTTACTCTTTTTTACTATACTGATAGATCATGGACATTGAGCTAAAGTGGTCCATGCCTGTGATTCAGAAATCGTGCAACATTGCGATAATGAGTGGCATCAATACACAAGGAGTTCCTGTCGTTGGCCATTACTTCGGAGCGCCAGCAAGCATCGAGCTGTAAAGTGTACGTTTGATGAAACCCGAGCAGTTTGTGGACGAGGTGATTTCGCTCGATGAGTTCATTATTAGAAACTATCTCCCCAGCGAGCTCAAATAAGAACTTATCTGCTTCAATGTGCTCCACTGTCCGGACACCCCAGCCTCAAGCAGAAGTCCTGAAAATCTGCCAAGCATAACGTAAAGGTAAGAAACTCATCGGAATTGTTTAAAAAAAATAAATTACGATGTACATGCACCGTCTATCTTACCTGGACTTTCACTGCCATGCCATGTTGTATCACACGGTTGCCACATTTGGAATGACAAGTACACATAGAGTTGCATTCAGTGATAAAAGTCCTTGGCCGGTGGCCCTGACAAACTCCATCTTCATCAGTGGTAGTGTCTTCACACGGGAGATTCGCACAATAGCAACCTGACCCTTTGTTGCAAAATTCCAAAGGTAAGTCGTCATCCAGTTGCTTTATGACGTCAGCCTGAAGGAGCCCTGTTTTGGTGTAGGCAAAAGTCCCGGATAATAAGGCGCACTTGCACCCAAAAGGATTATTCCTTATACAATTTTTCCCACAACCAGAACACCTTGGTCTGGGGCCGAATGCTTTTCCCACCGTAGTCCATAATTCAGTAGGCTCTTCGACTAGCACCATATTCTCTTTTGTGTACCAAAACCGAGGAGGGGAGATTGGGGATTGACTTGGAGCAACCACTAGCCCAAGATGCCGCTCCTGGCCATACGAAAGATCCTTAAGTAACACATATTCCTGTTTTGTCAAGTAGATAAATTCACAATTTAAAAATGGGACACATGTCTGCAGTCTGAATTGCTTGATTGCAAGACAGAAGACATATAGAATGTATTGTGGCAAAAAAAAAAACCACAAACCCGAAGAAGCTCCAGGTATGTACATTACATGGCACAAAACAAGGTGAAAGCATATTTTGCTCCCACTAAAATCCGGGCATCACATTTCTATTGCATCGTACACAATTCTACTGCATCGATTAGTTAGAGGCTTCCAAAACAGACTTAACCGGCTTAAGTTTTTTTCCGCTTGGGCTGTCTACAGGACTTGTGAAGTTGGGGCCACTGCGCAGACTTGGGCTTTCTTTTGACTTCCTTTTGCCACCTGACTTTGATGCCAAGTTTTCCACCTCCCTCTTCTTTGGTTTCTTGTTTTTGGCCCTTTGTTGGCCCTCACCTTTGCCTTCAGCTTGAGTCCCGTCGTCTTCTCCGCCCAGTGATCTCCTACTCGCCCGAGTTCTTTGGGCTGGCCCTGTATCCGCGACACTTAGTCTTCCAGCCATCCTTTGGCCTTCCAACTCCTCCTGCAGCCGCCTTCCCTCCTCCGATTTCCTCTTCCCCTTCACTTGTTTCTCGACTACAGGAACTTCCACCACTTCATCTCCCTCAGATTTCTTCACACCTGGGATGACTTCAATCTCTCCCCGATTACGGTGTCCTTCTAATGGAATTGACAGTTCCATGCAATCATCGAGATTGGTGGTTTCAGTCACTGCCGCCATGGTCTGCACCAACGAAGACCACGGCCTACCCCATATCTCCAGACTCTCTTGATTCAATACACCTTCTTGCTCGTCATGTAGACCCTCAGACTCCACAACCTCCATTCCCTTCCCCTTCGTTTCGCCTTCACCCTTCACTATTATCTGCTGTTCCACATTAATCTCCATGTCAGAGGTTGGCTCGCCATTACCTTTGGTCTCAACGACCTCGGCCGTAGGGGTTTCTTCATGCAGCGTCGCCCCAGCCTGGTCCGCACCTGCAACACATTGATCTCCGTGGTTAGTTTTGTCCACCTCAGTAGACAAAAGGTCGGTGTTTGTCTTTCCCCATATTTTCTCGTTTAGATCTGTCTCTATCTTCCTCTTGATGGCTGCGTCTATGCCCACTTTTTCCCTCCTCTGAGTCAACATCACTATCTTCGTCTCCGCTGCCGCATACAGTAGTCCCAGAGCTCGACTGCAAGTCGGGATCATGACCTGTCAAAATTAGCAACCCAACAAGTATTAATTCAGCAAGGTTCATGTGAGACCATTCACTATGGTCAATAGCACTCCAAAATTTACAAACATATAGTGCCTATCACATTGTTACAGTCGGCAATTACAATGAGGGAATGACATACCTTCACTTTCGGAGTCTTCCTCATCTGATTCCTCTTCTAATTCGGTCTCCTTCACTATTGATCCCTTACGTGAATCCTTCTGAAGGCATTCAAATACCATCTGTGGGGCTTCCTGCGACCCACCCTAACGTTTGCGTCCCCGAGATTTTCCCGACGACCTGCTCGGCTTCGAGGCTATTCGGTGCACCCGCCGTTCCACGTCAAATCTCTGACCTCTGTCATCCTCCCGAATTTGCATGAGACTGCTAGTGATAGTGTCTCCACCCGCTGAGTCCCTAAATTTTGTTGAGCAAACGGCTTGACTTTGCTCTCCTAAACTAGCAACGCCGTGAGAGAGACCCGACATCGGCTTCAATGACGAGTCTGTCATCACAACAACAGAAATGAATTAGTCAGATGATCATGAGTACACTGTAGAAGTACGTCTAGTTACAAAGAACATACTATTAGTACATGCGGTCTAAAAGTACTATGTGAGTGGCTACAACAATCTGCTACTGATACATCCTAAACCCAATACTGTACTTTATTGTTGCCAAAGTACTTTCAATTCTATTAGAACTAAATAAGAGAACTACATTTACAGAATGTACTACCCTTCACGTATTTTAAAGATTAAGGTAAGTACTGTATGTACATCATCCATACTGTATCTATGTACATTCAAATTCATCTGAGATACTTGACATACACATTGTACAATGTAAAAGGACAAACATATACACGACAGTACGCAGAAATTCCAAAGTACAAAACAAGTATTAAACACAGAGTAACAGAACACGACTCGAGTTACTAAAAGTATAAACAGTGAGGAAGAATGTATTCTTCCTTGAGCCTCTGCAATTCAAGTACTATTGATCAGTGACTCCAGAATACAGTGGAAAAGGATAAACACCACAAAGTACTTATGTTCTGAAACAAGGCCTAAATAAACGCAGAGAAGTAGTGTAAGCCAAGGTATATGAAAAGCTCAAGTACTTTTTGGAGATGATTCAAGTACTGACCTGTGTTTGGACATCGTAGACATGCTTGTTCAGCTCGACCAACAAGTAAGCGGGCCACTTCCTCGTCGCATACGGTCATCTGAGTTGCAACATCCTCGACGACAACTGTCCCTGGACCTCCCCATCCGAAACTACGATGCCAATCTGGGTCCACTAACTTATCACTAGAGTTTGCGGCTGCACACTTGTAACCATTCTCGTAGGTCACTTTTGCACAGAATGGATGGTACATGTGCTTGCAGCTAGCAATAACGATATCACTCTTAGGAAATCCAAATCCACAAAGGGCACACGTGGTGATTTTTAGGAACCTGCGCTCAGGAGACGCATCCTCTCCAAATGCGCTGTCCGGGTAGACTAGTGGTACTGGATTCAGGCTTGCCGAGTGCCTCCCATACTTAATACGTTCGCATTCGGTCTTCACACCTTCACACATACGGATCTTCTGCTCCAGCAGCCTTCTACACTCCACTACCCCTAAGTCCTTCTGTAGAGCCACACTCTGCTTTGTTGCAAGCGACTGCTTATGCTCCTCCAGAAGCTCCACCAGAACACCCCGCTTCCCCTCTAAACCAGGATTTCCCCCTTCGCCCCTTGGTATTGAAGCGAGGTTAGCTTCATAGGACTCTACCATCAAGAGCGCAAGACGCGTGTCCTGTGCAGCTGACTCCTTTGCCTTCAACGCCAAGTCCTCGTCGAGCTTCAACCCCTCTATCTCCATCAGCAGGATCGTGTGCATCGTCTGGAAATATTCGAGCTTCGACATAGATGCTATCCCCCGGTCCTCTACCTTCACCGGCTGGTTGACACAATCTGCCTTTGTTCCCACCTTCCAAGTCGTCGGTACATTGCTCGGCACAGGTACTGACCTACGCTGCTAACACAAAGAAGGTAAGTTTCACATATTAGAAAACAGACGAATTTCAAAGACTTAGCCAATGGAAACAATGCAAGTTAGAAGCAACATAACAACTTATAGCAAAGGATAGGTTGTACAACATAGCAAAGAGATACAATATGACCCCGAACTGGAAAAAGACTGAATACGCCAGAATGATGCAACCCCAAGCCTAAACGAATTTTCTATGTGTCATTAAAAGAAACTATTGAATCCTAAATTCTCAATACAGTCAGGAGCAAAACATTTTCTATAGTATACAAGCACCATTTATACCCAAATCGCATCCTAAATCCTAATCACAACCTGAACCTGACCCTACATCAATTAACTTGAACTTCCCAATCAAAAGAACCGCAAAAACATACCTTTGTGGGCGTTGAAGAATCTCCCCCGACTATGAGCTCCAACTTCACCGCTGAGTCGACCTTCAAACCCCTCCATGTCCGTTTCGTCACCTTCGCCCCGGTGTTGATGGTGTACTGGAGCTTTCCTAGATCCTGTTCGAATTTTCTTCTCTGGCTATGGTTCGTCTCCTGACCATACAAAGCCCAGTTTACTAGATTCTTCTGGTATTCTAGAACTACGCCCATAGCAAACTGCTTGGTAATACACCGGGGTATCTCATCTGGACCGTGCTGATACACTATAGGATGCAAGTACTTGATGCGATTGACAATATCCCTATTGTTGCAATCTGCCCAAGAGTATCCACCGCGACCTCTAACACCCTCCGGCCTCAACCCGAACTCCTGCATTGTCTTGTCCGAAATCTCCTTGTCATTCCGGCATCGATGCGGGTTGATAGAATTAGGCCCACACTCCAAGTTGTATCTATCCCAAAAGTCCTCCCATGTTAACAAATCTGGAGGGGACTTCAAGCTTGAAATGAGCTCCTGCAAATCCTCGACGTCTAGGAAATGGTCGTCCTCTTGCTTCACACCTTCCCCAACTACATCACTTCCCCCCGACTTGGTCTTCCCAACTTTCACTCCCACAGCAGATCCTACATTTCCTTTGGACCTACTCTTTCCCACCCTTCGAACTAGTCCGAGCACCGTCTCCACTCCCAGACTTCGACCTTGACGACATTGCACAATGCCCACGACAAACGAATACCCTAAACCCTAGACAGTTGTTGTGTAATAATCCTCCCTAACACAGAAAGTAACAAAACCTCAACCCTAACTCGCACTCTACACAACACTCACGGTCTACAGAACTACAAAGACACTAACAAGACATGTAACCCCGACACCCCATCAATACTACCGCAACAACAAATGATATTCCCTAAAAAACTACAAGGCGTAGAAGATAACCCAAAACCAGGAACTTTGAAAACGTAATTTACTCTAATCCTGAATACCTATCTCAGCAAGCACACTCTAAAGCGAAACTCCTTCCCAAAAGACTAAGACGTAAACAATGGCGCAAAAACACCTGAAACTCCGACAATAAACAACACCCCAAGCACAACACAAGCATCTCACAGAAACTCTCACCCTCAATATCTTTAACCCCCAATTCCTCTACTCTCCCAATCCCTCTATCCCTCAATCCCTCTAACCCTCCATCTGAAAAAACAACAAAACAAATGAACCTCTTCTCATAAACTTCCAAGTTTTCAGCAAATTGCTAAACCAAAAAACACTACCAAGACAACATTGACACCAGCAACACCAACAAGACCAGAGTGACTAGGAGGTGCGAGACGGTGACTACCTGCTACAACAAGTATAACCAAATACGGTCACCTAGAACCACCGGTCACGTGCTTCCTGATAGGTCGATCTGAGCATGGGCGCAGGTGGATCGCGGTGATGATATCGACGGCTAGGATTATCCCAAAAAAGTACTATACTTACATACTACCAGAAAAGTACTCCAGAAGTACTTCCAAAATCTGCCCAAAGTGTACCCGGTGTAGTGTGCTTCCACCCGATACTACCAGGTCGCCATGGCCGACCACGACAAAAATAAAACAGCTTTCTCTACCGCGTGGGGACCGTACCAATTCAAGAGAATGCCGTTCGGAGGAAAGAATGCACCCATGCATTCCAGAGAGTAATGGAACTCATCTTCCGACCATTTTTGAAACGATTTTTTCGCATATATCTCGACCATGGTACGGTCTACGGTTCCATGAACGACCACATTTCTCACTTAAGACAAATCTTTGATGCTTGTAGATCCAACGGAGTCAGCCTAAACGCCGACAAATGTATGTTTTTATTTTTCGCCGGCATTATCTTCGGCTATATTATCTGTAAACATGGTAAACTACCAGATCCAGAGAAAATACAAGACATAGTCAACATGACGCCACCGGTGAATCAAAAAGGGATACAGCGCCTCCTTGGCCTAGCTCAGTTCAATAGGATCTACATAGAGAAACTGGCTCATATCACCGCTCTGATCACAGCGTTGAACCATACTCGCTATAGTTATCCTAAGGATTGGACACCCGCAGCTCAAGAAGCGTTAGAAAAAATCAAGATAGCCTATTCCAATGCCCCCATATTGATTGCACCCGACTGGACCAAACCATTTCACGTACATACTGATGCTTCTAATGTCGCCGTCGGCGTCATGCTCGCCCAAAACCTAACCGGTAAACACGACCAGCCGGATCGCTTATGCAAGTAGGCTATTAAACACGGCAGAACGAAATTATTCCACCACGGAGCGAGAAGCTTTAGCAATGATCTACGCTATGAAAAAATTCCGCCTCTACCTATTGGGTAACAAATTCAGATTTATAGTAGATCATCACAATTTGTCATACCTCGTTAATCAGCCGCTGGTTAGTGGTCGAGTTGCACGCTGGATCATGATCCTGCTGGAATATGACTTCAAAGTTGTCTATGTCCCAGGTAGACGCCACATAGTAGCCGACTATCTGTCCAGAGACACCACAGCCTCCGAGGATGGCATCAACGATTCTTTCAATGACTCATACATCCAAGCCGCAACAGTGGCACCAGAGACAACCCCGGACTGAAGATCCCAGTATATACAATATTTGACCACCGGCAAAGCCCCCGCAGAATTCACGGGCACCAGAAAGATCAGTTTTATCCGCAGCACCCTTCCCTATGCGCTCATACAAGGTGAACTTTATTGCCGTGGACTTGACGGAGAAATCGGAATCTGCGTAGCCACGGAACAGCAACATGAGATCATATCCCACCTTCATGAGAGCCCCGTTGGAGGCCATCAGGGACGCGACACTACTATCAAGAAAATTTTAACGGCCAAATATAGGTGGCCTAGGGTGCATAAAGACGTCCATAATTACGTAAAGAATTGCCATGCTTGTCAAATTGCCCCCACAAATTTTCAGTACCTGGGCAAAGTCCCTCTGAAATCGATACCTCCTTTGGGACCCTTCTTAAGATGGGGTTTGGATTTTGTGGGACCAATTTGGCCTGCCACCCGCCAGGGATTCAAGTACATCTTGGTCGCCACTGACTACACCACTAAGTGGGTCGAGGCCAAAGCACTTAGGACAAATACCGCCATGGTCACCACCACCTTCATCTACGAGAACATCATCACCAGGTTCGGCTGCCCATTGGAGATTGTGTCCGACCAAGGCTCCCATTTTGTCAACGCAGTCATCGAAGAACTCATGGAGAACCACGTAATTAAGCATAGGACCAATACAGTCTATTACCCTCAGGGCAACGGACAAGCTGAATCCACCAACAAAACTCTGATTGGCATGTTAAAACGATTCATCCATGCCAACAAGGTCGACCGGGACGACTGTCTGCCAGCAACCCAGTGGGCCTACAGAGTAGCAACAAAAACCGCGACAGAGTCAAGTCCATTTGAGTTAGTCTACGGTACGCAACCTTTGCTTCCTATAGAATATATTTCCCCTACATTCACCAGCTTACAACCCAGGGACTACACACCTCATCGAGTATTCGCGGCCAGGATGCAAGATATCCATCACCTCGAGGAGCTTAGAGAATCTGCAATACAGAACATTCTTCAGAAACAAAAAATTAGCGCCCAATATTTCCAAGCCTTCGAGCCCCCCCGTGTCTTCCAAAAAGGGGACCTTGTCTTATGGTGTCTCCGGGATCCCAAACTTAAAAAGACCAAGTTCGAGTCTGTATGGCATGGGCCTTATCGAGTCCAGCTGGTACTCCCTAACAATACTGTGTTACTAATTAATAGTGATAACTATGACGCCCAAGCTACCATGGTGAATGGAGGCAAGTTGAAACATTACCATACAGCAACCTAGCACCTATCACCTACTCTTAGCACTATCACCAATCATCGGGCAAATGACATAGACCAGGAGCCTAGCACCTCCAACTCTGAAGGAAAAATTCTACCTGAGCCATGGTTCGCTCGGATGCGGGGGATCCTCAGCCAAGTGTTCTTTAAAAACGAGTGCAATGGCATAACCCTCGCCCAGCTCTCGTTATTGTTCATGGCCGATCAGGGAGTGAAAATCAACTGGAACGCCCTCGTTGACGAGAACTTCAGAGTCGAGGTGAGAGGTCACCGACGCAACCCGGACTACTCCAGCCCGATCGGTCCCTTTCTAACAGCGGTGATGAAGCCACGGTGCCCTTTTACTAATTTCGTAGCCTAAGTATAGAAATCTTCTACTCACTGTACTCTTGTGCATTTTAAGTACCTAATGTATAACAATGAGCCTACTGTTTGTATCCTTGCTCGTATGTCAGTACATAGTATACATTACAGTCAAGTTCAAGGTACTAGGATGTCCTTTTTCTGATTCGTTTAAGTAGAGTTAGTACTTTTTGATTGAATTTAATTATATCTTCGGTGCGTGCTTGCCGCAAAGTCTTCAAGCGTCTCCTTTCATGCGCTTGTTGGGTCGTTACCTATTGTGCTAGAGAAGAGATCGAGTTAGATTTACGATCCTCAACCCAAAGTGCAAGGTGAGAGATTATTGCCGGTGCCGCTCCAAGATGCCCCTTCGAAGACGTTGTCGAAGCATAATGCTATTGGAGCAAAGCGGAAGAGGGATGAACCACCTGTCTTTGAGTGCTTGGACGGGAGGAGGTGCTTGGAGATTACGACTTAGGGAGCCAGAGCTGGACTCTGAAGATGCGTCCTCAAGTGATGAAGACTGTGACCAGAAGGTGCCTAGGCTCCCCTCTAGTTCCGGGACAACCACGTCAACTCGCAAGGGTGATAAAGATGCGGCCGCTGAATCTTCGAAGGGAACGTTGCCGGTTCTAAAGTCCTACCATCCAGACTTCATTAGCCCCATCATCGCAAAGGATCCTGATCTAGAGCAAGCCAGGGGGGAGGCTAAGTGGGATTCTCCTATCCGACAGCCCCACATGGAGGACGGGGAAAGTTAACATGCGAGCGGCGAGCGGAGAGCGGAGAGCTGAGAGCGCAGATAGGAGAGCAGAGATTTGACCATTGACCTAGTTTTAGTGAAAAGATTTGCAACCTATAACCGTGGAGAAGTACTAAATTTAGGGTACTTTTTTTAGTATCCGGTGAATGAAATGTATGTAATTACGTGGTTTACAATATCTGAAACATTTTATTTCATTTTCGTCCGAAAAACTACATTTATATCAAGACTTAAAATTAGGGCTGACGTCATATTTATAGGTAATAAATGAGAATATTCAAACTAAATTTTAAAGCGATGTCCAGGTCTTAGAAGTTCCTGCTATATTTTAAGAATTTTGCATAGCAGATATTATATTGTTGAAAAGTTCTTGGAATCTTTAAAAACATGTGTACAATGATTCTAATAATGAGTCCAAAATTATATACCTTCCAAATATGCTTGGCCTCATTGATAATTTCTTCGTCTTCGGATAAGATCTAGTGTAGCTTTTTAAGTCAATTATTATCCTATAAAAACCTAGGAAGTTTGAATTCAACTTATTTGAGATCATCAGTTTGTGAACTAAATGTTGCTTATGGTAGACATAATTTTGAGAGAATGAGCAATTCCCTTGAAGTCATAGCTTGTGAAACAAAGAGGCTCCGTTCTATACCTGCGGGACTACACGCGCGGGGAGAGAGAAGCCTTCCTGCGCTCCTACTGGCTGGACCCTCCGATTTGCGATTTGGCTCGCTTTTGGCAACCTGCTGGCACCAATGGTGCCAGCAGGTAAAGTGCACGGGCATGGCAAAAATTCAGGCACAGATTTCATGGCAAAGGCCTTTTGGAGACCCCAACCTTCCCCTAATGCTAGTACTGCAGGTTCATCTATCTCGTCAAGGTTGATTTATCGATTCTAAAAACTTTGTGTGCTTCCCTTGCAGAAATTTACAGAGGAAAATTTTTCAGAAATGCCTTCATGCAACCTGGCGGAAACTGTCCACAACAAATGGCTCCAAGCTTTAGGGAACAACGGCCAAGATTTGTATGTTGCTACTGTGGACGACTCTTTCCGTGCATGTCTATAGGTCGTCAACTTTTACCAGTTCCTGAAAGGTGAGGTATGCGGCACAGGACCATCCAAGAAGGAACTCAAGCTAAGGAACGCTGAACGCCGGGCTAAGCAGACAAGGAACCCTATACTTCTAGAGGACGCGATGTTAGAGATGCCTGGTGCACATGAGTTTTGCACACGACTTCCTCACATGGCAAGAGAAGAAGTGTTTGGCTCTGTCAAGCGGAAGGCAGACCTTCCCATTAGAGCTGAAGAAGAATCACATCGTCCGGACAAGGTAAACTACTCTCGTCCTAAAGGTTTAGGACGTGCTGTCAGGGCTCGCAATATGCCAATGCCTGTCATTGTGGAAGATGACACTGAAGATGAGACTAAGGTAGTTGAAATTCAACCTACGGCAACAATATCTCAGGATACCCCATCATCACCGGTGAACGAGAAGGGGGTTCGACATGTCAATGCAGTTGAAGAAACCAAGGTAAATGTCAAGGAGTGGCACATTTTGAGACTGCTCAAGACTTCCACCAAGTGTTGTTATGCACAGAGAGCAGTTATGAAAAAGAAGTGTATCGAGAAGATTGTAAGGGGTGCTAATTCAACTGCAGCACCTACCTACACCGGAGTCTGGACCAACATATGCACGAACACATCTGAGAGTACGGAGATCTTCTGCTTTGACATCGAGAGGTGTGTAAAGGGTACGAGATGCAAGTGGGTTGCCAAATACTCTAGGGACCAAGAGATGCCTCCAATTCCAGAGGTTTGGCCGGTGAAGCTAGGTACAAACCTAAATCTCACAGAAATTCGAGCACTTGAAGCGGCAGGGTTTCAACTCCCGCAGAAGATTCCCGTCTCCCCGAGACGCCTCTTCTTTGGTGCCTTGCCTCTTACAAATCTTAGATCAGTGCCTGTTCCTGCAGAAGCTGACCGCTACCCTAGTGAGAGAGACAGCAAGATGGTGAAATGCATTGCCCTCGTCCAAATCTGGCGCAGCGCCTCTCAATGGGCTCATCCGACTCCATCAAAGCTCGCCTATGCTCCATCACTATGATACCTCACCAGGGCCATGGTTGCATCATCGGGCTGGATTCCGGCGTTGCTCCAGCCATCACACAGTACCACATCACCATCAGCTCCTACCCAGCTTGCACTTGCCCTGCATTCAGAAAGACCATGACGAAGTTTAGAGGACGGACGCAATTCTCTTATTGCAAGCACCTCTATTACATTCTACTGAAGGTCTGCAATCGTGACCCTGACGCCGATCTCTTCATCCATGCGCCCACTTTTAGTTTCAACGAGGTCAAGATAGTCTTAGAGATTGGAATCTTGACTCACCCTTTGATAAGAAAATAGTAAGCAGAGTACTTTCCTGGACAGGTATTCACCTAGTGGACGGTGGTTTAGGGTGAGGCTAGGTCTTTGGTGATTGAATTTTTCCTTGTACTGAGTCAGCAATACAAATCTCGTATTGCCTATTTCAATACAAAGGTTTTGTCATTCACATTTATAACACTGTGTAACAATAGCATTCACTTTTGACAAGTGGCCTTAGTACATCGTATCCACTATGAGTTCGACTGTCCCAATGCCATCAATAAATATGAAATGCCATTTTATTCTTTGAACTTATTGCATTTAGGTATCTCCTTGCATTTTCAACATAATTACGAACCTTCGGCTGTACTACAGGACAAGCTACGTCTACGTTCACTATTTGATCCCCACTTGGCACTTGTCGTAGGTGGAGACGTTTCAACAATGAACGAGCTACACTCTTTCCTCGCAATGCTTCCCTAGAATAAGTCCCCGGTGGAATCTTCTCAACCTTGGAATATGCATGAGTTGGCAAGGGCACAACCGACTCCTCTTCAAGTAGTACGAGACAACTTGGCCCTTCTCACTACAACAAATCCAGCCCAGTGTGACTAGTTGTAAATCAGCCCGTGTGACCGCGAAGTCACATCAGTTATTAGTTTAATCAAAATGCAGTCACGATAGAGTCTAGTCATGGACTGTTCATCTGATCATTTTTTTGAGGACCTGGGTAGGAACGTCTTCAGAAACGGGCCATATGTTCCCCAGCACTGTTTCCATAGTCATGCTTTGAGTGCTTACTATCTGAAGTCATACTAACATAGTCATATGGTTTCGGTATTAGATTCTTCTATGACTGTGTTTCGTAAGAAATTTCATTTGAGTGACTGCATGTCGTCGACTCGTCAAGGAGTCATTCCTCTCACTAATCGTAGTCATTTATTACAATCAAGTAACTCGAAGAAATCTTCTACTCGAGGCCTCAATGGGTAAGTGCTTGGTAAAGGGAGGATTTAATCACTAAACCCTTGCCTTCACAACCCCATCAAAATCCAACAAAACCCAACTAAACTAAGTGCTCCAAACCCTCATAGAATGCTAGAAATGTACAATACAAGTGCAAAAAGAGGTCAAAACTGCATAAAATGGGTCAAAACAGCCCCAAAACATGGTACAGCAGCTCCTACAGCTCTCAGACCTCTCTAACTCTACCTGCTCTAGTGTAGAATGATCTCCCAAAACCCTAAACCTGCCTCTTAAACAGTCTGAAAACGGACAAAATCATCCAGTCGGCTTCGTCAGAGTTCATCAAGTCGGCTCCGACAGAGTTCATCCAGCCGACTGACAAAGTTCATTTGCAGGAACTGGATGACTGTCGGGACACTTCCTAGATGAAACTGAGAGGGGACTGGATGGGGTTAAAGGGAGAGACCAGTTGGGTCTCTGGTTAACATTATCCACTTCTTCTGGTAGTTTTGCCCTCATAATGCATGGAGACTAAGAGAGAGGGTGGTAAATGGAAAGAAGGCTAAGCGGCTTGCAGTAAAAAAAATTGACTATACTAGTAAATGGTGGAGAAGAAAACTACTCCTTGGTATCAAACACATGGAACCCCTTCCTAACTAGCAGTGATGCTAGCTGCTGCCTTGAAGTCGTCCATTGGTGGTGTCACTCTTCCTTAGGCCCATTGGTGGAGCTTAAGTTTGAAACAATCCGCTCTATAGAATTTGGCTGTGTAAAACTCAGCTTCGTAAAATGGTGTTAAGTAGAACTAGCTAGGTGGGTATAAAAATTTTGTAGGTTTCTCTTTAGATCTAGACAGTAAACTAGCCTTTTAAGGGTGAAGCTAAATCACCCTTTAACAGTCGGCTCGCATGCACTTGCTCGGAACACTTGACTCTTCAAGTACTCTGTGAGAGTAGGGGCCACTGCCAACAGTTGTCCTAACCATATTGTAATGGGGGTCTCCAGGATTTGACGGCTAATCTCCTGCACCAAAGCTTCGAGCTGGGTTCCGGGAAGACTCTCCATATTTGTATCAGGCGCCTTCTTTGGGATATCCTCTAGACAATCAGGGTTAATAAAACCAATTTAGTGACCATTCAAAGTTGGTGCCGTAGGTGCGTTGGCATCCAAGTTGGTTGTTGTGGCCCCTTCAAGCTTCTCTTGTGCCTCTTTGTCTTCCAACGGAAGGCCCACCTCCAGTCTTGCTGCTCTGGTTGGAGAAACTGCCACCTCAGATGGCTCTTGCACTTCCAGCTCCTCCACTTCCAGCTCTTGCAGTTCCACATTATTAACACCCACAGTATCACTACCAAGTTTTCTAGATGCCACAAACTGCTCAAACCTCAACTTGTAAGGAAGGTTGCGCATTTGATGGTCGGTCTCGTTGCAAATAAAGCAAGTATCGATATGACCATAGCCATCATGCTGGTACCCTCCAGGTCGACTGTCAACAAGTCGGCTGTTAATAGGTCGACTAGAGTTGCTGTCGTGTTGCTGAGCAGTTACTTCATCGACCCCCACAATCGGTGTACCTTCAGGTCATGGAAGTCTATTCTTCGGGTTGGCTGGGTTGAAAAAATAGTAAGCATCGTCATGGCTGTATTTCTTGCAGACTGTGCAATACCTCCCACTATCTGACTTTGTTGCCTCCGCCTGAGCTGGTAAGGTAGTCGGATGTCTAGTAGTCGGCTCTCAATGCCGGGCTTGAAAGCACAGTTCCTCCCTTAAGGCATTGATGCATTGGGCTTCAGAGCGCCGAGCTACCTCCTGCAAATCAGTCATAGTGTTGGCTGTATAGGCACTTGTAGTGACCTCAGGTAGTCCAGCAGGCCTGCCCTGAAGTAGGTCAGCTTGAAGCCTTCTCCAACATCTATTTGCAAACACCTGATCAGGTTTGTAAACCTCTCATAATAGTCTTGAACCTTCTCCCCCTCACCTTGTTTGAAGGTCCTTAGAGTCATGAACACAAGTTCATCAGAATCATGCTCCCTAAACCGCATCTTGAACGCCTCCTTCGCCTCCTCCCAAGTACAATTGGGGTGATGATCCAGCCAATCATCAAACCAAGTCTGGGCCTTATCAACAAGGGTTGTTCCAAAGAGGAGGATGATGACAATCTCATCTGTCATTCCATTGTAACAAACACACTTGTCAAAATGCCTTAGGTGAGCATCAGGGTTAGTTCCCTCCTTGTATGCTCGGTACGGCAATTGCTTCCGCTCTGCACTGACTGGTGGCCTTGGAGGAGCTAACTTAAAGTCGGCTGTGCGCACTATTGGTACTACAGAGGGACATCCTGCCAAAGTGGCCGGATAAGTCGTCTGTATTTTAGTGGCAGTCGGCACTGCCCGGTCGGCTCGCGAAAGATCACCAAAACTATAGCCTCGAGGTGCTGGAGTAGGCCGAGCATCCAGTGATTGGGCTATATCAATTGGACCAGGTATTGAGTCTCCAACAGTTGGCTAAGCTGATTGCCCAAGATACCATACTGACTGAGTTGGCTGTAGCGCGTCGTACACATCACTTGTCCGGTTGCCCAAATATCCAGAAAACTTGTGTGGTGTCAAGGTCGGCTCTGCAAGCAATGGTCTTGAAACGCTCCTGCCCACAGTTGACTCTAAATGAAAGGTAGATAAATCAGGCGGCCTTGCTGGTATCTCTCCAATGTGCTCACACTCCTGCCTCCTTTGTTCCTCCTTCCATCAATCCTCGATTTGAGTATCCTCATGCTGCTCTCGTTTGAGCCGTTCTTGTTCCCTCTGTTGGGTAGCCAACTGCTGTGCCGCCAAGTGTTGCGCTGCCGACTGCTGAGCTGCCAACTCCTGTGCTGCTAATCTCTGCATTGCTTCTTCAACACGGCGGTCAAAGTCGGCCTCCTGTGGTGTTGGATTCTTCTCTGGCCACTGTGGTTCTGTATGCCAGTGGTGCACTGATGCAACTCTCAATTGTGCGCCTTGTTGCAAAGCCTCTAGCTGCATGAGGTACTTTCCTTGGGTCCGGCATGCCTTGGTTGTGACTTACTTGGTGTTGCCAGGCCCTTTCCTTCTTGGCCAGTAAGTCCGCTGCAAAGGCCTCCAGTGCCCATTGGTCCTCTTCTTCCAGCTTCCATCCCGACTGCAATCGAAATTCATCCAAGAAGTGAACATTCCTCCCAGGTATACTGTCTTGGTGGTTCATTGGCCCATGCTCTTGAGCTAATCAACTCTTGGTTTCTTCCAACGTCTGCCTTAAGTTCTGAAATGCGGTTGGCAGCGTCACTAGGGTTTTTGGCAGATGCCCCGGAGATACAGGTCGGCTGTGTAGCCAGGTGGTTCCGCTTCTATGTTGGCTCTACCAGTGACTGTGCTTGGCCACTATTTCGGCTCCGAATGACCTCCTGTGTCTGACGTCTCTCCTCCCAGAATGTGTTGTAGTCATCCACTGTAGGGTAGAAGTCCCCCCTGAATGACGCAGTCCTTCTCTTGTCCTCATATCTCCAAGGAATGTTGGCTTGATCGTGATGACTGTTCAGTCTATCCCCTTTTTTGAATTGCCTTCCCTCTTCAAATTGGCTCTCCTGTGTACTTCCATCTGATGGTGAAATGTCATTTTCAACCTCCATGTCAATGAGTGTACCTTCCTGCATAGCTGCACTGCCTTGTGAGCTAAGTCGGTTGCGTACCTCAGGTGATGTCGACTCTACTGTCTGCTCCTCATGTTGCAGCCAGCGTTTGTACCTCTCCATGGCTTGTTGCTCAGCTTGCACATCGTTCGATTCACCTTCCTCCATGGGTGTGAACGGCTGATACTGTCAGTCGGCTGCGTTCAGTTGGCTGTATGTTCTTCCTAGTGTAGGCGGCTGTTACTCCCTGTTTGCTGTGGTCGGCTCTCTTTGGCCTCCTCCAATCAGTCAGCTACCAATACTTGGCTCCTTCCCTTACGTTTTTGTACCCCCTGCCACTTTAGCACTCATCGACCCAACACTTGGCTGTGTGGCATAATTAGTGCTTACAGACACTTCTTTTTAGCAAATAGGAACAGACCAAGGCAATACTGCAAAATTGCCCCTAACTAGTTCTTATCCCCTTTTTTCACACTGTACTGACCTTTAGAAAATCCAGTCCAATGATTACAATGCTAGTTACAGTTCTGACAATACTTGAAACAGAAATCACTCTGAATCTATCCAAATGCACTCAGCAACCCAAATTACCAGACTATTCTGACATGTGCCAACCTCAGGTCCAGGTCCCAAATGTCACCCGACGTCTCCAAAAACGACGTCCCAGTGCCGACCTAGATCCCCAAATTGAGGTCCGCAGAGCCGACTGAGGTCCCAAATTGAGGTCCTCAAATTCAAAATTCAAAATTCAAATTTTTAAGATCCTAAATTTTGGATCTGAAATTTGAAATTTGAATTCCTAAAATTTTGGATTACTTACCTTTCGCCCCTTTTTACATTGGGAATACAAATCTGTCTTGTAGCAGCCCTATCCCCTTTTTCGCTCTTGAACTGCCCTCAATTCACAGGGATTGACGCCAAGGCAAATCTGGCCCTCCACCTCCTCACAGCATCTGCGCCCACCAGCCTGCAATAAAGCCGCCTCTGCTGCTACTGCTCCCTGGACACGTGCTGGACTGCCACCGTCACTACACCAATGTTTCCACCTTTGAAAACACGTGAAACTCTTTGGCCGCCATTGCCCTCTCTACTGCAACAGTCTTGCCGGACTTCAAGTGTCTTGGGACCCTGCCAGTGGCTAGACAGCACTCTGCCGATCGATTCTAACACTATAGTGACTCCCCACACCCTGCCAGTAACTGTTCAGCACCTCGGAATTATAATAACAGCGGTTCAGCACCCCTAAACACTCTTGACAAACACTGCTGCACCTCAGCAAACCTAAAGTGTGTACTTCAGGACCTCTCTAGTGTGTGGAACAGCCTACAACCAGCTGGAGATCACATGGTACGAACTAAAGCATGGTCGCCAATGGTAAAGGGAGGATTTAACCACTAAACCCTTGCCTTCACAACCCCATCAAAACCCAACAAAACCCAACTAAACTAAGTGCTCCAAACCCTCATAGAATGCTAGAAATGTACAATACAAGTGCAAAAAGAGGTCAAAACTGCATAAAATGGGTCAAAACAGCGCCAAAACATGGTACGGTAGCTCCTAACAACTCTCAGACCTCTCTGACTCTACCTGATCTAGTGTAGAATGATCTCCCAAAACCCTGAACCTGCCTCTTAAACCGTCTGAAAACGAACAGAATCATCTAGTCGGCTTCGTCAGAGTTCATCAAGTCGGCTCCGACAGAGTTCATCCAGCCGACTGATAGAGTTCATCCAGCCAACTGACAGAGTTCATCCGCAGGAAGTAGATGACTGTCGGTACACTTCCTGGATGAAACTGAGAGGGGACTGGGTGGGGTTAAAGGGAGGGACCGGTTGGGTCTCCGGTTAACAATGCTGTAAAGTTGGGGTAGGTCCATCATCTTCATCTGCAAGTACATACTAGACATTTATATTCACAGAATTACAATCACTAGATATTTAGAATACAACTTTAAAAAAAGAATACCTGTTTGCATGAGATGCACCATATATTATGACTCCACTTTCTCTACCTTCCTACTTAGGGTTTCCAGATGCATGAAGATTGCTTGTACTATTAATCATGCTATAAATTTCCATCACTCACAATTGAACCCTTATAAATTGCCTCCCCATATTATTTCGAGCAGTTACACTGATCGCCAACAGAATGTAGTCATGTTGAGAGTCATATAGACAATTTCCTTTACTTATTCTGGTCATTGGTTTGTGTATGACTCGATGTTGTAATAAAGTTGATTTAAGTGACTATGTGTAGTCATGTAGTCATTACCTTGACTAATAACAGTCATATATTTTGATTCAAGGCATTGCACTATGAACATTTTAAAAAACCAAATGCTAATTAGTGCCAAAGAGAATAAAATTTGTTACTCTTTAGTTTTCTATTATTGTAAGTTTATATGTATATATAAAACTACAATTCTACCAAGTGAACCAGATAACCCGTAAGTAATCAATGTCGTTACCGTTCCCAAATTTTCATGAATGATGGATTAAATATTAATCCAGATATAATTGAATTCACAGTGCTCACAACAACAAGTCTTATAGTACCACAAGATTTCCATTGTTTCTCTTCTATGTTTTTTTCTTAATTTTTGGTTTCCGTTTTGGTAAAAAAATTCTCTACATTCTTCCTCAATTTCTTCTTCAATTTGAAGGGAAAATTTGGACTTCAAAATTTATGCTCAATTTCGTCGTCATTGTTTTACATTTACGCCGCAATATATTCGTGCATGCAAGGACTACAATTTTTATAAATTATTTATCCGAGCTATATACTGTAAACCCTCCAAAACTTCCATAAAACCATCACACGCTTCCAACAAACCCAATTGAAAGACAAACACCACTAACAACGGATACCAAAATTGTCCTCTAAGTATTCTTCTAAACTGCAACCTCAAAGTACTCCTCAACACCTCTTACTTTCAACAATCATCTAAGAGAAAGAGTGAGAGAGCTCAAAAAATAAGAGGCTGACGGTTGGCCGCCCTTAATATTTCCAACCCTTACCCTAAACAAGAAAGGGGGCAAGGTCCACCTTGGCCACATGTCTCTTCTATGTTTTTTTCATAAATTTATGTTTCTATTTCGGTAAAAAATATCTTCACATTCTTCCTTAATTTCTTCTTCAATTTGAAGGGAAAATTTAGACTTCAAAATTTGTGTTCAGTTCTGTCCTCAATGTTTTACAATTTCCAGTCCGCAATATATTCGTCTATCCGAGGACTACGATTTTTATAAATTATTTATTCGAGTTATATACTATAAACTAGTCATGTACCTCTATTATGTAGTGATATATTAATCTAGATATGATGTAGATTAGACGTATAGACTTTAAGATATGATGTAGATTAGACGTATAGAGTTTAAGATATGATGGTGAAATGTTCATTGCACACATATTATGAAATGTTCATTGTACACATATTTTTATAAATTGTTTATTCGAGTTATATCCTATAAACAAGTCATGTATCTCTAACTGGAACTAGTCATCTACACTATGGCGGTGCACAATCAAAATGCAGGGCAACTAAAAATGTAATTACCATTAACATTCCACTTCAGCCACATTTTGAGATCATATTGGTCTCCACAGAGTCATATTCCACGTCAACACGTATTACAAAGTTGGCGTATACAAGAGGATCGACCCACTCCTTCCTTGCGTAGATCTCGCAAAAGTAGTTCTCTGCAATGGCAAACGTTCCATACAATGGCAGAATCATTTGTTGTTATGAGAAATGAGGCATTGCATACTTAATTTTTGTTTGTTAAATTGATAAAAAATATGGATCATACAGAGAGTCAAATTTCAATCTTAAATCAGTGTTTCTATGACTAGAATAAAGAACTCGGACATTACAACACCAGGAGTACAATAGATTCATACAATTCAAAATTAATGTTAGCAGTACTTTGTTAAAAATAAATAAAAGGAAATGAATAATTAGAAAAAATGAAATAGAGGAAAAAACTTGATAAATAGAAATAAATTCGAAATAGTTAGGACAGTACAAAAGCGATATTCTATGTTTTAAATTCATATAATTTGATTTTCATTTGGAAAAACATTTAGTAATGTACATTTCTTAATTATTGGGAATTTTATATACCCTCAAACTATAATATTGTAGAGAAGGATAAGAAAATAATGAATAATTGCGTTCGTTAAATTCCCCTACTTTCACCGAACTATGTATGAAATGTTATTCCATATTTAATTGAATTGAGAGACTCACAAGAGCAAATTTTATAGTACCATAAAACTTAAGCAGAATATAAAATATCATTATTATTATTTTTTAATTATACTATTGAGTTTCACACAATTTATTTAATTAGATATATAAAAATGTGTACATAAATATGTCTACAAATTTTTCCTATTTTAAAAAGAATTAGAGCTTCATTATGTGAATCAAGATTTTAAGAACATATTGAAATTCTTTAATGAGTTTAATTTACTTCCACTTCAACTATGTTTTGGTAATTTGAGGATTTCATATTCATATCACGTTCTATGAGCATACATTATTTGTTGGTTTAGGTACTATGTTTTTCTAAATTAATTACGTTTAATAGTTAAACGTAAAATAAACATATGGTCGATGAATAGTATTTACATATTTTTAACTTGTAGAATGTACTAACTTTTCATACTCGTTTTAGGAATACATACTAATAATCGAGTGAGCACATATTAAATAAAATAAAACCTCGGTCTAAGGAAATCTAATTCCAAATTCAGTTTCCATTTGAAGATCATGACATAACTTCCACTTTGATTCATAATTCATTGACTTGTACACATGTAATTTTATTTTAATGAATATTTTGAATTCTGTTTCTATATTGCAATGAAAATTATTTAAGATTCTTACAATTCCGACCTATATTTTGAAGGCGCCTCTAGTTCTGTAGTCATGTGGATAGTTTTCTTTACTAAAATTGGCAATGACTGCAAAGTAACATAGTCACGTGGACAGTTTTCTCTACTAAAACTGTTGTTAAAGTTGCAAAATAACATAGTCATGTGGACGGTTTTCTTTACTCAATGTGGTAATAATATTCCAAAGTAACATAGTAATGTGGACAGTTTTCTTTACTAAAATTGGCAATGATTGCAAAGTAACATAGTCATGTGGGCAATTTTCTCTACTAGAAATGTTACTAAAGTTGCAAAGTAACATAGTCATGTGGACAGTTTTCTTATCCAAAATTGGTAATGATTGCAGAGTAATATAGTCATGTGGACACTTTGCATTACTAAAATTGTTAATAAAGTTGCAAAGTAACATAATCATGTGAACAGTTTTCTTTACTCAATGTGGTAATGAGTTGCATTTTAATTCCACCTTGGTTTATACTGGTAATGTTGTCCTCTTTCATTACAGAGGTCCATATAACTCTCATTTGTTAACCGCACGATCTTTGTGAATACTCTTATGATGTACAAAGGTTCTCTAGGCAGTACAATCCTGTTGCGGTGACTCATCATTGTAATCCACCTCTCCCTCCTCTTGTAGAGCAAGTTGCGCCTCGTTGCTAGAAAGCTCTCTGGCATTTGATAAGATAGGCGGCACTGCTTTGGTATCGTCAGTGACATTCGGTGCCATCAATCCCTGGTTTTCAACACCATCACGGAAGCTCAGACAGTATAGATCTGGAGTTCCCTTATCGATGGAAGTCACTCTCACACTTTGTGCCTCTTTGTGAAGAACAACCTTCCACCCAGGATGTGCTACATTGTCAACAAAGAAGACCTGCTGAGCATGAAGAAGGAACGCAAACGAATCTGAAGAGTACGGAATGGTGCGGTCAAATTTCACGAGGGTGAAACCATACTTGTCTTTTTTCATAGTTGCCTGGGGCCCAATCCACGTAGCTTGGACCCACTTACACTATAGTACGAGTAGCTCGAACTTCCCATAGTCAGCGCCAATGATCTCTTCGACCCACCCCACGTACTCCACATTCGCGAGCCTGTGGTGCTGGCCCTTTCTGCTGGCCCGGCAAGATTGTGAGAATGTTGCAACTACTCCGCTATCGCACGTTGCCAAGTCCATCTCTGCTCCTCGCACACGTATATGGTTGCCGTATGCATACATGCTGCGATATGATTTTTGCGTTGCATGAAGGTGGCAGGACAAAGGCAAGCACATCTTCATCTACCTGTGAACCTGCTGCCACATCCCGTTGCACTGCATCAGGAAACCACTTAGAAAATTGCTGATTCCGAGCGTTCCATGGATACTCCACTCTTCTACCCCGTGATCGACGGCGTATCTCTGCACGCAACTTGGACCGCTCTTCCATTTCCACATAGTGGCGTCTGATAAGGAGCCACAGTGAATGGCAAGTCTTCAGCTAGCAAAACCAGTAAGCAGTTGTACATGCAACGTCATCTACAAAAATTCACTAGTCACGTGTTGCGAGTCGATGACTAAAAGTAGTAAAGAGAACAAGTTCTAGGACTAAACTCAGTCATACCTCCCTTTTGAGACAGATCACATGACTAAAACAAGAGACTTTTCTCAGTCTTACTCTCCTCACGGGACATCCAAGTGGTACTTACTCTCTGTATGAATGTAGAGGCTCTACTTTTGTGAGAACAAACTCGTGAATCCACACCCTTAGATCCAACGTCAAGAGTCTGTAACGACCTGTATCCTCTACGGACTCGCTCTTTGCCCCAACTTCCTCCTGGTCGTCCCAGATCCTTCAGCGCATTAGCTCACAGTCCTACACGTACTCCGTGCAGAACCCTAGCGTTTCCTCTATTGTATACGCCCGTGCCATGGATCCCTCGGGCTGCGCTCGTTGCCTAACGTAGCCCTTCAATCTCTTCAAGTATCGCTCAATAGGATACATCCATTGGGTGTGTACAGGAGCGCATATATCCAACTGCTGCACAAGGTAGATGGGGAGGTGCGACATTATATTGAAAAATAAGGGTGGGAAAACCTTCTCGAGCATGCACAGTGTCTCTGCTCTGTACTCCAGTAACCGTTGCATGGACGATGGATCCACTGACTTTGTGCACAGTCGTACAAACATGCGACTAAGTCGCAATATTGCCACCCGCGTGTCCCTGTTCAAGAGAGTGCGCAGGCACAGAGGGAGCAACTGCTACATCATGACATGGTAGTCATGAGATTTCAGTCCCTTTAAGTCCCCATCCGATGCAATGCACTTCGCAAGTTGTCCAGCATAGTTTGTAGGAGTCTTCAAATTCCGAATAATGTCTAGGAATGTCCCCTTCTCCTCTTTGGATAGTACAAACGGAGCTGATGGGAGTACAACAGACCCAGGTTTCCTTCGAGGAAGCGGGAGCAATCGTGGTCAAATATTGGCCTCCTCCAAGTCGAGCCTGGCTTTCAAAGTGTTGCGGTCTCCCGAAATTGTTTTCATTATGTTCTCGCAAATGTTTTTTTCACAATGCATTGGATCCAAAACATGTCTAATGAGGAGGTCCTGCCAAGAATCTCAACATAGGATTCCGGCATCAGTTCTGCTCACAATCAGTAACATAGAATCTACTGTCGCAATTTAGAAGATATAGTATAATTTTCATTTTTCTACCTACATTCAGTGATGGAGATAAGAATTAGCACTCTTTACAGTCAAGCTGATCATCTAGAGCTTACTAAATTCAGTCAACTTTTCCTGAATACATTACTTGAACCAGAATCTTCACTATTCAAAGTCAACATCATCATCAAAATGGGTTCGTCATGACAGTCAGCGTTACTTGGAGTACTAACTAGAACCAGATTTTGCACTATTCACGATCATCCTTCTAGACTGGCAGTTACTACAGTCAGTCATGTTTTGCTAAAAGTAGCTAGTGGAACCAGAAAATGCATTTAGCTAGTACCTGCCAATATGGAAGCATGTACAAAGCTAAGAGCCGCTTGACTCCGGTACGATGAATGGGGTCGCCCTCTCCCGCACCTCTTCTTCCTTGTGACGCTTCTAGAAAGGATATTCTGTCATGTGCAAAGCCTTTGATTTTTGATCCTATGAGAGTTTGGGGGGGAGGCCGGTACACCTGTTGACCATAAAACGCTTGTCTGAGCCTACGATAGGAATGCAACCTGTTGAGATACCGACGGTGACCTAAATATACATTCTTCCCTAGGGCCTGTGACTGCCGAATAGTTACTTCTGGCCCACACTTTATACACGCTCTATATCCTTTTGTGACTTGAGCAGACGTTAGTCCGTACGCAGGGAAGTCCTGAATGCACTAGAGAAGAAGAGAGCGCAATTTAAAATGTTGTCCAGGGGGCTCTGAAGACACATCTATTGCTAGAACCCCTTCCTAGAGTTCCAAAAGCTATTCGATTAGCGGAGCAAGGTACACATCGATGTTCTCCGAGGTCACACTCTCTTTCCCTGCAATCAACAAAGAAAGCATGATAAAGAAGGGCTTCGTCACTAGCCATGCAGGCAAATTATGGTTCAGCAGAAGAACCGGCCATGTTGAGTGACTGAGCGACTGGTTTCCAAATGGGTTCACTCCGTCCAGAGCCATCCCTAGGCGGATGTTCCTATGCTCAGCTGTGAACTCGGCATCCAATGATTCGATGTGCTTCCAAGCCTTCGAATCGGGGACGCAATCTATATTACTTCCCTCCTTCACCCGATTGGCGTGCCACTTGTTAAGTTCCGCCACTTTCTTACATCGGTACATTTGCTTCAGACGGGGAATTAATGGAAAGTGGCGTAGAATTTTGGAGGGGATTTGGCTGGACTGTGACTTGTATCTCGGGGCATTGCACTTTGGACAGCTCTCCGCATCCTACAGCTCCATCCTGAACAGGCAGCATCCATTGCGGCATGCATGTATGATATTGTAAGACAGTCCTAGCTTCCCCACATACTTCTGGGCTTCATAGTGAGAAGTGGGTAGGTAATTGTCGCTTGGAAGAAGAATCCGCGGTAATTGCAGTAGTTCGGTAACACATGCATTCGATACTCCAAAGACTGCAAAACATTTGAGTAGCAGAAGAGTAGAGACCAACCGAGATGTTGTAGCACCTTCAAAAAGAGGAATTCTGGCATGCTCCAGTAACTCATCCATTACATCCCCAGAGTGGTCCCCTTCAAGCCATGGGATTTCATTGTCTTCTTCCTCACCATTTGCCTCCCCACATTCGAGGGGGTCATTTTCCTCGAGGTTATCATACCTAGCCAGGCACTTTAGGATCATTCTTATGGCGTCCATGCCCCCATTGTTGTTGTCAGGCTCAGGAGGACTTTCCCTGACTTCTTCTTCAACAAAGTCATTTTTTGCATCTACAAATTTGTTTTCCGTATCTACGAGACGCGCCTGACCAAAGTAAACGAAAGAAGTTATCCACTGGGAGTATTTCCGCACTAGACATGAAACTACTAGCTGGTTACATCGCGTAGTTCAGACATACCAAAATAGGCACAGTGAATTGACGGTCTTTTCCGACCGTTCTAAGATGCTTGCGAATGGTTGCCCTGTTGATGCAACGTCCTCCCATACAATTCCTACATCGACAAGGGTAACTTGTTAGCCCTAGCCTATCTGCTTGACGCTCCTCCAAATCCCAGAGGTAGAGCTCGCTTGCCTCCATCGCTACCAACGTGTGATCCTGCTAATTCGTGGATCCATTCTCTTAGCTCCGTTTCAAAGGTTAGTACGGACCTCTTTAAGCTCTATGACTGTACTCAGTCACATTAAACAAACAATTGTCTATTGAATAACGCGATGTAATCAAATTCTGTGACTAGCTGTCGTCACGTGAATCAGAATTATGACTCCAATAATCATGATTCCCATCCTGAAAATTACGAGTTGTACGAATGTTCCATTTGTGCTTTTCTAAGAGCCTTACAAGATGCAATTCACACACCTGCAAAATAACTTCCCCACACACCTTGCTGTACTTCTTCTTGTATTGGTTCTTTGTGGTGAACAAATACCGGGTGCCTTTAATGCTCTCGTTTTAACTCTCTCCCATGACAATATCGCCTAGTCTGAAACTGAGTCGGAGGTGGCACATGCGACTGCTGGCAAATAAGGCCGCAAACAACAGCAGGTTAAGTCGTGACTATTTCACAGCACCTCAAGGTTGCAACAAACTTTGCCTCAGGTTTGAAAATCGAGTAAAATTACGCCCTTAGAAATAGATTAGCAGAAGACTAAACCATGTTGTCACACTAGGGCCATTGAAGTTTGAGATGTCAACTTCACACATGTGCAAGCATCTGTATAAGAAGTCTAAGGGCTGTACACAACAATGTCAACTATCATTGTTTTGATGTCCATCCCTCCATACCTTCTGAGGTACCTAAAAGTAACGATCTTGTTCCAAATCTTAGCACTGATCCAGCATAGGGTAAAGCTCCTGAAGAATGAGTGTCTTTGGCGTTTCATCCTCCGAGCCTACCAAAAATGCTACCAATAAGCTCTTTGCTAGCCTCAAGCACAACGGCACTCTTTGTGGCCTATGATGTCTTCTCAACCTATTCTCATATCAAGCTGCTAATCTTAACCTTGATGTCCCGGTAGTCGCCTACCTTCACAAGGTGCCTATGGGATCCTAGGTGGATGCACGCTTGTGTCCTATTGCCCTTTCCCGTAACATAAAATATATTTGCACTACAAGTGGCAACGCATACAGGAAGTTCTTTACATACCTTACAGACCAAAGTTGATTCCTTCAGAGCATCCTCCCTAACAACAAACACGTGTAAGGTGCATCCATCAAATTTGGTCTCATTCACGTTGAAGATGGGATGATCACGATCAAGGTACTTGCAACCCTTGTTCTTGAATTGCAAATGCTCCACAAAGGACGAGGACCAAAAGGATAGGTCCATGTTGTTAGAGATGTTGGTGGTAATCTTCTTGGTCGACACGTGTCCATCGTATCGCTTATCCATGCTCTACATGAATTTGGCGGCCGATCACGAGGCTGAAGTCGAGACAGGTGGTACTTCAAAGATGACATCACCGTTGAAATCCGCAGGCATATACTCCTCTCTCTTGTGTCTGATAAAGCTATAGTCTAATTTCCTCAGGCCATTCTTCTTACCAAGTCGAGGAGCAAGTTTCTTCAACAACAAAAGAATACTAAGAGACTCATTCAGCGAGGGGGGCACTAGCATAGGATAGGAAGTACGCTTATTCACAAGGGCCTTTAGATGGGCATGTGGCTTTACGGGTGTATACTCGGCAGACAATTGCTTCCATGGGTTGCTGTGATCGTCAAATGAGAGATCGATAACCGAGGTACCTAAACCCGACTTGACTTTGACTTTTGCAAGGAGAGGCGTCTCTCAGGCAAACTCGGTCTTGACCTTCATATCTACCGACCCTAGAGTCTGTGTGGTGCAAGTCAAGGATTGATGAGGGATAAGAATCTTGGTGGACACAACCATTTGGGAATCTATCATACTGCAACCAGGCCGAAGCCTCCACATTTTGCGATCTTGCTTGTCTACGAAGGATATCTGACCTAGTGTGTGAGTAATCTCTCCTGTGAGGTCATTACAGATCTCTTCCTCGATGCTTATGGTGTCCTCTTGATATTGAATCCAAAAACTTGGACACGTGGAAAGTTCGTACGTGAGCGGAGAGCGGTGAGCGCAGAATGGAGAGCACAGAATTGACAATTAGGAAAATTTTCAAAAGCAAAGTAGACCCTATAACCGTGGAAAATTACTAAATTAAGGCTTAATTTTGACACTTTTTTTAGAAAAAGAGTATATTACCGTGGAAATTAGGATTATCTGTGGTAAGAATTTATTACGTTTGTTCTCTAAGATACAAATTAGGGCTGATGTCATGATGACGTCATGCATACATTCCTTTAGATTAGTCATGGGTTTAGGCAAGATACAATGATCAGGCGTTGAGTTTTAGATCAAACAAATAATTCTTTCATAGGATTATGTAAATGCACAAGGGAAAAAACAAATTTGAAAGAACGTAAAGGAGGCAAGGTTTGAAAACTTCCTGGAATATTTCAAAAGTCAGGTATAGTATCTTAACTGCTGAAACCAAGATATACCTTGTAAGAGTCCTTGTCTTCATCGAAGATTACTCTCTCTTCCTAGGCAGCAAAGCATCTTCATTTGAGTGATAGAAGTAGGAGATTTTCATCATGAAACAACACTTGGTAAGCAAGGTTCCAGAGAAGGAGGTCACTCTTGGTTTCTTGAGCTTGTCTCTAGGTGGCGTATTTGGATAGTGACACAGTCCTTGGCATGCTGTGCTGTATGCGAAGGTAGCGTAGGAGTTCGGGGATGTCAATCTACAAGCTTGAGTGTAACGTTTTAAGACTACAACAATTCAGTGTGTTGCGCGATGCCGAAGGTGTGTAATGCGAGATCGAGGAGGACGAGAGCGGCTGTAGGTTTGCCCCCAAAGGCACCGGCGAGTTATGAGGAGCTGCGGCCGTGGCTGCTGGAGGTGGAGCGCGCCAGGGAACGAGGCATGGACCTGCCACCGTTTAGGCACATCGGAAGCCTCCATGTTGGTGAAGGTGAATGGCGTTGGACAGTGCTTTGTACCAATGAGCTTCTCCGTATTATGGAGTTGTCCCTAATCCCGTATCCCTTGCTATCGAACGTCGATGACAATCCAGTTGTTCAGCTGCCCGAAGTGATCATATCGGATGGCGAAACTTGCTGGTTTGATATGGACAAGAGTTGGACTGTATATCCTTCGAAGGATTAGTACTGTGAAGTGTAGTGGGGTGTTCGAATACATTCCTTTAGATTTGGTCCCTTATTGGATCTAGATACGAGTATTCCACCATGATGGTTTTAGATAATATAGACGATTCTAGGAATAAGACAACTCGAAACCAACTAAAAGAGATGGTCTTAAAAGTACGTGGAATATTTCACAGTGCGTGTAGAATAATGGAGTAGCAGAAACCAAGATGTACACCAAGTCAAGAATAGGTAACATGGCTATGCAAATGTGGGATTTTGAATGAGTAAAATATAAATAACAACGCAATATTATTTTTGAGCCTTTCTTTTGTAACATTTCACTCTTCATATTATATTTTGAGCATTACAGTTGTGACATTTCATCCTTTACAAACACGGAGACAAAATGGATATGAGAATCATAACAAGTTTAGGTTTAGGGTAGTAGAGTAGACGAAGGATTACCCAATAAGCTCCAATTAAATTAAATCAAATCCAATGAAAACAACAATAGACCGAAGCCTCCTTCAAACTCACAACATGCTACAGTAGCTACTTTCACTCTCAGAACTAGATGACTCTGAATCTCCTTCTACCGCCTCTGTCCTCTGTGTAGTCCAGAAGTATGAAAGGCTGAATCGGGCTGGAATGAAGACGCCACGATGGAGTGGACACTGATGTTGGCCCACGTGGCGGTGTTGCTGAAACTACTCTGCAATAGAGAACCGATTGTGGTTAGATCGAGTACGTAGAGCTGGAAAGAGAAGTAATGATTGGATAATTTGAACAAAGAATAGAAGACTTACACCACTTATCAGGTCTTGGTCTCTTTGGAGGCGCTTCGCCTGTTGCTGCCGGCCTTGGATGTTTAGGAGGGCCCATGGCGGATGGTTTGAGAAGGGCGTTGAATATGGCTTTGTCCTCCTCAAAAGCGAGAATGTGACGACCAATAGCCTGGCAAGCCTTGATGGAGGCCCCTGAAACTCGGAGAGAAACAAAGAAATGAGAAAATGTGGTAAAAACGAGAAGAATAATTAAGCAGAGATACGTATGAATAGTTACCTGTCCCTGCATTCCAGTCGAGGACTATGTCGCCGGGCTTCGACAGCTCCTCAATTATGCCCTGCATCATCTCAAGGGATTTCTCCCTTGGGCCTCTCCACGGCACCTCCCCATTCATGAGCTGCGATTCCACATCGGTGAAGTTGAAAATGGCATCACTCTCGGTAATGTTGAGACTCCCATGAATCAACTCGGATTTCTTTGTCTGGAAGGAGAAAGTACTGCCACTACGAACGTAGACGCGAATCCAGAACCGCATAGTCTGCAGTGAAGCAAAACTAGTGAGTAAAATGAAGCGGAAGGGTTATCAGTAAGTAAAGAGAAGGGTATGTTTAGGAAAAGTACCAAGTTCTCGGGGTTCGCAGGAGAAGTGAGGCCGAGGACATTGACGCCCCACCAGTCCTTGAAGAGCACGTAGTCACCACCAGCAGCTTCTTCGTCGATATCCTTAGCCAGCTTCTGATCAGTGTTGTAGATGAGGCAGATGGCACCATCTTTCTGCAGGTATTTATCTGCAAAATGGAAGATGTCGTACACATAATCCTTCTCGCGAGAGTTCCAAGGCGGAATACTCGTGGGGGGAACGGAAACGGATGGGACGAGAAGATTCTCAGGGATGTCGGCAATGATCAAGTCGACTCCCAGATGGTCCTCTTGTTTGCACCGGTCCGGAACTTCGTTTTCGCGGCCTGCTCCAAACTTGAGGAATGAAAAAAGCACAGTTAGAAACTACAAAGCGAGTAGAGGTGGCAGAATCCATTAAATGTCAAAATATCAGAACATACCTTGCGAATGAAGTCTTGAGTCTTGATCCAATCCGGGTCGCCACCTTTTCTCTCCTGTCTCTTATTTCGCGGTAACATGGAATCCACAGATGAGTTGAAGACGGAAACATGTGTGGAAATTGAAGCTCCAGCGGAAGAAGTTGTTTGAGGATATAGTTTGGCCTTCCTCTGCTCAAGGAGACCTCTGGTGATCTCCGAAGCACTGATCGAGGAAGGAGCCGGCGAAGAAGCTGGAGAAGGGTTCGTAACGACAATACCCGGAGAGGGCTCTGGTGCCTTCTCAGTTGGCGCGGAAGACTCCGCACCAGTTTGCTGTGATGCCTCTGACCGAGAACGCAAAGATTTCAGTCGCCTTCCTCTCCCTCTCTTCGGTGGTGGAGCAGAATACTGATCCTGCTCTCCTACAGGACCTTCTACATCGTCCACGGAGTCCTCCACCACAACCTCACCCCCATCGTGTAGAGTCTTGACGTCTGCCTCTGAGTCAATCGTGAAACCACGAGAGCAATCAAGATACCAGCATCCCTCAAGCAAGTGAGGATTTCTGTATTTTTTCAGCTGTTTCGGAGAGTACATACACTGGTCCGAGGTTCTCGACGTCCAAGCAGTAAAGTAATTAGGCAGTTGCTGAACTTTAAGTGCCCCCTTCAGAAGAAGCTCTCGCTTAAAGTACCTAAGGAAACCAATATGGAGAAGGTTAGTATGTGAAAGATATGTAGAGCTCATTATGGAATTTGAATATGATTAAATGAAGTAACTTACCGGTAAGTAACCCGCTTGACAACCTCAGCAGTTCCAGGGAATTTAGCGAAGTTGGATTTCTTGTCGAACACCTTCTCAGCATTCTTTCCAACGAATGTAGGGAAGGCCTTGTCCCATAATAGAATACGTGAACTCTCGACAAAGTCGCCCGGCTCTTGTACATCAGGAAATGCCTTCCAATTGATAACGAGGTTCTCCGCCTTGCATATGCCCTCGACTTCGTTGATGACGGCTTCCTCCAACTAATATACAGAATATATATCAGTAGTAGTAAGGAAGAAATGAGGGACAGAAGAAAGGTTCAAGTCATGAATGAAGAACGCTTCATGAATGAAACTCACCCCGGCCCAGAACGAAGCTTTGTTCAACCATGGGTCGAAATCCGTGTCCTTGAATTCTGATGGCGGAAATCTGTAAGACTTTCGGGAAGTCGGAGATGAGTTCCACCACCTCAACCAACGAGCCTTGTACTTGGCCTCAACGGCCGCTGGAACAACCTTCTGAAGCTTATCGAGTGACATCTCAGGTTTAGAGTTGTCACTGTAATGCCGATTAATCTGCAACAAGTAGAGAAGATTTAGGAAATATGAATACAAATATAAAGTAGTGAAACGAAATACTGAACTCAACCACGGTAAGGGTATCACCTCATTGAGGAAGTCGTCACCGTTCTTGGGATTTGCAATTGTCAAGTACTTGGTGAAGTCCTTCTTCTTAATGGATTCGACCATGTTGTTTGAAGCCGCAGTCATGGCATCCCAAACACCTGCTGCGGTTTGGTCCTCAATGGCTGTTTTCTCCTTGTAGATTCTTGCAGCTTCGTCTGAGGCCGCCACGACTTCTCTCTCGAGAACATAGTTATCCCCCTTTTTAGTACAGAGACGAACAAAAATCAATTGTCGAATGGAAGTGTGAGAAAGGATGGATCAAGTGCTTACACGATAAAGAAACGCGATGAAGACTTTGGTTGGCAAGGTAAACCAAGATAGAGTATGTGGTTTATTATTCAAAGATATTTGATACTCCTCTGCTGTGAGCAGATCCTTGAATTCCTCCAATTTCATCACACCGAAGGAGCGAATTCGGAAAAGTTTAGCCGGAAGATTGCTCTTTACATGATCATTTTCTGTAGACCTGCACAAATAGACAGTAGTTAGTAAAATGCATAAACATCAAGACGTCTGGCCAAAATAGAGGGGATTCATATTCTCACCAATTGATGTCGTGCATGGCATGAAGAAGGTTTCCCACATGTCCGCGTGGGTCGAGAACAATGCAATGCACAGAGATGTGCCACGCAGGATCATCGCTGTGATGGTTGTTGATATGTCTGTACCAGGCAGCAAGGCGATGGTTACCTTCCCAGACATAGAACATCTTCCCAGAAAACTCCTTCCAATCCGAGTCCGCCAAGAGCTCATCCTCGAAAGCATCATTCGCTTTTTGCCAACAAGGGCTCCACTGAGCCTTGGTCTCCTCAGTGACATCGGCTGTCTTCTCTTCGTGGTTGTACATGGAAATGTACATGACTCTGTCTCCATCTCTGTAGCCTTTGACAAACTCTCGCTCCAAATGTTGAACTCCCATTTCTCCCACAGGTCGCACTTTTGCCATAGAGAGCATTCTGCAAAGGGGAACTAGGATACGTGACTTTGACGTTGGATGAATTCGGACCTTGTTGATGACGCCATTGGAGTCTTGCTTGTGTTGTACCCGATGTCCCAATTCACTGTCAACTACATTCGTCAATTCACTAGGACAAGAGGGCGCTGGCAACGTATCCTGTGTCTGGGTTACCTGCCATAAGTCATACATTATGAGGATCAAAGGAAATCAAACAATTGTGAAGATAGGTAGAACAATAGCTTCCTGTACTCATACATCTCCTTTGAATAACAAATCATAAGCCACAGTAGGAAGTACTACAGGGGCCACTATGTACGTGGAGCACGGCTATAGTACTCCCTAGCCTGTCTACAGTTCCAATGACGGCGCCTCCTCCAAAAACGCCTGGTCTGCAGGACAAGGCAAGGCAGTATCGCCGGTAGGGCGAAGACAACATGGGCTGGCCTCCTCACTCTAATAGGCGAGGAAGGAGAAGGTGGAGACATCGGCGGGGTACCAAGTCGTGGAGAAGTAGGCATGTAGCCCGGGGATGTAGGCTCATAGACAGGGGACGTAGGCATGTACTGAGGAGAGTGGACCTCGAGAGGTCCACTACCTAAACCTACAGGGTTTCCTAAATCACACCTACATAAATGGGGCTGATCAAATGAATCCGAGAGGTCGGAAACATTGATTATTGAGATCGGAGAACATATGGACAAGGGTGCATCTGAGAATACCTACAAGCATAGAGACGAAGACAATGTCAATTTACCATTTGAGTTTTCAAAACTACTTCAGAAAGTTTTAATAAAAATGAATTGTTGAATACAAAAGCAAATAAGATTAAAATTACCTCAGTTTCTGCAGGTGTTGGACCATCACCTTCAGTCGCAGTGAATTGATCCGTGAACTCCTACAACACAGATAGAAAACAAATTATAAGAAATCATAAAACAAGAACAAAGAAAAAGTTTATATGAAAACAAATAATCTCCCCATCTACATCCATGACTAAACTCGCGGCCTTGCCCTCCCTTGTATCCACTGCCCACACATCCCCCATCACTCCCCTCTCCCCCCTCCCCCCTTTCGGCCCCGAATCCTCATCTACTGCCCTCACTTGAATCCCCGCATCCCCACCCAATGCACCTACTGCCCACACATCCCCCATCACTCCCCTCTCCCCCCTCCCCCCTTTTGGCCCCGAATCCCCATCTACTGCCCTCACTTGAATCCCCGCATCCCCACCCAATGCACCCACTGCCCGCACATCCCCCATCACTCCCCTCTCCCCCCTCCCCCCTTTCGGCCCCAAATCTCCATCGACTGCCCTCACTTGAATCCCCGCATCCCCACCCAATGCACCCACTGCCCGCACATCCCCCATCACTCCCCTCTCCTCCATCCCCCCTTTCGGCCCTGAATCCCCATCTACTGCCCTCACTTGAATCCCCGCATCCCCACCCAATGCACCCACCGCCCACACATCCCCCATCACTCCCCTCTCCGCCCTCCCCCCTTTCGGCCCCGAATCCCCATCTACTGCCCTCACTTGAATCCCCGCATCCCCACCCAATGCACCCACTGCCCACACATCCCCCATCACTCCCCTCTCCCCCCTCTCCCCTTTGGGCCCCGAATCCCCATCTACTGCCCTCACTGGAATCCCCGCATCCCCACCCAATGCACCCACTGCCCACACATCCCCCATCACTCCCCTCTCCTCCCTCCCCCCTTTTGGCCCCGAATCCCCATCTACTGCCCTCACTTGAATCCCCGCATCCCCACCCAATGCACCCACTGCCCGCACATCCCCCATTACTCCCCTCTCCCCCCTCCCCCCTTTCGGCCCCAAATCTCCATCGACTGCCCTCACTTGAATCCCCGCATCCCCACCCAATGCACCCACTGCCCGCACATCCCCCATCACTCCCCTCTCCGCCCTCC
Source organism: Ceratodon purpureus (assembly GCA_014871385.1). Lineage (NCBI taxonomy): Eukaryota > Viridiplantae > Streptophyta > Bryopsida > Pseudoditrichales > Ditrichaceae > Ceratodon > Ceratodon purpureus. Next base: position 106,339,201 of record CM026426.1, read on the forward strand.
CCCCTTTCGGCCCCCCGAATCCCCATCTACTGCCCTCACTTGAATCCCCGCATCCCCACCCAATGCACCCACTGCCCACACATCCCCCATCACTCCCCTCACGCCCCTCCCCCCTTTCGGCCCCGAATCCCCATCTACTGCCCTCACTTGAATCCCCGCATCCCCACCCCAATGCACCCACTGCCCACACATCCCCCATCAACTCCCCTCACGCCTCTCCCCCCTTTCGGCCCCGAATCCCCATCTACTGCCCTCACTGGAATCCCCGCATCCCCACCCTATGCACCCACTGCCCACACATCCCCCATCACTCCCCTCTCCCCCCTCCCCCCTTTTTGGCCCCGAATCCCCATCTACTGCCTCACTTGAATCCCCGCATCCCCACCCAATGCACCCACTGCCCACACATCCCCCATCACTCCTCTCTCCCCCCTCCCCCCTTTGGGCCCCAAATCCCCATCTACTGCCCTCACTGGAATCCCCGCATCCTCACCCAATGCACCCACTGCCCACACATCCCCCATCACTCCCCTCACGCCCCTCCCCCCTTTCGGCCCCAAATCCCCATCTACTGCCCTCACTTGAATCCCCGCATCGCCACCCAATGCACCCACTGCCCACACATCCCCCATCACTCTCCTCTCCTCCCTCCCCCCTTTCGGCCCTGAATCCGCATCTACTGCCCTCACTTGAATCCCCGCATCCCCACCCAATGCACCCACTGCCCACACATCCCCCATCACTCCCCTCTCCTCCCTCCCCCCTTTCGGCCCCCAATCCCCATCTACTGCCCTCACTTGAATCCCCGCATCCCCACCCAATGCACCCACTGCCCACACATCCCCCATCACTCTCCTCTCCGCCCTCCCCCCTTTCGGCCTCGAATCCCCATCTACTGCCCTCACTTGAATCCCGGCATCCCCACCCAATGCACCCACTGCCCACACATCCCCCATCACTCCCCTCTCCCCCCTTCCCCCTTTTGGCCCCGAATCCCCATCTACTGCCCTCACTTGAATCCCCGCATCCCCACCCAATGCACCCACTGCCCACACATCCCCCATCACTCCCTCTCCCCCCCCCCTTTGGCCCCGAATCCCCATCTACTGCCCTCACTGGAATCCCGCATCCCCACCCAATGCACCCACTGCCCACACATCCCCCATCACTCCCCTCTCCCCCCCCCTTTCGGCCCCGAATCCCCATCTACTGCCTCACTGAATCCCCGCATCCCCACCCAATGCACCCACTGCCCACACATCCCCCATCACTCCCCTCTCCCCCTCCCCCTTTGGGCCCCGAATCCCCATCTAACTGCCCTCACTGAATCCCGCATCCCCACCCAATGCACCCACGCCACACATCCCCCATCACTCCCCTCCCCCCCTCCCCCCTTTCGCCCCGAATCCCCATCTACTGCCCTCACTTGAATCCCCGCATCCCCACCCAATGCACCCACTGCCCACACATCCCCCATCACTCCCTCCCCCCCTCCCCCCTTTCGGCCCCGAATCCCCATCTACTGCCTTCACTTGAATCCCCGCATCCCCGACCCAATGCACCCACTGCCCACACAATCCCCCATCACTCTCCCTCCCTCCCCCTCCCCCCTTTCGGCCCTGAATCCCCATCTACTGCCCTCACTTGAATCCCCGCATCCCCACCCAATGCACCCACTGCCCACACATCCCCCATCACTCCCCTCTCCCCCCTCCCCCCTTTCGGCCCGAATCCCCATCTACTGCCCTCACTTGAATCCCCGCATCCCCACCCATATGCACCCACTGCCCGCACATCCCCCATCACTCCCCTCTCCCCCTCCCCCCTTTCGGCCCCGAATCCCCATCTACTGCCCTCACTTGAATCCCCGCATCCCCACCCAATGCACCCACTGCCCCACACATCCCCCATCACTCCCCTCTCACGCCCCTCCCCCCTTTCGGCCCCGAATCCCCATCTACTGCCCTCACTTGAATCCCCGCATCCCCACCCAATGCACCCACTGCCCGCACATCCCCCATCACTCCCCTCTCCGCCCCTCCCCCCTTTCGGCCCCGAATCCCCATCTACTGCCCTCAATGGAATCCCCGCATCCCCACCCTATGCACCCACTGCACACACATCCCCCATCACTCCCCTCTCCGCCCTCCCCCCTTTCGGCCCTGAATCCGCATCTACTGCCCTCACTTGAATCCCCGCATCCCCCACCCAATGCACCCACTGCCCACACATCCCCCATCACTCCCCTCTCCTCCATCCCCCTTTCGGCCCCGAATCTCCATCTACTGCCCTCACTTGAATTCCCGCATCCCCACCCAATGCACCCACTGCCCACACATCGCCCATCACTCCCCTCTCCGCCCTCCCCCCTTTCGGCCCCGAATCCTCATCTACTGCCCTCACTTGAATCCCCGCATCCCCACCCAATGCACCTACTGCCCACACATCCCCCATCACTCCCCTCTCCCCCCTCCCCCCTTTTGGCCCCGAATCCCCATCTACTGCCCTCACTTGAATCCCCGCATCCCCACCCAATGCACCCACTGCCCGCACATCCCCCATCACTCCCCTCTCCCCCCTCCCCCCTTTCGGCCCCAAATCTCCATCGACTGCCCTCACTTGAATCCCCGCATCCCCACCCAATGCACCCACTGCCCGCACATCCCCCATCACTCCCCTCTCCTCCATCCCCCCTTTCGGCCCCGAATCCCCATCTACTGCCCTCACTTGAATCCCCGCATCCCCACCCAATGCACCCACCGCCCACACATCCCCCATCACTCCCCTCTCCGCCCCTCCCCCCTTTCGGCCCCGAATCCCCATCTACTGCCCTCACTTGAATCCCCGCATCCCCACCCAATGCACCCACTGCCCACACATCCCCCATCACTCCCCTCTCCCCCCTCTCCCCTTTGGGCCCCGAATCCCCATCTACTGCCCTCACTGGAATCCCCGCATCCCCACCCAATGCACCCACTGCCCACACATCCCCCATCACTCCCCTCTCCTCCCTCCCCCCTTTTGGCCCCGAATCCCCATCTACTGCCCTCACTTGAATCCCCGCATCCCCACCCAATGCACCCACTGCCCGCACATCCCCCATCACTCCCCTCTCCCCCCTCCCCCCCTTTCGGCCCCAAATCTCCATCGACTGCCCTCACTTGAATCCCCGCATCCCCACCCAATGCACCCACTGCCCGCACATGCCCCATCACTCCCCTCTCCGCCCTCCCCCCTTTCGGCCCCGAATCCCCATCTACTGCCCTCACTTGAATCCCCGCATCCCCACCCAATGCACCCACTGCCCACACATCCCCCATCACTCCCCTCACGCCCCTCCCCCCTTTCGGCCCCGAATCCCCATCTACTGCCCTCACTTGAATCCCCGCATCCCCACCCAATGCACCCACTGCCCACACATCCCCCATCACTCCCCTCACGCCTCTCCCCCCTTTCGGCCCCGAATCCCCATCTACTGCCCTCACTGGAATCCCCGCATCCCCACCCTATGCACCCACTGCCCACACATCCCCCATCACTCCCCTCTCCCCCCTCCCCCCTTTTGGCCCCGAATCCCCATCTACTGCCCTCACTTGAATCCCCGCATCCCCACCCAATGCACCCACTGCCCACACATCCCCCATCACTCCCCTCTCCCCCCTCCCCCCTTTGGGCCCCAAATCCCCATCTACTGCCCTCACTGGAATCCCCGCATCCTCACCCAATGCACCCACTGCCCACACATCCCCCATCACTCCCCTCACGCCCCTCCCCCCTTTCGGCCCCAAATCCCCATCTACTGCCCTCACTTGAATCCCCGCATCGCCACCCAATGCACCCACTGCCCACACATCCCCCATCACTCTCCTCTCCTCCCTCCCCCCTTTCGGCCCTGAATCCGCATCTACTGCCCTCACTTGAATCCCCGCATCCCCACCCAATGCACCCACTGCCCACACATCCCCCATCACTCCCCTCTCCTCCCTCCCCCCTTTCGGCCCCCAATCCCCATCTACTGCCCTCACTTGAATCCCCGCATCCCCACCCAATGCACCCACTGCCCACACATCCCCCATCACTCTCCTCTCCGCCCTCCCCCCTTTCGGCCTCGAATCCCCATCTACTGCCCTCACTTGAATCCCCGCATCCCCACCCAATGCACCCACTGCCCACACATCCCCCATCACTCCCCTCTCCGCCTTCCCCCTTTTGGCCCCGAATCCCCATCTACTGCCCTCACTTGAATCCCCGCATCCCCACCCAATGCACCCACTGCCCACACATCCCCCATCACTCCCCTCTCCCCCCTCCCTTCTTTGGGCCCCGAATCCCCATCTACTGCCCTCACTGGAATCCCCGCATCCCCACCCAATGCACCCACTGCCCACACATCCCCCATCACTCCCCTCTCCCCCCTCCCCCCTTTGGGCCCCGAATCCCCATCTACTGCCCTCACTGGAATCCCCGCATCCCCACCCAATGCACCCACTGCCCACACATCCCCCATCACTCCCCTCTCCGCCCTCCCCCCTTTCGGCCCCGAATCCCCATCTACTGCCCTCACTTGAATCCCCGCATCCCGACCCAATGCACCCACTGCCCACACATCCCTCATCACTCCCCTCTCCTCCCTCCCCCCTTTCGGCCCCGAATCCCCATCTACAGCCCTCACTGGAATCCCGGCATCCCCACCCAATGCACCCACTGCCCACACATCCCCCATCACTCCCCTCTCCGCCCTCCCCCCTTTCGGCCCCGAATCCCCAACTACTGCCCTCACTTGAATCCCCGCATCCCCACCCAATGCACCCACTGCCCACACATCCCCCATCACTCCCCTCACGCCCCTCCCCCTTTTCGGCCCCGAATCCCCATCTACTGCCCTCACTTGAATCCCCGCATCCCCACCCAATGCACCCACTGCCCACACATCCCCCATCACTCCCCTCACGCCCATCCCCCCTTTCGGCCCCAAATCCCCATCTACTGCCCTCACTTGAATCCCCGCATCCCCACCCAATGCACCCACTGCCCACACATCCCCCATCACTCTCCTCTCCTCCCTCCCCCCTTTCGGCCTCGAATCCACATCTACTGCCCTCACTTGAATCCCCGCATCCCCACCCAATGCACCCACTGCCCGCACATCCCCCATCACTCCCCTCTCCGCCTTCCCCCTTTCGGCCCCGAATCTCCATCTACTGCCCTCACTTGAATCCCCGCATCCCCACCCAATCCACCCACTGCCCACACATCCCCCATCACTCCCCTCTCCTCCCTCCCCCCTTTCGGCCCGGAATCCCCATCTACTGCCCTCACTTGAATCCCCGCATCCCCACCCAATGCACCCACTGCCCACACATCCCCCATCACTCCCCTCTCCGCCCTCCCCCCTTTCGGCCCCGAATCCCCATCTACTGCCCTCACTTGAATCCCCGCATCCCCACCCAATGCACCCACTGCCCACACATCCCCCATCACTCCTCTCTCCTCCCTCCCCCCTTTCGGCCCCGAATCCCCATCTACTGCCCTCACTGGAATCCCCGCATCCCCACCCAATGCACCCACTGCCCACACATCCCCCATCACTCCCCTCTCCCCCCTCCCCCCTTTTGGCCCCGAATCCCCATCTACTGCCCTCACTTGAATCCCCGCATCCCCACCTTATGCACCCACTGCCCACACATCCTCCATCACTCCCCTCTCCTCCCTCCCCCCTTTCGGCCCCGAATCCCCATCTACTGCCCTCACTTGAATCCCCGCATCCCCACCCAATGCACCCACTGCCCACACATCCCCCATCACTCCCCTCTCCGCCCTCCCCCCTTTCGGCCCCCAATCCCCATCTACTGCCCTCACTTGAATCCCCGCATCCCCACCCAATGCACCCACTGCCCACACATCCCCCATCACTCCCCTCTCCCCCCTCCCCCCTTTTGGCCCCGAATCCCCATCTACTACCCTCACTTGAATCCCCGCATCCCCACCCAATGCACCTACTGCCCATACATCCCCCATCACTCCCCTCTCCCCCCTCCCCCCTTTTGGCCCCAAATCCCCATCTACTACCCTCACTTGAATCCCCGCATCCCCACCCAATGCACCCACTGCCCACACATCCCCCATCACTCCCCTCTCCCCCCTCCCCCCTTTTGGCCCCGAATCCCCATCTACTACCGTCACTTGAATCCCCGCATCCCAACCCAATGCACCTACTGCCCATACATCCCCCATCACTCCCCTCTCCCCCCTCGCCTCTTTCGGCCCCGAATCCCCATCTACTGCCCTCACTTGAATCCCCGCATCCCCACCCAATGCACCCACTGCCCTCACATCCCCCATCACTCCCCTCTCGTCCCTCCCCCCTTTCGGCCCCGAATCCCCATCTACTGCCCTCACTTGAATCCCCGCATCCCCACCCAATGCACCCACTGCCCGCACATCCCCCATCACTCCCCTCAGGCCCCTCCCCCCTTTCGGCCCCGAATCCCCATCTACTGCCCTCACTTGAATCCCCGCATCCCGACCCAATGCACCCACTGCCCACACATCCCTCATCACTCCCCTCTCCTCCCTCCCCCCTTTCGGCCCCGAATCCCCATCTACAGCCCTCACTGGAATCCCGGCATCCCCACCCAATGCACCCACTGCCCACACATCCCCCATCACTCCCCTCTCCGCCCTCCCCCCTTTCGGCCCCGAATCCCCATCTACTGCCCTCACTTGAATCCCCGCATCCCCACCCAATGCACCCACTGCCCACACATCCCCCATCACTCCCCTCTCCCCCCTCCCCCCTTTTGGCCCCGAATCCCCATCTACTACCCTCACTTGAATCCCTGCATCCCCACCCAATGCACCCACTGCCCGCACATCCCCCATCACTCCCCTCTCCCCCCTCCCCCCTTTTGGCCCCGAATCCCCATCTACTACCCTCACTTGAATCCCCGCATCCCCACCCAATGCACTCACTGCCCACACATCCCCCATCACTCCCCTCTCCTCCCTCCCCCCTTTCGGCCCCGAATCCCCATCTACTGCCCTCACTTGAATCCCCGCATCCCCACCCAATGCACCCACTGCCCACACATCCCCCATCACTCCCCTCTCCTCCATCCCCCCTTTCGGCCCCGAATCCCCATCTCCTGCCCTCACTTGAATCCCCGCATCCCCACCCAATGCACCCACTGCCCACACATCCCCCATCACTCCCCTCTCCTCCCTCCCCCCTTTCGGCCCCGAATCCCCATCTACTGCCCTCACTTGAATCCCCGCATCCCCACCCAATGCACCCACTGCCCGCACATCCCCCATCACTCCCCTCACGCCCCTCCCCCCTTTCGGCCCCGAATTCCCATCTACTGCCCTCACTTGAATCCCCGCATCCCCACCCAATGTCCAATCCCCATCTAATGCCCAATCTGTCGAAGTTGCAAATGCGAATGCAATCCGAACCTCACAATGCGCGACTTGTTGCATTGCAATTTCTGAATCCCGAGTCCAATACCTTGCTACATTCAACAAACCCACAACAACAAAAGCTTCGATCAGATCTCTTACCTCCTCCGTCGCTGCATATCGATCCGTGTCGATACCCGCAGCGTCCATCTCCTCCACACCACGGTCTTCTCCACTAGCAGCCATTCTCCCCTCAGAAGCCTCCACTTGCGATGCCGCGACCTTGAGTGTGTAAGTGCCCTTACTCTTGACCCTCCCTCGACTACCTCGACCTCTCCCTCTCCCTGTTACATCTAACTCTCTCCCTCGATCCGCGACCTCACCCTCTTCACACTCGATGTCGACTTCGGGCCCCGCCATCCTATCTTGCGAATGATCTTCGTCTATACTCCTTTCCGATGGACTTCCCGGGTCCCCTCGTCCCGCCTGTCTTGCAGCTATTGCTTCGCCTCCTTCGCCCGCCTCCATGATTTCGCGTCTCGCTCTCCGAGCCACTTTTATCAAAATCTCAGTATCTGAATCCTCGCCCGCATCCACTTCTGGCGTCTTTTCCTCTGCAACGTCTTCCTCAATTCTAAACCAATCGACAATCTGCGCATATATTTGAGCAATGACCAGTATTACTACTCGGCTCTCCTATTTTAAACAATCATTCAGTTCATGACGCATCAAATATTCATTGCAGTAAAAAATAATCCCGCAACCAAGACAACACGTAAAACTTAATATAACTCTACTAATATACATACTTTACATGAAGCATATTTAAATGTATCAATTATGAAACTTACCACATCCTTGTTAGACTGGTCGCCCGACTGTGTATCCGTCCCTCTTGTCGAACACTCCTTGAATCCGAAAGAAAGTTGTGGTGTCTCCAAAGTCGGACAGCAATTGAACCCTAATTCTTCTGTCATCTCTATCTGTTTTTCCCCTCTACTTCCTACCTCATGCTCCTGATGCTCAACTATGTTGTCCACTAAAATCTCTTCTTTTACCTCTACAATGGACTCTAGAATGAGTTTACGAATGCTGCAAAATTTAATTGCCAAAGGCAGCCCAGCGCCTCGAACCTTTAGAGGTGCACTCAAGTGGTTGCCTGTCGACTTCGCCTTTCTACGTGATTCTCTCCTCTTCCTCGCTCTCCTATTCGTAAAATCTGTACCACCTGGTTTACTTCTAGGTCTAGGAGTGACATAAGTGGAGGGAGCTGACCCTCCACTCTCCTTCATGTGTCTAACTAACGAGTGAACTCTCCTCACAATATAGCTCTCCTCCTTACTTCCCTCTAACTTATATATCCCAAACCTTCAACCCCCCTGACTCAGCCCTAAATACTTACCTTATTCTAAACCTACTTAAATTAATGAAAACTATAATTAATTGCATTTTGAATTAAAGTTGATGAGATCAATCTATATTGGAAGAGAATAAACCAAGCCCACAACATATAAAAAGATTTGAATTAAGCACTTGAATACTTGTATTAAATATGGATCCAATTGACGACTCACTCTAATCTCACCAAACTTCACATCGAATAGAATCAATCCCACGATTCAATTATTAAATGAGTAGTTCTAAAACTCCTACCCTTTTAATTTGGGCCTGCAGAAAGCAACATTCTAATTAGTTAGCGCCGTCTCTCTTTAATCATACATTCGTTACGTAGCAGAATGAATCATTACCTAGTCGCCCACATGGACATTCCAATTTGAATAAAAAGATCAACAACGATGCATCATTCCTCTCACTTTGCTCTCGCGATACTGCTTTGCTAGTACACTCCCTCTTTTCCTTTCTTCCTCTAGTATCTCTGAGTTGCCTGCGAATATGGGGATGGTCTGTCTGTACGCCCAAGGCATGGGCACCCCTCTTAGGTTTCGCGTAGATGACGATGGTCTAGCTACGGTGTCCTCTCTTCGCCTCAGTCTCAGGTTCCATTTTCGTGAGGATTCCATCAGTATAGAGGAGGAGATCTTTGATGACGTTACTGCCGAGGTTACCCACACCCTCGGGCAACCTTCAGTGAGAGATGAGAACAACATGTTGCAGTGGAGACTCCTTCCTGGATCCTATAGAGTCTATGGTCTTACTGATTCTCTGATGGCTGCATCCACTGAGATCCTCACCCCCCGTCGCTCTTCTACTTGCACAATTCAGACTCCCTTACCTCGTGATGTCAAGGTCAAAGTCGAGCCTGGTACCGAGACTTCAGATGTAGAGAAACCTCCTCCGACCGTCATATCTCTCTCTTCTGATGCCGAAGTCAATCCCGTCAAGTTGGTGCCTAAGCTCCACGCAGATGCTCCTCCTTCCAATGTCTCTCCTCCATTGTCCCAGGTCACAGTTAGCATTGTTCCGCTCCTTAAAGAGATTGCTAAGACGCGTGGGTCAAAAAACATTCTAAAGAAGATTGACTATTCCACTATTAAACACGAGAGAGTAGAGTACTTGCCTGCAAAGTTTGATGGTCCGGTTCTTTTTGAGTTGCCCCCAGCTGCTGCAGGATCCTCTAAGGTCGCCGCCAAGTCAATGCAGGGAATGGACAAACGATACGACGGACACGTGTGGACCAAGACCATCACAACAAACATCAAGAACGACTTCGGACTGTCTTTTCGAAGTTCCACCTGCGTCGGATGGCTGCGCTGCACCAACGAGGAGTGTGACTTTCTGAAGCGTGTTCCCAAGATCTTCGATGTTAACGAGACTGAGTTCGATGGGTGTACCCTGCAAGCTTTTCTCATGGATCAGCCTCCTCCATCTGAATCTACGCTGGTGTGCAAGGTATGTAAAGAACCTCCATCATGTGTAGCTACATGCGAGGCTAAGATTTATTACGTTGTGGGCAAAGCAAATCAGACTAGAGCTTGTATTCACCTAGGAACACATGATCATCCAGTGAAAGTTGGAGACTACAGAGACTCTAAAGCAGAAATTAGTAGCTTAATAGAAGAGCAGGTAGAGATGAACAACAAAGCAACGAAGAGCGCCGTTGTCTTGGAGGCGAGCAAACTCCTCATCGGGAGCTACCTGCTACAGCCCGAGGATGCACCACCGAGGAAGCTGACGATGGAGGAGCTGGTTCCTGTTCTGGATCGATGCAAAGATATGGCGTCGCCCAACATCCGCAACAAAGTCGCCACCTTCAAAAAATTCAAAAGGTACGGAATCATGGACGGTATCACCAAGCTCCGTGGTAACAGTCTCTGGGCGTATGTCCAGGAGAATAGGTTTCCTGGTCAGGGAGCTATGCGTGACAAAGTCTTCGTCCTCAAGATGTCGGAGGTCGGGCCGGGAAGTGGTGTCGACTTGGTCAGCCGAATGCAAGCTGGTGGCGACTTGGAGAACGCATGGATCATGTTCGACCATGTAAAACGCGTCAAAGACTGGTCGACCATGGCGTGCCATGTGTACGACGCCACCTACTGCCGCGTGATGACAATCGCCACTTGCGACATGCAGTCCGAGGACACGGAGGCCCAGCTCGTCTTCTGGAAAAACCTGAACCTGGTCATGGAGATCAATGGCGTTGCAGCGCCGAACTTCAAGGGGTTCATGGCGGATAACGCACAAGCGAATTGGAATGCAGTGCGAATCCTTTACGGCAATGGCAACAAAGAGGACCCAATGGAGGACTGGGAGAGGTCGTGCTTGTTCCACTGGACTCAGAACATGGTGGCGTATACGCAGAAGCACTTCCCCGAAGAACTCTGGGAACAGCACAAGAAGATGTGCACTCAGTACAAGAATGCTACCAGCATGGCAGAGGCGGAAACTCTGTACCACGCGTTGCGAGCATGGTGGGCATCCACCGGGGTCGTTGGCGAGAGCAGGCTCATCAAACTCGATCAATGGCTGTCATTCTGGCACCACCGCTTCCGCCAGTGGGGGGGATTTATGACCGAGGTATAATCTTTGCACTCTGTTTTGATGTTTTTCATACTGGTTTCCTAGCCCTAACCTACAAAACTCTAATCCGTGAATCTAACGGCACCTACTGTCAAATCTGCAGAAATTCACGAAAGAAGAACTTACAGAGATGCCCACCTGTAACCTCGCCGAAACAGTTCACAACAAGTGGCTCCAAGCTTCTGGAAACAACGGGAACGACCTTTACGTTGCTACCGTGGACGATTTCGTTCGGGCTTTTCTTCAGGTTGTTAACTACTACCAGTTCCTCAAAGGTGACGTCGGCGGAACAGGACCGTCCAAGAAGGAACTCAGGCTCCGGATGGCTGAACGCAACGCGAAGAAATGGGGAAATCCTACACTGCTCGATAAGCCCATGCTCGATATGCCAGGCGCGGATGAGTTCTGCACCCGTCAGCCAATCATGCCTGGAGCGGAAGTCTTCGGTTCACAGAAGCGAAAAGCCGACGTCCCCATCGGAGCTGACGAGGAGTCTCATCGCCCGGACAAGACAAACTTCTCACGCCCAAGAGGCCCAAGACGTGCCGTCAGGGCTCGCCCTATGCAGATGCCCGTCATTGTGGAAGTCGACTCCGAACACGACACCGAGGTACAATGTATTCAACCTCCTGCCCAGGAAGTTGATTCCCCTTTACCTTCACCTGTGAACAAGGGCGGCATTCGCCATGTCAACGCGGTTGAGGAAACGAAGGTCGACGTGAAGGAATGGCACATTTCCAGACTTCACAAACTTTCTGCGAAGTGCTGCTGGGCCCAAAGAGCTGAAACGAAGAAGAAGTGCACTGAGAGAATCGTCAGGGGGCCCCTTTGCACAGCTGCACCGACCTACACTAGGCTGTGGACTAACTATCGCAGGAACACAGTCGAGAAGACAGAGTTCTTCTTCTGCTCCGACGATATTGAGCGCTGCGTGAAAGGCTCTAAGCGCAAGTGGGTAGCGCACTACTCAAAAGACCAGGAATTCCCCTCCATTCCTGAGGTCTGGCCAGTGAAACTAGGTACTAACCTAAAACTGACTGAGATTCTTGCCCTCGAAGCAGCAGGCTTTCAACTTCCGCCGAAGAAGCCGGTCTCCCCAAGACGCCTCTTCTCCTTTGCCCCGCCCCCTGCGAATCTCAACTCGGTGCCAGTCCCTGCAGACGCTGACCGCTACCCAGGCAAGAGAGACGGCAAGATGGTGAAGCGCACTGCCACTCGTCCCAATCCGGCGCAGCGACTATCCATGGGCTCCTCCGAGTCTCTCAAAGCGCGCCTCCGTTCCGTCACCATGATACCTGAGCCAGGCCACGGTTGCATCATTGGGCTGGATTCGGGCGTCGCTCCACACATCACACGTTACCAGATTACCATCAGCTCTTACCCTGGTTGCACTTGCCCAGCATTCAAGAAGACGATGACTACGTTCAAAGGCAGGACTCAGTTCACATATTGTAAGCACCTTTACTACATACTCTTGAAGGTCTGCAACCGCGATCCCGAGGCCGAGCTTTTCATCCATGCGCCTACCTTTAGCTTCAACGAGGTCAAGCTTCTCCTAGAGAGTGGAATCTTGCGTCACCCCTTGGCGAAGAAGTAGGTAGCCCTCCTACTTTAGAACTGCCGTTTCCACAATGGCCATTTGTCACGTAGTGAATGATTTTAGTAATATACCATGTACTAAGTCAGCTATTCAGAAGCTGTATTGACTTTTTCATTATATTAAAGGCTCTGTCGTTCGCATTGATTGCACTCTATTTCAATACATTCTATCTTGAAGAAGTGTAATATATACCTCGTATCCCCTGACATGTACCATTTATTACGGCAAACATATACTTGTTATTAGATGTCCTAATCTTGGAACCTAACACGTTTAGGGTTGCCCACTATAGTATCAGCAGGACTGCCAGCCTCTGACTGTACTACCGGACAAACTACATTTGCATTCACTTTCGTTCCAACACTTGGCAAGTGTCCTTGGTATGAACGTTTCAGCAATGGCCCACCTCCCCGCCTCCGATTCACTGATTCCCTCGAATAGGTTCCCCTTGGGATCTTTCCAACCTTGGAGTATGCATGAGTTTGCAAAGGCACATCTGCGTTCTCCTCCAGCACTCTGATATCATCCGAATTTTCTGAACGTGGAGGGTCAGCTCTTACATCCGGTTGTACGTCAACATCCGTTGTCAAAGGACGCCCTTGGCTGTTGGCCATCACCTCTTCTTTGTCCTCGACCTCAACATATGGTTGAAATGGACAAACATCGTCAGCAAGTGATACAACAATATCTCTAACGTCTTCCATAACTGCTGTCCCGCACTACGGAAAAGAGCTTCACAAAACACCAACAGAAAAGAGGAAGAGACATACAATAATCCCACCTTAAATATCCGTGAAGATGATGCTTGGCGCCCTTGAAAACCGGCTTTTCATTGATTCGAAAGTTGTCGTCCTAAAATGAATGAAAAAGGATGAGGGTTGAGCACAAGTCATTTAGCATTTAAAATTTAAAAATTAAAATTAAAGTATAAAAGCAAAAAAAAAAAAAAAAATTATCAAAAATGAAATTAGAAAAAGAAAAGTAAACAAAAGGAAAAATAAATATTAAGGTTGAAAAAAATATGAAGGCGATTGAGAAAATCAAAGAGAAAATAAAATGAAAGAGAATCAAAGGAAAGGACTCTTTTGACCCCTTTAACAAGATAGATAGAATAATGGAAGTTAATATAAAAAATAAAAGATAAAAAGTTGTAAGGCATGTAGACTATGGCGGATGAATTCTAGCAATGTTAAGAAAATGTTAGGAAATTAAATGTTACTTGATTCCTTTTAAGAGGTTCAATACGAATACATTTTAAGTAGTAATTTGCATATAAATTTGAGGAGATAAGGGAAATTAATGTATGCCTGAACTAGTTAGAAGGAGCTGGAGCATAGTAATTGGTGCACGCTAAAAAATTAATCACCAAGAAAAGAGAAAACGAACTACAAATTCAATGAAAATACTGTAATTAATCCACGGTTATAGGGTCAATAAAATTACTAATATTAGTAACTTTCCAAAATATACTAAAAATATTTGAATCTTCTAATTTTATAGTTTATTTTTAGTAAACAAAATTGCTATTTTAAGGTTTTGTCCCCCATTCTGTGCTCTCCGCTCTCCAAATCTGCGCTCACCGCTCTCCGCTCACGTACAAGCTACGTCCACTTGGACACTGACAAGACACAAGAGCGTTACCGTCATCTTCCATCTGAAATGTAAGCGGAATTCAAAGACCATGCGCATAGAGAGTGGCTGTACCCGTAAACCCGACTGCGACCGGTTGAGCCATGGCGACCAGTGTTCAATGGAGAGCGACATGATAGACAAAGTACACAATGGAGAGGTTTGGTGCTGCAACAATTGGTGTGTTTATATGATTGATTTGCTATATTCAAAACAATCATCAGACAGACAAATGTGGTACAGAGGATGAATATTTGACAATTCAATGGATATTTAATGGGTAGATGACTAGGCGGCAGGGGAGCCCCTGGTTTCTCTTAAAGGAAAAGTATGCAACTAATCTCACACCACTCGTAGCACTTTATGATACGCGCAAGCCACCACTAGATCGATGATGAATAAAAATAGGCTCCTGCAACGTGCCTTTTAAATTCCCTCACAAAGGAAAAAGGAGAAGGATCCCAGCCGACAATCCTAAAGATTTAGAATGATAGCTGACCCTTTTTAGAAAGTTGCCATTATTCTTGTACGCATCATTAATAAATGTATTCCTCCTACAAGGAGGTCCGTTAAAGCATGGAGCAGTAGGTGTGCGAGTTGTTGAGCGTAACAAGTGAGGAGGTTAGTGTCACAAATTCATCTTGATCCATCACCTAAAGGGATCACCATTCCTATGAGAGAGAAGAGAAGGAGGAAGGTAGGTTCGTGGTTCTCGTGTGCGAAGGAATTGAGGTATTTGAGGATGAGATAGGAGGTGGACCGCAAGCGACGTCTTGAGGGATTTGGCGGAACCATGAAGTCATTAAACAAGGACTTCACAAAACTTCCGGTCACTGCAGTACGTCAACCATCAGTGGAGTGTAGGGGGTGTGAGCCATCGTCATTGTAGTGTATGACGGCGCTCGAGCAATTAAGTGCAATGACTATACCTAAGTGCCCTGAGGTACAGGTTGTTGAAGTGTGGCCTCAACCTTGCATTATTTCGTGTGGCCTTGCTCTCACGGCCAAGTATAAGTAGTTTTGGTGTTCTTGGCTTCCACTGTGTTGTGGTTCTTGTTTTTGCTGGTGTAGTGTCTTTGGGTTATTGTTCTTGTTGTTGTTATTGTCTGTAGGTCATTGTCTACCTTGTCTATAGCAATGTTTAATGCACTGTTCGTCAAACCTAAAATGGTTAATTCCAAGAAGTAACGTGGAGAGGAGAGGTCTACTAGGCATGAGAGGTCATCTAGAACTGAGAAGAAGAGTAGGAAGAAGGCCTTTGGAAATGAGAGGTTGTGTGAAACTGAGAGGAGGGGTAAGAGAAGGTTGCCCAGAGAAGGGCGTCTCAAAAAGCCAAAGAGGAGAAAGAAGCTTAGTAGTGTGATGGCGCTAGCAGAAGTAGAGGCGTTGCAAATGGATCATGGCAACATAAGAGAGTGGTATTTTGCGCCCTAGACAATGGGAGAGGGTTTAGATGCATTGTACATACTTGACTGCTTGAGTCAGTTACTACATAGAAAGGGAGGGCATCGACGCACTCTTGTATGCTGTGGCGAGTACTTACGGTTTTTGTTAGGATTCTAGTTAGGGTGACTAACTGGGCGAAGGTGGACTAAACTCATTGGTGCAGGGGGGCACGATGGAGGAGACTCCGAATTAGGAGGGACATTCTAAGAGCATGGAGATGGCGACGGAGCAGTCCAAACATGAAAATGTGGAGGTGGAGTAGGAGTCTCAAGTCTGCGAAAAGTCAGCTATGGTGGAACAGTTGACATTGGGGTGACGGATACACTCGAAAGCACTCTTCCACCGACGAGAGCGGCGTCTGAACTTGCGAAGCCCACGGGCGTAGAGGTGGTGTTAGAGGGGGATCCTTTGTGTTTCACGAAGAGCCGGAGACTGAGGAAGATGAGGAGATGCCATCACCTAAAGAGATGAGGTTGCGCGCCAAGATGGGAGAGCCGGAGTTGGTGAATCTTTTAAGGGATGATGCGGACGTGACTACAGCAGAGGTTGAGGCTTGGATGATTAAAGAATTTGATAGCAATAGCTTTGTTGCAGTCAACATGATGTGGAGGAAGCCGGTAGAGAATTTCTTGAGGTTGAAGATCCGGTTGTGTCGCATGGTGAGTATGCCTGAGGTCAGACCGGTACTTGAGTCTGAGGTACTACGTCTGAAGTCAGCGTATTGGTCCGAGTAGGCATAGCCCTGTTCTACGTGGCTCTAACCAATTCAAAGAGTAAAGAGCAATCCATCACTCAAGGAATTGAAGGTGCGTAGAGCGAAGCATGGAATTGGATGAACTCCAAATTTTAGTTGGAGTTACGATTTGATCCAGATTTGCAGCCACTCCAGGGGAAGATTTTCTTCATTTACGATGGCAATCACCGCTAAACGGCGTGGAAGCAGTACATTGATGAGGCCTATGTGGAGGACATAGAATGGCATCGACAAAACGGCATGCCGAAATGCTTGATCCTTGATATCACGGTGAATGGATATGGGTTGATACTCAGCGCCATGCATTTAGTTAATCATTAGAGAAAATTTGGGGTTTAATGTATCCAGTACTTTTGGCTTGGAAATGAATTAATCTTTTCCAAAAATGGCCTAAATTAGCCATTTACAGTACTTGCAGCAACTTGCAATCAAATCCCAAAGCCAATCTGAGTGTCGAGCCATGGCATAGTTCGCACTGTGATAGGCCCATGAGGCAAAGTAGTGGGCCTTGTTGGCAGCATTTGGGCTGAAGTGGCAACCACCATGCTTGTCCAACATATACTTGCGTTGGTAATTATAATGAGCACGTGCTTAAAATAGGATATCAAGCCAAATATAAAATGCACTCTAAAACTTGTAAAATACCACAAATAACCCTACCTTACCTTGTTGTAAACTAGAAACTAGTGTTTGACATGATTATACTTGAGTTGTACACAATGGTCACCTTGTGCTACTGGCATCCTTTCTCGCCAGATGACTTGAACACACGGATCTTGCGAGTTTCCAAGAGTTGCCACCTTTGTGTATTTTGAACAGTCAAGTGTATTTGGACAGTGAACATTGTTTTGGTGGAGTTTTGTTATGATTTTGCTGTAGTATTGCTATAGTTTTGTTGTAGCTTTGCTGTGGATTTGCACGTGTTTTGCATGTCTAGGAATATGGCATAGCAAGATGTTACCAATATCGGAAAGGGAAGTTTGTATACAGGAGCTGCAATGTTAAAGAATAGATATGCACATGTTGTCAAGAAGGGTGTTCAAATTGATACACAAAGGTCTAGATTGGAGTTTCTAGTATTGAGGGATTCTGGAGCAACCAACATCAATTTATGGCTGGAAGGCATCTTATATCCAATAGATCCTCTCACGAGAAAGCCAATACCCTTTCAAACTTTGAAGAGCTACTTAGAATTTCTTTGTCATGGTAATTTTGGACTCCTTGGGTATTGTAATCATCTAGTAAGCGCATGTGATCAAGTGGGGGTCTTCCCATAGCAGTTAGAAGAGATACAAGCGCATTCTCTTCAAAAAACACTAGAGCTGCAGGAATCCATCGTGTTGCTAACAGAGGAACTAGATGTTGCCAATAGTAGTTGGGCACATAGTGCAGAAAAGATGGCAGCATTGAAGAGGGAATCCAACTTATTCAAGTGTAGATGTGTAGCACTTGAAGAAGAGTTGCAAAGTACTAAAGATGGTTTCGAAATCAACCTTCTCATTGCCAAAGCACAGGGCAAAGAAGCTGCTGGTGAGCGATTGGAGCAGGAACTCATGGAAGCAAGAGAGGCTTTATTGAAGATGGAATGGATTGCGAATACTCATGTTGGAACACAGTGTAGAGCATCCAAGGGTCTTGCTGATTTAGCTAAGATTGGTGGCAGGGCAAGGGCTTGTATAGCAAAGATTTTAAGTTTGTTGTGACCGAAGGTTGTTGGAAACAAACATGCTCGAAACACAACATGTAGAAAAAGGAAACCGCTATGTAGAAACAAGGATACCCAAAATGAGACTGGATAGGTGATTGGACATCTACTGTCAAAAGAAGAGACATTAGCGTTTATGTCAAGTTCACAAAATAGTGATGCTGCAACGAGCATGACTAACTACAGGAAATTCTATTTAGTGAGCGGTGAGCGGTGAGCGGTAACTTTTGCAAATTTTTGGTATTTTGTATTGGTGAATAGAGGCCCTATAACCACATGGATAAAGTATATTTTTGAGAAAATGAAAATATAAATGATGTAATAGAGCCTATTTCCGTGTGTTAGAGGAAATTTTGTATCCAAAATTTAACCATATTTAGACAA
Organism: Ceratodon purpureus; assembly: GCA_014871385.1. Lineage (NCBI taxonomy): Eukaryota > Viridiplantae > Streptophyta > Bryopsida > Pseudoditrichales > Ditrichaceae > Ceratodon > Ceratodon purpureus. The sequence goes on from CM026426.1 coordinate 106,358,092, forward strand.
CTCCGTAAGCAAGAGAACTGAGGTTCACAATAACAAATCAACGCAAATAGAGCAATTTCAATTTTCAAAGGAAATAGCCTTTTGATTGATCTTGAGATATTGGTGTCTACAACAAATATATTCAACATTCTGAGCTTAGAGGAACTACAATTTTTTAGTAGGCATGTTTGTATTATCATAGAAATAATTTTAAATACTAAGTATACATAAGGAAGGAAATAATTTGATTTGGAATTTTTTAATTTTTTGATTTTAAACTAGTAGTTGGATTTTATTTTCAACCTTTTTTTTGGTATAGCCCTGCATGCACGATGGACTCAAACTTTGGTTTTTTATGAATTGGTATTTTAAACTTTAAATTTTTAAATGTTTGAATTTTTTATCCATTTTTCCCAGTTCTTGGTTGTTCTTTAGTTGTTTAACTTATATTTCCAACCAGTTCTTGTTTTTTTATTCTTTAATTCTTTGTTCTGGACAACCTTCTCCTCCAAGTATGCTTCTCCAAAGACCAAAAAAGAAGAACATTGATCAAAATTCAAAGTGAAATTTTAATTAGAACGAAATGAACCACAGCAACAAAAGCGATATATCATAAAGAAGACGTAACTTAAGCTATGTAATGGAATCTGAATCTATTTGAGCACATGAAGATGCAAAAATAGAGAAGTTAACACTATCTGCATCAAAAGATGCCTCAGCATGAGATTCATGAGCTTCTATATCCAAAAAGATAAGGCTTCACTCCAATCATGCAAAAAATACGATAAGAAACTCCGTCTACTTAATGAGCAACATTGATCGCATATGAAGGTAGTACTCTTGGATAATCTATCTAGTACTTTTATACAGTCTATCATTCTCACCTTAAACGCTGTTGAGTAAGGATCAGGTGAAGCAAACCATGAGCAAAGTGTGCATAGGCACAAATGCCCTCAAGTGCCCTATCATTCCAACAAGAGAATGCCATTGAGTCAAACAATCAAGAACTAGTATGGATTGAAAACTGAACTTGGATTTGGCACCTCTGCAAGCTCCTAACCACTTAAGATATACCAAAGCACATTGTTTGGAAAAATAAAAACATTGCTCATTAACACCAAATGGATCGGTCAGATCTAATTCAATATGCTAGCCCACATACTTGTTTTGGATTCAAAACTACACACCGAGCAAGCATATTTGAATCTCCATTACTGACTATGGTATAGTCACAGATGCTCAACCATTAAGCACTCAATTCATTCATAGCTACTCACCCTATGCTCAGCTTGAAATGACTCAGATGCAACCTGATTGTGGAGCTACAATGGAAAACAAAAAGTTCAATTACAGAAAATGCAAATAAAACTTACAATTATAAATATATATTAAGAAGAGATGTAAGGTCCAAGCGGTTCATCCCCACCATTCCTTCCGCATTCAAGAGCCTTAGGATTTTTGGTATCTAAGAATATTTGACATCGTACTCAAAAGAAAAGGAAGGCTTATCATTATTGCACAGTCATCATAAAGGTGGTGATCTGCAAAGTTGAATGTAGGCAACAACTATGCTTTTAATTGTTGGTTCCATGAATAAATAGAGGTAACTAGATTAGAAATTTCAAGAACAATGAGACCTTCAAGCATATAGCTAGACATATATCTACATAGGGATGGTCCTCTACAAAACCTTTGTAAAGTCAAGTTTTTTCTTTTGGAATGCTGCATAGACAATGTAGTAAACTAGATAGTAGACCGTGCTCACCGCATTTACAAGAACATTCAAGTTGTTCTTTCTTAGGATATATAAATGGCTTGCTCAATGACTTAAATAATGGTTGTACAAATGGCTAAAATTCACAAAATTCAAACAAAAAGCAAGCCAGAATATATTGTCTTTGAACATCAATCATTATAAATGTCAAAACATATCAAGCAAAAAACTTTCAATGCAAAAGCAACAGCCATTTCTTGACATGGTTCTACAATCAATAACCATACCCAAATGACTTGGTTTTTTATCGAAATAAAAAACTAAACGCCATATTTGTTATATTGGCCAATTTTGATTATACTAGCAGTTCAAATGGTATGATTTCAATTCATTTTTCATTTTATTTGATTAGTTTGGCTGCCATTATAAACAAGATTAGCCAATTTAATGAATATAGCGTTTTTATTGCATTTGAAGGTTTGATACAAAGCTCCAACCAACCTTCCATGAATTGCAGGTAACCACCATACGCATAACAGAAGTTACAAAAAACTAATTGACTATAGGGTCATGATGTTGGTCAAATTTGACCATTAGAAACAACGCATAATTAAAAGAACACCAACAAGATTAGCACAAATAGAATTAGTGTAAACTTTCACTCACAACTACAATAACCAATCTATGTACGATAATTCAATTTCTTTATTTAATACAATGTTTCCAATCCATAGCTCACTTAGACTATAAATGTTGTTTTGGACCCAAAATAACATACATAGTTTTTGAGGTTTCAAACCTATGCGTGGTGCCATAGTTAAAAATTGGATTCGTTTGGTAAGTCTAGTTATACTTATCAACAAAACTCATCCTTAATTCTAACTAATTGTAGCTTTCACAAAAGATTATGGATTGTGGAACTAGTTTTGACACCAAGCAGGCAATTCAAAAGCAAGATGTTTAATCCCAACTTCATGTCATTCTACTTAGAAATAATAAAAATATTAAAAAAATTGAAAAACTCTGGTTAATGTTTTGGAGCCCAAACAACATCAAAATGCCCAAATAATGACTAAGTTCTTTAATATTATCGTTGTGTTAGAGCCATTATATATGTTTTGGGCTTGAATTCTCTATTAAACACATTGCTTGGTATTGTCTTGAAAACAATATGATTAATAAAAATCTAGTTTCTTTAGAGATTGAAGTATTCATATGAGGGTCTTTAGGATCACTCGCATGAGATTTGGTGCCTCCTTGGAAGTGTATTGGGCCCGATACAACACCTTGTGGCACCAAAATTTCCTCAATTTAACAAAGAGCAATGCTCAAATTACTACCAAAATCAAATTTCCAAAAACAATCAAATGTTCATGATGTGGTGTTTGAGAGCATTGCATGAGGTGTGGGGACCCCTTGAAGTGTCTTCGGCACCGAGATAACCCTAAGAGGCCTTGGAATTCCATCACAAATCTATGAGCAGCAGCACTAAAATGGATGCCGGAAACAATTATTCAAAAAAAAAAAAAAAATATTCATGAAGGGGTCTTTGGGAGGGTTGCATGAAGTGTGGGGACCCCTTAGAGTGTATTTGACTCCTTATAAACCTCATGCAGCTTCAAAATCCCTTCATTAACGTTTTATTTTGGAAAATTTGGTTTTGAAATTGATTTCAGCCTTGTTACTTGGAGGAGAAAAGCTAATTCGCGAGCGGTGAGCGGTAACTTTATGATTTAGATATTTTGGTGAATTTCTTCACTCCCAATGAGCGCTTAAAATTGTATTGATTATGATTTTTTAGATAAAAAAGAATGTCTAAATGTCACCTATTACCCTGTTTGCCTATTTCTGTGTGCACCTATATCCATTCTGACATGGTATTCTCTAATATAGATTGTGGGACCACAACTATCATGGTTTAGAATTCATGTGAATCTCTAAATGTCACCGATTACCATGTTGGCTTATTTCCGTGTGTGCCTATATTTGTCATGACATGGAATACTTTAACATAGATTGTAGGACTACAACTGTCATGGTTTAGAATTCATGTGAATGTACAAATTATAATCAACATAAAATGTTGAAAAAAGATGTGCACAACATTGCATTTTTATGTTATCTCTAATTCGATTTTGTTTTATGTCAGTTTGCTCTTGACCTCGGCGGAATCCAATTCGCAATTTACATCTTTCCACTCAAGTTCACTGTTTAACTGAATCCAACCAAGGCCAATACCAAGTGACGAAGGTGATATAATCACGTAGATTATTTATGTAATCAACGAACACTAATCACAATTACTATGGGATAATTTCTCGAGGGGTTTACTTAGTGTATTTTGGTATAGGCACTTGAGATAACGGTGTATTTTACATGGGGGTATTAATCTTTTTGGTTGATTTATAGGCATCCTATTATTATTTAATTAAGTAATATCAAGTATTATACACTATCGTATATTTCTTTAACTCAACACCAGTCATAAAATAAATACCATGGTATATTACAAAAAAATGTTATTTTAATCATTCTCCAAACATCTAGGAGGGGTCATGAAGGCATGCGGTTCCCAAACATAATATATAGTGCATCCCCCGAGAATGAAATAATCAATTTTATTCATTTTTCACTAGTAATTAATTCAGCAAGAGCCTCAGCATCGTTAGCATCAAGATTGTACACATTGTAATGCTCAATATAACTCATCGTAACTAAACTTATAAGTGTTTCCAAATATATCCATATACTATTTGTCAAGTCGTACTTGAATTTTAAGTGGCCTAGGGCTCTTGAAAAATAATTCAAGTGCATTGAAATCGTTATGGACGGCTTATTCATCAAGTCTACTGGTTGATAAAGTCTCCCCAAACTAATTCCTTTCTTCACCTTCATCTGTTGTATTCTACCTAAATACCACAGACCTTGATCCACAGCTACAGTAACCGGTGGTGCGATACCCTTTCGTCCCCCCTTGTGTTTATTTCTTTTTTGAACAACCTTTACAACAGATGATTGAATCGTGGATATTCTCTGAATAAAATAGACTCCAACATTTGTTTCTACTCCAACAAAACATGTTGAAGAATTATTTGCAGCAGCTAGATAAGACTCAGAGTTGTTGAAATAAACCAATGACTTCACACGAGTTAGCCTATCCCTTGCTCAAAAATGGATTGACAATTATTTGGCTAACCAATATTGATTTGAAAACATTATTATCTTCCAATTTCACTGTGTTTTTGAACGACACAATGTTCTGAACGATGACATTCTCTTGTGACCCAGAAGAGATCATCTCATTTACAATACCTTTGACCCCGTCTTTGACCGTTGCACCATGATCAATACCATCATCGAACACCAAGGAGGTCTCCACTTCGTTGCTTAGAGGGGACTCAATTTGTAATTCAAGAGAAACTCTAACGTCTTCACGCATGACTTCACCATCTCCATCTTCTCCTTGAACCGGCCTTGCAACGGGTTTAAAAGACATGAATGTTTTATCCTCTAATTCCAGCAACCAAGGATCTGTGAACCACTTGCAATTCTTACGACTGGAGTAGTTCCATTAGCACATACTGGACTATCAAATTTTGGGTGTTAGCTGATTCCGTGTCTAAGTTTGTTTACAATTTCCAGGTTTATTGTGGAAAAAACTTTGATGCCCATGGTATTCCAATTGTCCGTGGAGAAGCGACTGCAGCGCATGAAGTTGTTATGAAATTTTTGGCTAGGTTGGAAAAGAGGGGACATTGCCTGATAATGGACAATTACTTTTGTTTTATTCCTTTGTTTCTGGATTTGGCAGAAAAATCCATTTGTGCTATAAGTGAAGTTTACTTCTAATATCCTCAATTTTTTACTTGTGTTTGCAACTTAGAATTCCATTATTGGTTATAAATTGTGTTTTTCCCTACTTGTTTCATCTATTTCATTGCTTTGCTATTTCGTGTCCCTTTTTGTTTCATTAATCTTCTTCTATAATACATTTATTCTTGGTCTTGTATAAATTGTTTGTTTAAAAATATTTTTTTAGATGCTATATTATAAGCTTCATTTTATTATTCGACTGATACGGTGCGCTCAAGTAGGATTGGCCTTTCTCCGCATTTAGCACATGTTACAGCGTGGAAGCGGAGTGAGCAGGGCCACCTTTAGTAGAAGATGCACAACTCCATGCGCATTTGTTGCATGATGTAGAAGGATAAGCGTCCAGTGTTGTTGTTGTCCACCTACACTTTTTCAGTAGCGCTTTTAGATACACCAACGCCCACGATTCCATGTAGGACAGGAGCGGTGCGTCATCAAATACCGACATCTTTGGTATTGTTGGAGTATACTACGTCTCTGCGTGGTGTAGACGTGGCGGATCAGCTTCGATCTTCATACACTTGTCAGACGCGGAGTCACAAGTGGTGGCACAAGATTTTCAGTATTCTTTTAGACATTTCTGCTATAAATATGTATTTGATCTATTTGTATATATGTAGGACCGTCCCGAACATAGCTAGTCAACCGCTTTCACACTTGCAGTTCTAGACTGCATTGTGTGATGCGTTGTTGATGACGTGGCCAAGACGGAATGAAGCCCACAACGCAGCCATGGCTCATCAACCACAGTGTCACATGCCGTGTACGAATGGTGACATGCGACAGCAGTGTGTGGCAATCGCACACACTATTTTTGTTTTCAATGTAGAAGTCAATTTATCTGCCTTGGGACTAGTTGTTTCCAACAAGTGCACAAGCGACTACTTTGGTGATACAATTGTGTAAGAAATGATTTATATAAGTAAATATAAAAGCAATTATAAAAGTGATTTTTTTGTACAATTTTAACTTCTTTTTATCAACATCAATCGAATAGTTTCCCGAGAGTGAGTGGAACAAATATTAATATTATTTTTTTTCATGAAAATTTTATGAGGATGATGGATATGAAGTTCTCATTTCTTGAGAGTTTGTTTCATACCATTCCAAATCTCAGAGAATAAATGACAGTCATTCAAAAATCCATTTCCAAAAGTTCTGCATACCAGCCAATATGGTTTCCTCTTATCAGTTTCATCCTTCCAAAGAAATTCATCTGACTGTAAAATCTCATCCCTCACTGCTGGATACTTCCATCCCTTGTAGTTTCCGTCCGAGATGCCAACTTTTCATTCAATAGTTGAAATACATCCACAGAACCTATTTCATCCACGCTAATATTGCTTCCAACACAATTTGCATCTACTGTATCATTTCATCCACATGTGTTATGTCATCCAAGTGTATGACGTGGCAGGGGGTCCATTCCTACAACCCTTTATTGAAAACTGCCCATCTAAGATTCAGTAACATTTATTTTGTCAACTTCAAAAAATTCTCAAAATTTGAGTTTTACTCCAAATGCTTTGAAATTTGTTTGGGTGATACTTCTCATTGACCTCAACATATATACTATTTGGATTTTAGATTAGACACATAGAGATTACCTTTTTGGTAGTTTCTATTTAGGAAAATGAAGGACAATTTCAGCACACCCCTTTTCACAAGATCAAGGATCTCTTCTACTTCCAAAGCCCGTATGAGGCTCAAACTTTGTGAACTTATACCTTACTTCGATCCCTAAAGGAAATGATGATCCTCTATGGATCAAATATGTTTGCAAATTATACTTTTGGGCATCAAAACTTAGGTATACCCTTAGGGTAGTGTTAAAAAAACTTTTACGATAATTTCAAACGTTATAATCTTTCAATTCGTACACTAGATTGTGCTCAAATTTTGTATATATATTTTCGAGTATAGTAAGTACAAAATCCTACGGTTCAATATTCAATATTGTATCTAAATTTAGGTAACATTAGATTTCTAACAATAGGGGTATGTTTTTGGCAGTTTTGGCTCCAAAAACACCAAGGGCCTTTTGGGGTTAAAAAACAAAATTATTGAACAATTGCAAGGTGTTGATCAAGTGAAGTCTCAAAGCTTATGATGATGCTTGTCTCGTCTCTATAGAATTGTAACCTCTTATTGCATTTGTATTTTGGCGTGAAATTAAGATAAAATTCATGTCTTCACTGTGTATACATGCAATGTAGTAAGATCTAACTTATCTTGATATCATATGTAGAAATATAAATTAAAACATAAAAAAATTGATGTGAATGAAAGATTTTGAAATAAAATATCCATATGAATTACTAGTCTTGCCCTCTTGTGTATTTTATTGGTAAGATGAAGAGATATTAATTGCAATGGAAGACCTAGCTATATAAATTATTATCTTTAAAATTTTATGTCTTGGCACTAAAATTACCAAAATAGTCATGATAAAATTGTTATAGTGTAAATTAGAATTGATATAGGAATATAGAACAACCTTAATTGCGTACACACACATACACACATAGAATGAATATTCAATTTAATTGAGGTACATACATAGCATTCAAATTCAAAGATATGGCCTATCTTGGTCATTTGCTTCGTTCAAGTCAAGTCAAGGTCTAGAGGAGTGCCCTATTGCCTTTCCATGATCTATTCTCTAGTGGCTTAATTGGTAAAATATGTCTGTTGTGCTACACGAGGGCCTTTGTCTAAGTCTGACCTTACTTATGTATATACAACTTCAAAAGCATCTAATTAAAAGAAGTATTTTTTTAGAGTGGATAAATTCATTACAAGGGATAATCCTAGTAATGACGTGGAAATCTATAGTAAATAGAAAGTTCCATTAATTATAACGTAGACCAATTTAGATGCCTCCAAAAGCACCTTGCATTACGACCTGAGATTGTACAAGAGAATGGTTTGCAACCACTATAATAATCCTTCTATTCAAAGCAGACGTATAAAAATAATAGAAAATAAGAATTGTATGTTATAAGTCTAGTAAAAAGACTTGGGATGTACTCTACTCAATGTGCATTATATGTATATTATGCACATCATAAAGACCATTGTAAAGATGAATTCTACTTCTACCCTTTGTTGTTTCTCTATCATGCCTCACGCTTTCACATAGATTTCTTGACTAATGGCTATTTGTTCATGCCTTGTTGCTAGTACTAAGTATTTCTAAATGCTTGACTAATTTTCGTTTATAATCATTTCTCAATAATTAGATTTTAGAGCATTTGACTATGATCTTTATTTTCTTCTAGCAACCCTATGTTGTCTCTTATACAAACTAAGAAGTTGATTGAATGGCTTTGATCATTAATTATAACACCAAATTATTGAACAGAATGAAAAATAAAATAAAAAAATCTAATGCGGGTGGAAGTCGACTATGCCCATCTAAAGTGTACATCAAAAAAAGTAGTTTTGGGCCATTTTGAAGGAATGTATCGAGGTTCAAGTACTTTTTTGGATTGGAAATATATATATATATATATATATATATATATATATATATATATATATATATATATATATATATATATATATATATATATATGTATATATTTCTATTCAATTGAATTAGGTGAGTAACTTTAGGAATATTTGTTTTTGTTGGTCATCAAAAATTTTAAAATGTTCTTTTCAAGTTATAAAAAAGGTTTTTTTAACTTTAAATACTATTGAAAGAAAGTAATAGACTATACAGTATGTGAGTGAATCTTGTTAACAAATAGGGCAAACTTACATTTATTATAAAATAAATTAATTTATAAAGGAAAATATTTTGACAACCTAAAATGAATAGGAAACATAAGTTTTTGGCTAATTTTTTGGTAATGGAAACAACAAGTGCATAGACTCTAAAGTGGCTTACATTTGAATCTTCAAAAATATGTTTCTTTTAGTAGATGTAATATAAAATACAAAAACAATGTACTAAAAATGTACCAAAATGTACTAATTTCTTTGCCTAAAGCGTACCTAGTGTAGTGTGCTTCTACCCATGCTATGTCTATTGTTACATAATTTTTGTTAAAATTGCAATCATACACTTTCATTAAGAGTATTTTAAATAATCGACATTTATATTTTGCTCAAATTTTATTAATGATATAAATACAACCAAATATAAATATAGTAGATTTTCAATTAAAATTCTTTAACTAAACAAGTAAAATCTTTGGGTTTTATGATTTAGTTTGAAAAAATTGTATAGTAAGCAAATACAGTATAAACAGGTCTCAGTCTTTAGTTAAATTTTGACATATAAACTATAATTAGACTTTTTCAAAATTTAATCAATAGTCATATTAAATATTTTTCGTATACCAAATACAATATTTGAACTCATGAGCCGTATGAGTTTCTTATAAGACTTTCAATGCACGGCAATTAAAGAAAAAACTAGAATAAAGAATCATATAAAATAAAGTGATATAAAATTAAAGCAATTCCATGTTTGATGTAAATTACGTTTGAAACTTTAAGATAAAATTCCTAAAGTTTTAATATGGTACCTTGTTTATATAATAAATATAGTTTTACCAAGCCACTGTATGACAACAAAAAAGATTACATTTTAAAAGAAGGTTCCGAAGGGGCCGACGTGAATATAGTGTTAGTTCATTCTAATCACTAATCCACTAGCCATACAAAAAAGATTACATTTTAAAAGAAGAAGAACCCCGTTTACGAAGGGGCCGACGTGAATATAGTGTTAGTTCATTCTAATCACTAATCCACTGGCCATACAAAAAAGATTGCATTTTAAAAGAAGAAGAACCCCGTTTACGAAGGGGCCGACGTGAATATAGTGTTTGTTCATTCTATTCACTAATCCAATGGCCACTAGATAAAGATTAATGAATCTAGAGCTACTCCTCCCTTTCAAAGATAAACACTTTTCTATACTAAGTGCTTTGAAGACAACCGACATGTCATCCCCCAAAGGTCTTTTGCGTACTCATACAACGAGGTCTCATGACCCTCCACCATATTTGAGTAGACTATGGTAGTAGACACCACGTCGGCATGGGGATTTGAACTCACAACGTGAAATACCCCACCGGGTTTTAATGCAATCAAAGATTACAGATTTGAATTCACAACCACCTTATTATTGTAGATTACAATTCAAATATTAATGCTTGAAAATTGTTGTATGTATTACATGCCAAGATTAAATCCAATATGAATTGAAACTAATTTTTTCTTCTTATTCTTTATTTGGAACACAAATTCATCTATTGATCATTAAAAACAATGGTATAACATTGCCAAGCATGTGTACTCTTAAGAACAATGCTCAAAGCACACCTTTAATTATCACTACAAAGTACCTAGATTTGTCGTTTATAGTAAAATGAAGAAATCAAAGTGCTATGTATATGACCAATTGTGACATGTTGGAAAAGGCTCTTCAACTTTATGAATGTGGGACATTCCACCACCGTAAAAGAATTAATGCTTATAATATAGAAAGCAAGAGAGGAACATTGTTGCAATTATGCTCTAAGAAAGACTAGAAGATTGATTAAGATATTCTTATCACTAACTTGTACCTTCTCTATCATTGCTACCGTACGTGATAGGCTAGTTCGACACCCTGCTGTCAAATAATTATTACTATTCTAGGATTTTCAATTCGATAGTTCAATTTCCGTGCCAATTCTGTGTTTTTTTAGTACAAATATTGTTTTTGCTAAAAAAAAAAAAAAAATCGGATTTTTCGGCGGTTTTAATTTTAATTTAATTTCCGCTGGACTAGCTTATCACATACGGTAATAAATAATGAAGATGATCATGTTTATTAAGAGACATTCTCCATTGTTTAGTAAGGTTTTTTTTTTTTTTTTTTTTTTTTTTTTTTTTTTTGAGGTGAAAATATTATAGTCAATATACAATCAAGTATAATGAGAGCAATGTCATTAAAACCAATCCTTACAATGGACATCATACATTTGTGCTCCAATGATGACTTTGCTATGGTATGATTTTGTTCATCATGAAGTCATGTTTATTTTAACTTTTTTTTAGGGCTTTTTCATTCTTCTTTGGCACCTACAGTAGAAATTCGAGCTATTCGGTCCCTCAAAGGAATCGATGTGTTAAATCCTTAGGCAATTTCTTTTCTAAATACACGTATTCTACTTTCATATGGAGTTGCCGTGACTTGGGCTCATAAGGCTATATTATTCACATTACAAGTTTTTGAAGTGTTTTGCATGACACCTTTTTATTATTTCTTAAAAGACAAGTCTACAATTTGCATTTTCACATTAATTCTTTCAACAAGAATGCTACTTAATCATAGTAGTTCATTGTAGGAATATATCAATATAACTCAAGACAATCATCTAACGCACTTGTTCGCAACATCAAATTTTCTTGTGCCTAGTTATAAAGTGCACGCAACTTCTTTTCTCTGCAATGAAATCTTCTTTCATTTGCTTAAAAAATAAATAAATAAATAAAGTGTACGCAAAGATTTCAAGGAATCACTTGATTCATGTTTAACCCTTAAAGGTCAACCCCAGCCATCGGGCTTAGTTTTATTTTTGGTAGAATCTTGTTCATATTTTTTTGCATCAAATGGGGTTAATAGAATGCCAAATCGAGCACCTTAAAGAGATATGTACTTCTTCAGAAAAGATCTAAAGCAAATTTAAAAAAGAATTGTGCTTAAAATGGAGTTTAAAAGAGATTTTGCAATGTGGTATCAAGCAAAGAATTGACCTTTAAGGGTTAAGTTCCTAAATGATTCTTCATGTGCTTGTTCCTTTATTGTGGTAAGTCATGCATCCGTATCCAACTAAATATGTATTCCATACTCTTTCTAAGGCGCTTCGGGCTACCCTTGGATCCAAAATATCATGAAATGACCTTAAACTACCGGTCCAGAATGACCCTAAAACTACTAGATGGGTTGTTGCTGGATGCCAAAGGGTTGCTCGTTCGATTCCGATCAGCTATAAAATCCCACCTTAAATGGATGGAAACCCCGGCGATGGGTTGTGAAAAGCAACTTGTCAGCTTTTTGCGTAAAGTAATCCATGTCTCTCATAAATAAAAAATAAAAAATGAATAATAAATAAATTTAAAAAATTTAAAAATTAAAATTGTCATTCAGGGTTAACCGAATAGTTCTCACCTCGTGAAAAATCACTGCAAATGTTATAGAAATTGACAAGTTCTGATGCTCCGTGGCACATTGCAGATATAGATACTGTAGCATTGTCTTCCAGAATCCTGTACATTGAATGTGCGTGCGATCGTCCCTCATTAGGTGCAGTATAGCATGTCAAGCTCCACATGGGAAGACCGGGCAACACCAGCACAGACAAGCCCACCTGACTCGTATCATCCAGACCAGCCGTACGCGCACAGTGACCATGACAGCCGGAAGGGATGTAACGATGATCCAGGAACATGCAACTACGGTTATGCTTCGCCCCCAAGCCTGCCGAGATATTACAGCGACCAGGGTAGCGTGCATGATAATAATAGAGTGAAGGGCCATGGTAGCATCCCACACAGTCATCATGGGAGCGTGAAGGATTTCCCTATCAATTACGGTGGTAGTGGGGGCGGCAATGGAGGCGATTATCAGGGGAGCGTCAGATTATCTGGCAGTAGAAACGGCAGCCATCACAGCAGTGTTAAAGACTTTGGAAGCGATCATGGAAGCGGCCATAGTCACTTTTGTAGTTATCTTGCTAAAAACGAGGCCAAGCAAGATAACAATTCCGTGACACTCCAAGAAGATTTTGTGCGCCCAAGTATGTCGTGGCTTGATCGACGAAGTTTCCACATGGGAGAGTCTTGTGCGGTTCCCTTAAATTGGAAGTACCATCCCACTCTACGTCAGGTGCCACCTGAAGAACAACAAAATTACAGGTGAGGACAATATATGTCAACTAAAATTATCTTATCCATGTCATCCTTCTGTATGTCACTGTTGTCCCGATCTAAATGCAGCTCAAATTGCGCCCAATATCTATTGTTTTTTGAATTGGGCTTTTTTGTTCACAGTAAATCCCTCTTGATATTCAATGTCGGTTGATTAAATGTGAAAGTTTGTTCATATTGAATGTTGTACAATTCTTTTTCAAATAGTTTTTCAAAAGGAATTCAATAATATTATTCCATGATGGTTCAAACTACCATTACCAATAACAAATGACTAGTTTATAAAAACCATGACAACCAAACTCCTTAAAGTCTCAAGGTGCATATGAATCAATAATTTGCGGAAAATCAAAATAATTTTTTCTTCTAAGGAGCATTTTAAATGGATGGAAAACAAAACTCCTTAAAGTCTCAAGGTGCATATGAATCAATAATTTGCGGAAAATCAAAATAATTTTTTCTTCTAAGGAGCATTTTAAATGGATGGAAAACAAAACTTGTAGATTTAAAATAAACAATTCTCCCTGTATGAATAGATTCATCATTGTTAACATTGATATTTTGTTATGAATTTTAGACTTAAACTTCAAAATAAAAAAATAAAAAGTTGGATTATAAACAAATTATTATAATTTTTTGTGCAAACCTTGTTTGTAGTGGGCTACTTATGAAAATATACTTAAATGTGGTAATGATTTAAATTTTTTTGATGCTCATATCTATGATCTTATTTTTGCAATGACTTCTGATCTAAAGTTAATGCAAATTTGTATTAACTTTAGTATAGGTTTTACAAATTCCGACATACTGTTTTTAGTAAGAAATATATTTTCTTGAATCCAGCCATTACAAAAGACAACATTTTTATGAACAAGGCCCTGAGATGATTTGTTAAAATTTATTTGTTATGAATAGTATTAAAGGGGCTGAGAAGGGTCATCATTCAAACTATTTTTTGGTTGAATCTATCACACTTTAATAATCATTATAATAAAGAATTGAATGTTTCAATCTATGTTGTACCTTATAATGAATAATTTTTCAAGATTGTAAACTCAATACTTATATTTTAGCCATTAAAAGAAAAGCCCTGCATTTTGGATTGAAAAGATGATAATTAAATGAAAATGACAAATCAATTAAATAGGTGGAAGTTGCACAACCAACTCCTTTGTCTGCAAAGTAGTATAAAAATTTAATATCTCGAGTTATTCAAAATCATTTTTTATATATTTTTAAAAATATTTAATCAACTTTTGTTGTTGAAGATCTTACTTTAAAGTTATACTATAAGTGATGTAAATAATTCAGTTTGAGGAATTATATATCAAAAACAAATTTTGAAATTTTGATATCAAACACTATAAGCAATTCCTGAGTTCATAAAATTTTGACAAGAGTATTTCTAGATATTAAAAAATAATATTTAAAACTTCTAAAAATATAAGAAATTATGTAGTTATTTAAAGATAAAATTGTGTTAAATAAATCTCTATTTCTATTACATCTTTTTCATACGTGATTTTCCAAGAAATTCATTAGTAATCTTCTGACAAAAGTACTCAAAACTATTTTGTTGTATGTCACACTATAGTACTATACAGAAACAATTATCAAATTTCATCTTCACATCCAAAATCATCCTTGAATTTTAATCAGATCAAAGTATACAAATTCAAATATAAATTTTTATATGAGCATTAGAAAATCCAGAAACATCGTACTGTGTTCTACATATTCTAGATTTGAAAAGAAATAAAATGAAAAAATTAACATTGTATAATTTTGTAGCAAACTTGTTCTTAATGATTGAGATCTGAAGTGAAGTAGTTGCATAATATTTAGAATTTTAGATTGTCAATTTTTTCTATCAAAGGGTATTTTTTTTACATTTGGATAAGTTCACATAATTTCATGCATGTTATGTTGGTCATCCTACTTGTATAAATTTTTTTGGCTAACAAACAGTATGACGTATCTATGTTTTAATCCCTAAACAACCAAAGTCTTAGAATGGGCTTTTTGAAAGTTCAGGCAGGTTTCTACAATGTAAATTTTGGATGTGAGTTTCTGAAATTCTTTGAAAACGTAATGAATTGCAAGAGCTGCGCGGAAGTGTAATTTTTTTTTGCAATAAACATTGGAATTTTTTTTATGGTGCCCAAAGCGGTTTTTCCTACTTCTCAGGCATCTACAAAATTTTGATACACCCTTCAATTATCTTTGGGATTTTTAATGCAAATAACTAACATGGTTGATTTTGAGATTATTAAAAAAAATTAAAAATTTAAAAATCAAATATTGTAGAAGATTTTCATTCTATAAAGAGCCAAATTTTTATAATTTTTTTCGGTCAAGCATGAAAGAAATTTTTTCTTTATCACATAAAAGATAGAGATTTTGTTCTTTTTCCTCTTTTTAATTTTTAAAAAAAAAAAATCAAGAATGAATAGAACTTTGTTTTGACCAATGAATTTTTATTCTAACAAAAAATGGTTTATCAAAACAAAGGAATGAATATTAACAATAACATGAACTCGTGTTTCTTGTACAATGTTTTCCACAATGCTATGCCTTTTTGGTGAATCTAAAATTTGGTGCACAAGTAACTAACATCATGTACATCATTTCAATACAAAACCTCCAACATGTTTAGTGCAAAACATTCACTCAAAGAGAGGTCAAAGTTAGCTAATCCCGTTTTGAAAGGATTTAAAAACAATGTTTTGAAAGGATTAAAAAACAATGTTTTTTACTTTAAACTCTATAATCCTCTAATTCTCCTTATCAAATTCATTGAAATTTTTCTTACATTATCTTTCAAAAGTCTTAAGTCAGATCCTACGGTTAAAGATTCAAAAGCAATTTTATTTTTTGTTTGTTCACTTTTGCTTCTGAAATGAAAGTTTTGGGAGTGTTTTTGGTGAGAAATGGTCACGGCTGATTAGGGGTTAAACAATGAGTGGTTGTTCTTGTTAGTTCCTTTGTTAGTCATAAGCCAATTCCACAAGAAATTTTACATGAAACTAAATTTATGTGTCTTTACATAACATGCAACATCTTTAATACTTGAAGTAATAATTATATGCAATTTCATATGCTTCAATTATTTCCAATATCATTTGATACAATCTTTTCATTTAATGTTTTAGTACATCTTCAAACAATGCACAATATAACTGCAATAATATTTTACCTATTTATATGTTAAAACTTCTAAAAAGTTAGAAAATTGCTTAAAACCTTTATATTTGGAGTGTGAAATTTAAACCTTATGTTTATAGTCCAGTGAGATCTACAAACTCCAATGAATGTAGTCTGACCAACAAATAATATTTACCAAAAGTACTAAGCACACATTCAAAAATATTTTTTACACATTACTTGAATTGTTTGAAACATATAACTACATTGTCGATGCAAATATACCTTGGCTCATAAATATGAATTTGAATTGACGCTGTAAACGTCAATGATTTTGCGGTGGTCGACCATTTTATTATCTAGTTTTTAAAAAAAATATAATAAAGGATTTAAATTATAATTATTTAGAAAACATAGATATGTTTAATAATTTTTTAGATTTTACAATATTCCTCAAATTTTACTGATGACAAGAATATAAATCACAAATCTTTTTTAAAAGATTTTTAATACAAACAAAGATTATATTTGAATCCCTAAATTATTGTTATAAAATAAGATTAAATTGCTGCTATTAATTATATTATGCTTTTTCCTTTATTTAAGTAAAATGCATGGTCAATATTCATAAATTATCCACGTACTTTGGATTTTTCACATCTTCTTTCAATGTTGTTCACTACTATATATACATAAACCATGATTTCTTTTCTTTGCTGATCTCTATCTAAAATTACTTTGTTATATATTTCAAAAACATAGATGCCTTAAAAGCACATATGTTAATTGAATTAGCTACTTTAATGTTAACAACTCTTATACTTGAAGCCTTCATCAGAACTTCACCTTTATTTCTGATAGTGCTAAAAAAAGTAACACTATATATAAACTTATGTTATTTTAATTAAGAATAAAAATATTAATTAGACAAACAAAATAAGCTGTTGAAAAAGTGTTGATTATCTAATTTCATATGGTTTAATTTGTGATGTAAATAGAGCTCAAAAATTTGCAACAAATTTGTAAACTATCCAATGATGTAACATCTTTAATATTGTCAATGTAGTAATGAAAATTAATAAATCACCAAAAACCACATCTACGTGATTTTTGAAGAATTACGTGAATTCAACTTCAGAATATATTATTGTGTTCAAGAATAAAATAATTTTATGTTGTCAAATAATTACAATGATATAAAAATATAGGTTTTTCTAATCCTCAATTTATCATATACAGTCTTGTTTAATCCTTATGACGTGTGTTGTTGTAGCTCAAATTTAAGAACTATAAATATGAATATCTTGATAATCAATTTCAAATTTTAGTAGAAAGCTTGCCGTAAAAAATCTATGTAAAATTTGGATGAAGTTTTTTTATTTTGTCTTTGTTTTAAGATCTTAAAGTTGATTCAATCTTTACATGATTTTTATATCTATTAATATTCATATATTGCACTACAACCTTCCAATTCATGTAGGATTCTTATTGTTCTTAAGTAGATGGATGGATAGGTAAGTGAATAAATCAATTTGAAAATAGAAAAAATGATCTATAAATTAATAGATTAGTAGATAAATAAGTAGATAGATATATAAATTGACTAGTACATACATAGATATCGGTGAACAAACATATTGATATGTAGCGAGATAGATAACTAGCTATGTAGGTAGCTATGTAGGTAGCTATGTAGGTGGAAAATGATTCCAAAATTCACGCATGACCCAAGAAATGGTTGAAATTGAGTTTTGTTAACCTTCCAAGAAAGATAAAAATTGTGGACTAAAATAATAATTGGTTTTAAGTTAGAGTCCTATTTTAATATAAAGACTTTGCATATAAATTGTGAATAATATCAATTTATTTGATTTGATTGCAGTACTTGATAATCTTTTACTTTAAAATCACTTCAATTTAAAAATTGTACAAAACAATTTATTTCAAGGTGTGGGCGTGGCAAAACTTCTATATTTTTGTTTATGTTGGACTTATAAAAGTCGCTAGAAATCTTCTTCTTCTTCATTCATATCAAAAATATGTGAGTAAATATATAACATGAAAAATCTTTTAATGTATTGCATCATCAGACATGCCAAAATTGAAGAATGGCTTTCCACATCCCACAAGCGAAAGCCCAAAGAGAACTTTGGAGCCTATTTGTGGCGAGCTTCCGCACTAGCAAATTCGGAATTAACGCACCGAAAGAAGCAATGTTGGGGAGACGACTATAGAGATCCTCTGGATAGGTTTGTGATGCGCCTTTTCTATGGAATGAAGCTCAAGCTGGAGCGTACTGAGTCGATTTTTCTTGGAATTTATGAAGAGACTGATATTCTTGACATTTTAAGGGAAGAATGCGAAGAATTAAGTAACAAGGGTCAACTCCCTATTGATCAGCGTAGCATTCTTTATACTCCAATAATTATATCTGAGATGCAAGAAATCTCTAATATTAAATACTAATACTATGTGCTAGGCTTAGAGATATTAATCTTAAAACATATATATTTAAAAACCCATAAGCCTAAGATAAAGTGTTTATTTTATGCTCATTTTCTTTCCTAATAATTATCATGTTATTTTTAAGCAATGGTGGTGAATTTACATAGATAAATATTATATAATATATATTGACATGTCTTTGAAATATTAGCAGGGATTTCATATATTGGAATAACATACTCACAGTATCTTTTACATCCACTTTTAAAATGATCCTCTTAGTCTATGTTTGACTCTAGAATAAAATGAAATTAACATATATATGATAAAAAAAATTGTATGTTTAAAAACAAAGCTTTAAAATTGTGTAAAGTTATGCTGTTTGCTAAGTCAATTAATTCTTACTAAAACGCTTGCAGTAATATTCCAAATCAATTTGTATTATGGAAAGGCTTATACTACACTCCAAAAGTTTACACTACAAAATTTTGTATCCAAAATTCCTATATTCTAATTTATAATACATATGTCTCTCTTACACTAGTTTCTTAAGAAAATGTACATCCTAACAAGAATATGGAGTATTTTAACTTGTAAAAGCTGTAACAATAAAATCTAAGTTTATTTCATCTAGGACTCATCCAAATTACCATTCAATCAATATTTTATTACTGAAACAATCATATGTTCTTTTCCATTAGTGAGAACCACTCTATGACATTGAATGCTTGTTAAATAGCAATGAGCATTGGAACTCAATTAAAGCCAAAAAGTTGAACCTTCTTTACTAACGGAATTTTCTTTTGTATCTTTTGCAGTTAAATAAAATTTACCGACCATTCAATTTAATTTAGAATATTGCTAGCCTAACATACACTAATCAAATTAATTTAAATTTTATATTAAAAAAAGATATATTTTTCCCTTCTCAAAGTAAATATTTTAACAACAGATACCATGTTCTCAAATCACATCTGATTATTCTGATTTTAAGATTTCATTTTCTTTAAAAAACCCCATGAAAAAAAAAAAAACAAACAAATCAAACACAAAAATAATTTATGCTTTTTTGAATCCTAGATGACCATTAGAATCGTTGAGAATCTACTTCAGTCTTATACTTCAACTTTTTGTTAATTGTAATATTTGCCCCTGTCCATTGTATTGCATAATATTTAAATTTTAAATAAAAATGGTAAACTTATTTCTAATTTTATATGTATTCTGCCATGAGTATTAGCTATGGTGATAGCAAACGTACTAGACATTATAGAAATGATGGACATGAATAAAATTTATACTTGCACAATTATAAAACTCAAATATGTCTTCTTATTGAACAATGAAATTTTTTTCACTTGTTGAAAAGAATCAAGGTCAAGTATGGAACTGAATCAGTATTCAAGACATTTGAGCTGAGTAGAAAGCAATAATATAGAACGTTTTATTCAAAATCCGGAATGGCATATTAAAATTCATATAAAAATTTACTTATCAACAAGAAATATTTATTGATACTTTGAAACTGTCCATGTATTGGAGTGGCCGCAATAAGGACGATCAACATTAGAATTACAAAATGAAATGTTAGTGACATTACAAATCATTAAAATAAGTCAATTTTAGGATTTAATATTTTCAAATAAAAATCTGATAATTTCAAGACTGTATAGTAAAGAATCAAACCCAATTCAAGTAAAATTGATTTTTAAAATGCTATTTTTACACCTGCCAAAAAAAAAACAAGAAGTCACATCATTGGTAAGATTGTACATTTTACATCAGGGCTACTGATTGCATTTCAGAGTGAGGGTTTTGGACGGAGTGGTCTTAGGGGCGGTTTACACTACGGACCATGAAGATATCCCAAGAGAATTAAAATGATTTCATGGTCACGGCTCTTGGACTAGAGTCGTGACCATGAAAAAGAAAAAATCATTTTTTATATGTCTTGGTCACTTGTCATGGTGTAAAGTGGATTTGGACGGGGATGACTTTGGGCTAAATTTTTCAGATTTTGGCCAATCACTAATTTTGTGCCCAACGGTTCCCTTGTTTTCCGTCAAGTCGACCTCTTTGCCTTGACTAAACAAAAAATCCGTTAGACCATGAAACATTATCCATTACGAAGAAAATAGCACATTTTGGTAACGTCAAACTTGGTGGTCAATCTCCTCTTTTCAAGGTAGTGTAAAGCGAAGTTGGACCAGGACAATTTCCTTGGCCAATCACAGATTTTAGAGGGCCGTGGTCAATGTCCACGGCCCATAGTGTAAACCGCCCCTTACATCCCACTCCTCCACCTCTTCTCCCATTAAAAGACGCTTCCCTCTCTCCTTCCTCCGCGCTTCCCTCTCCTCCTTCAAGAGCTTGGCCTCTTTGTCAGCCTCCTTTGCCTTCCAGTAATTTACTAGTGCCAGGAGTAACGTAGTGGGTAGAATTTGAGCTTTTCTCCCTTCCTTGTATTTATCCAGTGTATGCGGTAAATATACATAGCTATTTGCAAAGCACCCTCAATGTACAATTTTTGGCTCGGAGGAATTTCTTAATAAGTCATTATAATAGTACACTTTTCCTAAAACATTTGAAAGACTTTCATACTACTATTTTTGTCATCCAAGGACTTAAAAGGATGGTTGAAGGCTATTAGAGTGATAACTCTAATGCCTAGCTTAAATTCTTATAAAATTCTTGCAAAGTTTATAAGAATATTTATTGTCTACCTTGAGTTTTGATTAGAAACCCATAAGAGAACACTCCAAACCAAAGAATTCAACATAGGAAATTCTTTTTTATCATTCAATTATGTGCTCAAGTATCCCAAGAACAACTTTGCAAGCTCATTTCAAAGTTGCAATTGAATGTTCATTGTAATTGAAGCAAAAGGTAGGATTATTCAATGGTAGATGGTGTATTAAATAATCGTAACATCTTGAATGATACTACAAAAAAGAATCATTATTTTATCATAATCTTGTAGTAAACTTTGATGTGATTTCAAAACACTTTACGGTTTTCAAATCGTATCATTTTTGAGTTCACAATGGATTTTCAAACTTTTTGGAAAAATTCTCTCAAAAGAAAAATTTGTAAGCATGTCGTAATTTTGCCGGAGCGACGGATTGAACTTGGAGCATCGGTCCAAGTCATCCTTCATTATTTGAAAGTCGTTGTCGAAATGATCTCTGAATTTGATTATTGACAAATTTAAAAAACGCCTTGCGGTAGCTGTGAATTGAGTGTGGACGAGAGCTCTTATTTCTTTCGGTATCTTTCCTTTTGAGGTGCACTGAATGTCCGTGGGCCATAGCTGTGACATGGCTTTGAATGCATTCTTGCGCTCTCTTTGCGCCCTCCTCTGTAGCATCTTCTTGGATTCTCCATACTTCATCATGTCGATTGCGTGGACCTCGGAAGTCGTTAGCATTGTAGGGCGGGGAATGTCGTTCCCGAGTGTGTATGGCACGGGAATGCTCTGTTCTGGGCCAGCAATAGGAAACGGGAAAGGAGACAGAGCTGACGTACCTCTCTATCCCGGCCAATTACCTTTGCCATGAACGAAGTATCCCGTTTCGTTGTTCTGCATTGACATTGTCGAAGACTGTTGTTGATGCCTAGTTGCGGAGGACTCTGTCGCAGCAGCAAACCCATTGCCACCGCTGCAGCCACTGCTACTCCCAAGATCAAAGGTGTCCCCGGAAATGTGACTACCTGTTTGTCCCTGATGCTGAATGTTGTGTGACGTAGTTTGGCTAGGGACATTTCTTTGCAACGAGCCGGGCATTGGGTACTCCATGTTGATGATGTTCGTGTTTAACATGCGGGGGGGATTACCTATTGGCTGCATCACGGAATGGAGTCCCTGCATCTGGGGATGTTGGAAGACGTGATACATGTATATCATCGTCGGTCCAGTGTCCATAGGAGACCAACCTGTCGGAGGGTACATTCCTTGGGCTGCCCAATGTTGTAGGTATGGCGGTCGATGTGAATATGAAGACATCACTAGCAAATGTGCGCTAGGCGCATCCTGGACTCAATACGTTCCTCAGGTGCAAGTGAAACTTAAATCGGTAGTCCCGCATCAATATCGAGGTTACCTCCCTGTTTCCAAATTCGAAGTCAAAAGATCTTGAACTATTCTTGTGATTTGTTCACAGCTCCAAGAGAGCTGAAGAGACCTCACACGATTAGGGTTCCAAATGGTGCAGAGTCTGTCCCCGCCTTATATATATACCCGGACACCCGGTTTAACCAAGAGCAGTGGTATTGAACGATGAAAACAACATTGAGAAAACAAACTAAACCTTATAGAGCAACAGAGTGGTCCAAGGGTTTTACTTGGGGGCAGGGTTTGGACCAGTGTTGCACTAGTATGTGTCACACACCCGTGTCTCAAAATGGGTACGTGTACGGGTCTGCAATACCAGGTTGAACTGGTATGAAAAGCTCAAATACCATGGCAATGCCCGGGTACTGGGTTCTAAGTGAAAGCACAAACCTAGTTTCCAACCCGTACCTTGGTGTAGTCTCGCATTTCAAACCCTTTTAGATGCACGTCTGTGGTCCATTATGGCTGCATTTGTCGAAGTACTAGTATCACTAATGCAGACCGAAATGAGGTAGTGGGGTTTATTGTTTTGCTTGATGTTTTCTTGGTGGGCTTTAAGGATTATCGATGCTTCATGAACGTGGGTTGTTGCACCTTGAAGAAGATGTAATCAGGGTTTTACATATTGTAGGTTGCACCAACTTTTATAAGCTGATTTCCTGTTGTGCACTGTTCACGTTGTTTGCATGCTCTAGGGTTTTGCTTTTGCTCTTGGATTTTGGATCAGGTGATTGATTCGTGTTTGTCACCATGGAGTCAGTTGACACAGTTCAGATTTTGTTCGATAACGAGGGTGTTTGTGCACATGGTGACACAACTTTACCTGTCAATACCATTCATTCCTGCGGAGGTACCGAGGGAGAGACACACACTGAAGCTACCGGCTCAACTGTGGAGCGCTTGGTGGAGACTAATTGCCGGATCGAAGAAGCAGTTGCTGCTGAAGAGGAAGTCGCTTGGCAGGTTTTGCGAGAGAAGCTTGCCGCCAACCAGAAGCTGTGGATGCTGCACCATCGAAACTCGCCTCTGTGGGCGTTTTACTTGTTGAAGGACGGTGCAGTGAAGGACCTGGATACTTCGAAGCCACAGATGTTACGATGCATGGTATGCCACCCAAATCCTGCCGCAAGCAGCTCCACCCAAACAGCACCTTCGTCAAAGAATACTCGGAATAGGGTTGGAATCCTCAAGTACTCTGCCGAGCATGGACTCACGTCAATGAAGAAGCACGTTGAACGGGAGCACCAGCAGGAGTTTGTGCGGTACAACAAGTATGCGAAGGACATAGAAGATGCAGCCCGCACAGATCAGCAGAAGGGAAAGAAGCGTAAGTCTTTGCTACCAGCATCGATTACAGAGTTTTTTTCTTCAGCTCGGCCATACAAGAAGTGTGATTTAATGCAAATCCGTTTCATCGAAGATTTAGTCCTGCTGGTTGCGAAAGGTGGCATTCCGTTGTCAATGGTTGAGAACCCTTGGCTGAGGCGTTTGGTGCTGCGATGTGATGCACGAGTTGTGTTCCCTATACGGAACCAACTTTCAAAAGAATACATTCCCAATCTGCTTGCGACAACGATGGAACGCTACGTGTACCCGCTGATCAACAACTATGACACTGTTACGGTAACATTTGACCTGTGGATGTTGCGTGCTGGATACGATACATTTGCTGCAGTGGTGAATTTTGTTGACAAGTCATGGGTACCGCAGCATGTGACCATGGGCTTGTTTGATGCTCCGACAACTCCGGGGATAGCACTGGCTGAAATAGTGAAGCCCCTGTTAGAGCAGTTCAAGTTGTCTCACAAGGTGATTTCATACGTTCAAGACGAAGGCTCTAACCTGAAAACTGTGGAGAGAGCGTTATCTGCCAACATTTCCAGTAATGTACTCGGATTACATACACCGTATGCAGGTGTGTGCTTTGGACATATGATGAGCAAAGCTGCTCAATATGCAACTACCGAAGAAAAAGTGTGTATAAAGATGAAGGAGGTGAGCCTTAAGGACGCTCAAGCGGCTCTGCAGAAGACAATTACGTGGACCAAGAAATCCACCAAAGGAAAACATGAATGGGATGCTGCATGCATTGAGGCTGGATTGCCCATAAGGCGGTTGAAGACGCCGACGAAAACTCGGTTTGCATCGGAAGTTGTGCTCTCTCAAGAAACCCTGAGGTACGTTGAAATTCTCTGACCCTTCCTAAGTTGCGGTTTTGTGTGTGTGACTCTGTCTCTGTGTCTGTGGGGTTCACTTGGTGGTGGAAATTGTTGATACCACAAATTCGTCACTGGTCGATGATAAAGATTCGTTGGGTCATGTGAGAGCAGTCTGTTAATTTAGAACCTGAGCTTTGTTCTGAACCTCTTTGAGTATTCGTTGTGTGCCTTGTGGGGTATTCTGTGCATTAAGACTTGCTTGAGTGCTTCAGTATAGCGAACCATTGAGATGAATTGATTTGATGGTAACATGGGGTTCTACACACGGCAACATTTGGATTCGTTTGTTTCATCTCATGCTGGATCATTGTGTATGATTGGAAATTGCTTCAATTGGTTATATACGGATAGTTTGGCTTCCTCTGTTCATGTGTTTATGCTGCATAATTTGTTGGTAACTGTTGACGATGATTTGGCATGTGTGTCTAACTTTGAAATTTAATTGTTAATGCTGGAGTGGTCGCTGCCGCATCTATGTCTGAATTCGGGTGATTCAGATTGGGACCTGTTGAATCTGCTATGTACAGTTACTAATTCATGCTGATTGAACCAACTTACTAACTTGCTCCTTTCACAAACCAACCAACTTGCTCCTTTCACGAATTTCTATCTGCAGGATTTACTGTTCATTAAAAAAACACTGTTCACGTTGTCTGCATGTCGTAGGGTATCATGTTGTCACACTGTTGCATTTTCGAAGAAGCATGCTTACTAATTTGCTTGATATGCAGGATGCAGATGCGATTAATATCTGCTACAGGCGGCAGTCTGCATCCTTGCAAGCCCGTGTATCCACAGGTCTCACATGGGCAATTGCGCGAGCTGTTACGGAGACATTGAATCCTGTAGTGTCACAGTGCGTATTGAACCAAACTCGCGGGTTCTGGTTGCTCAGTGATGCTATAGTCGGTGCATTGAAACTCATGGTACAAATAGAAGCGCAGCACCTTGCATGCAGCACCATTGAACCACTGTTGGAGTGCGGTGAGTTTGACAGTGAGCTTGAAATTCTCTACGGACGGATGGCAGGACAAGTTGCAGCGGTTTTGAGGCCGTTTCTTGCCTTCGCTAAGAAGTATGACGAAGGACAGGCACAGAACATGATAGCTCTCATGCTGGACCCTCGTTTCAAAGGATTGGAGTTGTTGCAGGATTATGTTGGTCGCGAAGTGGCGAGGAAGGTAGTGGATGAGTACGACACCATCTTGGTGCCGATGCTGGTGAAGGTGGCAATCAGTTTCTCTCCCCCAGCTGTTCATGGTGTTGATGCTGCAGCAGCTGTGCCGGTTAATTCAAGAGCTTCCCTTTTCGGTGCTCCAGCGTCAACCACCGAAGCTAGCAAGGGGCTACTACTTGGTGAGCTGAGCCTCTTCCGGTGTCTTGTGGTTGAACCTGATACCGTTGCATGCCCTTTGCAGTGGTGGAAGGAACATGAAAAACGTTTCCCAACTGTTGGTTTTGTTGCACGACAGTTTTTAGGCATTCCAGGTAGTCAAATTGAGTGTGAAAGGATCTTCTTGATTGCCGGCATCCTCACATCCCTTCGGCGCTGTAGACTTGGAACCGAGAATCTTGATGCCCTCGTGATGATCCAGAAGAATTGGCCTTTTGATTCTCGTGCAGATACACGGAGTCATAGTGACATCACTGAATTTTTCAACGATGAGGCTGAGTTGCTAGATATTCATGAGGAGGAGCTCATTGCAGCGGGTGAGCTTGAGTGAGGTTTAGCTTGAGGAGCGTGGAGCAATGGGTGAGCTTGAGTGAGGATCCTTGTTGACTCTCTGAACTTGGTTTATGTGAACTGATGGTAGAGAGAGTAGTATGTTTCAAACTTGAATTGTTTCCCAACGTAGATGTTGGTTGATTCACTGCTATCTTTCGGAAATTGGAACTTCACTCTGAACGCTGCTAGATATTCATATTTCTTGCAAGCTGAACTGTTTCAAAAATAAGTCTGTCACATATCAGACCCATACACTGGACAACCATGGTATGTGATTTAAAATTCACAATACATACACGTTTGCTACAATTTCAGAATCCTACGAACTACATACACGTACCATACTTTGAAAATACAATACCACTGTGATAAGAGTATCTTGACCATCTACATTTTCAAGATTTTATTAAAAACCGGACCCCCCCTTATGCACTTTATAGCATACTAGTGCAACATTGGTTCGGAGGCCCGTAGGCTTGATTGCTCATCTTAGTCATTGTAATGAGAATTCTAATGTACTGAGCTCTAATGCACTAGTGCGGTGGCAGTGCTTCCCCACGCAGCTGCCCTCAAATTCGGCCTCAAGGCCTGGCAATTCCAGCAGCCGAGGGCCCAGAGCTCAGAATCAAAGAATCGGTAAGCCAGTCTTACTAATGTAGGAATTAGGGGAATGGCAAGTCCCTCTCACGATGTCTTGCTTTCTAGCTGTACAAGACGTGATCTAAGTTAGATGGTTGGACTCAATAGAAACTGGCATTTGCGGACCTCCATTTACCGCAGTGATCCCTTGGATGAAGTTGGTGATGAGGCACTTTACGTCAACCCTGCGCTGCGTTAATTTTTGACGGGGAGGTGACTCTGTGGTCAACAGTATCCGTTTGACCTCTATCGGGCGTGGGTGCATAACCTGCATGGTATCCGGGTCGTGATTTTGTGGAGGATAACCATCTATTCACATATGCGCTGCCTTATATCCATATCAACAATCTATACCACGGTTTAGGATATGAGAGTGTGTGTATTGGGTTAATACCCATCGCAACTTCTGACACGTGTATATGCACGGGACTTGTGGACAATTTGGTTGGCAGATACCCGGTTATTATCCATTTCGGGTGACGTTGATATCTGGTGTCTCTTACCCAGGTATGTTAGGGTCGCATGAAAGCCGATTTTGTTCAAAGAATGCACGTTGTTGGCAGCGATCACTATTCTATGGAAGCATCGATCTGTGGAAATGGAAATCTGAGTGACACCATTATACTCATGTCCATGCTTAGGTCTATTGCATTCACTGGAATATCAATTAGCAATCAGTTGCAAAGAAGTCCAATATGATCCCTATATATTCCGTGCAACAAAGGCTGTGTCAGCACAATACAAAATGCCTCAACATGAAGGTTTTTCTTTTTTGTGGGTTTAGCTTTATGGAACCGGCTATCCTATTTTATATAAATGTTAGAGTACTTTGGCTTCACGATCGCGTAATTCAATGTAGCAAAGGCTGGGTTCCGTTCCTCGGAGTGAAGGAGACGGTAATTGCCATGAAAAACTCTGTGCACCTGAACCATTTGATTACCGAAATTGCAGAGATGTCCAAATTCTTGCGTTAGGCATTTCTACGACCCTCCAGCCCTTCCTTTGGCAACTATATCGTCACCTGCATTCGGATGCAGAATCCAACATGGTCACGTGCATGCTATAGCCTCAGCCGTCTCTTTCGGAGCGCCTTTCGGATGCTCTGGCCCCTATCTGACTCCATCGACAATAATTGTCTCTCCCAAAACGATACGGCTCCTTGTTGAAAATCTGGTGTCCACCACTGGACTCATAGCGTACATGGCAGTCTGCACCGAATTAGTGCAAGGAGATCGCGCTTCTGTATGACTTCGTGTCTGCCTTTCGCATCCTATCAGCTCCATCTGTGACACTCCCGGTGATGCGTTGTTCCACTCCTGTGACGGTATGTGTTAGCTGGGACCTTTGGATGGAGGTAGAGGAAAGGGAGGCCGGTGATAATTAAGTGGAAAAAGGAAGTTGTGAGAGAAGGGGGTGAGAGGTGTAGGGAATGGGTTCGGTCTTAGGTAGAACAAGTGACTCCTATAGCCTGGGCTTCTTGGTCATAGGGGCGTCGTTACAGAGTCTATGACGACTCAGTTCCCAGGAGTAGGACGTCAACCGCTAGGGTTCAGAGTTTTAGACAGCAAGGAAGGATCATCTTTGGTTGCAGTTGAGTTCGATAATGTGCAAAGGTGAGAGACAGAGAAAACATCAGGGAATTCTAGAGGACATGAAGTAGAGGGAGGGTGGTCTGCCAACCTGAGAAGGCAGCTAGGACGACAATGGAGTCCTGGTTTAGTCTAAGTGCAAGAGAGAGGATATGGAAAGGAAAAGCATCATAGTATTCATAGCTTGGCAAAAACAGCCAGGGTTACAAAAGGAGCCGCATCAGGCATGGGCCAGAGGGCCTAGAATTGCACTAGGTCGACATTGCGCTATCAAAACTACCAAGACTGCCTTCTATGCTACCTGCCTACATATTATACTATTATGCCATCTTTGAACTGGGAGTTCTTCGTTGGTCGCCCCTAGCCACCAACCGCCCTAACTATGAGTTACAGCGATCTTTCCAAGGGTAACAATTTGCCCTTCTTCTGAGAGTGCAATCCGTCCGCAGATTGCTGGGATTCTTTTAGCACTTGGTTTGTCGGTGGGTGGCCGTCTGTCGGGGCGGGTGGTCTCTCGAGGAAGCTGCGCTTGACGTCGTGAAGGGGCTTGGTCGCCATATAGGGCAACTATTGCTGCAGCCACACCACGGTGGATGAGATTGTGTGTGGAGTGAGACGTAGCTGCGTGCTAATACACATCATACACGGTCTTACCTAACAGTCTATTGCATGCGGGGCATTGGACTTGGTCGGCTTCGGGGTGTGCATAGCGGCTAGCTTAATTAGAGTTTTCTTGGAAGTATCGTTTAACCTGAGCTATGGCTGTGTGCAGGTCGTCCTCGACGTCACTGTCATCACTGGCTTGTACTTCTAGGCTATATCCCTCTTCCAATCTTTTTATTTCATCTTTGTGAAATTTCATAGGCTTAGGTCAGAAATTTACCGCGGGAAGGGGCTGAATTGGAGTCTCCTCAATGAGAGTAGCGTAGTGTGGCGATGGCTGTGGCGTCTCCTCTGTGTCCGTGATCTGGTCAGGGATGTCCACGCGCTCCGCGGGGTCATGGATGTTAGTGACTGCTGGTATTAAATGTGAGGGTCTTGGTGTCACAAGGTCCAACTGTGAAATTAGGTCAACTCAAGGAGGAGACAGGTACACTTCCTTACCTTTGTTTTCAGCTCCTTGGTGTGGCTTTGTCGACATTATCAGCTCCATGTCTTCCCAGTCATTATCTGACTGTTTAGTGTCTAGGGTTGCCATAGCCTCATTGATGCACCCCTCCAAGAAATCCTGTGGTGGTTTCTCGGTGGTCAGCGGTTGTGCTCGCAGGATGCGATATGCGCATTAGGCTATGGTGTTCGTGGCGTCCTAGATCCAACCTGTTTTGTTGGTTTCAAAGTTGTCGCGTGCCTGCTCCAGCTCCTGGCGTTCTCTATGAAGACGCTCGAGGTCTCCTGTTGCTGGCTGGCCAACTGTGATGACACGTTCCTCAGTGAGGGCCTTGCACCTGGCCAGGTAATCTGTGTTTTGTTGCTCTAATTTTTGTGCCTTTTCTTGCATCCATGCCTTCTCCTTGGCTAGCAGATCCGGTTGCTCCTGTGCATTAGCCAGTTCCAGCTCAAGATTAGAGATTCGGTGGCGTAGGTTGGTCAGAGTACATTGTGCTTCCTCCAGCTGGTGCTTGTACTCTATATGTACTGCTTCCAAGTTTTTTGCAGACTGCTCCTGGATGGCCTGAATCGCATGGGTTGCCTTCTTCTGCGCTCGTTCTTTATGCTCCCGGTGTGCCATGGTGAGCCCCTGTACTGTGTTGTGCATAACTTGCAGCAATCCTTCCAATGTTTTGGTGAGGGTGACGGTATGCGCATGTAACTCTGACGTCTTTGGACCCCAAGCCGGATCCCTGGCTATGGCTCCCCCGGTGCTCAGCTCCAACACCCGTTGGCGTTTGTGGCTGGGGGCGGTCGGTGCAGAGACTGATACTGTTTCTTTGGCAAGCTCATGTTGGACGTCCAGGAACGTCTCCATGGTGGGAGCGCGGCCATTCCGTTGATGGAAGGCGAGGTAGTGAGCAATAAAGGCGGAAAGGAATGGCTCTATTGGGCTCTAGTAATCATCGATGCGGCGATGCGCACGGATCTGAACGCGAAAATGCTCATCGACCAGGAAACCCCAATTCACCTTCTTCTCTTGATCAGCTTAGAACATGACCTCTAGCTGTGCCACGGTAACGCAATTGGTGTTGTTGCGGAAGTATACCTGACTGAACATGCCGCGGATGCGGGAGAACCAGGGCTCGTCCAAGACCTTCCCTAGGGCAAAGACGTCGTATGTGCCATCAGGCTCGGGCGGTGTGTCTTTGACCAGCGTGGGAATATCGGATCGAGGGACTGAGCATGACAGACTCCATTAGGTGGCGCTTGTGTTGTCCCAACCAAAAAACACATGGAGGTAGCGGGAAGAGTACTCTACCATGATGCTGTCCACGACGCCTGAGGGATTAGGGTTGTCCTTGCTTTGCTCCCGCATCAATTTCACGAACTGGTGGCAATGGTCGAGATTGGTCTTGGCCGTCATCAGCGTCCAGTACTTCATCAAGCCGGTCTTGGTCGTCCAAATAGTGTCAGCCCGGCGCTTCCATTTGCCTATTGCCTTTGGGATGCCAAAAGGAGGATGGGGCCGCTGAACCTTCATAGGGAGTGCGAGGACTTTACGAAGGAGAGAAGGAGGAAGGCGCAAGGTGAAAGAAGACGCTGGCAGAGGGCGCCAACGCTGTATAGTAATATGCTAGAGGATTAGTGAGAAGGAGGACAACGTGAGCGGAAACAATGTAGGACAAGGTGTAGGAGCAAAAGGAATGAGGGACGCTCGGGTGGCGAGAGGCAATGTGCAAGGACGCACTGTGGTAGACCAGTGGAAGATGAAGTGTAGAGCAGCTCTGGTGATGGCCTGGGCTTGGAGACTTGGATAGCTAGAGAATTCACTTGGCGGCTGGGGCCGACAGTGTAGGCATATGGGAGGTTGCGATGATCGTGGCGGCGATAGCCGGAATCACGGCCGTCTATTCTCGTTGGGGACGTCCCTTCCTCATGATGCGTTTGGATGTCTTGGAGTAGTAGGGGCATAGCCTAGATGAGATTGACGTTGACGGCATGGTAGCTTGTAGGAGGGGCTGTGGAATTGTGGTTGTCCTTGGCGTCCTGGGTGGTGTCCTAAGTGGCATCCTAGGTGGCGTCCTGGGTGGCGTCCTGAGTGTTGTCCTAGTTGTCCTTGCTGTGCTCACGCTGTGCCTCAGCGGCTAACTTGGTGTGTATTTCCCCAAGGCTTAATTGCGGACGCCTCTGAGGGGTCACCGTATGGTAATGTTTTAATTTTCCTTCATTTACAATAGTAGCTTGGTCGTCATAGCGGGCAGTGTTGACCAATAGTACCGTGTTATTTGGAAGAACTAAGTGAATTCTATAGGGGCCATGCCATATCGAATCAAATTTTGCTTTTCTGAATTTGGGGTCCCTAGTGCACCATAGTACTAAGTCGCCTTTGTGAAATAATCCGGGAGGCTGAGATGCTTGGAAATGTTGTGCCGTCAGTTTCTGTTTATGAGCAATGTGCTGCAGGGAGAGTTCTCTGAGCTCTTCCAGGTGATGAATGTCGTGCAGTCGTGCAGCCAACACGCGGTATGGGGTGTAATCCTTAGTCTGAATTGTTTTGAATGTGGGTGCTTGGTATTCTGTTGGCAGTAGAGATTAGGTACCATAGACGAGTTCAAAAGGGCTAGCATTAGTGGCTATCTTGGTAGCAACTCGTTACGCCCATAGGGCAGCCGACAAGCAGTCGTCCCAGTCCGATTTATTAGCGTGGATGAACCGGCGGAGCATATTTATCAAAGTTTTATTTGTCGACTCCGCTTGTCCATTACCCTGGGGGTAATACACCATGCTAGTGCGGTGTTTAATGATATGATTATCCAACAGTTCCTCAATGATGGCGTTGACGAAGTGGGATCCTTGATCAGACATCATTTCTAATGGGCAGCCAAATCTAGTGATAATCTGCTCATGTATGAAGGTAGCTGTGACGACTGATGTATTGGTTCTAAGTGCTTTTGCTTCCACCCATTTGGTTGTGTAGTCTAAAGCGACCAGGATACACTTGAAACCTTGTCTTGTGATAGGGCGGATTGGTCCGACGAAGTCTAAACCCCACCTTTGGAACGGCTTGAGTGGTGGGATTGATTTTAAAGGTACTTTTCCTTGATGCTGAAAATTGGTTGTTGCTACTTGGCAGGCATGACAATTCTTGATGTAGTCTCGGACGTCCTTTTGTAAAGTGGGCCACCAATAGCGTGCTGTTAGTATTTTCTTGATGGTGGTGTCGAGGCCTTGGTGGCTGCTTGCAGGGCCGTCATGAAGTTGAGTTATAATATGCTATTGTTGCCATACAGGAACACAAATGCGTGTTTCGCCGTCCAAGCCCCGGCGGTAGAGTTGGCCATTGACGACAGTGTAGGTTAATGTGTAGCGAATGAAGCTTATTCGTCGGGTGCCTGAGACGTCGCTAGGCAATTGTCCCTTGGTTAAGTATTGAATGTATAAGTGCCGCCAATCTGGAGTTGGGTCGGGTTCCACCGTTGCAGCCTGGATGTATGGGTCATTAAAGGAGTCGTCAATGCCGTCTGCAGTTTGTGTGGTATCTCTGGAAAGATAATTGGCCACAATGTGCTGTTTGCCCGGAAAAATAGACGACTTCGAAGTCGTACTCTAATAGAATCATGATCCATCGAGCTACGCGTCCATTGACTAGGGGCTGGTTGACTAAATAGGACAAGCTGTGATGGTCGACAATGAAAATGAATTTGCTGCGTAAGAGATAATGCTTGAATTTTTTGACAGCGTAGATCATGGCGAGGGCCTTGCGTTCAATGGTGGAGTAATTTTGCTCTGTAGGATTGAGAAGACAACTTGCGTATGCGACAAGTTGATCATGTTTGCCTGTCACATTTTGAGCAAGCATTACTTTGACGGCAATGTTGGAGGCGTCAGTGTGCACATGAAAAGGTTTTGACCAATCAAGGGCAATTAAGATGAGTGCGTTTGAATAAGCTTTTTTAATTTTGTCCAAAGCTTCTTCGGCAGCAGGTGTCCAGTCTTGAGGGTAGCTATAACGGGCATGATTTAAGGCGGTAATTGGCGCAGTGATGTGTGCCAATTTCTCAATGTATATCCTATTAAACTGGGCCATTCCCAAGAGTCATTGGACACCCTTTTGATTTACCGGAGGTGTCATATTGAGGATATCTTGAATCTTCTCTAGGTCGGGCAGTTTACCGTATTTGCAGATTATGTAGCCTAGTATGATTCGTGCAAAAATAGAAACATACATTTTTCCGCATTGAGGGTGACACCGTTGGCTCTACAGGCGTCAAAGATTTGTCTAAGATGGGTAACATGGTCGTCCATAGAGCTATAGACTATGCCGTCATCGAGATAGATGCGAAAAAATCTTTTCAAGTAGAGACGGAAGATTAATTCCATCACCCGTTGGAAAGTCATAGGTGCGTTTTTGGCTCCAAATGGCATCCGTTCAAATTGGTAAGGTCCCCATTCTGTCAAAAATGCTGTTTTATTCTTATCTTGATCAGCCATGGCGACTTGGTAGTATCCGGAAAAACAATCTAAAAATGAGTACATTTCATGCCCTGCTACCTCATCGATTATTTCCTCCATGTACATCAATTATTTCCTCCATGTATGGTAGAGGGTAGTGATCCTTTTTTGTGGCAGGGTAGTTTTCTAAAGTCAACACATCTCCTTAGTGTACCATTTTTCTTTGGTATAATTACCATTGGTGACAACCAAGGTGCAGAGTTGACTAGTGAGATGAATTTAGCTTGTAGCAGTTTATCCAATTCGGCTTTTACTTTGACAGCGTAGTTGGAATTCATGCGATAGCGTCGCTGTTGCACTAGATGTGCATCCGGGACCAAGTCAATGGTATGTTCTGCTATGGAACTAGGGATGCCTTTTAGATCCTCGTGACCCAGGGTGTAAGCATGGTAAAGTGGACCAGTAAGTGCAATGTGTGATCACTAGAAAGTGAATATGAAGTGTGCTGTTTTTCAAAGCTCAAATCTGATTATGAGCATTTTGGTGTAGATTTTGAGCATTTTAGTCACTTTCTAAGGTGTCGTAAGGTATCTTACACGCATCTATGTAAAAAAAACATCTTCAATTGAAACTTGATTTGACCACTAGTTCTAAATCATGATAATAAACTTTTCCAAAGTTTTGATTTCTTCATTTGGGGCCCTCTATTGTCTTTAGAGGATGTTTTTTCCAATTTGAAAAACAATGTTCGGTGAAAAAAAACTCACTAAAAGTACCGCGGAAGTGACCCTCCTGAAAACCATCCTTGCGACACTTTTGGAACCCTAAACCAATTAATGAGTATATGAATTGACTATTTTAGAATACCTCTTAAACATACGGAGGGCCCCCCTTCATCAAAAGTAATTTTAAGATAGTTTTTGATTCTTTTCTAGCCACTTTTTCAAATAGTCACATTCACTTTGCTTGGATTTAAAGCCTTCATACAATAACTTAAAAATGTCTAATTTGCATGAAACGTTTCCAAGTTGTACAAAAACAAGTTGAGAATCTATATTAGCAAAAAAAACTTGAATTCAATAACATTTTTCCATCACTTTTGCACAATTTTAGCAAAAGGGCTGAAACTAACAAATAGTTAAGCACTTTTTTGGTACACTTTACCATGCTTACACCCCCCAGGCAAAAATGTCCCTGTACTCATAAAAAAGCTTGATTGCTGCTTGCTTAAGTGCTGCTGGGGCTTCAACATTTATTTTGAGGTACTTAGGCTCCGTAGTAGTGCGCAGGTTGACTAATTCATCCTTGTCTTTGGCGTCGTGAGACCATCCGTTTACTATGTGGTTTTTTATCGACTATACGACTGGTGGAGGCTTGATTGTGACGGGCTCATGGATTTCTTGTGTAAAATGTGAAGGAATATCCATTTTCTCAGGTTCTGGGACTAGACTAGCTAAATGCATTTATGCCAAAGGTATCAAGTCGGGGTCGGCCTGAAAGACTAATGCTACCTGTTCCTATGACAGTCCTTGAAGCCAGCTGGTGACGTCGTTGTTTCCGATTTGGTGGGCTTTCGCCCGAGTGACACAACTGTCGATTGGGATGACTATGGTTCTACCATGTCAGTGAATTCCGATTTGATTCCTGGACCAGTCGTGAATGGCGTCCATGTCGCGCAACCAGGGGCGTCCCAAAATTACGTGGAAGTTGCTTCGGTCTGGCATTTCAATGACGACGAAGGTGGCTGGGGTCGTCACTCCATAGGTAGTGATGGCTACTGAGGAGAGTATTCCTAATGGTGTCACTGGGCGTCATTGGTCATAGGTATGATGAATTGGGCTGCTTTGGGAAAGGGTAGTCCCATTTTTTCACGGAGTTTATTACTCGTGACATTGACTCCTGAGCCTTTTCTACCAAGACATTAGTCAGCTCAAATTGTCCTAATTGCATATGAATGACTGCGGCGTCTGGGTCTAGTATCGTAGTGTTCACTTCAATAGTGATCGGCTCCTTAGGCAAACGCGGCAGTGTAGCCTTTTGTAAATATTGCTGGAGTTGAGGGCTCACTTGAATCAACTTGGATACTCTGATGGTCACGCTGGTGTTGTCAATTATGTTTTATGAACTAAGGGTACTAGGGGAGTTTCAAGTTCCCCTTGTAAGCCCTGCCGTATTTGGTGTAACCATTTCTAGTGATTTGGCTTTCGGTGCTCTATAACATGGTCGACTGGTTTAACGTTACTGATTGCCTTGGACCTTGTGGTTAGTGCAGCGGTAGTGATGGTGGCGATTTTGGCCTCCCCTCTGGATACCTCAGTAAGGGTAACCCCGCCTCGTCGAGGTGGGGTGGATTTTTGGACGTCCGAGGGTGGTGCAGCGTTATTGGTAGAGGCCGTTGCCCATCGCTGACATAGTATGGGGCATTGACCGCACTGGTGGTGCGGAGACCCGCATTCCCAACATGCGTCATTCGTGCTGGGCTGGAATGCGACTACGTTGATTTCCTCGGTTTGCATGGCTGCCATGGTCGGCCTAGGTCGTCGTGTGTCGTCGATGCATTGGGATGTGTTAGAAAACCAGCACCTTCCTCCATGTATCTTGCCACAGGTATTGCAGGGTCTTGTGGGAACTCTAACATTAGTTCTGGACACAGGTAATGGGAGCAGTGGCGTCTGCAACCGATGTAGGGCTCCCAACTCGCGACTGATGTCTATGGCGGCATTGAGTATATCTTGCAAGGTTTTAACGCCCCGAATGACAATACCTTGCTAAACCCATGGCAACAAACCTTTCTTGAACCATTCACACAAGTAATCTTCTTCTGGTTTTTTATTGAGTTTGTCCGCAAGTTGTTTGAATCGGTCATAGAATTTATGTAGAGGTTCTTCTTTCTCCTGCGCAATGCTTCCTAAGGCTCTAAGTATCTTGGAGCTCGTTTTGAGCTTTCAAAATTTGTGTAGAAAAATTGCTCCATTTCTTCCCATGTGGAGTAGGGGTGATCTGTTTCAAAATCAATTTACCAATTGATGCCTCTATGGGTCCCGAGATTCGACTGGTGTGTATGTTTTGATACTGCATACTCAGCTGTTCGAGCTTGGCATTGGTAGCCTCATTTTTTGCAATCAACTCTGTCATCTGTTGCCATATCCACTGCAAAAATTCCTTGGTTCCACCTTGGACGGTGGTTTCATCGTTGTCATTGTTTCTGGCTGCCTCAATGGGGGCTATCTTTTTGGGCTGCATGGTGATAGCTAATTATCACGCAGTTTCTCCTTTCCTCAAAATTCCATCCCCAGCATGGTGGCCAAAATGTTAGTTGGGATCTTTGGATGGACGTAGAGGAAAGGGAGGCCGGTGATAATTAAGTGGAAAAAGGAAGTTGTGAGAGAAGGGGGTGAGAGGTGCAGGGAATGGGTTCGGTCTTAGGTAGAACAAGTGACTCCTATAGCCTGGGCTTCTTGGTCATAGGGGCGTCGTTACAGAGTCTATGACGACTCAGTTCCCAGGAGTAGGACGTCAACCGATAGGGTTCAGAGTTTTAGACAGCAAGGAAGGATCATCTTTGGTTGCAGTTGAGTTCGATAATGTGCAAAGGTGAGAGACAGAGAAAACATCAGGGAATTCCAGAGGACACATTACGTGCAAAAACAGGTCTAGAAAAGGCCGTGTAAGCGGCACGTGAGAGAAAAAAATGGCCGCTGCCCGCGTACTTTTTGACATGGCACTGGCTGTGCCACCGTGGTGCCAGCAACCGCCATGGGGGCTCGAACCAATGACCTCCTTGCGAGGCATGTGGAGGGTGTTGCTACAGTGGTGGGCTGACAGCATCTGCCCACTTTGGACCAAACTCGGAGCCGATCCAATCATGTCAGCTCGCATATTCCGAGGACCTTTCTCCAGGACGCGCCACCGAGGTTTGTGCGGGCAGCGATTCTGGCATCTGCTACCAGCGGGGGGCAGGGGGTTCACCTACAAAGGGCAGGCTTATACGGCCTTTTCTAGACCCCATTTTGCACGTAATGTGAAGTAGTGGGCGGGTGGTCTGCCAACCTGAGAAGGCAGCTAGGACGACAATGGAGTCCTGGTTTAGTCTAAGTGCAAGAGAGAGGATATGGAAAGGAAAAGCATCATAGTATTCATAGCTTGGCGAAAATAGCCAGGGTTACAAAAGGAGCCGCATCAAGCATGGGCTAGAGGGCCCGGAGTTGCACTAGGTCGATACTGCGCTATCAAAACTACCAAGACTGCCTTCTATGCTACCTGCCTACATATTTATACTATTATGCCGTCTTTGAAGTGGGAGTTCTTCATTGGTCGCCCCTAGCCACCAACCGCCCTAACTATGAGTCGCAGCGATCTTTCTAAGGGTAACAATATGTTGTTTGCTTGCTCCGCCGTTGCTGCAGGCAATGTGTTAGCTGTCATCCACAAAGGCAGTGACGGAATGTGAGTCTGATGCTCTAGAAGGCTGGAAACTTCAAGTGCGCGGGCAACTGCCACTTCTAAAGGATGGGGATACTTTGTAGCAGCGGCAGGGTTGTCATAATGGACGGACGGGCCATAAAATTGTCGTGTAGTCACGTGACGAACGTGACGGACGGTTATCGGACGGACGCTCATCGGACGGACTCCCGACCGCGAGCAAAATTACTGTCCTGACAGTTTACTACTGTTTACCATGGGTGGCGCCCGTCGTCGTGTCCGCGCGCGTCTTTGCGCCTGCTTGCGCCAGTCATATGTGGTTGATCGCGCCCGTCATCAGTCTCGCGCGCGCGCGGTGATCGCGATCGATTACCCTCGCCCGTCGTCTGTCTCGCGCGCTCGTAGTGATCGCGCACATCGTCTGTCTCGCGCGCGCACAGTGATCTCGCCCGATTACCCTCGCCCGATCACGGTCGCGCGCGCCCGTAGCTTAGGATGAACGTGCTCGCGCACGTACCAGCCGGCGCGTGCCCAACCTGCTCGCGCCCACACTGTCGGCCCCGTGAGTATAAATTGCCACCCTCCTCCACTGATTCGCACCCCCCCCCCCCCCACTTTGTGCATTTTGCCTTCAACAGCCCGAGGGTAGCTGATTGCTTAGTATTACGGTGGGTTTCACAACAATCGCTCTACCGTCCAACATGAATTCCAACGCCTGCAATTGCCAACAAATCAAGTCGTACATGAGTGTAACGAATGGTGCCACCCCACCGGGCACTGCACAGCGAACAGACACAGTTATTTGGTCAATGCAGGAGCGACTTCGTCAACTGATTGAGTTCTTCGAGGATTGGATCTCTCGCCGTGACAAATTGGTGGCCTACGCAGAGAATGGACGCCCTCTGCCTCCAACCACTGAAGAGCAGTTGGCAACCCAAGCGACTGTCGAAGAACTTGACTGTGAGATTGGCGATCTCATCAAAGAACTGAAGAAGGAGATGGCAATACTTTGTGTCCCCAATATTGTCTCTAGTGCTCAAACGAACCATTTCGAGACGCACTTAAAAGACCTAGAGGACCGGTACCTAGAGTGCATGGCACTGTAATTGACATTGCAATGAAGTGATAAATTTTCAAAATAAATAAAGTATTTTTTTTTAACAATGAATTTGCAAGTTCTCTTTGGTTACTCTGATTTTTAACAGTGTTCTAGTTTGTGGTGGCGCCCGTCGTGGACCAGTGGTCGTGCCCGTCCATCCAGCGTTCGCGCCCGACGGTCGCGACCGTGCAATTCGGATCGCGCCCGAATAATATCCGCGCGCCCGCATCGACGTCCGCGCGAACGCCTCTTTGGAACCCGGACGTCGCCCGCGCGTGCCCGACGAAGACCGCGTCGCTACCCGCTCGCGCGCGGTAAAACCCGCTCGCGCCCGTCATATACCCGCCATGGAACCGCTCGCGCCCGTTTATACCCGTGCGGGCGCGAAGGTATACACGGCCGAAACCCCGCCGTCGGTGCCCGCACGCGCCCGTGGGGTTTCTGCTCGCGCCCGTAGCAGGATGTTCGCGCCCGTTCCCTGGCGCCCGTGACTATAAAAGGGCGATTTGCCCCCTCATTTTGCACTCCCCCTCCTTTGAGCACCTTGCCTTCAACAACCCCCGGGTAGCTGATTGCGTGGTACTCAGGTGGGTCCCAGCACTCTAACACGTGTCTTTGCTTTAGTTCTCCAGAACTCTATGGTATTTGTGTGTTACATTTGAGAATTTTGTAAATGTTCATAATTTGTAAATGTAATTGAGGTTTTGGGGTAGTCGTAGGCTTTTAATTTTGCACTTTTGGAAGACTTCAAAGAACGATCTACCTCGAGCAGCTATGGGACGGCGAGGACCAAATCAGCCCACGGCGGCAGAGCAGAGGAAAAAGCAAAAGGATGCAGGACGGGTCAGGCATGGAAGCCTCCCACATAAGAGGGTTCACGTCTGAATGAATCCTGCAACTGGCATTCAGAGGGTGGGAAGCTGCACCGCAATCGTGGACTCTAGCAACGTGTGAACAATTCATTGAATGGTGCCACATTAGGAAGTTATTCCCGTTGCATCGCCATAATAAAAATCGTACTTCAAACAAGGCGAACATGAAATATTGCAAGAACCGTCAGTTCGGGAGGCGGTGTTTGGAGGTGTGGCAGGTTCTATACAATCGAGCGATGAACGATAGAAACGAGGTTCCGCTCTTTATTTGTAGAATGGTATATGCCGAGGTAATGCTTCATAGGCAGGTGGATTGGAGGACCATACGATTGACTCCTAGCGTCCAG
This sequence comes from Ceratodon purpureus, assembly GCA_014871385.1. Lineage (NCBI taxonomy): Eukaryota > Viridiplantae > Streptophyta > Bryopsida > Pseudoditrichales > Ditrichaceae > Ceratodon > Ceratodon purpureus. The sequence goes on from CM026426.1 coordinate 106,399,744, forward strand.
CAGCGTCCACGAGAGATGGTGATACCTACAGGGGTCCTAAAATTTCTAGATGTGGACTAGGAATACTTGGATGATCCTGAGGATCATGCGCCTTTTAATTGGAGTGGATCGAGTTCGGAAAAAGATTCTGATGGTACGATAGACCGTCCCGCTCAGTCACAAACAAGAGCAGCGACTAGTGCTAGAATCACACGGTTAAAAAAGAAGGATCCTGAGCTAGCTGCCTATTTGTCGACGAGGAATCGTGCACCGCCTGCAAATCCTACTGGACCGGGTATTCCTCATCAGGCTCCTCCAGCAATCGTCGGGGGCCCAAGCAATGTTGATGTTGCTCCTCCTGTATTACTTCCACAGATTGCGGGCCAGAGCAATGTTGATGTAGCTCCTCATGTATTGAATCCACAGATTGCGGGCCCGAGTGATGTAATGGAAGATGATGACACTGGGTTTGCAGATGAGTTGGAGGCTACAATAGCCGCCGCTGATGCCCAGGGCCCGCAAGGCGATGCATTGCAGAAGGAGCTGGAAGGAAAAAATGCAATAATTTCTGAGATGGAGAAGACTATCCAGAACTTGTACGACGAAGCTGATAGGATGAATGAGATTATACGGAAGCAGAATGAAGAGATTTCGCAACTTTGATCTGCGAGGACTCTGACTTACGTACCCAAGGCAAGCCAAGCTCCAATCCCTGGTAGCCCCTGGAATGAACGAGGAAGACGTGAATGCCATCATTGAATCGGCCACGCACGGTCTTTTGGAAGATACCCCGGTTCGAGTGTCCGTAAGCCAATCATCCCATTCGCATCATCAAGTCAAGTGATGCACCCCCCCCAGCGGCAAATCATGTTCGTGGATTCTCAAGAGACGGAGGACTCTTTGGGATTTCAACAGCCATCGGTACCCACTGTCCTCGAATTGCAAGCTACCAACGGGATGCTCAGAAAGTATCTGAGCCAGATGAGCAGACAGTACTACCAATGGAAGATTGCAAGCATCATGAATGTCGACCGTCACAGACAGATGTACGATGAGTTCAAGAGGATTGACCGCGACTACCTCCAGCTTTACTCCAAGAGAGATTTCGGACTTACCTCGTGGGCAGATCCAGAAGAATTGTTCCCTGACGACATACCGATGATTGGTAAGGAAATAGATTGGACGCAGCTGGAGTAGGAGTACAAGACCGCCAGATCCAATGAGAAGATTCCTGAGAATAGTACTGCCCAGCCAAGATTGCTCTGGCCCAATCCACAGAAGTATGTGTTGGATAGAACCAAGTGTCCCATTTGTTACAATCCATTTGGGCCAGAGGGGGCTTGGTCATTGGGATCCTGTCACTGCATGTATCATCCACAATGCTTGATTTCCCATGCCATGATACGTCGGTGGTGTGCAGTATGTAAGGCCCCCTTACACAAGCGTTTTTATGAGCAGTTCGGCTTAGCGACCTGGATGCCACCGCATTGGGAGCAAAATAAGGAAAATACTCCTGACTTTCCGGACAAGTGGGGTGAGGACTTGATTTGGAATTGGCTTATGGAAATGCACCAGTCCTATGTTAAACAAATGAGCGATCATTGGAGGTGGGATTAAGATCCTGCGGAAATTGTAAGGATCTGCCACGAACTCATCAAGGGCGGGACGGAGGACGAACTCGAGGGAAGGAGGAATTTCTTCTACCAAGTGCTACATGGGCACTGGGATATTGAAACTCGAACATTCCAGTACGACCCCCATCCTCTTGGATTTAAGTGGAATTCCAAAGGGAAGTTGGCTGCGGATCAGCGCAAGGAGTTGCACGACATGACTGAACAGGATCTCCAGATCGCTAATGAGTTACAAACCGCGGAATTTGAATGGGATATATTCAGGGTTGTCACGGTCGTCCGGGACGCTCGGGACGTGGGGACGTCCGCGGACGTCCGCCAGCGCCAGAGGACGTCCTGTGACGTAGAAAAAAAAAATCACCCGCATAGGTTTCACCCCGGGGTGAAACCACACCTTCTACGCGGGGGAGGGGTTGCGGGGGAGGGTGCGGCCGTCGCCGCGGAGCGGGGGGGGGCCGTCGGCCACGTCGGAAAGGGGCACTCCCCGGCGACGGCCCCTTGCCGTCGCCGCGGTGGGGGGGGCCGTCCCCGGCAACGGCCCCTTGCCGTTGCCGCGGAGGGGGGGGGCCGTCCCCGGCGACGGCCCCTTGCCGTCGCAATAGTGGGGAGCGGCCGTCCCCGGCGACGGCCCCTTGCCGTCGCCGCGGAGGGGGGGGGGCCGTCCCCGGCGACGGCCCCTTGCCGTCGCCACGGTGGGGGGGGCCGTCCCCGGCGACGGCCCCTTGCCGTCGCCGCGGTGGGGGGGGGCCGTCCCCGGCGACGGCCCCTTGCCGTCGCCGCGGAGGGGGGGGGCCGTCCCCGGGGACGGCCCCTTGCCGTCGCCACGGTGGGGGGGGGGGCCGTCCCCGCCGATGGCCCCTTGCCGTTGCCGCGGTGGGGGGGGCCGTCCCCTTGCCGTGGGCGTGGAGGGAGGGGCCGTCCCCGGCGACGGCCGCGGAGACGGCCGCAAATTTTATTAAAAAAAATCCCGAATCTTAAAATCTTCATAACTTCTTCAAAACGTATCCAAATCGGGCTTATGAGGTGTTTTTTGACATCTACATTTCCTGTAGATGCCAAAAAACATCTTATAAGTCCAATTTGGACAAGTTTTGAAGAAGTTACGGGAATTTGGAGATTTCGGGGAGTTGAGGGGTCGGCCGTCGGCGGGGACGGGGGCCGACCCCCGGTGACGGCCGTGGGGACGGCCGGCCGTCCCCGGCGACGGCCGCGGGGACGGCCGCAAATTAAAAAAAAAAATCCCGAATCTTAAAATCTTCATAACTTCTTTAAAACGTATCCAAATCGGGCTTATGAGGTGTTTTTTGGCATCTACATTTCCTGTAGATGCCAAAAAACATCTCATAAGTCCAATTTGGACAAGTTTTGAAGAAGTTACGGGAATTTGGAGATTTCGGGAAGTTGAGGGGTCGGCCGTCAGCGGGGACGGGGGGCCGACCCCCGGTGACGGCCGTGGGGACGGCCGGCCGTCCCCGGCGACGGCCGCGGGGACGGCCCCCCGTCCGCTTGGAGGCGGGGTCTCGCATGGCCTTCCTTCTTCTCTTGCGTTTTCTCTAGAGACGGCCATCCCTCCCCTCCTCCCCTCGTCCAACCTTGACAAAAAAAATTCTATTTCTAAATACTCTAAAAACAAAATCAATACCGAATTAGAGATTTGAGACATATCCCTAAAATCATGGAAAATGTCCAAAAGATTTTGTAATCGGGATTGTGGGATCCGCCTTGATGTTGGGGTATACTTTAGAAGGAGATATTTATGCCGTTCAATTGTTGGTGCTCTACTATGGTTTGCAAACATAATCTCAATGTTTAGAAGGAAGAATACATTTGTTTTGGAAATGAAATTATGGCCCATGGGCCTATAGACGAGGGAGGTATACGATGGGGGGTACAACTTAAAAGGTAATGAGAAGCTTATAAAAAATAATATTCTTTTATTTGAAGACATTATTTCGTTAGGTAATAAAATTAAAAGAGAACTGGACATGGATTTCTCTTACATTAATATGACAAGTTTGTATGTTTTTGGCTTTAATTTTATATGGCAAGACAAATCCCTTTTTCCATAAATGGAACATTGGAATTAAATAAAGGATAAACTTGAAATTTAGAAATGAATTTGAATGAGAGGATTTGAAAGGTATGTTGTAGAGGACGTAACACTTAGAAATTAGATTTCAAATCAAATTAGATAGAAGTTGAAATTGTGTGAAGGAGGTTGGAGGACACATTAAATAGAATTGAGGATTGTAAAGTTGAATTAGAAGTCGAAGATGGTGGACATAAAATTCATTATAAGTGATAGAGGATAGAAATTTAAATACAACAAATTTTAGTTCTAATAATAAATAAATTGATTAATTAATTAAAAAACCAAGCAATCTGACAACGGTGGATGTTTAATTTTAAAAGGTGAGTGAATTTTGAAGGTTTGGGAGTTGACATTAAGAGAACTGTTTCTTGCTTTTGAAATGAAAGATATGCTAGTATTACATTTGAGTACTTGGGCAAGTGAATGCCACATTGTTTGCCTTCCATTCCTTTTAGACAAACACCGAGTTTATATGGCTTAAAGTTTAACAAATCTCGTCAATTTATTATTCTGAGACTTATGATTTTTTTCCATCTTAAAGGTGATTCATAATCATTATTTTTATGAATGAAAGACATAACATGTGGATTCATCTAAATGTGGAAATACAAACACATACTTCATAGCCAAAAATTTATATTTGTTTATTTATTTATTTAAGTATTTAATTATTTTGTATTCTTTCCTTAGTCTCCGATTCTACCTTTTATTTTTATACTTTTTCCATTTGCCTTCCATTCTATCTTCTTGTTATTTTATTATTACACTATTATTCCATTCTATACTCTGAACTTTTTATTATTACACTATTTTTCCATTCTATCGTCTCTTTAGTTTTTTATCTTAACATTATTCTTCCATTTTATCTTCTCATTTTCCTATCCTTCCATTCCTCTCCCATCATCTACTTATTTATTTAATATTCCTCTAATCTGTCTCCCATTCTATCTTTTTACTTTTGCCTATCGGAAGAAAGGAAAAATAAATAAAAGACTAGGGGATTATATTATGTACAAGACAATAATAAAAAACAGAAAATTGAAATAAAATACAATATGACAGTAAATGAAACATAATAAATAACCGCGAGACAGACAAACTACAATGGGAAAAGGTTTGAAGGAAATAGATGTGTATAGAGAAGATAGATATCAAGGGAAAAAACAAAAAATAAAAAAAGTACATGAGAGGTAATAATAAATCAAAAAGATAATTAGAATAAAAGATCAAATAAAAAATAATAATAATAATTGCAAGAGTGGAAATGACATACAAGAAGAAATGAGGAGTATGAAGTAAATAGAAAAAACCATGTCATGGTGATAACATTATGGCAAAAGAAGAAACTAAATAAAAATATCCAACTTAGAAAGGACTTTTTTCTTAAAGATTAAAGGATTAGATAAAGCACGAGACAATAATTGGAAAATAGTTAATTAAAATTACATAGAATAAAATGGTATTTGAAAACATAAGAAATAAGTTCAATAACACTAAGATATACAAACTACAGTGGGCATAATTTTAAATACCCAAGAAAGCAATTAATTAGGAAAAGAGCATTTTCATGGAAAAAAGAATTTGTCTTGCCTTATAAAATTAAAGCCAAAAACATACAAACTTGTCATATTAATGTAAGAGAAATCCATGTCGAGTTCTCCTTTAACTTTATTACCTAACGAAATAATGTCTACAAATAAAAGAATATTATTTTTTATAAGCTTCCCATTACCTTTTAAGTTGTACCCCCCATCGTATACCTCCCTCGTCTATAGGCCCATGGGCCATAATTTCATTTCCAAAACAAATAAATTCTTCCCTCTAGACATTGAGATTATGTTTGCAAACCAAAGTAGAGCACCAACAATTGAACGGCATAAATATCTCCTTCTAAAGTATACCCCAACATCAAGGCGGATCCCACAATCCCGATTACAAAATCTTTTGGACATTTTCCATGATTTCAGGGATATGTCTAAAATTTCTAATTCGGTAGTGATTTTGTTTTTAGAGTATCTAGAAATAGAATTCTTCTGTCAAAGGTTGGACGAGGGGAAGAGGGGAGGGGAGGCCGTCTCTAGAGAAAACGCAAGAGCAGAAAGAAGGCCATGCGAGACCCCGCCTCCAAGCGGACGGGGGGCAGTCTCCACGGCCGTCAGCGGGGTCGGCCCCCCCCCATCTCCGCCGACGGCCGACCCCTCAACTTCCCGAAATCTCCAAATTCCCGTAACTTCTTCAAAACTTGTCCACATTGGACTTATGAGATGTTTTTTGGCATCTACAGGAAATGTAGATGCCAAAAAACACCTCATAAGCCCAATTTGGATACGTTTTGAAGAAGTTATGAAGATTTCAAGATTCGGGATTTTTTTTTTAATTTGCGGCCGTCCCCGCGGCCGTCGCCGGGGACGGCCGGCCGTCTCCACGCGGTCGGCCACGTGGACGGCCGCGTCTCCACGCGGTCGCCCACGCGGACGGCCGCCGGATCGGACGGCCCTCCGCGGCCAACCATGCCGGCCGCGGGCCGTCCGATCCCGCGGCCGTCGCCGTTGCCGACCGCGGGGACGGCCACGGGGAGGGCCGCGGGATCGGACGGCCCGCGGTCGGCCGCGCCGCTCGAGCGGTCCCCGATGGCCTGCGCCGGGGTCGATCCGGGCCGTCGGATCCCGCGGCCGTCCTCGAGGCCGTCCCCGCGGTCGGCCACGGCGACGGCCGTGGGATCCGACGGCCCAGGAGGGCCGCCCACATCTGACGGCCCGCGATGTGCCAGCACGGCCGCATCTTGGCCGTCGGATCGACGTGCGGCCGTCCCCAACGACCCCGCGGCCGTCCCCGCGAACGGACGGCCGAGATGGGGCGTGGTGGCGGGACCGGCCGATCGGACGGCTGGGGAATGTTTTTACCCCTACGGGGTCGCAAATTTATTACCGCGACGTTATTCTCGAGCGTCGGGGACGCCACGTCCGGGACGGGGGACGTCGGGGTCGGACGTCTTGACGTCCGGAGCCGGGTTGGACGTCTATTTGAACAACCCTGGATATATTGTTCAAGACTCAAGCCGTGGATTTCCTATGTGCGCAACATACTCCGGAGACCCTAACAGTGCTCCGTCGGATGCGCAACAACAACTTCATGGAAGCAATGCTTGGAGGAGATGGCATAGCGAGGAGGACCCGTTTTGCGAAGCGGAAACTCATCGCCAACGATGGGACAGAAAGTAGTGCAGCCGGTAGCTCTCGTGCACGACACGATGAGGGTGGATCAAGTTCTTTTGCACCGGGCACGTGACGTCGGGGAGATCCATGAGTGAAGACCACGTTTTGTAAAAAGATATCGGAATATAAATACATGTAGAAGGCATAGGGAATTGGATAGGTTTAGGATTACATTCACATGTTTAATGTTTGTTAAACTCATACAATGGATGATAATTTTCTTTCCGAAATCTTTGCGTGGTTCCCAAGACGCTTTTATTCTCCCTACATAATACATTGGCCTCCCTTTTTTTGGTTGCCAATCATGTTATTCATTCCGCCCGTTGTCTCTCCTCCTACCATCGTATGATAAGTGTATAAATGTCTCTGTTGCACACCAAAATGTTTAATATGGTCAGTGGATTTAAGTCACGGTAAGAAAACTTAAGTTATTGTAAGTGTATTTAACTGATGGACTGAATTTTATGTTACGTGGATTTGAACTCTGAACCCACCCGCATGCACGCGCGCACACCTGCCTCCAGCGAGAGTAAACCTTGGATTGCGCCCGTACGCGCGCGCGCGAACTGCTCGCGCCCGTCGCACCAACTGCGCGCGAATGGATACCAAAATGTGGAACACCGACGGTGTCACCCTCGTTCCGCTCGCGCCCAATTTCGCATGCGCCCGACTGCTCGCGCCCAACATTGCACGCGCGCGAGCACTGCAACCTTATCATGGAACTAATCTTTCTCCTCAAACTCCCTTTTCCATTTGCACGCGCCCGTACCGCGCGCGCGCGTCCAAATTCTGAAACTCACTCCCCCCCCCCCCCCCCCCCCCCCCCCCCCCCCAATGTCTCCCGCGTTCCGCTTGCGCCCGATCATGCACGCGCTTGACTGCTCGCGCCCGTCAATACTCCAGCGCGAGCACTGCAATCGTATCATGGAACTAATTTCTCACCCCGAACTCCCTCTTTCCATTTGCACGCGCCCGCACGCGCTCGCGCCCATCAGTGTTCGGGCCCGTTTTGCACGCGCCCGAGCACTCCAACAACATCACTCAAATAATTTTTATAATTCCACCACTCTCCCATCCTATCCCCTTGTTTTTATTTAATATTCCTACACTCTTTAATTGTTTTTTATTTTTTTTTCCCCTTCTTTGAACACTACGCTTTCATTTAATTCCTTCTCTCATTTCGTCCGTTCATTTTTATAATTCCACCTCTCCCCCATCCTCCCGCCTTATTTTTATCCAATACTCCTACGCTCTTTAATTTTTTTATTTTTATTTTTCCCCTTCTTTGAACACTATGCTTTCATTTAATTCCTTCTCTCATTTTGTCTGTTCATTTTTATAATATACTAAAGCTAGTAAATCTTCAGGTTGACCCAGAGCCACCTGAAGATCCTCTAAGTGCTTGAGTTCAGCTGATGATTCGTCAATATCCATTGTTTCAAATGTAGCAGAAGACATGGCCATCGGTGGAGAAGACGTTCGTTGTAAATGGTACGGCAGAGACAAATTCCATTCGCCGAACCTCGCAACTAAGCGGAGCTCTGTGCACACGGAGAACATGAAGAAATGAAGGATAGAGACGACTGCATGTGCATTGTGAGGTAGCACTGCCCCCCCGCTCCCCAACCTGCCCGTTAACCCCCACATCCTGCCCGTGCGCCAAAACCCAACATATCACCTCAGAAGGATGTGAACACCCCATCATAGTGACCCCACCATCCAAACCTCGCAACTAAGGTAGATGTGAACAAAAATGCAGCTATCGCTTCGCTTTCTATAAGTGCACCTCCAGCCGCTGATTTGACAAGGTGGTTATTAATGTTCGCCTTGAAATTTTTTTTCTCCGTGGTTAACTTTATTTTATAATTCGAATGCCTATTCGTTAATTTTTTTTTTTTTTTTTTTTTTTTTTTTTTTTTTTTTTTTTTTTTTTTTCTTTTGATTACTCCAATCTCCCATACTAATGTACTATATTTCTGTGTAATCCATTCTCTCCCTTAACTTTTCATATTTTTATTTTTTTGGAACTTCCGACTTTTAAACTTCACTGCCCGCGCCTGTTTGATCGCGCCCGTCCGTCCGCGCCTGCAGGCGCCCGCGCGATCGCGTCCGCGGTCGTCCCATTGAACCTGCCCATGCGCGCGCGCACACGCGCGCCCGCGCCCGCAAGTACACGTACGCGCCCAACTGCGCGCGCCCTGCTCGTGCCCAACCGTCCGCGCGCGAGCGCTTGCGCGGGCCTGCTCGCGCCCGTCCCCAACTATGTCCTGTGCGCGCGCGCGCGCGAGCTCCGCTAGGCGCGCCTGCAATCGCGCGCACCTTCCTGCGCCCGCTTGAAACTGGCTCCTTGCTTGACACTGTTAACTTGGGGAGACACTTGGTTTGGGTGGGGGGAATGTAAAAATTCTTCTCTCCATAAATCAATGTGTCAAGCACTTTTCAGACACACTAAGTTATATCAGATAATAATCTTTTGGTACTACTGGTCCTATTAGTCCCGATACTTCCCTAATCATTCACTATGGAACCGGTTGAAGCGGTTGAACCGGTTGAAGTGGTTGCTTTGGCTAGAGCCATTCCGAGAATCGGTACGAGAGAGTGGGCACCATGGTTTACGGTCAAGCTCCAGGAAGGGTCACTGTCACATAAGGTAGCCCAATGTGTGTATTGGGGGAACCAAGTTTTCGTACGTGAAGTCTAGGTGCTTTCAGCATTATGCTTGGGACCAGTCCAATCTCTCGAGGGTTTGCCAAAAGGCACCTACCGTAGTGAAGAGGAAGTTTCAGTTTTGCGGTGGGAAGATTCCCGGCCCTTTGACATAGGAGGAGATGGATGGTATGAGGCCAACGTACCCCACGTCAGTTCAACGTCCGTGTTCCAGTGCTTCCACACACGGCACTCTGTATGGTGGATCCGATCCCTCGTACAATGATACTGAAGAGGACCGAAATGTCTCTAGTGCTGCACCTAGTAGGGCCGGTTCGAATACCACTAGGAGCTTGCGGCAACAGGACATGAGCGAAGCACTCCAGATCTCCAAGCGAAACGAGTTGGACATGTTGTGGTCATCCTTCTTTTACGAAACCAACGTCGCATTCAACGTGGCCAAGCACCCAGCATTTATTAAGGCGGTGAGCACAACGGCGGCTGCCGGATTTGACTACAATCCCCCTTCCTATAACGCGATGCGAACAACGCACATCAAGGAAAAAAAGAAGTTAATCAAGGCAAAGATTGATGAATGTACGAAAACCTCGACTGAGTTATACGGGGCTACCATATGCTCTGATGGTTGGGATAATGTGAATCGCCGACCGTTGATGAATGTCATGCTAGTATGTCCGGCAGGCGATGTATTTCTTGGGTCTGTTGATACGACTGGCGAGAAGAAGTCAATGGGATACATTGCGGGGGAGATGAAGAAGTATATTCGAGAAATTGGCCCTCAGAATGTTGTCCAAATTTGTACGGACAATGCAGCCAACATGCTTGGCGCCATGGATAATATCCTAGAGGAGTATCCTCACATGTACAAGCAGGGCTGTTGTGCCCATATTCTAGATCTTCTTATGGAAGACTGGAGCAAGGAACTCTTTGCGAAGGATTTGGTCGCCAAGGCTAAACACGTGTGTCATTACATTCGGAGACATCATGTTCCCATGGCCCTTTTCCGCAAATTTGAACCGAAGTTGTCCTTGGTGGTTCCCGCTAAAACCAGATTCGCTTGTAACTATCTGATGATAGCGCGCCTTATGGAGGTTAAATTTGCTTTGGAGCAAGTGGTCATGGCAGCGGAGTGGTTCGATTATGTCGACGGTTTATTCAACCAAACCGAGGGGGTGCGTAATCATGCACGCGCAAGCGTAGTGCGTCAAACAATTCGTGATGATGGGTTCTGGCATTAGTGTGACAACTTCAAGCATCTGGTGAAACCAGCCCTGATAGCTCTCAGAACCTTCGATGGAAACCAGCCAGCAATGGGCAAGGCATGGGTTACAATAAACAACCTAAAGGATCACGTGTACAGTCTCCGAGGACCCCCTTGCTTTTTCCCACCGGTCATGGCAACAAGGATGGAGATGCGATTCGACCGTAGATGGGACATGATGCTCACCGATCTTCATTATGCCGCGGCGCTCTTGAACCCTTGGACCAGAACGCATAAGGGCTTACAAGCCATAGGAGAAGCAAAGGCGGCTCTCAATCAGGTGTTTCGTTAGGTGGGTGGCCAAATGGGAATTCCATTTGCCGTTCTTATGAAAGAGATGATCGAGTTCGACGAGGGACGTGGCCCTTACAGCCCCGAAGTGACCATCGATATCAAAGGTTTGAATCTGGAACCCCATCAATGGTGGCAGAGGATTGGAGGGGGGCCCTTGGCAATCATTGCGAAGCGCATTTTATCTCAGGTCTGCTTCGCCTCATCGTGTGAACGGAATTGGAGCATGTATTCGTTTGTCCACAACAAGGTACGCAACCGCCTGGGATTGGAGAAGTCTGAGGCCTTGGTGTACATTTACATGAACAGTAAACTCCTCCGTGAACGCCCAAAGCCCAACCCCCTCAGATGGTACGAGAACAATGCATGGTCAGAGTAGTCAGATCCGGAGAGAGATCCAAGCGAAGAGGACGGAGATGACGACGATCATCACATAACAGTTGACCACGCAGACGGTTGGGCTGATGATGACTGGGGACATGATAATGACGACGTAAACACGAATGGGCACAACGATGGTAATGGCAACGGGCGCGATGACGCTAACCGCAACAATCCTCGTGACCGCAACAACCACGATGAAAACGGTGATGCGTACGACTTCAACAATGAACCAGAATATAACCAGTGAAACCCGGACATGAACATCTATGGAGACAAATTACCCACACTCCCGGTATTTGATGAAGCGGCTAATGCAGAAGGAAGAGACACACGTGACCAAGAAGATGCTATTCTAGTCCATATCAATCCCGAGAAAAATGACGGGGTAGCGGATGATTCGTCCAGCGAGGACCATCTTGGGAACGATATCCATGCTGGCGATGATGACGAGGACAATGACGAAGGGGGTGATGGAAGTCATGGACGGGCTGCAGATGGACCTCATTGGACCGGCCTCGTTAGTGGGGAGGGCAACTGGGGAACCGTTCCGGCACAAGGCGACTCAAGCTTGCTTCAAGAGATTCCTCCTGCTCAGGAGAGAAGGACCGTTCATGCAATCCCCGCACAGACTGTGCCTCCATCGCAACCCATTGGTACGGGGGTATCGAACCATATACAATCGTGGATGGAGGCCTGGCTCGGAGGCCCACAAGTTCAATGGGCGCAAAAATAGCTCGACTCCTTAGATCATCAGCAGCGGCAAGGCCTCCACTCAATCGAGCTGGTGGTAGTCGGCGTGGTGCCTCCACCGCCAAGCTAGTCCCCGTGGCGCCAGCTATAGACGACGCCGTACAGAATGTGGCCCAACGTGGTGCGAAGAAGTCCAGAGACAAGGTTGTTAGGAAACCACCATCACAAGAACCCCGTGGAGGAACACGAAAGTCAAGCAAAAGAACCGGACCTGATCCCCTCCCATTCTATACAGGGTACACTGAAGCTGGGCCATCTTCTGGAACTGGGATTGTTCGCACACGCGGAATCAGTGTGGACGGCATCACAGCCATTGGTAATGGAGGGAAGGAGGGGCCTATGAAGCACTTGGTAAGTGCTAGAGATGGCGATACGGGGGAAATTTCCACTCAAGTGCGCAATATTACATCGGAGGTGGCAGGAGAGGTACGAGCTCCAGTGGTCGGAGCTCCTGAGTGTGATGGTGACAACGAGCACTCAGATGAGGAAGACCCGGATTGCGATGAGGTGCCAGATGACGAAGATGTGATAATCCGGCACGAATTGGGGCCCACTTTGGCTCGGAAAAGACAATCTTCATGCAAGAAGAAGCCCCGCAAAGCAAGGAGAGTCTAGACTGTGGTCACTTTTTTAGCGCATAAAGTAGCAGTAAATCTAACCATAAAATCTACCGGCTAAAAACCCAAAAAAAATACCATGTTATTCTTAATGTTTTTTTTTTTTTTTTTGGTAGCACCTTCTTATTACGTAGACTTATACTCTTACTTAGAGTCAACCTAGTTCATTATCTCACACTCGAAGGAATTGTATGGTTGTGCTCTGTATTATTTTTGAGCGCTAAATGCGGTTAATATATTTCCATTGAGTAATTTCGCAGTGATTTTTTTTTTGTATTTTGTTCAATATACGAGTATACCGTAACCAAATCTGTACACTGTATGTAACGCTGCGTATCCGGACGCGTGCACAGGGACGGGCGCGTACAGGAAAGCGGGCGAGTGCACGAAGTCGGGCGCGTGCCCGGAGACGGGCGCGTGCACGGTCACGGGCGCGTGCACGGTCACAAGCGTGTGAAGCGTGCTCGCGTGTACAGATAACCGGCGCGCGCAGGGGTACGGGCGCGAGCACGCGGGCACGGGCGCCTGCGGCGTCAGGCGCGCCCGATGTGGGCTCACGGGCGCGCATGGGCGCGCACACGCCGGCACGGGCGCGGGCAGTCCCCCGTGCGAACGCGGTGGACGGGCGCGTGCGGACGGGCGCATGCGGACGGGCGCGTGTGGAGGCCCTGTACGCACGCGTGTACGCGCTTACGGGCGCGATCATTCGAGGCGAGCATAATAGGCGCCCCTTAACCCTTATTTTCTACGTTTCAAAGTCTCCTCTTCCAGGTGGCTCCTTGTCCTAGCTTGTGACTCCACGTGCTCTGCTTGGAACTGCAGGAAGTGGAAGCAACCAGATTGGGTGGGGGGGAACTTTTGTTTTTTTTTATTGTGTGTCCAGTTCATTATTCCAACTATGTCGGTCTCTCGTGGATCGGGGAAACGTCCCGCCTACTTAGATCTTGATGCTCCTATAGATGAGGTGGTGGCAACCTCCACAGCACCATCTCATACAGGCTCAAACCCGTCATCGAGCTCATTGGGAAAGAAGAACCGAAAACGGGCGAATGACAAGGACCTAGACTACCCACCTCAGCGGTACCAGGACTTCGTTCGAGTGCTAACATTGGAGTGGTACGAATGTCGGAAACGGGAGATGATTACCCGTACATACGTTGACAAGGGGCAGACCGGAATTAAGAACTTGAAGACCGAGTTGGAAGAGTATTTGTGGAAGAAGCTGGACAGTTCTGAGAGATATAATGATTGTATTCATTACTTTCATTTCCCTAAGTGGATGGAGCAACAAATAACAACAAACACTACGAACATTGTTCATGTCTTTGAGTGTGTCAACAAGAAGCCGAAGGAGGGCTCCTCTCGGGCGCAAAAGGAGGAGATAGAGAAGCTCAAATATGTCCAAGATTCGTGCACGAGATTCTCGAGTAATAGGACGAGGGTGAGGCCATGGCTTGAAGCTGGACTGAAAAGCGCAATGGAGAAGTACTTGTGGGGAGCAGTGGTTGGAGTTCCAAGAGGGGTCAAGTTGGTTCCGCTGTTAGGCACAAAGGAAGGCGGTTATGGTAAAGTCCGAAAATTACGTATTGTTGGCATGGAAACCATACCTGAGACTTGTGTCTTTGCGGGGAAGATGTCCAAGGCTCCTGACGAGACCTAGAAGCGGTACGAGACATCAATAGAAGCCATGGTTTGCAGGATTGACCATCCCGGCGTTATTAAGTTTTTTGCGGTCAATGACTGGACGATGGAAGCCTACACGCTTTGGTGGAATGGGGATTGCCTGCAGAATTTTCTGAACAAGTTCAATTCAAATATCGGTGAGGGTACTCAGAACCGTAACATCCACAAGCAGACCGATATGCCCATGGAAACACGTGACCGTGTTAAGGCCTTCCGCACGCATAGGGCCAAGCTAGCTTCGGCACTGATCTGTATTATGGACCGGGTCCATAAGGGGTATTTGCAGCATAATGACATCTCCCCGGGAAATGTCTTGCTTCACTTCCCAGAGGATAAAGTGAGCAAAGTTTACATTGGAGTATGCGATTGGGGCCTTGCAAGTCGGGTGTGTGAGACAACTCCTTCAAGGTACGGTTACCCAACTGCTGAGGCGCGTACGGCTGCCTTCAAGGAACGTGGTACTTTTGTCGCTCCGGAGTTGTGGTACACTTATGGTAAGCCAAATTCGGAGACCTCATATGAAACTCTAAGGAGGAGGCATCTATATACGCAGGCTGCCAATGCGTACTCGGTTGGAGTGGTAGCAAATAAGATTTGGAAGGACGAGGACGACTTCGACCTTTTCAAGGATGCAGCTGGGAAGGCTAGATTTGCGGTGGCGTTGAAGGAGCTCACAAATCCCGATCCCAAGAACCGCTTTACCTTGCAGTTGGTCCACGCTACTCTAACAGCCCCTCCCTACAATTTCCAGATCCCAGAGTGTTGTTATCGCAAACATATTTAGAAGTAGGCAAGTAGTGACAACAATGTGATATTCTCAGTTCTCCATAAGAGGGGACATTTTTGGTAAGTGGTTCACTGCCACAATTTTGCAATACTTTTCAATAAACATTGCACTTCACAATTGCCCTCTCCAGAAATGCATGGCCTCTCTTGTGATGTTGCCCGACGTCGCTCTTACCCTTCTAACCTGCAGCGCTCGCGCCCGAGCGCCGGCGCCCGATGGAGCGCTCTCGCCTGAACGCACGCGCCCGATCCAGGCTCGCGCCCACATGACCGCGCCCGATAAGTGTGCTCGCGACCGTCAACTGGATCGCGCCCGCAGCGACGCTCGCGCCCGTTTGCACGCGCACGCGCGCGGCCGAAACGACGCACGCGCCCTCGCTCTCCCGCACTCCTGCGCGCGCCCGTGACATCGCGTTCGCGCGGATGCTCGCGCCCGTCGTCCTGCTGGCGCCCACCCGCTCGCGCCCGTAATCGCGCTCGCGCCCGCACTAATTCAGCGCTAGGTAAATTTGTTTTACCCTTACCGTGAGTCAACTGGTCAACGCCCTTATGTGACGGACACGGGGGTCTGTCTTGTCACCATGACGGACTAACGGACGGTTGGTCCATTATGACAACCATGAGCAGCGGTACAAAGTGTCTGTAGATTTGTCCTTATCGGACCAACGTTCGACGTACGTGTACCTATAGATGGAGTACGAGTTGCCTGAGGTGGTTGTAAAGAAGTCAAGAGATCTTTGATGAAACGTTGGGCAAGTAGTACCTCATTTATGATGTACACGTTGTTTGCGACAATTGCGGCCATTTCCTCGACCTATGCCTCCATCAACCTGAGACGGCTGGCAAAATTCTAGGATCCTTGACTTGTATGGTTGAAAGTATAGCATCGCTGGACGTACTCAGGAGTACATGGTCTCTACATGCACAAATAATCTCGTTACTTAATAGACGACATCAACGTAATACTGAAGACAATGTAAATGTTGTGGTCACACATACGTGGGGGAAATATGGAGTCCGTTACTCAGGGGCATGGGGATCCTGTGCAGATGCAGACTTTGGTGCGTAACCATTTTGTTCCGTAGTCTGTCTTGTGGTGAAGATGTGATCGCCTGCGCTTGATCCGGGTATCGCTGAGCTTGGCAACGTGCTACTACTTCAAATATTGGCATGAGTTGAATTACATCATCCTCCTACAGACGCACCTCCGACGTTCTAACATAGAGAGGGACATGTGGTTTGCCTAAACGATAAGATGCGCTTTAGAAAAGCACATCGTCTAAACGCTGTATCTTGATCAATCAATACAAAAAGGTAACGAAGGATAAGTCAATGTATACATGTGATTGGACTGGTACCTATGAGTCTGTATTGAATCCGGATATGTTGCTTAGGTCGTCAATTAGCGCTGGGCCTCCGCTCCCTAGTCCCATGTCAGTGCGTGGAGCATCGACTTCTCCCCCACTTCGATGCAACGGTCACTTAGTCTTCCTCATAAGGTTAAAGGCCTTCATGTCTTCTACCTCGTTCTTCCTCTCCGAACTCGACCACCACTCGCTCCAAACCAAGTACGCTTCATCCGACATATCAAGGTGATGTTCTCCTTTATTTGCTATGTAGTATGCCTTGTATACTTTGCGGTCGTCTGCGAGTGCTCCCTTCAGGAACTTTGATACGTATTTTTGTAAAAGCGGATATGGGAATATGTAGACTAGCTCAAGCAACATCATGATTGCGTTTAAAACTGTTTTCTACTCTCCTTTTCCCCCTACATAGGATCTGTACGAGTAATTTACATATCTGCGGGCTAATGTTCGAACAACATTGTGAAAAACAATTTTCAATCCGATTACCTCGCCTGTGGGAGAAGTTGGAATGACCGCACTTGGGGACCTCTATTCCGCGTGCGCCAGTTTCATCTCTTGTAGGTACGACGTTTTCAGGCTATTCTGCAGACACTTTTTTTTGTTGAGTCGCTCTTTCTCGTCCCGGCTGCATTGAGCTTGGTCTGCCACCTTGGTCAATCTCTCGCGTTCGCACTGTAGAGATTGTGTCGGCTCCGGTCCAACCAAGTCTTGAATGGATGGAGTGTACAATGGAGTTACGTTACGATTGCGAGGGACAACCCGCGCATGAGGAAGAACGGGTGTGCTATGGACGGCTCCTCTCGGTTGCGTTGTATGCCTTTGGATTTCCTTCTCTTCCTGCATGGACTAAGAGGGGCTTTTCCGTGAAGATGTATTACATGGTAAATCATTAAGCCGTCCCTTCATCTCTCTCTAAAGTTGCGGTCACTGTATTACTTGGTACGTTCAATTCTATAGGGAAGGACGATGCAACTACATTAAGAATTGAAGAACACACAAAAAGAAGACTATGTTGAGTTCATACACAGATTTTGAGGAGGAAACATTACCTCGTGGGCTCTGTGGGTTACATTTGCGGGAGTCAAAACGCCTCAAAGGGTGGTCGACGGTGAGATATACATAGCTAGGATAGGTGGTCTAACTTGATCTCCGAAGGGGTTGCGCAAATTCAACATGCTTGCAATAGGATGAAGCTCAACATGCTTGCAATAGGATGAAGCTTTCAATATTTTCTGAAATTTAGAGGGAGTTGGAAGAATCTTTCCACTTTTAAGCAAGATTTGGTGTACTCCCTCTAAAATTTGAAAATGTGGTATTTTCAATGGGACATTTCACCTTTGTCAAATATTACAATTTTTTTTGCTTGAGAAATATCTCAAGTTTATTTTAATGCGCTTCTAATGATGGTAATTTCAATGTCTAATTTTAGGTCAGTCAAAAGATAGATTTGGTTTAGAGGGGCGCTATATAGTGTACGATTGGGGATGCCCTAAGGAGGTCGACTCTGAGGAAAACGGGCAGTGCCAGTGCACCTCGCAATGTAAAAGGGGAAGAGATTCCGTCAGTAATGGGTGCAGGCTGCAACTACGTGACCGTGACTAGGAAAACAGTTAAGTGCTCGTATGAATGCATATCAGAAGGGCCGAATATTGTTGTAATAAATGCGAGAAAAGAAGGCGCGTCGCATTTTAACTTTAGTATGGCGCATGATGCCCCTTACTAGTGACATCTATTGATTTTCCAGGCCGAAATTAGAATATGGCAGCGCAAGAGGTTGGAACGAGAATTGAAGACGTCTATTTTGGGTGTACAAGGAGGCTAAAAGACAGGGTAAGGAGCCGTCAACTTTAATTTTATTTCAGGACAATCTAATTATATATTCCCGTCGATATAGAAGACTCATGGCTGGAAGTGAAGGGATTTCATCACGCGGTGATAGACGAAATGACTTTAGAGCATCCCCAATAACGCACCAACGGAACCCGCCAACGGTACTTGGCGGGCCCGCGGTGCCACAACCCGCCCCAATGGCCGCGCCATCTCCCTCGTCACTCTAGCGCGACCCTGCAAGAGTGCCCCGGTCTCGCCAAATATTCACAGCTTGACGGGAGAAGTTTGCTCACGCTACCTGCAAGTCAACCTCCAGCATGGCAACTCTTGAGGCGGGAAGGGGGAAGAAGGGGAAGAACTTTACAGCTGATGAAGAGAGATGCTTGTGCAAGAGTTTTTTGTCTATTTTGCAGGATCCTGTGTGTGGCAATGGGCAACGCAACACTGCGTTTTGGGAGCGCATCACCACACACTTCAATCGCACCAAACCCAGATTTGCTCCAACCCGTCCTGCTAGGTCCCTTGAGACTAAGTGGAGCCACATCAAACATGATGTTGCAAAATTTGTAAGTGTGTACAAATAGGTCACTGATTCAAGAGAGTCTGGGGTTTCTGCAGAGGATGTTTTGGAGAGAGCTCTCGAATTTTACAAGGACCGTCATCCCAAACAGCAGACCTTTTCATTTCTCCACTGTTGGCACATACTGAAGGAGGTGCCGCGGTCGTGGCAATCCGCCTTGGACGTGCAGGGGCGAGCAGCGGGGGAAGGCTCTCCGGCAGCGGGCATGGCGAGAGGGTGGACGGCGGCTGTAGTCTCTGCTGCGGAGGAGGGCGACCCCAGCACCGTGAGCGGCGAGGCCAGCGAGGAGGGCCCTGCCGAAGAGGAGGTCGTGATCGTCACAGTGAAAGAGAAGAACCCCTCCCGCCCCTATCGGCCTCAGGGCAATAAGGCGGCCAAGTCGGATATTGCAGAGCAGGGGAGGAGAGAGAGCATACTCAAGTCCACAACCCGTGCAACCGAGCAGATGCCAGCTGCGAATATGAGAAAAGCAGAAGCCATGGCTTATCACGCAGCCATGTCTCTTTTCTGGATGCCCATGGAGGATTTAGACGACGACGCAAGGGAGTATTTCTTGCTGCGGAGGAAAGAAGAGCTCGAAAGGATCAAAAGGAGAATGGAGCAGGAGAAGAGGCAAGCTGAAAAAGTCAAATTGGAGCATGAGAAGTTGGTGCAGGAGCGGGCTGCGGAGAACGCTGCGAGGGAGAGATCCACAAAGGGCGGTGTGGGAAAACGTCAACGGCTGCAGGCCACCACCCCCGCAGCCGTTGCTGAGGTATCGCAGCCTCCGCCCATTAGAGAGCCGCTCAACCCCAGCACAATGCCCTCTCAAACCAGAGAGGCAGCGCCCATTGCTCCGACCCCTAGCCAGACCAATTACGGGAGGAGGACCTTGCAGGTTCGTCTCCCTCTCGCTGCCCTCTCTCTTTCACCCTCTCGCCTTTTTTTTTTTTTTGTTATGTTTTTGCTGTCTAGCCTCACGCTGATCTCAACGATCCTCCCTCCCCGTCCTCTGTTCGCAGTTTCTCCATTGTCGCGGAACCTGTCTTCGCTTCCCCTCTCTTGTTTTTTTTTTTTTTTTTTTTTTTTTTTTTCCTGTTCTCTCCTGCATATCTCTCTCTCGTTACCTCCCTTCTTGCTCCCCCTTTCGCAGTTTTCGCTTTCCTGCACATCTCTCTCGATACTGCTCTCCTCTCTTCCCCTCTCCTTTTGTTTTTTTTTTTTTTTTTTTTGTCCTGCATATCTCATTCTGCATCTCTCTTCTCACCGTTCACTCTCGCTGTTGTTTTGCTCCCTTTTCGCTTTTCATCATCTCCCTCTCATGCTGTCTCCATCTCTCCTTCTCTTTCTCATGTGCATGTTTCAGTCTCTCCTTCTTCTCTCTCATTCTCCATCTCCCCTCTCGTCATTTCCCTCTCTCTACCTCACTGTCGTCTCATTCTGTCTCAGTTTTTTTTTTTTTTATTGTTCAGATCATTCGCTCTCTCTCCCACATTCTCACTCAATTTGATCCCATTCAAATTGATCCCATTTTTTCCTTTTTTTTTTTTTTTTTTTTTGTTTTACATCGTCTCTCCCTCTCAATCAGGTTCCATTCAATTCCTTTTTTAATTTTTTGTTCTTCGTTTTTAAACACTCACTCTCTCTCTCACTGAGACTCCCTTTTAGTCCTTTTTTTTTTTTTTTTTTTTTCTTGGTATTTAAACACTCACTCTCCCTTTCAATTAGGTTCCAGTCCATTCAGTTCGTTTTTTATTTTATTTTCATGGTTTTAATACGCTCACTCTCTCTCTCTAAATCAGAGTCCCTTCCATTCCTTTTTTTTTCTTCTCTTTTTTATCTCATACTTTTCAACACTCAATATCCCTCTGAATCGAATGTTCTTCCATTCGTTTTTTATTTTTATTTTTTGATATTTTAACATGCCCTCTAACTCCGAATCAAGTTTGATTGCATTCAGTATCAGATTTTTTTTGGGTTCTCTTGCATCCTCTCTCCCTCTCAATGTTCTTCATTTGCATCCAGTCTCCCCCATTCACTTTTAATTTTTTTTTTCCTTTATGTTTATCATCCTCCCCTCTCTCTCAAATCAGGTTACTGTTTCATTCAATCCCCTTCTATTTCCATGTTTTTTTTATTTCTTGTTTCGACATCATCCCTTTCAGGGACTCTCGGCCCTTGTTACACCCCCCCTCCCCTTCGATGCTTTCATTTGGACTCAGCTATTTGGTTTTTGTGTTTTTTTTTTTTTTTTTTAACATGTTTTTGATGTTGACATTCATCACTGCGGTGATGTGTCTCCGTTCATTTTTTCCGATGCTCTGATTTCATTTCCAGTGACTCCTGGTTTTAATTTCTGTTTTGTTTTTCGAGAGGACTCATAGGCCGATGATTGGGAAGACACACAGTGCATTCCGGATACTCAACAGAGGAACACACCTCCAACTTCAACACAAGGATTTGTAGATAGTAGACACATGCAATTTGCACAACCCCCTCCCATGTACCCCGTAGGAAACACATTTGGTTTTGATGGTCATCAACCTCCCATTCGGGATGGCCAAATGTATGGCTTCAGAAATTTCAGTCAAGGCTTGAACTTGAATGCAAGGTTTTTTTCACAATAAAGAGATACATTTCATCTTCCTAAATTGACTCTCCTCCTATCTCCTTTAAGTGTCCGCAAATGATCTATCAAATCATTTCTCAATGCAAAGTGAGTCTCCATGTTCTCAACCTGCCTAGTGCCATCCTGTAAATCCCGAAAAGTGAATGGCATTGGAGTGCTATGAGAAGGGCCTTCTAAATCAACAAAAGGCTCAAGGTGGAGGCCCTTCTCATCCTCCAAAATCATGTTGTGCATAATAATGCAAGCCATCATGATGTTCTCAGTGACCTCCATGTCCCACTGGCGACATGGATTCTTGATAATTTCCCACCTTGCTTGCAACACTCCATAGGCACGCTCCACGTCCTTGCGGGCACCTTCTTGGCATTTTGAGTAATGCTCCCTCATCTCACCCTGTGGCTCATAAATTGGCTGCACAAAACATGCTCATGATGGATAAATGCCATCTGCGAGAAAGTAGTATCTAGGATAGACGTGGCCATTTAAATCGAAGCTGAAGTCGTGGCCTGCACCCCTGAGAAGGTTTAAAAGAAATGGAGAACAGTCCAAGACGTTGATGTCGTTTTTCCCCCCAGGCAAGCCAAAATAGGCATGCCATATCCATAAGCTCTGATCTGCCACAGCCTCCAAGATAATGCTTGTGTTCTTGTCCTTATCTTGAAATTGACCCTGCCAAGCTACAGGGCAATTCTTCCAAGTCCAATGCGTACAATCCAGACTTCCAAACATTCCTGGGAAACCGCGGAGGTCATTGATAGCCATCTGCTTCTCTATATCCAACCGTGTGGGCTGCCTCAAATAAACAGACTCAAAGCAACCTCTCACTGTAACTACAAACCGAGTCAAGCACTCTTGAGCTGTAGACTCTCCCAATTTGCAGTAATCATCACATGCATCTGCTGCAACTCTGTATGCCAACATACGGAGAGCAGCAGTGCATTTGTGCAAAGAGGATAAACCCAGTCGTCCTGTACAATCAGGTTGCTGTGTAAACCATGGATCAAAACTCACCACAGCATCATGGATCCTTGTGAAAAGCTCCTTCCGCATCCTGTACCGTCTCCTAAACTTCTTTGGTCCATATGTAGGATTGTCACAAAAATAATCCGTCAAGAGGAGATTGTGACATACCTCCCTATCACGCCAAACATATTCCCTTCCAGGAACACTACCACCCGCCTTGGGTTTGATTTCGGGCTCACTCAAGACTTCACTGGAAACAACCTCAACCATCTGCAAGAATAGGTCATTCTCAAGCTCATCCTCCATGTCCTCTTCAAACCCTATATCAAATCCAAGTGCCCTCTCTAGCTCATCCTCCCATGACTCCATAGCTCTCGCAAATTCTAAAACACAAACAATTTCCAAATCATAGCCTCCACTCAGCTCAAGCTGCAGCCAACTCTCTCATTCCCTGTTCACAAGCCGCGGGAGCTCATGTCGAAGCTCAGAGCTGAAAAGAGCTCATGTCGAAGAGAGCCCCTGCTCAAGGGCCCGCCAGCCACATGGGCAGGAGCCCCCACGCCACATCACCTGCCCCCAAGGCCACCTCATCCGCCAAGCGCCCATGCCGTGGCCCATACCGTGGGACGATTGGAGCAGTATTACAAAAAACTGACCCGACATTTTGCAGGGAGCCCGCTAGTCTGGTTTGACGCGTCCCCATAGCGTGGGACTATTGGGGATGCTCTTACAATCCATTATAATACTGGGGGTCAAAAAAAGAGCCCTCTAGAACATATCAGGGATTCTCCAAAAACTAAAAAAACCTACAAAATATCCACAACGTTGCCATAATCGGAGCACAGATCTACAATCTCCTAGCCTGATTTAGGTGTAGATGACGAAGGCTCGGTACAGTTCCCGTCATACATGGAACTCGTTGACTAAGGAGAAGAAACGTCGCTTCTCTTTGCTTCTGCGGATTCAAGTTGATCCTTCTCAAAAATGACGCCAGTAGCTTGAATTATCACCGTAAACTCCTTTGTGCAAGCAGGTGTCCAAACGTAAGCAAATTCAGGGTCTAAAAGCAGTGATAGCATAGGAAACTCTGGTAATTCAAGAATGTCCGAGTGAAGACTGTGGTGATGCAGAACAAACTCCAACCAGTTCGCCAACTCCCTTGGGTTCAACGGCCGCGGGGCTCCGTAACAAGCCTCCATGATCTCCATATTGCCCCGGCTCCGCTTCTTACAGCCACAGTCAGCTATCACCTTCGCATCCTCAAGAACGTACTTCGACGGAGCGGGAGAACGACGTCCCATGCTGAACGACATAGCGTGACAAGAGGTACGGGCTGCAGTCACAGAGGAAGTGTACAGACTTGAAGGTAGTTTGCAACGTACACACCGCATGGCACCATACCTCTGCAAAACAGACCTTAGGGCGTGCTCATGCCGTGGTCAGAAACACAACGACTAGTCAGCTCAATATATGCAAAATTACTTCAAATAGCCGTGCCATAATGAGTCCCCACTGTTTTATGGATATATTAGTTGTCATGCACGATTTAAGACAACGACTTTAATTTTAGCCTATAATTGGGGCATTGGAAGGTTCAAGAAATTTATTGATAACTTAATATAGGGTACATGACTGAACACAGTTTTTTTTTTTTTTTTTTTTGTTTTTTTGACACATACGACCCCGATTTTTCGAGGGTCGCAGCAATGGACCGACAACCCCGATTTTCGAGGGTTGCGGCATGGACTGACACCAACTCTAAACCCATGTAACCGGACCGAATTAGGCCGGGGGAGATTACTCACGGGCCATCCCATCGGGGTAATGGTGTAGGTTGATTGAAAGGCTAGAGCCACCACAGAGATTCGAACTAGAGACCTTATGGGTTCAACCATAAGTACCTTCCACCAAGACCCGTCTCACGGGTAGTTTAGCCTCATTTCGGAGGAATCAAAACACAGTTTTAGGTGAGATAGAAAGTCCTATAATATTTATGTAGATGTTTGACGTCATGGTGTTCCGCAATTAGCACCACCACTTTTACATCATTAAGTATCGTTTCTACCATGTGGTGCCATTGTCCCTCATTCTAAATGAAAGGAAGGACACGTCAACATTCGCTTCTCCGGTGCTGGTTCATTCTCGCTGCTTAACTTGGACATCGACGATTCGATCATGCCCGACTTCGACTTCGAGGACGTTTGTAAAAACCTGACGGCAATACATTAACTTAATAATGTGCTTCAGGAAGAGTGATCCATCTTCCGCAAAAACATGAATCAACGAACACAGCAAGGGTTGTAGCTCTGTAACGCTGATATGGTGTCTTGATGTATCCGTTGACGGAATGTTCAGAGTAGGAAACTCTTGAGGTCGATCCCCAGCTCCAATGCACTCCACTGGCCCTAATACAGAAAGAGGCTGACCATATTCGGAGTAGTGGTTGTCCTCCGCGTATATAAACTGGTCGCAGTCATCTAGTGGTGCATCCTTATCAAAATCCCGTAGGAGCTCCTCCAAATCTTCCCAATTCCAAACATTATCCATTCTGAATCTTGTAACAAAGTAACGCTTTCTGGAGATACGAGCGGTAGGCTATGGACGAGAAGAACATAAATTAAGAACTCATATAGTGGCACGCTGTGGGTCACCTTATAGACCGGGTTAAGCGATAATGAATTCAAAACGGATGAAAAGTAATTGAGTATCCACGAGTGGGACTCCCTTCGTGTTCTAACTAGCCTTGGGCTGATTTTGGACGCAGGGAGAGGAGTGCAACCACCGGCTATGGCCTCACATGTATCGTTGTAAACAATTCTTTGAGTTGAGTGATTACGTACCATGGACTTACCTGCTAGACTATCGCTGCACGATAGAAGGCGTTAAGTGGAGCGCGACAGGAAGCTCTTGTTTTGTGACGAGCTCTTGGCGGATAGACAACGCCAAGTGAAGTGTATCTGTAAGTGTAACATCTGCTTAGGCGAGAATCACTCCCTGCAATTAAGGACGGTTGTTTCTCAACATCTTGAACTTTATGGGCGCCATCCATACCTTATATTAGAAAGAGCATTGTCTATAACGAAGTTCTGAATTAATGTACCGGGGTTTTCCAAGTGATGATTCAAACGTTGAATGGGACAACAAGATTCAAGCAGGGTACGGAGTGAGAGGTCCCGGATTTCTTCTAGGCATTGTCGGATTGTTGGACCAGTATATAAATATGCCAAGGATGGTCCAGCATGCTTTTCATATTTATGACAATCTTGGGGAAGGGTAATTGGGAGCTATGGACGATGATGAGAACGAGATGTTAAGAGAAGATGTCCAGGAAGAGAGACAGGATGTACACCTACCGGCTTTGGACAGGGAAGACGCCGAGGGTACTCACGGAAACAATAATGGAGGAGGTGGCGTAGATGATGAAGACACCAAAGACTCAGCAGATGACAATCTTCCCGGGATGGGTGTTGTCGCTCCAACAGAAATGGAAATTTTAGAAGAGAGTAGAAGAACCCCGTTGTATGCTGGTGGGGCATTAACCTCCCTTAGCGCAACTCTCCTCTTGCTGACGTGCTTGCGAACCCACAATACATCGAATTTGCTTATAAACGAATTATTTGCATTGTTGCAGAAGAGTATGTTGCCAAGGATTAATTCTTTGCCAAAGTGAGAGTACGCTGCTTCAAAGATTTTGAAGCAAATGGGGTTAGCATATGAGACAATACATATGTGCCCAGGGTCCAACACCTGCATGCTATTCAAAGGTCCGGGGAACGGTCTTCTAAGGCAGTGTGCTTTCTGCAATGCGGAGAGATACAAGACAGTAGGGAAATTGCAAGTCCCGATTGAGGTGTTGCGGTGGTTTCTCCTCATTCCTCGCTTGGAGAAGATGTTCAGTACACCCCTCCAAGCGGGGTTTATGACATTGCATCGTCACAACAGAAGCCAAGACGGGACTATGCGGCATGCTGCAGACTCACCCCAGTAGAAGAGGCTAGACAAATTCGACCCTAAATTTGCAAAAGAGGATAGGAACTTGAGAATGGGGTTGGCCACAGACGGGGTCAATCCCTTTTTCATTAATCGTGCTCATTTTGTAGTTATCTCAGACTGAAAGTCTTTGCAAATCATTGTGACTGCACGGATATGCATTAGAAAAGTTTTCGAGTCTCCAAGGGGCCCTGTGGAAGATCAGGGGGGCAGCAAGTTTGTGGCGGGGAAAGGACTTACAATGTACAAAAACCTTGCTGGCACGGTGGGTGCCACCTTTGCTTGGGACATTGTCGTTGCTCCCAGGTACTAGAACCACAGCCAATCAGGTTCGACATCCATTTCTGCGAGTACCAAGTGCTGTGTGCGGTAGCGATGGTACCGTGATTAAACAACTATTCTCCACTTGATGTGGTGAACATTATTTTAGAACTTGTTGTCCTGAGAGATGGAATAGATTAAGCGGAATAGATTGGCAGGAACATATAGTTGGGTTACACGTCGGTGCTTCACCACTGATCCAGCCTTGTTAGTTTATCGACAAAAATGCAGTGTTCATTGTTGCAGCCGCAAGAGTATAGATAAGTAGCAAAACTACGTGCTGACAACCTTGAATAAAAATTTCCGCAAAGTTTATAACAATGTGTGCAATGACATGCTTATATCAAATGCATCGCATGCTTGGGCTGCGGTTACAAACATCTTGCTACAATTTTTGAATGTTATTCTAAGTTCACAAAATCTACTACGAAACCAACAAGCTTAACAAACTTAACAAGCTCACCAACAAACCTCCAAGCAATGTATACAATATAGCAGACCACCTGATACAACATTCTGTATGGTTCAGAACTTCCGCAAGAGCTCTTCAAATTAAGAAACGATACTCTATTTACAAGAGGAAAACATTGAGTTAGTCTGCAACTTCAAGGCCCAGGAAAGTCTTTGTCCATCAATATCACCAAAATGAAAGCATTATGTAAGTCTGAAATTCGAAGAGTTTAAGGTTATGGTCTGTGAACAACGTGTATGTAGCTAAAAACGTTGAAGTCCTCAGAATTTCCCATTTTTGCAGTAACATGTACTACCCGCTTGTCTGCGTGGCTGCATAAAGCACAATGGCATTATGCTGTAATGGGCTCGGTGTAGAAAGTCCGAGTGACTGCTGGCGTGCATCAGCAACCTTCGCTTAAACACGAGTCAACAAATCAACTGCCGCGTGGTGTGCTTCACCCTGCGTTGCGCAGATGGACTCGAGCCTCTGCACCTCCTCCCGAAAAGCGGCGTCTGCTGCTCGCAAAGTATCAAGGTCAGTGGCCAAGGACTTCACCTCCGCGGCCTTGTTTGCGTAATCTGCAGCTGGAGCGCCCTCACGCAGAAGTTGCTTTGCCTCCTTTGATGCTGCAAGATAAGCTGCATGAAGTGCATCCGCGGCGTCGTCGTCCTCCTCACGCAACTTCTCCAAGGCGGAGTCGAGCTTCATCCGCGCCTCCTTCAGAAGCGCTTCTGTCTTAGCAACCTCCTTTGCTGCGGCTAACTCCTCCTCCTTTGCGCCAGCAAGTGCATCTTGAGTCTGCGTGCTTTTGTTGCAAGTAACCGCTGCTTTGCAAACAGGAAGCACACATTGAGGTAAGTAGGTCTTCATAAATCGATTGTGTGTGGTCAGTACGTAGATTCACCACAGAAGAAAACTCCCCATAAACCAGAGGCAATGTTTTAGTCTTGAGCTCACAAAATTCCACCCTCATTTTTAGCAAATTGCAAAGACGTCAAATATCAGAAACAATGAAATGCTCTTCTGAAATGATATGGAGGCGGAAGTCATAAATGATTAAGCAAACGCTTGTGGTTATCTTTTTTTTTTTTAAAAAAAACATTGCAAGGATTGGTTGAGTATCATTCAGTAGATGAGTACTGAAGACTCTGAGGGTGGTGGACTCTACAATTTTTGATTCTTTCTACAGATTGAACTTTTCTAATTATGTGCAAAAAATAGAACTAGTTTCCAATCCGCCAACACGAACTTCTGAAAGTTCCGTATTACTTTTGAGAAATTTCAAAAATAAATCCCAATCCGGGTATCAAGTGGTCTCACGGTTCATACCCCCCAGCACCTTGCACGAATCAACAAAACAGTCCGCAAATTTATTCAATGCTACGATGTTAATTCTGATCTTATCCCTAATCAACTGACTTGTTGAGAAGTTGTTACCGCATATTTATCTTGATTATGTAGGAATCAATCCCAAATGTGTTCAGACTGGACGAGGCAATGAAAGGATGAAACAAAAAACATCGAATACAACACTTTCACGAAACCTTAAAAGTAAAGAGCATCGTCGTTACAGAGTGGAAAATGAAAGACAAAAAACGAGAAACATGTAAGCACACAACATAAAGGCTCAAAACAGATCCTCTCAAATTAGAAATGAAAGTGGAATATTACAAAGTGGAATAAAGCAAAGGCAGATGAAGAACCTGAAGTGGATGCCCCAGGGTCAAGGTTCACCGATGCTGCGCTCCCGCACGACAATTGTGCAATAATTTTGCACAATCCTTCGACTTGGCAGCGCGTCGCCACCGGCCCAAGCTTCAGAGGATTGCGGCGCTGATTCTTCAGTCGAAGCGCCATGCGGGACATTGCTTCCGCAAGCCAACTCACAGGTAAACCATAACCAAAAGTAGCATAGCAAGCCCTCAAGAATCGGAGGGAATAATACGAATTGTCAGGCTTGTTCCCGTAGACTTTGAAGTACTGGATTGCAAATTGCTTTCGCTCAGCAAGATCTGTGCACCTGGAGATCTCGTATCGGTTTGGTTGACCACCTGGCCTCCACACGGCTACAATCTCCTCTTCGGTGATGAAGGGATAGGCCTTTGGCAAATGTTTCAGCAATGGACCTTCGGCGCAGAGGCCCACCTGAGACATGAAGAACTCAGAGTCGTAATGCGCATCACGCCCGAGCAGCATTGGTGCTGCAGCCAGCATGCGCTGACGAACTTCGGGGAGGATTCCAGACAAATCAAACGGTTCATCAAACTCCTCCATTGTCACTGCCCGCCCATTCGATTGCTCGATGTTACTGCCCTCTGAAGAGGAGTCATCGGAAGCATATTGTGATGGAGCACCGTGACGAGTCGGGGGTGGACTGCAGCTTGGCTTCCGCTTGGTGCGCTTCGCCATCTGCTTAGAACGCGACGTCATCGGAGCGAGAAAACAGAGAAATCCAAGGTAAGAGTGACACTTCTGTGAGCTTAGGTGAGTCTGTGACAACAAGCGGCAACATAAACAGAAAAATCAAGGGGCATGCCAAGCAATCAAGCAATATGTGAAGCGTGGATGCAAAGTGAACCTGCTCAGACTATGAGGCTGAAGCAAAACCCAGACATGGCGATTAAACATAAAGGTGTTGTGGAGAGACGGACATGGCCACCAATGTTCCATCACTGCCAGTACCAAGTGTGGAATTAGTGGGACTCGACGGTTTGTTATCATGGCAAATATTTATATGGTGTGAAATTAGTGGGACTTGACGGTGTGGTGTCATGGCAAATATTCACATGATCTTCATTGCATGTGGAGGGGACGTTTGAGTCTACATGAAGTCACACTACTGTAGGGAAATAGTGAGGTGTACCATTACATGAGAAATGAAGTTAGTAACTGCCGTAGGATGAGGATGCTTCAACAAAGATGTGGTCCATGGGCTCTGAGATTATTCGTGGGAACTTGGAAGTCTGAATCAGTCACAGGTAGAGCTGGATGGATGGGTCAATAGCAAGAGGAAAATGGGTAGCCTCGGTAGCTTGCAAAATGGATGGGGGGTGGACGCCTATTGCCATGTTGGAGCCTTTAAATTTAAGTCAATTGGTGATAAATAAGGACATATGAAAAAAACCGAAAGTAGCCATAAAATATAAAACAAAAGGCATAAAAGTAAATAATAAATGAAAGAACAAAAATTGAATCCCAGGAAGGGTAAATACATAATTCCAGAACAAAAAATGAAGAGATCATTAAGGAAGAATTAGTTATTATTCACGTTTCACTCAAACTTCATTTCTCATCTCATTTTTCATCCACTCATAAAAGATAAGTTCACTTCAATGTTTCCTTCAATTTCCTATAATTGTGAATATTGTTTTCAACTCTTGCCATGCTGCACTCCTGTAATTTTTAATATGGTTCTAATTGGGGTTAGTTCTGTGCACAATGATTAAGGAAGAATTAGTTCTTATTCATGTTTGACTGAAAATTCATTTGTCATTCATCCATTTTTCATCCGCAAAAGATAAGTTCTCTTCCATGTTGCTTTCAAATTTCATATTTACGAATACCATTTCACCCTTGCCATGCTTCAGTGCCTTTTTCTGTTATTTGGTTCTAATTGGGGAGCTATATCTCGCACAGTGATTAAGGTAGAATTAGTTCAGATTCATGTTCAACTGAAACTCCAATTTTCATTCATCTGTTTTTCATCCACCCTTAAATGAATGTTTCCTTCAAATTTCAGTAATTACAAAAATTGTTTTGACCCTTGCCATGCTTCAGCGTCTATTTTTTTTATTTGCTTCAAATTGGATTGAGTTCTGTACAAGCCGATTAAGGAAGGATTAGTTCTGATTCATGTTTCACTGAAACTTCAATTTTTAGTCATCTAGTTTTCATCCATCCACAAATGATGCACGTGCACTTCAAGGTTTCCTTCAAATTTCAGCAATTATGAAAATTGTTTTGACCCTTGCCATGCTTCAGTGTTTTTTTTTTTTTTTCGCTGAAATTTGCTGAAATTTTTCACAAATGATGCACATGCACTTCAATGTTTCCTTCAAATTTCAGTTGTTCTAATTGGATTGAGTTCTGTGCAAACCGATTGAAGGAAGGATTAGTTCTGATTCATGTTTCACATAACTTCATTTTTCAATCTTTCGTTTTACCTCCACCCATAAAAGAAAAGGTCACCGTTATGTTTCTTACAAGTTTCATAATAACGGATACCGTTTTCACCCTTGCCATGCTTCAGTGCCTTTTTTTTTTTATTTGGTTCTACTTGGGGAGCTATATCTCGCACAGTGATTAAGGTGGAATTAGTTCACATTCATGTTCAACTGAAACTCCAATTTTCATTCATCTATTTTTCATCCACCCTTAAAAGATAACATATGAATGTTTCCTTCAAATTTCAGTAATTACGAAAACTGTTTTGATCGAGCCTCCATGCTTCAGTGCTTTATTTGTTATTTTTATTTGGTTCTAATTGGGTTCAGTTCTGTGATCACTGATTGGAGGTGTGTTCTTTCTTATTCATGTTTCACCGAATCTGGCTTCTTCATTCATTCGTTTATCGTTCACAAAAGTTAGGGTCTCTTTAATGTTTCTTCATCCTTGCCATGCTTCAGCGTTCTATGGTTTAGATGCTTCAAATTGGATTGAGTTCTGTGCAAGCCGATTAAGGAAGAATTAGTTCTCATTCATGTTTCATTGAAACTTCAATTTTCAGTCATCTAGTTTTCATCCATCCACAAATGATGCACGTGCACTTCAATGTTTCCTTCAAATTTCAGCAATTACGAAAACTATTTTGACCCTTGAAGTGCTTCAGTGTTTTTTTTTTTTTTTTTAGTTGTTCTAATTGGATTGAGTTCTACGCCTTGAAAAAAGATTACCACTAAATGGTCTAGAAACTGGGCAAAAAATGATTAATTGTGAATGAAGAAGTAACAAAGTAGCACGATTTAATTCACAAGTATAATGAATTTAGAAATCTGTAGCAGATTGAATGGTATCTGAAGATAATAAACTGCTGAAACATACTTGTGTTCTTTGAAAAAGAAAGACATTAGACTTTGGAATATAAAGATACGTCTGGAAAGAACCTTGGATACTCAGTTGCTTATATTGGTTTTAGAATTATACAAGACTCTGTTAATGGTTGAACAAAATTCTAAGTATTGAAAAAACGGTGATAGTAAAGAAGTTCCTACAGAACAATTTACATCAAAATCTTCATATCTGGTAAATGAACACTTCAGTGAAAATAATTAATAAAAGAAAAAAAAAATTAAAAAAAGCACTCGATCTCTGCGGGCGTGTAAGCGTGGTGGAGTGGGTGTCGGAGGGTGGATTCGAACCCGGCACCAGCACCCTGAGGCCGCCACGTCAGTTCAAATCCGTAGCCTCGGAACACCAAGCCACCAAGGCTTTGACGATAGGGTGCTTGTTTTGAGCATATTTATAACAGACCTGAGATCCTAAAAATCAAAAAAATTAAAAATTAAAAAAGTTTTGCGCCATCAACTGCGCATTGAAAGCGTGGTGGGGTGGGTGTCGGAGGGTGGATTCGAACCCGGCACCAGCACCCTGAGGCCGCCACGTCAGTTCGTAATCCGTAGCCTCGGAATCACCAAGCCACCAAGGCTTTGACGATAGGGTGTTTGTTCTTAGCATATTTATATCAAAACTGAGATCCTAGAAATCAAAAAAATTAAAAATCAAAAAAGTTTTGCGTCATCAACTGTGCATCGAAAGCGTGGTGGGGTGGGTGTCGGAGGGTGGATTCGAACTCGGCACCAGCACCCTGAGGCCGCCACAGTCAGTTCGTATCCGAAGCCTCGGATCACCAAGCCACCAAGGCTTTGACGATAGGGTGTTTGTTCTGAGCATATTTATATCAAAACTGAGATCCTAGAAATCAAAAAAATTAAAAATCAAAAAAGTTTTGCGTCATCAACTGCGCATCGAAAGCGTGGTGGGGTGGGTGTCGGAGGGTGGATTCGAACTCGGCACCAGCACCCTGAGGCCGCCACGTCAGTTCGTATCCGTAGCCTCGGAACACCAAGCCACCAAGGCTTTGACAATAGGGTGCTTGTTCTGAGCATATTTATAACAGACCTGAGATCCTAAAATCAAAAAAATTAAGAATTAAAAAAGTTTTGCGCCATCAACTGCGCATCGAAAGCGTGGTGGGGTGGGTGTCGGAGGGTGGATTCGAACCCGGCACCAGCACCCTGAGGCCGCCACGTCAGTTCAATTCCGTAGCCTCGGAACACCAAGCCACCAAGGCTTTGACGATAGGGTGTTTGTTCTGAGCATATTTATATCAAAACTGAGATCCTAGAAATCAAAAAAATTAAAAATCAAAAAAGTTTTGCGTCATCAACTGCGCATCGAAAGCGTGGTGGGGTGGGTGTCGGAGGGTGGATTCGAACCCGGCACCAGCACCCTGAGGCCGCCACGTCAGTTCGTATCCGAAGCCTCGGATCACCAAGCCACCAAGGCTTTGACGAAAGAGCGTTTGTTCTGAGCATATTTATATCAAGTCTGAGATCCAAAAAATCCAAAAAATTAAAAATTAAAGATATCTTCATTAGAACTTTAAATCTCGTATTCTGATTTATGCATAACTAATAAGCATCTCCTTGTTCCAAACTCGGGATTGCATAAAAAATTCGATTTTAAATTAAGCAGTGGACACCAAATTGAACATAGTAAGCAAATCAAAGCCGACACCAAATTGAGCAATCTGGACAGCAAGCTTAGGCAAATGAAACAAGTCAGATTGAAACAAACTGGTCAGCAAGCTTGAGCAAATGAAACAAATCAAACTGAAATTACACATGCAATTGAAATATTTAGAACCATATAAGTTTTTAAGCACATCGTGCTATTTGAAGTCCCGGGAGTGGTAAGCTCCACTGACTTAATGAGATTACCGAATCACTTGTCACCAATTTCCACGGAAAATTTAGCAACAACCAATTAAGGCACAAAATGTGCATGCTCAATGTTCGAGGGGCTTCATTCTACGTACACACAGTAGGAGATAGAAAGTAAGTTCCGGGATAAACGGGCTCTAGAAGTAACTTAGAGTTCTAATTTAGGCTTCAGCATATAAAGTGAACCACGACTTTCATCTAGTTCCTTGCAGCTGGGGGGTATGTTGCTCCAACACGCTTGACAAGGTCCACTGTTTGCTCCATCCAACGATCCTGCTCAGGAGTCAACTGCCCGCCCCACTGTGCAACCCACGATGCGTCAAGATCTGTGTCGCAAAAGAGGCAACGGTGACACTTGGAATCAATCATCTCTGCAACACAAGTGTTATGGAAAAGGCAACCACATGATCCGAGCACAGCAGCCCCAGCCACGAATCCCTTTGAGCACATCGAGCACCAATCCTTCAAACTTGCCACTCCAACCGGTGGTACCGACTGTCGATGCAGGTACTGGAACAAAGACTTGGGACGCAACACCAAATTATCCATCCGTGCCTTCTTGAATGCCGCATCAGCTACAGCACGTGCCACCTGGGATTGCTTGAAAACCGCGGCAGCCATGGAGAGTGGCCCATTCTCCTGAGCAAGACGGTCGATGGTAAATCGAGCGGTCATCACGGCCTCCTGCAAATCAGCGAGTTTTTCGGAGGTGGACCGAACCACTTCCACCTGGGCCTTGTAATCCGCTGGAGTCCCCAATTGGAAGAGCCTTTTCTGCTCCAACAAGGCCGCGGCAGCCCCTGCTTCGGCATCTGCTAAATCCTTGATGGAGCACCTTCCCATAACTGCCTCAGCGTCATCCTTCTCCTTTTGAAGTGCACGAAGCCCCTCCGCTGCGGATATCTCGGCTGCTGCCGCAAGCTGCGCCGCCATTTCCGCTGCATCGACCAAGGTTTCCAGTGTCGGTGGAGATGGAGATGCTCTGGACAAGCTTCGGATGATGCCGCATAGGCCCTCAACTTGGCGGCGGAGTGCGATGGGGCCAAGCTTGCGGGGGTTCTTCAATGCCGTGGCAATGCGTCTGCTCCGACAATGCAGTGCTTCAGCCACCCAGTTGACCTCCAATCCGTGCACAAATGTCGCAAAGGCAGCCTTCAAAAACCGCATGGAGTAGTACTTGTTGTCGGGGCTGTGTCCATAGACTTCGTAGCAGTGTTTGCTGAATAACCGAGCCTGCTCCTTGTCGGTGCAGTTGATAATCTCAAAACGGTTTGCTTGATTTCCAACCCTCCAGATCTTGGTGATGTCACTGTCCGAAATGTCCGGGTAAACAAATCCAACGTCGTCGACCATGGCACCTTTGTTGCACAAGCCAACCTGAAAAAAATAAATCACCATGTGAAACAAGCTGGACCGCAAGATTCGGCAATTTAGAGTAAAATCAATTTGAACAAAGTGGAGAATAAGCTAAAAGAAACTAGAAATAGTATGGGCCACAAGCTTTAGCAAATGAAGAAAAAGCAAATACAAACAAAATGGCTTGAGCAAGCTGAAAGAGTCTTGACACAAACTAGACCGCTTGAGCATGGGCCAATTCAAACTGAAACAGTGGACTTATGGAATTAAAAAAAAAAGCCATGTGAAAAAAATAAAGAATGATGTGAAACAAGCTGGACCGCAAAATTCGGCAATTTAGAGTAAAATCAAATTCAAACAAAGTGGAGAATAAGCTAAAAGAAACTAGAAATAGTATGGGCCGCATGCTTTAGCAAATGAAGAAAAAGCAAATACAAGCAAAATGGCTTGAGCAAGCTGAAAGAGTCTTGACACAAACTGGACCGCTTGGGCATGTCCAATTCAAACTGAAACAGTGGACTTATGGAATAAAAAAAAAGCCAACCTGCAAATGAAACAAGTCTTGAAACAAGCTGGACCAAATAAGGATCGAAACAAGCTGGACCAAACAAGGATCGAAACAAGCTGGACCAAACAAGGATCGAAACAAGCTGGACCGCAAGCTTCGGCATACGAAGTAAAATCAAATTCAAAAAAACTTGGAGAGCAAGCTGAAAAAGACTTCAAACAGAATGTCATGCAAGCTTCAACTATCAATTTCGGTACAACTCAAATTCAAACAAACTCATGCGGCAAGCTGAAAAAGACTTCAAATAGACTGATAGGAAGCTACAGCAAGTGAGGTAACATCAAATCGATTACCAACCTTCTCACTGAAGAATTCCGCATCGTACTCAGCTTCGCGGCCAACAATCGCTGGAGCCACCTTTACCATGGATGCTCGCAATGGTTCCGGGATTCCCGTGAGATCCAGTGGAACATCCCACTCATAGTTTCCCACGTCAAATGCTTGGGCGATGCTTTCCAAATCTGCTTCAGCATGTGACATTGCTGCCCCGGATCCTTCGCCTTCGTCACTGTAGTCGGAGTCGATCACCACATTGCGGCTGAATCTCCTGGTTGGTGTGGTAGCGGCCCGGGATTTCCGTTTCTTCTCTTGCACCATGGCGACACTCTCAAGCTGAGAAGCAAACATGTTAGCCACTGTGATTTCGCAAGAAGAAGGAGGTTAATAAAAAATCAAGAGCTTAGTATAGCAAATTGAAAATGGAATTAGAGTCAACCTTTGCAGTGGGCGGGAGGGAGGTGCGTGCTGTAGGAGATCCACAGTTTTGCGTGGCGGAGGTGACGATTGTCGGGCGCATGGGAGCACTCTGCCACTGCATTGGCTTCTCGTCTTCAAAAATCCAGCGTCCTTTGTCTCCCATCATTGTGCAAAATTTAATGAGAAAGCGACTCCTTGGAGAAGCAGCCGTTCTAAAATGGATTGATGGGGAGTACATGCAATTGCTTAAGCATCCCATTAAATGCTACGATGGAACTCTTGGGTCAGCTCAATGAAGATGCTGGTTCCATGTTGTCTAATCTGAGTACGTGTAACGTCCCATAACTTGGAAAAAAGGCTGCTGACCATTCGTCCACCTTCATTCGTCGAATGTGAGGAAATACAAAGAGGATAACCGGCGCTGGATGAAAGGGAGTGGACAGTGTTACGTGGAAACTTCATCCCTGCAAACAGTTGTAACCATTCGTAACAGAAAATCAAACCATGTTTTCTTGGCGGAGCTTCCTTATTGATTAATCACTGAAACTACATTTTTCATCCATATTGTTCTTCATCCACCCACGGAAGATTAGTTTACTTTAATATTTCTTTCAGCCCTTGCCATGCTGCACGGTTTTTTTGGGGGATGCTCTCTAGATTCCTTCTTCCTCAATATCTTAAGATATATTAAGTCGCATTTGCATAACTAATTAGTATTTCGATATTCGAAAATCGAATCATCAACTTACACCATTCCAAGGAAAACAGTGGGCACCAAATTAAGCACATCAGATTCCCAATAAACCATGCTTTAAGCGAGCTCTTGCATAAGCATCACTAACATGCATAAAAGGAATAAAGAAAGGTGAGGGGATTAAAACAAAATTAATTAAAAAAAGGCACGACGAAGGTATTGAAGAAAGATGAAGGGAATTAAAATAAAAATAAAAATAAACAAACAAATAAGAATGATGACATGGCTCAAAGAAAGATGAAGGGAATAAAATTAAAAATAAATAAAGAATGATGAAAAGCATTAAAGAAATATGAGGGGAATAAATAAATTAAAAATAATATAAGGGATGATGAAGAGGATAAAGAAAGATGAAGTGGGTAAAGAGAAAAGAATGAAATAAAGAAAGATGAAGGGGGGTGGAAGTAGAAGAAGGGAATATTAAAAAATGGAACAAAAAAAAAGGATATTAAATTTCAAATTAAACAAGGAATTAGTCAACAATGAACTACATTTTATTTTGAAGGACATTGACTCGGAGGCGCATTCTAAATGTATAATCTTTCTGAATATTTGTTAAAGAAGATGGCGAGTCCAGTAAAAAGAGTCATCGGCGATTAAGACTCCAAGTTTGGAGTGATACCCAAAGTTGCCAGTTGGTAGTGATTAGGAGATTGATATATTATCCAGGAGGAAGAATCCAAATGTACGGTTAGAGTTCTTTGTAAAGACATTCAACACTTTTCATATAGATCTAACATTTCTTGTATTAGATTATTTGTAAAGGCATCGAATATTTGTGATTGGATCTAAGGTAACCTTGAACTGCTTATTTGAGCAATTCCAATTTTTATTGCATACTATGGCAAAATGTTAAAACTTTTTGTCTTGCATGTATGTCATTGCAATTTAATATTTGAGAACCCACAGTAATATACGAAACACCAATTTTTTGCTAATAAATCTGTAACCTCTTATCCAATCACCATATTTGAATTTCCAATGCACTTCGAAGACTTGCAAGCAATAAGGAATTTTTTAATTTTTTAATTTTTAGGATTTTTTGGATCTCAGTTTTGATATAAATATGCTCAGAACAAAAACTCTCTCTCGACAAAGCCTTGGTGGCTTGGTGTTCCGAGGCTTTCGGATACGAACTGACGTGGCGGCCTCAGGGTGCTGGTGCCGGGTTCGAATCCACCCTCCGACACCCACCCCACCATGCTTTCGATGCGCAGTTGGTAGCGCAAACTTTTTCAATTTTTAATTTTTTTTGATTTTTAGGATCTCAGGTTTGTTATAAATATGCTCAAAACAAGCACCCTATCGTCAAAGCCTTGGTGGCTTGGTGTTCCGAGGCTACGGATTTGAACTGACGTGGCGGCCTCAGGGTGCTGGTGCCGGGTTCGAATCCACCCTCCGACACCCACTCCACCACGCTTACACGCCCGCAGAGATCGAGTGCTTTTTTTAATTTTTTTTTTCTTTTATTAATTATTTTCACTGAAGTGTTCATTTTACCAGATATGAAGATTTTGATGTAAATTGTTTCTGTAGGAACTTCTTTACTATCACCGTTTTTTCAATACTTAGAATTTTGTTCAACCATTAACAGAGTCTTGTATAATTCTAAAACCAATATAAGCAACTGAGTATCCAAGGTTCTTTCCAGACGTATCTTTATATTCCAAAGTCTAATGTCTTTCTTTTTCAAAGAACACAAGTATGTTTCAGCAGTTTATTATCTTCAGATACCATTCAACCTGCTACAGATTTCTAAATTCATTATACTTGTGAATTAAATCGTGCTACTTTGTTACTTCTTCATTCACAATTAATCATTTTTTGCCCAGTTTCTAGCCCATTTAGCCTGGTAATCTTTTTTCAAGGCGCAGAACTCCATTTTCAACCATCTACAAGAGAATCATTGGGACAAGTTCATGTTTCTTTCAAATTTCAATAGATATAGACATTGTTATTGAGCTTCCCTTGCCTCATTGAAACTTTATTTTGCGTTCATGTTGTATTTCATCCATCCACCAATATCTTAAAATATATCGAGTCGCATTTGCATAACTAATTAGCATTTCAATATTTGAAAACTGAG
The DNA here is from genome assembly GCA_014871385.1 of Ceratodon purpureus. Taxonomy (NCBI): domain Eukaryota; kingdom Viridiplantae; phylum Streptophyta; class Bryopsida; order Pseudoditrichales; family Ditrichaceae; genus Ceratodon; species Ceratodon purpureus. The sequence continues at coordinate 106,439,614 of CM026426.1, forward strand.
TCATCAACTTACAATGATTGCAAGGTAAATGAGGCTTCAAGCTAAAACAAAGTGGACACCAGGCTTAAGCAACTAAGCTTGGATCGAATTCAAATTACACATCCAATTGAAGGTCTAGAAACATAGAACGATGAAGGGAATAAAGAAAGATGAGGGGATTTTTAAAAAATAAATTATGCAAGCAATAGAATTTTCAAGATCAAATTTTGTGGTTTTACATAATTTTTTATTTCAAACAATTGGTGATGAATTTTTTTATTTAAATATAGGAAATATTCATTTACACATCCTTCATATTAAAAAATACCTCATTAAAAAATAAAAATGAGCTGATCTAGGAAGACCTCAACATGAGGTGTTAGTATGATCAAATTTTGTGAAATAAGTATCTTTATATTTTAATCAGATCTTAATAAAGTAATTATATCGTCATGCTCAAGTGTATAAACTTAGTTACGATATGGAGGGAAACAAAAATTCGGGTTATAATAAAGAATCAAAACATATCTATTGTTATAACAATTGGGCTTTGTTTAGTCCATATCAAATTCCTTCAAAGTATATATTGAACTTTTTGTAGACACTTGCAAAAAGAAAGATGTGCATACATACAAAATATAACCTACATACATTCAAAATATAACCTTGGATGTTCCCTACATACATTCAAAATATAACCTTGAAAATCGCCAAACCTTAATTTTTTGCAAAAAAAAGAGGTGCAAAATCATAAAAAGTGACTTAAAAAATCATCAAGAATGGATTATTATTTTCCTTAAACTAAGATTTGGTAGACATTGACTCAGTTGTTCCTCGTGTCCTTACTACAGTAGTGGATTGGATGTGGAGCCTGATGTAGAGCCTCAGCGCCCAGATAGGCAGACTTTTTGGTGCCATGTTTAGAAATGATAAATTTATTATTTATTAGAATAGTTTTGCAGAAAATATAGTGAATAGTGAAAACACTAGTGAACAATAACAGAGAATAGGGATTTCAAGAGTAGAGAAATGAAGGATTTAACATTGGTTTTAAAAGCAATATTTCAAACAATTTCAAAGTATTTCTATTTTCTTTGAATTAGTTCCCCAAAAAATCAATTTTGCAAATTTAAATTGAAAGACAACCTATACCTCATTTAACGGTATAGGGATCCAACACTTCAAAACTTTAAATATCCAAAAAACTTCATTGTCAATTTTGGATTTTGATATTGACTTTGAATAACCCTGTTTAGAAGTTTGAGCTTTTTCATCTCTTCGTGTTTTGTTCTTTTCATCTCTTTTTTTATTGTGTTTTCCTCTTGGGTTTAATCTTTAATTGAATTTGATTTTAGATTATGTTTCCTTTGACCACATTTTTAATGTTTTATATTACCTTTGTTTTTCAATTTCTGATTTTTGGTTTTTCGATTCTACTGTGTTCCTTGTTTCAGTGCATATTAAAGGCTCCAAAATGCAAAGTTACTTAATTCAGATCCCATCAATCACTGCCATGCAATGAAGCACCGAAACCTGTGTTGATACTTGGATATCATCTCATTAAAGTGCTGTAGCACATTCTGTTACTGTTCAAAAATTGGGCTTCACAACAAAAGCACCTGCTACATCAAAATTTGATTGTCAATCTTTAGTGCACCTAATTGCCTACTGCATTGCTATAGCAATGCTCCTTTACGATTGGACAATTTTGAATCTACTTGAATTCTGTGCTACAAGCGCTCCAATCTGTGTGCTTCGCTCCGACCGAGCATTGATCTTGAAATCGGGGAAACTAGGGCGCTTCACGACAAGGTCGTAGTAGTCAGGTATGGCTTCTCGCGGAAGCAAGATCGATATCTCTTCGCGGATGTGCGACACCGGCCAAAGCGAACCAACTTCAATACCAGGTAACTCTTTACCTTGGAACTCAACTGTGACACAAATCATGTGCTGCACCACGGCCTGATCGATGGGTATCCATAGAAGGCCCTCTTTCCTGTATCGCACATACTGGAAATTGAGGTATAAAACTTGACGTGCTAGATGATAGCGGAAGATCATGCTAGGCTTGGAGACAACACACTTCAATACATCTTGGCCCGCTTGAAACTTCTCGTCCCATCCGACATCCATAAGACTACTCAGAATTGCTTCAGCTGGCGATTTGAAGACGTACATGGTGGCTGTGCGACGCGGGTTCTCTGCTACAGCAAACAAGTCGACCATGACATGCACAGGCATGAACCATTTCACGTGTGCTGATTTACTCCCGGTTCCACCTTTCATTGCTTCAGAGATGTCGGTGGCCAACTTCAATCTAAATGCCTCGGACGTGTGCATGTCAGGGAGGGGCCAGTAGGGGTCATCAAGGGCGGGCAATGGCAACTCCTCTAAGCTGCCATACAAAGAAGAGCCAGACTGTGGAACGTACACTGCTTTCAGGAAAAAGGTGCCATTCTCCAGCAAAGTCTTATGACTGCGGCCATTGCGCACCGCTGCCTCTCCGACTTCATGGTGAAGCACGAGGATGACATCCATGACCGCCGTTGGATCAACCCAGTCGTCCCAATACGACTGATAAAGCAAGTTACATCCGCGGGGCTCCCTCGCAGCAGTGGCCGGATCCAAGAGCAACTGCCGGCGTTGATAAGCATGCCGAACTTTGATGGCGTCTAGCTTCAGCACATCCCTACCACGCCTCGCCATTGCTTTGAAACGAAATCCAAGGATCTGAGCCTTCCATGCCCCAGCGAATGACTCTGGACCATGAATCCTCGCGTCTCGGGACCAGGGACCTCTCACGGCCGCTCTCAATGTCACCCAACTGCCTATTTCTACCCGAAGGGGAACGTAATTACCATGATCGTCCAAGTTGTTATAAAGCACGACAGCATGCACCTCTTCAACTGGCTTATCCATCCTCGCTCTAGCAAAGATCACAAGAAACCTAAGATGTAGCAAAGATCACTAAAGAACTTGCGAAGTACTCACTGACGAGCTCCAAAGAGGAGAACAGATTCAGATGGCAATGGTTTCACGAAGGTCTACAGAACTTGAGCATGGCAGCGATGGAAGGGCTCTGGTTTTAGAAGGTGCTACAGCAGACTAGGAGGGCATCTTCGAAGTGCATGGAATGTTAGAAGGAGATCGATGAATTTCTGTATCTGTGTGAGCCAACCCACGAGGGAAAGCATTTCCCCATATCTAGTAAGTGGTGTATGAGTACTGTGTCAGTCCAGTTTGGTAAGGACATTATGCGAGCATTTTGTTTTCTATGAAAAGTCGTTGCACATGTAAACTGATCTCAGTGTCACAGTAGAGCAGCGCCAAATCATGCCGTGCATGGTACCTATAATCCTGGGCTTGGATATATCTGATTGGCAGGCAATGTACATCAGAATAGTACGTGGATTTAGACAATGTTAACCTATCGTCGAATATTGATTAATAACAAGGTGGTGCAGCTTGCCAAATGCTTGGATCGTTGCACCCGTATATTATAACTTTTCATAAGACGTTGTCGGAAGAGCACTGATGTTGAAATCAACCACGACAGGAGTTTGTGTACAATGTCGTAACTCGCTAATCCCGGCGTTGGTCCGTGACCTTCATCATCAATGTGAGCCCCTACATTGCAGCTAGGTGCCTACTGCCGCCCACACTTCCACCCCTACATGTGTTTTCAAGTGAAATTTGCTCTTTGAAGTAATAAACAACATTGTAATGGTGTCACTTGTACTGCTGCCAAATGTATTGTTGCCAATTGAAATGTTGCAAATTGTAAACAAAATTGTGAAAAAATAGTTGCGGCCATGGAACCGAAGGCCATGGCCATGGGACCCAATGCTGCGGTCATGGGGCCAAAACCGGCGGTCTTGGGCTCAGTGGAACGGTCATGGGTAGGCAGCAGTGGCCATGGGTAGTTTTTTTAATAAAAGAGTAAAAGAAAGATGAAAGAAAACGGGGAAGAAGAAGATTTTTTTTTAAAAAAAACCCAAAAAAATAAAAGATGAAAAAACTATATATCCCTCTTTTATTTGTGAATTTGCGAAATAGCATTTGAGAAACTTGAGGAAACAGGTTCTGAAGCGCACGAGGACCTTGCGAGGTTACCAATTATAATTTACATCCTTCTTGTCATCAAATTGTTGCTTAAACAGTAGTACTTGAGCTACATTGTAAAATGACCTGCCCATATCATAATAGCGCATTGAAAAATGGAACAATCAATTATATATTTATTAAGAGGGTTAAATAAATAATGGAGCATCTTTAGGAAGAAGCATAATGCATGAAGAATAAAATCGAGATGAGTAAATCTTCTTCAACGCATCTTCAAGAAGAAGCATTAGACATAAAAATACAGAAATCAAGAAAAATAAATAAACCAAGGTAAATAAATAAATAAATAACGTTGCATCTCCATGAAGACGCATACTAAAAAAAAACATCGCATCTTCTGGAAGAAGAATTATGAATCAAATAAATAAATATTAGTAACTTGGCCTCACGAATTACAAGCTCAGCCACCTTGCTATAAAATAAATGATTATAGACTACTGAAATATAAAGTAATCATAGCATAGGGCAATAAATATTTATATATACATTATAATGAATAAGAATATATACTTTCTTTATATAATACAGTTACTTAAGCTAGCTTTTACTTTACTTTTAAAAATAAAAGTAACTTCAAAAGTAAAGAAAAATGTAAAAGTGTGTACTAAATTTAAAAAATATAAAGAGTCAGTATTACATTAACAAGATGTGTGGGACCTCAAGGTTCGCGTATAAATACTAAATTTGGAGAAATAAAGTTGAAACTAAAGTGTAGGGTTGAAGTGTAGGAGTATATGAAGATATACAAGTAGAAAAAGAAGTAAATGAAGCTTACAACTTACGGTTTTGCATTTCTGGAGTTTCATGGTCCCAAAATTTTGTGATAATTTTGCAATATAAATACAAGTTTCATCATTGATGTATATTGTGATACCTTATCAATATTATTTGTTCAGTTGTAAATCTATACTATATAGTAGTATGCATTTTAACAATTTTGTCGTTGTTAAATCATTTTTTTAACAAGTTTGTGAAGATAGATATTCTAGTAAACCGTTCTCATAACCCAAAGTTCTAGATACATTACTTTTCCTTCTTTTAGATATAGTTATTGAATTTACGATATCAAGGATGAAATTGATGTTGGAACTTGTTAGAAGCTTGATGTTAGAAGCTTGTTCCGATAGCAAGAAATGATACAATGACATATGGAACTCAATGTGGAAGTCCACGTCAAACAAAGGAACATTAATTTATAGACCATACGTGATTTATTTTTTATTTTTTTAGATTCGTATTTACTTTTATTTATATATTTTTGAACATTTATATTCACTCTCAATAAAATTTAATCTTTAAAGTATTCAAGTTGATAAAATAATAGAATTTTCTTCATCATCTTGAAATATTGGGCTTTTAGATGAAGATATAAGAATATAATATAGTATAGAATTTATAGCATACATATTATGACAAAAACATTACTCTCATCCTTTAAAACATCAAAGTGACTCCAAATATTTACTATATATACTAAAGTCAATTCATGTATCCATGGTTCAACATGAGAATTTTGAGACTGGACTACAAACAATCAAAATATTTAAATACGATAATTTTAAAATTAACAATTGCCATTTACTTTTACAGATACTATAATTTTTATAGTGATTTTTACTTTGTATGTAAGAGATTCTTTTACTTTTACTTGACTTTTGTATCATATGCATAATGCACGGGAGCATTATTCAGCGTTACCTGCAAGTGTAAGGTACGAGTCAAAGCTACGGTGATTATACATTCAAAACAACACGAATTATCCAAAGCAACAAAACTTATAGTGTTCTATAATGTAACATTATAATATTTGGAAGTCTCATTTTAAGCTTGTTTTTCATTAGTCTTTTGAAAAATTTCCTTCAAACTAGACTAAACACTTAATATACAGCATGTGCAACCAATGAAACTTATTTTAATGATAGTCTAATTATCGTGTTATTTGTCCATAAAAAGTAAGAACTATGTATTAAAACAAAGTCGAAAGGTATGTTCTAAGATTGCAGTTGGGGCCCCCAACTAGTGCAGTCACGGGCCCCCAACTAGTGCAGCTGGGACCCCCAACTAGTGCAGCTGGGACCCCCAACTAGATACAGCTGGGCCCCCCAACTAGTGCAGCTGGGACCCCCAACTAGTTGCAGCTGGGGCCCCAACCAGTGCGACCGGGGCCCCCAACTAGTGTGGCCGGGGCCCCCAACTAGTGCGACTGGGGGTCGTACCTAGTGCAACCGAACCCTTCAATTCAACATTGTATTCATTAAATTGGCAAATCTTGTTTATATCTGGCGTGGTAGCTGTGCAGATTATGATTGGCTCAAAATGAATGAAGACAAACTTGTGGAAAAGAAGATCCAGGTCTATTGAAACATACAAAACAAATCCAAAACAAAAGAAAGAGGGTGGAAGCACACTAGGGTGGACTGCTTTTGACATGTAATTGTACCCAAGAAAGCACTAAAAGCCAACGCCCAATTTTGATGGGTATTTAAGGTACTAGAAAACTTAAATTGTAAATAAACAAGGTTTAGAAGGAGCATTGGAAGAATATGGTTCAATACTTCAAAAATCCACCTGAAAATTCTAATTTTTTACTAAACTAAATAATGTCAAAATTTTTGCCCTTTGATCGCTAAGAATTGTAAGGAAAGGATGAGTGCTTGGGAAATAATGATACAACATGTGTTACCGTAGAAGGTGCTCTTTTTAACCATATAATTTTTTATGTACTTTGCAACTTAATTTTTATCAATATTGATTACTTTGTGACATTTTTTTACTGCTGTAAGGTACTTTTTCTGAAAAGCAAGAAGTGCAATTTTCAGTATGTTTCTAATGTTTTTCAAAAATTGGTGAAGTGATTGCACACTCCATTACTCCTTTCACCCAAATCCACAAAAAATTGAATGCTGTAGGATGTAGAGGGGTCCAAGAAAGGCCATTGAAGAAGAAATTTTACAGGATTTAGAGGGTGTAACGTACTTTTGGATCCACCCTGGTGTCCTTCCATCCAAGAACAATGGAAAAAATAACCAGGGAGTCGAAATATTAATCAAAACATAAAACAAAGGCTACGAAATTGGGAATAACGGGAAAATGAAACCGGGTAAAATAAAGATGAAAAATAACAAGCAACAATACATTTTCACAATTTTTTTATAAAAAGGACTATGAATGGAAGATAGAATGGAAGAAGGATGAAAAAACATTAACATGGACAAAAGGAAAGAAAAAATGACGTGGAGAAGAAGAATGAAAAAGTTACACAAAAAAGAAAAATAGAAAAATGCGTTGGACTTCTCGTTGGTTTTAGAAATGAAGAAGAAATTTCAATAAAACTGAAATCTAGTAACTTGAAGAAGATGACATAGGATTATAAAAGTTGACGAAATTGAATTGAGTTTTACATGCAGCTTTTATTCAAATAGGAGTATGAGCGTCTTCAAAAGCTTTTCCCTTGTTGTACATCTAATTTAAAATACATCGTGCAAAGAGGCTCAGAAAACAATTTAGTGACCTCAATTACAGGACACCATATTACTGACCCCCCGAGTTCATCTCCATTTCTAGTACCACTAGAGAGTATGTACACTAAAAATTATCCACTACTGTTCATTGAGTAAACTCTCTTCGTCATGAGTACTTGCGTTGACTTCTCTAATATTAAGCATTAATCAAATATCAGAAGCGGAGAGCTTATTCTAAAGAGATTCACAGAATGGACTGATGTATCCTGAAAAGTTTAATAATGCCCAAGCCAAACAAGCAAGGTCTCAGGTTACATCTGCGGTACAGATTCTAAGCCCCACTAACGTGTACACACTGTTGTATATCCGCATGGAATAGTGTTTCTAATCCCACAATATCATGATAAGCCTTGATGCGTACGCAGAATACTAAACGGGCGGGAGAGGTTCAGAAATAATCCACCCGTTTCATTGATTTAACAGACCACATCACGAGTACGTAAGTTGACTTTTTCCAAATCATGTCCATGCAATGATGATACGTTTAACTAAGAAGGACATGGACTTCAGGATATTAGACTCACACCTCCAGGAAGATGTTCTCTCATTCTCTACGCCCTGCAACCAACTTTCTCATTCAACCCCGCATCTTCTCTCCCAAACTCCTCCTTAATTCTGCTGTAGCAACCTAGCTCGATGGGGAAAAGCAAGAAGCCACAACGAGTGGTTGTGCCAGCAGCTCAGGCAAGTTCTAGTGAGACTAGCTCCTTTGAAGCACCTTTGAGTTCTGATTTCATCAATCCTTCGATTTGGGCTGAGGCATTCGACTTGAGAGGAGTGGGTGAGAATATGCGGAAGCACCTCACAAGCGTGGCTCCATTTTTGCTTGGAGACGCCGCATGCTATAGCTCTGATTTTTTTGTTGACGTGGGAGGACTATGTGGTAGCGGCGTCCCATTCAAGCGACTCAAAGAAGAGCACAACCTGCCACTTGAAGCAATTGTGGGCACCTATCCGCTCAACAAGAATGAAAATCGCCATCCATTGCGGCATATGACAGAGGATGTTGCAGCGAGGGCACTTAGGATGTACCAGCGCGTTTATGGGGGGACAGCTCCAGACAATGGCGAGTTTGGCACGGCATTTGTCAGGGGCTTAATGCTTGATGCCAAACGCTGGAAAATCAACTGGGCCGAAGGTGCTGCTGAGATAGCGAAAGTAAGTCTCCTTAATTTTGATGTATGTCTTCTCCTCGTTGATTTGGATCATATCATCATAGACTAACTGTTGCTTCTGTGTACGCAGAGCCGCCTCAAAAGTCCAGTGCTAAATCCAGCGAAGCTCACACCGCCGTGCTTGCGTGAGCAGATCCAGGCGATGCTGAAAGTGTTCAGAGCAGTAGTCGATAAGGTGGTACGCGAGAAGAATGCGGCAGCAAAAACCATCTCTGAAGGAGGTGTGCCGCGTCCAGGAGGTATTGTGCGACAACTACGTGCTCCAGAGCCTGAAGTCGAAGTGCCGATCCGGAAGTCACCTGTGAGCCGTCGAAGTGTGGTGGTCAAGGGTCCTGCTCCAGCTCCGAACTTGCTTCCGCCCACTCCTGCAACAGCCTCGGCAAGCAGTAAGAAGAAACCCCTTGAGGTTACTTCAGACACTGGACGCCAGAAGCTCGCCACCGTAGAGGGATCCGCATCTCTGCTGAAGCAACGGGACTTCAAAGAAGGATTACTCATCAAGATGAAGGATGAACTGGAGCGCGCTGAAATAGCGCTTGCAATGCGGGAATCTAGGCGACAGGAGTTGCAGCGGTTGGAGCAGACCAAGTGGGATGAGTTCGCTGGTATCCAACATTCCAAGCAAGCAATGACTTCGATGGATGACGCCGCTAAGAAGGTGATTGATGCGCGCCTGAGATCACTCATGGAGGATGCAGTTGCCGTGTCTACCAACCTGGCGACCCTGAACCCTGAGATTAAGCACTGGACCGAAGCTGCCGCCAATTTACGTTCTCAGCTGCTGCAGCTTCAGGAGTCCATTAAGATACTTGAAGCAAAAATTGATGTTCTCATAGTTCAAGAGAGTTGTATACGCCCACAGCATCTTTATACAGCATTTCCTGTGAACCTTGGAGATGTGGTGCCGCTGAAGACGCACCTCCCCTGTGTGGGGTGCGGACGCTACTGGGCTGACATGGCTTTAGCAAACCTCCCTTGCGGATGTCTTCTCCACCCAATATGTTTGTTCCAGGTCGCCCTCAATGCTTCACCATGCTGTCCTGGCTGCAATGCCAAGCCATGTGCTGGCTGGATGGGACAATGGGGCTTCAAGTCTGACTTTGCTACCGCACGCACTGCTGCAGCAGCGGTGAAGAGAGAAGGTTGGGCACCTCCACTGAGTCGCTCTGAAGCAAAGACACAATTCACAAAGCGGAAGACCACTGATGAACCGTCACCCCTGATCTCCTCCCCCAAGCGAGCTTGTCTTCCAGCACTGCTGGAAAATGGGCCCGATGACGAAGTGCTTGAGCACATGTCTGTGGAGCCTGCTTTTCCACCACGTGTCGATGCACCTGGTGTCACCACTAAAGCACCCTCTTGTGAAGAAGTAACTGTTCACAAGAACAAGGTCGTCGAAGTAGGAAGCGGCGCCACAACAGCAACGACGTGCGGAAAGCCAGGAGAGGCTGCTGCAAGTGATACCCTGAAGAAGTTAGTTTCCAAAGTCGACGATGCAGGCCACGACACGGCATCATCCCGCTGCAGCCCACTCGTAGATGCAAAACTTGAGCTGATCGTTGGAACTCCTCCTGGAACCGTGGATCCCGCCGAGTTAAGAGACATTGTGAACATTGCATGTGCAGCCGCAGCAGAAGCAAAATTTCCTACTACTCCAACATGAAGGACCACGAAGGAAGTTTTAGCTGCCTCTGAAAGATAGCATACATACACTTTTAGAAGACTAGCTGCAGATAGAAGTTCGATCTTCACTAGACCCTTCCGTTTCTTAGCACAACAGCATGTCACATGTGCACGTAATGTATTATCTTTTTTGCAATGGAATCTAAAAATGTGCCCTTTTTTTCCCACAATTCTGAACTCTCTGAATTGCTAATATCTGTCCACTTCGTAAGTATGAAGGGCTGAAATTCTATCCTTGATTTGTGGCCGTGCAGGTATACTCATGGTCGTCAGTGCGGACGTCACTAAAGTGCGAGCCTTGAGCGGTGAGCGGAGAGCGGTGAGCGGTAACTTTGCGGATATTTTGATGTATTTGGGAATTTAGAGCGATATGGTTATGGTATTTTATGGATTAACAATTTTTTGGGTTTTGAAATTTCTAAATTTAGTTCGTAATGGGACCTATTACCGTGGACAGTCTCAGCAAAATTAATACTTGGCCTGATCTATGGCCGTGGAAATTATTGTATTACGGTTTTCGGGTGCGTTAGTGGCCTCCACTCGTGGATTCCTGTTATAGAGACTGGTCAGCCGGGTCTTTTTATAAGGACAGGCCGTGAGGTAACACTGTAGCGCTGAATTTCTCTTCAGTGTGTCGTGAGCCACAGAGGTAGGGGATGAACGTCAGCCAACAGCCACTGCCGATGATTCCAACCCAAGCAAGCGTCGAAAACTGGAGGACAATGAATTCTCACTTTGCGCACGAACAAAAAGATTAGACCATACATGTGCAACATATCATACAAAAGTATGCACGTTCTGCAAAGTACAACAGAACAAGTGGTAGTTTATCCCATTCATGGACCTATGACAAAGGCGGGTCAGTAGTACACCTCCCCTTCAGTAAGAGTTCTCTCGGTTTAGGGAGTCTGGAAAAGGATTGTTCGGGCCTAGGCACACATATGTGACTTCCTCCCAGACCCTTTTACATGGACCTCTTCAGGAACTACACAGTTCTTTAAATGACTTGCAAAATGGTTCTTAACAGCGCTTAAGAAAAATAAGGGCGTGATTCACAAGAATGGGAACAACGGTTTACAGTGCAAGTGCAAATTTGTGGTAGTGGCCCTTTTAGTCTCACTACTTCGTCATCCAGATGAATTCAGGCGATACATGTGTGAATAACGAATCAGATATCACTACTTCTCCAGGTGCTTCAAAAGGCCACTCTCTAGGACTCGCTTGACTTCGTTGAAGCTAAAACTAGCTGCATGAATGAATGTATCCGACTCCGAATCAAGACCGCAAACTACACTGAGAAGGTAGTACAAATGCTTACAATTAGCCCATTGACCCCGCTTCCCAAGTGCCGTCATTGCCATCTCCTTGAAGTTTGGGCAAGTGCAGGCAGGGTGCTGCGAAATGGTCAGGTAGTATTGTTGTACCTTTGGAGGCTTCCCAGAATCCAATGTGACAATGCATCCCAGGGCTGGGGCAGGCAGCATGCAAAGCTTGCTGACCTTCGCGTTCAACGATAAGGCAGAGGCACAATTATTGCTATGCTTGGTCGACGGGGCCTTCTTGTTCCGTCGGATGAGCTTCCCTGATCGCCGGGTAGGGAACTCATCCGGGTATGCCGGCGTAGGGTAGGCGGAGAGGTCCACTGCCGCGGCCCGGTCTTGGAAGAGTCTTCTTGGTGACATCTCCTTCAGTTGAGGGAGTCTGAAGCCGGCATTCTCTAGAGAGAGGATCTCTTTCTTCGTCAACTTCGTCCCAATCTTCACAGGCCAGACCTCAGGTACCTTTGGCACCGATAGTACCCACTTCCGCTTGCTACCCTTGACGCACCTGTCAATGTCGTCATTGCAGAAAAAGAACTGATGAGTCTCTATTCTGTCCTTCTGGTAGTTCTTCATGGGGCCTGTGTATGTCGGCGCAGCCGTGCTCTTCCCGTGCTGCACAATTCGTGCCACGCATTTCTTCTTAGTCACAGCGTGTTGGGCGAAGCAAGCCTTAGCGGACGTCTTAGGAAGTCGTGCAATGTGCCACTCGGAAGGGTTGCAGGCGGTCTCTTCAACTGAAGTGACGTGATGGTACTCGACTGGAGGTGGACAGTGCTCAGGGTGGAGGTCGGCTTCGTCCGCTTCAGTGCTTGTAGGAGAGTCTGCTATTACCACCGTCGGAGGGTAGTCGCTCTCCAGACGTGCAGCTCTAGTCTGGACACGAGGTCTTGACACGGTGATCTTGTCTGGCCTATGAGACTCTCGTTCATCTCCGAAGGCAACATCAGGTTTTCGTTTTAGTGAGACACAGACCTCCTCCCCTTCGAGATGCGGGTCCCTTGTGCACCACTCGCCCGCTCCTGGCATGTTCATAATCGCTTCATGTAGGACCTTTGGGTTCCCTGTCCTCGCTGCAGATCTCTGTGCACGTCGGAGGCTGAGCTCTTCTTTTGACGGACCTTTCCCGGGACGCTCCCCCTTCAAGAACTGGAAGTAGGCAACGCATTGCATGAACGCCCTTACAAAGTCGTCGACAGCTGCAACGTACAAGTCGCTGCCCCGATCTCCAGACTGCTGCTTCCACCTGTTGTGAATTGATTCAGCAAGATTGCACGACGGCATTTCCGCCAGCTCTTCCTCAGTGTGATTCTGCGCACATTAGGGGTTAGGTTAGGGTTTACGGTCCAATTACTGACTGCGAAGCAAAAACAGTGCCACCAGCAAGAGTCCTCGTCACCGAGGCCAATTGCCAAGCGCTGCAAGGCTGCTGCATTGGGCGCTAACTCAAGGCATGGAGCAACATGAAAGACCAGACTGAGTACCCCCAGCAAGAGTCCTCGGCACCGAGGCAAATTGCCAAGGGCTGCAAGGCTGCTGCATTGGGCGCTTAGACAAGGCATGGAGCATCATGAAAGACCAGACTCAGTACCCCCAGCAAGAGTCCTCGGCACCGAGGCAAATTGCCAAGGGCTGCAAGGCTGCTGCATTGGGCGCTTAGTCAAGGCATGGAGCATCTTGAAAGACCAGACTCAGTACCCCCAGCAAGAGTCCTCGGCACCGAGGCCAATAGCCAAGGGCTGCAAGGCTGCTGGATTCGGCGGTAGGTCATGCCTCGGAGGATCAGAAATGAGCAGATTCTGTACTCCCACCTGGAGTACTCGGCACCGAGGGCTGAAAGGGTGCTGCACTGGACGCTAGGGCATCGGAAGGAGCATCACGAGAGAGCAGATTCTTTACCTTCACCAAGTTACCTAAGATGCGATAGACACCTGAAAGGCCGAGAGATAGCTTACCAGTTCCATGAAGCCTCCCCACTGGCGATAGCGATGGTGCCAGAACGAGAGCCACGTCTCCATGTTGGAGAGCCCTTTTCCAGTTGCAGCGCCGGATGACATCCACCATGCTCGGATTGCCAAGAATTTTGTTTCAGCTTCGGCCAGTGTCGTCGCATTCTTGTACTGTTGGCAGAGTTTGATATGTTGTGCTCGGAGGTCCTGTCGAATGTTTGCGTTTGTATGTTGCTCCAAAGACTGCCTCCAATGAAATAGGCATGTCCTCTCCCTGTCAACCATCCTCTCGGAGGCGTTACCGCTCCCATAGATAATTCGAACTGCGTTCCAATTTGCTTGGGCACCGTCTGCCATGAAGCCCTTAAAGTTAACTCTCGCGACCCCGTGAGTCTCCATGATGGCATTCAAATTCTTCCACAGCACGGACTGGGCTGCCGTGTCCTCCGACTGCATGTCGCACGCAGCGATTGTCATTATCCGACAGTAAGTTGGGTCGTAGACGTGGCAGGCCATCGTTACCCAGTCCCTTACTCGCCTCACGTGGTCAAACATGATCCACGCATCCTCCAAGTCACCGCCTGTCTGCATACGCTTAACTAGATCGACCCCAGAACCCGGCCCTACCTCAGACATCTTGAAGACATACACCTTCGCCGCATCATCGCCTTGCCCCGGGAACATGTTATTCTGGATAAACTTCCAGTTGCTGAACCCCCGCAGCATCCTGATGCCATCCATAGTCCCAAAGCGCCTAACATTCTTGAACGACGTAATGCAATTTCGGATGTTTGGAGAAGAGAGGTGCTTACAGCGGTCGAATATTGGTTCGAGCTCCTCCAATTCAAGAATCTTCTGCGGTTCACCTTCCTTGGCCAGAAGTAACGGGCCCAGCAGCTCCTTCGCAGTTTCGAGGACGATTGCGGAGGGTGTGGCGGAGGGAGTGCGCTCCACCTGCTCCCTGATCAAATTCTCCGTGTGTTCGACGAAGTCACGGTTCTCGCCGGACTTCACTGGATGATTGTGAGTTCCGAAGTGAACGCACGCTCTCGTCATGTGAGGTCCTGCAGTGACATAGTAAATCTTTGCAGGACAAAGTGCAACGCAGGTAGGCGGCGTACTGCAAGATTTACAGACCACGGTGGAACTCTGCGGCGGCTTCGATCCAACTTCAAACAGTTTCTCAGATTTCCCATCCCATTCAGTCTCGTTCAGTACCGAAGTCCTATTATCACGTGTAAGATACTCACATTTGACATTGTCACAGCGCAGATGGCCAAGGCACGACGAAGAACGGAATGTCAGCTTGAGGTCGTTCTGAATATTCGAAGTCGCTGTTCGAGTCCAAGGGTGTCCGTCGTATTTCCTATCCATTCCCCGTAACTGCTTTGCGCCGGAGTGATGGCCGTGAGCACCTAGGGGTGGGAACTCAAAAATGACATCGCCATTGTACTGAGGAGGAAGGTACTCAACTTCCTGCATTCTAATTGCATCAAAATTGATGCGAGACAGAACACTCTTTGACCTTTTACGAGCGCTAAGCTTCATGAGGCACTGGACGACACTGTTTGAAGGGGAGACTGCCGGGATAGACGGAGGGGAGACTGCAGGGGTACATGGAACGGATGACTTCAGCGAGGTTACTACTATTGCAGGAATCTCATCTGCAGTTGGCAATGTCGTGTCCTTCACCTCAGGGAGTACTGTCGCCTCAAGTACGTTTTCACTATCAGAATCACTCAACTCAAAGATGGTTTGAAGTCCTGGCTCGGTCTTCACTTTCCTCAACGGCGGATCAGAATTGAAGCAAACTGTTGTGGACGATCGGGGGGTAAGCAATTCAGTAGAAGCACCTAAGACAGACTCCGTAATTCCGTAGACTCTGTACTTCCCTGGTTTAAGCAACCAAAACGTCCCAAACTCCTTCTGGGTAGATAACTGACCCACTGCATGCGAGAGTTCGCCACTGATGTCGTCAAATATCTCCTCCTCTACATGAAGTGATTCCTCTCTGTACTGGAAGCGAAGACTCAGAGTGGTAGAACTGATCATAGCACACCCATCTACACCCAAAGGAAACGTAATCGGAACAGAATGCGAATCTGCACGAAGGTAAGCCATACTGTGAACACGAAGAGCGAGATGTGAAAAAAGCAAACACGGCGGAGGAGATGATCACAGAATATTACGTACCCTTCTCGCTGCGACATTCTTCTAAACTCACACAAGAGTACATGAATCAGGAGACGGTTAACATTAAGACGTATAGTTAGGATAATTTCTGGAGCGAATAAACTTATATGAACTAATTAATCATGGATTAGTACAGGTCCAGAGAACATGCCCGCCCTAATATTCATTGTCATATAGGCTGGGATATTACAGGCATGAGTGGAAGATGACGGCCACTTTTAGTACTAATAGATTTTTTATTACAATGAAACGCTTTCATTACAGCAGAACCATTCCGATCACATTCAGGTACACGTACTCCAAGGTCTTTAATCCCACTACTCTGTTAAACTCGACGAATGTGTTTTCTGGATGGCTCCCTCGCATCGTAGTCTTTGATACTGTCTTCAAGAAGCCCATGAGTGCTAATTGCAGTCCAGCAGCCTCTACTTTGGAGCTTACGTCCTTTCGGACGAGGGGTGCTTCTTAAAAGACATCTGGAGTAGGTCCCCGGTTTGATGTTTCCAACTTTGGCGTACGCATGGGCTGCACTAATAACGTCGCACACAGCCCGTTCTCCTTCTACCGTGGTTGCTGTGGCCGATTGGACACAGCCCTCGGCGTCCACAATCATGACATGAACGGAAGCAACTTGGGTGGGTGGCTCCTTGGAGTCTGGCAAGCTGCAATCTGGAACTGGATCAAAGGGACCCTGAAAATTGTCTAAGGACACCTCATACTCTCCCACTACCTGTGAATCTAGAAATATACGAGAAGGGGACATGAGCGGTTCTGCCTCCATCTCCAGTGAAGCCTCTACTAAGATAATCTCAGTGTGGAAATGCGTCTGGGAATGGAGGAGCCAGTGACATTTCTTATATAGGAGTACAATGAACGCAGCCTCGGCTCATGTTAAAACACGTGTCTAGGAGGGCTATATTAATGCAAAGAATGAATCAGGGACGGCGCAGTCTTCGCATGCTTGTTTACATGCAGTTAATACGTGACAGTATGAAAGGTGAACTAACTTGTGCTGCAGAACAAATGCTACGTCCTGGTGAGTAGATATTGGAATATTATCAGGTAACTAAATTCATGTATTCCACGTACAGCCAACGGCGGCTCATTCATTAAGACAACTATTAGCGTCCAAATATCTTATGGAGGGCCCAAATGTGAGTGAGAACTATAAATCGAGGTCTAGCTCATAATGACACGCTTTAAGACATTTTAAAGAATCAACATATTATGGGGTTCATAGATCCCTCGTCAGCTATTTTTTCAAGCCATTACGTAATGCTTCGGATGGCCCATTAGAATCAGAGATGATCACACGATCTGCTTCGAAGGCGCAGGCAGAGTTATCCAGGTCTGTACAGAAACGGAGGCGTCTTCGGAGGAAGAGGAGGTTAGCGGCTCCGGAGGTCACTGAATCCCCGTACAATTTGCGTTCAGCGATGGGGAAGAAGGGAGGGAATTCTAGTCAGGCCGTCGGAGGACAAACTAGACGGCCTGGCGCTTCGATTGGACGAGACGATGTTTCACCGCGAACTCTGAACTATGTGGAAGAGGACGGAACGCCCATCCAGAATCCTCGCAGTAAGGTATGCTCCAATTCAATGGGAACCATGCATACGCTTGTCAACTTCGTTCTCTGGTTGACAATAGAAATCACTGTCCTCATGAGTATGGGTTACTTCAGAGTTGTCAAGTACATAGTCATCGAGTAGGCTGTAGTTTAGGAATTGAGGGTTTAGTGAGGGACGTTTCCTGCGGACGAAAAGGCCTATTACTCATGTGATTAAAATGGTGACAGATTGAACGATGTTTGAGCCGTATGAATTCATATTTTGCGTTCTACTCATATTATTTACGTACTGAGAAATTGCAAAGAGCGAATCCTTAATAATAGTTCGTTGGCGGTAATATCGGGGTCGGCACCGACTGAGGCAAGTTCTCCTTGCAATAGCGTAGGGGGCCGATTCAGACCGCAGCATATACGACGCACGGGTCTAGGTTAAGAGAGAGGGGGCGCATGCAGCCTCGCAACGACATCCTACGTAGTATTCTGCGTTCCTTGTGATTTTGGTGTCCCTTCTGTTCGTCTTCCATTCCCCTGCACTGCAGACCTCATTGACCATTTAGTTATTACTACAGCTCCTGGAGCAGATCGAAGTCGAGGACGACATGGAGGAAGAATCAGTCGACCGGAGTATGCGAGCACCAGTAAAGCTGAAGCCCAGCAACCATATTCAGGTGACGACTTCATATGTTATTATGTTCTGCATTATATACGTCTTCCTTTAGCTTGTTGATGCCATCCATTTCGAGTAATTGGAGCTTCTGGTTAGTACAGCATTAGGTCTCGCGAGGATACCTAATATCCAGGGTTTTCTAAAAGAATACAAATTTCGATGTCGCAGCCTCAAACCGGTGCGGGAAGCAGTACCAGCGACAGCGGTGGTCCTTTCATCGCGACCAGAGGAGGCAACGTCATGATCGCAACACCCTCAAACAATCAGGTATGAGCTAATGCTTGGGCTCCAACTCCGATCAGGTCATGTCGTAATATCACTCCATATCAAGCAGCGTCGTAGCCCACGGCATAATGCCTCGGTTTAGGGTACACCCGCTGCGGCTCCCAGTCTGGTGGTTTTTTGTTGATTTGTAAGTTGTATTGTGTTCCCTTCTCGCATCCCCGCAGCCCTCGGCATACTGCCTCGGCGCCCTGGACTTGTGCCGGAGGCTCCAAGTGTAGGCTTCTTCTGTTGATTTGTAAGTTGCATTGTGTGCTCCTTCAGCAGCCTCGCAGCCCTTGGCATCAAGCCTCGGTGCCGAGGACTTATGCTGGGGGCTCCTGCTCTGGTCTTGTTAGGTTGATTTGTAAGTTGCATTGTGTGCCCCTTGAGCAGCCTCGCAGCCCTTGGCATGAAGCCTCGGTGCCGAGGACTTATGCTGGGGGCTCCAATTTTGGTCTTGTTATGTTGATTTGTAAGTTGCATTGTGTGCCCCTTGAGCAGCCTCGCAGCCCTTGGCATCAAGCCTCGGTGCCGAGGACTTATGCTGGGGGCTCCAATTTTGGTCTTGTTATGTTGATTTGTAAGTTGCATTGTGTGCCCCTTGAGCAGCCTCGCAGCCCTTGGCATGAAGCCTCGGTGCCGAGGACTTACGCTGTGGGCTCCTCCTCTGGTCTTTTAGTGTTGATCAGTCCTCCTTAGGGAACTAAGACTGACCAATATATGTTGTTTCTCTTTTGGAACAGGTGCCACGAAAAGGTGGTCCAGTAACCATGAGCGGAGGAGAGGATGACGTCGACGCAACACCAAGCAACAATCAGGTACGACCATCGTCTTGTTATGTTGATTTGTAAGCTGCATTGTGTGCCCCCCTAGCAGCCTCGCAGCCCTTGGCATGAAGCCTCGGTGCCGAGGACTTATGCTGGGGGCTCCTGCTCTGGTCTTGTTATGTTGATTTGTAAGTTGCATTGTGTGCCCCTTGAGCAGCCTCGCAGCCCTTGGCATGAAGCCTCGGTGCCGAGGACTTATGCTGGGGGCTCCAATTTTGGTCTTGTTATGTTGATTTGTAAGTTGCATTGTGTGCCCCTTCAGCAGCCTCGCAGCCCTTGGCATCAAGCCTCTGAGCCGAGGACTATGCTGGGGCTTCCAACTCTGGTCTTGTTATGTTGATTTGTAAGTTGCGTTGTGTGCCCCCCTAGCAGCCTCGCAGCCCTTGGCATGAAGCCTCGGTGCCGAGGACTTATGCTGGGGGCTCCTGCTCTGGTCTTGTTATGTTGATTTGTAAGTTGCATTGTGTGCCCCCCTAGCAGCCTCGCAGCCCTTGGCATGAAGCCTCGGTGCCGAGGACTTATGCTGGGGCTCCAATTTTGGTCTTTTTATGTTGATTTGTATGTTGCGTTGTGTGCCCCCCTAGCAGCCTCGCAGCCCTTGGCATGAAGCCTCGGTGCCGAGGACTTATGCTGGGGGCTCCAATTTTGGTCCTTTTTTGTACATTTTAAAGTTGCATTGTGTGCCCCTTGAGCAGCCTCGCAGCCCTTGGCATGAAGCCTCGGTGCCGAGGACTTACGCTGTGGGCTCCTCCTCTGGTCTTTTAGTGTTGATCAGTCCTCCTTAGGGAACTAAGACTGACCAATATATGTTGTTTCTCTTTTGGAACAGGTGCCACGAAAAGGTGGTCCAGTAACCATGAGCGGAGGAGAGGATGACGTCGACGCAACACCAAGCAACAATCAGGTACGACCATCGTCTTGTTATGTTGATTTGTAAGCTGCATTGTGTGCCCCCCTAGCAGCCTCGCAGCCCTTGGCATGAAGCCTCGGTGCCGAGGACTTATGCTGGGGGCTCCAACTCTGGTCCTTTTTTATACATTTTAAAGTTGCATTGTGTGCCCCTTCAGCAGCCTCTTAGCCCTTGGCATGAAGCCTCGGTGCCGAGGACTTATGCTGGGGGCTCCAATTTTGGTCTTGTTATGTTGATTTGTAAGTTGCATTGTGTGCCCCTTCAGCAGCCTCGCAGCCCTTGGCATCAAGCCTCTGAGCCGAGGACTATGCTGGGGCTTCCAACTCTGGTCTTGTTATGTTGATTTGTAAGTTGCGTTGTGTGCCCCCCTAGCAGCCTCGCAGCCCTTGGCATGAAGCCTCGGTGCCGAGGACTTATGCTGGGGGCTCCTGCTCTGGTCTTGTTATGTTGATTTGTAAGTTGCATTGTGTGCCCCCCTAGCAGCCTCGCAGCCCTTGGCATGAAGCCTCGGTGCCGAGGACTTATGCTGGGGCTCCAATTTTGGTCTTTTTATGTTGATTTGTATGTTGCGTTGTGTGCCCCCCTAGCAGCCTCGCAGCCCTTGGCATGAAGCCTCGGTGCCGAGGACTTATGCTGGGGGCTCCAATTTTGGTCCTTTTTTGTACATTTTAAAGTTGCATTGTGTGCCCCTTGAGCAGCCTCGCAGCCCTTGGCATGAAGCCTCGGTGCCGAGGACTTATGCTGGGGGCTCCAATTTTGGTCTTGTTATGTTGATTTGTAAGTTGCATTGTGTGCCCCTTGAGCAGCCTCGCAGCCCTTGGCATGAAGCCTCAGTGCCGAGGACTTATGCTGGGGGCTCCAACTCTGGTCCTTTTTTATACATTTTAAAGTTGCATTGTGTGCCCCTTCAGCAGCCTCGCAGCCCTTGGCTTATTGCCTCGGTGCCGAGGACTTATGCTGGGGGCTCCTGCTCTGGTCTTCTTATGTTGATTTGTAAGTTGCATTGTGTGCCCCTTGAGCAGCCTCGCAGCCCTTGGCATGAAGCCTCGGTGCCGAGGACTTACGCTGTGGGCTCCTCCTCTGGTCTTTTAGTGTTGATCAGTCCTCCTTAGGGAACTAAGACTGACCAATATATGTTGTTTCTCTTTTGGAACAGGTGCCACGAAAAGGTGGTCCAGTAACCATGAGCGGAGGAGAGGATGACGTCGACGCAACACCAAGCAACAATCAGGTACGACCATCGTCTTGTTATGTTGATTTGTAAGCTGCATTGTGTGCCCCCCTAGCAGCCTCGCAGCCCTTGGCATGAAGCCTCGGTGCCGAGGACTTATGCTGGGGGCTCCTGCTCTGGTCTTGTTATGTTGATTTGTAAGTTGCATTGTGTGGCCCTTGAGCAGCCTCGCAGCCCTTGGCATGAAGCCTCGGTGCCGAGGACTTATGCTGGGGGCTCCAACTCTGGTCTTGTTATTTTGATTTGTAAGTTGCATTGTGTGCCCCCCTAGCAGCCTCGCAGCCCTTGGCATGAAGCCTCGGTGCCGAGGACTTATGCTGGGGGCTCCAACTTTGGTCCTTATTTGTACATTTTGAAGTTGCATTCTGTCCCCCTCTAGCAGCCTCGCAGCCCTTGGCTTCATGCCTCGGTGCCGAGGACTATGCTGGGGCTTCCAACTCTGGTCTTGTTATGTTGATTTGTAAGTTGCGTTGTGTGCCCCCCTAGCAGCCTCGCAGCCCTTGGCATGAAGCCTCGGTGCCGAGGACTTATGCTGGGGGCTCCAATTTTGGTCTTGTTATGTTGATTTGTAAGTTGCATTGTGTGCCCCTTGAGCAGCCTCGCAGCCCTTGGCATGAAGCCTCAGTGCCGAGGACTTATGCTGGGGGCTCCAACTCTGGTCCTTTTTTGTACATTTTAAAGTTGCATTGTGTGCCCCTTCAGCAGCCTCGCAGCCCTTGGCTTATTGCCTCGGTGCCGAGGACTTATGCTGGGGGCTCCTGCTCTGGTCTTCTTATGTTGATTTGTAAGTTGCATTGTGTGCCCCTTGAGCAGCCTCGCAGCCCTTGGCATGAAGCCTCGGTGCCGAGGACTTACGCTGTGGGCTCCTCCTCTGGTCTTTTAGTGTTGATCAGTCCTCCTTAGGGAACTAAGACTGACCAATATATGTTGTTTCTCTTTTGGAACAGGTGCCACGAAAAGGTGGTCCAGTAACCATGAGCGGAGGAGAGGATGACGTCGACGCAACACCAAGCAACAATCAGGTACGACCATCGTCTTGTTATGTTGATTTGTAAGCTGCATTGTGTGCCCCCCTAGCAGCCTCGCAGCCCTTGGCATGAAGCCTCGGTGCCGAGGACTTATGCTGGGGGCTCCTGCTCTGGTCTTGTTATGTTGATTTGTAAGTTGCATTGTGTGGCCCTTGAGCAGCCTCGCAGCCCTTGGCATGAAGCCTCGGTGCCGAGGACTTATGCTGGGGGCTCCAACTCTGGTCTTGTTATTTTGATTTGTAAGTTGCATTGTGTGCCCCCCTAGCAGCCTCGCAGCCCTTGGCATGAAGCCTCGGTGCCGAGGACTTATGCTGGGGGCTCCAACTTTGGTCCTTATTTGTACATTTTGAAGTTGCATTCTGTCCCCCTCTAGCAGCCTCGCAGCCCTTGGCTTCATGCCTCGGTGCCGAGGACTATGCTGGGGCTTCCAACTCTGGTCTTGTTATGTTGATTTGTAAGTTGCGTTGTGTGCCCCCCTAGCAGCCTCGCAGCCCTTGGCATGAAGCCTCGGTGCCGAGGACTTATGCTGGGGGCTCCAATTTTGGTCTTGTTATGTTGATTTGTAAGTTGCATTGTGTGCCCCTTGAGCAGCCTCGCAGCCCTTGGCATGAAGCCTCGGTGCCGAGGACTTATGCTGGGGGCTCCGAATTTGGTCTTTTTATGTTGATTTGTATGTTGCGTTGTGTGCCCCCCTAGCAGCCTCGCAGCCCTTGGCATGAAGCCTCGGTGCCGAGGACTTATGCTGGGGGCTCCATTTTTGGTCCTTTTTTGTACATTTTAAAGTTGCATTCTGTGCCCCTCTAGCAGCCTCGCAGCCCTTGGCTTCATGCCTCGGTGCCGAGGACTTATGCTGGGGGCTCCTGCTCTGGTCTTGTTATGTTGATATGTAAGTTGCATTGTGTGCCCCTTGAGCAGCCTCGCAGCCCTTGGCATGAAGCCTCGGTGCCGAGGACTTATGCTGGGGGCTCCAATTTTGGTCTTGTTATGTTGATTTGTAAGTTGCATTGTGTGCCCCTTCAGCAGCCTCGCAGCCCTTGGCATCAAGCCTCTGAGCCGAGGACTATGCTGGGGCTTCCAACTCTGGTCTTGTTATGTTGATTTGTAAGTTGCGTTGTGTGCCCCCCTAGCAGCCTCGCAGCCCTTGGCATGAAGCCTCGGTGCCGAGGACTTATGCTGGGGGCTCCTGCTCTGGTCTTGTTATGTTGATTTGTAAGTTGCATTGTGTGCCCCCCTAGCAGCCTCGCAGCCCTTGGCATGAAGCCTCGGTGCCGAGGACTTATGCTGGGGCTCCAATTTTGGTCTTTTTATGTTGATTTGTATGTTGCGTTGTGTGCCCCCCTAGCAGCCTCGCAGCCCTTGGCATGAAGCCTCGGTGCCGAGGACTTATGCTGGGGGCTCCAATTTTGGTCCTTTTTTGTTGATTTGTATGTTGCGTTGTGTGCCCCCCTAGCAGCCTCGCAGCCCTTGGCATGAAGCCTCGGTGCCGAGGACTTATGCTGGGGGCTCCAATTTTGGTCCTTTTTTGTACATTTTAAAGTTGCATTGTGTGCCCCTTGAGCAGCCTCGCAGCCCTTGGCATGAAGCCTCGGTGCCGAGGACTTATGCTGGGGGCTCCAATTTTGGTCTTGTTATGTTGATTTGTAAGTTGCATTGTGTGCCCCTTGAGCAGCCTCGCAGCCCTTGGCATGAAGCCTCAGTGCCGAGGACTTATGCTGGGGGCTCCAACTCTGGTCCTTTTTTATACATTTTAAAGTTGCATTGTGTGCCCCTTCAGCAGCCTCGCAGCCCTTGGCTTATTGCCTCGGTGCCGAGGACTTATGCTGGGGGCTCCTGCTCTGGTCTTCTTATGTTGATTTGTAAGTTGCATTGTGTGCCCCTTGAGCAGCCTCGCAGCCCTTGGCATGAAGCCTCGGTGCCGAGGACTTACGCTGTGGGCTCCTCCTCTGGTCTTTTAGTGTTGATCAGTCCTCCTTAGGGAACTAAGACTGACCAATATATGTTGTTTCTCTTTTGGAACAGGTGCCACGAAAAGGTGGTCCAGTAACCATGAGCGGAGGAGAGGATGACGTCGACGCAACACCAAGCAACAATCAGGTACGACCATCGTCTTGTTATGTTGATTTGTAAGCTGCATTGTGTGCCCCCCTAGCAGCCTCGCAGCCCTTGGCATGAAGCCTCGGTGCCGAGGACTTATGCTGGGGGCTCCTGCTCTGGTCTTGTTATGTTGATTTGTAAGTTGCATTGTGTGGCCCTTGAGCAGCCTCGCAGCCCTTGGCATGAAGCCTCGGTGCCGAGGACTTATGCTGGGGGCTCCAACTCTGGTCTTGTTATTTTGATTTGTAAGTTGCATTGTGTGCCCCCCTAGCAGCCTCGCAGCCCTTGGCATGAAGCCTCGGTGCCGAGGACTTATGCTGGGGGCTCCAACTTTGGTCCTTATTTGTACATTTTGAAGTTGCATTCTGTCCCCCTCTAGCAGCCTCGCAGCCCTTGGCTTCATGCCTCGGTGCCGAGGACTATGCTGGGGCTTCCAACTCTGGTCTTGTTATGTTGATTTGTAAGTTGCGTTGTGTGCCCCCCTAGCAGCCTCGCAGCCCTTGGCATGAAGCCTCGGTGCCGAGGACTTATGCTGGGGGCTCCAATTTTGGTCTTGTTATGTTGATTTGTAAGTTGCATTGTGTGCCCCTTGAGCAGCCTCGCAGCCCTTGGCATGAAGCCTCGGTGCCGAGGACTTATGCTGGGGGCTCCAAATTTGGTCTTTTTATGTTGATTTGTATGTTGCGTTGTGTGCCCCCCTAGCAGCCTCGCAGCCCTTGGCATGAAGCCTCGGTGCCGAGGACTTATGCTGGGGGCTCCATTTTTGGTCCTTTTTTGTACATTTTAAAGTTGCATTCTGTGCCCCTCTAGCAGCCTCGCAGCCCTTGGCTTCATGCCTCGGTGCCGAGGACTTATGCTGGGGGCTCCTGCTCTGGTCTTGTTATGTTGATATGTAAGTTGCAT
This sequence comes from Ceratodon purpureus, assembly GCA_014871385.1. Lineage (NCBI taxonomy): Eukaryota > Viridiplantae > Streptophyta > Bryopsida > Pseudoditrichales > Ditrichaceae > Ceratodon > Ceratodon purpureus. The sequence goes on from CM026426.1 coordinate 106,465,046, forward strand.
TGTGTGCCCCTTGAGCAGCCTCGCAGCCCTTGGCATGAAGCCTCGGTGCCGAGGACTTATGCTGGGGGCTCCAATTTTGGTCTTGTTATGTTGATTTGTAAGTTGCATTGTGTGCCCCTTCAGCAGCCTCGCAGCCCTTGGCATCAAGCCTCTGAGCCGAGGACTATGCTGGGGCTTCCAACTCTGGTCTTGTTATGTTGATTTGTAAGTTGCGTTGTGTGCCCCCCTAGCAGCCTCGCAGCCCTTGGCATGAAGCCTCGGTGCCGAGGACTTATGCTGGGGGCTCCTGCTCTGGTCTTGTTATGTTGATTTGTAAGTTGCATTGTGTGCCCCCCTAGCAGCCTCGCAGCCCTTGGCATGAAGCCTCGGTGCCGAGGACTTATGCTGGGGCTCCAATTTTGGTCTTTTTATGTTGATTTGTATGTTGCGTTGTGTGCCCCCCTAGCAGCCTCGCAGCCCTTGGCATGAAGCCTCGGTGCCGAGGACTTATGCTGGGGCTCCAATTTTGGTCTTTTTATGTTGATTTGTATGTTGCGTTGTGTGCCCCCCTAGCAGCCTCGCAGCCCTTGGCATGAAGCCTCGGTGCCGAGGACTTATGCTGGGGGCTCCAATTTTGGTCCTTTTTTGTACATTTTAAAGTTGCATTGTGTGCCCCTTGAGCAGCCTCGCAGCCCTTGGCATGAAGCCTCGGTGCCGAGGACTTATGCTGGGGGCTCCAATTTTGGTCTTGTTATGTTGATTTGTAAGTTGCATTGTGTGCCCCTTGAGCAGCCTCGCAGCCCTTGGCATGAAGCCTCAGTGCCGAGGACTTATGCTGGGGGCTCCAACTCTGGTCCTTTTTTATACATTTTAAAGTTGCATTGTGTGCCCCTTCAGCAGCCTCGCAGCCCTTGGCTTATTGCCTCGGTGCCGAGGACTTATGCTGGGGGCTCCTGCTCTGGTCTTCTTATGTTGATTTGTAAGTTGCATTGTGTGCCCCTTGAGCAGCCTCGCAGCCCTTGGCATGAAGCCTCGGTGCCGAGGACTTACGCTGTGGGCTCCTCCTCTGGTCTTTTAGTGTTGATCAGTCCTCCTTAGGGAACTAAGACTGACCAATATATGTTGTTTCTCTTTTGGAACAGGTGCCACGAAAAGGTGGTCCAGTAACCATGAGCGGAGGAGAGGATGACGTCGACGCAACACCAAGCAACAATCAGGTACGACCATCGTCTTGTTATGTTGATTTGTAAGCTGCATTGTGTGCCCCCCTAGCAGCCTCGCAGCCCTTGGCATGAAGCCTCGGTGCCGAGGACTTATGCTGGGGGCTCCTGCTCTGGTCTTGTTATGTTGATTTGTAAGTTGCATTGTGTGGCCCTTGAGCAGCCTCGCAGCCCTTGGCATGAAGCCTCGGTGCCGAGGACTTATGCTGGGGGCTCCAACTCTGGTCTTGTTATTTTGATTTGTAAGTTGCATTGTGTGCCCCCCTAGCAGCCTCGCAGCCCTTGGCATGAAGCCTCGGTGCCGAGGACTTATGCTGGGGGCTCCAACTTTGGTCCTTATTTGTACATTTTGAAGTTGCATTCTGTCCCCCTCTAGCAGCCTCGCAGCCCTTGGCTTCATGCCTCGGTGCCGAGGACTATGCTGGGGCTTCCAACTCTGGTCTTGTTATGTTGATTTGTAAGTTGCGTTGTGTGCCCCCCTAGCAGCCTCGCAGCCCTTGGCATGAAGCCTCGGTGCCGAGGACTTATGCTGGGGGCTCCAATTTTGGTCTTGTTATGTTGATTTGTAAGTTGCATTGTGTGCCCCTTGAGCAGCCTCGCAGCCCTTGGCATGAAGCCTCGGTGCCGAGGACTTATGCTGGGGGCTCCAAATTTGGTCTTTTTATGTTGATTTGTATGTTGCGTTGTGTGCCCCCCTAGCAGCCTCGCAGCCCTTGGCATGAAGCCTCGGTGCCGAGGACTTATGCTGGGGGCTCCATTTTTGGTCCTTTTTTGTACATTTTAAAGTTGCATTCTGTGCCCCTCTAGCAGCCTCGCAGCCCTTGGCTTCATGCCTCGGTGCCGAGGACTTATGCTGGGGGCTCCTGCTCTGGTCTTGTTATGTTGATATGTAAGTTGCATTGTGTGCCCCTTGAGCAGCCTCGCAGCCCTTGGCATGAAGCCTCGGTGCCGAGGACTTATGCTGGGGGCTCCAATTTTGGTCTTGTTATGTTGATTTGTAAGTTGCATTGTGTGCCCCTTCAGCAGCCTCGCAGCCCTTGGCATCAAGCCTCTGTGCCGAGGACTTATGCTGGGGGCTCCAACTCTGGTCTTGTTATGTTGATTTGTAAGTTGCGTTCTGTGCCCCCTTAGCAGCCTCGCAGCCCTTGGCATGAAGCCTCGGTGCCGAGGACTTATGCTGGGGGCTCCAATTTTGGTCCTTTTTTGTACATTTTAAGGTTGCATTCTGTGCCCCTCTAGCAGCCTCGCAGCCCTTGGCCTCATGCCTCGGTGCCGAGGACTTATGCTGGGGGCTCCTGCTCTGGTCTTGTTATGTTGATTTGTAAGTTGCATTGTGTGCCCCTTGAGCAGCCTCGCAGCCCTTGGCATGAAGCCTCGGTGCCGAGGACTTATGCTGGGGGCTCCAATTTTGGTCTTGTTATGTTGATTTGTAAGTTGCATTGTGTGCCCCTTCAGCAGCCTCGCAGCCCTTGGCATCAAGCCTCTGTGCCGAGGACTTATGCTGGGGGCTCCAACTCTGGTCTTGTTATGTTCATTTGTAAGTTGCGTTGTGTGCCCCCCTAGCAGCCTCGCAGCCCTTGGCATGAAGCCTCGGTGCCGAGGACTTATGCTGGGGGCTCCAACTCTGGTCCTTTTTTATACATTTTAAAGTTGCATTGTGTGCCCCTTCAGCAGCCTCTTAGCCCTTGGCATGAAGCCTCGGTGCCGAGGACTTATGCTGGGGGCTCCAATTTTGGTCTGTTATGTTGATTTGTAAGTTGCATTGTATGCCCCTTGAGCAGCCTCGCAGCCCTTGGCGTAATGCCTCGGTGCCGAGGACTCCCGCTGGGGCCTCCAGTTTTGGTCCTCTTATGTTCGTTTTAAAGGTGCATTGTGTCTGTGGTCTCCATCGTTTTAAAGTTTTATTGTGTACATGGTCTCCATTTTCCAGGCTGATGGCGGGATGGATGCTCCCCAGTTTGAAGAGGACACGCCAGGAAACACCGAAAAGGACGAGGACTCGGTTGATGATGACGACGCTTTCACTGGAGATCTAGACGAGATTCGATCTCGCCAGAAGCTTAACTCTGTCACTACTATTTCGAGTCTGAGAGTGAAGCCTTTTGCTTATTCACGTATAGACATTCCTCTGTGCAGAATGCAGCCAATGCCTATTGTGCGCCCGATGATGCAGTGCGACCTGTCGAAACTGGAAGAGGAGTTCTCGCACGGGTACCGGGAGGGGGCATCTGTGTTTTACGTGTCCATTACAGATGAAGGAGGTAGGACTAGGGAAGTTTCGGCTGCTGATAAGGCCAGATGGGGCCCTATCTGGAACAAGAAGAACGATCAGTTTAATGATTTCTTGCTATCGATCCCGGAGCTTGCAGGATATGCAGATCTAATGTTCTTTGTTTGTGACGGTAATCATCGTTGTCAAGCATGGTTAAACCATATTGAGCGCCTACACAAGGCCGATGAATCGTGGCATTACCTTGTGGACTCTATTCTTCTGGACACAAAGGGTAGAATCGGGTTAGTCATGCAGGTCATGCACAACATCAACAAGTAAGTTTCCTAAAGTCTTAATCGTGGTTATCTTTCCATTATTACAATTCCAGCTGTATTTCATGTCAGTACATTAAATCTGGTTCTGTTGTACCTGTGCCAGGCATACCGAAGACAGTCATGTGAAGACGAACGATGTTCACACCCTTTTCAGAGTTCAAAAGTACGGCCTCATGCCCTTCGAGCAATTTAAGGAGCTGTTGTCCCCCTCGGATGTAAAGAGATGCAGGAAAACAAAGCACGGAACGTGGTACACATTACCTGTGAATGTATTCACTAGTTTCATTTACCAGGTACACCATGAGATTCAACATCTCTAATTGTTTTATAAATTTCCCTCCGTATGTGCCGACGAGCAATGCTGGGGGCTCCAACTGTGGTCACAGCATGTCGTTTTTACTCTCAGTGTTAGAGCCCTGTGAAGCAGCCTCGCAGCCCTTGGCTTAACGCCTCGGTGCCGACGAGCAATGCTGGGGGCTCCAACTGTGGTCACAGCATGTCGTTTTTACTCTCAGTGTTAGAGCCCTGTGAAGCAGCCTCACAGCCCTTGGCTTAACGCCTCGGTGCCGACGAGCAATGCTTGGGGCTCCAACTGTGGTCACAGCATGTCGTTTTTACTCTCACTGTTAGAGCCCTGTGAAGCAGCCTCGCAGCCCTTGGCTTATTGCCTCGGTGCCGTCAAGCAATGCTGGGGGCTCCAACTGTGGTCACAGCATATCGTGTTTACTCTCAGTGTTAGAGCCCTGTGAAGCAGCCTCGCATCCCATGGCCTATTGCCTCGGTGCGGAGGACTTATGCTGGGGGTACCAACTCTGCTCAGTGCATGTCTTCTGTCTTCTCAGTACTCGAGCCCTTTGAAGCAACCTCGCAGCCCTTGCCTTAATGCCTCGGTGCCGAGGTCAAATTCTCGGGGCTCCAATGCTGGTCACTGCATGTATGTCGTTTCCTCAGTTCTAGAGCCCTTGGCTTCATGCCTGGCAGCCCTTGCCATAATGCGTTGTTGCCGAGGACTAATGCTTGGGGCACTACCTCTGATTACTGCATTCCGTTTTTTTGGTGAGTATTGTCAAATCCCCACTTCTCGCTATGATTCGTTCTATCATAATTTGACATGTTTCTCGCTTGGTGCAGCATGAGATCAGCAGAGCAGCAGACGAGGGGCTACGTGCTTACCTCGAGAATGCTGAGGGTGACGTCGCCGAGAAAGATAAAGCAGCTGCAATGAAGTTGGCGGCTGCAAAGAAGACCGAGAACTTGATAAAGAAAATGAACAAGTTAACAGCGGTCGCTAACCCGGACCTAACACCAGGTTTCTTGAAAGAGGTATTGTTTCCATTTCTCCGGACTACCATACATCATGCTCCACCGATCTATCGAATAAGAACACCACTGATTATGCCATACTGATCTTGGTTCGGGGTCTGCCAATTCAGATTGAGCGGCACTACTCGTTGAACGGCTCCACGGGCGCCGAGTTGAATCTTGAAAAGCTGCAACTGATAGCAACGGCGAAGGCTTCTTCAACCGCGAAGATCAGATGGCTCGAGTTATTCAACTCCTCTATAGCCACAAGAGAGGCCCGGTGCCTACCACCTAAACCATGCAACGAGCAGAGGCTCACCCATTGGCTGGGAAGGGCATGCTTCTGGGCAGCAGTGAGTCATATCTCTCCACTACACTGTAATGCTATGCTGTATTTCTGTTTCGATCCTATTGTTAACTTCTGCTTACTTAATTTAATTACGTATGCCTGGTCGATCTTTCAGTTGAGTGAGGAAGCATCCACTTCTCTGGACGACATTCTCCGCTCGGACCGACCTCCAATCAACATGAACGTCTCAACAGAGCCCATGGGTTTGGAGACGTACGTAGAGGATTGCAGAATGAAGCTATTTGACCATGCCTTCTTGTCGTACTTCAAAGGTACTGACGCCTTCACCAAGTCAACCGACTTCAAGGATTTCAAGGGGTCCGACTTAGTGGTTCGAAGAGTCCTTTACAGGTAATTCTCTTATCTTCACTTAGTTTACTATGAGCATCCTCTTGAAGCAACCTCGCAGCCCTTGGCATAATGCCTCGGTGCCGAGGACAGTTGCTGAGGGCTCCAGCTCTGGTCAGTGCATGTAGTTCTTCATGTTTATTCTAGAGCCCTGTGAAGCAACCTCGCAGCCCCTGGCATTATGCCTTGGTGCCGAGGGCTCCTGCTGAGGGCTCCAACTGTGATGAGTGCATCATGGTCTTCTTGCTGCTCTGGGGCCCATTGAAGCAACCTCGCAGCCCTTGGCATTATGCCTCGGTGCCGAGGACAGTTGCTGAGGGCTCCAGCTCTGGTCAGTGCATGTAGTTCTTCATGTTTATTCTAGAGCCCTGTGAAGCAACCTCGCAGCCCCTGGCAAAATGCCTCGGTGCCCAGGGCTCCTGCTGAGGGCTCCAACTGTGATGAGTGCATCATGTTCTTCTTGCTGCTCTGGGCCCACTGAAGCAACCTCGCAGCCCTTGGCATAATGCCTCGGTGCCGAGGACAGTTGCTGAGGGCTCCAGCTCTGGTCAGTGCATGTAGTTCTTCATGTTTGTTCTAGAGCCCTGTGAAGCAACCTCGCAGCCCCTGGCATAATGCCTCGGTGCCGAGGGCTCCTGCTGAGGGCTCCAAATGTGATGAGTGCATCATGTTCTTCTTGCTGCTCTGGGGCCCATTGAAGCAACCTCGCAGCCCTTGGCATTATGCCTCGGTGCCGAGGACAGTTGCTGAGGGCTCCAGCTCTGGTCAGTGCATGTAGTTCTTCATGTTTATTCTAGAGCCCTGTGAAGCAACCTCGCAGCCCCTGGCATAATGCCTCGGTGCCGAGGGCTCCTGCTGAGGGCTCCAACTGTGATGAGTGCATCATGTTCTTCTTGCTGCTCTGGGGCCCATTGAAGCAACCTCGCAGCCCTTGGCATAATGCCTCGGTGCCGAGGACCCATGCTCAGGGCACCAGCTCAGTGCATGTAGTTCTTCTTGTTTGTTCTAGAGCGCTTTCTAGCTACCTCGCTGCCCTAGGTACAATGCCTCGGTGCCAATGACTACTGCTGGTTCAGGCTGTAACTTACATGTTGGTCGTACGTAATGCAGGTACTTCAAGTACGAGCTACTGGCGAAAGGGGCAATCTTAAAGGATGATCTTCCTATATTTCTTCAGGCTTGGGTTGATCGCTCCAGTCCCAGTTGCATGTTTTCTGCTGCTCAGCAACGAACCTGGACCACATCGCATCTTAGCGCCGGTGCGTGGTACCTAGATTGCCTATCCAGCTTCACCCCATCGTTTGAAGTTGAGCTCAGGAAGTCGAGAGACTCCGTAGGTGAATCTGGGGCTGAGATGCAAGATCTTCTCGGGATCGAAGACGAGGCAGAGAGAGCAAAGGCCTTGAAGCGCCGCGTTGAGGAGGATCGCAGGAAGGCACAGAAGATCAAGGAGGCCGAGGAGAAGGCGCTTCAGAGGGAGGAGGAGAAGCAGCAGAAGGCCGCGGAGAAGAGTTCGAAGAAAGGCAAGAGGAAAGTGAAGTCTCCCGGCGGGGATGTTGTAAAAAGTCCTATAAGCAATTCGGGATCACAGGCACCTCCGAACTCAAGGGGCACAAAGCGCAATGTGGACTCTACGTACGAAGAAGCTCTCACTCAGGTCCCGAACATTAATGTAGGTGAGGAGGAGGGGAGCAACAACCGCGAGCTCATCATCAATTCCTCACTGAAGGATGTCCTGGCGGGATCCTCTAATAACTTCACCCAAGCCTACCTCGACATCAAGAGCTTCCTGCTCAAGGTACTTTCCAACGTGCAATTGATTTCATCCAGGATACTGTAACCGTGCGCATGAAAATGTGGCCACGGGGTGCTATTTCGTTGTAGTCGTAAGTTAGAGTGATTTCGGCTTTGACTCCATATTGAGGAGTACTTTGCTTGATATTGTGCAGCAGTCGGAAGGGAGATCCCTGCGCTTCAGGGGCGAGCCGAGGGTGCATCCGTTTGTTGACCTCATCATTGCGGACATTCCTGAGGGTCTGCCGGTCCCTGGAGTTTCCGATCCTCCCACATCCATCCCCTCATGGAATATTGACACCGATAACTGCTTGCAGCCCATTTTCGATTTCGCCGACAACCATTTACATGATGATGGGGCCGTCATATTATTCCACCCCTTTCGTGCCTCAACAAAGGGTGAGATCTTCGGGTACTGCGACGCCTTTGAGTTTGAAGTTCGGAAAGAGTGGTGGGGGACGAATAAGCTTCACCTCACATCTCCCATCAATCCTACACTGACGGTAAGCTCACTTCTGGGTCACCCCTAGTACAGTTTGTCATTGGTATATCTTCAGCCCATTGAAGCAACCTCGCAGCCCCTGGCATAATGCCTCGGTGCCGAGGGCTCCTGCTGAGGGCTCCAACTGTGATGAGTGCATCATGTTCTTCTTGCTGCTCTGGGGCCCATTGAAGCAACCTCGCAGCCCTTGGCATTATGCCTCGGTGCCGAGGACAGTTGCTGAGGGCTCCAGCTCTGGTCAGTGCGTGTAGTTCTTCATGTTTATTCTAGAGCCCTGTGAAGCAACCTCGCAGCCCCTGGCATTATGCCTCGGTGCCGAGGACAGTTGCTGAGGGCTCCAGCTCTGGTCAGTGCATGTAGTTCTTCATGTTTGTTCTAGAGCCCTGTGAAGCAACCTCGCAGCCCCTGGCATAATGCCTCGCTGCCGAGGGCTCCTGCTGAGGGCTCCAACTGTGATGAGTGCATCATGTTCTTCTTGCTGCTCTGGGGCCCATTGAAGCAACCTCGCAGCCCTTGGCATTATGCCTCGGTGCCGAGGACAGTTGCTGAGGGCTCCAGCTCTGGTCAGTGCATGTAGTTCTTCATGTTTATTCTAGAGCCCTGTGAAGCAACCTCGCAGCCCCTGGCATAATGCCTCGGTGCCGAGGGCTCCTGCTGAGGGCTCCAACTGTGATGAGTGCATCATGTTCTTCTTGCTGCTCTGGGGCCCACTGAAGCAACCTCGCAGCCCTTGGCATAATGCCTCGGTGCCGAGGACAGTTGCTGAGGGCTCCAGCTCTGGTCAGTGCATGTAGTTCTTCATGTTTATTCTAGAGCCCTGTGAAGCAACCTCGCAGCCCCTGGCATTATGCCTCGGTGCCGAGGGCTCCTGCTGAGGGCTCCAACTGTGATGAGTGCATCATGGTCTTCTTGCTACTCTGGGGCCCATTGAAGCAACCTCGCAGCCCTTGGCATTATGCCTCGGTGCCGAGGACAGTTGCTGAGGGCTCCAGCTCTGGTCAGTGCATGTAGTTCTTCATGTTTGTTCTAGAGCCCTGTGAAGCAACCTCGCAGCCCCTGGCATAATGCCTCGGTGCCGAGGGCTCCTGCTGAGGGCTCCAACTGTGATGAGTGCATCATGTTCTTCTTGCTGCTCTGGGGCCCATTGAAGCAACCTCGCAGCCCTTGGCATTATGCCTCGGTGCCGAGGACAGTTGCTGAGGGCTCCAGCTCTGGTCAGTGCATGTAGTTCTTCATGTTTATTCTAGAGCCCTGTGAAGCAACCTCGCAGCCCCTGGCATAATGCCTCGGTGCCGAGGGCTCCTGCTGAGGGCTCCAACTGTGATGAGTGCATCATGTTCTTCTTGCTGCTCTGGAGCCCATTGAAGCAACCTTGCAGCCCTTGGCATAATGCCTCGGTGCCGAGGACCGTTGCTGAGGGCTCCAGCTCTGGTCAGTGCATGTAGTTCTTCATGTTTGTTCTAGAGCCCTGTGAAGCAACCATTGTTCTTCCTTGTTTTACAGACAATGAAGTTCGGGATTCTACTGGCTGTGAGGAGCTTCAAGTCCGGCGGCCGCAAATCCCGGTTCTCATTTCGCGAGGTGCCTGCACTGGAGCGCCTTGGATACGATGTTGGTCGGGATGATGTCCTGCAGAACCACGTTTCCCGTGGCACCCAGCTCATGAATGCCTCAAGGCCCTGGCGCGGCCCTCGCGAGAAGTCCGTTCCTCTTCTGCAGATGCTGATCGAGGCCACGACCGACCCTGGAAGTGTGGTTCTTGACTGCACGACCTCGACTGGTAAGCTACAGTCCTCTACGTTTTACTTCTCAGTTTCCATTTTCCAGGTATCCTCAGTAACGACCTTGCTCTCCCTCTCAGGTTCCTCAATATATGCATGCCGACATGCTGATCGGCATATTGTTGGATTGGAGGCCGACCAGGAGATCTTCGCAGCTGTATTGAAACCTCTCATTCGAACTACTGCTGCCCCGAACGTTACTACCGCAAGACTGGTCACTAGTGAGGATCCCGATGGAGAAGTCAATGTGACAAAGGTTGCAAAGAGGTCCCGGTTCACTACGTGAGTTTAGAAACTTGTTTTCTAATGTTACATACTCTTTATAATATGATTTGCTCTGGACTGGATTTATGAACATTGTGCCATTTATATTTGCAGATGCGGCATTCTGAGCACTTCAATGAATCTTCCTTTTTTTTGTCATCCACATTTTTTTCCAAGCCCCCCAAAGTCATGGCATCTTCCCAGTTACGCGAACGATGCAGCTATTCAACTAGCTCGTGGCAACCACCGTACCTTTCAGTCCAGAAACCCCCCTAGTAGGAATCTGGAATTCATCGATAGCGAAGCCCTTGAGTCGGATGGTGAGGCTGTTTCTGATGGTGGAGCTTCCTTCAGTAGTTCCTCGAGTATCACCTCCTCCTCATCCGAGCATACAGACTCGAGCGTCACTTTGTTCAGTACAGATCCTAGCGACTCCAATCATCTGATGTAGGAACCCAGTCACGTGATTAGCCTTCTGTTGAGTTAGTCTACACGGTATTTGTATTTGCTTTCCAAGTAATGAACATTCACGACTATATATTTATACAATACGGTGGCCCATAAGCAACTACGCTGCAAAGGGCCCTAGCACATGGCAAAGCAGATGATAAAATCACCACATGATAAAATTAGCACTTTCTAAAATTACTGTGATGGAGTGCTTCACGGTCGCTTCAATTCGCTCCATTACGAACGACAAACATACATCCGTTGACCAGACTGTGAGCCCCTGAAAGGAGACTTTCGCACCGAGGCATTGCCATGTGAGCCACTGTTGCTTCATTGGGCTCCAGTAACAACTGTAACAAATCATGTATTCACCAGAGTCACGGACCCAATGAAGTCTGCTCGGGGCCGAGGCATTGTGCCAGGGGCTGCGACGTTGATCCAGAGGGCCCTAGCGAAGGGATAAAAGTAAAAACAATGACCATAATGAGATGGCATAAGGGATTCTGATTTCAGTGGAGGAGATGGCATAAGGGGTTACATATGGATGTTAAGTTCAGGTTACACGATGCGAATATGACCGGTAAATTATCAACTTTTATTGACTTCCTTGGTAATACTTCAGAAACTTACAGATATCCTTCAGGAATAACATTACCCTGTTCGACTCCAAACACTGCAACCACTCAATATTCCTAGCTGAAGTGAGCCTAACTAGCCTAGATTTACGAGGGTCAACCCTGAGTATTGCGATAAAGCCCCTGTGCTTGAGTTAGTGGATACCCAAGACAGACCCGCTCTGCTCCAATTCGTCACTGTTCTACTCATGTTGCTAGGTCCAATGAGGGAGTCTACGACTGAGAAAACCATAAGGTTTGCGTAGTCATCGTGGAGGTACTTTTCTTTCCAGAAATCTGCACGCAAAAATGTTGGACCATGAGGCATACTCGGCTGCGTAAATGCCAGGACAATAGTATTCTGGTCAGGGACGGTTCCTCCGCGTCCTAAACCGAGCACTTGCGCCGCTCCGGGGTCTTCTGCCTCCGGAATAAGTATTCCTCCTGTCATCGCCTCCTTGAATCCAAGCCCGTACTCCCAAACCATAAGCATCATGCATTTCATGTTCGGAGGGAGATTACTACTTTTATCACTATCTAAAGCAGAATGAACTGACGACGGGAAGATCTTCAGCAGCCATGTCTTATGATACTGGTACCACTGTTCCGGAGACTTGTATGGATAGTACCGGATGTTGGAATCCGCCCGCCTTCTACGTATAACTATATCTCCAACCTGCGGTTCAAGCATGGTCCCAAGGTTGAGCAAGAACTGTGTTCCAGAGTGGAGGCTAAACATGAGAGGAGACATAGTTAGGAGGCAGAAAATGATGATATACTATCCGCCTTAGAATGAAATGAGCATTCAGGTCTTTTGAGTCAAGCATGTTCTTCTCGCACCTGATATATAAAGCACTCTGCCGTCAACGTGACGCCTCGGCGTCGCCGGCATTTCCTTGATATTCACGTTTCTCTATCCAGGTTTCTGACTGTAATTCCTCATACATTATGATACACAGCCTCCAAGTCTAGTCTCCGGCGGGCAGATTGTGGGTGGTCCGGTGCATTATTCGATACACATGATATGGAGCCGGCGCCAGCACGGCAGATTTAAGTTTCACACGAAAATGTCAGTTCTTGATACTCCAGCACGAAACAGTACAGTTCAGATGGCCTTTGACAGGGGCAAGCCCGGAATTATCTTTGTTTTGATTTTGCCCATGTATGGTTAAGATTGTAAGCGAATAGTTAATGAAAGACGTATGAGCTCAAATAGCACAGTCTACGCTGATTCGTTAACATTAAAAAAATGGAATTCACAGAGACTTAGAAAATCATGAATACATTTGATTAACTCGATTATTATATTAAGAGTACCCTAAACCGTATTACGCATCTTCTGCTATGTTACATTTTAACTGAAGCCACATAATCATTTAATTTCTTATATTCTTTTCTTTCTTTCACGCTTATTGGTTTTCCCCTTCTTCGTAAATGTTATTAAACATATTCCATTTCTTTCTGGAATTGTTTTTCTCGTCATGCTTATTTGATTTGTATTTTAATTAGCTTTCTTTTTTATTTTAAATGGTATACGACTTATTTGTTGTTTTTATTTTGGGAGACGAAACCCACTAAGCCATATCCTAAGTTCGAATCACCGAATGTCCATTCTCACAGGCCTGCCCTTTAATTTAAGTTCGTTCTCTAAGATGAAGTTGGTCAATTATATCCAAGCAGTCTTGACACCGTATTACGCATCTTGTGCTATGTTACATTTTAACTGAAGTCACATAATCATTTAATTTATTACATTCTTTTCTTTCTTTCATGCTTATTCTTTTTCCCCTTCTTCGTACATGTTATTAAACTTATTCCATTTCTTTCTGAAATTGTTTTTCCCTTCATGGTCTATAACTTGATTTTTATTTTAATTCCCTTTCTTTTTTTTTTTGAATGGTATACGACTTATTTGTTGTTTTTTTTTTGGGAGACGAAACCCACTAAGCCATATCCTAAGTTCGAATCACGAAATGTCCATTTTCACAGGCCTGCCCTTTAATTCAAGTTCGTTCTCTAAGATGAAGTTGGTCAATTATATCCAAGCAGTCTTGACATCAAGTAATGTTATTTGCAAGCACAGTAATTTTTTATATTTTTAACCCATGCAGTCACACTAACTAATGCAGTCAGAGTAATTATTTATATTTTTAACCCATGCAGTCACACTATTTAATGCAATCACAGTAATTTCTGCTTCAAGTACGCAGCACTTGTCCGGCTGTCGAGACCGCAGCACTTCAAACTGTTTTGACGAAATTATTAACCACATTATTAACTCCCAAACCACATTATTAACTCGCAAGGCAAAGCACATCTTCCCATAAGCATTGTAAACCCTGGATTTCACTTCGATATAACCAATGCCACGTAAAACTCAATGTAAAAGGACCAGAGTTCGAGCCCCCAGCGGGAGTCCTCGGACCGGGGCCTTATGCCAAGGGCTGCGAGGTTGCTTACAAATCAACATAAAAAGACCAGAGTTCGAGCCCCTAGTGGGAGTCCTCGGCACCGAGGCATGATGCCAAGGGCTGCGAGGCTTGCTAGAGGGGCACACAATGCAACTTACAAATCAATGCAGCGAGTATGCCTGAAAGGGCTCTGGGTTCGAATCCCATTAACTACAAAAAAATCTGCAGTTGCTTCGCAGTCTTTTTCTCTCTCTTTTCGCCTAGACCCTAGAAATGTTGTTTTACCTCCTGAATCTATGTATCCAGTGGTCCACATTACCTATTTTCTACTATGTTATGTTTTAACTCAAGTCACCTACTGATTTACTTTATTATATTAAGAATACCTTTAAGCAACCATTTTGTTGCTAAAATGGAAGATTAGAGCGAGATTGTTCATAGAGACTGTGGTTCTTATAGGAGCCCCTTTCTAGAGACTTAACACTTATCAATTCGTAAATTACAGAAGCCGCTTTGTAGAGACTTATCAGTTATCAATTCGTAAATGTAAGAAGTAACTAATTAAAATCTAAACTATTCTGTGTTCCTCTTGAACTGAGAAGAACAACGTCATGCACTGACCAGAGTTGGAGCCCCCCAGCATTGGTCCTTGGCACCGAGGCATTATTTGAAGGGCAGCGAGGTTGCTTCAAAGGGCTCTGGTTCGAATCCCACTAACAACACACACTAAGCAGTTTCATATCCCCCACCAGGGGTCCCTACCAAAAAAACCTGCAGTTGCTTCGCAGTCTTTTTCTCTCTCTTTTCGCGTAGACTCTGAGAATGTTGTTTTACTTCCTAAATCTATGTATCGACTGCAAGATATTACCTATTTTCTTCTATGTTACATTCTAACTTAAGGTACATAATCACTTCGATTATTATATTAAGAGTACCCTAAACCGTATTACGCATCTTGTGCTATGTTACATTTTAACTGAAGTCACATAATCATTTAATTTATTACATTCTTTTCTTTCTTTCATGCTTATTCTCTTTCCCCTTCTTCGTACATGTTATTAAACTTATTCCATTTCTTTCTGAAATTGTTTTTCCCTTCATGGTCTATAACTTGATTTTTATTTTAATTCCCTTTCTTTTTTTTTTGAATGGTATACGACTTATTTGTTGTTTTTTTTTTGGGAGACGAAACCCACTAAGCCATATCCTAAGTTTGAATCACAAAATGTCCATTCTCACAGGCCTGCCCTTTAATTCAAGTTCGTTCTCTAAGATGAAGTTGGTCAATTATATCCAAGCAGTCTTGACATCAAGTAATGTTATTTGCAAGCACAGTAATTTTTTATATTTTTAACCCATGCAGTCACACTAACTAATGCAGTCAGAGTAATTATTTATATTTTTAACCCATGCAGTCACACTATTTAATGCAATCACAGTAATTTCTGCTTCAAGTACGCAGCACTTGTCCGGCTGTCGAGACCGCAGCACTTCAAACTGTTTTGACGAAATTATTAACCACATTATTAACTCCCAAACCACATTATTAACTCGCAAAGCAAAGCACATTATCCCATAAGCATTGTAAACCCTGGATTTCACTTCGATATAACCGAAGCTGCAACATTATAATTTCGTCACTTGGGCAGTGGCTTCGGTGTGTTATACTTCCCGAGAGAAAACAATGGACGTCGTACCTCGCAAAGGGTAATCGCCGGGGCCATTCCCAAACTGACATAAACAAATTCAAATCGGATAAAACAAAAAATCTGAAAAAAGAAAATCTGCAGTTGCTGAGCAGTCTTTTTATCTCTCTTTCCACCTAGACCTTATAATTATAATAGACTCAACGACTAAATTGAAATCCATTCTATTAATGGAGACAATTCCAAGTAGTCTAATAGTGGTCAAGAATTTATCCTTTGTCTCTCTTACATGGCTATACTTTATATTGATATTAGACTTACTTTATATTGATAATAGACTTAGATACTAAGCAAAGGATAAGACTGTATTCATAAAAAATTCCTGAATAATCTGATAGTCTTCATTACCTAAATCTGTATCCATGCATGCACGGGAATAGGCACGCACGGTGATAGGTGTTTTTAAGGTCATGCTTTTTGAAAATAAAAATAAAAATAAAACCAACATGCTGCACTTATAGAGTGTGAGAAACTTCACCAAAAACATCAAAATATCCGCAAACTTACCGCTCACCGCTCTCCGCTCACCGCTCAAGGCTCGCAGAATAGCATTTCCCTCGTCAGTGCTGGTGTGCGATGCATTGCTTAGCAACCATTAATTCTTCTTCGATGCTTCAATGTAAATATCTATGCACATCGATAAGAATCTGAAGCACTCGGGTCTTGATCAAGTTCGACTCTACTCTTTGGAATACACCAGCATGTCCTTCTTCCTATCATATACAAATTGAAAGAGTTTTGTTATCGAGTGGTTGATCATTGGCTATAATTATGTATTACAATGAATGATGTGAATTGAGTAGTGGGCATGTAAGGGAATGCCTTTTGGTCATGTAAGGCAGTGCCTTGATGTTCTGGTTCTGAAGCTCATTTGTACAGAGCTGATTACTTAATGTTCTTGAAATTACCAACAATTAGAAAAAAATTTATGTGTTGATAGACTTCAATGTTTATGTGATGATAAACAATTTCTGTGTTAAAAGACTTCGATTTTTACAGACTTACATATGCATATGTGATCCACAATTTGACTTGTTTCAGTTACATACGCATGGTGTCCACTTTGTTGAAGCTTCAACACTGCTTTGCGTGTATTTGTTAATTGCTTGCTTTGCTCAAATTCGGGTGGACATTCCTTTTCTTCAGAATGAAGTACCTTTTGCAATTCCAGATTTGGATTAGTGAAAAGCTTGTTAGATATGCAAACACAAGATTATTAAGCATAAAATCTGATTTGCAAGGACTCTATGTTCAATTTAGTGTCCACTACTTAATTTAAAATCGAATTTTTTATGCAATCCCGAGTTTGGAACAAGGAGATGCTTATTAGTTATGCATAAATCAGAATACGAGATTTAAAGTTCTAATGTAGAATTCTTTAATTTTTTAATTTTTTGGATTTTTTGGATCTCAGCTTTGATATAAATATGCTCAGAACACACTTCCTTTCGTCAAAGCCTTGGTGGCTTGGTGTTCCGAGGCTACGGATCTGAACTGACGTGGCGGCCTCAGGGTGCTGGTGCCGGGTTCGAATCCACCCTCCGACACCCACCCCACCACGCTTACACGCCCGCACAGATCGAGTGCTTCTTTTAATTTTATTTTTCTTTTATTAATTATTTTCACTGAAGTGTTCTTTTACCAGATATGAAGATTTTGATGTAAATTGTTTTGTAGGAACTTCTTTACTATCACCGTTTTTTCAATACTTAGAATTTTGTTCAACCATTAACAGAGTCTTGTATAATTCTAAAACCAATATAAGCAACTGAGTATCCAAGGTTCTTTCCAGACGTATCTTTATATTCCAAAGTCTAATGTCTTTCTTTTTCAAAGAACACAAGTATGTTTCAGCAGTTTATTATCTTCAGATACCATTCAATCTGCTACAGATTTCTAAATTCATTATACTTGTGAATTAAATCCTGCTACTTTGTTACTTCTTCATTCACAATTAATCATTTTTTGCCCAGTTTCTAGCCCATTTAGAGGTAATCTTTTTTCAAGGCGTAGAACTCAATCCAATTAGAACAACTAAAAAAAAAAAAAAAAACACTGAAGCACTTCAAGGGTCAAAATAGTTTTCGTAATCGCTGAAATTTGAAGGAAACATTGAAGTGCACGTGCATCATTTGTGGATGGATGAAAACTAGATGACTGAAAATTGAAGTTTCAATGAAACATGAATGAGAACTAATTCTTCCTTAATCGGCTTGCACAGAACTCAATCCAATTTGAAGCATCTAAACCATAGGACGCTGAAGCATGGCAAGGATGAAGAAACATTAAAGAGACCCTAACTTTTGTGAACGATAAACGAATGAATGAAGAAGCCAGATTCGGTGAAACATGAATAAGAAAGAACACACCTCCAATCAGTGTGAACAGAACTGAACCCAATTAGAACCAAATAAAAATAACAAATAAAGCACTGAAGCATGGAGGCTCGATGAAAACAGTTTTCGTAATTACTGAAATTTGAAGGAAACATTCATATGTTATCTTTTAAGGGTGGATGAAAAATAGATGAATGAAAATTGGAGTTTCAGTTGAACATGAATGTGAACTAATTCCACCTTAATCACTGTGCGAGATATAGCTCCCCAAGTAGAACCAAATAAAAAAAAAAGGCACTGAAGCATGGCAAGGGTGAAAACGGTATCCGTTATTATGAAACTTGTAAGAAACATAACGGTGACCTTTTCTTTTATGGGTGGAGGTAAAACGAAAGATTGAAAAATGAAGTTATGTGAAACATGAATTAGAACTAATCCAGAATGAATCAAGTTTCAGGTTCTCATAAAGGTGAACTATTCTTGCTCTGATTACTACTGATTTGGGTACTTCGTTTCCACACAATCAAAGTATTCTCGAGTTGCTTAGGTGGGCATTCCGCTACACATAAAAAGCGGAATTGAAACATGACAGCCGAATACATACATCCACTTCCACAAAGTGACATCGGATATGGGACTTCACAAAATTTTACCTCCACAGATAGACTAAAAAGAAAATATTTTGTGTAAAACTTCTCATTTCGAATGGCTTAGCAGTTTCTAACATCAAAGTTCTCAGTAAAATCAAGTGATATCAGTCACATCTTCTACACTAGTCTGAGATTCACTAGCACCCGCTTCTGTGCCCCTACTTGTCTCTTCGATATCTGCTGCCTCAGGAGACACATATCTACTGCCCTGGCGGGTGCGACTCTCACGCCAGGCCTCACTAGCCGCCCCTGCCCCAGATGCATGCCATGCTTCACGCCTCCTAGCCATACATTCAAGGGTTGCTGGATCTGGCAACACCTGCTCGGATGCCGAAGTCCTCATTTGCAACTTTGCAGCATACCTGTGCTGTATATTTCTATACCAGAACTCATACTGCTGAACGATAACACTCGTCCTAGCTACTGTCCCACCATGCTGTCCATGGTATTGGCTAGATGCTTTAGCAGCATGGTGCGATTTCTCCATTCCTTGGCAGTTCCATACAGACAAACTGCCATACTGTTCAATAAACCAGGGTCCGTGCTTCACCAACACGTGCTGCCAACAAAAGATCAGGGTCAATTCAAAACTTGTAAACATAGTATAAAAAGCAAACATGGTTGTTGAAGCATCAATTACATGGAGGCCATAGCGAGCCTAAACCACGAACAAGCTAAAACGCTCACAACACAAGCCAGTTAACACTTTGAAATACTCACGATATAGTGCGTCACGTGACCCTCCCCATGTGCCGCAACAAATGCTCTCCCGAAACTCTCAATGACAGATTTACAGTTCCTCCTCTGATCGTCTGTCAGAACCAAGCCAGTGAAGTATGGCTGCAATGCCTCGAGAGTCTCCCATACTCGCCTGCGCTTCACCCTTGCTTGCCCACTTTCCAGGTTATTTGATTCTGAAGCGAGTACGTCCTTCCAAACCCGATCATTTCCGGACCACGAACTTGGTCCAAACAGTTTGCTTGCACAGACTCCGCCAAGGCTGGGCTTCTGAACAACATTCCCTGTTTTCCCAGAGAGTTGCGGGTCTTGCTTTAGCACACAGTTCGACCCTTCTACACCAATAGCAGACATTGTTTTCTCCATAGCGTCAATTGCAGCGGATTTCCTCTCCCCCTCTTGCATGTTCCAGACGAACATGAAGTGCAGATGTAACACTTTCTCAACAATTCGAACCAGTGCATGCAAAGTGCATATGTGTGTCCTGCTCAAAGGAATTGGCAGAATAGGTTTCCATCTCGGATGTGTGTCGATGTCGCATGGTGCACCTTGAATCCTTGTAGCAAACAAACCTCCCTGCCAGGTTCCTTTCCCACGTGCTGAAGCAGTCTGCTCTGCTTCAGCACTTGTGCACGTCCTCAAACGTTCGTGCTTCTGCTCACAGTATATGCAATTCATCTTGCATGCCGGCCCATGCTGTAGCCCATACATACACTTGATGGTCTTCATATCAGCACTTAAATGCCACTCAACTGGATAACTTCCGTAACCTGCTACATCAAGTTGTTCCCCGCTTGACTGCGCTTTAATGATATCCGGAAAGCTTGTTTGTTCAAATACCCACTGCAAGATATCATGTGATTCCTTCTCCACCTGAAAGCAGCCTATTGGCCAAATCTCTTGCTCAGACTGGACAGAGAAATATTTATCATTGTTTCTCTGTATCTCTGGATCTAGGGCTCGATTCATCAGTGTCAGGCTCACTCGCTCAAACTTCTTCCCGTGCAGCACTTCCGCCTCATCAAGCTTCAGCACGAATATCAATGGCCCGCCCCTCAACTCTGATTTAAACCAAGGTAATAAACAGCACTTAGCATCGAATACATTAATAAGAGCCCGCTACCTTCCGATAAATGACAAAACAGAGATTTCGATTTTGGAACTCACCTTCAACCGTGATGTCATAGAACAACACCATTGATTTTTGAACTACTCTAATGTCTGCAAAGAGGTTGTTTTTTTCATTTAGAATAACCTCCCTTGACTGTCTCACCACATTCTTACCGACCCTCGCCTCTGAAATCACTCTGCGCCCGTTTATGTGACTATACTCTCCAATGAATTGTGGCAGCTTGCTATTCATGCTCCTTCGCAACTCCGCCACCTTATTACTAGACGGCAACAGACCTCGCTTCAGCTCAGGCGCTACAGACATCACTCGATGCTTGATGACCTTGCAGAGTGCATGGTATCCTCTATGTGTTACGTTGTTACCATCGCACACTCCCAGCATGACTTCTTGACTCAACTCCCCTTGAATCTTTTTGAATACATTCTTGGTTGCGGCCGCATTTGCTTGGCTCATCTTGGGCTGCTCTCCTAACCTCAAAGCCTCACCTGCAGACAAAACGCTTGCAATAGCGCGTGCTGTAGCAGTTTGTGAATCTCTTGCCCCGTTCAGCCTTTTCCTCTCCCCCCGTGCCTTGTTTGATCGCTGCAGTTGACTGACCAGTCGAGGTTGAATCTGAGCCCGCAATATAGTCCTTCGACGCTTAGCATTCCCTGATCCTGCCATGCATCCATCTGGTATCAATGACCTTACACCCTGTTTAAATAAACTCCTTCAAAGAAGATATTAAATACTTACTGCACTACTTGGTTAATGTCCTCCACATTGACTTGCTGCAATGCAGCAAGCAAGTTGGTTCGCTTGTTTAGAGCAAAATAAGAAACCATGAATTCGCAGCAGCCTGCTTCCATATTACACTCACAGATAAGTAAATAGCCGCAACAGCACTATAAAACGTAACTGCCGAAGCATTTCACAAACGTCTAAGAACCTGGAGCGAGCTCGTCTACATTCTTCATGCTTGACGTGTGTACGCGCTTGCGGAGACCCCTCGGGGTCTCAACCATGTATTTCATTTTTGCTTGTAGATCTTCACGCGCTGTTTTTGATTTCGATAACTCTGCCTGCAATGAAACTACCGTTGCTCTAAATCCCTCCGCTGCAGCAAGAAGTGACGTCCTCAACTCTGTACATGTGGCTTCTGAATTGACCAGTTCGCTCACTAATCTTTCACGCTCTTCCCCAAGCAAGGACACGGTGCTCTTCAAATTGTCAATATGGCGTCTACATTCTTCATGTTGCTGACGAAGACAATGTATGTCAAATTCATAACCACGGACCGTCGATTGCAAGCTCGTGACTGCACTGCCCAAGCGTTTTGTGTATCCCAGCATACCTCCTTCGCCGTGGCATAGGAATTCCAAGTACTCTTTCAACGTCCTAAAGCATGGATGCAAACTTGTTGCAGGATCGACTGGATATAAGCTCCCGTCCACCCACAGGTCGATGTTCTTCTCCCCATTAGCCCTCCTTACAGCAAATCCTGCACGTGAACTGCGTTCGTCTAACAAATGACCTCGCTTAAGCACTGGAGCGTAGATCGATGCCAAACGCACAGAAGGCACGTACGTGTTGGTCACATCTCGAAGCGCCATCTTCTAATCCGACAAAAAAAGCAATAACACATATAGTTGAATCTCACAACACTGTACAAATGTGAACAACGATAAAATTAACAGCACTTTCCATTCCTAAATTGGGCAGATATGACACACACGGTGCATGAATAGAACTGACAGCATACTTCAAGTAGAATGCTGTAGCAAATTTTCATAACTGTAGACAGCTCTCAATTTGGCGCGCCACTGCCACGGGACATGCCATGCTTGCACCTCCCGCCTTTTTAGTGGAGGTATTTCCCGCCCCCAGTTTGCCCACGGGGCTTATTTAATTCCCATCAAATATATCAAATAGGGGATGTTCGAATATTATAACCCAAGATTACACTGACCCATGGGTACAATGGATTGACTTTGCAGAATGCTAATAGTTATTTTATCCGGGTTTCAACGACTGTTGGTTGGTACTGATCACTATTCTACTTTGTTTTATTGGAGTGCTATGGACTGCTCCTAGGATAGAATGATTACTTTGACCCTGCCCAAGCACTGTTGGCCGGTTGCCCCCAACGAAAAAAGGACTACCTTTCAACTGCCCGGGACTCCCTTGGAGGGCCTCTTGGAGACTCGAAAACTTTTCTAATGCTTCCGAGCATTTTCCTCAACCTCTCGCCTTCTAGTCCTCCTTATCCGTTTCTTAAGTGACTCTTCCTTGATGGGGACCGACCTCGACGCTGATCCCACTTCATTACCACTGGTATCTATTACTTGGTGTTCTCTGCTGTTCGGCGACGGCTGAGACTGCACAAGTTGCCAACTCACTTGAGAACCTCCTTTGGGTAAACCACCCCCCACGCTGTGACAATCTGTTCCACCTCTTTTATGAGGAACGGGAACCCACGTCCAACCCATTGGGGCAGGCATGGGTGGTGCGGGTGGAGGCGCCTGTGCTTGACAGCTCTGGCGACGAAAGGATGTCGACGCATCCACGGTCCTAGGTTCTGGGAAGGTTGTGTTTTGATGCGTTTGTTGAACTGGGTCACTAATAGATGTACCAGGAACCCTAAACGCATGTGATCTTCGATTTCCGCCTCTACATCCGCCATCAACCACTCTAGAGGTGCCCAGTGCTGCATTATGGGACGAATCACTGTCACTACCATCTGCAGAAATATACCACAGACACAGTTTACGGAGAACAGAAATAACAGAGACACCGCCTTTTTTATGTACGGGATACTCGAAGAAGGTAATTTTAATTCAATTCAGGGTTTAATTATTACTATAAATTATGTGCAGAGCTGT